>CM057471.1:34251484-37062318 GCA_030035585.1 Dugong dugon | reverse complement strand
ACAAGAGACAGAAATATGACCTAGACAGGAAACTCAGGTGGACTCATAGCTAATTAACGGGTATTAAGGAACCAAAGGCAGGAAGGTCTCTATTGCCAGTCTTAACCTGTTCAGCACTTTTCTCAACATGTGAATGAGGAACCAGAAGCCATGCTTATTAAATCTGTAGATAAGGCTGAATAGAACTCTAAAAGAATTATAATTTGAGAAGATAAACAGACTATACACATCGGCAAAGCATTTGCTAGCTATTTAATGTGGACAGTCTTGCAACTGGGTTTGAAAAATCAACTATGCAGAAAAAGAAGGATGAGACTGAGATCCATGAGATCCATGTAAAAGACTTGGGCGATTTAGCTGAGTAAAAGCCCAATATGAACTATAAGCTAAAAACGGCCCAGATCAAGAGTACTCTTTCACTCCACAGTCTATACTACTAAGACCTAACTGCCAAATATACTTAACTCCTACCTTATCTCAAAATTCTCATGAGGCAGCTCATAGTGATACATGAAACCCAACAAGAGAACATAAATTTAAAGATGTGAAAAGAAAAACAATGGTAGGGATATAGAACGAACCATAGCTAAAAACTACACACTATAAAGACAAACATTAGGTCAGTTATACAGGGTTCCTTTGACAAAAAGAGATCAATGGTCTTTAAGGAAAAATAACTATTCTTAGAATGAAGATCAGGCAGAAATTTCTCCCAAGACGACCCATAAAAAGAACATTATGTAATAAACGGCATAGTTCCTTACATAAAATCCTTAGTGTACACCACAAAACATTTCACATAGCTGTTTCTTATTGTAAGTGCCAGTACAGATCAATAGCATCACACCAAAGTAAAATTTAATAAAATAAAACTCTACAGTGCACCAATACATTGTGGCCCAGGATCCCTGCTGATCAAGAGACAGTTGTAAAAGCAGAAGGGAGGGGCTAGGTGGATGGATACATGGACTATAAATACTACAAGTTATCCCCTCTAAATACTGTTTCTCCTAGCTGAGATTCTGAGAACCACGGTGTGGCATCGGTTTGTTATTGATTACATGCTCGACAAGTGCCTGAAGTGTAGTTTTTCTACACTTCTTGTTAAATACAGATCTATATGACATAATGGATAATCAAATGGGCAGAAAGTTGACCTTATCTTGAGGTGTCTATCAAAGACAGGACCTTGAATAGGAGAATATCCCACGTCAGCCTGGAATGAGCAATTTGTTCTGGCAATATTTGTAAAAAAGACTTTCCCCATTGAATTAACTTAGCACCTTCACTGAAATCAATTGACTGTACACACACGTCTATTTCTGGACTCTATTCTCTTGAATTGATCTGTTAGTTTATCTTTACACCAATAACCACACTGTCATGATTACTACAGCTTTATAAGTCTTGAAATCAGGTAGTTTATGTCTTTCATCTTTGCTTTTCTTTTTCAAAATTATTTTGGCCTTTCTAGGTCCTTTTCAAACAGTTACTTTTAAAACAAAAATTTTAATCTACTGTCCAAATTATATAGGACAATGACCTATAGTGCTATTACGTGACTAAAATGATGAAAATCATCTAAGCATTAATACATCTCTAGCTCTCTCCACCTAAAGTATTAGAGCTAAAAAAATTGTTGTGACTATGTTTGAGATCAATTCACATGCATCAAGATAATTATAAATAAGCTTCCAGAAAAGTATACAAGCATCACTAGCTGGTGTGCCCATACTTACCCTGATTCAGTACGATTCGGCAAGGCTGGCACTGACCCCCATGGCACAGCTCAGCACAGTGGTGCTGACCACAATTCAAAACATTTCCACATGGGTTGGAACAGTGAACTGAGATGGCCTGACCACAGCGAACTGTGTGCCTGTAAAGACAGTAGATGGACACTTTAAAAGTTCCTGTTTAACAGCTAAACTAATACTGAAGCTCAAATCCTCCCCTCAAAACCTACTAAACCTAAAAAAAAGACCCAAAACCTACTAAACCTTTCTCTACACCATTCCCCCATTTTTTTATGTTTCCCTCCTCCAATCCTTATTTCCTCAACTACTCTCCAATTCCCTTTTTCTTTTTCATCTCCTTTGCTTTCTGTATTTCCCATCCTGCCTTTCTCTCTCCCCTATTTAAGGACCAGTAGAGAATTAGACTATTCCTGAGTATTTGTTGTATGTGATTGCATCTCTGAGTTCTCATGAAACAATATGCAAGACGGAAAAGTGCTCTTGGATGAGGGGGAAGATTTGGGTTCAAGTCCTAGCTCTGCCTTGAGCTCCCACAGGACCCAACAGACTAGGGTGATGGGGTTGGTGGCTATAACATACGTACTCTGACTGAAAGCACAATAGTATTTTCCTGGGACCCAGTACGCTGGCATTTTATGCAGCTATAATACTTAGAACAAACTGTACATGACTTTGACTCAAGGGTGGGGAAATCGTTCGGGGTTTGTTCTAACAACATTTGATTTGACTGATTTATTGGCTAGAGAAGGATACAAGGCCAGTGCTTTTAGATAACTGTCTTCAGGTCTCTTTCAAGGCTCATGACTTAGAGCATGGAGTGTCCTCTCCTGCAAGAAGAGTGTGATTCTGTCTCCTACCCATACCCCAACTACATATTTTGTTTTTAAAAGTTACTGCTATATACACAGACGATCAGTTTTCAGCACTCAGCAAAATAACGTTGTCATAATCATTGTGCTCCACTACGCTTAGCACCATGGCTAACATCAACCCCCTTGAGGTAGACACTATTATTTCTACATTATGAGAAGGAAAATGAAGCTCAGAGAGACCAAGCAACTTTTCCAGGGTCAACAACCAGTAAGCTGTTGTTGATCAAACCCTGCTCTTTCTGACCAGAGCCCCTACGTGTGACCCTCAGGTCACACTGCTACCCTTGCCAAGTCCAGTAAATGATAAGTGAATACAGTGAGTATCTTCATCACTCTGAAAACTGGCATGATCCTATCTCATCTGGTGGTTCAGAAATGATTTTAAGATCTAACTGGGGCTCAGAAGCACCTCACAGCTATCAGTGATCCTTGCACTAGTGACGTGGGAAAACTTATAATGGCAAGAGGGGGTGTCATTTATTTAATATTTTATTGTGTTTTATGTAAAAGTTTACATAGCAAATTAGGTTCCCATTTAACAATTTTTACACAACTTGTTCTGTGACACTGGCTACATTTTTCACAATGTGTCAACATTCTCATTATTTCCATTCTTTTTGTTCTATCTCCATTAATCTAGCTTCCCTATCCCTGCCTCTCATTTTTGTTTTAGGGTGAATGCTGACCGTTTGGCCTCGTATAGTTGATTATTTAAGGCAGCACAGTATTCAAGGGTGATACTATTTATTTTATAAGCCAATCTATTATTTGGATGAAAGGTGACCATCCGAAGTGGCTTCAATTCCAAGTTTAAAGGGTATCTTAGGGTGACAGTCTCAGGGGTTCCTCTAGCCTCCATCGGTCCACTAAGTGTGGCCTTTATTAGGAATTTAAGTTTTGTTCTATGTTTTTCTCCCTTTCTATCCGGGATCTTATACTGTGTCCTTGGTCAGAACGGTCAGTAGTGGTAGCCAGGCACTGTCTAGTTCTTCTGGTCTCAGGCTACATGAGGCCATGGCTCATGTGGACTATTCGCCCTGTGGACTAGTTTCTTCTTTGAGTCCTTGGTTTCCTTCATTCTCTTCTGTTCCAGACAAGTAGAGACCAGTAGTTGTATCTTAGATGGCCGTTCACAAGTTTTTAAGACTACTCACCAAACTAGCATGAAGAACATTATCTTTATGAACTATGTTATGCCAACTGACTGAGTTGTCCCATGAGACTATGGCCCCAAGCCTTCAAACCCAGGAAAACAATCCCGTGAGGTGCTTGGTTATGTCTATTATATGGTTTATTATATGTTGTTGTTAAGGGCTGTCGAGCTGGTTCCAACTCATAGCAACCCTATGTACAACAGAACAAAACGCTGCCTGGTCTTGCATCATCTTCACAATTGTTGCTATGTTTGAGCCCATTGTTATAGTTACTGTGTCAATCCATCTCACTGAGGGTCTTCCTCTTTTCCACTGACCCTCTACTTTACCAAGCATGATGTCCTTCTCCAGGGACTGGTCCCTCCTGATAACATGTCCAAAGTATGTGAAACGAAGTCTTGCCATCCTTGCTACCAATGAGCATTCTGGCTGTACTTCTTCTAGGACATACTTGTTCGTTCTTCTGGCAGTCCATGGTATATTCAATATTCTTCGCCAACACCATAATTCAAAGGTATCAATTCTTATTTGATCTTCCTTATTCACTGTCCAGCTTTCGCATGCTTATGAGGTGACTGAAAATGCCATGGCTTGGTCAGGTACACCTTAGTCCTTAAAGCGACATCTTTGCTTTTTAATATTTTCAAGAGGTCTTTTGCAGCAGATCTGCCCGATGCAATACATCATTTGATTTCTTGACTGTTGTTTATATATTATACATAAAACCAAACCAAACCCATTGCTGTTCAGTCAGTGCGATCCATAGCAACCTCACAGGACAGAACAGAACTGCCCCATAGGGTTTCCAAGGCTGTAATCTGTGGAGCACTGGTGGCGAAGTGGTTAAGAGCTCAGACTGCTAACCAAAAGGTTGGCAGTTCGAATCCACCAGTTGCTCCTTGGAAACCCTATGGGGCAGTTAGTTCTACTCTCTCCTATAGGGTGGCTATGAGTTGGAATCAACTCGATGGCATAGAACAACAAAACAATCTTTACAAAAGCAGACTGCCACAACTTTCTTCCGCGGAGCAGCTGGTGGGTTCAAATGGCTGAACTTTCAGGTAGCAGCCAAGAGCTTTTACCACTATGTTACCAGGGCTCTTCGTGTATGTGTGTGTGTGTGTGTGTGTGTATACATATATACACACACATATACATACATACACACACACATATATGTATACACGTCTACAAATACACCTATATATGCACACCAATATACCCATATACTCACACGTGCCTTCCTATACATACATATGCATACATGTCTACCTGTGTAGCCACACACATATTTTTTGGCTGTTATTATTGTTGTTGCAAAATTATATGTTATAGCACTTACTGAAACTGTCCCTTACTCCTGTGTACTTCTTAGTGTCTCCCTTCATCTTGGTCAAAAGCACAGACTTCACCCATATTGGGTACTGTCTTTCCCATCACCAAAAATAACAAGTGTCTACTATCTAGAAAATGATTCCTCCTCCCTCTCATCCCTGGTAACCACCAAGGAACTTTGCTTTGTGTGTATATCTGTTCTTGACTTTTAATAAACGTGAGACCATTCAATATTTGTCCTATTGTGATTGACTTATTTCAC
The DNA here is from genome assembly GCA_030035585.1 of Dugong dugon. Taxonomy (NCBI): domain Eukaryota; kingdom Metazoa; phylum Chordata; class Mammalia; order Sirenia; family Dugongidae; genus Dugong; species Dugong dugon. The sequence continues at coordinate 37,056,938 of CM057471.1, read as the reverse complement.
TCAGTATAATGTCCTCCAGATTCATCCATGTTATGTTTCACAGACTCATTCTTTATAATTGTGTAGTATTCCATTGTGTGTATGCACTACAATTTGTTTATCCACTCATCTGGTGATGGGCACTTAGGTTGCTTCCATCTTTTTGCTAGTGTGAATAATGCTGCAATGAACATAGGTGTGCATATGTCTATTTGTCTCACTGCTCTTACATCTCTAGGATATACACCAAGTAGTGGGTTACTGGATCATAAGGTATTTCTATTTCTAGCTTTTTGAGGAAGTGTCATACTGTTTTCCGTAGTGGTTGTACCATTTTACACTCCTATCAGCAATGTATAAGAGTTCCAATCTCTCCACAACTGCACCAGCATTTATTTTCTGTTTTTTTTGATCATTGCCATTTTTACAGGGGTTATTTATTCTTTCATTCAACAATACTCACGATAACCTTAGAGATGACAGGTACTGTCCTAGGCACAGGTAAATGGTCCCTGTCTACTGGACCTTAGTAGGCCTGGGTTCAATTCCTGGTTTTGCCACCCACTAGAGTGACAGAGGAGCACTGGTGGCACAGTGGTTAAGAGTGCAGGCTGCTAACCAAAAGGTCAACAGTTCAAATTCACCAGCCGCTCCTTGGAAACCCTATCTACCTTGTCCTATAAGGTCACTATTAGCTGGAATCGACTTGACGGCAATGGGTTTTAGAGTGACAGAACCTGTCACCTTGGCATTCCACCTAAAATAGGTAATCTCATTGTGCATACATCTTCTTAATCGCTTGTAAGATTATAAAACAGGATTAGCAGCAGCACAGGAAACTACTATTTACAGAAAAGTACTATCTATGTCTACCATTTATTTATGCTACCTATTAATCTTTTAAGGACCCCTGGTGGCACAGCGGTTAAGCACTGGGTTGCTAACTGAAAGGTCGGTGATTCCAACCTACTAGCCACTCTGAAGAAAAGATGTGGCGATCTCCTTCTGTAAAGACTGCAGCCTTGGAAACCCTATGGGGCAGTTCTACTGTCCTATAGGGTCATTACGAGTCGGAATCGACTAAATGGCACACAACAACTAATCTCTTAAGGAGCCCTGGTGGCACAGTGGTTAAGCACTAGGTTGCTAACCAAAAGGTTAGTCGTTTGAACCCACCAGAGGCTCCACAGGAGAAAAGACCTGGCAATCTGTTCCCATAAAGATTACAGCCTAGGAAATCCCATAGGGCAGTTCTACTTTGTCCTATAGGGTCGCTATGAGTTGGAATCAACTCAATGGCATACCATCACACCACCACCACCACCACCACCACCACCACCATAATCACAATAACTTCTTACTTTATAAATTCACAAGTAAGCCATCAATGTGAAAACTGCAGTCTTCTCTGGGGTGAATTTCTAACCTACCTGGTCCGTCCGCACTCACATGTTTTAGTCATGAAGGCAGGGCAGGGTGGGCAAGGCCCAGGATGGCAAAGACTGAAAAAGAAAGGCTTCAATGAGTAAACCACACCTATGTATCCAAATCTGAACAAAGCTGCCCCAACTAGGTGGTACTGTACATATGACAACAAATAAACATGCTATGAAATGTTTTAGTATTTGTCTAAAGTTAATTAAACTGTTTAAACAAAGATACCAACAACGTTTTTCTATAGAAGTATCTGATAGCACTGTCATCTTAGAAAATTTAACCAGAAACAAGTCAAAATGATGGTTTCATTTGGGTCTGACAAAGATGACATTTTCAAATATGGTCTAAGCCCTTTTATAGCAGTGTGTGGGGACAAGAATAGCTTGCCACTCATGTGAATAGCAGGATGGCCAATGAAGTCCTTTAGAAGATCAGACACTGAGCAAAGTAAGAACTCAAATCTACAAGGTCTATGAAAAGTATAGACATTTTCTCATCAGCTAGTAAAGTAATAACCAGGTGATGTGATACCATGGGAACAGTGAAAAGAAGGCTGACATGAGGGTCAGCATGCTGGCGAATAACACAGGGAAAGAACAAAGGGAAATGGGCCTCATGGAAAGAAATGGGCTTAGATATGCTATAGTACCAGAAGTAGACTGCTGAATAGAATGTGTTTTAGAGGCGCTAGGTTATACTACAGTAATGAGACTGATGGAAAAAAGCACAAAACTGAATTTGTATACACAAATAAGCACCATCCTCTTCAATGCAGATATCCTGGTAAATTACATACTAGTTCAGAAACACTACTACTTAAAAGACTTTTTGGGAACTTCCATGACAACTTTTTTCTTGGGGGTCGGGGGGAGGAGAGGAGCATTTTAAGTGGTGGCAAATCAATCCTTTGGGAATTAAAAGCCAGTCAGAGCCACATCTGATTAATCAGGTGGGTAACAGAATTTGGTACAAAAACCAAGTGTGCCTATAAGGTGGCCTGGCTGCGTTTTTTAAGCGACTCCTAAACCATCTGTGATAATTCTCAAATGAGCATTTCAAGTGTGCTCTAAACACTGAAAACAATCCAGGAATAAGTCTTCTAAGGTGACCCATTTTGACAGACTACACACAGAGGAAATATAAGTTAAGCACATTTCTTTAAATACGAGTATCATTATATAAGTTATATTTTGCATGGTATGCCTTGATCCTTTCAGGTGAAATAATTTTCATGGTTTCATATTTAAATAACTTTAGACAGTTAAATTGCTGGTCAGGTGTGGGTGACTCCATGCTGTTTCAAATTTCCCAAGGCCTGGATTCAATTCCAGGTTTTCTTAACCTTTATGGCAGTGGTTCTCACCACTGGCTACGTATCAGAATCACCTGGAAAGCTTTTAAAACTATAGCCACTCAGATTCCATCCCCAGAGGTTCTGACTCAGTTGCTCTGAGGCAGAGACTGGGCACTAGTGTTTTAAAATGCTCCCTAAGTGATTTTAATATGTAGCCAGGGTTGAGAACTACTGCTCGAGAGAATTTTATATCCTATGGGTACAACCCAAATTAGAGAGAGAGAGGTGCCAACTATGGCTTCTGAGTCCTGATAAAGACAAATGAGAGAAACCCAAAACTTCAAACATGCTGTAGACCAGAAAGGTGCTATTGGGGAATGGGGTTCAGCAATCTCTAGGGTTCTGACAGGATAAAAAGACAGTTCTTAAGTCAAGTGTAGGATTTCCAGAGCCACAAAAGAGCAGGTTTTAGGCCTCCTTTCCCTTCAGACATGGTGTTTACCACCCGATATGTATCCCTAAGACTTTTGATGTTCTCTGGTAATCAGGGGCCCATTTCTGCTGAAAGCTCTGGAAAGATAGTCCATGCAGAGGGTTGATTTACCATTACCAAATTTACTTTAAATGCTAACTAAAGGAAGGAGTAATTTAAGTAAACAGTCCTGGGTTCTGAGGAAGGACCTATGCAGACAGTCAAGGAGAGACGTGAGGTTCACTGCCCAGCATATGACAGGCCATGCTGTTCAGCACAGTCTGAAACAGCTCTATTTCCTTGACAATTCCCAGCACCACTACCACCACACCTTGATCCCAAGGCCTCTAGTCCAGAATTTACCTCTGCTCCATGCAGTAGAAGTGAGGGCTTCAAACTGGTTTAGTCATGGCCAACAAAGAGAAACCGTAACAGACTCAAATTTTTACAATATGGGTAATTCGGAATGATAACCAAAACAGGAAAAATTATGAGTTGACGGCCTAGAATGGGAGACTCAGAAGTGGCATAGTGAGCCCTTTCAGGAGCCTGATGCATGAGGCTGGATTACTGGAGGGTGGAGGGCAACCCATGTTCAAAGTGGAGTGGTCGGTCGTGGGGCACCGCTGTTCTGACTCTGTTCAAAATCTAACAGGCAAGAGATTCAGTTGCTATGCAATGCATACGCTGCCCTTGTTTTCTAAGAGGGAAATTAGGTTTCTAGCAGGACTTTGACCCATAACTTTTCCAGATCCAGTTACCATTCTGGTTCACCCAAATTTTAAAAACCTGGGTCTGTTCCAATTTTCCTTCCTTGTCCATGACTGAACCACAAAGAACCGGCTGAAAGTCCTGGTAGAAGCACCAAGACAACACTGATATCTGTCTGTTATACTCTGAAATTTGGGTAATAAAAGCAACAGTTACCATTGACCACTTACCATGTGCGAGGCCCTATACCAAGGCTCTTAGGTTAATTAAGCCATTTAATAGTCATAGAACCCTAAGAGGTTAAGTATTATCACACTTACATCATAACTATTTTACAGATGTAAAAACTAAGGCCTAGAGAAGTTAAGTAAGTTGTCTAAGGTCACGTAACTATTAAGTGACTCAAATCCAGAAATTAAACTTTGTCTGTGGTCAAAGCCTATAGAAATTTGTTACTTGTAACTATCAACTATTTCTCAATCACTGTGTATTTCTCTTATTTGCAAGCTGACCGAATACATTCTAAGGCTAGCTACTCACATCCTAAAAACAATGCCTATCAGGGCCCTACACAACTGCCTTTCCCCAGACAGAAGCCTGTCCGATACACTCTCCTAAACCCAGATATCACTGGGGGATAAAATATCTGAGTCTCATGTCTTCTTAGAAGCCATTAATATAGCGGGAGAAGCAATGGCTTTGGAAGTCCCAGCTCCAACATGTCCTAACACTGTGACCTTAGGCAAGATGCTTGGCCTTTCTGAGCCTCATCTGTAAAGTGAAGATGAAAAATACCTATACCTCACTGTTCTATGTATTCAAGGAGTTAACTTATGCAGAGTGCCTGGCACAGAGTAGGTGCTCAATAAATGGTACCATAATGCCCTTCACCCCATCCTGTTACATGCTAACCAGATATGTATACTCAGGGCCACCAACACAGCACGTCCACCAGGAATCCCCAAGGGTCTAGCGTTCCAACTTACAGGTTACAGGAATGTGGGCAGTCCTGGCCAGGCTGTTTCTTTCTACAAACCTCACCACAACTATGTGGAATTTCATTTCTGCTCCATTCAGGATTCTTTACCTTCCCTAAAACATATCAGATCAGAGAGTCAATGGTACAAACTTCAACCACATCCTCAACTTTAACGAAATAGTACAGTATAGCTAGACAGCATGAAACTTCAGTATGGTTTTCAAGAGTTAACAAATCATCCCATATCCTAAAATAAAAGATGAATGGAATGCTATTCATCAAAAGCTTCACTAAGTATGATAAATTTTAATTCAGGATTACCCGTTAAAAATTTTTTTCAAAGTCATTTTTACTCATGAAAATGCCACTTTGACTAATGGACACATTTAATGTAATGAAAAAAACCTACAAGATAAGCCTTCTGTACTGGGCCCCTGGATTGACACGAGAATATCTGCTGAAGGATCAGAAAGAGGTAATAAGGGAGGAGAGCAAAGGGAAAAGAAATAGAGGCAGTGGGAGATGGAGGACATAAACTCCCTGAACAGTCGGGACTCGCCTATAATATAGCTAGAAAGTAGGCATCTTCTGAACATCTTGCTTGGGTTTTCTGAGCCACCTCAAACTGACTACATTTACAGCCAAAGTTAGCATCTTCCCTCATAAACCCCCTTCCTCTAAAGCATTCTCTATTCTGTCAGTGACACTATCACTGTCAGTCACACCAACTCAAAAACTAGAGTGATCCCTCACTCCTCTTTTCCTTTCTACATTCTACTTAATCACCAAATCGACTTTTCCTACGTAGTGTCTTTCTCTCCAAATCTCCCCTTCTACTCCTGCTCTTGCCTCTGTACTGGCCAAAACCTTATTTCCTAACTCTTACAAAAGCTTCCTTGCCTCTGAATAAATTGCTCTGGTTTTCCCCTACCACCTTTAAATGGCTCCACATCTTTTTCCTGACTCTAAACGATGGGTTTTTTTTCTTTCCCTGCCAGGGTTCTGCATTAGGCCCTTTTCTCACTCCTTACCCTTACATCCACTGGGGTCTCATCTATGACTCTCAACTGCAACTATCATCCTTAAGTTTCGATCTCTCTCCAAGTATTTCTAACTGCCTGTTGGACATCTGAGGAGCCCTGGTGGAGAAGTGGTTAAAGCGATGGACTGCTGACTGAAAGGCTGGCAGTTCAAAACCACCAGTGGCTCTGTGGGAGAAAGTGTGGCAGTCTGCTCCTGTACAGATTTACAGCCTTGGAAACCCTAGAGAGTTGCTGTGAGTCAGAATAGACTTGATGGCAGTGGGTTTGGTTTCTGGTGGTTGGACATCTGTCACTGGATGTCCAGCTTATTCCTCCAACCCAACATTTCTAAACTGAATTCATTGTCCCCACCAAACCTGGTCCTCTTGACCTGCCCTTTTCTGTCCTTTATGTCCCCATTTCCAAAAACATGAAACTTTGGAGCTACATTTGGGTTCCTTCCTTCCCACTGCTGTTAATTTCTGTTTACCTATGAAATCTTCCACCCCTTCATTTCTATCCCACACTAACACACATTACAGACTTGTATTACTCTTTATCTGGATTACTATAAGTTCTCAAATTATTCAGGCCCCCATCTACTCTACTCACTGCCGTTAGAAGAATCTTCAAAAAGAATCACACTGATACCCTCCGTGGCTTCTCGCACCCTGACAAATGAAGCCCCAACTTGTAAGTCTGACATCAAGGGGTCAACCCACTTTCCAGAAATCTCCCACTCCTCCATTTTCATGGATCCTGGGCTCCATAATTGGATGACTCCCTCTTCTCCCAATAGATCCTAAGCCTTCTTGGTTTTGAACTTCTATTTATGCTATTCTGTTCACTAAATCCTTCCTCCCATCAAGATTCAACCAAGTTTTCAAGCCCAATTTAATTCTACCTTCTTCATAAAACCAAAACCAAACCTACTGCCATCAAGTCAACTCCAACTCACGGTGACCCCAGGTGTTTCAGAGTAGAACTGCACTCTGCAGTTCATGAAGGCTTCCCTTAACCAACCAGCCAGAAATCATAACCCATCCCAAAGATGTCCCACAGCACTTTGTACTTCTACTGTAAGATCAAGTTAATTGTGTCTTAACTCTTAAGATTGTAACCTCTGGGAAGTCAATAAATAGTTTTATTCCCCTCTATTTGTTCATGGTGTCTGGTACATTAGTAAGTTCTCAATATATAATATTAAATTAATGATCTACTGGAAGAGCAGAGTGGGGCAGTCATCAAGTAAAAAAAGCCCATTGTTTGCATTCTCATATCATTTTACCTCTCTCAGGTCATCCTGACCTTCACCCCACATTGTCTACCCTCTTATGGTTTCTTATACAGTTTGTCAGTGAAGACTTTAAAGATTTTAAGTCCATTGTGGTCCTTTATGTTGAAAAATCCTTTAAAATAAGGTATTGGTATTGGTCCTATTTGCCCAATTTTCCACTCATCTCTGCCTCTAGTTTCATGCTGTCTTTCCAATACATTCACGAATATTCATTTCTTCAACTAATATTAATTTAGTATATATTAAGGTTCAGATTTTGGCAATAAAATACATAAAACCAGTAGATTCCAAATAAAAGATTGGCAAAATAGAAGAGGGGATAACAAAGGGAAATTTCCTGGAAGAGGATGTTTGGGGTAAGATCTTGAATGATACAGTGGATGAGGATTTAGAGAAGGGGGAGAACATTCTAGATAGTAGAGGAGTTCACCAAGGGATTGAATTTAGACAATAAAAGAGTTGATGGTCAATGATCAATTCTAGGTAAAAGCTCCTAGTTAAATGATAGGAGAGGAGACATGAGAAAATTAGAAAAATAAGGATGGCATGCAGAAAAGAACAGGAAGAGCTAGTCATTTCAAGAAGAGAATGGTCACAGGTCTTAAGGGCTGTTGTGCTGCCAAAAATGTTAAGAACTTATAAACCAGCACTGGATTTAGTCAAGAAAGGGTCATTGATGACTTCTCAATCCAGTTTCAGCGAGGCAATGAGGACCGAAGCAAAAATACAATGGATCAAGGAGGAAGATGAATGGTTAAGAAGCAAAATCTGGGAAATCAACAATTGGATAGAAAAGGTTAGCCATTAAAAGACAGGCAGAAAAGAAAGAAAAAAAAAGAAGACATGCAGGAAATAAGCTAGTAGCAGGAATGAGCATCTGGATCACAGCAAGTTTTTTCTTAACACATAGGGAAACTGAACTATTCAAAAACAGGAAGAAATATCCTATAACAAGGGCACAAGAATAAAATTTGTAATGCTGGTTTTTAAAAAAACTATATATTATAAAGACCAATGACTGATTTATTGAATTAAAATAAAGTATACTTCATCACTACTCTTACAGTGTTCAAGTCTGGAATATAAAAGCTTCTACAGCTAAGGGTGAGAGGGAGACCATGGGCATGCCTGCGTCTGCCATCTGGTCAGCTCTGGGCTAAACTAAGACCAAGAAGACCAGCACTATGGCTCAAAAGCAGCATGAGGCTGGTGGGCATGATGAGAAGGCTCATATCCAGAACAGCCTGACACAGCATAAAGCCCTGTGATCATCTGTCTCATGGACCACATGATATGATGTCTTATAGCTATGAAGACTTATTAGTGATTTCTAAAACATTCCCAGCAACCACCTCTCCGAGACTGGGAACTAAAGAATAATGTAAGAAGTGAAAAAGACTCTAGTGCATGGAATCAAACTCACCACAGAAACAAGTGTAGGTATTAGGAACATGGGCGGAAACATTCTGACAGGCAGGGCACCTCCAACCACTCTGGCCATCTGTCAAGAAAAATTGGAATAAACCAAATTAATTTTCTTTCAAAAGCACATGTAATTTATAAAAATATAAAACTATAGAAAGCCATAAAGTTGAACCAGTGGTAGTAATTTCAATGTTAAGTGTATTAGATATTTAAGTAACAAAAGTTCACAATACTGAATACTTTGCTTACATACTGCCATTTGGGCTTGTATTTATAAAAACTTTCAGATATAGTAAATAAAGTTGGTATTAGTTTTGTTCTACTATTTCTAATGTCAAGGTAAACATCATTTGTTATCCTGGCTTTAACAAAAGGATAAAATATTTGAGTACATACAGAGAAATCCAGATGTCTTGAATTAGAAAGCCACCATTCAAAAAGCATATTACTAATAACATTTGCATTATCCATAAATATTAGTATACTTCGGGAAAAGCCCATAAAATACTATGAAGAAGATCTGTGAAAGGCAAAACAGCTTGAATATCCTAAAGGGAAATTAAACAATAATAGTTCCTTCTGAGTGCTTTCTATAAATTTTTTAAAGCACATTATAGAAGAAATGCTTTCCATGATTGCTACTTGCATAACAGCTACCATTTTCAACGAAAGTGCTTGACTTTAATGTATCCTTAATATATTTCAATACTGTTAGGTTAAGCTGGTTTATTTAAGAACTACAGCTTAATACTGGTCATTTGAAACATGTGACCAAGACAGCATACTCTGCCAGTAGATAAAATATTCAAGAGGAATTAAGCAATATTTTTAAAGCTAGGTTTACAACCTAAACATGAAATGAGTGAGGAAAACTACTCAGAAGAGAGAAAAGATTAACCTGATTGCGATGCTGGAGACCTTGCCCATTTCTTTATGCAGCTCAAATGAAACACATGATAACAACTCTGACAACTCCACACTGGGGCCGTGACACGAACCAGTTCACAGCACACCATGCACTCATATTTTTCTGTAGTTAGCTGTTCAATTAGAGAACCTGTTAAAAAAAAAACAAGAGATAAACTCAGCCACAGGAAGTTATTTATCACTTTAGTCAACTGAGGGTCAGCAAGGCACTTAGGAGTCTAAACTCAGAGGTCTTAAGGGATGTCTGATTCTGAGTAAGGTGGTTTTTCAGAGTTTGAGGCCAAGAAAGGGCAGGAGTATGCTGAGGTAGAGGTCTTAGGAAGTAAAAATTCAGACGGAGATCCCCACAACTGAGAAAACATTCCCAAGATATTGCCCAGGAACCTACCAGTAGCCAAATGCCCCTTATAACACAGCTTGAGCATCCACAGGGGCACTGCACTGTAGGGTCTTGTCTTGCCTCCTCTGAATCCAGGAGGCTCCAAATTCACCAGATTTATGGACTCAGGCTAGGAAGGGGCTTGTGAAATAGCAGTGATCAGCTGCAAGAAGCCTAAACCCAGATAGGTTCCAACAACCTAAGGGCAGGAAGATGGTTCTAGCAGTTGCCCTGGAAGTCTTTCATCATTCACTCAACAAATGTAAGCTTGGCACCTAACACAAGCCCCGTGCTAGGGTTACCAGACTGAAGGAGACAGAGTCCCTGGCTTCAGGAGCTCACCATCTAGTGAGAGAGACCAGTGTAGAGCAGCATACAATCGTCACAGATTTATTCCTGAATACACTCACCCACTTCCAGATTCTTTCCCCAAACCCACCTCAGTAACGTCTTTCTAGATCCCAAGAGATGGGTAGTTTCTTTTTCCCTTTTTTTTTAGTATATACTTTTTTAGCAGTTATTATACAATATTATTATTGTTTTCAAGTCCAAATAAATTATAAGAATAAAGTAAGTAACTTTAAATATAACATGCCATGCACTTTACACGTATTATTTAATTCTCTCAACAAGGTGCCATTTTATAGATGGAGAACTGAAGCTCAAAGTGGTTAAACCACTTACCCAAGTTCACATAACTAGAAATTAGAAAAGTCAAAGTTCAAATTCACGGCTATCTAACTTAAAAGTTCACATTTTAATTATTCCATAATGTTGACTTAAGATTCTTTTCTAATTGTCCAATTTAACATCAAAAGAAATACAGAACACCCTGAGACTGTAAAGTCTGTGAGGCAGAGATGGGCCTTAACTAGTATTTCCACTGCCTGGCACATATCAGATACTCAATATATGTTGAATGAATGGATGAAGGAATAAATAAGTGATATCTGGTATGTTCCATAACCTCTCTCCCTTGAAAGCTACAGGATTCAGCAAAGTTTTTGGAATAGCTCTCTCTCTCATGACTGAAGCATTCTAAAAACTAATGTGGGGGATGTGAGGCACACAGAGATCTGTGGAGGGCAGAATTCTAAGACAGCCCCCAAGAGTCATATCCCCTTGGTGTGCACACCCTATATAATCCTCTCCCCTTGAGTATTGGTGGCTCTGACCTAATCAGATGAGCCCTTTGAAGAGAGCATCTAGAGTCAGAGACAGAAGTCAGAGAGATCTGAAGTTGCACTAGATGCTTTCACGCAGGCCTTGAAGAAGCAAAATGCCATGCTGTGGACAGGGCCACGTATCAGGGAACTACAGGTGGCCTCTAGGACCTGAGAGCAAACTCCACTGACAGCCAGCAAGAAAACAGGGACTTCAGTCTTACACGCACAAGGAACTGAATTCTACCAACAACCAGTGAGCTTGGAAGAGGGTCCTGAACCTCAGATGAGATCTAATCATGGCTGAAACCTTGATTTCAGTCCTGTGAGACTCTGAGCAGAGAACCCAGCTACCTGTACCCAGACTTCCTACCTGTGGAAACTGCAAGATAATAACTTTGTGTTATATTATGCCATTATATTTGTGGTGATTTGTTACACAATAGCAAACTAATACAGTGAAACCTGTGAAAGCCAGAACTTGATGGGACTGCCTTGTTTTTCTGGGTCCTGCAAGTTTTCCACCTTTGACAGGGTGCAGTCTTACCACTTTTTCATCACCTGTTTTAGTGGAAAATATTTGAGTTTTCTTACTGACAGGTTTCCACCTTACACAGGTTCTGGCTTTCACAGGTTTTACTGTATAGGACTAACTAGCTTTAAGGATTAAAAGGAAGAGCACTGGTGACCCAGTGGTTAAGCACTGGGCTGCTAACCCCAAGTTTGGCAGTTCGAACCCACCAGCTGCTCTGCAGGAGAAAGATGTGGCAGTATGCTTCTGTAAAGATTTACAACCTTGGAAATACTATGGGGCAGTTCTACTCTGTCCTATAGGGTCACTATGAGTCAGAACTGACTCAACAGCAAAGGGTTACGGGTTTTTAAGGATTAAAAAATAACTCTGGGGTAACATTGCTTTGGCTCACACACAAGTTGAAGTCCCACGAAGAAGGAATGTCTAGGGAACCAAGTAACTAGAAGAACCAGAGGCCAATGTAAAATCTGGCCCTGGGCAAGTTGTAGCTTCATGTGTTAGGCTGTACCTCGCATTAAACTGGAGGGAGACCAGGATGGTGACGCTCCACAGAGAGAGCTAGGAGAGCTAGAAGAATCATGCTATTTAGCCTAGATGGAAGATACACATGTAGGATGTCTTCAGATACTTCAAAGGGCTGCTTTGCAATGGGTGTGAGGTGGGTTGGGGAGGGAAGCTGAGGGGAATGAGACTAGTTGCTATATTGCTCCAGAGGACAGAACTTGAACCAAGGGACAGAAATTATTTATATGAAAGAAGTTTTCAGATCAATGTAAGGAAGAGCTTTCCAACAGTCAAAGCTAAGTACCTACTATGTTCCAAGAGTTGTGCTAGGCACTAGGAATACAAAAATGAAAAGGATGACAGTCTCTTGAGTTCAAGGAGCTTCCAGCCTAGTGGAGTGCACCGACATGTAAACAAATTATGGTTTCCAGTGGTAAGTGCTATGACAGATGCATGTATATGCAAGATAAAGACATACCACAGGGTGAGAGAGATTAACACAGGGTGAGAGAGATTAACACTCTATGAGGAGGTCAGAAAGGTTCCCTGGACACGGGACTAAACTAGCTTTTGAAAAGTGAGTTAGAATTCACCAGTGTGCAGAGTGGTAGACATTCTAGACAGGGAAGCCACATGTGCAACAGCATGGAAAAAGGAAACCGCATGAAATCCTGGGAATAAAATTTGGTGGGGACTGAGACAGCAGAAAATGGGATTGCAGAGTAAGGCAGATGCCAGAATCTGTAAGTGACGAGAAGCCAGTGAACGGGATCAAGCAGGGAGTGACATGGTTCAGTACGTGCTTTAGACGATCTGAATGCTGGTATAAGAGATGAAATGAAAGAGAGAAATTAGGGATGATGAGACTAGTTAGGAGCTGCTGCAACTGAGCAGACAAGAGATGATGTAGGCTGGATTCAACCGTGGTGAGTGGCGACTAAGGTCTTAAAAGCCTTCAAGCAGCCATCTAAGTAAGATACATCTACTGGTCCCATCCTGGCTAGAGCAAAGGAGAATGAAGAAGACCAAACACACAAGGGAAAGATCAGTCCAAAGGACTACTGGCCCACAACTACCACAGCCTCCACCAGACTGAGTGCAGCACAACTAGATGGTGCCCGGCTACTACCACTGACTGCTCTGCAAGGATCACAATAGAGCATCCCAGACAGAGCTGAAGAAAAATACAGAACAAAATTCTAACTCACCCAAAAAAAAAAAAAAAAAAAAAAGACCACACTTACTGGTCTGACAGAGACTGGAGAAACCCTGACAGTATGGGCCCCGGACAACCTATTAACTCAGTACTGAAGTCATTCCTGAGGTTCACCCTTCAGCCAAAGATTAGACAGGTCTATAGGGCCAACAATAACACACGTGAGGGATGTACTTCATATTTCAATCATGTAAAGGAGACTAATAGGTGCACCAACCCAAAAGCAAAGATGAGAAAGCAGGAAGGGACAAGAAAACTGGATGAATGGAAATAGGAAACCTGGGGTGGAGAAGGGGAGAGTGTTGACACATCACAGAGTTGGCAACCAATGTCACAAAACAATCTGTGGATTAACTGCTTGAGAAATTAATTTGGTCTGTAAACTTTCACCTAAATCACAATTTAAAAAAAAAAGAGAGACGATGTAGGTTGGAATCAGCAGTGGCAGGGGAGCTATTACCATCCCCTATCTGTTTTCACCACTCAAAAAAATCTTATAACCAGACATCTATATCACTCATTTCTATCTTTTTAAAAACCCTCACAAAATTCTCTATTTGTATTTTCTTATGACATATAAAAAACTAAGTAAGTGGTTACCTATTTGGAAGGGGAGTGGGTAGGTGGGTGGTGGTGGGACCTAGGCAGATGGTGAATGAGGATAGAAAGAAATTTTTTATAGTGTGTACCTTTTTATACTCCCTGGTTTCTAGGCTGTGTCAATATATCCCCTACTCAAAACTTAAAATTAAAAAACAAAACAAAAAATCTCCACCCATCTAGGTCGGTTTACCTGTGTGTGTTTCCACATTTTTTAGCACATGGTTCTGTTTGCCTCGGGGGAAAGGAGATGCTCCTAGAGGATCCTGCCTCCTTACAGAGCGTTTTTCTGAGTCAACCCTCCTGGAAGGCTTGCTGACGACGGCCACGTGTCCGTTGTCACAGGTAGATTTTGCTGGTCTTTCACAGAGATTATCCTTTGGAATGGGTGCTGTGTTGTTTCTGAGTCCTGTATTTGCATGTCGTTGGTCCTCCTGTTTTGGTGGATTCCTGCCTGGTCTTGGCCTGGCACCCTCCACTTCCCAGGGAGGCCTTTTCTGTGGATATCTTCTCTGCTCGTTGCGTCTGGCCCCATACCCATCCAATGCTCCTTTTCTAAAAGATGCATCCAAAGAGTCAGGGTGGATAACTCCCCCAGGTTTGGTATTTTCAGGTCTGGCATCCTCAGGTTTCAAAGTCGCCCTGTTACCCCATTCACATTTGGGTTTCCCCTTGATTTTTGGTCCTCTACCATAACTGCAAACAAACTGGGTTGCTTTTTTGGGTTTTGCTCCCCTAGGATCTGCGCCGACAGTGTCCTTCTCACTCTCAGAAGGGCTGTGCTCTCTGGGGTTTGTCCCGCTCTCTGACTTGGCCACGCTTTCTAAGCCAGCTGTATCTGAGGTCTGGTCAGTGAGACCTTGTGCCTTCTTGACTCTAGTCTGGTGCTTTTCACTCCTCGATTTCTGCCAAGGTTGGCTCTGAGGGCCGTGGCTCTTGGGTGATTTATTAGAAGCAGGGAACTGGAGAGAAGTTTGTTGACTCTTAGGTTTGCTTCCTGAAGGATGATAACTGTGCTGATGAACAGCAGAGGTGTCATCATTAGGGACTTGCCTGGAAAGGTAACAGGGAGGTGGTGAACTGTAATTTCTCCTACCAATCCTATTACAGTCTAGTCTCCTTTGAGTCCCACAATTTAGACTAGAATTTTTTTCCTCCCGAGGAATGAATTCAGCAGCTTCAGTATTGAATTTAAAAGTACCTAGGACATAAGAAAAAGATACACAAGTAAAGAAATTAATCTGTTACCATGAAGCCCAGAAGACTCTAAGCCTTATCTAAGAGCTATTTTTCTGAGGACTTTGTATAAAACAGGCTTTTAGTGAGGCCTATGTTTCCTGTGAAGGTAATAGGTTCAAGGTGCTTGTGGTGCCACTGACTGCAGAGAGCTGCAAAGAAGAAATGCTCACTTGGGCCTTTATTAAAGAATTAAAAGTCAGCAAACAGTTCAGGGGTGAGACATCAATCAGCAGGCTCCATGTAGTCTTTCAAAACCCTAAGGTAGCATTGAGTAATATCCAGTACACAGGCTGTGGAGTCAAACAAAATGGGTTTAAAGTCTGTCCTCCAGCTTACAGTAAGTATGAGCTTAGGGAAATCACTTACTGCCTTTAGCCTTAGCGTCCTCATTTATGATATAGGGTGATAATATTTATTTCAAAGGGTTATTGTGGAATTTAAATAAGATTTCATACAGATAGTACTTATCATAGTTAGTATATTAGTTTCCAATTCTTTCCCCCAAGAATACATTTTGGGTTTTCCATACATAACCTCTATAATACAGCCTAGAATCCCAGAATCTCAAAAATTATGCATACTGTCCTTCAACAGACTCATTTCTTCCCCCCAAGATGCTTCTTGGTACAGCCAACTCAGTCCCTGAGGTCTACAGAGGAAATGATTTGCCTAAAGACACAAAGCTAGTTAGTAGCAAAATCAAGACTACATATAGCATACAGAATATACTATGAATCGATATGGCATGGAAGACATGGGTTTAAGTCAGTGCTAATCACTTATTGTGACTTTATACAAGTTACTTTACCCCAGTTTTCTCATATGGAAATGGAGATAGTAACAACCCCCTACATCAAAGAGTTGCTATGAAGCGTAAAAGCAAGTTAATAACATGTATAAAGTGATTAAAACAGTGCTTTATTACTGCTGTTAGGAGCACAGACTATCTGAAACACAGAGACTAGAGCACAGGTGGGTGCAGTGCAAAGTCCTGTGGGTTTCAGGCTTCATAACAAGACCAAACATTTATTGGGCATGTGCCAGGCATGCTTCTAAGCACTTTGCATGTATTGACTCATTTAATCCTTGCATTCCTGATGAGAAAACTGAGGCACTGAGAGATTAAGTTATTTACCCAAAGTCACAGAGGTATTCCAAGACAGAATTCCAACCCAGACCATGTGGCCCTAGAGATCATGCTCTTACACTACTACAGTGACAGAAAGAAGTTGGGGAGTGGGTGCCATAGAAATATACACGTAAGAACTGAATGAGATCATAAAGGTTATAGGGTAACCTCTCACTCAATCCAGGATTGTCCTGAAACCTTTCACACGGGCAGAATTCCAGAGGTGGGGCAAAGGAGAGCCTCACAAAATGGCAAGAGGGTTTAACAAATTCAGAAGGTGGCAGAGAAGGCGTTCCAGAAACCTAAGTAAGGGAACTTAAAGGTGGGAATGGGTAGACTGAAGAAAGTGGGTGTTGTGCAGTTCTCTCCTGCTTTAAGAAGCCAGGCTGGAAAGAGGGTTCAGGTTGAGCAGAAGGAGTTAATGCAACTAAAACCATCAGGTCAGAGTCACAGACAGGGCAGCAACTATTCATCTACATTCTACTAGACATGAAACAGCAGGCAAAGTCCTCAGAAAAACCCTCAGGAGACATAAGGGGAAAAGGGCACATGAATCAGGAAACAAGATAACGACAGAGATCTGAGACATTCTCTTCTTTCACTATTTTAAGTAGTTAGAAGTTACTCAGTAAACATGCCACCTCATCACTAACTACAAGTAACTGGTACCCTATGTCCAAGATAACACAGCAGGTGTCCAACAAGAGGGTGGAGCACATAAAGGAGAAATCCAACTGATGGATTATAAACTCCAGAGACACAGCTGGCATTGGAGAATCTTGTCCAAGGCAGAAAGATACCTCCTGGACTGGGCTACTTGGTCAAGGACAGGGGCTGGCAAAAGCACTATACCTTGAGTAGGGATGGGGTCTGGGCTAGAGATTATGCTGAAATAAGAATGGAATAGGAACTAAGGCAAAAGCAAACTATGGCACATGAAAGGGAGTGGGGAGATCTTTGGACTAGGGGACTTTGCCTCAGTAGATGCATCACGGGGTGGAGAAGGTAAGCTGGAGCACAACACTGGAGGCCAACACAGCCAGCCCCTACTCAATTCTGCTTCAGCACTGAAAGGTGTAGAAATGGGCCAGATGTGAGCCTGAATATGGGAAGATTAGTTCATCCAGTTTAGATCTGGGAAAGGAAAGGATGGGGATAACAACAAAACACCAGCCTAAAAATGGTTCCCATCCCCAAAATGACTTAATACCTAAATCAGGACTAGGGTACAGCCATGAGTTTTCCGCTGAGATCAAAAAAGTCATAGGGTAACCTCTCACTCAATACAGGATTTGTCCTGAAAAGTTTCACACAGGCAGAATTCCAAGGGTGAGGCACACTCAGTAGTGAGTTTTCCAACTTTTTTTTATGAGACCCATAGTAATAAATCTATTTCACCTGCCACCCAGTGTACACAACTACATATGTAGTCTTCTTGGAGTCCCAACAGCTGATAGGTAGCAGAACTCAGACTCAAACCTATGACTGTTTCCAAATGCCATGCTGTAAACTGCTGCCCTGTTTTTCAGAAAGAGTGGGTCTTGAAATCAATTTAGTGGGCTGTGATAAACATTATTTTAAACAAAACAGAGAATATGCTACATTGCAGATAGTAAGGGGAACCATTGCTTCCTGAAACTTTTGGGTCACTTTTATGTTTATCTATGTGTACATTAAGGTTGTGATGCAAAATGTTTATTTTTGGTCAATGTCCAAAAATTTTGGAAAACACTGATCTAAGGTACAGCCAGAAGAAAATGGAAATGGATGTTATATTAACAACCAAAGGAGAGTGTCTTTACACACGGAGGGAACTCGGGGCGAGGAAGTGAAGGAACAGTTATGGAACAGGGACAGCACAGGGCGGAAAAGCCTTCCCAGAAATATATTTACTCCCAATTGACAGATGGGGAAACCGAGTATTGGTCACACGATGAGTTCGTGGCAGGCTGCGACTGGAAACCATGGGTCTTAGCTGCCGCCCCGTCACTAACCAGAAAGGCAAGAACACACCCTACCTAAGCACAGCGTGCACACTAGCTATGCGCTTGAAGTCCGCCACTCGGCAAGAGCGGTGATCCGGCCTACGTCAGCCCGTCGGGAGCCAGTTCGGCCGCTGCCCCAGGACGGCCAAGAAGAGCCTCGTTTGAGGCCAAGACTCCCACACGGACTCGCTGGGCGCGGGACAACCCCGCTCTCCTCGGGACCTGCTCCCCAGCTTCACAACTCAGTCAAGGTTGGTCCGGGTCTCGGTACTCACAACGCGCGTGCTTTGGCCCTTCAGAGCCACTATTCCCAACCCTAGCAGAAGCTACTCTCGCGACGTTAATGGCTGGAGCCCTTGGACTTCGTCACTGACCCGGTTTCCGCTCCCCGAGTGGAGGCCCAGTCCCGCCCGGGCAGGGAGAGTACCTGAGACAGGAGGCGCCTCCGCCATCCCGTGCCGCAGCACCTAAAGAAAGCTCTGTAGCCAAGCGAGGGCTGTCACCCGGTCACGTGTCCCAGACTTCCGGCGCCGCGAGAATATTAGCACTTGCGCGCGGGGTAGACGAACACAGAGGTTGCACCGCGAGGAATCAACTGGGCGGTGCAGCCGTGACGTCAGGTAGATGCGCCAAGTTCCAGGCTGAAGATGGTGGCGAGAATACGATAGCAAGGTGATTTGTGATAATGGTGACTTGCGTAGTCATTGTTTGTTTTATGAGATTCACTGCATTATTTTGTCCATACCCTCTGCCCCCCACGCCAACCAACTTCAGCTAGTCTTAAACTTCTGGAGTCAACTCAGATACCTCCTTCTACTTTCCTAGAAGTGGTATGATCCAATTTACCATTGAAGATTTCTCCTGCTTCCACGGGAAGAATGAAATGGTGGGTGGGGAATGAAAGCAAGAGTAGAAATTGGTACACCAGTTACATTTTTTTGTATTAGACTAATAAAGAAGATCCTGGTGGCCCTGGACTAGGCAAATGTGATGGAGAGAAAAGGACAGATCTCAGGTATAGTCGAGATGTAACCATTATCCAGGTTTCAAACTTTTGCGAAACCAGTATGTGTGATGTGATATCTCATTGTTTTGCTTTTCTCTCTTGAACATTTTATTCATATTTTTAAACTTTATTCTGTTGTTGAGAATAAACACAGCAAAACATACAATTCTACAATTTCTACACGTAAAATTCAGTGACATTGATTACATTCTTCAAATTGTGCAACCATTCTCACCCTTTTTCTGAATCGTTCCTCGCCCATTAACATAAACTCTCTGCTCCCCCCACCCAGGTTCCTATCTAATCTTTCAAGTTGCTGTTGTCAGTTTGATCTCTTTAAATTGTTCTTAAAAAAGCATAATGCTCAAGGCAGACATTCTTTACTAGTTAAGCTAAACTGTTGTTTGGTTTTAAGAAGACTTCAGAGGGTATTTTTGGTTTAAGGTTTAAAGAGTATCTTAGGGCAATCTAGTTTCAGGAGTTCCATCCAGCCTCCATGGCTCCAGAAAGTCTGGAGTCCATAAGAATTTGTATTCTATTCTGTATTTTCCCTCTTTTGATCAGGATTCTTCTATAGAATCCTTTGATCAAAATGTTCATTAATGGTAGCCAGGCATCATCCAGTTCTTCTGGTCTCATGGCAAAGGAGGCAGTTGTTCATGGAGGGAATTAACCATACATTCCATTTCCTTCTCCTATTCCTAGCTCTAAGGAGCCCTGGTGGTGCAGTGATTAAGGCGACAGACTGTTGACTGAAAGGTTGGCAGTTCGAAACGACCAGTGGCTCTGTGAGAGAAAGATGTGGCAGTCTGCTTCTGTAGAGGTTTATAGTCGAGGAAGCCCTTTGGGGTTGCTATGAGTCAGAATTGACTCAATGGCAGTGGATTTGGTTTTGGGATTCCTGACTCTCTGTCTGTTGTTCCAGGTGCATAGAGACCAATTGTGCCTTGGATAGCCACTTGCAAGCTTTTAAGACCCCAGGAAATACGCAAGTAACTAGGAGGTAGAAGAGAAGCACTAAACATGTTATTAGGCCAACTGTCTTACTTATCTGGTGCTGCTATAACAGAAATACCACAAGTGGATGGTTTTAACAAAGAGAAGTTTATTTCCGTATAGTAAAGTAGGCTAAAAGTCCAAATTCAGAGTGTCAGCTCCAGGGGAAGGCTTTCTCTGTCAGCCTTCTTATCAATGTTCCCCCGGAGTAGGAGCTTCTCCGCGCAGGGACCCCGGGTCCAAAGAACGCGCTCTGCTCTTGGCACTGCTTTCTTGGTGGTATGAGGTCCCCCTCTCTCTGCTCACTTCTGTCTTTTATATGTCAAGACATTGCCTCAGGACACAATCCAATCTTGTAGATTGAGTCCTGCCTTACTAACAAAACTGCCTCCCATCCTCCCTCAGTAACATCATAGAGGCAGGATTTACAACATATAGGAAAATCACACAATACCAGGAATCATGGCCCAGCCAAATTGACACAGACATTTTTTAGGGGACATAATTCAATCCATGACACCAGCTAACTGGGGTGTCCTGTGAAACTATGACCCTAAACCTCCAAACCAAGGAACCAAATCCTGTGGCGTGTTTTCTTGTACACAAGCAGTCTCAGCAGCTTTTATTTTTTGTCTTTGTTGTAAGTCTATCACACAACTTTAGCCAATTCAGGTATTTACAGGTATACAACTTACTGAAAGCACTTAACAATAATCAGCTGTGCAATGTGATTTTTCTATCACCCTAAACCGAAACTCAGTACTCAGTAAGAAATAACCACCCCTCTCCTCTCCTCTGCCCCGGTAACCACTAACAAACTTTGGTCTCTATACATTTGCCTTTTCTTTTCTTCTTTTTTTAATGTGAGTGAAGTCATACAGTATTTGTCCTTTTGTGGTTGATTTCACTCAGCATAATGACTTCAAGCTCCACCCATATTGTAGCATGTATCAAGACTTCATTTCTCCTACTGACTGAGATAGTGTGTTTTATTGTATGTATGTACCACATTTTATTTATCCATTCATCGGTTGAAGGGCATTTAGGTTGTTTCCACCTTCTGGCTGTTGTGAATAGTGCTACAGTGCTATAACGAACATTGGTATACAAGTCTCTATTTGAGTCTCTGCTTTCAAGTCTTTTGGGTATATGCCTAGGAGTGGAATTGCTGGGTCATATATTTTTATTTTTTAATGGGGTGTACTTGAATTTGTTGAGTCCCTGGTTGGTGCAAACAGTTAACACGCTTGGCAACTAACTGAAAAGTTGAAGGCTGGAGTCCACCCAGAGGTACCTTGGAAGAAATCAGCCACTGAAAACCCGACGGAGTGTAGTTCTACTCTGACACACATGGGGTCGCCGAGTCAGAATCTACTCGACCCCAACTGATTAACGTAGCTGTAGTCTTCAGATAAACGTAAAGATCCAGCTTTGAGTTCTAAATTAACAGTATATTCCATGTGATAAAGGCTTAGTTCAAAGTCACATACAAGAAACCTATCAACCTGGTGTGCCCACAAAACATCAGGTTTGGTACCATTCATGTTTACTGATGAACTCGAAAAGTCCAGTCAGTTTCATTCACTGAAAATCTTAATACTCAATTCCCATCAAAGTAAAGGAAAGCCATGTTGATTCTCTGTTCATCAGAACATCATTTAACAGCACTGAAGTGGCAGCAGGGCTGGCCACGGGAGCCTGGATACAGGCAAGATAGTGGCTGTGGTGGCACCGCCAGTGACCTGGGCCACCTGGCCTGGGTCCACAACCCCTTATTGCACCTCAGGGACCCACAGACCATGCTTCCTTATTCATTCTTAATGGTTTTTTTGGGTTTCCTCTTTTTAAATTGCTTATTCATATCCACTGCCCATTTTTCTGTTGGGGTTACTGTATTTTTCTTGATCTGCAAGTGTCTTGTACATTCTAGATATCAGTTGTCAGTTTTAGACATCTCAGTTGCCTTCTTCCATTATGTCTATTAACTTTGTCCTTGATGTTGAACATAAATTCTTAATTGTGACTGATCATTTCATCAAACAAAACTTATTGCCACCTTTAGAAATTACCAGGTATATGGGTCTGAGTCCAATCAAGAGAGAGAAACTATACAGTATTCTGAACAGGGAAACTTTACTTAAACAACTATTAACTATAACGAGAGATCAGCTGGTAAGAAGTAAAGGGAACTTTAAATAATACCAAATTAGCAAGTTTAAGGAGCAGCCACTACCTCTAGGGCTGAGAGAGTATCCAAGGAAGAGCCACCAGAGCTGAAGATGCAGACCTTGTTGGAGAAGGTTTGGCTGTGGCTCACTGGATTGCAGAGGAGTCACTGTGGTCTCATGGTAGAACTTACCAAAGATCCACCCTCTATGGTGCTGGGAAAGGCCATTCACCATTCATGGGGAAGTGTTTCACCAGAGGCTCTCTGCTACAAAACCACCTGAGGGGGTCAGAGGGAGTCTCTGACTGCTGGCTGCCATAAACTGCAGAAGCTGGGCACTGAAGAAGCCAAGTGTGCTGCAGGAGCCATGCATTTGAGGAGCTGCACAGCTGCAGAGGCCTGTTATGGTAGTGAGTAGACCCACTGCCTGGACTGTTCTTTACTCTTTACAATATACCACAATACTACTGGTTAAATCTGGTTTCTGTAGTGGAGTTTTTAGGCTGAAGTGATATTATTAAAATTGTATCCTTTTGAAAAATATTTATTAAGTATAAATAAATGTCCTATACATTAAATATCAAGAAATATTCATTATTGGTTACAAGTCAGGCTGTAATACTAAAGGAACCACAGAATCAAAGTACCCACTCATGAAACAGTAGTGAGAATTCCATTCCAACATTGAACACAGTAATGACTTGCTCACAAGACACAACAAAACCCATCAAAAAAGGCGATCATTTTAACCAACACACAATGCTACAATAGATAATGGTTTTGAATCATAATATAAACAGTCCCAATAATCTCGTTTTATCATTACATCCGGTCATTTTGAGGTTGTGGAGTTACATTTTCATAGAATTTAAAGATTCCCATTTCCTTCATTTTATTTCAAATTATTAATGAATAAAAACAAGTCTTACATAGCCATGATATTTTAAAGTTAGTCTTTCATAAGAGGAAAGGAATCAGAATTTAGTACAAAGAAGGCATCCCCCGGCGATGAGTCTCTTAACAGAAAAAAAAAAAAAAGCAATGTAATTAACTTTTCCTTCAAAGAAAGGAAAGAAACCTAAATCTGTTATGGTAAATTTGGAAAGATATTTCCCAGTTCCCAGAATACATGTTCATTTTACATGATGTACTTGAATGATGGAAGTCTACGAAGCAGGGATCTGTGGCAATCCAAATTCATCCACCAACACTCCATCCTGTGAAAGAGAAGCAATGTTTAGTGTCACTATTTTTCAACTGATATAAAATGATTACAAACATTTAGTAGTAAAAAAAAATTTCCAAGTATTTATCAACCAAAACTAAAATCCCACTCAGAAGATGAAAGATTTTTTTATGAAAGGTAAAGGGGGAAGTGATGAACCAGGAAAAGAACTGAAAGGATCAAAAGGGTGATCCTTGGCAGAGTAAAGGAAGAGCGAAGCAGGTGAAAGAGGGAAAAAAAGGAACACGAGTAAACCTAGAAAGGGAGGCTGGGAGCGGTGGCATCACTAGGGCTGGTGTTACCCAGTGTGGTAACTCACGATGTCACCCCTCTCATGCTAATTACTACAATATTATAGCTAAAACACCAAAAAATCTGACAAAATCCGAGACTATAAAAACACCAGCAGCAACAAGAACAACAGCACATACTTGTACCTCATGCAGACAAAACCACGTGATTCGAAGCATCACTGTAACTGGGTAATAATGACCGCTCTGACTGGAGCATATTACAAGTTTCAAAAAGTAAATTAGAGTTTTGGCCTTGTACGTATATTGGTTTTCTGCAGAAACACTCCACAAAAATTTTATAGACAGCCATGTCAGTGTCATTTCCTCTGACAGTGTTACCTAGTGCGTTCCACACCCTGCTAGTGACGCCACTGGCTGGGAGGGTCAAGGACGAAAGTCTGAGGAATTAGTCCTTGCCTCCAGATTTGCATTTTCATTCTGATCCCTAAACTGAACCAATGCCTTTTGTAGCCTCTCAAATCCTTGAAGAAGCAATGCCTGAGGACACGCGCTCACTTCTGTATCATCCTTTATTACAAAATCATAGACAGTGATAGTACTATCAATTAAGAAAACACATCTCAATGGTACATTTAACTCAAGAAGCTTGTGACCTTCTAAAAGTAGAAATAACATAGATGCTTCAGGGACTTGTTACTAGGGATTTGAAAAAGTGGACTTGCTAGTGTTAACCAAAATTTTCAGGTGTACTGAGAAAAACCAACTTAGGCACTTGGAACCTTAAAATGGGCAGAGAAGTTGGCGTGGGAGGACAGAAGAGAAAGGTGAGACTATTCCAGGCTGAAGGAAGAAGGGAGGGTATAGTAAGGCAAGAACCCACACTCATAGAAATTAGCTGTAAGGTACTTGAGAAATTACCTACTTCACACCTTTTGCCCCCACATTTGACAGATGGGAAAAACGAACAAGGTTCAGAGATAAAACGTGAATTTCTAATTTGCTGAAAGTCACACAGTGAATAAAGGCAAAGCAGGACTGGCTCCCATGCAAGGATTCTTTGGACTACACTGTGCAAACTCAATGTGCATGTTGGGAGACAAGGCAAACACCAGGGTGATAAATGTCCCGTGGTAAAAGCAAAAAAATAATACATTACACCAGGAACTAAGATGGAGTGAACAGGAGCTCATCAGCAATAAAATAATAATGACAACAATGCAGATCTGGCCAGGGCTTTAAGTTTGCAAAACGCTTTCACATACAAGATCTAATTTGATCTTTACAACAATTGTGTGAAATAATTATAATCATCTGCATTTTACAGAAAAGCTCAACAAAGCTAAGTGATATGCCCAACATCCCATAGCTAGTTACTGGCAGGTTTGAGACTTACACTCTGGTTCCTGATTCTATTACCTTGTTGAATCAGAATCTTTCTACATTAAGTTTTATACTTAAATTGTTAATTCCAAATTTTAAAAAAAATCCACCCTATAGTTTAACTAGCTTGTCTGGGCAGTGCGACTTTCTTTTACACTGCCACCTGGTTCATGCATGTGCTGCTGACACTTTCCTAAGAAATGGTTAAAAAAAAAAATATATATATATATATATATATATATATATAAACGGTACTCAGTGCAAACTCACAAGGGTGATTTTGTATATTATACAAATCATCAGTGACACTACACTACGTGTTCGTAATCCAATACAGGAAAAACTGGACTTTCAAAGGGTTCCCAAAAAAATGACTGAGACTGTCTTTCCTAACTCAAGGCTACCTTTTAGGTCCCCAGACTGGTGGTCAGACATAAAATCTTTATAACTTTGCAGAGGAAGTATATACAGAAAAAGCTCTCACCTTATTCTTTGTGTCAGTGGGCACACCTTCAGGAATTGCAGGTGCAGATGCTGCTTCATCCAAATATGAGCTGTCTTCATCAGCCAGAAGCTCATCACCCAGTGCATCCAGTTCTGAGATTGAGATAGTCAACATTTCAAAATAAACGTAAGCCAAGAAACTGGCAGCTCATGTTAAGAAAGTTAGACATATTATTTGTAGTAAGATGAAAATTTAAATACAAAAAGAAAGGAATTATTAACTTCTATTTTCAAAATAAAGATGAACATTACATGAAAATTTCAAAGGAATATGGTAAAATCTTTGAAAAATAAAGATCAAGATAAAACCAACCAACCAACCAACCCCTACAGGTTTCTAAGGCCCTAGTCTTCATGAGAAGCATCTAGGGTTATTAGTTGGGCAATTCAAACTCAAACACTTTGACCCAAACAAATGTAAGAAATTCTCTCTCGCTTTTGATGAACTTGACAGAGGGAAGTGAAGGTATGCATGAGATCGTTGTATACCGAGTGGCCACTGCCACTCGAATCTAAAAATAAGTTTTTATGTTTAAGTGAGTTGGAAGTGGCCAGGAGGAATGACAATAGCAGGTAGAGACTCATCAGGGGAAACTGAAAAAGGGAAATAAAAAAATAAAAAAAGGAATGGGGGAAAAAATTCTAGGAGAGAGAAGAAAGCTGTAACATGACAGAAATCATGTGCCAGAAAATCCAGTGTTACTCATGCTACAAACTGACAGCCATCCTGACCCCTCCCTCTTCTTCTACATCCAATCAATCATTAAGTCTTACCCATTCAACCTCCCAACAGTTCTTGAATCTGCCCAATTCTCTCTGTTTCTGCTACCACCACGCTAGTCTCAGCCACCATCACCTCCTACATAAAGACAGTAACTTCTAGACTCCTGTTCCTGAGGCCACTTAACCTCCTCCA
Source organism: Dugong dugon (assembly GCA_030035585.1). Lineage (NCBI taxonomy): Eukaryota > Metazoa > Chordata > Mammalia > Sirenia > Dugongidae > Dugong > Dugong dugon. Next base: position 37,030,197 of record CM057471.1, on the reverse strand, counting down.
ATTTTCATCCTAACACGTACTCATCCTTCAGGCCTCAGGCTAAATGTACTTTCCTCAAGAAAACAGCCCATGCCTTCCCCTCATCCCCAACTATGTTAGACACCCCTGCTTTGTGCTCCCATGATACCTCATACTTGTCCTCCCCAATACTTTTTGTGCTTGTAATTCATAATGTACTTGAAACAAGCAGTTTATATTTCTCACCCCTGCTAGAGGAAAAGTTTCATGAATGCAGGGATCATGTTTGTTTTCTTCAGTGCTGAATCTCCAGCACCTAGCACAATGGCTGGTATATAATAGATGCACACTAAGTATTTGCCAATGATTGTTTCTTGATCTGCTTCTGCTTTGAGGGAGAAGACTCCAGGTAGGAAAATAGGGAAAACAAAATCAAAAGGAAACGGCAGGGAAAGGCAGTGTTGAGGGCAGTATAGATACAAAGCACTAGGGGCCTTGCCGAAACCTTCCTTCAGAGTTTGTCCATCCCACAGTTGCTGGTGGAGAATGCATGCCTGATGTGGTTGCCTCACAATCTCTTTGCCCAAAGACTATACCACAAACTAACTCTCAGGGAACACTGATAGAAATTTTCATTAGCATTTGGGAAAAAGGCCCAGACAGTTGCAATCTTCAGACTCTAAAGCTAGGTATATATTGCTTTTCCTGTAACATACCTGCTTCTAGGTCATCTTCATCTAACTCTGGGGTGCCATAACTACGACTCAGTGCTTCTTGGATTTCATTTGCGTCTTCCATCATATCCTCCAGCTGGTCTTGTAGATCCTATAGAAATATATGTAGCGGAGTTTTTATTGATTTCTTACCATTTACCTCTGACTACCCCCCTCCTCTACTTTCTCCTCAGAATCTTAGTAATGAGAAACTTTTAAAAAGATAAGGTATATTAAATGCCTGGCACATAACAGGGATCATTAATAGCCGTACCTTATTAGGTTATTGTAAGGTTTTATTTTAATAATATATGTAAAACACTACGCACTTAATACCATACATATTAGTTGTTCTTGTTATTATTACTTCTATTGTGCTAAGAATGTGCAGGACAACAATATGCTCTTAGTATACTGAAATCCCACATAGAGGGGGACAGACTAGTGTTGCTAACACAGAAAGTCCAAATCAGCACCTCTGTCCTTTGGAATTTCTAGAGTAACATAAAAGATCTGAAAGCTTGTTCTTGGCCCCCAGATCACAGTACTATACTTATTTTTCAATACAAAAGGGAAAAGGGTAGAAAGATGAACAAAAACAGTTTTTTAAAAGAAAAAGCTTTGCTTTTCTGCATTTCCAAGTGTGAATCTACCACAATGTGCACATATAACATTCTGCTATCCAGAGAAGCACTGGCTGAAATAATAATTAAAAGAGAGTGAAAATAGAATAGAGTAAGCTAATCAAGTCAAGCTTATACTATATTATTATATATCAAGACATAGCTTTCAAAATCACCCATAAGTAGGATTCTTAGCAACAGACTCTAAGACAGACACAGAAAAAAATCATACACACAAGGAGTTGGTTCAATATTGGATAAACAAACAAAAGCAATGAAAACAAATACAAGGACTAAACTAAAAACAACACTGATGTGCAGAAACTAAAAAATAAAATACAATAGAAAACAGACACACACACGTAAAAAGGCAAAATAAAAAATGAGAGCTGTAAAACAATGAAAATGGTTTACAAGTACTTTAGGAAAATAAATCTAACAAATGAAATTCAAGATACAGAGCCCAACCAAAAGATGAAACACAAGACAGTCACACATACACACCAAGAGTTGGAAAGGGGCTCTCCACCTGTCATGCTGGCAAACTATTAGGGGACAGAAAAGGATAATTAGACAGGGAGACAAGACAGACAACCACAGGTGAAAGATGGAGAAACATACAAAAAAAGACAAAAGTTTCTATTTTACTCATATTAAATAGCTCTAATGAAAACACAGAGTACCCTAAGCAGAAAATAAAACTCCATTTCATTACATTTTATTACCAAATGGTATTGTACAAATAAGACAAGCATACACAGACATTATTCTCAGCGAATCTCCTGGAAGATATTACTGAACTTAGCTCCACGTAAGCAAAGACTGGTAGAGGATTAGGAAAATGGCCAAGGGCAGTCTAAGGAGGGGTACTCGAAAAAAGGCAGAGTGAAATGGCAAACGCCTTCTCTCCTACTAATGACCAGCACTGCCCGAGATACCTGACAGAAAAATGCCCAGGCCATGGTAAGTGCTCACCCAACAAACACTGCTTGAACTGGGCGGTACTAATCGATCTCCTTTAATAGCCTCTGGTTCATTCATTCACCAACAAATCCTTTCTGAGCCAGTTCTAGGCACGGGGAATACAACAATGAACAACACTGAGTACCTGCCTTCATAGAAAGAGACATCCTAGTCAGGGGGATGGAGGTAAAGAGCACTATCATATATGCAGAAAGGAAGCCTCTTTCCACTGGCCTGGCACCGCTCACTTCCTCTGCTATCATTGTCATCTGGTTGTTCATCACACAGAGATGAGAGCAGTCAAGCTCTTAGGGTTCACCGCCCCAACCAAAATCTGATCCCAACAAGAAATGCTAACATTAAAGATCCAGTGACACTATTATTAAAAATAACCGACTCTATGCCAGAAACTACGTTAAGCACTTTATGTACATACCTCCATTTAACAACTCACGACGGTAATGGGAGATAAGCACTAACGTCACTATTTCATAATTGAGGAAACAGACTAAAAACGATGAAGTGAGTTGAAAGTAACAGCAAACATTTATTAGGTGCTTATTATGTGCTAGGCTTTGTGCACTTAGACACATTAGCTCATTTATTCCATCCTCCTAATAACTGAATGTGGTGCTATGATCCTTGCTTATAAGGAAACTGAGACCTTTGGCACCCTTTCCCAAAGTTACTCTATTAGTATATGGCAGGCTGGAGAGTCAATCCTTTATCTGTGCTCTTCTCATCACGCACACATTCATTTGGATTCTTTCAGAAACTAGTATACATCTCACCTCAATCTGGTCAATTTTCACTTGCTTGTATGCTTTCTTCATTTCTTTTACTCCCAGTTTCATAGCATCAACCTAGAAAAAAGATAAACGAAAACAATGTCTTAAAAAGCTATGCTGGGTATACCGTCTTCTAAAAACCATAGAAAAAGAGCACAAGAATAAAAAATTTTTTAAAAACTCATAGGAAAAGGTCCTTTGGGAGTACCGTGGTCTTGGTGTCCTTCAACGACTGGATGGTGTAATTGGCTTGTTCCATGTTAAATGACTGTTGGGAGAGATTGTCCCGCTGCTGCTCATACCTTTTTGGAGTCAATTGAGAATGATAAATGTGAGTCAGAGAGAAATCCTCAGGGAGAAAGTATCTCTAACACTAAATAAGGGAATTTTCTCTAAGGAAAAAAACTTAAAAAAAAAAAAAAAAAAAAAGCAATCAATCATATTCAGAAAAATTGGCAAAAATCCATAATTTAATCACCCTAACACAAGTATGATTTTGTGTGTTCCCCTCCTGTATTCTTCCTTTGTGTATGTTTTAGCTGCAACACTGTTTTCCACTTAACATTACAGCATTTGCTTTTTACTATGTTGCAACATAATCTTACTATAAATATAACTTTGTAATATTTAGATGATTTCCTTACCATAACTTCTTAGGAGTGGAATTGTTGGGGCAAAGTGTTAAACTATTTTTGAAGATAATATTTTGTTGTATTTCGGGTGAAAATGTGTACACCAAAAATAGTGTGCACAGCAAAATAGGTTCTCATTCAATTTCTACACATATTGTTCAGTGACATTGATTATATTCGTCATACTGTGTCGGTTATGACTATTTTTAAGGCTCTTCACACATACAACTAAACGGCTTTCCCAGTAGGCAATCTTTCTGGTTCCTTATTAGCTGACTACACCTGACATCTAGAACCCTGCAGAGGATCTCAGCTGGTCAGCCCACAGGAGTAAGCACCAAAGATACTATTTGGCTTCTGTTCAAACATCAGGACACAGTTACCTGAAACAAATTAAGGGCCTTTATATTTCTTCTAGCGGATGGGAACAAATAAATATTCAGGATTCCTAACTTTGAAAACAAAAAACAAACAAGGCACACTCTAAATGATGGGAGAACCAAACCCTATAGGTCTGAGCCATCCAATAAGGTAGCTATTAGTCACATATGGCTACTTAAACTGTTAAAATTAAATAAAATTAAAAACTCATTTCTTTAGTCAGACTAGCCACATTTCAAGCGGTCAATAGCCACATGTGACTAATAACTACTTTATTGGGCAGCACAGGTATAGAATATCTCCAACAAAGCAAAAAGTTCTGTTGAACAGTACTGCAACAGATGTTGCTGAACATGCAAGGAAAAACAAACAAACAAATCCAGCTAACTGCACATGTAATGGAACATTTGTAATTAAATCAAGAACGCTTATAAAATGGTATGAAAACCTGAAGGACTAGAAGATCATTTCGTTTTTGGTTAAACCTACTAGTGGGAAGGAGATTATGCTTATAACTTACATCCGTTTTTGCTTTAAAACCCGCAAGGCTTTCTGCTTGACCATATTCTAGGTGGAAAAAAAAAATTTAATGAAAAGAAGTGGAAAACATATATATGATAAATCAAATCTCCCATATCCTCAAACTCACATAACGACTGATTCTCTTCCTTAAAATAGTAGACACAGTGAGTGGCTCCAGGGTTCTGGTCTTCCCATCCCAAGCACAGGTGTCCTAAGGTCTAATCTTTAATCCTCAACTCATCTGTCTCTGCATCTTATATCTCAGTACACTGAACTACTTTCCCTTTTCCTAATGAATATCATCTCCACCCCCTGCCCCAACAGTGCCCTTTCTGTTTTTTGAGTCACCTTAGGGAGATTGCCCATTTGGACATCAACTTATAAATTCAAACTCAATATGCTCAAACTCGTCAACCTGCTCTCACTTTGGAAATTAACAACAATGGCCCCACCAATCTCCCACATCTCCAAATTGAGAACCTTTACATCATTACCTTTCCTTTCTCTGTTGTCTCCCATGCACAGCCATCCCATTAATGATTTTTCAGAACTCACTTTCAAATTGATCCTTTCACCTCATTCTCATGACTACCATCATGGTTTGAGCTTGAGCTTTCATTGCATGTCTCGAAAAAGCCTCGTCACTCCCCTTTCTATACTGTTCCATACATCATTTTATTCATCTCCTCCAAAGAGGAAGGAAAAGCAGATATTACTTTCAGATGATGATAATACCTACATTTACTGAGTATTACGTGCTAAACATGGTGCTATGCAAGTCACACGAATTACCTTGTTCAAACCTCACCCTATGAAGTAGACACCATCTTCATTTTCCAGATGGTATACTGAGGCTCAGTGAGATTAAATAACTTGCCCCAGGTCACATGGCTAATAAGTTATGCAGCTGGGAAAAAAACAAGGTAGTTCTTTATCCACAGTCCATGCACTTAAATACAGTACTCTATTTTCCTACCTAACAGAAGAAGAAAATAGCAGGTAGGTGATTTTATCAAGGTCACAGTTCATAGGTAGTAATGGTGCTAGTATTAGAAAACTGGTCTCCAGATGCTTAGTTCAGTGGTTTTTCCTAGCATGCCACAGCACCTCCATAACCAGTCCATTGTACTTACCTGACTGGCCAGCCAGACAACTCACTGCTCTGAGCACTCCTCTTCTCCAGATTACCATCTCCTCAGTAAAAGATGCTAATTCCCATATACATGCTTCTGGATGTGTAATCAGAATCTTCTCTTCTACCAGGTCAAATCCCAGTCTCCCTCCCATATCTGGCTCCTTAAGGGTACATTCCTTACGTATGTTTTCTCCTTATCAGACTGTGGGCATCTCTTTCTATAGGGTGCTCAAGTTAGGCTGTCACAGCACCTTCTGAAGTAGCCACCACCTCCCTTACCTTTGCAGGACCTTCTCTCATCTTCTTGATCTGATCCTTATACTTCACTAGTTCAGCATCCAGTCGAGAAATCTTTTTGTCAATGGATTCTGCCCTGCTATCCACCTTGTTGGGGGAGAAAATCAAAGGCAGTGGTAGTTATTGCAATACACCTACGTGGGAAGGGGCAGAGAGAAGAGGAAAGACTATGGAAGAAGAAAAACAAAAATAAACACATGGTAAAGAGCGGAAAACAGCGATTCCCAAAAGGGGGAGGAGATTCTCAACCAGAAAACACCTGGAGGCTTTTACAAACTATACGTCATTACCGCCATTACCAGATTCTGATATACTGGGGTGTGTTGGCCCAGAAAAATGATTTGAGAATCATTAGGCTGAATTGCTATTTCCCTGGAATTGGAGGCTAGTCATGATAAGGGCTCAACCAGATGGAGTGTGAAACAGGCTAATGTCCAATGGATCCCTGCTAGGGCTGTAGATCTAATGCCATTTTCTAGGTAGGGGATGGGTAGTTTAAAGTGAGGGGCCAGGGTTCTGAATTTTGTTAATAAGGTCCAGGCAATATGGACGTAGAATACCGAGTTGCAAGTCCTGAGGTGAACGAGGTCAGAGGTCCCCTGGGGAGGAGTGGAAAAGAGGTAAGAGGTCGGGCTGAGCGAGGTGGGAAGGGTGTATGGGCCCAGGGCTGGATGGGGTAAGGAGATCAAGGAGAGAGCGAGTGGACCAGGCAGTAGACATCAGAACGGGTTGGGCGCAGGTAGGGCGAGGTAGTTAGGGGTAAGGGGCCCCTGGTTTGCGGCGTGAGGAATCACCTGGTTAACAGGGGTGAGGGGCCGAAGGTAGGGTGGAGAGGACGGATGTGTAATGGGCCCGGGACTGGGAATGGGGGTGAGAAGTAGGAACCCGGAGTGACCGTGTGGGCGGGGTCGGGGGTGTCAGAGGCCCAGAGCCGAGTTACGCTTGGTCGAGTGCCCACCGTGCCAATGCAGTCAGTCAGGCTGGGAGGCGGAGCCTTGGGTTTTGCTTTTCCGAAGAATCGGTTCATCTTGGGCAGCCGCGAAGAAACCCCAACACTGGAGCGAAACCAGAAACGGAAATGGAGTCACGCCCGCCTGCGCCTTGACTTCCGGCCCCCAGGCGCAAGCGCAATATGCCCACTGTTTTTTCCTGATCCTTTTTTCCGGGTTTTCAGTTCGACCTTCCGGGGAAAGACAGAGGGAGGAGGTTGAATGTAAGCGTGAGTCGGCGGTGGGAGGGGCCTTGGGAACATGGGTGGGGCGGGGCTTCAGTTGAGCAAGGTGGGGCCTCGGTTTGAATGGGTGGGGCCTGAAGGAGGCTTTAGCGGAATAGGGCGGGGCAGGAGGGGGGACTGCCCCGGGGGCGTGGCCAGCAGGCCGGGGCGGGGTCGGGAATCCGCCTGGCTAGGTTGGGAGACGCTGGTATCATCTCCGGCGGCTGGGCGGTCAGCAAGCGCTGGCCTGGCGGAACGCGGCGGCGCGCGGAGACCGCGAGGCCACGGGGAGCGGCCGGGTCACCGGACGCGCGCCCTTCGGCCGGGCGGGGAGCCGCACCAGGCCGAAACCCCGGCACACCACAAGCCGCCCCGGTCTCAGCGTCCGTCCGTCCCGAGCAAGGCCAGCGGACATGACCGATCCACCAGGGGCCCCGCCGCCGACGCTCGCAGGCCGCGGATGAAGAAGAAAATACAGTCCCGCGTTGCCCGGAGCGAGGAGATGGCCCAGAGGGAGGAGGTGGCCCGGACCGAGGAGATGGCCCAGAGGGAGGAGGTGGCCCGGACCGAGGAGATGGCCCAGAGCGAGGAGATGGCCCGGAGCGAGGAGATGGCCCGGAGTGAGGAAGTGGCCCAGAGCGAGGAAATGGCGGCGACCGGGCTCAACGTGACCGTCTCCCACAGTGAGCACCGGGTGGGCGCCGGACCGGGCTCTGAGGGGCCGGCCCGGTTTGTGGGTTTGGTCCTGGGTCCTGCAGAAGCGTATGTGCTTGTTTTTGTCCTGGTGTCCGGAAGCGTGTGTCCTTGTGTTTGTCCTGGCATCCGAAGTGTAGGTTCTTGGCTGTGGCCATGTGGCCGACTTTTGTCTGTGTCTTGTGTCTGAACTTCTTTCCATGTGGCCAGTGTATGTATTCTGTCTCTGGCCACATGTCTGATCCTCTGTGTTCAAGTGTGTCCATGCTGCACGTCGTGGGCCTAGTTGTGTGTGTTAGTGTGTGCCTGCACAGCCATTGTGGGTCTGTATGTCAGTCTTGTATTTGGCCATCTTGTGTATCATTGCTGTGTGTCTGGACACCTAGGTATGCAATGGGTGTGGACATCGTGCCTGGCGGGGTGTTCGTTATTTAGTGAGTGCTGCCTTTGTGCCAGAAACTAGCTGCATGTCCGAAGTGTGTTGTGGGGCCCGTGGGCCCGAGCATACACTCTGGGCACTCTTTGGGTACTCTTGGAGTTGACACAGAACCCTAGGGCCTCAGAATCTAGAGACTGGGGTTCTAGATTCTGTAGTTTTGAATGACCTTGGGGTGTCTCCTTTCTTCTCTGTGAGGTAGAGTTGGTAACTCACGCTGCCCCCCACCCCGTGCACTGGACACAGGCTACTTCCGTACTGTCTACATTCCTGGAAAAGAATTGGCACTTCTGTTCCAAGGAGAATTCTCTGTTGTTTGAGTTTATTCATTCATTTATTTACTGAGCACCAGCCAAGTGCCAGGTCTGCCCCATGGGAGAGACTTGGGAAACAGTCCCTTGCCCATTACTGTGAGGGAGATAAGACCAGTATAGTACAGGGTGCAAGGCAGTCGGGCTGAATGGCTTGTGATGAAAAGCATGGGCTTTGCAATCAGATAGACCTGAGGTCAAGTTCTGACTCCACCAGCTGTTGGTTGGGTCTCCACGGGCGGGTCCTTAAGTGGCCTGAAACAATGCTTATCTGTGAAATAGAGAATAGTAGTACCTACTTCATGGAGTTGTCCTGAGGATTAATAAGATAGTATGTACATGAAATGAGCCTATTATAGCCCCTTTTGCATTTGATAAGGAGCCCTGGTGTCCCATTGGTTAATCACTGGACTGCTACCAGGAAGATTGGTGGTTTGAACTCACCAACTGCTCCGCAGGAGAAAGATACGGTTGTCTGCTTCCTTAAAGATTAACAACCTTGGAAACCCTATGGGGTGGTTCTACTCTGTCCTGTAGGGTTGCTATGAGTTGGACTCGACTTGACAGCAATGGTTTTTTTTTCAAATGCATTTGATAAATATTCAATGTTAGCCGTTAACATTGTTATTGTTAATTATAATAATAATAGTAAGTCCCTGAGTGGTATAAACGGTTAATATGCTCAGCTGCTACCCAAAAGGTTAGAGATTTAGTCCGTCTAGAGGCACCTCAGAAAAAAGGCCTGGTGATCTTCTGAAAAATCAGCCACTGAAAACTGTGGAGCATGGTTCTACTCTGACACATGATGTCGCCATGAATCGAACCGGTAAAATTATTATAAAGGAAACAAAAGTCCTTGAGCAGGTCACCAGAGGAAAACCAGGCAGATGGGGACAGTCTCTTTATAGTAGGTGGCATATGAGCTAAGACTGGGTGATAAATGTTATAAAGCATCAGCCTATATTGTTTTACATGGCCGAGTCATCTTCACTGAATGCTTTTCTTTCTCCCCAGACAATGAGAAGCACAACCTTTATGTTACCCCACAGCAGGGCACTAGTGAACCAGTTGTCCAAGACCTGGCCCAGCTTGTTGAAGAGGCCACAGGGGTTCCAGTGGCTTTTCAGAAACTCATATTTAAGGGTAGGTATTTCTCTTCTAACTTTGAGCCCTTATGACTAAAGGGCAGATTTAAAACCACTTAACCTCACCTAATGGCAACTCAGTTTTCATACTGGGACAGATTATTCTTATTTGTATATTTATTCATTCATTCTTCCAACAAATATTTATTGAGGACTTACTATGTACTAGACATTTCAAACATTTGGGCAGGTATTAGATTTGAAGTCACATGATGGTAGCAGAAATCTCACTATTTTTGGTGAAGCTCATGGGCAGCCTTTCCTGGCAAGATTATGTCTGTTTCCCATTATATGATCACATGGCACCCTCTACCACTTCTGCATAGTATGTACTGAAATTACTGTTAAATAATTGTTTTCTTATTTTCTTAATATCTGCTTTCTCTGCTGGAATAACAGACTCCATGAGGGCAGAGATACTGCTATGTTTTCCAGTGCCTAGCACAGTGCTAATACAGACAAGGTGTTGAATGAACTTACCAGAGGTCTGGATGTGGCAAGCTCAGTGGATGATGCTGATTTCTGCTGAGACCTACCCCCCTACCCCTGTCCACCTTCCCACTCCCGTGAGATCCCCTTATTCTGGTATCTGATGGAGGCAGATTAATCCCATTTGGTACCAGCCATTATAAAGAATTTAGTGATAGGAAGCATTTTTTATACTTTACAGTGCAACTCCTTATCTTTTTAAAAATACTTTTATAAAGGCAATTAGAAGGTCATGTTTCAAAATAGAGGAACGCACGAAGAAGAAAATGTTTCCCTAGATAAAACCTCTTAATAACATTTTAGTATATTTCTTTCCAGTCACATTTCATTTTATTTTTGTTTTCTTGACAAGATTGAGATCACATGGATTGTAGAGATTTTTGTTGTTTTGCTTTGTAATCCTTTATCCTTTGATGCCTTAGTGAGTCATACATTCTTTCCTCTTATTAAGTATATCTTGTCCCCTGCCTTTTTTTTTTTTAATTTATTTATGCCAATAATTTAACTTTATTGGCTAAAATATTTCTTACTGTGTTACAGGAACGAACACTTTCTCAAGAGTGGCTTGTTCATCAGCAATTTTGCTTTTTCTTTGCCTCTTCCTGAAAATTGAGTTTCACAGGGTTCAATGTATTTCTCCACTGCAGTGTGCCAAGGGTTAGTTAGCTCTGCAACATGGATTTCCTTCACTAATAGGTATTTAACATTTTGCAGGGGACAACTTGATTTATTTATTTTTATTATGATAAAAATATGGACACAACATCTGCCAATTCAGCATTTTTCATGTGTGCAATTCAGTGACACCAATTACATTTTAAAAATATGGAATGCTTCACAAAATTGCGTGTTATCCTTGCTCATGGACAATGTTAATCTCTATTGTTCCAATTTAAGTATATGTGCTGCCGAAGCAAGCACTGGATTATAGAGTTTTTATAACATTTTTTCTTATAATAATTGGATCAACATTCACCATGGCATTGAAGTTACCTGAAAAAATGAATTTTAATGCTTACAAAGTATTTTATCATGTGGATGTATCATAGTGTATGATAGTCCCCGATTCCTGAATATTTGGCCTATTTCCAATTTCTCATTATTATGAATAAGGTTGCACTAAATATTATTGTATAATAGTTATAGTGTAGGCACATGTCCAGTTTGTTTAGGATAACTATCTAGAAGTGAAGTTACTGGGTCAAGACAGCTTCTAAGAAAGTTATATCAATTTGTCATCTTTTCATTAGTGAACACATTTGTCTGTTTCTTCTACACTTGCTGAAATCTGTTTCAGTGATGATTGTGCAATTGTTACAACTCAGCATACCTTTCTTCCTCTTTCAGGAAAATCTCTGAAGGAAATGGAGCAGCCATTGTCAGCACTTGGAATACAAAATGGTTGCCGGGTCATGTTAATTGGGAAAAAGGTAAATTGCTTTTTCTACCAGAATTCCTCAGAATCAAATGACTGAGGTATTTTATACGTGCTTCTGTTTAAAAGGCCAAATTGAGGGTGTGCTTTCTGCATTGGTGAAACTCCTCTAAACAAATGCATTTGTTCAGTGAGGTTACTAGTTCTTCCTTTTACCTACGAGCCCATGCTTCTGCTCCTGTTGGTTGGGGCTATCACTCTGTGAATTAGGAGTGGTAGTGCTGACTGTATAAAGTGGCTTTTGTTTTGGTGATAGAATCTCAGTCTGGTTAAAAAATGTTGCCTGAGACAGGGCTTACTCACTTGGAATGGGATTGGCAAAAGAGTATTTTGTGAAAATAAACCTATAGATTTTAAAAGTAAGTACCCTGTGCAAGTTTCAAGGAGCCCTGATGATGCAGTGGCGCAGTGGTTAAGAGCTATAACTGCTAACCAACCAAAAGGTCGGCAGTTCGAATTCACCAGCTGCTCCTTGGAAACGCTATGGGGCAGTTCTACTCTGTCTTGTAGGGTTGCTATGCGTCAGAATTGACTTGACAGCAGCAGGTTTGGTTTTTGTTTTTTGTTTCTGATGGTGCAGTGGTTAAAGCGCTCAGCTGCTGAAAGGTTGGCGGTTCAAACCCACTAGCCGCACTGCAGGAGAAACATGTGGCAGTCTGCTTCCATAAAGATTTACAGCCTTGGAAACCCTGTGGGACAGTTCTACTCTGTCCTGCAGGGTTGCTATGAGTCAGAATCGACTAGACAGCAATGAATTTTGGTTCAGGTACAAGTTTTACGAGCCTTTCTCCCTTTAACTACCCTTTTTACTAATCTCCCACAAGGGGAAAACCCTCTTTGGCCAGAAGGGAAGCTTCAGACTAAAGAACTAAAGGAGAAAAAGAGCCAGCAGTTGAGTGAGGTCGGTTGGTGACAGCTGAAGGCAATAGCTCCTGAGGTAATGAAAGAGGGGGCATTGTGACACAGTGGAATTGTTGGTCATATGAGGTCCCCTTATTTTGAGTGAGCTGGTTAGCTCTGAGTGGGGAGAGGGCAGAGATCAGCAAAGTGAGAGCAAAGAAAATGTAGTTCAGACTTGAAACTACCAGGGGACTGGCACTCCGGATTCGGCCATAAAAAGGAGTGAACCATTTGAGATAGTGTAGTAAAGCATGAAACTTCTAGTCCTGGCTATCAATTATCTAGGTGAGAGAGGGGAAAATGTTCTAGATTTTTTGCTTAAAGGTCACAGAATGTGATGGACAATGAGCAGAACCCAGGGGTTGAGTTTGAAGAAAGTTATAAGTCCCCAGTTGGAGCTCTCCTGGGATGTGTAGAGGCAAGTCTGAATTCTTAAGAGCTCCACCTCTTTTGTGCTGTGTGACCTTAGGTTACTTTACTACATCTTGGTTTCATCGTGTATAAAACAGTACTTCCCTTATAAGGTTGTGGTAAGGCTTAAAAAAAAACGATACAGGTAATGTGTTTAGGATAGTACCTAGCATATACCCTTTGTCGTTGGGTTGATTCTAACTCATAGTGACTATAGGACAGAGTAGAACTGCCCCATAAGGTTTCTAAGAAGTGGCTGGTAGATTCAAACTGCTGACCTTTTGGTTAGCAGCCACGCTGTGAAACACAGTGCCACCAGGGCTCTGCCTGCCATATAGGGAGTGCTTGATGAGAGTATTTATCATTATCATCATTGTGTAAAATGAGAGAGCTCGGTTGGAGGATGACATTTCAGAACTCTGTTTAGAGGAATAGTAGAATTCTGTCCATCTTACTATTCTGGAATCATCACAGGTGTTCACTGTAATTTGTTCACCCTCTAAGCTTCAGTCTGGTTGTTGGTGATCAGCCCCAGGCTGAGGCTGAATCTGGCACTTGGATTGGCTCCATTCTCAGAACCCAAGCTATCATGGCCCTCACTAGCATGTGTACCTGATGCCTCCTATCTAGTCTGCAGTCTTTCTAGATAGAAAACCTTAGTGTATGACCCCTTGGGCTTGCTTTTCCAAAAAGCAGCAGAGTTGAGACTGTTCTTTCTAGGAGAATGGTTTAGCCCAATTGTGATCAGAATTTTTCCTGATAGCATACTGTTCTTGGCAATTACTAACTTCATTTTATTCTTAAACATTTTAGAACAGTCTAGAAGAACAGGTTGAATTAAAGAAGTTGAAAGATTTGGAGAAAGCTGTGGAGAAGATAGCTAACCAACTGGAAGAGTTGAATAAAGATTTTGCTGGAATCCAGCAGGTAACTCGCCTCGTGAACTTTGACTTTCTACCTTCTATGAAATTGTTGGGGACTTTATATCTGGGCAGTATAACGTGGTTTACAAAGGCAGGCTCTGTGTTCAGAATCCCTGGCTTTAGATCCTGGCTCCACCCTTTCAAACTACTACTTTGGGCAGGTTCCTCATTTGTAAAAAAGAAATAATGGTGGTACCTTCATCTTAGGGTTCTTGTGAGGATTTAATAATGTAGTTCGAGCCTAACACATTCTAAGTTGCTTTATAGATGTTGTTGTTGTTGTTATTGTCAAAACCCAGCCAGCATCCATTTGTGCTTGTAGGAGCATGTATTATCTGAAATATAACAAGTAGTTTCTCTTAGTTCAGTCTGTTTTAGTGAGTTTAACAAGGCACAGCACATTTTGTAGATTCATAGAAGATCCAAGTTGAGATTTTAGTGAGAGGGGTGGTCTTCCTTTGCAATTCCTTTTATTAGAGATGGAGTACTGAAGCCCGGTGAGGATTAGGAACAGCTCAAGACCATATATATTTTTTCCCTCCTCCTTTTACATCATTAATGGGTGTATATGTGTTTTAATTAACAAAAGTGATACTTGTTGATTGTACAAAAGTTTTAAATAGATAGGCACGAATATGGAAAATAAAAATTACCTGTTAGGTCCCAAGTCAAAGATAACCATTATTAATGCCTAGAGCTTATTTTTCCATCTTAAAAAAATTTATATAATCTTATGTACACATTGTAAATTGTTCTTTTTATTGGATAAAAATTTAACATTTTCCTATGTCATTAAAAATGATATTTTTCCAAGCTTGCATAATATTTCATCATATATGAACATATTATGGTTTACCTAATCAATTATTCATCACCTAATGTTATTTTGCCATTATTTGTAATGCTTCTTTGAATGGCCTTGGACATAAATCTTTTGACTGTTTCTGATTGTTTTGCAAAATAAATTTTTTGAGTTAGAATTACTGGATAATGTTTAAAGGTTTTTGCTACATGTTGCCAAATCTGCATCTATAGCTCCAGACTTTGGTAAACATCCTCAGATATCCCTGCTGTCCACCTCTTGTCATTAGCTAACTGGTCATTAGGCCAAGCAATGTGAATAAACAGCAAGACATTTTTTTTTTTCATTTATTTTATTCTTGTTGTTGAGAATATACACAGCAAAACATACACCAGTTCAACAGTTTCTACATGTACATTGATTACGTTCTTCAAATTGTGCAACCATTCTCACCCTCTTTTTCTGAGTTGTTCCTCCACTCACTGCCCCCAAGGTTCCTATCTAATCTTTGGAGTTGCTATTGTCAATTTGATTCCATATAGATAGTTTATAAAAGAGCATAATGCTCTTATTAGTTAAGCTAAACTATAGTTTTAAGAAGACTTCAGGGAATAGTTTTGGTTTAAGGTTTAAAGATTATCTCAGGGCAATAGTTTCAGGAATTTATCTAGCCCCTGGCTCCAGAAAGTCTGGATTGCATGAAAATTTGAAATTCTGTTCTGCATTTTCCCCTCTTTGATCAAGATTCTTCTACAGAATCTTTGATCAAAATGTTTGGTAATAGTAGCTGGGCACCATCTAGTTCTTCTGGTCTCATGGCAAAGGAGGCAGTTGTTCATGGAGGCAGTTAGCCAAACTTTTCATATCTTCCTGTTCCTGACTGTCCTCCTTCCTCTGTTGCTCCAGCTGAATAGAGACCAATTGTGCCTTGGATGGCCACTAGAACAAGACAATTAAAAAAATAATATAAGTGCTGCCATTGGTTAGTATTATGTCCTGATTATTAATTATTGTATCAGGAATTATGTTTGTATATATTCTCCTTATTCTCACAGTAACCCCACAAAGGTGTGGATAGCATAATCTCCATTTTACAAATGAGGACACTGAGGAACAGATAGGTTAAGTAGCTTGCTCTAGATCACAAGCCAATAAACGGCAGTCAGGATTCAAACACAGGCCTGTCAGACTTTAAAGCCTGTGCTCCTAACGCTGCCTCTTTTGTGTGGGTAATCACTTGTGACTGAGGGCTTCGCTGGAGCCAGGCCTTGGAAGGCCTTTGCAGCCTCAGTGGGCCACATGAGAGCCTCAGTGGGCTGGCCTATCAGTTTTTTCCAAAAGGTCAAGTGCTGGATGCTGTGGTCTGGCATAGTCAGGGAATGGTAGACTCGGGATGTGGCAGCTTCATCAGTTCAATGGCTTGGTGGGTTTCCATCAGCCTTGAGGAACCCTTTTAGTAATGCATTATTCCTCCACAGGGTTTTCTGGCCAAGGATTTGCAAGCTGAAGCTCTCTGCAGGCTTGATAGGAGAGTAAAAGCAACAATTGAACAGTTTATGAAGATCTTAGAGGAGATTGACACTCTGGTAAATACTCAGTTGAGAAGAATCTATTTTCTATGACGGTGTTTCTGTCAGTCTCACTCTTTCAGTAATGCACTCCTGTGAGAAACGCCTGAGAGAAACCATCAGCCTGAGGATATTATCTACTGTGTGGCAGACAATGTGCTAGGTCATACACAGAAAAATAAGACAGCCCCTCATTTCAGAACACTCATATCCCCACCAACATAAGGCTTTTCCCATTTATATTTATGTGTGTTAACAGCATCTATAATCCTCATGAAGCTGGGACCCATGTGGTCCAGGCTTATCTCTGGGTCAAAGAAACACAGGGCTTCACTCTTCCTGATATTCATGTGACTGATACTCTGTGGAGCTCATCACCTGCACAGAATTCATTCAGACTTGATCTTGTGAGGCTGTTGAGATCACTGGCCCCGTGCTCCCCTTTACAGATGATAGCAATGATATCTCTAGCCTGATGCCTCATTGTTGAGGGTGAACTCTGTGCCGGGGATTCTGTAGGGGGTGAAGAAGAAGCAGAGGGTACTTTTCCTGCCACAGTGAGCTCATGGTCTGGCCAGGGCATAGTATCCACACATAGAAAACGGTGAGACAACAAAGTCTGTGTTACAGGTCGTTTCTATGGCCCAGACACTGAGAACAAAGGGAGCTTTTATAGAGGCGAGAGCCATGGGAAGAGCCGTTGTAGGATTCAGATCTGGATAATGCTTCCTGAAAATGCACACATCTCACTCACATCAGTGACCTGTTTGATGCACTGTGGGTGTTTCTGACGTTTTCTCGTGTCATTTTCACTGAGGATTGTTTATGTGTTGACTTATTCCTCCATAGATTCTGCCAGAAAATTTCAAAGACAGTAGACTGAAAAGGAAGGGCTTGGTAACAAAGGTTCAGGTGAGCTGTGTGGCAGAATATTACAAAGTGATGTGTTGGGGTGTGTGTGCGTGCGTGCCTACGTGTGTTTATCTGTTCTAGTTAAGGGTAGTGTGCAAGTGTGGTGTGTGGATTGGACTTTTTTTTTTTTTAAATTGTACTTTAGATGAAGGTTTACAGAGCAAACTATCTTCTCATTAAACAGTTAATACACATACTGTTTTGTGACATTGGTTGCCAACCCCACGACATGTCAACATGCTCCCCTTCTCGACCTTAGGTTCCCCATTACCAGCTTTCCTGTTCCCTCCTGAGTTCTCATCCTTGCCCCTGGGCTGATGTGCCCATTTAGTCTCTATTTGTTTTATGGGCCTATCTAATCTTTGGCTGAAGGGTGAACCTCAGGAGTGACTTCATTACTGAGCTAAAAGGGTGTCTGGATGCCGTACTCTCGGGCTTTCTCCAGTCTCTGTTAGACCAGTAAGTCTGGTCTTCTTTTTACCATGAATTTGAATTTTGTTCTGCATTTTTCTCCTGCTCTGTCCAGGACCCTCTATTATGATCCCTGTCAGAGCAGTAGCATGGGCTTTTTTTGATGGTGGTTATTTCTCAGCATGAACTCAAAACATCAGAGAAGAGCCTCTTCCATGTCCCTATAATTATATTTGAATTTAAACTATTTAGAGAATGAATAACAGTAGGTAGAACTGACACATTACACAATTCCAGGAGGCACCATTCATGTAGAATACAATGTGTACAGTGCCCTCTGAAGTGCAGTTGCAGTGGCCCTGAGGCAGGGCTTCCTGTCATCATCACTTTTTGGGGGGATGTTGGCCTCGAGCATTGTCGGAGCCCTGGACCTAAGCTCCCCTCCTCCTCCCCCCACTTCCCTTGAAGCCCAGGCCAGGCACCCATCTCCGTCCCTGCACTCCTGTTTTGTATCCATCCATCACAGTTTCCCCAGAATGGCTGAGCAGAGAGCCTTGCATGGACAGTAGTTGGCTAGCCCTGCATGGGCCCTCACTGCCCCATGTTTATCTTTTTAGGCATTCCTGGCTGAGTGCGACACAGTGGAGCAGAACATTGGCCAGGAGACAGAACGGCTGCAATCCACAAACTTTGCCCTGGCAGACTGAGGTGAGGCGGAGCGGGGCTGTGCTGCTCTGAAAAACTGTACCACCAGCTCTGCCATCTCCGGACTATAAAGTTACCTGATTTCTCCTGGGCTGCTGGGGACAGCTGGCCAATTGCCCGTTTTCTCGATGAAAATGTATTGTCTTTGTAGACTTAAGTAGAGCTCCTGTCTCTTCCGTTTTCTGTTTCTATTGCCTATGCTGTCCAGGAGCCCACCTTGTCTGGAGACGGTCTCCTCTGCCCATGTTTTCCCAGCCCTTTTGACCTTTGGGTGCTTTCTCTGGGCTGATGGGAGCCCTTGTTTGTCCTGGGATAGTTCATGTAGGCCACCTGGTTTTCAGATACATTAGGGCTTTTTTGCCCTTGTGATTCTCTAGTCCCATAGATGTACAACTCGAATCACCAGGAGATTGCTTCCAGTCAGGAGTGTTGGGAATGTCCCAGAACAGGTGTTTGGCACACATGTAGTTCAAACATACCTCATTGTGACCCAATTTCCAAATGGCTGGCTGGGTTGTTGGTTCACAGACATTGTCCTCACCCCCCAGTGACCCTGGGTGAGACCTGTGGTTGATGCACGGACTTCCTTCTTCCCATGCAGATCTCCAGAAGGCTAGAACCCTACGTTGATTTAGTCTCTGCTTGAAGCCAGGCCAGAACCATGGCATAGGAAGGGCAGAGAGGGGAGCCAGAGCGGGTAAAGCAGGCAGATGGGTGAAGCTAACCATAAACTTCTCAGGAATGACATGTACTTCCTTCAAAGGCATTGCTGTTAACTTCTGTACTCTTCTGAGATTTGTATTTCCTTCACGGGTGTTCCTGTTTTGTGACCATTTTTCCCTATTGTTATTAAAAAACAGTTTTGAACATCCATCAGCAAGGAGAAACATGTTTAAACTTTTTTTTTTTTTTTTTTTAATGAGGTATAAGAAGGAAAATCCTTTGGTGGTTCTAGTTGGAACTACGTTTATTAAAGTCCCGAGTGGCCCTGGGTGCTAGAGCTCTGGTCTGCTGCCATCATCCCATTCTCCAGCATGGTGCCCAGGAGACACGCTCCTGACAGACCACTGTGAGGCACACTTCATTTGGCAGAGGTATTCACTGAAGACCTAGGAATTTAGGACCGGATGAGTGGAACCTAAGACATGACAGTGGTAGGGATGGACAAATGGATGAGGCTCAGGACCCAGCCCAGCCCAGCCCAACTTTAATGAGAGTAGTTCAGTATTTATCTGTTTTTATACACAGTGAAATCTGTGAGAGCTAGAACTTGATGGGACTGCCTTGTTCTTCTGGGTCGTGCAAGTTTTCCGCCTTTGACAAGGTGCAGTCTTACCATTTTTCTGTCACTCATTTTAGTGGAAAATATTTGAGTTTTCCTTCTCTGACAGGTTTCTGCCTTACACAGGTTCAAACTTCCCACTGTAGTAGCTATGTAGCCTTGGGCCACAACATTTAATGAGAAGTTGTGTGCCAGACACTGTTCTAAATTCTTTAAATGTATTAGTCCTTTAATCTACATACAACCTACGAAGTAGACAGAGTTGTACATAGTAGGTACTCAGTAAATATTTGGAGAATGAATGAATGTTTAAAGTACATATTGAGAGTGAAATTGCCATTGATGGACCTAGCCACTGATGCTGTAACAGCCATTGTCTTATTTAAGGGTTGAAAGAAGAGGTCCTAAGACATGGACTGCTGGGCAGATATGCAGGGTGGTGAGTGGGGCCTGGCACACAAGGCCCACCACTCAGTTATTAATCACAGAGTATCTCTGCCTGTGAACAGGGAGAGAACACCCCTTCTCAGCTGCTCACTTTCCTGGGACATGATTATTTCTTCCGTAAGGGAATGAAGGGGATCTGTGGTCCCACAAACTGATCCTTCAGTATCACGGAGCTGGAAAAATTCTCCCTCACGTTGTCTATTTAGTCAATGATTTCTAGTTATCCTTCAAGGCACAGCCTAAAAGTTACCTCCTCTGAGAAGCCCTCCTTCATATAGTAGTCAGGACTCTTGGTTGAAAGTGCCAGAAACCTAGTTACAAAGAGACTGGGCAAAATACAACAATTAATGACAGGATACCGATAATCCCACGTAACTTTGGGAAGGTCAAGTCCAGCTGGGCTTCAGGAACTTAAACTGCCCAGAATCACTCTCCATATCTCTTCTCTTTGCATGTCAGCATCATTCCCTCAGTCTTCCACAGGGTAGGAAACATGGCTGCCAGTAGTCCCCAGTCACACGTCTTATAGCTTTACTGACTGAGAGGAACTGCCTCTATTTCCTTATTTCTAATTTGAAAACCCTGAGGGAGAATCTTTTGGCTAGTCAGCAATAGCCAGGGAAGCAGGGTCACATGCCATAGATATGGCCTCTGGGGACCCACATTTAGGTATCAGGATGGTTCTTAGAAACGGGACTGCTGTTTCCACATCTGTAAAGTGGAGAATTAGGTATCTTCCTTGTGGTGCCTGGCACGTTGTTCAGGCTTAATCTCTAACTCCTCAGAGTATGAGGGGAAGACTGGGAAGGACAGGTCACTAAGCTGTGCCACTTGGTATAAGAGGGGCTTCCCACTTAGGGCAGAGACTTTTAGAGGTCACAGTATCTACTGTCTCCTACAATATATTAATTCCTGATTTTTAGCTTAGCACATGGCCAACCAGATAAAGACTATTTCCCATTCTTCTTGCCCTAGGCAAGGCCAAGGGACTAAATTTTAGCCAGTAGGATGTAAACAGTGTGTGTACATCTTACGGCAAGTGTCTTCAGAGTCAGGTGCTGTGTCCTTTGTTCCACCTGTCTGTGGGTTGAAATGTAGACATGAAGGTGGAGCAGCTTTCTTGGACCTTGAGGTGGAAACTGGTGAGGATGGCAGAGTAACAATATAGAAGGTCAACGTGGGAGAGAAATTAACTTCCATTTAGCCGGTTGCTGTCAGTCAGCCCTAACTCATGGCAACCCCATGTGTGTCAAAATAGAGCTGTGCTCCATAGGATTTTCAATGGCTGCTTTTTTGGAAGTAGATCACCATACCTTTTTTCCAAGGTGCCTCTAGATGGACTTGAACTTCCACCATCAGTTAGCAATCGAGGTCATTAACTGTGTGTGCCACCTCAGGACTCCTCTATCCATTTAAGCCACAGTTATTTTTACGTTTTCTGTCTCACAGCCAAACTTAATTCTCCATCATTCATACGCAGGGCCTGTAGAGGGGGTATCTGACATCTGCCTCAGGCTGGGCTCTCTCTGCCTGTGGTGGAATTTATGAAGGCTGTGTGTTCCTGTGGGTCATTGTGTGAGTGCCTGTGTGCTTTGTGTGCCGGGGACTATGTCAGATGTCAAAATATTTGTCAGAGTGGATGTTGACCAAAAGAACAGCAGAGTCTTAAAGTCATCCTATGTCAGGATTAACCCTAGATACTGGACTGTGGGGAGATCCAGGGGTTTCCAGGGAGGACCTGGGTGGCCAGGGTGCCAGGGGACACTTGATGGGCTTGGGACAGAAGCTATTAACTGTTACAGATCTAGTTCAATATTTTAACCATCAGCTCAGCTGTACCGTGTATGGTGTCTGAATATCAGCCGTGGTTGTGTCGTGTGTACTTGCCTGTGTGTGCCTTGGAATGCCAGTACAGCCCAGGAGGAAGCCGTGAAAGATGTGGGACCCTCACAAAGGCTGTGTAAGGTTGGTCCATGAGCCCTGACAGTGGCCCTAGCAGTGACAGAGGGTGCAGATCTCACCTAGACTCTTGGCAGGAGTGACAGCCTATGCTAGGGTGGACAGGGGCACTGGGCAGCGTCTTGGGGTCACAGGCTGGCCTCTCAGAGCCCAGACTTCTTCCAGCAGGCAGAAGACACATGGGACCTCTAAGGGCACATGTGACGGGGTTGAGGAACACCAGAGGGATCGAGGAACTGAAATCAATGCAAGATCTCCTACCTCACACAGCTCCCAAAATTTCCAAAGACACTGGCCCACTTAGCTGGGTTGGGCTAGCTTATTTTAGTTTTGTGTTGCATCCTCTTCACCACCATCACTGTTTTCCAGCTTGAAGCTTCATGCTTTGAGGAGCTCCTGTGGGGGGGTCAAGATTTGCTATCCTTCAGGATCTGGATGTCCTGTTTGGTTTTCCTGGGATCACAGGAGACAGTGATGAGACCACCTCCTCAGGAACTGTAGTATACCCTCAGGAACACTGACCCAGTGCATCCAAACACCTAGCTGAGCCCCTCCCTCCAGTGTACTGATGCAGGGCAGATCCCAGGGGCCCACGGACACATGCTTCTGCGGCTTTTCCCTCTTACACACCCTCTCCCTGGGAGATCTCAGCTTCCTGGGGTTTCAACCACCACTGCATACTGATGGCTGCCAGGTGTGTCTCCAACCTGGACCTCTGTCCTGAACTCTAGGCCTGTTCATGCAATTGCCCATTGCACGTTTCTGCTGGGATGTCCTAGAGGCTCAACTGTTCACAAACTCATCATCACCCCCAAAACGTGCTACATCCCTCACTTCCCCATCTCTGCATATGGCACCACCAGCGCCCAAGCCCATAAGTTAGAAACCCAGCATGTTGCGCTTGCCTCCTCCCTCTGTTCAGCTCTCACAGCCAATCTTTTACCAAGCCTGTCAATTCTACCTGCAATGTATCTCCTAACCACACGTATTAAGACCTTTTTCTAAGTTAGGACAATATCCTGCTGTTCTCCTGCCCATCTGTCTAGAGCTTTGCAGCTTCCAAGGACTTTCTTCTCTTTTGTGATCTCATTTAACTCTCAGGCTGGTTCCAAGGGTTTTATTGGTGAAGAAACTGAGAACGAATAGGTGATTGGATGTACCAAGGTCATGTCCTGGCCCTGCCCACGTCTCTAGACTCATTTCTCACCTCTCTCCTATCCTCCCTGAAACTTTACACTCCAGCAGATCCAACTTAAGTTTCCTCAAATGCAAACTTTCTTTCCCTTCTAGACCTTTCCAAACTCTGTTTTCTCTGCTTGGAATTCCCTTGTTCCTTCTTTTTTCCTGGCTAATTTCTTCTTGCCCCTCAGGATTGAGCTCAGGTGGCAACTCCTCCAGGAAATCTTTCCTGCCCTTGCCTCATCCCTGCTCTTATGGCATCCTGTGCACCCCCTTTTGAGCATTCAGTATTCTGTGCTGTAATTGTCTGACCATCAACCTGGCTTTCCCTGTATGCTGAGAGCTCCAGGAGGCCAGTGACACTGTCTAGCTTATTTTGCCATGTTGTATTCCCAGTACCTAGCACCTAATAGGTTCTCAACAAATAATTGTTGGCTGGAGGAATGAATGAACAAATGAGGTCACCTAGTCAAGGGCAGAACAAGGAAAAGAATCCAGGGTTTCTGTCCCCACCCCAACTGCCCACCAGTTTGTGGCTTTTTGCTTGGAACCATGGGCCTTCTTTGAATTCCACTTGTGCTCATTCTATTAGGGGCAAATGTTGGAGGACTCTTCTCGGGCAAAGTGTGTGTGAAGGGAGAAGCAGGTCAAGTCTTGCTTCCTCCAGACTGTATGCACCAGAGGTAGGGCCCACCCAAGCAGGCCGAGGGAAAAGGGGGGCAGAGGAAGGGGACATGGTAGACTTACATCTGGGCCGAGCAGAGCTGGCATTCACTGTTGTACGTGACCATGTCGGTGCCACAGACTGGGCTGAGCGTCTGGGAACAGCATGGAGACTCTGCCACGTGTTCACAGATGAGCTGTGGAGGAGAGGCAGGGAGGGAGAGGACTCGGATTTGGAGATGGAGGTAGGGGAGGAATCCAAGGGCTCTGCTTGGAGTCAGAGGGGCCCTAGGGAAGGAGCCAAATTCAAGGAAGCCCCAGTTTGGGTCCAGTAAGCATGAAACCAACCACTCAACCCCTTAGTATGTTTGCTCGTGTGTGTGTGCCTGTGGCTCTGGGTGTGTGTACATGAGTGTGTACCTGTGTCTGCTGAACCTGGGCGTGCAGGCATCCAAGTGTGTACCTGTTGATGCATATGTGTTTAAGGTGAATTTGTGTCCTCAAGCTCCTGGGGATGGGTTCACACACTCCTCAGAGGTTCTAACTGGAACCTCTGCTGCTGGTCCCATTGAGGACCCCGGGAGACAGAACCATACATCACTCCCAGGAGCCCCTCTGTCCCCAGAGGCTCCTGAACTCACGTTGGCCTGCATAACCTATCAGGCCCTTGGCAGGAAGACTGCATACCGTAGGGGGGCCTGGAGAAACAGGGCAGGGGCTGAATTGAGTCTCAGTCTGAAAGGGTTTCAGGCCAGGCCTGATGGCAGGGCTAGAACTGGGTCAGGGCTGGGATTGGGGCCTGGGCTGGGATAGGGCTGAGGGAAGTGGTACAGTGAGGCAGTGAAGACCCCAGACCTTCGACACCTGTGTCTGCCACTGACTAGCTATGTAACCTTGGATGAGCTGTTTCAGCTCTCTGGGCCTTAGTTTCCTTGTCTGTGAAAATTGCAAATACTAATAGTGTTGCTCTCACATAGGGTTAATTGAAACAATGTATGTAAAGTATTTGGCTGTGTCTGGCACAGAGTTAAGTGGGCCTGGGTTCTGATGGGCTGATAGGTCAGGTACTTAGGCTACTCGATTGGAAGGGGGAGGTTGAAGGTCTCAAGGAGGCCAGCCCCGACCTGTCCTGGGGTCACTGGGGACATCAGACCCAGGGCCAAGGTGGAATCAGGGTTCAGAGACATCTTGGTGTTTGTCCACTGAACGAGGGGTTGGGTCATGAGGTGTGGTTGGGGAGAGCTGGCGCATTCCACGGGCCATTCATTGCACCACGGGCACCTCTTGGTCCTGAGCCCGTGGCCTGTTTGCATTGTGCAAAGCAGGGAGCATACTTGGTTCTACTGATGTTGGGCGGGGACCCCATTGCTGGGAAGGGCCTTGGAGGCCAGACTGGGGAAGATCCTGAGGGCCTGGAGGGTCAGGCTCAGGACTTTGAAGAGGGGGCTGGTCTTGTTCTGCTGCGTGGAGGAGCTAACCTGGGGACCACGCAGGCTCAGGAGGCCACCTTGGCCACCTTGCAACTATCTGAGGTATCTGAACAGGGGCGTGCAGAAGAGAAATGCTTATTATCCAGCACAGATGAGAGGGTTCTCTGCAGAGGGAAGGCCAGAATGGAGCCCTGGGCCCAGAACTATAAATGGCTGCCTTAGCATTCTTGAAAAAATGAGCTTTCCTGCCGACACTGATACTTTTGAAAGATAAAGTAGAAAGAATTAGGTCATGTCAGCTCTAGGCCCCAGGTCCAGGGTCTGAGGACTGCTTTTTCAGGGGCCTGGCCCAGCCACTACCCAGTCAGGAATCCCTCTAGGAAAGATAGTGAGTCACTAGACAACGGAACTGCCAGAAAATTCATGTGACCTTGAATTACATGAACAAGAGACAAGAGGTCTAGAATGAGGGAGGTGACGGTCCAGCCTGTTCCTCATTAGTCAGATCCCATGGGGAGTGTTGTGTTCCATATGATAATTTTAAAAATAACAATTCAGCAGCTACTATGTGCTGGGCACATAGTAGGATACATGGTCTTAACTGCTCTTCACATCCCTCTTCCTATTATGTAACAGAAGGAGGAAGGACAGCAGTAATAGATGCTGTGGTCTGCTGGGCAGGTCCCACCTTCAGGGCTGAGGCACTTGTTTGTCCAGCTGTGGGGAGTATTAATAGCTCACAGCTGAGTCCCTCTCCAGGCGTTACCCTCAGAGAACGAGCTGCCTCACCCGAGGTGATTTCCTCTGCCCGGGAACAGCCCATATACAATGACTGCTCACTGTGGGTATAAAGAACCGACCCCCCTTATCTTTATTCCAAACAACACTAAACGGCCACCCCCAGCTCCAGAGCTCCCTGTAACTCATCTGAGGCCTCTGTTGTACTGCAGAGAGGGTGAAGGGGACGGAGACTAGCCTCTGACGTGCTACTTAAGCCCGGCATCGGGGCATCAGATGCAAATCTAGCCTTGTCACTGCGCTGCTCAAAACCCTTCCAAATCAAAATTGCCAAAACTGACAATGGCCTAAACGTCCTTCAACAGGAGGATGGATTAATAAACTGTGATATGTCCATACCATGAGATACTACTCAGCAATAAAAACGAGCAGACGACTGATACCTGCGACAACACAGCTGAATCTGAGAAACATGCTTAGGGAAAAAACCAGACATCAAAGACTACATACTGTATGGACCCATTTATGTAAAATTCCAGAACAGACTAAACTAATCTCTGGTGGAAAAAGTCAAAACAGTGGTTGCCTCACGGTAGGTTAGGGGTGGGGATTGACTGAAATGAGGGAACTTTCTGGAGTGATGGAAATGTTCTGTATCCTTATAGGGGTTTGGGTTACACAGGTGTATGCATTTGTCAAAAGTCATTGGATGACGTACTTAAGATTTGTGCATTTCATGGCATATAACTGTTAGGGGTAAAAAGCTCTTAAAAAATAAAAGCCCTTCTATGGCTTCTCATCATGATCACTAAACTCCTTACTCTTAGGTTTAGGACATGGCATGAGCTGACCCCAAACTTCCTTTCTGGGCTCATTTCCTAGTGCATCACTCCATGTCCCCAAAGCCCTAATTATTCTTCTCTGCTCACTGTTCCCTGAACAGGCCCTGCTTTAGCACATGCTGTTCCCCCTGCCTGGAATGTCCTTACCCCTCTTCTCCTCCTATTGAGTCATACTCTCCTTTCAAGGCTTGGAGGCCGCCTCTTGGTGAAGGCTTCGCTAATGTGCCCCAGGGCCCCCTGAGCAGGCCTGGATTTTGCTGCCTTTCACGCACCATGTTCTGCCCCCTCACTAGGCCGCCTCTTCCTCCCCATGATCCTGAGCTCTTTGGGACTCCTTCATCTCTGCCCCATGCAGCCCCTTGCTCAATGCCCTGCACACCATGAGTGCTCAGGAATTGACCACTAAATTGCATTGTGGGGGACTTTTCAGGACCGTATGGTATCAGTTTCTCCCTGGTAGATGTGGGAAGAAGTTGCATTTACCTGCAGGCTGACACCCAGCTGCCCTCAACCTTGGCCCAGTGTGGGTCTCCTCACTCACTCAGCCCAGGCAGGAATCTGAAATGTGCGTAGGACCCTCTTAGGGCAGACCCCCTCAGTGTTCCTGATGGGACAACTGCTCAGGGAAAGGGTGCCAGGCTGGGACTAAATAGGCTGTGCTGGGCCAGAGCCTGCAGACCTGTTCCCCATTGTCCTGGTACCCAGGTCTGTGTCCCCAGCTGGGGAAAAGGGTGCAGGAATGGCTGTGAGATCAGTGGCCCTGGGGTCCTGCTGGCCCTTCCACTGTAACATCATGGCTGGTCTCTCTGCTTCCCCCTTCAGTCTGTTCTCAATTGCTCAGCAAGAAGAGCAATTCTTCTAACATGTAACTTTGCGCAAAACCCTGCAGTAGCTCTTATTTCACTCAGAGGAAAAGCCAGGTTCTCACATAGATCTACAAGGCCTTACCTGATATGGTTCCCGGTGGCCTCCCTCAACTTCTCTCCCACCACTCTGTACCTGTTCCTACCTCAGGACCTCTGCACTGCTGTTCCCACTGCCTGGAACCCTCTCCTAGATTTCCACATGGCTCACTCCCTCACCTCCTTCAAACTTTGCTGCAACATCAGCCTCTCAGAAAGACCTCCCCTGATAACTTTTTAAAATTGCAACCCCCTCCCAATCCTCATTACTCTGCTCAATGTGTTTTCCTTAGACTTCATCACCTTTTAGCATACTGTTTTGGAGCCCTGGTGGCACAGTGGTTAAGTGCTTGGCTGCTAACTGAAAGGTTGGCAGTTGGATCCTACCAGCTGCTCCTCAGGAGAAAGATGTGGCAGTCTGCTTCTGTAAAGGTTTACAGCCTTGGAAACCCTGTGGGGCAGTTCTACTCTGTCCTATAGGGTCGCTGTGAGTTGGAATCGACCTGACGGCAGTGGGTTTGGTTTTGGTAGCATACTGTTTAACATGCATTGTACCTGTCTATCTTGTTTATTGTCTATTCCTGCCGCCATTGGATTTAAGCTCTGTGAGGGCAGTAATTTTTCTGTTTTGGTCATCCAGAACAGTGCCTGACACACAGGTGTGAGACTGCAGAGGAGGACCTCTGAGGAGGCCCCACTCCAGCCACATGTGTCTAGCCCAGGGCAGGGGCCCCCACAGCTGCTCTCAGTCCCAAACCAAGGCCTATCAGAGCAGAAGAGGAGCTCAGAGGATGCAGGCCAGGCATCCCTCAGCACCCACTACCCTGCAACCAGGATAGCTGCCTCTCCCCAGAGAGCTGGGCCTGGCATTCTCCCTTCTGCATCTCTAACATCTAGCCCAGTAGCTGTTCAGTGCTGCTTTGAACTAGAACAACCTCCCACTTTACCAGTGGATAAACTGAGGCCCCAAGAGGGCCTCTTTTACAATTCTGAGCCACAATGAGACGTTGAAGCCAGGTGTCTTTTGTCCCAGCCCAGGACTCTCCCCACCACAATGCAGGGTTTGTGTGTAGAATGTGGGTATGCACCAGAAGCACCCCACAAGATGCTCCAGGCCCTGCCTCTGCTCTTACTCCCAAGCTGACCTACCAAGACCAAGCCTCAGAGAATCCAGGCTCTGCTGACTCACCTCTGTCCACAGCGAGGACGGCAGCCACAGCCAGAGTGACTACCCACAGGCTGTTGGCCATGCTGATCCTGGGCCTGAGCTAGAGGGAGCCTGGGCAGGGGGCAGGAAGACGGCCTATTTATAGTGCTGATTCCTCACCTTTATCTGGGGCCAGCTAGAGAGGATGGGAGTGTCACCTCAAGTTAATCTCTGCAGCCTGGTATCCGGAAAGGGCTTGCTCCAGGCAGAGATGCTGAGTTCCTGGTGACATAGGGATGAGTCTGTGGGCTGGCTCTGCCTGGGACGGCAGATTTTAGGAGTGAAGAAGAGTTTAGTCTACTTGCAAAGCTGACTCCAGACAGAGCTGGAGCAAGAGGGAGAGGGAAGTTGAAGGAGAGAGAAAGAGAAAAACAGGCAAAATAGAAAGAAAAGAAAAGAGCAGCAACTGGAAAACAGCAAGAGGCAGAGAAAAGGGGCTGGAGTCACGGCTCCATCACCAACTTTGTGACTTCAGAAAAGTCACTTTCCTTAACTCGACCTCAGTTTACCCATCCACAAAATGGAGGTGGTAATTCTGGCACTGCCTCTCTCCCGGGACTGCTGTGATGATGGAGGTGGTGAGAGCAGATGAGATAACATTTTGCAGAGTATGAAATGAGGTGTAAATGTGAATAGAAATGATTATTTTTATTTTATTTTGTTTTGCACAATTGCCAGCCCCCACCACAAAAAAGGGCAAAATAAAACATTTTGAAAGAAAGATGACTTCATGTTTTGCAAGTGTTATATGTCCGTTTGCATTTTAATAAGTTGAATATGGACAAAATTCAAGAAAAATCAGTATCTGAAACTCCCCCACTTATGCAATATATGTAAATAAGTAATTTAGTTATCTGCTTTTGAAGAATTTCTTATTTATAAAAACTATAAGAAAATTTTATTTATATATGTTGTTGTTAGGTGCCATCAAGTCGAATTTGACTCACAGTGACCCCATGTGTCAGAGCAGAACTGCCCCATAGAGTTTTCTAGGCTGTAATCTTTATGAGTGGATCACCAGGTCTGTCTTCCGTGGAGCCACTGGATGGGTTTGAACAATCAACCTTTTGGTTAGCAGCCAAGCACTTAACCACGGTGCCACCAGGGCTCCATTTATAGATACACTTCTCTAATTATTTAGATCAGTGACTTTCAGCTTACCTGCAGATTAGATTTCCCTGGGGAGAATTAAAAAATATAGACTCTGGACCTCACTCCAAAACATTTGGATCAAAATCTCAGTGGTTTTTTGTTTCTTTTTTAACTTTTTATTGTGAAAGATTTCAAGCCTATAGAAAAGTTGCTGGAATAGTACAGTGAGTCAGTGGGAGGGACTCTTGTTCAAAAACAATCCCTTTGGGGATACCAGACAGCCAGACATAGTAATCTCCCTGGGCCAATAGGAGCCCTAGATCTGCAGCCTACCTGGCCTGAGGTCCCCAACCTCCCCAGGAACCTGCACTGCCTGTGGATGCCTCTCAGGCAGATGGCATCTATCCTTCTGTTGCTTAGCCAGGCAGAGCAGAGATTTAATAATGATGTCCTGTCCTAAAGCAAGAACATCACCTTAGAAAGGGAGGGGAATCTGGGTCCTGGTTCCCTCTCCCACCTTCCTACAGCAGCATCACCATGAAGTCACTCATCCACCAGTGACAGGGAGCTCAACTGCCTACCGGCTTCATTGTTGGGTGACTTTGAACAAAGAGACTCCTTCCTCACACAAGAGGCCTGCTTCCCTGAGACTTCTTGGGGTCCCAACTCTGTCTCTGGCCTCTTGCACCTGCATGAACCCCCAGTGGGCCCCTTCAGGCTGAGCAAACCCAGCTCCCTTGCCTGCCCCCAACTCTTGCACACGATGAAGCTCCTGGGTTTCTCTCCATCTCTCATCTGGTCCCCAGGTCAGTCTGTCAGTGTCCTAGGTTAGTGTGAGAAGGGACATGGTGAGCAAGGGGATTTGTCACCTTCCTTGTTTGGGACCTTAGACCTCTGTCCATGTGGTAGGAATGGCTGCTGATGGCTCTAGCTTCTGCAAGCGACCAGGTACCTTGAATTCTGCATCCTTCAAAGTCCAGAGTAAAATCATGGACAATCTGCTGGGGTGCAGAGACCCCTGCTATCCCACCCTGCCCAAGATCTCTTTTCTAGGAAAGACACCTCCTAGATTCACTCATAATAATAAACTTCCTAACTGATTATCACACTAAGGTGAGAGCCTGACTATATCCAACTGCTACTCGACAGCACTATTATGAATGCCAGTGCATCCAAATAAACCCCATTCATTCATTCAACAATAATGAGCAGCTAAGTGCCAAGCTCCATACCAAGTGCTTGGTTATGTCAGGGAGTAAGTCAGACAGAGTTCTTGTCCTCAAGAAGCTTATGGTTAAGTAGGGTGACTGATACTAAACAAGTGGCAGAACTTCATCATTACCATTGGGATAAGTCCCACGAATGAGACAGACTTGGTATTGTGAGAGGAGCCAAGACTGACCTATTTATGTGGAAGGTCAGAGAAGACCAAGGGGTAAGTAGGTGGGGGTGGGCTGTAGCAGAGTGGAACAGTGTTGCAGGCTGAGGAAAGAGAATGTGTAAGGGTCCTGAAGCAGGAAGAAGCTTGGCATGTTGGAGGGACAGAAAGACCATTGCGGCTAAGGTGAAGTCAGAGGGTCATGAGATGGGCCTGGAATGGTCAGCGGGAGCCAGCTCATCCTCGAGCTCTGCTTCCCAACCCCACGTCCCTCCACTTTCCAGCAGTGGGATCCTGGGAGCTGACTGTTGGGCTGGACTTGCCCTCCCACGGAGTGGATAGGTCCTGCTTCCTAAATAGTTCTTGAATCCATCCCTGCCCCTCCACACCCACCACTATGCCCCAGTCCTGGATGCCATTGTCTCCAACCTGGCCACTGCAGTAGTCTCCTAACTTCTATCTCTGCTTCCCAGCCTGCTGCTCCAAACTACTCTACACACAGTGGCTGGGGCAAGCTTCTTAAAATGCAAACCTGACCAAGTCATCCCTGCCCAAAATGCTGGAGTGGTGCCCGCTGCCAACAGGACAAGGCCCAAGCACCTTCACCTGGCATTCAAGACCCTTCAGCATCTAATCCCAACCTACCTTTACAGCTTCATCTTTGCCTCACTCCACCTCAAACCCTTGCCTCTTCTGTTCTACCTAACCCTTTGCACACTTTATTTTCTCTGCCTGCAATGCTTGTTTTCCTTCTCCATCCCTGCATCTTGTAAGAACCAGCTCAAATCTCCCCCTCTTCTGAACCTTCCATAACTTCCCTTCCCCAGCCTAGCACCCTCACGGCTGCCTACCACAATGCCCCACTCCTGCTGCACTTCTGCTTCCTCTGTCAGAGTCTTCCACTTGATAGAGTGCTTACTTGGTGGTGTTCACTTGTCTGCTGTGGTGACTAAGCTGGAAGCTCAATGGGGATGGAGACAGTGCTTCATTTATCTGTCTCCCCAGTGCCCAGCCCTGAGCCTGGTAACCAGTAGGTGCTCAATAAATGTTGAGTGACATATCCAAAAGGGGGCAGAGAACAGTGGGTCCAAGGACAGAGATGGTGCCAGCATTGGGGAAAGGATTCTGAATGGGAGGCAACTGCTGTCCCCACTGACCCCTCCATGCTGCTGGTATACCATGAGAGCCCCCTGTCACACTCCAGACCCTGGGTGGCATGGTCTGGGTCAGAGTGCCTGGTGTGTCTCTGGTACAGGGGCAGGGCTGCCTCCTTGTAGCCTGAGCTAACCCCTCCTTCATTCTCCCGTCTTCTGTCTTCACTGGAATGCAGAGAGGCACAGGCGGAAGACTGAACCAGGAGTGAGGAGATTTCAACATGTATTTATTAAGTGCCTACTCTATTCTATGCACTGTTCTTATCACCAGAGATCCAGCTGTGAATAGGGTGGAGAAAATCCTTGCCCTCCTCATCCCTACATTCAAGGAATTGGGTCTTCCTAATTTCACCTCCTCACTACCTCTCATTTCCGTCACCTCCTCTACATTTCCTCTATCACTGCTCTAGTTTGGGCCGCATCACCTCTTGCCTTCATGACTCATATCATCTCCCTGCTTCCAGTCTCACCCCCTCCAATTCATTCTTCATTTTGCTTCCATAACAATCTTCTTGAAATGCAAAAATGACCACATCATCCCTCTGCTTAATATTATTCAGTGGCTCCCTATTGACTCGAGGATGAAAACTAGACTCCTTGGCATAGCGTACAAATTCCTCCTAACTGGGCCTTTCCGGCCTCTCTAAATTTATTTCTGGCCACTTAACCCTTTACTCCATCAGACAGAACCACCTGCCAGGCTTTCATGCCTCCAAGCCTTAGCGCATGCCCTCCACCTGGCATGCCCCTCTATCACCTCCCTTAGGGTCTCCTCCAGGGCCCTCAGCCCCCCTTAGTTTGTGTCCCACATCTGTACAGACATTCATCTCAACAGCACCTGTAATGCTGCACAGCCCTTTCTTATGTGGCTATCTCCTATACATCACTAGAGAGAGGGTGGGGGAACATCTGATTCACCTCATATCACCAATGCCTTGCAGAGGAGAGCCTGACACATGCATGTTGACTATATGAATACATCCAGGACTTAATGAAACATCAGGACAACAAGGAGCCCAACTCTAGATTCTCCATCTGCTAGACTTCAGGGATTCAGGGAACTCTGAGGACCAGGCTGGGCTCCAGTGGGCCCAGTGGGCCCAGCCACTGCCTACTCCATGCTGTGTCCATGTAGGTGGGAACAGAGGTGGGCACTATATTCCAGGGACCACAGTTTCTACTAGTTCTTGGCCCACCTGGCTAGGCACCTAAGAACCCAGAATCTCCTCGAGGACCTAGATGTGATACTTCATCTCTAAAGGCCACCCCAAACTCATCGCTGTGCTCACAGGCAGCAGCTTTACTACCTGACCTCTCTCCTGGTGTATGGAATCCTGGCTTGATCACTCCCAACTAGGAGGAATTTTCAGACTAGTCTTCACCCCAAGAGTGGGACTGTACAAGAAACTTGGTGTTGGAGTCATGTGCCACCAAAGCAGGTCCATAGGCATAGCTAGAAGCTCAAGCCTTCTGAGCATACATAGGAAAGAGCTTAGAACAAAGTCTCATGAGACCCTTTTCCTACCCTTACACAACTCTGATGCTTTTTAGAAAGAAGGTCAGAGGTTTTTATGGCCAGGTACAACTCCAGACCACTATTAATTCTGATAGAGTCCTTGGGTTGCAAGCAATAGAAACAAACTCTTGCCAACCTAAGCAGAATAGAAATTTTCTGGAAGGGTGTGGGATTGTCTTAGGTTGAACTCACCCAGGAGCAGATCTTGATAAAAGGATATTAGATTCCAAGCAGTTTTTTGGGAGGTGATCCCAGGAAGCACTGGAAGGGGAGCAGGGATAAGTGAGGTAGAGAAGGGAAAGCAGCCAATAAAGTATGCATTACTGAGGAGTTACCATTGGGGAAAACTGCGGGTCAGTCTT
The DNA here is from genome assembly GCA_030035585.1 of Dugong dugon. Classification (NCBI taxonomy): domain Eukaryota; kingdom Metazoa; phylum Chordata; class Mammalia; order Sirenia; family Dugongidae; genus Dugong; species Dugong dugon. Next base: position 36,995,680 of record CM057471.1, on the reverse strand, counting down.
ATCAAGGATTGCTGGGACACTGTGGAACACATCTCAGAGTTATCCTGACTGAGAGATGAGGAAGCTGGGGTATATATCCACCAACTCCCATCAGTCACTGATCGAGGGCCGCTGGAGAGGAGGTCCTTAACTTCTTTTGCCCCTCTCATGTCTCTAAGTATCCAGAGAAAGCCCTCTGACAAAGGGTTGCAAGGGTTGCAGATGGAAACTGCAGATATGCCAGGAATGACAAGTGTCAAGGGAGTGTGGGTGGAGCACTGACAATGCCTGCTACCAGAGCTGCACAAAACATTGGATGAAAACTGAAGAACCAGGCCCAAGACTGGGCCCCCAAAAGCCTAGCTAGCGCCTTGTGTCCACTTCCGGGCCAAAGAAGGTGAGACATTTTGATGAAAAGTCCTACAAAGATTATACCCAAGCCGGGAGAGTAGATCCCCAAAGCTAACTTGGGGACCTGCTACCAGAAGGAGGTATGTTGCTGGTCAGACAAAAGCCACAGATGTCACTAAACCTTCCCCATAGGCTAATCCCTCAATTATAGGATGAATTTGCTCACAGGAGAACAGGGCTTCATAAGCCTGGACCAACAAGGGACCCATGGGGATATGTGTGTGCTACATGGGGTAACAGCTTCCAGATACACGTGGGTCAGTTGGAGTGTTGAGGGCTGCCTCCCTTCTGGCTTTGCAATGCCTCGGGTGAGCCAGGAGGATGCGGTGCCACCAGAGCCTGGGCTCTGGAGTCTGGAGACCTTGACTATGTGACCTTGGGCAAGTCATTTTACCTCTGAGCCTCAGTACCTCATCTGTAATCATGGCCACCACATATGATTGTGTGAAATGTGCTCTGCTTATCTCCAGGAAGTGCCATCCACATCATAGTCCCTGGGTGCTATAGCATGCACTGAATTGGAGTGGTGGCAGGTAAGGTAATCAGTATCCTTAGTAGCAACGTCCTTAGACCATGCAACGCGCCCAAAAGACCCTGGGGATTGCTGGGGAGCACCATAGTTTTGTTCCCAATCTCCCACTCCCATGCTTCTCTTTGGAGGCTGTAATCATGCTCTCCTGCTGTAGACAGGCTCACTCCACACTGTCAGGGCAGGGGAAGTATGGCTGTAGACTACAGCAAGCTTACATCATCCCAACTTTGTGGGCTGTAAAACTTGAGGGGGCTTTGCTCCTCTCCCCACAGCCTCCTTCAGTATATTAAAAAAAAAAAGAAGAGAAAACAAGAGAAGAGTCTGATTGGACGGGATGAATCATGTATTCATTTTTGGCAGGGCGCTCTGGACCTTAGCCAGGGCTTGACCAGGAGGTGACACTGCAGCAAAGGAGAGGTACTGGATTTGGGTTTGCATGAGGGAAACCTGGGAGGGAAAATGAGGAGGTTTGAAGGTGCCCCACAGCCATGTCCACAGAGTGTGGTTTGAACCCTGGCCCCCCCAAAGATATCCATGTCCTAATCCCCCAGACCAATGAATGTTATCTTACTTTAAAGATGTGATTAAGTTAAGGGTCTTGAGAAGGGAGATTATCCTGGATTATTTGAATGTGGCCAATGTAATCACAAGGAGTCCTTATAAGAGGGAAGCAGAAGAGTCAGAGAAGATGTGATGATGGAAGCAGAGGTCAGAGTGATGCAGGGCCTCCAGCCAAGGAATGTGGGTGGCCTCTAGAAGCTGGAAAAGGCAAGGACCAGATTCTCCTCTAGAGCCTCCAGGAGGAACACAGCCCTGCTGACCCATTTTAGACTTCTGACCTCCTGAACTGTAAGAGAATAAATCTGTGTTATTTTAAGCCTCTATATTTGTGGTAATTTGTTACAGCAACCATAGGAAACTAATACACTAGCCATATGATCTTGAGCAAGTCTTCAACCTTGAAAGCCCAAGTTTCCTCATCTGTGGAATAGAAATAATAATACCTACCTTAGAGGCTGTAGTATTAAAAACAGTATATATTAAAAGCCTAGTTCCTGACAGAACTTAATAAATGGTTCTATTAAAGGGAAGCCGGCGAGCAGGAGGAAAGAAGTTGGGTGGCAAAGTTATAGCAGATCTATTTTTTGGGCAGTCACAGTGGCCCATGGGTCCCATAAAAACCTGCCCAGCTCTAGCCTGGAACCCTTCATTCGGCTTTAATTAGTTTTGGCTTCAGGAGACTTTTGTTCTTCTCAGAAGGGTTAGGGGCAGCCTCTAATAATACACCCTTCTGAAAGCTTTGCCTCCAGAATGAAAAACTGAGCTAAAGAACAGGTACAACGGCCTGTCCCAATACATGTCTTCGCTCCCTCCCCTGTACCCCCAGTGTCCCCACTCAACTGATGGAAAACATCAGATTTCTCTTCTGATCTCTCAATTTTCTAGGCTTGACCAAAAGCAATGTGCAGATCCCGCTCTGAGTCCTTCTTTTGTAAAGAAATTGACTTGGTGACCCAAGAAAGCTGTCGTCATTCACCATTGTGTGCGTGTGAGAGAGAGAGGAAGTAAGAGAGATATCCAAATGCCTCCAGTTTCTCCACATCCTCAACATTTTGCTGTTAACCATCCTAGTGGGTGTGAAATGGTATCTCATTGTGCTTTTGATTTCCATTTCCCTGAGGACTAGTGATGTTGGGCACTTTTTGTGCTTTTTGTCTATTTGCATATCTTTAAATGATTGTTCAAGTCTTTTTGCCCATTTAAATAAATTGGTTTCTTCATCTTTTTATTATTGATTTAAATTCATTACTGGTGGAAGTATAAAATGCTACAACTCCTTTGGAGAATTGTTTTGGCAGTTTCTTAAAAAAAATTAAACATACATCTATTGTATGATCCAGCAATTCCACCCAAGATAAATAAAAATTTATGTCTCACAGGCATTTGACTGTGTGGGTCATAACAAATGATGGATAACATTATGAAGAATGGGAATTGTAGAACACTTCATTATGCTCATGCAGAACCTGTACATACACCAAGACGCAGTCATTGGAACAGAATAAGGGGATGCTGCATGGTTTAAAATCAAGAAAGGTATGCATCAAGGTTGTATCCTTTCACCATACATAATCTGTGTGATGAGCAAATAATCCAAGAAGCTGGACTATGTGAAGAAGAACATGGCATCAGGACTGGAGGAAGAAGAATTAACAATATGTGATGGCAACGGGTTTATTTTATTATTATTTTTTTAATATGCAGATGACACACCCTTGCTTGCTGAAAGCAAAGAGGTCTTGAAGTACTTTCTGATGAAGCTCAAAGACTACCACTACCATCTTCAGTATGGATGACACCTCAACATAAAGAAAACAAAAATCCTCACAATTGCCCAGAAGACCTAGATGGTGCCTGGCTACCACTACCAACCACTCTGACAGGGATCACAGTAGAGGGTCCCAGACAGAGCAGGAGAAAAATGTAGAACAAAATTCAAATTCACACACAAAAAAAGACCAGACTATTGGTCTGACAGAGACTAAAAGAACCCCCGAGACTATGGCCCCCGGACACCCTTTTAACTCAGAACTGAAGCCACTCTCGAAGTTCACTCTTCAGCCGAAGATTAGACAGATCTATAAAACTACAACACACGTGAGGAACGTGCTTCTTAGTTCAATTATGTGTCCGAGACCAAAAGGGCAACACCTGCCCCAAAGTAATGATGAGAAGGCAGGAAGGGACAGGAAACCTGGACAAATACACACGGGGAACCCAGGTGTAAAGGGAAAAGGGGAGAGTGCTGCCACATTTCAGGGGTTGCAACCAATGTCACAAAACAATTTGTATATAAATTTTTGAATGAGAAATTAATTTGTGCTGTAAACTTTCACCTATAACACAATAAAATTAAAAATAAATAAATAAGTATACTTTACATTAAAAAAATCCTCACAACTGGACCAATAAACAGTATCATGATAAATGGAGAAAATATTCAATTTGTCACACATTTCTTTTTATTTGGATACACAAGCAACGCCCATGGAAACAGCGTCAAGAAATCAAACGATGTATTGGGCAAATCTGCTGCAAAAGAACTCTTTAAAGTGTTCAGAAGCAAAGATGTTACTTTGAGGGCTAAGATGTGCCTGACCCAAGCCACGGTATTTTCAATTGCCTCATATGCATGTGAAGCTGGACAACGAATAAGGAAGACCGAAGAATTGATGCCTTTGAATTATGGTGTTGGCAAAGAATAGTGAATAGAATGAACAAATCTATCTTGGAAGAAGTATAGCCAAAATGCTCCTAAGAAGCGAGGATGGTGAGACATCCATGTTATCAGGGCGCACCAGTCTCTGGAGAAGGACCTCAGGCTTGGTAAAGTAGAGGGTCAGGAAAAAAGAGGACAACTCTACGAGATGGGTGGACACAGTGACTGCAACAATGAGCTCAAATGTAATGACAATTGTGAGGATGGTGCAGGACCAGGCATGGTTTTGTTCTGTTGTACACAGGGTCGATACGAATCAGAACCGACTTGATGCCACATAATAACAATAACAACGTGTTCTGACAAAGGTTTATACATGAATGTTCATAAGCTTTATTTGTAATAGCCAAAAAGTGGAAAGAACTCCAATGTCACTCAACTGGTGACTAGATAGACACCTATATACCACTGTCAAGTGGACCCCAACTCATGGCAACTCGTGTATCAGAGTAGAACTGTGCTCCATAGGGTTTTTAATGGCTGATTTTTTGGAAGTAGATTGCAGGCATTTCTTCCAAGGCACATCTGGGTGGACTGGTCTGCAACCTCCAACCTTTCCCTTAGCAGCCCAGCACGAGTTATCATTTGCACTACCCAGGGACACCATAGATAAACTATGGTAAATCCATGTGATGGAATACCATTCAGCAATAAAAATGAACTATCAATACATGCTACAACATGGATGAATCTCAAAAACATTATGATTCCTGAAAGAAGGCAAACATAAAAGAGTACACACTGTGTGGCCCCATGTTTACAAAGTTCTACAACAAAGCTGATTTATAGTGTGACAGAAAGAGATCAGTAGTTGCTTACGGGGTGGGGGAATGGAGAAAATTTTCTGGGGTGATGGAAATGTTTTATACCTTGTTTAGAGTAGTGATTACACTGGTAGATACAACTGTCAGGGTTCATAAAATCAAACCGTAAAGATCTGTGCATTTTATAATAAATAAATGATGCTTTTTTTCTTTTAATTGCATTATGCCTCAATTTTGAAATGCTGCCACCAGGTGGCAGTGGTGTCTAATTCACAGAGCCCAACTACAAGGTTGTATAATGACTAAGATTTATGAATAATCCCATTTGTGACTGTTCTTGAAAACATGCAGCATTGTTTTTGGACGTGTGTTTTTAATTTTAATCAATATTGTTGTGCTGAAGGTCTCATTCTGTTCCTTATTATTTTCCCCCATTGAGCACTGTGTTTTTAAGATCTATTTTTATTTCTGTGTGTATATTTAGATCATTGCTTCTTACTGTGGTGGAATATTCCAGAGTGTGAATCCATCACATTTTACCTGATGGACATTTCTCAATGATTACACATCACTGCTTCTAACTCTCCAATTATCACAAATAACTTTGGGTTAAATATCCTCTAACATGTTTTCTTATGTACCTATGTGAGAATTTCTCTGAATTATATAGCCAGAAGTGGGATCCCTCCCTGATATTTATTTATTTGTGCCCTTTAATCCCCTTCTACTTAATAAATTGCCCCAAATTCTTTGTGCTAAAACAGCTGAATTTAAGCAACATCCTAATATTAAACTAAAGGTAATAGTTCTCTGTGAATCCTTTTATTTCCACATCTCCTTGCAAAACATGTGTTGTTTTGTGTATATAGTTTAAATTTACAAAAGAGTATTGTTGACTAAGATTTCTACCATTTTGCACTCCTATCAGCAGTGGGTGAGGGTTCCAATCTCTCCTCACCAACATTTGTTATATTCCTTTTTTTTTTTTAATCATAGTCATCCCAACCAGAAAAAAAAAACAGTTGCTGAAGTAGATTGCCAGGCCTTTCTTCCAAGGAGTCTCTGGGAGGACTTGAAGCTCCAACTTTTTGGTTAGTAGCTGAGGCTATTAACTTTTTGCACCACTGAGAGATTCCCAGGCCAGGCCAGGCAGCCAGAATAGGAAGGTAAGACAAGAAAGGGCTAGTGACTGGTGGAGGCACAAGTATCTTCTCCTTTTACTTTCTCTGATCTAGCAATGGCTGTGACTCACCAGGTTAGGCTTGCAGGTACGTTGTCAGGGAGCAAAGACAGGTACTGAGGACATACACATGGTCCTTCTTGCCTAGACACCTATCATAACTGGGTAGGGGAAATCGGTATGACTGAGAAGAAGGGAAGGAGCAGGGTCAGAGGGGAAAGTGACACTTCCCCATCAGCCTCATCAAGAAATACCACCTCTAAATGTAAAATTGTACAACCACTTTGGAAATAGAAAAAAAACAGAAGTACCATAGGATCCAGCTATCCTGTTCTTGGAATATATCCTAGAGAAATAAGAGCCATCACACAAATAGATAATATGCACATCTATGTTCAATGCAGCACTGTTCACAATAGCAAAAAGATGGAAACAACGTAGGTGCCCATCAACAGAGAAATGGATAAACAAATTATGGTTATCCACACAATGGAATAGTACACAACAATAAAGAACAATGACGAAGCCGTGAAACATAACATGAAGGAAGCTGGAGGGCATTATGCTGAGTGAATTTAGTCAGTCACAAAAGGACAAATATTGTATAAGACTACTATTATAAGAACTCAATAAAAGGTTTAAACACAGAAGAAAACATTCTTTGATGATTACGAGGGTGGGGAGGGAGGGGGAGGGGGGAGGGGGAGGGTTATTTACTAACTAGACATTATCTTAGGTGAAGGGAAGGACAGCACACCCTACAGGGGAAGTCAGCACAACTGGATTAAACCAAAGCTAAGAAGTTTCCTGAATACAATCAAACACTTTGAGGGACGGAGTCTAAGGGTCTGCAGACCATGCTTTCAGGGGACATCTAGGTCAACTGGCATAACAAAGCTTATTAAGAAAATGTTCCGCATCCTACTTTGGTGAGTGGTGTCTAGGGTCTTAAAAGCTTGCAAGCGGCCATCTAAGATTCATCAACTGGTCCCAACCACCTGGACTAAAGGGGAATGAAGAACACCAAAGACACAAGGAAAGTAGTAGCCCAAGAGACAGAAAGGGCCACATAAACCAGAGACTTCACCAGCCTGAGACCAGAAGAACTAGATGGTGCCCAGCTACCACCAATGACCGCCCTGACAGGGAACACAACAGAGAGTCCCAGATGGAGCAGGAGAAAGGTGGGGTGCAAAACTCAAATTCTAGTAAGAAGACCAGACTTAATGGTCTGACTGAGTCTGGAAGAACCCTTGAAAGCATGGCCCCTAGATTCTCTATCAGCCCAGAACTAGACAATTTCCAAGGCCAGCTCTTCAGACAGGGATTGGACTGGACTGTGGGACATAAAGTAATACTTGTGAGGCGTGTGCCTCTTAGCTCAAGTAGATACAAGAGACTAAATGGGCAGCTTCTGTCCGGAGGTGAGATGGGAAGGCAGAGAGGGTTAGGAGTTGGTTGAATGGACATGGGGAATCAGGGGTGGAAAGGAACAATGTGCTGTTACAGTATGGGGAGAGTAATTAGAGTCACATAACAATGTATGTATAAATTTTTGTATGGGGGAATAAGAAAAGAGATACCACCTCTGCCCTGGGCCAGGCAGGTGACCAGCCCCAGGGCCACAGAGCCCAGGCTCTGTACAGAGTTTCTGCTTCTTCCTCTTGATCCTCAGCACTGGTCGTGGGAGGACGTGCAGGGAGGGATCACAGCAGCTCAATCCATCAGGAAGCAGAGACATTCAGGGCAAGTGCAACTGGAGGCAGAACAAGTGGTCAGAGTTTGCAATCTCCCTGCACCCCCCAAACAGGTTGTGCCTTGTCCAGCCTGAACCCGGGCACTGGCAGTGAGCTCTGCATCTACAGTGAGAGTGCAGGCAGGCTAAGCCCAGGTTAGAGAGAACCTAGGAGAAGGCTCTTCCACAGACTTGGGCTTGTGATGGGTGGAGGGTGACTAGCTGGGGTGGGGGTGGGGGTAACTGAGGGGAAAGGAAACGGAAAGCCACAACATCATTAACCACAACAGAACAAAACAATACACCAGAAATACCAGCACCCACCTTTCCACGTTTCCCTGTCCCTGTCCCCAGGGGAAGGTGATGTGTACGATGTATCCCCCAGCAGGGGGCGCCAGTCCACGGGCTCCATAAAGCCAAAGTAGATGAGGTGAGCCTCCAATGGCCAGAATCCACCAGATCAATTCTTGCTAAATACTCTGAAGGTAAGTCGGGCAGGATTCTAGCAGACTGAGATGGAATAGGGAACTTGGTATCTCAAGTAGAGGGAATGGCCCAAACAAAGGTCCAGAGGCAGGACTCCACTCATGAGAAGAGGGGCATCAACTTACATGTCTCCCTTGTGATTCAAAAAGAATCAATCCCTTCACGCCCTCCATCTAATCCTAATTAAGCCAACCCTACTTCTTGTTCCAGTCCCTGGGTAGCACAAACAGTTAAGCGCTCAACTACTAACCAGAAGTTAGACGGATCCAACCCATGCAGAGGCACCTCGGAATAAAGGCCTGGTGATCTGCTTCTGTAAAGTCATAGCCTTGAAAACCCTATAGAGTGCAGTTCTACTCTGCACACATGGGGTCACCATGAGTCAATTCTGACTCCATGGCAACTGATTGGTTACTGTGTCTTCCACTCTCTAAGGACACCAGTCACAGCCTGTGCATATCATGGGTGATAGAGTCCCATATTTGTTCCCCAAGGACAGGGCCAGTTCTGACTCAACTTGTCTCCCACTGGGCCACTACAGTGTGGCCCAACCTAACCCCCATGGGAAGACTAAGAACTTCCCATATCGCCATGGGTGGTGCTCAGGACAGTTCCTATGGACCCATTGTAGTAGCCCCACTCTCACAGGCAGCCCTCATCAGAAGGGTCCTCACCACCCTCCTACTCCTTCTGCAGAAAGAGTTAACTTGGACAGTTGTTTGCTGAACTTCCTGATACTAACCAAGTCTAGGCATATCTGGAGGCAGGTTCCTTGGCTGGGATTTGATGGGGACAATCTGGTTTGTTCCTGCCAACATGAGCAGAGCATGACGTGTATGTGTTCTCTTAAAAAAAAAAAAAAAAAAAACTACCTAAGTATAAAACCCAAAACTATAAAGATCATAGAAGAAAAAATAGGATCAATGCTAGAGACCCTGATACACAGCATTAACAGGACGCAAACTATAACTAGTAACATACAAATTCCAGAAGATAAACTAGATAACTGGGATTTTCTAAAAATTAAACACTTATGCTCATCAAAAGATTTCACCAAAAGAGTAAAAAGAGAACCTACAGACTGGGAAAAAGTTTTTGGACAGTACAGGTAAGACAAAGGTCTAACCTCTGTAATCTACAAGAAAATCCAACACCTCTACAACAAAAAGACAAATATCCAATTAAAAAATGGGCAAAGGAAATGAACAGGCACTTCACCAAAGAAGGTATACAAGCAGCTAACAGACACATGAGGAAATGCTCCCAATCACTAGCCATTAGAGAAATGCAAATCAAAACCACAATGAGATACCATCTCACCCTGGCATTACCCGCAGGAATAAAAAAAACAGAAAATAACAAATGTTGGAGAGGCTGCAGGGAGATTGGAACTCTTATGCACTGCTAGTGGGAGTGCAAAATCATACAACCATTTTAGAAAATGATATGGCTCTTCCTTAGAAAGCTAGAAATAGCAATACCATATGATCTAGCAGTCCCACTCCTAGGAATATACCCTAGAGAAATAAGAGCCATCACACTAATAGACATATGCACACCCATGTTCATTGCAGCACTGTTCACAGTAGCAAAAAGATGGAAACAACCTAGATGTCCATCAACAGATGAATGGATAAACAAACTACGGTACATACAATGGAGTATTATGCAATGATAAAGAACAATGATGAATCTGTGAAGCATCTCATAACATGGATGAAACTGGAGGACATTATGCTGAGTGAAATAAATCAATCACAAAAGGACAAATATTGTATGAGACCTCTATTGTAAAAACTCATGAAAAAGTTTACACACAAAAGTAACAATCTTTGTTGGCTACGAAGGATGAGAGGGGTCGGGAGGAAATACTAAATAGACAATAGATAAGTGGTATCTTGGGTAAAGGGTAAGACAGTACACAATACTGGGGAAGCCAGCACAACTTGTACAAGGAAAGGTCATGGAAGCTGCATAGATGCATCCAAACTCCCTGAGGGACTGAATTGCTGGGCGGAGGGCTGTGGGGACCATGGTCTCTGGAAACATGTAGCTCAGCTGGCATAACACAGTTCATAAATACAATGTTCTACATTCTACCTTGGTGAGTAGCATCTGGGGTCTTAAAAGCCTGTGAGCAGCCATCTAAGATACTCCACTGGTCTCACCCATTCAGGAGCTAGGACAAATGAAGAGAACAGGATACAAGGAAAAGATTAGTCCAAAGGACTATGGACCACAGCTACCAAGGCCTCCACCAGGCTAAGCCCAGTGCAACTAGAGGGTGCCTGACTACCACCACTGACTACTTTGACTGGGATCACAACAGAGGGTTCTGGACAGAGCTGGAGAAGGATGTAGAACAAAATTCTAACACACAAAAAAGACCAGAATTACTGGCCTGACAGAGACTGGAGAAACCCTGAGAGTATGGCCCCCAGACACCCTTTTAGCCCAGTAATGAAGTCCCTCCACAGGTTTGCCTTTTAGCCAAAGATTAGACAGACTCATAGGACAAAACAAGACTAAAGGGATACACAAGCCCAGGGACAAGAACCAGAAGGCAGGAGGGTGCAGGAAAGCTGGTGGTAAGGAACCCAAGGTTGAGAAGGGAGAGTACTGACATGACATGGCATTGTTAACCAATGTCATAAAACAATATCTGTACTGTTTAATGAGAAGCTAGTTCTTTAAACTTCATCTAAAGTTCAATAAAAAAAATCTGGCTACAAAAGTAATTCATTAATTCAAGGCACAATTGAACTCTATTTGCCTGCAGCAACAGAGGAAGTAAGAGAGGCAGGAATAGGAGGAGAAAATAAAATCTGTGGCTAATTGCCTCCATGAACAACTGCCTCCTTTGCCATGAGACCAGAAGAACTGGATGGCACCCAGCTACCATTACCGAACATTTTGATCAAAGATTCCATGGAAGAATCTTGATAAAAATTGGGAAAATGCAGAACAGAATTTCAAATTCTCATGGAATCCAGACTGTCTGGATTCATGGAGGCTGGATAAACCTCTGAAACTATTGCCTTGAGATAATCTTTAAACCTTACACCAAAAATTGCCCCTGAAGTCCTCTTAAAACCAAATAATAGTTTAGCTTAACTAGTAAAGAATGTCTGCCTTGAGCATAATGCTGTTTTTAAATTCTTTCTATATGGGATCAAATCGACAACTGCAGCTTGAAAAATTAGATAGGAACCTTAGGGGTCAGTGAGTTTATGTTAATGAGGGGAGGAACAACTCAGAAAGGATGGTCAGAATGGTCGCACAACTCGAAGAAAGTAATCAATGTCACTGAAATACATGTAGAAACTTGAATTGGTGTATGTTTTTGCTGTGTATATTCTCAACAACAACAACAACAAAATTAACTATTTTTTAAAAAGTAATTCATACTCATTATAGAATATTTGGAAAAAATATATAGAAAAGTATAAAGGAAAAATAAATACCACTCCTAATCTCACCACCTAAAGGCAACCTCTTTGTACATTTCGGTGAATTTCTTTTCAGTTGTTTTTCTAAGCATATATGTGTTATTTAACATAGTCACTTAGCAGTGCATTGTAAGCTCTTGCTCATTAAAATTCATTGTAATCATCATTAATATTCCATTTTCTAGTTCTATAATTTAGCTACCTGTGTCCCTATATTGTTTACGGATTTATATCACACTTCAGTAGGGATGTGCAGAGAAAATGTGATTTCCATATTGTTTGCCTCTATCAGATCTGGTCTCCTTCACAACCCCCACCCTCTGGTTAATAGGGAAAATTAACTAGAAGGTCTAAAGAATGATCTAGATCAATAATTTAAATAGCCTGCTTTTAAAGCTTCTATCTTGCTACATAGGTAATCTCATTTTGCATGTCAGAAATCTCAGTCTTTCTCTTCTTATTCCTTCCATAACAAATTCTAATCCCTGCCCTTCCCTCCCCCTAAAGATGCTACATCAGCCAGTCCCTCAGAAAGGAACAGTTGGTCATTGAACAGTTTAATGAAAGGATGTTTACAAAGGTACCAACAAGGTTAAGGTAACAAATAAGAAATGGCAAAGCACTCAGAATCTAATGATGTGGGAGGGTGTTAACACCCTTATACCTGGAAAAATACCAGCAAAAGCTGTAGCTGTGGGTGAGAGACAGCTCAGCAGGAGTCTAGGTGGAGGAAGCCAGCCACTACCTACCTGTGGCCTGGCAGAGACGGAGTGAGGGAGTAAATATCCAGAACCTCTCCTCTTGCTTGCTGAGCAGTGTCCAGTGCCTCGCATGAGCAGTAATGAACTGGAAAGCAGATGGCAGGGAGTCCGAGTGGTGTGTTCTGTAGAGGTCAGCCTCTAGGTGCACGGTTGCAGCCATATATGACAGAATAGAACAGCCCCATAGGGTTTCCTAGGCTGTAATCTTTATGGGAATAGATTGCCAGGTCTTTTCTCCCTTGGAGCCACTGGTGGGTGTGAACCACCAACTTTTTGTTAGCAGCCCAGTGCTTAACCATTGCGCACCAAGGTTTCTTCCTGTGCACAGAATAGGGTGGAAGATGATGGACAATAGATCTGAAGAGGCACATATAGAATTACCAAAAAACCAAACCAAACCTGTTGCCGTTGAGTCTATTGTGACTCATGGTGGTCCATGTGTTACAGAGTAGAACTACTCCATAGGATTTTCTTGGATATAATCTTTACAGAAGCAGGTCACCACGCCTTTCTTCTGTAGTGCCACTAAATGGTTTAGAACCTCTAATCTTTAGGTTAGCAGCAGATCACAAACCGCTTGTGCCACCCAGAACCTATAGAATAACCAGCCCAGATGATTTATGCTGAAGAAGGAAAAAACCAAAGAAACAATCACATTAACTATTTTCAAAACACTGTACTATTCCCATTACTTATCTATTATTGAACTTATAAATTGTTTCTCATTTTCACACTTATAAATAATGTCTCAAAATGGACTATATTTCAAACTCCAGAAGTTCTAGTGAAAATAATAGATAAGAAGAGGAGGCATAGTATCTGTAAGAGTCAGGTTATATTAAGTCTCTTGGTTGCAAGTCGCAGAAATAAACTAGAGCTAGATTAAGCCAAGTAAAAAGGGCAGTATTAATTATTAAAACTATCAGGATACTGGAGAGTCTTACAAGGCCCAATCGACTTCAAAGAATAAACTTATGGGCTCAGATGCTATCAGTCCTCTGTGACTTCATTGCTTGTCTCTTCTCTCAGTACCTGTATTTCATTCTTCTCTTTTGCTCTACAGATCAGCTTCCTCTATGTTTTTAGTCCACATGGTAGAAAATGTGGCCACTTATTACTCCCACATTTAACCACCACTTGCTATCAAGTCGACTCTGACTCATGGCGATCCCATGTGTGTCAGAGTAGAACTGTGCCCCATAGTGTTTTCAATGGCTGATTTTTCATAATTAGATCACCAGGCCTTTCTTCTGAGGTATCCTGAGTGGACTCAAACCTCCAACCTTTTGGCTAGCAGCTGAGTATGTTAACAGTTTGCACTACCCAGGTACTCTACTTCCAAGTTTACAACTGTATAATCTTTTTAACCAGAGAGAGGGACTAAATCTTAAATCTTAGTCCCTGTATCTATCAGGATCCAGTCAGGAGAGAGAAACCACACTGTAATTTGATTAAGGAAAGTTTAACATAAAAAATTATCAACTGCCGACTTGTGCGAAAAATGGCGCTCTAGGCAGAAGCACCATGCCATCCCTCCACAGCAAAGATCCAAAAAACTAAGCCAAACAGAGAAAACAGAAATCCTGAAACCCTAAAACATCAAACAAAGAGATAAAGAACTCAGCCAAGCACCAGATGGAGTGAGAAAACTGACAGAGAATGGAGAGCAAGGAGAGATTCATGCAGAGGTCCCCATCAGCTAACGCAGCATGGATCTGCCATCCTGGACTCCTATCAGAGACCAGAAAATAGGAGGTACGAGAAAGCAGCTTCACGGAGCTTCCAGCAGGAGACAAAACAACAGGTAATTTGCGATATATGCTTTCCCACCCCCCACACTTCTTCACCCCCACTCGGCCTCCTCTGCTTCACATGGCCACAGTCTCTTGTCCAGGAAGCACCAGCTGCTTGGATTCCACCTGCCCGCACTGGCTGGCTCTCTGAGTGCCATTTGGTGGCTGCTGGTGTTGCTTTTTTCTGCTTCTTTTGATTTCTTCCTTACCTCTCACCACCTCCCCCTCCTTTCGCTCAAATACCTGGCTCCGTGCGCCATCTTTGCTTCTTCCTGAGGGGCTGCGGAGCTCCGTTCGACTGTGGAACTGCTTCCCAGTCTGGGCTGCCATGCTGGTGGGATCCCAGGGCTTTTGTTTGTTTGTTTTGAATTGTTTGTTTGTTTTCTTTTCTTGACTTGGGAGCCCGTTCTGGCCGGGCGGTGCTATGCGGCTTGGGACCTAGCCCCTCGGCTTGTGCAGATGCGCAGAGGGTTCCCTGAGGGCGTTTCTTTATTCGTGGGGTATTTTTTTTCTGTTTTTTTGGGGGGTTTTCTTGTTTTTTTTTTAAATTTGTTTTGTTATCTTTTCCCTCTTTTTGTCTTTCTTCATTACTCAGTTTCTTGTCTCTCTATACCTTCCTTCTCTTCCTGTTCCCTGAATACCTGGCGCTGAATACCTCTACGTCTTCTAGCCAGGCTGTACTGCAGCACCTGAGATCAACTTCCCCTGACCTCGTAGCTGCACTGGTGGGATCCCTGGGAGCTTTGCTGTTTTTTTTTCCTTTCTGATTTTTATTTATTCATTCTTTTCATTTCTTTTTTCCTTCTTCTTCCCCTTTTGTTTTTCTCCATTTTGTAGTCTCACATCTCTCCACTCCAACAGCAAGCTCCCCTAGCACTCTTTTTTGTTTGCATGTTTTGGGCTCCTGTTCCTCTATCCTCTCTCCCATATCCATCTTAGCTCCACACACAACAATCTCCCCCCTACATCCTGCCTACCTGCACCGTACACTTAACATCACACCACTAAGCAGCACAGGCACGGCCTACTGGGACCTGCCCTGCACTGATTACCGATCCTCCCTGGTGGCTGTAGTAAGTGCCACAAACAATCCATCCCAGTAACTCCTCTTCAGCTAGACCTGCCCTGCCGTATCGTATCTGAGTGACTGACCCTGCCAATTGGAGAAGGAGACGAAAAGTATCATGACCACAGAGGAGCAAACAACAATGTTCTTGGTTCCTGTTCCTCTGTCCTCTCTCCCATATCCATCTTAGCTCCACACATAACAATCTCCCTGCTACATCCTGCCTAGCTGCACCATGCACTTTACATCACACCACCAAGCAGCATAGGCACGGCCTACTGGAACCTGCCCTGCACTGAGTACTGACTTGCCCTGGTGGCTGTAGGAAGTACCACAAACAACCCATCCCAGTAACTCCTCTTCAGCTATACCTGCCCTGCTGTACCATATCCAAATGACTGATACTCCCAATTGGAGAAGGAAGCAAAAAGTATTGTGCACACAGACGAGCAAACAACAAAGAACACACACTCTGCCTGCTCATAGTCAAATTAAAAAAAAAAGGGACAAAACAAACAAATCTACAATCAATAAATGAGAAAAATAACTACTGAATGCCCTGAAGTCAGCAGACAATATCAAAACAAGACAGGATGGTTCCAGTAGGCGTCCAAAATAAAATACCAGATGGCTTTCCAGTGGAAGAAAAGGCACTAGAACTACCTGATAAGGAATTCAAATCTCTAATACTCAGAATTCTCCAAGAGCTGAGGCAAAAAGCTGACAAACATGAGGAAAAAATAGAAAAATTCATGGAAAATACAGACAAATAATTGGAAGAATTCAGGAAAATAATGTAGGAACAAAATGCCAAAGTAAATTCACAACTAGAAATTATACAAAGACAACAATTAGGAATCCAAAAGATAAACAACAAGATTTCAGAAATGGACAGTGTCATAGAAGGGCTGAGGAGCAGATTTGAAACAGTGGAAGACAGGATCAGTGGAATTGAAGACAAACCCTTCGATACAACTCTGTTTCAGGAAAACTCAGAAAAAAGAACAAAGAAAAATGAAGAGACCCTGAGAGTTATGTGGGATACAATCAAAAGCAAAAATTTTCGAGTGATTGGAGTTCCAGAACAGGGGGAGAAAACAGAAAACAGAGAGGATCATTGAAGAACTGCTGACAGAAAACTTCCATAATATCATGAAAGATGAAAAGCTGGCCATCCAAGAAGCTCAACGAACCCCATATAGGATAGACCCCAAAGGAAAATCACCAAGGCATATCATAATCACACTCCCCAAAACCAAAGACAAATAATCCTGAGAGCAGCTCGTGAAAAACAAGAAGTCATACAGAGGAGAAACAATAAGACTAAGCTCAGATTATTTGGCAGAAACCATGCAGGCAAGAAGGCAATGGGATGACATATATAAAACCTTGAAAGAAAACAATTGCCAGCCAAGAATAATATATCCTACAAAACTCTCATTCAAATACGATGGTGAAATTAGGACATTTCCAGATAAACAGAAATTAAGTGAATATGTAAAAACCAAACCAAAATTACAAGAATTATTAAAGGGAGTTCTTCAATGTGAGAACAAACAACTTCAGCTCACAGGCAGAATCTAGGATGCTGGATCGTACCAGCCAGATACGAACCTAGGAAACGAACTCTCAAGGACTATCCAAAACCAAAAGAAATACAACAGGGAATCAGAGCAGTTAATTAGTAAATGACAACAACATCAGAACAATAAAAGAGGGAATAAACAGTGTAGGTATTGAACCTTCTAATGGAGAGGAAAGCAAGGCGATACCAAGTAATAATAGACTGCTTCAAACTTAGAAAGATAAGGGTAAATTTCATGGTAACCACAAAGAAAGTTAACAAACATACTCATAAAAATAAAGAGGAAAAACATAAAGTCTCAGTAAAAACAAAACCTACGAAAACAAAGGAAATGAAAAAAAAATCCACAAACAAAACTAATTCAGCACAGGAGAGTAAGAAGAACAAAGAAAACATCAGCACCACAAAAAAAAGCACTACAAACTGACAGCAACAAACTCACATCTATCAATAATTACACTGAATGTAAACGGACTCAATGCACCCATAAAGAGACGGAGAGTGACAAAATGGATAAGAAAACAGGACCCGTCAATATGCTGTCTACAAGAGACACATCTTAGAAACAAAGACATGAATTTTTTAAAAGTCAAAGGTTGGAAAAAAATATATCAAGCTAACAACTACCAAAACAGAGCAGGAGTGACAATACTAATCTGAGATAAAGTAGACTTTAAAACAAAATCCACCACAAAAGACAAAGAAGGACACTATATAATGATTAAGGGGATGATCCATCATGAAGTCATAACCATAATAAACATCTACGCACCCAATGACAGGGCTCCAAAACACGTAAAACAAACTCTAACAACACGGAAAAGAGAAATTGACAGTTCCACAATAATAGGAGACTTCAACACACCACTGTCAGAAAAGGACAGAACAACTAATTAGAAACTCAGCAAAGATACAGAAGACATAAAGGGCACCATCAGCCAACTTGACCTCATAGACATATATAGAACCCTCCATCCAACCGCTGCAAAGTACACATTCTTTTCCAACGCACATGGAATGTTCTCCAGAATAGACCACATCTTAGGCCACAGAGCAATCCTCAACAAGATCCAAAACAAAACGTGGAGATAATTCAAAGTATCTTCTCTGACCACAATGCCATCAAGGTAGAAATTAACAACAGAAACAGCAAGGAAAAAAAATCAATTACATGGAAACTGAACAATACCCTGCTTACACATCACTGGGTAATAGAAGAAATCAGAGGTGGAATCAAAAAATTCCTAGAATCAAATGAGAATGAAAACACATCATACCAAAACCTTTGGGACACAGCAAAGGCAGTCCTCAGAGGATAATTTATAGCAATAGATGCACACATCAAAAAAGAAGAAACAGACAAAATCAAAACATTAACTACGCAACTCAAACAAATAGAAAGAGAACAGAAAAAAAAGCCCACAGCCACCAGAAGAAAGGAAATAATAAAGATCAGAGCAGAAATAAATAAAATAGAGAACAGAAAATAGAAAGAATCAACAAAACCAAAAGTTGGTTCTTTGAAAGAATCAACAAAATCAACAAATCACTGGCCAGACTGACAAAAGAAAAACAGGAGAGGATGCAAATAAGAAATGAAGTGGGTGACATTACAACAGACCCAAATGAAATAAAAAGGATCCTAACAGAATATTATGAAAAACTATACTCCAACAAATTTGAAAACCTAGAGGAAATGGACAAATTTCTAGAAACACACAGCCTACCCAAACTACAACAAAGTGATGTTGAAAATCTGAACAGACCCATAACAAGAGAAGAGATTGAAAAGGTAATAAAAAAAAACTTCCAACAAAAAAGAGCCCTGGCCCAGATGGCTTCACTGGAGAATTCTACAAAACATTCACAGAAGAGCTTGTACCAGTACTGCTAAAGCTATTTCAAAGCATAGAAAAGGAAGCAACACTGCAGAATTCATTCTATGAAGCCAGCAAAATGCTGATACCAAAACCAGGAAAAGAAGCCATAAATAAAGAAAATTACAGACCGAAATCTCTCATGAATATAGATGCAAAAATTCTCAATGAAATTCTAGCCAATAGAATTCACCATCATATCAAAAAAAAAATACGCCACGACCAAGTGGTGTTCATACCAGGTATGCAAGGGTGGTTCAACATTAGAAAATCAATCAACATAATCCACCATATAAACAAAAGGAAAGAAAAGAATCACATGATCATCTCAACTGATGCAGAAAAGGCATTCGACAAAGTCCAACACCCATTCCTGATAAAAACTCTCAATAAAATAGGTATAGAAGGGAAATTTCTCAACATAATAAAGGGCATCTATGCAAAATCAACAGCCAACATCATTCTCAATGGAGAGAGACTGAAAACATTCCCCTTTAGAACAGGAACAAGACAAGGATGCCATTTATCACCACTCCTATTTAACATTGTGCTGGAAGTTCTAGCCAGAGCAATAAGGCAAGAAAAAGAAATAAAGGGCAGCCAAATTGGTAATGAAGAAGTTAAACTGTCCCTGTTTGTGGATGATATGATACTATACGTAGAAAACCCTGAAGACTCCAAGAAAAAATCTACTGGAACTAATAGAAAGATTCAGCAGAGTAGCAAGATATAAGATAAACATACAAAAATCTGTTGGATTCCTATACACCAATAAAGAGAAAGATGAAAAGGAAATCAGGAAAACAATACCATTTATAATAGCCCATGAAAAAATAAAATACTTAGGAATAAATCTAACCAGGGATGTAAAAGACCTATACAAAGAAAACTACAAAACACTACTGCAAGAAACCCAAAGGGAGCTACAAAAATGGAAAAACATACCATGCTCATGGATAGGTAGAGTCAACATTGTGAAAATGACAATTCTACCCAAAGCAATTTATAAATACAATGCAATCCCGATCCAAATACCAACAACATTCTTCAAAGAGATGGAAAAACTAATCATTAACTTTATATGGAAAGGGAAGAATCCCCGAATAAGTAAAGCACTACTGAAGAAGAAGAAGAAAGTTGGAGGACTCACAGTATCCGACCTCAGAACCTACTATACAGCTACAGTAGTCAAAACAGCCTGGTACTGGTACAACAACAGATACATTGACCAATGGAACAGAATTGAGAACCCAGATGTAAATCCATCCACCTACGGTCACCTGATCTTCGACAAGGGCCCAAAGTCCATCAGATGGGGAAAAAATAGTCTTTTTAACAAATGGTGCTGGCAAAACTGGATATCCATCTGCAAAAAAATGAAACAGGACCCATACCTCACACCACATACAAAAACTAATTCAAAATGGATCAAAGACCTAAATATAAAGCCAAAAAATATAAAGTTCATAGAAGAAAAAATAGGACCAACGTTATAGGCCCTAATACACAGCATCAACAGGATAAAAACCATAACCATCAACACACAAACCCCAGAAGATAAGCTAGATAACTGGGAGCTCCTAAAAATCAAATACTTATGCTCTTCAAAAGATTTCACCAAAAGAGTAAAAAGAGAACCTACTAACTGGGAAAAAATTTTTGGACAGTACAAGTCAGACAAAGGTCTAATCTCCATAATCTACAAGAAAATCCAACACCTCTACAACAAAAAGACAAATAATCCTATTAAAAAAGTAAATGAACAGACACCTCACCAAAGAAGACATTCAAGCGGCCAACAGACATATGAGGAAATGTTCCCAATCACTAGCCATTAGAGAAATGCAAACTAAAACCACAATGAGATACCATCTCGCCCCCGGCATTACTGGCACAAATCAAAAACACTGGAAATAACAAATTGTTGGAGGGGCTGCGGGGAGATCGTTACTCTTATGCACTGCTGGTGGGAATGCGAAATGATAACAACCATTTTGGAAACTGATACGGCGCTTCCTTAGAAAGCTAGAAATAGAAATACCATATGATCTAGCAGTCCCACTCCTAGGAATATATCCTAGAGAAATAAGAGCCATCACACTAATAGACATATGCACACGCATGTTCATTGCAGCACTGTTCACAATAGCAAAAAGATGGAAACAACCTAGATGTCCATCAGCAGATGAATGGATAACAAACTACGGTACATACAATGGAGTATTATGCAATGACAAAGAACAGTGATGAATCTGTGAAGCATCTCATAACATGGATGAAACTGGAGGACATTATGCTGAGTGAAATAAATCAATCACAAAAGGACAAATATTGTATGAGACCTCTATTGTAAAAACCCATGAAAAAGTTCACACACAAAAAGTAACAATCTTTGTTGGTTACCAGGGATGGGAGGAGTGGGAGGGAAATACTAAATAGGCAATAGGTAAGTGGTATCTTGGGTGAAGGGTGAGACAGTACACAATACTGGGGAAACCAGCACAACTTTTACAAGGAAAGGTCATGGAAGCTCCATAGCCACATCCAGACTCTCTAAGGGACTGAATTGCTGGGTGGAAGGCTGTGGGAACCATGGTCTCGGGGAACATCTAGCTCAATTGGCATAACAGTTTATAAAGACAGTGTTCTACATTCTACCTTGGTGAGTAGTGTCTGGGGTCTTAAAAGCCTGTGAGCAGCCGTCTAAGATACTACACTGGTCTTACCCCTTCAGGAGCAAGGGAGAATGAAGAGAACAGGATACAAGGAAAAGATTAGTCCAAAGGACTAATGGACCACAGCTACCAAGGCCTCCACCAGACTGAGTCCAGTACAGATAGATGGTGCCCGGCTACCACCACTGACTGCTCTAACTGGGATCGCAACAGAGGGTTCTGGACAGAACTGGAGAAGGAGGTAGAACAAAATTCTAACACATAAAAAAAAAGATCAGATTTACTGGCCTAAAGGCGACTGGAGAAACCCCGAGAGTATGGCCCCCAGACACCTTTTTAGCTCAGTGATGGAGTCACTTCCGAGGTTCACCATTCAGCCGTGGAGTGGACAGCCCCATAAAACCAAATGGGACTAATGAGGCACAGCAGTCCAGGGACAAGGGCTAGGCAGAAGGGGACAGGAAAGGTGGTGATAGAGAACCCAAGGTTGAGTAAGGACCATGTTGATGTGTTGTGAGGTTGTTAACCATTGTCATAGGGCAACATGTGTACTAACTGTTCAGTGAGAAACTATTTTGATCTGTAAACCTTCATCTAAAGTGAGAATAGCAGCACAATCGGAAGAGCGTAGTCGATGTCACTGAACTGTGCATGCAGAAATTTTTGAAATGGTGTATCTTTGGCTATGTATACTTTCACCAAAAAAAAAAAAAAAAGGTCGAGAAGGGAGAGGGTTGACATGTTGTGGGGTTGTTAACCAATGTCATAAAATAATATGTGTACTACTGTTTAATGAGAAATTATTTGTTCTGTAAACCTTCACCTGAAGTACAATAAAAATAAAATAAAATAAAATAATTATCAACTGTAACAGAGGATTGAAGTAACAGGGAACTGGCCAGTAAGAAGTGAAGAGAACTCTAAAGAGTGTAGGAATAACAGATACAAGGAACAGCTACTAACCCTAGGGAGCCCTGGCAGCACAGTGGTTAGGAGCTTGACTGATAACCAAAAGGTTGGCAGTTCGAATCCACCAACTGCTCCTTGGAAACCCTTTGGGGCAGTTCTACTCTGTCCTACTAGTCCTAGTGCTGAGATAGAGCACCCAAAGAAGAGTCCTCACACTCTATCCCAGACCTTGTTGTAAAAGGAATGGTTGAGTTCACTGGATGACAGAGAAGTAGCTGTGGTGCTGCACTGGCAGAACTTGCTAGAAATCCAACCTCAAGGGTGCTGGAGAGTCACTCCTCTACAAAACCATCTGAGGCGGATGCCAGGGTGAGCTGCTGGCCTTTGGCTGATGCTGGCTACTGTGTACTGTAGGAGTCGGACACTGGAGAAGCTGTTTGTGCTGCAGGAGCCTGATGCTGAAGAAGCCATGTGCATTGCAGGAGCGGTATGGTGAAACTATTCATGCTGCAGGAGCCAGGTGCTAAACGTTGCAGAGACCTGCTGAGCAGAGGATACTAGAATCAGGAAGGAAAATCTCCTTCCCCTACAAGTCTCTCCAGCACCTTCTACTGACAAAGCTTAACATCTGTCAGCTGGCGAAGGAAAAATATTTAAATGGTCCAGCTACACTTTTGCAGAGCAGAAAATGAAGGTTAAATTTGAGGCTGAGAGGCAATAAATTGATAACTATCAGTCTCAAGTCCATATGCCCAGAGAAGGGACTATGATTGGTCCAGCCTGTGCCACCCCTGGATTGGTCAGTCCCCTGTGCTAATAGTGGAAATACACTAATAAAAAGAGAAGCAGTAAGCATGGAAAAGCAGGTGCAGAGAAGCAAACTGGTTATCAAGTACCTCTGCTTTCCAGGGGTTAGAAACACTGGGTCAGTAAATATAGACACTTCAGTCACCAGAGAAGTTGCCTTTGCTATGGATCAGGGGCATTTTATCAGGCCTCACCATGGTTTGAAAAAATACTCCTCAAGACTCTCCATTTCCTTTTACAAACACCCTGGTCACCAAGCAACCTTCTATTTTTCTTCCCATCTACCCTAATACCACCTGGGTGACAAACCTTGGGCAGTGGATACACACATTCTGGTGTTTAGAAAGCAATGCCATCCACTGTGAACTAATAAGTTAGCCTTTGATGGCTACATCAGCCTTGGGTGGTATTAGAGTAAATCTGCCACAAAGAGTCTGCTCTCATCTGTGTGCACTAAGAAAAACCAGTTTCTGACCCTAAGAAAGAGCCCTGGTGGCTCCGTGGTTAAGAGGCTGGCTGCTATCCAAAACATCGGCAGTTCAAATCCACCAGCAGCTCCTTGGAAACCCTATGGGGCAGAATCAACTCAACAGCAATGGGTTTGTTTTTTGGACCCTAAGAAGCTGAGGAGGAGGCTTTGGACTTGAGGGACTCAACCAAGATGCTCTCTTGAAGGACCTGCCAGTAGCTAGCCTGCACCTTAGACAACACTGGTCTCAGCACAGTCCCCAAGGAAGAACCCTGAAGAACATATAGCTGGGCATGAAGAAATAGTATTCTATAAATGTCTAACTACTATTTTCTAGTTGCTGAGATTTTAGGCTGCTTCCAGTTTTTCACACAGGGGTGAACATCCTTATGATTTGTGTTCTTTTTGTTATTGCTGTTTTGTTCATTTTTATATTTCAAATGATTTCCTTAGAATAGATTATCAGAATTGGAAATAAACTGATGTCAAAATGTGTAAATGTCCAACCTCCTCTTTTAGGGGGAACAGCATGAATATTTTGTAGATACTCGATACCTATTGCCAGTGAT
This sequence comes from Dugong dugon, assembly GCA_030035585.1. Lineage (NCBI taxonomy): Eukaryota > Metazoa > Chordata > Mammalia > Sirenia > Dugongidae > Dugong > Dugong dugon. The sequence continues at coordinate 36,971,353 of CM057471.1, read as the reverse complement.
TTTCAGAAATGTACCAATTGTAGTCCCACTAGAGACCATTTCACCCTGATTCACGCTGAATATTATAGTTAAAAAAAAAAAACCACACATATGCATAATACATATATACTCTTGTTTTATTTGCATTTTTTTAGTTACTACTGGGGTTATTCATCCCCGCATTTGTTCATCGCTTATCCTCTTTTGAGAATTGTCTATTCAGGTCCTTCACAATTGAGAAGCATTTTATTTCAATTTCTGGGGGATTTCTTGTCCCAGATTCTTCAGTCTGCCTTCTTTTGGACGGAGGGGGGCTCTGCTCCCATCTCCAAATTCTTTGAAAGTTTCCTTCTGACTTCAAGTTCCTTTGGCATAAGAGGACTAGGCTTGGGTGGCTGAGAGCATCAATGATACTGGAAATAAGCTTATAGGAGCCTGAAGGATGCAAAGCCATTGCTGAGCTTTCCCCTCCAGGTGGATATTCTTTAAGGGGGCTGAGATGAGTCTGTATATAGTTTTCTTTTCTCTCCCTTTTTAAACACCTCACAGGGACCCTGGGTGTTTTTCTGTCTCTTTATTGTGATTCCAACTGAGTCTCTGAATTCTGCTCCTCTTAGGAAATTGAGGCACATATTTAGAAGAAATGTGCCATTTAAAGCACTTTTCTGAGTCACACGATGAATTATCAGAGCAGGAATCTCCTCACCACCCACGAAACTCTGGGCCTTCTGTGGCCTGGGGTAGGAGAAAAACTTTCTCTTCTTCCCGCCCTCCCCATGCCTTATAATACTGACACAGAGCACAACACCTGGTCCATGTCTGGAGCCCCTGAGTAGTCAAAGCGTTGGTTAATGTGCTCCGCTGCTAACCCAAATGTTGAAGGTTTCAGTCCACCCAGAGGCAGAGGCCTCAGAAGACAGTCCTGGCAATCTGCTTCCCAAAGCCTCAAAAACCCTATGGAGCAGTTATACTCTGCAGACATGGGGTCGCCATGAGTTGGAATCAACTCCATGACAACCAACAACAACAAACCCCGGGATGATAATTTCTTGCATTAAACCGGTGATTCTCAAAGTGTGACCTTTGGGTTTTTTTTTGTTATTATTATTTTTTGTTTTTTCCCATACAAAAATTTATACACACATTGTTATGTGACCCTAATTGCTACCCCCATACTGTGACAGCACACCTCTCCTTTCCACCCGATTCCCCATGTCCATTCAACCATCTCCTAAGCCTCTCTGCCTTCCCAACTCACCTCTGGACAGAAGCTGCCCATTTAGTCTCTTGTATCTACCTAAGCTAAGAGGCATACTCGTCACGAGTATCACTTTACATCCTACAGTCCAGTCCAATCCCTGTCTGAAGAGTTGGCCTCAGAAATTGTTTTAGTTCTGGGCTGATACAGAATCCAGGGGCCATGCTTTCCGGGGTTCCTCCAGTCTCAGTCAGACCATTAAGTTTGGTCTTCTTACTAGAATTTGAGTTTTGCACCCCACCTTTCTCTTGCTCCATCAGGGACTCTCTGCTGTTTTCCCTGTCAGGGCGGTCATTGGTGGTAGCCGAGCACCATCTAGTTCTTCTGGTCTCAGGCTGATGAAGTCTCTGGTTTATGAGGCCATATAAACTTTCTGTCTCTTGGGCTACTACTTTCCTTGTGTCTTTGGTGTTCTTCATTCTCCTTTACTCCAGGTGGTTGGGACCAGTTGATGCATCTTAGATGGCTGCTTGCAAGATATTAAGACCCCAGGTGCCTCAAAGTGTGCCTTTGGACCAGCAGCATCAACAACACCTGGGAATTTGTTAGAAATGCAAATTATTAGCCCCACCCCAGATCGACAGAATCAAAAACTCTGGGGATGGGTCCCAGCAAACAGTGTTTTAACAAGCCTTTTAGGTGATTGGGTTGCACAGTAAAGTTGAATACCCACTATATACTAGACAAGGGGCCCAGGTGGCACAGTGGTTAAGAGCTTGGCTGCTAACCAAAAGGTCAACAGTTTGAGTCCACCAGCTGCTCCATGAAAATCCTATGGGGCAGTTCTACTCTGTCTTGTAGGGTCACTAAGAGTTGAATGATCTGATGGAAATAGGTTTGGTTTTTTAGTTAGACACTTACAGATTTTAGTACAGAGGCCAGACTGAGTAATTCCATCTGGTTTGGGAACTACTTCCAGGAGAAGGTGAAATTTTTAAGGATGCCTCCTGTTGGATGAGCCTTGGAGAAAGGCAATTCAGGCAAAGAACTGTACGCCCAAAGGCAGGTAGGCATGACCTTCGGAGGGAACTGTAAATAGTTCTGTGGGAAAGTCCCATGCATCGCAGGGAAGGGCAAGAAACTAGGTTGGAGGTGTAAGCAGAGGTCTGAATACCACTGAAAGCTTCCAAGCAGGGTAGCAACATTGTGTCCCATTCCTCCTCCCAGCAGCTGTTCCCCAACCGGCTTCAGCAGGCGCCCTTCCCCGCTCAGGCTTGTCCTTCTCTTCCCTCCTCCCTCTCCTCCTCACTTCCCCTGGGGGCGAGACCGTCCGGCTCCCAGGCCAGGCCCACCCCTCCCCCACCGGGGCTGCGGCGGACCCGCTGAGGTCACCTCTGCCAGGTCAGCAGCTTTGGAGCCTGGCCGGCCGGGCCTCCCCGGCTGGGGCAAAATCCAGGATGCTCGTGTGCTGAGTGGGAGCCGAGCGGCCGGCGCACCTAGTAGGGAGCTCATGGGGGCTTCCAGGGCTCGAGGGAAACAGGCCCTTCCTCCGGCGACTTCCTGCTCCAAGGGAGCGGGCAGCGGTGTCAGGACGGGGGTTTCTCGGGAACCAGGCTTGCGTCACTCCGTGCCACCTCCCTCTGGGGAACTGGCTCCACGTCGAGCCCTCTCCTCCCAGAACGCACTGGTGACTCCATGGCCCTCAACCTCACTGTGACTGGAAGTGATGGAGGGTGATAATAGCTGTAATAATAGGTAGTATTTATTGCCGTATACTGTGTGTCACCTATACCTGAGGTTCTCAACCTTACCTGGCTCAAGGACCCTTTCTTAAAATAAGCATTTTGCAACTTACCTTTAGCAATCATAGATAATATAACCAACCTACAGCCTAGTTTCGTATGATTAAATCATAAAATGCCCTCGTTAATATTTTCTTAGTTATCTAGTGCTGCTATAACAGAAATACTAAAAGCAAATGGCTTTAACAAAGAGAAATTTACTCTCTCACAGTCTAGGAGGCTAGAAGTCTGAATTCAGGGCCCCAGCTCCAGGGAAAGGCTTTCTCTCTCTGTTGGCTCTGGAGGAAAGTCTTTGTCATCAATCATCCCCTGGTGTAAGCGTTTCTCAGGGCAGGAACCCGGGGTCTAAAGGATGTCCTCCCTCCCAGCTCCTGTTTCTTGGTGGTATGAGGTCCCTCCCCTCTTTGCTCCATTCTCTCTTTTATATCACAAAAGAGATTGACTCGAAATACAACCTAATCCTGTAGATTGAGTCCTGCCTCATTAATATAACTGCCTCTAATCCTGCCTCATTAACATCATGTTGTTGTTGGGTGCCGTCAAGTCGGTTCTGACTCATAGGGACTCTATGCACCACAGAACGAAACACTGCCAGGTCCTGCGCCACGCTCACAATCATTGTTAAGCTTGAGCCCATTGTTGCATCCACTGTGTCAGTCCATCTCGTCGAGGGTTTTCCTCTTTTTCGCTGACCCTCTACTTTACCAACCATGATGTCTTTCTCCAGGGACTGCTCCCTCCTGACAACATGTCCAAAGTATGTAAGACGTAGTCTTGCCATTCTTCCTTCTAAGGAGCATTCTGGTTGTACTTATTCCAAGACAGATTTGTTCATTCTTTTGGCAGTCCATGGTATATTCAATATTCTTTGCCAACACCACAATTCAAAAGCATCAATTCTTCTTAAGTCTTCCTTATTCATTGTCCGGCTTTCGCATGCATGTGATGCGATTAAAGATACCATGGCTTGGGTCAGGCACCACTTAGTCTTCAAGGTGACATCTTTGCTTTCAACACTTTAAAGAGGCCTTTGCAGCAGATTTGCCAAATGCAATGCGTCTTTTGATTTCCTGACTGCTGCTTCCATGGGTGTTGATTGAGGATCCAAGTAAAACGAAATCCTTGACAACTTCAATCTTTTCTCCTTTTATCATGATGTTGCTAATTGGTCTAGTTGTGAGGATTTTTGTTTTCTTTATGTGGAGGTGTAATCCATACTGAAGGCTATGGTCTTTAATCTTCATCAGTAAGTGCTTCAAGTCCTCTTCACTTTCAGCAAGCAAGGTTGTGTCATCTGCATAACACAGGTGGTTAATAAGTTTCCCTCTAATCCTGATGTCCCTTTCTTCTTCATATAGTCCAGCTTCTAGGATTATTTGCTCAGCATACAGATTGAATAGGTATGGTGAAAGGAGGCAACCCTGACGCACACCTTTCCTGACTTTAAACCAAGCAGTATCCCCTTGTTCTGTTTGAACACTGCCTGTTGGTCTATGTACAGGTTCCTCATAAGCACAATTAAGTGTTCTGGAATTCCCATTCATCGCAATATTATCCATAATTTGTTATGATCCACACAATCGAATGCCTTTGCATAGTCAATAAAACACAGGTCAACATCTGTCATGGTTTGAATTATGTCCCCCCAAAAAATGTGTGTATCAATTTGGCTGGGCCATGATTCCCAGAATTGTGTGGTTGGCCTCCATTTTGTGATTGTAGTTTTATGTTAAAGAGGATTAGGATGGGATTGTAACACCACGCTTACCCAGGTCACATCCCTGATCCAATGTAAAGGGAGTTTCCCTGGGGTGTGGCCTGCACCACCTTTTATCTCTCAAGTGATAAAAGGAAAGGGAAGCAAGCAGAGAGCAGGGACCTCACCATCAAGAAAGCAGTGCCGGGAGCAGAGCATGTCCTTTGGACAGGGGTTCCTGTGCCGAGAAGCTCCTAGTCTGGGGGAACACTGATGAAAAGGCTGAGAGAGAGACAGCCTTCCCCTGGAGCTGACACCCTGAATTTGGACTTTTAGCCTACTTTAGTGTAAGGAAATAAACTTCTCTTTGTTAAAACCATCCACTTGTGGTATTTCTGTTATAGCAGCACTAGATAACTAAGACAACATCTTTCTGGTATTCTCTGCTTTCAGCCAGGATCCATCTGACATCAGGAATGATATCCCTGGTTCCACGTCCTCTTCTGAATCCAGCCTGAACTGCTGCAGCTGCTTTTGAATGATCTTGAGCAAAATTTTACTTGCGTGTGATATTAATGATATTGTTTGGTAATTTCTGCATTTGGTTGGATCACGTTTCTTGGAAATAGGCATAAATATGGATCTCCAGTTGGTTGGCCAGGTAGCTGTCTTCCAGATTTCTTGGCATAGACGAGTGAGCACTTCCAGTGCTGCATCCGTTTGTTGAAACATCTCAGTTGACATTCTGTCAATTCCTGGAGCCTTGTTTTTCGCCAATGCGTTCAGTGCAGCTTGGACTTCTTCCTTCAGTACCATCGGCTCCTGATCATATGCTGCCTCTTGAAATGGTTGAATGTCGACCAATTCTTTTTTGTGTAATGACTCTGTGTATTCCTTCCATCTTATTTTGATGCTTCCTGCATAGTTTAATACTTTCCCCATAGAATCCCTCACTATTGCAACTCGAGGCTTGAATTGTTTTCTTCAGGTCTTTCAGCTTGAGAAATGCTGAGCTTGTTCTTTCCTTTTGGTTTTCTATCTCCAGCTCTTTGCACATGTCATTATAATACTTTACTTTGTCTTCTCAAGCCACCCTTTGAAATCTTCTGTTCAGTCCTTTTACTTCATCATTTCTTCCTTTTGCTTTAGATACTCGATGGTCAAGAGTAAGTTTCAGAGTCTCTTCTGACATCCATTTTGGTCTTTTCTTTCTTTCCTGTCTTTTTAATGACCTCTTGCTTTCTTCACATATGATGTCCTTGATGTCATTCCACAACACATCTGGCCTTTGGTCATTAGTGTTCAATGCGTCAAATCTATTCTTGAGATTATCTCTAAATTCAGGTGGGATATAGTCATGGTCGTACTTTGGCTGTCATGGACTTGTTCTCATTTTCTTCAGTTTCAACTTGAACTCGCATATGAACAATTGATGATCTGGTCCGCAGTTGGCCCTTGGCCTTGTTCTGACTGATGATATTGAGGTTTTCCATTGTATCTTTCCACAGGTATAGTTGATTTGATTCCTGTGTATTCCATCTGGCGAGGTCTGTGTGTATAGTTGCTGTTTATGTTGGCGAAAAAAAGTATTTGCAATGAAGAAGTTGTTGGTCTTACACAGTTCTGTCATGTGATCTCTGGCATCGTTTCTATCACCAAGGCCATATTTTCCAACTACCTATCCTTCTTTGTTTCCGACTTTAGCATTCCAATCACCAGTAATTATCAACACATCCTGATTGCATGTTTGATCAATTTCAGACTGCAGAAGCTGGTAAAAATCTTCAATTTCTTCATCTTTAGCCTTAGTGGTTGGTGCATACATTTGAGTAATAGTCATATTAACTAGTCTTCCTTGTAGGAGTGTGGATATTATCCTATCACTGACGGTGTTGTACTTCAGGATAGATCTTGAAATGTTCTTTTAGATGATGAATGTGAGGCCATCTTGTATTAGTATGGTACATTTGTTACAATTGATGAACCAATATAGATACATTATTATTAACTAAAGTCTGTAGTTTACATTAGGGTTCACTCTTTGTGTTGTACAGCTCTATGAGTCTTGACAAACACATATGTCATTACAGCATCATATAGAATATTTTCACTTCCCTTAAAGTGCCCTGTGCTTCATCTGTTTATCCCCCTGCCACAACCCCTGGCAACCACTGGTCTTTTTGCTCTCTCTATAGTTTTACTTTTTCCAGAATGTCATATAGTTGGAGCCATACAGTATGTAGCTTTCAGACTGGCTTCTTTCACTTAGCAATATGCATTTAAGATTTCTCTGTGTGTTTTTGTGGCTTGATAGTTCATTTCTTTTTATAGTTGAATAATACTCCATTGTATGGATATACCACAGTTTGCTTATCCATTTATCTATTGAAGGACGTCTTGGTTGTTTCCAATTTTTGACAATTATGAATAAAGCTTCTATAAACATTCATGGGCACATTTTTGTGTGGACATAAGTTTTCAGTTCATTTGATTAAATACCTAGGAGCATGATTGCTGGATCATATGTTAAGTCTACCTTTAGCTTTGTAAGAAACTGCCAGACTGTCGTCCAAAGTGGCTGTACCATTTTGCATTCCCACCAGCAACAGATGAGAGTTCCTGCTGCTCCACAACCTTGCCAGTATTTGGCCTTGTCAGTGTTTTAGATTTATCATGTGAGTGGAAAATGAGCCTCTATCTTGTTTAGATCACTGTCTTATCTAGTGCTGCAATTTATTTTCTCACAGTTTAGGAAGCTAGAAGTCAGAATTCATGCTCCTGGCTCCAGGGGAAGGCCTTCTGTCTCTCTGCCGGCTCTGGAGGAAAGTCCTTGTCTCTGAGCTTCTGCTCCTGGGTGATCTTTGTGTGGTTTGGCATCCTTCCCCTTTCTGCTTGCTTGTTTAATCTCTTTTATATCTCAAAAGAGATAGACTCAAGATACACCCTACACTAATCCTGCCTCATTGACATAACAAAGACAGCCCATTCCCGAATGGGATTATAACCACAGGCACAGAGGTTATAATTTAAAACACAAATTTTTGAGAGACACTATTCGACTCGTAATAGTTACTGTTCTTTTGGGTCTCTCTTACTAGCAGCTGAACAAAATTCCTTCCCCAAGACCTCTCATAGTTCAGTTTCTCTCCACCAAATAGCCTTCAAGTCATTTATTCATTCATTCATTCACTCACTTACTCATGAAAACAATCTATGACTAAGATAACTATCCCATATTCTAGAATCAGATGAGATTGCGTAGGCATGAAAGAGTGTTATAAATACCAAAGCATCAAACACGTATGAGATTGTGTTATAATTATTTTTTATTAATATTATAATTGGTTGTGTTGTAGGGTAAAAACATCATAAAGTTGAGTAAAGCAAAAAGTAAGTTTTATTCGGCATATATTCAAAAGGGCAGAAGTGGAAAGCAGACAAGAATGGGAAAATGGACAAACACACTGCCACAGCCATGCCTCCTCGAGTCCAAAGAATATTACAGAACAGGCAGGAATGGGAAAACGGACAAGCATGCTGCCACAGCCATGTCTGCCCAAGTCCAAAGACCATTACAGAATCATCAGTATGTATTAACATTACAAATGGGCAAAACCATCGAAAGCTTAGCCTTTTCAGGTAGACTAGAAACTGTGATCTTACATTTTGAATTGTATTTCTTAACAATCATTGGTACAGGTTTCAGTAACGAGAGTTAGGAGGGTCTTCATTGGTCCAACAAATTTCTATTCACTAAATGCTAATAGAAAAAGATAAGAGTGGAAAGTCTTTTGTATTCTGTTTGATTGGCTTTATGTGAAAGTTTCCCTAAAAGATATTTTCCAAGATTATTTTAGCTATTGTCTTTATACCTGAAGGCCCAGTTGATGCGTCCTTGTGAGTCCTTATGAGCCCAGCTCCAGCTGGGTCACATTCTCTATGCTCAAGGAGAGGGAATAATAACTCCAGTATTATTTCCTAAATCAGTTGTTACTCAAGAAGTTTTTAGTAAGCGTGTAATTTTTTTTTGTGCCATATTCAACTGTTTATTTAATTCACAACCTCCTTAACATACCAGTTGAATTTAAAGAAATAAAGATTCATCACAGGACATATACTCAGAGAGCCCTGATCACCATTACTGGAAATTGAAGGATGAAAAAATGGGCATACAGTCTCAGAAGCAGAAATCTCGGTGAATGTGAAGACTCATGTTGAAGAAGGACAAGCTTCCCACGTCCATATCCAGGAAAATGCCCACACGGTGTAAGTTGGAGTCCACGCAGAGCTCCAAGGCAGGTGTGATGCTGGCAAAGAAGTAGCCTCCCTTTCTCAAACCCACCACTCCGAATCCACGTTCTGTGAACAGCTGAATCTTTCCTTGTTGATGAGTGGATTCTCTGCAAATGCCCAGATCCCATTCTTGGCTTGTTCCCACATCTACCTTCCAGTAATGGTGGCTGGAAGTGAAGCAAGTGGAGCCCAGGACACACAACCCTTAGTCGAATCTCTCTACGGGCCCTGTCAGCTGGTGCTTGAGATGCTCACAGTGGACTGTTCTCAGGTCAGCAGATATGGTAAGGAGATTATTGGCTGCGTCCTGATTTAGAAAATAATATTGGAATCATTTATTCCCTCTCCTTGAGCACAGAGAATGTGACCCAGCTGGAACTGGGCTCACAAGGACTCACAAGGACACATCAACTGGGCCCTGAGGTACAAAGGCAACAGCTAGGATAATCTTGGAAAATATCTTTTAGGGAAACTTTCACGTAAGCCACTCAAACAGAAAACAAAAAGACTTTCCACTCTTATCTTTTTCCGTTAACATTTAGTGAACAGAAAATTGTTGGACCAATGCGGACCCTCCTGACTGTCATTACTGAAACCTGTACCAATGATTGTTAAGAAAGACAATTCAAAATGTAGGATCACAGTTTCTAGCCAATCTGTGAACAGGCAAAGCTTTCAATGGTTTTGCACATTTTGTAATGTTAATATGTAGTGATGACCCTGTAAGGTTCCCTTTGACTTGGGAAGACATGGCTATGGCAGCAGGCTTGTCTGTTTTCCCACTTTTGTCTATTCTGTAATATTTCCTTGGACTCGGGCAGACGACTGTGGCAGCATGCTTGTCCGTTTTCCCACTTTTGCTTATTCTGTAATATTTCTTTGGATTTGGGCAGACATGGCTCTGACAGCATGGTTGTCCGATTTCCTACTTTTGCCTTTTTGAATATATGCCAAATAAAACTTTCTTTTTGCTTTACTAAACTTTGTGATGTTTTTACCCTACAACAGTCCACATCCAAGGTCATGTCCACTTGGAACTTTAGCATCCTTGGGTTCATCTTCAGAATCATTTTCAGCTGGGGCTCCAGTTCCATGATCTTGGAGACCAGCTTCCCCAGCTAGAAATTGGACCTGATGTCATTCTTCTGAGAGACCGCAGGGCAGACAGGGCACAGCACACCCTCACCACAGGGATCCTTCTGCAGGGAGTTGATGCACTGGAGGCAGCAGAGGTATCCGCATTTCAGGTACAGGGGGTTCTCATTATAGACTGGGCACATGGGACATCTACTTGCTTCTTCAAAGTGTTTAGCCATGTTCACTCTCCTGCCCTGCATTCTCCTCTGGCTCTAGCTGCTTCCATCAGTAGCTCAGCTCTTGTGGGAAGTAGACACAAAAGGGTCTTTATGGAGGAGGTTCTTCTTCCTTGTTCACGTCCTGCCACACCTCTTTAATCCAATTAGATGCTGATTTAATTCTCACAGCCTATGATATTGTTGCTGGTGATATAGTAAGGGTTCATAATAAACTAAGTGAAATCTTTAATCTTGAGAGTACGTTTTTTCTTAAATATGAACGTAGATTACATTTCTATCATTTTAAATTAGATGAGACCTAACAAGCTAACTTCACAAGCTTATTTTATATATTTTTCCATCAGTTAGTACTATGGTTCCTCTGGTGTATATTATACCTTAAAGCTTTGCTTATAATCCTAAATGAGATTAGTCAGTATGACTGGATTTTGGTTTTAACAAAATGATGTCAACTCATTTTACATTCATCAGAATCAAATGTAATTAGTGTTGCTATCCGGTGGATGAAACTTTGTTGCTGCTGTTAGGTGCACTTGAGTCTATTCCAACTCGTAGCGACCCTATGAACAACAGAACGAAACACTGCCCGGTCCTGCACCATTCTCACAATCATTGTTATGTTTGAGCCTATTGTTGCAGCCACCGTGTCAATCCATCTCATTGAGGGTCTTCCTCTTTTTCGCTGACCCTCTACTTTACCAAGCAGGATATCCAGGTACTGGTCACTCCTGATAACATGTCCAAAGTATGTGAGATGAAGTCTCCCAGTCCTTGCTTCCAAGGAGCACTCTGGCTCTACTTCTTCCAAGACAGACTTGTTCGTTCTTCTGGCAATCCATGGTACACTCAATATTCTTCCCCGACACCATAATTCAAAGGTATCAATTCTTCTTCAGTCTTCCTTATTCATTGTCCAGCTTTCACATTCATATGAGGTGATTGAAAATATAATGGCTTGGGTCAGGCGCACCTTAGTCCTCAAAGTGATATCTTTGCTTTTTAACACTTTAAAGAGGTCTTCTGCAGCAGATTTGCCCAATGCAATATGTGGTTTGATTTCCTGACTGCTACTTCCTTGGGCATTGATGGAGGATCCAAGTAAAATGAAATCCTTAACAACTTCAGTATTTTCTTCATTTATCATGATGTTGCTTATTGGTCCACTTGTGAGGATTTCTGTTTTTTTTAAGCTGAGGTGTAATCCTTACTGAAGGCTGTGGTCTTTGATCTTCATCAGGAGGTGCTTGAAGTCCTCTTTGCTTTCAACAAGCAAGGTTGTATCATCTGCATATCGAGGATCATTAATGAGTCTTCCTCCAATCTTGATGCCCTTCTTCTTAATATAGTCCAGCTTCTAGGATTATTTGCTCAGCATGCAGATTGTATAAGTCTAGTGAAAAGATGCAACCCTGACGCACACCCTTCTTGATTTTAAACCATGCAGTATCGCCTTGCTCTGTTCGAATAACTGCATCTTGGTCTATATACAAGTTCTGCATGAGCACAATGAAGTGTTATGCAATTCCAATTCTTTGAAATGTTATCCATAATTTATTATGATCCAGCCAAATGTCTTTGCATAGTCAATAAAACACAGTTAAACATCTTTTTGGTATTCTCTGCTTTCGTACAAGATCTACTTGACAGGCATTGGCGAAAAACAATGCTCCAGGAATTGACGTATCCCAATTGATCCATAAATATGGATCTCTTCCAATCTGTTGGCTGGGTAGCTGTCTTCCAAATTTCTTGGCATAGATGAGTGGGCACTTCCAGTGCTGCATCTGTTGAAACATCTCAATTGGAATACGTCAATTCCTGGAGCCTTGTTTTTTTGCCAATGCCTTCAGTGCAGCTTGGACTTCTTCCTTCAATACCATCAGTTCTTGATCACATGGTACCTCCTGAAATGGTTGAACGTTGACCAATTCTTTTTGGTACAGCGACCGTGTATTCCTTCCATTTTCTTTTGATGCTTCTTGTGTCATTCAATATTTTGCCATAGAGTCATTTGAAATTGCAACTTGAGGCTTTAATTTTTTCTTCAGTTCTTTCACCTTGAGAAATACCGAGCCTGTTATTCTCTTTTGGTTTTCTGTCTCCCAGTCTTTGTACTTTTCATTATAATATTTTACTTTGTCTTCTCCAGCTGCCCTTTGAAATCTTCTGTTCTGCTCTTTTACTTCATCATTTCTTCCTTTTGCTTTAGCTACTCGATGTTCAAGAGCAACTTTCAGAGTCTCTTCTGACATCCATTTTGGTCTTTTCTTTCTTTCCTGTCTTTTTAATGACCTTTTGCTTTCTTCATATATGATGTCCTTGATGTCATTCCACAATCCGTCTGGTCTTTAGTCATTAGTGTTCAATGCATCAGATCTGTTCTTGAGATGGTCTCTAAATTCTAGTGAGATACACTCAAGGTCGTATTTTGGCTCCTGTGGACTTGTTTTAATTTTCTTCAGCTTCAACTTGAATTTGCATATGAACAATTGATGGTCTGTCCCGCAGTTGGCCTCTGGCCTTGGTCTGCCTGATGATATTCAGCTTTTACATCTTCTCTTTCCACAGATGCAGTCGATTTGATTCCTGTGTTTTCCATCCATCAAGGTCCATATGTATAGTCGCCGTTTATGTTGTTGAAAGAAAATATTTGCAACGAAGAAGTCGCTAGTCTTGCAATATTCTTTTTTTTTTTTTTTTAATACTTTACACTGTTTCTTTTTTTTATTTGTCTTGCAGTATACTTTACACTGTTTCTTTTTTTATTTGTCTTGTGGTATACTTTACACTGTTTCTTTTTATTTGTCTTGCAGTATTCTATCATGGGATCTCCGGTGTTGTTTCTGTCACCAAGACCATATTTTCCAACTACTGATCCTTCTTCATTTCCAACTTTTGAGTTCTAATCACCAGTAATTTTCAATGCATCTTGATTGCATGTACGATCAATTTCAGACTGCAAAAGCTGGTAAAAATCTTCAATTTCTTCGTCTTTGTCCTTAGTGGTTGGTGTGTAAATTTGGATAATAGCCGTATTAAGTGGTCTTTCTTGTAGGCATATGGATATTATCCTATCACTGACAGCGTTGTACTTCAGGATACATGTTGAAATGTTCTTTTTGATGATGAACAGGACGCCATTCCTCTTCAAGTCGTCATTCCCGACATAGTAGACCATATGATTGTCTGATTTAAAATGGCCAATACCAATCCATTTCAGCTCACTCATGCCTAGGATATCAATGTTTATGCATTCCATTTCATTTCTGACAACTTCCAATTTTCCTAGGTTCGTACTTCATACATTCCAGGTTCCAGTTATTAACGGATGTTTGCAGCTGTTTCTTTTCATTTTGAGTCGTGCCACATCAGCAAGTGAAGCTTTAGGTAGTCTTTGTCTACTTCAGTTTGTTCATCTGTGTTCCAGAAATATGTTGATACTTCATAGGAATAACTTACAAGTGTAAAAAATGAACCATTCATGTCTTCATCCATATTAGGCATTTACAAAGTATCAGGGCACACGCCAGGGTACATCATGAGCTATTTCCTCAAGTAGTTATTGCTCTCAACTAGAGCTTGCTACCAGTAAAAAAAAATTGTGATTTCTTCTCTTTGCATCATTCCTGATCTTTTCTTTTTTAATCTTCTTTTCCTTTCTCCAGGTTTCTGCAAATCCCAGATTGATTGGATCCAACAATGGACTCAAACATACCAATGGTCATGACGATGGTGCCGGAACAGGCAACCTTTCATTTTGTTGTACATGGGGTTGCCATGAGTCAGAGATGACAGCAGCTAACAATAGCAACAAATATAAACATATGAAACAGAATTTCATCCAAGAACTATATCCATTGACTTCATTTTTATATTAATGTGCAAATAAGCTATACATTTTTATTATCCCACTAATGTAATACTATCGAATAATCTGTTTTGTCATTAAAATGAATGCATTTTTCTTGTAATCTATTTCAGGAGAACAATTCCTAACATGAACTGATGAAAAAAGAAAAATCTCTGACATAAGGTTTCATCTAATTTTTTAAAAAGTTTATTGTGTTTTAGGTGAAAGTTTACAGTGCAAATTAGTTTTTCATTCAGTGTAGCATGTAATTTGCAGGAGAAAACCTCCTGCTAGTGGTGTGAATTATTGAAACTCAGTGCTAGCTGATGTTTTAAATCAAAGAAGGGAGGGGTGGCCTAAGGCAAGTGTTTCTCAAAATTTAATATGCGTAGGAAAAAACTTGGGGATCTTGTTAAAATGTAGATTCAGCTTCAGAAGGTCTGGGATGGGGGCCTGAGATTCTGCATTTCTAACAAGCTCCCAGTGATAATGTTTGCCCTGGACCATGCTTTGAATAGAAGGAACCTATGAGACATTTCCAGGTGGAGAGAAGAAAATGAGAGAAGAGAAAGCTAAGCTGAGAGCAGAGAAGAGAGAATTTCTAAAAATGGGAAACAGAAAACCATTTAAGATTTATATTTTAAAGAGTTATAATCTTATAGGGTCGTTATGAGTCAGAATCGACTCCATGGCAACAGATTTTGGTTTTTATATTAAAGCAAGTTAATAACTTAATAAATACCAGGAACTATGTATCTATTACTTCAATTAATTCTTACAGCCTTATGTAAGAGGAATTATAATCCTTATTTTAAAGTTCTGAAAGTAAGTGTCTTAGTCATCTAGTGCTGCCATAACAGAAATACCACTAGTGGATGGCTTTAACAAACAGAAATTTATTTTCTCACAGTCTAGTAAGCTAGAAGTCCAAATTCAGGGTGTCAGCTCCAGGTGAAAGCTTTCTCTCTCTGTCAGCTCTGGAGGAAGGTCCTTCTCATCAATCTTCCTCTGGACTAGGAGCTTCTTCTGGAAGGAACCCTGGGTCCAAAGGATGCTCTCCTCTCCTAGTGCTTCTTTCTTGGTGATATGAGGTCTCCCACTCTCTGCTTGCTTCCCTTTCCTTTTATCCCTTGTAAGATAAAATGTGGTGCAGGCCACACCCCGGGGAAATTCCCTTTACATTGGATCAGGGATGTGACCTGAGCAAGGGTGTTACATCCAGCCCTAACCCTCTTTAACCAGAGGCAGAGATTAGGATTTATAACACACAGGAAAATCACAAAATGGAGGACAACCACACAATACTGGTAATCATGGCCTAACCAAGTTGACACATATTTTGGGGGGAAGTAATTCAATCCGTGACAGTAAGTAAAATTTCTGAGAAGTTAAGGGATGTACTCAAAGTCACACAGCAGGTCAGCTGCAAGGATAGGATTCAGACTGAGGTTTTTCAGAGGCTAGAGCCTGTATTTCTTTCCAGGCACCTTGCTAAAATTTCAGGGGGAAGCTCCCTCCTTCTACTGAATTCTTACTCCTCACCCAAGAGATGTGAACCAGGGGAGGAGGACAAGGCCACCCTAGGAAACCAGGCCCACTGGCATTTGAATGGGTTTGGGTCAGCTCTTACCTACCTTAAAGGTCTTCTCTGTATAAGAAGATTTGATGTTGAACACTGAGATCTGGGTTTTGATGAGGCACAAGAATGTAGGGCAGAAAGGGGCACTGGGGGGACATTTACAAGTTTTGTTGGACACTCTCTGCTTTGTAAGTCCAGTCTCCTTTCTGGAGGCTGCTGAATTCCAGAGCAGCAAAAATGCATCCTGGAAAGTGGGAGCTGCAGGGGTGAGAGCAAGCCCTCCTCAGACTCTGACCTGGGACCCTTGTTTTCTCCCTGGATGCCTGAGGGCTTTGAGGAGCCACTAAAATCTGACAATTTGGACCAGTAATTGACAAACTGGCAAGTGCCAGGCCCTAGTAAGGACCCTTGCTTCTTCCCCAAATAGACACAAGTGGGCACTCTGTCCCCACAAAGGGCTGGCATCAGGGACGGTTGTCTGTGATAGGCTGATACGGCCACTTCTGCTCCCTGGAGCTCTGGTGTAAATCTGAGCCACTTCTCCAGTTTCCCATATGTGACTAGCCTTTGTTTAATTTCACCACCATGGGGAGCTGGAAACGGTTCCCTGAAAAATAAATCTTTGATTGGGAGGGTGGTTTTCTCATCGGAAACCGTGGTGGTAAAGAATGAGAGGAGGACATAAGTGACTGATTTGTTCAGGGGCTGATGCAAGAGATGTGAAACAGAAGAGAGGGTCTCCCAACAGGGCTCAGGGTGAAAAGAAACAAATAAGCCTGGAATCATGTAGCAGGGTTACAGGGGTGCATGTGGAGGGAATCACGGAGGCACATCAGGAAAGCCATCCTAAGGGCTGAGGACATAAAAGGATGAAAGAGCTTCCAGGATAGAAGAGAAACCAGAACATGTGATGTGGTCTCCTCTCCTCTCCAGAGAACAAACTATTGTCTGCATTGACATTAGTTTCACAGAAGAGCTGAGGCTATCGGGTGCGTTGATTTTCAGGTCTGGGATTCAACTACAGCAGCAACACCAGTTGGGGGGTGGGCAGTGGGGGCAGCCTCCTCACTGAAGGATGCCAGGAGGCACTCCAGCATGAAGCATCTGAAGGGGAAGGACTTAGCAGCATCTATACTGGCTAAACCAAAATCATTCTCCCAGCCTTCATTCCTTCAAAGATAGTTCCTATTCCCAGGCTCCCACTTTCGTTTCCAAAACAGCACCAGCATTTCTAGGACAGTGAAGGCCAAAGCCACCAGAAGAGCTGCAACACTGAATACTGTTGGACATCTTGGACCACTCTCACTCTGGCTGCTGTGGTCCCAGAAACAGGGGAAAGCCAGAAAATTCTTCCTGGAGCCAACAACACTTTCTGGTTCCTGGCTACCACAATCTTCTTCTGGGCCACACTGTTCAGAATGATGGACAATACTTGCTATTTCAACTTTCTTGATTCCTATTCTCCCAGCACACTACAGTCTAGCTTCTGTATCCAGCGCACCCCACCCCACTGACACAGCTCCTATCAAGGTTACCAACAGTCTGGGGCAAAATCCAGGAGGCACTGCTCAAATCTTACTTTTCCTGTAAGCTCTTTGCCTGTTGATTATCTTGAAAGTATCTTTTTTTTTAATTGTTATAGTTTAAGTGAAAGTTTACATTTCAAGTAAGTCTTTTATACAAAAATTTACACATACATTGTTATGTGACCCTAATTGCTCTCCCTATGCATGCTCCTTTTTTCCACCCCTGATTCCCCATGTCCATTCAACCAGCTCCTAACCCTTTCTGCCTTCTCATCTCACCTCTGGACAGAAGCTGCCCGTTTAGTCTCATGTATCTACTTGAGCTAGGAAGCGCACTCTTCACATGTATCATTTTATGTCCCACAGTCCGGTCCAATCTTTGTCTAAAGAGTTGGCCTCGGAAATTGTTTTACATCTGGGCTGACAGAGAGTCCGGAGGCCATGCTTTCTGGGGTTCCTCCAGTCTCAGTCAGACCATTAAGTCTGGTCTTTTTACTAGAATTTGAGTTCTGCACCTCACCTTTCCCCTGATCCATCAGGGACTCTCTGTTGTGTTCCCTGTCAGGGCAATCATAGATGGTAGCCGGGCACCATCTAGTTCTTCTGGTCTCAAGCTGATGAAGTCTCTGGTTTATGTGGCCCTTTCTGTCTCTTGGGCTACTACTTTCCTTGTGTCTTTGGTGTTCTTCATGCTCCTTTACTCCAGGTGGGTTGAGACCAAGTGATGCATCTTAGATGGCCACTTGCAAGCTTTTAAGACCCTAGACACCACTCACCAAACTAGGATGCAGAACATTTTCTTAATAAACTTTGTTATGCCAGTTGATCTAGATGTCCCCTGAGAGTGTGGTCCCCAGACCTCTGCCTCTGCTCTCTGTCCCTCAAAGTGTTTGATTGTATTCAGGAAACTTCTTAGCTTTGGTTTAGTCCAGTTGTGCTGACTTCCCCTGTAGTGTGTGCTGTCCTTCCCTTCACCTAAGATAATTCTTGTCTACTATCTAGTTAGTGAATAACCCTCACTCTCCCTCCCCACCCTTGTAACCATCAAAGAATGATTTCTTCTGCATTTATACCTTTTCTTGAGTTCTTATAATAGTGGTCTTATACAATATTTGTCCTTCTTATGACTGACTAAATTCACTCAGCATAATGACCCCCAGATTCCTCCATGTTATGTTTCACGGCTTCATTGTTGTTCTTTATCATTGCATAGTATTCCATTGTGTGAATATACCATAATTTGTTTAACCATTCGTCTGTTGATGGGCACCTAGGTTGTTTCCATCTTTTTGCTATTGTGAACAATGTGCAATGAACATGGGTGTGCATATATCTATTCATGTGAGAGCTCTTATTTCTCTATGATATATCCAAGGAGCGGAATTGCTGGATCGTATGGTACTTCTATTTCTAGCTTTTTATGGAAGCGCCAAATCGATTTCCAAAGTGGTTATACCATTTTACATTCCCACCAACAGTGTATAAGTGTTCCAGTCTCTCCACAACCTCTCCAGCATTTATTGTTTTGTGTTTTTTTGATTAATGCTAGCCTTGTTGGGGTGAGATGGTATCTCATTGTAGTTTTTGATCTGCATGCCTCTAATGGCTAATGATTGTGAGCATTTCTTCATGTGTCTGTTAGCTACCTGAATGTCTTCTTGGTGAAGAGCCTGTTCATATCCTTTGCTCATTTAATTGGGCTATTTGTCTTTTTGTTGTTGAGGTTTTGCAGTATCTTGTAGATTTTAGAGATTAGACACTGATTGGATTTGCCATAGCCAAAATTTTTTTCCCCATCTGTAGGTTCTCTTTTTACTCTTTTGGTGAAGTCTTTTGGTGAGCATAAGTTTGATTTTTAGGAGCTCCAAGTTATCTAGTCTCTCTTCTGGTGCCTGTGCATTGTTACTTATGGTTTGTATTCTATTTGTGCCATGTATTAGGGCAACTAGTGTCGTCCCTATTTTTTCTTCCATGATCTTTATCGTTTTCGATTTTATGTTTAGGTCTTTGATCCATTTTGAGTTAGTTTTTGTGTATGGTGTGAGGTATGGGTCTTGTTTCAGTTTTTTCAGATGGATATCCAGTTATGCCAGCACCATTTGTTAAAGAGACAGTCTTTTCCCCAATTAATGGGCTTTGGGCCTTTGTCAAATATCAGCTGCTCATAGATGGACGAATTTATATCTGGATTCTAAATTCTGTTCCATTGGTCTATGTATCTGCTGTTGTACCAGTACCAGGCTGTTTTGACTACTGTGACGGTATAATAGGTTATAAAATCAGGTAGTGTGAGGCCTCCCACTTTGTTCTTCTTCTTGAGTAATGCTTTACTTATCTGGGGCCTCTTCCCTTTCCATATGAAGTTGGTGATTTATTTCTTCATCTCATTAAAAAATGCTGGTGGAATTTGGATTGGGATTGCATTGTATCTGTAGATCCCTTTGGGTAGAACTGACATTTTCACAATGTTGAGTCTTCCTATCCATGAGCAAGGTATGTTTTTCCACTTATGCAGGTCTCTTTTGGTTTCTTGCAGTAGTGTCTTGTAATTTTCATTGTATAGGTCTTTTACGTCTTTGGTTAGATTTATTCCTAAGTATTTTATCTTCTTGGGGGATATTGTAAATGGTATTGATTTGGTGATTTCCTCTTCAAGGTTCTCTTTGTTGGTGTAAAAGAATCCAACTGAGTTTTGTATGTTAGCTTGTATCCTGAAACTTTGCTGAAATCTTCTATTAGTTCCAGTAGTTTTCTTGTGGATCCTTTGGGGTTTTCTCTGTATAAGAGCATATCATCTGCAAATAGAAATACTTTTACTATTTCCCTACCAATTTGGATGCCCTTTATTTCTTTTTCTAGCCTAATTTCTCTGGCTAGGACCTCCAGCACCATGTTGAATAAGAGTGGTATAAAGGGCATCCTTGTCTGGTTTCCGTTCTCAAGGGGAATGCTTTCAAGTTCCCTCCATTTAGGATGATGTTGGCTGTTGGCTTTGTATAAATGCCCTTAATTATACTGAGGAATTTCCCTTCTATTCCTATTTTATTGAGAGTTTTTATCATGAGTGGGTGTTGGACTTTGTCAAATGCCTTTTCTTCATCAATTGATACGACCATGTGGTTCTAGTCTTTTGTTTTATTTATGTGATGGATTACACTGATTGTTTTTCTAATGTTGAACCATCTCTGCATAACTGGTATAAATCCCACTTGATCATGGTGAATTATTTTTTTGCTATGTTGCTGAATTCTATTGGCTAGAATTTTGTTGAGGATTTTTGTGTCAATGTTCATGAGGGATATTGGTCGGTAATTTTCTTTTTTTGTGGTGTCTTTCCCTGGTTTTGGTATCAGCCTTATACTGGCTTCATAGAATGAGTTTGGGAGTATTCCATCCTTTTCTATGCTCTGAAATACCTTTAGTGATAATGGTGTTAACTCTTCTCTGAAAGTTGGTAAAATTCTCCAGTGAAGCCATCTGGGGCAGCACATTTTTTTTGTTGTGAGTTTTTTAATTTCCTTTTAAATCTCTTCTTTTGTTATGGGTTTATTTAGTTGTTTTACCTCTGTTTGTGTTAGTTTAGGTAGGTAGTGAGTTTCTAGAAATTTGTCCATTTCCTCTCAGTTTTCAAATTTGTTAGAGTACAATTTTTCATTGTATTCTGCTATGATTCTTTTAATTTCAGTTTGGTCTGTTGTGATATCACCCATCTCATTTCTTATATGGGTTATTTGCTTCCTCTTTTGTTTTTCTTTTGTCAATTTGGTCAGTGGTTTATCAATTTTGTTGATCTTTTCAAAGAACCAGCTTTTGGTCTTGATAACTCTTTCAATTGTTTTTCTATCTCTATTTCATCTAATTCTGCTCTAATTCTTATTATTTCCTTTATTCTGGTGCCTGAGGGCTTCTTTTGCTGCTCTCTTTATACTCGTTCCAGTTGCAGGGTTAATGTTTTGATTATGGCCCCTTCTTCGTTTTGGATGTGTGCATTTATTGGTATAAACTGACCTCTGAGTGCTGCTTTTGCTGTGTCCCAAAGGTTCTAGTAGGATGTGTTTTTGTTCTCATTTGATTCTGTTAATTTCTTTATTCCATCCTTAATTTCTTCTATAACCTAGTAGTTTTTGAGCAAGGTGTTGTTCAGTTTCCATGTGTTTGATTTTTTTTCTTGCTTTTTCTGTTGTTGATTTCTACTTTTATGGCTTTATAGTCAGAAAAGATGCTTTGTAATATTTCGATGCTTTGGATTTTGTTAAGGCTTGCTTTACGGCCTAATATGTGGTCTATTCTGGAGAATGTTCCATGTGTGTTTGAAAAGCAAGTATAGTTGGCTGCTGTTGGGTAGAGTATTCAGTATATGTCTGAGACCAAGTTGGTTGATTGCAGCATTTAGCTCTCCTCTGTCTTTTTTGAGCTGCTTTCTGTATGTTCTGTCCTTCACTGAAAGTAGTGTGTTGAAGTCTGCTGCTACTATTGTGGAGCTGTCTATCTCTCTTTTCAGTGCTGTTAGAGTTTGTTTTATGTATTTTGGAGCCCTGTTGTTAGGTGCATAAATATTTATTATAGTTATGTCCTCCTAGTGTGTTGACTCTTTAATCATTATATAGTGTCCTTCCTTATCCTTTGTGGTGGATTGTACTTGGAAGTCTGTTTTGTCAGAGATTAATATTGCCACTGCTGCTCTTTTTTGAGTATTGTTTGCTTGATATATTTTTCCATCCCTTGAGCTTTAGTTTGTGTCTTTAAGTCTAAGGTGTGTCCCTTGCAGACAGGATACAGGCAGATGGTGTTTTTTTACCCAATCTGCCACTCTGCATCTCTTTATTGGTGCATTTAGTCCATTTACATTCAGCGTAATTATTGATAGGTATGAGTTTAGTACTATCATTTTGATGTCTTTTTTTGTCCATTGTTGACAGTTTCTTTCTTCCACTTAATTTTCTGTGCTGAGTCGTTTTTCTTTACATATATTCTTTTCATCTTTTTCATTGTTGTTGATTTTGTATTTGCTAGTCTTAATATTTTTCTTGTTTTTTATTTTGACTTGTAGGATTGTTAGTTTCCTTTGTGGTTACCTTAATATCCACCCCTATTTTTGAGTTTATACCAGTCTTTTATTTCTTTGTATTGCCTTGACTTCCCCTCCTTATGAAAAATCTACGTCTACATTTTTTAAGTCCCTCTTTTTTGTTTTAATGTTGTCATCTTTTACATATTGACATATATTTCCCTATTTTCAGTGTTTTAGCTTTGATTTATTTTTGTGACTTCCCTAACTGGGCTGATATCTGGTTGCTCTGTCCTGTGTTCTAGTCTTGGTTTTTTATCTGATGTTATTGATTTTCTAACCGGAGGACTCCCTTTAGAATTTCTTGTAATTTTGGTTTGGTTTTTGCAAATTCCTTAAACTTCTGTTTATCTGGAAATGCCCTAATTTTGCCATCATAGTTGAGAGACAGTTTTGCTCTATATGTAATTCTTGGCTGGCAATTTTTTTCCTTCGAGGCTTTATATATATCATCCCATTGCCTTCTTGCCTGCATGGTTTCTGCTGAGTAGTCCGAGCTTACTGACTCTCCTTCGTAGATGACTTTTCGTTTATCCCTAGCCACTCTTAAAATTCTTTCTTTATCTTTGGTTTTGGCAAGTTTGATTATGCTATGTCTTTGTGACTGACTTTCTTTTGGGATCTACCTTATGAGGGGTTCAATGAGTATGCTGGATAGATATTTTTTCCTCTTTCATGATATCAGGGAAGTTTTCTGCTAACAAATCTTCAACAATTCTCTCTGTATATTCTGTTATCCCCCCACCCCCACCAATCTGGTACTCCAATCACTCGTAGGTTATTCCTTTTGATAGAATCACACGTAATTCTTAGGGTTTCTTCATTTTTTTATATCCTTTTATCTGATTTTTTCCTTAAATAAGTTGGTGTCAAGTGCTTTATCTTCAATCTCACTAACTGTGACTTCCATTGACTCAATTCTGCTCCTATGACTTTCTATTGAGTTGTCTAATTCTGAAATTTTATTGTTAATCTTCTGGATTTCTGATTGCTGTCTCTCTATGGATTCTTGCAGCCTGTTAAATTTGTCACTATGTTCTTTTCTAATCTTCTTAATTTCCTCTATTGTGTGTCCTCCATTTTGTTAATTTCCTTCCTAATCTTTTAAAGAGTTCTGTATATTAATCTTTTGTATTCTGCCTCTGGCAATTCCAAGAAATTTTCTTCCTCTGGAAAATTTCTCGATTCTTTATTTTGGAAGCTTGCTGAAGCCATCATGGTCTGCCTCTTTATGTGATTTGATATTGACTGTTGTCTCCGAGCCATCAATGTTATTATATTTATTTATTTTATGTTTGCTTACTTTGTTATATCTTCTTGTTTTGTTTTGATATGCTCAAATAGGCTGCTCATATGAGCTACTTTGATTATTGGCACATTTGAAGCTCTAATGTCCTGTCAGCAGGTAGATGAATCTGTTACTAAGTATGTGAGCCCAGGATTCCATTAACTTTTCTTCTATGGATTCAGCTATGCTGTCCAGGTAGTCACTCACCAACTGTGTGGTGCAGGCTTTCACCTACAGTCCTAGACAGGTATGTGTGATTGGTGTAGGCACAGATATCTGGCTGCAGTAGGGTGTCAGGTGCTGAGCAAGGTCAGGAGCTGATGGCTTCCCCTGAGTGTCTGAGAGGAAAGCGTGTCCCTGTTCCCTCCAGCGAGTAGGTAGGTGGGTTTTGCAGCTGGACTATGAGTACCCAATGCTGTTAACTGTAAGGACTAGGAAGCACCTCTTATTCTTGGGCCCCTGTCGCAGGTGGCTAGGTAGCATGGGTGGAGCCACCAGTCCTCAGGCCCTTGATGTAGATAGGTGAAGACCCTGCTTAATGGGCAGAACAGAGTCAAATGTCAAGAATCTGCCACTTCACAGCTGAAACAGTTGACATTAGATTTCAGGTATATACCCTGTTGTACTGCAGTAATGAGGGCCTACATTGTTGAGATGGGCCCACACAAGTCTATGCAGGAGAAAATGCACTCAGAGTCCATGGATCCCTTATGCCTGTGCCTAGGCAAAGGAGCTGTGCCTACCCTGAATTGCTGACTTAGGGGAGCCGGCAGATTATCTTTTCCCCATCTGTTAATATGTTCACTCTCCAAGGCTGGGAGAATGGCTCAGGGTGAATGACAGTACTACTTCTGGCCCAGGGGACTTGGCAATTGCTGAAGTCCAGGACCCAGAGCAGAGCAGGGAGCGGGGGGTGGAGGTAAATGGGAGAGAGGTTTTTCCCTAAGAGGTGTGTTTTTGATGTGCACAGTTGGCCAGATGCAAGTATTTGTCTCTCACCGATCAAGGGCTGCTTCTCACTGGTTCTGGATGGCCAAGTAGACTCTCCGCCGCTGGGTCTCTCCCGATGTGGAAAATGCCTCCCGAGTGCCACTGTTTGCCTGCCTGCCTCACCATGCACCACAAGCTGCTCAGGACTGAAGGGCTCAGGCTCTCTCGCCAGGTCAGGTCTGGCAACTCCTTGCTGCTTCCAAACTACCTCTCCCTCCCCCGCCACTCAGTCTGCTTCCTCAACTTTGCCTTTGATGTTCAGGACTCCTAGATTGTCATATATAATCAATTCACTTGTTTTTTTGAGTCTTTGTTGCAAGAGGGGACACAGGAAGCATCTGACTACTCTGTCATCTTGGCTCCGCCCTATCTTGAAAGTATCTTGAAAATCCTACTTGCGATATTCTTAACCAGAGATCCTTGCGTCCCTGGGTAGTCTTCAGGAAGAAAAAATGTGCAATCCCTGAATTTTTTTTACACAAAGTATTGTACATATGTGCATTTTTCTAGGGAGAATGTTCCAGAGCTTTCATTGGATTCCTGCCAAAATGCTAAGACCCAGTGCCCTTGAAATCTATATTGGCTAAGATTAGATTCAGCTGGGAGAGACCGCCCCACCCCCCCGCCAAAAACAAAAAACAAAAACAAAAACAAGATAACAGAGGCTTAATTTGTCTTTCATGAGGAGCGCTGGTGGAGCAGTGGATCAAGCAATCAGTTGCTAACCAAAAGGCTGGTGGTTTGAACTCACCAGCTGTTCTGTGGGAGAAAGATGAAGCAGCCTGCTTCCTTAAAGATTTGTAGCCTCGGAAACTCCATGGGGCAGTTCTACCGGACCTATAGAGTTGCTATGAGTGGGTTTGGTTTTTTGGTTTACTTGTCTTTCATGTATATCACGTCCAGAGGTAAGTCTTAGGGCAAGAATGGCACCTCTGTGCTACGAAGTCCTCAGGAACTCAGGCTCTTTCCAGCTCACTGTTATGCTAACCCTAGGGTGTAGGCCTTATCCTCATAGTCCAATACAGTAGCATCTCTGCTCCAATCAACATGATAGAGAGAGAAACAAAGAGTGTAAAGAACATGTTCTCAGTATCTCTTGAAGTTTCCTGGGAACTGCCATATTACGTTTCCACTTTTATATCATTGATTCAAACTTAATCATATGGTCACATCTATCCGCTGCAAGCCTTGGAAATGTAGTCTTTATTCTGGGTAGTTGTGTGCCCAGCTAAAATTTCTATCACCATGGATGATGGGGAGAACAGATATTGGGGATCAACCAATAGCACTGGTCAGAGCTTCCATGACACCACCAATGGTGGATACTGTGGACTGGTTCTCACACCTCTTCCCACCTCTTTCTAGCATCCTTTCCAGTACATTAAAACCGGGAAGTGACATTTTCTAGATTCCCTGGGAGCTGGAGTTCCAAATGTGATTTAAGAATTGCCTATTTAATGAACTTGCAGGAGACTTGAACCTGGAGTTAAGTCAAGTGGGGAGAGAGGCAGTAGGACAGGCATCCGTATTGCTGGTGTGGATCATGGCAGAGGCAGGCTGGTTTTGTGGTCACCAGCTTCCTGGTTCAGCAGCTTCCTGTAGCAGTAGTAGTGGATTTCCTGACCGTGATGGCAGAGGCAGGGTGGTTCCAAGGGCCTGAAGGTGTTTCTGGAAGCTGTTTTAAATCTGCTTCTCCAGCCCTTCCAGCAATTTTGTAAGCCAGAGCTTCTCAAACTTTACTGTTCATATGAATGGCTTGGGGATTCAGCTAAAATGCAGATTCTGATTCAGTAGGTCTGGAATGGGGCCTAGGTTTCTGCATTTCTAACTAGTTTACAGGTAATGCCAATAGTTGGGACTTGGTTTTTTATTTGTTTGTTTTTGTTTTGCAATCATCGCTACAGTTTATGTCCAAAAGTTTTTAATCACCCCATTATGGATTGAACTGTGTCCCCCAAAATGTGTGTCAACTTGGCTAGGCCATGATGTGTGATTGTCTACCGTTTTGAAATCTGATGTGATTTTCCTATGTGTTGTAAATCCTACCTCTATGATGTTAATGAGGCAGGATTTGAGGCAGTTATGTTAATGAGGCAGGACTCAATCTACAAGATTAGGTTGTATCTTGAGTCAATCTCTTTTGAGATATAAAAGAGAGAGAATCAAGTAAACTGGAGGGGGTCCTCATACCACCAGGAAAATAATGCCAGGAGCAGAGCGTGTCTTTTGGACCTGGGTCCTTGCGCTGAGAAGCAACTAGACCAGGGGAAGATTGATGACAATGACCGTCCTCCAGAGCCGACAGAGAGAAACTCTTCTCCTGGAGCTGGGGCCCTGAATTCAAACTTCTAGCCTCTAGACTGTGAGAGAATAAATTTCTGTTTCTTAAAGACTTCTGCGTGTGGTATTTACCTTAAAAGACAAAGTTGTCTAGATAACTAGGACAACCTGAAACAGAAACTCCGTACTCATCAAGCAGTAACTCCCAGGATCTGTTCTGAAGCAGATAGGTCATAGAGTGCCCTCTGCTCATCTATCTAGTAAACCAGTTGCTGTTGAGCCATCTCTAACTCATGGTGACCCCATGTGTGTCAGAGTAGACCTATGCTTCATAGGATTTTCAATGGCTGATTTTTGGAAGTAGATCACCAGGCCTTCCTTCTGAGATGTCTTGGGGTGGACTTGAACTTCTAACTTTTTGGTTAGCAGATGAGTGCATCAACCATTTGTACCACCCAGGGACTCCAGCTCTTCTATACCTGGTCATAATCCTTTTCTGCTTTAACTACCTAGTGATAGTTTCTAAGTTGTCTCTCTTAAGGGACACTCCTCCTATGTTTGTTCCTTAACTATTAGTGTACCCCAGGACTTGGGTTATGGTCATCCTACAAACTCTCCCTGAATAATCTCCTCCATCTTCAAGCTTCAATAACTACCCATACGTCCCTCAAATCTGTATCTCCAACCTATTCTTTCTCCTGAGCTTCAGATTTCAGTGTCCACAGATGACCAGAACTGGGTTCTACTGACAACAGTGCATGGAAAAAAAGTTCTGGGTCAAACAAGTTTAGGAAATGCTGATTAAACAAAATTAAATTAGTTTCCTTGCTGAAGCACTTCCAGAACTGTTACTGTGCTAATATATATTGCAAATTTCCCAAGAGAGGGCCTGTGTTGTTGTTGTTAGGTGCTATTGACTCAGTTCCAACTCATAGCGACCCTATGTACAATAGAACGAAATACTGCTGAGGCCTGTGCCATCCTCACAATTGTTTCTATGCTTGAGCTCATTGCTGCAGTCACTGTGTCAAGCCATCTCACTGAGGGTCTTCCTCTTTTTCACTGACTCTCTACTTTACCAAGCCTGAGGTCCTTCTTCAGGACTGGTCCCTCCCAATAACATGTCCAAAGTACGTGAGACAAGTCTCGCCATCCTCGTTTCTAAGGAGCATTTTGGCTGTACTTCTTCCAAGACAGGTTTGTTTGTTCTTCTGGTAGTCCATGGTATATTCAATATTCTTCACCAACACCATAATTCAAAGGCATCAATTCTTCTTCAGTCTTCCTTATTCAATGTCCAGCTTTTGCATGCATATGATGCGATTGAAAATACCATGGCTTGGGTCAGGTGTGCCTTAGTCTTCAAAGTAACATCTTTGCTTCTTAACACTTTAAAGAGGTCTTTTGCAGCAGATTTGCCCAATGCAATGTGTCTTTTGATTCCTTGACTGCCGCTTCCATTGGCATTGATTGTGGATCCAAGTAAAATGAAATCTTTGGCAACTTCAATATTTTCTGTTTGTGCTAATATGCATTGCAAATTTCCAAGAGAGGACATGTAATACCCAGTATTTCTTAAACTTATGTGACAACCGTATTGGGCATATCTATGTGTTTTGTCAGAGGAGTCCGAGGGTGGCACAAACAGTTAAGCACTCGACTACTAACTGAAAGGTTGACAGTTCAAACCCACCAGGGCACCTCAGAAGACAGTCTTGGCCGTCTTTTTCTGAAAGGTCACAACCTTGAAAACCCTATGAAGCAGTTCTACTCTGCACATGTGGAGTCACCATGAGTCGGAATCAACTAGATGGCAACTAACAACAAAAACATGTGTTTTCTTAGATTCTCTTAGTCCTAGCTGCAACCTGGCCATTTGCTTCTTCTTAGCCATTGCCACTGCAGCCAACCACGTAGTTCTGCAGCCAAGCAGCCGCTTCCTGGAGCCTCTGGCTCTCCCAGGCATCTTGCCTTACTTCTTATTCCTCTCTGCCTTCCTTCGTGTTTATATCATTGTCGAGCCTCTGGGTCACACTTCCATTAAAACCACCAGCACATACGCTGAATCCATGCGAAAGAAATGATCTGTAGGCATACACTGCTGTAGCCTCCCACCATTTCACAAATCCTCAGTGTCTCTTCAGCACTCTTTGTTTGGGCATCTTGTCATTATTCCCTAAACAATATTGTACTGTATAACAACTATTTACACAACAGTTACATGTATTAGGTATTATAAGTAATCTAGAGATGATTTAAAGTATATGGGAGGATGTACGTAGGTTATATGCAAGTGCTATGCCATTATATATAAGGAACTTGAGCATCTACTCAAGGGGGGTCCTGGGACCAATCCCCCGCAAATACTGAAGGACGACTGTAATAAGAATGCTGACCCAGTGTGAAAATTGTAACCAATGTCATGGAACAATTTGTATAAAAATTGCTAAATGGGAACCTAATCTGCTGTGTAAACTTTCACCTAAAACACAATAAACTATTTAAAAAAACCAAAAAACAAAAAACCCACCAGCACATAATCCTTACCTTGGGTTCTGTTTTCAAGGGAATTTGGTTTAGAGACCTCAAGAGACCTCCTTCGTGTTCCTGGAATGTTAATATCTCCTGGAACTGAGTTTCCTACAACACACCTTGTAAATGCTGTATTGGCCATCTTTCCTTGAATGCCTACAGGAACTTCAGACTCAGTATGTCCAAGATTGAATCAATATTTTTTCTTCCCTGGCTTAGTGACTGGCACCAAATTTGCCCAGCACCCAAGCCACCTGGGTGTTGTTCTTGTCCCCTCCTTCTTTTTCCCTTTCATCCAGTCTGCCATTCTTTCTCCCTCCACCTTCCTCCTTCTCATCTGACTAATTATTCATTCTTAAGGAGGCAGTATAGGTACCATCTTCTTACTCCACCTCCTTGGTAGTTTGGGTGAGTTGATGCTCTGTTGTGCTCCAGTAGGCCCCTATGCTTGTCTCTCTCATAGCACTTAATCACACGATACGGGTTTTTTTGGTTGTTTTGTTTTGCTTTTACAATTCTGTCTTCCCCACCACTTTGGTGTCTTATTCAACTCTAAATCCCCAGCACCTAAGGTAGAGAACACATTAATTGAGAGATGGGACGGAGGGGGAAGAGAGAGAACTGAAGTTTGTAAGACTCTACCTCAAGAAAAGGGAAAATATTCTGAGATGGCGAGAAATACATGTTTGCTCTGCCCTTAGATTAAGGTGACTAGGGACCACATTTTATAATCAGTTCCAAAGCACCACTCACTCAAGGATTATTTTAGATAAAGTATTCAAGGAGGACTTCTGCCACACACTTCAGCACAGCCCTAGACGCCTCACTGTTAAGGACGCCCTCACTTTCAGGGTCAGCACCTGCAGGAACCTGATAGTGAATGCCTCCTTACATTTTAGGCCCCAGGCTCCTTACTTGCCTCATGCTGGAAATCAGAAATTCATAGCTGATGTAAAATAAAGTTCGGTTTATGGGAGAAAAACAATTTTATTTTACATCAGTTTCAAAAGTTGCTTTGCTCTAATTACCTTTATTATTTATTTATTTATTTTTAGAGCAGAGTTTGCACAAGCTGGTAGCCCAAGGCCAAATTTGACTCTCAGGCAAATTTATTAGGCCATGGGCTCCAACATTCCCTAATTTCTTACACTAGCCACCTCACACATTTGCATTACCTGTTTGACTCCTGAAGGCATTTACATAAGTGATCCCTGGTTTAGAACTTGCTATTTCAGGAAGCATCTTCATTGTTTTATCATCTTAGTCTTAGAAATACCTTGGGATGCAGAATAAGTGTGTTGCCATTTCACTGACCAGAGGCTCAGAAAGTAAAGGTGATGGCATGAGATCAGAAGAACTGGGTAGTGCCTGTTAGTACTATTACTGAATATTTTGATATCAAAGATCCTATAGAAGAATCCTGATCAAAAGGGGGAAAATTCAGAACAGGATTTAAAATTCTCATGGAATCCAGATGGAGCCATGGAGGCTGGATGAACCCCTGAAACTATTGCCCTAAGATAATCTTTAAACCTTAAACCAAAAATATCCCCTGAAGTCTTCTTAAAACCAACCAGTACTTTAGCTTAACGAGTAAAGAATGTCTGCCTTGAGCATTAAATATTCTTTTAAGATCTAGCTGTATAGAAACAAATTGAAACAGCAATTCAAAAGATTAGATAGGAAACTTAGGGGGCAGTTAGTTTACATTAATGGGGGAGGAACAACTCAGAAAAGGAAGGTGAGAATGGTTGTACAACTTGAAAAATGTCAATGTCAATAAATTGTACATGTAGAAACTGTTGAATTGGTGTGTTTTGCTGTATATATTCTCAACAACAGCAACAAAATAAAATAAATTATAAAAGAAAAGCAAGTAAAGGTGACCTGTCTGGATTATACCACTGGAAGTACTGGATCTAGGCCTGCAACCCAGGTCTCCAGCCTCCCGCTCCTGGGCTTGTACACTGATCAGGCCCACATTGCCATGTCCCCAGCACCAAAAATCTGCAATGGGATGACCCTCCTCCCATTAATGATACCTCCCACTTTTCCTGTCTAGATTTTCAGAGTAACAGATGCTAGCATTATTCAGTCTTAGAGCTTTTAAAAACAGGAACATTCCTGAGGGAAAAACTTTGCAGATGTTTCCTACAGAGAGAAGAAAGTTTAATAATGTGCTGTCTGAACTAAGGGCAGTCTGGTTTTGAGCCTAGCCAAAATCTTCTCTCTGAGTGTGGAAGAAAATGCAGTGAATGGAATCATATGTGAAACAACTTTGGTAAGGAGGGTCTCACTTAGGTGCTGAGCCCCCTCCCAGACCCCATGTTTGGAGAAGCTTCCTTCATAGAGGGTAGTGGTTCTTAGACTTCCTTTTTGGTTGCTCTTTTGAGAAATGGACAATTGTTTTGGATCCTCTTCCTAGAAAAATGCACTTACCAATATAAGGGGATGGAACAAATTTGCTTGGTATTTCCTTTATGCTTGGTATTCTAAAAGTTCATTATTAATCTGGGTATGGGCTTTTTTGTTGTTGTTGTTGTTATCCTTCTTGATGTTCTGTGGGCCGTTTCAGTGTGAAAGGTTCATGTCTTTCTTCATTCTAGAAAATATCTTGTTATGGATTGAATTGTATTCCCCCCCAAAATGTGTGTCAGTTTGACTCGGCCATGATTCCCAGTAATGTGTGGTTGTCTTCCATTTTGTGATCTGATAAACCTATGTGTTGTAAATCCTAATTTCTATGATGTTAATGAGGCAGGATTGGAGGCAGTTACTGTTAATGAGGAACCCTACTGGTACAGTGTTTAAGAGCTCAGCTGCTAACCAAAAGGTTGGCAATTCAAATCCACCAGCTGCTCCTTGGAAACCCTATGGGGCAGTTCTATTCTGTCCTGCAGGGGTGCAACGAGTTGGAGTTGACTCGACAGCAACGGGGTTTTTTTTTTTTTTTTTAGTTTTATTGTTAATGAGGCAGGACACAATCTACAGGACTAGGTTGTACCTTGAGTTAATCTCTTTTGAGATATAAAAGAACTGACCAGAGAGGAGAGGGACCTCATACCACCAAAAAAGAAGAGCCAGGAGCAGAGTGTGTCGTTTGGACCAGGGTCTCTATGCTGAGAAGCTTCTAGACCAGGGGAGGATTGATGACAAGGATCTTCCTCCAGAGCTGACAGAGAAAGGCTTCCCCTGGAGCTAGTGCCCTGAATTTGGACTTCTAGCCTCCTAAACTATGAAAGAAAACATTTCTGTTGGTTAGAGTTATCCACTTGTGGTATTTCTGCTCTAGCAGCACTAGATAACTAAGATAATTCCATTATTTATTATATTTTTTCTGTCCATTTCCTCCATTCTGTTATTTTGGAATTCCTATTAAATGGGATGGTAGTACTTCTGGATCCTCCCTCCATGCTTCCTAACTTTTCATTTATTCTTTTCTTTTGAACTGTATTTTGGGAGAATTTCTCAGCTTGATCTTTCAACTCTGTTATTCACTCTTCAGCTGTATCTATTTTGTTATTCAGCCCATTGAATACTTATTTTGTAAATTTTATTTCTAAATTTCCAAAAGTTCTAGTTTATTCTTTTTAATAGATGCAATATCCTTTCACATTTCTTGTGAAGATATTAATTACACTTAATCTAAAATCTTGTTCTGTTAGTACTATTAACTTTGTTTCTTGGGTATTAGTTTTTTTGATTATGGATTTTGATGGCCCTGCTTCATAGTGTTGACTTTACTAAAATGTTTAGTAATTCTAGATATTCATTCATTTTTTAATTATGAATTTTTGTTCCTTTCTGTTCTGTTTGCTGAGCCTTACTGTGGTAATTTTTTTGTAAGGAGTGGAATGTGCTAGTTGGGTGTATGTATGGGGGATGTATGTTAGGAAGAGGAGTCTCTGGGTGGTGCAAACAGTTAACTCATTCAGCTGCTACCTGAAAGGTTGGTGGTTAGAGTTTACCCAGAGACACCTCAGAAGACGGGCCTGGCAATCTACTTCTGGGAAAATAACAAGCAGCCATTGAAAACTCGATGGAGCTCAGTTCTACTTTGATACACATGGGGTTGCCATGAGTTGGAATCAATTTGGTGGTAACTAATAGTGGTACTGGTATGTCAGGAAGAGGACCTGTCTTGTCTTTTGGGTGTAGGAATTGCCTTCCTCTCCTGGGGATTTGTTGTTGCCCGGGGCATGGCTTTGTCTCTAGCCCCAGAGCCCACAGCTCACTGTCTCAGATGCTTCAAATGCAGTTTCCCAATTAACCACCCAGGGAATGGCCCACAGGTCTCTTCCCTTATCCAGTACAGTAATTTTGAATTGGAATTCTTCCTTAACATTTTACTTTTGCAGCAGGATTCCTGTGCGTGAATTTTTTCTTATTGTTAATCTTTTCTTTATTATCTGCCTTTGGTGTTAAACTTAGAATGGTATTCCCTACTCCTTCTCTCTTCCAAAGTTATAAATATTCACCTACTTTCTTATTTTACTATTTCATGTTTTACATTCAGACCTTAAGCCATTTGGAATTTACTCTAATGTCAGCCATGACTTGGGGCTCTGACTTCATTTTTTTCCCTAATGATGAGCCAGTTGTACCCGCCATACTTTCCATGTGTGGGCTTAAAAAAAAATTTCTTTTTAAAAGCAGGTCAACACCTACAGCTCCATAAAACTGTGGGAGTTAAGAATAGAAAAGCTTGGATTATAACTCAGCCAGCTCCTAATCTCTGTTCCACTACTGCTTACTCTGGGACTCTGGCAAAGCTTAGGGAAAAAGCTCTGACCAAGGACGATTTAGTCTGGGACGTCTGAGGCAGAGAGAGGAGGATTTGCAGAGGACCCTCTAGAGGAGGTTAATAGTTGCTATGTCCCTGACAGTGGGCATGGCCTTGTGGAAGATAATTGCTTAGTCTTGAAGAAAGCTCCAAGGGCCACCATGCTCTACTCCTTAATTATGTTTCCCTTCTTCAGCTCCCATGTCCTTACCCTACTGATCACTCAAATACCAGCTCATGCTGCTCCTCTGTCAAGACTTCTCTGATGTGGTGGGTTGAAGAAACCAAATCCATTGCCTTCAAGTCAATTCTGACTCCTAGCAATCCTATAGGATAGAGTAGAACCACCCCATAAGGTTTCCATGGAGCGGCTGGTGAATTTGAACTGCTGACCTTTTGCTTAGCAGCTGAACACTTAATCACTGCACCACCAGGGCTCCAGTGGTTTGAATAATGGCCTCTAAAAGTTTGTGTACACCTGGAACTTCAGAACTTGACCTTATTTGGAAATAAGGGTCTTTGCAGATATAATTAATTAAGATGAATGCTTCTTTATTGTTATACCATAGTCATGGGTTGAATTTGAATAGTGTCCCCCAAAAATATGCGTCAACTTGGCTAGATGCAGTGCAATTAATTACTTTCGTGTGTGGCCTTTCTAGCCATGGTCTTGTAACTACCGCCCAGGTGATAGTGTGATAGAGTAATTGTGGCCTACCAAGGGAATTGATCAGTTTTGCCTTAAAAGAGAGCCAATTCCAGAGCAAAGAGGAGGAGCCCACCACCAAGGAAGGAGAGACTCAGCAGCAGAGACTTGGCAGCAGGAGATGGCATGGTGGGCTTCCCAGACAACAAAGAGAGAAAGCTGAGTGCCTTTGGGCAGAGACTGATGGCCAGGGAGAAACGTGCCTACAAGCACGGCTGGGAAGAGGCTATCTTGATGGAAGAACTGTATCCTGAGTGTTGCTGAGCCTGAATTGTAACTGTTACTTCCCTAATTGTCTTAGGCTGGGTTCTCTAGAGAAGTAAAACCAGTAAAGCATGTAAATATTTATATGTTGTTTTTAGGTGCTGTTGAGTCACTTCCGACTCATAGGGACCCTATGAACAACAGAACGAAACACTGCCCGGTCCTGCCCCATCCTTACAACCGTTGTTATGCTTGAGCCCGTTGTTGCAGCCACTGTGTGAATCCATCTCATTGACGGTTTTCCTCTTTTTCACTGATCCTGTACTTTGCTAAGCATGATGTTCTTCTCTAGGGACTGATCTCTCCTGACAACATGTTGAAAGTATGTAAGATGTAGTCTTGCCGTCCTTGCTTCTAAGCAGCATTCTGGTTGTACTTCTTCCAAGAAAGACCTGTTCGTTCTTTTGGCAGTCCATGGTATATTCAACATTCTTCGCCAACACCACAATTTTAAGGCATCAGTTCTTCTTAAGTCTTCCTTATTAATTGTCCAGCTTTCACATGCAGATGAGGCGATTGAAAACACCATGGCTTGGGTCAGAATCACCTTAGTCCTCAAGGTGACATTTTCGCTTTTCAACACTTTAAAGCGGTCTTTTGAAGCAGATTTGCCCAATGCAATATGTTCTTTGATTTCTTGACTGCTGCTTCCATGGGTGTTGATTGTGGATCCAAGTAAAATGAAATCCTTGACAACTTCAATCTTTTCTCCATTTACCATGACGTTGTTTATTGGTCCAGTTGTGAGGATTTTTGTTTTCTTTATGTTGAGGTGTAATCCATACTGAAGGCTGGGTCTTTGATCTTCATTAGTAAGTGCTTCAAGTCCTCTTCACTTTCAGCAAACAAGGTTGTGTCATCTGCATACTGAAGGTTGTTAATGAGTCTTCCTCCAATCCTGATGCCTCGTTCTTCTTCATATAGTCCAGCTGCTTGGATTATTTGCTTAGCATAAATATCTACATAGAGAGATTTATGTCAAGGAAAGAGCTCATGCGATTGTAGATTGTTGAGGCTGGAACATCCCAAGTCCGTGTATCAGGATAGAGGCTTCTCTTGATTCATGTAGCTGCAAAGGCTGGAGAACCCAAGATTGGTAAGTCAGAGAGCAGGGCTTCTGCTCACAGGCTGTGAAGATCAATGAATCCCAAGATCTGCAGATAAGCTGACAGCTCAAGTCCCAAGAACCAGAGATCAGATGAACAGGGGGCAGCCACAGGATCTGGAGTGAGCAAAAACCAGAATGTCTGCTTATATTCAGATGCAAGTCACACCCCCAAGGAAACTCCCTTTCAATTGATTGGCTACTCACAGCAGATTCCATCATGTGAGTGATCACATATAAAACTGAGAATCATGGCCCAGCCAATTCGACACACAATCTTAACCATCACACTAATAAACCCCATGACTGTGACTATGGTCTGTGAGTTCTGGGTGGCCATTGCAATGAATTATCAAAACCAGTAGAGAGTGCTGTGGGAGGGACAGTTGGTGTCACAATTTATAGAGATGGCAGAGAGAGGAGGCATGTCTGAACTTTACCTCATAGGAATCAGCCTCGGGCTGTTGATCTTGGTTCTCCTTCTCCCTTATGGTGTTGGAAGAGGTCAGACACTTCCCCCATGCCGTTTGAACACTAGGCCACGATTCCCAGTATTGTGTGACTACCCACCATTTTGTCATCTGATGTGATTTTCCTGTGTCATAAATCCTACCACTATGATGTTAATGAGGCAGGATTAGAGGCAGTTATGTTAACGAGGCAGTACTCAGTCTCCACGATTAGGATTTGCTTTAAATCAATCTCTTTTGAGATATAAAAGAGAAGTGAGCAGATGGACAGGGGGACCTCATTACCACCAAGCAAGTAGAGCCAGGAGCATGGATCATTTTGACTCGGGGTCCCTGTGCTGAGATGCTCCTAGAACAGGGGAAGATTGACGATAAGGACCTTTCTTCAGAGCCAACAAAGAGAAAAACCCTTCCCCTGGAGATGGCACCCTGAATTCAGACTTCTAGCTTCCTAGACTCTAAAAGAATACATTTCTCTTTGTTAAAGCCATCCACTTGTGGTATTTCTGCTACAGCAGCACTAAATAACTAAGACACCATCTTAGTCTCAGGTGGGCCCTAAATCCAGTGACTGGTGTCCTTATAAGAAGAGGTAAGGACATACAGACCCATAGGGAGGAAGGTCATGTGATGACAGTGACAGAAACTGGAATGATGCAGTTACTAGCCAAGGAACGTGAAGGATTGATGGGAGCCACCAGAAGCTAGGAAGAAGCAAGGAAGGATTCTTCCCTAGAACCTTCAGAGGGAACAGTGCCCTAATGACACATTGATTTCAGACTTCTACTCTCCAGAATTGTACATGTCACCTCAAGGAGACTGCCTTCATCCCAGGCTGTCAGTCCCCTGGGGAGAGAGATGAACTCAACCCTTCTGTGTATCTCCAGGGCCTCACACAGGGCTTGGCACACATGTTTGTTAACTAAGAAGAAAGCCAACATTTTTTTAGCACAGTCCATGTATCAATCTTAGAGTTTTCACTGTTCAAAATTTATCCTTCTGAATCCTTACCCCAAGATTATGTGAGATGTAGCTGAGAACCATAAAGATGCCTGGTCGTTTGACTTGTCCTTAGCACCGTTTCTTTGGGAGTCATCATTTTACACTGAAATATTCTACACTTCTAACTTTGAGAATTAATAAAGACAGAATGGCTTAATTTACAGATGGTAGTTCTTTTTCATCTAATTTCCAACTTTTCTATTACTTTTTAGCTTCTATTTTTGCTATTACTTTCTAGCCTTTGTAGATTGTGATTAAAGAATGTTATCTGTACTTATTCCACTTTTTAAAATGTATTGAGGTCTTTGTGT
Source organism: Dugong dugon (assembly GCA_030035585.1). Taxonomy (NCBI): domain Eukaryota; kingdom Metazoa; phylum Chordata; class Mammalia; order Sirenia; family Dugongidae; genus Dugong; species Dugong dugon. Next base: position 36,933,315 of record CM057471.1, on the reverse strand, counting down.
GTGTGTGTAGCCTTCCGTGAGGTCACTTGTAAATGATTTATGGGGAGGGTACTTACAAAAAGTATATTCTAGGCTTTCAAGCTATAGACTCTGATGTCTTTTAATTTGATCTACCTTACTAATTAACAAATCAAGTTCTTGGTATCCTTACTTAATATATGGCTTACTGATTAGTCACGGACTAAGAGAGGTGAATTAAAATTTCCTATTATTGTGTTTCTGTCAATTTCTCCATGAATTTCCGGCCATTTTTTGCTTTATGAATTCTGATGCTATTATTATTTGGTACATAAATATTTATGGGAGCTCTCAGCCTTTATCATTATAAAGCACTCTCCTGTGTCCTGTTTACTGATTTTCTGTGAATCCAACCGTAACCCCTGTTTAATATGGTAACCTCTGTTTCCTTGTTGCGTGTATTTGCATGTAGGGTACTTGTTTTTGTTTTCTATTTTTTCCCATCCTCTTACTCTCCATCTTTCCCAGTCACACTGTTTTAGATGCATCACTTGTACGTGACACTAGTTGTTGCTGGATGCCGTCGAGTCAATTCCAACTCACAGCAACCCCATGGGACACAGTAGAACTGCCCTAAAGGATTTTTTTGGCTGTAAAGCTTTATGGGAGCAGATCGCCGGGTCTTTCTCCTGCAGAGCCATTGGGTGGGTTCAAACCGCCTATCTTTTAGTTAGCAGCAGAGCACTTAACCTTTGTGCCACCAGGGCTCCTATACATGATACTAGTTGAATTTTATTTTGTAACTACATGAACTGTTTCTAAAGGGTGAGATTACCAGATTAAATTGTTTTTCAGGGATCAGACCAGTTTAGCATGTCTCCAATCATTTATAAGCAGACCATCTCCCTGCTACTTTGCCAGCACCGCTATTATATACTACCACTTAAATTTTTAATAGGTGAAAATGGGACCTCAATGTTCTTTCATTTGCTTTTCTTGGCCTCATCAGGTTGTCTCTTCCTTTTCACCACTTTGCCACATAGTTAAGAATGGTCAAAGAAGTTGAAATGAAATGCTCCTTTTCAGATCTCTCCAGAGGCGTTAAGATGGGTGACGGGGTTTCTTATTTCTGATTTGCACGGTGACACTGGATCAATCACTTCCCACAGACCCCTCGGTTCAGCTCTTGGATTTTGCCAGGAGAAATTGTTTATGTTCCTTCCTCTAATGGCCCTTGCCTTCTTTCTTCTGGTAGTGAAGAGGCAATATAACATCATATAACAATCATATAATCATATAACAATATAACATCATAGTTAGTCTGGAGCTAAATTGAATGGATTCAAATTCCAGCTCCATCTCTGTCATTTACTGTCTATGTCTTCTATGGCAGTTACTTATACTTTCTGTGCCTCGGTTTCCTGAATTAATAATTCCCAAGGGTAAAAACGATTGCAGTTGGGGCTGTTGTGTGGAATAGTTAACATATGCAAAGGACTCAGGACTGTTATTGTTGGCTCTGCCTCTGGGAAATTCTTCTTTTCCCACTCCAACTATGAAGTTCTTCTGGTGGAATTTTTTTCCTCATTACATGACCCAGCTTCCTTAGCCACTGCATTTCATCTAGGTTGGGGCAGGCTTCTGACACAAGCAGAGCCAATCAGAATCCTTTCCTGGGATCTTTGAAATTCGCACAGGAGAAAGGAAGCCGTTAGTGCCTCTGGGGAAGCTCTGAGATATGAGACCAAGGCTGCAGGCAGCCATGTTTCTAGCCTCTCCAGGACTGAGTGGTGCAAATGGTTAATGCACTCGACTACCAATTGAAAGTTTGGAGGTTTGAGCCTACCCCCAAGGCACCTTGGAAGAAAGGTCTGGCAATCCACTTTTGAAAAATCAGCCATTGACAATCATGGAACACAGTTCTACTCTGACACATATGGGGTCGCCATGAATCAGAATTGACTCAACAGCAACTGGCTAACTGGGGGAAGCTAGACTGCAAGAATGAGACTGACATGTGGAAAGAGAGAAGCAAACATTAGAGATGAAAAGAGAGTCTGGCATTGCTGGAATCCCTGTTCCAGCTGTCCCCAAGTAAATTTTATAAGCCCATAAATATCACATTTTCCCTAAGCTCACTTGAGTTGAGTTTCTGTCACCTGCAGCCAAAAAAGAGTTTCAATACACCTCTTAAAGCACCTTAGGATATTACAGATCACGAGGTCTCCCGCCTGTCTGTCCAACTCTCTCTGAAAGCCCAAAAGCTCTGCTGAGCCCTCCCTAACACACACACACACACACACACAGCCGCTGCGATGCCCGGCATCTTGGTGTGAGCTGTGGCTCTTCCCCTGTCCGCGCTGCCTGCACATGCCTTTCCTTCTCTCCACACGCCAAAAGAGAGCTGCGCCAAGGCCCAGACCTGAGGAACTGCACTTGTTAAACTGGATGCTATCCTGAAAAGCTGTGCCCTTCTGTATATGCCCCTTGTCCTTTCTCACTGCCCTATTCAGTAACTTCTCAAATATAGAATGAGCACCTGCCAAGAACCACATCAGACCTAGGGCCCCAGAGAGGCAGCAAACAGTCCTGCTGTCAGGGAACCTAGAGGCTCATGGGGTGTCAGGCGGTCGAAAGATAGCTCCGAGAGAGACAGCAGGGTGAGTAAGGAACAGATGTTTTTGCCAAATGCTGCAGGAGCACAACAGAAGCTTCATCCCTTGTTGGCGAGACCAGTTGTCTGCCTGGTCTACCCGCCTCCAGCTTCTCCCACCCCAGTCTGCCCTGCACACATTACTGCCAAAGTGTCTTCCCGAACACAGCTGCACCAATTCCTCTTCCCCCACAGGCCTGAGCCCACATGCCTTAGTCTGGCAATTCTAATCTAGATATTGCCTCAGCCTAGTTTCTCATCTTCCTCTGTTCCCCATTCACAAACTTTGGCGTAGACCTGGCCCACCCACCTTTATCACATGTATTCTGCATTTTCCACTACCTTGCCTCTCCTCACCTGGTTCCTTCTGCCTGCCTCCCCTGCACAGCACAATTGTACACACCTTCCAAGGTGTAGGATGGCAAATGAGTTTCATTTCTTGTGTGCCAGCTCTGATCATCTGGCTGGGATGCTGTGTTGAGAAGGATTCTGTGGACATACCTGGGTTCAGTGGAAGAGTAAAGGGATTAGTTAGCAAAAACTGCTATGGAGACTAAATTGTGTGTGTGTGTGTGTGTGTGTGTGTGTGTGTGTGTGTGTGTGTCTAGGGGGACTAGCTGGGATAGATTTGCTGACCTTTCTCCAGGTCCAGGGCTAATGTCACCCCATCCCATGAAGTCTTCCTTGATCCTTCAAGTAAAATTATCACTGTTTGGTATCGAGTCAGCTCTGACTCTTGGCAACTCCACGTGTGTCACAGTAGAACTATGTTCCATAGGGTCTTCAATGGCTGATTTTTCTAAAGTAAATAGCCGGGCCTTTTTTCCAAGGCACCTCTGGGTGGCCTCAAACTTCCAACCTTTCATTAGCTGTCAAGCGTGTTAACCATTTGCACCAACCAGGGACTCCCAAGAGAAATTAACCTCTGTCTTGTTTGAACTTTCATAACCCTGTCTCTATGCCTCTGTTGGAAACCCTCGTGGCATAGTGGTTAAGAGCCACAGCTGCTAACAAAAATGTTAGGAGTTTGAATCTACCAGGTACTCCTTGGAAACTCAATGGGGCAGTTCTACTCTGTTCTATACGGTGCTGTGAGTCGGAATCGACTCGACGGCAATGGGTTTGGTTTTTAGTTTTATGCCTCTGTTAGAGCACAGATTGCTCCTACCTTTTTATTGGTGCATTGGTTTTTTTCTGTTTGAGGGATGGCATCCCATGGAGTATGGTACAAGGTAGGGATTCCAAAAAAGTTTACCAAGTGGATGGAACCATGAGAAGCTTCATGTGCCACTCAGCAGTTTGGGTGTATAGCTACAGAAGCGCCTCCAGGTTCTTGTCATGATGAGCTGGCTTTACCTACAGGCCTTTCCCTTGCACAGACTGAGGAGGGCATTATCAGGGCTGTGTGCTCACTCCTGAACCAATGTCCTGCATTATTGTCTCTGTCTGACCTGTCATTTACCATCTTCTTGTAAATCCGTGACCGCTGAAGCCTGAGCTCCCACCCTCTCTCACTCATTTTAACTGCTATGAATGCCTTCCTGGTGGCCAGTTGTTCTGTGCTCAGTGTTAGGACAGAGGCGTGGTGCTTTGCCTTCAGGGGAAGAGGTGGAGGAAAGACACAGATGTGAGTAATAGGTTATAAGAACTGATGTGGCCCTAAATAAAGGACAGAGAAGGTGCTGAGGGAGCAAGAGGGAGGACAGTAGAAGGCTTCCGGGAGGGTGGCGGTGGTTGAAACTCCCACACTCACCAAATTCCGTTTATACTCCTTAGCATCTCATAATTGGGTTTCTTATTTCCATAGCTGCAAGCTCTATCCTCCCCAGTTACAGAATCTGTGCAGATGAAGTCAGGAAACATTTAAACAGCCTTAGCGCATCTCACACCCCTACCCATACCCCACACCACACAAGCACACAAACCTCAAGAGCCTTGTACCAGTTACCCTTCCAGACCTGGGGACCTCATGCTACTCACTTAGCCTCCCTTGAATCTCCTTTGCTGCAGTGCACAGCTGGGACTATGGGCCCAAGTAACCACCTGGGTTCCTGAGCTATGTGTGGGCTCTGGTTTTCCTGTCCCTAGGTCTGGGAGACCACTATGGGCATCTGTGATGTCCCTAAATTATTATAGGGGCTCCAGAACCATGGCAGATTTCCTGTGACTGCTCTGCCCCTCTACCCCTCTACCCCTCTGTCCTTCTGGTTTCTGGTCCCATCTCAGGCACCTCCCCCCAGCACCTCCCCAAGCCCTCCCACCTCACCAACATGTTTAGGTTGCCAGACTCAGCTGCCCTGTTGGCAGGAGACGGGCTGGCTCCAGAGAGCCTGGTGGAGGGGAGTGCAGCGGATCACATTTCTTCAGCTCGTGCCAAATATTATTCAGACAGACACAAATTGCTCATACAATAAACACAGAAGGGCTAATCCCAGGACATTTATCAAAGTGGGGAAAGACGAAAGAAAGGACAGTCATAAGAGGCCTTTGAAAGCTGGCCCGGGGTGGCTGGCCCGAGGACAGGTGGTGAGACCGCCATACCCTCCTGGGGTTTTCTTCTTAGAGAACCTGAAACCCAGCACTAAGGCTTAGGAATTTTCTGTCATCGTGACATACAAAGCCTGCACTGGTGCATATGCTTCCCTGTGAGGAACGGTGACTGAGAAATCTACATGGGCCAGGCTGCTTTGTGGGTAGACACACATCACCTCCAGGTGACAATGCTTCATGGGATAGCTGGCTACAAGGACCTCGTCAGCTGCCCCCACCACGAGCTTGCAGATGTCCTCGTGCCTCTTCTGTATTTGTTTGCCGAGTTCTCAGGAGACAGCCCCTCCTAGCTGAAACCTCTCACTTCTGGTGACAGGTGTGGGAGCATGGCTGATGAGAGCAGATGGAAGGATCTGGCTGACCACAGTGGCAGGGGAGCAGAGACGTGGGGGTCCTCTGTCCACAACAGAGGGCTGGTCAAGCCACTGAAGTTCTTTGCCAGCCCCTTTCCTGACAAAACCTTCTGACCTGCCCCATGAGCTTTCCTCCGTTTTCTGCCCAGAAGTGAGAGAAACCAGGCCCTGGCCTGAGGCATAACCTCTCACTGTCCAGGGAAAGAGAAGACTAAGTGGAGCCTCTGGAGACAGCCAGAGGCCACCCACTGCCCTATATCACAGTATGTGCAATGCCACCGGGACTCTGAAGCGTACCCAGGGAAGAGAGCCTCCCATTGGTGGGAGGTGGCAATCACTGGATCAGGGCAAGGGTGTGAAAATAATTGCCAACATTTATGGAAACCAATTGCTGTGGAGTCAATTCCAACTCATGGCCACCACATATGTGTCAAGGTCGAACTGTGCTCCATAGGGTTTTCAATGGCTGATTTTTCAGGAGTAGATCGCCAGGCCTTTCTTCAGAGGTGCCTCTGGGTGGACTCAAAGCTCCAACCTTTTGGTTAGCAGCTAAGCATTCTAACCATTCGCACCACCCAGGGGCTCCAACTTTTATATAGTCAGGCACTATTCTCGCTAGTCTCACAGCGTGACGAGGTGGGTGCACTATTATCGGTGCCACTTTTCAGATGAGGCCCAGAGAGGATAGATCACTTGCCCAAGGTCAGACAGTTAGTGAATGAGAGGCTTCAGGATCTGTGCTTTTAATTGGACTCTGCAGACTGCCTACACGTGCTGGTGGTACAGTAGTGAAGCGCTCTGCTGCTAACTGAAAGGTCGGCAGTTTGAATCCATCAGCTGTTTGTGGGAGAAAGGTGTGGCGTGGCAGTCTGCTTCTGTACATATTGACAGCCTTGGAAACCTGACTGGGCAGTTCTACTCTGTCCTGCAGGGTCACTATGAGTCAGAATCGACTCGATGCCAATGGGCTTGGTTTTTTGGTTTTTAGCCTTGTAGGTATATTGATACATGTAAACTGGGCTTATGAAAAATGTTATTGTTGTTACAACTAAACTACAGGGATATTTTCATAAAAAATGATAAATTTCTGCTGAGACACTGCACAAAAAAAATTTTTATAGACATTTTGGTGTCACCCCCTCTGACAGTGTTACCTGGTGTGGGCCACACCCCCCTAGTGATACCAGTCTCATGGACGATTGCCCTGGACTTCAAGACTCATCTGGGGGGTCAGCCAAGGCTCAGCCTCCCCGGCAGGGGCCGATTATCCAATAAGCAAAGTAAGTGAAACCCACATGAAATTGTTCACTACAAATTAGTAGGTAAGCACAAGTAACCCATGCTGACGTTGCTTACTGGGTCATCTGCACCTGTCAGGTGACAGACTTTAAAAAGAGGCTTTGAATCTGTAGGACGGTGCTGTGGGGTTGGGAGAGAGACAGATGCCAGCCATACCTAGAAGCAGAATCTTTAGTGTGGCAAAAAAATGTGAAATTGTTCACCACAGATTTGTAAGTAAACAACATTAAACCCACGTGTACCTTGCTTAATATAAACCGGTCGTACTGTGTTTATGAGTTAATCAGACCCCACTGTGTTTACCTTGCCTGTTGGATAATCTGGCCCTGTTTCCCTGGGTGGGGATTCAAACAGTGCTTTACTGATTAGGAAAATGGGCAGACCAACAGCCAGCCGGGAACAGGTCTTTCCAGCCATTTGGGAGGGGCAGCTTACAACCTCAAGTGCCGGGAAATGCCAGCAGTAAAGCAGGGACATTTCAGCTCCAGAGCTTGGTACGGACAGGGTTTTCCTGGCACGGCCAGTCCTAACATAATCAGGAAGGCTGAGGGGAATTCCCGGGTGAGGATCGTGAGTCAGGCAAGCTATCAGCTGAACCTGCCATCTCAAAGGAAGCCCGAGGCAAAGCACAGCCCTCTGCGTGCAGGGGCCGGTTTCTTTTCCTGCAACTTCATTTCTGCTGAGAATGACCTCTCCCCTGGTCACCTGCACTACCTGTCCTGGGGACCCATACTGAGAAGCTTGCTTAGGCCCTGGCAGGCTTCACCCTCTCCCTCTCTTTGTCTTCACTTGTTTTTGGACAGAGTCTAATCAGCATTCTTTCTGGTTGTTGTTATGGATTGAATTACGTCCCCCCAAAATATGTGTTATAAATCCTAAACCCCTATACCTATCGATGTAATCCCAATTGGGAATAGGACTCTCTTTGTTATGTTAATGAGACCATATCACTGCAGGGTGTGCCTTAAGCCAATCACCTTTGAGATGTAAAAAGAGCAGATTAGGCACAAAGAACCCCAAAAACCAAACCCACTGCTGTCTAGTAGATTTTGACCCTGTAGGACAGAGAAGAACTGTCCCATAGCGTTTCCAAGGCTGTAAATCTTTATGGACGCAGACTGCTACATCTTTCTTCTGCAGAGTGGCTGGTGGGTTTGAACTGCTGACCTTTGGGTTAGCATCTGAGCACTAAACCACTGCGCCACCAGGGCTCCTAGACACAAACAAGGAAGCACAAACGGAGGGCAGATACTCACCACATGAAGATATCTAAGGAACCGAGGAACAGAAACTGAAAAAGGACAAGGACCTTCCCCCAGAGCCATCAGAGAAAGCCTTCCCCTAGAGTTGGCACTCTGAATTTGGACTTCTAGCCTCCTAAACTGTGAGAAAATAAATTTCTGTTTGTTAAAACTACCCACTTGTGGTACTTCTGTTAGAGCGGCACTAAGAAATAGGACAGTTGTGAAGAACAGAAATTCACTGGTGCAAATGTTTTTGTATATTTCAAAGATCTTAATATAAAGAGAGTGATTTCTGAGGCCCAGTATCCAGAAGCAGAAATGTTACTGGGCCCCAGGAAGGATGAGAATGGGGGCAGGGAAGCTGCAGGAACTTAGGTAGTGCCCTCTCTTCATTTCTCTGTCTACTTCTGTCTGTGGTCTGTCTCATTCTCTCAGCTGTCTTTGCTTCTCTGTTCATTGGCAGAAGGTGGCACGTTTACATCATCTCAGTTCCAGCCACGCCTAGGAACTGACTGGTTGTCGTGAATCTCCGATCCAAATCCTCAGGAGAGATGACTTGATTGACCAGTTTGCATCAGATATCCACACTGGTCCAATCAGTGTGGATGGTGGCTGGAATCAAGCAGTACAAAAATCACTACCAAGGACCCATGTGGAGGAGGCACAAATTTTTAGAGAAAGGAGCCACCCTGAGATGGCTGGACCTTTCACTCTGGAACTATCATTTGTATTTTCTGGAACTGACAGGCAACTGTGCCTTCCCTTCCTAGAGTTTATATTAAAAAAAAAAAAAAAATTGTGGCTTCCTCAGTGCTTGGCTTACTGTTAGGAAATGTTAGTGTCATTTTGGAATATTTTAAAATAATTTGGGTAGCTGTGGTAAGCTACTCAACAAGCTATTCAATGTCCTGTAGCCCATCACTTCTACCTCCTTATATAGCACTTTCTCCTTTGCATTATGGGTTAAGGCCTTGCTATTCAAAGTCAGGAGTCTCTGGGTGGTGCAAACAGTTAACGTGCTTGGTTGCTAACCAAGAGGTTGGAGGTTCAAGTTCACCCAGAGGCACCTTGGAAGAAAGGCCTGGCAATCTCTGAAAAATCAGCCGTTGAAAACCCTATGGAGCACAGTTTAACCCTGACACACGTGAGGTCACCATGAGTCAGGATTCACTCTACAGCAGCTGTGAGCCAAAGACCAGCAGTATTGGTGTCACCTGAGAGCTTATTGTTGTTAGTTGTTGTCCACTCGGCTCTGACTCACAGCAACCTTATGTACAAGAGAGCTAAACTTTGTGCAGTCCTGCGCCATCTTCATGATTGTTGGTCTGTATGAGTCCACTGTGTTGTTGAGACTATGTTTAATCCGCTGTAGTTCAGAGCATGTTAGACCTGCAGAATCTCCTCTCCTACCCCCCATCTACTGAAGCAGCATCTACATTTTAACAGACCCCCAAGGTGATTCATAAATACCAAAGTTCTGGAGGGGATTCTTGTTTTACCTGTTTTATTAGATTGACATTTCTGAGGGCAGGGACTATAATTATTCAGCAAATCTCAATTGCACATATTCAATGTGCAAAGTACCTTGTTAGGTCCTGCAGATAATGGAATTCATGAAATGCAGGTATGAGGGGATTGAAGTGGTTAAAGAGGATACATTAATTACATGATTTCTGAACTTTGTTTAAAAATAATCTACAGGAGAGGATTCCCAGAGACTAGTGCCTTGAGATACAAACTAACCCCTGAGGTCACTTTGTAGCTAAATAACAAATTATCTAAAAAAATGATGAATATCAACCTTAAGTACTGTGTGCCTTTAAAAAATCACCTATGTGAGACTGAACCGTCAACAATTACTTTAAAACAAAGATGTGAATGTAAGGGGGCAGGGAAACTAGATTAATGGAAACAGAACGACCAGAACAGAAATAATAAGCATGTCCATGCCTTGTGAAGAACGTACCCAATGTCACTGAGCAACTTGTCTAGAAATTGTTGAATGGGAACCTAAACTGCTGTGTAAACCTTCACTGAAAACACAATAAAATAGTATTAAAATAACAACAATAATAATCTGCAGGAGGTGGAGGGAAGTTGGGAGTATGGATGAAGCAAATGTGGCTAGAAATTGATATTTTTTAAAGCAGGGTGATGGAAACATGGCCGTTGATTATGCTATTCTCTCTGCTTTTGTGTATTTTTGGATTTTTCCATAATAAAAGTTAAAAGTAAAAAATAATGTTGAAGACATTATAAGAGATCATCTAGCTGCTCAAAATAAACTTGCTTCCTGGCCAAATGAAGTAAATTGAGAGTACTGAGAGAATTTATAAATGACATTGCTCAATCCCTCTTAGATTGTCACTAGTTTTGGAGAACTAGTGCAGTAGCGAGAAGTTTTGGAACATTGGTCACGTGCAAATGACTTTCTAATTTTGCAAAAGGAGAGGTGGTGGCCAGTTTCTTTCTGTTGCTTCCAACGGACTTAAGAAAAAGAAGGTGGGAGGGGCAATGTACCCACTCACAAAACAGCTCAGCCCATATGTGGAGTCAGATATGGCCACATCAGGCCACACATATCTTTATGTCTTGCCTCCTTGTTGGCTTAGTTTTCAGGCAGGCGCTTTCCACGTGATGTTGTTGTTAGGTGCTGACTCATAGCAACCCTGTGTACAACAGAACAAAACACTGCCCGGTCCTGTCCCATCCTCACAATTGTCGTTACGCTTGAGCCCATTGTTGCAGCCATTGTGTTAATCCATCTTGTTGAGGGTTTTCCTCTTTTTTGCTGACCCTCTAGTTTACCAAGCATGATGTCCTTCTCCAGGGACTGATCCCGCCTGATAATATGTCCAAAATATGTGAGACGTAGTTTTGCCATCCTTGCTTCTAAGGAGCATTTTGGTTGTACTTCCTCCAAGACAGATTTGTTTGTTCTTTTGGCAGTCCATGGTATATTCAATATTCATCGCCAACACCACAGTTCAAAGGCGTCAATTCTCCTTCAGTCTTCCTTATTCATTGTCCAGCTTTCGCATGCATATGATGCAATTGAAAATACCAATGCTTGGGTCAGGCGCACCTTAGTCTTCAAGGTGACATCTTTGCTTTTCAACACTTTAAAGAGGTCTTTTGCAGCAGATTTGCCCAATGCAATGCGTCTTTTGATTTGTTAACTGCTGCTTCCATAGGTGTTGATTGTGGATCCAAGTAAAATGAAATCCTCGACCATTTCAATCTTTTCTTTGTTTATCATTGCTTATTTGTTTATCATTGCTTATGGGTCCAGTTTTGAGGATTTTTGTTTTCTTTATGTTGAGATGTAATCCATACTGAAGGCTGTAGTCTTTGATCTTCATCAGTAAGTGCTTCAAGTCCTCTTCACTTTCAGCAAGCAAGGTTCTGTCATCTGCATAACACCATCAGCAACTCAAGCCTGGCAACTTCAGAGGAAAGGAAGCACTTCTTTCCCAACACTTGCAGCAGAGGTACTGGGGGAAGAAGGGACCATTGCTCATTGGCCCTCCTTGGGCCACGTGTAGATGCCCAAACCAGTCACTGTGGCTAGAGAGATACAGTGCTCTCATCAGCCAAATATAAGTCACATGCCCATCGAGGAGCTGGATGATGAGCGTCTTAGTCATCTAGTGCTGCTCTAACAAAAATACCACCAGTGGATGGCTTTAACAAAGAGAAGTCTATTTCTCCACAGTAAAGTAAGCTAAAAGTCCATATTCAGGGTATCAGCTCCAGGGGAAAGCTTTCTTTGTCTGTCGGTCTTCTTCTCATCAGTGTTCCCCTGGACTAGGAGCTTCTCCACACAGGGACCCCAGATCCAAAGGACGTGCTCTGCTCCTGGCACTACTTTTATGGTGGTATGAGGTCCCTCTGTCTCTCTGCTCACTTCTCTCTTTTATATGTCAAGAGATTGCCTCAGGACACAGTCCAATCTTGTAGACTGAGTTCTGCCTTACTAACACAACTGCCACCCATCCTCCCTCATTAACATCATAAAGGCAGGATTTACAACATATAGGAAAATCACACAATACCAGGAATCATGGCCCAGCTAAACTGATACACACATTTTTTGGGGAGACATAATTCAATCCATGACAATGAGGTTAGCCTATTCCAGCCGCGCTGGGGAAGAGTGGGAGACTCTTACCGGAAGGAGTAATGAATATATGACAGACAAAATCAACAGCTGTCCACTACAGAAAGAAAAGGTTGATTCTGCAAACTATACTGTCATCTAGGAATAGCTTTGTTAAAGATATAAAGGATGTGGAGACTTCTCATAGCAAGTCAAGGACAATCAGATTTCCTTTTCTGCAGATCCCTGAACTAACAGATCACAATACTGCGCTTGATAGGTTGTTGGTGACTTCGGTCTTTGACAATCTCTGCCATGATATTCTTGTGATAAAATGGAAAATATTGGATAATAGTACAATTAAGAGAAAAAGCAACCTGCTAAATGACTGAAGCTAACCTTTGTCATTATATTTACCCACTCAGCATTCCCATCTTATTTTGGGAGAATTTTCCAGTGTATATAGTGTTGGAGTACTGTAGTGCCCTGGCTCTCACCATGGAAGCAGAAGGGTAAGATTCTTGTTTTCTCCACCTCTTGCCAGCCAGGGCTCAAGCATGTGAATTGGGTTCAGCCACCCCCACTGAGGACTTTGAATTCTTAATGGGGAGATGCTGAGATGCAGAGATGATGTAGAAATCATTCACGGCAACAGCAGCATGAACAATCCAGAAGTGGTAGTGTTCACTGGCAGTGGTACCTATGGCAGAGAAGTGTCATAATTGACTGTTTCTGCAGTCAAAAACCCTGATGGGCACAATGATTGTATTTAAAGGACCCCAGTACTGTTCCAGGATTCTGTCTTCAGCTCTGTCTTTTAGTTTGACATGAACATCAAAAAGGAAATATCAAGTTAGGAGGCACTGATGAAAGTATGGTATTCGTAACTATGGAGGTGATGGTCCTGCTCTATTCTGTTGGTCAGACCCCAGCTGGAATGCTGCACTCAGCCCTGGGCACTACTCTCATATGAGGGAAATAGATATATTAGAGCCTAGTCACAGAAGAATGACCAGATGGAAGGAACTCAGCCATGAAGAACAGTAGAAATGAAGTAGGTATTAGTTAGCCTAGAAAGGAGTTGTCTTCAGATGGGGAGAAGGCATATGGCTGATCTGTTTAAATAGCTGAAAGACCATCAGATGGAAGAGGAATTCAGTTTATTCCCTGTGGTCCCAAGGAATTGACATGACATCACCAATGGAAGCTATAGGGATAGATTTCAGCTTAATATAAGAAGGGCTTAAGAGTCAGATCAGTCATCTCCACAGTGGATCAGGCTGCTTCATGATATAGTGAGCTCCCTGTCACTGAAGGTGTGCACACAAGCGGGATGAACACTCAGAGAGTATATTGTATGTGGGAATCCCTTACTGGATGAAGGTAGGGTGGCCTTCTAGATTTCTTCCAATTTTGAAATCTGACCAAGTCCATAGGGCAGGTTGGGAAGGGCAGGGAACTGGAGGTGGGGAGACCAGAGGTACTGCAAATTGTGAGCTGTCCTGGAGCACAATTCTCAGACACCATCCTAGCTTTAGGAAAGAACAGTATGAAGGATTGATTTATTCCCAATTCTTCATATCCAATCTCTTTGTCATGTGACTTTGAAGTTCCTCCCACTGAAGGCAGAATGTATTTTCCTGTCCCACTATTGTTCTGTTGATCACCTGACTTGCTTTGCACAGAAGGTGGGTGGAAGTGACAATTCCAAGCGTAGGTCTTAAGAGGCATCAGGTTTGTTTCCTCACTGGTATTGTGCTTCTGCCATCATCATGCAAAAAACATGCCCTTGGTTATCTCTGCTCACAGAATGAGAGACACATGGAGTATACTCACCCAGACAACCTACAGCTCTACAGCCTTGTTAAGCAGAGCTGCCCCAGCCACCCATGGACACATGAGAGAGAAATAAATGCTTTATTGTTATTTCTTATGCAGCATTATTATGGAAATAATTAAGACAGACGGGATATTCCAACAGACTTTCAGATATAGCTTCAAAGGCAGTTCCCAGGCTTCTGTTGTCCTTTCTAGGATGTGGGAAAGCAGCACTGGAGGCAAAGAGCTCATCCCAATAGTTCACGGATATATCTTGTCCAGGGTATAATGTTGTTGGAAATGGATGGTCAAGGTCACTGTGTGGGCCCTGGACCCAGTGACAGAGCCACTCTGTGGGGGATGGGGCAAAGGATTAGGGGAAGAAGCAGATTCTACTTCAGATCCTGGGAAGAAGTCCAGATGGGTACTCAGAACAAAATGTAGATGATAGCATCCTGACAGGAATTTGTGTTGTGATGGAGTAAAGATGGCCACAAATTTCTTTGCCACATCTTTCATCAAGAGGTGGAATCTATTTCCCTTCCCGTTAAATCTGGACTGGCCCTGTGACTCATTCTGACCAATAGTATGTAGCAGATGTGTCATTGTAACTTCTAAGTCTTGGCCTTAAGAGATCTTCAGCTCCCTGCTATGCATTTGTAATGTTCCTTCTTAGAGCCCAGCTTCCATGCTGTGAGGAAGCCCAAGAAGCCATGTGGAGAGGTTCATATGGGGGAGAACTGAAATCCCCAGCTAACAGCTCCAACTGAGTGCCCATCTGGCAACAAGCACCAACTTTCAACGGTATGAGGGATGCCATTTATATCTGCAGCTAACATATGAAGCAGAAAAACCACCTGGTTAGTGCACAGAATTGTAATAAATAATAAATTGCTGATGTTTTAGAAAATAATTTTGGAGGTATATTTTTGTATAGCAATAAATCAGGGTGTCTTAGGCTGGGTTCTCTAGAGAAGCAAAACCAGTGAAGTGTATAAATATATATACAGAGACAGATTATATCAAGGAAACAGCTCACATGATTGTAGAGGCTAGACTGTCCCATGTCCGTGGATCAGGGTAGAGACCTCTCCCAAGTCACACAGCCGCAGAAGCTGGCAAGCTCAAGATTGGCAAGTCAGAGAGCAGGGTCCCACTCACAGGCTATGCAGATGGACGAATCCCAAGTTCAGCAGATAAGCTGACAGCTCAAGTCCCAAGAACTGGAGATGAGATGACAGGAGGCAGCCGCAGGATCCAGAGAGAGCAAAAAGCCAGAGTGTCTGCTTATATACAGATGTGGGCCACACCTCCAAGGAGACTCCCTTTCATCTGATTGGCTACTCACAGTATACTCAATCATGGGAGTGATTACATTGAAACTCTGAGAATCATGGCCCAGCCAAGTTGACACATAATCTTAACCATCACACAGGGGTTGGCAAACTTTTTCTGTAAAGGGTCAGACAGTAAATATTTTAGGCTTTGCAGGCCATATCGTCTCTGTTGCAACTTCTCAATTCTGCCATTGTAGCACAAAAGCGGCCATAGATGATATATAAACAAATGGGCATGGTTGAGTTCTAACAAAATTTTATTTACAAAAACAGATGATGGGTTGGATTTGGCCCATAGGACGTGGTTTGCCAACCCCTGTAATAGATAATTAAAACAGAAATTGGTATTTGGAAGTGTGGTGCTTCCATAACCAAAACCTAAAACATATGCCATTGACTTTGAGGCCAGGAAGTTCTCAGAGTCCTAAACGGTAGTGAGGAGGATGCAACTGTAGTAAGGGAATTGTTACTGGATGTCCTAGTCATCTAGTGCTGCTCTAACAGAAATACCACAAGTGGATGGCTTTAACAAAGAGAAATTTTTTCTTTCACAGTCTAGTATGATACAAGTCCAAATTCAGAGCATCAGCTCCAGGGGAAGGCTTTCTCTGTCAGCTCTGGAGGAAGGTCCTTGTCATTAGTCTTCCCTTGGTCTGGGAGCAACTCAGCAAAGGAATCTCAGGTCCAGATAAGGGGCTCTGCTCTAGGCACTGCTGTCTTGGTGGTATGAGGTCCCCAACTCTCTGCTTGCTTCCCTTTCATCTCTTGTAAGATAAAAGGTGGTACAGGCCACACCCCTGGGGAACTCCTTTTATACTGGATCAGGGAGGTGACCTTACTAAGGGTGTTACAGTTCCACTCTAATCCTCTTTAACATAAAATTACAATCACAAAATGGAGGACAACCATACAATATTGGGAATCATGGCCCAGCCAAATAGATACACACATTTTTGGGGGAACATAATTCAATCCATGACACTGGAGATTACCGAGAACCTAAGTTACACACTGTCAACATGCAGTGACGTGGGCTAGAGAAAATGTATCAAATGAACTTGTAGTCTTGTTATGAAAATTTTGAGGAAAACTGTTGAAAGTTCCAATGGGTTCCCTTTAGCTGCTTATGAAAAAGTGTAGGAAGAAGGAACTATTTTTATTTTAAGCAGAATTTAGAGAAATTATAGAGGGCCTAAGACGGTCTCTCCAGCCAGCAAAAAATTCTCGAAGTAAATTAAAACCTAGAGGGAAAGATTAATTTCAGGACATTCCCCATAAAACATGGCCTCAGGGTCAAGGATGTGGCTGTTAAGACTCTTTGTTAAACTCTCTGAAAGATTTAAAACAGTTTCTCCTAGATCTCTCAGCTAGACAAAAATGCTTCTGAGAATCTTAAGGGTTTGTCCCCCAGCACCCTATCTCACAACCTATCTTGAGATTTGGGGGTGTGGTTTTTGTCCAATGGAGTGAAACCCAGTAAGATTCAGGGGAAACCCACAAAGTTGTTTTTAAAGAGAATTGTACTAGCATGAGCACCACTGGCTTGGACTAAAAATAGACAAAGACAGTTCAAAATGAAAAGAGAACACTGAGCACCCAAACTTCATTGTGTGAAGCAGCCTGAAAAAGCTACTCAGCTGCCAACAGGGGCTATTTCTTATGGAAAAGGTAGAATGGCTCAAAGGAGGGAGCCAAGAGGCCAGAGGGTAACAGATAAGTACCACTGGGACTCACTCATAGGGAGCATATCTCTCCTCTAACCAGCATAGATTCCCTGACTCCAGATCAGGGAGAGTTGGCAATATGTGCATGGTTGGATTTCAGATTTGCTAAGGACCAGTGACTAATATGTGCCTCTTATCCCTCCCCCAAGCCTCAATCTAAATGGAAGTGTCTATTGTGGTTTTCCTGTCCCTGTCTTCTCACTGTATGTTGGAGATGTGTAGGAAAGATAACTCACAGAAAAGTTGCAAATTTAGTACAAATAATTTTTTGAACTATTTAAGAGTAAGTTTCTGATAACCATATTACCATGAAATCCTTTAATGCATATTTTGAACATAATCATAGCACAACCACCAAAGTCAGGAAATTAACATTGATACAGTACTATGATCTTATCCTTAGTCCCTATTCAAGTTTTACCAATTGTCCCAATAATATCCTTTATAGCAAAAGGATCCACCTCAGAATCACATGTTGCATTTACTTGTCATTTCTTTTTAGTCTCCTTCAATCAGGAAAAATCCCTAAGTCTTTCCTTGACTATCATGACCTTGACATTTTTGAAGATTTCAGGATGGTTATTTTGTAGAGTATCTCACAGTTTGGATTTCTGTGCCATTTCTTCCTAATTAGATTCAGCCTATGCATTTTTGATGGGACTATATAGAAGTGATGCTATATTCTATGCATTACATTATCTCAGCAGGTATACAGTTTTATTTTGTCCCACTATAGATGATGTTCATTCTGGTCATTTGATTAAGGTGTGTTTGCCAGGCTTCTGTATGGTAAAATTACTCATTTTCCATGAAAATTATAAGTATTTTGTTGGGGGGTACTTTGGAATTATGTAAATATCCCACTATTCATCAAACTTTCATTTATTTATCTATATTTATATTAGTATAGACTCAGTTTTAAATACTACCGATATGAACTGTTACTATCAATATTTATTTTCATGCTCAAATTGTCCAAGACATGGCCAATAGGAGCCCCTTCAAATTGATTTGTGTCCTTTTGACATACCCTCATCATTCTTTGTGTGCTTCCTTACTTTCTGGCATAAGATTTTCCAGTGTAATCTTATAATTTCCCTGGCCCATCCCTGGACTTAGCCTTTTCTCTATGAATTCCTTGTTCCTTTTATTGGAGAATGGTATTCAGAAACCAAGATTTAGGTATTAGATGCGTTTGTTGCTACTGGGAAGTTTCTGCTCCCAGGCCTTCTCCCAGATACCCACACCCACACCCACATTTGTATCTGTATTTATTTCATTATCTATTTATTGAAAACCATGAATTCATACTAATTTCTGCAATTCCAATAAAGTACCATAGGGTTCATTTTAGTTTCCTCCCTGTCCATACTTGTAACTTCTTCTTTGACAGTCAGAAATTTAGGTTACTGTCATTATCCACATACATATTTGCTTATTTAATCAGTCTCCCTGTAGTTAATAATTTCCTCATCCACTTTGGGCTCTAACACCCTGTGCTAGGCTGCCCTGCTTTACAGAGCCCTCCTGCCCCACCCAGGTTTATGCCCTCTTTACCTTGCTTGGCCTTTGACACCCTGCTGGGATGTCACCCTCCCCAATCCTCACCCCACCCCTCCTCCTCATCCTGATTGGGCTTTGACACTCTGTCTAGGCCATTTGGACTCTTTGCTCAACCCTACCTAATGGCTTTGGACTGAATTGCTCAGGAAGAGGGAGAAGAAAAAGAAGAGGAAGAAGGTAACTTGTTTTATAGTTCATAGGACCCTGCACCTGAGGAACCATACCTGGACTTGATGAGATTCTGAGCCTGAAGCAGTAATCTGTGGCCGCTGGGCAAACTAAGGCGGATTAAAGATAGCTGCAAACTCTTTGGCTCTCCTCCCATGAAGAGGTGTAGTCTATTTCTACTCCCCTTGACTCTGGACTGCCCTGTAACTTGTTTTAATAGAATGCCACAGAAGTGAT
Organism: Dugong dugon; assembly: GCA_030035585.1. Classification (NCBI taxonomy): domain Eukaryota; kingdom Metazoa; phylum Chordata; class Mammalia; order Sirenia; family Dugongidae; genus Dugong; species Dugong dugon. Next base: position 36,914,312 of record CM057471.1, on the reverse strand, counting down.
GCTTAAGGCTGGGCCTTAAGAAATTTCCATCTTCTTTATGCTAGAAATGCTCCTTTTTGGAAGGTACTTTCCAGATTGTGAGGAAACTCAAGCATCCATGTGGAGAAGCCTTTGTGGAGAGGTCCATGTGATGAAGAACAGAGGCCTTCTGACCTACCATTCATTCTGAGCTCCCTGCCCCCAGCCAACACCAACTGCCAGCCATGTGAGTTAGGCCATTTTGGAACTTTGAACTGCACCCAGCTGCCACATGAAGCCAAACCGCCCAGTCAACCTACACAATTGTGAAAAATGTTGTTTTAAGACACTAAGTTTTGGGGTGGTATGTTATGCATCAATAGATGACTGAAATAACCGTCCACATGTGCCAGGCACTATTTCATACCATTCTGATCTACGGGGGTGAAACAGCGATATAAACTGACACAGGGATGGATTACCCAATGAGCAAGGTATGCCCTCACTTAGATATGGTGAAAAACAGGTGAAATTGTGCACTACAGATTAGTAAGTAAGCACATTTAAGCCCCTGCTTACCTTGCTTACTGGTTAATTCACCCCTGAGGCAAGTACAGAAGAGGATGGTACTGTACGAGAGCAGAGGAGCAGTCACTAATCAGTCTAGGGTAGCCTGCAGGGAGAAGCAGCTGCATGATTCTGGGCAGATGAGCACTGGAGAGGCAAACTGACTGCCAAGTCTAGATCCCAGTTCTTAGCCAGTCAACGACTTCCTCCTCTAGGTATCTCACCTGATGAGACCGATTCTTCACCCGATAAAGTGGAAAGGGCTGGAGACAATGGGGAAGAAGGCTGCCTGGTCTCCCTAACACCAGTTCATGTTTGGACAGCTAGACAATGTTGTTCTAAAGGCTTTTGTACCTTCTGGAACTTTCTGAAGCAAGAAATGTCCCATTTCTAAGTGCCTCTGGGTCAGGGTGTTCATGCCTTAGTGAACGCTACATGTTCCCTAGGGGTAGATAATTCACAAGTGTTGTTCCTTTTGCTTGATTCTTGACCACAGAGAGGGTATTGGGACAGGTCTGTGACCCCTAATATTCCCTTGATCCTGTCTCCTGGTCATCATTTGTACATATGGAAGGCACATCTCCATTTCCCTCTCTTCTCATTTGACAGATGGGGGACTAATCTGATCCATCCTCACTCACCATCTAAGCAGAATTTTTCTCTAGGCACAGCTTCACCCTCACTGACCTCCTGGTGAACAACTCTATGTACTTTTGTGTTCTAAAATAACTCAGCAATAGTTCCTCCTTTCTCTCCTTCTCCCATCATTAAACAATCTTAAATATTCACTTAACAGGTATCTTTGAAAATTTTATTCAATGTCATCTATGTGCCAGGCTCTGTTCTAGGGACCAAGGATACTGTAGTAAGAAAGTTCCTGCTCTCATGGAGCTGCTCTTCTATTGAAGGAGACAGAAAACAACAAATTAACAAACTTGCTGCATAATGTGGGGTAGTGATACCTGCTCTGAAAAACATCAAGCAGGTTAAGCAGATTTGGGTTGGGGACTATACTAGATAGGGTAGTCTGGGAAGGCCTCTCATATAAGGTGACATTTCAGAGACTTGAATTATAGGGAAAGACTGTTTCAGACTAGGCAAACAGCAAGCACAAAGGCCCCAGAGGCAGGAAGAAGCATGGCAAGCTCAAGGAATAGCAATTAGGCTAGTGTGGCTAAAGTGGGAAGAACATGGTAGACAGTGGTAGATGAGAGTGGGTAGATAGATAGGAACCAGATCAGACAGGGCTTCTATGGATTTGGATTTTGTTCTGAATAAAATGACATGATCTAATTTAGGCTTACAAAGATGTCCATCGATGCTGTGTGGAGAAGACTGGGGAGGGGGTGTGGAGGAGGTGGAAGCATGGTGACCAGTTAGGAGGGTACTGTATAATCTAGTGGTGGTTTGGTCCAGGATGGTTTTAGCAGAGTTAGTGAGTGGTTGAATTCTGATGTTTTGAAGGGGGCACTGATAAGACTTGCTGAGGGACTGGAAATGGCACCGCAGAGTAATAGAGACATATCAAGGACATCTTTTCAGTTTTGAACAATGGTGCCATTCTCTGAGGTGGTTAAGCATGGGAGTGGAGTGTAGGGAGTAAGTTGTAGGGGCAGGATGTGTTGAGTTTGAGATACACAGTTGAATACATGTATGAATCTGGATGTCAGGGAAGAGGTCCAGGCTAGAGACAGAAATTTTGGAGTCATCAGCATACAGATATTATACATAAATTACCTCTAGGGAGTGAGTGTAGACAGAAAAGAGCATCATGGACTATGGCCTGAGGCCTTCAACAACTGGAGAAGAGGAGGAGCCCACAAAGGAGACAGAAGAGTGGTCAGTGAAGCAAGAAAGATTAGGAGGAAGATCAGGAGAGTGTGATGTCTAAAAACACCAAGTGAAGAAAGCAGATTCTGTATCATCACAACCAAGTGTCAACTCCCAAGCCTCAGCTTTTTTCCTCTGTGAAATGGAACAGTAGGAACACCTACTTTATGGCATTGTTAGGATTAAATGAGATAAAGCATATAAAGCAGTTAGGCCTGTGCCTGACTGGCATATAGTAAACTCAATATATGCTAGCTAGTACTATCATTAGGAGCCCTGGTGGTGCAATGGTTAAGTGCTCGGCCGCTAACCAAAAGGTTGGCAGTTCAAACTCACCATGGGAGAAAAGGCCTTGGGATCTGTTCCTGTAAAGATTACAGCCTAGGGCAGTTTTACTCTGCCCTGTAGGATCACCATGAGTCATAGTCAGCACAAAACAACAACAGTATTATCATTAGAGTACCTGGGTGGTGCAAATTCACTGTTTTGTTAATGCTCTCACTGCTGTTGGAAAGGTTAGAGGTTTGAGTCTACCCAGAGGTGCCTTGTAAGAAAGGCCTGGCCATCTACTTCTGAAAAATCAGCCACTGAAAACTTCATGGAAGCACAGTTCTACTCTCACACACACGGGGTCACCATGAATCAGAATCAACTTCGTGGCAACTGACTAGTATTATTAACCCCTGCTTCTGAGCTGGCTGGTGTGTTTGTGTGTCCGTCGGGGGGGAATTGGCACAGCTTCCACGTCCCCTTAAATGACATAAATGACCTCATTAGTGAGGTGTCTCTGCTCACTCAGGCACCAGGTGGGCCTGAGGAGTAGCCTCTGGGTGAAGTGGCTTCAGCACCCAAGCCTCTCACTAACGGTCTCCAGCCCTTGCTTGCAAATAAACAAGGGGAAAAACCATTGTGTCAATTCCGACCGAAAACGTGTGGTAAATAAAGGTTTTAAAGCCAGAATTCTGCCTCAGGTGTCTCACTGGCTGTGGGACCTTAGGCAAGTTTCTTTTTTTCATTAAAAAAAATTTTTTTTTATTGTACTTTAAGTGAAGGTTTACAGAACAAATAGTTTCTCAGTAAACAGTCAGTACACATATTGTTTTATGTCATTGGTTAACAACCTCATGACATGTCAACACGTTCCCTTCTCGGCCTTGGAGGACCTTTTTTTTTTTTGGTGAAAATATACATAGCCAAAGATACACCATTTCAAAAATTTCTATACGTACAATTCAGTGATGTCGATTACGTTCTTCCAGTTGTGCAGCTATTGTCACTTTAGATGGTTTACAGATGAAAATAGTTTCTCATTAAACAGTTAGTACACATGTTGCCCTATGACAATGGTTAACAACCTCACAACACATCAACATGGTCCTTACTCAGCCTTGGGTTCTCTATCACCAGCTTTCCTGTCCCCTTCTGCCTTCTAGTCCTTGTCCCTGGACTGCTGTGCCTCATTAGTCCCATTTTGTTTTATGGGGCTGTCCAATCCCCTGCTGAACAGCGAACCTCGGGAGTGATTTCACCACTGAGCTAAAAGAGTGTCCCGGGGCCATACTCTCGGGGTTTTTCCAGTCTCTGTCAGGCCAGTAAATCTGGTCTTCTTTTGTGTGTGCGTTAGAATGTTGTTCTACATCCTTCTCCAGCTCTGTCCAGAACCCTCTGTTGTGATCCCAGTCAGAGCAGTCAGTGGTGGTAGCCGGGCACCACCTGTCTGTACTGGACTCAGTCTGGTAGAGGCCTTGGTAGCTGTGGTTCATTAGTCCTTTGGACTAATCTTTTCCTTGTATCCTGTTCTCTTCATCCTCCCTTGCTCCTGAAGGGGTGAAACCAGTGGAGTATCTTAGATGGCTGCTCACAGGCTTTTAAGACCCCAGACGCTACTCACCAAGGTAGAATGTAGAACATGGTCTTTATAAATTGTGTTATTTAGGCAAGGTTCTTATAACCTCTCTAAGCATTTAATTCTTCATCTGTAAATACTTCAACAGAATGTTTGAAGATTAGAAGTACGAGATACAGAGATTAGCGATAAAAGCAGGTCTGAGTGGAAAGTCCGCCAATAAAACCGGCTGCTCTTCTGCGTGCCCGCGTGGGAAATTACAGTAGCTTCTTGCCACCCTCTCACCTTTCACTCAAATGTATTCTCACGGGGGAAAGAGGCAAAACCGAGCTGGGTGGGCCCTACTATACAGGAGACGAGAGAAGGGGCGACTTGCAGGGCCCCCATATTAGCAGAGGGGGCTAGCCGGGCTAAGGAAGGAGAGTTCCTAATGTTCCAGAGAATCCCTCAGTGGCGTTCCCAAGCCCCGCCAACCGTCGGAGCCCGTTTCCTAGGCGACCTTTCTCCGTCCCTCTTCCTCACCCCAACAGGCCTGCAGAACCCACTGGCTGGACAACCACGGTCCCCAACCCCATAAGACAGCGCGTCGCTTGCTCCCTCCCTCCGCCCTCTCTGCCACCGCGCTGCAGGCCCAGGCTGCACGGACTAGGGGGACAGCCGACCGCGCCTCGGCCCCGCCGTCTTTGCACCCATGGAAGTGACGGCACCTCTCGAGGGCAGTTCGGAGGAGGCTTGGTAGCTACGGAGGCCCTACGGCGAAGGCCCAGGAGGAGAAGGGCTGTGCGCTGCAGAATCCCAACCTGAGATGGAGAGCAACGCGACCACCGACACAAACCTTCAGCGCCCCAGGCCCCGCCCTCCTCGCAGCTCGGCCCTGCCTCCCCAGGCCCCGCCCAACTAGCAAATCGGCCCCGCCCCTCGATCCCGCGCCCCCGGAGGCCCCGCCCCCTCTCTCCTCCAGAAAGCACTGCTCCCGGCCCCGCCCCCGCCGGCCGCCCCGCCCCGCCCCCGCCGGCGTCCGGGGCGCCCTTCTCCTCCCTCATCCGTGGGGCCCGCGGGAGTCTCCGGGTTTCGTCTCTCGTCAGCTGGCGCCGCGCTCCCTTGCCTTTCCTCGGCTCCTGTCCTAGTCTGTGTGGTCGGTAGGTTTTGACTGGCGGCCCGCGGGCGGGCCGCCCTGCCCACGTAGGGCTCATCCCGCTTTTAAGTCGGCGGCGGCGGCGGCGGGAAGATGAGGTTTCGGGAGCCTTTCCTGGGCGGCAGCGCCGCGATGCCGGGCGCGTCCCTGCAACGGGCCTGCCGCCTGCTCGTGGCCATCTGCGCGCTGCACCTCGGCGTCACTCTCGTTTACTACCTGTCCGGCCGTGACCTGAGTCGCCTGCCACGGCTGATTGGAGTCCCCTCACCGCTGCAGGGAGGTTCGAACAGCGCCGCCACCCTCGGGAAGCCCTCCGGCGAACTCCGACCCGGAGGGGCCTCGCCGCAGCTGCCTTTAGACGCTTCCTCCGAGCCGCGCCCCAGTCGCGGCCCCGGCCCCGGCCCCGCGAGCAACTTGACTACGGCCCTAGTCGCCCCCACCACGGCAGTGTCGCTGTCCGTCTGCCCTGAGGAGTCCCCTCTGCTCGGTAAGGACTCCGGTCGGCGTTAGTCCGAGGGCTAGGACTCCTCCACATTTCCCCGACAGGGTACCCCCGGACAGTCCCCGTGCCCTCTTCCACGATAGCCCTCCTCCCTATTCCGTATCAGAATCCCTAATCCCAAACGGAGGCTCCGGGCTGGATAGGGGAGAGAGTTGGAAAGTTGGTCCCTTGGGATTCTTGTTGGAAGCTGGGGAGGGAGCTGTGTAGGGAAGCCCCTTGCCACAGAACCGGAGAAGGCTTTGGAGACGTCCCTACGCGGGCCCAAGCCTCAGGAAGTTTTGGAATTTCTGTCTGCTTAGGGTTTGGAGCAGCCTGCGCCCTGCTTACCCTGGTAGGGACCTCGAGACAGCTCAGAGTAACCTTCCTCCTTTTGGGAGCCTGGCGATGAGACTTGTAGCGGGGGAGGGAGCTGGCTTCCCAGTTCACATCTGTCTTCCCATAAAGCCACTTCTCTTGAGTGTAGGTTAACTTTTCTGTTGAGCCTTTGGTCAAGTGACTTACTTCTGTAACTCTCTGGTTTCTCATCTGGTAACTGGGGGTAATAAATGGTACCTATTTAAAGAAGATTGTTTGGGAAGATTAAATGATACAATGTAAACAAGAGTTTACAATTAATGAAGGTAAACCTTCAGTATATTGTCACATTGTGTTCAGTTCCTTCTCTGCGTAGATCCTTGCTTTCAGGCTTCCTCCCCTGTTTCCTGTTCATGAAAGTCCCCAAAACCTAAGTGAGCAGGGTCGGTCCTCCCCCCGGGGCAGAGAGACTCTGTGTGTGTTTGTGTGTGTGTGTGTGTGTGTGTGTGTGTACACGTACATACATGTGTAATGTGTGTGTACTCAGGGGACTGGAAAGCTAAAATATAACCAGTCAGTGCCAGATTGTCCCTTCCTGAGAGGGGCCTGGAGTCTGAATTCTGGCTGGAACTCTAGCCCTCAGCCCCTGTTTCAGCAAAGGCCGTGATCTTGGATTTGCATTCCTTAGGTCAGGAAGAGGTTGATTGCGCTCCTGTCCAGACTTCTCCTTGCCCTGTAACGCACAAGCCCTCAGGCCCAGTATAGCTACAGGTTGCTCCAGGGTTACCAGACAGGTGGCCGCTCCTTTCTAATGGCAGGTTTTAGAGAATGTTGTTCTGAGGGGCCCTGGCAGAGGGGCAGGCATCCTGCCAATCCTAGCTCTGTCACTTTCCCACAAAGCCCTGGTGGAGCAGGCCTACATGCTCTTGCTCAATTTCTCCAATAATTACTTCAATATTTTCATATCAAGTTTGGGAGGAATCTCTTGGAATTGGTCAGACATGACTTGTGGTAATGAGGGGGACTTTTTTTTAAAGCAGGAAATGAAATTTTCAGACTTAGTCTGAGAAGCAGACTGGTCCTATAAAATGAAGTAGAACCTTTGCCTTAGTGAAGTGTCTGACCTCAGGCATCTTACAGAGTGTCTCCGAGCCTCTTCCTCAAGTGTGAAATAGGATTGTCCATACATACCTATAGGGTTATTTTTAGAACTAAATGAGATTTAGGACTAAATATGTGGTGCATAGAAAGTACTCAGTACTTGGTGGTTAGTAGTAATATTTGCCTGAGACCTTGAAGTTCCATTTTCGCAGACTCCCATGGTGATGGCTCTGAACAGCAGAGAGAAGGGGAAGCGGGTGAGTCCCCAGACCACAGAGAGGACAGGTTTTATGCTTTTGTTTGTTTTTAATTGTTCCCTGGACGTTGTGCAGAAAGATAAAGGAATAAGAAATTAAAGAAAAGCACCCTAAAGTTCATTAGATTAGTGTGTGAAGTGTAGGATTTTCTCACTGAAGTATGATGGTAGCTTTGCTGTTTTGTTTTGTAACTGTTGCTAGTGATCAGCTAGCTCCTCACCAGTTACTGGTGATTTTGAATTGACTCTGTGCTGGCATGCTGAGAGCTGGAAAGTACTTCCTGAAAGATAATGTTTTGGAGGACCATCAGAGAGGCCCTTCACCTTCTCTAGTTTAGCTGCCTTGTGTGCAGTGCATGGGACCGTGATGTTTAGGTAGCTGCTGAGGCAACCCTAGAAAGTGAGGGCGGAGGGCTCTTCTTCATTTTTATTGAGTGCTTAGGTTCGAGTGGTTGAGTGCAGCTCACCCAGTGGAGGTTCCTGATTAGGAGGGGCCTTGAGAAAGCGGAAAGTCTCCCTGGGGGTGTGTGGGTGAGGGGAATGGAGCCCATCTGTTCCACTGGGCAGGTGTCAGCTAGAGCCCTTGCGGGTTGGTTTTGAGGTTGGTGGGGAAAGCATACGTGGGGTTTAGAGTTGTGGCCTTTTCACTACTTGCAGTTTCTTTCCCTGACTCGGCTCTACTTTCTAGTGTCCAGGTATCTGGCCCAGATGCTTCATCCTCTACCGGCTGGTAGGTGATGGGTAAAGGCCTGCCCTTCCCTGGAGGAGGCAGGCATCAGACTGGGCTGCTGATGGGTCACTGTTTGATCTGTTGCTGGGTTGGTCAGAGCCTTGGACTAGACCTCAGATAAAACCGAAAAACCCAAGCCTGTTGCTGTCGAGTTGGTTCTGACTCTTAGTGACCCTATGTGTTACAGAGGAGAGCTGCTTCATAGGGTTTTCTTGGCTGTAATCTTTATGGAAGTAGATTACCAGGCGTTTCTTCCGTAGCACTGCTGGGTGGATTTGAACCACCAACCTTTTGGTTAAACCTGTACCAAACCAAACCTGTTGCCATCGAGTCGATTCCAACTCTTAATGATTCTATAGGACAGAGTAGAACTGCCCCATAGGGTTTCCAAGGCTATAAATCTTTATGGAAGCAGACTGCCACGTCTTTTTCCTGCTGAGTGGCTGGTGGATTTGAACCTTTTGGTTAGCAGCCAAGCTCTTAATCACTGTGCCACCAGGGCTCCAACCAGTTAGTTGAGCACATACCATTTGTGCCACCCAAAGACCTTATTAGACTTCAGGTAGGCAGGTTTGAATCCTGCTTCTGTCTACACTAGCAGTGTGACCTAGTAGTCCTCTCCCCCATGAGACAGTGTGAAACCTCCACAGTGGGCTGTTCCTGAGGATTCCTACAACTTTCCTCAGGCACTGGCCACTCCTCAGCGCTGTCCCAGGCCCCTCAGGGGGCTGGGCACCGTTCACTCCACTGACCCTGGCGGTGAGGCTCCATTTCTGACAGCCTGGGTGTTTGCCTGAGATCTAGTCAGCCTGGGAGGAGCAGCGGCTTTGTGTTTCTTTTCTCCGGAATGTTTATCTCTGCTCAGATTTGGCGGCAGCTCAACCTGACTTGATCAGCTGTGGCATTGCCAGCCTGGAGAGGGGTGTGGTGGGGGGTGGGCGGCACATCAGACAGAACTGCTTAGGGGAGGCAGGGCTGGCCTGGGGGCTCAGCAGGGGCCAGCTCTGGAGGGGACAGCCCCCTCAGGGTACATGGGGGTGACTACAGGACTGCTTAAACTCAGAGGCCCCTCTTGCCCAGCTCTGCTTTGAGGGGACCTCCTTCGTTTGTTCAAGAAGGAAGACTCTGAGGTGGATGCTGGGGAGTCCTGGGGACCTGGGCCAGCAAACAGCAGCTGCAGGTAGCCAGGACCCTGGGAGAGCACTTGTCCATGAACCAATCTCCTGGCTTTTATGGGGGCTGTCAGCTTAGCCTCTGCCATGGTTTGGAAGACAGCACTTGCTAGGTCTCTGCTGGGCTTGGCTCTCGGGTGATTCTCCATCAGCACATTGTCCCTGGCGTATGCAAACACACGGACGTAAGCAGGCTGCCCGGGGCAGAGTGTCCTTTGAGAATGCCTGTCCTGGCCTCAGCTCTGGGAGGGGCTCTCTTGTCCCCTTGGGGATGGGTTTTTGGAGCCACGTCACCTTCTGTGCTTGGGGTGGGGCCCTATCTTGTGGGTGAGGGGAGCAGAGAAACTCACCTGTGTCTAGATGTTGAAGCTTTGGGAGGTTAGGAAACTAGTTCTTTGAACCAGTTTTGTCCTGTTGTTTTTTCTGGGGAAAAATATTATCGGCATCTACATGGACATGCCTTCTTGTCTAATAGTCTGAGATTGAGAAATACTGTCCATAACTGTCAGGCTCGCTCTCTTGGCGAAACTTGGTTGCTTTCTTCCACTCAGCCTGATGGTGCCTGCCAGTTGTGATTCATCCCAGACTTTCAGCAAGTGAGGGGACCTCCCCCTTCGGCAGTAGGGCCTCTGATGAACCAAGTGACAGCTCCTTGGGGCATGAACAGTTATCCGGTGCACACAGGGGAGCAAGAGCTAAACATGGGATTGGACTCAACTGCAGCTTCTTGGAACCATAGCCTCCCAGGATGCCCCCCCTCCCTCATTGTGCTAGAAAGGGAAGGGGTCTTGTGCCACACAGCCAGGGAGTGGCCAGCTAGGATTGGAACTCAGGTATCCTACTTCCTAGCCAGTGCTTCTCCCTGAGGTTATTGTTGAGTAGACACTGAGGTGTAGAGGCTCACGGGTAGTTTGATGTGGCTTAGAGTTCGGAAACTCTGTTAGGTGTGTCTGTGGGTCCTTCTGAAAGGTCTTCTATAGTGGCAGCTAACCTGAGTGTTCTTGATAGCTAGGGCATCTGGTAACTTCTTCCATTCAGTTCCTACAGTGTGTCTGCACTGTGCTGGGTGCTAGAGCTACAAAGAGAAAGAAGGCAAAGTATCTCCCTTTTAGGAACTTATAATTTAGGCAGGGAGGCATAATTAAACAGTTCTGATGTCGTTTAGGGAAACCAAAATGTGTATGTGTAATTTCTTTCTTTCAGAAACTCACAGATTGGTTTCAAAGTTTTCCAGTCCTGGTTTATTTGATTGTGTGAAAATTTTCCTCTCATTTCTTTCTGAAACCATGAATTAGCTCTGCTGGGTAATTGTTAACTTGCTGCTTTATAATGATTATAACGAGACGTCAATAGCCATATGCCTGGGTATTAATGCTGTCTTTGGACAGCAGCAAGGTCAGGATTTCCAGGCTGAGACTAGGCTAATTTATGGGTTGGGAATGACAGGGCAGTTAATGCCAAAGGAGTTTGAGCCCTTTCATGGATTCCGCCCTGGGGACCGTCCAGACTTTGGGGGCAATGCTGGCAGACTCATCCCCTCTGGGCTCAGCTGGGCTGTGAGTGTGCGTGAAAGGGGCCCAGTCATCCTGCAGTTAAACCTGGTGGCTCCTCCACTGCCCACTTACCCAGTGCCTCCTGCACCTTGTTCCCAACTCAGTGTTCCCTGCCTGTTCCTGACAAAGAATCAGAGACTGGATTCTGTTTGAATCCAAGTCTACCTGGAAATTCCAGTTTTCCTTATCTAGTTGTCTTGGAATAAATGATCTGCCCTTGCAGCTTAAATCCCTTGTGGGTCTGGCACTGTGGCTATTTGACATTTGGCTCTGGCATGGCCTGGGGTGGTCTCTGGGCAATGAGGTCACTGGAAAGGTCAGCCAGCCAGACCCTGGCTCCTGGGGGAGTTAATGAGGCACGGGATTGGACTTGGTGACCTCCATGGGGCCCCTCTTGCCCCTAAACTTGGAGAGGGATCCTGGGAGCTAGGCTGTGGCTGTGATTGTAAAGACTTGAGTGGCTGTGGGGTGGGGATGGGCTCTGTGTTTACTTGGATCCACGCAGGGTGAGGTGAGGCGGTCACCAGCTTGGGGAGAGATCTTTGGATCCTCTTCTACAAATCAGAGACCTCCAGATTGGAAGGCTAGGGTATCTTGTGGGGGTACAGGGTGGCTGGGAGCTAGTTCTGGGTGAACGTGGCCTAAAGGGATTCGTACTTAGAAGACAGAAGGGGTGAGTCACACACTCGGTGTTTCAGGTTCCACTTTTCAGCCTGGTCTCAGCCTGCCCCTTCCCTGCCCAAATGAAGGCTGGGGATTATGCAGTTGGTTGTTGCTGAATTGTTCGGCAGTGATTTTAATGCCTGGGCCAGGTGTGATATGTAACTATCCCTCTATCCTCCTGTTACCTCTCCAGAGCCCCTCACAAAGTCCAGAGAGAGGAAAATGGTTTTCCTCACAGGGATGCTGGGACCTAGAGCTACGGTCTTCTTTGCTTTTGCCTTTTTTTTTTTTTTTTTTTTAAGAGGGAACGGGGACTAATCACTTCCCCCTTTTTATAAAAAGTAATTAATTAAGGCCCATTGAAAATAATTCGGAAAATTAGAAGAGGTAGAAAATCCCACCCATACTGCTGTCACCCAGAGGAAAACTTGTTGGCATATTTCTTATTGGTTATTTTTTTCTGTACATGTTTAAGAATATCATTGATATCTTTATAGATGGATAGATGGAACTACATAGATGGGTATAGATAGCCCAATGTCAAGCATTTTTCATTTAAGATTCTGTCACAAGCTTGGTTCTAAAACCCAAAACCCAACCAGTTGCTGCGGAGTTGACTCCAACTCATGGCAATCCCATGAGTGTCAGAGTAGAACTGGCCCCCATAGCTTGGTCTTATACCTTTAAAAAACAAAGGCAGCATCTGTCAGCTGAATATGGTGTAACTTTCTTTATCATTCAATTGTTGTTGAACATTTATGTTGTCTTCAGCATATATATATGTGTATATATATAATATACATCCGTATGTATGTGTATCTTTCTATATATATGGAGTCCTGGTGGCATAATGGTTAAGAGCTGTGGCTGCCAACCAAAAGCTTGGCAGTTTGAGTCCTCCAGCTGTTCCTTAGAAACCCTATGGGGCAGTTTTACCCTGTCCTGTAGGGTTGCTATGAGTCAGAATCAACTGGATGGTGACGGGTTTGGGTTTATATATATGTATATGTATGCACATGTATATATGATGTATACGTGTATATATATGTACATATATATGTATAATTATTTATTTTGCTTCCATTTTTTCTTAGTGGTATGGTGAGTTTTGTGCATAAAACTTTACGTACTTTTGGGATTGTTTCCATAGGATAGTTTCCTAAACAGGAGAAAAGAGGTGAATGCTTTTTGAGAAGGTTTTGGTTTTTAAGCTAGTCTTACTAAGGGATGGGCCCATTGGAAATTAAAGGTTTACTTAGAGCTGGCAGATGAGTATCACTTATTGATGAATTAAAGATGTGTCTAGAATTCTGATTAAAAAGGAAACTATGTCCAGAAAGCGCCTGGGGCAGGGGCAGAGGGCCAGGCTGCAAGACAAGCTTTTGGGATAAGGCTGAGCAGAAATCTGCTGTGAACAGAATCAGGGGGGTGATACCCCAGGAGTCAGCTTTCTCAGTAACTTCTCCGTTTGTCTCCTTAGCAGCCAAGTCTCTGGGCTAGGCTTCCGTGGACTGTGGAGCAGGGCTCTGGTGCTGGGTGAACACCAGCTAGCTCACCCAGTGCTTTTGACCTGACTGAAATGTGACCATTTCCATGGGAGGTATGGGAAAAAAGCTAGCAAATCAGACTTTGAAACATACAGAATAGCTCTCCCACTTCCAGAGAGCTCTTAGATCTGGGGATGGGGCATGAGTGAGAACCTTGAGGTTTCCAGGGGTTCCTTTAGGGAGAAGCCTCAGAGACCAGCAGAGTCTGATGTACTCTAGGGGCTTGTTTTGTTAACTCAATAAAGTCCCAGGGCAGTGGCCAGGCTCTTCCCAAGGAGTGTATTCTGAAGTTACTCCATTTTGAATATCCCCAAAGGAGCTACGGTATCCTCTTCTGAGGGACAGTTTGGATTTTGGAATCTGTCAGGGGTCATTTGACATAAGAACCTGGGGACCAAGGGTGAGGCTGTACTGAGGGACAGAGCAGGGCTGGGTCAGACCAGCGTGACTGGTATGGTGTGAGGTCGGTCTCCTTCCTGCCCCACCACATGGGCCTAAAGGTCATGGGGGGGGATTCTGGCATGAGGTTCCGTAATTGCCTGGCCCCGTGACAGGGTGCATTCTAAAAACGCCTTTAAAATTTCTTTAAAAGTTTCTTCCTGTTTTGCATAATGTCCTTTTGCCTTTGACATCCTGAAACTGCAGAGCTGTTGCTGGTATTGCAGGACACAGCCAGCTTGAAAAAAACAGGAAAGGACGCTGAGTTAAGGGTAGACTGAGAGAAGCTGGTATTTGTATTATAGGAGCACGGGACACGGTGCTGAGAGGTGTTAGGTAGTTCCTGGCATTCAGATGCACACCGCAGGCAGCCTGGGCAGGGTCCTGGCCTGGCTGAGAATGGGTAGACTCACGTCTTCCCACTAGAGTCGAGTGGCCCCAAGGAGGAAGTTGAATGGGGACTCCTTTGTTCATTCAGCAGACTTTTGTTGGTAACTACACTACATGAAGAAAGGGAGAAAGACAGGAACAAGGGCTGGCCCTACCTCTCAGGGAGCCCTTTAGCAGTGGACAGACTCTGGCAATATGGTGTGGTCAGAGAGAGAAAGCCTGGGTGCTCTGAGGCCAATGGGGAGGTGCAGGGATCAAGATGGGTGGACTGGGCCACGACCAGAGTCAAAATGAAGGACCTCTCTTTCAGACACTGATTTTAGCATCCCTGTCTCTCCGCATGTTCAAACAGTCTCCCTTGTTGGGAAGGGCAGGGGTCTGCTGCTGAAAGTCACCAGTGATTTCCTCTAACTGCTGTCACATGAGGAGAATGTTATCACTGAACTCTCAGCTGCTGTGTACAGTTACCAGCAGGGCCGCAGAGAAAAGGAAATGGAGGAGAGTGCCCAGGAGACGATAAAAGAGAGAGAGGGTGGTGTAGTTGGAACCCTGCTGGACAGGGAAGTCTGAAGATGGCTGGACTGAGGGACCCAAGGGAGGAGAGGTGCAGGGGAAGAAAGAGGGGCTTCGCGGTCGATAGAGGGTAGGGTAAACCTAGGGTAAGCCTGGAAGGCCACCAGCATCATGATTCCTGTGTTATGGTCCCCCTTCTCTATCTCCTTACGTCATTTTGGGTAAGTCCGGACTCCTCTTTGGGCTGTGTTCCCCTCTCTGAAATTTGAGGGCTGGACCCGCTAGCCTTTAGCACCCTCCCTACTCTGCCTCCTAGATTCTAGGTCTATGTGGGGAAAAGCCTGGTCATATCTGCAACATTAAGGGCCTCTGGAATTCCCTGTGGAGCTCACTACCCTCAGGGCCGTTGTGGTGAGGCTTCTGCTGAGGATCTTATCATCTCCATCTTAAAAAAAAAAAAAAAAACCCACACCAGTTACTATTGAGTTGATTCCAATTCATGGTGATTCCATGCTTTCCAGAGCAGAACTGCACTCCAAGGGTTTTCAAGGCTGTGATGACCTTTGGTAAGCAGATCTCCAGGCCTTTCTTCTGAGGTGCCTCTGGGTGGGTTCTAACCGTCAACCTTTCAGTTAGTAGTCAAGCACTTAACCATTTTTGCCACCCGGGATCTCCTTGTCTCTGTCTTAAAAAATCCAAACCTGTTGCCATTGAATCAACTCCGACTCATAGCGACCCTATAGGACAGAGTAGAACTGCCCCATAGGGTTTCCAAGGAGTGGCTCGTGGATTCGAACTGCCAACCTTTTGGTTAGCAGCCGAGCTCTTAACCACTATGCCACCAGGGCTCCCATCTCTGTCTAAGCAGGCTTAAATATTGTAACAGATGGATGACCCTTAGAAATGCCAGGGGGAGTGTTTCTTTCTGTCACAGTGGCTAGCTGTGTGATCTTGGAAAAGTTATCTTTGCTGTGCCTCAGTGTTGTCACTTTTAAAATGGGAATAATAATAATACCTACCTCATAGACATTGTGATGTTTAGGTAGTAGGCATGAAAGGGCTTAAAACAGTGCCCAGTTTAATGAGAAACTAATTTACTCTGCAAACTTTCACCTAAAGTACAATTTAAAAAAAAAACAAAAAAACAGTGCTTGGCACAGAATAAGCTGTAAATATATATTACCTATTATATTGGTAATAGTAGTAGTTCTTATTTCTGAAGATTTTGGCTTTTGCTTTGTTGAAAATACAATGTTACCACATTAAACATTTAAAAAACTATAGTTCAAGAAAAGACAAACGTATAGAGAACAAAGTTTATTAGTGGTTACTAGGGGCAGGAGGGAGGGGGAAAGAAGGGTTAACGGCGATGGAAATACCACACTGATTACGTGTAGAGTTGAACAGCCAATTATTGTAATTGCTGTAATAAATTGTACACCTGTAAAAAGTTGAATTGGCAAAAACAAACTGTAATTCTACTGTCTACCACTGTTATAAAGCTTGCATATTACTTTCTGGATGCATACACATTTTACTCTCTTGCGATCATAGTATGAAACTATTTTGCATCCTGCTATTTTTGTTCAACAAAACCAAAACAGTTTGGCTATTTTACAGTTTTCCTAATTATCTTTAGTTGTGGCTATCTAATATTCTTATGAATACTCTCTCAGCATTTGGCATTCCAGGTTTTACCGTCATAGGTAACCTTGGGATGAACATTTTTGCTGTGTGTAGGTTTTGCTTCATTGAATTATTTCCTTGGAACAAATTCCTGGAGGGGAATTTTTAGGCCAGAGGATATGATCGTCTTTACAGCACCAGTTACACATGGTCACATTGCTTTCTGGAAGGGTTGGAATAATTCACAAGCTCTAAGTTGTAAATTCCCAGGCCAGGGATATTGGAATGTGGATTCCAAGGGAGAGCTGGATCTGTCTGGAGCCTCTCACACTCTCAGCCTTGTGTATGCATGCCCGTGAAGTTTCCTGTGTAGGGCACTGCAGCTGCTCTGGACGTGAGGTTTTTCCTGTAACTGATTGCCCTCTGGGCAGTTCCTGTTGAGGTCACTCAGTGTCCACAAAAGGGACCTGACTGGTGGCTCTTTCAACACCTCACACACCTTTGCCAAAGAGTTGGTTTACACAAGGAAAGAACCTTCTTTCATTCTTCCTTTATGTACAGAGACAGAACTGAAGGATTGGGAGAAGCCCGTGGCTTTAAAAGCCTGGCTTTAAAATGGCATTGATTCCAAGCCTTGTGGATTGGGTGCTGGAAATACTGCATGCAGCCAACCACAAAAACCATGTTAGGTTCTGATGGGCTAGTCTGGACGCCTGGCAATTTAACCCATGTGGATGAACTCGACCTGACAGCCCTGGCTTATGGGTTCTGGAAACAGGGCCTAAATGAAGAAAGGCATTTAAATTTATATTAAAAAACCTATTGCTGTCAAGTTGGTTCCGACCCATAGCAACTCTGTAGGACGGAGTAGACCTGCCCCATAGAGTTTCCAAGGAGTGCCTGGTGGATTCGAACTGCCGACCTTTTGGTTAGCAGCTGTAGCACTTAACCACTGTGCCACCAGGGTTTCCAAAATTATATTGGATAAAAATAAGTTGATCCAAATAGCCTAAAACCTCCAAATATGAATTGCCAGTTCTGTCCCTGTAGCCACCCCCATGCACGCACCCGTTTTGTGAATAAACAGGAGTCTGCTGAATTGCATACCTGGTAGAATGACTTTGTTTTTGTTAGCTGCTGTGAAGTCAGTGCCCAGCTCATAGCGACCCCACGCACGGTGGAACAGAATGAAATGATATCCTGTCTGGTCCTGCACCATGTCCATGATCGGTTACTCGTTGGATGGTTGTGATCCACAGGTTTTTCACTGGCTGATTTTTGGAAGTAGATCACCAGGTCTTTCTTTCTAGTCCGTCTTAGTCTGGAAGCTCTGCTGAAACCTATTCAGCATCATAGCAACTTGTAAGCCTCCACTGACAGACAGGTGGTGGATGTGTATGAGGTGCATTGGCAGGGAATTGAACCCAGGTCTCCCACATGGAAGGTGAGAATTCTACCACTGAACTGCCACTGCTGTCATAGAATGACTTTAGAGCTCGTGATTTCAGTGACCTAAAGTTCACAGATCAAGCAGATGGGGCTGTAGTCGTCCGACAGCTACGCCCTCCATTTCACCCATGCCACGTGGCCTCTTTTTGACCTTCCACAGGAGTCAGTTGTGACTTAACAGGGTACTTTCTGGGTCCATTTAGAACAAGACTAGAGTGGCTGGCCAGTATTTTATTCCTGGCGACCCAGTGCAAGATTTTTAAAATAATAGGATTGTCTCTTTTTCTAGATTCATAACATTTTTGAACAAAAACTCAGTGAGGGTTACCAAAATCTGTGTTTCTTTGGGTTTTGTGTTACCCTATGCTTTTCTTTCCAAGCACTTACCTGAATTGTGCTGTCATGTCTGTCTCTCTCATATTTATAAGCTGTAAGAGAGAAGGACTTGTTCATTTTCGTGTCCCTGGTATCTCGCACAGTGCCTGGTGCGTGCTTGTCGGTGCTCAGTGAAATTTAGTTTGATGAAAGCACAAAAGCTGGGTCCTGGTGAAGTAATCTGTGGGAGATGCTAACAAGGGAACGAGTCTTTAGGGATTTGTGGCTGACCACGGTTTATACCTCTCCACTTCCTCTGAAGGGGACTGTGGCTTCCAGGGCTGGAGTATTTGTGGGATGAAGGAGTGACCAGTCCTCTGACCTGAGCTCCCCAGAGCTGGCTCCAAGTTAGGGTCTGCTTGGGGCTCTACTCAGCCCGGGCCAGGCCCTCTGAGTAAAGAAGGATTTGTTGAACCAGAGGCAGGCCCAGGGTCTCAGCCCGTCTTCCAGTTCTGATCAGACTGAGATGTGGGGGTTCTGTGTGTCAGCTCTTGAGTGAGGATGAGTTTATGAAAAGCCTATAAATTAACAGACCCCCTTTTTTGCAGGGACATTGATGACTGCAGTAGAACTCATTTCCTTTAACCCTTTCTTGACTGGCAGTACCTATTGCTACTACTATTGGGAAGCTCCTGTCTCACTGATATACATGTTGCTGGCAGATGGGGGCCTGCATAACTGTTAAAAAGGAAAAAACGGGCATGTGCTGCAAATTACTGTTTTTACAGGGTATTGTATGAGGTGTCTGAAGTTTTGGTAGGAAAAATAGAAATTTTGAAATTTTTTATGTGGCACACATATGTACCAGTGGACTCTGGGGAGACTCTTGTGGGAGGGGACAAGGAAAAAAAATCCATACTACTTACCAAAAATTCAGACACACTTAATGATTTAGCATGCTTACGTTAATGAAAACACATGGTATCAACAAAAAATTCAAAGCAGAAACTAATTGGGTCTTGAAACAAGCCCCCAAACCTCCAAGGTACACTGTCAGAAAAAGATTCTGCAGGCAGGATGTGGCGGCTGGACCAAATGAAACTGTTCACACTCTGCCTCTGGAGTTTCTCCTCCCCGTTCTGGGTCTTCTCGATCCAGGTGTGGCTGTCAGCGCTGCCCCAGCCCCCAGGTGTACACTGCCCCCGCTCCCCATAAATGCCCTGCCTCAAAGGGGACTAACTACACTGAGTGCTTTTGCTTCCTCTTTGCACATCTGAGACAGGTGATGACTTTCAAAAGGCTCCTAAAGAGAGAAAGAGATGAAATAAAGACAGAGCAAAAAAGAAACATGGACGCATTCCTGCTTACAAAGTAACAGGGCTGGAGCGATCCTTTTCTGATGGTCAGAAGGGGCCGTTCTCATGCTCAGAAGTGCCAGGCTGGCACTGGCCAGGGACTCCTATTCCCAGTTCTGAGTTTGCTTCCCCAGGAGTTGCCTCCCACACCTCTGGACCACAACGCAGTCCAAATGAGAAGATTCCCACTTGACAGCTTTCCTTGAATGGTTCTTCAGCTCTGGTTTCTGGTATGAGGCACAGACCTTTTCCCCAGGCCCCTCCCCGGGCATGATCTGATCCTCTAGTGAAGAATCAGACCTCCATGGACAGACTGGCCTTGTTCCCAGTTAGGTACATCTTGTGTACTTTAAGCTGAGGGTAAACCTAACAAGCTCCCAGCCGAATTCTGTGTATGTATGCGTGGCAATTGCTTATCATCCCTGCACTTAAGAAATAACAACTTAACAACCCACTTATGAATTCCCAGAAGAGCAAACTGTGCCCTTCTGGAACTCAATATTCCTCGAAGTCTGGGTTATTAGGTCTGAAACAGCATCCCATATTGGGAATGAACAGGAAGGTCAAACTGGCCCGGCCCAGGAAGAATCATCTAGCATCTCTGTTGTTTCTTCCCCTTTAAGGTCGGCCTTTGGCCCTCAAGGTCTGTGTATCTATTCTGACCAGAGACCGTGAGCTCACACACAGCTTCTTAAGGGCTTGGAGTTACTTAGTCTATAGGCAAGTGCCACAGCCGGTGTCCCCATGTCCCTGTGCCCCACATCCCAGCACTGAAATCCAAGCCCATCAGGGTTCAGCTCTCCCAGGAAAGGCTGCTGGCCTTAGTTCTTCTGTGCTGAAGTAGAGGGTTCCTGTTTCTGGAGCTGTGGGTGTTCCCCAGTTCTTATTTCTGTAACCTGATCTAGAAAAGACACACTTCTCCAAAAGAATCATCAAACCATCTGCCTGACAATACCAGACACTCAAAAGAGCTCCTTCCTAAAGCCCCCAGTGGCCATTTCTTAGAAGAGATTTTAATAAACGTTTTCCAGTGAACCACATTTAAAAATTTTTCTTTAAAACTAAGTAATATATTCACATGGTTCAAAGAAATTTAGATACGAAAACTTATTCATTGGCCTCCATCTACCCAGTTACCACCTCTCCTGCACTTTTATTAGTTTTTTGAGTATCCTTTTAGTTTCATTATGTAAATACAAGCAAATAGGAATATATATTATGCATTTCCTCTTTTTTCCCTTAACACAAAGTATAATGTACTACACACAATGTTTTTTTTTTTACTGTGTTCCCCCTCCCCCCAAATAATGAATCCTGGAGATCTTTCTAAATCAGTACATAGAAATCTCTTTCTCTCTGTGTCTTTTTTTTTTTTTTAAAAACAGCTTCATAGCATTCCATTGCATGGATGTCCTATAATTTATTTGAACAACCCCTATTGATGGGCATTTGGGTGTTCCTAACACTGGTTAGTACAAACAATTCTACAATGAATAATCTTATACATTTTACATGTGGGAAAGTATCCCCGATAGACTGAATTCCTAGAAGTGGAATTGCTGGGTCAAAGGTGATACGCATTTATGATTTTGTTAGATATTGCCGAAATTCCCTTCACAGCCATTTATCAGTTTATAGTCCCACTGGCAATGTATGAGAGTGCCAGTTTGGGGGACCATATTTTGAGCAGTCGGTACATTGGTTGAATTGACTGAGTGGAGGTTCTGGGTGATCCACTGGCAGAGAAATATTCAAATGCTGAGTGATTCCTGGAGGGACTGGATTGAAAAGCTGGGAAAAGATTTTTGTGTGTGTGTCCCTAAGAGAATTAATGCTGTATTATATATATATATATATATGTATATATATATATATGTCCTTGTTATATTGTTCTAAGAACTGATGAGGTTTAAAATAACTATCTTCTCTTACTATCTGAGTACATGGTTCACCTTTATTTTGAGCACCTGCATTTGGGTGAGGCAAGGAAGAACATCAGGGCCCTGGTAGCTGCTGTTTTAACTCTAGGATCTGCTCTTTTTTTTTTTTTTTTTTTTTTTAATTGTACTTTAGATGAAGATTTACAGAAAAAACTAGCTTCTCATTAAACAGTACATATAGTGTTTTATGACTTTGGTTCACAACCCCATGATATGTGAGTACTCTCCTTCTCGACCTTGGGTTCCCTGTTACCAGCTTTCCTGTCCCCTCCTGCCTTATAGTCCTTGCCCCTGGGCTGGTGTGCCCCTTTAGTCTTATTTTTTCCTATGGGTCTGTCTAATCTTTGACTAAAAGGTGAACCTCCAGAGTGACTTCATTACTGAGCTAAAAGGGTGTTCGGGGGCCACGCTCTTGGGGTTTCTCCAGTCTCTATCAGGCCAGTACGTCTGGTCTTTTTTTGAGTTAGAATTTTGTTCTACATTTTATCCAGCTCTATCAGGACCCTCTATTGTGTAGGATCTGCTCTTTTTTGAAGTGACTTTGCTTTTGAAATTATTGATCAGGATCTGGTCCTAGGCCAGCCTTGTGAGGACCTATGACATGTTTTTGTGAGAGTGAGGTCTTGGCAAGGGGTATTTTGACTTCTGGAAGTGGGAATTAGAGTCAGTCTTGCTGATGGAGATTGGGTGTGCCCGCCCTTGTGCTATCTGGGCTGAAGTGGAGGTGGGTTGGAGAATGGAGTCCCTGTCCTAGAGTTCCTAGTGTCTCCTGGGTGACCAGGCCCGCCCATATTTGGAGGGAAGAGGGCAGTGCTCCAAGCAGGAGAAGGAAAGCTTTCTGGGGTGGGGATGAGGGGGTCTTACCCTCATCAGAGAGGAGGACAGGGAGGGGGACAGTCTCCAGAGAACTGCAGGTACCTGGTATGATTGGGAAGGTAAAGAACAGTGTTGAGAGGAGTGAGAGCCAAGGGCAGATTTGTTGACAGTGAACCAGGCTGTTTGGGACAAGCTCCCCCAGAGCTGTCTGGACTGATAGCTCTGTTACCCCACCCTCTGGTGACTGGACCTTTCCCACCTGCCACTGGAAGGAGGAAGGTCACTTTGGTGGGAAGTGTTTGGCTCTTCCAGGAGGCTGTGGATGGTGGGACTGAAAGTTCCAAAGGAAGAAAAGCTGAGGGTGGGCGGCTCCGAGGGTTTGGTGAGTTGGATAGGGGAGCTTTGAAGGCAACTTGGAGTGCCAAACTGGAGCAGCTCTGAGGTTGATGGGGGTGGGTTCCAGCATCAGGTATCCCCTCCTGCGTGGCTGACATTTCTGTTCCAGGATAGCTGTCACCACAGGGACTTATGGTCACGCAGAAAGCCTGAGGTATGGGTCTGGCCATACTTGGACTTCCCTTAAACCAGCTTGCTTTCTGCCCTCTCCCCTACTTTTCCTGGGATGGGGAGCACTGGAAGGGTTATCTGGAAGCTCTAGCTACTGGAAGCCAGGTGTTGTGAGGGTTCTGGGCAGGGCCCTTCTGTGTTTGTGGAGCTATTAATGTGTCAGGAACCCCATAAGATTATGTTCCTACGCGGCGAGCTACAGCCTGGCTCAGGAAGGGCTGGGGAGTGTGGGCAGTGGGTGGGGTGATTACCCTTTGGCCAGGCCTCTTCATCATGCTCAGTGATTTCTGAATAGCCTGCCTGCCCGCGCCTTTTCTGTCCGGGTCTCTCACTGTAGACTCCCAAGGGTCTTTGTGATTGCATGGTGCCAGAGGCTGCTGTGGATTCTTCCAAAGACCCAGGCTCCTTTGGTGATCCTGCCCTACCCTCACACACACCTTTTTACCTCTAAAGACAGTATAGAACAAAGAGTCAGATAAACCCAGATTCTAATCTAAGACCAGCCAGTTTCTAGCAGTGTTATCTGGGCAAGTCACAGCTAGTTTCTTCCTGTGTAAAATGGTGTTAGGTGCTGTCAAGTCGGTTCTAACTCATACCCATACCATGCACAACAGAACGAAACACTGCCCGGTCCTGTGCCAATGTCACAGTCATTGCTATGTTTGAGTCCTTTGTTGCAGCCACTGTGTCAGTCCATCTCATTGAGGGTCTTCCTCTTTTCCACTGACCCTCTGCTTTACCAAGCATGATGTCCTTTTTCAGGGACTGATCCTGCCTGATAATACGTCTGAAGTAAGCAAGACAGTCTCGCTACCCTCCCTTCTAAGGAACATTCTAGCTGTACTTCTTCTAAGACAGATTTGTTCATTCTTTTGGCAGTCCATGGTATATTCAATATTCTTCACCAACCCCATAATTCACAGACACCAATTCTTCTTCAGCCTTCCTTATTCACTGTCCAGCTTTTGCATGCACATGAGGTAATTGAAAATACCATGGCTTGGGTCAGGTGCACCTTAGGCCTCAGGGTGACGTCTTTGCTTTTGAACACTTTAAAGAGGTCTTTTGCAGCAGAGGAGTCCTGGTGGCACAGTGGTTAAGAGCGTGGCTGCTAACCAAAAGGTCAGTAGTTCGAATCCACCGGTCTCTCCTTGGAAACACTGTGGGGCAGTTCTACTCTGCCCTATAGGGTCACTGTATGTCGGAATCGACTTGACAACAATGGGTTTGTTTGTTTGTTTGTTTTTGGTTTGCAGAAGATTTGTCCAGTGCGATATGTCATTTGATTTCTTGACTGCTGCTTCCATGGGCGTTGATTGTGGATACAAGTAGAATGAAATCCTTGACAACTTCAATGTTTTCTCCATTTATCATGATGTTGCCTATTGGTCCAGTTGTGAGGATTTTGTTTTCTTTATGTTAAGGTGTAATCCATACTGAAGGTTGTAGTCTTTGGTCTTCATCAGTAAGTGCTTCAAGTCCTTTTCACTTTCAGCAAGCACAAGGTTGTGACATCTGCATACTGCAGGCAGTTATTGAGTCTTCCTCCAGTCCTGATGCAGCGTTCTTCATATAGTCCATCTTTTCAGATTATTTGCTCACCATACAGATTGAATTAAGTATGGTGAAAGGATACAATCTTAACGCACACCTTTCCTGATTTTAAACCATGCAGTATCCCCTTGTTCTGTTCAAACGACTGCTTCTTGATCTGTGTACAGGTTCCTTATGAGCACAATTAAGTGTCCTGGAATTCCCATTCTTTGCGATGTTATCCGTAATTTGTTATGATCCATACAGTCAAATGCCTTTGCATAGTCAATAAAACACAGGCAAACATCTTTCTGTTATTCTCTGCTTTCAGCCAGGATCCATCTGATATCAGTAATGATATCCCTTATTCCACGTCCTCTTCTGAATCTGGTTTCAATTTCCGGCAGTTCCCTGTTGGTGTACTGCTGCAATAGTTTTTAAATTATCGCCAGCATAATTTTACTCGCGTGTGATATTAATGATATTGTTTGATAATTTTCACATTCCATTGAATTACCTTTCTTTGGAATGGATCCCTTCCAGTCAGTTGGCCAGGTAGCTGTCTTCCAAATTTCCTGTGTAAAATAGGGTAAGTAATTCTTTTTTTTTTTTTTGATTGTTGTAATTAAATGAAGTTTACATTTCAAGTTAGTCTCCCATACAAATTTTTTTTTTTTTTTGACATAAGTTGTTATGAGACCCCAACCACTCACCCCATTCTGCGACAGCACACTCCTCCCCTCTGCCCCTGATTCCCCATGAACATTCAACCAGCTCCTAACTCTCTCTGCCTTCCCATCTCACCTCTGGACTGAAGCTGTCCCTTTGGTCTCTTGTATCTACTTGACTAAGAGGCACATTCTTCACAAGTATCATTTTATGTCCCACAGTCCAGTTCAGTCCCTGTCTGAAGAGTTGGCCTCGGAAATTGTGTTAGTTCTGGGCTGATAGAGAGTCCAGGGGCCATGCTTTCTGGGGTTCCTCCAGTCTCAGACCATTAAGTCTGGTCTTCTTACTAGAATTTGAGTCCTGCATCCCATCCTTCTACTGCTCCATCAGGGACCCTCTGTTGGAAGTAATTCTTATCTGGAAGAATTGATGGGAGGTTTGAATGAGGTTAGGTGTGTGGTAATTAAGGAGCCCTGGTGGCACAGTGGTTAAGAGCTTGGTTGCTAACCTAAAAGTTGGCAGTTTGAGTCCACCAGCTGTTCCTTGGAAAACCCTATGGGGCAGTTCTAGTTTGTCCTGTAACTGCCTCCTCCCCATTGTGGGAACACTCCAATTTATTAAAGAACCATGGTGCCAGGAGAGCTTTCTGCCTCTGCTCAAACCATGAGTGCCCTAGACCTTCGATCTTTTATGAAATAGCATTTTAGTTTTTTCTCTCTTCTAAGGGCTGTAGAGTCACTGTGAGTTGGAATCAACTCGATGGCAATGGGTTTCATTTTGGTTTGAAAGGTGGAAGTTTAAGTTATTGATTTGAGATCCAAAGAACTCAACATTTCTTAACATTTAACTTTTAACATTTTGATACTGTCAAATTGCCCTCCAATTTATATGCATGCCAGCACTGGATGTTATCAGTCTTTTAAGTTTTGCCAATATGGTGTTGAAAAGTGTTGTTTTCGTGTGTTTATTATTGGCTATTTGTATTACTTCTGTGAATTATCTGTTCATATTCTTTATTAGTTTTTTTTTTGTGTGTGTGTGTTTGTACAAGCTTTACTACTATGGATATTACTCTATTTTTAAATATTGTTTGCAGAGTGGTCTGTCTACCTTTCTGTCACCTGTCTTTTATCTCTGGTACCTTTAGCCATATGGAAGTTTTGAACTTTTATGTATTTATGTTTTTATGATTCAGGTTGTATCTCACTTAGAAAGGTTTTATTATCCCAAGATGATAAACGTTTTTCTTCTGTCTTTTCATTTAAACCGGTTCTTAACATTTAGTCCTTGTCCCTACAGTAAAAGTTGAACAAACTCACCGTTTAGCCATGTGTGTTGCAAGAAGCCTTATATCATACCCAGGAGCCCTCTGTGGTCCAAGACTCTTCTTCCAAATTGTCACTGATGCTGGTGGGTAAGAGTAGAAATGTGAAATTGTAGCCACTTGTGTTTATAAGCTGTAATAATCTGTAAGCTTTGACGTTCTAAGCAGTCAGGGGAGAAGAGAAAGTAACGTTTATTGAATGTCTATTTGTGCCAAGCACTGTGCTAAGTTTGTGTATATGTTATCTCATTTACCTTCTGGAAGGAAGAAGTTCTTATCCTCACTCCTTAAAGGAAGAAATTGGAGCTGGCTGTGTTTTAAAGCGGTCCTGATAAGAGAGGTATTGCTAAGAGTGCATGGCTGGCTGCCTGCCAAGATGGCCCATAGGGCAGCGGACTCACCATGGGCCAAGGTCTGGTTCTAGATGGGGAGAGAAGAATGTACTTGTAACCAGCATCGCAGAACTGTAATTCAGTCATTGCCTCAGAACTGATCAGAGGGACAGCTGACTTATAAAACTCATGGGAGACTTATTTACATGCTGAAGTACTCAATTGTTGCTTTATGGGGAAGATTAGAACTGATATCAAGAGGCTCAGAATTCTCTGCCTACAGGTAGCACTGTAAGGGAAGCCACAGTATAATCAGGCAGCTGGTGAGCTGGAGTCAGAGCAGGATGTGAGTTGTACTCGAATGTAACATGGTGTCAGGGTCTCCTGGCTGATGAATCCATCCTCACAATAGGGACAGACCTGCCTCAGGGGCCTAGATCGGGTCTAGGGGTCAGGGGCCTTTACATATAGTAATTGTTTGCTATTTTGGTGTATAGTTCTATGAATTTTAACACATGTAGATATTTGTGTAACCACCACCACAATCAGAATACAAAACAGTTTCATCCCCCAAGAAATTCCCTTGGTAGTCACATTCTCCTCCTACCCTTAACCCCTGGCAACCACTGATCTGTTCTCTGTTGTCTTTTTGAGAATATCACATAAGTAGAACCATATGTACATGTATTTTTAACTTACATAAATGGTATTATCTAATGGTTAATTCTGATTCTAATTGATTTCAACCAGTACTGTCTTTAAAAAATTATTTTTAAGTTTGATGTAATTTCAGACTTACAAAAAAGTTACAAGAATAATACAAAGAATTTCTGGATATCCTCTGGATTCCTTTGAATTTCCAAAATGTTAACTTTTTACTATATTTGCTTTTCCTTTCTCTTCCTGTCTTTCTCTCTGTTGTTGTTGTTGTGTGCCGTTGAGTCGATTTCGACACATAGCAACCCCACAGAATAGAGTAGAACTGCCCCATAGGGTTTCCTAGGCTAAAATCTTAACAGGAGCAGATCACCAGGTCTGACCTTTTGGTTAGCAGCTGAGCGCTTCACCATTGCATCACCGGGGCTCCTTCTCTCTCTCTCTCTTCCTCCCCCTCCCCCCTGTTAATTGCTTATTCATAATAATCCTTTGACTCTTTTTCCACTGGGGTTCTTATGTTTTTCTTGACGATATGCAGGAGTTCCTTGTATACTCTGGATATTAATCGTTTGCTGGTCTCAGACATTACAGATATCTTCTTTGAATCAGGCATCTATCTGTTAACTTTATCTCTTTTTGAACACAGACTCTTTTTTCCCTTTGTTTTGTGCAGTCTCTAGCCAGTGGTCTTCTTTTTCTGTAACTGTGTTAATACCCTTTATTTCTCCACATTTTAGGTATGGTGGTATAATTGAACTTTGCTGATTCCCCTCAGCATACAGTCTATCTTTATGGCACCTATTAGGGATGACTTTGCCAGTTAGAGTGTGAGGCCTGCATACAAGTATTATTCATGTATTTATTCAGCAAATATGTGTTGTAGGCCTACTGTGTGTTAGGTACTGTGTTAACACCAACAAGGTTCAGAGAGGTTATGAAAGTTGCCTGTGGCTTTTCAGAGGTAGAGCAGGGATTTGAATCCTGGTCTGTGACCTCTCCCTACCATGCTGCTTCCCTGGGAAATTGCATTCAGTTCCTGTAAACTGTGTGCCAAATTTCTACATGTCTTCCAACAGATGGCCTAATAAGATGCAGAGTGAAGTGTCCTCCACTGCATCCTGACTTGGCAATGAGGTGTGGATCCTTGAGAAGGGGAAAGTAATCAGAAGAGGAACGGAGGACAGTATGACTTTTGTTCTCCACGGCTGGAGTTCTCGCGTGTGGCAGGCCTTGGAGTTCTCATCAGTTCCAGACTGAGAAGGGAGGACCCAGAGGAGGCAAAGGGATTGCCTGTATTACCTTGCCTATATCATTCTAGAGCACGGGTGGTGCAGTGGTTAAAGAGCTTGACTGCTAACCAAAAGGTTGGCAGTTCGAATCCACCAGCTGCTACTTGAAAACCCTGTGGGGCAGTACTACTCTGCCCTATAGAGTCACTATGAGTCAGAATCGACTCAGTGGCAGTAGGTTTGGGTTTGATATATCCTTCTAATCCTTTCTGAGAAGCTCAAATCATCCCTTTCGGATATGCTCTAGTTTTTAGAGGAGAGAAGTGCAGCAAGGTCTTCTGGGAGTAACATGGAGTTTCTAGGCAAGTTGGCCTCTTAAGCTTTTCCTGGTAGTGATAAGTTTTCCACAAATTCCAGCGGAAGGAGTGAAGCTAGCTGGGAGAAGGGCAGGGTGAGGAAGAAATCTGCCTTTGGGCCAGAACCAAAGAAAGCAGAAATTCCTCCTAAAGGACAAACACTGGGGAGCCTGTTTACTAGGCTTTAAAAGGCTATGACCCCCAGGCACTGTTCCCTGACCTCAGGACTTTGTATCTCTGTGGTTTCTCTGCTGGTGGAAACGTTCTTGGCTCACTCCAGGACAAAAGAACCATCATGCCCCAAGGTCTCCCCAAGGTTTCCCAGTACTCTCTCCTTGTTCCCACTGCCTCACTGAATTCAGGAGCCATGACTATGTATGATGTAGATACACCCTTGGGAAGGGTTGAGATCAGTGATGTCAGTAAGATTTGCTTTTGATGCCACCTCGGATCAGTTGGGGGTAGCTCCTTGGAACCCTAGGTTGAGAAGGGTTCTAAGGCAGAATAGAATCCCCGTGGGCACGGTGGAGAGAGAGTGGAGATTAGTGCTGAGATTGCTGTCCACTGTGTAGATGTGTCCATGAACATCAGAACTAAAGGATAACAAAGGGGAAGGTAGGAGGGCTTTTTTTTTTTTTTTTTTGTCCTTAAGTAACTTTGTCAACCTCTCTGAGCTTCAGTGTGTAACCCTGGGTTTGAAACATAATTCTCAAGGCTCCACCAGCCCTGGTATGTCAGGATTCTTCAGGATTCTGGTTTGAGGTAGATCCTGACCCTTTGAGGTTTTAGAACCTGACCATAACTTTGTTCTCTTCAGCTTAGGCTTTGGTACCTCTGGTGACAGGTCCCTGTTCTGAGTGACCACCTGATGCTTTTATGGTGATCTCATGATCCATGTCAGGCTTTGAACTTTGGGGTTATTCTCTCAGGGAACAAGTGTGTTTGATACAAGCCTGTTGATGTGGCAATATGAAGCCTAGATGAGGAAATGCAACATTTTTCATTAAGAGATTAGGCCATCCATTGACACAAAGTCTCAAATTTTAGAGGCTGGAGGAAATTTATTTTAAAATTGAGGGTAGGTGATGTGCCTGTAGATCATGAATCAGCTGCTGTACCTAGAAACAAAAGGCATCAGAAATGAGAGTGTTTTTACCCCTGCTTGGGTTGGATAGGAGTCCTGGTGGCACAGTGGTTAAGAGCTTGGCTGTTAACTAAATGGTCAGCAGTTTGAATCTACCAGCTGCTTCTTGGAAACCCTATGGGGCAGTTCTACTCTGTCCTCTGGGGTCGCTATGAGTTGGAATAGGGTCATTATGAGTCAGAATTGACTCGACAGTAACATGGTTTGGTTTGGTTGTATAAATATTATTAGGGCAAAAATCTAGATTTAAAGCATCAAAGGCAAGATAGTTCCCTGCTCTGTTAGCTCAGCCTCTTAACTCTTAGTTGAACGAGTGCGGTATAGCAACACATGTTTGCTGATCCTGCTGTGCACCAGGAACTACCCCAAGCACAGAAAGGAATGGAACACAACTCCTGCCCTCAAGGAGGTCACGGTCTAATGAAGGAAGCAGGTGGACAGACAGATGGGCTCACCTTTATGGGGCTGTAATTCAGGGTCGTAAAGATTCTAATGCCAGTCCCTAAAGGAACTGACTGACCCCGAAGGGCTTGGGGAATGCTTTGAAGAGGGGATGATATTGGGTTTGAAATTGGAAGGATTGTTACCTTCCATTTTCACAAAGGTTTTTGAGATG
Source organism: Dugong dugon (assembly GCA_030035585.1). Classification (NCBI taxonomy): domain Eukaryota; kingdom Metazoa; phylum Chordata; class Mammalia; order Sirenia; family Dugongidae; genus Dugong; species Dugong dugon. Next base: position 36,883,889 of record CM057471.1, on the reverse strand, counting down.
GCTTATAAGAATGCTTACCACAAAAAGGACCAAGGTAAATAAATTAAAATCAGAAAAAGAGGAACTGTAACTTAGACAAATAGAAAGTTAAGATGGGAAGAGTTAAAACGTAGATATTCAGACTGTGGTGCCCTACGTAGTTACTACATCTATTCACTTTTTGCAAAAGCCAAAAGTGAAACATGTTCTGTTACTTGATATACCTTGTCAGAGAGGAGAAAACCACAGCAGTTCCTGAGCTTCACTGGGGGGATGGGGAGGTGGTGGTTAGTGAATGAACCTGCAAACCAGCGTTTCTCAAAATATAGTCCAGGGATGTACATTAAAATTACCGAGAAAACCAGTTGCTGTCAAGTCAACCTCGACTCATGGCGACCCAGTGTGTATCAGAGTAGAACTGTGCTCCATGGGGTTTTCTTTCTTTATTTTTTAAAATTTTATTTGTTTTGTTGTTGTTGAGAATATACACAGCAGAACATACACCAATTCAACACTTTCTGTGTCTCCAGTTCAGTTACACTGGTTACATTCTTTGAGTTGTGCAATCCTTTTCTCCCTCCTTTTCTGAGTTGTTCCTCCCCCACTAACATAAACTCACTGCCCCCTAAGGTTCCTATCTACAACAAGTTGTTGTCAGTTTGATTCCATACAGATAGATCTTGAAAGAGCACCATGTTCAAGGCAAACTTTCTTTACTAATTAAGCTAAACTGTTTGGTTTTAAGAAGACTTTAAGGTTTAAAGATTATCTCAGGGCAATAGTTTCAGCCTTCATGGCTCCATGGCTCCATCCAGCCTCCATGGCTTTAGAAAGACTGGAGTCCATGAGAATTTATATTCTGTTCTGCATTTTCCCTCTTTTGATCAAGATTCTTTTATAGAATCTTTAATCAAAATGTTCAGTAATGGGAAGGGACGGTGTTGACATGTTGTGGGTTTGTTAACCGTTGTCATAGGGCAATATGTGTACTAACTGTTTAATGAGATACTGTTCTGTAAACCTTCATCTATGGTACAAACAACAACAACAAAAAGAATTATCTATGTGGGATCAAATTGACAACAGCAACTCAGAAGGTTTGATGGGAAGCCTAGAGGGCAGTGAGTTGAAGATAATGGTGATGGAATAATTTGGAAAAGAATAGTGAGAATAGCAGCACAACTGGAAGAATGTAATTGATGTCACTGAATTGTACATGTAGAAACTTTTGAAATGGTATAACTTTGGCTATGTATATTTTCACCAAAAAAAAGGTCCTCCAAGTTCAAAAAGGCAGAGTGTTGACATGTTGTGGGGCTGTTAACCAGTGTCATAAAACAATATGTGTACTGACTGTTTCATGAGAAACTATTTGTTCTGTAAACCTTCATCTAAAGTACAATAAAAAAAAAAAATGTTCAGTATTGGTAGCCGAGCACTAGCTAGTTCTTCTGATCTCATGGCAAAGGAGGCAGTTGTTCATGGAGGCAATTAGCCACACATTTTATATCATCCTCCTATTCTTGCCACTCCTTCCTCCTGTGTTGGTCCAGGCAAATAGAGACAAATTATTGTGCCTTGGATGGCTACTTGTAAGTTTTTTTAAGACCCCAGGCACTACATAAGCACATTATTAGGCCAATTAACTGGAATGTCCCATAAAACCATGACCCTAAACCTCCAAGCCAAGGAACCAAATCCCATGAGGTGTTTGGTTGTACATAAGCAGCCTCAGCAGCTACTCTTTTTTTTGTCGCTGTATATCTATCACACTTTTGCCAGTTCAACTTTTTATAAGTGTACAACTTATTGACAGCAATTGCAATAATCAGCTGTGTAACCCTACCCTTAATCAATGTGATCTTCCCATTACCATTAACCCTCCCCCCCCTTTTTCCCTCCCTTTTGCCCCTGGTAACTACTGATAAACTTTAGTCTCTATACATTTGCCTTTTCTTTATCGTTTTATATCAGTGAGGTTATACAGTATTTGTCCTTTTGTGATTGACTTATTTCATTCAGTATAATGTTTTCAAGCTCCATCCATATTGTAGCATGGATCAAGACTTCATTTTTCCTACTGGCTGAGTAGTATTCTACTGTATGTATGTACCACATTTTGTTTATCCATTCATCTGTTGATGGGCTTGTAGGGTTTTCGATGGTCGATTTTTTGGAAATAGATCACCAGGCCTTTCTTCCGAGGTGCATCTGGGTGAACTTGAACTTTCAGTCTTTCAGTTAGCAGCTGAGCACATCATCGAGGGGCTCCGAAATTACCTAGGGTGCTTGTTAAAAAGCAGATTCCTGGGCCCCAGCCCCAGACTTATCAAATCAGAATCTCTAGTGAGTAGGACCCAGGTACCTACAGTTTACATGCTTCCATAGATGATTCTTCATGCAGTCCACAGTCTGAGAACCACTACAATAGATGCAAACCTCACCAGTGTTTTGAAAGCAAATGAAATGTAGTAGCAATTTAGTGTTCTACCTTTGTTCGAAGGTTGAGTGGGACTTTAAGGAGGAGAGAGCCGGGTACAAGAAGGGGCAATTCCACTGAGGTTGGTGGTCCATTGCTGGCGAGGTCACTTTCAGGTTGCATTTTGGAAGACCTGCAAAATGTGGCAGCTCAGACACATGGCAGTGCTGCTCTTGAACAAGAGATGGACGGAGGAGCAACTAGGCCCATTTTGCCTACTCTGTCCAGCTTCCCCTGGACTACCCAGGCTTGGCTCTGCAGACTTCCTCTGGCAGATTCCTTTATTTTTTGAGCAAGGACTTTGTTTTTCTCTGTGCCCCCAAATGCAAGATTCTAAGACCACTGTGAGTACTTAAGAAATGCAGAGGAAGAGCAGGAACCTACTTCCTGTTGAAAAGATGTTTCTTTCCCTGGGTCCAATAGTGGCTTGGATGATGAGTTGGCAAAAGAACAGTGTGTATTAGAGTGTTGAAATTGTGTTCTGTTTCTGCCCAAGAGTATAAAGTCAGGCATTACTAATAGATTGTTTTCTGGTCACTGAGTTATATATTTTGTAATCTTTATTTTGGAAGACATTTCCTTATTGGGAAAGGAAATAAGGAAGAGTCACCCTTCCCGTCCTTGGTTATATTTTAACACATTTACTGTGTAATTTTTAAGATATGTCTAAAAGTATAAGGAAAAAATATTGTGAACATCTGATGTTAAACATGAGTCATTTTCAGTATCTTTGAAGCCTTCATGAGTTCGATTTTAAAACTCGATGAGAAACAGTTAACATGAGAATTGAGAGTTCCTTCTGGTAGCTCTCTGTCCCCTGCTTTTCCATCAGGTTTTCTCTTAGGTTTATCGAAATCCTCTTTGTTGCTTGTGTCAGTGGCATAGAAGCAGAGGGAATAATTATGTGCTGTCCATTCAGCTAAGATTTGTTGGTGTATGCCATGTCCATGGCAGCCAAGGGAACTCGCTGACAAGTGGACACTCACAACGCTTTGTGATGAGTCCTTCCCCTCTGGAATGTGAATCTCTGAGGGCAAAGACCTCTTCTTAACCCAGTCCCACTTCTGCATGCTGGACACCACCTGGCATCACCTGGCATGTGGTATGTGCTAACCGGGTGCATGTTTCAATGGATGTGGTACTGTGAGTACTTATGGGATGTGGAAGAAGTTCCACTTACTTCTAGTGGTCCGGGAAAGCTTCCTAGGGGAGGCGATGTTTAGATCCAGGCAGCTGTTAGATTTGGTGACATGAAAGTCCTTGGAGACTTCTAGAGAGCTTGTCATTCTCTCTAAAGGACTGGAGAGAAGTTTTGGGATGAGCCCCATGCAGTAGATGATGCTTCTCATTTCTAATCTTAGAGGCTACAAGGGGAACCATGAGTTTGTGAGGCCGCTGCAAGCAACAGTCTTTCCCAGTCCTGGGAGTGTGGTAGTGCCTGGCTCAGCTTTCAGGGCATGCTTGGCCTTAGGAAGATGTGTACAGAGAAAAATGGCCCACCCACATGAGCCTATGGAAGAGGATTGTAGTGGGAGAGCTGGTTTGAAGAGGGACTATGCCATGTACTGTCAGGTCTGTGACCCAGTAGAGGAAGACATTTCAACATCCCAACTTTAGCACTGCAAACCTCTGGGCACTTCCTGTCCCATGATTCTCAAATGTTTTGAGTTTCATTGCCACAGAAAATCGCTAAGGAAACTTGGGGGTCCGATCCAAGGTTACCAAGTAAAAATTAAAAATAAATAAAACTTAAAAAAAAATCAATCCAGCACCAAAATCCAGTATCATCAGTTCATAAGAGAAAGACCATTTTAACATTTAGAGTAGGAAGCACTTACTCTTGGAAGAAAGGGCATTCCTGTACACCGAGTTAGCTTGATGAAAAAGCACCTACATTGTCCTTACTTTTATCATGTGTCCCAGGCTGGTGAAACATTGTCACGACCCAGCATCAGGACAAGAATTATATCTTCAACAGTTGGCCAATCCATTGGGAAGCCATGATTAGATGTTCCAGCGCATTTTGCAGAACTAGCCTCTAAGGCTGAGGCTAGAAGATTAAGCCAGTGGCTCCACCAGCATGAAAGTGAGGCAGGGATGCTGTGCTGGGCTTGGCTCTCGATTAGCGGGGCTTCTGACGGAAGGGCATGTGTGTGTTTGGGTTTGTCGTGTGAGGCAAGGGAGCAGTGGAATTTGTCTGAGTTGAGCTCACACATTGAAGTGATTGAATGACTTACACGCAAGGCCATGACCTGGCCTCCCAGCCGAGAGGCCCACATGGCAAGGCTTGAGCTGGGGGAGCCAAGGACAGGGGCACATCTGCTTGTTTGCTTATGTAACCCTGCTTCCCTGCTCCCAGAGCCAAGAAAACACACAAGCCAGCCCAGCGGGGCTGAGGGTCTGTGGTAGCACACGCCATACGCCGCACAGCAAGGGAGCCCAGCCCAATCTGAGGACTGTCACCAAGCCCTCAGCCTTGTGCCTCCCCCTGTGCCTTCTTCCTGCAGCCTCAGGCCATGGGTCTGTGCCTTGGCAGCAAGTACTCATGGTCCTAGGCAGAGCTGGTCACTACCCTCTTGGAGTCTGAACTCTTGGGATTTTCTCCTTGAGTCAGAGCCAAGTGTGCAGCAGAGGATGGCCCCTGCAGGTGGCGGAAGGTGTGCAGGGCACTCAGGCGGCCTTCTGGCTGGCACTGGTCCCAGGGAGGCATTTGACTCTGGGTTGGGGGCTGCCAAATGCTATCCAGACTTAGCCACAGGGTTCTCAGAGCTGTGGAGGCTGCAGAGAGAGAAGGTGGGCAGATAATGGCCAGATGGGCAAGGAGGGCAGAATGGGGGGGTTGGGGTGCCCTCAACATGCTGGGGGCGGGGTAGAGGTTGTGAGAGGGGCACAGAGAGGAGCAGGAGCATGAGAAGAGGCTGTTCAGTGATAAAGCTGCACAGAGCGTCTGAGGAGCAAGGTCCCTTGGCCAGTCTTGAACCAGGCAGTCTTCACTTTGGTTCAGCTGCACGCTCAGCAGGGAGCTCCTTGAAGGCAGTGATGGCCTTATCTGTCTCCCTGCCCCCGGGCTGATACACAACTTGGCACACAGTAGGTGCCCAGAAAGTGTCGATGAAAACAAATTGAAAGTGGCCTTGATACATATCACAGGAAGTGTATGCATTAAACACTTCAGAATAAAAACTCCGGTTTCGCCCTTCAGTAGGCTCCTGCGGACCATCATCATGCTGTTGACACTTCCTCTGTATGTGTGTGTGTGTGTGTGTGTTTGCGTGTGTGTGTGTGCACATGCCTACTGACATACAGGAAGTGGCATCTCTTTTAATCATATATTGACCATATGAGGAGGTTGGTAATCCCCATTTTGTGGGTCAAGAGTCTCCACAGTGAAGTGACTTGACAAAGGCAAGGCGTTCATGAATGGCAGAATCAAGAGTGCACTCCTGGGTTCTTTCCGCTGCCTCCTATGCCAGCCATTTATGCATTCCACAACTGTTTGTTGAGCACACATTGAGTGCCTTGCCCCTTGCTGGGCGCTGGGACTGCAGAGACAAATATGACATAGCTGTGGTTCTCCAGCAGCTACCATGGTGGGAAGAGGGACAGGTAATGGCAGCATGGTGTGATAATGGCAGTTGAAGGGCCTGTTCTCCCTGAATGGGTTGGGGAGAGCTTCACAGAGGAGTAGATACTTAAATGGAGTCTTGAGGGATGGGTAGGAATTTGACGGAAGGATGAGAGCAGAGGGAGGGGGCAATTCTAGGGAAAGCAACAAATACCACTATCTTCCAGGCTTCCATGTGGCAGGGCAAGGCAAGGCCCTTAGGGAAAATTATGGGAGGCTCAGTATGGCTGGAGTATGGCCTACATGCAGGGGAGCAAGGAGAAGTGAGATCATCAGAGCAGATCATGACCCCTCCCCCAAAGGGATTGGGGCTTCATTCAATAGGGGGTCATGGAAGGATCTTTTGTGGTTAGATTTTAATTTGAGGATGATTACTCTGAGAGCTGTATGGAGAATGGGTTGGCCAGGGTACAGTAGGAAGCACAGAGATCAGTTACATATGACCTGGCTCAAGCTGTGGGAATAGAAAGAAGGGGAAGGGGTGAGAGATATTATGGAGGAAAAATATAAGGACTTTGTGGGTCAGTGGGGTTGGGGGAAGGAGAGAAGGGATTAGAAGATGAACCACCCAGGAGTCAGCTATCGCAATTGGGTGAACGCTGGTGTCAGTTGCTGAGGGAGCTGTGGAGGAGAAGCAGGTTTGGCCTCGGGTGGTGGTGGTGGGGTTTAGATAAGAGTTCACTTGGGGCAAGTTGAGTTTAAGGTATCCATGGGCATATAGAAAGGAGCCCTGGTGGTTCAGTCATTAAGCACTCAGCAGCTAACTGAAAGGTCAGCAGTTCGAACCTACCAGTTGCTCCGCAGGAGAAAGATGTGGCAGTCTGTTTCTGTAAACATTACAGCCTTGGATACCCTATGGGGCAGTTCTACTCTGTCCTATAGGGTCCCTCTGAGTCAGAATCAACTTGATGGCAACTGGTCACCACCACCACCACCCGTGGGCATATAGACAGCTATGTCCTGTTAGCAGTGGGGTCAGGAGAGAGACGTAGAATAGAAACAGAGGTTTGGGAACTGACATGTGCTGAATCCAAAGGCCTGGGTAAGATCATCCAGGGAGAGTGAGAAGAGAATAAGGCAAAGGTGGACATCAAGGAAAGAGGGTGAGAAAGCGTGGGTGGAAGGTAGGAAGGGGAAACTTAGGTGAGCATGATGCTGGGTGGTCAAGGTGTCTGCTTCTGCCATCCAGGTCACTTTCTGCTTGCCTGCTTGCTTGGTCACTTGTGTACTCTGGGGGGCCAGAGGGTGGGAGCAAGGATTTCTCAGAGGATCTTGGTTTGAGTTCTAGCTCCCCTTCTGCTTTACCATGTACCTCTGGGCATGTCAGGGCTTTCTGGGACAGTCCAACCTCTGCAACTTACAAATGGTGAAACCAGTGCCCTGAGAGTAGATGATACTTGCCCAAAGGTCATCCAGAAAGTCACTGGTGGATCTGGACCAGGGCCCAAGTGTCTCATTTCCTGTCCAGGACTCTGCCTAAGGAACACCTTTCTGGAACCCTTAAAGAGGACATTATCCAGCCTACAGGTGTCTGTGTCTGGGAAGCTGGGTGGACCAAGTGTGAATTCCTGTGTTCTGGGTTGGTTTCAGAAGGTGTGAACAGGTTGGTAGGGTGGCAGTCCAGATGCCTCTTGGGTTCCCGAAAATGGAGTTATGTTTAGCAGCATCTTCAGAACCAAAGGTGGGGGGTGGGGGAGGTTGCAGGTGTTGTTGGGCCCTCTGAAGTGAGAAGAGCCCAGTACAGATTTTTTTTTCATGTTTTTCACAAGTTTGCTGTTCAGCAGGGCCTCCCAAAGGGCTTTGCCCCCAGGGTTGGGGAGTCGGGAGCTCAGGCCCAGCAGACCTTGTGGGGAAGGGCTACCCATGAAGGTGTAAATTATAGGAATCTCTGAGCACCCTTCTCACCTGAAAGCCCCAAGGCTTGTTGAAGATGGGAGGTCTAGGTCCATGCTGCTTAACGGACCTAAGAAGAATTACCTAGGCTCTTTGTTAATTATCCACCTAGATCCTTCCCATGATCTCCTGAATCAGACGCTCCAGTGGAGAGGGCCTGAGATTCCTGTTTTTACTAAGTATGTCAGGTGATTCTAATGAGCAGATAAGTTTGGGGAAAACTAGTCCAGGTTAACCTCTTACCTAGACCTGGAGTAGTGCTTGCTCACCTGTGGACACCCTAGGTTGTTGAGGCTGTATCAGCAGTGTGAGGGGCTGATATGTGAGGCACTTGTCCCTCCAGGGAGAGAGGTTCGTGGCCAAGGAGCAGCCAGGGCCTTTGGAGTCCTAAGGGGCCCCCCCTTCCCTGACCCATGAACGTCTGCTATCTGAGCTCTGTGGTAATGAAGAGAGCAAAAGGAGAAAACCAGACTTTAAGATTCTGACCTGTCTCAATGTGGTTCATGGAATAGCTGCCATAATGGATATTTGTACAGGGTTCTGTGGAATAGCTGACTATAGGGGAAGGATAAAGAAGTCCTCTTGAGTGGGTGATATTTAAGCTAAGCCTTGGAGGATGCATGCATTTGCTGATTAAAGAAAGAGGGAACAGTATTTCTGACAAAAAAAAGAAAAACAAAGTGTGGACATAGGAATGGGGGGGAGGGTGGTGGACAGAGCTGAGACTGAAGGGCCTTATTGCCAAGCTCAGGGGTTTTGCCTTACCTTGGAAGTAGCAAGGAGTGCCCTAGGGTAAAATCACAAAGTTATAGCTAAGCAAAAAGAAAGATTTTATTTGGCATATGTTCAAAGAGGCAAAAGTGGGAAACAGACAAGCATGCTGCCAGAGCCATGTCTGCCTGAGTCCAAGGAATATTACAGAATAAGCAAAAATAGCAAAATGAATAAGCATGCTACCAGAGTCATGTCCAAGGAATGTTACAGAATCATCAGTATATATTAACATTACAAAATGGGTAAAATCCAGGAAAGCTTCACCTTTTCACAGATAGGCTAAAAACCACCAAATCACCATGATTCTACATTTTGAATTGTCTTTCTTAATAATCATTGGTACAAGCTTCAGTAAGGACAGTCAAGAGGGTCTTCAGTGGTCCAACAAATCTTAACTATTCACTAAATGCTAATAGAAAAAGATTAAGAGTGGAAAACACGTGGGTCTTTTGTGCTGTTTATGATTTATGTGAAAGGTTCCCTAGAAGATGTTTTCCAGGATTGTCCTAGCTCTTGTCTTTATACCTCAGGGCCCAGTTGATGTGTCCTTGTGAGTCCAGCTCCGGCTGGGTCACATTATTTATGCTCAAAGACAGGGACTAATGGCTCCAATATTATCTCCTAAATCAGGAGCCATGGGAGGTTTTTTAGCAGGAAATTGGTATGATCAGAGCTGTGTCTCAGAAGAACGTGAACTAGTGGGAATAGGTCCTGTGGTGATCGATGATGGCCCCCGATGGAGGGAAGATGTGAGGAGTGCCCTGGGGAGGGGAGAGGAGGAGGCAGATGGGAAAGGCCTTACCTGCTGACAGGCAGGAGGAGCAAGGGCCACAGCCTCCTTTTCTCGGGGCTGGTTCATTTCAGGAGGGTGAGTGGTTGGTGCCAGAGGACGAGGGGTGCTTGGGAAGTCACATCTTGATAAGTAAGCAGGGTGGGCAGAGGCCTGGGCACTGGGCCTCAGGTAGTCCTCACCAGTCCGTTTCAGGTGAACTTTGCTCTGAGCTTGCTATCAGCGTTATTGCCTCTGTTCTGTAGGTTCCTTCTTTTGTTCTGTGGCATGTTTGCTTCACAGGTGAAGCTGGTTGCACTAGAGTATCAGTTCCCAAAATGTGTTCCCTGAGAAGATGGTTCTGTGGCCAAATAGGTTTGGGAAATGATGGATTAAATAAAGCGAAGCAGGTTTCTTGTCTGCACAACTTATCAGAGACTTCGATGTGCATCATGACTTTCCAGAAGCAGGATATAGTACGCAGGGTTCCCACCCTTATCTGACTAGGGGACTTCTTTTTTCATTGAACGTTTTGCTGGGACTAGTGTTTTCTGGAACTCACTTTAAGGAGGTCTGGTATACAGGGAATACTGGAAGTCTTGGGTTTGAGTCTTGGGTCTGTCCCTGATTCTCTTGTGTGTCCCTGGGCCTGTCATCTTTCTCCTGCCCTCACCAGGTATACCACATGAGGGACAGTCCCCAGTTCTCAGGGAACGAGCCCTTCTCTTAGCTTCCCCTGTTTCTACTTGTGAGACAAGTACTTCCACATCTTTGGGGTTTTTTTTTAACATTTTATTGTGGTTTAGATGAAAGTTCATACAGCAGATTAGTTTCCCAATCAATTTATACACAGCTTGTTTCATAACATTGCTTGTAAACCCTGGAATGTATCAGCACTCTCCTCCCTTCCTTCCTGGGTTTCCCATGTCCATTTGCCCAGCTTTCCTGCCTCTATCGTCCTTCTGAATTTTGCTTTTGGGCAAATGCTGCCCTTTAGGTCTCATATAGTTAGTTGATTGTTCTGACATGTACATTCCTCACTGATGTGATTGTTTATTTTATAGGCTTGTCTATTGTATGGCTATTGTGTGATCTCTGGGAGTGATTTCAGTTCCAAGTTTGAAGGGTGTCTAAGGGCCATAGTCTCAAGGGTTCTACCAGTCTCTATCAGACCAGTAAGTCTGGTCTTACGAGTATGAATTTTGTTCTACATTTCTTGCCCGCTCTGTCCATGACCTACTATTGTGGTCACGGTCAGAGGTTGGTAGTGGTAGGCAGGTACCATCTCATTCTTTTGGTCTTGCAGCTGCTAGTGGAGGCCATGGTTCATGTGGTCCATTTGTCCTTTGGGCTAATTGTTTCCTTGAGTCTTTGGTTTTCTTCACTCTTGTTGCTCTAGATGGGAAGAGGCCAATTGATCTATCTTAGGTGACCACTCAAAAGCTTTTAAGACCCCAGTCGCTACTCACCAAGGTAGAATGTAGAACATTGTCTATATGGATTATGATATGCCAGTTGACCTAAATGTTCCTCAAGACTATGGTCCCTAGCCCTCAAGCCCAGCATCTCAGTCCCAGGATGTATATGGTTATGGCTAAGAAGTTTTCATGACTGTGTCTCCTGTGTGCACTGTTGTGTACACAGGTATATTTGCAGCATGTGCACATATATATGTATGTGGGTGTACTTCCATATACCCTCCCACCCCCATACCTATATCTTGATCTTAACCTTTTCCTGTCCCTGTACTTTTAACCTGCTATTACCTCAAAATCCACCATCCAGATCTCATCAATTTTCCTTCTAAGCTGAGAGCCCTCTTACTGGCCTATTTCTCTCATCTGGATCCTTACTCTTCCAGGTCAGAAACTTTGAGGTCATCACACCATAACTCTTCCTCTCTTCTTCATTCCCTTTGTCTGCTCTATTACTAAGCATTCTTCTTTGACATTCTTCCTGGCTATTTCTTTTCTCTCTTCTAAGCCTCAGTCTCCCTCTGGGTCTCGTTGCCATCTAGTTTGTCTCACCTCTGCACCAAGTCCTTTCCTGAAACGTGAGTTACTCATGCCACTCTCTGCTACCTTCTGATTTGAGACCGATTTCCTCACCTTGGCATTGCCAACCACCAACCTCCCCAACCCCCACACACCTCTACCTTTCCCCAGCTTAGGGTAGGTTCAGAACGATGAAGTCGCTTGTCCAAGGCCATATAACCAGAAGTAGCAGAGCTAATCTCAACCGTAGGACTTTTGAGGAAGTGCTTTCTCATCTGTTATCTCTAATTCTTACAACAAACCTGTTGGGAAGTCTGAGCGTGAATTGTCATCTCCATTTCTGTTTTATAAATGAGAACCACAAAGTCTGAAGGATATGGGGAGTGCCAAAGGGTGACCAACTGTCCCAGTTTTCCCCAGGATGGAGGTATTTCCTGGGCACAGGACTTTCAGTGCCGAGGGGTTTCCAAGATGATTGGGTGCCCACATGTGCCTTTTCCACGGCCACACTGCCTCCCAGGAGGCATCTCTTCTGTGCCCGTGTCCTAGCCAACTGACCCACCTGTGGAGCAGAGAGCCCTGTGGCCAGCTAACTTCTCCTTCCCTTCACTCCTCCAGTTGGCCCCATGATGATCGAGTTTAACATGGCTGTGGACCTGGAGCGTGTGGCAAAGCAGAACCCAGAGGTGAAGGTGGGCGGCCGCTATGCCCCTAAGAACTGTGTCTCCCCTCACAAGGTGGCCATCATTATTCCATTCCGCAACCGGCAGGAGCACCTCAAGTACTGGCTGTATTACTTGCACCCAATCCTGCAGCGCCAACAGTTGGACTATGGCGTCTATGTTATCAACCAGGTGAAGTCTGGGAAGATAAATAGAGGGGGGGAGTGCGTGTGTGTGTGTGTGTGTGTGCGCGCATGTGCGCGCGTACACGTGTAAGTTAGTAAATGGGGGCAGGAAAGGGGAACAATTTTGTGGACACCCTGGCATTTTACAGTTAGGGGCCAATGCTATCCACCACCATCTTTATTTTAACAGTGCAGGTTAGCTAAGTGACATACAATGTGTTGCTGTGAACTCTTTCAGCTAAGGGAAATTTCTGGACTGTTGCGGTTTGTAAGTATCTTTCCAGAAAAACTAAGAGGAAAAAAGGCAACCCTAATTCTCCCAAAGTTTAAAAAACAAAACCAAAGAAAACAAAAACCTGTTGCTGTTGAGTCAATTCCAACTCACAGCGACACTATAGGACAGAGTAGAACTGTCCCATAGGGTTTCCAAGGAGCAGCTGGTGAATTCAAACTGCTGACCTTTTTTTGGTTAGCAACTGAGCTCTTAACCACTGCGCCAAAGCACTGATTATTTCCTGTCTTTGGGTGCCTCTGTATTTTCCTTTTTCCTTTTAAAAACAACATCTATTTAGATGACAGACTATTAGGCAACTTGAAAGCTTATTCAGTCAAACTCTGTGTCTTCTGGGGCACCCACAAGAGACAGCGCTCCAAGTTCAGGCCATGTGCCCTCATGCCAGCCCCCAGCAAAATGTCTGGGGAAGTCTGACTCGTGGGCTATCTGAGAGTCATGTGGACTGGGCTGGCCCTGAGAAAGGAAAGCACATTGTGTCTCTGATCTGTGTATGTGTTGGGCTTTAGTCCCACTTAAGAAACTAATGCTGAAGACATGTCAGCCTTTACCAACACAGCCTACAGAATGTGGGTGATCCAAGAGGCATTTTTGTTGAAATAACTTTGCTTGTTTCCATTTTGTTTGAGGAGCACTGTTATTTTTCCAAGAATTTAATTTTGTTTTTCTAGTTTATCCCAAATACTTAACTCCATGTCTTTACTGGTAATTTACGTGAACTGTGACCTCTTAGGTGCAATCACATGTCTAACATATTTATGTACCGAGTTTCATTGAAATGTATTTGAAGAGATAGAGTCTGCCCATTTCTGAAGGGCCCAATGTCCATTTCATTCAAGATAAATTCTGGATCTGTTTGAGGTATTAAGCATGTTTGCAGCTTACAGCTTCCATCAAAGTGGAGGTCACCTTGGACCAGAAGGAAAGCAGGAAACAGCAGTCTGTCCATTTGGCATTTCTGAGGACTGCTGTGGCATGGTGCTGCACCAGTTACTGCAGAGAGGTTCTAAAGATGTCTAAGGGCCCAAGTCCTACCTGTCCTGAAGCTTCCAACCCCCTCTTATGGCAAGTGGGACCCTTGCAGGGAACACATGGTAAAGTCCCAGATATCGTGTGATTAGATGGTGGCTACCAAATGCTTTGGAGGCTGAGGAAGGAGAGCTGTATGACCTGGAAGAACCAGGTTCTAAAGGCTGGCGGGGAGAGAGGGGCATTTCAGCTGGGGCCGGTGAACGGGACTTCAAGGCAGGAAGGAGCCTTGGCCTATTCCTGGAGATCAAGATGACCATTAGGGTAGAAAAGCAGCAGAGGCTGTGGAACCAGGCACTCGAACTGAGCCTGTCAGTCAGGGGAGGGCAGAACAAACCCTATTACAAAGGAGCTGAAGCTCAAGTCAGGAGAGCAGGTGTAAGACAAACTGCTTGAGGCTGGGTTTGAGTCCCTTGGCCAAGTGAGGTACAGACCAGGGCTGTGAGAAAACTGCAGGCAAGACAGCCAGGCAGTTGTGGGTCATCTTGGAAGAACTTTGGAGAATTTTGCAAAATGCAGGCCACTTCAAGCCAACAAGCATTTGTTGAAGAAAAGCCCTGTCATCAAGGAACATTTGTCTAATGCCAGTGGGCACATGTTGATCATGGCAAGATTCAGGAGCTTGTTATTAAAGTAATGGCAGTGAGCACCTAAAAAAGGAAGTGCCATCACCAGGAGCCAGCAGGGATTACTAAGAACAAACCATGCCAGCTGCGTTCGTTTCTTCCCCTGGCAGTTATCATACCAGTAGATGAGTGATACCCAACATAATGTTGTTAGATCTTACTCAGCAAGGCATTTTATGGTCTCCTGCAAATCATCCTGAACAGAAGATAGACAACTGTGGTCTGGATGATATATAACCAGTAACCAGTTGCCATCAAGTCAGTTCTGACTCATGGTGACCCCAGGTGTGTGAAGAGTAGAACTGTGGTCCATAGGATTCTCAATGTCTGATTTTTTCGGAAGTAGATTGTCAGACCTTTCTCTGGGTGGACTCAAACTGCCAACCTTTCTTAGCAGCAAGTGTGTTAAACGGTACCACCCAGGGCCTCAATGTATAGATATACTGTGTTTTAGGTGAATGAAACTTCCCTGTTCAATTATAAAGTCAAAAGAAATATTGGACCAGTGAAATCTAGTTATCAACTTAAATTCCTGTGACACAATTTATATAGATATTCCCCAGGTTTCAAACAACAGATTGTCCTATACCAGCTACATGTTCCTCCCCAATCAAAGCTGGCAGAACAACTTAACCTAGCTGGCTTAGACCAGTGGCCCTGCTGTGATGGCTAACGCTGGGCTCTGCCTAACTTGGCATTTCTCCCAAAGAGTGCTTTCCAAATAGAGAATGGCCCAATAAATGTGAGGAACGCCATCTTATACAATGAGAAGCAGGTCTCTTTCCTGCAGAGCCCTCAGTACACTAGTGTCCATTGTGACCCTCCAGGAGAAGTACTCAGCCAAGCAGTTGGGGGTCATTTTGGATCCAGCTAACAGGCATTTGTTTAACAAAAGCCCTGTCATCAAGGAACACTTGCCTAATGCCAACGAGCACATGTGAATCATGGCAGGATTTAGGAGCCCACGTTGCAGCGTTTCCCAAGGTTGTCTGAGAAATGTTTTCCAAGAATCATCTCCAGTGGTAAATGTTCTGTGAATCACACTTCGGGTAAAGCAGACCTAAATTAACCCCTCCTCCCCACCACCTCATTACTTTCTCTAGTATGCGGGAAATCCTTCTTCTTCCCTCTTCTCTGTCTTTTCCCACTTGAGTTTAGTAAATATGTTGTTGTTGTTTGCCGTTGGGTCACTTCCGACTCATAGCAACCCTATAGGACTCATAGAACTGCCCCATAGGTTTTCTTAGACTGTAATCTTTGTGGGAGCCGATCTCCAGGTCTTTCTCCTGCAGAACTGCTAGGTATGTTCGAACTGCCGACCTTTCAGTTAGCAGCCGAGCGCTTAACCATCACTCTACCAGGGCTCCTTTTGTTAGTTAAAATAGCGTTAGAAATATTTTTAGTTTTTACAAGTCTTTTTTTTTTTAAATCTCATTGGTATCATCTTTTTTCCCCATACATGTCTTTTTGCCCCTTCATCTTTTCCTCTCTTCCAAGAGTTAACTGTCTACCTTAGGAGAATCTTTTCCTTTTTCTCTCTCTCTCCCCAGACTAATCTTATCTTTTCTGCTCTATCTCCCCACTAATTATTTCTTTGGGAAAATATAGTCTGAGTTTCCAGATAAGCAAGTGAAAAAGAAAGGAAGTCCGCCCCTCCTCTTTCCAGTGAAGAATACTAGCTGTATGGTGTCTATAAAGAGCACATAATAAAGTGGAAATAGGAAACCTAAACCTTGAAAATGAAGAGGAAGAAGAAACATTTGGAGCATACCTCATCTGCAGTTAGAAACTTCCTACAGTCTGTCTTACGGTCCTATTCTAGAAGAGGAAGAAAAGGATTTTATAGCATATGGCTTTGACCTTTGGGAACTATTTGTTGAGCGTATCAACATTATGAGCTGTTAGGCTTCATTAGAAGGTGCCCTGGTGGTTGGTGCCACAGTTAAGCACTCTGCTGTTAACCAAAAGGTTGGTAGTTCAAGCCTACCCGGTGGCTCTGCTGGAGAAAGACCTGGTGATCTGCTGCCGTAAAGATTACAGCTAAGAAAACCCTATGGGGAAGTTTTACTCTGCCACATGGGGTCGCTATGAGTTGGAATCAACTCTGTGGTACCCAACAACACCAGGCTTCATTAGAGCCCCTCAACATCCCCCTGGTCTCCCCATCCCAACGTCAGAAACCCTGCTGTCATTTTGAATCTTCACTCTGTACGCCTTTCCTCCCACTTAAGATTAGAGAGAAAGGATACTTAAAATGGGAAGGGCTCCAGAGACATGTGATCCAGTGGTTCCCAAACTTTTTTAAGAGCAGAACCTCCTACCCTGTGGATCCCCTTCACAGGAGATCACAGTGGCACTATTCTACTTGAAGTGTGGGCCATGCCCCCAGCTCCACTTCCTTAGCTTCCCCTTCAGTCTTTGCTAGGAATTGCTGCGATGCCTGAGGTTGCACAGTGTGAAAACCTCTGTTCCATTTCACAGGTAAGGAAACTGAGGCTCAGGGAAGGGAAATGACTGGTAGAAAGTCACGTAAGTAACAGCAGGCTGAAACCCAGCCCTTGTCTCCAAGTTTAGTGCCCCTTCACTGTATCACAGTAACTCTCCTCAAGGCCATTTAGCCCCTCCCTCAGTGTTTCTCATCTCAGTAAGGTACCCAGGGCTGAGAGTGATCCCGGAGCTCCACTGCCTGGATGAGGTCCCAGCTCTGCCACTTCGCAGTTCAGTGACCTTAGGCAGTGACCTTGGTTTCCGCATTGGTGGGATGGGGCAGGTTTTAGCACCTACCTTAAAAGGCTGTGAAGCATCTGGTGTAGGGTGCAGCCTCAGAAGATGTTAGCTGTTACTGTTATTATTTGTCTTTCCTCTCCACCCACTCTTCCTGCTGATTTCCTCTGCCCTCCTCTGCCGGGTACTATGTGATAAGCCCTTTACTGCTTGCCCTGCCCCCTGCTACACCCCTGCTCAGTACCGTGCTCAGTACCAGTACTGGGACTCTCCCTCCCATTTGTTACGGTCTCCATGGTGTTAGAGGATAATGGGTAATGGTGTAAAGAAGAGACCTGCCAGGTGACAGACAGAATCTCAGGGGATTTGGAGACCATGTTGTGCCTTCCAGCTTCTTCAGAGTTGGGTTGTGTCTAAAGCTCCGTACTCAGGGGTGAGCTTTCACACGTTTTTGTGGCTCATACTCTTGTCCATATTAAACTATTAACCATTCCCTTTTGGGTCACCATAACAACTTACATCTCACAATAAGTGTGTGTGTGGGGGGAGGGGGCACTTTACCAGTAGAGATGGAGAAGAACAGGTGTTGCTATTTGTCCTCAGAGTCTCTCTGTCCCTCCTCCTGCCCTAGCCCACCAGTGTTTGGGGAGCCCATTAGGACCCCGGTAAGTCCAGCCTCTTGGAGCCCAGAGGGCTGCTCTGAGGCACAGATGTCCTCCCTGAGGTCCAGCAGCCAGCCCTTGATGTGGAGGCGGATATCAATACATCATCGGATAAGGGGTTCTGTGCACTGCAGTTCTTCATGCCTGTCGGAAATGGAGACTGTAAAACCACCCAGGGCAAAGTGGAAGGCAGGTTGCCACCTGGCAGCATTAGCCCTAAGTAAAGAAACACGGGATGTTTGTAGGATTTGATTAGTCATTATAAAAAGCACAGAAAAGGTGAGGAATGCAGGCCTAGCTGGTTGGGTGGGTTTGTAATAACCACAGCAGACCTTTTGCCCCAGAGGAGCTTGTACCCAGGGCTGGTCTCCCGATTCCATTTGTATATCTTCTGGCTCCTCTCATCTCCTCGGTCATCTGCCTGAGATCGACCATGCCACTCCCTCTCTCTAAACCCTAACGTATGTGATATGTCCCCACTGCTCACAGGCAAGGGTCTAAAAGGCCTGAAGCCCTGAGCTTGTCGTCTGAAATGCTGTGGTCTGGCCTTGACCTCCTTCCTCAGCCTCCCTTTACACATGTCATGCCATAGGCACACTGGGCAACCCAGACTCACCTCACACTGGCTCACTCAGACTCACCACCCAGACCCACTTCTGTTCTCTGTGCCTCTGCTTTGCTGTTCTCTCCTCCCAGCATGCCTTTCTCTCCCTCTCCTTGTTACTTTCTCTTTCTGGCCATCATTTAAGCTCCCCTCCCCCACTCCCCCCAAAAACCTCATTAGCCCTGTGCAGCCTCTTTGAGTGGAGCCAACCCCTCCCTCCCTACTCCTCCCAGGCTACTTAGGCTTTCTAGTATGGGATGATTACCTGGGTGCATGCCACACCAGGCCTGGACTGAGTCCCTCGGGTCTGCCTCCTAGACCACACAGCTCCCTCCTCACACAGTTGGCACGCACTCAGCCAGAGTGTGAAGCACGGACCATCTCGCTGAGACTTCTGCCCGTTTATTTACACCCTCTCTCAGGACTCCTTGCTCCTGGTTCTCTGGCCAGGTCTGTGCATTTTAGAGGTGAAGCCTCCTTTCCCAGTCTGGCCTGCTCATGCATGGCCTTGGGAACTGGCGCAGTTCCCTTCCCTGGCTTCTCCCCAAAGCTTCTGTCCATCACTGACCAGAGCACAGACTGCCTATGACACAGTCCCTTTTCAGGAAGAACACAGAAAACCTACTTTAGCCCTGTTGTTAACGGCCATAAAACTCCTTGATGGCCCTGTGGACTCAACATCTTTTATGGGCTCTTTAAATTTTGACCCTCATGACTCCCCCAGTGAGGCAAATGGCTATTCTTATTGCTCCTGCTGAGGGTGAGGAGGGTCACAAAGGTAAGCAGCTTGCGCGGGGTCATGTGACAGTTGGTGGCAGAGCTGGGATTTGGACAGAGTTCAGCTGAGGCCTAATGAACGCCTTGCCTTGCTACGTTTATTCCCAGAACACTTGATTCTGCTCGCTAGGACCCAGCTCCATACATGCTTGCAAACGCTGTGAGTCCTGCTAGGTGACAGAGAGGGGACAGCAGCTTTTAAGTAACAGCCTCAGAACCCTCTGGGAGTCTTGCCCAATCGTCATCCTAACAGGTGAACCCTGGCATGAAAGGCTGTAGTGGAAGCAGAGTGAGGACCCAGGCTGTTGCCCTGAGGAGTCTTTGTCTGGCTTTGAATTTTTCTCCCTCTTCCTTTTCATCTGTGCACTGTTTTAGGGTGACTATGTGAGGCACTTCCAGGCTGCTTGCCTCAAGACCAGGTGTGGAGACACTCCTTTGTACCTCAGTGACTGATGGGATCTGTCACCCCCCCCACAGCAGCTAATCTCTGTCACTGGGCCAAGCAGCTGGTTCCTGCATGAGGCCAAGATCAGTTGAGGTCTATCAGACTCTTGGGTCCACTCGTTACTGAAGACAGATGCCTCGGCCTGTAGCCCCCACTGCTTTGGTTTCCATCTTTTTTTTAATTTTTTTTTTATTGTACTTTAGGTGAAGGTTTACAGGACAAATATTTTCTCATTAAACAGTCAGTACACATGTTGTTTTATGACATTGGTTAACCCCACAGCATGTCAACACACTCCCTTCTCGGCCTTGGAGAACCTTTTCTTTTTGGTGAAAATATACATAAAGATCCATTTCAAAAATTTCTACATGCACAGTTCAGTGACATTGACTACTCTCTTCCAATTGTGCTGCTATTCTCACTTTAGATGAAGGTTTACAGAAAAAAATAGTTTCTCATTAAACAGTTAGTACACATATTGCCCTATGACAGTGGTTAAGAACCCCACTACATATCAACACTGTTCTTACTCAACCTTGGGTTCCCTATCACCAGCTTTCCTGTCCCCTTCTGCCATCTAGTCCTTGTTCCTGGACTGCTATGCCTCATTAGTCCCATTTTGTTTTATGGGGCTGTCCAATCCCTGGCTGAACAGTGAACCTCAGGGATGACTTCACCACTGAGCTAAAAGGGTGTCCGGGGGCCATACTCTCAGGGTTTCTCCAGTCTCTGCCAGGCCAGTAAATCTGGTCTTTTTTTGTGTGTTAGAATTTTGTTCTACCTCCTTCTCCAGCTCTGTCCAGAACCCTCTGTTGTGATCCCAGTCAGAGCAGTCAGTGGTGGTAGCTGGGCACCATCTAGCTGTACTGGACTCAGTCTGGTGGAGGCCTTGGTAGCTGTGGTCCATTAGTCCTTTGGACTAATCTTTTCCTTGTATCCTGTTCTCTTCATTCTCCCTTGCTCCTGAAGGGGTGAGACCAGTGGAGTATCTTAGATGGCTGCTCACAGGCTTTTAAGATCCCAGACACTACTCACCAAGGTAGAATGTAGAATATTGTCTTTATGAACTGTGTTATGCCAGTTGAGCTAGATGTTCCCCGAGACCGTGGTCCCCACAGCCCTCCGTCCAGCAATTCAGTCCCTCAGGGAGTTTGGATGTGTCTATGGAGCTTCCATGACCTTTCCTTGTACAGGTTGTGCTGGCTTCCCCAGTATTGTGTACTGTCTTACCCTTCACCAGAGTTACCACTTATCTATTGTCTATTTAGTATTTTCCCCCTACCCCTCCCATCCCTTGTAATCAACAAAGATGGTTACTTTTTGTGTGTAAACTTTTTCGTGATGGTTTGCATCTTTATTGCGTTTGTTTACCATCCCCTATTCCATTTTCTCCCTGAGCTGTCAACACCCAGATTGATGTATGCTGTCTGGCAGCACCCTGTCCTTGCAGAACATGGGGGCCAGACTAGGGGTCAGGGGAAGGCTGGGGGAGTGTCCATGTTCCATCACTGTGTGCTGCATGTTTTCCCCTCTCTCTGTTGCTGCCTCTCTCCCTTCTCCTGGGGAGAGGTGTTGAAGCACTTACAGATACTCACACAGAGCTGGTAAACTGCCTCCTTGGACGTTGCTCTAGGAAATGCCATTTTCTCTGCTCACCCTTGACTCCGTGACAGGGAATGACAGCTTATTCAGGGTTTTTGTTTGCCTTTGCCCTGGAACAGGGGTGGTCAGAATGGGCCCCTTTTCCCTTGCAGCCTTGATATGTGCCTCTCTCTTCCTTACCTCTTCCTTACCCTCGCATCCATCCTTCTCTCTTTTTTTTTCTTTTTTTCCTTCCAGTCGGGGCCCTTTGCCTTTCCTTGTTAATCCTGTTTGTAGCAAAGCAAGCTGAAGGAGGAGTTCCTCTCTGTGATCTGCTCCTTACTCTCCACCTACCTTCTCTTCTGTACCTTCTGCCTCCTATAAAGAATGAGCGAGAGAGAGGAGTGTCGACCTAACTACTGCTGCCACCGCCGCCACCGCCGCCACTGCTGCCACCCTGGTAATGTTTACACGCACCCAGATCAGGCCAGAGCTGAGGCCCTGCTTGTCAGGGGGAAACTGCAAATAACCACGCAAATGTGCCAGCCTCAGGCCCTGGAGCCTCTCAGTCAAGACCAGGGCTTCTGTGGTCTCGCTTGGAAATGCTGAGGACTCCGGAACCAGCCCTTTGTGCAGAGGTCTAGGATACCTTGCTTTCTTAAAATTAAATCACTGTTGAGCTCATACTGTATGTGTATTTACTTTTGTGTCCTGCTTTTTTCTTTAATTCTGTATCATCAGCATCTTCCCATGTTATTTCATGGTCTTCATAATCATCACTTCTCACTCCTTCATAGTAATTGATTGCATAGTTGTACCATAATTAACTTAACCATTCCTCTATTAGGAGGCGTTCAGATAATCTCCACCTTTCAGTAGTATGAATAATGCCATAATGAACATCTTTGAGTCTGAAACTTATTCTGGGTTTGCATGTTCCTCATTTAGGATCATTTCCCCAGGCTAGATTTTTAGAAACGGGGGAATGGGTTCAGAAATGGCGTAAATATTTTGTGGTTCTTAATACAAAAGGCCATTTAGCTTTCTGAAAGATAAGTCTTTATTTTCTACGATGTTTTTCTCTGATTTGAATCTTAAACATGCTGAAAGTGCTCAGTGCCACGCTCTGAACGCACTCTGCAGAAAGCCAAGTCTCAGTGTCCAGAAAGGTTACCTGGTCCGGGGACAGAGGCAGGCATCCTACTTGTGTAGCTGGAGTTTTAAATCTCTCTCCTCTGTGCTCACCCTGCCAAAATTCCTGCTCGGCTGTTCTGTTAGCTCAGTTCTTCCTGAAGGCAGTCTTATGGACTGTGGACTGTGTTCTGACCTCTGTTCCAGTCCAGCAGGGGCCAAGGGTATACTCACTCTTGTGAGTGATTACTTTGACAGGCAGAGAACCACCCCCCACCTCCCCCACCACTTGGTCCTGGTGTACAGACAGCTTAAGTGTTAGATCCAAGTTTTGCTGAGGGCGCTGGCCAAGCTCAGGGCTACCATATTATTATGGTTAAAAACCAGAGGTCTCACTGCTGTTAACTCATGGGTGACTATTACCAGTTGCTATCAAGCCAGTTCCTGCTCATGGTGACCCCATGTGTTGCAGAGTAGAACTGCTTCATAGAGTTTTCAGGACTGTGACCTTTCAAAAGCAGATCACCAGGCCTTTCTTCCAAGGCACCTCTGGGTGTGTTCAAACTGCCAGCCTTTCAGTTAGTAGCCGAGCACATAACCATAATATTGAAACCAAACCAAACCTGTTGCTGTCGAGTCGATTCCAATTCATAGTGACCCTAGAGGGCAGAGTAGAACTGCCCCACAGGGTTTCTAAGGCTCTAAATCTTTATAGAAGCAGACTGCCACATCTTTCACCTGTGGAGCACTGGTGGGTTTGAACCACCAATCTTTTGGTTAGCAACCGAAACTCAGAATTTTTATAATCCCAGAATTCTCTGAGGATCACCTCCCACCCTGTCTGCCATCCCAGGCTCCACACTTTGGCCCACAGGCTGGTCCCACCCCAGCCAGAGCTTCCTCTGCTCCTGACCTGTACCTACTCAGGCTTCAATTCAGCAGACATTACCACTGCTGCAGACCTGCCTTTGAATCTGTGGTGCTAAGAGCCAAGGGGTATCTGCAAGCACAGGGGAGAGGTGTTTTGTGACAGGTCAGGGAATGTGTACAGGAGCGACAGTATCTCTCTCTCATATAGAAATACTGATTTCTTTCGGACTCTTAACTTTGAGCAGATGTTTCCAACCTTGTCGCTTCTGTGTCTTAGTAGAGGAGAGGCCAGGTGTGATCAGTCCCCAGGCTGCAGTTGTCTAGGAATATTCATGACTACTGTGTACACACATGGCCCTGGCATCCAGGGAAGGCAGAGTGGTTTGATGGAACAGATCTTCTAGAGACTGTTAGGACTTCGGCCATGGGGCCGTGGCTTTCTATAGTTGATCGTCAGTCCCCTGTTGCATTTAGGGGGAGGTCATTCTTGCCTTAGCCACAGTGAGAATTTGGCTGGGGACTGAAGCAGACCATGGTACCATCTGCAAGTGTAACGCACATCCCAGGGAGCAGATGAGGCATGAAATGGGGAAGTGGAGCCCTCGCTGGAGCCCTAAGGGGAGGTGTTCTCTACTTGCCCACCGTTATTGCCTGGCCACCTGGGTCTCATGAATCATGCAACATCCTCCTAACTGGTTTTCCTGCATTTCGTTGGGGTGGGTGGGTGGGTGGGTGGGATGGACACAAATCCCTCCTTTACATGCAAAACACATTCTTTGTTTAAAACCTTCAAAGGCTCCCCAATCTCCCCCCAACCTTTGCATCTAATGAAGACTTCATGGTTTCTGAATTTCTCCCAGTTCCTTTGAAGACACCCTGCTCTCTTTTCCTTAAAACCCCATTACTATTGCCTATTTAACTCAGAACTCCTCAAAAGCAGGGCCTGTGTCTTTTTCTTTTCTGTGTCCCTATTGCTAAGCATGTAGTACACATTCAATAAATGTTTGTTGGAAAGAATGAATATATGAGAGAGGGGAGAAGGGGACCCGCTGAGTCTCTCCTGTCTCTAGAGCTGAGTTTGGGGGGGGGGGGGAACTGCTTTATTGTAATATAATTCACATATCATACAATCCACCTATTTAAAATGTACAATTCAGTGGCTTTTAGTGTATTCAGAGTGGCACGTTTGTCACCACAATTTTAGAATGTTTTCATAGTCCCAAAAAGAAATGCCCATCATCTCCCAACTCCCCATCCTCTCCCACCCCAGCCCTGTTTTTGTAGTATGCCATTAAGTCAATTCTGACTCATAGTGACCCTATATGACAGAATAGAACTGCCCCATAGGGTTTCCTAGGCTGGAATCTTTACAGGAGCAGATCTCTATGTCTTTTCTCCTTTGGAGCGGCTGGTGAGTTCGAACCACCAACCTTTCAATTAGCCCCAGAGCGCTTAACCATTGTGTCACCACGGCTTCTTACCCCAACCCTAGACAACTACTAATCTACTTTCTATAGATTTGCCAGTTCTGGACATTTCGTATAAATGGAACTGTACAGTATGTGGTCCTGGTTCTCTCTTATCTTTATTGTAAATGAAAGCTCTTTAAAAAAAAAAAATCCTTGGCGAGCCATCTGCTGCTTCTTAAGGTGTCCCTCCCTGCCACCCAGATCTGCCCGAAGGGTACTGAGTGTGCTGTGTGAAGTGTCTGAGTGTAGATTCTTTCCTGTCCTGAGGAGCTTGGCCTGCAGGCCTGTGCCAGGCCTCCTGCTAGTCTGCTCACTCTACTCCAGGCCAGCATGCCTGAATAGCCCGGACTCCTGTCCTCTCTGGAAATGTCTGGCTCTGCTTGACTGACTGGTATACCCACTGTCAGGAACATAATGCCCAGTCAAAAAGGCTTTCAGACTTTTCTGTGAGGTTTGGTCAATGAGACGGCGGCCCTGTCCAACTGTGGGAATGCCATGCTCTGGGCTTTGAAGCTTCAGCCAAGATCCAGATGCCAGCTCAGATAGTACTGAGGCCTGTCAGATTCCAGGCTCCTGGATCCTTCTCCAGCACTGGCTCCCCTCACCTGGGCCTTGACATAAGCACACAGTGAGACTGGAGCAGACCTCCTCACTACGTGGAGCACATTCTCTGTTCCTAGGCACCCCTGACTCTGCTCCCATCGACTCCAGGGTCTGCATCTGGTCTGATTCTTGCCTTCTGTCTGTTTTCTTTTGGTCTCTCTCATGCAGCTTCTTCTGCTCAGTCATTTGGGAATTTTGTATACTTTTTGGCCTTAGTTTTTTTCTGCCCTCTCTCTCTGTAATGAGGAGCCAGTTGCCCTAGAAGGAGGGAATAAGTGTATTCTTGTTGACCAACATAAGATGAAGCCCGCACTTAAAAAGCTAGGTCTTCAGAGGAACACTTGCTCACAGCATGCTGGCTCCCTTCACTGAGCTGTAACTTTCCAAGCTACATACATTTCACAGGTCTCTAAAGGCCTCTCTGATGTTCTGCTGCTGCTACAGTGTGTGAACCACAGACTAACCCACTTAAGCCTTAATCTTCTTACGGAATTCTTCCTCCATCAGAAGAACAGAATTTGGAAGAAATCTTGAAGCTGATTGGGAAGGACACAAACACAACAGAAGACAGAATCTCTGGGTTGGATCCCTGAGTGATGAAGCCAGAGTTGGATGCAGGGCCTCCTCGTTCACTGGCTCCTTTGGCTTTGTGTCCATGAGTGTTGGTTTTAACTCTTAAAAGGGTCAGTGGGTCATGCCTATCATCGAAGACCAGAGGGTATCATTCTGATGGGTCATTATCAATGTCTGTATCCTACTCTTGGAACTTTTGTGAGCCTGGAGCCACTTTCGTGGGGGTTATTTTAGTACTGGATCTCCTCTCCCTGGAATCTGGAGGCTCTTTTCCTTCCCATACAGCCCATGATTCTTGGACAGGGAGCTGAGCATAGGAGCTAAATGAGGGACTAGTAACCGTAGCTGGCTTGGGAAGCCACTTGTAGGGCTCAGGAGTATTCTAGTAGGTGCCAGTCTTCTAGCTGGTGACACCTACATTGTAGACCTAAACTTTTGTGATTCCATTGATCAGTTCATTTAGCCCAGTCACTGCATATCCACCTGCCTTGTCTCTTAGAGCCTGATTTCTATCTTGTGGAGTGGGCTTTGCTGGCAAACTCACCCCTGTCCTCCTACCCCACTCCACCCCCACATAAATGCATCGAAAGAGGATCCTGTTACATCCAGTAGTCCAAGAGACATTCTGAAAAGTCTGACTGTTCCAGATGGATGAGGAAACCTATTCCTCTAATGATGATAGTAGCTGACATTTGTTGTCAGTGTGCTAAGGGTTTTTCATGCGTTGTCTCATTTAATCCTCAAAACCCACATGTTATCATGCCCTTGGCACAGACGAGGAAATTGAGGTCTAGAGATGTTATTTGCCCAAAGCCACATATCTAATAAGTAGGGGAAGCTGGTCCTCCAGGATAGAGATGTGTGTGTCTGTCGCAGTTGTGCACTTGGCTTGGCCTGACAGTGGGTACTTGATAATGTTTACTTGAGTGAATGAAGTGTCAGATGCACAGGATAAATGTGCCTAGTGAGGAGCAGGAATGAGGGCTGGGTGTCTTGCCCACCCCCTGTAGAGGAAGAGCACCTCCTGTTAATAGTGGCACTGTTTCTCTTCATCCAGAAAGATGGGTACACAAGGTACTACAACATGTTACCGAAAGAAGCCTAAAAAATTAGCTAAAAAGACTGGGCTTTCCTGTAATCCCAGGGGAGGGAGGGGAAGACACAGGGTAGAACCAATTCTGCTCCTTGGTCTTCTCCTCCAGCCTGCTATCATTCATGAGACTTGGCTCCAGAAGTGCCTATTCACAGTTCCATATTCCCAGTTCCTGGGAGAGGGAAACTGTGTAGATCAGCTCAGTCAGGATCTGTTTAGCTCAAACAGCCATGCCAGCAGATACAGACATGACCACCAAGAGCCCCCTGCTTCTTTTATTGGAGAGGGTACCAAGACTGGCGAGAATTGTCATGAGCTGGGCAGCCACCCTTAGGAAGTCTACTAGGCAGTGTAAAAAGGCTTAGTTGGGACACCTCCCTTTTCACTTGTTGGAAACTAGTTGTTCAGTGGGGCTGAAATGTGCTTGAAAATGTTCAGAGAAAGCTAACTCTTCCAGGGTCTTAATGGGACTTGGGGAGCAAGATGGATAGCACCCAGTGCAGCCTTTTTTTCCATCACCAAAAGGTAGAAGATTTTGAGGGGTAAATGGAGTGAATCTGGGTTGAGGTGAAGGTTGTTACAAGATTGTTGAGAGAATTACATTATATACCGTGTACATAAAACACAACTTCGCCCGGTGTGTGATCATCTCCTAATGAATATTAGCAATGCATTGTTGTTGTAACAATAATAATTGCAACTACTTAATAGTTTTCAAAGGCTCCCATATGTGGTTTCTAAACTCTGAACTTCTTTTTGCCTCCTGACTTACATGGAATTCACTGAAAGCAGAATTTTAAATTGACTCATAATGGGTGGGGCAGCCAAAGAACACAGTTTGCCCATGGGACGCAGCTTCTCCTTTACCATTCATGGTTAGAAAACTTTGCCATGAGCTGAAGAAAAGGGGCTCTTGTGTAAGATGCTTCGTTCATTCATTTACTCTTCTCCTGGCTGCTTTTGCTGACTTCCTGATAACCTGTCTGTCTTTAAATGGTTTATTTCCCTGAGTCAACAGGCTGAGGCTGGTCCATGCAGTCTGTACGCACACAGGTAGCCTGGTGGAGCACCAATTTCCAAGTCTTCTCTTGGGGCCATGGGGGGAGGACTTCTTCATCCCAGGTTTGAGATCATGGACCAATCACAGGCCTTTGTAGGCCACTTTTTCCCCCCAGATAGAGGGCCATAATCTTGGTAATCCCAAGAGAGTTGAACAAGAGCATCAGATGAGGATTCCAGTCAGGGTGAGAGCATGTGTATGGGAGGGCTTTGTGAATGCTGGATGTAAGGGATGGCAGTGTCAATGCTATTACTGTTTTCACTGACCTGGGGACATGGGAGTTGGTAAGAGCAGAGACCCATAGTGGTGACCCCTGAGGAGGCCCTCTGGTTGGAGCTTCCCGCTTCCCAGAAAAGGTTGCCTTCTGCCATCGTATGTTGAAACTCATCCATCAGTCTACTCATTCATTCATTCACTCATCCAGCAACTATTTATTGAGCTCTTATTATGTGCCAGGTAGTGTTCAAGGCATTGAGTAAAAATTCCAATCTCCATTGAACTTAAATTTTAGTGGAGGAAACTGAAAATAAATAAGTAAAATATAAAATACCTCAGCACTAGTAGACTTGGTGCTTCAGGACCTGGTGGCCAGCACCCTGAAGCAGGTGTCTCTCTTCTCTCCCGGACACCCTGTTTTTATCATAGCTTATATCACACTGCTTTCCCACACACTGTGAGCCCTTTGAGGGTAGGAACTGAGCTGTGATTGCCACATTCCTCTGGTGCCTAATTTGGTGTCTGACAGAGACGTGGAAGGCACACAGTGTGGTAATCAAACCACAGCCAACCATTTAAAGAGGATAGAAGTGGAAAGTCCTCCACTTACCTAACTAGTGTTACCAATTTCCTGGAGTTAGTCTGTGTATTGCGTAATAAATGATGTGTGTGTTTTAACGCCCTTTACACCTAACAATGTATCTTAAAGATCATTTCCTTCTTTTTTTTTTAAACAGCTCAATACCATTATATGGATGTACCAGGCTTTATTTAACCAGTTCCCTAGTGATGTATCACTGTTTATAATTTTTTGCTATGAGGAGCCACCCCACAGTGAGCAGCATAGTTCATATGTCATTCTCACATGTGCAAGTCTTACTGCAGGATAAATTCCTAGAAGTGGGATTGCTGGGTCAAAGGGTATGATGTTTTGTATTGATTTGTAAAATGAGGGCAGAAAAGTGAGGCCCAAGAGTGGACTAATGACCATGACTAGTGACAAGTCACCAATCCCTGTGGGTGTTCTGCTTGAAGATACTTGGCCTTATGGCATCTGATATCACTTCCTTTGTTTCTGCACCAGGATGGAGACTCCATGTTCAATCGTGCTAAGCTCCTCAACGTTGGTTTTCAAGAGGCCTTGAAAGATTATGATTACAACTGCTTTGTGTTTAGCGACGTGGACCTCATACCAATGGATGACCATAATACCTACAGATGTTTTTCACAGCCACGGCACATTTCTGTAGCCATGGATAAGTTTGGATTTAGGTAAGAGTTGTTCAGCCAGAGTCCACGCAGAAGATGTTTCTCTCTTATATGGCAGCTAGAAAATGTGATTCTTCTAGCCCAGGGGTATGCCTTTGTGACTTTGGGGAAGAATGCCTTCTCAGAAATGGGTGCTTTTCAAGCCCAAAGTCAGTTATTATTTGAGAAGGAAAGAGGAGTCCAGAAACTGCTGTCATCACTGCACATTAGATGCTTGGGGTGGCTCTTGTTTTTACTTTCCAAACAGATGCTGTGTTTTCTGTGCTTTTTCTCTTCCCTTCCTGCACAACTTGGAAAGCAAATCGAGAATCGTTTTTCCCCAGGTACTTCCTGGGCTTGGACGCCTCAGCAGATGTTCCTTGGTGCTTTATGAGGAACATGATTACATTTCTTAGCAGAACACAGGCTTCTTGCTTAACCACGGAGCCCCTCACATTTCCCCACCAAAATGCCTCTAGTGAAGTGGCCAACTGATTTCTGCCCATGGGGATATATGGTAGGCGGGGCATGATCCTAAGCACCACCAAAGGTGGAAAACAGCCCTATAGTTGTTGTTTTATCTTAAAAAAAAAAAAAAAAAAAAGTACGTTTCATCCTATTCCATAATTTATCCATGTTTGTGTTAACGTAAAATTGTTTTGATTTAAATCACCTGTCAGTTCAGTGACCTAAACTTTCCCTCCCTGCTCTAAGTAAACTTGAAGCTCCAGGAAGCTGTGTTGCAGGTACCCTGTGTGTTGGGTACCCCTGGCTTAGGTTGAGTACCACAGTGTGGTTGACCTGTGTAGATAATAGCCCCTTTGTTTAGATACAACCACCAATATCTACTTCCCTTCAGACTCTTTTTGTTCTCACCATTTCTTTCTATCCCCCCTTGCTGGGGGATGTCAGGGCTATGAGATGAATCTAGACATGCTATGAAGTCCTTTCCCCAGATCAAAGGTATTCAGGCCCTAAACCCTCTGTCTTAAAGAGGGGGGTAAATTGAACTTAAACTTCACTTTTAGACTCTTCAGAAATCACTTTGTGCCCTCCTACCTTCCCTCCCTTTCTATGTATCTTCTTCTCTTTGAGATACTCAGGCTCATACCCTGACCTCCTTTTAATTTCTCCGCTGAAGCATGGTTGTAAACCAAAATGGGGCCCAAGTGATCACCTAATTCCTTACCACAGCATCATCTTTGCTTTACAGAGAACCAGTCAGGCTTGAGGGGATGAGGCAGATAGGTAAGAGAAAGCAGCAGAGACAGCAAACCCAAATTTTGTCAACTTAGAGTGTACTTACCCTTAAAGTGGCTAAGTCAAAAGTCCATTTCTGTAAAAATGCTGATTACCAACAGACCTTATTGGCTTAGCCACCTCTGGTTCAAACCTTCACATTAAAAGTACAAAGAGTAATGTGAGGTGTACCAAAAGGCGGTTGATCTGACACCCTTAATTACAGATATTCATTAAAGAATGCCTACAGGGATATTTGCTTGCAAATACTTGCCATCAGGATTGTTGAATGTATTTGAAAATAATAATTTAATCTTTTTTTCCATATATTCTGTATGGTTTGGCTGACTTTCCCCTCAAAATCTAAGTTAGAGATTTCCTCAGTTTGTGTGATGGGTTTTGGTTTCTTTGGATTCCAGTAAGGGCCTGAGTGTAGTTTGAAGTTGCACATGGGTAGTCACAAAACCGCAGGCCTTAGAGGACCCAAAGGAGGGCTTCTGCATGGCCTCTGGGGTGGGCACGTCCTGAATCTCAATATTTCTCATCAGAGCTTACTCTGCATTCCTCAGGAGTACATAATTCATAGCCACTGAAATATTGAAATAAAAAAATGATTTGGAAGGATGAGAGCCCATATTCCCTACTGCTTGGAAATCTGTAAAATAGGTTCACATTATGCATATGTGTCCTGTGCATTTTGCTAAGTCAGGATAATGGGGAAATTCCCAAGAAAAATTTATTTTAGCATATTTTCAGAAATGCTACTCTAAGGCTTGGTGCTCACACTGTACACCTTTTGAAAGATGAAAACTAGGCTAGTAGATGGGATGGGAGGGGGCATGAGAGGTGGGCACAAGATGATTTTCAGAGACTTTCTAAAACAATCTCAGATTCCAGGATGCCCTGGCTAAGAACTTCCTTTACAAGAGCAGGACACAGGGGAAGCAGTGCCGTGGAGAGCAGATTCCTGAGCCAGTGAGGAAGAACTAGGCTTCTCCCGCTCTTGCCACTGACTTAATTTTCTAGATGACAACAGAAGCAGCCCTGCATTCTTGGAAAGATGAAGACTCCACCACTTTGATGTCTGTGTTTTCTCTAAGATAATCTGGGTCCTGCTATAAAAACAAAATAAACCCCTCCTAAATCCCTTATCAAAAACTCCCCCAGAGAATAAAGAATACCTTTATAATTGTTAAGATTTCCAGCAAGTTTTATTTTGGGAATGTCAAAACCTGCTAACTGCTGGTCCTTTGTGTGTGTGTGTTTTTCCCCAGCCTACCTTATGTTCAGTATTTTGGAGGTGTCTCTGCTCTAAGTAAACAACAGTTTCTCACCATCAATGGATTTCCTAATAATTATTGGGGCTGGGGAGGCGAAGATGACGACATTTTTAACAGGTAATGGTCACTACTCAGATCTTTCCCTCCCTGTCTTCCTTCACTTCCAAATTTTGGATCAGTGCTTGGTTATTCTGCAAGGGTTGGCCCTTAGAAGGGATGCAGTCCCCATTCAGCCCAAGTGCTTAGGCATATCCTCCTGTAGGTGTTGAAGATGGTCTTTAGGAAAATTAGCTTCTGAGATTTTTGGATTAGCCTTGGAAAAGGTAAAATAGTTAACCAAGTGAAGGAGTGAGTTTACTTTGACTGTACAAGATGCCATTTTTGTATTGAGGGAGTAGACGTGTCTTTTGCAAAAATTCAGCATCTCATTGTGGTCCCATTTCAGTGTGAAACAAATTCCTTTGGGCAGATTCCTAAGTTTCTTCACAGAATCCTTAGGCCACTTTTTTATTTTGGAGAATTTTTAGCATACACAAAAGAGGACAAAGTAGCATAATGAACCTCTGTGTACCCACCAGACTCCAACAATCATTACTCCACGGCCCCATCCACACCCCTGGGCTCTTGTTAAGACAGTAAACCTTAATCACATAGGTTGCCGTTGTAGATGGTAAAAAACCATCCAGCATTGGCATTTGAAACCACGTTACAGATAAATCCAAACACCAAACCTGTTGCTGTCAAGTCGATTCTGACTCATAGCGACCCTATTGGGTAGAGTAGAATTACCCCACAGGGTTTCAAAGGATGTAATCTTTACAAGAGCAGACTGTCGCATCTTTCTCCCACTGAGTGGCTGGTAGGTTCGAATCGCAGACCTTTCAGTTAGCAGCCAAGTGCTTAATCACTGCGCCACCAGGGCTCCGTATATTACAGATAGGCTACCTTAAATTCATTACAGAATCTAAGGTAGTCTCCAGTGGAGGCTTCAACTCAGCCAGCTGCAGATAAGAACCACCTTCTCCCTCTGGGAGCCAGTCTGAACCTGTCACTGAGTTTGATATCAGAATACACCCTGGTGCAGCCATCCTGAATTGGAGTACATTTATTTGATCAGTTAACGAAAGGGTTCTGTCATGGATTGAATTATGTCCCCCCAAAAAATATGTGTATCAATTTGTGTGATTTTCCTATATGTTGTAGATCCTGCCTCTATGATGTTAATGAGGGAGGATGGGCGGCAGTTGTGTTAGCGAGGCAGGACTCAATCTACAAGATTGGATTGTGTTTTGAGGCAATCTCTTGAGATTTAAAAGAGAGAAGTGAGCAGAGAGACAGGAGGACCTCATACCACCAGGAAAGCAGTGCCAGGAGCAGAGCACATCCTTTGGACCTGGGGTCCCTACATGGAGAAACTCCTAGTCCAGGGAAACATTGATGAGAAGGCCGATAGAGAGAAAGCCTTCCTCTGGAGCTGATGCTCTGAATTTGGACTTTTGGCCTACTTTACTGTGAGGGAATAAACTTCTCTTTGTTAAAGCCATCCACTTGTGGTATTTCTGTTATAGCAGCACTAGATGACTAAGACAGTTTCTGTCAGGGCAGCAGCCCAAGTCATCCAAGCTTAACAATGCATGAGAACTTGACAGACCTGAGCCTTTAATATTAACCTTGAGGAAGACTTGAGTTTTTGAGTGTGCAGATTGGTTATCAAGTGTGAACTTACTGAACAGAGCACTGTGCCAGATAGGCTCAGTGGGGAGGACACGATGAGCCGGACATGGGGTCCAACCAGAAACAAACCAACTTTTGTAGATAACCACACCTGGGCAAATGCTGTGGACTCAGATGGTGGTAGTGTTGTTGTCGTCACTGGTTGCTGTAGAGTCAATTCTGACTAATGGCGACCCCGTGTGTACAGAATAGAACTGCTTCTTAGGGTTTTCAAGGCTGTGACCTTGCAGAAGCAGATAGCCAGGCCTGTCTTCCGAGTAGCCTCTGGGTGGGTTCGAACTGTCAGCCTTTCAGCTGGTAGTTGAATACCTAACCATTTGTACCACCCAGGGACTCCCATGTGGCAGTATACAGGGCTGTTATGACAGCGCAGATGTGACCAGTCAGGTCTTTAATTTTCCTAAAGACCATCTTCAGTACCTACAGGGTGGAGAGGGAGGGCATGCCGAGCGCTGGCACCCTAAGGTGGTGGGACTAGAAGGAGGGGTGGTGGTGTGTGGAGAAACTTTCTTCAAAGATAAAGTGTCTAACTCTTATTGTAAATGGTTAAGCAATCAGCAGCTAACCGAAAGGTCGGCAGTTTGAAACCACCAGTCGCTTCATGGGAGAAAGATGTGGCATTCTGCTTCCGTAAAGATTTACAGCCTAGGAAACCTTATTGGGGCAGTTCTACCCTGTCCTTAAAGGGTCGCTGTGAGTTGGAACTGATTCAGTGGCAACTTTTTTTTTTTTTAAACACTAATTGTAGAACTAGTGGTAAAAGGACATGGGGAAGCAGCGTGAGTTCTAGCCAGTGCTGCATTGGGCTGGGTCCTGGCATGATGGCTGGGATATGGGCCCAGCGAGAAGAGTAAGAAGGACGGTGGGTGGGGCCCACTGGGCCTGAGAATAATCTTGCAGCTAGGCTATTGGATCTAAGCCTTGTGGCAGCTCTGTGATCATGACTTGTTCCTTTACTCTTTGCAGATTAGTTTTTAAAGGCATGTCTGTATCTCGCCCAAATGCTGTGGTTGGAAAGTGTCGGATGATCCGCCACTCAAGAGACAGAAAAAATGAACCCAATCCTCAGAGGTGTGTTCTGGGTCTGCTCATAGCCTTCTTCCCCCTAGAGGATGGGGCAGGCTGAGGGAAAGAGGCTCGAGAGAAATGGAGGGTTCAGTCCATGGGAAGGAAGGGAAGAGGAGAAGGGTAGGGAATTAAATGCAAGCGTTTAATGGCTTTGTTTTGACCCCATCCCCTTTACCTTTTTCTCCTTATCCGGTAGGTTTGACCGAATTGCACACACGAAGGAGACAATGCGCTTGGATGGTTTGAACACACTCACCTACAAGGTGTTGGACACTCAGAGATACCCGTTGTATACCAAAATCACAGTGGACATTGGGAAGCCAAGCTAGCACTTTGATACACTAATAAGAGACTTGAAAACGGCCAGGGACTTCTGCTGTGTCCCTGCCAGTCCCCTGGGCTGGTCCTGCTCTCATTTTTACCAATCAGAGTGATAGGCTTCCCTCACTCATCATTCCGAGGTCTTTCCAGATGACCAGGACGAGTGGGATATTTTGCCCCCAACTTGCCTCGGCATGTGACTTCTTATCTCTACATGGTGTTTGTAGAAACTGTCAGATTTGGGGGCTTCTCATCATGCTCACAATGTCGCCCCTAAGAGTCAGAACTGTACACTGCCAAAAAATTTGGCGACTGGGACTCATTCCCAACCAAAAAACTGCTAAATTATCATGAAATAGGTAAGAATTTTGCTTTAAATTGTGGGTTGTGGTGTTCTTATTATTTCATGAAAGATTGGAGCATGTTGCTGAAATTGGACTGGCAGATATTTTTTTAGTTGTCATATTTTAGCAACAACAACAAAAACACACACAATTTCAGTGATTCTCTTTTTATCCTCCTCTTTCCACACACCTTCTTTCAGCGGTATGCAACTATTACAATCACTGTGTGTGTCTTTTCTTAGCAAAAGAATCTTAAAACTTGAGCCTTAGACCTTTTGTCCTGCTAAAGTGTGACTTCCAAGGCAACTTTAGCCATCAGAGTGAAAGGCTTGGGTGTTTTCACCTTCAGTGGCCTATTTCCGGATTGTCTCATTTCTGAATGTAAAGGTTTTTTTTTTTTGTTTTCATCAGCAGTTTGTAGTATTTTAAAGAAAGAACAAATCAGGTTCTAATTATGACCTAGCTTGATTTTGTGTTGATCCAAAGTCACATAGCTGATTAATGTTAGGTTATGACAATTTATTTTTCTGAGCATGCTATGTAAACTTGAATATCCTTTGTATTTTTATTGTGGTGTTTAAATGTGGGGAGGGGATTGAGCATTTTTTGGGGAAAAAAGTAATGTATGCTGTGGTGGCCATGAATGGGCCTTCGATTTAGCTGGCGGGCCAGGTTATATGAAGAGCAACCTTTGGTCCCTTAATGAGGGCAAGGCCTCCCTATCAGCTCTATCCTGTCAAACCTCTAGGGCAGGGAGTCTGTGACCTGGGGCCGTAGGCCTGCTGGGCAGAGCTTCTGCCCTCCTCTGGTGGGCAGGGTGGAGAGAACTTCAACCTCCTTATACTGACCCCTGGGCCTCTCCCCTCAGGGCCCGTGGCTGTGGAGTTGTAAATAACAGCAATCAGGTTTACCAACCCTTAGTTCCTCCCTGGGGGGCAGGCTGAGGGGACCTTCAAATTCTGGTGCAAGAGGAGGCTGGGGGCCGCCTCCCTCAGAGGCTCCTGCCCCCCCCCCCCCCCCCCACCGCCCCGAATTGCCCGTTCGGCTTCCTCCCTTTTTTCTTCCCCTGCCTTTCTCCTTCCTTCCTTTCCCTTTTTGTTCCTTTGCCTCTTGCCTATTCCCTAAAACTTGCTTGTGGCACTCAGGGTTAAACAGACTATTCATTCTCCAGTGTGAATGTGCCTTTTAATTAGAGATCTAGAAAGAAGTTCGGCTGAACCCACTCCCGACTTTGTCACAAGAATTCTGGTGCCTAAAGCCTCTCCTTGCCCCTCAAGTTTTTCGCAGGTGCTCTAGTGAGCAGCCTCACTCTAGTCAGGCTAACCCATAGGGATGCCTTCCCCAAACCCACCTCTTCTGGGAGATGATGTCGAGCTGCCTGGGACAAGATGGCATGAGGCAGTTCCTACCACTGAGCACCCTCTCCAGGCCCAGCCTCACCTCAGATCATCAAACTCAGCAGGCCTCATCCCAGGGTTGGGTACCCCCACCACTGCCCCTGGGCACCAGCCCTCACTGTGGAGGCTGAGCTGGTGCCCGATCCCAACTTACCTGTGCCTTTATTGCTTTGAGCGTCTCAGATGCTAACTTGGTTCTTTTTCCAGAAGGCTTTGTATTGGTTAAAAAATTACTTTGTACTGCAGAAGCAGCTGGGCTATGTGAAGAGTATTTCTGTTTTTCCTGCTCCTTCATATTAAATCTAGGAATGAGTGCACTAAGAGGGAATTTGGGGAAATAAAAAGAATGAAGACCCCTTTTTCTGTGTCCAGGTTCCGACTTTTCCCAAGTGCCTTAAAAGAAAGAATGCCCTGTATGGTAACGTCTTTGTAACTTTACTCTTAAAACAAAATTCTGACTTTTCCTTTTTCTTTCTTTTCTTTTCTTTTTCTGTTAATTTTCCTTCACGTTCGATGGGAATAGTCAAGTGTGTGGTTCATTCTCAGAACCAGAGAAAATATGGCTTCACTTGCTCCCCTCCCCCACCCCCCCCCCACCATTTGCTGATCTACAGGTGCTCTCCTGCCTCCCCCCCGGGCTCACAGCACACATCCATGAGATGCAGGTCTTATTTCCACCAGGGGATTGCAGGGCTGTGGTGCAGGGAACATTTCCTTCACTTGGAAGCCGTACCGTGAGGTTGTCTGTGCTGTGCCTTTCTCTGGCCCCGTCCAGCCTGTTGCTGGTGACCCTATTTTGAAGTGGCCTTTGGGAGAGATCAGAGGGCAGACATGGCACAGGACAGTGAAGGAAGTGCTGGTGCTGGGTCTCAGCAAGGGCAGGGTCTCTGCTGACATCTGAGTGGGGCGTGCAGTGCCCTCACAGTCAGACAACAGCGTTCACATCCTCAAGGCCTGTTTTGCTGTGTATTTTGATTTCCTGTGTATGCAAATGTGTGTATATACCATTGTGATGAGGGGGGTGGTGTCTGACCTTGGTGTTAAAAACAAAAGACGAAAACTGTATTTTTGCCTTTAAAATCTAGTAATATAACGTGAATAAACTACCCTATCTTTGTAACCACAGGTGGTTTCTCTTCTGACTTACAGATTTGGGCTCTCCCAGAGCTGGAGGGTGGTGACTGGGACTGCCTGTTAAGCAGCTCTGAGGAAGCAGAGCTCTGCCCTGTGCCTGCTCCTTTCACCTCCATCGGGGCGGGGGTGGGGGGCGGGGCCGGGACTAGGGGCCGGGGAGATGAGGTGATGTCTCACCTGGCTATGCTCCAGATGAGTACACACACCTCCTTGGATTCAGCCATTTCCTCACCTGAGCTCCATTTTCTTGCCTGTAAAATGGGATTAATAGCATTTACCTCACAGAGTCTTTTTGAAGCTTAAAAGAGATAATGTATCTAAAACAGTGCCTGACAACTCACAGGTACTCACTATATACTAGCTAGTGCCACTGCAAAGTAGAATTTTTCCCAGTGGTTCTCTGGCAACGTTCTGCTATTTTCAGCAAACTCCAGGATAGTTCCATTTTCCAAAGTTGCTCACTGTGTGACTTCCACGGCATTATCCAAAATAAAATTTCTTGTCAGCCCTAGGAAATGTTAACCAGATGCACCAAAGGGGACCCAAAGGGTTACTCAAGATAGTAAGTGCCCTAGCCCTTCCTCCTTGGCACCCCTGGGATCTGGCACAAGCAGCCTCTTATAGTGAGCCAGAGGAAACTACTATGCATGACAGGTTACCCCTGATGTCCAGGCTGAAGGAGCTGTAGAGCCTGTCAGGGTGAAGCTGCGAATGGGGGGAGCAGTTAGGAAACAGGAGCAGGAGGGGCAGCCCCTTGTAGTCACCCCAGGCTAGGCTGCCCCCACCCATCCGCGCGACTACTGCAGGATTTCAGTTCTTCAGGTCTAAATAGAAGTCTCCTGGGTACTCAGATCTGCCAGTCATATCTGAGGACTCTGGTCCTTGGGACAAAGTGCTGCTTTATAGGGTTTTGCAAGCTGTAGGGTCTGCGCTAGGTGGAGTACCCGAGTGGAAGGTAAGTTCACCCTTCCCTCCCCAAAGACACAGCCACACAGATGCATACATACCAACATGTGACACAGCTGACGTGCCTGCATGTGAGGCCACAATGCTAGGCTCAAATCCTGCCCCTGCTTCTTACTAGTACTGTGACCTTGGGCAAATGACATAACCTCTCTGTGCCTCGGTCTTTTCATCTGTGTAATGGGGATATAAGCAGTACCCATTTCACAGGGTTGTGATGAAGACTGAGTGGGTTAATGCTTGTAAAGCCTTCGGAACAGTGCCTGGTTCATAATAAGCATTATAGGTGTAATATATGTTGGTTATAATGCCTGTGGGCACATGTGCTGACATGTACAAACAGACTGCCATGTACATA
The DNA here is from genome assembly GCA_030035585.1 of Dugong dugon. NCBI lineage: Eukaryota > Metazoa > Chordata > Mammalia > Sirenia > Dugongidae > Dugong > Dugong dugon. Next base: position 36,844,688 of record CM057471.1, on the reverse strand, counting down.
TCATGCCATGTACACACTAGACACACACCCAAGTGCTGAGGCCTCCCTTTTTCTTCTTCACATGTCTGGGACTTCACTACATGGCAGTGGGTGGGTGAAGCTCAGGGTAAGTGACTGCTTCTCTTCCAGAGATACCTGGGGCCTCACTAGTGGTGTTTCCCCACCCCCACCACCCCACCTGATGGAAGAAGTTTGGAATGGTGGCTGCGGGGAGGGAGGGGACTTGAACCTTCTTGGTGGCCTGAAGATCAAGGGGCCAGAAAGGGAGAAGGAAGGAGGGAGGAAGCCAAAGACAGCCTCCTGGGTTGGCCATTTCCCTGAGAGGGTGTTCTGACTCTAATCTCCCACTTCACACACGACCCAGAACCAAGTCTGAGCCAGACAGAGCCTCCTAAACATGAGTATGGGTTTGGCAGGCACCAGGCCCCCCATACAGTGCCTCTTTTCTATGGGGAATATAACCTGGGTGCCAAATCACTAACACCAGAATATCCTAGATAGGTCAGTGTCCATGGAGATATCTGAAGGACCCTCCCAGGGAAAGGGTGTTTGCTGTTAGTGACAGAGGGAAGCTGTGTAGGGGGCAAGTGGAAGACAGGGTGAGGAAATGAGAAGATGACCATATTCCAGGTATTCCCAAGTCTGTACCATACTCCCAGGCCCCCTCCTCTTGCTTCTTCCAGGAGGTAGGAGTTTAGACATTCCTTGGGACCAGTTTGTTCTTAGAACTAGAACTTCTTACCCTGTCAGAAAGGAAATGAGGTTTGTCTGGTGGAGCTGGTCATGCCAGACAAGCCTCATTTCCTTCTCTGGCAGAGTCCCCAGGGCAGGGAAGGTGGCTGCTGCCTTTGTCTGGGCTTCAGGACATGTACCTGGGATGTGAGGCCAAGGAACCTACAGGGCACGGTTGTCATGGAGTGTGATAGGGTCAATAGACTGGGATACCAGGGGAAGGTGGGCACTCCAAGGGCATCTGCACTTCAGCAAGATGCATGCCAGGGTCACCAAGTGAGGAGACAGGGTATGAGAATGTCACGGTGCATTTGGGTGGAGTGTGCCAAGTCAGCAGGCAGGGAGCCTGGGAAGGTGGCCAGGAAGAAGCCATACAATTAGCATTACTTCTGACTCCGCCTTCCCACTTGCTGTGTGACTCTGGGCAAGTTGGACTCCCTCTCTGGGCCTCAGCTTGCTCTTCTGTTTTATGACTTACTCTCAGAGTCCACCCTTGGTCTCCCCACAGTCCTGCCCTTCCCTCAGCAAGAAGAGCCCTGGTCTGAGTTTTCCTCGTGTCCTTGAAGCTAACCTTTCATGTGACCTTGAAGTAAGCCCAGGTTTCTACATCTTCATTTGTAAAAACAGTAGGATAAACCTTGCCTGCCCACATCCTTCCCAGAGCAGCCTTGAACATCTCAGGGTCAACTGGTAAAGACTCTCACTAGGGAGGGAGGGCTCTGCCAGTCTCTTCCTGCCCATGCTGGTGCTGCTCTTCAGAAACCTTTGTCCCCGTTCCTCTCCCTCTCACATACTCTCCCCTTCTTGTTAGCTGCTGTTGGGTTGGGGACTCATGGCAGCCCCATGCGTAAGGGACCAAAATGCTGCCTGGTTCCCATGGTCAGTTGGGGATCAGACCCATGTAATCTATAGGGTTTCCATTGGCTAATTTTTCAGAAGTAGATTACCAGTCCTTTCTTCCTAGTCCATCTTAATCTGAAACTCCACTGAAACCTGTTCATCATCTTAGCACCATGCAGCCCCCACTGACAGACAAGTGGTGGCTGCTCATGAGGTGCACTGGCTGGGAATCAAACCCAGGTATCCTGCATGGAAGGCGAAAATTCTACCACTCAACCACCACTGCCTCCTGATCTCCCCATAGGCTCTCAAAACTCAGGCCTCCCAATCACAGGCTCAGTGCCTACCTGACCTGAGGGAGAAGCTCGAGAAGGGAAGGGTAGCTGAGCCTCAGCTCAATTCCTGAGAGAAGAAAGGGGAAGGAGGTAGGATTAAGAATGGTGTAGGACACTACAGGCGAAGTCAGCGCAACAGGGACTAAACCAAAGCTAAGAAGTTTCCTGAAAACAACCAAACACTTCGAGGGACAGAGTAGCAGGGGCAGGGGTCTGGGGAACATGCTTTCAGGGGACATCTAGGTCAATTGGCATAACAAAGTTTATAAATGTTCTGCATCCTACTTTGGTGAGTGGCATCTGGGGTCTTAAAAGCTAGCAAGTGGCCATCTAAGATGTATCAATTGATCCCAACCACCTGGAGTAAAGGAGAATGAAGAACACCAAAGACACAAGGAAAGTATTAGCCCAAGAGACAGAAAGGGCCACATAAACCAGAGACTACATCAGCCTAAGACCAGAAGAACTAGATGGTGCCCGGCTACCACCAATGACTGCCCTGACAGGGAACACAACATAAGAGTCCCTGATGGAGCAGGAGAAAGGTGGGGTGCAGAACTCAAATTCTAGTAAGAAGACCAGACTTAATGGTCTGACTGAGACTGGAGGAACCCCAGAAGGCATGGCCCCCGGACTCTCTGTCAACCCAGAACTAAAACCATTCCTGAGGCCAACTCTTCAGGCAAAGATTAGACTGGACTATGGGACATAAAATGATAGTCGTGAAGAGTGTGCTTCTTAGCTCAAGTAGATTCATGAGACTAAATGGGCAGCTCTTGTCCAGAGGTGAGATGAGAAGGCGGAGAGGGTCAGGGGCTAGATGAATGGACACGGGACATCAGGGGTGGAAAGGAGGTGTGTGCTGTCACAGAATAGGAAGAGCAACTAGGGTACCAAAACAATGTACGTATAAACTTTTTTTATGAGAGACTAACTTGAATTGTAAACTTAAAGTACAACAATAAAAAAAAAAAAAGAATGGTGTAGAAGCCTCCATATCTAGATTCCTTTCAGCTGGATCATGTGCCCCAAGACAAAGGGACCTGGGGTTTCCTGACCATAAGAAAGCCTCTTATGGCCAAGGCTTCACCTCACCCTCCGGAGGTGGCGGAGGGTGGTGGTAAATCCAGCACTCACCTGGAGACTGAGATTGAGAGTGAGACGGGCTGGCCGTGCGCTGCGTGCCGCATGCAGATCGGTGAATTACAGACACTCAGCTTGGCTGCTGAATCCAGCTTGACACCTTGCCCCAGGTGACTGGCTTTTCAGTTGCTATCTTTTTCCAAGACAAATGTGCTTCCCTGAAAAGTCTAGCATGTGGCAAAGCTATGACACAAGTACAGCTATCTCTTAACCCGGTGGGGCTTGGTGGGCAAGGTGAAGCCTTGACTCAAGGAAGCTCTCAGGACTGGAGAACAAGAAGGCTCTTATCTCAGAGTGCCCACTTGAGTCCCATTTACTGTTGACAGAAACTAGAGGTTGAACTGGAAATTTTTTAAAGAAAGAAATGACCAGCTAGGGCCAGATTATACCTAGGGGGAAAACAGGGAGGGCCACCTAGACCCATGTTTTGTCTAGATGGGGAGGAAGGTCCCCTGGTGTTAGGAGGGAGAGCATGAGTTCTGTGTCAGAAGCTGGAATCTGGAGAGGGAGTGATGCTGGAGAGAAGAGACTATGACTTGGTGTTCATGAGGGTGGGGAATCCACCACCCTCGTGCTGCTACATTGGCACAACCTTTCTGGGTATGGGCAGTGAAGAAATATGTAAAAACTAGTTGCCATCAAACTGGTTCCAACTCATAGCAACCTCATGTGTGTCAGAGTAGAACTGTGCTCCGCAGGGTTTTCAAGGGCTGTAATCTTAACAAAAATAGATTGCCAGGCCTGTCTTTGGTGGCACTGCTGGATAGATTCAAATTGCCAACTTTTCAGTTAGCAGCCAAGTGCATTAACTGTTTAGAACACCCAGGGGCGCCCAAAGAAACCATCTTAAAAGGGGACCCATCCTTTGACTCTGCAATTCAGCTTCTGGGAATTTATCCTAAGAAATAATCAAATGCGTGTGCCAAGAGGTATGCAGCAATGCTTACCCTAGCACCCCTTGTAACACCGAAAATTTAGAAGCCACTATCAACAGGAGACTGTGCTAAGTAAAATGGGGTGCATCCAAGCAATTAAATACGATACAGCCATTGAGAATGATGAAGGAGATCTGTAGTTATCGACTGGAAAGAGATATAAGGGAAAAAAGGAAATTACAGAATGTTACTTCCATATATGGCGGGGAAATGTATGAACAATTTAATGCAGTTTAGTGTAATTGTTTGTGGGAACAGATGCACGAGCAAAAAAGAATGAAGAGATAATTTTCCCTTCTCTGCACGGGTCAGCAGCAGGGTTCCCGTTCTGGTGTCCTTGCCCCAAGGAGGGTTAACAATGCTTTGTGTTTCAGGGGCTGCCTTAGGGCCACCCACCCAGGCATTTGTTAAGAGTGGCAGCCCCACTGAGAGAACCATAAGGTGTCCCCTGAGAGGGCTGCATTCCCCGCAAATTCCCCCAGATGTAGGGGGAAGATGGGGGCTCCCCCTTTGAAGAATGGTAGAAGCTTGTATTGTTCCCATGTGGTGGGGTGTAGCAGGGCTGTGGGGATGCCCGTGGAGGCTGAACAGGGGCCCAATGTGGTCTGAGGGACTTCTTGCTACTCTCAGATTTAGAAAAATATGGATATGACTTCCTTGCCACTCCTTCCTGAGTGCAATGGAACTCTTGCACCCGTTACACTTGTGTAATAAATATGTTAAAGAACAGAAAGAAGGGACTGGGGGGAGCCCTGTGCCTGACTTGGGAGGGCCAAGATTGGCCTGGGACACTTGGTTGCGGCCCTGTGAGGAGCGTGAGCCCAGAAAGAAGTGAGGGAAACCCCATGCCCATGGATCTTTGGCCCCAGAATCCAGGAGACCTGTTGCTGAAGGAGGCCCTGGCATCCGGATTTTGATACAGATCAGAGCCTAGAGGTTTCATAGACTCATTTCCTGGCCACGTGTGAATGCCGGCTAAAGAGATGTTGCTCCCGGACCTTGTCTCTGCCTGGGAGGCACGTGCCAGGAAAAGGGTGGGTGCCAGGCTGTTACCAGCAAAAGTACACACCTCCATCCTTGAGTCTTATTGGGTAGGGTGCCAAGGGCTGCGTGTCCAGCCCTGCTCCACCCTGTTCAGCGCCACCCGGCAGGCTGCTGGAGCTTCCTGCATTGGAAGCCTTGGATAGGGAAGCCACCGGAGGTTACCCAGTGCCGGGAGGGGATTGTGGGCCTTCCATGGGACCTTTAGAGTGCTTCCTGCCTATGAAGGTGTCCTCCTTTCTGGTCCCAGCTACACCAAGGGCATGCCTGAGGTGAGGGTGGGAGGCCACAGGCTTGACTCCCTCAAGGAGTGAGAAGGGCTATCCCTTACCAGCACACACAGCACTTTCCCACCTGCTATCTGTGTTGATCACCACTGTTATGGATTGAATTGTGTCCCCCAAAATGTGTGTCAACTTGGCTAGGCCATGATCCCCAGTATCATGTGATGGTCCACCATTTTGTCATCTGATATGATTTTCCTAAGTCTTATAAATCCTACCTCTATGATGTTTATGAGCCAGGATTAGAGGCAGTTATGTTAATGAGGCAGGACTCAATCTACAAGGTTAGGTTGTATCTTGAGTCAATCTGTTTTGTGATATAAAAGACAGAAGCCGACAGAGAGACAGGGGGACCTCATTATGGCCAAGCAAGAGCCAGGAGCACGTGTCCTTTGGAGCTGGGGTCCCTGTGCTGAGAAGCTCCTTGACCAGGGGAAGACTGATGACAAGGACCTTTCCCCAGAGCTGACAGAGACAGAGAGACTTCCCCTGGAACTGGCACCTGAATTCAGACTTCTAGCCTCCTAGACTGTGAGAGAATAAATTCCTGTTGTTAAAGCCATCCACTTGTATTTCTGTTACCAGCGCTAGGTAACTAATCACCATAAACCCCATCACGAGAAATTTAGACTCAAGGTGGTCATATGATTGACCCAGGTTCACACAGACGTGTGTATCTGACCTAGGCCTCCTGAGTCCCAGCCCAAGGCCCAGCCACTGGACCATAACCCAGCCATTCATCCAACCTCACCAGCCCTCCCTCCACAAGACACTGAGAGAGCTGGAAGCTGAAGAGTTAGAGGTGCCCGGCCCTCAGCCCCAGGGAAAGCGTGGTCCTTGCTTAGAGCCTGGCCTCAGCAGCATGGCCAAAAGAAGTGCAGCCATCACCCAGGGGGGCACCCAAGAGCCTCTCTCAGGGAGCTCCTGTGTTCTGTTTTATTTCCCTTTACAGTTTTAGATGGCTTGGAAGCCTCCCATACTTGGCAGCAATTCCCTATGCCAAGGACACCAGGGCTGCCTCAGTCTGGGAGACATACGGGAGTGGCTAACGCTGAAATTATCCGAGAGGATGCAAGCAGGCCTGCAGCATGGGGAAGAGGTAGAAGGGAGTCCCCTGGGAGCCAAGGACGTGCATGGGCCTAGAGAAGAAGTGTGGCTACTCTCTGCCTCTGGAAACATCACTCTGGGCAGTGACAACCCGGGCCAGACAGCACGGCTCTTCAGCCTACCACTTACCCAGTCCCTGCCCTGGATCAACACCTGGTGTCCAGAAGGGCTAGATATAGGTCTGTCCCGTAACTGAGGGGCACAGGGGTCAGCGTGGCACAGGCAGCTCTGCTGAGGCTTGGCCTCCCGCTCAGCTCTCCCTTTCCCTCTTGGTACCTCCCCTGCCCACACCACACACCTTCTCCCCAAAGTAGGGCAGCTGTACACCATCTCAGCCAAAGGCATCTTCCTAAGTGAAGGCAGGGGCCACGGGTTGGTCTTGATGATTCATGGTTTTTAGACAGGCTGAACAAAAAGCTCTCAAAGCAGGCCATTGGGTTTACTTTATCAGACTCTAGACCTCAATGATCTGTGTTTCTGGTGGTTTGCTCTGGCTCAGCCACAATGAGGGGTGGGAAGGGGAGAAAAGAACCCCATACTGAGGATGGGGGGTGGGGTGGGGGGGAAGCCTGGAGCAACCCCCAGGGGCATGGTCTGGACTCCAAAGGAAGCTAGGCCTTTGCAGCAAGGCTTCTGGAAACCTCATTGCATTTCCTCTTCAGTCTGCCTCACTCCTGGACTGAAGCTGCAAAAGTACAAAGTTCAGCTTGCAAAGAGACCATGACCAAGTTGTCTGTTGGGCAAGGTGTCTCAGATGCCAGCCTAGATTACTCCTACCAGCTCTGTATGCTCTGCCTCTGGCTTAGCTGCTGGGACTCAACTTTGTCCCTCCCAGGCTCTGGGCTTGGCAACCATGGGTTTGGCTGATGGAGGTCAGCCCTGCTGGCTCCCCAAGGCCCGGGGGGCCCTCTCCTTGCCTTTGACCTCCTCTGTCTTGCAAGTGCAGTACACACAACCTCCAGGAGACTGTTCCAGGACTTTTCTTCATGGAAAACAAGGTCTTTCAGGCCTTCCCTGGCCCCTCACCAACCACGAAGGGAGGGCACAATCCAGTCCTAGCACACAGCTGGGATGACTTGCTTTCGGGGGATGCAGGCAAGAAAGAGAGCTGGGAAAGCCCTGGACTGGGAGACCAGTGTTTGTTTTCCTGGGTGACTTAGACCAGATCATCTCTCTCTGGTTCCCATCTAGAAAGTAGGGGTGGAGGGGCTGTAAACCCCCGTTAGAGTTGCCAGTTTGTGGTTCTAAGAAAACTCTTCTGAGTGTTTTTGAGTTTTATTCCTCCAGCCCCCTGCCTGTTTGAGGTTGCTGCCTGGGGTGCCTAAGGCAGTACTCCCATCCTCCTCCCAAGGCTAGAAACAAAGGTCCTCTTTGTCAATCTAGGAAACCAGGGAGGAGGAGGAGGAGGAAAGACAGTCCTTAGCAGCCTGGAGGGATCCCCAGGGTCATGATCTGGACTCCAAAGCGAAGTAGACCTTTGCTGCAAGCCTTCCTGGAAGGGCCCATTGCTTTTCCCCTTCAGTCTGCCTCACCCCCTGGACTGAAGCTACAAAGCACAAAGTTCAGCTCACAAACACAGAACTTGTCCCCAGGGCCCCTGGAGGCCTAGCTCCTGCCTTCTCCCAAACACAGCCTGAGGCAGACCCCAAGAGAGCACCAGCCTCCCAGGGCACTCCAGGAGTGCTCCAGCTCTGAGCAACGGCAGCATCCTGCTCAAGTCTGCTGCCCAGCTCGGTCCCCTACAGTCTGTAGCCAAACAGAGGGCCACTGCTTTCCAAGGGGACTCGGTTCGCAGGTGCCAGCTGCACTTTATGAGAGAGGCAGGGGTCCACCAGGGGCTTTAGGGGCATGGTGCAAGGCCACTCTTCTTCCCTGGAAGGCAGTAATCATCATGATGGCCTTAGCCTGTCCCACTGGTGCTCACAGCACTTCCTGGTTCACAAAGCATTTTCCTAATTTGTAGGCCCTGTTGTTCAAAACAGCCTTAGGAAGTGGACAGGGCAGCTGGCAGGATGCAAAGGTCATGGACTTTAGAGACAGATATATTCTATATTTGAGTCCAAAGACCACATAGCCATTGTGGGACCTTAGGGAAGTTACCTCTTTCCATATGGAAATCCAGTTATCCCAGGACCATTTACCAAAAAGACAGTCCTCCTGGCCCCACTGCAATGCGGTGCCACCTTTGTCATAAAGCAAGTACCCATGCCTGTGAGGGTCTGTTTCGGGAGTGAATTCTAATTCATTGGTCTGTTTATCTATCCTTGTGCCAGTACCACACTGTGTTAATTAGTGTACCTTTTTAATTAGTCTTATTCTTTTTCTTCAAGAGTGTCTTGGCTATTCTCGGTTCTGGCATTTCCATATGAACTTTATAATCAGCTTGCCAAGTCCCACCGAAAAACCACCACCATTGCCACCACTGGAGGTTTTGACTGAAATGACGATGAGTGTATGGGTCAGTATGAGGGGAGTTGGTATCTTTAAAAGAATTGAAACTTCAGTCTATAAGTATGATAAAATTCTTTTTTGCTGTAGGTTTTCTTCAATTTCTTCATAGAGGTCTGCATATTTTTTATTTTTTTTCCTAGATATTTGCTATATTTATATGATTTTTAAAAAATGTTAGCCTTTTAAATTTTATTTTTCTTTTGTTGCTGATATGTAGAAACACAATTGATTTTTTTTTATATCGGCCTTGTATTCAACAACCTTGCTAATCAATTTTAATAATTTTCTTTTGAGTCTTTTAGATTTTTTATGTATACTATCCTATTATCTGAAAATATTGACAGTTTTCTTGTTCCCTTTCCAATTCTTATATAGCTTTTATTTCTTGCCTTACTCTGCTGTCTAGGACCTCCCTTACAATGTTGAATAGAAGTAGAAAAGGTGGGCGTTCTTGCTGATTCTAGATCTGGATTTCTAAAGGAAATTTTTTTAATATTTCATTGTCAAGAATGATATTTGATGTAGTTTTATGCATATATTCTTTATCATAGTGAGAAAATTCTCTTCTGCTCCTTGTTTGCTAAAAGGTTTTTTTGGTTTTGTTTTGTTTTGTTTTAAATCATATCCATGAATTGATGTTGAATTTTATTAAATGCTTTTTTGGTATTTATTGAAATAATCATATGATTTTTTCCCCCTTATTCTTTTAATGAGGTAAATTACCTGGATTGATTTTCAGTATTAAACCAAACTTGCATTCCTAGAATAGAACCTATGTAGTCATTATGTATTAATTTTTTTTTGTATTGGAAGATTTGGTTTGCTAGCATGCTGTTTAGGATTTTAAAATCTATTTTCATGAGTGAGATTGTCAGGTAACTTTTCTTTCTCATAGTGTCTTTGTCAGGTTTTCCTATCTCTGGAGGAGTAATTTTTCCTTTTTGTTTCAATTTTATAAGTCTATTCAAAGAAAAAACATTTGGTTTTGATCCTCTGTACTGTATTTTATTTCTATTTTATTAATTTCTACTCAAATTTTTGTGATTCCTTTCCTTCTACTTTCTTTGGGCTTAATCTGCTTTTCTTCTTCCAATGCCTTGAGATGAAAGCTTAGCTCTTAATATGTATTTAAATATATTCATTTAAAGCTATAAATTTCCCTCTAAGCACTTCTTTACGTGCATTCCACAATTTTTATGTGTCATGTTTATTACTGTTTAGGTTGAAATATTTTCTAATTTCAGCTGTGTGTGTGTTTCTTTTTTTTCTTTGATTCAATGGTAATGTAGAAGAATAGTTTTTAAATTCTCTATCCTATGAGGATTTTTAAATTTTCTTTTTTTTTTTAATTGTTGTTGGCTTTCTAGCTTAACTGCATTGTAATTAGAAAGTGTTCTCTGTATGATTTCAATCCTTTGAAATTTGTCGATATTTGCTTTGTGGCCCAACATATGATCAATTTTTGTAAGTGTTCTTGTACTCATGAAAAATTGTTATCAGAATTTTGGGGGACAGAGTTCTATCTACGTTCATTAGATCAAGTTTGCTAATTGTATTGTTCAAATCTTCTATAAACTTGGAGCCCTGGTGGTGCAGTGGTTAAGAGATCAGCTGCTAACCAAAAGGTCAGCAATTTTAATCCACTAGCCACTCTTTGGAAATTCTAACCTTAATGAATGTTTAAATCAAATCTATATCCCTTGCTTGTTAAAAGTCTCCCACTACGATTGTGCATTTTTCTGTTTCTACTCGTAGTTCTGTCAATTTTTACCTTTCATGTTTGGAGGCTATTAGTGGCTTGCACGAAAAGATACGTACTCTTTTTAAAAACACAAACACAATAATTTAAAATAAGAGCAATTCCTTAATATCAAATATCCAGTCGGTGTTCAAATTACTCCAGTTGTTTAATATGTTTTTATTTACAGTTTGTAAAACCCAGGGCTCCTCACTTTGACCAACCCAAAACCCCAGTCCCTGCCCTCCTGTTCAAAAAAAAAACATTCTGCCTCTTTGTCATCCATTCTGGCATTGACAAATGCCCCCCGTCCCACCCCCATCCCACCCAGGGAACACCAATTATTTTCTATTCCTTCAAACAGATTTGTTTTGTATTTTTCATTTTTCCTCAGTGTGGGGCTGGGCCAAATTATAAGACGTGAAACTCTACTTAACCTTTCAGAGCCTCAATTTCCTCCAGATGAGCACCTAGATGAGCTCGTTGGATTTGACAACATGGAAGTCATCAGTGACCTTGACGTGGTAGCAGGCTGTGGAATGGTAGAGTTGAAAGTCAGATTGGAATAGGCTGAAGAGTTAATGGAGTAAGGGAGTAGAAATAGCATTTTGGGGGCAACTATTTCTAGAAGTTTTGCTGTTATGGAAAGCAGAGAAATGGGGTGGGAGATGAAGAGGAATGATACGAATCAAGGAAGAATTTTAAGAGTGGCAGATCCCTGTGCATGTTTGTATGCTGAAGGGAATGCTCACGCTGACGCAAATATTTCCCACCCTCATGACAGGTATAGTCCTCGTAGTACATTAACAAGCTGGCTTTCTCTGTCTGCCTCAGAATGGTGTTTTAGCTAGCATGAGTTAGAGCCTATGAGTCCTGCCACTCCCAAGGTCCAGCTCCAGGCAGCCCATCTTAACACATTCACACTCATTTCCATTTCTTTTTCCACTCATTCCTACATCATCCTTGGCCCTAGACCAAATTCCCATCCACTCTTACCTCACGAGCTTCCCCTGACTGGGCTTCCTGCCATCAAGGTCACCAATTTCCAGCCCTTTCTACATAAGCCATCAGAGCCATTTATATTTATTGAGCACTTACTATGTGCCAGGCACTGCTCCAGGTATTGGGAGCTCTAAAGTGCAAATCTAAACATGTTACTCTCCCACTATAAATCTGTCTTGGATATACCCCACTTTTTTTTTTTTTTGATGAAGCCTTCGGTACTACCTGCCTCTCCAACCTCACCCCTCCCATCCTCAATCCCTTTTCCCGGCAGTTTCCTATGAGGAGTGAGTCTGACTATATCTGATTTATGTTTGCATGTATTTTATGCCTATATGTTTACATGTAATTAGTCCCAAAGTTCCATGACTTCCTCTACTCCAACATTTCTCCTTCATTCCACTTCAGCCACTTCCTCCAGTGGTCATGCCCTAAATCTTATCATCAGTCTCAAAATCCAATGTTTCAGGTCTTCTCATACCCTCCTCTCTCTCCCATTTTCTCACACTTTGACTCTCACCACAACTCTCTTCCACCTCAGCCCTTCATGATTCCCCACCTCCTTCAGCCTCGACCACCTGGTTCTCTCTTTAGCACCCTCAAAGTCCCAATCTCTTCCTACTTTTGTCCCCACACAGATATTTCCCAGCAATACAGCTGAGCCTAGCTGGAGAAAAATCATACACAGCCAGGTGGATGGGTGCCACCTAAAATTTATTGCCTGTAACCACAGCTGGTCATTCCTCTACCTGATGCAAGCCACCTTCCTTCTCCTGTTTATATATAAACAGCTATTCCTTTGTCCAGCTGCACTCTCTTCCCCCAGCCAAAGTGCTGTGGTTGATCTCAACACAAAGACTTTGCCTCCTACCACCTCAGAGAAAACACCAAGGTTAATGGGTGTGAACTTCCTCCATTTCCTTCCCTTTCACACCCTCCAAACATGTTTGCAGCCACAGTCGTTCTTACCTCCTTTCCTCTGTTTTCTAGGTGTCCTTCCTCACATCCAAGGCTTGATCCACTCAGAAAGAATTTGTCTAGGTTCAGGACCCTTTCTCCTTTGTCAGTACTCTTTTGATTAAAAAGTGACAGATTCTCAACCCAAACCAGCTTGAGGAGACAAAAAGGGAACCTTTACCAGCTCACATAATTAAAATGTCCAAAATTACATTTGTTTTAGGAACAATTAATTCCAAGAGCTCACGTGATGCCACCTGGACAATGTCTCCATTTTGTGCCTCAGTATCCATATCTGTAAAATGGGACATTGTTAGTCCATACCACATACAGTATGTGATAGTACTCATGGTGACTCTCAGCTCTCTTTTTCTCTATGTAGATGGTTTCATTCTTTTTCTCCATGGTCCGGCTTTCTTTGTTTCCCAGTTCTGTAAGACAAAGTAACCACCCATAACTCCTTAGAATATCAGCCCAGTCAGAAATAGAATATTTTGGTATCAGTTCTTAATTCTAATTGGCCTAGCTTGGGTCAGTGTCCACCCCTGGCCTATTCAGGTATGGTGGGAAGAGAAACACCTGGTAGAATGGGGCTGTTGCAGAGCCACCCCCGGGGTGGTTGGAGCACCACAGCGGAAAAGGGGAATTGTGTGCTGTCAGCCACCTTGAGAAAACCATGGTGGCATAGTGGTTAAGAGTTCGGCTGCTAACCAAAGGTCAGCAGTTTGAATCCACCAGGCACTCCTGGGAAACCCTATGGGGCAGTTCTACTCTGTCCTATAGGGTCGCTATGAGTCGGAATCGACTTGACGGCAGCAGTTTTTTTCTTTGTTCAGCCACCTTGAAAACTGCCCATTGCAACAGAGAATGGAAAATCCCAGTCTGCTCTCTGAGTAGGAATAATATGGAGAAAGAGCTAGGGCCTTCGCCTCCATCTAGATAAAGAAGGGCCAAGCATTCTAGGTACTCACATTCAGAATGCATTTTTTCCCTAGAGGCTGTAGGAAAGTCATCTGGATAAGGAGATTGGAGATGCCATTTAAGAAAAGAACAAAATAGTGGGAAAGCCCTGTGGGGAAAGTACAGGAAACTGCTGGGGCTTGTCCTGGCCTGGTCTTGAGGGTTCTGTTTGCACAGATCCCATATCAAAGCCATGCTGAAGGAAGCCTCTAGAAGCCACAAGTGCTAACAAGTCATGGTGTGGGGAACTAGAGTCTGCATGTGGCCTCCCATCCAGGCCCCAGTCTTATGGGAAGAACTTTGTCAGTACTGGCCACACACCCCATCGTAGCTTTGTGTCACAGAGGCCAAATTGGCCAGCGGGACACAGACAGGGATTCCAGGGGTCAAGACAAAGTTGAACATTAGGATGACCAGCTGGCCACCACCTGGTGACACATGAGCAGGACACAAACCCATCTATGAGAGCAATATCACACTAAAGAGGAGAGCAATATCACACTAAAGAGGAGAGTAGTCCTTCATCCCAAAAGTGACCAGTTTTAGACTTTATTTTGACTTTTCAGTATCTATTTTCTTAACATGTTAAGAAATATAAATGAAAGAAGGGCTTTTACTTATAGTGATAATAAACCAGTTGCTGTCAAATCAATTCTGACTCATAACAACCCTGTGTGTTGCAGAGTAGAACTGGGCTCCGTAGGCTGTGACCTATTGGAAGTAAGTCACCAGGTCTTTCTTCCAAGGTGCCTCTGGGTGGGTTCAAACAGCCAATCTTTCAGTTAGTAGTTGAACGCTTAACCATTTACACCACCCACAGACTCCATAATAATAACAGCAAACTCCTGTTCAGTGCTTACTATATGACAGTCCATGTTCTAAATGTTTTGTATGTATTAGCTCATTTAATTCTCACAACTTTTGAAGTAGGTACTACATTATCCTTATTTTACCAGAGAAGTGACACAACTTGCCTAAAGCCACACAGCTGGTAAGTGACAGAGCTAGGATTCTGCTCCAGGCAATCTTAACCACTCAGTATCTCTGCTCTGAGTCCAGTGGTGTGGATTGCTTAGGTTCTTTTGGAAGCAAGAAACAGAGCCTCCCACAAGCTACTTCAAGGACAAAAGGGGCTATTATATGGCTCAGAGGCTCTTGGGTCTGGCATCTACCTCTAGTTCAATCAGTTGGGACTGGGGTCTCATAGTATATAACATGGCCACCTATGGTTACCCTTTTAGATAATACTGTAGATGAGGTGGTTCCTTAGATGGTACTTCCATGATAGAAACCTGTGGCTCAGGTTCTGTATGAAGTGTCATGCTTTTAGGCTAAAACTATTCTCTCTGCTCCATGTCAGCCCCAATTACTTGCCCCGCTAGGAAAGGCATCTTTGCCCTCTGCTTTCCTCCAGTCCTATGGGCCTGGGTATCTTCCACCTACTTGGCTAGTCCAGTGAGGACAGCATCTGTAGCCACTGATTCGGACATTGGTTAGAGAAGGAAAGCGAAGGGACAGGAGTCAGTAGAACTGGATTTTCACAAGCTTGGGATTCACTCAACTGTGAGACCTGGCGGAATCCTCTAGCTCCTCCTCTCCACCGTCTTGTCCGTGTGGTAGGACTCTTCAGTGCTCCCTGTTGGCCTCACAGACAACAGCCAACAAGGTTGGCTGCCCACTCAACAGCCACTCCACCAGTTCCATCTCCTCTTCCTTGCTGGATGACCCATGAGTCTGTTTGGATGCTCAGGAAAGTGGTCTTTTTACAACACCAGTGATGATTCAGCTGGAGAAGGGATATAAGGTGCCACCTTGGCCAGTATATTAGCTGAAGGGGTAAGGGCTTCTGGGAAAGGTTTCTTCTGATAAAAGTTGATCCATGAGGAGAAACTCCTTTTTTCTTCTTATAGAGCTGGGACCACATTGCAGTCTCTGAAGGAAACAGCAGATTTTGTCCCAAGTTAGAACAGGTAGCTTTCATTCATGTAAATATCAAAAAGGATGGAAACCTTTTGTCAGAAATGATTCAGGGATTCCTGTCTTGGGGCAGAGGGTGGGGATTAGAAAGGATGAAGTTGAGATAGAGGACCTCTAAATCAGGTCCTGTCATGAGCAAGTAGAATTGTGTGCTAATTTTTCTTTTGTTGTTTTTGTTGGGTGCCCTCAGTAGATTCCAGCTCATAGCAACCCCACGTGACAGAGTAGAACTGCCCCATAGAGTTTTCTTGGCTGTAATCTTTACGGAAGCAGATTGCCAGGTCTTTCTCCTGCTTAGCTGCTGGGTAGGTTTGAACAGACAACCTTTCAGTTAGCAGCTGAGTGCTTAACCATTTGCGCCAGATAGAATTTTTCTCTAGAATTTGCCCTATTATGAAGTTGATGAAACTGGCCTAACTTAATAAGAAATAAAGTCGACCTTTCACTTCATGTTGGCTCTCAGACTATCCCCTGTTTTCTACTTCCCTTGCCCATTGGACTCAGGCTCTTTTCCCTCCCGGCCATGCATTCCCCCCTACCCCTTCTCCTTAATAATCTGGAGGCCGGGTTTATAATGTCAGTTTTTCTGTTGCTGTGCTGCCCTCTGCTGGATTAGGAGAGGGATTGCAGAGACATGGATTTCTGGGAAGGGCCAATTTTCTGGAAAGGGGGTGTGATCAGGAGACCGGATTTCCCTTGAGTCACTCTAAGCCATTTGTTCACCAGAAATTAGGTCCGGGAGGCTGTGATCCAGCTTCATAGTGTAGGGTGGGAAGCTTCCTGGAAAATACAACTGACTAGTTTAGAAAAGGTTAGAAGTTGTCTGGGTACACCTGTTTCAGTTTCTTTACTCATAAAGAGATGGAGGGATGGTGAAAGAGAGATCTCATTTGTCTAGCATTAAAAACAAAATTTCCTAGACAAATTGCTCTTTAGGACTTGCTAAAGTTGATCAACTTCCTAACAAGGGATCACAAGGTGACAAGTGTGCCAGTTTGGAGGAGTATGGAAATTGATGGGTTATGTAGTTGGGATACAGAGGACTTACATAAACAGCTAGTTTAAGAGAGGGGGGAAGAGTAAATCTCTAACTAGGTAAAGATTGTAGTCTCATTACACGTGGCTGTGAAATGTCATATTCAAGTCAGTTATTACAGAGGGAGTATGGATTAGGAGAGTCTGCAATGCCAGGAGTATTGGCTGTCAATTAGAGGTTAAAAAATCCAAGATTAAGATCAAAAGAGGGAAAATGCAGAACATAACTTCAAAATCTCATGGAATCCAGACTTTCTGGAGCCATGGAGGTTAGGTGAACCCCTGAAGCTATTGCCCTGAAATAATCTTTAAACCTTAAACCTTCAACCAAAAATATCCCCTGGTCTTCTTAAAACCAAACAAAAATTTAGCATAACTACTAAAGAATGTCTGCCTTGAGCATTGTCCTCTTTCAAGATCTATCTATATGGGATAAAACTGACAATAGCAGCTTGAAAGATTAGATAGGAAATTTAGGGGACAGTGAGTTTATGTTAATTGGGGAGGAACAACTCAGAAAAGGAGAGTGAGAAGGGTTGCACAACTCAATGCTATCAGTGTCACTGAACTGTACATGTAGGAATAGTTGAATTGGTTATGTTTTGCTGTGTATATTCTCAACAACAACAACAAAAATAAAACACGTTATTTAAAAAAATCCAAGATAAAAAAATTCAATATGACTGCAATGGGTTTTTTTGTTTGTTTTGAAGAAGCAATGGATGAGGATACATTTGTGGCTGTTAACTGTAAAGACAAGTTTAATTTTTTAAGAGTGGTGTATGATGGTCCCATTGAGATAGATGCACAAACCAGAGGCACAGCACCGAGTCACAAGTATTGAGTTGAAACAGGCCACTTGCCACCAACAAGCAATACAGACCAAATGCAGAGTTTATCCCTTTTATTTATTTAGTTAGTTAGTTTAGGATAAACATCTTTCTCTGAAATTAGTATTATCAAGGATTGAGCTCTTCTACGTAAGTTAATCTTCCAGATGACTGAGATTTGTACCTTTAAGTAATTGTAACTTTTCATTTTGGATTTAAATAATGCAGAAAAATATGATTAAAAAATTAACCCAAATCCCATTAACCAAATGTTGGGTGAACATCATTCCAACTAGCCTTTACGTGTACATACAAATAGGAGATTGGATGTATATATAGCTAGATAGGTAGGTAGATACAGAAAGAGAGAACAAACAGACTCACAATTTATTTTTTGAGAATTTTTGGGCCAAACATATTTTGAAATTCAGAATTTTTTGTATTTTGGAAAGACAACACGTTGTATGTCTCATAACATCCCGCGCAGGGTCTCAGGACGTACTCTATAATTAGATAAATTAACATTTCTGCATATGAATATTCAGACTAAGAGAGATTTATAAAAGACTACAAATAACCTCACGTAAATTCAGGACAGATTCTTCAGCCAAATGACTTTATTAAAAAAACAAAAACAAAAAACAGCTTTTTAGATTACAGAATTGGAGGAATTGTGGAACTGTACTTTCATAAAATGGTATCATGGAATACATGCAAACTTTTGGAGAAAATTCTATCAATTTAATTGTACCTGTAATTGGCCAAATGAAAAGAAACTAAAGTGAAATCAAAGGAAATGCTGAACTTTACTTAAATATTTCCTTTTCTTTTTTATTGTGGTAAATATATATGTAACAAAACATTTGCCACTTCAACATTCTTCCGACGTACAGTTCAGAGACATTAACTATGTTCATCATGTTCAATTATCACCCTTATTCTTTCTCAATTGTTTCCATCATACATGAATGTTCTTTATAACAAGAGATTATTTTCTTAAAGATATTTCTAAGATTAAGAAAAGACACAAAGAAAAACATTAAGAGATTGGAGACAGTATGTTGGAATCATTTCTGATGGGGATCTTCCCAACATGTTCTCACTACTATCAGGCCAAAGACTCCCCCAATATTTTGTAACATTCTCTTTAATATTCTGAGATGAAACTCATAGATAATGTAATCTACTTACACAGATAATGAAAAAAAATCAGTGTAATGGCTAATACGTAGGAAAAATAAAAAATTAATTTGTCATAAAATACAGTAACATGTATATTAATATTTAAACCCTTAAACATTACTACTAAAATAATAATGAAACAACGAGATGCTTGCATCCATGTACATTGAACAAGTTTGGACTTAATAGGAGTCATAAGAAGAGAACCCATTCCCTTCAGAGTGAAAGAACAAAGGTAGGGTGGATACTAGAATAAAACATAGCGTTAAGTAATTATAGAGCAAACGTATTTGTATAAGTGAAATAGGAAAGTAACCGTAATTAAACTAAGAATAACATGACAAGTTACTAAGTAGAAAAAAGGAAGACAGGTGCTATTGTTGCAAATGAGCTGGGCCTGCTTTCCAAGGAAAATGTTATAATAAGTTTCTATGTTGTGTCATGGGATGGGATAATGAAAGACATCTTATAACCTATATGAAAGACATCTTATAACCTATCTTGATATCTTACCACGTGTTGAAGTGAACATTTAAATTCTAAGAACTTTGAGACCATGTCCTTCAAGAGTGGATGGAAAATAGACGATTTGAATGAAGAAGCAGTATTTAAGAGGTTACAGAGAAGATATGTCGGAGACTTTAGGGGTAGTATTAGATTAAACTGAAATACAGTGGGAAATCCCCAAATAAAGAATCTCAGCACGTAATTTTCACAACATCTATTTCTTATCATTGTGCTGCAAATATTTTTTTTTAAATTTGTATAGGATGGCAATAAAATATTTTTTAAATAGCCTTTTTTTATGAAACTCATTGATATTCCTACATTTCACTGGTCTCTACTAATTTAATAACATATGAATTTAAGTCTGTTAAAAGGAGTCACAAATCTCTATTTACACATTTGCATTTGTTTTCATTGCCCTTTTAGTAAAGGCACCACTGGAGTGGAAACTTTTTCGGCTAAACTCTTAGAAATACTGTTAAGTAATTTAGCTCTTTCCAAGCAGTGGGCATGCAAATCTTAACTGGGTCCCAAATCTTTCAAAGTTAGATAGATTTAATTGTTCTTTGCCTTCAAAGTTTTCATTTTTTTTAAAGCTCAATGAACTCTTTCTAGAAATGCTGGCTAGTGTTCCACTGGTTTTGAATGTATTAATTGTCCAATCAAGTATTGTAAATTTGTTCGACCTTTAAATCTAATCAATGAATTGCAAAATTAATTTGAAAAGCAAAATTTCCAACCCAGTGCTTTTAAGCAGTAGTCTCCCACCAGGGAGACTTTTTCTCTGGAGCAAGGCCGTGGGATCGATCTTTCCCCGCCCCTCGAGGCTCCGCCCCTCAGTGCTCCACGCCCCTCCTCTTGGCACACACCGCCTGCATGGAGGGCGGTGGACGCCGAGCGGAAGTGACGTACAGCGGCCGCCGGAGGTGTCGTTGGTGTGTTGCGCGACTGCCCTCAGAGGGAAGCGGGACTTGATCGTGGAGTTGGGCCTGAGCCCGGAAAGACATCGCAATGTCGATCGAAATCGAGTCCTCGGAGTGAGTCTTGCAGTGGCGGGTACTCGCGGACTGGCAGGGGCCGGAGGTGAAGGGTGTGGGGTGGAGGATGATCAGGAGGGGGCGTCCGAGAAGCTAGGGAGTGGTATGGCATTTCCTTGCCGACAGTGCTTCTTGCATCTGTCTGCATCGGAGGCGGGCCCGAAAGAAAGAAGCAACTCTTCGACGTGAAGCCCAAAGCCCCGCGAGAGGCGGCACGGGGCTGAGGGAAGGAAACACCTTGAAGACCCGAGTTCTAGCTCTCGCTCTGTGACTCTGAGCAAGTGACAGATCACTCTGGACTCCAGTCTGTCTGTACGAGGGGGAGTGGGGGAGAGGGGCGAGGATGGACTCTAAGCCTTCCTTCTCTTGCCGCCCCCCTCGAGCAGAGGATGCATTCCCTCCTCTCTGTTTACATGCCCCCCCTGCTTTGCTCAGCACTTGTTTATTTGTCTGCTCACCCACTAACCTGAGTAGGCACTTAGAGGCTCTTTTACTTATAGTCTCAGTGCCGAGCATACCGTAGAGGCTCACTTGCTGCTTTTGGGATGAATGGACAGCTATTTTATCAGTCTGTCTGGTGCTGAAGTGTGGCTAGTCTGAACTATATGTAGCCACAAAGGAGAGACAGAATCTGGAGATTGGGCCTGGAGAATGATAGATTAGAGATGGATGGGAACTAATGAATGATTAAAGATGGTCTTTAGTGGACTTCTCCAGGACTGCACCTTACTCCCTGTCCTTGCCAACACTCAGTAATTAAGTCAGTAGACTTAACATTTGTGTCCTTAGGGTACCTGCCCTGAAGACGTGTCATAGGAGGAAGGGAGGTTTATTCATTCAACATGTATTGAAGTCTGTGTGCCAGTTGCTGTTCCAGATGCTGGGAACACAACAGGGAACAAAACAGACAAAATCCTTGCCTTTACAGAATGTATGTTGTGATTGGGGAAGACAAACAACAGACAAAAATAATAAGTAAAATATGAAGTTAAACAGATGGTGGTAAGTGCAGCAGAGAAAAATGAGGCAAAGTGCTGGAGATTAAGACAACCAAGTCAGGGGAGGAGTCGAATGCACTGCATGTTTTGGCGCCTGGATGATAGCAGACCCTGACGGTTCTCCATCCTTAGGACCCTGGCTGTAGCAGCAGGGGCTGCTGCATGTTTTTATCATCAGTAATAGCTGTTACTTACTAAGCACTTTCTTTGCTAGGCACTCTATAAATGGTACAGTCAACACTTTCAATAATCCTACAGAGTAGTTTTTTTTTTAAAAAAAAAAAAAACAGGTGAGGAAACAGTCTCAGAGATGTTAACTGACTTGCGCAGCTAGTAAGTGACAGAGCTCTGATTCAGGTCTCGGACTATTTCCAAAACTTTTAGTGATTTACGTATTACATTGTGTTTGAAGGTAGGGACTTTGCTTTTGCCTGTGTCAAGTATGAAGTATTTGCGTGAGGATCTCATTTTGGGAGTGCGAAGTGGAGGTCAATGGAAGTGTGCTGAGGAAGATAATGTGGTATTAGAATAGCAGGGGTCTGAGCCTGGGCCACCTCTAAAGGGTACATGAGAGAGAGATGATATTTTAATACAGCTGCCAGTAATAGTAGTCAGCTTCCTTTTGCAGGAATTTTTACAAAGAGGATGGTTACTTTCCTGTCAGTGATGTATTTTCAAGAGCCAGGCTGCCAGATTTGAATCCTCATTTTTTCCACTTGGTCAAATCTTCATCTGTAAAATGGGGATAATAGTAAAACTTATCTAATAGGGTTGTTTTGAAGAGTAAATGAATTAATCTGTCTAAAATGCTTAGAACAGCATCTGCTATATAGCAAATGTATAATAAATGTTGGTTATTGTTTTATGATTATTATTTCTCCCCTGGGGAAGGGAAGTGACTAAATTCCAATCTGAAATTCTTCCCAACCAAGATGTCTGGTCCTCTGTACTGGTATGGTCCAGTAGAAATGTAAGCCACATAGGTACTTCTAAATTTTCTAATAGCCACATTTTAAAAAGTAGAAGAAAACAGGTGAAATCAATTTAATATATTTTATCTAACCTAATATATATAATATTATTTCAACATGTAATCCATATAAAAATTATTAATGAGATAGTTTACGTTTTTTTGGTTACTAAGTCTTCGAAATCTGGTTGGTTTGTTTTTTTTTTTTTTTTTTTTCACTAACAGCACATCTCAATTTGATTGCTCAGTTTTTATAGGAAATACATGATGTGTTTAGATTTCATAAAATTTACAGTTGAAAAAGTAGATTCTTATACCCAAGTTGTTCCAGCATATATGAGTGTTTTTCGCTACTGAATCAAGTACCAGTTTTCAAAATTAAAATTAAAATGCAATCCTTCAGTCACTGTAGCCATATTTCAAGTGTTCAGTAGCCACTTGTGGCTAGTGGCTACCATATTAGACGGTGCAGCTTTATACCAACAGTCTTTATACAAGGCACAGTGAAGCTAGTGTCTTGAGAAGGGTACTATATGCTTGGTTTCTTTATAGGCAGATGGGGTGGGAGAGGAAGGAAGAAGAGGAAAACAGTGTATCACAGTGTCATCCAGTGAACTTGTACAGTCTGCATGAACACATTCTTCACAAGAATTTCTGTTATTAAGCTCAAGATCAAGAAGTTCTAACTATTAAGTAACAAGTTTCCTGTCATATGTTGAAAATGGTTGCTTGATTCTTCCAGTATTTGGAAATTGTTCTCGGGAAACTGAACTCACACTTTTTGTTTCACTTGTTCTGAAAGTTTGGTGATAAAGGCAGTGGGAAGTGTTATTTTTGCAAATGAGGAAGCATCGCTTTTTGTTTTGTTTTTACAGCACAGCTCTACATATGTGTATTCAACAAATTCCCTTTAAGAAAATTTCAATTCATATTTTTTTTGGTTGTCATCTAAAAAATGGATTGAATTATACTATAGTCATTTAGGTTATTTTGTGTCAACGACTAGGCTAGGTTTAGAATATTTCACTAGAGTCTGCGGCAGTATAACTGTAAGAATTAATAAAGTGGGCATAGTAAAAAGACCCCTGACCTAGGAAGTAAGAAAGCCACTTTGGTATCAACTCTCTTTCTAGCTGGTTGTAAGACATTGGGCAAATTATTTTCCCTCTCTGGACCCCAGTTCTCCCATCTCTGAGATGGGAGAACTAGATGATCCCCAGGGTCAGATTTGGTGATTATTGTAAAGTTCTGCTCACATGAAAAAGAGATGAAAAGTAGGTGGTGAAAGGAGACTGACTAGTATGGAAAAATAGACTAGGATGGGGTTTATTTTGTGGCCTCTTTGGTGAGCAAGGATCCCTGAGCTGACTGACTTGCTTTTTTCTTTCAGTGTGATCCGTCTCATCATGCAGTACCTGAAGGAGAACAGCTTACATCGGGCGTTAGCCACCTTACAGGAGGAAACTACTGTGTCTTTGAATACCGTGGACAGTATTGAGAGTTTTGTGGCTGACATTAATAGTGGCCATTGGGATACTGTTTTACAGGCTATACAGTCTCTGAAATTGCCAGACAAAACCCTCATCGACCTCTATGAACAGGTAAGAGTGGTGGTGATTTGGATCCCTTGTGTCGGCTTATTGTGGAAACACTGTCTAGGAAGCATCAGTGAGCATTCTTTACAGAGCTATATGGCTGTAACAGCCTGTCATAGTTATCTAGTGCTGCTATAGCAGAAATACCACAAGTGGATGGCTTTAGCAAACAGAAGTTTATTCTCTCACACTCTCTGAGGCTAGAAGGCCCAATTCAGGGCATCAGCTAGCTCCTGGGGAAGACTTTCTGTCTGTTCTGGGGGAAGGTCCTTGTCATCAGTCTTCCCCTGGTCTAGGAGCTTCTCAACACAAGGACCCCGGGCCCAGAGGATGCACTCATCTCCCAGCGCTTCTGTCTTAGTGGCATGATGTCCCTCTCCTCTCTACTTGATTCTCTCTCTTATATCTCAAAAGAGACTGACTCAAGATACAACCTAATCTTGTAGATTGAGTCCTGCCTCATTAACATAACTGCCTCTAATCCTGCCTCATTAACATCATAGAGGTTAGGATTTACAACACATAGGATAATCACATCAGATCACAAAATGGTGGACAGCCACACAATACTGGAAGTCTAGCCAGGTTGATAGGCATTTTTGGGGGACACAATTCAATCCATGACTCAGCCCTTAGAATTTACTTTGTCAAGTCTCGGGTGTTGCTTCTTATTTTTTTCCTCTCTTCTTGGATAAGTCAGGATTTTTCCCAAATTGAAATTATTTCTTAAGTGATTGTTAGATGAGCAAAGTGGGCTTTTTGTAATGTAGTGTTGTTTGAAGTTAACATAGGGAAGTTTTATTTCTTTAACACCATGAGTTCAGTAATTCCCCAAAGGAAATTTCAGTAACTGGGGAAAGGTTTCTCAGGAGCTTATGGAGATATTCCCATTTTCAGTTTTTTTCAGCATCTGTGTTCTGAACAAGGGGCCTGAGAGGAAGGGAGATTGGTAGGTTAAAAATGAAGGATGGTTATTAGCATTCAGAGATAAAAAGAAATGAGCTATCAAGCCACAAAAAGACATGGAGGCCTAAAACTACAAAGTTCATAGAAGGAAAAATAGGACCAACACTACAGGCCTTAATACATGGCATTAACAGGATACAAACCATAACCATCAACACACAAACCCCAGAAGATAAGCTAGATAACTGGGATCTTCTAAAAATCAAACACCTATACTCTTCAAAAGACTTCACCAAAAGAGTAAAAAGAGAACCTACAGACTGGGGAAAAAAATTTTGGACAGTACAAGTCAGACAAATGTTTAATCTCCATAATTTACAAGAAAATCCAACACCTCTACAACAAAAAGACAAATAGTCCTATTAAAAAATGGGCAAAGAAAATGAACAGACACTTCACCAAAGAAGACATTCAAATGGCCAACAGACACATGAGGAAATGCTCACGATCACTAGCCATTAGAGATGCAAATTAAAACCACAATGAGATACTGTCTCACCCCGGCATTACTGGCATGAATCAAAAACGCTAGAAATAACAAATGTTGGAGGGGCTGTGGGGAGATCGGAACTCTTATGCACTACTGATGGGAATGCAAAATAATACAACCATTTTGGAAGATGATATGGCGCTTCCTTGGAAAGCTAGAAATAGACATACCATTCGATCCATCAATCCCACTCCTAGGAATATATCCTAGAGAAATAAGAGTTGTCTCTTGAATAGACATATGCCCACCTATGTTCATGGCAGCATTGTTCACAATAACAAAATGATGGAAACAACCTAGATGCCCATCAACAGATGAATGGATAAACAAAGTATGGTACATACACACAGTGGAGTACTATACAACGAGAAAGTACAACGATGAATCTGTGAAGCATCTCATAACATGGATGAAACTGGAGGACATTATGCTGAGTGAAATAAGTCAATCACAAAAGGACAAATATTGTATGAGACCTCTGTTGTAAAAACCCATGTAAAAGTTCACACACAAAATGTAACAATCTTTGATGGTTACCAGGGATGGGAGGGGTTGGTGGGAAATTAAACTAAATAAGCAATAGATAAGTGGTATCTTTGGTAAAGGGAGAGACAGTACACGATACAGGGGAAACCAGCATAACTTGTACAAGGAGAGGTCATGGAATCTCTGTAGACACATCCAAACTCCCTGAGGGACTGAATTCCTGGGTGGAGGGCTATGGGGACCATGGTCTTGGGGAACATCTAGCTCAATTGGCATAACACAGTTTATAAAGACAATGTTCTGCATTCTACCTTGGTGAGTAGCATGTGGGGTCTGAAAAGCCTGTGAGCAGCCATCTAGGATGCTCCACTGGTCTCATCCCTTCGGGAGCAAGGGAGAATGAAGAGAACAGGATACAAGGAAAAGATCAGTCCAAAGGACTAATGGACCACAGCTACCAAGGCCTCCACCACACTGAGTCCAGTACCGCTAGATGGTGCCCAGCTACCACCACTGACTGCTCTGACCGGGATCACAACAGAGGGTTCTGGACAGAGCTGGAGAAGCATGTAGAACAAAACTCTAACTCACAAAAAAAAAGACCAGATTTACTGACATAAAGGAGACTGGAGAAACCCGGAGAGTATGGCCCCAGACACCCTTTTCGCTCAGTGGTGAAGTCGTTTCCGAGGTTCACCGTTCAGCCGGGGAGTGGGAAGCCCCATAAAACCAAATGGGACTAATGAGGCACAGCAGTCCAGGGACAAGGGCCAGAAGGCAGAAGGGGGCAGGAAAGTGGTGATAGGGAACCCAAGGTTGAGTAAGTATAGTGTTGATGTCTTGTGAGGTTGTTAACCATTGTCATGGGGCACCGTGTACTAACTGTTAAATGAGAAACTATTTTGTTCTGTAAGCCTTCATTTAAAGTGAGAATAGCAGCACAATTGGAAGAGCGTAGTCAGTGTCACTGAACGTGCATGTAGAAATTTTTGAAATGGTGTATCTTTGGCTATGTGTATTTTCACCAAAAAGAAGAGGTCAAGAAGGGAGAGGGTTGACATGTTGTGGTGTTGTTAACCAATGTCATAAAACAATATGTGTACTACTGTTTCATGAGAAACTATTTGTTCTGTAAGCCTTCACCTGAAGTACAATAATAAAAAAAATAAAATTGCGTTTTCAAAAAATAAAAAAAAAGACATGGAGGAACATTAAATGCATATTGCTAACTGATAGAAGCCAGTCTGGAAAAGCTACATACTGTATGATTCCAACTATATGACATTCTAGAAAAGGCAAAACTATGAAGACAGTAAAAAGTTCAGTGCTTGCCAGGGGGTCAGGGGAGGAGGGGGAGGAAAATAAGTGAAGCACAAGGCAGTTTGAGGGCAGTGAAACTGTTCTGTATGATACAGTAATGGTGGATACATGACATGAATTTTTCAAATCCCGTAGACCTGTACAATGCAAAGAGCGAGGTCTCAGGTAAACTGTGAACTTTAGTTAAACATCTGTCTGTATTGGTTCATCAGTTGTAACAAATGTACCACGGAAAGGTAAGATATTAACAATAGGAGAAACAGTGGCAGTGGAGAGAAGGGTATATGGGAACTTTCTGTACTTGCTGCATAATTTTTCTGAAAACCTAAAACTAATCTAAATTATAGTGTTTTTTTTAAAGAAGGGTGGAGGTTGAAGATCTGAAGGAATTATTACCAATAATTACTTCAGTTGTCCACCTGAAATTTCTAGTAAAAAGGAGAAGGGGCATTTCCCAGTATTGGAAATCTCTTTGGCGGGCCATATCTGCATCAGGAATTGTGTTGAAAAAGAAAATAAGAGAATATGTTGAATTAGCCATTTTCTTTCAACAGGTTGTTCTAGAATTGATAGAGCTCCGTGAATTGGGTGCCGCCAGGTCACTTTTGAGACAGACTGATCCTATGATCATGTTAAAACAAACACAGCCAGAACGGTATATTCATCTGGAGAACCTCTTGGCCAGGTCTTATTTTGATCCTCGTGAGGTATGACTGGTAATAAAAAGAAACTATTGTTAACTTTGGAAATATGCGATAATGTGATCTTTTAACCTTTTTATTGGGAACATTTTATAATTTTGATTTAATTTTTGACTATTTTCTTTACATATATGTTGGCTGAAATTTGCATATGTTAGAATAATCTTGTTCAGTTTCTGAGTATTTAAGGATCTTCCCTCACACACCCTCCATTTTAGAGGATTGTGTACTGGTTAGTAAAGAAGCAGAAAATTTTATTCTGATATCATTTCCACATCTGCCCAAGTACTTATCTGGCCCTGAAGTGCTGCCTGACTGCTAGTGTGTTCACTGCATTGGTGTCCCTTGCCTCTGACAGTTGCATTTTTCTCTCAGCTCTTCCAGTCCCTAGAAGTTGGTGCTTATGCTTCTCAGCCGACCACGCTGACTGGTAGAGCACAGTGACTGAGAGTCTTTTCTTTTTCCCAAGTCTTCCTATATGTATAGTTTCATTCTTTCCCACCCAGCCCCCTTTCACTAAAGTCTTGTCTAAATAGGAGGAGGAAGAATTTAAAAGGCACTGGATAATGGAAAGTTAAACTCACAGAAACCATGAGGATAAACGAAAGGAGTTTAAATTACCAGGACAGGATTTAAGTTAGAAGTGTGAAGAACTTGTGGGCTGGGAGTCACTTAACTGAAATAAATTACCAGGGAATAAAATAGAATCTTCAGTTCTGCAGATTTTTCAAGAACTGGAAAGCAGCTCTGACTTTGATGTGGTTTACCTGGACTCTTTTCAGAAGTACCAGTGTAGATTGACTGACCTTCCAACTCACACTTTTGATATACAACTGGGCAGATTTGGAAAGTCTACTTTTAAAAATGATGTTGTTTTAAGTAATCTTTCTAACTGGGTAATTTCTGTTCATATTTTCCTCTTTGAACATTTCCGCTTCTTTGTGCTTTTTTTTCTTTTTGTCTTTTTGTTTAAATAAGCACATTCATATCTTGCAGCTGCTTCATGGAAACGATGTTACTGCCTCTCCTTTTTCAGGCATACCCAGATGGAAGTAGCAAAGAGAAGAGAAGAGCAGCAATTGCCCAGGCCTTAGCAGGGGAAGTCAGTGTGGTCCCTCCATCTCGTCTCATGGCATTGCTGGGACAGGTAATTAAATGCTGGTGGAACTGAAATTACCCTGAACTCCCCATACTATTTCCTTTATATTAATTATATATATGAGTTAAATAAATCAGACATCCTAGGAGTTGGACCTGCTTGTATTATACCAAGAGCTGTACCATGCCACTCTCCCTCTCTCCTGAAAGAGACAGCATAACTTAGTGGTTAATAGCAGAAGCTTTAGAATGATTAGAATAAGGATGACTGTAGACTCTGTCATTCAATCTGGGACAGTTCTGAGATTGAAAGGGGACACTACTGATCATTATGTCAGGATACCAGGTGCAAATGGGAACTGTCCTGGGCACATTGGATCTACTGCGAGAGAGCCTAGTTCTCTCACTTAACAGCTATGTGGCAAATAAGGTCACTGTTTAGCATACCAGTTTGCCCTTAATCTTTCTGTTTTCATCATGGCTTCTCACCTACACTCTCAGCTCTACCTGGTTTTCCAGAGCCGAAGACCTCAACCTTTCCAGAAAATAAACCACCTGACTTCTCTTGAGGTTGGGACGAGGCAGTTACCTGGTGTGTAGGGTTAGGAGAGCTAACTGCTCCTTATACAGACTTTCAAACATTGCCCCTGTTTTCAGCCTCATGCCCCCCTTCAGGGCTATATGGTGCCTCCAATTCCTGAGCCTTTTTGGAGTTTGGCCGGGTAGTTTGGCTTACTTCTTGTGGATTCCCTACCTTAGATAATTAGATTTCAGTTTTCTCTGTTCTTGGTTGCCACTGGTCCATTCACTTTTCAGCCTGTTATATGGGTTTTACTTATGCTGTTTTGTTTTATCCTTTCAGCAGTTCCAGGAATTAGGCTTTTTCCCTGACTTTTTCACTGGGTGAAATTGGAGGTCAGAGTTACATAGTTGGCAGATGGTCTAGCCCAGGACCATCTGTCTCCAAAGTCCATGATTTTTCCACTTCCCACAGTGCAGTCTTATATATTGCAATTGCAGCATTTTTGGAAACCAACCCTTTTGCCAAAACATTTTGGCAATGTGTATCAAGAGTCTTTCATGATCTTTTTTAGATTCAGTAATTCCTCTTCTAGGAATGTAGTCTGAGGGGGAAAGAATCCCCAGATTCCCCAAATAGAAGAAGATTAGTTCATTGCAGCATTTTTTGGATGAGTGAAAAACTGGAAGCAGTGTAAATGTCCACCATGTATAGATTAGATAAACTACAAAACATCCAGTAGATAGGATACATTTTATAGCCATTAAGATGATTCATAGCATGATCCAGTGAAAGGTGAAAAAATGAGAACATAAAGTTTTATGTATAGTATAATTAAAATTGTGTTAATTAAACACCTATATAAGGTGGGGGAAGGCTACATGGTAATACAGAAAATGTTAACTGTGGCTGTGTTTGTGTGTTGGAACTATGGGAGATAACCTGTTTTCCAAAATTTTGTTTATAATAGAAAAGCCATGCCTATAAGAAAATTGGTTGGGACAGATCGACTCGTTGCTCTCAGTTTGCTCCCTTCCACCCTGAAGTCAGCCTGTGTCCCTAGGACATGCAGAGAAGCACAGATTATGCTGAGTGCAGATGATCAGAGATGATTGGGGGTGTGAATGACTCCATTTCCTCTGAACCTCATTCTTTCAGGCTTGGCTTTGTTTGAGCGATCAGGGTCAGCCCTTAAAAGCACCTGAATGGATTACAGTGCATTTCTTTTCTCACAGGCACTGAAATGGCAGCAACACCAGGGATTGCTCCCTCCCGGCATGACCATAGATTTGTTCCGAGGCAAAGCAGCTGTCAAAGATGTAGAAGAAGAAAAGTTTCCTACGCAGCTGAGTAGGCATATTAAGGTAGGATTCTTAGACATGCAGTTGGTCAGTAAGCATTTGTTGAGCACTCTTCGTGTGGTCAGCCTAGCGTTGTGCTAGGAGCTTAGCCAAGCAGACCTCACTCTCTAGCCCTGGAAGATCATTCAGGGTTGCTGCTAGTGTCCACTGGGGTAGTGCTGTGGCCTGGCAGTGGCACATCTCAGACCTGTTACCAAGTGTAATCATACACTTGACATTTAGTTCATTCCCAAGAAGCCTGCGTTTGGATTTAGCCTGAGACTGACTGTGGACTTTGTGTATATTTGTCCTATTCAACATTTGTGTGTTTGCCAGCTACATGTCAGGCAAAGTTCCAGGTGTGGAATATAAAGTGGACTTACCTGGTTTTTGAGAAAAGTGATTTTATCATCTTCTGACTAGTTCTGTTCTTTTTTTTTTTTTAATTATCTGGGCTTTTCTAGGAGAAAGCATAATGAGGTAATTGCTGCATTTTCAGAATTACAGGCATGTTTTTACTTCAGCATCTCTCTGGATTTTTACTCTAATTGAATTAATGGATTTAAAAATAGTTTTATATTCCTCAAATCTTTGACTTTGGTTTAGTGTTTTGAATTTGTCTTTTCCAGATTACCTGTTCTGATTTGCATATAAAGTATTTTTTAGCAGTAGCTTTATTTACCCTGGCTGAAGCCTTGAAACAAATAGAAGCCCATTATAATTACACTGTTGCGCAGAATTTTCTGTTATAAACACTCTCTTTTTTGGCATTTAAAATGAAATTCACAATAGATCTTTTCTCTCTTCTTCCCATATGTTTGATGTTCTGTACTTTTCATCTTTTTTTGGGAGCAGCATTACAGGTAAATGCTCAGTATGCATTTACTAGGCATCAATAGTCTGTCAGCTCTAATTAGTTCTTTTAGAATTAGGCAGCCACACACTGTTATTAGATTAAGTGAAAATGATGAAAAAAAATGGTAATGGAAAATTTGTTTACAAAATAGCGTAGGAAAACGTACATTCATCGAGAAAGAATTCTTTTTTTTCCTAGATGCACAACAGGAACATACTAGACCATATTAGGTCCTTTTTCTAGATGCACAACAGGAGCATACTAGACCATATTAGGTTGAGTGTGAAAGCCATGTTCACAGTAGCTGGTTCTAATAACTCAAGTTCTGAGCTAACAGGAGTATTTGTTCTAAATTCTGTGTTAAAACAGTATTTTCCCTTCCTTTGGAACTGTTAATTCCACGTTCAGAAAACCAGTTTCAACTGAGAGCCTAGACATAATAAAACTGGTCAGAGAAAGTACACCCATCATTTCCCTATGTCCAGGTTAAGAAACTCCCCTCCAGGTACTCATTAATATGGGGCAGCTGTGACAGTTACTTTATGCTAGGGTAGGACTTGTCACAAGGTTAAAATGAGAATTGTTTTAAGGCCACTAGATAAAATGCATCTATTTCATTGTTTCATTTGAAACAGTTTGGTCAGAAATCACATGTGGAGTGTGCTCGATTTTCTCCAGATGGTCAGTATCTGGTCACTGGGTCTGTTGATGGATTCATTGAAGTGTGGAACTTTACGACTGGAAAAATCAGGAAGGTAAAGTATTTTAAATATATTAACTTCCCTAGTGGGAGGATTATTGACTTTGAATTATTTATTCTACATCTGTCTCTAAGCCAGATGAGTTGAGCAAGGGTCTGTCTGTAATGAACATGTATTACTTTTATAATCTAAAAAATCCGTTTGAAGTTATTTTTAATTCTCTGTTAGTAATCAAGGGAGGGATTTTATTATCCATTATTTGTAATATAGTAAAAGTTATTCAGTAAAGAGTCTTGCTCCAGCCCTTGTCTCTCAGCCAGTCAGTTCCCTTCCTAAGGCCATCCATGTTTCTTATGTAACCTTCCTGAAATAGTCTATACAAGCAATTACTTAGTATACCCTTTTTGAAATCTTTTTTTTTATATAGATGATAGCATACTATGCACCCTGTTCTCCTTGCTTCTCTCTTTATAGTATCTCTTGAAGATCATTGCTGTATTATATTCCGTTACATGGATTGAATCATGATTTAACCACTTTTATTTAAGATCATTTCCGTTCTAAACTAATTACAGTACTAATTGTATTTGTCTTAGTATGGGTGAAATTGAACATATATATGTATGTGAAAAGCCACCAATATTTCCTTTTCTGTGAAGTCTGTTCATATCCTGTGCCCATTTTTATATTGGTTTGTTGCCCTGTTTCTTACTGATTTATGGAAGCTCTTTATATTTTGAGGAAGTGAGTCAGCCTTTTGCAATGTTTATTGCAAATATTTTTTCCATTTTAACCTTTTTGACTTTGCTTATGATTTTGCTTTACGTTAAAATTTTTTATATTATCAAGTTTATCCACCTATCCTCCCATAATTTCTTCTAGTACTTTTATTATTTCATTTTACATTTAATGTTTTATCCATCTGGAATTTGTTTAGGAGGATAAAATTGGTAAAGATCCAACTTTCTTCTCAAAAATCTATTTATCGACCATCTTTTGTCCACTAATGTAAAATGTAATCTTTATCATAGAGTGCTAAATTCCATTCCCTGTATAGTGGATTTATGAATGATTTTCACTTTCTACTTTATATATTTCTCTATAGTTTGCTTTTTTTTTTTTTTTTTTTTACATGAAGCAGTATCACTTTATAATTAGGAAAAATGCTAAAAATATTTTCATTTGAACAATAATGGATGATAAAAGGAACATCACAAATAAATAGACAGTTTTAGGAAAAGTAGCTGACAGTTGGGAAAACCCACTAGTTTAATTTCTCGTCTCATACCTCTAACTAAATACAGATTTATTAAAGAGCCTTGTATAAAATATGGAACTATAGGGAAATTTTGCCTAGAAAAGATGGAAAGAAAATAAGCCAAAGTGAAATTAAATATGAGGCAGTAAGTAAAAGATCTAGGGTGCTATGTTTGCATTTTTTTTTTATAGTATTAATTTGAATTGTATAAAATTATTTATTCCCATCATTATCAGTTGTTTATTAGGAACCATGCCTGCACAGCACTACTATTTGCTTTGGAGATTTATAGTTTGTAGAATCCATTATCCTGTGTTTAGTGAGTTTGTAGAGATCTGGGACAACTGGGGCCTTGGCTTTAGTGTCACTTTGATAACGGCTTACCATCGTTTCCTTTAGGATCTTAAGTACCAGGCCCAGGACAACTTTATGATGATGGATGATGCTGTCCTCTGCATGTGTTTCAGCAGAGATACAGAAATGTTAGCAACTGGGGCCCAAGATGGAAAAATCAAGGTATGGAATTAGTGACACAAACTCTTGTACATGGCCACTTTGAGAGATCCTCTGTAATGAGGTCGTGTCCTACACATAATATTCTGCATAATAACAGCTACTGGTTATTGAGCATTGACTATATGCTAACCACTTTATTTTTTCTTGTTTAATCCTAATAATAACTGCCTGGGGAAGTCCAGTAGCTTGTTTAAGGTCACAACTTGTTGAAGTTGGTGAGTGATGGATCTGGGATTTCAAGCCAGATCTGCTCGTGCCGTTTCTGCTGTACCACCCTGACTCAGCTTATGTGATGTATTGTACCTTATTTTTTTAGGGGATGGGCTACAGCTGATTAGCTGTGGTTTGTATTTAATTGCTGGTAAAACACCGTGGTCTAGATAAAATTAGAAATGGTTTCTGCTAAGTGAACTTGGAGTCTAAATTATGGTTTTAATAATTTACAAGGAAAAAAATTTAAGTTTCAAAGGATTCTGTTATCATCGTACTATGTGAAGCAGACATACCATATTTAGCTATTAGCTTGCATTTTTAATGCTGCAGTACATTAGTGAACATTGCATCTTGCTTGGCTCTGTGGGCTATAGTGGACACTCTGTTGACAAGTTTTTACTATTCTTTTTTTATAAAGGTGTGGAAGATTCAGAGTGGACAGTGTTTAAGGAGATTTGAAAGGGCACACAGTAAAGGTGTCACCTGTTTAAGCTTTTCTAAGGATAGCAGTCAGATCCTGAGTGCCTCTTTTGACCAGACAATTAGGTAAGTAAGAATCCCAAAATTCCCGTCACTTGCGTATGCTATAATGAGGCCCAGGAGGAGGTACTAGTGATTCCTTATGTCTTTACCAGGACAGTGTGATGTGGACAGTAAGGGTGTGTGAGACCTCATTTCCCTGGTCAGAGTACGGCTGAGGCGGTGCTATCCATTTGTTTGCATTTCTACCCAGAAGAGAGAGAGAAAGGGGTTATAACAGTGTTTCATGTTTCTCAAAGTGTAGTCTCTGGCGGCCTACATGAAAGTCACCTGGAGGCCCTGCTACAACTACATATCCCTGGGATCCAGCTGAGACCTACTGATCCTGAATCTCTTATTAACTAAATTTTTTAGAGGCCTGTCCTTGAACAGAAGCTTATGGTATTATTGGCATATTTTCTTCCAGTCTCTTTCTGTGCAAAGATTTTGATTTTGATTTTGTTTGATTATTTGAAGTAATGGAAATTGTATTGTATACACAATTACATAGCCGTCTTTCTTCACTTACTATTATGACATGAACTTCTATAATTCATCTAAAATACATTCAGCACTTGGTCCCTGGCATAATATATAGAATATTAATTGTTCTTTTCATTTGCTTTTTATTTGTGATAGAATTCATGGCTTAAAATCTGGTAAAACTCTGAAGGAATTTCGTGGCCATTCCTCCTTTGTTAATGAAGCAACATTTACACAAGATGGACATTATATTATTAGTGCATCCTCTGATGGCACTGTAAAGGTTAAGTATTTGATGTTGGTTTATCTTGGGGTGTCTGTTCCATCTTCGTCCTTTGAGGAGTTATCAGTGGTGACAACTGTGGTGGAAAAAACTTCTTTATTAGCTATTTATGCCATAATTGGGGTCAGTCTAAGACAACAGTGATGTTCTGTAGGTAACTCCTATTGGCCTAAGGACCTCAAATCTCAAGCCTAAAAAATCCAAACAAACTTTATCATGTGTAGGAAAAGAGGAAGTATGAAGTTTCAAACTGAAGTCATTCCCAATTCACAGATAAGCACAGTGATTAAAATCTGTCATGCCATAGATAGTGAGGTCTATCTCCTAACAGTTTACAAAGAGCCAAGTAGATCTCTGTTTCGTTGTACAGCCTCCCAATCCTAACAGCATTCATAGAGGAGGAGGAGGAGAGGTGCAGAGTAGAACTAAGTCCTCTGTTAGATACTTCTTTAACCTTCCTCAACTGAGAGTAATGGATCTTAAGTACCTTAAACGGTTTAGTTATTTGAAGAGAGGGTCTCATTTCCTACAAAAAATATGAGAAACCCAAGTAGAAAATTGCTAGAGATCTTTGAGACACTGCATTTACACACTGGACCTGCTTATTTTAAATTGCCCTTTTGTAAGTGAGTGCCTTGTGGCAGAAGAGCTCAGCATTTTGTTGCAAGCACCTAAAGTCAGAGCCCCCTCCAAAAGTGCTTCCTCTGGGTATCAAACCAGAAACCAGAAGGCAGGAGATGTGCTGTTCTGCAGGAGGGATCGGGAAGCACACAGGGCTTTAGTACTTTAGTCATGGGATTTGCCCTCTTTGTGCTGTATACCTGGGCCTCATACCCTGTAAATGCCATTGGGAGTTGGTTTGTCTAGGCCTCTCCATTCTGTGGTCTTTCCTGTGGTTCTGCAATGAGTAGAGTAAAGCATCTCAGTGACCTTTTGGATAGAAAACACAAGAAGCCTGTTACTCTTCATCCCTGAAATAGTTATTTCTCTCCTAGGCAACTGGGCTTCAGAGAGGAGATTGCGGCAGATGAGACAGTGTTTATTAAGAAAATCAATGCTAGGGCTAGTGGGACAACTATTTCCTCCTGTCTTTAGGTATTAAACATCTGTTTTGTGCTTAGCTCTGTTGAAGACAGAGGGAACATAGAGCATAGTCTATGCCTTGGAGGCTTTTGTATCTTTAAATGAGTGGTTTCCAGGCAACACCGTGCAGTATTTGTCCATGTCTTCTCCAAGCACATCTCAGATTTCAATAACTGTGATGTCTGATTTATAACTACTTCAGTTCATTACAGGCCAGAAGGGCAAGGTGAAAGGCATTAGGGCGGAGAACTGTTAACTAGAAGAGATGTTGGACTGGGAGAAGTTAATACAAGTGACTGAGAGTGGCTTCTACTTCACGACTCCTCATGTGTGTGCTAACGTTTTGACTTCTGTTCGGTGGTTTGCAGTACAGGTTGCACATTAGAATCGTTTGTGGAGCCTTTTAAAAATACACCTGCCTGTGTCCCACCCCAGGCCTGCCAAATCAGAATCTCAGTGTAGGGTTCCAAGCATGTGAATCTAAAAAGCTCCCATTTGATTTTCTTTTTTTCCTAGTATGTATTTTTAACATTTGATTGTGATAAAATATATAACAAAAATTTTTGCATTTTAACCATTTTTAAGCATATAATTCAGTGACATTAATTACATTCACCATATTGTGCCACCATCACCACTGTCTATTTCCAAATTTATTTTCATCACTCCAGACAGAACCTCAGTGCACCTTAAGTGATAACTCCCCATCCCCTTCTCCCCCCAGCCTCTGGCAACCACTGATAAACTTTGGTCTCTTTGCATTTGCCTATACTAGATATTTAATATAAGTAGGCTCATATAATATTTATCCTTTTGTGTCTGACTTCTTTCACCCAGCATAATGTTTTCAAAGTTGATCCTTGTCATAGCATGTATCAGAACTTCATTTCTCTTTGTGCCTGAATAACATCCACATCTGTTCATCTGTTGATGGGCACATTTGTTGTTTCTACCTTTTGGCTATTGTGAATAGTGCTTCAGCGAGCATTGTTGTACAAGTATCTGTTTGTGTCCCTGCTCTTAAAATGTTTTGGGTATATACCTAGGAGTGGAATTGCTGGGTCATACGGTAGTTCTATGTTTAACTTTTTGAGGAACTGCTAGAACTGTTTTCCACAATGGCTGTACCATTTTACATGTCCACCAGCAATGCTTGAGGGTTCCAGTTTCTCCACACCCTCACCAACACATGATGTTCTCTATTTTTCTGATAATAGCCATCTTAATGGGTATGAAGTACCCCATTTGATTTTGATGCTCAGACAAGGATAGCTTTCTGGTTGTATATGACAATAGCAGTGTTGACCCGTAGCCAGTGTTAAAGATAGGTAGCTCTGTGAGCCCAGGAAAAAATTGCAAGAAAAGCTCATAGATTTAAAAGGCTTTTATTATTTAGCTTTGTGACTTTTGTTTATGTCAGTTAATCAATGGATAGATGAGTTATTACTGGGTATTTGATTGGACTTAAAATCTAGTAAGCTTTTTTTCCTGAGTCAGTTTTACTCTCTCTTTAGTATCTTAATTTTCAGTCTTTAAACCTTAAAACTTTAGAAATTCTTATACCAAAAAATGTTTATGCCTTACATTTCTGTGTGGTAGATTTGGAACATGAAGACCACAGAATGTTCAAATACCTTTAAGTCCCTGGGCAGCACTGCGGGGACAGACATCACTGTCAACAGTGTGATCCTGCTTCCTAAAAACCCAGAGCACTTTGTGGTGTGCAACAGATCAAACACGGTGGTCATCATGAACATGCAGGGGCAGGTAAGTGCTCAGAAAGTACTTGTGCACAGGATCTGTAGGTTGTTCCCAAATCATTATGGCCTGGTCCCAGCCCTCCCAGTACAAGGCACTAACCAGATAGAGTTTCACCACTCCATATACACTGTATTTGTTTTTCAGACACTTATTTAAACTATAGTTCTACAAGGCATTTCTTCGGTGATTCACAGTTGTCTCCTTTTGCCAGAGTGTTTGTTTATTACGTTCTTTTATGTCTTTCGGATAAATGAGGCTCTGATCTGTCTTTAAGCCTCCTTCAGAACCTCAGTGAAGATTATCAGGTAACCATCCCTGTCTGAAGGGAGATCTAGCATGGTAGGGATTACCAGCTCCGGACATCTCCTAGCTACCACGTGATCTAAGGTGGAACTCTTATAGGGAAAGGGTAACGGTGTCTTCATGATGTGTATTTAATCAACAATCAAGACATCTGCATGGTTCCCAAAGAACCTCACTTTGTGGACTGTGAGGTAGCACTGGGGGCATTAGCAGCATTGAGGTTGAGTGTCAAGCCCTGAGCCTTGTGTTGTGATGCTGTTGACACATTGGCCTAGGCACACGGGGTCCTCAGCTTCATCTGTGATAATTTTAATGTTCTGTAGACTAGAGCAAGAGCAAGCAAGGTTTTGGAGACAGAGTTGAGTCCTGCGTGGGAGTGTTTCTTACTCTGTTGGATTTAGCATGGGATGAATGGAATTGGAGATCTTAATTATAAATGACAGTAAAGCAGAGTATGAAATAACAATGTGAAAATGTCCCTTTAAAATGATGCACATGGCTGAGCTGCTGCTAATGTGGATGCTCTGTTTTTTTGCCCTGGGATGTGGGATTATCTAGATTGTTAGAAGCTTCAGCTCTGGTAAGAGAGAAGGTGGTGACTTTGTTTGCTGTGCCCTCTCTCCCCGTGGCGAGTGGATCTACTGTGTGGGGGAGGACTTTGTGCTCTACTGTTTCAGCACAGTCACTGGCAAACTGGAGAGAACTTTGACAGTGAGTATTACCGACGTAAGGTCATCTAAAGAAACTCTGTTAATGCGTGTTTTTCTGAACTCTGAAGTACACACCTTTTCCAGACTGACTGCTATCAATGTGAATCTAGGTATAAAAAATGTAATGGAGGCATTTTATCACTAAATAAAATAAAGGACCCATAAATATCTCCTTTGTCAGGAATAGTCAGCCTTCAGTGAGCCCTCAGCTTCAGGGGCATAGGATGGGTATAACAGAGCAGAGAATAGGAAGGGAACATCCCTATCTCGATTAGCCAGTGAGATTAAACATATCTTCCCCATGGGGATTGGAGAGTGATGGATGTAGCTAGTTCTCGCCATGTCCTTTTGAAGACAGATTACTTATCCATTATCCTATCAAATTGATTCTGGTGTTTTAAAACTTGCAGTTCCATGTTTTGAGAGTCAGTGCAAGGAGAGTCGATTACGGTATTAACACCAACAATTCCCGGATCCTAGGGGCTTAACACAAAAACTTATTTCTTTTTATTTATTTATTTTTATTGTACTTCAGGTGAAGGCTCACAGAACAAATAGTTTCCCATGAAACAGCAGTGTACACATTGCTTCATGACATTGGTCAACAACCTCACAACATGTCAACCCTCTCCCTTCTCGATCTTTTTTTTTTTGGGTGAAAATATACATAGCCAAAGATACACTACCTCAAAAATTTCTACATGCACAGTTAAGTGACATCGACTATGCTCTTCCAATTGTGCTGCCATTCTCACTTTAGATGAAGGCTTACAGAACAAAATAGTTTCTCATTTAACAGTTAGTACACATGTTGCCCTATGACAATGGTTAACAACCTCACAAGACATCAACACTATCCTTACTCAACCTTGGGTTCCCTATCACCAGCTTTCCTGTCCCCTTCTGCCTTCTAGTCCTTGCCCCTGGACTGCTGTACCTCATTAGTCCCATTTGGTTTTATGTGGCTGTCCACTCCCCAGCTGAATGGTGAACCTCGGAAATGACTTCACCACTGAGCTAAAAGGGTGTTTGGGGGAGAAAACTTATTTCTTAATGTCACAACATGATGTGAGTTGAGTAGCCCTCTTCCATCTTTTAGCTGTGCTATTTGGAATATATGGCATCTAAGATCTCAGGAGGAGAAAAGGTAGTTGGAAGGCTGTACTGATTTACTGTTTTTAAGACCCACATCTGGAAGATGCTTGCATTATTTTGTTCTTCATTCTGTTGGTCAGAATTTAGTCACGTGGCCACAGCCTAAAATGTAGTCATCTTATGCGGTTTAGGAAGAAGACGTGGTATGGTGAATATATAACAAATTCTATACATGTCCATGTCAGAATTTTTTCTGGAATTATTATTGAGTGAACTTTGGTACAACTGCCTTGTGAAGCCTCAGGTACAGATCTAAGATCAGAGCAATAACAAGATGAGATTGGAGTGTTCTCTAGCTCATGTGCCTGGAAGACACAGGTTCACTGAGCTGAAGAGTCTTTCGTTGTCAACCACTGTTTTGACCTAGGATTTACAGAATGGTATTGATGAGTAGGATTAGCTATAGTGCAAAAATGATTTGGGATGAAGCACTGGTATTCCCACATTATGAAAAACAGTACAAAAAATGCTCTGTGTGTTTAACACCCCCTTGGTGCCTCCCTGTTTTCTCCTTCTCCTAAAGCTCCAGGTGAAGCCATCTTGGGCATGATTGTTTCAGTGAGAAGTGGAAACTTATCTCTTATTTCCTACTACCTAGGTCTTAGAGCCTCTTCAGAGTGATTTGTTATACACCGATACGCCCTGACCCTGTGCTTTCCCTGTTCCAGGTTCATGAGAAGGATGTGATTGGCATTGCCCATCACCCTCATCAGAACCTCATTGCTACCTACAGTGAAGATGGACTCCTAAAGCTCTGGAAACCCTAAGTCGACTTTTCTTTTCAAAGTAGCCTGGGAGCATGCACTTCAGTGAAGACATCCATGTGTGTTGCTCTTTTTTTTGGCTAGCTTTTCTAAGGAAACAAATTGTCTGAGTTAGCTACACACAGAATAATTTGGTGAAAATTCACATTTAAGTAGCAGTTACCTTTTTTTTTTTTTATATTTTTAAGGTATTAGTTTGCTTCTTAATGGGGCAGTCACATAATGTTTTCAATGATCTTTTACGTGGAGAGTGAAATACTGGTATTTTTAGAAAAAATTCTACTCCTCTGATTATTGGAAATGCTGATTAAATTGTACCTCTTGCAGTAGAACTTGTAAATAAGGAACTATCCCGTTCTCAGTAGCTGTTTTCTGTTCAATCCTTTTTTTTTTTTTTTTTTTAAGATGTTAATAAACTTTCCAACTGTCTGGAGGCAGTTTTTAATACATGCTCATCCACGTAACTGATTTACTTAGAATAAAGTGGTGGTGGCAACATTATTATCCCTGAATCTCAAGTACAGCAGGAAGGCATTTCCTAGGCTAGTAGGATAGACTCAACATGTAGAAAGGCCAGGTGATGCACAAGATCTCATTTCACTGCCCTCTCGTCCTTCCACTCATTCTTCTCAGCTGTGCCTTCTCAACTGTTCTGGCCACCTTCAGGAATAGTACTAGTTTCAGGATCCATTATGAGAATTTGAAGTTTTGACATTACCCTTTTGTATGTGGAGGAAGATTTGGCAATGAAATGTACTGTTGCTCTGAAGAATAATTAGAAAAAGGACCTGAGACTTAGCAAGTCTTGTTTGCAGTGTGCATCATCATCAGTTAGCTAAAGAAAAAAATTTAAAAGCCAACAAAACTCTTGAATATGTTTTGCACATGGGTATCTCTTTCATTTCTAGGTGACCTTGGGCTTGGCAATGAGTTAAATACAACATTAAAAGCATGATCTATGAAAGCAAAAATTGTCAAGTTGGGAGTTCATTAAAATTAAAAACTTCTGCTCTATGAAAATTGAGGGAATGAAAAGACAAGCCACAGATTCAGAGAGACTATTTACAAAATACATGGGTCAGATAAAAAAACTTTATGCAGAATATACAAAGAACTCTAAAAAGTCAACAACAAGAAAAACAATCCAATCAAAAAGTAGGCAAAAGATTTGAACAGATACCTCACCAAAGAAGATATCCAAATAGCATATAAACATGAAAAGATGCTTAGGATTTGTCATTAGGGAATTGCAAATTAAAATGCAACAATGAGATATCAATGGCATCTATTGTTAGCTGCTGTTGAGTCAGCCCCAACTTATGGCGACCCCATGCACCAGAGGACAAAGCACTGCTTGGCCTGCACCATCCTCATCATGGTTGTGGATCGGATCATTGTGATCTGTAGGGTTTTCGTTGGCTGATTTCTGGAAGTAGATTGCCAGGCCTTTCTTAACCCATCTTAGTCTGGAAGTTCCTCTGAAACTTGGTTGTCGACATAGCAACACACAAGCCTTTTAGAATGGCTAAAATCTAAAACAATGACACCACCAAATGCTGGTGAGGAAACAGAGCAACAGGAACTCTCATCCATTGCTAGTGGGAATGCAGAATGGTATAGCCACTTTGGAAGAGTGTGGCAGTTTCTTACAAAGCTAAGCATAGTGTCCCAATAGGATCTAGCAGTCGTGTTCCAAATATTGTCTCAAGTGAGTTGAAAACTTAGTCCACCTAAAAGCTGGCACATGAATGCTTATAGCAGCTTTTTTCATAATTGCCAGAGTTTAGAAGCAACCAAGATATCATTCAATAGGTGAATGGATAAACAAATTGGTACATCCATACAATGGAATATTACTCAACAATAAAAATAAATGAGCTCTCAAGCTGGGAAAAGACATGGAAGACCTTTAAATGGCATACTGCTGAGTGAAAGAAGCCAGTCTCCAAAGGCTATGCTACGGACTGTCTCATTTCAATTCCAACATTCTGGAAAA
Source organism: Dugong dugon (assembly GCA_030035585.1). Taxonomy (NCBI): domain Eukaryota; kingdom Metazoa; phylum Chordata; class Mammalia; order Sirenia; family Dugongidae; genus Dugong; species Dugong dugon. The sequence goes on along the minus strand of CM057471.1, from coordinate 36,801,510 downwards.
GGCAAAACTACAAAGACTGTAGAAACTTCAAAGGTTGCCAGGGATTAAGGGGAGGATTGGAGGGACGGATGACTAGGTGGGGCACAGGATATTTGGGGCAGTGAAACTCTTGTGTATGATACTTCAATAGTGGATATATTGCATGCATTTATGGAAAACAGAACTGTACAACACAAAAGTGGGCCCTAACATCAACTGTGGACTTCAGTTAATGTATCAATGTTGGTTCATCAGTTGTAACAAGTGATCACACATGCATGATGTTAATAGTTATGTGGGAACTCTTAATTTTTCTGTAAACCTAAAACTGCTCTAAAAATACTGATTTTTAAAATAGTGTGTTAAGAAAAAAGCTTGAGGTGCTTTTTTGATAATGGGAGGAGGGGCACTTAATCCAGCACAGCAGGGTTAGGAAAGACTTCCGGAGGTGACTCTGAAGGAGCTGGAGGTAAAGGGGTTTGGCGATCTAAGTAAGCAGAGGGAGCCTTAACAGGAACAGTGTGGCACAGCAGCAAGTATGTGCTGGACAAATATGGCAGTGTATGAGGAGGCCAGGGGAAAGGTTCTGGATTTTTTAAATCCTGTAGCTATAGGCAGGTGCCCTTATGTGTATATTTTTGCCTTTTTTCTTCTTAACAAAGTGATACATTGGGTGTAACAAGTAGACGCAAAGATGAAAATGAATCTTCAGCCTCTACCAGGTATATCTTTCAACTTCATTTAAGAGCTATGGCTGCTAACCAAGACGTCAACAGTTCGAATCCACCAGCCGCTCCTTGGAAACCCTGTGGGGTAGTTCTACTCTGTCCTATAGAGTTGCTGGGTCAGAATCAACTCCACGGCAGTTTTTTTTTTTTTTAAACCACTCCAAGATGTTAAAATATAGGATCATGCTCTTCTCATTACTCTGCGCCTAGATTTTTCTCCTAAAACCCATGTGGCCATCGCTCCAGTACTGTAGACAGGGAGCCCTTTGCTAAGGAAGAGCGCGACCATCCGCGAGGCTGAGGCCGCCAGGGCCACCAAGCACCTGACTCTCCCTGCGAGGCAAGCTGCGAGCGAGAGCCAGAGGCGGGCCGCGCATGCGCAAGGTGCCGCGGACCCTGCCGAGGCACGGAGCGCCCAGCTCCAAGTGGGCAAGGCCAAGCGAGGCAGGAACTGGGTCTTGGGTCGGGGAGCTTCGGCGAGCGCGCTGAACACCCGCCGGAGCCAACTGCCAAGGGCTGGAGACATCTGGTAGCGCCACGGATTTTCACTTTACAGATTTGGCAGTCAGAGATGGTGTTACTGGCCTCTTACAGTGCCCGAGGTAGAGGCGGAGTAAATGGGAGTTGGATGCTGTTGAATCTGGTGGAGGTACTCGCTTTGAAATTGTGTTGTTCCAATGTTTGATTTCTTTTCTCTGCCTGTCTGAATCTTGCTGCTGTCAGTTACTCAAACTTTAGGTTTCGGCAGAGGCAAAGAAACCATACACTTTCTCCACATTCTGTTAAAACAGTTATCGAAACTGGCTACAGGCAGTGAAACAGGCTATCGAATTATAAGACAGGACCTGGATTCAGGGTTTGCTGTTTTTTCACTTGGGCTAGAACCAGTTGTTGCCAGCCGTGGAGTCGATTCCAACTCATGGCGACCACATGTGTGTCAGGATAGAACCGTGTTCCATTCAGTTTTCAATTTTTTTTTTTAGATTGCCAGGCTTTTCTTCCGAGGCACTTGTGGGTGGATTTTAACTGCCAATGTCTCATTAGTGGTGGAGCTCAGAGCTCTTAACTGTTTATGCCACCCAGGGTAGAACAATGGTTCTCAAAAAGTGTCATGGGGAACTTGTTTGAAATACAAATTCAAGTCCCACCCCAGACCTACAGAATCAGAAACTGGTGGTGTGGACCAGTAAGCCTGCTCAAATTTGAGAAACACTTGATCACTAGAACCCACTATAAACTAAGTGTTTTGTGTTTCACAAGATTGCTACAATAATCTAAGTGTTAAAGGTACAAGACTTCAGAAACCCTGGAAATGGCATTTCTGTATTGCTGCAGCTTGCTAGCATGCTCATTCACTGCACTTTGAGAGCTTATGATTCATTTTCCCGTGTTATTTCAAAAAAGAAATTGCCAAGAAGTATTTATCTACGCTCTCCCTGGTCTGAGCTTGTTTAAAACTTACTTGCAATAGCTAGCACTGGCTGCCATTATTTCACCTTCCCTAAGTCCTCTAAAGCGGCATTACCCTGTCCCAGGTGGCTAATATATATCCCCGTATTGGTGGTTTTCAACCTTGGCTGCACATGGGAATTGTCCCGATGCTTAGGCCACGCTAGCCCAATTACATCAAAATCCCTGGAGTGTAGGACTCAGTCAATTATTTGTTAAAGCTTCCCAGGTAATTCCAATTGTAGCCAAGGCTGGGAACCAGTACCATATGCAGAGATTTATGAAGCAAAATTTCACATAGGAAGGTGTTCCAAAATCACCCTCAGAAGACATAAATCTGCCTCTATGCCTAGTCTATGTATGAATGGGCAGGGGGGGAGAAGGCCATCACAAAAAAAGCATCATTGCTGGGGCGAAAAACTACATGTACACTTTCATGAACAATGACCTTGGTTAATGTCTTAAGAGGCTTAAAATACATACACGTGTATATATACATACAGTCATGTGTTGCTTAATGTCCAGAATACGTTCTGTGAAACAGCACGTTATGTGAACACCTGTGCCTGTGGGGAGTGGGGTGGGGTGAGGGTGGGTGGGGAGGGGGGCAGCTCCTGTTGCACACACCTCAGGTGAGCTCTTGGCTTGTACCACCTGATGCCCGCATCCTTGTGAAAGTCATGGCGGGGAGGCTTGGAGGCTCTGGGTGGGGCAGCAGGCGAGGGTTATCAGCGACCCAGGACCCCCGCCCTAGCTAGGCCCTGCTACGCCTGCCGACCTTTGGGAACAGGATCAGGTGCCCACTCCTTCCAGCAGCAAGGGCACCTGTTCCTGCAGGTTGGGGTGGGGAGGCTTGGTGGGCTTGCTGGGGGCATCCCCCAGAGGCCACAAGCCAGACCACAGATAAATATGCAGTTGGATGTTGCCTGAAGGGACGTTACGTGGCACTTGACTGTATATACAGACAACAGAAAAACCTGTCAGTTTGTGCTTCCCTAGATTGTACAAATTACGTTAACTAATTTTTAGGTGTCCTGACAATTTTTATATTGTGATTTTTAAAAGGTCTTTAAAATCAAAATCTGTCACATGTATTATTTTTATGAGTACTCTGGTAAATTAGTATTGCTGCCTACACTGGATGCCACTTAAATGAGGGGTGGGGCAATCAACTGTTCACTCAGAGCCTGTACCAGGCACCTAGGTCACCTTTGCCTGTTTCTTCATTGCCTTGAGTTGAAAAGTTTGTGGGACAGAATATTGTGGAAAGATGCCTTACCTTTTCTCTCTGCTTTCCTACACATCTGCTCCATAGCCACCAACTATATTAGGGTAGCTATCTGGCACAGGAACTAAAGAGACAGCCCAACACTAATGGGAGAGGAAGAGACCACTGATTAAGAATGGACAACAAACACGGCCCACCTGGGAGACATTTTGTACACCAAGTTTTAGTTTCTTCTTTTTAAGCTGGTGTTCTATATAAAGGAACTTATGATACTGACCACTTTCAGGTTGAAAATATTTAAGCTTTCCGATTACAGGACAGACAGCAGAACATGAGATAGGTCAGAACAGGCAAAAAGCTCTCTCATTCTTACTCCAGTGTTTACCAAGTTTTAAACCCCCCTTGGCTCATTACCCCCCTACTTTCACTTCCCATCCAAATTTAATATTAAACATTTAACGATGATAGTTAAATATTTTTTTGGTATTACTCATTTTAGCTAAAGAAAAAGTTACCTATCTTAATTAGGCAAAAGCCAAGGCTTTGAGCTGGAAAAAAAAGCCTGTAGTGACACACATTGGAAATGCTTTGTAATCAGTGTATTAAGGAGAAATTCATACATATCAAGAATTGCCTAAATTCTAATATCCAGATTTAAGCATGTCAACGTACGTTGACTTTTAAACATACAATTAAAGCTATTCATCATAATTTGCTATACTACCATCATTACAGTTACTTTGGAGCATAAGTTAAATGGTTTAAAGTAAGCCTGTAACATACCTAAGAACACCTTTCATTTCTCATACATGCAAATTACTTCTCCTCCATGTAAAGGTATCTTCACTTTGCCTTCGAAGTTACCCAACTCCTGAAGTCCCTACTTTGGGGCTTATCATGGCCCAAAGAGAGAGAGTTTAAAAAAAAAAAAAAAAAAAAAACACAAGAAAACCCAGGACTGATCAACATGTTTATATATATATATATATATATATATATATATAAATATATATAAAGACGGCACAGCCAAATAGAATGCAATTCTAGAAGTGTAAGACCTCAAGAAGCAGTACAGGATGATAAACCCCTTCTTTACGAAGGTATCATTTCCACCACTGATATCACAGACTAAATTATATATTGTGCCATCTTCAAGTAACAGCTGAGGCAACAGAATAAATGCAGTCTTCACAATGAATCCCACGTAATACAAATAACTATACAAACCAACGCTTCCCTACAAATTAAGATTTTCTTTTGGTTGCCAGTTAAGTACAGTTTTAATTTCACAGCTTAACAATTAAGGGTCATACACTGAAGTCAACACACATACCTAGCATTTCAGTCTAAGCTATTCCATGTGCACAGCCGAAAACAATTACAAGGTATGCCCCAACAAACACTAGGGGGGGATTTTTTCTTTTTTAAAAACCAAAAGTAGTCTTTACAAGTATTAAACTTTATCTTGCACACTGACGTCATCGTACATACAGGGCAAAGTCAGAGCTTTTATATTTGAGTTTATTCTTCATGTAACTTTAAAACACTACTATAGTTGAACATTAAAACAAAACGATAGCAAGTAGTGAGCATATTATGATTGCAGTCCTTCACTTATTCACTACTGCATATAAAATGCCAGCAGTGAGCATTATTCAGTGGCCCCCATTAAGAGGTCTGACACTGAACCCCACCTCTGGGGTGATGGTCATCGTCCTCATATGCTTCTCCATTGTAATGGCGTCGTCTTTCCTGGTTTGGATCAAAGTCCACCAGTTCTACCTGATCCATTTCATCAGTCTCTTCTACTTCCTTCCTTGCAGGTAGGAGTTTTTCCAGCAAAGAGAGTTTATCAGGAGAGAGAAAGCCATTCTCAGGAAAGTTAACCTACAGAAGATTTCATGATTAGCTCCGTAGACAAATTACTATGGACTTATTTTCCCAAGAAAACACATATCCAACATATACCTTGTAGGGGAATCTACCAGTCCCAGGTCGGGTTAGTATATATGTTCTAAAAGGCACAGCACTTGGCGTTCTGAGCTAGAGTTTTTAAGGCTTATGACACAGGTTTGTTTTATTTTTTTTTTTGTGATCCTAGTAAAATTGCACCTAAACAACCTCTGTTCTATTCAGCAAATACTTTTTTTTAAAAATACAAGAACCCATCCGAAAATACATTCTGATCCTTTTTAACAGTTAAACTTATTTAAAGAGATAATCCATCCTTACTAAAAAACATTTTTAATGCATCAACAAACTATTGTAGTATTTTGCCCAAAAATCCACAATGGTTATTTTAAGTATTTTAAGATCCTGAAATAAGATCAATTTAAGACACTCCCAGCCCCAACGCTTTTAAATAGCCAGCCAATGATGCAAACAAATCCAACCCCAACTTGTTACTAAAGAATGCTCAACAAGGCAAGCGTAGTATTAGATCAGAATATTTCCTCCTGGACAAGGAATAACACAGTAAATTTTTAGTGTTTCTTGGCATTCAGAAAAATGTAATTCTGTACCAGATTTTAGTAAGTTAATTGTTCTCAAGTATTCACAGACTACTTTACAGCTTACCTTAAATTCGATAATTAGGCGCCCCTTTTCATATGGTCTACGATAAATTGGCATGCCTTCATTTAGCACACATTTGATATCTTCATGCTTGACAATCTGACCTAAAAACATCGAAGCCAAGTTCTTCCTTAAGTATGGCCAGATTTTTAGGAGGTGGGACAAATAGACAACATCCTAGTTCACTGATAGGGACAAATTTATGAGCTAAAGTAATTTTGTTAACCTTTCATTTATGGGTTTTCTAGGGGATGCCAAAACAAAAACCAGCCAAGACCACATGACTTCAGCTCAGCCTACATGGGTGGGTATGTAATGAAGGAAGAACATCAGGTTTCTCCAAGTGCCTGTACTACTGAGCTATCAGCAGACAATGAAAAGAAAATTCTAGACTAGAAAGTGGAGCTAGCCTAGTTATCATACCTGGATGAGAAGTGATGACTATGGTTCGGTTGTCAAGAGTGGATATTGGCTTTTGGAAGCCACACAATGCTTCAACCAGCTGTATGTCCATACACATGAAAAGGTCTTCTCCTCGTCTGTATCAATGTAAATATGGCACATATTTACATCTTTTAAATCATCAATGATCAGAAGGCCCATAGCAAGCGATTCTGTTTTCTTCTTTAACATCAATGGTGTCTTTCACAAAGACTCTCTCCTTTCCCCATTCTAAGAATGATAGAGCTGAGAGTGGGGAGCAGCAGACACATGGAACTTGCCAGCCCTGTTTCTAGGACAAGGCTTCAGAATCCTTCCACACACTCTATAGGCAGCCTCTACCACTTACCATCCCTAAATTGCCTCATTACCTAATTTTAAATCTATTTTCTCACAGAAAGGAAAAAAAAATTCTAACAAGAATGAGACTAAAAGTTTAAAAAAAAAAAAAAAAAAAAAAACCTACTGTTAGAGGGCATTATTGTTTAACAGTTGGACAGACCTGGGCTGGATCTGGGATTACTTAGATTCTAGGATATGACCAGTTTCAAGGGACAGTAAAGATTTACTGATGCTCGTGAGATAACTGATTTGTTGTTGTCCATTGCCTTCAGGTTGACTCACAGCAACCCCGTCATACAATGACTGGCATTTTATAACTCAACAAAGTCGTTTACGTTTAATAACAGCCCACTCCCTCCTCCTGCTTAGACTTTCCTCTTTCCCAATCCACAACGAAAATGTCTTTAAGACAGGCACAATGCTTCCCAGAAAAACTCAAGCATTCACCTCTAATGATAGCACCACAATCCTGAGCTTGATATCATTTCCTATTATTTTTAAGACTTGGGAAATGTTTCCATTGTAACTAATTGAAAATAGACATAATCGATATACAGTTCCTTCTAGATGACATTGCCAAGACATTTATTGGAACTCTACCTCCAGTCCAGTATGTTTTGAAAATTAGCCATGGATATATATTCAACACATTCATTGTTAACCATCAATCCTTTGTGCTTCAGTGTTAAGTTCACCGTAAAATCAGTATTAAATATGACAACAATGGACCTGAATTTTTATATATAAAGTTGGGTACAATCTGAGTTTCTTAAAGAGATTGGTTTTGGATGGTATGTATTTACAACTAAAAGCAATCCAGTTTATCATGAACTCAACTGGAAACTGGCGAAAGCTTTAGAGTACTTACTTCAAATTAACTGCCTATGCAAAGATCAAGGGCAAAGTTTTGTCTAGGGATGTCCTCCCCCAGCCCACCTGCTGCCTACCTATTTATTACTAATAAAAGCTACAAAACATTTCCTGATTGAAGCATATCCTTTCAGTCCCAGATAAGGCAACAATTTTCTTTGAGACCAAAAGCCAACATCGGATCCTATCTTTTACAGCCTGCTTTAAAACAAGTATATAATCAAAACTTAACGGTTAACAACCTTTCACAAAATACATTATCCGCAGCCTAATTCTCATGCTTTTCCAGGGTACTTCCAGGATATATGTTCTAAAAGTAATAATAAGCTCATTAAAATTAACAACAATCAACCCAAACATGCAACACAGGTTGAGTTTTTACCTAGTAAAAACAGCATGGTCCTTCTGATCTAAAACAATGATAATATCTCCTGGCTCCAGTCCTGGCTCTTGGTCTCCTTCACCGTGGAATGTTATTTTCTGGCCATCTTTCATGCCTAAAAACAAAGATTAATTTTGTTATTGAACTTCTAATTATACTCAGAATCACAAAATCTACTATGACACACAGATGCATGTTTGCATGTACATAAAAAATAAATGGTTAAAAATGGCTACTTGGTTAGATCAACTCACTTTCCTACTCAGAAGCGTATCGTACTAAAGAGCACAACTCTAAAGACCAACAGACCTGGCTTCAAATCACAGAGCTGCTATTTACTAGCTGGATTACCCCAGGAGGCAAGCTGCACAACCTTCCTAAGCCTCCACTTTCCCCAGAGACCAACCCCATTATGACTGTTGTGAGGATTAAATAAAATGGCAAGTATTATGACTAATGTTAACTAGAATTCCACCTCACTCCTTATATATTAGTACCCACATCAAATTGTTTGTGAAGTACAACAGTGGCATAAATCTACATTTTCTCCTACATATTATACTAGTGGTAATCACATAAAGGAAACCTTCATCAACACGGAGCCCCGGTGGCACAGTGGTTAAGCACTCAGCTGCTAACCAAAAGGTAAGCAATTCGAATCCACCAACTGCTCCCTGGAAACCCTATGGAGCAGTTCTACCCTGTCGTATAGGGTTGCTATGAGTAGGAACTGACTCGACGGCAACGAGTTTGCTTTTTTCTTCATCAACTAACATTTACACTAACTCTTCAACCATTGAAAAACTTTTAAATTAATACATCTTTTTGTTAACTGTTCAGTTTAGTCCCCTATAAAAACAAAACAAAGGATAATCACTGCTTGACACTCCCTTAGTCCATGAAGTTAATGTAAAAAGTACAGAGAGAGGAGTATCTTCCAATAGTGAAAAAAATTTTTTAAAGACCAACACATTTTAATGAGATTCCACCACACAAACCTCTGTCCTGCAATAGTTCAGCAATAGCTTGGGCATCACTTCAAACTTAAGAAAACCTATGTTTGCAGATCATTACATTGTAGCAGTACACTCCCATTATTTCCTAAACCAATCATTAAGACTGTCTAGGCAAAAGCAACTTTTATTGTTTATTATGGAAATTATTAAACCTGTATAAAACCAGACGACAGTATAATGAACCTCCATATATCTAGATTCCGCAGTAATCAACTCAGGACTATTCTTATTTCGTCTATGATACTTCCACCCACATTCCCCTGTAAGTTACTTTGAAGCAAAACCCAGACTATCAATTTATCCCAATAGTTCAGTATGTACCTCTAAAAAACTACAGACTTAAAAAGGCAACTACAATATCACACACAACCAAATTAAACATACTATGTCTTCAATCACATACAGGACAAAGTAACTGTCTTGTCACACTGGTGACACAATTAAACTCAGCTAGGTTTTGCTGGTTGTTCTTGTATTACTGTAAAAAGTATGGGCAAACACAGCATACATGTCTTCTCTTGCAACCAATGCCCTCCTGAGTACATGCTGTTGGTAGCAAGAGGGACTACCAGTAGGAAAAAACAATTCAAAATACATGTCCCACTAAACATGGGCCAATTAAGGGGATAAATGCACTTGTTGAATTCGATAATTGACCAAGAAAGAAAACTTACTTCTCAATGTATGATTCTTAAGGAAAAATAGGGGAGGGGGACCAGCTTAATTCACATGGTAGAATACTACTGCAGCCAGTTAACGAAGATATATGTATTAATATGGAAACATACTGTGATGTTAGCAGTTCCAAATTAATAATGTACAATATAACAATTTTAAAATACCAAGGTCAGGAGATATCATAGTATCGATTATGCAGCATAACAGAATATGGATTTTATTTTTCTTTAGGATTACATAAATTTTCTAAAATTTCTACAATGAACAGGTATTCCTGTAATACATTTTTAAAATGTTTTTAGAAAGTGACAAAACTAATCACCTAACAGAAAGCCTCCCTCCAAAAATCCCTAAAAAGTATGCATATATCCCTTAATCTAGTTAATTCGTGAGGAAGTTAAGAATGTATACAAAGAGTTTAATTGCTATTTTAAAAAAAAAGGTGGGGGTGGTGGTGGAAGGACTTTTAACCAGAGAGAATATATTAGGTTTGCTATAGCCGTATAACGGGAACACTAGTCAATCATTTACAGTGCCACCAATGAACGTCAGAAAGACAATTCTGTTAACTGGGGAGATCCCAAACATGTTCCTTTTATTATTTACCAAGTAGCTAAGCACTATCTCTGAGTGACAGGATCATATGAACTATAAAATGCAATGCACTAATAAACACCCTGTAGCACTCAAGATTTCAGAACGAGAAAACGGCTCAAACTCACCTTTGTCAATGTGAACTTCTAAAATCTTCTTCTCTCGAACGATCTTCCTTCCGTTACAACTTTTACATCTATCTTTAGGGCTGATCCGTTCCCCATGGCCCTGGCACTCCATGCACACAGACTGAATTTGCTGAACCATTCCAGGTCCTATCTGATGAATTCGTATTTGCATTCCAGTACCTCGGCAATTAGGACAGCACTCTACTGCTCCTTTCTTACCACCTCGGCCTAAATAGTTTACAAAGAAAATGAGATTATGTATAAATTTAATAGTGAATCCAGTAATGAATACTTAAGACCATTCCTGAACACTATTCTTTAAGATTTTCAAGATCTGATAGAACACTGCTCTGAGAATCTACAATCCAGTCTTTTTTGATAAAATACAGCCACAATCACCTTCAAATATCTACAAACATCTTGACTGCTGGTCTTCCCAAGGGGTCATTTTAGAACCTTGAATTTAGAACCACTTCATCTGTGAGATCAGAACATTTTAAAAAGTTTGTAAGTCTACAAGACATAAAGTAACCTTTATTTATAAAAAAGCTTAGAGGTTCACAGCCAGCATTTGTCTATAAATGAAACAAGTGAGTGCCCAAAAAGAGACTGTTTAAATCATATTACAGATTATGAAGCCATTAAAATGTTTCGTAAGTATTAAATAGGAAAGTGCTCTTTGAACATTGAGGGGAAAAAAAAAACCAAATTAGTTGGGTCCCAAATACATTTATAATACACTCACAGAGAAATGCTAAATTCTGCTGATTTTCTCTAGGTAGTAGGGTCATGTGGTTTTCTCCATATTTTTACTCCACGATTTGGGTAATATACATTTGGAAGCTTTATATATCCAGTTTTCAGCTAACACATTAAGATGTTAGAAAGACCATACCTTCACATTTGTCACAAATCACATTCTTTTGCAGAGCTAGTTTTCTTGTCGCACCATTATATAAATCTTCTAATGTTACTGAGAGTTGATGCACAACGTTTTTTCCTAAAACAAAATATTGCTCATTAATAATCTTAAGTGCTGCATCTTTTCTGTGTTCAAGGCATTATAAAAATGGTGAAGAATAAAAGATGAACTACAGAGGATACATTTACTGAACACCTATTTACATACAAAGAATGTCACGTTATCACATCAATCTTCAAACTGTTATATGATTGTAATAAAAAAACATTACCTGCAAAACCACTCAAGAAAACCAACGCTATTTAAATGGACACATTTGACATAAATTAATCCAAACCTGCATTCCTGTCCCAACATATTCTTTGAATCTTTCACTTAGTATGTGTTACGGACCGAATTATGTCCCCCAAACTGTTGTACACCTTAACCTCTATGCCTATGGTTATAATCCCATTTGGGAATAGGTTATCTTGGTTACGTTAATAAGGCAGATTAGTGTGGTGTGTATCTTGAGTCAATCTCTTAAGCAGAGCAGAGATGGGTAAGATAGATGCCAAGACACATAAAGATCGCCTAAGAGCAGGAAGAGAAACAAAGACTTTCATCCAAAGCCAACAGAGAGAAAACCTTCCCCCCTAAAGCTGGTGCCTTGACTTCAGACTTCTAGCCCCCTAAACTGTGAAGAGAAAATAAATGTTTGTATAGGCCATTCACTTGCAGTGTTTGTTATATAGCAGCACTAGGTAACTAAGATAGCATGGTATGGAACAACATGGCCAATTAACGTCATCCAAATTTTCTCAACATAATAAAAGCCTACTAATCATTATTAACCAGGGATGTGGCTGTTGTATTTACTGAGTTGCCATTGAAGAATATGAACTCCTGTTCCTTCCTGAATCAACAACAGCAGCAAAAAAATACTGCTGGGCCAACGCTAGTTGCTTAAAAGTTAGGTTCTCATGTTCTTTATGGTATTGCTGTCCAACAGAATTTTCTGCAATGATGGAAATGTATTATATCTCTGCTGCCCAATACAGCAGCCACTAAAATGTGGCTAGGCTACTGTGACTGAGAAACTAAATTTTTTATTTTCAGTTTATCTAAATTTAAAGAGCCACATGGTCAGTACCTACAAAGGACTGCCACATTTCACTGTGGAGATCACAGAAGGACACTAAGGCTGCGAAACTAAAGTCACCCACCAATGGTTAGTTAATAAGTTTCCGGCTAGCAGTCTTCCCAACAAGGACTTTATCCACCACAAACAGTACTACCTTATGCCTAACTGGAAGCTTTCAAACCTCTTTCTGCACATGTATAGTAAACACTTTAGTTTCCAATGAGGTGCTACATACCATTTAATATATATCCTTCTCCTAGCTCCACTCGAGTTCTGTATCATAAACACAACCCTATGTAGTTAGTTCGGGCATGATGAAAATTGCCCTTCTCACTTTAACTTTGATACAGAGTCTAGAGCAGAAGGAAAGAAAAACGACGTTTCTGGAGTTTAATAAAGCATGTATTTTCTGGTCCAACTGGTCTCACACCAAAAAGGCAAAAAGCAACCTCCCATTGATTTAAGCCACGAAGAAGAAATTGCCAGTGTTAACTGTTACACCAATTCCATATTTAAAAAAAAAAAGATAAATAAAAAACCACCACTATTTTTCTATGGGACAAGGCATCGTAACAATTTAGTGAACAACTGAGTTTGATTAGATTGTTTTCTTTTTAAAGTACAGTCCTTATGGAGAACCGAGTCAACAACTTCTTAAAAAGCTCGAAGTGAGATTTAATGGTTTGCCCATCTGTTCTAAAGCTGGCCTCTACTCATTAGCCCTTGTTTGTATAAAACATACAAGGAACAAGGTGACACTTGACTTCTCCTGACTAGAACGCCGTACGGAAGTGAACAATATTTCTATTGCCTGCAGATACATTTCCGCTAAATACTAAATGCATGTATTTCGGTATAATAAAGCTGATGCAAGATTACAGATAGCAGGCTATTTGGAGAAAATGAACCTGTGTTCCAATCCTGGCTCTACAGTTGAGTGGCGGTATGACCTTAAGAAAGTTTACTCCAGATCACCTTTGACTGAAGAGACTACAGTATTTAGCACTGGGTTGCTATGAATCCAGTAATACCTGTAAAAAAGGACTCTGGAAATTATGTTGCTATTATTTTGTTCCCTTAATGTCTGATTAATCATGATATGTGCAAGAGCTTTAAAACACTCATTTGTTACCACCTAATTGATTTAGCTTTTTTTTTTAAAGCATTTTGTTGTCAAATCTCAATCTAAACTACACCACAGTCAATATTATACCAATGTTAACAAGCATTTAAAATTTACGCTTTCTCAAAAATTTGTTTTGAGCGCTGGCTACTTTAATTTGCTGCATGTGGTTGTCTTACCTCTCCTTTCTCTCTGCATCCTTCCACCACCTCCAAAAAACATATCAAAGATGTCCATGGGGGAGCCAAAACCACCACCTGCTCCACCCTCTTTGATGGCCTGTTCTCCTCCTTTGTCATATAATTCTCTTTTCTTTGCATCAGAGAGCACTTCATAAGCTTGAGAAATTTGTTTGAACTGTTTGAGAAAAAGAATAAATTTCATTTTTTAAAAACAAAACTGTTACAAAGCATAGCCATGGTGGTGGTGTGCTGTCGAGTTGATTCCGACTCATAGCAACCTGCCCCATAGTTTCCTAGGCTGGAATCTTTACAGGAGCAGAATGCCAAATCTTTTCTCCCATTTGGCCTCTGGTGGGTGCGGGGTTCAAACTGCTGACCTTTCGATTAGCAGCTCAGTGCTTAACTATCATGCCACCAGGGGTCGTTCTGCCATTTAGATGTAGTCTATTTTAGTTGGTACTATAAACACTAGACACCTGGGAAAGAACTATTCAGGTATGTTTAAGGGTGTACTACTTGCCTTCTCGCCTTCATTTGGATTCTTATCAGGGTGGTACTTCAAGGCCAGCTTCCTATAAGCTTTTTTCAACTCTTCCTGGGTGGCATTGGGTTTGACCCCCAAAACATCATAGTAAGTGGTCTCTTTCACCATTTTCTACAGCCTGAAATAGAAAATGCCATTTTAACCGACTTTCAACTTGTGGTTTTAATTAATAAAATCAGAGTTAAGACAGAAATGGGTCTTTTGCCAAATCTCATGAAAAGAATACCACCTCCGTACCTAAAGTTCACAGTAAAGGTAACAATTACTGTGATAATTCAGCCACAAACTCTAATAAACTAACTATAAACTAGTAATTACTAGCAAATAATTCAAAAGTCTCCTTCTACCAGTTAGTTCCCACTGTTCCACACTAAAGCATCGGTACTAACATATTATCATCTGGACTGCTTGTTTTCCTTCCCCAGAGGTGGTACAGCCAGTCACAATAAAAAGGAGCACAAATAGGTTCAGTCCATCTGTTCTCACATTATCATTGTCTTTGATAAGTCTGATAACGCTATATACTCCCCAGAAAGACATCTGGGCACAATTGGGGCGGGGGGAGGGAACTGGTTTACAGAAATGATCAGGAACACCAGCTCCAGACAGACAGCTCCCTTCCCCCCAGTCCTTAGGGATGTTTCTCAATCATAGTGTTTACAGCTCCTCCGCTTCCACCGTCGAACCCTCTCGCCCCATAAGCCAGGGTACTTTACATCTCGCCAGGTTTCTCCCGGCATCTGGCGCCGACCGTTAAGGTTTCCTTCCTTTCTCCCGCCCACCAAGAATCGAAGGAGTGCAGAGCGAAGCCCAGCCCTCAACAAAGAGAGGGTGGGGAGAAAGAAACGAAAGCTGCAAGCTCCTCCCGCAGCCCCTCGCCCCCCCCCCCCCGCCTCCCTCTGCGCGTGCGCTTTGGGCCGCCCACCCCGAGCCACTGCGGACGGGGGTGGGGGACGCGGGGGCGCGGACAGAAGGGCAGGAAGGCGGCGGCTCTTTGGGGTCCTCAGACTGGATGAGGAGTGGGGGAATTCAAGATGATTCTGGACCCATTCCCTGCGAGCCGCGGATAGATTGCCGGGTCACACACCAGCCCTCCAAACAGGGAATCGTGGATACGGGAACCGACAACCCTCTCGCCCACGCGGAGCCAACCGCCTTCCCCACCCCCGCGGCTCCATCCGGAATCCCGGCGCCACCAATGGCGCCAGGCGGAGACAAGGGGAAGCGCGAAGGCTGAAACTCACAGTTGAGCGGACCAAGGCTGGTGTGGGGGAGCGGGAAAGAGCGCGTCTCTGTACGCAGTTCGGGCAGCCACCACTCCGCCACCTCTAACCGAGCGTTCTGGAAAATTCCCCCCTGCGCGCCGCAGCCGTCTTTTGTAGCCGAGCCCCAGCGCGTCACTCGCCGGAAGTCCCACCCCTCCCGGCCGCTGCCACCCCCCCTCGGTTACCTGGGCAACGGTGCGGGGGCGCTCGGGGTGGAAGGGGCTGTGCTGAAAGGCCTCGTTGGGGGTGGGAGTAAGCCCGGGAGCTCCTGGAACCTTCTAGAGTGCCTTCTTTCACTCGGCGGGCTCGGGATGCGGAAGTCTCGGACGGAAGCAGGGGTCGTCCAGGCTGCGCTGCAGTTCCGAGACTGCTCGGAGTTTCCAAATCTGTGAGGCGGCCGCCGCCGCTCGTAGGGGACAGGGAGCGCTTGCGAGTAGGGCCCCTGGCGGATGCGGTCTGCGGAATAGAAACTTCTCAGAACAAAGGCCTGCAGCCCCTCCTCCCTACCGGCGCCTCATTTGTCTCTTTCGGCGTCTTCAACCGGTTTAGTTCCTGAGCCCTGGGAGGTTATGGGAACCTGCTCAGCAAGAAATGCTGAGCGAGGCAGGGCCGGAGACCTTGGATCTTGCTCTTTTTCACGCACAGTACAAGACCTCGTAATTCACCAAACTGGGAGGTTGGAAGAGGTCTTTGTGCAAGTCCAGGCCCTCGCCTTGGGCAGTGCTGTCTGTCTCCTACAAGTTGAGCTCAGGAGACTGTGCTAAACAGGGAAACGTTTAGAATGCCTTGGCGTAAGCTAAGAGCCTTGAACCCTTCTCTGGCCAGGCTTTCACCTGGTTTGGCTAGCTGGGGTTGCAGTACCTCCAAGAGTGGCTAAATGTAAAAAATTGTTTTAAATTCCTTTACCTAAATTTCAAGTTCCAGTATGATGTGAACTTGGACCTACAGTCTACGAAGTGAGCTCACGTGCTTTCAAATGTTGGGAGGAGGGCATAATGGAAAATAGGGGACCGTCTTCCTTAGAGTAGCATAACAAACATGATGAATATCTAGCACTGAAGATGCAGAGGTGAAGAAGCCTGGTCCGCAACACTTAGACTTTCGTTAGGGAGCCAGACATATCAGTGAACTATACAGCATGAGAGAGGTCCGCAGGGGAGGAGGCGTCTATGTTAGACTGATGGAGCAAGGAAAACTTTCCTGGGAAAGTGACAGTTGAGCTAAGTTTTGAAGAAGGGAGAAGAGCGTTCCCAGCAAAGGACAAAGCACAAAGGAAGGCCTTAGAGGTGTGGAAGAGTATGATGTCTTAGAAACTGCAAGGAATTGGATATAGCTAGCGCTAAGGAGGCTGGAGTAGCTGGAGGTGAGGCTTCAGGGCAAGTTGGGAAACATCTTCCAGACTGGGTGTCTTTTTGAACTTTACCCTGGAAGCATGTCCCTGCCTACCTTTTCAGCCTTCTCTCCCTGTTTATTTAAACTGTGCACCCCAGTCACCCGAGCTATCAGCAGTTTCCCAAATGAAATGCACTTTTTCACTTATGTGTACTTTTTGCTCTCCCTGAAAAACAACTGATTTTCCAGTCTTAGATGTTACCTTCTCAAGTATCATCTGTGGTATATAGTTTTTTTCCTTTAAACCAACACTTAACTGAAAATGTAATATTGCCACGTAGTGTGCTGTTGTTGGAGCCTGGGTTATACAGTGGTTAAGAGCTCGCTGCTAACCAAAACGTCAGCCGTTCGAATCCACCAGCCACTTCTTGGAAACCCTATGGGGCAGTTCTACTCTGTCGTGTTGCTATGAGTCGGTATCGACTAGATGGCAATGGGTTTGGTTTTTTGGTTTTGGTGCTGTTCAATAAATTGTGACTCATAGCGACCCCATGTGACAGAGTAGAACTGCCCTATAGGGTTTTCTTGGCTGTAATCTTTTCAGAAGCAAATCGCCAGGTCTTTCTCCTGTGGAGTGGCTGGGTGGGTCTGAACTGCCAACCTTTTAGTTAGCAGCTGAGCGCTTAACTGTTGCACCACCAGGGCTCCTCGGCAGTGTGCTAGGGCCTGGTAATACAAAAATCTCCTGAGTCATGGTCCCTGCCCTCTAGGAACTCACCACACAGTAAGGGAACTAGAGACATAAAAGAGAGGTCAGTGTGATAAATGCTAGTAAAGGAAGCGTATTGGAGTGCTGAGTAGGGGAGGTGAGCCATGCAACATACAGATGGGTATACCAAGCAGAGAGACTAGCAAGTGTGAGGGCATGAAATGGGCATAAACAATAAGAGAACAGTAAATAATAGTGTTCATGTGTTACAGAGCAATTGTAGTCCCAAAGTTCCTGCTTTACTGGAAGATGAATTATGCATTTGTGAACCTAACTTTGATTAAGCATATGAAATAAGCATGGTATGATGTCTTGGAAAAAGTACAGCCAGAATGCTCTTTAGAAGCGAGGACGGTGAGACCTCATCTCACGAAGTTTAGACATGTTGTCAGGAGGAACCAGTTCCTGGAGAAGGACGTTACGCTTAGTAAAGTAGAGGGTCAGCCTAAAAGAAGAAGACTCTTAAGATGGATTGACACAGTGGCTTCAACAATGGGCTCAAACATAGCAATCATTGTGAGGATGGCACAGAATGGGGCAGTGTTTTGTTCTGTTGTATGTAGGGTCCTTATGAGTTGGAACCACCTTGACAGCACCTAACAACAACAATAATGTATATCAAATCACTTCACCCAGGAGTTTCCACAAAACATATTGCCATGTTTTGTGTTTCTTTCTGCCTCAGAGACCCAATGGAAACTCCCACAATTTTGAGAAAGATGCAAGTGTGGTTCAAACATGAAGATAGCCTCTCGAGACCGCCAAAATAAGACAATGAAACCTGATACAGAAAATCCTTCTAAAATGTGCAAGCTCACATATTAAATGAATAAAATAATGGACATAAAAGTTGGTTAAAAAAAAGAAAAAGAAAAATGTATACTTAATTTGAATGTGCATAGGATAATTCTGAAGGATACACAAAAGCTTGTAATACGGTTGCCTGTGGAGAGAGCTAGGTGCTGGGGGAGGGGACAGGTGAGAGGCAGACATGTCACAATATGCTTTTTTAGAACTTTTGAATTCTTAATGCATGTAAATGTAGTACTTGCTAAACATTAAACTTAGAAAAAGTATAAAACTCCCCCTCCCAATTCAAGCTTCGAACTAGTAACTTGTCACCCCCAACAGCAGTTAGCAGTTGCTCTTGAGTTGATTCTGACTCATGGCAAGCCCATATGTGTCTGACTAGAACTGTGCTCCACAGGGTTGGGAGGTAGATTGCCAAGCCTTTCTTCTGACATGCCTCTGGGTATACTCAAACCTCCAACCTTTTGGTTAGCTAGGACAAAAGCTCATTATTCTGAAAATTGATAAATCAATGGAAAGAATCAAGAATTTATCCTAACTTTAAGAACTATTTCAGAGAAATACAGTTGCTGAGAGAAAACTTTTCTTTCTCGAAGAGTGCTAGGTCTTGAATATAGGAGTGATGAAATTAGAAAACCATCATTTTCATAACCCTCAAATAATGGCTCTAGGCAAGGATTATTAATGGTCCTGAAGCTATTGGGCATAGGTTACAAATGGAGGAATCAGGCTGATGCCATTTAAACCCACAGATCAATCTTAGCTTCATTCTGTGAAATATTCTTGCCTTAAAAATTGAACTTGAAGATAATCAGGCCTCTAGATCTAAATACCAGTTTATAGGAAATGTGAGGTGGCGAACAAGTAAAATGACACAGCAAAGAAGCAATTGGCCAAATGCAGAATACACGACATTCGGCAGGTCAAATGACCCATGTTACAAATAAATAGAAGAGGTAAAAAAAAGGGGGGCGGGAATGAAGGGCAGAAAGGAGATTGCTACAGAATAAAAGGTTCCAAGAGACATGATAGTCCAATGCAATGTATGACCTTGTTTGCATCCTGATTTGAGGAAACTAAATGTAAAAAGACATTTTTCGATCACTGGGGAAATTTTAATATGGACTGGATATTATTAGAAGACATGAAGATATTATTGTTTAGAGTGAGAACGCATAGTGTTTTTTAAAAAATCCATAGAAAGTGTTATTGTTAGTGGGATATAGATGAAACGACTGGAAAATGTTTACAACTGTTGAAGCTGTGTGATGGCTATGTGGGAGTCAGTTAACCCATTCTTTCTACTTGTGTGTATAGGTTTGAAGATGTCCATAATAAAATGTTTCCAGAAATCCATTCTGAATGAACCTGTGTGTTTATGAGCTCTCCAACTGATAGCTGGAGAGCTCTGACACACTTGGCCTAGCTCTACACAATTCAGTGTGTTGGTGCCCAGCTGGCAGGAGACGTCACAATAACTTTAATACAGGTAGTCCCCAACTTGCGACGTATTTGAATTACAACAAACTGCACTTATGACTGTTTTTCTTTTTTGTACATCTTATCCTTAGTAACATGTACTATATATTGCAGTAATATGTACTACATGAGTAATATGTACTACATGTTGCTGTGTGCAATCTGCTGATGTTATTACGCTATTATGTTATTATGTTATTGTTACTTGTTATATCACTCTCATGCCAACCCGCAAAGACAAATGAAGGTTGGATTTATAAAGATAATGATAATAAAAGTCAGTAGTAATGAAAGCAAAAAAAAAAAAGAAAAAGGTATTCGACTTACATCAAAACAAATTTACGATGGAGTCATCGAACTAGAACGCTGTTGTAAGTCTAGGACTACCTGTATAGTTTTTTTTTAAAACGTTGTCTTGACAGTTTTAAGGTCCTGGGTGGAGGCTGATCACTTCCCTTCTTGAGCAGCTGATTAAGTCCACTCTCTATCCACTCCCCTTTTTGGGTTCTCACACTCTTGGGCCACTATGCACCTGCCCTAATAGTCCTGGGGCCAGGTACCTAACAATTAGGGACAGCCCCTATGCCCTCAGAGGCTGCAGAATTATTTAAAATTCCCAAACCCCAGGAAGCCCATGAAACCTAGCTAAGCCTACCCTGCTTGCCATACATAAGTCCTCTCCTACAATTCTAGCTTGTTGTTACCTTGTCCCCAGATTCAGCCCTCTGTGTGGCCCTGCCTTGTGGCATGCTTTGTTTTCCCCAGGGAACTGTGAATATAATAAACTACTTCTTGCATGAGAGTCACTTCCAAGTCTATGTGTCTTACCATGCCTGATAAAAAACAAATCCCAGGTACATTTAAAACATTGACCAATACCTGAGTCCAGAGTAGCCTTTCCTCTTAGCAGTGAACACTTGTCAGATAATTTTGCTTTTAAGTGTTTTTATTTTTGTTTTAACATTTTTAATAGATGTGAAAAGGGGCTAAAAAGAGTAATTCCTTTCAGTCAGTCAAAGTTAAAAGTCAACAATTTTCCCTAATGCAAAGACAGAAAAGTATTCCCTTTAAATCACCAGGCCTGGCAGAGAGAGCTGAAAAAGGTCATAGGATCCATCTGGTTTACCTTTCTTTCTTTTATTTATTTTTTTAAACCTGAAGGAAGTTGGTTGTAATTTTTCATACTGTTGAAGAGTGAAAGGACGGGCAGCAAACAGATTTATTGTTGACTTTCTGTAAATTGTGGAATGCTTCACCTATGAAATTCTGACCTATTTCTTGAGGTCCTCTGGATGCAGTCTGTCAATATGAATTTTTGCTAGAGCTCTTTCTTAGAAAAGGGCGAAAAAAGGTGGTGGGAGGGGACATAAATTGAGTTTATTTAAAAATAATCTGCTGATTCAGCAC
Organism: Dugong dugon; assembly: GCA_030035585.1. NCBI lineage: Eukaryota > Metazoa > Chordata > Mammalia > Sirenia > Dugongidae > Dugong > Dugong dugon. Next base: position 36,780,145 of record CM057471.1, on the reverse strand, counting down.
ACTTAAAACAATGTGTCAGCAGCTGTTCCTTCTCTGTTCTCACACAATCAAGGGAGATTCCGAGACTGGAGATATTTTCAAAAGGTGAAATGATGAGTTAGGGAAGAATATTGCTGCGAAGGAGTGAAATTGAACTAAGTGAATTTTTTAACATTCCTTCGTTCATGGATTGAATTATGTCCCCCCAAAAATAGTGTGTATCAATTTGGCTGGGCCATGATTCCCAGTATTGTGTGGTTGTCCTCCATTTTGTGATTGTAATTTTATGTTAAAGAGGATTAGGGTGGAATTGTAACACCCTTACTAAGTTCACATCCCTGATCCAAAGTGAAATGAGTTTCCCTGGGGTGTGGCCAGCATCACTTTTTATCTTACAAGAGATAAAAGGGAAGGGAAGCAAGCAGAGAATTGGGGACTTCATACCACCAAGAAAGCAGTACTGGAAGCAGAGCATGTCCTTTGGACTTGGAGTCCCTGCATGGAGAAGATCCTAGTCCGGGGGAACATTGATAAGGCTGACAGAAAGCCTTCCCCTGGAGCTGACACCCTGAATTTGGACTTTTAGCCCACTTTACTGTGAGGAAATAAACTTCTCTTTGTTAAAACCATCCACTTACGGTAGTTCTGTTACAGCAGCACTAGATAACTAAGACACCTTCCAAATCCGAGACACTTGACTAGATAATTTAAATTCTTAAATCCTTTTTGGTATTATTTATTTGAATAATTCAGTTGATAACATTTTGTGTATATACATCTTCTAGATAATTATTTTAATTTTTACCTCACTTTATCAAATATCTTCTAATTTAAGATTGAGATTCCATCTGAATTTCCTTCTGTACACATAAATTCTGATGCAGATATGAATTGTTTCCCCCCCATAATCTTTGTCAGAAAAATATTGCTGAAAGAAACCTCTTGTGGAAGTAGCTTTAATTTGTTACAAACAGTTTCTATGGTGTTCCATAGAACCATGATATGACATCAGAATCTATTCTGAAAGATATTTTTAGTCTCTTCTTGCACTTGGCAACAATTTAATTTTGTTTGAGAATTGTGCCACTGTGAATAAACTACAATATCCTCAACAAAACAAAACAAGAATTTCAGTTTAAGCAATGACTCTCATGCAAGGTCTTCTCTACTCTGCTTGACTGATTTGTAAGGCCTTCTTGTATTCCCAAATCACACTGTGGACACACATCTATCACAGCATTTCCGTAACGTGTCTATTGTATTATAAACCCATTGAAGACATGTCTTCTTCTAGAAAGAGTTCATGGCCACTTCCAAGGATATTAAAAAACACAACGAGATGGAATAAATTAAAAGTGGGGAGAATGAATAAATAAAAACATGGGTAGAAACGAAAGGGAGCCAGGAGTGAGGCTAAAAATGCTACTGCTGGGTCATGAATTTGTCTCTTAAGCTGACAGTCTCATTGGTCCCACAATTCATGGTGCCCATACATAAAAAACAAACCCGTTACTCTGGAGAAGTAAAACTATTCCTGGAACTGAGATCAGATTGGAATGTCTCCCGGGGATGCCTATAAAGAGAACATTGTGTGATGTGAGGAGCAGTGTGCTTGACAGCATCCTCCACAGGGTGACCAGTTCACAGGAATGCCTCTTACAGCCTGATGGGATTCAACCAGTTAAAGCAATGCTTCAGAAGGGGCAGGCTGTCTCGGTGATCATGGCTTAACAGCAACATTTTATCTCCAGAGTCTAGCACAGTCATTGACATATAGCAGGTACTCAAGAACTGTTTGTTGAGTGAATGTCGTATGAAGAAGACCCAGCTGAAAGACTCCCACTGGAAAGGCTCCCCTGATCACCGGGACCTGAAGTCCTGCTCTCCAATCTACACTCCTTTTGTGGCTATCAAACAATACAGTTATGAAATATTTCTTCTATGTTTGGGTTAAACTGCCATTTCAATATTTTTATGTTCAATTTCTCATGTCTTCTCCAAATGTGGGAGTGAGGCCAGGGGTATTTGCGTGTGTGTGTGTGTGTGTGTGTGTGTGTGTGTACGCATTTGCTGGTAGTGTGAGTGGTGATATTGGGTCAAGAAAGTACCACCCTCATGAAACTGGGAAAGTGCTCTTGGCTTAGGTTCAGACTCCCACATTCAGGCTGCCTCTCAGAGCAGAGGCAGGGCTGGTGAGTGTGTCAGGGTGGGTCTTTGCCATTGGTTTCTGTGCTGAGCATCTGAAAGCTCAACCACAGGTCACAGTGGCACCAACAACAAGAGGGACTCAGTGTGAGTTGAGTAAAGTGAAGACTCAGGGATTTTTAGTCCTGTTGGAAGCCTGGGGTGGTTGAGCCCACAGGTTGAGGTTTAGTCATTTTAGCAGCAAGACTTAGAGATTTGGGGGGTAGGACCTGGTGTAAGGGGCTTTCTTCCTGGTGGGTGTCACCACCGCTCATTTCTGACTCGCATTCTTCTTCTGGCATTTTGGAGCAGGATTGCTCCCTAGGTGCAACTTCCTACATGCATAGTCTCAGCTGTGACAGAAGCACCCTCCTTGCTAGTCATCTTCTGTTGTGTAACCTTACTTTGTTGTTGCTCCAAACAGCAATGTCACTGCCAGACCTAGGACAGAGTCAGTGTAGTAGTTGAGAATGGGCATTCAGGAGTCTGACTCCTTTAGTTTGAATGCCGGCTCTGCTAAAAGCGACTTACTTAATCTTTCTGTGCCTCAGTTTCCTCATCTGTAAAAGGAGATAATAATAGTACCTGATTCATAGGGTTATTGTGAGGACTAAATGAGTAAATACATGTAAAGCACTTAGAAGAGTGTCGGGCATATAGTAAACGGTATATAAATGTTTGTTAATGATAATAATGGTCATAAGAATTACTATCCTGCTCAAACAGAGGTACTAGTATAGCTAGATGGTGGGCATTCATTTATAAAATATTGATTGAGTGCCTCCTGTGTGCCAGGGTCTTTTCTAGGTCAGTGAATCAATGTTGACCATGACAGACATAATCCCTTCCCTCACGGAGTTTACGTATGAGTCGGGGCACAGACATTAAACTAATATTTTCACAAATATATAAGGTGGTGTTTGTATTAGGGCAAGTTGAGTCTTGTCCCAAAGTTCAAACATTTCAGTCTTAAGAATTCCAACACATAGAAGGAGCAATGACCCTTTTTTTTTTTTTAAGTAAAGAAAATGTTTAGGTTATCTAAGGCTGTGTAGCAACTGCTCCCAAAATTGGTGGGTTAAAGTAACAATAATCATTTATTTGCTCAAAATCCTGCAATTTGGACAGGGCTTACTAGGGACAGCTCATCTCTGTTCCATGTGGTGTCTGCTGGGATGGCTTGACTGGGGCTGGAGGGTCCACTTCCAAGGTGGCTCACTCACATGGCTGGCAAATTAAGGTCGGCTGTTGGCTGGGAGCTCAGCTGGGCTGCTGGTGGGGACCTCAGTTCTTCCTCATGTAGCCTCTTCATGTGACTAAGGTGGGCTTCTTAGAGCATGGCAGCTGGGGTCTGAGAGGGAGCAGCCCAAGAAGTCAGGCCACAATGTGTAAGCACTTATCAAGCCTCTGCCTGCATCATGCTTGCCAATGTGCCATTGGCCAAAGCCAACCAGGCGTAAATGTTATCCGTCTTGGAACTAACTACACTTGAGGGGTACTGCCTTAGATAGTACTGCAGACCACTCTATTCATTTCTATTTGTTTGTGATAAATTTTCTATGGTTCTGTAGTGGAGTCTGGGAAATTCTTAAGTGCCTGCCATGCCCTTAGCTATGCATTGTGCCATGTGATCCTGCTTCCTGACCACAATGTACTATAGACAATGTGCTAGACCTAACAGGCTGGGTGTGGAAACTGCCCGGTTTTTCATATTGTAGGGTGAATAATCCAATCAGAATGATCCAATTCAAACTTTGAATGCAGGACACACAAAGGCAAGGCAGGTAGAAGCAGAAGCAAAGAGAGGCTTTATTTTGAGCAAACAACAAAACTGGCCAGGTTACCAGAGCTGCCGCTTGTTACTTTGAGCAGTGAACCACATTCCACTGCCATGAAGCCTAGCTCTGCGGTTGCAGAGATGCTTCTTGTGCTCTCCTACTTCCTGGTGTGACCCTAACTTAAGCCTGCGTCTCCTTTTCTAACAAGAGCAAGTCTCCCTTCCATGTTTCCTGGAAGATCTTCCCACTCTCTGTCTTGATGGCGCTGATATTTGCATTATACCGCTGAGTCTCTGATTTTATATGGAAGAAAACAATAATCCATCTTGATCAAGAAATGCGGCTTTTTAACGCTCAGTTTCTACTGCGTTTGAGAAAAACAATAAACTATTCTTTCACCCATGATGTAGCAATTCTTCCATCTGCGAAAATGCCTTGGGATTATCGCAATACATGACTCTTAGGGAACGTCCTAGAATTACTGTAAAAATCAGTAAACATCTCATTCCAGCATCCTGCTTCTCTCTTCTGATTGCCCCTTAGTTTTTAGTGAAGACAGCACTAAAAAAAAATCTTAGCAGGTTTTCCCTGCCTCTCGCCCTTCCTGTCCTCTCTTCCCAACAAAGGGAGAAAGCCGACTGTGGCTTAGAAAAGGGGGAAGCAATGCTACAGCAGGCACTAGCAGCGGAAAAGATGGCCTCACGGAAGGAGTGCACAGAGGCTGCACGGCCGCCTAGAAACACAGAGGGGACAGCTGCATGAAGTCTCTCCCAATTCAGAGATTGAGAGGCGGTAAGAAGGGAGCGGCCCTCGGGCAGAGAGATGCTGAGAAAGCTCGTCCTCACCAGGGTAACTGCCAGTGGCCATATTTGGCCCAATGCCCACAGAAGGGCCGCTTACAGTGAACATTTCCAACCCCGGCATTGGGCAATACCCTCTTACTCAATCCTCGGAGAGGCGTTAGTAACGTCATTGGCTACTTTCCAGCCAGTCTCGTGACGTCATCCCGCAGCGCCGGAAGCGGTGAGGCACGGACGGAGTAAAGTAAGGGTGTTAGGTCTCCGTTGTCTCAAGGTAAGGCGGTCGCCGGCCTACCTTCTCTGCTAGCTCGGTTAAAAGCCGCGAGTTTGGGGCCTTAAGCCGGGCAGCTGCTGCCCTTGAGTAATATTCCTTCATTAACGCGCTCAAGGCTTCTTTCCCGGTAGGCGTTGCCCCATGCTTGGGCTTTAGGTCTATCGGCTCCCCACTTCCCTCCCGCACCGGTGGGCGGTGTTTCAGGGGGCGCTGTCTTTGGTCTCTGCTCCACTTCTGGTTTGTTCACGTGTGTCTCCGACACCTGCACCTAGCTTGATCTCAACACAAGCGAAAAAAGGTTAATTAAGAGAGTGGGCCGTGGCCTTCAGAAGGATGCGGCTCAGCTTGTCGGGAAGCACAGAGTTTTCTTCCAGAAACGCTCGCTGAAACGAACTTACCTTGAGGGCTCTTCACAGGAGATGCTGCACATTGTAGATGACAGCGTTCTCAGCGGGCTTTATAGGAAGGACGGAAGAAGCAAGCCTTTCCCCATACATATCAGTGAGAGGTTCAATATGGCAGGAATATAATTTCCATTTGGAATTAATGTGGTCCAGGTTTGAAGTCTTCTAGGAATTTACCTTATTTTGGGAATCGTGTGTAATACTTAGAAACAGGATTTTTCATATGCGTAGACAGTACAGATTTGTGTCCTTCCACCTTAGTTGCGCTCTCAGTGTTGTCTGATTTTTTTTACATCAGCTGTTTAGCTCTTGCTTTCATCCTACCTTCACTATCAATAAGGTGCCCTGGTGGTGCAGTGGTTAAGAGCTCAGTTACTAACCAAAAGATAAGGAGTTCAAATCCACCAGCCACTCCTTGGAAACCTTGTGAGGCAGTCCTACTCTGCCCTATAGGATTGCTGTGAGTCGGAATTGACCTCAGTGCCAACGGGTTGGTGTTTTGGTTTTAACTTAGTCTCAGAGGATGAGCTTTCTTCTTTGATCAAATGCTTATTGTATGCCAAATATTGTATTAAGTGCTGGGGATATATGATAAGCAAAAATGGGCATGATCTCTGCTCTTAAAGAGCTTACAGTTTATGGAGTTTTACTGGAGGGTCTATATTGACGATTCAGGAGCACTCATCTTTCTGCACTCCCCATATTTTAAAAAGCTTCATTCCTGGAAGTTGGAGCTGGAGGCTGAAATGGGCCAAGAAGTTTAACCCTTTTGTGACCCAATTATTTTTCGTTTTAATTTTTTGTTGATAACTGTGTGTTTTAGGTAACGGAGGGCATGCTGAATCACTGAGTGTGTCTGAATTTTTGGTAGGTGGTATGGTTTTTGTTTTATGCCTCATTCCACAAAGTATACCCTCAAGAGTCCAGAGGTACCTATGTGTACCCCTTGTGAACACAAATTCTACCCCGAGTCCAGAGGTACATATGTGTACCAAATAAAAAATTTCAAAAAATTCATGTTTTTCCTACCAAAAATTCAATGATTCATTACCACCTCATACAGTACCCTGTAAAAACAGTAATTTGCAGCACATGCCTGTTTTTTTCATTTCAAACTGTTAATATAGGGCCCTGCTTGCCAGCAGCATGTGTTGTCAGTGGAAGAGTAGTTTCCCCAATGAACCCCAGAGGTACAAAAAGTAAGTGGTATCTGTATATACCACCGGTCCTAAAAGGGTTAAGGTTGGTCACATAAGCACTGTGCATTTACTGCTTCAACTTCTCAGGCGATAGCAAATAGGGACGTCATGACTTCAGAACTTTGCGGAGAGTAGAGTATGTGAATGTGTGTTTGTAGAGTGCAGGAGAGGTAATTCCTATTATCCTGCGACAGCCAGCCATGCTCTCAGCCACCCTCCCCCTGCTCCTAAGCTGCATTCTCTCCTGGCTTCTTTGATTGTCAGCATGAGTAGTCACCACATAATGAACACATACTTCACTTCCCAATCTGTTTCTGCTCACTCATCACTTGCCAGCAAGTGCAAACAGATGCCATCTGAATACATCGTATTTAAAAGTGGGACCTGCCTGTAGAACCATTATCATTGAGACTTCAAGCTTATGATTTTAGATTTACAGCTGACTCTTCATGCTCTTTGCATCAAGTCCTTCACAAAGGAAACTGCCTTTTGGACTTCTCCCTGTGTCCACATTACATTAACAGCCTCCCTGACTAATCTCTCTGACTCCAGATTTCTCCACTTTAGCCTGTGTATACACAGCTGTTTGCAAATTATTCTTTGAATTGTGTTATTTCACCTTACTGTATAGCTCAAACCTTGGCATTAGTCTCCTGTTGATTATATTAAGTCTAAACTTTTTCAGCCTAGTGTTTTTTCAGCACCTCTGCCTTTTTTTTTTATTACTCTGGTATAGCTCCTCTGGTTCAGTCAGCTAATATCTGCTTTTCACCCACAATCTGTGGCCTGCCCTGGCGTAATCTGCACTGTCATCTGTGCCTTTTAAAGCTGAATGCTCCCTCCCACTCCTTTTCTTCCCTATCAGTCCCTTTGGCTCCTGGCCCTCTCTAACTGGGCAGTTTCTAGAAGCCTTTCCTGACTACTCCAATTCCTGTGAATTTGTATCTCCTCAACAGTGATATGCTCACTCTGCTTCACATTATCTTGTCTTTGCATAAGGTAATGAAATTCTGATTTTTAAAAATCTGGTTTCTTTTCCTTCTGCTTATAAACACAAAGCTTTACAGAGGGCATGATAAGTGCTTCATTGACCACAGGCTACATTTTCTAGAGAGGTGATGTTAGAGCTTAAGCTTTGATAAGAGTCTTGGGAGGCATCTCAAAGATCCAGCCCTGCCCCTGCCCATAATTTCCTGCTCCACCTCCCTGGGTGATCTCATCTTCTCTCTGTTTCAGCTCTAATAACATGTTGATGCCTCTCAAATATATACGTTCCTCTCTCCTGAGCTTCGTAGGTATCTATCCCAGGTTGACCCTGGGATCTTCTACAGACAATTTAAACTATTGTAATTCTGTTTCAATCTGAAATTTTTTCTCTATCCCCTACCTCTCTATCCCTGTGTCTTCCTCATTTTAGTTAATGGGTAGCATCCAAATTAGAAATCTTGGTATCTCCGTTTACTCCTTTGTCATTCCCAAATGCAGTCAATAATTAAGTCTGTCTTTGTGATTTCTCTTGATTCTTCTTCCTTTCCATCACCTTTTCTTCTGTATTTATTCAGGACTCTCTCCTGAATTTCTGACTTTTTTCTCTTCTACTGATACCCTACGTGGCCATAAAGATTGTTTTCCAGTAAAAACCACACTTGGTCTTGTCATTTCCCTGTTTTCAGGTCTCTGCTATCTCGCTGTTGCCCTCAGCATCAGGTCTGAGCTTCTCAACACAGTCATGAAATCTTTTTTATTTTTTGTTTATGTAGTTTAAATGGAGTTTACATTTCAAGTTAGTTTCCCGTACAAAAATTTATACATACATTGTTATGTGACCCTAATTGCTGTCCCTGTACTGTGACAGCACACTCCTCCTTTCCACCCCTGATTCCCCATGTCCATTCAACCAGCTCCTAACCCCCTCTGCCTTCCCATCTCACCTCCGGACAGAAGCTGCCCATTTAGTCTCTTGTATCTACCTGAGCTAAGAGGCACACTCCTCACGAGTATCACTTTATGTCCCACAGTCCAGTCCAATCCCATCTGAAGAGTTGGCCTCGGAAATTGTTTTAGTTCTGGGCTGATAGAGAATCCGGGGGCCATGCTTTCTGGGGTTCCTCCAGTCTCAGTCAGACCATTAAGTCTGGTCTTCTTACTAGAATTTGAGCTCTGTACCCCACCTTTCTCCTGCTCCATCCGGGACTCTCTGTTGTGTTCCCTGTCAGGGCAGTCATTGGTGGTAGCCGGGCACCATCTAGTTCTTCTGGTCTCAGGCTGATGAAGTCCCTGGTTTATGTGGCTCTTTCTGTCTCTTGGGCTACTACTTTCCTTGTGTCTTTGGTGTTCTTCATTCTCCTTTACTCCAGGTGGTTGGGACCGATTGATGTATCTTAGATGGCCGCTTGCAAGCTTTTAAGACCCCAGATGCCACTCACCAAAGTAGGATGCAGAACATTTTCTTAATAAGCTTTGTTATGCCAGTTGACCTAGATGTCCCCTGAAGACATGGTCCCCAGACCACTACCCATGCTACTCTGTCCCTCAAAGTGTTTGATTGTATTCAGGAAACTTCTTAGCTTTGGTTTAGTCCAGTTGTGCTGACTTCCCCTGTAGTGTGTGTTGTCCTTCCCTTCACCTAAGATAATTCTTATCTAGTTAGTAAGTAACCCTCACTATCCCTTCCCACCGTCGTAACCATCAAAGAATGTTTTCTTCTATGTTTAAACCTTGTCTTGAGTTCTTATAATAGTGGTCTTATACGATATTCGTCCTTCTGTGACTGACTAAATTCACTCAGCATAATGCCCTCCAGATTCCTCCACGTTATGTTTCATGGCTTCGTTGTTGTTCTTTATTGTTGCATAGTGTTCCATTGTGTGGATATACCATAATTTGTTTATCCATTCGTTCGTTGATGGGCACCTTGGTTGTTTCCATCTTTTTGCTATTGTGAACAGTGCTGCATTGAACATGGGTGTGCATATATCTATTCGTGTGACAGCTCTTATTTCTCTAGGATATATTCCAAGGAGCGGGATAGCTGGATCGTATGGTACTTCTATTTTTAGCCTTTTAAGGAAGTGCCAAATCAATTTCCAAAGTGGTTGTACCATTTTACATTGCCACCAACAGTGTATAAGTGTTCCAGTCTCCCCACAACCTCTCTAGCATTTATTATAATTTTGTGTTTTTTGGATTAATGCTAGCCTTGTTGGGGTGAGATGATATCTCATTGTAGTTTTGATCTGCACTTCTCTAATGGCTAATGATTGTGAGCCTTTCTTCATGTGTCTGTTAGCTGCCTGAATATCTTCTTTGGCGAAGTGCCTGTTCATATCCTTGCCCATTTTTTAATTGGGTTATTTGTCTTTCTGTTGTTGAGGTTTTGCAGTATCTTGTAGATTTTAGAGATTAGATGTTGATTGGATTTGTTCTAGCCAAAAAATTTTTCCCAGTCTGTAGGTTGTCTTTTGGCTCCTTTGGTGAAGTCTTTTGATGAGCATAAGTCAACACAGTCATGAGATCTTGCACAAACATCTCTTAACTTCTACAACCATGTCTCCTGTCCCTCTCCTCCAATCCCTGTGCTCCATAGTCATGCCACATGGCTTCTTTGTGCATTTGCTCTTCCATATGCCGAGGACATCAGCACCTCCACTGTTGATGTGCATCTTGTGTATTGGTGCCACATTCAACTTTAGAAACTGTAGATTTGTATATTTATCATGACACTCTTCTGGCACATGCAGTAAAATGTATTTTTCTAACATCAGCTTATTAATGGGAGTTAAGAAAGGGAAACCTTCTCATACCCATAAAGACACATTATGGCCCGAAGAACATCCTCTCTTCTTACATTCTTAATTGTCTGGCAGACAAACTCCTTCTTATCCTTTAAAACCCAGCATAAATATTCCTTCCTCCTGAAGCCTTTTTTGATACTGTCTGCAAGAGAACAATTCCCTGGGCTAATGCAGTAGGTGGTTACTCCCTTCTTAACTGTGCTTATCATATTATACTGTAATAATTGGGATATGAGTCTATCTGCTCCCTGCACCCTGAGCCCTTTAAAGACAGGGACAATGTTTTATTCATCCATTTTATTTTATTGTGGTAAAATGTATATACATAAAATGTAAAATTTGCCATTTTATCCATTTTTAACTGTACAGTTTGGTGGCATTAATTATATTCAGTGTTTTGCAACCACCACTACTGTTTGTTTTCAAAACTTTATCACCCCAAACATAAACTCTGTCTTAGTTGTCTAGTGCTCCCATAGCAGAAATACCACAAATGGGTGGCTTTAACAAAGAGAAATTTATTTGCTCTCAGTTTAAGAGGCTAGAAGTCTGAATACATGGTGCCAGCTCCAGGGGAAGGCTTTCTCTTTCTTGTTGGCTCTAGGGGAAGGTCCTTGTCATCAGTTTTCCTCGGGTCTAGGAGTGTCTCAGCACAGGGACCCCGGGTCCAAAGAAGGCATCTCTTTTATATCTCAAAAGAGATTGACTCAATATATAATCTAGTAGATTGAGTCCTGCCTCATTAACTTAATTGCTTCTAATCCTGCCTCATTAATATCATAAAGGTAGGATTTACAACACATAGGAAAATTACATCAGATGACAAAATGGTGGACAGTCACACAATACTGGGAATTATGGCCTAGCCAAGCTGACACATATTTTTTTGGGACACAATTAAATTCATAACAACTTTGTGCCCATTAAGCAATAACTCCCCTTTCCCTAACCCCTGGTAACCACTAATCTACTTTTTGTCTCTATGCATTTGCCTATTCTAGATATTTCATATAAGTGAGATCATACAATATTTGTCCTTTTCTGTCTGGCTTATTTTACTTGGCATAATGTTTTCTAGGTTCATTTGTGTCAGCATGTATCAGAACATCACTTCTTTTTATGGCTGAAAAATATTCCAGATAAATATTCTATTGCATATATATACCACATACATATGACTATTGTATATCCATTCATCTGTTTCTGACACTTGGGTTGTTTCTACCTTTGTGCTATTGTGAATAATGCTGCAGTGAACACTGGTGTACAAATATCTGTTTGAGTCCCTGCTTTTTGTTCCTTTGGGTATATACCTAGGAGTGGAATTTCTGGGTTGTATGGTAATTCTATGTTTAACTTTTTGAGGAACCACAAAACTGTTCTCCACAGTGGCTGTACCTTTATTCATCCTTTGATCCTTAGCATGTAGCCCAACATCCAGTACATAGAGTATATCACTAAACCTAGGCACAGTGGTTAAGTGCTATGGCTGCTAACCAAAAGGGCAGCAATTCGAATCCACCAGCCACTCCTTGGAAACCCTATGGGGCAGTTCTACTCTGTCCTGTAGGGTTGCTGTGAGTCAGAATTGATTAGACAGCAACAGGTTTGTTGTTTTTTGGTTCTTAACAAATATTTGATTGTTTCACATGATTCAGATGCAGGTAAATACCCACAATATCTCATTTAATCCTGAGAACAGCCTCATGAGGCCTGTCATTATCTCATTTTACAGGGGAGGAAATTGAGACTAGAGAAGTGAAGTCACTTGCCTTAAGATGATCAGCTGGTAAATGGTGTGTGAGATGGTGCTGGGGTGTGGCCCTGCAGGACTTGCCATGCTGGTGCAGTTGTTTTTCCAGCGATTCTCTTGCTCTTCTGTTTTGTCTCTCAGGGTAATGATGCGGGTGTGCTGGCTGGTGAGACAGGACAGCCGGCACCAGCGAATCAGACTCCCACACTTGAAAGCGGTTGTGATTGGGCGCAGCCCCGAGACCAAGATCACTGATAAGAAATGTTCTCGACGGCAAGGTAACTGGCCACAGGAATGCAGAGATGACCATGCTTGGTTCCTCAGGATAAGATGCACATTTCCTGGGTGCTATTGATAGAAAAACCTATTGTCTGCTATAAACAAAATCAGAGTGAACTCTTCTGGCCAGCACCTGGGCCCCATTCATCCCTAATTCTGCCTTCCCAGTGTGGTGACATTCAGGGTGGGGTTGGGTGCACGTTAGAGGCAGGCAGACTCCATCCTGTTAGCATGTGATAATGGAACTGAGGCCTGTATCCTGCTTTGCCCAGGAAAATACCTCACTGGGCAGCAGAAAAGATGAATTCTGAGGTCTCCAGGCTGAATCTGTGTCTGAGAAGCGATAGGGTGGTTTCATTTTATACATATTGCCCCACAAGAGGCTAGTATCTCAGTAAGGCCATAGCTTCCGGCTCTTGAAATGTCTTTCCTGGGGTTTAATGAAATGAAAGTACTTGCCTTCAGGAAAAAGCCTTATGATGTGCCTCATTTTTTCCTGTAAACTTCAGTAATTGCACATACTCACTGCTACCACACCTGCAGCGTGACCGCAGTGGCAGGGTTTTCCAAGGGTTCTGGACTTTGCAGCACTGATTATGGTCTTCCCCACATAGGTTAATCTAAATGGCAGTAAAGCCAAGCTTGAGTGGCTAGGCCCAAGACACAGATGCAGATGGCTGCTTCTCTCTCTCTGCTCTCCTCCCCACAGCATCAGCTGCTTGGGGCCTGCATGCATGCAGGCCTGTCCTCTGCTGTTCTCCCTGGTGAACAGCTGTGGGGTGTCTTCTTTACTCCCTGTCTCAACCCAGACACTGTGTTCAGTTACCTAAACATGAGTGTTTAATGCTACTTCTGTTTTATCTCTGCAGTCCTCTTTCCAGAACTTTTCCTCCACTTCCCCATCCAAGACCAGCTGAACTTGTTTTCCAGGAATGTATCTTTTACCTCTTTGTCTGTTGAAGGCATCTGACAGTTTCATATAATAGTGGAAGCCTGATTTAACTGAGTTAATAGCTTGTGAGAGAGCTGGATCTCCTTTCCTGACTGCTGAGTCTGATCCCAAGTGGGCCTGGGGGTCTGGAGTAGGGAGATATGTGGGGGTTCAGTGAAGCTGCCTCATCGGGATATTAGCAGTAGCTAAGGGAGTATGTACATTGTCAAACATTTTATGGAGGATTTGAAGTTCTTAGAAATTGGTGGGATTTGGAGCCTCAGCCCTGTGTGTAACAGGCTAATAGGCCTGGGGAATTATCTGTCAAGTTGCCTGCTGGAGTGGGGCTTCATTGTCCTGTGGGGAGAACAGGAGCAGGTGCTTGCTTCTAAGTAATGTTTAAGCTTAACTTTTTTCCAATCTCTTTCAGTACAGTTGAAAGCAGAGTGTAACAAGGGATATGTCAAGGTAAAGCAGGTATATGTATTTGCAACTTGAATTTCCATGTTATACTTCTGATGATTTTCTTTTGCTGTTGAATTTAGAGTGTCCATGCCAGCCAATCTCTCATGTGTGGAAGGGTCTTCTGCCTTTTGAAGTCTTCTCCCAACAAACCTAAATTCTGGCATCTCTGGGAAGTGGGGGAGGAATTGCTTCTGCCAGAGGAATGCAGGACAGGGGAAAAGAGATTGTTTTTTTGGTCCTGGACAATGGCTGGGGAGATGTGTTCGAGCCTCTTGCATTTTCTACAGAAAGATGGGACTTGGTAGCATAATCAGTACTGTCATTCAGCCACATTTCAGATTAACAAGGGTTCTCTGGGCCAGCTTGGTATTGTAACTGACTCAGGAAACTGTTTCTGTGGGGAGAATGTGTTCCAAACTTCCTGTAGCCAACTTCCAAATGAACTTTTGGAAACAGACCCTGCCTGTAAATGGCTATATTATTAAAGGTGTTATTCCTATCATTAAAATTATTTTCTGATCATTTATTCCATAGGTAGGGATCAACCCCACCAGCATTGACTCAGTCATAATTGGGAAGGACCAAGAGGTGAAGCTGCAGCCTGGCCAGGTTCTCCACATGGTGAATGAACTTTATCCATATATTGTAGAGTTTGAGGAAGAGACAGAGAGCCATGGCCTGGAAACACACAGGAAGAGAAAGAGGTCAGGTGACAGTGATTCTATAGAAAGGGATGTTGCCCAGGAAGGTGAGCCAGGGACAGGACTGGATCCCAGGAGCAGCCCTACCCAATGCTCTGTGCCTGCAAAGAAGGGGGAAGATGCATCTACCAAAAAGGTGAGGATAGGGTACTTGACAGATGATGTGGAGATTAAATGAGATATAATGACTGTTCAAGCGTTTTGTACACTGTAAAACTCAGTCATGTATAAGGGGTTATTAACCATGATGAGGGTTGTTAAGAATGATGAAAGAGTCACTTGTTGGTGTGGAATGAAAATCATTTGGGTGAATGTCCCTTTATTTTTCTCTTGAATTCCTGAGGTAAGCCACTTGAAAGTAGAGCAGTAATGGCAGTGGAGTTAACAATGAGGCACTTTAAAATGGGTTGATCATTTATATGTCTGTAGAAGGTTGGCACTGGAAAACGTGTCCTAGATCATGTAATTCCCATCCTAATATCAAAGTGGAAACTTAGGGTGTAGATGGCAATAAGAAGGCAAAGAAGACACAGTTCACATTGTGTAGCATTTTGGCCTCCATCTAGACACCCAGCTCCTGGAATAGGAAGAAAGTAGGGAGGGCTTTTAATCCTAAAGGGTAGTCGTTCTAAGCAGAGGAATCTAGTTTAAATTGAAAAAGCTAGTCTTATTTCCAAGTTTGTTGGGAAATTGCTGTCACCCTCTAGATTAACTAATGTCAGATTTAACTGTTGGGGTTTGTAATTTACATCGCTTTTTTTATGTCTTAGGAATCATTAGGCCACTGGAGTCAAGGTTTGAAGATTTCTATGCAGGATCCCAAAATGCAGGTAAGAATAAATTTTGGGATTAAAGTCTATTTCATGTGTTAAATGACCATTCTACAGAGGTCACATCTGTACTACAGATGAAACCAAAGGAGATCAATTCTTTGAATGAGATTTGTTTTCTTGGGCTGTTTTGTGACAACAAATAGCTTTTCCCATTGGTAGTAATGGTAGCAACTGGAATTCTCTGGAAAGAAGCTAAATACTTCAAATGAATGTCCACTTCCCTTTGTCTCTCCTAAACTTCTGGGTACTAGTAAGTTGTGTTAACCTTAGTGTGGTCCCTTTCAAGGGAGCTTTGTATTGTGACTGTAGTTACTGGGCTACCCTGGGGTTAATGTTAGGCATCATCCTGGGACGAGCTTTGAGTTCTTAAATTATATCCTGGATTGGTAGGGGCCAAGTCTGATAGGGCTTCTTGGAACACAGGTGCGTGCATTACATTACCCTTGGAGTAGAGAAGGGTATATTAGGATTTATGCCTGTAGTGATTGTACATCAGCTCCGTGGAACTGTTTTGTATCCTGCATCTTCTGTGTATTCTGTATAGTATGATGGTTGAGAATGCTAACCCTGGAGTCAACTAGATCTGGGTTTGAGTCCTAGATTTACCACTCGCTAACTGTGTGACTTTGCTCAAGACAATCTCTCTGAGTCTCAGTACTCCCATCTAAAAATACTGGGATAATAAAACTTTTTGCGCAAGATTGTGGAGGAGATTTAGTGAATTAATGAATATAACAGCACCTGGCACACACAACATGCTCAACAGATTTCTGTTTCTTTCTCTGTGCCTCTCTGCCAGGTTTACAAAGATGAGCAGGTGGTAGTGATTAAGGATAAATATCCCAAGGCCCGTCACCACTGGCTGGTCTTACCATGGGCCTCCATTTCCAGTCTGAAGGCTGTGACCTGGGAACACCTTGAGCTTCTCAAACACATGCACACCGTGGGAGAAGAGGTGATTGCAGATTGTGCTGGCTCCAGCAAACTCCGCTTTCGATTGGGATACCATGCCATCCCCAGCATGAGGTAAACCTAGTGGGTAGTGTTGGTGCCTCCTGGTTGTGTCAGTGTGGACAGATGGAAACAGCCTGGGCTTGTTGAGTGTGCTGATGGCCTCAAGGCCTGGGGAGTAGGGTGGGATGTTTCCAAGGCAGGTGGGCTGAAGCTTCCACTCTCTGCCTGACTTCCTTGCAAGCCTTGAGTTTCTGCTTCTGCTTATAATTCAGTCATGTATGGTTCTTTGCTCCTTTCAAAAGTTTAAACTTCTGAGTGCCTAAGATAGTACTAGATGAAGCAACTGCATTATACTCAGGTGAAGAATTGTGGTCAGTGACTTTTATCAGATGTTTCAAAAGCGTCTATAACTCCAACACGCTTAAGGACTGTGGCTCTGAAGGAAGCAAACACCAGACTTCTATAAGGGAAGCTTCATAGATCTAAGATTTAAGATAAAATGAGAGAAAAGTATAGAGTGTTTCATTTAGGCTCATACCCAGAAGGACTTGGAAAGGAATGACTGATTCTTTTCAGAGTATGCAAGCAAGGCTGATCTCTACAGTTGCTTTGAGCTAAGTACCAACAAGATCATCAGACTTAATTGGATCTCAGAGTTTTTACCTTGATTTTTTCTTTTTTTTAACCACTCAGTACTCTCATATTTTATTTAAGTAGGTAGTTATGACTTAGAATACTGGCCACTTTAACCAAATGGAACCTTTGTGCCACATTCCCTCCTCCCTCCCCACCAAACTCTTCCTTTTAAATTGAAGCATAACTTACATACAATAAAATGTATAATAAGATGTGTAGTTTAATCAGTTTTGACAACTGTGTACACCTACGTTATTATCACTGTGATCAAGATACAGAATATTTCCATCATCTCATCTCAGAAGATTCCCTTGTGCCCCTTGCCAGTCAGTCCTCCCTCACCCCCAAGCACTGCTCTGATTTCTTTTAGCATAGATTAGTTTTGTCTGTTCTAGAACTTCATATAAATGGACTCATACAGTGTACACTCCTTTGTGTCTGGCTTTTTTTGTTCAGTGTAATGATTTTGAGATCCATGTTGTTGCATATATCACAGACAGACTTTTTTTCTCCTGGTTAAATACCTAGAAGTGGATTTGTTGAGTCATAGGGTAGATGTATGCTGTACCTCATTTTATATATATTTTTAAATTCTTAAAGCATATTTAAAATTTTAGGAAGAAATCACCCATATTCCTATTTCTGTAACACAGCAGAGCCCATGACCAGTTAGCCTTTTTCACATAGTAATCATGGTGTCCATACCTTTTTCATATGATGAGTGCTGTTGTGCTAGGGACAATGCTAAAAGCAAGAGCTGTGGCAGGTATGGGTGGGAAGCAAAATGAGCAGTAAGTTAGTAAGCTGCTACTTACTACCCTTTTATGATTATTCTTATGATGTAATTTTGAATAGACATTATAGAAAGGAAAAGGTAGTAAACAAATATTATTTCCTATTGTAAAAGTAATATATTTTCAATTTAGAAAATATAACAAATAGAGGAAAGTGTGTAGCAGAATGAAGATCTTCCACAGCATCATCACGAACTAAACTTTAGACCTTATTTGAATTTCACTGGTTTTTCTTCTAATGCCCTTTTTTTTGCTCCAGGATCCAATCCAGTATCACACATTGCATTTATTTGTCATGTCTCCTTAGTCTCTCTCAATTGGTGACAATTTCTTCATCTTTCCTGGTTTGAATGACCTTGACACTTTACAGGAGTACTGGCTAGTTTTGTAGGATGTCCCTCATTTTGGGCTTATCTGATGTTTTTCATGATTAGGTTGAGGTTGTGCTTTTTTTTGCCAAAATTCCATAGAAGTGATGTTCTTAACTAATATCAGGGTGGGAATTACATGATCTAGGACATATTTTCCAGTGCTAATCTTCTATAGATGTATAAATGATCAACCCATCCTATTAGGAGTGCATGACGTTGATATGGTGATGTTAACGTTGATCACTTGGTTAAGGTGGTGTCTGCCAGGTTTCTCTGCTCAAAGTTACTGTTTCCCTTTGTAATTGATAAATATCGTGGGAGAGATATTTTGAGACTGTGCTACTATCCTGTTTCTCACCAAACTTTTGCCCAGTGATTTTGGTATCTATTGGTGGATTTTGCTTGCAACGTTGTTAATATGATGTTTGCCTAATGGTAATTGTGCATATTTCTCTCATTCCTTCTAATTTATTAATTGGAATTCTTCTGCATGGAAGAGCTGTCCCTTCTCCATTATTTATTTATTCAATTGTTTATCAGTATAGATTCATGGATACTTATTCTGTAGGTTATAATTCAATACTATCATTACTTTGTTAGTCGAATTGTTTCATCTTTAGCCATTATAAACTCCTTAAGCTTGGCTCCTGTGTCGTTTTGACATGCCCCCACAACTTTTTTTTTATTAAATTGCAGTTAATATATGTGTAATCAAACATTTTCCATTTCAACATTCTTTTCATGTACAGTGCAGTGACATCATGTTCAACCATCACCCTTATCCGTTCCCAAATTATACCATCACCCCCTATATATTTTTAGCACTTTCTTACTTTCTGGCCCCACGAGATGTCCAGGCTCATCTTGTATTCTTCCTGTCCCAGCTGTGGAATGGACTACTTCTCCAAGGAGCCCTCCGTCCTTTTATTGGAGAATGGTATTTATATATAAACCAAGACCTGGGCACTAGGTTTCTGTAATGAGAGAAATGGTTGATTCTGGGGTATCATTGCTCCTAGGCCCTCTCAGTAGATAGAGCTAGGAAATATATGTGTGAATATTAGCATGCACAGACACACACATCTGCACTGATTTCAGTCCAACACCACAGAGTTCATTCTAGTCTTCCCCCTTTCCCTATTTGTAACTTCTTTCTCCAACAGTGAGAAACCTGGCTCTCATTAGCTATAATTGATTCACTTATTTGTTCAATCTTAGTATTATACATATAAAATAGTTACAGAACTGCTAACCTGTGAGAAAGACATCACTAATTAGTACATTATTTGTGTACAGTTCTTTCAGTATCCAGTTCTAATACTATTTTCCAAAGTTTCTCACGTTAGCTATTTTCTTTCCTATCCTTTTCAGTGTGGTTCCATTATTCATTTATAATCCAGTTAGGTTTATTTGTTACTGCTTATGTTCCGTTTTGATTTTCTCCATATTCTGGTTGATTTTGGGGAAATGTGAAACATTACTATCATTCCAAGAGTCAAAACTATACAGAAAAAGCATTCTACTAGATTTAATAAGTCCAGAACACAACTCTTTTTAATTTAATTTAAAAAAAAAATTGTACTTTAGATGGTTTACAGAACAAACTATCTTCTCTTTAAACAGTTAGTACACATTTTGTTTTCTGACATTGGTTAACAACCCCACAACATGTCAACACTCTCCCTTCTCGACCTTGGGCTCCCTATTACCAGCTTTCCTGTGCCCTCTTGTCTTCTAGTCCTTGTCCCTGGGCTGGTGTGCCCCTTTAGTCTTGTTTTGTCCTACGGGCCTGTCTAATCTTTGGCTAAAAGGTGAATCACAAGAGTGACTTCATTACTGAGCTAAAAGGGAGCCATACTCTTGGGGTTTTTCCAGTCTCTGTCAGGCCAGTAAGTCTGGTCTTTTTTTGAGTTAGAATTTTGTTCTCCATTTTTCTCCAGCTCTGTCCGGGACCCTCTATTGTGATCCCTGTCAGAGCAGTCAGTGGTGGTAGCTGGGCACCATCTAGTTGTACTGGACTCAGTCTGTGGAGGCCGCCAGAACACAACTGTTGATGTGCTTTTCCAAATCTACTATTCCCTACCTTCTCCGTCTCAGTAAGTGGGACCAGCTAGTGTTTTAGGCCCCACACCCACATCTAATCCTTTAGTAAACCCTGCTGGATCTATCCCAAAATATATTTGAAATTGGACTGCTTCTCACCCTCTCAGCTGCTTCAGCTGTAGTTTAAAGCACACTGTTTTCTGGCCTGGGCTGCTGCAAAAGCTTCCTAACTGGTCTCCCTGTGTTTCCCTTAGCTTCCCTACAGTCCTTCCTCCACACCATGCCACAGTGATCTTTCAAAAAGTATAAATCAGATATCAGCGCTCCCCTGCTTAAAATCCTTCAATGGCTCCCCACTGTGATCAGAGTAAAATGTGAACCTCTTGTCTGCCTATAAGACCCTTTATGATCTGGCCTCTACCTAGTCTCCAGCCACTCTATTTACTGCACTCGACCTTGTTAACCTTCTTTCTATTCTTTGGTTGCAACAAGCTTGTTTTTATCTCAGGTCCTTTGCACTTGTCGTCCCCACTCCCTGAAACACTCCTCCCTCAGACTTTGTTTGCCTTCTCAGCCGAAATCACTGCCTGGGAGAGGCCTTCTCTGAACACCCTAGCTAGTAAAGAGGCAAATTCTACCCCGGGCACTCACTGTCCCACTTCCTTGTTTTATTTCGTCTTAGCAATGATAGCGATTTGAGTTTTCCTTGTTTATTTACTTATTTTATGTTTCCCTTCATTAGAATATAATTTCTGTAAGGGCAGAGGCTTTTCCTATCTTATTCATTACTGAATTCCTAGTGCCTAGAATAGTGCTTGGCACCTCGTAGGTACTTAAGAAGTATTAAATATTGTTAAGCGAATGAATGAATGAATGAATCGAATTGAATGGACACACTATCCATACTGTATGTACCCATACTTCTACTGTTTGTCGTTTTGATTTAGCCATAGTTTTTATTTATTTTTTCTTTGGTTCTTTGAAAAGAATATAATTGACAATTCTTGTGGTATCCAGCCTCCAAGATGGCCATCCAATGATTCCTACTTCTTTTTTTCTTAATTGTTGTAATTAAATGAAGTTTACATTTCAAGTTAGTCTCCCATACAAATTTTTTTTTTTTTTTTAACATACATTGTTATGAGACCCCAACCGCTCACCCCATTCTGCAACAGCACACTCCTCCCCTCCACCCTTGATTCCCCATGAACATTCAACTAGCTCCTAACTCTCTCTGCCTTCCCATCTCACCTCTGGACAGAAGCTGCTTTGGTCTCTTGTATCTACTTGACCAAGAGGCACATTCTTCACGAGTATCACTTTATGTCCCACAGTCCAGTCCAATCCCTGTTTGAAGAGTTGGCCTCGGAAATTGTTTTAGTTCTGAGCTGATAAGAGAGTCCAGGGGCCATGCTTTCTGGGGCGCCTCTAATCTCAGTGAGACCATTAAGTCTGGTCTTCTTACTAGAATTTGAGTTCTGTACCCCATCCTTCTACTGCTCCATCAGGGACCCTCTGTTGTGTTCCCTGTCAGGACATTCATTGGTGGTAGCTGGGCACCGTCTAGTTCTTCTGGTCTCAGGCTGATGAAGTCTCTAGTTTATGTGGCCGATTCTGTCTCTTGGGATGATTTAGCCATAGTTTTTAATGGATTTAATGGCCAATTTTTTTTTTCCTTTCCACTAGCCAGGTACACCTTCATGTGATCAGCCAGGATTTTGATTCCCCCTGCCTTAAAAACAAAAAACATTGGAATTCTTTCAATACAGAATACTTCTTAGAATCACAAGGTAAACACTGTTCTTTGGTTTTCACGTTTGTTTCGCTTTCTCAGCTGTTCTTACACTAGTTACAATTGTTTTCCTAAATAATAACCTGGCCTCAAAAACCCATATACAACTTTGTGTTCTCTGTAAAGAGAGCTCCATTGAGAGAATCTGGATTATTTGGATTGTAGTAGAATTGCCACTTTGCTGTGAGCAGCTTTCTTGGGTGACTTGAGAAAGCTGTTTCATCAGGGTCTAAATGGTGTTCTGTTGTAACAGGAGGAGATTTAAGTTGTCCTGAGGATTATTGGAGTTCGCAGATGGGAAAGCTTTCAACAGTTCTTTGTCTCTTCTCTGGGAGGGAGCTCAGGGGCCACCTCATGTTAGGAGTGGTTCATTGACAGGGGAAGGCTGTGTATATGTACCAAAAAAACCCTTAAACCCATTGCTGTCAAGTTGATTCCAGCTCATAGTGACCCTATAGGACAGAGTAGAACTGCTCCAGAGGGTTTCCAAGGAGTGCCTAGTGGATTCCAATTTGGTTGGCAGCCATAGTGGTTAACCATTACACATGTAGAAAGTGGCGTTTCCTGGTAATATATTATAGAACTGCAATATGCTGGGGTGTTAACAGTGATAGCTACCACTTACCAAGGGCCAGCAGGGGTAAAACACTGATAAGCCCTTGACATAGTTACATGGATTGCTTAGAGTGTGTCCAAAGACATGGAATCATCTCAAAGATAGGTTGAGATTTAGAAGCTCATCAAGCCCATTTTCCCAGCAGGAGTCAATTGTCCATTGTAATTAACAACAGTTAACAATAATTGTGGGTGCAACCCTACGCTTATTCAATGTGATATTCAAAGCTTTAGGATATCTGGCATATTTTGATTTGTAGTCCCATTTTCTTTTTTGATACCTTATATACCAGCCTTCCAGAGTAACTGAGGTCTGAACTTTTTTTCTCTTGCCTGCAGCTGTGATTCAGATGGTACAAGAGGCTGGCAGAGTGACTGTTCCAGACGGGATGCCCGAGCTCTTGAAGCTGCCGCTTCGTTGTCATGAGTGTCAGCAGCTGCTACCTTCCATTCCTCAGCTGAAAGAGCATCTCAGGAAGCACTGGCCAAAGTGACTCTATGGAGATGGAACTTTTGTAGGAAGTGTGGCCAGTTGTTTGACGTGAGCTCCTGGCACCTCTTTTGGATTGCTTGCGAACTTTTACTTATTTCTTGAATTAAAACATGCAGCTTTTTTACAAAGCTTGTTCTATTTTTTTTTTTTTAAATATTATTTATTTTGTTGTTTATTCAACCTTCATGGCTCCGGGAAGTCTGGAGTTGATGAGGATTTGAAATTCTGTTCTGCATTTTACGCCTTTTGACCAGGATTCTTCTATGGAATTTTTGATCAAAATGTTCAGTAATGGTAGCTGGGCACCATCTGGTTCTTTTGGTCTTATGGCAAAGGAGACAGTTGTTCATGAAGGCAATTAGCCACACATTCCATAGCCATCTCCTATTCCTGACTCTCTTTCTTCCTCTGTTGTTCCGAGCAAATAGAGACCTATTGTTGTACCTTGGATGGCCACTAACAAGCTTTTAAGAACCCAGGACTACGCATTGAACTAGGAGGTAGAACACAGGCACTAAACATGTTATTAGGCCAATTAACTGGGATGTCCCATGAACCCAAGACCCTAAACCTCCAAACCGAGAAAGCAAATCCCATTATGTTTTTGGTTGTACTTAATCAGCCTTAGCAGCTACTCTTCCTTTTTTGTCATTGTTGTAAATGTCTTATCACAGAGCTTTTGCCAATTCAGCTTTTTACAGGTGTACAACTTATTGATAGCAATTAATAATCGGCAATGCAACCCTACCGTTATTCAAATAACGAGATATTTCCATCACCGTTAACCTCCCCTCTTTCTCTCTCCTTCCTGCCCCTGGTAACCACTAATAAACTTTATTCTCTATACATTTGTCATTTCTTGTCTTTTTATATGAGTGAGGTCATACAATATTTGTCCTTTTGGGTTTACTTATTTCACTCAGCTTAATTTCTTCAAGCTCCGTCCATTATTGTAGTATGTATCAAGACTTCATTTCTCTTACTGGCTGAGTAGTACAGTATTCCATTGTATATATGTACCACATTTTGTTTAGCTATTTATCTGCTGATGGGCATTTAGGTTGTTTCTGCTTTTGACTATTGTGAATAGTGCTGCAATGAGCATTCATGTACAAATCTCTGTTTGAATCTCTGCTCTCAAGTGTTTTGGGTATATGCCTAGGAGTGGAATTGCTGGGTCATGTAGTTTTTGAGGAACCATCACACTTTTCCACAACGGCTGTACCATTTTGCATTCCCACCAACTATGGGTAAGGGTTCCAGTTTCCCTCCATTTTTTTTTTTTTTTTATCTTAGCCATCCTAGTGGGAGTGAAATGGTATCTCATTGTGGTTTTGATTTCCATCTCTCTGTTGACTGATGATGCTGAGCATCTTTTCATGTGTTTGGTGGCCATTTGAATGTCCTTTCTTGCGAAGTGTCTATTCACATCCTTTGCCCATTTTATGATTGGGTTATTTGTCTTTTTGTTGCTAGGTTGTCAAAGTTTTATGTATATTTTGGTTATTAGGTTCTTGTTCGATATATGGTTTCTGAAGATACTGTACTGGTTGGTAGCTTTTCACTTCTCTGGTAAAGTCTTTTGATGAACAGAAGTTTGTAATTTTTATGAGGTTCCATTTATTTAGTTTGTCTTTTACTGTTTGTGCTTTTGTTACATTAGATGATCCATTGTTAAAAACTAGGCGTGACTGCGTTGCCCCTGCTTTTTCTTCTGAGTATTTTGTGCTTTTAGTTTGCACATTTAGGTCCTTAATCCATTTTTAATTTGTCTTTTGTGTGTGATGTGAGGCATGGATCCTGTTTCATTTTTTCTGCATGTGGAAATCCAGTTTTCCCAGCACCATTTATTGAAGAGACTTTTCTTTCCCCATCGAATGGACTTACACCTGTGTCAAAAATCAGTTGACCGTAGGTGTGTGGAGTTATTTCTAGACTCTCAATTCTATCCCATTGTTCTATGTGTCTATTATTATACCAGTACTAGGCTGTTTTGGTTACTGTAGCTGTATAGTACGTTTTAAAATTAGGAAGTTGGAGTTCTCCTACTTTGTTCTTCTTTTTCAACATTGCTTTAGCTGTTTGAAGCCTCTTGGGATTCTGTAGGAGCCCTAGTGGCACCGTGGTTAAAGTGCTCAGCTGGTAACTGAAAGGTCAGCTGTTCGAACCCACCACCTGCTCCACGGGATAAAGATGTGACAGTCTGCTTCCATAAAGATTTAAAGCCTTGGAAACCCTATGGGTTATTTCCACTGTGGCCTATAGGGTCACTCTGAGTTGGAATTGACTGAATGGCAGTGGGTTTGTTTTGGGTTTTGGTGCCATTGCTTATAAAGTTGATTCGTTTTTCTATTTCTGTAAAGAAGGCTGTTGGAATTTTGATTGGGATTGTGTTGAGTCTATAGATCACTTTGGGTAGTATTGACATCTTAACAGAATTAAGTCTTCTAATCCATGAACATGGAACATCTTTCCATTTATTTAAGTCTTCTTTAATCTCTTTCAGCAGTGCTTTATAGTTTTCACTGTATAAGTTCTTCACGTCCCTGGTTAGATTTATTCCATGGTATTTTATTCTCTTAGAAGTTATTGTTAATGGAATTATTTCCCTTTCAGATTTTCATTGCTGGTATATAGAAACCTAACTGTCTTAGTTATCTAGTACTACTATAAAGGAAATAACCACCAGTGGGTGGCTTTAACAAGTTTATTTTCTCACAGTTTAGGAGGCTAGAAATTCAAATTCGGGGGCCAGCTCTAGAGGAAGACTTTTTCTCTGTCAGCTCTGGAGGAAGGTCCTTGTTTCTTTGAGCTTCTGCTCCTGGGCTTCTTGTGGCTTAGCATCTCTCTCTCCCTCCCTCTCTTCTGCTTGCTTGTTTAATCTCTTTTATACCTCAAAAGAGATTGACTCAAGGTACACCCTATGCTAGTCCTCCCTCATTAACATAACAAAGACAACCCATTCCCAAATGGAATTATAACCACAGGCATAGAGGTTAGGATTTACAACACATTTTTTTTTGGGGACATAATTCAATCCATATCATTGCACCCTTTGACCCCCTAAAATTCATGTCCTTGCTGCATGCAAAACACATTCACCTCCTCGCATCATCCCAAAAGTCTTAAATCCACTTCAAGTCCAAACTGTCATCTTCTGAATCATCTAAAGCAAGTAGGGGTGAGACTTTAGGCATAGTCCATTGTGGGGCAAAATTCCTTTTCATCTTGAGAAACTATTTAGTTCTTTAAGCCTTCATCTAAAGTGAGAATAACAGCACAATTTGAAGAGCGTAGTCAATGTCACTGAACTGTGCATGTGGAAATTTTTGAAATGGTGTATCTTTGGCTGTGTGTATTTTCACAAAAAAAGGTTGAAGAGTTAGAGGGTTGACATGTTGGGTTGTTAACGAATGTCATAAAACAACGTGTACCACTGTTTCATGAGAAACTTTGTTCTGTAAGCCTTCACCTGAAGTACAATAAAAGAAAAAAAAAATTCCTTTTCATCTGTGAACCTGTGAAATTGAGAACAGAATTTATCTGTTTCCAAAATGCAATGGTGGAACAGGCACAAGGTAGACATTTCCATTAGAGATGGGAGAAATGGAGGGAAAGAAGGAATAACAGGCATTAAGCAAGTCCAAAACACAGCAGAACAAATTATATTAATTCTTGAGGCTTGATAATAATCCTCTCTTCTCTGAGACCATCTGGGCAATGGCCCCACCTTCCAGACTCTGGGAGTTGGCCACATCCTCTGAATTCTGGGTGGAGGCCCCTCTGCCCTGGGCCTCAGCTCCACCTTCCAGGCCCTCCGGGGTGGAAACCCGGCTCCCTCAGCTTTAGGCAGACCCATTCCCCTAGTCATCTAAGTGGCAACCTCACCCTGTTGACCCTGACAGGCCCCATTCTTTTGACCCTTGGGCATGAAAACCCTGCCCTCTTAGCTTTGGGCAGCTGCCCTATCCCCTGGCACACCTTACCAGCAGCTGCACACTCCAGATCTGAGTTGGTGAAGATCTGATTCTTTGAAACCTAGGAGGCTGTGGCCCCACCCTTGGAAATCCCAGCCTTTGAGACCAAGGCAGCTCTGCTTCCTGTCCTCCTTCGAACAGTTCTGCTGATCTCTGAGCTGCTCCAGGGATAGTCCTTTTCTTATAGGACAATAGATGTGGCGCCTTGGGCCTGTTTCCTGCCTGTAGAATTCTAAGAGGCAGACTGCATTCTTTTCTTTCTCTGTCCCCTTCAGTCTAAGCTGTTGGGTTTTCTGCTGTGGTAGTTGATTAGATACATCAATCACAGGCTTAATCTCTTTAACAATAGGTTGTGTAGCCACATCCTTAGTTAACATTTAAGAATAGGTGTCCTTAGTTTGTAAAACAGAATTTCCCAAATCTAAGTTCTGTTTTCAATTTGCACAGTTCATTTTTAAGTCCATCTCTTTCCTCTTGCATTTAACTATAAATGGCAAGGAGAAAGCATGTGGCCTCTTTAACATCTTGCTTAGAAATCTCAGTCAGATATTCAAGTTCATCACTTACAAGTTCTACCTTCCACCAAACATTTGAACATAATTTAGACCAGTTCTTCACCAGGGCATAAAAAGCATTGCCCTTCCTCCATTGTCCAAACACGTTCATCAGTTTCTTTCAAAGCCTCACAGGAGGTCCATTTAATGTCTACTTTTCTAGCAACATTCTGTTGCTGGCGCCATATGTATTCTCTAAGAGGACACTTTCTCTTTAGCTCTTCTCACTTCCTTATGAACCCTCATTAGAGTTGCTTTTGATGTCTGTAATTCTACCAACAGTCACTTCAAGGCAATCTAGGCTGTTACGAGTATGCATCTTAAAACTCTTCCAGCATCTACCCATTATCCAATTCCAAGACTGCTTTCACATTTTAGGTATCTGTTAGAGCAGCACCCCACTCCTGGTACCAAATTCTGTTTTAGTTATCTAGTGCTGCTATAACAGAAATACCACAAATGGGTGGCTTTAACAAATTTATTTTCTCACAGTTTAGGAGACTGGAAGTCCAAATTCAGGGCTTTGGCTCTAGTGGAAGGCTGTCTTTCTCTGTTGGCTCTGGAGGCATGTCCTTGTCTCTTGAGCTTCTGCTCTTGGGAGATCTTCATGTGGCTTGGCATCTTTCTTCCCCTCTGCCCCCATCTCTCTTCTGCTTGTTTAATCTCTTTTATATCTCAGAAGAGATTGACTCAAGATACACTAATTCTGCCTCATTAACATAACAAAGAACCCATTCCCAAATGGAATCATAACCACAGGTGTAGAGGTTAGGGTTTACAATACATATTTTTGGGGGACATAATCTATAACACCAACTGATTTTTGTTGACTTTCTACCCTGCTACTTTGCTAAATTCCTCTATTAACTCTAGAAGTTGCTTGTTCTGTTCTTGAGTGGCCACATTGTAGGATGACTTGAAATAGTTCAGGAGTTAGAAATTTGAGTTTGCTGTGGATGTGTTCTCTGGTGAGGGTGGCTGGGACTCATATAATTGTGATTTCTGGTGTTGAGGAGTGGAGTTGCACTCCTTTGCACGTGCCCCATGTGGCCAAAGTGTGTGTTGCAGGGCAGCTGTCTCCATGGAAAAGGAGCATGGGAATTCAGCCTCATGAAAATGCTACCAGCTCAGGCCTATTCTTTAGTTATCAGCCCTTCCACTTGCAGCAGCCCCTCTTCCTGATCTGTTACAGTTGCTCAAATGTGTCAAGCAATTCTAGTGTCAGAACCACATGGTTAGCATTTATTGTGTTTAATTTGGTCTTTCCATGTCAGATCTGACTAATGGGAGCAAAGCTGCGTTCAAACTGACCTAACACAGAGTATAGAAACAGAAGTCTGGGTATATAGTACTTTTGTTCTTTAGTTTTT
Source organism: Dugong dugon (assembly GCA_030035585.1). Taxonomy (NCBI): domain Eukaryota; kingdom Metazoa; phylum Chordata; class Mammalia; order Sirenia; family Dugongidae; genus Dugong; species Dugong dugon. Next base: position 36,751,172 of record CM057471.1, on the reverse strand, counting down.
ATTCACCCTTCCTCCCTCGGGGCACATGGCACCCTTTCATCAGAGCAGCCTGAGTGGTCTCTTCTTTATTCTGAAGGCACTGATAGGTTTTAACTGGCCTTAACCTGGTCTATAACTTTCTCCTTCCTTTGTGGGGAGGCTTAGTCTGTTCTGTCCCTTCCATTCCCTTCTACCCAAGGCCACCTAAAAGTTCCTTTCTCAGGAAGTCTGTCTCATTAATTCTCCTTCACTCTGGGCAAAGGAGCTAGAAAGAGGGGATGGTGGAATGGAGTTTTCTTCTAATATTGGGGTTCCTAATTGGTGAGGAAATACTCAGCCATATGTTCATCACAGTTCAGCTGTAAAGTCTTCCTGTTGGCCTGCTTGGATCTGTTGCTTGAAAATAAAGTTCATTTGAGGCATTTCTGTTAAGTAGTTGAAAAGTACTGGAAGTTCAGCTGACAATCACAAAATCAGTTCTGAAGTACAAAAAGGTAGCCATTAAATGAAAAAGTTGCACAGAACCAAAGCCTCAGTTTTTCCTCAGAACAACCTTGGATGCAACAATTGGATCAAGTCGATTTTTTCTAAATTTAATTTTGTTGTGGTGAAATATATATAACAAAATATTTACCATTTCAATCATTTTCATGTATACAATTCATTGACAATAATTTCGCTCATCATGTTTTGCAACCATCACAACTGTCTGTTTCCAAATTTTTTAATCACCCTTTACAGAAGCTCAGTACCCCTTAAGCAATACCTCCCTGTTTGTCCCTCCCACCTTTCCCTGGTAACCGCTAATAAACTTTGGTCCTTAAGTATTTGCTTAATCTGGATTTTTCATATATAGACAGGATATAAAAGTGAGATCATGCAATATTTGGCCTTTTGTGACTGACTTATTTCACTCAGCATGATATTTTTAAAGTTCATCCATGTCATAGCATGTATCAGAATTTCATTTGTCTTTATGGCTAATCAAGTCGATTTTTGGATAATATCAAACTGAAGGTAAAGGGAAACCAAAAATTTGTTTTTGATCAAATTGTTGATCTACTTGGGAATGTGTCTTCTTTCATCCTTGAGTTTATAAAAAACCAAAAAAGTAAAACACCCTTAACAAACCTATCTCTAGAGAGAGGAAACCTCTATCCCTAGAGACCACATTTGACCTCATTGCCTTCCACAAATAAGAGACCACATTTGACCTCATTGCCTTCCACAAATAAGATGCCACAGTGGTTGCTTGTGAGTGTGCATATAGTAATAATTAGTAGTAATTAATGATAATAGCAGCTAACATTTATCTAACTTCCATGTACCAGGCATTATGATGAGGACTTTATTAAAATAATTTCATTTAATCCTTACCATATATAACTTTATGATGTAGGTACTATTGTTTCCCCCCTTCTATGGATAAGGATATAATAATCTATAAAGGGTCCCAGGCTCCAAAGTCAGTCTTGGTTTTGGTGCCTCAAACTCATTATTTTCCCCATCAGTTGAACAATATAAATGCAGTACTAACCAGCAGGGGCCTTAAACCCCAGGGGCTTTGAGCTGTGCTAACCAAAAGCTTTCCATGGAGTTTTATTGATTTCTTGAGGCCTTTAGTACCTCTTTTGTCTGTCTGTCACTACCCAAAATCTTTCATTTCTGTCTTCTGTCCTCTCTGCACTCCAAGAATGTAATCCTCACTCCATTAACCCATCTATCCATAGTTAATCTTATATATAACTTATATATATCCATAGTTACTCATATATATACTCATACATATCTTGATGTTACTGGCCTATAAAAACCAAGTGAGCTTGGCACATTTTTTTTGGGGGGGGGTAATTTTTTCTAACTATCAATTAATTTCATTCATGGCTACCAGATTATTCATGTTTTTAAACTATTCTTTTTCTTTTTTAAAGTGGATGTATAATTTATGTACAATAAATGACACAGCTTTTAAGTGTGTTCATTTATATAAATGTATAATCACTATTCATTTCCACCTTCCCAGAAAGCTCCTCCCTGCCCCAGGGAATAAGTAAGAATACAAAATATATATCACTTTACAGGGCGGGGACCCTGTTTCTCACCAGACCGTGGTGCAATTCAGACTGCCTGGACCGTAATAATATCTCAGTAAAATTTTGTCGGGTAAATTTGAAAACTGTGCCATACATTATGAAAGCATATAGAAAACAAAACCCTTTCTGTTAGAGCTATCAACTGTCAAGTGTGTTGGTTCGGATTCTGATAAACATCCTGCTGTCATTGTTTATCGGCAAAGTAGCTGTTACAGGTCAGAATTAGTGGAGCATAAGCATGTTAATATTTTCTCACATAATGTTCCAGATATTTCCCATTGTCAATCTTTGCTAACACATGTGATTAAGGCTTTTGGAGTTTCCCATGTCTTTTCTGTGAAGGGTCTGTTTTCTGTGTTTGCTCTCTTTGGCCACCAGATGGCAGCCTTTGAACAATAAATTCTATTTTTATACTCCAAAACGTTTTTACAGAGCCTTCTTAGAAGTTTTACATAACTCGTCAACGTTTCAGAATCAAATAAAATATGTAAGGGGGTTTTAAATCCAGTCGATGTGTGCTTCACAGGTATATCACAAGATAGAAGTTTGAGAGAAAATCAGATAAGTTTGAGAGAAAACCAGATAAGTTTGAGAGAAAACCAGATAAGAATACAAAATGGACAAAATTGATAGAGGAGCCAGTTTAGCTTGGAGGATAAATAGACCCTGGAATTGGCTAGAGCTGGGATTCAGATCTGATTCTGGCGCTGATCAGATGAGGGTTTGGGGGCAAGTCAAGTGCATGGTAGGCCAAGCTCTTTACTCCTCCCATTTCTTAATTTGACCCCGAAGTTAGTGACTCTTATCCCATTTACAAGTATAATTACCAGCAGCACTGGGAGCAGACACTTTTCTTGGGCATATTATGGAGAAGGGATGTGTTTTTTATGTTGACATAATTGTTGCTAAGTCTCTGATGGCTATATATTAGAGGAAGCACTGTCAAAGCATGACGAATGACACTGAGAACACTGAGAAGGTTAAGGTCTGTGTTCAGTTTTCACGGGCCAGCTCGCCCCTCTCCAAACTTCCCTCTGCTGTAAGAACCTAGCTTCCTGTCTGTCCTCCAGCTCTTCCAAGGCTTCTGTCTAGTGAGTAGGCAGAATAAATGCCCTAACCCCAAATAGTGCTAGAGTATTAGAGCAGGAAGGGACTTTACAAACAGGGGTTCCTGACATTTTGAGGAAATTGCAGACTTTGAGAATTTAATGCAAAACCAAGGGAAGCACCCCCCTAAACCAACCATACCTGGATTCCCTAGGGCAGAAGATCTCCATTGGTGTGTATGTGTGTACATGTGCGTTTGTGTGGAGGTACGCTTCCTCGGCCCCATCTGATAGGGTTTTTTTTTTCCCCAAACCACAAACAGAAAGTCACTCTGCTACTGATGAGAGTGTATCTAATCTGTCCAGCCATTGGGACAGACAAATGTTTAATGTCTTGCCTTGGGAAACTGTTAAAACTCTCAAGTCTAGTAGTCTGTGGTATCCCATTGAGGGGTTTGAGACACAGAAGTGACTGTTACAACTTCAGAGACAAAACTTACGTTCTTACTAAACAACAGTGCTTACATTTCCAAGTTCATGCTGGGAGACAATATGCTAAAATGTTAATTAGTGGTTCTCTCTGGATGGTGAGAATGTGGGCAATTTAAATTTTGTTAAGCTGTTTTGCCTGTTTCTAATTTATTTGGGAAAGTCATGCCGGCTCCGTTTGTGCATTCTCCGGCCCTTCTGAGACAAACAGCCACCCCAGCGAGGCCAAATCCTAAACTTTAACTGGTTCAGCTGGGCCTGAGGATGGTGTAAATGAAGGTAATTCATGTTCTGGATCTGAATTCCCCATCACAGTTACCTAGAAAAGTAGTAGAGTCTCTGTCCTCACTCTGAATCTCTGCCTCTTTGAACAACTGCGTTAGTTGTTCAAAACTGTTGTCCATAGTGACTTCCTATTTGTACTTAGAATGCCTTCCAGCACCCACTGAGAGCCTGTGATTTTCCTCGTGTGTTATGTTGTTACAGCATGTAGTATTAGATTTCCAAATATTGAACCACTCTTGAATTCTGGGGATGAACCCTCTTGGTTCCTGAGGGCTACTCTTTCAATGTTGACTTTAACTCTGAAACGTTTGTGTTGGGGTACATGCGGGAGATAAGATTTATAGATTGGTTCATGTATGAGTGCTTTGGCTAGGTTCCCACACTTTCGACATGAAGTATGAGGAGAAGGGGAGGAGCAAATGGAACCTGAAAGTCAAGAGGAGAATGCTTAGGATTTTAGCTTGCTGGATCAGTTTCTGGGCTATCCTTTGTGGTTGGAGAATTCAAGTAATGGGAGAAGTGGAAAGGCTACAAAAATAAGTCAGAGAAGTCAAACCAATTTACATAACGAAGAGGGAGGGAGGAGAAAGACTAAAAAAGATATGTGAGGGGAACATTTGGGGAGATTCTGAGGCATTTGGGAAGTGGGAGTTTTGGAGTGGTAGAGGAGAATTTGAAAAGAGGAAGGGGATTTAGAGAAGGGTTGCTCTGTCTAGGTGTAAGTTGAATCCCTCCCCCTTTTTTTTTTGAGAAATGCAAGCAAAGATTATATGATTCTCTTTTTGAAATTTTGATTTCTGTTGTTCTTTTCCCATTTCTCCTTTCTTGCATTTTGGGTTTCTTCTTCTTTCTTTCTTTTTTTTTCTTGATTACATTTGGTAGAAGCTTGCTTATATTGTAGGATTTTATTTTTCAGAATAGTAATTCTTGGATTTATTAGTTACTTTTTACAGTTGTCTTGGTAATTCTTTTGTTTTGCTTTTATTTTTTTTCCTTTTGCTTATCATTTTTTCTAGAATTTCGAGCCAAACACTGAGTTCATATACTTTAATATTAAAGTTACTCTTTTTTATTGATAACTGAATTTTTAAAATGATGGACATATTTAAGGCTATGGGTTGAATGCTAGGTTGAACCGGAGACATACGGAGACGGCCTTGGCTGTTGATAGTAAGCAAATATTTAATTTAGTTTCAAGACCTGAGCGGTCAGGTTTCCTTGTGTCCATCAGAGAAGTCCCATGTCAAGATGTTAAAGTAGAAGTGCGATGTTTATCCCTAGGATAAGGCTTTGTTCCTTGCACACATCACAGATATTTTTTTCTTCCTATTTTCTTATAAATACTATCTTCTCCTCTTCCCACGTCCTACAACAATGAAACAATCTGTCTTAGACAAGAATCTGCCATCAGTCTTTTATATTTTAGTATGATTTTGAAACCTCAATATTCTCTCTCCCAGTTAGGACTTTGCATTTCAAGTCTGATGTTTGTATAACAAAAGGCTTTGTCCCCAGAGGATTTTCAAGCGTTACCTGATGGGGGAATAAAAATTCATGTGAAGTACGTGTCTTTCGCCTCTCCTCCGAATGTCCGATTTCCCTGATAAAGATAATTACGATTAAGGAGATTTTCAAGGGAAAGGTATACAACCGCTAGCAGAAAGCCATGCCAATTACCGACACTAGTGTGTGAGACCTCGGCCCCTTGTCCGGCTGTTTGTTTTTCTTTCTCTGACAGCTGGCGATGGGGTGGGCTTGCAGGGGCTACCGGCTTTCCGGGCTGGATGCAACAAACTTTCTAACTCCAGAGTAACCTTCCGCAGAGGACCCTCCGCTCATGCCTGTGCTTGTCTGCCGGTTCCCAGGAGCCACAGAACGGGAGCAGTGCTCAGAGAACCTTGCATTCGCTTCAGTATCGTAATTCCAAACCCACTTCAAGATTTAGGGGAAAATGAGCAAGAGCGGCTACCACCTTTGTGAAGTGTGAAACGTCAATTCTTTGTGGAAGGTGTGATTAAATTGTCACAATTTGGAAAGAACTTGCCACAGTGTGTGATCTGTCCAGAGGCACTCTCCAAAACACCATAAAATCTTCCAAGAATCTTTTTATCTTTTTGAAACTCCAGTTTGCATTTCTAGGAGCTAGGCTGACCTGCTGAGCACAGCGTTCTGTAAAGGCCCAGCGTTTGTTTTTCAGTTACTGGTGGTGGGAGGAACACCAGAGCCACGTCTACTTTTTGAGAAAGAGGTGGGCACTCATTCCTGAAAGGGAGCAGGACAAAGGGAGCGTTAGGCTGCCCTGGCCTGGACCAGCGGTGAGGACAGGCAGGTCTTCAAGGAGAAAAGTAATTCCCATGCTAGGTTTGTCAAAAGATACAGAAACTGTTTCCTTCAAGATGAGATTTTTACAGGCTGCTGGGGCCTAGGAAATAGGGTCTGCGGGATATTTCCAGTACCAGTTGCCATCGAGTTGATTCTGACTTAATGGTGAACCATGTGTGTCAGAGTAGAGCTGTGCTCCATAGGGTTTTCTTTTTTTTTAAATTGTACTTTAGGTGAAGGTTTATAGAACAAATAATTTCTCATTACACAATCAGTTGGCAGATTGTTTTATGATATTGGTTAAAACAAACTCACAACATGTCAACACCCTCCCTTCTTGACCTTGGAGGACCTTTTTTTCTTTTTTGGTGAAAATACACATAGCCAAAGACACACCATTTCAAAAATTTCTACATGTACAATTCAGTGACATCGATTACGTTCTTCCAGTAGTGCTGCTGTTCTCACTATCCTTTTCCAAATTATTCCATCACCATTATCTTCAACTCACTGCCCCTAGGCTTTCCATCAAACCTTTTGAGTTGCTGTTGTCAATTTGATCTCACATAGATAATTCTTTCTTTTTGTACTTTAAATGAAGGTTTCGGAACAGTTTTTCATTAAACAGTTAGTACACAGACTGCCCTATGACAGTGGTTAACAAACCCACGACACGTCAACATTGTCCATTCTCAACCTTGGGTTCCCTATCACCAGCTTTCCTGTCCCCTCCTGCCTTCTAGTCCTTGTCCCTGGACTGCTGTGCCTCATTAGTCCCATTTTGTTTTATGTGGCTGTCCAACTCCCAGCTGAACGGTGAACCTCGGGGATGACTTCACCACTGAGCTAAAAGGGTGTCCGGGGGCAATACTCTCGGGGTTTCTCCAGTCTCTGTCAGGCCAGTAAATCTGGTCTTTTTGTGTGTGTGTGTGTGTTAGAATTTTGTTCTACATCCTTTTCCAGCTCTGTCCAGGACCCTGTGTTGTGATCCCTGTCAGAGCTGTCAGTGGTGGTAGCTGTGCATCATCTAGCTGTACTCAGTTCAGTCTGGTGGAAGCCTTGGTAGCCATGGTCCATTAGTCCTTTGGACTAATCTTTTGTTGTATCCTGTTCTCTTCATTCTCCCTTGCTCCCGAAGGGGTGAGACCAGTGGAGTATCTGAGATGGCTGCTCACAGGCTTTTAAGACCCCAGACGCTACTCACCAAGTAGAAAGTTGAACATTGTTTTTATAAACTGTGTTATGCCAGTTGAGCTAGATGTTCTCGAGACCATGGTCTCCACAGCCCTCCACCCAGCAATTCAGTCCCTCAGGGAGTTTGGATGTGTCTACAGAGATTCCATGACCTTTCCTTGTACAAGTTGTATTGGCTTCCCCAGTATTCTGTACTATCTCACCCTTCACCCAAGATACCACTTATCTATTGCCTATTTAGTATTTCCCCCCCACCCTTCCCATCCCTGGTAACCAACAAAGATTGTTACATTTTGTGTGTGAACTTTTTCATGAGTTTTTACAATAGCGGTCTCATACAATATTTGTCCTTTTGTGATTGACTTATTTCACTCAGCATAATGTCCTCCAGTTTCATCCATGTTATGAGATGCTTCACAGATTCATCGTTGTACTTTCTCATTGCGTAGTACTCCACTGTGTGTATGTACCATAGTTTGTTTATCCATTCATCTGTTGATGGGCATCTAGGTTGTTTCCATCGTTTTGCTATTGTGAACAATGCTGCCATGAACATAGGTATGCATATGTCTAATCGACTGACAACTCTTATTTCTCTAGGATATATTCCTAGGAGTGGGATTGCTGGATCGAATGGTATGTCTATTTCTAGCTTTCTGAGGAAGCACCATATCATTTTCCAAAATGTTTGTATCATTTTGCATTCCGACCAGCAGTGCATAAGAGTTCCGATCTCCCCGCAGCCTCTCCAACATTTGTTATTTCCAGGGTTTTTGATTCGTGCCAGTAATGCCGGGGTGAGATGGTATCTCATTGTGGTTTTAATTTGCATTTTTCTGATGGCTAGTGATCGCGAGCATTTCCTCATGTGTCTGTTGTCCGCTTGAATGTCTTCTTTGGTGAAGTGTCTGTTCATTTCCTTTGCCCATTTTTTAATAGGATTATTTGTCTTTTTGCTGTAGAGGTGTTGGATTTTCCTGTAGCTTATGGAGATTAGACCTTTGTCTGACCTGTACTGTCCAAAAATTTTTTCCCAGTCTGTAGGTTCTCTTTTTACTCTTTTGGTGAAGTCTTTTGAAGAGCATAGGTGTTTGATTTTTAGAAGATCCCAGTTATCTAGCTTACCTGTTGGGGTTTGTGCATTGATGGTTGTGGTTTGTATCCTGTTAATGCCATGTATTAAGGCCTGAAGTGTTGGTCCTATTTTTTCTTCTATGAACTTTATAGTTTTAGGCTTTATATTCAGGTCTTTGATCCATTTTGAAGTAGTTTTTGTATACGGCATGAGGTATGGGTCCTGTTTCATTTTTTTGCAGATGGATATCCAGTTTTGCCAGCACCATTTGTTCAAAAGACTGTCTTTTCCCCATTTGATGGACTTTGGGCCCTTGTCGAAGATCAGGTGACCATAGGTGGATGGATTTACATCTGGGTTGTCAATTCTGTTCCACTGGTCAACGGATCTGTCGTTGTACCAGTACCAGGCTGTTTTGACTACTGTAGCTGTATAGTAGGTTCTGAAGTCAGGTAGTGTGAGTCCTCCAACTTTCTTCTTCTTCTTCAGTAGTGCTTTACTTACTTGGGGATTCTTCCCTTTCCATATAAAGTTAATGATTAGTTTTTCCATCTCTTTGAAGAATGTTGTTGGTATTTGGATCGGGATTGCATTGTATTTGTAAATTGCTTTGGGTAGAATTGTCATTTTCACAATGTTGAGTCTGCCTATCCATGAGCATGGTATGTTTTTCCATTTATGTAGATCCCTTTGGGTTTCATGCAGTAGTGTTTTGTAGTTTTCTTTGTATAGGTCTTTTACATCTCTGGTCAGATTTATTCCTAAGTATTTTATCTTTTTAGGGGCTATTATAAATGGTGTTGTTTTTCTGATTTGCTTTTCATCGTTCTCCTTATTGGTGTATGGGAATCCAACAGATTTTCGTATGTTTATCTTATATCCTGCTACTCTGCTGAATCTTTCTATTAGTTCCAGTAGATTTCTCATGGAGTCTTTAGGGTTTTCTATGTATAGTATCATATCATCTGCAAACAGGGAGAGTTTAACTTCTTCATTGCCAATTTGGATGCCCTTTATTTCTTTTTCTTGCCTTATTGCTCTAGCTAGAACTTCCAGCACATTGTTAAATAGGAGTGGTGATAAAGGGCATCCTTGTCTTGTTCCTGTTTTCAAGGGGAATGTTTTCAGCCTCTCCCCATTAAGAATGATGTTGGCCGTTTGTTTTGCATAGATGCCCTTTATTATGTTGAGAAATTTCCCTTCTATACCTATTTGAGAGTTTTTATCAGGAATCGGTGTTGGACTTTGTCAAATGCCTTTTCTGCATCACTTGAGATGATCATGTGATTCTTTTCTTTCCTTTTATTTATGTAGTGGATTACGTTGATTGATTTTCTAATGTTGAACCATCCTTGCATACCTGGTATGAATCCTACTTGGTCGTGGTGTATTATTTTTTTGATATGATGCTGAATAGTATTGGCTAGAATTTTGTTAAGAATTTTTGCATCTATATTCATGAGGAATATTGGTCTGTAATTTTCTTTTTTTGTGACGTCTTTGCCTGGTTTTGGTATCAGCGTTATTCTGGCTTCATAGAATGAATTTGGAAGTGTTGCTTCCTCTTCTATGCTCTGAAATAGTTTGACTAGTACTGGTAGAAGCTCTTCTGTAAATGTTTTGTAGAATTCTCCAGTGAAGCCATCTGGGCCAGGGCTTTTTTTGGTTGGGAGTTTTTTTTATTACCTTTTCAATCTCTTCTCTTGTTATGGGTCTTTTCAGATTTTCAACATCACTTTGTTGTAGTTTGGGTAGGCCGTGTGTTTCTAGAAGTTTATCCATTTCCTCTAGGTTTTCAAATTTGTTGGAGTACAGTTTTTCATAATATTCTGTTATAATCCTTTTTATTTCAGTTGTGTATGTTGTAATGTCCCCCATTTCATTTCTTATTTGGGTTATTTGTGTCCTCTCCTGTTTTTCTTTTGTCAGTCTGGCCAGTGGTTTGTGAATTTTGTTGATTCTTTCAAAGAACCAAGTTTTGGTTTTGTTGATTCTTTCTATTGTTTTTCTGTTCTCTATTTCATTTATTTCTGCTTTGTTCTTTACTATTTCCTTTCTTCCAGTGGTTGTGGGCTTTTTTGCTGTTCTCTTTCTATTTGTTTGAGTTCTGTCGTTAATGTTTTGATTTTGTCCCTTTCTTCTTTTTTGATATGTGCATCTATTGCTATAAATTGTCCTCTGTGGACTGCTTTTGCTGTGTCCCAAAGGTTTTGGTATGATGTGTTTTCATTCTCATTTGATTCTAGGAATTTTTTGATTCCATCTGTGATTTCTTCTATTACCCAGTGATGTGTAAGCAGGGTATTATTCAGTTTCCATGTAATTGACTTTTTTTCCTTGCTCTTCCTATTGTTAATTTCTACCTTGATGGCATTGTGGTCAGAGAAGATACTTTGAATTATCTCAACGTTTTGGATCTTGTTGAGGATTGCTGTGTGGCCTAAGATGTGGTCTATTCTGGAGAACGTTCCATGTGCATTGGAAAAGAATGTGCACTTTGCAGTGGTTGGATGGAGTGTTCTATATATGTCTGTGAGGTCAAGTTGGCTGATTGTGCCCTTTAGGTCTTCTGTATCTTTGCTGGCTTTCTTCTTAGTTGTCTGTCCTTTACTGAGAGTGGTGTGTTGAAGTCTCCTACTATTATTGTGGAACTGTCAATTTCTCTTTTTAGTGTTGTTAGAGTTTGTTTTATGTATTTTGGAGCCCCGTCATTGGGTGCGTAGATGTTTATCATGGTTATGTCTTCATGATGGATCATCCCCTTAATCATTATGTAATGTCCTTTTTTGTCTTTTATGGTAGCTTTTGTTTTACAGACTATTTTATCTGAGATTAGAATTGCCACTCCTGCTCTTTTTTGGTAGTTGTTAGCTTGATATATTTTTTTCCAACCTTTGACTTTTAATAAATTCACATCCTTGTTGCTAAGGTGTGTCCCTTGTAGACAGCATATTGATGGATCCTGTTTTCTTATCCATTCTGTCACTCTCCTTCTCTTTATGGTTGCATTGAGTCCGTTTACATTCAGTGTAATTATTGATAGATGTGAGTTTGTTGCTTTCATTTTGTAATGCTTTTTTTTGTGGTGCTGAAGTTTTGTTTGTTCTTCTTACTCTCTTGTGCTGAGTTACTTTTGTTGTGGATTTTTTTTCATTACTTTTGTTTTTGTAGGTTTTTGTTTTGCTAAAACTTTATGTTTTTCCTCTTTTTTTATGAGTATGTTTGTTAACTTTCTTTGTGGTTACGATGAATTTTACCCTTATCTTTCTAAGTTTGAAGCTGTCTAGCATTAGTTGGTATCGCCTTGCCTTCCTTTCCATTAGAAGGTTCAATACCTACACTGTTTATTCCCTCTTTTATTGTTTTGATGTTGTTGTCATTTACTGATTAACTGCTCTGATTCCCTGTTGTATTTCTTTTGGTTTTGGATAGTCCTCAAGAGTTCATTTCCTAGGTTGGTATCTGGCTAGTACAATCCTGTGTCCTAGATTCTGTCTGTGAGCTGAAGTCGTTTGTCCTCAGACTGAAGAACTCCCTTTAATAATTCTTATAAGTTTGGTTTGACTTTTACATATTCCCTTAATTTCTGTTTATCTGGAAATGACCTAATTTCGCCATCAAATTTGAACAAGGGTTTTGCAGGATATGTTATTCTTGGCTGACAATTTTTTTCTTTCAAGATTTTATATATGTCATCCCATTGCCTTCTTGCCCGCATGGTTTCTGCCAAATAATCCGAGCTTAGTCTTATTTTTTCTCCTCTGTATGTGACTTCTTGTTTTTCATGAGCTTCTCTCAGGATTCTTTGTTTGTCTTTGGTTTTGGCGAGTGGGATTATGATATGCCTTGGTGATTTTCTTTTGGGGTCTATCCTATATGGGGTTCGTTGAGCTTCTTGGATGGCCAGCTTTTCATCTTTCTTGATATTGGGGAAGTTTTCTGTCAGCAATTCTTCAATGATCCTCTCTGTGTTTTCTGTTTTCTCCCCCTGTTCTGAAATTCCAATCACTCGAACATTTTTACTTTTGATTGTATCCCACCTAATTCTCAGGGTCTCTTCATTTTTCTTTGTTCTTTTTTCTGAGTTTTCCTCAAACAGTGTTGTATCCAAGTGTTTGTCTTCAATTCCACTGATCCTGTCTTCCACCATTTCAAATCTGCTTCTCAGCCCTTCTATGACACCGTCCATTTCTGAAACCTTGTTTATGTTTTGGATTTCTAATTGTTGCCTTTGTACAATTTCTAGTTATGAATTTATTTTGGCTTTTTGTTCCTGCATTATTTTCCTGATTTCTTCCAATTTTTTGTCTGTATTTTCCATGAATTTGTCTATTTTTTCCTCATTTTTGTCTGCTTTTTGCTTCAACTCTTGGATAGCTCTGAATATCAGAGATTTGAATTCCCTATCAGGTAGTTCTAGTGCCTTTTCTTCCACTGGAAAGTCATCTGATGTTTTATTTTGGATGCCTACTGGAACCATCCTGTCCTGCGTTTATAAATGTTTTGATATTGTCTGCTGTCTTTGGGGCATTCAGTAGTTATTTTTCTTGTTTATTGATTGTAGGTTTGTTTGTTTCGTCCCTTTTTTTTTTTTTTTAAGTTTGACTATGTCTGAGCAGGCGGACTGTGTGTTCTTTGTTGTTTGCTCGTCTGTGGGCACAATACTTTTGCCTTCTTCTCCAACTGACAGGGTCAGTCACTCAGATATGGTACAGCAGGGCAGGTCTAGCTGAAGAGGAGTTACTGGGACGGGTTGTTTTGTGGCACTTACTGCAGCCACCAGGGCAGGTCAGTAATCAGTGCAGGGCAGGTGGCAGTAGGCCATGCCTGTGCTGCTCAGTGGTGTGGTGTTAAGTGCACGGTGCAGGTAGGCAGGAGGTAGTAGGGAGACTGTTATGTGTGGAGCTAAGATGGATATGGGAGAGAGGAGAGAGGAACAGGAGCCAAAAACATACAAAGAAAAAAAAAAGAATGCTAGGGGAGCTTGCCGTTGGAGTGGAGAGATGAGAGACTATGAAATGGAGAAAAACAGAAAGGGGAAGAGGAAGAAAAGAATGAATAAATAAAAATCTGAAAGGTTAAAGAACCACAAAGTTCCCAGGGATCCCACCGGTGCAGCTATGAGGTCTGGGGAAGTCGCTCTCAGGTGTTGCAGTACAGCCTGACTAGAAGGCATAGAGGTATACAACACCAGGTATTCAGGAAACAGAAAGAAAGAAGATATAGAGAGATGAGAAACTGAGTAATGAAGAAAGAGAAAAAGGGAAAAAGAGGGAAAAGAAAACAAAACAAATTAAAAAATAAAATAGAACAAGAAAAGCCCCCCATAAAATAGAAAAAACCAACAAAAAAAGAAATGCCCTCAGGGAACCCTCTGCACGTCTGTGCAAGCTGAGGGGGTAGTCTCGTTGCCACGCAGCACCGTCTGGCCAGAAAGGGCTTCCAACTGAAGGAAACGAAAAGAAAACAAACAAACAATTCAAAATAAACAAACGAACAAAAGCCCTGGGATCCCACCAGCATGGCAGCCCAGACTGGGAAGCAGCTCCACACTCGAACGGAGCTCCACAGCCCCTTAGGAAGAAGCAAAGATGGCGCAGGGAGCCAGGTATTTGAGTGAAAGTAGGGGGAGGTGGTGAGAGGTAAGGAAGAAATCAAAAGAAGCAGAAAAAAAAGCAACACCAGCAGCCAACAAATGGCACTCAGAGAGCCAGCTAGTGCGGGCTGGTGGAATCCAAGCAGCTGGTGTTTCCCGGACAGGAGATTCTGGCCGCGGGAAGCAGAGGAGGCCGAGTGGGGGTGAAGAAGGGTGGGGGGTGGGAAAGTGTATATCGCAAATTACCGGTTGTTTTGTCTCCCACTGGAAGCTCCGTGAAGCTGCTTTCTCGTACCCCTGTTTGCTGGTCTCCGATAGGAGTCCGAGATGGTGGATCCACGCTGTGTTAGCTGGTAGGGGACCTCTGCATGAATCTCTCCTCGCTCTCCATTCTCTGTCAGTTTTCTCACTCCATTTGGTGCTTGGTTGAGTTCTTTATCTCTTCATTTGATGTTTTAGGGTTTCAGGACTGTTGTTTTTTCTGTTCAGCTTAGTTTTTCAGATCTTTGCTGTGGAGGGACGGCGTGGTGCTTCTGCCTAGAGTGCCATTTTGCCCTTTTAGCCTTTCCTTTTTATTTTGATGAGTAGGTTTGTTAACTGTCTTTGTGGTTACTGTGAAATTTACCCTTATCTTTAAGTTTGAAGTAGTCTATTATTACTTGGTATCGCCTTGCTTTCCTCTCCATTAGAAGGTTCTATACCTACACTATTTATTCCCTTTTATTGTTCTGATGTTGTTGTCATTTACAGATTAATTGAGCTGATTCCCTGTTGTATTTTTTTTGGTTTTGGATAGTCCTTGAAAGTTCGTTTCCTAGGTTAGTATCTGGCTGGTATGATCCTGCATCCTAGATTCAGCCTGTGAGCTCATGTTGTTTGTTCTCAGATTGAAGGACTCCCTTTAATAAATCTTGTAAGTTTGGTTTGGTTTTTACATAGTCCCTTAATTTTTGTTTATCCGGAAATGACCTAATTTCACCATCATATTTGAACAAGAGTTTTGCACGATATATTATTCTTGGCTGGCTATTTTTTTCTTTCAAGGTTTTATATATGTCATCCCATTGCCTTCTTGCCTGCATGGTTTCTGCTGAATAATCCGAGCTTAGTCTTATTTTTTCTCCTCTGTATGTGACTTTTTGTTTTTCTTGAGCTGCCCTCAGGATTCTTTGTTTGTCTTTGGTTTTAGTGAGTGTGATTATGATATGCCTTGGTGATTTTCTTTTGGGGTCTATCCTATATGGGGTTCGTTGAGCTTCTTGGATGGCCAGCTTTTCATCTTTCTTGATATTGGGGAAGTTTTCTGTCAGCAGTTCTTCAGTGATCCTCTCTGTGTTTTCTGTTTCCTCTCCCTGTTCTGGAACTCCGATCACTTGCAGATTTTTGCTTTGGATTGTATCTCACATAACTCTCAGGGTCTCTTCATTTTGCTTTGTTCTTCTTTTTTGATTTTTCCTCTAACAGAGTTGTATCCAAGTGTTTGTCTTCAATTTTGCTGATCCTGTCTTCCACTGTTTCAAACCTGCTCTTCAGCCCTTCTATGACACTGTCTATTTCTGAAATCTTCTTGTTTATCTTTTGGATTTCTAAATGTTGTTTTTGTATGACTTCCAGTCATGAATTTATTTTGGCATTTTGTTCCTGCATTATTTTCCTGAATTGTTCTTTTTTTTGTCTGTATTTTCCATGAATTTGTCTGCCTTTTCCATGAATTTGTCTATGTTTTCCTCATTTTTGTCTGCTTTTTGCTTCAACTCTTGGATAGCTCTGAATATCAGAGATTTGAATTCCCTATCAGGTAGTTCTAGTGCCTTTTCTTCTACTGGAAAGTCATCTGGTGTTTTACTTTGGATGCCTACTGGAACCATCCTGTCCTGTTTTTGTAAATGTTTTGATATTGTCTGCTGTCTTTGGGGGATTCAGTAGTTATTTTTCTCGTTTATTGATTGTAGATTTGTTTGTTTTGTCCTGCTTTTTTGTTTTATTTGGTTATGTCTGAGCAGGCGGGCTGTGTGTTCTTTGTTGTTTGCTCATCTTTGGGCATGATACTTTTTGCCTCCTCCAACTGGCAGCGTCAGTCGCTCATATATGGTACAGCAGGGCAGGTCTAGCTGAAGAGGAGTTGCTGGGATGGGTTGTTTGTGGCACTTACTATGGCCACCAGGACAGGCCAGTAATCAGTGCAGGGCAAGTTCCATTAGGCCATGCCTGTGCTCCTTGGTGGTGTGATGTTCAGCACAAGGTGCAGGAAGGCAGGATGGAGGGGGGAGACTGTGATGTGTGGAGCTAAGATGGGTATGGGAGAGAGCAGAAAGAAACGGGGGTCAAAAGCATACAAACAAAAAAGAATGCTAGGGGAGCTTGCCGTTGGAGTGGAAAGATGAGTGACTATGAAATGGAGAAAAACAAAAAGGAGAAGAAGAAAAAAAAAAAAGAAAAGAAAAAATGAATAAATAAAAATTAGAAAGAAAGAAGAAAAGCAATGTTCTCAGGGATCCCTCCAGTGCAGCTGTGAGGTCTGGGGAAGTTGCTTCCAGGCCGTGAAGTACAGCCTGGCTAGAAGGGGTAGAGGTGTCACTCAGCGCCAGGTAGTCAGCGGACAGGAAGAGAAAGAAAGTATAGAGATAGAGAGACGAGAAACTGAGTAATGAAGAAAGACGAAAAGGGAAAAAGAGGGAAAAGAAGAGAAAACAAATTAAAAAGAACAAGAAAAACCCCAAAAGAAAAACAGAAAAAAAAGCCCTCCCTGCAAAAAAATCAAGAAAAAAGAAATCCCCTCGGGGATCCCTTTGTGCATTTGCGCAAACTGAAGGGGTAGGTCCGAAGCCGTGCAGTACTGCCCGGCTAAAACAGGCTCCCAGTTCGAGAAAAGAAAAATAAAACAAACAAATAATTCAAAACAAACAAACAAAAAAAGCCCCGGGATCACACCAGTGTGGAAGCACGGGCCGGGAAGCAATTTCACATTCGAGCGGCATTTCACAGCCTTTCAGGAAGAAGCATAATGGCACATGGAGCCAGGTATTTGAGAGAAAGGAGGGGGAGGTGGTGAGAGGTAAGGAAGAAATCTAAAGAAGAGGTAAAAAGCAACAGCAGCAGCCAACAAATGGCACTCAGAGAGCTAGCCAGTGCCGGCGGGTGCAATCCAAGCGACACCAGAGTGAAGGTGGTCCTTCCTGGCCAAGAGACTGGCCACGGGAAGCAGAGCAGGCTGAGTGGGGGTGAAGAAGGGTTGGGGGTAGGAAAGAGTACATCACTGGTTACCGGTTGTTCTGTCTCCTGCTGGAAGCTCTGTGAAGCTGCTTGCTTGTACCCCGTTTGCTGATCTCTGATAGGAATCCAAGACGGAGGATGCCTGCTGCGTTAGCTGATAGGGGACCTTTGCATGTACCTGTCCTTGCTCTCTGTTCTCTGTTAGTTTCTTATTCCATTCCATGCTTGGCTGAGTTCTTTATCTCTTTATTTGATGATTAGGGTTTCAGGATTGCCATTTTCTCTGTTTGGCTTAGTTTTTCAGATCTTTGCTGTGGACGGACGGTGTGGTGCTTCTGCCTATAGTACCATGTTGCCTGGAAGTCTTCCTCTATATGGTTTTCAATGGCAGATTTTTCAGATGTAGATCGCCAGGCCTTTCTTCTGAGACTCCTCTGGCTGGACTCAAACCACCAACCTTTTTGTTAGCAGTGGAGTGCGTTAACCATTTGCACCACTCAAGGACTGCCTGCCGGGTATAGAGGCACTAACTAAACAGTACTGAGGCTTGCTTTGAACCAGTCACCAACTTTGGCAGCAATGCTATAAGGTGGGTAGCTTTAGTTTCACTTTGCTTGAGGAATTTAATACTCAGAGTGGTTATATCACAGGCCAAGGTAGGAGGTGAAGGCAGTGATGTCACTAGGGGGTTGGGGGGTGTGGACCACACTGAGTGACACTGTCAGAGGGGTGACACCAAAATGACTGTCTATAAAAATATCCCTGTAGTTAGTTATAACAACAAAAACATTTTTCGTAAGCCCAGCTTACATGTATCAATATACCTACAAGGCTAAAACTCTATGCTAATTTACTTTTTAAACCTTCAAATGCATTCTGGTCAGATCTGTAATTATTACCCAAATACAATGTTGTTTTCCTTGCTGCCCATGATTTTACAGTTACTGATTTTGTCAAATTTTCTGGTGTTTTAGCTACAGTATTGTAGTAATTAGTATTTGTGAACCTATATCAATAACTTTTTTTGAGAATGAAGTAGTAATTAAAGGAAAAGAAGGAGTTACAATTTATGAGTAACATTAGTACAAAAAACTTTATGAGGCAGTTCTACTCCGTCCTGTAGGATTGCTGTGAGTTGGAACCGACTCCAGGGCACCTAACAACAATGACAACAAGGAGTCTGTATGGTCTGGTGTGGGAGGAGGTCCATGGGGGGGGGGGGTGACACCATGAGTTACTGCGCTGAATGACACCAACCTAGTGATGCCACTGGGTGAAGAATCCAGAAATGAGAAGACAGAATTCTTCCCACAGGCCAAGATGCCTCCTTCTGTGTTACGTCTCTCTTAAACTGGTTACTGAGCCTTGAATTTCTTTCAAAGTATGTTAGAAGGCAAGTTGAGAATGACAAAGCCCCAGAGCTAATGGCCATGAACTCTGAAGGCTGGGGCACGGTTTTTGGAAAACACGTCTTCTTCCCTCAGTCCATTTCCTAAACTGCTTCCTTCTTCTGGAAGGCAATGGTCCAATTTCAATCAAGTTCAGAGAGAACGGTGAAAGTATTAGCTAAAAATGATTGACATCAGTAAAGTCTCCCTCGCCACTGAGCAAGGTGAGGTGGGAAGGGTGGGAGAGCAGAGAGACTGAGCAGGTTTGGCGCCCACTTTCTCTGGCTGGCTTCTCTGAACCTCAGTTTTCCTCGCTGTAATATCAGAGGTTAATCAGGCAATGCTGTGAGAAATAAAAGGAATAAAGTATCTAAGGTGCCCAGCACAGGGCCTGGCCCAGTGGATTTAATTTCCACCTCTCCCCTAGGCGAGGGAAGCAGTGATGAGGGCAAGGTGGAGTGGACCGGCCTGCCTAAGAGAAGGTGCCAGGCAGATGTGGTCTGCGCTGAGGGTGGCATTGTCCCCAGGAGGAAGGTCTCCAGAAGCCCACTGCGGACAACAGCGACTCTACGGCTGCTGGCCCCTGCACCACTGTGACATGCGGGACTGCTCTCCGTGCCTGCGGCAGGCGGAGCTGCAACTCGCCGGGCGGTTCGCCGGGGGAATCGCCTGTGCCCTCCTCGGCTGCGTCCTTCAGCTGCAGGCTTGAACACTCTTGGACTTGGATCGGAGGAAATCAGCATATCCTCATCCTCGTGGCTCCAAGGTGGCCAGTCTGAAAGTGATTTTTCCGTTGCCTCAGGGCGAAATATTTGCGCCTTTTCCATCCCCAGTGACCAATCTTCTTTTTTCTTGGTCTCTCAGATTAACCAAAGCCACCCCCGCCCCAGATTACAACCATACCAGAGGCTTTGGAGCCAGTGGGTTCCAATCCCTGATCTACCATTTAGCAACTTGGCAAGTTGTTCAAATTCTCTGATACCCGAATTTCTCCTCTGTAAAACAAGGACACTGTAGTACTGTCTACCTTGTATGATTACAGTGAAAATTAAATGAAATAATGAGGGTAAAACATTTGGTAGGTGATCACTAAATAACTATTATGATAATAGTGAAGGATTGTTTTCAAAGGAAACTTTTTTGTGTGGAATTGGTTTATTTACTCATGCAAATTCTTTTTAAAATTTTTTTTTATTGTGCATTAGGTGAAAGTTTACAGAGCAAGTTAGTTTCCCATTGGATAGTTTGTTTGTACGTAAAGTGTTCCATGACATTAGTTTCATTCCTCACAATGTGTCAGCGCTCTCCCTATTTCTGTCCTAGATTTCCCATTTCCTTCGTCCTGGTTTTCTACTCCTTCCTGCCTTCTCATGTTCGCTTTCGGGCAAATGTTGCCCTTCTGAGCTCGTATAATTGATTGTTCTAAGGAGCACATTTCTCTCTAGTGTTAGTGTTTATTTTATGGGCGTGTTTATGGTTTGATGGAAAGATTGCCTCTGGGAATGGCTTCAGTTCCAGTTCAAAAGGGTGTCTTTGGGCCATAGTCTAGCGGGTTCCTCCAGTCTCTGTCAGACCAGTAAGTCTGGTGTTTTTCATGAATTTGATTCTTTGTTCTACAGTTTTTCTCCTGCTCTGTCCAAGACCCTCTATTGTGATCCCAGTCAGAGTGGTAGGTAGTGGTAGCCAGGCACCATCTAGTTTTTCTGGTCTCTGGCTATGTAGGCTGTGGTTCATGTGGTCCATTAGTCCTTTGAACTGATTGCTGCCTTGAGTCTTTGGTTCTCTTACTCTCGTTTCCTCCAAATGGTAAGAGACAAATAGTTGTATTTTAGATGGCTTCTCGCAAGCTTTTAAGACCCTAGCCACTACTCACCAAAGTAGGATGCAGAACTTTGTCTTTATGAACCATGCTGTGCTAATTGACGTAGATGTCCCCTAAGTCTATGGTCCTTCGCCTTGGAGCTTAGGAACTTCGTCCCACGAGGTGTTTGGGTATGTATTCATGCAAATTCTTGGTTTCTTTTCCAACATAAGAAATTACACAACAATGAACAGGTGTAAGAAAAGATTCATTTTGGTAGATGCAAAATATGCTTTAGGACCAAATAAAAAATTGTTGCCAAAATAAGTCATTTTTAATTCAAAAGAATTTTGAGAAAGAAAATAACTTAGTTCCTATCTCCAAAAATAAAATCATGCAGTGGTAGTTTCTATATTAATTAATAAGCTATTATGCTTTTAAAGTGTAAAAAATAATCTGGCAGGTGAAGGGTTTAGATGAATTCACTTCACAAGTGTATGAAGTCACAGATAACTTCAAGAACAATGCTCAGTCATTTGACCAGGCACAGACTTTCATCCCAACTCATATTGCTGTGCCATAAAGAAATGTGTTAATACTTTATAATTATAAACATCTGTTGCTATATAGTGTCCACACTCTGGGCCCTGTCCTACAGTTTTCTACCTATTCTATCCCCACAGAACCCCTAGGACTTTAAACCAATGTGACTAATAGTAAAAATTCTTTCCATCTGTGGTTCATTTCTTTCTCTATAGGGCTACTCTACAGACGTAACATAATTGCGTTTTGCACATTATCTACTCCTTAATTAAAAACTCAAAGAAGAGTTAACAAAAAGAAAAGCAAAGGACCTTTAAAGATGAACAATGCAGGCAGCTTCTTTGCTTACAACCACATTTGTAGGTTTGTCTAACGGGACTTTGCATTATAATTGTTTCTGGATTGCTTTTTAGTTTCTCATCACTGTATTCATGATGGCTTCTGTTTATTGAGAGAGAAACCTAATTTTTGTGTTTTTAACAAAATCACCTAGTTGCACAGTCATTTTCAACCCTACAAAAGCCAGTGTTAAAAATGAGTCAAGGGAAATAATTGTGACTTACAGTCTGGGAAGAAGAGGTAAATGATCTGATATGTAGCTCTTGTGCTCAAGGGATTTAATTTGACATCAACAGAAAAAATATTTTTCCGAAGGAAAAATAATCTTGTAATTTAATCAGCAATCTGTTTAGCTATAGACAATTCTGTTGACAGAATTCGTTTAATGTTTTTCTGATTCATTTGGTGCTTAACAAAGGGATTTAGCTTTTGCATCTCTGTCCATTGTTGTATGATTCTTTAATCTTAACTTTTATTGACTAGTGAGCTAAAACAAAATAATTATAGTGAGAGATTTTAGTGTGTATATATCAAAACTGGACATCTCCAGGAAGCAAAAAATAAGTAAGGACATGTAGGAATTAAACAATACAATAAATAAATGTGTGTGTGTCTGTGTGTATCCTATATATATGAGTGTGCATTTGTAACTCATGTATATGGGAGTGAGAAAGACCCTTCTATCCTTGAATAGAGAGGATACACTCCCGGACCCCATATGTTCATGGAACATTTAAAATAGTTGGTCCCATATTTGTACAAAAAAAATCCTTAATACATTAAAAAAGAAAAAAAAAAAGAGGTATTATAGACCACATTCTTTTTTTCTTTTTTTTATTGTGATTTAGGTGAAGGTTTACAGAACAAATTAATTTCTCATTAAACAGTTAATGCACAAATTGTTTTGTAACATTGGTTGCCAACCCTGCAACTTGTCAACACTTTCCGCTTCTCCACCCCATGTTCCCTGTTTCCATTCATCCATTTTTCTTGTCCCTTCCTGCCTTCTTTGCTTTTGGGCTGATGTGCCCATTAGTCTCATATACATGATTAAACTTTGAAGTGTGTCACTCATCTGTGTTATTGTTGGCCCTGTAGACCTGTCTAATCTTTGGCTGAAGGGTGAACCTTATGAGTGACTTTAATACTGATTTAAAAGGGTGTCTGGGAGCCATACTCTTGGGGTTTCTCCAGTCTCTGTCAGACCAGCAAACCTGGTCTTTTTTTTTGTGAATTTGAATTTGTTCTACATTTTTCTCCTGCTCTGTCTGGGACCCTCTATTGTGATCCCTGTCAGAGCAGTTGGTGATGGTAACCAGGCACCATCTAGTTGTTCTGGGCTCATTCTGGTGGAGGTTGTGGTAGTTGTGGTCAATTAGTCCTTTGGACTAATCTTTCTCTTGTGTCTTTGGTCTTCTTCATTCTCCTTTGCTCCAGCCAGGATGGGAGCAGTAGATGTATCTTAGATGGCTGCTCACAGGCTGTTAAGACCCCAGGTGCTACTCACCATGGTCAGATGTAGAACATCTTCTTTATAGCTACGTTATGCCAACTGAGCTAGATGTCCCCCAAGACCATGGTCCCCAGCCCTCAGCCCAGTAGCTCGGCCTGTCAGGGCATTTGGATGTGTCTGTGGAGTTTCCATGAGTTTGCCCTGGTATAGACTACATTCTTTGGTTGATCATAATTAAGATTATAAATTAATAATTAAAAGGAATCTAAAATTCTTGACCACTTGGAAATGAAGACTTATGCTGCCAGATAACTTTTGGATTATTAATCAGTGCTGAAATTACATACTTAAAAAGCAATGAAAAGTTCAACATTTTATACAAAATCTATAGGATACAGCATAAACTGTTCTCTGAATAAAATGTATTGATTTCAGAGCCTTCGTTATTCAAACAAGTTATCTAAAGATAATGTAGACTCATCTTAAGAAATTAGAAGAGGGAAAATATAACAAAAATAAAATTAACCAAGAGAAACTAGGAAAAGGGGAGTCACAAAATTAAATCTGAAATTAATAAAGTGGAAAACAGAAATGAGATATTACAAGGTTAAATAAATTCAGAAGTTGGTGTTTTGAAAAAGGTAAGTAAACCATCACTAACCAGGTTAAGAGGAGCCCTGGTGGCACAGTGGTTAAAGCACTCGGCTGCTAACTGAAAGGTTGGCAGTTTGAACCCACCAGCTGCCCCACAGGAGAAAGATGTGGCAGTCTGCTTCAGTGAATATTTACAGCCTTGGAAACCCTATGGGGCAGTTCTGCCCTGTCCTATAGGGTTGCTGTGAGTTGGAATTGACTTGATGGCAATGGGTTTGGTTTTGGTTAACCAGGTTAAAGAAAAAAGAAAGCACAATTATATGGTATTTTGAATGAGAAAAGAGATATAACTGTAGAAATAGAAGAGATTAAAATGACTTTAAGAGAATATTAACCTCAACTCTATGGTGGCTATTTGGAAACTTCGAGGAAATGGAAGATTTCCAGCAAAATGTAAATGAACAAAAGTGCCATAAGGAGAAGTAGAAAACTTGAACAGACTCATTACCATAATGGAGACTGGAAAAGTGATTAAAGCTCTATTATTAAAAAAATACTAGTACCACATGATTTCACAGCTGAGTTCTACCTAACTTTTAAAGAACAGATTATGCAGTGTTATTTATACCAGTGCTTCTCAAACATTAGTGTGCATAGGAATCACTTGGGGGATCTTTTTAATCTTTCCTACTGCCAGGCCCACCCTGTTATATCCCAACCCTGGATCAATGCTACAATTTGCTTCCTCTACTCCTATCTTCAAAGAGCCCTAGTGGCACAAAAGGTTAAGTGCGCAGCTACTAACCAAAAGGTTGGCTGTTTGAATCCACCCAGCGGCTCTGTGGGAGAAAGACCTGGCCATCTGTTTCTGTAGAGATTACAGCCAAGAAAATGCTACGGGACAGTTCTACTCTGTCACATGGGCTCACTATAAGTTGAAAATGACTGGACTTAATGGCATGAAACAACAACACTCTTATCTTTAGGTCCTGGGTGGCTCAAACGGTGCGTGCTTGTCTGCCAACCTGAAAGTTGGCTGTTCGAACCTACTCAGTAGTACTGTGGAAGAAATGGCTTGGCAATCTGCTTTCCTTAAGATCACAGCCAAGAAAACCCTATGGAGCAGTTCTACTGTAACATTAGGGGTCGCCATGATTCGGAATTTACAGCAACCAACAACAATTCCTATCTTCAGATTAACCAATCGATGCTGGAAAAAAAATAAACTTTGTGGATTGGCACCACTACACATTCATGACCTAGACTCTTAATGGGCTCTCCACACTCCCCTTTAGTTTGTCGCCTGGCTGTTGTCAGGTTCCCTGTTCATTCCCCTCAACAACTATGCCATGTCTATATTGCTTTTCTTAAGTGCTTACTTCCCTTACTCTTAAAAGACTACGTTGTTTCCTATGTCACCAAAAAAAAAAAAAAATTAGGGCCACCAAGCATTATCTTGCTCAACTTTGCATCCTCCTTATTACCGTTCATCTACAGGCACATCACTCCTGGCTTTCTTCTAGAGGATGAAGGGGTCTCTTCCTGTTCATATCCAACTCCTTACCTTATGCCCTTGACTCTGTTCTATCTCTCTTTTACTTGAAACTTGATCCATAGGTTTCTCCACCTTTTTCTCTTTTATCTCTCTCTCTGCTGGCTATTTCCTCTTGGCCTATACACTTGTTAAAGTCCTTTCCACCCTAAACAGCAGTAACAATACTGGCAAATACCCCTCAATTCAAGATTCCTTGACCCATGATCCCCTCTAGCTTCTGTTCCCCTCATTGCCCTGAAACTGCTCACACTGAGGTTGCCAAAGGCCCCCTAATGGCCTAGATGGACATTTAGTCCTTTATTTCATTTTTACTTGTTTCCTTTTTAAACTTTCTACTTCCCCAGCTTCTGTTACCTTGTACCCCCTTGCCTCTTGAAACTAGCTGTTCCTTTTCTTTTCACTGCCTGGGCTTCCTTTGCCCACTTACAGTGTTCCTTAACTGACTACTCCCTTTATTCTACACATTCTCCTTATGTAATCTCATCTCTGTGTCATTGCAATGGGAATTTTAGAAGAAGAAGTAAATTTGCTGGTTCAGTCAGCTATCTTGAACTAGAAGCTCTGATAACTTTTATAATCAGACAAAACAATCTATATTTAAAAAGGAATCCAAGCCAAATAAGCCCATACAGTTTGATTTACATTAAAGTGTTAGTATATTATAAAGTCAATGAATGCACACTGAAAGGTTGCCATAGTAACAGCAGTTTTTATGAAGTGATTTTAGATATTTTCGATGCTAGATTCTTGAGCCATGGCTTGCCTTATTTGCTTTAAGACATCTTTACTTCTCCCTCTCCTCTCTCATCGTCTTGGGGAAAATAAAATGGGAAAGGAACCTGTATCTGATACAATTCTTTGATTGAAGTAACATGAATCAATATTGGCTCACTTATGCAAAAGAAGATAATTTATTGGTAGGATCTGGGGAACGGTTCACAGAGTTAAAGGCAAAAGTGGAAGGGGGGACTTCGGAAGAGCCAGGGACATGGAGCAAGTCTGAGGAGCTGGGGAGTAGTAATCATGGACAACCTCCTCAGGACAACCATAAGGATGCTCTCACTATTTTCAGTTTTGTGTCCCTATGTTCAAGTTTCAGATTTCAAGGAGTTTCTGACCTGTTTGGTTTGAAATAATAAAAAACAAAAATCCTGTATATGTATACACACAGTTTTTTTTTTCTTGCAGAGAGATTCTCATAGGGGTTCATGACTTCTTTCAGTTACAAATCATAATCCATAGGTAATCAGGATAGGGTTGACCATACAAAATGTTAAGGACCCTGGTGGCATAATGGTTAAGCGCTTGGTGGCTAACTGGAAGATTGGCAGTTTGAACCCACCAGCTGCTTCAGGGAGAAAAGACCTGGAAATCTGCTCCTGTAAAGATTTACAGCCTAGGAAACCCTATCAAGCAGTCCTACTCCGGCCTATAGGGTCACGATGAGTTGGAATCGACTCAATGGCACACAACAACGTACAAAACATGCCAGTTCCAAATGGACAAATACATTACGCTTAAACAGCTTTGCTTCTTTGTGAAATTTTCTAAAAGTTTTATTTCTCTGGGATTTTCTTTTACCCTTCATTTATCAGTGTCTTCCTGCTGGCTTATCTTGTTTCTCTTCATTTCCAAATTTTTATCAATGGATTTTATTCATGAGGCTGCTGTGTTTTATCTTGTTCTCTTCCAGAGACCTCCACTATGGCAGCTCCTCCAGCCCTTGTTCTTTCCTGGGCTAATGTCTAATATGCTACAAATTTCCAGATCCCAAATGTCCCCTGTCCTTCTGTCCTATTTCCTTTGTGTCCTCCTTTAAAGACCAGTTAAATACAAAACAAATATGCTACTGTGTTATTGGATAACGGTGAGTTAATGTTACTCTTGGAAGATTGCATTATTGTTCCCAGTTTTTAGCCCTATCTATATCCCCAATCTTTGCCAGATGACTTTGCAGTTTCTCCCATTGGAAGTGGAGTATATTCTTCTGCCCCATTGAGGTTGGGCTTGATCACGTGACTTGCTTTGGCCAATGGAATGTTGGTGGATATGATAAGAGCAAAGGTCTCCAATGTGTTTGCTTATTTGGCTTGTGCTCTTGTGCATCTGCATGGCCATGAGAAGAACATATCCTAGGTTTCCTGCTGGTCCCAGAAGAATGAGTGACACTTGGAGCAAAGCTGCTCCAGCCAACCTGCAGACCCACAGCCTGAGGCTGAGCCACCCAGGGACCTGCAGACCTGTGACCACAAGAATAAATGCTTCTTACCAGGGTCACGGGGCTCATCCAGGGCAATTGGCATAACATAGTTCATAAAGAAAATGTTCTACATCCAACTTTGCTGAGTAATGTCTAGGGTCTTAAAACCTTGCAAGCAGCTATCTAAGATACATGTATTGGTCCCATCCCAGCTGGAACAAAGGAGATTGAAGAAGACCAAAGACACAAGGGAAATACTAGTCCAAAGGACTAATGGACCACAAGTACCACAGCCTCCATTAGCCTGAGCCCAGAATAACTAGATGGTGCCTGGCTACCACTGACTGCTCTGACCGGGATCACAGTAGAGGGTCCTGGACAGAGTGGAAGAAAAATGTAGAACACAATTCAAATTCACACAAAAAAAGACTAGACTTACTGGTCTGACAGAGACTGGTGGAACCCTCAGGACTATAGCCCCCAGATAGGCTTTTAACTCAGAACTGAAGACATTCCTGAACTTCACCCTTCAGCCAAAGATTAGACAGGTCTATAAAACAAACAATAACACACATGAGGGATGTGCTTCTTGGTTCAAGAAAGTATATGAGACCAAATGGGCAACACTTGCCCCAAAGGAATGAAGAGACGGCAGGAAGGGACAGGAAAAACGGGCGGATGGAAACGGGGAACCCGAGGTCGGGAAGGGGAGAGTGTTGACACATCGTGGGGGTTGCAAATCAATGTCACAAAGCAATTTGTGTATAAATTGTTGAGTGAGAAACCAATTTGCTCCGTAAACTTTCACCTAAAGCACAATTCAAAAGAAAAAGATGCTTCTTGTTGCATGCCCCTGAGTTTTTGGGTAATTGTCAAGCAGCATTTTTGTGACAATAGTTAACTGATACATTACTTTTACCAGTGAATGTATTTCATTCAAACTAGGGCATTCTGGAATTCATGCCTTAATTGATGTGGCTGTTTTATAGAGATTCATGCAAGGTGGAGAAAAATCCTGGGCAGAAAGTGTCTTGTGGGGTTCCCTCAGTATACACCAGAAGAGAAAAACCTAAGTGTATAGTGGTTTTGTACACTAAGTGATGAACATTTTTGTTAGAAAAGTGAAATCAATTTTGAAAAGCCTTTCTAACTCAGTATAATTTAATTCTTTCCCAGCTAAGTACATTTTCTTCATAGTTCTAGTATAGGTTAGAGTGTGGCTCTGGTTATTACAAGCTTACCAGGGCTTTGATGGGCTCTTGAAACTCTGCTTAATATGGTATCAAGCAGGTTTCCAGGCAGAAGTCTTCCAAGGAGGAAGTTGTAAAGTCATCAATGCATTCCTGGAACTTGCCCTGTCTATGAGATTGACTATGAGTTCAGTACAGATAGTCATGGTTTTATGACGGAACTCCCTTCTGGCAACTCCGTTAAGTCGGTCCTGAAGTAAGTTGACTACCTCTTGTTTTTTTAGTTTTCATTGTTAATTACCTTTTATTATCAATATCTTTATAAATCTGATCTTTATTTGTCTTTGGGGGTTGGAAACATTACATATAAACTTACAGATGTATTTTAATACATCATACATATTACTAACGATAAGATGTACAAAAAAAACCAAAACCAAAAATGGACTGTCATAAGTTCAGTTCGTCATAACTCAGAGACATTGGAAGTTGGGGACTACCTGTACTCTAGCTTTTTTTTTTTCTTGTCTGTAAGATCTGCGTTTATTTAGAGGTCTGTGGTTTGTGGCAGCAGTAGCATGTAGAGGAGTGCTGGTGTGTCATCCATATCTCTCAGGAGCTTATGCTAGAATACTTTATAAGCTGTAGTTTTAAATCTTAATTATTTTTTATGCATACAAAAAATAACACCTGCTTCTAGTAAGATAGTCAAACATTCCATAAATAAATGACATGTAAGTAAAAGTTCTCACTAATCCAGTGCCTCAAAGATAACAACTCTCAGTCCATTCAGATTTTTTCTAGGTATATACTAACATATGTATATATATATATATATATATATATATTTTTTTTTTTTTACAAAAAATAGGATTACATCATAAATTCCATTTTGCAGCTTACTTTTTTCTATGTAACAATATATTTCAGGCCTCTTTCCTTGTTAGTCAATATTCTAATTTTGTTATTTTAAAAAATTTTCCCTAGAGATAGAACTGTTTGCAAAGTGATTCCCTTTTAGGCGTAATTTTCTTTTCTTTTCTAGTATAGTATTCATAAATCAACATAATTGTTTATTTGTAATTACTGAAAACAGTAAAAACTTAGAAGGAAAAATATTTAAAAAGATATTGGATGTAAAAATTCACACTCTTAGGAGTCTGAGCCAACTTTTTGCTTTTACTTTAAATGCAATCCTTACAAACTCTTAGTAGAAGCAAGACATGAGATGGGAAAAGGAGCTCCTGGAAGCCTGTATGATGACAGTAGCCAGTGGTGACATATGCTGTTCTTATTCTGAGGAAGGATTCAGGAAAAAAGCATTTCAGAAGACCCAAGTGTTAAAAGCAAACAAACAAACACCCCCAAAACCAAAAAACAAACAAACCAAAAAACACAAACAGCAATCCCAGGATCTCTTAGTGTATTGGCAAAGGATCAGCAATTCCTCAAGAGTTAAGGAAGGTGGTCCCAGTAAAGGAGCTAATGTTCTTAATATGCTCCTGAGCCAGAGAAAAAGGTTCTTTATTGCCCACTCTGTTGAAGCAAAAAAACCAATATGCATTTTAGGAAAAGTTTCATCACAATGTGTAAAATTAAGCAATTAAGTGTTTAAAGGGCAAGCTCCAGTTACATGAAGAACATAATTGGGCAGCTAAATCCAACTGCCCATTCCGTTAGTCAGGGGTGAGGAAGCAGTCTGGCTCCACTTCCCAGGCTCCCCTGTTGTTAGTTTTGCCATGACCCTGAGTAGTATCTGGAGGAATGTGAGCAGAAGAGAAGGGCACCTCATTCAGATCTGACCTATAAACACCCTTCTCCCTCTGCTGGTGGGATGTTGTGATGGTTAAGATTGTGTGTCAATTTGGCTGGGCCATGATTCTCAGTGTTTATATGTGATCACTCCCATGATTGACTATACTGTGAGTAGCCAGTTGAAAGGGAGTTTCCTTGGGAGTGTGGCTTGCATCTGAATATAAGCAGACGTTCTGGCTTTTTGCTCACTCTGGATTCTGTGGCTGCCTTCTGTCCTATAACCTCTGGTACTTGGGACTTGAGCTAGCAGCTTACCTGTCAATCTTGGGATTCATCGATCTTCACAGCCTGCTAGCAAGAGTCCTGCTCCCCGACTTGCTGATCTTGGGTTTGCCAGCCCCTGCAGCTACGTGAATCAGGAGAAACCTTGTGGTCTTGCCTGCTGATCTTGGAATTCGTCCACCTTCACAGCCTGTGACGGGGAGCCCTGCTCTCTGACCTACCAATCTTGGGCTCACCAGCTTTTGCGGCTGCGTACTTTGGGAGAGGCCTCTACCCTGATCCACAGACTTGGGACTTTCTAGCCTCTACAATCACATCAGCTGTTTCCTTGATATAAATCTCTCCCTATATATATTTATACACTTTACTGGTTTTGATTCTCTAGGGAACCCAGCCTAAGACAGACGTCAATGTCCTGAAACACAGCAACCTAAAAAGTCATGTGTTGAAGATGAAAGGCCCCTGTTGACCTGGTCTCTTACCTTTCTCCCTACCCCAGGCTGATTGAGCTTTTAAATAAGGAAAAAAGTCATTTTTATTTTTCTCAGCCATTGAGATGATGGAGTTTATCTTTACTCTTCTAGCATTACCATCACTAATACCGAGCATTTTCCTACCCTAAGAAACTTGGAAGTTTGTGGAGATAATCCAGCTTCATTTGTTTGCATTCTTTTGTGTGAAGTCGCAGTATACTAAAACATGGAACAAATGGACCTGCGGATGCCTTTTGGTATAGTGTCCTCCCCATCGTCGAATGACTGATAACTAGGAACCCTTGAATGGGGTCTGAGAGGGCCTCGGTGGACTTCAGTTGGACATCTCTGGAAATGGCTTGATTTAAATCTTTCTCTATGTCTAGCAGCCTAGCTTTGTAGCTCTTTGTCAATCTATATCCTACACATTTCTTGTTAAGTTTATTCTTAGATAGTTATTCTTTACCTGTGAAGAAATCCTGTTGCTATTGGAGTGGGATATATATTTTTTACCATATTTTTGGCTTATTGCTCATATATAAGAAAATTAGTGATTTGGGTAATTTATTTCATAGCCAGCCATTTTAGCAGATGTTCTGATTAGGTCTGATAGTTCGGCTATTGATTTCTTGAAATTTTTGGTAGACTATCTGTGATAATTCTTTCTCCTTTCTGATAGATATACTTATTTTTATTGACTTTTCCCTCCCCTAGTTTGTTAAAATATGGAGGACAATGTTAAATACAGCTGTGATGTTGGGTATCCTTGTCTTGATCCTAAAAACTTATATTTGTATTTGTAAGAAGTTTGATTTCTCATTTTGTTTTTCTGTTCAGGGATATATGAGTTTTGTTAAATGAACGAAACTGTTTCATAAGTTTAATGCTGTGGAATGGAGTGCAGAGCATGAAAATTATCTGTACCTTGGAAGTGTGTTATTTTCAAATTATGTCAACTGGGGTGTGGAAGAAAATCATACATATTCTTCTTTAGAAAGAAAGAAAATTATAAGAACAGAAATACAATTTTTCCCCTTAAGAATGGAAGTTACCCCAGAAAGCATGGCTCCTGGATTCTCTATCAGCCCAGAGCTAAAACAATTTCCGAGGCCTACTCTTCAGACAGTGTTTGGACTGGACTGTGGAACATAAAGTGATATCCAGGAGGAGTGTGCCTCTTAGCTCAAGTAGATACAAGAGACTAAATGGGCAGCTTCTGTCCGGAGGTGAGTTGGGAAGGCAGAGAGGGTTACAAGCTGGTTGAATGGACATGGGGAATCAGGGGTGGAAAGGAGGAGTGTGCTGTCACAGTATGGGGAGAGCAATTAGAGTCACATACAATGTGTGTATAAATTTTTGTACGGGGGGAAAAAAAGCCAAAAAAAAAAAAAAAGAAGAACGGAAGTTAACTTATCAGTAATGTGCTTATTAGCTAGATTTTGAAGGTTTAAGAAAAGTCTCAAGACAAATGCACTTGCTTTGACTGAACTAACTGTTCTCTAGCTCCTGACACCCAAGGAGAAGATAAGAATTTTTTTAGTACTAAAAAAATTGTGTTAGTTCCTTTCCTGTAGCACACAATAGACCCTTTGTTTAACTTCCTTGTCTCAAATACTTATGAAATATTATTTAGATAAATTATATTATTTTAATAAATTTAATAGATAAATTTATATTATTATGAAGGTGAATAATGAATGACTCAAACATTGCTCAGTGGATGTAAATGATTCACAGTAAACTTCCAAGGCCTTTCTTACAGGTGGATTGTAATCAGTATTTACATAAAAACATACATTTGATTTCTTCTACAATAGTAGATTAAAAAAAATAAATAATTCTTGATAGTTTTGCCCCCTGAAACCTAAACACAATGCAACGAATAATGAGGTGAGATCATTATGCAGTCATGGATAACTCCAAATTACAGTGCAAACCAAACCCTTTAAGGCACGTCATGGATTGAATTGTGTTCCCCAAAAATATATGTATCAATTTGGCTAGGCCATGATTCCCAGTATTGTGTGATTGTCCACCATTTTGTCATCTGATGTGATTTTCCTATGTGTTGTAAATCCTATCACTATGATGTTAATGAGATGGATTAGCGACAGTTATGTTGATGAGATCTACAAGATTAGATTGTGTCTTAAGCCAATCTCTTTTGACGTATAAAAGAGAGAAATGAGCAGAGAGACAGGGGGACCTCATACTACCAAGAAAGCAGTGCTGGGAGCAGAGTACATCCTTTGGACTTGGGGTTCCTGTGCTGAGAAGCTCCTCCGCCAGAGGAAGATTAATGACAAGGACTTTCCTCTAGAGCTGACAGAGACAGAAAGACTTCCCCAGGAAGTGACCCTCTGAATTCAGACTTGTAGCCTACTAGACTGTGAAAGAATAAATTTCTCTTTGTTAAAGCCATCCACTTGCGGTATTTCTGTTATAGCAGTGCTAGATAACCAAGGCAAGACACTATACATCGCCAAAGTTATACCATTTCAAAAGCTTCTACATGTACGATTCAGTGACATTGATTACATTCTTCCAGTTGTGCTGCTATTCTCATTATCCTTTTCCAATTATGCGATCACCATTATGTTCAACTCACTGCCCCCTAGGCTTCCCATCAAACCTTTTGAGTTGCTGTTGTCAATTTGATCTCACACAGATAATTCTTTTTTTTTAGGACCTTAGATGAAGATTTGCAGAACAAATAGTTTCTCATTAAACAGTTAGTACACATATTGCCCTATGACAATGGTTAACAACCCCATGACATGTCAACACTGTCCCTTCTCAACCTTGGGTTCCCTATCACCAGCTTTCCTGTCCCCTCCTGCCTTCTAGTTCTTGTCCCTGGACTGCTGTGCCTCATTAGTCCCATTTTGTTTTATGAGGCTGTCCAATCCCTGGCTGAACGGTGAACTTCGGGAGTGACTTCACCACTGTGCTAAAAGGGTGTCCAGGGGCCATACTCTTGGGGTTTCTGCAGTCTGTCAGGCCAGTAAATCTGGTCTTTTTTGTGAGTTAGAATTTTGTTCTACATCCTTTTCCAGCTCTGTCCAGGACCCTCTATCGTGGTCCTGGCGAGAGCAGTCAGTGGTGGTAGCCGGGCACCGTCTAGCTGTACTGGACTCAGTCTGGTGGAGGCCTTGGTAGCTGTGGTCCATTAGTCCTTTGGACTAATCTTTTCCTTGTATCTTGTTCTCTTCATTCTCCCTTGCTCTTGAAGAGGTGAGACCAGTGGAGTATCTTAGATGGCTGCTCACAGGCTTTTAAGATCCCAGACACTACTCACCAAGGTAGAATGTAGAACATTGTCTTTATGAACTGTGTTATGCCAATTGAGCTAGATGTTCCCCGAGACCATGGTCCCCACAGCCCTCTGCCCAGCAATTCAGTCCCTCAGGGAGTTTGGATGTGTCTATGGAGCTTCCATGCCCTTTCCTTGTAGAAGTTGTGCTGGCTTCCCCAGTTTGTGTACTGTCTTACCCTTCACCAAAGTTACCACTTATCTATTGTTTATTTAGTCCCCCCCAACCCTCCCATCCCTTGTAACCAACAAAGATTGTTTCTTTTTGTGTGTAAACTTCTGCCTGAGTTTTTACAGTAGAGGTCTCATACAATATTTGTCCTTTTGTGATTAACTTATTTCACTCAGTGTAACGTCTTCCAGTTTCATCCATGTTATGAGATGCTTCACAGATTCATCATTGTTCTTTATCGTTGCATAATACTTCATTGTGTGTATGTACCATAGTTTGTTTATCCATTCATCTGTTGATGCACATCTAGGTTGTTTCCATCTTTTTGCTATTGTGAACAGTGCTGCAGTGAATATGGGTGTGCATATGTCTATTTGTGTGACAGCTCTTATTTCTCTAGGATATATTCCTAGGAGTGGGATTGCATTTTGTAGTGTTTTTTTTTTTTTTTTTTTTTTTTTTTGTGGTGCTGACGTTTTCTTTGTTCCTCTTACTGTCCTGTGCTGAGTTCCTTTTGTTTGTGGATTTTTTTTGTTTTTGTTTTCTTTTGTTTTTGTAGGTTTTGTTTTTACTGAGACTTCATGTTTTCTTTTTTATTTTGATGAGTAGGTTTGTTAACTTTCTTTGTGATTACCTTGAAATTTACTCGTATCTTTAGATTTGAACAAATCTACTATTACTTTGTATTGGCTTGCCTTCCTCTCCATTAGAAGGTTCTATACCTACACCGTTTGTTCTCTCTTTTATTGTTCTGATGCTGTTGTCATTTACAAATTAACTTCTCTGGTTCCCTGTTGTAATTCTTTTGGTTTTGCATAGTCCTTAAGAGTTCATTTCCTAGGTTGGTATCTGGCTAGTACAATCCTGTGTCCTCTATTTAGCCTGTGGTCTGAGTTTTTTTTTCTCAGCTCGAAGGACTCCCTTTAATAAGTCTTGTAAGTTTGGTTTGGTTTTTACATAGTCCCTTAATTTCTATTTATCTGGAAATGACCTAATTTCACCATCATATTTGAACGAGAGTTTTGCACGATATATTATTCTTGGCTGGCTATTTTTTTCTTTCAAGGTTTTATATATGTCATCCCATTGCCTTCTTGCCTGCATGGTTTCTGCTGAATAATCTGAGCTTAGCCTTATTGTTTCTTCTCTCTATGTGACTTTTTGTTTTTCTCGAGCTGCCCTCAGGATTCTTTGTTTGTCTTTGGTTTTAGTGAGTGTGATTATGATATGCCTTGGTGATTTTCTTTTGGGGTCTATCCTACATGGGGTTCGTTGAGCTTCTTGGATGGCCAGCTTTTCATCTTTCATGGTATTGGGGAAGTTTTCTGTCAGCAATTCTTCAATGATCCTCCCTGTGTTTTCTGTTTTCTCCCCCTGTTCTGGAACTCCGATCACTTGCAGATTTTTGCTTTTGATTGTATCCCACATAATTCTCAGGGTTTCTTCATTTTTCTTTGTTCTTTTTTCTGATGTTTCCTCAGAGTTGTATCCAAGTGTTTGTCTTCAATTTCACTGATCCTATCTTCCATTGTTTCAAACCTGCTCCTCAGCCCTTCTGCGACACTATTTCTGAAATCTTGTTTATCTTCTGGATTTCTAATTGTTGTTTTTGTATGATTTCTATTTGTGAATTTATTTTATCATTTTGTTCCTGTATTATTTTCTTGAATTCTTCCATTTTTTTGCCTGTATTTTCCAAGAATTTGTCTGCCTTTTCTAGGAATTTGTCTGTTTTTTCCTCATTTTTGTCTGCTTTTTGCTTCAACTCTTGGATAATTCTGAATATTAGAGATTTGAATTCCATATCTGTTAGGTCTAGTGCCTTTTCTTCTACTGGAAGGTCATCTGGTGTTTTTTTTTGGGTGCCTACTGGAACCATCCTGTCCTGTTTTTGTAAATGTTTTGATATTGTCTGCCATCTTCAGGGCATTCAGTGGTGATTTTCCTCATTTATTGATTGTAGATTTGTTTGTTTTTCCTGATTTTTTGTTTTATTTGGTTATGTCTGAGCAGGTGGGCTGTGTGTTCTTTGTTGTTTGCTCGTCTGTATGCATGATACTTTTCACTTCCTTCTCCAATGGGCAGGGTCAGTCACTCAGGTATGGTACAGCAGGACAGGTCCAGCTGAAGGGGAGTTGCTGGGATGGGTTGTTTGTGGCACGTACCAGGGCTGACAGTGTGGACTGGGAATCAGTGCAGGGCAGGTTCCAGTAGGCCGTGCCTGTGCTGCTTGGGAGTGTTATGTTCGGTGCATGGTGCAGGTAGGCAGGAAGGAGGGTGTTGATTGTGATGTGTGGAGCTAAGATGGGTATGGGAAAGACGAGATAGAGGAGAGAGGAACAGGAGCCAAAAACATACACACAAACAAAAAAGAGTGCTAAGGGAGCTTGCTATTGGAGTGGAGAGATGAGAGACTGAGAAATGAGGAAAAACAAAAATGAAAAGATAAAAAGAAAAAGAGTAAAAGAAAAAAGTGACTAAACTGAGAAACTGGAAATGAAGAAAGACAAAAAGGGAATAAGAGAAGAAAACAAAACAAAGAAACAAAAGAACCAGAAACAAGAAAAAAGAAATGCCCCCAGGGATGTC
This sequence comes from Dugong dugon, assembly GCA_030035585.1. NCBI lineage: Eukaryota > Metazoa > Chordata > Mammalia > Sirenia > Dugongidae > Dugong > Dugong dugon. The sequence continues at coordinate 36,714,233 of CM057471.1, read as the reverse complement.
CCTGTGCATCTGTGCAGCATAAGGGAGTAGCTTCCATGCCACGTGATACTGCCCAGCTAGAAGGGACTTCCAAGCCAAGAAAAGAAAAAGAAAAAAAATAAACAGATCAAAACAGAACAAATCAGAGCAAACAAACAAAAAAGCCCCAGGGGTCCCACCAGTGTGGCGGCACGGGCTGGAAAGCAGTTTCACAGTCAAGCAGTGTTTTGCAGCCTTTCAGGAAGAAGCAAAGATGGCGCAGGGAGCCAGGTATTTGAGAGAAAGGAGGGGGAGGTGGTGAGAGGGAAGGAAGAAATCTAAAGAAGTGGAAAAAAGCAACATTAGCAGCCAACAAAAGGCACTCAGGGAGCTGGCCAGTGTGGGTGGGTGGAATCCAAGCCACACCGGGGTGAAGCCGGTGTTTCCCAGCTAAGAGACTGTGGCTGCAGGAAGCAGAGGAGGCTAAGTGGGGGTGAAGAAGGGTGGGGGGTGGGAAAGCATATATCTCTGGTTACTGGTTGTTATGTCTTCTGCTGGAAGCTCCGTGAAGCTGCTTTCTCATACCCCCTGTTCGCTGATCTCCAAGAGGAGTCTAAGATGTTGGATCCATGCTGCGGTAGCTGATAGGGGGCCTCTGCATGTATCTCTCCTCACTGTCTGCTTTTGGTCAGTTTCTTATTCCATTCAGTGTTTCACTGAGTTCTTTATCTCTTCATTTGATGCTTAGGGTTTCAGGATTGACATGTGACTCTGTTTGACTTAGTTTTTCTGACCTTTGCTGTGGAGGGATGGCATGGTGCTTCTGACCATAGCACCGTGTTGCCCGGAAGTCCAGTGCTGTTATTTTGATGTCTTTTTTGTGTGTGTTGTTGAGTTTCTTTGTTCCACTTAATTTTCTGTGCTGCATCGTTTTTCTTTATGTATTTTCTGTTCATCTTTTTCATTGTTGTTGATTTTGTATTTGCTGAGTCTTTATATTTTTCTTGTTTTTTATTTTGATGTGTAGGATTGTTAGTTTTCTTTGTGGTTACCTTAATATTTACCCCTATTTTTCTAAGTTTAAGCCAGTCTTTTATTTCTTTATATTGCCTTGACTTCCTCTCCTTATGAAAAATCTACGACTACATTTTTTAGTCCCTCTTTTTTGTTTTAATGTTGTCATCTTTTACATATTGACATCTCTGTTTCCCTATTTTCAGTGTTTTATCTTTGATTTATTTTTGTGACTTCTCTATCTGGGTTAATATCTGGTTGCTCTGTCCTGTGTTCTAGTCTTGGGTTGTTATCTGATGTTATTGATTTTCTAACCAGAGGACTCTCTTTAGTATTTCTTGTAATTTTGGTTTGGTTTGTGCAAATTCCCTAAACTTGTGTTTATCTGGAAATGCCCTAATTTTGCCATCATGTTTGAGAGACAGTTTTGCTGGATATATAATTCTTGGCTGGCAATTTTTTTCCTTCAAGGCTTTATATATGTTATCCCATTGCCTTCTTGCCTGCATGGTTTCTGCAGCTTAGTCTTATTGACTCTCCTTTGTAGATGACTTTTTGTTTATCCCTAGCCACTCTTAAAATTCTCTCTTTATCTTTGGTTTTGGCAAGTTTGATTATAATATGTCTTGGTGAATTTCTTTGGGATCTACACTATGTAGGGTTTGATGAGCATCTTGGATAGATATCTTCTCATCTTTCATGATATCAGGGAAGCTTTCCACCAACGAATGTTTAACAATTCTCTCTGTATTTTCTGTTATCCTCCTCTGTTCTGGTACTCCAATCACTCGTAGGTTATTCCTTTTGATCGAGTCCCACATAATTCTTCGGGTTTCTTCATTAAAAAAAATTCTTTTATCTGATTTTTCCTCAAATAAATTGGTGTCAAGTGCTTTATCTTCATTCACACTAATTCTGACTTCTAGTGCCTCAATTCTGCTCCTATGACTTTCCATTGAGCTCTCTAATTCTGAAATTTTATTGTTAATCTTCTGGATTTCTGATTGCTGTATCTGTATGGATTCTTGCAGCCTACTAAATTTGTCATTATGCTCTGAATAACCTTCTTAAGATCCTCTATTGCTTTGTCTGTATGGTTCTTAGCTTGTTCTGTGCTTTGCATGACCTCCTTCCTGATGTCTTGAAGAGTTCTGTATATTAATCTTTTGTATCCTACCTCTGGTAATTCCAAGAAATTCTCTTCCTCTGGAAAATTTCTTGATTCTTTATTTTGGGAGCTTGCTGAAGCCCTCATGGTCTGCCTCTTTATGTGATTTGATATTGACTGTTGTCTCCAAGCCATCAGTTAGGTATTATATTTATTTATGTTAGCTTACTGTGTCCTCATAGCTTCTTGTTTTGATATGCCCAAATAAGCTGCTCATGTGAGCTAGTTTGATTATTGTTTAAATTTGATTAAAGTAAACAGATTCCTGAGCTCACATACCTAGTAACACCTCTAATTTCTTGGTGACAGGATGTTAGAGCTTCAAAGTAGACTCTCTGCTGCTGGGTCTCTCCTGATGTGGAAAACGTGTCCCAAGCACCACTGCTTGCCTCACTGTGCATTTGAGCTGATCCAGCCTGAAGGACACTGGCTCCTGCTGGGTCAGGTCTGGCAAATCCTTGCTGCTCCAGAACCGTATTTCCCTCCCTCTGCCACTTAGTCTGCTTCCTCAACTTTGCCTTTGATGTTCAGGGCTCCTAGATTGTCATATATAATCGATTCACTTGTTTTTTTGGGTCTTTGCTGTAAGAGGGACCACAGGAAGCGTCTGACTACTCCACCATCTTGACCCCACCTTTAGTTTAGGTATTCTTAAGTTTAAAATATTTGTCCCTATAGAGCTGTAGTCTTCCTTCAAGTTGAAAATTAAAGGAGCAATTACACCATAAAAGGATATGGGAAGGGATAACAATTGGAGGCAGCATATGCCACCTTACTGTTCAAAGGTTTAGTGGAGTCTGTGTGTCTTGTGCTTGTGGTGTATGTGTATACATGTGTTGTATGTGTGTTGGATATATATGTGTTGTGTGTGTATGTATTGTGTATAGTGTGTTTATGGTATATCTATGTGTGATGAATTTGTATGTGCTGTATGTGTGTGGAGTGCATGTGTTATGTGCATATGGGTTGTATGTTTGTGGTGTAAATGCATTGTGTGTGTTTGGTGTGTGATGAATATGTGGTGTGCATAGGTTGTGTATGCATGTGTGTTTGTGGTGTAAATGTGTTGTGTATGTATTGTGTATGGTGTATATGTGTGTATGTGATGTGTGTATATGTATGGGCCCCTGGGTGGCCCACACAGTTAAATGCTGGGCTACTAACTGAAAAGTTGGTGGTTCAAACCCACCTAGAGGCACCTTGGAAGAAAGGCCAGGCAATCTGCTTCTGAGTGGTGACAGTTATGAAAACCCTATGGAGCACATTTCTACTCTGCAACACATTGGGTTGCCATGAGTCAGAATTGACTTAACAGCAGTTAGTGGGTGTGTGGTCTTGTGCAGAGATCCAAGGCCCAAGGCTAAAGAAGAGTTTTTGTTTTAAAAACATCTCTGCATTAACATCAATTGGTAAAGTCTTTCCAAATGTTTCATCTTCCCAGAAATCATTTGGCAGGTGATTTCTTAAGCCCAAATGTTTGTTTTTTAGGAGAAAACTTCAAATATTATAAACTAGATCAAAGTGAAAGTGACTGCTGCATTGCTGTAATTTCAGCCAACACTGTAGTTGAATTTAGCAAGCAGAGTTATTTTCAGAGTTATTATATTCAGAGCTTCAAGAGGGCCCATCTCCTCTGCCTCTGATGTGTAAATCAATTTCCCCTGGTCAGATGCAACAATTTCTTGCTCTTCAGAGGTGGTTGCGTGGGATAATGTGGCTCATTTTGGCATCTCCCCCCATCAGGCCCTGTGCCATCTTGTGGGAGACAGTGTAGTTTAGAGGCTAAGAATGGGAACTCTTGAGTCAGCTTGCTTGAGTCCATATGCTAATTTCACCAACTGGGCAAGGGCTTAACCTTGAAGAGCTTCCTCATCTGTGAAATGAGAGTAATGGTACCTACCTCGGAGGGCTGTTGGGAGCCTTAGGTGAGATGATGTAAACATAGTGCCTGGAACATAGTGAGTATTGAAAGCACATGTGTTTTGATGGTGGCAGGGATCTTGTATACATATGGCTGTGCCTCTACTCGTATAAAGAAGAGGGGAGTAGAAGCTGTTAGTGGACCATTTCTTCCAAGATTTTCTGTGAATTTATTTGGTAGATTCAGGAGTAGCCTCTCAGCTTTGCATCAGCGTAGCCTGCTTGGGTTGGTGGGTAAATAAGGCGTCACTTAATGAATGCTTATAAGGGTGTTTGAAGATGGCAGTGGGGCTAGGCCTGGTCCATTATTACAGCAGAAGTCCTCTGAGCAAATGTGCTCTCCCTCGTATGTTGAAACTGCTCTTAACATCTGTTTCCTGTTCTGGAAAAGTCAGGTGTCTCAGCAAGGGAGAGCTATACTCTGAGAACACTAAAAAAAAAAAAAGAGTCTGGCACATTATATAAGTCACTTTGACTAACATGCAGTTATTTGGCACAATTTTCAGATGAAACTTCACATTTTGTCCCTGCTATTTCTGGGCCTCTATGTAGACATTAATGTCTGAGCACAGTGTCCGTTAGAAAGTTCTGGGTGCTGAAACAGGGGCTGTGGCTGTGGTGTATCTGCTGTGCCTGTGTTCATTAGTTTTTACTTTTCCATCCTGTTTAATGAGGAGGATCTTGAGGCTCTCTCCTGGCTTGAGAATGCAAATTGTGGATTCAAGGGGCACATGGGGGATGGGGAAACAATGACAGAAACTCAAAACATTGCTGTTGTCTACCACTGCAGCCACTGTGAGAGAGAGTTTTGTGAGGATGTGAAGTCCCCAGCCCCCTGGAAGTATGCCCATGGGACAACTGTTGGCATCTACCACAACAACATCCACTCATGCCTGCTGACCTTCATCGTTAGTGCTGGTCTCTAAGATCTCTGCTAGGCCTTTTGCTGAATGTCAAGAACAAACAGTGAGAAGGCAGACCGCCGGGTTTCCCTCAGAATTCACCTCCCTCTCTCCTTTTTTCTATCTTGTCTGCTCTAACCTCAGTCTAGGCCACAGATAGATTAAGGGGACATCTTCATGGTCCCCACCTCCAGTTAGTCCTCATTCAGTATTAATGACAAAGGCTTCTACTGCATCCATCCTTTTAAATTCAGAATTCATCACACCTCCTTTTACTCTGATCCACTCGGCCAAGGGTCTTTCATTATTTCTCCAGTAAGATCTGGATCAGTATCTTCAACCTTTAAGGACCCCTTCAGACCCCTTTCCCCCCACAGAAGCCTCAAATTACTTTCCCTCCCTTATTTCACTTTCTATCTGTCAGTTTTCCCAGGGACATTTTCTGGTAGAACTCTTCACCCCTTCTAGGTTTTCTGTTGCTAAGTCTTGGTGTCAGCTGTGTCTGCAGTATCCTTCCAGTCCAGCTCACCAAGTCAAGTTCTCTTTTTTATGCAGATTACTCCCCCCCTACTCTCTAACAAATCTTTGTCAAATTCTTGAAAGGAAGGTGACAATTTTCTCTAGACCCTGGCTCATTCACTTGTAATCAAAACGTGGTTATGTGATCGATCAATCCCTCAATCAATGAGAAATCAGTAAATTAATAAGAATGTTGTTGAGTGGATATAATAAGCTCTGCCTCTTGATATGTGCTTGTTTCTTACAGAACTTTAGAGTTTAAGCAGTGCTGAATCCAGTAAGCCTGCCAAAATGACTTACCATCCAGAGAAAGAAATTAATTGACCTATTGAATGAAATTAATTAATTAATTGACCATTAGAAGTTTATAAAGATTCTCTTATTTGCCAGATAATGCCATTAGGTCACAGTCTATTTGTAAGACTGGCACAGAAGCATAAATTGTGATACAGCAGGGCTGGTGCCAAGCTAGCATTGAGGTGTGAGAAAAGGGTAATGGAAGAACGAATGAGCAAGAGACAACTCTAATGGGGCAGAGGTAGGTGATCAGGGAAGGATTTACAGAGGAGGTGACATTTAGACCAAGAACAGAGTTTTGCTAGGTAGAAAAGGAGGCAAAGGAATAAAATATAGAGAAAGGCATGGAGGGTCAGAAGTGTCTATGTGTAGGGTGCATGGGAGAGGTTGGAGGGAACCACTTGGGCCCACAGGGTGAAGGGTCTTATATTTCTGTCTGCCTAAGGAGTTTGGATTCTCTCCTGTAGGCCAGTGGAGAACCCACTTTTTGTGGGCACAAGAATCACCTGGGAGCTCATTAAAAATGGGGATTCCTAGGCCTCATCTCCAAGGAGACACTCAATAGATATGGGGCTAGGAACCGACAGCTTAATGAGCTCCCCAGCTGATTCTAATGTTATTGGTCCACAGACCCCTTAATTGCTATGGGCAGTGAAGGCTTTTCAGAACAGGAAATGACATGACCTGACTTATTTTATAATACGATAATTCTGTCAACTGTGTGGAAGATGGACTGACTTCATTGGTAGGGAAAATATATAGGAGGTTGCTGCAGGCATCCTGGTGAGAGATGATGAGGACTGGGGCTAAAGGGAAGAAAAGGGATGAATCTAAGATACCTGAGTTAGTGTACATAGGTGACCTGAGCACGTGAAGGAATGAGAAGATTTAAGGTTAAGAAAGAGTTTTGAATAATGCCTAGCACTTAAATCACTATTTATTGAATGAATGAATGGAATAAATAACTATAGGAGGAAGAGTAGGTAGGGTGGGGGTCAAAAAGGAAAATTCAGTTTTAGATGTGGAAATTTGAATTCTCTATAAAAGGTATTGATCTAGTAGTTGTGAGGAAAGTACATGAAGGGTTGGAGATAGGATTTGGAAGTTGTCAGTGTAGAGATAGTTATTGAAGCAAAGTAGAGTCTGAGACTACTCAGCAAGACGGTGTAAGTCTGAAAGTGAAGAAAGCCAAGGATGGAAACTTTTTGGGTGCTTGAGTGGCAGGCAGAAGAAAACTAGTTGGCTGAGAGGGAAAATGATCAAGAAGAAGTTAAAGAGTGGAGAGAGAGGTATGTTTTGACAATAAAGAATTTCAGAAAATGTGTGTGTGTGTGTATGTATGTGTGTGTGTGTGAGACAGAGAGAGAGAGAGAAAGAGAGAGAAAGTCAGTATTGGAGTGCTGTCTTGGGAGTGTGTTGTTAATCTGAATGCTGAAACATGTTCTAGCATAGTTTACCAGTAGATTCAGCTCTTGCTTAAGGTTGTTCCTGAACCATGCATGAAAAACCAGGCCAACAGCATGAACGAAGAGGCTGGTCTTCCTACTTGCTATAGCTGGAGGGCAGTACTTATTTCAAGTAAAAGCTGTTTCAACTTATTTAGATGTGAGGTAGACTAGGACATATGACATCTACGCTCCTCCCCACCCCCAACATTTGTTTCTTTTAGGTTAGAATTATCCTGTCAGGGTCTCTTTCTTGTCTATTAAGTTTTTTTTTTAAGTGGGCTTATAATACAGATTTTGAAGATTTATTAATAAACTGCCACCAGTGGATATGAGAGTGCCCATTTCACTCTACTTCTAACAACACTGGAAGTGATTATTAAAAAAAAAAAATCTTTGCTAATATGTTTGGCAAAAACAGTAACTCACTTAAATTTAAATTTTGATTTTACTGCAGGCAACCATTTTCAGATGGTTATTGGACATTCATATTAATAGTTTTTCTGTAATTTCTGTTTAGGATCATTGCCCATTTATATATTAGGATCTTAGAGGTCTTTTGGATTGATATTTGTATGTTCCTTCTATATTAAGAACATTAATAACCCATTGTTATATTTATAGTCATTTTTTCAAACAGTCAACCTATGTTGAGATGCAGTGGTAGAAGGGATACGTTAACAGTCTTTAGCACATGTGCTACATCAAATTCTGGCCCTCTGAGGCTCACCAGAAGCCACTTGACAATTTCTATAAAGAAAGCCAGCTGGGATTCTGACAGGGATTGCATTAAATCTATAGATCAATTTGGGGAATACTGTCATATTAACAATATTAAGTCTTCTGATCCGTGAACATAGGATGTCTTTCCATTTATTTAAATATTCTTTAAATTTCTTTAAATGTTTTGTAGCTTTCAGGGTGTTATGGATTGAATTGATTGAATTGTGTTCCCCCAAAATACCAAAACTAAACCCAACCCATTGCCGTCAAGTTGATTTCTACTCATAGCAAATCTGTAGGACAGAGTAGAACTGCCCCACAGGGTTTCCAAGAAGCAGCTGGTGGATTCAAAGCCTATCTTTTGGTTATCAATCATAGCTCTTCACCACTGTGCAACCAGGCACCCCCCCCACAACAACAAAAAAATATGTGTTGTAAATCCTAACCTCTATGCCTGTGGTTATAATTCCATTTGGAAAGAGGTTGTCTTTGTTGTGTTAATGAGGCAAGATTAGTATAGGATGTGTCTTGAGTCAATCTCTCTTGAGATGTAAAAGAGATTAAACAAGCAAGCAGGTAGAGCAGAGATGGGGGAAGATAGATGCCACACCACATGAAGATCACCATGGAGCCAAAAAATAGAAGATGAAGAGACATGCCAAGTCACATGATGGTCACCCAGGAGTAGAAGCTCAAAGAGACAAGGACCATCCTCCAGAGCTGACAGAGAGAGAAAGCCTTCCCCTAGAGCCGGTACCCTGAATTTGGACTTCTAGCCTCTTAAACTGTGAGAAAATGTATTTCTGTTTGTTAAAGCCACCCAGTTGGGTATTTCTGTTATAGCAGCACTAGATAACTAAGACCCAGAATATAAATTTTGCACTACTTTTGTTAAATTTATTTTATTCTTTTTGATGCTATTGTAAATTTAATTGTTTTCTTAATTTCATTTTTGGATTGTTCACTGCTAGTATTAGAAATACATTTTTTTAGTGTGTTGATTTTGTGTCTTACAATATTGCTCAACTTGTTTATTAGTTCTAATAGTTTTTTAGTGGATTTCTTAGGATTTTGTATATACAAGATCATGTCATTTGTTAATAGTTTTACTTCTTCTTTTCCAATCTGGATGCCTTTTATTTCATATTCTTGCCTAATTGCCCTGGCTAGAACTTCCAGTACAATGTTAAACATAAGTGTTCCTGATATTAGAGGGAAAGCATTCCGTCTTTCACCATTAAATGTGTTAGCTGTGGCTTTATCAGGTTGAGGAAGTTCCTTTCTATTCCTGGTTTGTTGAGCGTTTTTATCATGAAAGGGTGTTAGATTTTCTGCATCTATTTAGATGATCATGTGTTTGGTTTTTTATTCTACTGATATGGTACATTACCTTAATCGAACCAACCTCACATTCCTAGGGTAAATCCCACTTCATCGTGGTATATAATCCTTTTCATATGTTTCTGGATTTGGTTTACTAGTATTTTGTTGAGACCATTTACTTTTAAACTTCCAAAGTTTTGTTGTTACCTACTTTTCTATTTACTCCATCCTCATGGAATTGTGCCTTAAAAAAAAAATCCTTTTTCTGTCATTTTAGTGATTTCGGGGGGAGGTACAGTAGATGAGTGTGTTCAATCTGCATTCTTGATGCAAAAGTCAGCTTTGTTAAGGAGCTGTGAGTAGATGTCTCATACCCTGATTTTGTTGTCTTGACTTTCTTTAGTTAAGAGTTTGTTATTATGGCTCTAGGTATGTGGTAACAGCATTGCTTTCAGCAATTCCTGGCTCTTCATTTGGAGAGAAATGTACTGCTGTTTTGGTATGGATCTGTCAGTTTTCTCTAGTAGGTTGAATTTGAGAACCAAGGAGGTCTGTTCTTAGGGGAATGGAAGAACCTCTAACTGTCTCCACTTACCTGGGGAATGCAATGTAGATAGAGTGGTAATATTTCTTCTTCTAGATTAAATGGAATTAAAATGAATGTCATTTAAAAACATTTATGACATACTTTGTAATAATTTGGGGTTGGAAAAACAGACAGTTCTCACTTTGTGTGTTAGTGTGCCATCGTTAAAATGACTGTGTAAGCAGAAACCATGCAAAGTGATCTTAATGATCAATGGGAAGAATTAGAGTTGTTCCATGACCTTTAAAATTTTTTGTTAAAATATATAAAGCTCCCTTACTATTGGCTATAAATGTATAGAAAAAAAAAGTAAAACCAATGTTTATTACATTAAATAAAAGTAGTAAAATTTAAAATATAGAAACATTCAGAATTAAAATTTTTTATTTCTTTGTAAAAATGTATCAAGAATAGTTTGGACAGTGTTCCCTTCCTCTTGTTGCATAACTTATGATTTGGAGTGAGAATCTTTTCTCTGCCTTAGTGAATTGTCATAATCCTTTCTAAGTTTGGGTCAGCTTCCAACACTTTATCCTTTGTACTTTCAATGTCATGAAATATTGCTGAGAGTTCCTTTAACATGAAGTTTTTTGCCAACGTCACTTTCTCTGGGACATTTTCATCCTTTCGTCACAACCACTTTCATATTTTGGGTCATCATAACTGCCTGCCTTAAGTGATGAAACCAGCCTTTACTGGCAGCAAAAAGTTCTTCAGTCTGCTTTCCATGTGCCAACTATCGTCAACACTTTGACCTGAATGCTAGCCAAACTGATTGGCATTATTGTTATTATTTTTATTGTACTTTAGAAGAAGGTTTACAGAACAAACTAGCTTCTCATTAAACAATTAGTGCACATATTGTTTTGTGACATTGGTTGTCAACCCCACGATGTGTCAACACTCTTCCCTTCCTGAGCTTGGGTTCCCTGTTACCAGCTTTCCTATCCCCTCCTGCCTGCTTGTCCTTGCCCCTGGGCTGGTGTGCACCTTTAGTCTTGTTTTGTTTTATGTACCTGTCTAATCTTTGGCTGAAGGGTGAACCTCAGGAGTGACTTCATTACTGAGCTAAAAGGGTGTCGAGGGGCCATACTCAGGAGTTTTTTCAATCTCTGTCAGGCCAGTAAGTCTAGCCGTTTTTTTTTTTCTTTTGTGAGCTAAAATTTTGTTCTACATTTTTCTCCAGCTCTGTCTGGGACCCTCTATTGTGATCCCTGTCAGAGCAGATGGTGGTTGTAACCGGGTATGATCTAGTTGTGACTGACATTATTTTTGTGTTGTTGACAGTTTCTTTGTTTCACTTTATTTTCTGTGCTGAGTTGTTTTTCTTTATGTATTTTCATCGTTGTTGATTTTGTATTTGCTTAGTCTTTATGTTTTTCTTGGTTTTTATTTTGATATGTAGGATTGTTAGTTTCCTTTGTGGTTACCTTAATATTTACCTCTATTTTTCTAAGTTTAAACCAATCTTTTATTTCTTTTTTTTTTATATTTTATTGTACTTCAGGTGAAGGCTTACAGAACAATAGTTTCTCCTGAAACAGTAGTACACATGTTGCTTTATGACATTGGTTAACAACTCCACAACATATTAACCCTCTAACTTCTCAACCTTTTTTTTTTTTGGTGAAAATACACATAGCCAAAGATACACCATTTCAAAAATTTCTACACACACAGTTCAGTGACATTGACTACGCTCTTCCAATTGTGCTGTTATTCTCACTTAAGATGAAGGTTTACAGAACAAAATAGTTTCTCATTTAATAGTTACTACAAATGTTGCCCTATGACAATGGTTAACAATCTCACAACACATCAACGATATCCTTACTCAACCTTGGGTTCCCTATCACCAGCTTCCTTGTCCCCTTCTGCCTCCTGGCCCTTGTCACTGGACTCCTGTACCTCGTTAGTCTCATTTGGTTTTACTGGGCTGTCCACTCCCAGGCTGAACAGTGAACCTCGGAGGTAACTTCACCACTGAGTTAAAAGGGTATCTGGGGGCCATACTCTCGAGGTTTTTCCAGTCTCCTTTAGGCCAGTAAATCTGGTCTTTTTTTTTGTGAGTTAGAATTATGCTCTACATCCTTCTCCAGCTCTGTCCAGAACCCTCTGTTGTGATCCTGGTCAGAGCAGTCAGTGGTGGTAGCCGGGCACCATCTAGCTGTACTGGATTCAGTCCGGTGGAGGTCTTGGTAGCTGTGGACAATTAGTCCTTCGGACTAATCTTTTCCTTGTATCCAATCTTTTATTTCTTGATATCACCTTGACTTCCTCTCCATATGAAAGTTCTATGACTACATATTTAGTCCCTCTTTTTTGTTTTAATGTTGTCATCTTTTACATATTGACATCTCTGTTTCCCTATTTTCAGTGTTTTATCTTTGATTTATTTTTGTGACGTCCCTATCTGGGTTAATATCTGGTTGTTCTGTGTTCTAGTCTTGGGTTGTTATCTGATGTTATTGATTTTCTAACCGGAGGACTCTCTTTAGTATTTCTTGTAATTTTGGTTTGGTTTGTGCAAATTCCCTAAACCTGTGTTTATCTGGAAATGCCCTAATTTCGCCATCATGTTTGAGAGACAGTTTTGCTGGATATATAATTCTTGGCTGGCAATTTTTTTCCTTCAAGGCTTTATATATGTTATCCCATTGCCTTCTTGCCTGCATGGTTTCTGCAGCTTAGTCTTATTGACTCTCCTTTGTAGATGACTTTTTGTTTATCCCTAGCCACTCTTAAAATTCTCTCTTTATCTTTGGTTTTGGCAAGTTTGATTATAATATGTCTGGGTGAATTTCTTTGGGATCTACACTGTGTAGGGTTTGATGAGCATCTTGGATAGATATCTTCTCATCTTTCATGATATCAGGGAAGCTTTCCACCAACAAATGTTTAATAATTCTCTCTGTATTTTCTGTTATCCTCCTCTGTTCTGGTACTCCAATCACTCGTAGGTTATTCCTCTTGATCGAGTCCCACATAATTCTTTGGGTTTCTTCATTAAAAAAAATTCTTTTATCTGATTTTTCCTCAAATAAATTGGTGTCAAGTGCTTTATCTTCATTCACACTAATTCTGACTTCTAGTGCCTCAATTCTGCTCCTATGACTTTCCATTGAGCTCTCTAATTCTGAAATTTTATTGTTAATCTTCTGGATTTCTGATTGCTGTATCTGTATGGATTCTTGCAGCCTACTAAATTTGTCATTATGCTCTGAATAACCTTCTTAAGATCCTCTATTGCTTTGTCTGTATGGTTCTTAGCTTGTTCTGCGCTTTGCATGACCTCCTTCCTGATGTCTTGAAGAGTTCTGTATATTAATCTTTTGTATCCTACCTCTGGTAATTCCAAGAAATTCTCTTCCTCTGGAAAATTTCTTGATTCTTTATTTTGGGAGCTTGCTGAAGCCATCATGGTCTGCCTCTTTATGTGATTTGATATTGACTGTTGTCTTTGAGCCATCAATAAGTTATTCTATTTATTTATTGTATGTTTGCTTACTGTGTCCTAGATTCTTGTTTTGTTTTGTTTTCATATGTTCAGATAGGCTGGTTGTGTGAGCTACTTTGATTATTGGTGTCTTTGAACCTCTCACATCCTGTCACCAGGTGGTTAGAGCTGTTACTAGGTATCGGAGCCCAGGAGTCCATTTACTTTTCTTGTGTGGATTCAGTCATCACTCACCATGTGTGTGGTGCAGGCTCTTGCCTACAGTCCTAGACGGGCAGGGGTCATTGGAGTAGGCACAGGTATCTGGCTGCAGTAGGGGGTCATGTGCTGAGCATGGCAGGGGGCTGACAGCTGCCCCTGAGTGCCTGGGTGTAAGGCATGTCCCTGTTCCCTAGAGGGTGTAGGTGGGTGGGTTTTGCAGCTGGATTTTGGTTACCCAATGCTGTTGTCTGTAAGGACTGGGAGGCACACCACTTATTCTTGGACCACTGTCTTGGGGCTAGGTGGAGTGTGTGGAGCCACCAGTCCTTAGGCCCCTGATGTGGGTAGGTGAGTACCCTGCTTAATGGGCAGGGCAGTGTCAAATATCATGAACCTGCCACTCCTCCTTATCTGTTGCAGTTGAAAATAGGCTTCAGGCATATACCCTGTTGTACTGTGGTAATAAGGGCCTATGCTGTTGAAATGGGCCCAAACAGGTCTAGGCTGGGGTGAAAGGCATTCAAAGTCTGTGGACACCTTATGCCTGTGCCTAGGCAAAGGGGCAGTGCCTGCCCTGAGTTCCCAGCTTAGGGGAGCTGGCAGATTTTTTTTTCCTGTTTGTTAATTTGTTCCTTCTCCAAAGCCAGGAGAATGGCTCAAGGTGCGTGATGGGTCATACTTCTGGCCCAGGGGGTGCAGCAATCGCTGAAGCCGGACCAGGACCCAGAGTAGAGTGGAGAGGGGGCAGGTAAATGGGAGAGATGTACGTCCTAGAGGGGGAAGGGTTTTTTTGATCCTACGTGGTAGGTTAGACGATTGTACTTAACTTTTGCTGATTTGGTGCCACTTCTCCCTGGTTCCAAAGGCTTGAGCACTCGGTTTCTCCTAATGTGGAAAACACATCCTGAGTACTACTGCTTGCCTCAGCCCATGTGTGCCAGCTGATCCAGCCTGCAGGGAGCTGACCAGGTCAGATCTGGCAAAACTCTGCTGCTTCTGTACTGTCTTTCCCCATGACTGCTGCTCAGTCCAATGCCTCAACTTTGTCTTTGATGTTTAGGGCTCCTAGATTGTCATATATAATTGATCCACTTGTTTTTTTGGGTCTTTGTTGTAAGAGCGAACACAGGAAGCGTCTGACTACTCCACCATCTTGGCCCCACCTCTCGTGACTGGCATTATTTTTTACGTGGCCTTCAATCCAAAGTAGAAGTAAGCACTCTATTTTACCCAAAGGTGGCTTTCTATTCCTTCTGCAATTTAAACTAAAAGATATTGAAGCAACCTTACCATGTTTTTTATATTCATAAAACTTTGTCAATATAGTTTATACTGTAGCTTCATAAAGGCCTGTGTCTCACCCTATCTTCTCTTTGCTGTTTTCATTTTTCAAATCTGATCACAGCAATTTTCACTTCCAACATTATCACTTTTTGTTTCTTTGCTGCACTTTAATCTTTGTTGTAAAATGTTGCATGAGTTTATCACTAGGAGATAAGGAGGTAACACAACTATACACTTTACTGTCTGTGCATGAACTGAATAACACAAGTACAGTGACTCATCACCAACAGACTTGAAAGAAGTGATGTGATTGGTCACTGATCATGATGTGCATCTGTTACTTACATAATGAATTGTGGACTGAAGAGTTTGCAGTGAAGTTTGTATTTTATGTGTATTATGTATATGAATGTATGTATATTTATGTATATTATGTACCTTCTGTATATTTTATGTATATTAATTCAGAGTTAATATACCATGGTAACTAAAATTTCAACCATGTTGTTGGGGAACTGGTATTACTAAACCATGCTAACAGAAATTCATACATATCAGAGCTGTGCTAAGTAAGGGCTGCCTGTAATCTATTTCAATGAACCACTTTTCTTTAAATAGAATACAGATGTCCAAATGCACTTTTTCACTATAATCATCTACTTAATAATCTTGGGTCACAAACTAAATCTGAATAGTTTGTTTGAGTCAGAGTCTTGGGGCTGTACTGTTTTGTGTTTAAAATCATGGCAGCTGCTCTGATCCCTCTGCTTGTCTTTTCAGTTTGAGATCTCCTCCTTGCCTCCTACTTCCACTAATGAGGCTTGAGTGGCTCTTCCTCTGATAGATATCATTTCCTTTCATGGACAAAACAACAAAGTCTCTGTACCTCCAATTCCCTCCCCATCCTCTCTCTATGTTCTTGTGATTTAGAACTGCTCTCCAGAAACGCAGGGCAGCCCAAACCTGACTTTATAGCTCTTATCTTCCAGTCAGGATGAAAGTTTTACCTTGACACCCACAGTGTCAGCCAGTTAGGTCTTGCCTTTCTAATGAATATCTCATAAACATGAAAGCACAATTTTCCCTGAAGAATGCCTCATAGAAGCCATTACAGCCTCTCTTTAAAACCTCAGACCAACCTGTTTTGTTTTTTTCCCTTTAAGAATCTTAAGTTTTGAAAACTCTTCTGTAGTATTCAATATGAGCTTCAAAGCCTCACAAAGGAAAAGGTTCCCGAAGAGGCTCTATCTCTTTTTTCTTCAAAACCTTTGAGGCATTCTCAATGTAACACATAGGTTTTTAAATGGATCCAGAGAGGTTCCTTCAGATTCTTTTGAGTGCCTCCAGGCACTCAGAATGTGACTAGGCACATAGGGAGCATTTAACAAATGCTTTGTGCTTTATTGATTGAAACCAAGCTACAAGCATACCTTGATTTACATGTAGGTTTATTTATAAAAATTGATACATTAAGGGTGGCCAGGAGGGTGGTAATACTGGATTGGGAGGAAGGGAAGAAAACTTGTTCTGAAAAGGTTCCTATTGTTAATCATTTTAATAGAGTGACAAATTCAGGCAGCTTGTTGAGGATGCTTTTGATGATGGGTAGTTTGCAGGCAAAAATATCTTTTGTTGAAGTCACTATTTTATGTATTTACTTTACTTAAGGTAGGTATCTATTAGTGAAAAAGTTTTGCAGCCAAAACAAAGAATTAGTATTTTAAAAGATATGGCAGTGAGACTTGGGAAAAGGTATTTTCATATGAACATTCTTGTAACTTGTTCTCTGGAGGGGAAAAGCATGAAACCTAATGGAATTTTCTTCTGCAGACATGATATGATCCAGGCTGTCAAGTCCTCCAACTAGCTGCTGAACAAACTAGAAGGAGATGCCAAGGAAGAGGGATGCTAAGCCCTGTGGACAGCCATCTTTTCTTTTCATTGGCTGTCTTTTCCTTTCATTTTGTTTCATCTACTATACCTTTGCTTTGCTTTGGATTCAGTAGATATCTAATTGTAGCCTTCTTCCTTCTGATGTTGTTCCTGAGCAGCCTCAGGGCTATTTGAATGCAGAAACAAATCCATGGGGCAGTCTTGCTTTTGTTTCCTTTAGCTCCTAGCAGAGAAGAGTATTACGCACAGCAACAACCAACAAGTTGCTGTCAAGTTGATTCTGACTAATGGCGACCCCATGTGTGTCACAGTGGAACTGTGCTCCATAGAGTTTTCAATGGCTGAATTTTTGGAAGTAGATCATCAGGCCTTTCTTCTGAGGACCTCTGGGTGGATTCAAACCTCCAACCTTTCATTTAGCAGCAGAGTGAGTTAACCGTTTGCACTACCCAGGGACTCCTCTATGCACTCAATAGGTATTTATAAGTGTTTGTGGAGGGATTAAATTGTGCTTTCTTAAACAGTTTGTAAGGTCCCCTCTGGGAGAATCAAATATTAATTACAAGGTATGTGCTGGGCCCAACAAGGGGGATCTGAGAACTCACAGCAGCTATGTCATGAGGTTGAATTTGGGGACAGAAAAACAGTGACGCTAAGAACTCCTTTGTGACGTGGTTCATTATATGATTCAGATTTTCTGAGGGCAAATCCATGGCAGCTGCACACAATGAAAGCCTCACATAAAACCAGTGTTAATTCACCCCAAAGCAGCACAGTTCAGGGGTTCCTCAGTGCTTACTTGATTCGATTTTTGTTCCTCCGTGTTAGGTTATGTTAGTTTCTAGAAGTCAGGGTTCAGGCCTATTTAAATTTATATGAGTAGTGCCCAGTCTCAAAACCATATTAAAACAGATGTGTTTAATGGTGCAGGTAGAAACACAGCAGACAGACAGAACTTATTTTTAATTTTTTTTCCCTTTTAGTGGCAGGTATGGGGTTGCTATGAGTAGGAATTGACTCAATGGCAATGTTTTTTTTTTTTTAAATGTTATTTAAAGTCCAGGAATCAAATCAGCAGAATCAGATGGTATCTTAGTCATTTAGTGCTGCTATAACAGAAATATCACAAGTGAATGGCTTTAACAAAGAGAAGTTTATTCTCTCACAGTCCAGTAGGCTACAAGTCCAAATTCAGGGCATCAGCTCCAAGGGAACACTTTCTCTGTTGGCTCTGGAGGAAGGTCCGTGTCATCAGTCTTCCCTTGGTCTGGGAGCTTCTCTGCACAGGAACCTCAGATCCAAAAGATACACTGTGCTCCCGGCACTGCTTTCTTGGTGGTATGAGGTCCACTGCGTCTCTGCTTGCTTCTCTCTTTTATATCTCAAAAAAGATTGGCTTAAGACACTATCCAATCTTGTAAACCTCATCAGTATAACTGCTGCTAATCCATCTTATTACATCATAGTGATAGAGTTTACAACACATAAGGAAATCACATCAGATTACAAAATGGTACACAATCATACAATACTGAGAATCATGATGCAGCCAAGTTGACAGATATTTTTCGGGGACTCAAGTCAATCCATGACAGATGGGATCTTAGATTTATAAATATTTTATTTTAGATCGGAAGATCTCAACTCCTTCAGAAGTAAGTCCTTGGTGGGAATTAGGGGGAAGGATTTCTGGGTCACTTTGATGCCATTAAGGGCTTAGTAGAGGTTATGTTGAGAAAAGACTTTGGAGAGAGATTTGAAAATGATGGGTATTTGCTGTTGTCTAGTCTGAGCAGTGATTTTTAGATAGCACAGCCTACAGCTGCACCTCGTCTCATCAACGTTCAGGAAAAAATAAGGTTGTGATAATAGAACAAGAAGTATATATCTGTTTTTGCCCCTCATCCACTATTGTAGGATTTCCTGCTCTGTTATGATCTTCCGTATCCCTCCTTCCTATTTCAAGTGATTCCTAGGGAGAGATTCTCCTATGTCCTCATGAACACAGGCTTCTCCTGATCTCTAGTGCTATATCTATCTGTCTGTCTCTCTATCTACGTAAACACTGCAAAGAGCTGTTTAATATGTTCATAAATTTTGAGTAAGTTTGGATGTTTTGCTTTGCATGCATATATTTCATGATAGAACTAATATAACCACAATAAAAGAAAATTTGGAAAATACATTTTAAAAGAAAAAGCACCCATGATCCCATCATTCTAAGGCAATTGTTAGCATTTGTTTCCTTTCAACCTTTTCATCCTGTGTATAGAAACCTTTCTCCAGAGTTGCAATTTAGTGTACACCAGGTTTCTATATTCCTTTTTTTAAGACTTTCATAAGCTGTTGTCAGTGGTGCAACAGAATTTTCCAAACATCATTATAAGAGTATATAATGTATCATCGAGTTAACACAACAGTTTATTTATTAATTTTTGAATTCTTAGACATTTAGGTTGTTTATTTTTATAAACAATATAACAATGAATACTTTTGGACATACGGTTTTTTTTTATGTCTTGCATTTCTTCCTTAGAACACATTCCCACTGGCTGAATTTCTATGTTGTTTTTGTGCAGAAGCTGAGTATGCCATACTGTTGGCAGTAGGATCTCTTAAAAAGAATTTGTAGCTGGGGCATTCTACTTGGTTTAAGCTTATGCCAAGATCCCTGATGGCTTGGAAGCACTGCTGCTGCTTTTGGGGGAATGATCTATCTAGTTCATTGCTAGTGCGTTTTGCCTTAATAAGTTTATAGGGTTGGTCTGATGAAAATCAAGGCTAAAAACTGGACCAGACAGAGTGTGTCTAAGACTCATGCAGGAGTTAGTTGAAGTGTCTGAGGACACATTATGTCCTCGATGACAATTCCTGTATCAGTGAGGGCGAATATGAGCACAGGAAAGTGGGTGCAGAGAAGCAGCTCTGTTTCACTGATCAGGGAGGAGACACTGGATATGGGGGACTCAGTAACAAAGTCAGTGGGGCTATGTGTCTTGCTTGAGGATGGAGATATCAGGTTTTTCTAGAGTTTAGGGGAGTGTTTCTCTTCAACCCATTATGTTTTCTGTATTCTGAATAACCTTTGGATTGTTGTTTGGCTTCTCAGTTACCTTGAATCCAAGATGGTAGCTACCCTGGCTTGTTGTTAAAACAAGAGATCATCACTGGGTTTCCTGTAAGAAGACTGTTGAGAATGTAGTTTTTTTTATGTTACCCTGTCCTTTCTGTAAGTACCTACCTCTCTGAGATATTTCTCTGTGGCCTCAGTACATGGAAGAGTTGTGCTTTCCTTAAGCAATTGGCTTGTTTTTCCTTTATGGATGTGGCATATCATGTACCTCACTACTCTCACCTCTGTATTCCAGCACCGTTCAAGCAAGAGCATAGGGCCTCCTGCTATACTGCATGGTCTTGCTTCACTCCCAGCTCCATCTTGCCGTCTTATTTTTATTTACTTTTTGTGTCATTTTCCTTCTTCTTTTAGATTTATTTTCTCTTGAAATCTGTTTGCATCTTTTTAAGTAGCCTTAAATTTGGTTTGGAGTAAGGCACGGTTTGAATGAAGAATGAATAGATTTGGGTTTAGGAATTAGTCTGGTCCATTTAGTATGAATTTGTCACTGAGAGGCTGCTCGTCATGAGTCCAGTGTCTGGCTCTGAGTGATTCAGGATTAGAAGGATTAGACAACGGATTTTGATGATTCAACCTCAGGGCTGTCCTTGAGGTCTTGTCATTAAAAAGTCAGCCCCTCTTAGACACTTCCCTCCATCCATGCTTTTTGTTCCTTTGAAATGGCAACCACAGAATTTGATAATATTTATTAAAGAGTTAAAAGCTCATTTAACAGTTAAGTATACTGTCCGCATTTCCTTGTCTTTTCTGCTTCCTTACACATTTTTCTTCCATACTTTCAACCTATAGAAACTTTAGTTTTGATCGAAGGAGAAAAAAGGATTTCACTTTTAGCCTGGATTATTCTGTTAACTAAATGTTACAATTTTGGAACTAAGCCCTTTTAAGACAGTTATAACTTTAATTATAACTTAAATACGTATAACATTGAGCTTTTTGGCATCAATTAAAAAAAAAAGAAAAAAAAATTTATGAACATACCTCTTCTTGCCTGAGGAAGATCTTGAGGGTAGGGACTTCTTCATCTTTGAAGCCCTCAAGAACTGAGATCAAGTGTTTGCACAAACAGGAGCGCAGCACATGTCTGCTGAATTGAATATTTTCACCTCCAAACAGGCACAAGAAATAAAGTTTTTAGGCACATTATCTTAAGAAACTGGAGCCCTGGTGGCGCAGTGGTTAAGAGCTCAGGCTGTTAACCAAAAGATCAGCAGTTTGACTCCACCAAACACTCCTTGGAAACCTTATGGGGCAATTCTACTCTGTCTTATAGGGTCCCTATGAGTCGGAATTTACTTGACGGCAACGGGTTTGGTTTTTGGTTTATCCTAAGAAACAGAAAGCAATAGTGCTAATAAAATATATACAGGATTGATAACCTTTATCAGACTCCACTCCCTCAGTGATGGCAAAGAAAGATAGACCTGCCAGGGTGTGGCTCTAGGTTCTGATTTAAACTCCGTTTGAAATTAGAAGAGCTTCGTTAATTTAAGATAAAAAGATATTTGTCTGAAGATTTTGCTCACTTTTAACTGGATAAATATCATTCATGTGCAGCTGCTTGAAATTAACCAATTTTTATAACTGTGAAAAAACATCCAACATATTTCATATAAGGTGAGAGAAAGAGCCAAAGCTTGTAGTTATGGCAGGTCAAGAGTCTCTGATTTGAGGTGAAAATGTGATTCCTTTGAAAATCTCATTTAACATCCCAGTATGTTTTCTTAATTCCTCCAGTGAATCAAATAATTTTCAGAGCATATGTGGGCTGAGCCATTTGAGCTTTAAAAATAATAGCTATGCTTTGGGTGTCCAGCTCATCATTGTGATATTTCTTGAGAACAGAAGACACAGAAAAGGCATTTTTTTTTTCCTTTAAAAAGATGAATTCCATCCAGTTGCATTAGACCTTAAGACTAGGGAGCTAAAATAACCTATTTCAGAGCTCTTCAGAATGATTACAGGACATTTACTGTGGAGTAGCCTTGATTAGGAGAAAAGGTTTAAATAATCCTACCACCCATCATTTCTTTCCTTACCTGCTTTTTGCTCTGCACTTTCTTGTCATTGAATATGATGCTCTCTCCCCTGTCTCTATTGTTAATAAAACAGCTTCTTTCTTTTGGCTAAGGGGAAAGGTGGCATATGTGGCCCCTGGATTCCTGATGATAGGCAGATATTCACTCACACCCTGTCTGCTGCTGGCAAAATGACCCAGTGAAACTGGGCATCCAAGGTATGAGTCATCTCTGCTTGAATACACTGCACAAGTGATGTTAGTGCCAGCCATAGTCAAACAGGAAATGACTTCATTAAAAAAATAATGTTGTGTACCTAAGTGCAGCCACTAATGGAGCATTTGCTTTGATTGGAATGGAAATACTTCTGGGGTCAGACTAGAACGTTAGCTCCACATATGAAATTCACTTATTGTGTTATTGGTAGACAATTTTTGTAGGAAAGAATTGAAGTCAGAAGAGTACAGAATGCCACAAGAGTTCATTGACATGGTTAGTTCTTATACAAGCAAGGACTTTGAATAGTAGAATCATAACAATACTTTGTAAAAAGAAAGGAAGTGATCATGAAAATCTTTTGTATCATAAGTTTTCTGACCATCTTGTGACAAAAGAGTTGTCCTCTTTAAAGTTGAGTTATAGGTTTTTCTTTTTTAAGAAGACAAGTCTTCCAAATTCACTGACCTTTTCTGTGATACTGTTGTTGTTAGGTGCCGTCGAGTTGGTTCCAAGTCATAGCTACCCTATGTACAATGGAATGAAACACTGCCCAGTCCTGTGCCATCCTCACAATTGTTGCTATGTGTGAGCCCATTGTTGCAACCACTGTGCCAATCCATTTCGTTGAGGGTCTTCCTCTTTCTTGCTGACCCTCTACCTTACCAAGCATGATGTTTTCCAGGGACTGGTCCCTCCTGATAACACGTCCAAAATATGTGAGATGAAGTCTTGGCATCCCTGCTTCTAAGGAGTTTTCTGGCTGTACTTCTTCCAAGACAGATTTGTTCATTCTTCTAGCAGTCCATGATACATTCAATATTCTTCACCAACACCATAATTCAAATGCATCAATTCTTATTTGGTCTTCCTTATTCATTGTCCAGCTTTTGCATGCATAGGAGACTATTGAAAGTACATGGCTTGGGTCAGGTGCACCTTAGCCCTCAAGGTAACATCTTTGCTTTTTAACACTTTAAATAAGTCTTTTGCAGCAGATTTGTCCAATGCATTACATTGTTTGATTTCTTGACTACTGCTTCCATGGACGTTGATTGTGGATCCAAGTAAAATGAAATTCTTGACAACTTCAATCTTTTCTCCATTTATCATGATGTTGCTTATTGGTCTGCTTATGAGGATTTTTGTTTTCTTTATGTTAAGGTGTAATCCATCTGAAGGCTGTAGTCTTTGATCTTCATCAGTAAGTGCTTCAAGTCCTCTTCACTTTCAGCAAGCAAAGTTGTGTTATCTGCATATGCAGGTTGTTAATGAGTCTTCCTCCAATCCTGATGCCACGTTCTTCTTCATATAGTCCAGCTTCTTGGGTTATTTGCTCAGCATATAGATTGAATAAGTATGGTGAAAGGATACAACCCTGACGCACACCTTTACTGACTTTAAACAACGCAGTATCCTCTTGTTCTGTTCTATCTACAGGTTCTGCATGAGCACAATTAAGTGTTTTGGAATTGCTATTCTTTTCAATGTTGCCCATAATTTGTTATGATCCACATAGTAGAATGCTTTGCATAGTTAATAAAACGCAGGTAAACATCTTTCTGGTATTCTCTGACATCAGCAATGATATCCGTTGTTCCACATCCTCTTCTGAATCCGCCTTGAATTTTGGGCAGTTCCCTGTCGATGTACTGCTGCAACTGTTTTTGAATTATCTTCAGCAAAACTTTACTTGTGTGTGATATTGTTCGATAATTTCCACATTATGTTAGATCACCTTTCTTTGGAATGGGTACCAATAAGGATCTCTTCTGGTCAGTTGGCCAGGTAGCTGTCTTCCAAATTTCTTGGCACAGAGA
Organism: Dugong dugon; assembly: GCA_030035585.1. NCBI lineage: Eukaryota > Metazoa > Chordata > Mammalia > Sirenia > Dugongidae > Dugong > Dugong dugon. Next base: position 36,690,353 of record CM057471.1, on the reverse strand, counting down.
AGTGAGTGCTTCTAGCATTGCATCCATTTGTTGAAACATCTCAACTGGTATTTCGTCAATTCCTGGAGTCTTTTTTTTTTTTGCCAATGCCCTCAGGTCAGCTTGGACCTCTTCCTTCAGTACCAACCATTCTTGATCGTATGTTACCTCCTGAAATGACTGAACATTTACCAACTCTTTTTGGTATAGTGACTGTGTGTTCTTTCCACCTTCTTTTGATGCTTCCTGTGTCATTCAATATTTTGCCCATAGAATCCTTCAGTATTGCAACTCGAAGCTTGAATTTTTAATCCAGTTCTTTCAACTTGAGAAATGCTGACCATGTTCTTCCCTTTTGGTTTTCTAACTCCATGTCTTTGCCCATTTCATTATAATACTTTGTTTTCTCGAGCTGCCCTTTGAAATCTTCTGCTTAGCTCTTTTACTTCATCATTTCTTCCATTTGCTTTAGCTACTCTGTGTTCAAGAGCAAGTTTCAGAGTCTCTTCTGACATCCATCTTGCTCTTTTGTTTCTTTCCTGCCTTTTTTTAAAGACCTTTTGTTTTCTTCATGTATTATGTCCTTAATGTCATTCCACAACTCGTCTGGTCTTTGGTCATTAGTAGGCAATGCATCAAATCTATTCTTGAGATTGTCTCTAAATTTAGGTGGGGTATATTCAAGGTTATACTTTAGCTTTTGTGGACTTGTTTTCATTTTCTTCAGCTTCAGCTTGAACTTGTATATGAACAATTCTTGGTCTGTTTCTCAGTCATCCCCTGGCCTTGTTCTGACTGATGATATTGAGCGTCTCCATTGTCTCTTTCCACAGATGTAGTCAACTTGTTGCCATATCTGTGATACTAACAGCTATTAAAAAAATGAGTTCGTTCTGCTTCTTTAAGGTAAAGACGACGTTTTTATCAATGAGAGAGAAATTATCTGCTTTTCAAAGGAACTCTTGCTAAGGGAGACTGGAGAATACCAAAGACACAAAGGAAAGATTAGTCCAAAGGACTTATGGTGCACAACTACCACAGTCTCCACCAGACTTAGTCTAGCACAACTAGGTAGTTAGATAGAGGATCCCAGACAGAGCTGGAGAAAATTGTAGAACAAAATTCTAACTCACACACACAAAAAGACCAGACTTACTGCTCTGACAGAGACCGGAGGAACCCTGAGAGTATGGCCTCCTGATACCCTTTTAACTTAGCACTGAAATCACTGCTGAGGTTCTCCCTTCAGCCAAAGATGAGACAGACCAATAAAACAAAATGAGACCAAATGGGCACACCAGCCCAGGGCTAGGCCCAAGAAGGCAGGAGTGGACAGGAAAGCTGGTAACAGGGAACCTAAGGTTGAGAAGGGGAGAGTGTTGATGCATCATTGGGTTGGCAACTAATGTCACAAAACAATGTGTATTAATAGTTTAATAAGAAACTAATTTGCTCTGCAAACCTTCAGCTAAAGTACAAAAAAAAAAGAAAAAAAAAAAAACTCTTGCTATAGAGAATACCTTAAAAATGGATGTTTGTAAATGTTTTTATCATTATGTTATTCTGTTGTTGAAAATGATATGTCTTACCCATAAAATTCTTGATAGTTCTGCACTTCAAAAAACAGAATTTCTAACTGGTTTGAAAATTTCCAGGAAAAAATGTCAGTAGTTTGATTAATTTGCAACAAACTGACTGACATCCAAGAAGGTGGAGTTTACAAGCCTAATTTTAACAATGTCCTTTGCATAATTGGTATTTGGGATTTAAAAAATTATGACATTGAAAGCCCAACCAATGATTCATTTTTTTAAAAAATAAAATTTATTGTTGTTGTTGTTATTGTTCAGAATATACACAACAGAACATACACCAATTCTACATGTACAATTTAGTAACGCTGATTTTGTCATTATCAGTTAGATTTTCAGCTGTTCAGCCATTACAACCAAATATTGGAATAAAAAAAATGTAGCATTAGACATGTAGATTTTTGTTGAATGAAATCTTCTAAATGAATAATAAAAATTAAAATGTTTTAATTAATCATTTTTGTTATTGGAGATAAAAAGAGATAAAAAGGTTTTTATATTAGTCGTAAAATAAAAAAATTGAAGAAATATTTTAACTCATCTTTTAAAATAAAAAAAGATTTAGACATTACATTCATGTATTTTACAAATAAATATAATTTATGAATATAGTTTAGAAATAAAAACACATCTATTGAAAGTGTATAGTTAAACTTTTTTACTGATAGGCATGTACAATCTAAAAAGTCCAGAGATTATGCTCTGTACACTTACTGTGGCTCAATCCCAAATCCACTTCCGGTCCAATCAACTTGCGACCCACGGAGGAGGGTTGCATATTACAGGCATTCTTAATATCTGAGTGTTCATTATCCCAGTCGAAACAATTATAAGTCTTCATAGGGAAATATAATTTATCATCACATGAAAATCAGCTTGCAAAATTTGTCTTCTTGAAGTATCCACCCTGCTTAATGCTAGAACCTACCTCTCCTCACCTATCAACGTATTTTTCCAGTCAGTTTCACTGATGGATGTTGTAACATCCGCCAATATAAATGCAAACACAAGGTAGATAGGTGGTGAAGTGAAATTGTCACCCTTGCAAAAATTTCAGGATTTCATGAAGTTGAAGAAAATGATGTTGGGGTATTGTTCAAATCACACACAAATGAGACTTGGGAAAGGTTATTTAACAACTAAAGAAGAGACAGTCAACAAGAGTTGCAACATGATAGATCTTCAAAGCAAATTATTTGAATATCAAAGGATGTTGATGTTGATAAATTAATAAGCCCTTGGATATTTTTGTAGAAGTGACCTTCTGTATTGTCATATTGCAAAAATCAAGTATGAAGTGAAGGATATTGTATGATGCTATTATACCCTATTTGTTGAAAAAAATTAGGTCCCCCACAGCATAAATATTTGAGTTGTTCAAAGACTTAGCACATGGTTGTAGCAATTAATACATAATAAAAATAAACTTATTTTTATAAATTTAATTTCATTTTTTAGGTAAAGTCAAAATCAAATGTTTTTTCCCCATATATTTACTATGGGATTTTGTTCCTGTTTGAGGATCTGATCCTCAGTTGGGAAAGGAGAAGGTCCCGGACACAGGGCTGATCTTTCTATTCAGGCCTTGACAACTTCTTTAAATAATCCCTGACCATTTGCCTATTCATACCTGACCAAGCTTGAACTCTAACCCTTCAGGATCTATCTGGGTGTCTGATTTGTTGATGTAAAAAAATTAATTGGAACCAAGGTGTTTATGAAAGACAATGGTTCAAAATGTTATTCTTTTCTGAAAATACCTTTGTTTGAATAGCAATGCTTAAGTGCCTAAAACCAGGGGGTGAAAATGGAAGAGGTTTGGAGATTATGAGGGTTGATTACGAGCAGGATGGCTTTTCAGGCCCACTGTAAGTCTTCTCTCCTTGCTCTTTGCAGAAGGCCAGTTCTGCTGTCAGCTTGTCTCTGCACCATCAACTCTGACGCCTCTTGTTGGCCTTGGGGTTAGGATCTTTGGGCACCCATAACCAAATTGACATTTTGACCCTAACCGTCCCAATGACCCAAACCAGCAAAACCCAAACACACTGCTGTCAAGTTAATTCTGACTCACAGTGACCCAATAGGACTGAATAGAGCGGCCCCATAGGATTTCCAAGGCTGTAATCTTTACAGAAGCAAACTGCCTAGCTTTCTCCTGTTGGAGAACTGGTGAGTTTGAAGCGCCAACCTTTTGGTTAGCAGTTGAGCACTTCAACCACTGCACCACCAGGGCTCCTCTCCCGAAGACCAGGAGTGGCAAATAGATTTTATCTTATATGACAGCTAAAGTCCATTTGGAGTGACTGCCTGGAGCACTGTAATGAGAAGGTTTCTTGGGCCACACCTGGTTCAGCAGGAAAGATTATATCGATTAATGATGTCTGTCATCATTACTGGAGGTGGGATCTCAGCACGCATGCCATGTACTTGCTATCTTTGTCCAGATTGTGCCATGACAGCGAATATCCCTGCTCCACATCAGGAAAGTCATTTGTCATCATTTAGCCCTCTGCTTCTCTAACTGCCCTGGAGTTTGCAAGGAAGCCCCAAGACCACAAGAAGCCTCAAACATAGCTGTTCTGATGGCAACTCTATAGATTAGAACAAATTAGGGTCAGGAACAAGGATGGAGTACATTTAAGAGATAGAGCAGGATAAGGGTGGGAGTGGAGTTCAGGTTAATGCTCAAGACCTGGCTGGGATGGGAAAGAGCATGGTCTCGTTAGGGTGGTGGTTAGTGTTTACTTAGGCTTGGGAAGACTGGGAGGGAGCTGTCAGGTCAGCAACCATAGTCTCAAAGAGTGGCTCTGATAAGGAGGCCTGTGGAGCTGGATGGGGAACCCCAGGCTTTGTCTTCCACTGTATCCCCAGTGCCCACCATAGTGCCTGGAACCCAGGAGGGACTCGAGATTCAATGGGTGAATAAATGTAGAGTGAGAGCTGGGATGGAAGGAATATTAGCCCTAGCTCTTGATTGCTCACCACAGCTGAGGATTTCCTGTTGAATTCTCAGGACTCCCAACAGGTACTAGTGTGCACCTTATGCATATAACCATGACTGTGCATAAAAGATTAATAGCACCATCTTGGGGTACACAGAATAGCTCACTATTCCTACGGATTAAGCTACATTCAATTGATTCCATGAAAGGGCTTTTATTAGGGAGACTTGCTATAGAGCACCAAGGTATGAAATTGTCAAACACTGTGCTCTAGACACAAAGACTATTTCAGATTTGGTCATTCATCCTTTAAAACATACCCAGAGTAGACATTTTTGGACAGTTCAAGCTTAGGCAAGATATTATCATTTTTTTCCCTGTCACTTCTAACACTGTGTGCTTTTATACCTTTTGTACTGTCAGGGAAATTTGAGTAGCTTTCAGAGTTAGGGAGCCCTGGTTGCACAGTGGTTAAGAGCTCGGCTACTAACCAAAAGGTCGGCAGTTTGAATCCACCAGCCACTCCTTGGAAACCCTCTGGGGCAGTTCTACTCTGTACTATAGGGTTGCTGTGAGTCTTAATCAACCTGATGAAAATGGGTTTTTTCAGAGTTAGGAGCTTCCGGGGCAATTCTGCTAGGAAAAAACCCCAAGGGGGAAACCGTGAAGGCTAAAGACTATTATTTTAGCCAACACACAGAAGAACATTAAGAAGTAAAGCTGTTTGCTGTGTTTTTTATTGGACTCTACCTGTAGTTAGCTTCACACCTGAGCCCCAAGGTCTCTATAGGAATGAGGTGTGCCTCATCAAAGTGTAATCTTTATAAAGCCTGTGCCCTCGTGGGATGGTCTCAGAGCACTGTTGTTAAAATAACACAGTCCAGCATTCAAAAGTAATTTCCAAAGATTGCAGCCCTTGACTTGCCTTTCTTGAACTCTGCAAGGGGAGATGAGACCACAGCAATACTTCTTTAACATGTCCTCTTTCTTCCGTCCATTTCCCTGAAACTGAAGCTGCTGCTCCCACCTCTTCCTTACCCCTCCCTCCAGCCTCCCCCTTATACTTCTTGTCCTCCTTAGCAGCCCTTTCCTCTACGTTACGAGGTCCAAGAGAACTTATTTAGGAAAGCAGGACTATCCACAGGTGAGGCGGGGAGGGTCAAGACAGAATTTTCCTAAGCATGGGAGGAGGAGAAAGGCTGGGAACTAACACACACCAACTATTTTCACTATTTAACACGCATGAACTACATCATGCATACCCCTTAAAGATTCACTTTCAGGTTGTTGAATCTAGTGGATTGCAACTGGATTGTGTTGTGGTCACTGGGAAAAGAAGGATTGCATTGCAGCTCTCTCACTGGGGAGCCTCTCACTATGAAGAACCTCCTTCACCCACACCCGAGTCTATCTCCGGGATCCCAATGCTCCTAGTTATGTCTCTCTGGGTTGAGAGGTGGTGCTCTGGGCCATGCGTTTTGGTAACTGGCTCTGGATTCCTGCCAATCTGCTCCTGGGATGTGTTTGTCTTGGCCTCTTTCCCATGGGCATTGGGGATGTACCCAGTACATGGCACCTTTTGTTTTGTTTTTTTGAATTTTATTCCCATACAAAAATTTATACACACATTGTTATATGACCCTAATTGCTCTCCCCATACTGTGACAGCACACTCCTCCTTTCTACCCCTGATTCCCCATGTCCGTTCAACCAGCTTCTAACCCTCTCTGCCTTCCCATCTTACCTCCGGACAGAAGTTGCCTGTTTAGTCTCTTGTATCTACTTGAGCTAAGCGTCACCTCCTCACGAGTATCACTTTATGTCCCACAGTCCAGTCCAATCCCTGTCTGAAGAGTTGGCCTCGGAAACTGTTTTAGTTCTGGGTTGACAGAGAATCCAGGGGCCATGTTTTCCGGGGTTCCTCCAGTCTCAGTCAGACCATTAAGTCTGGTCTTTTTACTAGAATTTGAATTCTGCACCCCACCTTTCTCCTGCTCCATCGGGGATTCTCTGTTGTGTTCCCTGTCAGGGTGGTCATTGCTGGTAGCCGGGCACCATCTAGTTCTTCTGGTCTCAGGCTGATGAAATCTCTGGTTTATGTGGCCCTTTCTGTCTCTTGGGCTACTGCTTTCCTTGTGTCTTTCGTGTTCTTCATTCTCTTTTACTCCAGGTGGTTGGGGCCAATTGATGCATCTTAGATGGCCATTTGCAAGCTCTTAAGACCCCAGATGCCACTCACCAAACTAGGATGCAGAACATTTTCTTAATAAGATTTGTTATGCCAGTTGACCTAGATGTCCCCTGAAAACATGGTCCCCAGACCCCTACCCCTGCTACTCAGTCCCCAAAGTGTTTGATTGTATTCAGGAAACTTCTTAGCTTTGGTTTGGTCCAGTTGTGCTGACTTCCCCTGTAGTGTGTGCTGTCCTTCCCTTCACGTAAGATAATTCTTATCTACTATCTAGTTAGTAAATAACACTCACCCTCCCTCCCCACCCTCGTAACTATCAAAGAATGTTTTCTTCTGTGTTTAAACCTTTTCTTGAGTTCTTATAATAGTGGTCTTATACAATATTTGTCCTTCTGTGACTGACTAAATTCACTCAGCATAATGCCTTACAGATTCCTCCATGTTATAAGATGTTTCACAGCTTCGTCGTTGTTCTTTATCATTGTGTAGTATTCCATTGTGTGGATATACCATAATTTGTTTATCCATTCATCCGTTGATGGGCACCTAGGTTGTTTCCATCTTTTTGCTATTGTGAACAGTGCTGCAATGAACATGGGTGTGCATATATCTGTTCATGTGATGGCTCTTGTTTCTCTGGGATATATTCCAAGGAGCGGGAATATGGCACCTTTTGGGATGACTGTCTTTCTCCTCCACTCCACTTATGACCCTCTTCTGAAGTGGGTCTTCAGTTCACACATTCAGTTGATAATTAAGTCCAAAGTCTATTTTGCAACAGTGTGAGGCAGTTTTGGGAATATCAGTACACATAGGTGGGTAAATTACAGTATCGTTGTTGTTAGGTGCCATACAGTCGATTTCGACTCATAGCGACGCTATGCAACAGTATAGATCTTCACTAATTAGTCTGTTGCTTTTACAGCCCCTGCTTTGTTTTACCCCCAGAGCCACCTTTAAGCCAAATGCTGGTCTTTGTTTACATGCAGCCTTCCAGGTGGATTTTAACATTTTCTCCATCACCTCCATCCACAGCTTCTCAGTGGAGTTTTCTTTTGACAGGAAAATTTCTTCTTGCTTGCCATTCCTTGATCTCAAATCTTTTCTTTCTTTTTTAGACAAAACATTTCCTCATTTTACATGGATGTCAAAGGTGCATGCTTACTGTAGAAATTAAGAAAATACAAAAAACTGTAAAGAACAATTCAAATTTCCACAGTTCTGGGAAAAACCACGAAGTTTGGTAAATTTCCTTCACTTTTACATAACTGCAAGTATAATGTATATTTAGATCTGTATTCTGACCTCCGCTTATCTTTTCTTCTGATTTAACCTGTACCAACCCTTAGCAAAGTCATGATGCTGTTATCACATTGCTATTTGTGCTTATATGCACCTGTGCATACGCACATACTTACACATACACACACTCTCTACCTGGCATCTTTGGGTCAAGTGCTGACCCCCTGGCCACTCCTCAACTTGATTCACAACACTCTACATTTTGGCCCCCTTTTTCTAGATAGTTACTTTTTTTTCTTAACTTCTGTCCCTGTTCTCTTCCCCTTTCTAAAACTTTAAGGATACTGTCATAGATTGAATTGTGTCCCCCCACAATATGTGTCAACCTGACTAGGCCATGATTCCTGCTATTGTGTGGTTGTTCTCCATTTTGTGATCTGTTGTAATTATCCTCTATTTTGTGATGTGCTATAAATGCTAACCTCTGTATGTTAATGAGGCAGGATCAGTGTGGGGTGTATCTTGAGTCACAGCCTTACAAGAGAGTGTGACTCCAGTCATACCATCACTCAAGTCACACCCTTAAGTCACACCCTTTCTTAAGCCACACCCTTACTTGAGTCACACCCTTGCCTGAGACACACCTTTTATCTTACAAGAGATAAAAGGAGAGAGAAGCAAGGAGAGGGAGGAGGGACTTCACTACCACCAAGAAAGGAGAGCTGAGAGAGGTGCGTGTTCTTTGGACCCAGGATCCCTGTGCTGAGAACCTCCTACATTCAGGGAAAGACTGATGCCAAGACACATGGAGATCTCCAAGGAACACTGGGCCCATAGATGTTGAAAGGAGACAAGGACCTTCTCCCAGAACCAACACAGAGAGAAAGCCTTCCCCTAGAGCTGGTACGCAGAATTCAGGCTTCTAGCCTCCTAACCTAAATTGTGAGAGAATAAATTTCTGTTTGTTAAGGCCATCCACTTGTGGTATATCTGTTATAGCAGCACTAGATAACTAAGACAGATACATATGGATTCTGGCTGATTAAAGGAATTATTATATGATGTCTAAAGCCTAATTTTAAATTGAGTAACAGACATAGCACTATGAACACATATGAGGGAGGCCCTCAAAAAACCACCCATTGCCGTCGAGTCGATTCTGACTCATAGCTACCCTACAGGACAGAGTAGAACTGCCGCATACGGTTTCCAAGGAGTGCAGATGGATTTGAACTGCTGACCATAATTCCCTTATGATCCACTTCCTGTGGTATTCAAAATCTTGGTCTCTACTCTCATCCAGCCTTACCTCAATTGCTTATTCTTAAGAGGACTGTAGCATCCATAAATTGCTAGGAAACAAGGTCTGAACACCCAAAGAGAGTTTCCTGTTATTCTCTTGTAAAATGATGGTGAAGAGATTTGATAAAAGCTTGAAAGAACAGCTACCAAGGCCTCCACCGGACTGAGTCCAGTACAGCTAGATGGTGCCCAGCTACCATCACTGACTGCTCTGACCAGGATCACAACAGAGGGTTCTGGACAGAGCTGGAGAAGGATGTAGAACATAATTCTAAGTCACAAAAAAAAGACAAGATTTACTGGCCTAAAGGAGACTGAAGAAACCACAAGAGTATGGCCCCCAGACACCCTTTTAGCTCAGTGGTGAAGTTATCTCCGAGGTTCACCATTCAGTCTGGGAGTGGACAGCCCTGTAAAAGCAAATGGGACTGATGAGGTACAGTAGTCCAGTGACAAGGGCCAGAAGGCAGAAGGGGACAAGGAAGCTGGTGATAGGGAACCCAAGGTTGAGTAAGGATATTGTTGATGTGTTGTGAGATTGTTAACCATCGCCATAGGGCAACATGTGTAGTAACTATTAAATGAGAAACTATTTTGTTCTGTAAGCCTTCATCTTAAGTGAGAATAGCAGCACAATTGGAAGACCATAGTTGATGTCACTGAACTGTGTATGTAGAAATTTTTGAAATGGTGTATCTTTGGCTATGTGTATTTTCACCAAAAAAAAAAGGTCGAGAAGTTAGAGGGTTGACATGTTGTGGGGTTGTTAACCAATGTCATAAAACAATATGTGTACTACTGTTTCATGAGAAACTATTTGTTCTGTAAGCCTCCACCAGAAGTACAATAATAAAAAAAAAAGCTTGAATGAATTTTTAGTCTAGGATGTTCTTTTCTTAAGCTATAATTGCTGTTTTCTCGTAGCTCTCGAAGTGATTCTGCCAAACAACAGAAACTTTAGTTGTCATATGTGCATTACTGATATTTTATCAGAAAAATTTTTCCTTTAAATGTGTGATTTAAATAAGAATTTCTGCATCATTAAAGGTGATTTTATTTTGTTTTGAGATCAGTTTTACATAACGTTCAGGGGGGAAGATTCACTTTAAAGGTGATCTTTCTGGGATGCATTTGTTCCATAAAGGTGGTGCATCTGATTGCAGCAAATAAGAGAAGACCACAAAATACCCAATTTTAAAATTGTTAAATCAAATTCTTGGTTATTAGAGTATATTGCTTAAATGATATGTATTTGATCTTTAAAATTTACTAGAGGAAGAAAGATTAAATGGTTTTAGCAGGGATTTAGGTAGGACATGAGATGCTTTGAAAAGTTCAGAGAAACCAGTGTCTGTGGCCATAGGCAGGAGAAGTCTTATCTCGGGATCTATAAGAAGAGAGCAGACAATCTGTCTCCAGCATATTTGTCCTTCAAGAACCAACCCCATGATTCAGGGATGCTTGTTTCTAATCAGTCATATGCCCTGCAGGTGACTATGAACCTTGGTTTTGAGTATTTTAATCTGGATGATGGATGTTGTTATATGATTAATAGAAAATAAATATGGTTTCATGAGCTATGTTTTTTTCTTGCTGTCATATATACTCCAAAGAGGTTAACTGGTTCTACTTATTCTAGTAGAAAGATCAGATTCAATTTGTACTACACTGAAAAGCCGTGGGGTATTTATCACCTACCACATTTTTATCCTCTGTACTAGAATTGGATCTTGGCTGAAAGCAGAGAATACCAGAAAGATGTTCATCTGTGTTTTATTGACTATGCAAAGACATTCGACTGTGTGGGTCATAACAAATTTAGATAGCATTGAGAAGAATGGGAATTCTTAATTCTTAATTGTGCTCATTTGGAACTTGTGCATAGACCAAGAGGCAGTTGTTGGAACAGAAAAGGGATACGGAGTGGTTTAAAATCAGGAAAAGAGTGCGTCAAGGTTGTATCTTTTCACCATACTTATTCTCTCTGTATGCTGAGCAAATAATCTGAGAAGCCAGACTACATGAAGGAGAATGAGGTATCAGGATTGGAGAAAGACTAATTAACAACCTGTGCTATGCAGATGACACAACCTTGCTTGCTGAAAGTGAAGAGGACTTGAAGCATTTACTGATAAAGATCAAAGATTACAGCCTTCGGTATGGATTACACCTCAACATAAAGAAAACAAAAATCCTCAGAACTGGACCAATAAGCAAAATTATGACAAATAGAGAAAAGATTGAAGTTGTCAAGGACTTCATTTTACTTGGATCCACAATCAACGACTTTGGAAGCAGCAGTCAAGAAATCAAATCATGCATTACATTGGGCAAACCTGCTGCAAAAGACCTCTTTAAGGTGTAAGAAAGCAAAGATGTCATCTTGAGGGCTAAGGAAGTCCTGACCCAAGCCATGGTATTTTCAATTGCCTGATATGCATGTGAAAGCTGGACAACGAATAAGGAAGACCAAAGAAGAATTGATGCCTTTGAATTATGGTGTTGGTGAAGAATATTGAATATACTGTGGACTGCCAGAAGAATGAACAAATCTGTCTTGGAAGAAGTCCAGCCAGAATGATCCTTAGAAGATACTATGTAATTACTAAAGGTGTTTCTTGTTCTGTGGCCTTGTGTGAGATGCTACCTAAAAGCACTCTCCATTAGAATGTGTAGAGTGTCTGCCTGGACAACCAGAGGTGAGGCTTTGCAACACTTGCTGGGTCCTGGGGCCAAGACTGGCTGTAGGAGGTCAGACAAGGGAACTCTGCAGACAGTATCAGGGAAGCCAGACCAAGAACCAAGATGAGTTGAACATCAATCTGAAGGACTTGGACAGAGAGGCAAAATCAGATTTGAGGCAATGAGACTTCAAGTAGAGACACAGAGATGAAGCAAGTGGTCTTGGAATATTGGGTAGGAGGCATCCCTGGACAGAGTCCCTGAGATGCTAGATGGACATCAAACCAAAACCAAACCAAACCCATTGCTGTGGAGTCAATTCCAACTCCGACCCTATAGGACAGAGTAAAACTGTCTCATAGGGTTTCTAAGGAGTGCCTGGTAGATTCTAATTACTGACCTTTTGGTTAGCAGCCATAGCTCTTAACCACTGCACCACCAGGGCTCCTAGATGGATGGACACAGGGGGATTTTAAAAACAATTAATTTTTTTATTGTAGTAAATATATATGTAACAAAACATTTGACATTTCAACAATCTTCACATGTATAGTTCAGTGACATTAGTTATGTTCATCATGTTATTCAACCACAATCCTTATCTGTTCCTAAATTACACCATCACCCTTAACAGAAGCTCAGTGTCCCCTAAGCACTGAGTCCTCCCTTCTCCCTCCCTCCCGCCTGCCCTGGTAACAATTAATAAACTTGAGTCTGTATACACTTGCCTATTCTAAATATTTCAAATAAGTGGTATCATATGATATTTGTTCTTTTGGGACACAGAGGTTTTTATGAGGCAAATTCGTCTTTACCCAGGATGCTCAGCTCTGAGGACATAGAGTCCCTTTGGGTAGAAACTTTTTCTGCATACATGTCCCATAACCCACCCCTCTCAGGAGCTTGCTTTATTTTCTGCTGTAGGCCCAAGAAATCTCCCTTGAACTCAAATAAGGTTCAAGCTTTCCTTTCCCAACTTGCAGAGAAGCAAGTTCTAGAATTGGCTGTGGCTTCAGCAGGTACCATCAATATGTTGCCTCAGTAATCTAGCTCCCCTAGGACTCCCTAAAGTCTTGGCATTGATGCCAAGAGTCACAGGCTCAGCCCTCCAGGAAGCAGGTTTGTCATTAGTACCAGCCCTCGGGATTCATAAGCTGATCCCTGCAGCTTTTCCTCTTGATGGCATCCGAGGGCACAGAAGGTAAGGACTTCCTGCCAGATGGTCTCACCTTAGGCTCTGTGCAGGAAGTGCTCACAGGGCCTTTGATCCTTTAAAGAATTGCCCATTTTGGATGCCAAGTGTATCACTTGAATACAAGAAGTTTAACAGAATTAGCAGCAGTCCGTGTGCCTGGACGCAAGATAGTTTTTAACCTACAATATTTTTAGGATCATGCCCGTGCACCCCAACACTCCTTGAGGCGATTAAAACCATGCCTTTGGCAATGTGGCAGCCTGCAGCTCCTGTTCTGCCAGAATTTGAGTTTTTTAGAGCACTTTCTCATCATGCCTGGCAGAGATCAAGTCTGACTGGTGTGGAGAGAGGAAGCTTCCGATGGGGTCCTTTTGAATTTCTGGTCATCTATGATCCCTGGTGCATTGCAGGCCATGTGGGCACCTATTATGGTAGGGCCCACAGTGCTCCCCAGCAAATTCATTTTTTTCCCAAACCAGTGGGGTTCATTTACTGGGCAAATTCAGCAAATAGAAGAAACTATTAGAAGAAATGATAGAATCCTTGGGTAGTGCAAACGGTTAACGTGCTTGGCTGCTAACCAAAAGACTGGAGGTTTGAGTCCACCAGAGACACCTTGGAAGAAAGTCCTGGTGCTCTACTTCCAAAAAATCAGCCTTTGAAAACCCTATGGACAACGTGATGAACATAATTAATGTAACTGACCTATACATGTGAAGATTGTTGAAATGTCGAATGTTTTGTTACATATGTATTTACCACAATTAAAAAAATGCATTAAAAAAAAAAACACCTTTGGAGCACAGTTCAACTCTGACACATGGGTCGCCATGAGTCGGAATCCACTCAATGGCAACTGGCAGTGGTGGATATAAATGGTTAGGCCACAGGGAACAATCTTATTAAAAGATATCTTGGCAGCCTGCCTGGAGAAATTTAGGCAATGAGAGACTTGGGACCCTTTAAAGGTTTCCATATACCCTTGGCTCTTCTGGAGGCCTCATCACTTATCATACCAAATATTAAAATGCACACACATCTCAGATTAAGTGTAAAAATTTCCCACAAAAATGTTGAAGTTTTATAATTATACCTTTGAAATTTTTTTTGCCAATGCATGACTGCTTTACAATTGGCTGTGTCTTCTTATCAATCATTGTGCCTACTCAGGAATTCTTGCAGAGCGAGAGAATCTAATCCACAAATTGTTCTCACATGTAATGACATTTTAATAAGCAATAAATTTAACAACGAGGTTGAGAATATTGCAGGCAGTTAGTTAAACATTTATTAACTTCAATTTTTCTGTTCTGTAGTTTGGAGTCAATTCATTTTTTTCCTTTAGGCCCCTGGAAAGCTTGTGGGCTCCAGCCATTGGGCCTGTTGTGCCTAACAGCTCTGTACATAAACAGCCTTGTACCTTTTAAATCTTTTATTCCTGAGCCAAACATCAGAGGGAATTTGACTCTGATGTCCGGGTCAGGAATAAAAGATTTAAAGCGTATGGAAGAGCTGTTTTCAAACATTAGAAGGCCTGTTATGTCAAAGAGGGATAAGACCAACTCCAAAGCAACATATCAAAGAAGGCTTCTTCCCAGGAGATGTGTGGCCTGGAAATGTTCAGGGGAAGCTGGGGGTTGGAGAAGACCAAGAACTTAGAGTCAGAAGATCAGAGTTCAAGTCCCTGTGCCAGTCATTACCTGTGTGACTTTGCCCAAGTCACTTAATCTCTTTGTATTTTAGTATCCTCATCTATAAAATGGAGATGTGTCCTTGCTTTACTTATCACACAGAGTTGCCAAAAATCAAATTGAGATAATCAAACTCTTACTCAAGGTGATAAGTTCTATACAAATGTTAAGCTCTAGTCAAGTGTTAGAGTTCTACCTCCAATTCTAGAGTACTGTTAATGTACAGTGACTCCCAAGATAGTAATAGAGCACCTAATAGTAACAGATTGGGAGGGAATCCACAAAATAAACCATCTAAAATTCGTTAGCACTACTGCCAGGATAATCTTCCACAGCAAGTGACCACCAATAAAAATATAAGGAAAACTTAAAACACATTGGAAAACCCATTGCTACCTACATTTATTGAGTCAAGGCTCTATAAAGGTAGCTTAATATGGCCTTTGAGCTATAGAAATGAAAGATCAGAATTAAACCAAACTCACATGAGGGCCTGGAGAGTACCACCAAGATTTAGAGAAAGGTGAGCGTTCTGCCACATGTATATTTAACTCACCTGCTGAGAAATGCTGACAGGAATAAAGATGAGGGAAAGATAACACTTATATCACACCTCTAACTTTCTGCAAGGGCACTGTTGAAGGTGTCAAATCTTGTTCTCTCTCTCTTTTTTATAGTAACACACGGAAAAAAAAAAAGGAGAAATGGACAAAAGATAGACTCTCCCTTTGGAGGCTGCTGAAAATTGTCGTATTAGATGGGCTGTTTGGGAATCATTACTTCTTACAATGCTCTGCATAGGTCCAGAAGAGCACAGGAAATCACATGTCAAGGTCACTCTGCTCAGCAGAAAATTTCCTTAATGCCACATAATAATGAGTGAAAACTGATGCAAATAAGTCTTTGAGCACCATCCCAACTCCTTAGGACTGTCCGAACTCAAGCTGTTTTCTCTGCCAGCCGCCATCCTCAGTTCAAAGGCTTTAGTACTTTTGACAATGATGGTTGATGGTTTTCTGCTGAAATTCTGTCGGCTGAACTACCCAGCTGGGCTTAGGGTGGGTATCTCCCAGGTTAGAGCCCACCCTGCCCCCCCGAGTGTCTGCAGGTGCCACCCGAAGGCAGGCTGGTTTTTCCCTGGGGATCATGGGAACCTGTTGTCCTTAGGAAACCAACAGTGAGGGCTCTGCCATTTTAGTCAGAAATCTAATTGATATTTGGAGTGATCATGTCTCTGTTATAGTCTGGAAAGATAATCAGGCTCCCAGTCAAGTTTGAATTAAAATATTTCCCCAAATTCATATACAGAGCAGTGAGGGATTGAACACCTCTAGGAGATAAACCAGGCAAATTCTTACAAGGAAAGTCATGAGCCAGTGTTTCCAGGTTATTTTACTCACTAACCAAACCCAAACCCAGTGCTGCCCAGTTGATTGTGACTCAGCCACCCCGCATGGTTTCCGAGGCCGTAAATCTCTATGGAAGCAACTGCCACATCTTTCTCCTGTGGAGCCACTGGTGGTTTCAAACCACCGACTTTTCAGCAGTCAATCGCTTTAATCACTGCGCCACCAGGGCTCCTTATTTTACTCACTACTCTGAGAAAAGGAAGGAGTCTGATATTTACTAGGTGATTACTCTATGCCAGGTGCTGAGCTAGATGCTCTAGTATGTGAGCTAGTCCATATGACAGCTCTGTGAGGTGGCTATTTTTGTCCTCTTGTAGAATGAAGAAACTGAGGCCCAGAGAAGTTGTCACTTACTTATAACAAGTAGTTGAGCTAAACTTCTAAGGAACTTATAACAAGTCCAAAAAAAAAAAAAAAAAAAAAACCAAACCCATTGCCATCGAATTGATTCCAACTCATAGTGACCATATAGGATAGAGTAGAACTTTCTCATAGGGTTTCCAAGGAGCAGCTGGTGGATTTGAACGGCCAACTTTTTGGTTAGCAGCCATAGCTCTCAACCACTGTGCTACCAGGGCTCCTTATAGCAAGTAGTGGAGCTGAAATTCTAATCACCTTTGACCTCAAAGCCTCATGTTCTCTCATGAGGGTCTCTGGAAAAATGCAAAAATTTCACATTATCCCATGAGTCATTTTAGTTCTGCGTGGTGCCCTTCCACAGCCGCCTGCTGTCTAGCAGGGAACTAACTCTTTAGGCAATATTTGGAAAGTGGTGAGTTCTCTCACTAGAGTTATTAAAGGGGAGGCTGGTTTATCACATGTTTACAGTGTTGTAGAGGGATTTGGGCATCTGATAAGGCAGTTTGTGCCAAGATTGGTTTAAGTATTACTGACAGTAAATTTTTAAAAAGCTTTAATAGTTATGCATTCATTTTAATACATACTAGAAATAATTAACCAGTATATTAACTTGTGATTTCATAGATATTATTCTTAGACAATTCTATGTAAAAATACAAGTTATTTTACAGAACACATTAAGTAGATAATAATGGTCTATGGATATACCAAAAATTGTGTTGGTAGCACGGGATTGACTAATGCTTGGGAATCACTGCAATAAGGAACAGACCAATAACCTCTAAGGTCCCTTGCAACTCTGAGAGCCACTGACTCTAAGTACCCTTTGGTCAATTCTCAGTTACTCACAGTTATGTTCAGTAAAATAGAATCCCTAACTAGCTTTCTTCTGCCACCCAGCCCTTTCTCGGGGCATCAAATTTAACGTGCTTGGCTGCTAACCAAAAAGTTGGAGGTTTGAATCCACCCAGAGGCACCAGAGGCATCAGAATGAAGGCGTAGTGATCTACCTTTGAAAAGCAGCCATTGAAAACCTTATAGAGCGCAGTTCTATTCTGACCCCCATGGGGTTGACATGAGTCGGCGTTGGCTTGATGGCAACTGGTTTGGTTTTGGAGCCCTGGTGGTTCAGTGTTTAAGAGCTCAACTGCTAATCAAAAGGTTGGCAGCT
Source organism: Dugong dugon (assembly GCA_030035585.1). Classification (NCBI taxonomy): domain Eukaryota; kingdom Metazoa; phylum Chordata; class Mammalia; order Sirenia; family Dugongidae; genus Dugong; species Dugong dugon. The sequence goes on along the minus strand of CM057471.1, from coordinate 36,672,597 downwards.
CGAATCTACTAGCCGCTCCTTGGAAACCCTACAGGGCAGTTCTACTCTGTCTTATAGGGTTGCTATCAGTCAGAATTGACTCGACGGCAATGGGTTTGTTTGGTTTTTGGGTTTCGTTTTGGTTTCAAACGGGCTCAGGGAATTCAAATTAATTTGAGTCTCAGCCTAACCAAGACCTAATGTAATGTAACAAAAATGAAGGAAAAAGATTTTAGAAGGCCGTCTTTTGGGTTTCTGAGGACCATGGCTATTAGCATGTATAAATGGCATCTATTCACCAAGAAACTATACCCCTGTTTATTTTAAAATCTGATTTAGGAAGTAGCAGCAAGTAGGCGAATTATTTGAACCCAGGTTCTAGTTTCAGCTCATCACCAACCAAGTGTGTGACCTCGGGGAAGTTGTGGCATCTGAAAAGCAGAGCTTGTTCTCCAAGGCGCTTTTGCCCTCTGGCTCTCTGTGAACAAGCCCTAGGCTAACTCAGTTGCTCCAATGTGGTTTGATATTATGGGTTACCTGTCAGTTCAGGGAACCTTATCTTTGTAAGTGGCCATTGAAAACAAAATAGGCGCTCAGAGCTAGGTCTTGGGCAGCATCTGGATAGGAGGCATCAGGAAAGACTTGGGCCAGGAGTGGCTTAGGCAGTGAAGTTGAAATGAATGTGGAGACAGGAATTTACATTTACTGAACACCAAGTACATTCAAGTCACTTTGTGTTCTACCGCATTGAATTCTCAAAGTAATCTTGCACAATAGGTCTTTTTTATCCTGATTTTATAGATAAGAAAATTGAGGCTAAGGTTAAGAACTTTGCCCAAGGTCACTCAGCTACTAAATAAAATAGTGGACCTGAACCTAAATTCAAGCAAACTGTAACCACTGTAAGGAGCCCCGGTGGCGCAGTGATTAAGAGCTTGGCTGCTAACTGAAGAGTCGACGGTTTGAATCCACCAGCTGCTCCGTGAGAGAAAGATGTGGCAGTCTGCTTCTATAAAGATTTGTAGGCTTGGGAACCCTATGGGGCAGTTCTACTCTGTCCTATAGGGTCGCTATGAGTTGGAATTGCCTCGATGACAAGGGGCTTGGTTTGGTAATCACTGTGATTTACTGGCTCTAAGGTTCTAGACAGGCATGGGAGTGCAACCTGTAGATCCAGGTGCAGAGTCCTGTAAGTTTATTGCAGGTGAGGAGGAGCAGGCAGATGTGGTGACCCACCAAGAGTGAGTTTGGCACCCATGGGGGGATGACTGGCAAGGAAGAGCAGATGGATTGTGTTTTTCCAGGTAGGCCTGCTCGATTTAGGGGTCCAGGGCTCACCACAGGCTTGGAGGAACAAGTGCCTATGCTAGGTAAAGCAGGCACAAGTGGCAGCAGGTGGCAGGGAGCTTGGGGATCTTGTGTGGCATGACTGGCAGCTGAGGTATTGCCTAGATTGCAGGTGGCAGAGCTTCTGGGACCAGGGGCCCCCTAAGACTCCACATCAGTCAGAGGCCTGGCCTGCTGGGGGAGCATCTCCCTAAAGGGTCTGCTCTCTTCTTATGATGAGTCTATGTATAGGGGTGGATGGAATCTAAATAGAGACCCTGGTCTGGTCTGAATGGCTTTATAACCGGTTGGTGATGGAAGCTGGCCTCAGTCTTTCTCTTTTTTTAATCTTGTTTCCAGCATGGTGGTTCAGAGCTCAAGCTCTGGGTCACGTGGCCCCAGAGTCACTTATTAACTAGCTATGTGACCTCAGGCAAGTTACATAACTGCTATGAGCCTCAGTTTCCTCATCTGTAAAATGAGGCTAGTAATAGCACCTCCTTATATGGTTTTTGTGGGGATTAAATGAGATCATATAGGTAAAGCAGTTAGCACAGTGACTAGCTCAATAAATGTTAGTTATTCTTGTTATTATCCACTGATAATAATTATGTGGGATTAAGCCCTTCTACTATCAAATGGGAGCCCCGGTGCCATGGTGGTTAAGAGCTACGGCTGCTAACCAAAAGGTCAGCAGTTTGAATCAACCAGCTGCTCCTTGGAAACCTTATGGGGCAGTTCTACTCTGTCCTATAGGGTTGCTTTGAGTAGGAATTGACTCGATGGCAGTGTGTTTGGTACTACCAAGTGCCCTTGGCTTAGTATAGCCAGATGTTTCATTTTAATCACCAACACTATAACATTATTTGAGTTTAATCATAAATTAATTTGAGTCCAAATTGTTGCTCATAACTGTCAAATACTGAGGGAAATGTAAGTGTTGGGCTATCCCTGAAAAGGATTGCAATATGGTCAAATCCCCCATTGTCATTAATGGCCCCTGTCTGCCTTGGGTTCAGGAAAGGAGGAGGCCTCCATTGCTCTGGGCCATGCCTCATCCGTTAGAGGACAAAGGCTGGCCCTGGCTGATGACTATCCCACTTCCCCTCCCATAAAGGCCCCTTCCTATTGCCTGTCTGAGTCTCCGGGGAGCACAGAGGGTTATTCATAGTATCGGCTCTAACCATGGTGCCTGAGGACATAAACATATTTTTAGTATCTCCTTCCTAGGGTCTGGCTGAAAAGGTCATACCTATTTTTTATGCTTAATGTTAACTTCTGAATAAACAGAATGAAGCACTCATTTCTGTTAATAGGGCCCAAGCATTGTCAGCGTCAGAGGGTGTGCGTGGTTTCCTTTGGAATGTCATTTTGCTTATGACCCATAAGGAAAGTGCTTTGTAAACCGCAAAAGAGTTCTAGGCAAGAGTTCTTATGAAGGAAGGAGAATGAGGGACTGTGCCAAAGGCTTCCCTGGGGAACAGGGATCAGGTGAGTTTGGGTAGCTTTAGGTGGGGGCTGAACTAGAACCAGTGAAACTAGATACAGGTTTTAGTTCCATGTTTTCTACCCATTGGAGCTCAGCAGAAGTGGAATGGCATATTGGCAAATGATGAGCACCTCACCCTTGAAAGTATGTAGCAAAGACTGGGAAGCTTCTACCTGTATGTTGGTGACTGGAGTCCCATGGGAGTAGGATACTGGGTGAGGTAGGCTCTGAGGGCCCTTCCGTTGCTAAGATTCAGTGATTCTAGAGGGGGTGGCAGTTGGGGTTCTTCTCCATGTTGGGATTAGACAATGAAAAAGGTAGGACACCAAAAAAAGTAAGGTGAAGCAGCCCTGAGGATAAACCCATCTGTGGCCACATTTTCCTGGGGATGATTTTGTGTTGTAGCTATTAACCAAAAAATTGGCAGTTCAAATCCACCGCTGCTCCTTGGAAACCTTATGGGGCAGTTCTACTCTGTCCTATAGGGTTGCTATGAGTCAGAACTGACTCGACGGCACCTAATAACAGAAACATGTCTTTCTTAATAACCACCAGGGAATTTTATTTGTCTATTATAATGGTTAGATTAAATAGAACTAAAATACATCCCATTTCCTCCCCCCAGATTTCAATAATAACCATCCCTTACATTTATCTCATTGGATCCCAACCTGGCACATTCCTTTTTACACATGAGAAACTGCAGTGGGGTGGCTAAGTCATACAAGGGATGAGCAACCGAGTCCAGACATGAACTTTCTGGTTTCTGATCCAGTGCTCTTTCTTGTAAACCAAATGCCTCCTGCTGTGGGGCAGTGAAAACCTGTGAAAACCAGGGCACTGAGATGAGCAGAAAGTCACACGTGAGCTCAGATGGCCACCTCTTTCAGGTATATGTCCTTTTTTCTCTGGCAAATCACTTGCACATGATAGGTGCTCAGCAAATGTTTGTTGACTTGAACGAAGTGATGCTGTCAGAGCTTGACACCTAGTTTGTGGTCCACAAGTGTTTATTGAAATGAAAGCAGCACAATTTCCAGGGGCTTCAGGGAGCTGTCCACCAATGCTCAGGGCACGTTAAAAGTCCTGTGGCTTTTTAAAATTACGTTCTCTAACTTTGGATTTGTGGGTGGGTTCAACCCTGGGATGGTGACAAAGCCTCCTACATGCTCTGATGGCTCCTGCCTTAACCTCCTTTTGGGGCTTGAACTAAGATGGTTCCCTCTGAGATGCTTCCTAGACATCCCCTCCTACAAAAAAGGGCATTGAGACCAACAAGAGCCTGCTGGCCATTCAGGTTGAGTCATTAGGAGACAACAAGCAGTCCCTCCTCCTGCTGTGGCCCTGCAGCATCCCTGCATGAGAGCCATCCCGTCTCCTGTGATTAACCGACTGCAGCTTTGTTGTGATCAGCAGAGCTCCCGGTCCAGGGAGTGGCTGGGTTTCAAACCCGGCTCCTTGGAAATGCATAATTGGGTTACACCTGTCAAGAGGTAATAGAGAAAGACTCATTGATATTTTTGAAGTGCAACTTTGTGCTTTTGATGTCTAGTAGATAGCATATTGGAGCTTTCTCATTTTGCAGCCCAGTCTACAGGAGGCATATGAAAGGTATTTATAGCTTTCAGAACTGTGATCTTACTCCTTCCTAATAGGTGGGTAGTCCTTTTCCATTTTTTTCTGTGAATCACCCAGGACTCAGAGTCATTGTGATTGACTATGAGATGGGCTTCAGTCATCCTGAAGATTTTTAGATGGCTTGGGAGACACATAATACCATGTAAAAGATAGCTGCTTTCTTCCCTTTGGTTTGGGGAATAGGCTAAAAAAAAAATGTTAATAGATGGAAAGGTATTTAGATATTTATTCTCTGCCAGCAGTGCTAAGAGAAGATTACTGGCTTCTAGAGTGAGCAGTTCTAGGAGGAGAGTGAGAGATCACAGCTAGGAGCTCCACCGGCCTTAAAGATGCAGACATTTACCTAGTCTAGGGGGGTGGAAAGACAAGACCCTAGGTAGGGAGTGGTGGTTAAGAACCCTGACTTTGGAGTTAAGTAATTCAGTTCAGATTGTACCTCTGTCACTCATTAGGTGGATGAAATTAGGGAAATCACATATCTTTTGAGTCTCAACTTCCGTATCTGTTTTACAGGGATGATGGTATGTACTGCATTGGCTTGTAGCACATTATTATAAATTCTAATGCTAATAAGCTGCACAAACTTGAGCAAGTCACATTACTTCTCTAGGCCTCAGTTTCCTTATTCGAAAGGCATTAGAGTCGATGATTCTCTATGTCAGTCAGGATCCAGTCAGGAGACACAAATCATACCAGTTATTTTAACAGACAGTTAATATAAACAATTCTTAACCAGCCATTAGAGAACTGGAAAGGCAAACAGGAGCGCTAAGGGTCCACAGAGGTAGCAACTGCAAGAAACAGCTACTACCCTTAGGGCTGCAGGGACAGAGGGATGAGGTTGGGACTATTAAAACTTCGAAGCCTAAATATTTGCAGTAACTGTTAAATGAGAAACTATTTTGTTCTGTAAGCCTTCATCTTAAGTGAGAATAACAGCACAATTGGAAGAGCGTAGTCAATGTCACTGAACTGTGCATGTAGAAATTTTTGAAACGGTGTATCTTTGGCTATGTGTATTTTCATCAAAAAAAAAAAAAGGGTTGGGAAATTAGAGGGTTAATATGTTGTGGGGTTGTTAACGAATGTCATAAAACAACATGTGTACTACTGTTTCATGAGAAACTATTTGTTCTGTAAGCCTTCACCTGAAGTACAATAAAATATAAATAAATAAATAAATAAATAATTCTACAATTAAAAAAAAAAAAACAAAAAACTTAGAAGCCTAGAGGAGTAGCTTGGCAGGGCTGGGACCCAGAGCTCTCAGAAAGGGGTGCTACGGTGGGTGCTGGTGTCTCTAGGACTGAGGGGGTGCAGCGTGGCTGGTTCTGAGAAAACTGCAAATAGAAATCACTGTGCTGTAGGAACTGCTGTGCCCGGGGTAAAGAAGAAGACTTGCTGGGACCTTGCTGACCTAACTGAGAAGTAGGCAGGAAGTAGCACTCCCTTCTTCTTCTTTTCAGTCTCCCTCTAGGGCCCCTCCCGGGGAAACCTCATAGGGAGCAAGCAGCCAGCAAAGGATAAATGGAGTGTGCAGAGTCCCATCCCCAGCATCACAAAGCAGAGGTGTGATGGTGGGCTTGCAGCTGAGAGACAACAGCTTAGTAACTGCTATAATCTCTAAGGTTCCCTCCAGGTCTGAGTCCATGAGTCAGGTTCTGAATTCCATGCAGAGAACAGCTGAACCCTTTGTATGTGGGTTATTGGAGAACTAGCATGGTATGGTAGAATGAGTTTGAGCTTTTGGAGTCAGACAGACCTATCTTGGACAAGTTACTCTGAAATTCCCTGAGCCTCATTTTCTCTTCTGTGAAATGATGATGCAGATACCTATCTCACAGGGTTCTTGTGATGACTAAATGAGAAGATGCATGAAAAGTTCCAGGCAGGGGTCTGACACATAAACGGCAGCCATTATTATCATTAGGGGTTCTCATTTAGTGAATGTCTGCTGATGTATTTGTTCTTTTTTTGGCTGACAAACTGACTTTGCTGTTTTGTTTCTTCCACTCAGATGTGGCTCAGTGGACTGTGATGGGAGCTGGGCAGGAGGTCAGCAGTGGCCAAGGAGTCCCATCCCACCTGGAGCACTGGGGGCAGCATTTGCTCAGCTGCTGTTGGATCTTCTAGGAAGCAGTACTTTCCCTAGACTGGGATTTAGTGGGCTGGCTCCTGAGTGTGTGTCTCAGTGCAGGGCAGGGGGATGTTCCCACCACTGTGCTAAGCTCGAGCTGCAGTCAGTGGGCTCCCTTGGACGCCTTTCAAGCCAGAGGCAAGAACTTGGCTTCCTAGGCAGAAACTCTGTAGACTTGGAGAATCATCTAGAATCTTTTTCCTCTACTCAGAGTAGCTGATATTCTCTTAATTTTTCTGGGTGGGCTTTTAGACTAGAAATAATAAGGAAATGTGGACTATTCATACTATTGTTGGCATTAATAACTAGCATTTATTAAGTATGTGCTTTATATCAAATACTGTGCAAGGGAAAAGGAGCCCTGGTGGTGCAGTGGTTAAAGTGCTTGGCTGCTAACCAGAAGGTCGGTGGTTCAAACAGGCTGCTTTGCAGGAGAAAGATGTAGCAGTCTGCTTCCATAAAGATTACAGTCTTGGAAACCTGATGGAGCAGTTCTACCCTGTCCTGTAGAGTCAGTATGAGTCAGAATCGACTTTACAGAAACAGGTTTTTTTTTTTTTAATTGTGCAAGGCACTTTGTATGTGTTATCTCTAATCCTTGAATTCTACAAGGTAAACTTTGTTTTCCTAACATTATATACAAGGAAACCGGGGCAGAGAGCTGTTAAATAAGTGTTCTCAGGTCTTTCAGATAGTATAAAGTGGAGCAGGATTAGAACTCAAGTCTGTTGGATTCTAAGCCCATTCATTGCTATTAAACCAGACTTTTTCCAAGGTGTTTAAAAATAGGGCCTATGTAACTTAGAAAATGTCAGACTTCTGGGGCACATGGTAGCAGATTACCAGCACCCCAAGTGCATCCTTCCCACTTGCAACCAAAATGCTCATGAAGAGATTTTTGGTTTAAGTGGCATCTGTTTAACAGCCCTTGATGCATCTTTACCCAGCTTCTGAAGAAAATATCTAAAAGTAAAGAAAAGGATGAATATTCATAACTCAAATGGATGGTTTTTGGTATGATTTAAATCTACTACAGAGACTATTTGGCCAATATTCCAACAATGATTGGGGAGAAAGGCTATGTAACTAAAAATAGTCTCTTACCCCCAAGACAAGACAATCAGCTTTTTATAGTGAAACAAATCACATAAAAGGTAGAGCTCTGACATTTTTTTTCCCTTTAGATTTCTAAGTAATTTTGTAATTGTCTGCTACAAGCGTCACAGGCATCGTAATTAAGCTGTACTATTTCTGAAATGGAGCCCTGGTGGCGTAGTGGTAAATAGTGAGAAAGAGGGAGACCCTCAGTGAGATGGATTGACACAGTGGCTGCAACAATGAGCTCAAACATAGCAACGATTGTGAAGATGGCGCAGGACCAGGCAGTGTTTCGTTCTGTTGTCCATGGGGTGGCTGTGAGTCGAACTGACCCAAAGGCACCTAAGAACAACAACATTTCTGAGAAACCCTCTGCAGTGATCGTAGCCAAACATCCCCTTTCTAACAGGCCTAGCACAGGTTTAGCTAGAACAGATTTTGCTAAATTCTGCTTGACATAAGAGAAGCTTCTGAAAATAAAGAACTCGACAAATGTAAGAACAGTAAAGGAGGGTTGAGAAAAATAATTCACAGACCACCTTTGTTTCATGCATGTCAAGGAGCAGTGTTGCTTGCCTGAGAGAAGGCGGGAAGATACCTTGTTGTTCCCCCATTGCCTGCTCCCATCCTCAGAGGCCTTGGGGCCGAGCTAACAAAATGATTCTAAATTTCATTTGGTAAAATTAACACATGAGACTGTCCAGAAACTTTTTTTTTGAAAAATACTATCAAAATACTTTTACTTTTTGATATAAAAATAGTAGAAAATTAAGGTAATTAAAAGAGTATGTTACTGAAAAATGAGTGGGCGTATTGATTTGGAATAGAATAGATAATTTTGAAATGGAGAAATGAATATGCATGAAATAAATGCGGGATGAAAACTCAAATATCAGTGAAGGAAGGAAGGATTATTCAATCAATTGTGCTGGAACAACAGATTAGTTATATGGGAAAAATAAAATTATAGCCTCACCACAGTCAATTTCCTAAAATAGTTCTGTTGTTAGTTGTGGTCAAGTTGATTCCAACTCATGGATGGTTTAGATAATCCACTGTAAAAAAAAAAATAAAGTTTTAGAAGAGAGTTTATAAGCTGAAAAGCTATGGATAAACTTAAAAGGAAAATATTGATAGAATTGTCTGCATTAAAAGATGAAAATATTTAACTCATTTGATCTTTCTGCGATGATCAAATGAGATTAATGTGTATTAAAATGCTGTGCACACTACAAAGTGGCATGATTTAAAACTATGTGGAGTCGCTGACAGGAGGATACAATCTTTTGGTGGTCCTAATTCAAATTCTACCTTTATCCCAATTTTCACACAAGCATGCTAGAATTTAGATCATTAGAGTTGTTTTGCTTTAACAAAAGTGAAAATGGTAATTTACTCCCTTTGTATTTTCGCAGCAAATGTGTCCATCACTTTTTTGAGAATGAAAGTAGCACAGAGTTAATTTATGCTACTTCATTTTCAGTGAGTGGGCAACAGCTTCGATGACATACCTTGTATCTGTTTCGACTTCCTGATTCCTTTCCCCAGTGAGTGACTTTCATGTTCTTGACTAAATTGCTGTGCCGGTCAAACCAGCTTGTCCTGGGAGGACACTGATTCAACTTTATCCAAAGATGAGAGGGGGAACGCAGTTCTGATCTCCCATAAATAAGAGTCTGATGGTAGGACTGTAGCCATAAAGAGAATCAGGAAAAAGACATTGACTCTCTCCAAGATGATCCATCCATATGGATGTGAAGATAGTCCCTGGTGGTGCAAATGGTTAAGTGCTTAGCTAATAGCCGAAAGGTTGGCAGTTGAAATCTACCCAGAGTTGCCTTGGAAGAAAGGCATGGTGATCTGCTCCCCAAAAATCAGCCACTGAAAACCCTATGGAGCAAAGTTCTATTCTGACACACACGGGATTGCCATGAGTCAGAATCGATTTGATGGCCGCAGGGGTTTTTTTTTTTTTTTTTTTTTGGTGGCCTTGAGGAATGACCCCTGTAGGGAAGCTTGTGCTGCATAATGACTATTTGTTGTTATCAGATGACCCCTTCATTGTATTGAATTCCAGTCTGGGGAGCCTCAGTCTTGGGAAGTGAACCATTGTTTGAGAACCTTTGGTTCCTGCTTCTGCGTTTCTCCATAGCTGTGGTTGTCAGGGTTGTGGTTTTGCAGAGTACCAGTCTTTCTGTGGAGGTGCCTCGTCCATTGTTAGACAGCTGTAAATTAGCAAATCTTCCTCATCTTCAACTCCAGTGGGTCTCCTGTAACTTCTACCCATTGGTCCTCATGCTGAGTCTAATCCGGCCTCAGCTGCCAGCTCTTTAATAACAATACATAGCACCACTGAGGTGCTTTCTAATGCATCATTTCTACTCCCCATAACAACTTATCATATCGTTATATGGGTAGGCATTATTGCTCCCATTTTGCAGAGGAGGAAACTGGGATTCAGAGAGGTTCAGCAACCTGCTTGAGGTCACAGAGCCAGTGAGTATTTTAGCCACAATCTACAGTCCTCTTTGACTGGCTCAAAAGCCTATACTTTTATCCCCACCCCATGCTATCTATTTTTTAAGCATTTAAAGATGGCAGGGGCATCCAAGTCTTTTGATAGTGGGTCACAAGAGTGTTAACCTGCGTGTGTGTGGGCCAAGTAAATTGTTAATTGGCAACAGTGGCTTGGTGAACAAATGCTGTGATGTGACTCAAGTGCACAACTGAATTTGGGAGATTTACTTATATTTATCTTCTGTCAGGAACTTCATAGACTCCCAATTTCAGAAAATTAAACAAGAACATCTGGCTATTATGTGGTTAATTGCCTTCAGCTTTAATTACAATTGCTAATTGATGCCAGCCTACCAACCTGACATCTGGGTGCAGCAGGCACACCATGGTAGTGGCAGGCAGATATGTACACCAGAGATCCAGTGGGTTACGTAACCAGATAAATCGTGTTGTTGTTGTCAGGTGGCGTCGAGTCTATTTTCCACTAATGGTGACCCCATGTGACAGAGTAGAACTACCCCATAGGGTTTTCTTGGCTGTAGTCTTTACGGAAGCAGATCACCAAGTCTTTCTCCTGCAGAGACACTGGATGGGTTTGAACTGCCAAGCTTTGGGTTAGCAGTTGAGTGCTTAACCATTGTGCTGTCGGAGTTCATTTTTTACTTCAGTCATCATTTTCTTAAGGAGCCCTGGTGGCGCAGTGTTTAAGTGGCTGTTAACCAAAAGGTCGAGGTTTGAACCCACCAACACTCCACGGGAGAAAGATGTGGCAGTCTGCTTCGGTAAAGATTACAGCCTTGAAAAACTCATGAGGCATTCCACTCTGTCCTATAGGGTCACTGTGAGTCAGAACTGACTGACAGCAATGAGTTTCATTTTCTTACACATTTAAGGCCTTATTTTGTGAACCGGTTATGCCAGAAACTTAACCATCACAGAAATAATGATTGCTGTTTCCTTCAGTGATTCATCTTCGTTCCAACTCCCTGCCCCTTCTCCCTACCCCATCCGGTTGGCTTTATATTCAGGAGAGGGAGGAGAGAAGGGGAGTAGGCACACTGCCCTTTTTTCCCCTCTCTTACTCCAAAAGACTCCTCTGGTAATATGTCAGCCTTCATTTTCCTCTTCTCCAGATAAAAAAGGGTAGGGGATGAATGGGGAGACATTGTCTGGCAGCACTTTATATTGGTTAGGAGAGGGAAGGACTGGGTTTGGTTAAAGTTTGCAGTTTTGCAAAATAGTTCTGATACTGAAACTAGTCTTCTAGGTAATAAAGTAGCCTGCAGTATCTTGCAACCACATACTATTAAACTTTGCAAAGGGCTCTGTGGCTTATCAGTTTCAGTAAACCAAAACACCACTGAATCGATGAGTATGCAAAAAGCCTTTTGTAGATTATAAAGCAGGCCACAAAGAATTGCCTTTTAATACTGCAGTGCCTCATCCTGCAGTCAGGAGGGGTTTCCTTATGTGCCCTTCACTTGGTGCCATTCTAACGTTGATGGTGAATATTTTTCAGAACTTGGTTTCCAGGAACTCTCAGCTGTCAGATAGTCAGGTTACCACTTACCTCTCCTTTCTTTCTGTTTCTGACCATTGGGGACACGCACTGAATAATAGCCAGAGAGGAAAGTACCACTTTATAAGACAAGCTCCTGATCCCAAAGCCCACTCTGGTAAAGCTGGACTGGAGAGCTGGACTCTGACTTGAAGTTAAAGTGTGTGCTTCCTTCACTCAGCCCAAACCTATGTCATCAGACTCACATGCTCAGCCCCACGAGTGAGTGAGCGAGTGACCTGGGCTGCAGGGTGGACATAAAATCACTTATCTAACCATCCACATGCAGGGACTACAGGCCAGCTGCACCCACCCAGTCACAAGTTAAACAAGAAGAATGGCAGGACTGACCCACCCAGGAGGGACTCCCAAGGGTACTTAATACATGGGAGCAGAAATGGAAGAGCTTGCAAAGCAATATGCTGCCTGTGACCACTGGCCTTTAATACAGTGACGCTGCCCACTAGTAATCGTGGCATGACATGTGTGAGGCTCTCACTGATCAGATGAGACACTCCCTTGGTGAAAAGTGAGTAAGGGGTAGAGGGAGACCAGAAGCATTCCCTCCAATACTCCTAAGAAAGTGGAGAAAGGGCAGAAGACTCTTCACCTACCAGTTGGGACTATAAAAACCAGTTGCTGTCGAGTGGACTTTGACTCATGTTGACCCCATGTGTGTCAGAGTAGAACCATGCTCCATAAGGTTTTCAGTGGCTGATTTTTCTGAAGTGGATCACCAGGACTTTCTTCCAAGGCACCTCTGGGTGGACGCGAACTGCCAACCTTTTGGTTAGTAGCCAAGTATGTTAACAATTTGCACCACCCAGGGACTCCAGCAGGGACTATACTCAGGCGTATATATTCCTCCCTGAATCAGCATCAGTTTTGCAAAGCAACACTGCTGAGCTATCCCTTGGATGATGTCTCATTTGTGATCTAAACCAAGGGTTGATAATTGTGGAAACAAGCTTTAAGCTGAAAAAATAGTGGCGTTTTGATTGGAGAAAAATGTTATGACTGGAAAACTCCCCATGGATAATCTGAAAGTCAGTTCTTAGTGTATGCAAAGCAACACCTGTGCCTCTGTGCTGATGGTGCAGATGTAGTAATTAACCATGCCAAAATGCCAGCCACATGCCTGGGATTTAGGGAGAGCATTCTCCTTCCCCTGGATTAGGGGCTTAGGGGGATTCCAACTTAAAGAAAAACAAACATATGAGAGGCAGGTGTGGGAAGACTGAAAAATCTGTAACTACTTGGCTTGTGAAAATTACCTTTTGTTCCCAAAGCAACAACAGTTTTGAGAAAAATGAAACTTTTCACAACGTGAATTTCTTTTTATTGTATTTGTACTTTGTATTGGAATGCACTGTGGCAAAGTAAAAAATAAAAAAAAAAAAAGATGAGGAAACTTTGATTTAGGTAAATTCAGTTTAGAATCTTTCTCTGTCACCTATGGGTAACCTCGGCCAAGTTACTGCACCTCTCTGAGCCTCAGTTTCCTCATTTAGAGTGGGGAAAATCATAGCTACCACTTGGTGCTGTTGTGCAGATTAGAGATACTGGATGCAACGTGCTTGGTCCACAAAGAGTGGTGATGATGATGAGATATTTTTTTCTAAATATTCTGCTTCAGAGCTGCATTGCCGTGGGTGGATTTGTAAGCTTTATTTGTGCATAGCACTAAATCCAGGAGGATAGCGTTTTTCTTTTGTTTTTTTAATGTGGGCAGGAAAACTGGGAGAAATTTTAAAGTGGGAATTAGGAGATCATGCCCCAGGTAAATGCTTTCTGGTCTGCGTGATTTTCGCAGAGAATTAGATCATCCAAACATTTGCAGATTCATTGGTGACTGCATTGAAGTGCCAGATGTGCTATTGTGATGGAACAGTGCCCAAAGGACTTGGAGGACGTTCTGCTCAATGATGACATTCCTCTCAACTGAGGTTTCTGTTACGAGCTGGGCATCTGAATGGTAGGAGATACAACCAGTAAAATCCTAAAACCAAATCCTCCTTCCATCAACGTTTATAAGGATTTGTTGCCATCTGAATACGCTATCTTGGAAGAAGATGTGTGTTATATCTTGGGACACGGATGGGAATGGGTTGGCCATTGTATCCAGAAAAAGAGAAAGGGAGAGGACACGTTTTTGAACCAGGCCCACCCACTGGTGCTCAGTGGAGACATGGATGGAGATGCTGACAGAAGCACATGTTTAGCATCTAAAGAGTATAGCTACAGAAGACAGCAAGCAGTTCCAGAGCAGGCACTGGCTAGGTCTAATTAATTTACCCAGAAAATACTGTGCTGTGCCCTGAAGATGACAACAATAAATAATAAATAGCCCCTGCATTTAAGAATGTCTTGTCTGATGGGGAAGACAAATCAGCAGAGTTATGGAACAGGGATGGGGTGTCACAGGGTGTAGCATCAGGGGCATGTGTTAGGTGCATGGGAGTAGCATCTAGCCTGGGGAATCCAAAAACAGTGTTAGGTTGGAGGTCTTGAAATTCCTTCTGCCTTGGATCAGGGCATGGCTTTGAACCAGTTTATTCTGGTTCCACCCCCTGCTGAGAATTTGCATTTCCACCCCCAAATATACTGTATCAGAATTTACATTTTAACAAGACCCCAGGTGATTCTAACATATAAATATAGTCTAATGTATACATAAGAATCTTGTTGAACTGTAGATTCTGATTCGGTATATCTGGGGTGGAAATGCAAATTCTCAGCAAGGGATAGAACAAGAACAAACTGGTTGAAGCCCTGGATCAGGATGGGCACTAGAACCTTCCAGATGGGCACTTTGGTGGTAGCTGTGTGGAGGCGAGGTAGACAGACTTGTATCCTGTTGGCTACTCTTCTAGACAACACTTTTTTTTTATTGTTATAGTTAAGTGAAAGTTTACAATTCAAATTAGTCTCTCATACAAAAATTTATACGTACATTGTTATGTGACCCTAATTGCTCCCCTATACTGTGACAGTACACTCCTCCTGTCCACCCTTGATTTTCCATGTCCATTCAACCAGCTCCTAACCCTCTCTGCCTTCTCATCTCACATCCAGACAGGATCTGCCCATTTAGTCTCATGTATCTACTTGAGCTAAGAAGCACACTCTTCATGACTATCATTTTATGTCCCACAGTCCAGTTTAATCTTTGTCTGAGGAGTTGGTCTTGGGAGTTGTTTTAGTTCTGGGTTGGCAGAGAGCCCGGGAGCCACACTTTCTGGGGTTCCTTCAGCCTCAGTCAGACCATTAAGTCTGGTCTTCTTACTAGAATTTGAGTTCTGCACCCCACCTTTCTCCTGCTCCATCAGGGACATTGTTGTGTGTCCTGTCAGGGCTGTCATTGGTGGTAGCTGGGCACCATCTAGTTCTTCTGGTCTCAGGATGATGCAGTCTCTGGTTTATGTGGCCCTTTCTGTTTTTTGGGCTGATACTTTCCTTGTGTCTTTGGTGTTCTTTATTCTCCTTTACTCCAGGTGGGTTGGGACCAATTGATGCATCTTAGATGGTCACTTGCAAGCTTTTAAGACCCCAGGTGCAACTCACCAAACTAGGATGCAGAACATTTTCTTAATAAACTTTGTTATGCCAATTGACCTAGATGTCCCCTGAAAACATGGTCCCCAGACCCGTACCCTGGCTACTCAGTCCCCAAAGTGTTTGATGTATTCAGGAAACTTTTTAGCTTTGGTTTGGTCCAGTTGTGCTGACTTCCCCTGTAGTGTGTGCTGTCCTTCCCTTCATGTAAGATAATTCTTATCTACTATCTAGTTAGTAAAGGACCCTCACCCTCCCTCTCCACTCTCGTAACCGTCAAAGAATGTTTTCTTCTGAGTTTAAACCTTTTCTTGAGTTCTTATAATAGTGGTCTTATATAATATTTATCCTTCTGTGACTAACTAAATTCACTCAGCATAATGCCTTACAGATTTCTCCATGTTATAAGACGTTTCACAGCTTCATCGTTGTTTTTTATCGTTGTGTAGTATTCCATTATGTGGATATACCATAATTTGTTTATCCATTCATCTGTTGATGGGCACCTAGGTTGTTTTCATCTTTTTGCTATTGTGAACAGTGCTGCAGTGAGCATGGGTGTGCATATATCTATTTGTGTGACGGCTCTTATTTCTCTAGGATATATTCCAAGGAGGGGGATTGCTGGATCGTATGGTACTTCTATTTCTAGCTTTTTAAGGAAGCGCCGTATCAATTTCCAAAGTGGTTGTACCATTTCACATTCCCACCAATAGTGTATAAGTGTTCCAGTCTCTCCACAACCTCTACAGCATTTATTATTTTGTGTTTCTTTGGATTATTGCTAGGCCTTGTTGGAATGAGATGATATCTCATTGCAGTTTTGATCTGCATTTCTCTAATGGCTAATGATTGTGAACATTTCTTCATGTGTCTGTTGGTCGCCTGAATATCTTCTTTGTCGAAGTGCCTGTTAACATCCTTTGCCCATTTTTTAATTGGGTTATTTGTGTTTTTGTTGTTGAGGTTTTCCAGTATCTAGTAGATTTTAGAGATCAGATGCTGACTGGATTTCTCGTAGCCAAGTTTTTTTTCCCCAGTCTGTAGGTTGTCCTTTTACTCTTTTGGTGAAGTCTTTTTTTTAGGAGCTCCCAGTTATCTAGTTTCTCTTCTGGTGTTTGTGCATTGTTACTTATGGTTCATATTCTGTTTACGCCATGTATTGGGGCTCCTAGCGTTGTCCCTAGTTTTTCTTCCATGATCTTTATTGTTTTCGATTTTATATTTATTTAGGTCTTTGATCCATTTTGAGTTAGTTTTTGTGCATGGTGTGAGGTATAGGTTTTGTTTCATTTTTTTTTGCAGGTGGATATCCAGTTATGCCAGCACTATTTGTTCAAGAGACTGTCTTTTCCCCAGTTAATGGACTTTGAGCCTTTGTCAAATATTAGCTGCTCATAAGTGGATGGAATTATGTTTGGGTTCTCAATTCTGTTCCATTGGTCTATGTATCCGTTGTTGTACCAGCACCAGGCTGTTTTGACTACCATGGCAGTATAATACATTCTAAAATCAGGTAGTGTGGGGCCTCCCACTTTGTTCTTCTTCTTGAGTAATGCTTTACTTATCCGAGGCCTCTTCCCTTTTCATATGAAGTTGGTGATTTGTTTCTCCATCTCATTAAAAAATGCCGGTGGAGTTTGGATGGGGATTGTATTGTATCTGTAGATCGCTTTGGGTAGAACTGACATCTTCACAATGTTGAGTCTTCCTATCCATGAGCAAGGTAGGTTTTTCCGCTTATACAGGTCTCTTTTGGTTTCTTGCAGTAGTGTCTTGTAGCTTTCATTGTATAGGTCTTTTATGTCTCTGGTTAGATTTATTCTTAAGTATTTTATCTTCTTGGGGGCTATTGTAAATGGTATTGATTTGGTGATTTCCTCTTCAAAGTTATCTTTGTTGGTGTAAAGGAATCCAGCTGATTTTTATATGTTGATCTTGTATCCTGATACTTTGCGGAAATCTTCTATGAGTTCCAGTAGTTTTCTTGTGGATTCTTTGGGGTTTTCTGTGTATAAGATCATATTATCTGCAAATAGAGATACTTTGACTTCTTCCCTACGAATTTGGATGTGCTTTGTTTCTTTTTCTAGCCTAATTGCTCTGGCTAGGACCTCCAGCACAATGTTGAGTAAGAGTGGTGATAAAGGGCATCCTTGTCTGGTTCCCATTCTCAAGGGGAATGCTTTCAAAGTCTCTCCATTTAGGATGATGTTAGCTGTTTGCTTTGTATAAATGCCCTTAATTACACTGAGGAATTTCCCTTCTATTCCTATTTTGTTGAGAGTTTTTATGATGAATGGGTGTTGGACTTTGTCAAAAGCCTTTTCTACATCAATTGATAAGATCATGTGGTTCTTGTCTTTTGTTTTATTTATGTGAAGGATTACAATGATTGTTGTTCTAATGTTGAACTATCCCTGCATACCTGGTATAAATCCCACTTGATCATGGTGAATTATTTTTTTGATATGTTACTGAATTCTATTGGCTAGAATTTTGTTGAGGATATTTGCATTAATGTTCATGAGGGATATTGGTCTGTAATTTTCTTTTTTTGTGGTGTCTAGACAACACTTTTATGGAAACCCTTCCTCTTCAGGAAACAGATAAGGCGGAACCCAATAAAGCTTAAGAAAGTTGGATTCAAGGAGTTTGCCAAAAATACATGGGCATGATGCTATGCTTTCTTTCTCTCACAGAGTAGAACTGTTCTGTAGGGTTTTCCTGACAGTAATCTTTACAGAAGGAGCCCTGGTGGTGCAAACATTTAAGTGCTTGGCTGCTAACTGAAAAACTGGTAATTTGAACCCAACCAAAGGCTTTGTGGGAGAAAGACTTAGCAATCTGCTTCTGTAAAGATTACAGCCAAGAAAATTCTATGGTGCAGTTAGTTCTACTCTGTTATATGGGGTTCCTATTAGTCAGAATCAGCTCGATGGCACCTAACAACAACAATAACAAATCTTTACAGAAACAGATAGCCAGGCCTTTCTTCTGTGGTGCTGCTGGGTGGGTTTGACCTGCCAACCTTTAGGTTAGTAAGAGTAAGCCATTTACATCAACCAGAGACCTTTATATGCCAATAAAAAGTTTAAAAATTAGTATAATACCAGTGCCAGGATAGACATAAAAATAAAGAGATCAGAATAAATAGTCTCTAGTGGACCAAAGTAGATATGATAATTTAGTATTTGATAAAAATGGAATTTCAAATAAATAAGGAAAGGAGAGATTGTTCAAATAAAGGGTTTCAGGACAACTGCCTAACCATCTGGTAAAAAGTAACATATGATCTCTAACACACATCTTTAACTAGAATTAATTTGGGATAGCTTTAAATTTTAAATATGAAAAAAAAGAAACTTTAGAAATACTAGTAGGAAATGTTGTTATGTGCCATCGGGTTGATTCCAACTCCTAGCAACTCCATGTGACAGAGTAGAACTGTCCCACAGGGTTTCCTAGGCTGTAATCTCTTGGGAGCATATTGCCAGGTCTTTTCTCCTGTGGAGCACTTTGTGGGTTCGAATCACCAACCCTTCGGTTACCAATATGTAATAATATAACACCACAATGAAAATTAACAGGCAAATGAGGAATTGGGGAAGGTACTTCTAACATTATCTCTTCCTGAATATAGCTAACAGAAGAGACTCAAGTTCAGGTTGATATCCACAGGTTCAATGGATATTAGCAATGCAAATATCGTAACAAAAAACTTTTAGCCTGTAATTATAGTCAAGTCTATGAACATTTAAATTTATTTTTAAACTTGACTCATGAACAAGTGAATCATATTTATTTGTAAGAAATACCTTTTCTTCTGAATAGTTGTGGCCTCAGAATTCACAAATGTGAGTATAGCCAAGCTTACCTGAAACAATGTCCCTGGTGTCTCTGTGAGAGTATCTCTGTATTTCACAGAGGAAGAAAAATCGTGGGAGTTTTTAATTTGCTCTGGATGAGAGTTTTCACATCAAAATGATCTGTGCATCCTTTTTTGCAGCTATGCCATCATTTTGTTGGAGATTGCCACAAGAAGTGACCCTGTCTTGGTAAGACCTATTAAAACGTGTATATATATATATATATATATATATATATATATATATATATATATATATATATATATATATATATATATATATATATATATATATATATATATATATATATATATATATATATATATATATATATATATATATATATATATATATATATTTAAATTTTTTAAAAATTTTACTTTAGATAAGGTTTACAGAACAAAAAAGTTTCTGATTAAATAGTTAGTACACATATCGTATTAAACATATTTTTAAGTGAACACTGGGAAGTCTATTTCTCTATTTGCTCAGCAGTGAACAGTGTGCCCTACTATAGCCAGAGAGTGATGTTGAGTCTAGTTTGTTCCTGTATCTTTAACAGAGAATAAGGTATATTTTTGAGTAACATATGCTTTTAGTTTGGAAAAGCATTGAACAAAAACCCCATACTGTAAGGCCTTCTGGGTATTATGGTGAGCCCCCCTTTCCCCAAATCTAGGTGTATTGAATTGAAGGAGCTAAGAACTAAAAATATTCCGGCTGCATCTGGAACATGGGGATCCTTTGGGATTTGTTATGTTTGACTACATTCCAGTTATGATGATGTTGAGCATGGATTTTGTTCCCCAGGATGTAAGTTCTCAAGTAAATTCTTTTCACCCTGAGGTTTTTTGTTTATTTGGTTAAGAAATTTCCCATCAGGTTTATAAATTCCAGTAGGTCACAAAAATCACACACATTTTTAACATGTCAAAAATACATGATCTGTAAGAGAAAGAGGGGGTGAGTGAGGATGGGAATGGCTACTTGAAATTATTTTTTTATTTCATTATCTCAAATGTAAAACCCTTGGGAATTGTGTACTTTGACCAATATTTCCACATGTCTCTGAATGCTGCTTAACAGATAGATTAAAGGATGTGGGAATTTCAGCTATAACAATTGGACGTTATAGACTAATCTTGGTACTCTTAAACAAATGTAGTAAATTGCAAAGAGCAGAAGGAGAGATGAAAGTATACAATGGGAAAATCTGCCTCAATTCTCAGATCAGAGAATCATGACATTTTGACTATAGTGGAGAATTTATTTTATACCAATAACTTCATCTTTTGAGTTCATACACTATTCCCATTTCCCCCAATTATCTACTATCCAGTTTTAATAAATTTTTAAGGAAATTTATTTATTTATTTTTAATAATATTTTATTGTACTTCAGGTGAAGGCTTACAGAACAAATAGTTTCTCATGTAACAGTAGTACACATGCTGTTTTATGACTTTGGTTAACAACCCCACAACATTTTAACCCTCTAAATTCTCAGCATTTTTTTTTTTTTTTGGTGAAAATACACATAGCCAAAGATACCCCATTTCAAAACTTTTTACGTACACATTTAAGTGATATTGACTATGCTCTTCTAATTGTGCTGTTATTCTCACTTAAGATGAAGGCTTACAGGACAAAATAGCCTCCCATTTAATAGTTACTACAAATGTTGCCCTGTAACAATGGTTAACAATCTCACAACACATCAACAGTATCCTTACTCAACCTTGTGTTCCCTATCATCAGCTTCCTACTCCCCTTCTGCCTTCCAGCCCTTGTCACTGGACTCCTGCACCTCGTTAGTCTCATTTGGTTTTACTGGGCTGTCCACTCCCAGGCTGAACAGTGAACCTCGAAGGTAACTTCACCACTGAGCTAAAAGGGTGTCTGGGGGCCATACTCTTGAGGTTTCTCCAGTCTCTTTTAGGCCAGTAAATCTGGTCTTTTTTTTTGTGAGTTAGAATTATGCTCTACATCCTTCTCCAAGGGAAATTTATTTTTAACAGCAATCTCTCAATCTGAGTGTAATCCCACAGAGCCTAAAAACAAAACAAACAAAAGACTACCGTACTCTTCATGGGGGTTATCCTGTATTAGCCACTGTTTGTCATCCATATCTGAAAGTGGATTCTCTCAGATGAGGGCAGACAAGCAAGCTCACTTCTTCACTGGGCAGTAACCATATATGGAACTAATCTATGGCAGGGCTAGGCTGACATGACTCTGTCCGCCATAGGATGAGCAGTGTGTGTCTTTGTGTGGACGACGTTGGTGGGTTGTGGGGGGCAGTGGAGAGAGAAGGGCCCAGCAGCATTGTTAAGAGTGGATCAGTCTGCACTGGGAGCATTGGGAATGACTGACTGGAAGTCTAGGAGGGGCCCTTTGGTAGAGATTCTTAAGTGCCTGGTTGAAGAAGTCACACTTGATCAGGAAGGAGCCACTGTCAGCTCTTAAATGGTGGGAATGACATGGTGGAAAGAAAAAAGAGGGAAGTATTGGTGACTGAATTGGATTTTCTTTCCTCCATGGTTAATTAAGGTGTTTAGTAAGGGCTCCTGAGTGAAGCTCATAAAGGAAAGCCTAATTCACAGTGTATTTCTAAATGCTGTTTAAGGAATAAATGAAGACACTTGCTAATTTCACTCTTTTTTACCTGAAAGAGGGCGGCCAGGGGGTTGAATCAACCCTCTCAGCCTGCCCTTTTGGGGGCATTCAGAACTAGAGCCGTTAGCTGGAAGTCACCTTATAGATGATTTAGTTGTGCTGTGTCATTTTCAGATGAGGTGGCTAAGACTCAGAAAGATTAATAGACTTAATTAAGGCTCCAACTCACTCTTTGACTCTCACTTAGTTCTCTGATGGAAGGGCACAGATTCAGGCCTTGACTCCCTGTTTCTCTCTCTCCAGCATTTCCATTATCATTCCAGGTGATTTCAATACCCATGAGGACGATATGTCCAAGATCTGGCCTCTCAGTTCTTTCACCTCCCTCCATAATCTCAGCGTCAACATTTCACTCTTGGTCCTTCACCTCCTATTTGCTGAATTTTCCTTAGTTTCCCAACTCCATCCATGTTGTAGGTTGAGATGTCTGATTTTTGACCCCATCACACTCACTCCCTCCCCTGCCTCTTCCTTCCTTAGCTGGCTTAGAGTCAATGGCCCATTGATACTGACACATTGGCCTACACTTTCTTCTTCTGTTGTCTTATCATCAACTGACAAATTATGTCTGGTGGTTTGCTGTCTGTCTCCCTCCTCTGAACTACAAGCTCCTTGAGAGCAGGAACTTTGCTTTGCTCCCTGATATATCACTCGCCTTGAAGATGGCTGGCATATGGTAGGCAGTCAACAAATATTAGTTGACTGAATAAAGAAATAAATTAATGAAGGTGAAAGTAGCTTTCAGAGGGGCAAAATCATATTTTTGCTCTGGAGAAGTTGGGCACATGCTTCTGTTTTGATTATTTTTAGTGCTAAGTTATTTATCTTTTCCTTCATTTCTTTCCTCCCTTGTGGAGCATTCCTTGTGCCCCCCTCTTCAAGAGCTGATTACAGGGAAGCCTGAGAACCTTTCTCATTGCCCCTTAGAGTCCCTGACTTACCACTGGGTTCCATTCCAATGACTCCGTCATTAGTTGGTTTTGATGTAAGTTGAATACCTCATTTTTTTTTTTTTTAGTTTTCATTATTATTGCCTTTAATTATCAGTATCTTTATAAATAAATCTTTATTTGTCCTTGGGGGTTGGAAACATTACATATAAGTTTACAGATATGATAACATTAGCAAATTACATGCTGCAACATTGTCTGTAGTACGTATTACCAATGATAAGATGTACAAAAAGAAAAACCAAAATGGATGGTTCTAAGTGTGGTTCATCATAACTTGTATATGTTGTAAGTTGGGGACTACCTGCATATAGATTTTTCTTTTTAAAAAGAATTGGCTCATGAGATTATGGGCTAACAAGTCTGGAATCTGTAGAGCAGGCCAGCAGGCTGCAAACTTGGTCAAGTGTTGATTCTGCAGTTTAGAATCTAAAATTTGTAGAACAGGCCAACAGGCTGAAAACGCAGGCAGGATTTCTATGTTATAGTCTTGAGGCAGAATTCCTTCTTCTTTGGGAAACCTCAGTTTTTGCTCTTAAGGCCTTCAATTGGTTAGATTAGGCCCATCCACATTATCAAAGGTAATCTTTACTTAAAGTCAACTGATTATAAATCACATCTACAAAATACCATCACAGCAATATCTAGTGTCTGACCAAACAACTGAGACTCATGGCCTAGCTAAGTTGACAGACAAAATTAACCATCACAGCCCCCTAGAAGAGCAACATTGTATATGATCTAAAAAAGCAATATTGGATTTCACAATCAATTTTTATATTTGTAAAATGAACAAAAACCACACATATTGATTTAATAGTTCAAGCTACTGGGAGTAAATCTCAACCAAATCTTCCTGGCTGGTAGGACTAAGGTTAAAAAAGATAGAAAGCCCTGGGGTAGGTGGTTCTCAAATTGTTCAATTCTGCAATTATATTCAAAATATCAGTGTCTCAGTGCATAATTGTTGCTTTTGATCACTGCAGTTGATCAGGAGGTGCAGGAAAAACAACCCATCTCAAAGACCTACGTTTGAGCAAGTAAAGAAGATTTTACACAAGATGAATCTCAAAAAAGTTAGTCCTGTGGACATGATGATGTCGCTGGTAAACTTAGGTGACTCCCACTCCTTACTAACTGCACACAGGCAGACTGTGAATTACCAATTTAGGTATGAGTTTGCCAGAACATTCAAGGCAAGGCTCAGTGCTGCACCCCCTCATATGGAGCTTGGTTATTGCAGTCTAAAGGGATGATGATTACAAACCCAACGGCCCCCTGAGGAAGTTGCCCTGCCTTCTAGGAGCTTTCAGAGTCAGAAATTATGTAACACACAGGGAGCAAAATGTTCTCATGTAGTGATTTCTCTTTGTGACAGATGCTTAGATGGAGAAGTACAGTAAACACCTGGAACTACTTGTGGCAGAAAGGACCCAGGACCTAATGCATAAAAAGCAAAAAAACCAACCTCCTGCTCTGTGAAAGTAATGACTTACTGAGATATGATGTCAATAATAAAGGCTGATTTGGCTAGTTCGTGTATTTCTATTTAACTTATTTCTCTGAAATGCTCTTTTCTGAGAGCTAGTCACCGAAGTCATGAAAATAATAATCCTTTGTTTTAAAATCCTATGTTCTACTTGCATAGGTTTTTGAAAAAAAATTTTTTTTTTTGTTGTACTTTAGGTGAAGGTTTACTTGCATAGATTTTTAAAGGTCAGTTCTCATTTGCACTAGAATTTTGGTAACTGTGAGTCCCTTTAACAGAAGTTGCTGTGTGTCAGTCTCAGGTAGAAGACAGATGTCTATCTGTAATGCCAAGGAAAGGATTTGATATCAGCACTGGATCTTGGGCAGCTATGCATGAGTCTTGCAAGAAGTGCCCGGACCATGTGAAGGTAGAGTTGGGAGAGGGGCCCTCCTTGGTGGCTTCAGTGAGAGGCACTCAGGCAGATAGGGGATTCCGACCCCAGCAGTGAAGTGGAGCATCATGGAAGAGACATGGTTCCAAGCTTGGGCTCTGGCTGAGCCAGAGCTGCATTGGTGTCCCAGCTCTGTCTTTTTCTAGCTGCATGACCCTTGGGCAAGTCACTTTCTGAGCCTGTTTCTTTATCACACAAAATAGGATAAAAACTACCTATTTTGTAGGAGTGTCATTCATATTGAATGAAGTAATGCACATAACACTCTTAGCAAGTGCTTGGTAGAAATGAAGAGTTCAATAGATGTTGTTAATCTTATTTTTATTAAGTGAATAGACCAGAATCATTGTTTTAAGGATTTTCCAAATCAAGGAATCAAGTAGGCAGTAGGGAATACCTGGCAGAAAGGGTGACTATCACATCCCAAGGCTCAGGTGTCTAGGCAAGGTCCACCAGCATCTCAGCAGATTGTACCCATCATCCCAAGGACCAAAGTTTTCTTTCCTCTGTCCTGGTTTATAATCCTTTTGGGTAGGTGAAGATTGCCCCATATTTGCCAGGCATGGAAGCTCCCCCTGTGCAATTGTAGAAATCCCAGGTTCTTGTAGCACAGTGCTTCTCAATCCTGGCTGCACACAACAGCCTCCTGGGGCTTTAAGAAAAAATTCATGCCTGCGCTCTACCCCTCAGACATTCTGCTATAATTATTCAGGGAAAGATTTAGGCACTGGAATTTTTTTTTAAATTGTGCTTTAGGTGAAAGTTTACAGAGCAAATTAGTTTCTTATTAAACAATTAATACACATATTGTTCTGTGACATTGGTTGCCAATTCCATGATGTGTCAACACTCTCCCCTTCTCGACCTTGGGTTCCCCATTTCCATTGCCCTCCTACCTTCTAGTCCTAGTTCCTGGGCTGGTGTGCCCATTTAGTCTCATATACATGGTTGAACTATGTGTGCTATTGATTGTTTTATAGTTCTGTCTAATCTTTGGCTGAAGGGTGAACCTCAGGAGTGACTTCAGTACTGAGTTAAAAGGGTGTCTGGGGGCCATACTCTTGGGGGTTTCTCCAGTCTCTGACATTTCCTCATGTGTCTGTTAGCCGCCTGAATGTCTTCTTGGGTGAAGCGTCTATTCATATCCTTTGCCCATTTTTTGATTGAGTTATTTGTCTTTTTGTTGTTGAGGTGTTGCAGTATCTTGTAGATTTTAGAGATTAGACCCTTATTGGATATGTCGTAGCCAAAAATTTTTTCCCGGTCTGTAGGTTCTCTGTTTACTCTTTTGGCGAAGTCTTCTGATGAGCATAGGCGTTTGATTTTTAGGAGCTCCCAGTTATCTAGTTTCTTTTCTGGTGTTTGTGCATTGTTAGTTATGGTTTGTATACTATTTATACCATGTATTAGGGCTCCTCGCATTGTCCTTATTTTTTCTTCCATGAACTTTATTGTTTTAGATTTTACATTTAGGTCTTTGATCCAGTTTGAGTTAGTTTTTGTGTGTGGTGTGAGGTATGGGTCCTGTTTCATGTTTTTACAGATGTATATCCAGTTATGCCAGCACCATTTTATTAAAGAGACTATCTTTTCCCCCTTTAATGGACTTTGGGCCTTTGTGAAATATCAGCTGCTCATAGGTGGATGGATTTATGTCTGGGTTCTCAATTCTGTTCCATTGGTCTATGTGTTTGTTGTTGTACCAGTACCAGGCTGTTTTGACTACTATGGTGGTATAATAGGTTTTAAAATCAGGTAGTGTGAGGCCTCCCACTTTGTTCTTCTTCTTGAGTAATGCTTTACTTATCCAGGGCCTCTTCCCTTTCTGTATGAAGTTGGTGATTTGTTTCTCCATCTCGTTAAAAAATGCTGTTGGAATTTGGATCAGGATTGCATTGTATCTGTAGACCGCTTTGGGTAGAATTGACATTTTCAAGATACTGAGTCTTCCTATCCATGAGAATGTATGTTTTTCCACTTATGTAGGTCTCTTTTGTATTTCTAGCTTTTTAAGGAAACACCATATCATTTTCCAAAATGGTTGTACCATTTTGCATTCCCACCAGCAGTGCATAAGAGTTCCAATCTCCTCGAAGCCTCTCCAAAATTTGTTATTTTTTTGTTTTTTGATTAGTGCTAGTAATGTTGGGGTGAGATGGTATCTCATTGTAGTTTTGACTTGCATTTCTCTAATGACTAGTGATTGTGAGCATTTCCTCATGTGTCTGTTAGCTGCTAGAACGTCTTCTTTGGTGAAGTGTTTGCTCATATCCTTTGCCCATTTTTTAATTGGATTATTTGTCTTTTTGTTGTAGAGGTGTTGGATTTTCCTACAGATTTTAGAGATTAGACCTTTGTCTGGTATGTCATGGCCCAATTTTTTTCCCCAGACTGTAGGTGCTCTTTTCACTCTTTTGGTGAAGTCTTTTGATGAGCATAAGTGTTTAATTTTTTGAAGATCGCAGTTATCTAGCTTATCTTCTGGTATTTGTGTATTGTTAGTTATGGTTTATATCCCTATTTATGCCGTATATTAGGGCCTCTAGCATTGACCCAGGTGGCGCAGTGGTTAAGAGCTCGGTTGCTAATCAAAAGGTCAGCAGTTTGAATCCACCAGCTGCTCCTTGGAAACCCTATGGGGGCAGTTCTTCTCTTTCCTATAGGGTTGCTATGAGTCGGAGTTGACTCGACTGCAATGGGTTTGATTTTTTTGGTTTAGCATTGACCCTATTTTTTCTTCCATGATCTTTATAGTTTTTGGTTTTATATTTAGATCTTTGATCCATTTTGAATTAGTTTTTGTGTATGGTGTGAGGTATGGTCCTGTTTCATTTTTTTACAGATGGACATCCAGTTTTGCCAACACCACTTGTTAAAAAGACCATCTTTTCCAGATTTAATGGGCATGGGCCTTTGTCAAAGAGCAAGTGACTATAGGTGGATGGATTTACATCTGGGTTTTCGATTCTGTTCCATTGGTCAATGTATCTGTTGTTGTATCAGCACTAGGCTGTTTTGACTATGGTAGCTGTACAGTAGATTCTAAGGTCAGGTAGTGTGAGGCCTCCCACTTTGTTCTTCAATAATGCTTTACTTATCTGAGACCTCTTTGCCTTCCATATAAATTTAATGGTTCTTCCATCTCATTAAAGAATGCTGTTGGTATTTGGCTTAGGATTGCATTGTATTTGTAGATTGCTTTGGGTAGAATTGACATTTTCATAATGTTGAATCTACCTATCCATGAGCATGGTGTGGTTTTCCATTTATGTAGGTCTCTTTTGTTTTCTTGCAGTAGAGTTTTGTATTTTTCTTTGTATAGGTCTTTTACATCCCTGGTTAGAATTATTCCTAAGTATTTTATCTTCTTAGTGGTTATCATAAATAGTATTGCTTTCCTGATTTGCCTTTCGTAGTTCTCTTTATTGGTGTATAGGAATCCAACTGATTCTTGTATGTTTATCTTGTATCCTGCTACTCTACTGAATCTATTAGTTCCAGTAGTTTTCTTGTGGAGTCTTTTGGGTTCCCTATGTATGGCATCATATCATCTGCAAATAGGGATAGTTTTAGTCTTCCTTACCAAATTGGATGTCCTTTATTTCTTTTTCTTGCCCTATTGCTCTAGCTAGGACTTCCAGCACAATGTTAAATAGGAGTGGTGATAAAGGGCATCCTTGTCTTGTTCCTGTTCTCAGGGGGAGTGCTTTTAGCCTCTGTCCATTGAGAATAATGTTGGCTGTTCATTTTGTATAGACACCTTTTATTATGTTGAGGAATTTCCCTTCTATTCCTATTTTATTGAGCGTTTTTATCAGGAACGGGTGTTGGACTTTATTGAATGCTTTTTCTGAGTCGATTGAGATGATCATGTGAGTATTTTCTTTTGTTTTTTTTATGTGGTTGATTACACTGATTCATTTTCTAATGTTGAACCATCCTTGCCTACCTGGTATGAATCCCACCTGGTTGTGATGTATTATTTTTTTGATTTGATGCTGAATTCTATTGGCTAAAATTTTGTTGAGAATTTTTGCATCTATATTCATGACAGACATTGGTTTTTATTTATTTTTTTGTGGTGTCTTTACCTAGCTTTGGTATCAGGGTTATGCTGGTTTCATAGAATGAATTTGGAAATATCCCTTCCCTTTCTATGTTCTGAAATAGTTTCAGTAGTGCTGGTGTGGACTGTTCTCTGAATGTTTGGTAGAATTCTCCAGTGAAGCCATCTGGGCCGGGACTTTTTTTTGTTGGGAGTTTTTTTTTTTTTTAATTACCTTTTCAATCTCTTCTCTTGTTATGGGTCTGTTTAGATTTTCTCCCTCAGTTTGTGTTAGTTTAGGTAGGTTGTGTGTTTCTGGAAATTTGTCCATTTTCTCTAGGTTTTCAAATTTGTTGGAGTATAGTTTTTCATAGTACTCTGTTATCACATTTTTAATTTCTGTTGGATCTGTTGTAATGTCCCCCATTTCATTTCTTATTTGGGTTATTTGCTTCCTCTCCTGTTTCTCTTTTGTCAATTTGGCCAATAGTTTGTCAATTTTGTTGATCCTTTTAAAGAACCAACTTTTGGTTTTCTTGATTCTTTCTATCATTTTGGAAACCCTGGTGGTGTAGTGGTTAAGAGCTATGGCTGCTAACCAAAAGGTTGGCAGTTCGAATCCACCAGGCACTCCTTGGAAACTCCATGGGGCAGTTCTAGTCGCTATGAGTCAGAATCAACTCGATGGCAAGGGGTTTGGGTTTTTTTTTTTTTTCCCCCTATTCTCTATTTCATTTGTTTCTAGGCAAGAGTATTTTTTAAAAGTTCACTGGTGGATTCTAATGTGCAGCCAGCTTGGAAAACTTCTGAGTAGCAGTTTAACAAGTAGACTTAAGCATTGTTTTAATGGCAGTGGAATAGTAAACGTCTAGTAGCAATATAATTATCAAACCCACAATTGGCTAATGGTTCTTCTCTTTGACCTCTGTACAGTAAGCATTTGACACTGTTGACCCCTCCATTCTTTTTGAAACTTTCCTCCTTGAATTCCCCTACTCCCACTCTCCAGGTTCACCTTCTCATTGTTCAGCTGACTCCCTTCACATACATCTTGGATGCTGGTTGACAGTTCCCTGGGTCTATCATTGGCATGCTTTTTATTCTTACTAAACACTCTCTGATATAACTTCTGCTCCCAGCTTCCACCAGCACCTATTTGCCAGTGATTCCCAACCACTAAGATAGATAAGCCTCCATCTATCCTGAGATCCAGATGTGTAGTTCCAGCTACTGACCTGGATTTACCTGGGCCATCTTGACTATAGCTGTTTGGCAATCTTTTTATTTATCCCTAATTGCCACCATGACCATTGTAACCTTTACTGCTTTCTTTACATACCTTCTTAATCTCCTCTGTCCTCACTGTCAAAGGATCACCTTCGTCCATCATCCTCTCCTCCCAATTACAGGCTCTAGAGTATGGAAACTGACCAACTTCCCTCACTTTCAATGATCATTAAACTTACCAAATAGGAGCCCATTTTTACCTTGTTTCTTCTATGAGGAGAGCTGTGCCTACATCTGCTCTTGGGTTCTGGACCCCATCCTTCTGTCTCCCTTCATTTAGACATTTAACAAATAGTTATTAAGCATCTACTATGCTCTAGGTAGGTAATACAGCAGTGTACAAGACACACTGAGACCCTGCTTCTGTGGGGCTTATAGTCTAGTAGAGGAAGACAGAAAATGTGCACATGAATATATATTAAGTGGTGATAAATGCTAGAAGAAAAATCAAGCAGTACAAGGCATGAAAGTGACTGGGGCTGCTGTTTGCTATGGTGTGGTCAGAACCTGACTGAAGTAGAAACATCTGTGGACAAAGGGGACAGGGGTGCATGACAGAAGCATACTTGGTGAGTTTGAGGGACAGCAAGGGGGACAGTGGATTGAGACAGTAGGGGAGGGAAGTAGAAGATAAGGTAGAAAAGGTAGGAGGGGCAACCTTAGGCATGGCTTTGAATGCCTTGGTAAGGACTGTAGATTTTTTTCTGAGAAGTACTTGAAAGATTTGAACCAAGAAATAACATGATTTGACTTCTTTTTCTAAAGGAATGTTCTGGTTACTGTGAAGATGTCAAATACGCACTTGAGTATACAAATTTGGAGTTTGTGGAGGGCTTCCAGGTTGGAAATATAAATTTGAGAGTCATTAGTATCTAGATTATATATTTAAAACATGAGACTGCATGAACTCCCCTAGGACAATGAGTATGAATGGAGAAGAGGAGATCGGCACACTGAGTTCTGTGGTTCCCCCAATGTTGAGGCCAAGTTGGCAAGGACAAGCCAGCAAAGAGGCCAGGGAGGAGCAACTGGAATTACGATTAAGCGGTGTCAGGAAGCCAAGTGAGAGTGTCTTCACAGGAGGTAATGATCAAAACACTGTTAAATGCTGTGCTGGTCAGTGAGATGAGGTTGTTTCTTAAGCCAAACATTGGATGTGGGACTATGGAAGTTCCCACAGTCTGGTAATGAGAGCAGTTTTGGTGGAGTGTGTAGGAGGCAATGCTCGCTTTGGAGTGTGTTCAGAGGAGAATGGGAGGCAAGGAATTGGAGTCAGCAAGTATGGGCAACTATTTCAAAGGAGTTTTGCTGTGAAGGGGAGTAGGAAGATGAGGCTGTAGCTGGAGGAGGCAAAAGGCTATTTATTAAATTTAGGGATATGATAGCATGCTTATAGCTAATAGAAAAACCCCATTTGTTGTTGTTAGGTGCTGTTGAGCCGGATCTGACTCATAGCAACCCTATGTACAACAGAACGAAATACTGACCGGTCCTGCGCCATCCTCACAATATTTGCTATATTTGAGCCCATTGTTGCAGGCACTGTGTCAATCCATCTCATTGAGAGTCTTTCTCTTTTTCGCTGACCCTCTGCTTTACCATGCATGACCTTTTCTCCAGGGACTAGTCCCTCCTGATAACATGTCCAAAGTACGTGAGACGAAGTCTCACGATCCTCATTTCCAAGAAGAACTCTAGCTGTGTTTCTTCCAAGACAGACTTGTTCGTTCTTCTGCCAGCCCCTGGTATATTCAATATTCTTTGCCAACAGCAGAATTCAAAGGCATCAGTTCTTCTTTGGTCTTCCTGATTCATTTTCTAGCTTTCGCATGCATATGAGGCAATTGAAAATATCATGGCTTGGGTCAGGCACATCTTAGTCCTCAAAGTGACATCTTTGCTTTTTAACACTTGAAAGAGATCTTTTGTAGCAGATTTGCCCAATGCAAAATGTGTTGTTTGATTTCTTAACTGCTGCTCTGTGGGCATTGATTGTGGATCCAAGTAAAATGAAATCTTTGACAATGTCTATCTTTTCTCCATTTATCGTAATGTTGTTTATTGGTCCATTTGTGAGGTCCAGTTGTTTATAGCTAATAGAAAAGCCCAATAGAGAGGAAAAAACTGAAGGACATTTCTCCATTAGTTATTTCCTCTCTCCATCTACCTCCAGTCTCTCCTTTGGCTCTAGCTTCTTCTTTTCAGTTTACAAATATACACAGTCTTCTTTATCTTCATATAGCTGAAATCTCAAGAGCTTGGCAGGCAGACTGCCCTGAGTTCCGATTTGGTTTCTACCACTTTCTTGATTGTGTAACTCAGTCTCTTTGAGCCTCTGTATTTTCATCTGTTAAATGAGGGAAATAACCCTAGCAAGATGTTGTGGATTGAATTGTGTCCCACCCAAATATGTATTGAAATCCTAACCCCAGTACCTGTCAATGGAGCCCTGGTGGTGCTGTGGTTAAGAGCTTGACTGCTAACCAAAAGGTCAGCAGTTCAAATCCACCAGCTGCTCCTTGGAAACCCTATAGGGCAGTCTACTTTGTCTGATAGGGTCGCTGTGAGTTGGAATAGACTTGAGGGTAACAGGTTTGGTTTTTTCATTTGGTACCTGTAAATATAATACTGTTTGGAAATAGGCTTTTCTTTTAGTTAATGAGATCATACTAGTGTAGGGTGGACCCTAAACTTAATCACTTCTGAGTTATAAAGAGCAGAATAGACGCTGAGACACAAAAAGGGGACGATGCCATATGAAAACAGATACACGTGGCAGATATATCTACAAGCCCAGAAATGGCAAGGATTGCTGTCAGTTACTAGAAGTTGAAATAGGCAAAGAAGGACTTCCCCCAGAGCCACTCTCTGAATTCAGACTTCTAGCCTCCTGAACTATAAGATAATAACTTTCTATTCTTTAAGGCCATCCACTTGTGGTATCTTTTGTTATGGCAGCACTAGGTAACTGGTGGTAACCAGGCAACAACTGACACAAGGTTAGTCTGAAAATTAAGTGAGATAATAAATAATAAGGAACTTATGCGTGTTTCATAATAGAAGTTCCATGAATGCTAAGCTTCCTACAAAGAAGGAGGAGGAGTATTCTTAATTGGAACTTCCTCATCCTAAAGTAAATTTGTTCTCTCTCCTCTTATTCAAAGACCCTCTTGAAAAAGTGGTATATCCTCAATGATTCCTCTTTACTTTTATTCACTCTTCAACCCACTGCAGTCTGCTCCCACACCCATCCCTCCACCCGTACTGCCCTCACCAAGGCCATGACTTATGCCAAAGTTTACTTTTTAGTCCTTGCCCTCACTGACATCACTAAAACTTTGATTAGTTGACCACAATTTCCTTTTTGTGCCTTGGTTTCTAGGACATTATGCTCTTTTGTTTCTCTTCCCATTTCTGTGACTCAAAGAAGGCTAAGACATACTGGTACAAACCAAGTCATATGGGCACCCTGGGCAGACCAAAAATTTCTGTTCTTCCAAAACAATTCTATTTCAATACTGTCAGTGTCACACTGGGGTTAAGAAAGAGGGCTCTGGATTTAGACTCTCTGTGTTTAAATCTCAGCTCTTCTACTCTTCCTTACCTACAAAATGGGGATCATATCTACATCATATGGTTGGGAGGGTTCAATGAGTTGGTCCATGTAAAGTGTTTAGACCAGAGCCTGGAATAAAGTGTTAGTGATGATGTTGATGATGATGGTGGTGGTGCTGACAGTGATGTGGAGAAGGGGCTGAACACTACTAACTAGGTAGATTTGAAAGCAGAGAAGCCTCCCAGGTCCACCCAGTCCCCTAATCCCACCCCAAGTAGTTCGGCTTTGGCCCAAACCTACAAACTCCACTCAACAAAGCAAAAGCTCATTAATTAATCTGATCTGCCTTCCTTAAAAGGGAGTTTGGGTTGTTTTTCTGGGTAACATAGTAATTACTGGAATAGTATAAATGTGTTGAATGGTCTTTGAGAAAATGGATTGAGATAACAATAAAGCACAATTGCAGGAAAAAAAAAAGGGAGTTTGGGAACTATCTTTTATTTTAGAACCTGTCATTTAGGACTCTCACTCCCATTCTCAATTGGGTTATGTCAATAAGGCATTTTAATCATATGTTGTAAGCCCCTTGAGAGGAGTTTTGGTAAATACAATTTTCTCATTTTGTTACATTTCCATTGCTATTTTAGTGACCCAGTGATGAATGATGACTCAGAGAGTTGCCCTGGATGACCAAACCCAGAGTTCAACTCCATTCTGATAATGCCACAATCTCCTTCAATGGCTCTTCTCTGGTTGCCTTTCCTTAAATGCTTTCTCACCCCTAAATACTGATGTCCACTAGAATGTCATTGTTGGCTCTTTTGTCTGCTCACTGAACTGGATTCAGGTGTTTCCTGAATCCCTGAAATTGTATTCGAGATGGTATGTGTATATGTGCATTTTCTGGGAGAGGTCCCATAATTTTCATCATATTCTTAAAAGGGACTCAAGAATGTATAACAAGGCTTAACTGACTGGTTCATTTTCATCAGCCTTTGAGGTTTTTACCTGTCCTGCTCTGTACACACGGAAGGGATATTCTCTTCCTTTTGATGGGATGAATAACTTTCCAAATCTATCTGAAATGAAAAGGTATCCTCTTTGAGGCATAGTGTAATGGTTAAGATTGTGTGTCAACTTGGCTGGGCCATGATTCTCAGTGTTTTGACAGCCGTATAATGTTGTGATCACTGCCCTGTTGAGATATGATACGTGATCACCCCCATGACAGGATCTGCTGTGAGTAGCCAATCAGTTGAAGGGGAGTTTCCTTGGGCGTGTGGCCTGCATCGAGTGTGGGTGGACATTCTGGTAGGGCTCATTCTGGATCCTACAGCTGGCTCCTGTTCGTCTGATCTCTGGTTCTTGGGATTTGAGCTAGCAGCTTACCTGCAGTCTTGCCTCTAGATCTTGGGATTCGTTGATCTTCACAGCCTGTGAGCAACAGCCATGCTCTCTGACCTGCTGATGTTGGGTTCCCTAGCCCCTTTGGCTATGTGAATCAGGAAAAGCCTTTATCCTCATCCACGACTTAGGATGTTACAGCCTCTACAACTGCATGAGCCATTTCCTCGATATAAATCTCTCTGTCTATATATATTTATACTCTTTACTGGTTTTGCTTCTCTAGAGAATGCAGCCTAAGACACATAGACATACTTCCTGTGTCATCCTTTCAACATTTCCCCAGCCATAGCAGGCCAGGGTTTTATATTCAGCTAGCATACATATGTGGTTATAATTAATTGTATACATTTCTGTTTGTCTAGCAGGATTAATTTGTATGTAGGTACGGAATTTTGTTCATTTTTGGTTCCCCAGTACCTAGCCCAGTACCTGGGACGTTTAAGTGCTCTGTAAATATTTGCTGAAAGGTTGACTGCATATGCCTCAATTAACAATGAATACAAGAAATAGCGATATAGCCAGATCATGCTGCATTTATAAGTATTTAGCGTATTACCAGGGTAGATTAGGAATATGTATATCAAAAATAGCCTACAGAGACAGAAATTTCTGAGGGAAATATAAAAATATCATCCTATTTCTTTCACTGAAAAAAAAATTGAAATTTCCACTATAATTAGACTCCAAAAAATATTCATCCTTTATCCCTCCAGCGGGCTCCTGCAAGCAAAATGAGCGCTAAATGTGCCCAGTAAGTAACTCTGATCATTTTTACCCTGTAGACAGAATGGAGGTCTTAGCTGGTTTGCTTCTTCAATAGACTAAATATTTAAATAACTTTAGATTTTAATTCCCAAGACTAGAGGAGGACCTGGTAAAACTCTACACGGACTACTTCGTGTTTAGGAAAAAAAATTCCGTGTGGAGAAGGTAATAGCCTCCTCTTGGGAACAAAAGGCCCAAAGTGCAAAGCCCCCCTGGAACTCTCGGAACTAACAATGCTGCCACTGCTAACATCAACTAAATTGCAAATCCCTGCAGGGTAGGAGCTGGGCTGTTGCCTCGCCCTGAGAGGTGCCGGTTCCCATAATAGAGCCTCTAGTTAGGAGAGGCATCAATCTCCATGACCAAAGTGCTCTGTCTGTAAAGCCCAGTGCCAATGAGATTGCAGGCACAGCTTCCAACCCTTCAATTAACCCCCCTTGTTTCCTGGACCTTGACGGTCCTCCTGACCCCTTCTCAATACTGGACCCAGGGGAGCCCAGGTTAGGGAATGTGCATAGGTTGGTACAAATCCATTATGGCAAACAACACAGAGTGCTCTGCTTACTGTGAATGGAGGACAGAACACTCGAGAGTGCCCATGGTGACAGATGATACTGAAGACATGAAGGTGGGCCCTGGGTGTCCTTTTTCTTGAGGGCAATTAAATGTTTTAATTCATACCTAAGAACAGTCATGTTACCAAAACAAGTTGTCGATGACCTACGACAAGGCTCAGAGTTACCTAAGTGCCACCGTCTTTTACAGGTAAATTAACATAACTGGAGTTAGGATTTTATCTCAAAAGGTAGAGAGATGGAGCATTACAGTATTGTACAATTTGTGCATGACTATTAGTAGGTGGAAAGTAAATAATATCTGCAAATGAAGAAGAGAATGCAGGTGTTTGGGTAAAGTGGCAGCGAGCTTACCACTTAAACACGCTGTTAATAAAATAGGCTGGTATGATTTAGTTAAGTCCTCCCCCCACCCCTGCCTGCCCCTCACATTTTTTTTTTTTAAGCACAAATCAATTTCTTAGAGCTAAAAGGCATACAGTTTAGCAAAACAGCAGGAAATTGCTTTAGAAAGGTATATTTCATCTCAGGGAACATGTTTTAAAATCTGAAGTAAATAGGCTGGATAATTCTTCTCTTCCACAACAAAAGAAAAAAAATGGCCACATCAGCTAAGAGGCAGAATGGAGGTTGCCTTGCCTAGGGGCAAGTTTTGAAAGTTCAGAGAAAAACCCATAAACCGAAGCTGTAAGCTGTAAAGTTGAAACATTGAAATTATTCGCGCAAGAGCAGTTTGCTGCAGGCACTCAAACTGTCAGTCCCTAAGTAGGGCTTAAGGGACTTTTTCTGTTTTACAGATGGAGAAACTGAGGCATAGAGTTTAAAAGATAGGCTCAAAGCCATGCCGTGTCACTGACAAAGACCATCTCCTAGGGGAGAAAAAGGCAGAGGAGCCTGTTTCCAGCAAAGAAACTCGTAAAAACTCAAAGTAACTAGTTTATCGAAGAACTGAAAGCACCACTAACAACCAAGAAATAAAAGATCTAAGATGTAGGTAAGAGTCAGAATAACTGGCAGGCAAATTAACCTCGACCTGAGACTTCTCTCGATCAGCTTTGCACAACCGTCTCAATCTATGTAAATCTCTTTGTTATATAAATCCGATCACTCGATGGACAGAAACGGGACGGTCCAGATGTTAGA
This sequence comes from Dugong dugon, assembly GCA_030035585.1. Taxonomy (NCBI): domain Eukaryota; kingdom Metazoa; phylum Chordata; class Mammalia; order Sirenia; family Dugongidae; genus Dugong; species Dugong dugon. Next base: position 36,635,106 of record CM057471.1, on the reverse strand, counting down.
GGAGGTGTGCCTATCAAGCAGGCTGCTCCAGCTTTGAATACACCAACCCAGTCTAAAATAAAGCTAAGCAAAGCAAAAACAAAACCAACCAAACATGCCAGAAACAACTAAGAATATTTTCTAAAGCAATTAACTGGACTGTCACTTTCTAGTCTCTCTGGCTCAGATTTCTGAAAGCTTCAAAAAATTGTGCTGAACAAGGATGTACCATTGCTTAATCAGGGCTTGCCGATTATTTTGTCTGATTCAACTTTTCTCTGCCTCACTGCTCCTTTCCAGCAACATTGTGGGCTTCATTCAGTTTTCCAGCACCAGAGCCCCATATTAGGTGATGGACTTCTTGAAGAAGCCCTACACCAACCACCTTTGACAGAAATTATAGATCACTGTGATGTGTACACAAGGAGCTCCAGTGGTGCGGTGATTAAGCTCTTGGCTGCTAACCAAAAGGTCGGCAGCTTGAACCCACCAGCTGCTCTGTGGGAGAAAGACCTGGCGATCTTCCATAAAGATTACAGTCTTGGAAACCCTATGGGGCAGTTCTGCTGTGCCCTATAGAGTCACTGTGAGTCGGAAGCCACTTGATGGCAATGGGTTTGGTGATGTCTACAAATGAAGACGATAGGAAATGCGTGTGAGTGGTTGTTGATGAGTGAGTGTTCCCTTAGATGTGGAAAAATATCAAATTGCAGTGGGAACAAAGTTGGAAATAAATGGAAGCTGATGATTTATATTAGAGCCCCTGGGTGGTGCAAACAGTTAACGTGCTCTGCTGCTAACCAGAAGGTTGGAGATATGAGTCCACCCAGAGGTGCCTTGGGAGTAAGGCCTGGGAAACTATTTCTGAAAAATCAGCCATTGAAAACTCTATGGAGTGCAGTTCTACTCTGACATATACGGAGTCGCCATGAGTCAGAATTGACTTGATGCTAACTTTTTAAAAAATCATTTTTATAAAAATTCCAACTGTCCTAAGTTGTAAGCTCCTTGAAAACAAATCTTCATGGTAGTCTCTATGTGACTATGGATTTTCTCATGATTGGCACCCAGAAAATATCTACTGATTTGACTTTAGAGCCAGCTTTATTTAATAATAAGGAGAACAAACTGGTTTTATACTTTCATTTTTATGGTCAGAATCTCAGGTACTTAGCTCAATGACTTCCAACCCTCCAATTATCCGTATTGGTATTTTTCCATTCACTATGGCCAGTGAGGTGAATCTTGAAAAATCAGATAGCAAATATGGAACAATAATTAGATAAAATTACAATGTCAATGATCATTATAATGTCTAATTTCAGGTTTAATAGTGTCAATTAAGAGGCAGAAGTGGAAGCAATGAAATGTTTCATTAGCCATTAGGCGAATTGAAAATAGATTTGGTAAATATTTAGGAGTCATTTATTGAGTGAATAATTATTGAGAATCTATTATGTACCAGGCATTGGGCTGACATGGGAACTCTGAAGGTTATACGACTGAGCATGATGGAGAGGATCTGTGCCCTCAGGGAGCTTACAGTCTAGTAATAAATAGGAGGACTGAGACCAATAACCATGTTAAAGAATAGCGCTTCTGCCATTTCTCCTTCTTTACACAACCTGTCACTTCATGAGTCACTGCATCTCAAAGTGAACAATACTGCATTATGAGGTTAATGTTGATGGAACTATTGTGCTCATCCAGTTCTCGTGTTTCCTTTCATTACTGGGAAATACTGCATTTGAAATTAAAGTTGCTGTCATACATGGCAAGGAGCCCTGGTGGTGCAGTGGTTAAAACACTTTGCTGCTAACTGAAATGTCAGTGGCTTGAACCCAACAGCCACTCTACACCAGACAGATGTGACAGTCTGCTTCCGTAAAGAATTCGGCCTTGGAAACTCTATGGGGCAGTTCTACTCTGTCCTGTAGGGTAATGATGAGTCAGAATAGACTTGATGGCAAGGCATATAACACGTGGCAATGTAATTAAACCACATTTACTTTGCATTTCACTCTGGTTGGGTTTTTCTTCCCTGGCCCTCTAATCCAGACCCAATGAAGAGGTGTTTAGACTCAAATGTGCTCCCAGCAAAAGATGATGATGGTTAACAGATCTCGCAGTTAATGGGTAAATCTAGGGCACTAGATGCTGACTTTCAATAATCCCAAGATTTAAAGGATTTTCCTTCATTCACCAAGGGTAAGCTCGTTACACAGAAAGTGGGTCATAATACTATCTCTGATGAAGGAAATAATCCTTTGGCTAAATTTTAAGTAAATTTTGCTCACAGTTAAAAAAAAAAAAAGGATCATTTAGGCATCCAGGATTAGCAGTATTGAAGGTTCTGCTTTGTTCTGCTTTATGGAAGTGCTGATTAACTTGTACTCTGGTCAAGGTCTGACATGATGCTGACTATTTATCCTTTAATATTGTCTGTTTTATTGTTGTTACACAATTTGGTTATGTGTCAGTGTGAACTCGTGTGCTTACCATATACATTACCACAGCATCAGATAACAATGAATGTCACACAGTAGAATACAGAATGATACAGCCACGTGAAGGGTAGCTAAAATAGTGTTGGTTTCACTCATATCTTTATTAATAAGGATTGACAAATTAATTTTAACCCCAAGGCAATCACATTAGGATTGAACTTCAGAATGTTTGCAAGTGAAAAAAACAAGTGGTGGGTTGACATTTGTGGACCTTAAGAGGCCCAAAAATGTTGCCCTGAAACCAGAAGCTTGTGCTAGACTGATTGGACAGTTACTTTTACTGTGGTCTAGTTCTAAGACCCCTAGTGTGTTAGAACCTAGAAGAGATGGGCAGACCTCATCTGGAGAGGTTTTTTGAAAACTAATTGATAGCTTAAGTGCCAATGCTTTAGTTTTAGTATCCCAAGATCTCAGGATTCAGCACTTAGTTAGGCAGAACAGACATAGAAAGATGGGTTTTTGTTGTTGCTAGGTAGATAAAAAAGTTCCCCCAATCCCATGAAAACAGAATTTTTTTTTTTTTTTTTACCAAAATACATGAATTACTGGCTCCATTAAGACATGGCCTCAATGTGTATTTTATTTAGACCATGTCTCAATTGTCATGACAACCGTATATGACTGTGAGTGTGTGTGTGTGTGTGTGCACCTGCGTGCATTCACCAAGTGATGTCTGGAAGCACACCTTCAGCATCCAGGAAGAAACAGAGTGGGTGTGCAGAACAAAGAGTGTCTCCCCATCCATTTTAACCATGATATCAGAAAATGTTGAATACATCATTCAGCATCATTCTCTCAGTTAACGTCCCAAACAATCAACTATTGTTTTGAGCAGAGCAAAGCAGTCATACATCTTCAAGATCAGTGGCTAAGCCTCTAAGTTCTCATTCTGTATTGCAACAATGCCCATTACAATATGACAGTGTTCTGATCCTGCTTACTCCACTGTATCAACCTTCTCCTCTCCAACTTCTCTAGGCTCATCTGTTGCAGGAAACTTTAACACCTGTATCCCCACTCTGGGGGACCACTTACAGATTATACTGTTTTCAGCTTCTGAAATTGTGTCACATTTCTCTAAAGAAAGCCAGCTTTTTCAAGACACATCATTCAGGTTTGAGCCAAGAAATCCTTTTCATTCATAGTTTGGCGCATGAGCCCAGAATTTGATCTTTATGAACTTCCCATATTTTTGGAAGCCCACTGACTCTTTCAAGCTACTGGGTTGTTATTCCATAAGTACCCCTCTCACTGCACTAAATGATCTTGTGGAAACCAAAGAACTAACATTCTATGCTTCCACGCATCGTTCCATTATTTCTTGTGGCCCTTTGTAGCTTTGGCCCAGTCTCCCTATTCTTACTGTGAAAGACACATATAAAAAGTTGATTCACACATGCTGGTTGCCCCCAAACTGTTTCCCTCTTATTTGTCTTGACACTGAGAATGAAAGAACAATGCTATTTCAGAAAGACAAAGAAAACAATGCTGCTTGAATGTAAGAAACATTGACCAATAGCTTCCAAGAGGCAATTGTTCACATCATGGACAAAGAGATTTGTTGGATCAGTTCGTGTCCAGATCACCCAAGCTTGTAGTGACTTTTGCTCTCAAAGACCCATTCTTGGGAGTGTTTTTGGGTCCCTCTACCCCACATGAACTTTCTAAGCTGCAAGGGAAGGTTCAGGTAAAGGTCTGGGGTGGTAAGCCCTTGTCAGTAGCCTTTAAAAGTCACAATCTGGTTTACTTCACTCAAGTGTGCCATTGTTTCACATATTTTCAGATATGGTGGTATCTGGGGGTGCCTAAGGCCAGTGGGATTCTCCACCCTCAGGAAGTAGTAAGCATGGCCTTGGACCTGGTGGCAATGTGCAAGACTTTGAGATTCCACACAAGCTCAATGTCCAGCTGAAGATCCGCACTGGGATTCATTCAGGTAAGACAAGGTAGGATGTGTGATGAGCCTCCCACCCCCACCCCATGATGCAGTAGTCTTCAGGGGAGGCAATGTGACCCCATTTATGTGGGCAAAAAAAGGGTGAATATTTAAACTCTAGGTTGGTAATGTTAACATTTGCTAATAATTTCCCTTGGAGATGAAAGCAAGAGAGACAAATAAACATTTATTATTATTGTTAAGTGCTGTTCAGTTGATTTCAATTCACAGTGACTCCATATGACGGAGTAGAACTGCCCCATAGGGTTTTCTAGGCTGTAATCTTTACGGGAGCAGATCACCAGGTATTTCTCCCGAGGAGCTGCTGGGTGGGTTTGAACTGCCAACCTTTGGTTAGCAGCTGAGCTCTTAACTGTTGCCCCACCAGGATTCCTAAAACGTTTATTAAGCACCATTTATTCCGTGCTAGGTATAATGCCAAGAAGTCATATATATGATCTCATTTGACCGAACCATCAATCCTAAGAAGATGTTTAAAAAGATTGGTTTTTGCTTTTTATTTTTTTTATCGAAGCAAACAAATATATAGTGAAGTGTACTAATCTTAATTGCGCAGGTTGATGATTTTTTTAGTTATGAATATACTCGTGGAAACAGCACCCAGGTGAAGATGGAGAACAGTTCCACCACCCTAAGAAGGCTCCCTCACCAACCCTATCTGTCCCCTCTCCCACCCCAATCAATATCACTGACCCCTGCCAGGTAATCAGTGGTCTGACTTTTATCTCCGTTGATTAGTTTTGCCTGTATTTGTATCTTTTGTATCTAGCTTCTTCTGTTGAACTTAGTATTTATGAATTGCGTCTGTGTTGTTGCAAGTAGCTATTAAAGATTATTTTCACAAGAAAATCAAACCACCTTTAAGGCAACAGGGAAGCATTTTATATTATCACAGTGATTTGATTCATCTTGTCAGCTGGGGAAGTCAACCAGATGTATTGCTTAGAGGAAGCCAAATAATTCTTGTGTATTTACATACATAATACATAAAAAGACACTAAGTATTGCGTGTGGAGAGAACTTATATAAATTTTGCCCAGACAAATTGTAATTATATTTATTTAGTCCAGGCCCCTCTTATTCAGACAGGTGATTCTTCCAACTTCCCAATTTGAAAAGTGGGAATACATGCGTTTGGAACAAGATTTAAAGGGTAGGACACAAAGATTTATATGCAAATATAAGCAGCATGGTTTATAGCAGCCAAAAACTGGAAACAACCCAAATGTCCATCAACTGGTGAATGGCTAAACAAATTGTGATCTATCTATATTATGGAATATTACTCGGCAATAAAAAGGAATGAAATATTAATATCTGCAATAACATGGATGAATATAAAAAACATGCTAAGTAAAAAGGTCAAACACAAAAGACTACATACTGTATGGTTTCATTTAGATGATGTCTTAGTCATCTAGTGCTGCTATAACAGAAATACCACAAGTGGATGGCTTTAACAAAGAGAAGTTTATTCTCTCACAGTGCAGTAGACTACAAGTCCAAATTCAGGATGTCAGCTCCAGGAGAAGGCTTTCTCTTCTCTGTTGGCTATGGAGGAAGGGCCTTGTCATCAGTCTTCTCTTGGTCTGGAGGCATCTCAGTGCCGGAACCTCAGGTCCAAAGGACACACTCTGCTCCCAGCACTGCTTTCTTGGTGGTATGAGGTCCCCATGTCTCCCTGCTCGCTTCTCTCTTTTATATCTCAGAAGAGATTGGCTTAAGACACTATCTAATCTTGTAGACCTTACCAATATAACTGCCACTAATCCATCTTATTACATCACAGTGATAGCGTTTACAACACATAGGGAAATCACATCAGATGATAAAATGGTAGACAGTCATACAATACTGGGAATCATGATCTAGCCAAGTTGACAGATATTTTTTGGGACACAATTCAGTTCATGCCAGATGACATTCTAGCAAAAGCAAAACTATCATGAGAGAAAGCAGGTGAGCGGTTGCCTGAGTGGGGGTGCAGGAGGGTGTGAAAGACATGGGGAACTTCTTAAGGTGATAGAACTGTTGTATATCTTGATTAAGTGGCTACATGCTTACGATTGTATACGTAACCCAAATTCATTAAAGTGTACACTTAAAATAGATGAATTTTATTTTATGTAAATTATACCTCAATGAAGCTGGAAAAATTTTTGAAGTGTACAAAAGGATATAAGCAGGGAAAAGTAATTCTCCCTCCTCCGCCTGTCTTTATAGCCTTTCCTCCTCAATCTGTCCCCTAGTCCTGCTAACTTTTATGGTGTTTCCTTTGATTTACATAATTGGCACTTGAATAGTTTGAAAATTAGGCTAAGGATCCAGGAGTTCAGATGCCACATTTTGATAACTGATACAAAAAAAATTTTCCCAATTTTTTTTTGACTGTATGCTCAGAATTCTCAGTCTGTTTCTTGCTGCCCCTTACTGAGTGTCTGCTTGTGGACCAGCCACTTTGCAAAGATTTCTTCTTCCATTCTCACCGCAACCCTCTGAAATAAATATTAATAGCTCTGCTTGATTAATGAAACTGAAGTTTAGAGAAGTCGCGTAATGAGGTTGCCCACCTAGTAAGTGGCAGAGCTGGAGTTCAAATCTAGGTCTGTCCCAGGCCAACAAGATCCATGGTCCATAAATGACAATCCTGTGTGCTATGCTGTGATCTCAGGGAGAGAGGGAGGGAGGGAGAGAACGAGGGAGGGAGGGTGTCCCCCTGGTCACAGAGCAGTGATGTGACCTCACTTCCAAGTCCTGTGATGCTCTTGGCCAGAAACGTGGAACAACCCAGCTCCTCTACTTTGTCTTCCACACCCCTTGCAAAGCCTTTGATCAGTACTAGTTCTCAAAACAGGAATGTTCTGATGAAGGGGCACAGGGAAACCGGGGTGGAGGGGGGAGCGTGCTGTCACATTGTGGAGATTGCAACCCATGTCACAAAACAATATGTGTATACATTTTTGAATGAGAAATTAACTTGAGCCATGAACTTCCACCTAATGCACGATAAAACAACAACAATACAGGAATATTCTAGTTTAGCCTTATTGGATAAAATTCCTTGGTGCCTCAGGTGTTTTTGTCTTTGTTTCTAATTCAAAGAAAATTAATTCTACCGCAGAAGATAAAGGTCTTGCTTACGTGTAAAGTGCCTTTTTCAGTTTCCATTAAAACTTTATCAAATTTATTTCCCCCATTCTCTCAGCAGCAGGAGGAATAGGGGAAGACTCAATAGTGAAAAAGCTCTTCTGTTCCTCAGAGCACCTTTTCCTTAAAATAGTATCCTCAAGGGACACAGGCAGGCAGCTGCTTACCTTGGCCAAATGAGCAGCAGTAAGCGTTTTAGCAAAACAAATAAATCTGAGCCCTGGGGGTCATCCCTGTTCTATTGTTTCAATCTGTCTTCAGTTGAGCCTGGAAAGACAAAGTCAGATATCAGCACAATACTGGGAATGATTTCAGCTTGTAAAGAAAAAGGAAGGAATGAAACGGGACTGCTAATGCCAACAACATTCTGATGTCTTCTTAAATTCTCTTGTATTATGCTAAAATATTCCCCCCCCCCCCCCCCCCCCGCGCTCTTCAGGAAGTGGTCTGGCCTGGCCCCTAAAGCAAGGTGCCACAATACAATGTCAAACGCCAGGAAATTCGTGTCACAATTTCTACAGTAAGTTGAGCATCCGCTCTGAATGTGCTTTTGTTCATCAGTGGGTGTGTGGAACAAGCTGGAATATTTTCTACATGCAAAGTTAAATCTGTACTGTCAAAGGGTGCCAGCAGCCCCATCCTGCTGAGATTAAGACTCCAGCTTTCATGCTCCATAAGGAGGGACAGTGCTGCAGTTGCTATTGTATCCCCAGTGCCTTAGCTCTCTGCCCTGCACGTCGAAGATTCTCAGTAAGCCTGGAGCAGACGACAGCACCGTCTAGCCCAATTTCTTGCAAGAGTGAGAGTCTGCCTATAGGGGCCAGGCAGGTAAGGAGAGGCTGCGTGGAGGTCTATGACAACCCGGAAAGCCTTTGCCCCTTTTTCAATGAGGCAGCAAGCACTCAGCTTGTCTGAGGAATGTCATGTGTTCCCAGATCTTCATGTTTTCAAGAGGATTCAGAAATCTAGTGTTTTATGTGAAATACCCTGGGTTTTATACTGTCATTTAGGCAAAATACTTTTCTGCCAGCTTAATTGGCTGTGTAGGATGCCAGTTAGGACCTCTTTTTGAAGCTTTAAAGAACCTGAACAGAAAAATCAAAATCACACTTCTCGCACCAAACTGTAAGGATCAACTCAGTTCTGCTCCTCTTCTGTTCTGACACCAGCTGCCCATGCAGCACTTCCTCCTCTGACCTTAACCACCCGGAGCTAGGTCAGACCTCACAAGCTAAAGGGCACAGTCCTCCAGACTGCCAAATCTGCCCAAGGCCTCAAGCTTGCGAGTCCTCACGACACCCTCACTTCTGGCCCCCTGGCTACAAATTTGGTGTTTTGCCACTACCCCTCAGAATACCAGCCATAAGCCTGGGAGTCCCCAGTACCTTCACTTCTGACCTGCTGACTCCCACTACTCTGTTGGGTTCAGTAATTCACTAGAATGCCTCACAGAACTCATGGAAAGCTTTATACTTATGATTACAGTTTTATTGTAGGAAAAAGGATACAAATGTAAAGACGCATAGGGTGAGGTCTAGGAGAATTCCCAGCTCAGAGCTTCCATGTCCCAAAAAGGCATATACTACACTTCCATGTGCATCAATGTCTGTTACCAACCAGAAAGCCCATGAAGCTTCCATGTCCAGAACATTTATTGGGGCCCTATTACATAGACATGATTGAATGAATCAGCCTACCTTCCCTGAGGTCAGCTGATATCATGAGGTGGTCTTTCTGGCCTGGCCAGCCCCTGACCTGAATCACCTCATTAGCATAAACCCTCAGATGTGGTCTGGAGGCCTATAGATGATAAAGTTACCTCAATTACTGAGGAAATTGCAAGAGTTTAGAGTTATCTGTCAGGAACCAAGGACAAAGACCAAATTCTTTGGGTGAAGTTAATGTAAACCCCACAAGATCTAGAGATTTATTTTAGTAAAAAATCAAGTTTTGTTTCATGGAATAACTTAAAAAATAAGTTTTCATCACATTTCCCCAAAATGATGATGCTTTGACTAAAATTGAGGCTTGGTAACTAGTAACTCACAAACTGGTGAAACCCTAACTTACACATTTTTCTTAGTCCCTCCCTTCCTCCTCCTTATTGGGACAGTGAACTCTGGAATGGTCTGGACCCTTAGGGTTTGGTTTCTGCCCTGGAGTGGGGACCTGGATGGCTGGAGTCCATTTCAGGCCTGGCCTGGCTCATGTCTATTATATATTTCCCTGCCTCCTCAGTCTCCCTCTCTCTACTGGCTCCTCCCTATCAGCATTTAAACATGCTCAGGTCTCTCTAAAGTTAAAATAAAGTAGAGGAACCCTCCATCAACTCCATATTCCTATCCAGCTACCGTCCAGTCTCTCCATACCCTGTCACCAACAATCTTCTTGAAGAATTGTCTACACCTACTGCTTCTATACCTTTCCTCCACTGGCCTGCAATTTGGCATCTGCCATATTTTTATGCAAATAACTCACACCTTCTGCATTTGTTTGCTGGCTGCTCCCTCTCCTCTCCTCCAGGTATTTTTGTAAGTGCAATATGTTTTTTTTTACAGCAACATGTGGAAGAGGATTGGAATGGTGGCACTTGTGAGGGTGCCTAGGTAGGAGGGGAAGGGCATAGCTGCAAACAAAAGGAGAGGGCACAAGCATGTTATTTGTGTAAAAATATGGTCATCTCACCAAACCTCTGAATAAATTTCACCCAAGTCAGCAGGGACCTCCAGTGATATTTTCCCATCTTTTTTACCTTGATCTCTCAGCAGCATTTGACTTTGCTGACTGGTTCCTCCTTCTTGAAACAGTTTTCCTTTGGGTTTCGTGACTCCTCATTTACCTGGTTTTCCTTTGACTTCTCTGATTGCTCCTTCCCAGGCTTCCTGCAGGTGCTTCTTCTTCTGAGGGCTTAATGTTGATGATCCTCAGAGTTCTACCCTAAGTTCCCTTTTTTTCTAGCTCTATACACCCCTTGTAGATGATTCTCGCTGATTCCCATGGCTTATGCTATGACCTATGTGCTAGACACTCTGAAGGCATTATCACCCGCTCAAATTTCTCCTGAACTCCAGGATTATCTCACTCTCTGCTGGACATCCTCACTTGGTGTCCCTCAGGCACCTCCACTTCAACATGACCAAAGCTGAACGCTTCCTCTTCCCTGACAGCACTTCTTCTCCCCATCCCCCCTTCTCCCTTCTCCTCCTGCTGGCTTGAAATTGGTCGTGGTGTGTGTATTTACACCATGGAAATTGATAAATACTACAGACCAGGGTTCTCCTTTCCCCCATACCTCCTCCTCAGACAGTTTACTAGCACACCCCTGCATATATTACTTTGGCAAGCTCTCCAGAGAGGCTAGAACCCCTCAGCAATGGCTTGGAAGAAGTTCATTTCCCTAAACATTTACAATTTGGGAAAATAATAATAATAATAGCAGTTATAGTTTAGTGAACACTTACTGTGTTCCAAACCCTGTGCTTAGTGCTTTACATACTTGATCTTGTTTACCATTTGTGGCAAAGTAGGTGTCTTAGTCATCTATTGCTGTTATAACGGAAATAACACAAGTGGATGGCTTTAACAAAGAGAAGTTTATCCTTTCACAGTCCAGTAGGCTATAAGTTCAAATTCAGGGCATCAGCTCCAGGGGAATGCTTTCTCTGTTGACTCTGGAGGAAGGTCTGTGCCATCAATCTTCCCTTGGTCCGGGAACTTCTTTGCACAGGAACCTCAGGTCCAAAGGATGCACTCTGCTCCTGGCACTCCTTCTTGGTGGTATGAGGCTCTCATGTGTCTCTGCTCGCTTCTCTCTTTTATATCTCAAAAGAGATTGGCTTAAGACACTATCTAATCTTGTAGACCTCATCAGTATAACTGCCGCTAATCCATCTTATTACATCATAGTGATAGAGTTTACAACACATAAGGAAATCACATCACATTACAAAATGGTACACAATCATACAATACTAAGAATCATGACCAGCCAAGTTGACAGATATTTTGGGGGGACACAGTTCAATCCATGACAGTAGGTATTATTAGTCCACTGCACAGAAGAGGACACTCAGAATGGAATTTGTCAAAGTTTGCTCCATTGGGAAGTGTGAGATGGAGTTTGATGTCAGATCTGACCACCAAACCAGTGATCTTAACTCTTCACTCAGCTGCCTTTCATGGGGCTTCAGTTCCTACTTCTCGTCCTTACTTCTCAAAAGCAGCCCCTGGGTTTTCAGCTGACTTTCATAGCCAATCTGCTAGGTGACTGGACTAAAGCCCGTGGGTAATCAATCATCTTGCAATAGGTTAGCCAGGATCTTGACAGGCATTTCAGCCAAACTGAGAAATAACCAGGGGTTGTAAGCACTGGGTGTCAGCAACAGAGTGGCTCTTTGAATTGAGAGTGTGATTTTAGTTTCTTGATAGCATAATGGTGGAAATTGTTTTTAAATAAAATATGCCCACCTGCTAGAATAATATGTCAGTAATTGTACTCAGGGTGTAAGTGCTTCAGAGAAGGGGCCAGAACACTGTCAAGCATATGACCAGAAGCCATCTCCCCAACATCCCCTAACAATAATACTCTAATACTTGGTGGTTGTAAAGCACTTTTAATTCAGAATCTAAATAATGGCCATAAACCAAAGCCATTTGCACAGCTCCCTGAAGAGGGCAGTGGGTGAGCTGGACACTGCTGATGCCACTCCTTTGATCACATCCCTGGCCTTGTTATTGCTTGAGTTGGCTCCTTTCTAAGACATCTCACTGATGTCCATCAATTTCTTGAACCTTGTCTTTTGCCAATGCCTTCAGTGCAGCTTGGACCTCTTCCTTCGGTACCATTGGTTCCTGATCATACACTACTTGCTGAAATGGTTGAATGTCAACCTGTTCTTTCTGGTATAGTGACTCTGTATTCCTTCCATCTTCTTTGATGCTTCCTGCATTGTTCAATACTTTCCCCATAGAATCCTTCAATATTGCAACTGGAAGCTTGAGTTTTTTCATTTCTTTCAGCTTGAGAAGTGCCAAGCATGTTCTTCCCTTTTGTTTTCTAACTCCAGGTCTTTGCACATGTCATTATAATACTTTACTTTGTCTTCTTTTGCAGCCCTTTGAAATCTTCTGTTCACCTCTTTTACTTCATCATTTCTTTCATTCACTTTAGCTACTCAATGTTCAAGAGCAAGTTTCAGAGTCTCTTCTGACATCCATTTTGTCTCTTCTTTCTTTCCTGTCTTTTTAATGACCTCTTGCTTTCTTCATGTATGATGCCCTTTATGTCATCCCACAACTTGTCTGGTCTTCGGTCATTAGTGTTCAGTGTATCAAATCTATTCTTAAGATGGTGTCTAAATTCAGGCGCAATATACTCAAGGTTGTACTTTGGCTCTCATGGGCTTGTTCTAATTTTCTTCAGCTTCAACTTGATCTTGCGTATGAGCAATTGATGGTCTGTTCTGCAGTTGGCCCTGGGCCTTGTTTTGACTGATGGTACTGAGCTTTTCCATCATCTCTTTGCACAGATGTAGTTGATTTGATTCCTGTGTATTCCATCTGGTGAGGTCCATGTGTATAGTTGCTGTTTATGTTGTTGCAAAAAGGTATTTGCAATGAAGAGATCGTTGGTCTTGCAAAATTCTATCATGCCATCTCACCAAGGCCATATTTTCCAAATATCGATCCTTCTTTGTTTCTAACTTTCACATTCCAATCACCAGTAATTATCAACGCATCCTGATTGTGTGTTCAATTTGAGACTGCAGAAGTTGGTAAAAATCTTCAATTTCTTCATCTTTGGCCAGGAATTGATGGAATACCAATTGAGATGTTTCAACAAACAGATGCATTGCTGGAAGTGCTCACTCGTCTATGCTGAGAAATTTGGAAGACAGTTACCTGGCCAACTGACTGGAAGAGATCCATATTTATGCCTATTCCAAAGAAAGGTGATTCAGCTAAATGCAGAAATTATTGAAAAATATCGTTAATATTACATTTTACATTAAAAAGTAAAATTTTGCTGAAGATCATTCAAAAGCAATGCAGCAGTATATTGACAAATGACTGCCAGAAATTCAAGCTGGATTCAGAAGAGGACATGGAATGAGGGATGTCATTGCTGATGTCAGGTGGATCCTGGCTGAAAGCAGAGAATACCAGAAAGATGTTTACCTGTGTTTTATTGACTATGCAAAGGCATTAGACAGTGTGGATCATAATAAATTGTGGATAATGTTGCAAAGAATGGGAATTCTCAGAACACTTAATGGTGCTCATGAGGAACCTGTAGTTAGACCAGAGGCAGTCGTGCAAACAGAACAAGGGATACTGCTTGGTTTAAAATTAGGAAAGGTGTGTGTCAAGGTTATATCCTTTCATCATACTTATTCAATCTGTCTGCTGAGCAAATAATCCAAGAAGCTGGATAATATGAAGAACACGGCATCAGGACTGGAGGAAGACTCATTAACTGCATTATGCAGATGACACAACCTTGCTTGCTGAAATTTACTGATAAAGATCAAAGACCACAGCGTTTAGTATGGATTAAACCTCAACATAAAGAAAACAAAAATCCTCACAGCTAGACCAATAAGGAACATCATGATAAATGGAGAAAAGATTGAAGTCGTCAAGGATTTCATTTTACTTAGATCCACAGTCAATGCCCATGGAAGCAGCAGTCAAGAAATCAAAGGACACATTGCAATGGGCAAATCTGCTGCAAAATACCTCTTAAGTGTTAAAAAGCAAAGGTGTCACCTTGAAGACTAAGGTGCGTCTGACCCAAGCCATGGTGTTTTCAATTGTCTCATATGCATGTGAAAGCTAGGCAATGAATAAGGAAGACCAAAGAAGAATTGATGCCTCTGAATTATGGTGCTGGCAAAGAATATTGAATATACCATGGAATGCCAAAAGAACGAACGAATCTGTCTTGGAAGAAATACAGCCAGAATGCTCCTTAGAAGCAAGGATGGCGAGACTATGGCTCACATAGTTTGGACAAATTGTCAGGAGGTATCCCAAGGATATCATACTTGGTAAAGTAGAGTGTCAGTGAAAAAGAGGAAGACCCTCAAGGAGATGTATTGACACAGTGGCTGCAACAAATGGGCTCAGGCATAACAAGGATTGTGAGGACAGCGCAGGACCGGGCAGTGTTTCATTCTGTTGTTCACGTGGTCCCTGTAAGTCAGAACATACTCGACTTCACCCAACAACAACAACACTCATTGTTCATCCTTCCATGTTTCCCTCTCCTTCTCACTAAATGTGTTTGTTCTTCAGCTGCTTCAAGTCTCCAGGATCTCAGCTGTTCCAGTGTAACCAGCTTTTCTGGGTTTCTTTTTGACACAGCCTGGAACCCACTGTCAATCTCTATATAATTTCTTGCTGAGGACTCTCAGCTGCGCGCCACCTGGTTTTTCCTCTGCACTCTCTCTCTGCAGCTCCCCCCCCTCGGTCTAACAGTGCTCACGCTCCTTCTGCCCAGTGGAGATGCTTACATCTGCCTAATGACAGCTCCATGTAAGGAGCTAGTTTCTGGCATCTTCTGAGGCTCCTAGTGATACCATCTAACATTTGTATTTTCTCAGGTATCTCACTTTCCTACTCCCCTTTGTTGGCTGTTCCTGACCTCTCATCTCTCCTTCCAACCTCATCACTTTTGCTCTTAAATCATTGCAGGTGGGACCATGTCTTTCATTTCTTAGAGAAAATTGAGGTCCTTAGATGTGAACTCTCTCTTTTGCCTTTAAATTTACTTCTTTTTTTCCTGGTTTGTAAAAGGAATTACCTCTTTTCTAAAGCTGATTTCTTTCCCCAGTTAGTTCTTTGAATTGTTTAAAAAAGTAAATGTGCTGATGTCATTTCTCTGCTCTAAACCTTCCAGATCCTTCCCATTGCATCCTGACTAAAAAGCAAACTCCTTATCTCAGTCTTTAAGAAATGCTTGCACTGAAACAGTAGTTCTCACCCTAGGTTGTACTGGAGAGCTTAAAAAATAACCATGCCTGGGCGCCTTCACCAGAAATTCTGTGCTGGGACCTGGTCAACAGTATTTTTTTTTTTTTTAATTTTATTTATTTTGTCGTTGTTGAGAATGCAACAGCAAACCATACACCAATTCAACAGTTTCTACATGTACAATTCAGTCAGTGACATTGATTACATTCTTTGAGTTGTACAACCATTCTTACTCTCCTTTTCTGAGTTGTTCCTCCCCATTAACATAAGCTCACTGACCCTAAGGTTCCTTTCTAATCTGCTGTTGTCGATTTGATCCCATGTAGAAAGGTCTTAAAAGAGCATAACGCTCAAGGCAGACATTTTTTCTAGTTAAGCTAAACTACTGTTTGATTTTAAGAAGACTTCAGGGGATATTTTTGGTTTAGAGCTTAAAGATTATCTCAGGGCAATAGTTTCAGGGGTTCATCCAGTTTTCATAGCCCAAGATATTCTGGAGTTCATGAGAATTTGAAATTCTCTTCTTCATTTCCCCCTTTCTGACCAGGATTCTTTTATAGAATCTTAGATCAAAATGTTCGGTAATGGTAGTTGGGCACCATCCAGTTCTTCTGATCTCATGGCAAAGGAGGTAGTTGTTCACAGAGGCAATTAGCCACACATTCCATTTCTTCTTCCTATTCCTTTCTCTGTTGCTCGAGTGGGTTAAGACCAATTGTTGTGCCTTGGATGGCTGCTTGCAAGCTTTTAAGACCTCAACAGTATTTTTGAAAAGCCACTGAGGTGATTGATTCTGCTTATCTCTCTTTCGTCACCTCCTTCCATTCTATTCTCCCCCTTGCTGTCTGCCTGGCCTCTCCCCTCCGATGTTCTAAATGCTGCCTCTTTCCCAAACTTCAGATTTCAGTTTAAATGTCACTGTGTATTTTCCTATCCTAGCACCTCATTTGTTTCTTCATCACGCACACCACATTTTGTGGTTTGTCTATTTTCTTGTTTAATGCTCGTTCATTGTTCTTCTGTTCACACTGTTAAGACTGGAAGCTTCCTGGGGTCAGGGCCCCATCTCTGTAGTTCACCATTGAATCCCCACTGTCAGGCAGAGACCAACACATAGGATTCACTGGGGACTTGAGGACTTAATAATAAAGAAGGAGTTGCTTCAGATCCTGCCTTCTTCCTCTGGGACCTTGTTCCATTGATTTTCTTTTCTTTCCAGGATCTTCAGACTTTCGCTACTGATCCCTTTCTTTCAATCTAAAAACATACTCAAACCTTCCCATCCCAAATCAAACGTGTACAGAAAACCTCTCTTTGCACAACCTCTTCACTTTAGTCCTGGCTTCCTTCTATTTAGAGAGGCAGTTTAACCTGAGGATTAGAACATCAGCGTCTGACACCAGATTGCCTGGGTTCAAATCCTGCTGTTTTTCACCTCCTTTGTGCCTCATTTTCCTCTTTCATCAAGTGAAGATGATCAGTGCTTTCCTCCTGAAGTTGCTGTGATGATTAAGTGAGGTGCTACATGTAAATGGTGTCTGGCTTCTAAATAAAACCAGTTGCCCTCGAGTTGCCCTCCTCAGTGAGAGGAGAGTAGCTCTGATGATGGGCAGGGGTGGAGGTGGAGGTCTGAGCAAGACCAAATACAGTGCTTTCCTCCTGTGTTGGGGTGATTTCCCTATACCCTCCTCACCAGCTCATCACAGGAAAGTAGAAGACATGGGTAAGCAATGTTCAGTACCTGAAGCCCCCAAGCATTCATTTCCACCTCTTCACTTTGTAAGAGACTCTGCAGTCCCTGGGCCACTACAAACACAGAGTCATCACCAATGGAGAAAGGTTATAGTGAATCAAAGGAGCCCTGGTTGTGCGATGGTTAAGAGCTCGGCTGCTAACCTAAAGGTCAGCAGTTTGAACCCACAGCCATTCTGAGGGAGAACGATGTGGTGGTCTTCTTCTGTATAGTTCTACTCTGTCCTATAGGTTTGCTATGAGTTGGAATCACTTTGATGGCAATGGGTCTGATTTTAGGTTTGGGCAGTGAATCAAAAGCCAACCACCAATTGAAATATTTCCAGCTGGATTGTTATGGTGCATTACCACTCAGGTTATTTCAGTGTTTCTTTTAAAAAATATGATGCTCAGGATCCTATGCCCTTTTCCAAACCACTCTTCTCCATTAATGGAGACATTTAACTAAGACACAGGTAAGAAAAGATTAGAATTCCAGTAAAAGCCTACTTTCCAATCCCTTCTGGGTCTGTAACAGCTCACAGTAAGGCCTCCCTTTCAGGAAAATGTATTCTCTGCTCTATACAGACAATGATGTTTAAGCTCACCCATTTCTGTTACCCATGACTTATCTCTTATGGAAGGAGGAGTTTAGGACTTAAGGTGGTATTGAAGTGTTTAAAGCACTGGTTTGGGGATCTTGGCTCTGCAATTTACAAGCTTAGTGGCCCTGGGCAGTTATTCAACCTCTCTTAGCCTCAGTTTCCTTATCTAGAAAATGGGATGATTCTCTCTATCTCTATCTCTATAAAGATTAAATGACACAGTACATATTACAATCTTAGCAGAGTACCTGGCACAAAGTAAGTGCCGACATATGGTAATAATTATTAGTATGATGTAAAATCTTTATAGGGGCATTAAAAGATAATTTTAATATAAAAATAAAAAATGACAAGTACTGTTTAAGGTTTATTATCTGCTTTATGGAAACTAATATGCTTTTCATTATTGTTCAGTCATGATTGGCTTATATAATTAGCATAGTTGTTCAGGGACTAACTATTCTGATTAGTATTATCCAAGTTTTGCCTCTTGTTGATGAAGCTTCTTAGTGGAACTTTGTCAATGTACAGGGGTAACAGTATTGTCACTTTTAATAGGGCTTAGGGTTGACTGTGTCAGAGGGAAATAACAACATCCAGATGCTGCTGACTGAGCAGAACCAGTTCTGAGCCAGGAGGACCCCTTTGCCACACAGCTCAAGGCTTAGAGGTGGTGAAGTCATGGTTGATGCCTCCTTGGTCTCTTTGCCCTACTCCAGGCTCATAAGGTTCTGGATGAGAGAAGGCCCAAAAAGACCCTCAAGGAGATCAGAATCCTTTCCTTTAAGGCCTAGAACAGGCTGGCCTCAGCTGTCCTCTTCACACCTCCCCTGGATTCCCTTGGTTTTACAAGGGCCAGGGGTGCGTTTTTGGGGGTTGGGGGTCCTGCTACATGGGAGCCAACCTCTGGCTAGCTGACTAGTGGATAGGAGAGAAGGGAGGGAGAAGTGATCTGAAAGGAACTAGAAAAGAGTTCACTTCACATTCAGATGTAACCCCTTTGGCTTAACTATTCAAAGCCCCAACTTTTACTGCTGTGCCTCTTTGGGCACCTGGGGGGGGGATCAGAGCTCCTCAGTGGTGATAGTTGGGTGGAAGGTGGGGGTAGGGTGGTATAAAGGTATAGGGGAGGGTGCTTGGACTTCCCTTTTCCTCGAGCGTCCCCTTTACCCAAAGTGTGGGGTCGTACTACTGGGTGATTTTAGGTGGCTGATAGGTAAGGATTTAGACAATGCTAAACCACACTGTAAGAAAGTTACCTGTTTTTTAGTTATCATGCAGCCCGGCTGAGTATAGGAAGAAAAAATGCATTTATTTTGGTACTAGGATGCTTTTAACTCTCTTAAACGTGCTACTCTTTTTTTTTTTTTTTTTAGAAAGTGTTTTAGGTGAAAATTTACAGTGCAAATTAGTTTTTCATTCAAAAATTTATACGCAAATGGTTTTGTGACATTGGTTGTGATCCGTGCAATGTGTCAACACTCTCCCCCCTTTCCACCTCGGGTTCCCTGTGTCCATTTGTCTAGTTTTCCTGTCCCTCCCTGCCTTCTTGTCTTTGCTTTTGGGCAACTGTTGCCCATTTGGTCTCATATACTTGACTGAACTAAGAAGCACTTTCCTCAAGTATATTGTTTGTTTATAGGCCTGTCTAATCTTTGGCTGAAAGATGGACTTCGGGAGTGGCTTCAGTTCTGAGTTAGCAGAGCGTCCGGGGGGCCATAGCTTTGGGGGCTCCCTCCAGTCTCCGTCAGACCAGTAAGTCTGGTCTTTTTTTTTTTTTTTTGTGAATTTGAATTTCGTTCTACATTTTTCTCCCACTCTATCCGGGACCCTCTATTGTGATCCCTGTCAGAGCAGCTGCTAGTGGTAGATGGGCATCATCTAGTTCTTCTGAGCTCAGGCTGGTGAAGGCCTGATTCATGTGGTTCATTAGTCCTTTGGACTAATATTTTTCTTGTGTCTTTGGTTTTCTTCATTCTGCTTTGCTCCAGACGTGATGGGACCAACAGATGTATCTTAGATGGCTGCTTGCAAACTTTTTTCTTTTGTGCCGCTATTCTCACTTTATTTTTTTTTTGAAATTATTATTATTATTTTTTATTGTACTTCAGGTGAAGGTTTACAGAACAAATAGTTTCTCATGAAACAGTAGTACACATATTGTTTTATGACATTGGTTAACAACCCCACGACATGTCAACCCTCTCCCTTCTCGACCCTTTTTTTCCGCTTGCAAACTTTTAATACCTCGTACGCTACTCACCAAAGTAGGATGTAGAACATTTTCTTTATGAACTATATTATGCCAATTGACCTAGATGTCCCCTGAGACCAGGGTCCTCAGCCCTCAGCCCCAGTAACTCGGTCCCTCAAGGTGTTTGGATGTATCTAGGAAGCTTCTGTGACTTTGCCTTGGTCAAGTTGTGCTGCCTTTCCCTATGTTGTGTGTTGTCTTTCCCTTCACCAAAGTTGACACTTGTTTACTATCTAGTTAGTGATTTCCCCTCCCTCCTCCCCTCCTTCTTAACAATCAAAAATTTTTTTTTCTGTGTGTAAATCTTTCCTTGAGTTTTTATAATAATGGTCTCATACAGTATTTGTGCTTTTGTGATTGACTTATTTCACTCAGTATAATGCCCTCCAGATTCATCCATGTTGTGAGATGTTTCACAGATTCATCATTGTTATTTATTGTTGTGTAGTATTGCATTGTGTGTATGTATCATAATTTGTTTATCCATTCATCTGCTGATGGACACGTAGGTTGTTTCCATCTTTTTGCTATTGTGAGTAATGCTGCAATGAACATGGGTGTGCATATGTCTGTTTATATGACGGCTCTTATTTCCCTAGGATATATTCCTAGGAGTGGGATTGTTGTATTGTATGGTATTTCTATTTCTAACTTTTTAAGGAGGCACCATATCATTTTCCAAAGTGGTTTTACCATTTTACATTCCCACCAGCAATGCATAAGAGTTCCAGTCTCCCTGAAACCACTCCAACACTTGTTGTTTTTTGTTTTCTGACTAGTGCCAGTGGTGTCGGGGTGAGGTGGTATTTCATTGTAGTATTGGTGTGCATTTCTCTATTAGCTAGTGATCAAGAGCATTTCCTCATATGTCTGTTAGCCACCTGAATGTCTTCTCTGGTGAAGTGTCTGTTCATATACTTTGCCCATTTTTAATTGGATTATTTGTCTTTTTGTTGTTGAGATGTTGAAGTATTTTATAGATTTTTAGAGATTAGACCCTTGTGGGATGTGTTGTAGCCAAAATTTTTTTCCCAGTCTGTAGGTTCTTTTTTTTTACTCTTTTGATGAAGTCTTTTGATGAGCATAAGTGTTTAATTTTTAGGATCTCCCAGTTATCTAGTTTACCTTCTGGTGTTT
This sequence comes from Dugong dugon, assembly GCA_030035585.1. Lineage (NCBI taxonomy): Eukaryota > Metazoa > Chordata > Mammalia > Sirenia > Dugongidae > Dugong > Dugong dugon. Next base: position 36,613,815 of record CM057471.1, on the reverse strand, counting down.
ATGCATTGTTAGTTATGGTTTGTATTGTATTTGTGCAATATTTTAGGGCCTTTAGCATTGGCCCTATTTTTTCTTCCATCATCTTTATCATTTCAGGTTTTATATTTAGGTCTTTGATTCATTTTGAGTTAGTTTTTGTGTATGGTGTGAGGTATGGATCCTGTTTCATTTTTTCAAAGATGGACATCTAGTTTTGCCAGCACCATTTGTTAAAAAGTCAGTCTTTTCCCCGTTTAATGGACCTTGGTCCTTTGTCAAAATCAGCTGACCATATGTGAATGAATTTACGTCTGCGTTCTGGATTCTATTCCATTGGTCTGTGTGTCTGTCACTGTACCGGTACTAGGCTGTTTTGACTACTGTGGCTGTGTAGTAGGTTCTGAGGTCAGGTAGTGTGAGGCCTCCTACTTTGTTCTTTTCTTCAATGATGTTTTGCTTATCCAAAGCCTGTTTCCTTTCCATATAATGTTGGTGATTAGTTTTTCCATCTTGTTAAAGAGTGCTGTTGGTCTTTGGAGCAGAATTGCATTGTATCTGTAGATCATTTTGGGTAGAATTGACATTTTCACAATGTTAAGTTTTACTATCCATGAGCATGGTATGTTTTTCCATTTATGTAGGTCTCTTTTGGTTTCTTGCAGTAGTGTTTTGTAGTTTTCTTTGTATAGGTCTTTGTGTCCCTAGTTAGATTTATCTGTAAGTATTTTATCGTTTTAGGGGATGTTATAAATAGTACTGCTTTCCTGATGTCCTTTTCTTCTCTTTTTTGGTGTATAAGAATCTGTCTTAGTCATCTAGTGCTGCTATAACAGAAATACTGCAAATGGATGACTTTAACAATGAGAAATTTATTCTCTCACAGTCTAGGAGGCTAGAAGTCTGAATTCAGGGTACATTCTCCAGGGGAGGGCTTTCTCTCTCTGTTGGCTCTGTGGGGAAGGTCCTTGTCAGCAATCTTCCCTGGTCGAGGATCTTCTCAGTGCAGGGATCCTGGGTCCGTTGGACGTGCTATTCCCCTGGCTCTTGTTACTTGGTAGTATGAGGTCCCCCTGCTGTCTGCTGGCTTCTCTCTTTTATATCTCAAAAGAGATTGACTTAAGACACAACCTAATCTTGTAGATTGAGTCCTGCGTTATTAGCATAACTGCCACTAATCCCACCTCATTAACATTATACAGGTAGGATTCACAACACATAGGAAAATCACAGATGACAAAATGGTGGCCTATCATACACTACTGAGAATCATGGCCTAGCCAAGTTTACACACATTTTTGGTGGACACAGTTCAATTCATAACAGAATTCAACTGCTTTTTGTATGTTTATCTTGTATCCTGTTACTCTGCTGAAACTTTCTGTTAGTCCCAGTAGTTTTCCTGTGGCATCTTTGAGGTTCTTTATGTATAGTATCATATCATCTGTGAATTGGTATAGTTTTACTTTTTCCTTTCCAATTTGGATGCTCTTTATTTCTTTTTCTTGCCTCTAGCTTGGACTTCCGGCATAATGTTAAATAGGAGTAGTGATAAAGGGCATCCTTGTCTTGTTCGCGTTCTCATGGGGGATGCTTTCAGCCTTTCTCCATTGAGAATGATGTTGGCTGTTGGTTTTGCATAGAAGCCCTTTATTATGTTGAGGAATTTCCCTTCTATTCCTATTTTATTGAGAGTTTTTAATCAGGAATGGGTGTTGGATTTTATGAATGCTTTTTCTGTGTCAATTGAGATGATCATGTGATTATTTCCTTTTGTTCTGTTTATATGGTGGATTACACTGATTGATTTTCTAATGTTGAACCATCCTTGCCTACCTGGTATGAATCTCACTTGGTCGTGGTGTATTATTTTTTTGATATGATGCTGGATTCTATTGGCTAGAATTTTGTTGAGAATTTTTGCATTTAGATTCATGAGAGATATTGATCTGTAATTTTCTTTTTTTGTGGTGTCTTTGCCTGCCTTTGTTATCAGGGTTATGCAGGCTTCATACAATGAATTCTGGAGTATTACTTTCTTTCGTATGCTCTGAAATGGTTTGAGTAGTACTGGTGTGAGCTCTTTGCTGAATGTTTTGTAGAATTCTCCAGTGAAACCATGTGGCCAGGACTTTTGTTTTTTTTGTTGGGAGTTTTTTTTTTTTTTTAATTACCTCTTCAATCTCTTCTCTTGTTATGGGTTTGTTCAGATTTTCCATCTCAGTTTGTGTTAGTTTAGGTAGGTAGTGTGTTTCTAGAAATTTGTCTGTTTCCTCTAGGTTCTCAAATTTGACATCTACTCTTTATTAAAAAAAAAAATTAAGCAAGTCCATTTAAAGAAAAATGTTAACTCATTAATAGCACAGGTGAGTGCGTGGTTATGGCAAAAATCATGATGGTGGGAGGTACTTGACAAGGTAGACTCCCATCATCTTGGATGTAAGAACTGGTTAGATTGAGAACACAAGTTTTTCAGGGGGCTTTATACCTTGATTCTTGCCCTGACTGCTTTTATCTCAGGTAGTTGAAAGCTAGCTGCTTGAGGGAGATACGTGACAAGAAAAGTATCTCCTTAAAAAAAAAGAGATACCAACTTTTCTCTAGAATATGCAATGTCTTCCAGGCTAGCAGCCTCTGCTGCATAACCACTATGGGGAAAGGTAATCAGGTGCAGGATATTATGTGAAGCACTTGGGGGTGTTTGCTGGACCGTACCCTGAGGTACATCTTTGCTAGGTGAGATTCTTAGAGTTGAATTTCCTTGGTCATGCTTCAGAGCTGCTCAGTTTTTCAGGGCAAGGCAACGGCAAGGGATGTTGACTGGGTTGATGTAACTGAGTTCTCTTCTCTTTTGTTCTCCAGCTCTGAAAAGCCAGTGTAGTTCAAGTACATACCAACTCTTGGAGCAAATTGGAGACTGCATACTGGTGTGTTGTGGGAATTTACAAGTCAAGGTAGATATCAGTTACCGGTATCTGTGGGAGAGAAGCACACAAGGAAACCTCTATCATGGAAGTCCTGTGGGTTGCTGCTCTCAGTAAATTCTTTGGTAGAATTTGCAGCATTGCATATGCTTTCCCTGCCACAGGGGAAAAAGTTTCAAGCAAACTTGGAAATCCTTTGACTTTGATCAAGATATTAGCCTATGTTGGTTTTTGGAATTGCATGTGTTTCATTTGACTAATAAAGTAGATGTTTTCTTCATTTCTGATCCACTATGAGCAAATCAGACCTTGCTTGGGACACTCTGTCTTGCAGATGGTGGTGGGGAAGGAAGACAGGGCCAGCAATCCTTGACAAAAGATGCTTGACAAAATTGTGAAACAGGCAAAGTATGTCGTTAGTTTCTCCCACATTTCCTTCCAGATTATCCCCTCCTATTTCAGCATGTGTCTTTTTCTTGGCCGCTGGACCCAATCCTCTCACATTACCTGGGGTCCCCCATATAATGAAGTAATCCATTCATGAACTCATTCCCACTGAAGTACTCCTGGAGTTTTCCTGTCTAAGGAATGTTTTATTTTAAAAGAGGATTGATCCTTAGAAAAGGCAATGAGTAATTGAAATTCCACCACCCATCTTTCAGTTTGTTGTACTGTGGTGGCTTGCATGTTGCTGTGATGCTGGAAGCTATGCCACTAGTATTTCAAATACCAGCAGGGTCGCCCGTGCTGAACAGGTTTCAGCAGAGCTTCCAGACTAAGATAGACAAGGGAGAAAGGCCTGGTGATCTAGTTTCGAAAATTGCCTGTTGTTGTTGTGCCAATTCTGACTCATAGTGACCCTATAGGACAGAGTAGAACTGCCCCATAGGATTTTCAAGGCTGTAATCTTTACAGACGCAGACTGCCACATCTTTCTCTTGCAGAATGGCTGGTGGTTCAAACAACTGACCTTTTGGTTAGCAGCTGAGTGCTTAACCACTGCACCATCTGAAAATTAGCCAATGAAAATCTTATGGGTCACAGCAGAATACTGTTCCATACAGTGTTGGAAGATGAACCCCCTAGGTTGGAAAGCATTACACAATAGCTGCAACAATGGACTCAAACATACCAATGATCATGAAGATGGTGCAAGACCGGGCAATGTTTTTTTTTTTAAATGTATTATTAGAAAACAGTTTCCATTTTAATATTTGTCAGTTTTTTCTTCTTTCTTTTTTTTTTTATTATGTACTTGAGATGAAAGGTTGCAGAACAAACTGGCTTCTCATTAAACAATTAGTACACATTTTGCTTTGTGACATTGGTTACCAAGCCCACGACATGTCAACATTCTCCCTTCTCGACCTTGGGTTCCCTACTACCAGCTCTCCCGTACCCTCCTGCCTTCTAGTCCTTGCACCTGGACTGGTAGGCCCCTTTAGTCTCATTCTGTCTTATGGGCCTGTCTAATCTTTGGCTGTAGGGTGAACCTCAGGAGTGACTTCAGTACTGAGTTAAAAGGGTGTCTGCGGGCCATACTCTTGGGGTGTCTCCAGTCTCTGTCAGGCCAATAAGTCTGATCTCTTTTTTTTTTGTGAGTTAGAATTTTTTTCTACATCTTCCTCCAGCTCTGTCTGGGACACTCTATTGTGATCCCTGTTAGAGCAGTCAGTGGTGGTAGCCAGGCACCATCTAGTTGTGCTAGACTCAGTCTGGTGGAGGCTGTGGTAGTTGTGGTCCATTAATCCCCTGGACTAATCTCCCCTGTGTCTTTGGTTTTCTTCATTCTACCTTGCTCCCAATGGAGTGAGACCAACGGACTATCTTAGATGGCTGCTTACAAGCTTTTAAGATCCCAGATGCTACTCACCAAAGTAGAACGTAGAACATTTTCTTTATAAACTTTATTATGCCAGTTGAGCTGGATGTTCCCCGAGACCATGGTCCCCACAGGCCTCAGCCCAAGACTAGGCAATGTTTTGTTCTGTTCTACATAAGATAGCCAGGAGTCAGAGCCAACGTGACGGCAATTAACAACAACAACAACAATTAAAATTAGTTTAGACATTGTTACACTTGGGACCAAGGTGGGGGCTAGCTTAGGGTGAGAGAGATTTTCAGTTCCCAAATCCTTGATTCCATCCATGGGTGAGAAGAGCCTGGAATAAGCAGTGCTACTGACTCTACTTTCCTCAGAGCCCCATTCTTTCTTGGCTCACCTTAGCTCTGGTGTGACCTGGGGCACCTCGCTCTGCTCCAGCTCCCTCAGATCCCCCAGATGGAAAGTCACAGAAATAATGGTTGTGGGTCTTAGTAAAACACTAAATAAACAAGTTCTGCTTGAAGCCAATTTAATGAACTATAAAATAATCTGAGATGCATGTGCATTATTTGTAGGCAGTTCCCTCCAGACATCGTCCAAATAGTTTCTGTGGTATTTTTGTATATTTAAAATATGAAATTTGTTCAGAGAAAGTGCCATGGTAACCTCCATAGAAAAGCCAAGGAAAAGCAACCCACTCCTGTGGCTTCCCTCTGAAATTCGTTTTGCTTAAGACTGCCCGCATGAACACTTCTACTTCCCTCTATTGAAATGAAGCACAATGAATTCAGTTAAATCTGATTAGCAAATACAGGCAGATACTGTTTCTCTTGCAGTATATCAAAGTGAATCTAGAGTGAAAGCTTCCCAAGACCCCTGTGCTGGGAGGGTGTTATTGATTCTTAGCTGATGAAAAGGCAATAATTTTTCAGGTGGAGATACTGCCTGCTTAGTGACTGTCCTACAAAGAACATGTCAGTCCTCAGAGTTACTGGGTCATCCCTCCTCTTCTAGCTTTGCCGGAAGGGCCAAGTTGCCGCAGCACTGGCTGGGCAGCACAAGTGGGATTCGTTAGCTGTGGCAGCGTTAGTGAGCATGTGAGGGTGACCGTGACTCATTAGTTAGCGAGTGTGTCGCGGTGCCCATGAAGCAATCGTCTATGCCCTGAATGCAGGACGTGCACTCAGCAGCGATGTGGGGAGCCAATTAAAGAGCAGTCTCGCGGGGATACCGGTCCCCAGGGACCCCAGGGTTCCCTGGGTGGACTTGAGGATGTGTGCTGTCATGGCCAATGAGTTGACCAGTCTATCTTCGATGGCTCCCTTTCTGACTGAGTTGGCTATTTCTTCCCTAATTAAACGCCTGTGTTTTTCCTGGCCTGGGGAACGGGGAAATGGTTGCCTATTGGCTGGAAGGAAAGAAGTTTGCTGCAGCCCCCAAAGAGGTCTGTGGCAGTGCTGTCCCCACTCAAGGACCAGAGGGAGAGAAGCTCTCTTAATTCTCGGAGTTGTTATCCGAACCATCCTCTAACTCAACACAAAGCCATTTCTTTGTTCTGTGCCTGATTTTTGACTCTTTCTAGCCGTGTCGATCAGCCCGTCACACTCTTCTCATGAAACATGGAGGAGCCTGAAGTTTTGGAATTTTAGTGACTTCTCTAGGCAACATGGGAAGGGTGGTATCTTACTTCCCTCAGAGCATCTGAAACAACGGGGGGTTAAAACTGTACACACACACTCTTTCCTCATATTTCTCTTTCTAGGGAAAATGAACGAGTAGGAGTCTCTGGCAGAGGTGTACCCGCAGTGTAAAGGAAAAGTGCTGAGTCAGGTGGTAATGAAGACCCAGGTTGTCCAGCTTGAGGGCCAGATGTAGGTTTCATTAAACATGTCAGGGCAGGGCTGGTTTTCAACAAAATTTTGGGATTGGCAAAGGTATTCTCTAATCCCCTTCATGCCTCTCTCTACTTACACTTCCTTTCTTAATGTGGCCTCCAACCCCTCATTCCCCCAACCCTTTGTCTTCTTCCTTGCCCCCCACCCCCCATGGCCACATTCTGTCATCCAGGGTTCTAGATCATTTCCTCCTCTAGGCTCCGAGTCAAAACGCAACTGTCCTGTGGGGCCTCATTAGTGACTGGCTAATTATTAATTGAATAAATTACTCAGGTAGAGATATTAAATTTGGATGGGAAAGGTGATATTTTTCATTTTAATAGGGCTCTGCACTGCTTTATCTGACAGAAGAAACACACACTGTAAGTTTGGGGGGCAAGTTCGTAGAAGGGGATTTTTAGCAATCCTCAGCACCTACCAAAGAGAAAGTGTCTGTTCTGCGCTTGTGAAGAACTGTGTGTTCTTTTAAACCAGACAACTTTAGTTTTCTTTCAGTGTTACTTCAGGCTATAAAACGTGAATAGGAAGCTTTTAGAGGAGTTTTTCCTTTAGATATCTCAGGAGTTGCTTTCCATATTTTGGTTCAGGCTGGTCAAAATTTCTTTCTTTGGATATCGAATCTGTTTTAGTTTCCCCTACATTTTAATCATCATGATAAATGGAGAAACTATTGACGTTGTCAAGCATTTCATTTTACTTGGATCCACAATCAATGCCCATGGAAGCAGTGGTCAAGAAATCAATCAGACGTTGTTTAAAGAGGTCTGCTGCAAAAGATCTTTTTAAAATGTTGAAAAGCAAAACGTCACTTTGAGAACTAAGGTGCGCCTGACCCAAGCCATGGTGTTTTCAATTGCCTCATATACATGTGAAAGATAGACAATGAATAAGGAGGACCAAAGAAGAATTGATGCCTTTGAATTACGGTGCTGGTGAAGAATACTGAATATACCATGGACTGCCAAAAGAACAAAAAAGTCTGTCTTGGAAGAAGTACCATGAGAGTGCCGCTTAGAAGTGAGGATGGTGAGACTTCATGTCATGTACTTTGGACATGTTATCAGGAGGGACCAGTCCCTGGAGAAGGACATCATGCTTGGTAAGGTAGAAGGTCAGCAAAAAAAAGGAAGACCCTCAATGAGATGGATTGACATAATGGCTGCAACGATGGGGTCAAACATAGCAATGATTGTGAGGATGGTGCAGGACCGGGCAGTGCTTCGTTTTGTTGTACATAGCGTCACTGTGAGTTGGAACCAACTCAACGGCACCTAACAACACCAACATCAAAGTTTTCATCAGCAGTCTGAATGAGTAGCGTCTGAAGGAATGTAGCCAATTCATCTGCTGAGGGGCCCCTTGGAACCTGCCCACATTATCTTCAGGTTCCATCCCTCTTCCATAGCCCCAAGCCCACTACTTGTGCTGTGTTCATACCCACTCCATTTCACGCCATCCCTTACACCTTGCTCAAAAACCAAAAAACCAAGCCTGTTGTCGTCCAGTTGATTCCGACTCATAGCGATCCTATAGGACAGAGTAGAACCGCTATGAGTCGGAATTGACTCAGTGGCAATGTGTTTGGTTTTGGCTTTTGGTCAAAGGAGAGGGCTTAGCAAAGTTTGAGACGCCTACCCAAAGGCAAAATCAAATGGACTTCTTGGCTGTGTTCCACCTTCACTAGGTTCTGTGCCTTGTCTGTCTAAATGTGTCAGTATTGGAGGGTCATCATCTGTCAGGTGTTCTGTGATTTATTCAGACACCCTGTTGTACGCTAGCACGCAGCCAGGACCTTAGGAAACTCACCAAGAAAGCCTTGATAAAATTCTGCACACTTTTTTTCCTAGTGACCTTATCTCTGGCGGTCCTAACAATTTATGATTTTTTTGTGTATGTAGCCTTGGTATCCTGTTCTGTAAGAAGGAAGATAATGCTGTTTCACAGAGTTGCGTTCAAGTTCCTACACGCCACTGATGTACGTAGCAATGGCTTAATTTTTTTTAAATAAAAGAGAAATGTTATTGTCTAGGGCAAGTGGTAGCCTAAAGTATTGGGAATAGCAAACGTCATGGAAGCATTATTGTGTTGAGTGTTCTGGGCCATGTCAGGGCTGGGAGAAAGGAATAACTACGCATGAGAATTGTCGCTAAGGGAAAATTAAGAGAATATGGCAACTAATGAGACGAGGAGGCGTGACGATGGTGGAGAAGTCAAAGGTAACACGGTAACTGAGATTTCAAATCTGCGTAATTAGAAAAACAAATAGTGGAACTGTTGACCTGGAGCTGTGGGGTTAGGAGGGCTGGAAACACATATTGGGGAGAGAGATGGATGCCTCAGAATTTTCCCTCAGAATTTTCTTTAATCCGTATTTACTTTACAGTAGGAAGAGGAAACGACACAAGTGTATTGAGGTGTGTGGTTTCTTTCTTTTTAAAATAATTGTTTTAGGTTGCAGTTCAGATGGGAAAGTTAAGAGGTTCAAGGAGATACAGGCACAGCTGTAACAGTATTGATAATTATGAGTATCTGCTATTCATTTTCCTCTTCCTCTGCGTTTCTCCTGGAGGGGAAAAAATGTCCTCAAGTGGCCATGTATGTGTCTGTGAAGATGCTACTCTTGAGTGTCACAATGTGTTTTCTCTGCTGGGGGGCAGTTCTGGATTGAGAGAACACGAAGATTTTCCTGTGAAGTGATGTGAGCCGATCTTCTGTCAGGGGTAATCAGCCAACATGGGAGAAGGGCAGGCCGCCTGCAAGCAGCATCTGTGTGAGGCTGGGGAAGGAACCTGTGACTGCACCATTTGCTGACTGTTTATTAGCCATTGGAGAAAAAGTGAAGAGGAGTCGGAGGGTGTCAGAAGCAGATACTCAGAGGTGATTGCTGTGGGCCAGGGATCCCTAAGACTTTGGGATGGAGGATGGTCAAGCATTGGAATTATTCCCAGGGGGAAAGATGCATGTATCAACACATATATACAAATTTGCACACACACACGTATACCTTTTTATTGTTGTAAAAAAATATATAACAAATTTGCATATATTTTATGGAGTTTGGTGATGGACTCCAGTTTAAGAACTCATTATGTAGAACATCCTTTACAGTGCCACATGGATTCTTACTAGCTTTCAGAGGACAAAAAATGCTTTGCAGTAATTTCCATTCAGTTAAAATCAGTGATATTTTCTTCAGGGTAGAACCTGATTTTCCTCATTTACATTCTTACTAAGGCTTCCTTTGTTGAATGTGGGGGCTTGTCATTTGGCAACTATCATTTGAAAACTAGACCCTTTAGATTCGTGTGATGAGGAGAACTCACGTTCAAAGCCAGTTACCCAGGCCTTTCCTCTTCCTCATTCCATGCCAGAGCTGGTTTGAGGGGTTCAGAGCCCAGGGTGGACACATCTCAAAACTCAAAAGAGGTCCTGTTGATTGTGTTGGTCAGTGTGGAGGGTCTATATGAGCAGCTTTCCGTGACTGATAAGGTAGAGAAACTGCCATGTGAGAATCTGCTTATAAATATTTTTTAAGTCTAAAAAGATATAGACTGAGAGAAGACATCTTCAAAGATTTAAAAAGCTTAGAAAATTCAGGCAGAAAACACCAAATTGCTAACAAAATTCTGGTGAACCCCTGAGTTTTGAAAGACAGAAGTTTTGGATGAGTAAAAGAAAGTATAATTTTTCATGATAGTAATGAACTCTTTCCTAGAGTTTCTAGAACTCTTTCCCTACAAACGAGTGACAGGATGAAAATGTAATGGTTGTGGATTATTAACAGAAACATTTAGAAATCAGTGACAAGGATGGTAGCCATGTTCTCCCAGAAATCTTGATGTTATTGACCACTGTTGAAAGGCACATAATTGGGTTATAGGAGCTCACAGTATGCATTTTACGCATTAAACTCACTCTGCTTCATCTATTTCCCTTAGCCTTGATTTGCTCACTTACTGTAGCAGACATGGTTGGACTCCATCCATCTCTCTTCCTCACCACTTCTGTGCACACCAACTCTATAGCCTTCCAAATACAATACCTGCAACTCTTTCCCGAGAGCTTCCCCTGGCCGCTGTAGCCTGCTCAACTTGTGTATAGGACAGTGCTTTGGAGTGAACACCTTTCTGGAAGCAGCCCTCAACTAAGGACTGGTGGGAGTTGGTAGATAAATACTCCAGTTTCCTCACCCCTCAGGAGGAGGCCAATTTCCATGCATGTTCTAAACCATCTGTCAGAGTTCCCCAGCAGAGTTGAGTCCCAGTTGAGTTCACAGCGGTAACCTGCCCAATAACACATCCTGATTACTTTTTTCCATTCCCAGTCTCACTTCCCACTCCCCTACAGGTGCTTTCTAGGATCATGTTCCAAATAAATTACTTGCAGTCAAATAAATCTTTGGCTCAGGGGCTAGTTTTGGAAAAACACAGCCCAAGACCCCTAATTAAAAAAATTTTGTTGTAGAATAGGTAGGCTTGTAAATTGCCTTTAACCCTTTCTAGAACATAGCTGAATGTAAATGAATAAAAATAAACAAACAATAATATTGCCTTTTATCCAACTCAGTTTTTGTAACTTTTTTATTTTGAAATACTTGAATCATTTGAAAGTAAGTTACAGACATGATGCTCCTTTCTTCTTGAGTAGTTCAGTGTCTATTTCCTAAGAATAAGGGCTTTCTTTTACATATCCATAGTACAATTATCAAAAGCAGAAAAGAAATGCATTGAGACAGTACTCTAGTAGATCTACTCTATGAACTTCATTCATGTATTCATTAATGGCAATGTTAACTTTGATCACTTGGTTAAGGCTGTGTTTGCCAGGTTTCTCCACTCTAAAGTTACTATTTTTCGTTTTTTAATTAATAAGTATTTTATGGAAATACTTTGTGACAGAAAGTAAATAAATATTTAAAGCAAGATGGGGACAAGGAGCAAGCTTGAAGAGACTCCCGGTAGTTAAATCTAGGACAATTTGATGATTAGAAAATGATAGTAACAGATTATAACCCATGGAATAAAATATAAATCAGTAAATTCAAACTGACATAAAGAAATAAGTGAGTACATGAAAAAATGGGGGACAAGTGAAAGCTCTTCCCTGGGTGGAATTCCAACTTATTAATGTAGAATGAATGCAGAAAAATGAATATTTATAAATCATTGTAGTAATAACTGATTCAGGCAAGAATCAACAGATGATAAAACTTCCATCATTTTTTTTTTTCATTTTCATCATTGGGTTTTAATAATATTCATCAATAATTGCATAATCCCACTCATTTTTATCAAGCAAAGGGCTTTGCTAGGACTCTGTAGGAAATGCCTCCCTAGACTTTAAATAGCCTTAAGATCGAGTAGAGAAGATTTGTTTACACAAATCATTACGATACAAAGAAGAAACTGATATGCCATATAAGATGAAGATGAAAAATGAAACTGTCCAAGAAAAAATATTAGACTGACGATATAGTGTGTCTGACCCAGTGTGATAATGGTTTTATATTGTCTCCTACACCTACTCCATCCCCCACCACCATAATGTTTTCAAAGAGGAAGGAAACAGGCTACAAGTCCCTGGGACTGATGAGTGAGGAGGAAGAGAGATGTTTTTGCAGGCAGCTGTTCCTTTGGTTTCCAAGGGAAACAGTGGTAGAAGCTGCAACAGAAAAGGAGTGGGAAGGCTGTGGTTTAGCACAGAGGGTCATTCTTCTATCAGAGTCTATGCATAGGCAGTTACCTGAGCATCCTCAGTGATACTGGATTATGAAGAGAATAAGAAAGTGTTGGGATAGTGATAAATAACAGATTTTAATTTTTCTTTCAGAATTTCTTGGGAAAGCATTCGCTCTTGGAATTTACTCCACTTGTCATCCACTAAAGCCAGAGTATATTGCTCTCCCAGGGTCATAGTACAGTTTCCTCTTTCACACAGTTCACAAATATAAGGGAAGAATGAAATTAGCCATTGGGGTCCGTGTACTCAGAGCATGATTAAAATAGTACAAGAGTTAAGAAAATAATAAAGTAAACCCTTCTTTATTCTGGCTGATTGACAAAAACTTCCAAGATCTCTAGTCTAAGTCTCTATTTCAAAGTCACTATTGGAACCTAGTTCAGATACCTGCTTTGTGATCCCAGTTCAGCTGTGAAGCTTTAGCCAAGTCCTGCTGGGAGCTTAGGAGTGGTTTGGCAGGGAGAGAAGTCAACCAGGAACAGGTGGGAAAAACCCAACCAGGACGGTTTTAGCTTTTATTAGGCAGACGAGGAGTCTAAATCTCAGGGTTCAAAGAGGGCCTGTCCCACTTGAGCCCCCTCCTACCTCCTGTTGCTGTTCAAAAGGTCTAATTTTTTGGGCAGATGGTCCCTGCAAGGTCTGGAGACTGGTAGGAGGTCATGAGCCCAGCTGAACAAGTTGGTATAAAGAACTGAGCTCCAGTTCCATCAGGAAAGTTGAGGTACACTTAGATTCCCAGAGCAAAATCCCAGTCTTAGGGATTAAATAATGATTAATTAATTTAGTCAAATTTTTCACTGAGTGCCTATTATGTGCTGGGGCCCTGGTGGCACAGTGGTTAAGAGTTCAGCTGGTAACTAAAAGGTCAGCAGTTTGAATATACCAGCTGCTCCTTGGAAACCTTATGCGGCAGTTCTACTTGGTCCTATAGGGTCGCTATGAGTTTGAATCGACTTGACTGCAAAGGGTTTCCTTTTGGTTGGTTTATTATGTGCCAAGCATTAGATCCAAATGCTGCTGCATGGAAATAACTGGGCCCATGATCCACTCCAGTTTGAGCATATCAGACCAATTGAAAGCACACTTAGTGGTAGGGAAGAGACATGGGACAAGCATCATTGACATCAACTGGGAATGTCTTAGAAATGTAAATCCTACTGTGTCAGAAAGTCTTGGGGTGGGGCCCTTAATCTGTGTTTTAGCCAGCCCTACAGGTGACAGGCGATTCTGATGCATGCTAGAGTTTGAGAACACTGTCCTACCTTGATGAGATTGGCTCAGGTCTTGAGTGAGGCTGAGAATGCTGATTCATAAGGTCTCATGGGGTAGAATGAGTGAAGACAAGGATTTCAGTTTTCCATGGGCTGCTGGTTCCATAACATGCCTCTGCATCATAAAGCTTCTTAGAACTCTTATAAAACTCCTCACCAATTTTTGGTGTCTAGGTGAGGGCAGAGCCTGCTTGTTGGGGACGTAAGGAAGCTTGGGGACGTAAGGAAGTCAAAATTTGTAGGCAAAATGTGTCCAGCAGATACATTTTTGCCTTGATCACCCAAACTCTCCCTGTGGAGGAGAGTGGTTCTTTGGGAGACTGTGACAGGGTGAATGGTAACTGTAAGAGCCAAGACAGTGAGGGTAATTGTGGAGGTTATGTAACTTCTACCTCTTTTCTTTGACTCTCCAGTCTTTCTGATTTCTGGAAATTTGGCTTCCCTGACACAACTGGGGTGTTCAGATTTAGGGATTAGGACAAGAGTTCACAAAATATATTTCACTGAACGCTCATCCTGAGAGAAGTCCTGTGGGAATACTGCACACTGGGTCCTCTTCTTGGATGGTCATGGAGCATGTTAATGACAACGGAGTTCTGCATTTACTCATTCAACAAGCATATGTACCAGGCTCTATTTTGAGTGTTGGAGATACAGACAGTTAAAAAAAAGAGACAAAAACAAAACAAGCTCCTGTTTATCTTGGTTTAACACAGCAATTCCCAAACCTGTTTGACTATTAAAATCTTTTCTTATATAACACATATTCCCATCTCAAGAAACTAACATTCTGTGGACATTCTTTGAGAATGACAGATGTGTCTGTGCAGGAAAGGATGTGAGTTCCAGACAGCTGAGGTAAGGGAGAAACTAAGGAACATTTTGGGGCACAGAAAATGTTGACCATAGAGAGGTAAATCTGGTTATATCATAATTATTGTTGGGCTTGCCACAATGAAAAAAGATTTCCTGTATATCAACCTGTCTGTCATAATTATACATATCACAGAGATGGTGATTGTAGAAGTTGAGTTTATCTCAGATCTATTCATTTAAGGGCTCCAAGTTATTTTAGTCCATGCAACAGCAAAAAAACTGGTTGGAAAAGGGGACTGCTTAGTCTGATTAGTTACTTGCCCCAAGGAGAAAGGAACCTCACTCCTGCAAACCAAACCAAACCAAACAGTTGCTTGCTGAGTTAGTTTTTCCTAAAATGGAATTCAGTCAAACCTGAAAGCCCTAGTCAGTGGGAGTCTCATCTCCTTCCCATGTTGTTTTGGAGGCAAGCAGGCTGGCCAGGACTCCTTCGTTCTACGCTTCCTTCCATCTCTGACAGTGCAGGACAGGGTCTGCTTGGACCAGCAAAGCCTTAATGTAGGAGAGAAGTCTGAATTCTTTCACCTGGCTTTGAGAGGCCCACAAGCTGTGACTTGGCCCTACCCTAGCTGCCCACCTCTCCCACCTGCTGCTGCCCTCTCCAGCCACCTGACGAGCCTCTGCATTTTCCCAAATGTGTACAATGCTCTCTCTCCCCTCTTGGCATTTGTAGATACTAGTTTTTCTTTTTGTGTGTGTGTGTGTGGCTTGGAACACTCTTTCGCCAATTCCCCCATCTCTTTAGCCAGCTACCTCCTACTCATTCCTCAGTCTCATACAGAATCTATGTCATCTGTGAAGTCTTTCCCAGTCAGCAGGTGAGAGTTAGGAGCTCCTGCCATGTGCTGCTGTATCATCTCAGCCCTTGACACTGCTTTTTTACTCATCAGTATCCCCTGGTAGGCTGTGTATGCCAGGGTGACAGAGGTTTTGTCTGTTCTCTTCACTGCTGTGTCCAGGGGTGGATTATCCAATAGGCAAGGTAAACACAGTGCTTACCTTGCTTACCAGATCATCTGTAGTGAACAATTTCACATGGGTTTCACCACATCTAAGTGAAACCCATGTGACTACAGATTAGTAAGTAAGCACAAGTAAGCCCATGCTTACCTTGCTTACTGGGTCATCTGCCCCTGTCAGTGACTGTAAATTTGAAAAGAGGATTTGACTCTGTAGGAAGCTGCTGTGGGGTTGGGAGAGAGACAGGTGCCAGCCGTACCTGGAAGCAGAGACTTTGATGTGGCGGAAAAATGTGAAATTGTTCACTACAGATGATCTGGTAAGCAAGGTAAGCACTATACTTCCTTGCCTATTGGATAATCTGTCCCTGGCTGTGTCCAAGGCCAGCACAGCACCAGCTTCATACACCCCCTTGTTGTTGTTTTGTGCCCTCGAGTCTATTCTGACTCATAGCGACCCTATAGGACAGAGCAGAACTGCCCCATAGTGTTTTCTAGGCTGAAATCTTTATGGGAGCAGATTTCTCCTGTGGAGCGGCTGGTGGGTTCAAATCGCTGACCTTTTGGTTAGCAGCCGAGTGCTTAACCATTGCTCTTACCCATCAAGACTTTTCATACACCCCCTCAGCCAGTACTTACTGAATAAAGGAATGGATGCTGGGCTGGCTTGTGGAAAGAGGAGGTGACGGGGACGGTGACCAGACAGGGCTGACAAGATCACGATCAGTGACACTTCCGTGTTTGGACCTCCATATGGCCACTCACCCTATTGCCCCAAATACATTCGCTGCTAGCCTCTATTCTAATGCTGGGAGAGAAGTGAGCTTTGGAGGGACCATGGGTTTGTGGGGAAGTGTCAGTTCTGGGCCCTGTATTCTTGTAGCCCAAAGAGTGAGAGGCTGCTTTAGGGGAATCTGCCTGGGAGGAGAATTGAGCACAGCCCCCACCCCTTGTCTGTCCTCTCCTCAGCCTAGAACACGATGCTGGGCTTAGTCCTGGCCTCTGTACAGCTGCTTGCAGTTAACACCCCATCCTTCTCTCAGTGGGAAATGTTAGCTGAATTTGTGGATTTAAAATGATTTAATTTTACTCTTGTTACACTTCTAATTCTTTATCCAACATTATTCACATTCTGTTCCTTTAACGTCTTAGTTTTTATTGTACTTTTTGGTCTGTCATTGAGTTATAGCTTAACCTGTTTGATCTTATTTGTTGGATGCTATTTTGTTGTCCTTTTAACTCTACTCAGTAGGATATTTTTAGCTACTTTTTGTTCTTATTTGAATACACTTTTAAATTGACTGTACGTATTTATTTTCTTAGCCACATAAAGATTACATCATAATTCCCTAGCATTTCCCTTTTATTCTTTAAACTTTTAGATTAAACTGTCCTTTTAGTCCATTCCATCTTGTATGTATTCCATCTTGTCAGCTCTTTTCTAGCATCTTAAATTAGAGATGAGAAGTGGTGTTGTTAGGGGAATGGACAGGGTGGGTGCTGCAGCACTGACTGGCTTTTCTCTTTCAAAGGCTCCTCTCCCTTTGCTACCCTCTTCCCTCTCCACTCCCTGCCCCCACTGCACCTATATACTCAAAGGAGACCCTTCTTGCTGTTGTAAAAGGAGAACCTGATATTTGCCATGGTCAAGAAAAACAGTGACTCAAATTTAAGTCCCATTTTTACCTAGTCAGGTCGTTTGGGAAATCCACAGGACAAATTATATAGGTCGGAAGTTATTAAGACTGGCCTCGAAGATCGCTCAGGGGAATTGCTGAACAGTGCCATCATCTCTTTCCAGAACAAGCCAGCGCTTCTCAGAACTACAAACTGTGGTCCCTGAGCACCTCACGGCATCCAAGGAGAGTTTCACACCAGAGGAGTGGTCTGCAACTCAGCCTCCCAGGACTGACCTGAAAGAATTCCCAAGTGGTATTGGGGATCCTGTTAAGAATTATTGGAGGGATCCATATTCAAAGCTAGGGAATTATATTTTGTTGACCTACTTTCAGGATCAACCTGAGTACATTGATTCACCTTCTTTCTGGTCAAGAATTTAAAGGATTGGTTGTTGTGTACTCGTGTCATGTGTGAAGTGTAGCCACACTCATGGGGGGACGGGTGGCAGGGGATGGGAGATAAGCGATAGAAAGTCAATCATGCTGGGAAGGAAAAACATTCTGGAAAGGTTTATCTCTTTCTTATCTTGTTCTGTAAAATGCAGTTGACCCAAAGAAACAATATACTAAACTGAGTTAGGCTTCCAACCCACAGAAGCCTAACACGGGGTCAGGAGGGCGAATGAAGGGAAAAAATAAAGAATCTTTAACAAGAGATAATTCGTTGAAGAACTTGGAGATCTAATATCACTGCCCACCTACTTGTGTGGGTACTTGAGTAGCATCATGTATAACTTTTCTCTATTGGATGTCCATGAAGACCCCGTCAATAGGCATTGGATGTCAAAGGCATGATCTCAGACTCAATGGTATTTACATGATTTTATACCATCTAGACAAGAGGCTGAATGAGATATTTGGCTGAGTCACTCGTTTGTTCACATCTCCACTCTTGGTTTAGTTTTTCCAATAAAGAACCAAAACACACAATATGCATGGGTAGAGTCTATTGAATTCCTGAATTTCCAGTATATTTGTGAAAGTCACTATTAGGTAACAATATATATACATATTAAATATAAAATATATAATCAGTTACTTCAAGAAAATGCTTTTGAAATATTACGAAGTAATTATTGTTGTCTGTATCTATGGATCATTCTACTTGTTGAACATTATGCTGTTAAAGACTGACACCACTATAGTTTGTTTTGGAGAAACACACTACTGGTATCTTAACTGGGGAAATACCTTACTCTTAAAAATACTAGCTCTGCTCCTGACAGGACGACCTTTTTGAAGAAGCATTGTTCTGCTCCCACCCTAGGTCTTGCCATAGCATGAGTGTAGAGAAGACCTGAATATGGACGGCTTGATCTGTTTATCCATTTCTGCCCATTCATCCTCATCTATAAGAAGATAAATTTCCACTGTAAATTTTCATCTCTATGGGCATATGTCACATAATATAGTAGTGTTACCAACAATAGAAAAAAGAATATCAAACATACAAAGCCATCCATAAAACTTGATATCTAGCTCAAAATAAAGAATGACATGATCAGTTATGGCATATCACCGAGATGGCATATTACACAATCATTAAGTGATAATTAGGAATACTACCTAGAAACATGAAAACATACTTAGGTTATAATTAAAAGAGAAATGAAAAAACACATGATTATAATATGTAAGCCACATACGCATTTGGAGGAAGCCTGGAAGATGACATGTTTCAATGTGAATACAAGGGTAAGTCAAAAAGTATTGCTACAAAATCATAGAAACCTTAACTGAACAAAAATATCAAAATGTGAACCTATTGTTTCTTGATATATCCTCCATCTAGGTTTATACACTTCTGAAGGCAATGTTTCCATATCTCTAACCCTTCCCTGAAGAATTCTGCACTCTGATTTACACCACCTCAAAATGACAGTTTTGGCATCCTTGAGGGACTCAAATGGTGCTCCTTTTAAATGTTTTTTGAGTTTTGGGAACAAAAAGAAGCCTGAAGGGGCAAGAGCAGGGCTGTAGGGTGGATGGGGTAAGGTTTCCCAACAAAATTCTTGTAGGACAGCCCTTCCTACCCTCAAAGAATGAGCAGGTGCACTGTTGTGATGGAAAAAAAAAAATTTCCTTGGTGCAACTTCCCTGGCCTTTTTCTCACCAAAGCAGTTTTCAATTTTCTAAAAACTGCTTCATAATAAGCCCCAGTGATCGTATTCTTCAAGATAATCTATCAAGATTACCCCTTTGGAATCCCGAAAAACAGTCGCCGTAAGCTTCTGAGTGGTCTTCCCTCTCTTGGCTCATCTTTGAGGTCTTCCCGACCTTCCTTACGATGCTTGATCCATCTAAAAACAAGTTTATGGGGCAGCATTCCCAAAAGCTTGTTTCAAAGCTTCAATAATTGGGAAGATGTTCACTTGAGTTTTATTAAAAATTTGATATTAGCCCTGACCTCAAAACTGTTTTTTCCCATAGCACAAAAAGTATCCTTTTTTTGAAGGCACCTTAGTGAGACTAAGACGAGTGTATTACCGAGAGAACTTGTCTGCAGCCATCCGCTGATTGCAGAGACATGTTTAAACACGTTTTATTTGGAGTAAACGTGTGCGTGTATGAACTGGAACCTTAGTAGTAATACTTTTTGACTTACACTCATAGTTCTGTTAGGACGGTGGGATTGTGGATTTTCAAAAATATTTTCTTTATTGTTATAAAATAATAGCAATAATAACAGTGAATTCACTGAACAAATGACTTTGTGGGTGTTGAGAGGAGATACTGATAAGTAAATAAGTAGAGGTTGGATCTTACAAAAAGGAAGACCATTTAAAATAATAAATCTTCCTTTCCTACATTTGCCATTATTTGTCAGCTTAATATTAAGATCTATATAGTATTTAAAACATTTTCAAAGGAACTGGTTAGTGACATTTGGAAGAGAGCCTGAACTTAACTATATCTGGATTTGTTTGCCATGATGATTGCAGTAGGAACTAAATTTTGAAACCGTTGTCTAAATATGCTCTAGCTTGGGAATCTTGCCTGAATTCACACTTAGGAATCAAGAAATAGTTTGGAACCGAACCCACTTGCATAATAAGTAGGAATATAGAGCAAGAGAAATTCAATAGAGAAAATTTCAAAAATAAAATTATTTAAAATCAAGTTGAAATGACTATTTGGATTAACAACAAGATAATGGAAACTGATGCCTACTTTAAATTTCTATCTGTCTGGAAGCCCTTGAAGGCTGCTGGGAACATATCCTCATGTCAGTTATGTTAATATTAACAATTTGCTAAAACTGTTGATTTGAATGAACTACTCTATTTTCCTTTAAAGGGCTCAAATGCTTTTCTCTTCTTGTTTTCCTTTTTCTCTACCTCTGTTCAAAAGAATGACAGTTTTATCCTGAATAGTATCTAATAGTGCTGATTTGGGGCACCAGGCTACCTCGCTTCGTATTAGAAGGGAGTTGCTTAATTTGGGATGTTAAGAAAAATCCACGCACATAATCACTCATTTTATTCTTTCTGGTCAAACAAAGTTAAGTCTCTCAGCCCAACATTTGCAAACCTTTTTTTTTTTTTTTTTTAGCACAACAGAATATTCCCTCAAATGCATACATGGATACCTTAAAGATCTATCTAAAGCACGTGGATGGAAGGAAAGACCTGAAATAGGTTCCTTCTGAACTAGGACTTGAAAGTGATTAAATACCTTATATCCCTAAACTGGTAGTTGACCCTGGATTTGGAAAATTGGAGGGTTTGTGTCTACATGTGTGTGCATGTGTGTGTTATATATATGAAGAAGCTTGAGCTGGTTCCACGAAATCAGAAAGTAACCTTTCCAAACCCCAAACCACACCTGACACCAGGGCCACCTCTTTTCAGATCTTGTATAAGATTTGATGAGCCTCTGTGAACATCTCTTTCTGATGTCTTCTTCTATATCTTCTTACCTCTAAAGATTTCCTCAGTGGTGAACACATTAGAGGAAGTTTTTATTCCTAAGAGTTATCCAGTAATCTTCACCTTCATAGAAATATCATTTTCCTCTTTGAAAATGCATTAGAATTATTAAAAGGTATTGTGATTTCAGGAAACTATTCTTCCACCCATCCCAGATCTAAAGTATTAGACTACTTTGGGCTATGCCAGTATTTAAAATTTTCGTCTCAAAAATATTTTACTCCTCACATCTTCATTCCATTCACAGAAATGTATTTTGGTGGATAAATAATATTTGGTAATAAGACATATCTGCTTTCATACATCTACAAAATTCTTTTGAGTAGTAGCAAGAATTCAATCCACGTCGTTTAATTGTTAGCACGAATTGCATTAACTTTGGCATGCAGTTTTTGATCATTCATTTCCTGGCAATATATAAAGTGCCTTTGACTTTCTATCAGAGAGTATTCAAACTGGTATGAACATGAACTATAGAAATAATCTAGTATAAATCAGTCATCCTTCTCCCATTTCATAGAGTAGGAAACTGAGGTGTAAGAAAATGAAATTCGCCACGGTCACGCATCTCATTTTCTGATATGTAAGTCCTACTAAAAAACTACACATTTTTGAAATTGATTTTAAATGTTGATCTTTTAAGGGCATGATTTTAAAGACAGAACAATTTTCTACACTTGCATTCCTTAAGAAAGGATTGTAGAGTTGGACCTGAAACACGCAAAAGAGGTATGCCCCAAATTTTTGTCCTTAATTCCGCTATTCGGAGGATGTAGTTGAAAATATCTTTTAATTTACAACAATCATTTTTTAAAATGCAAAATTATCCTTGTCTTCAAGATGAAATCTGCCATCATTTCTATATATATTCAATATTTCTCTTCAACAGAGACCAAATGGTGTTCTGGCTGATTGCCCTTCTTGTCTAGTACAGTCATGCATGTGAAACAGGAAATACTTTTTAGGATCCCATTGTGCTCTTTTTTCCTTAACAGCCAAAAAAGTAAGAATGAAACAAAACAGACCATTATCTTGTAATATTCACTGATCAGATGTACTTAATAAAATCGGGGCTTTGGTTGAACCTAGTAAGATTAACTCTTGTTTCATTGGCATTTACCGTCTGTGAGGGTGTTGAATAAATGTACAAATAATAACACTTCTAAAGGTTTAACCATTGCATTTCATGCAAATCCTGCATAAAGACCAGGACCACTGTATTGCTTTTATAGTCTTCAGATTTTAAATGGCATATAGCCAAAAACAAAGACAAAACAAAACAAAAACCCAAACCCATTGCTGTCGAGTCGATTCCTACTCACAGTGACCCTATAGGACAGAGTAGAACTGCCCCATAGGGTTTCAAAGGCTGTAAATCTTAGAGAGGCAGACTGCCACATCTATTTCCCACAGAGTGGCTGGTGGGTTTGAACCACTGACCCTTCAATTAGCAGCCAAGCACTTTAACCACTGTGCTGCCAGGGCTCCTTAAATGGCATATAGGAATAGTAATTACCAATACATGTCTCCCAGAAATGTTAAAGACGCTTGCATATATATAGTCATCATTTTGACTTGATAAAACCAAGTTCTAATCTATGAAAATATTTCATTGAGTCATTTTGCACCTGATGAGGAAATTATACAAGAATGATAGTAAATGTCAAAAAAACACTTCCAATAAAAACTCAATAAATCAATTTAAAATAAGAGTTTAAGAAGTAATATAGCCATCTAAAAATGGTTACTTTTTCACATAGCTGGTCACACTTTACTTAATCTGAGATCCCCAGTCCTGACAGACAATAATGCCATAAACTCAATTACACCATTCAATTGTCTTATCTCCCCCGTCTTCAAAAATCATCCCACCTCAGAAGAGATGTAACTCTCTCCTGATTTTTTCTTTCAGCAAATATCCAGTGTGAAAAGCTTCTCACCAGGCAAACATCATTTCATACAATAGAACATCAGATTCTTTTTTCGTTTCGTTTCTTTAGGCATAAAGTGGCTCAGCACCCCTGTGGCTGGCCTCTGTGTGGTCTGATAGCTGATACCTGCAGTTCACTCTACATTCATCCTGCCTTCAGCAGGTGCTGGATAACACTTTTTGGGTTATTTTACAAAACATTCAACATTGTTTAAATTGTTAAAAAGGTATTGGAACTCCTACTCCCTTTCCTACCCACTGCCTGTTCCAGTGTCCCTGGCCTTCTCACACTTCCGTAAAATGTGTCCCCAACACGCCTGTTTACATGACTTTCAGGCACTGGGGGTTTGCCCACCCATCACATACCAGGTCAGTTTCTAACAATGTGAAGGCTGTTGGAGCAGGGCAGTTTCCTTCCATTAGGAGCTGCGTGTAGTCAGGTTTCTATCAACACGGCCACCCTTGTATGCAAAGTTTAGACTACAGTCTCATGGTCCCACCTGCCTTGGCTCTGATTGATGTAACAACAGTATCTGTCATAGGGGCTGTTCTGCTTGTAGGAGCAAACGATGATACTGTCCTGGGGCACAAAGAAGATGCTGTCCTCGGGCTCAGGGCGGTCGGACCTGTCCCAGGCTGAGCACTTGGCGTCCAAGGCACTGTAGGCGAGGGAACTGGCAGAAGGACAGTAGCCGTCCAGGTATCTGGATGTCTCCTGATGCGCGCTCTGGACTAGGCTCGGGCATTTTCCTTCCTCCGTGGGTGTGGGGGTCGTGATGGAGCTGGCGGTCGCCACCTCGTCCTGCCCCTGTGGGGGAGGCTTCCCCCTGAGGCCCGCCTTTTTAGCCAGCTCATCTGAGCTCCCCTTGCCTGACTCCAGGTCCGAAGGGGTCCTCAGCAGTTCCACCACCTCCTTGTCCTTGGGTTTCCGGAAGCAGGGCAGTTTGCGGACCCAGAGCAGCTCATTCTCGGGCCACTTCGTACACCCCTCGGTTTTCCTGGCCAGGGCAATGGCTGCGATGCCCGGTAGGCAGATGGCTGGCCCGATGGCCAGGAGGGGGATGTTGCCCAGAGTCTCCCCTTTCATCCCAGAGACGGTGAACATGAAGCCAAAGACCAGGAAGACACTGACCAGGGCCACCACCAGCCCAGTCCTCGGGTTAATGTCATCGGGCCGCATCTTTCACTCCATGCAGGTTGGGGGCTGCTTGCTGGTCGAAGAGCAGCGTTTCTCTCTTCTGTCAGAGGAGAAACCACAGTGGGTTAAAAACCAGAAAACAAAACAAAACAAAAAAAACCCCAAGTCAAGTTCCCACCAGCCAACTCGCTTTCTCCCTCTCTGTCAGTCTTGGTTTTCTGTCTCTCTCTGTGTCTTTCTCTCAATCTCTCTCCCCACTTTCACTCTCTCATTATTGCAACCTCTGTCTCTCTCATATAAGCATTCACCGACTGGGGTCACCGAGGTACCTGAGGTTTTCTGCCGTTTCCCGGGCGCAGGGACAGAACCCCGTTTGAGTTCCTTTAGAAACCCGCACAGCAGCTGCCCCTCGGCTCGCTCCCTTGTCTCTGGGGGGAAAGCCTGGCTCTCCCCACGATCTCTGCATCCAGAAGACGGGACGTGGGTGCGTGTCGTTCCCAGCAGTGCCCGTCGGTCCCAGGCAGCGGAGCGGGCGCGGCCAGAGTGGGCTCTGCGCGGAGCCGAGCGCGGGAGGAGGAAGGACTCAGTCTGGGTAGAGGGAACGCGGCGCGCGAGCCTGGCCCGGTTACATCACATCCAGAGCCAGCTGAGAAACAAAGACGGGCGCGCGGGGGCGGCAGGGGGTCGTAACCTGGGGAGAGGCCACCGGGGCGGAAGGGATTGGCCACGGTCTGCCCAGGGGTGCATCGGCCTGCGGGGAGTGGGGGTCCCGATACCCGGGAGGGCCGAGCAGTGTGCGGGACCCGCTCCTGGACTGGTGGACAGTCTGGGGCGCGAGGCTGCCGCTGGCACAGACCAGGACTCTGGTCGGGTTGCCCGCGGGGCAGCCGTTGGAACGTCTGAGCCTGGGCTCTGAGTCTGGGTGCGAGGGGCAGAGGTACCAGCTGGAGGTGTCCCTCGTGGGCCCGACCCCTTCTCCTCCGGTTACAATCTGGGAGATCCACACTGCACAGACAGCGGCTTTCTGGGGCGCTTCCCTCAAGCCCGCGGCTCTCGGGGCGCAGAAGACTGCACTCCTTGAGGGGCCCCGGTCGCGGACCGCTCTTGGTCTGGGCCCCGCTGGGCGGCAGCGGCGCGCACGAGTTCTTTTGCCGCGGAACCAGCAGCGCCGCTGGAGCGCACGGACTAGCGTTCAGTCGGAGTTAATAAGTGGCGAGGTGTGGACGCCAGGTCTGGCTCAGGCCTTGGGGGACTCACCAGAGACCCTCCCCCTGGCCTTCTAGCTCCCAGCCCGAGACGGGGTGGCCTTGGAGCCCCGATTCCACTCTGCCACGCTGTGGCGCCGGCCAGGAGGGCTGGAGCGAGGGGGAAGGGTTTCCCGCCCTGTACTCCCACTCCCACCCCCACCTCGAGGTTCAAGAGGGACCTTGGGTGACTGATTCAGGCCCACCACCCCTCGATACAACGCAGGTTTTGAGCGATTCCCTCCTCCCTGGCTGAGACTGCCGTGGATAACCCAAGTCTCCTTAACCCCTCCGTCGTCCCGCAGTGGGGAATGGATTCTTCTGGCCCATGGGCAAAATCGCTTTTGCCAGCGGTTCTTTAACAGGGCTGCACATTTAGGCTAAAAGGGGAATGATGGGGGACGCCACAGTGGGGATACATTCTTCCAAGTCAAGACACTGCCTTGGTGGAAAAAATTTTGACATCCCGCAAGCCGGCCTTCTCCACTTTAACCAGCTCTGTGTTCTTGGGCAACTGACTTAACCTCTCTGAGAATCGGTTGACTCATCCATAAACTGAGAATATTATACCAAATATATGAGCGGACATTGTGAAGATTAAATAAATGTGAAGTTCCTGGCACAATGCTTGGTACATGGTCCCTGTTCAGAAAATGGTTGAAATATATAAATTCATACTGTGTCATCACAATCAGTGTCTCCATCAAGGAAGGAAGGAGCGAGGGAGGGAAGGAGCGGAGGAAGGAAGGGAGGGAGGGAGGAAGGAAGGTGCAAACAAACAAAAATCTAAGTTGCTGTGAAGGGATTCAGACACATGCTGACCCCAATTGTGTCAGAGTAGAACCGTGCTCCATAGGATTTCCAGAGACTGCCTTTTCCATAGGGTTTTCAAAAGCAGATTTTTTGGAAGTAGACCATCAGGCCTTTCTTCCCAGGCACCTCTGCCTGGATTGAAACCTCCAGCCTTTTTGTTAGCAGCCAGGCACTTTAACCATTTATACCACCCACGGACTCCTAATTAAGAAAAGCAGGAGCCAAATCATAAAAGCCCTAAAAGGCTAAGGATCTTTGATTTTATCTAATAGACGATGAAGAAATGTGAGATTATTTTAAACAGGGATCAACACAAATGTATTCCATTTTTGACAGATACTGACAGCAGGCTAAATGAATGGGTTAGAGGGCTAAGTCTGGAAGCAGACAAACCTGTTAGGAAGGCAGTTCAGTGAGCCAGTGGAGACATAAGTAGGGGGCTAGCAGCGGTGATTAGAAGAAAGCAAGGTGAAGGATATTTAAGGGTAGAGTCAAGTGACTCGGAGCACAAGGAATTGAGTTGGAGGGAGGAGTCAAGGTTGACTACCAAGTTTCACATTCTTTCAAGTAGGTGGATCAGGAACCAGACTCCTTCTAAATTTCCACTCCCTCATCTATTGTACGTCTTTTGTATTCGTGCTCATTAGATGGTTGCTTCCCTTCAGGAAGGAAAAAAGGGGAAAGGGCCAAGGGCAAAAGTGAGGTGCCAGCTGTCTGATCATTTGTATAGAGAAAAAAAAATAGTTTTCCTGGAAGCCCCACCAGTAGATAGACTTCTGCTTATATCTAATTGGCCAGAAGGACAATAATATGATCACCTAGCTGCAGAGGAGCCTGGGAAATCAATGTTTTTGTTTTCTGTTTTTGACCAGGTACATTGCACTTTGGGGGGAAAAAAAATCAGTGTTCTTTTAATAAGGAAAAAGCAGAGAAAAATACCAACTGTATAGGCTGATGCCTCCTAAATTTATCTCTGTAGCCTAGTCCTTTTACATCAGCCTCAGTACTATAATATCTAATTATCTGCTTGATATCTCTATGTGGATGGCATATAGACGCCCCAAATTCAACATGACCCACGCTGAACTCATCATATTTCTTCCAAACCTGCTCGTCTTCATTTGACCCCATCATCCTGCCATTTTCCCAGTTGAGGAACCTGGGAATTGTCCTCTGCCCCTTCCTCTCCCTAACTCCCCACACCCAAAACATCATCCAAGTCACCATAGCTTTACTTCCTGCATCCCTTAATCATTCTGGTCTTCTACCTGTGGCCTTAGGCAAATCACTTTACCTCCCTTGATTTCAATTTTCTGTGAAACAATGGTCTGGTTGAGAAGCTAGCTGAGGTTCAGTTCAGCTCTAACATTCCATGGTTCTCTGCAGTCACTTTGCTGGGATAAGTTGAGGTCAGTGTTGTGCAGGTGCTCTGAAAATAGTACTGGAAATCAAGTTGGGTCCTAAAGAATCAAGATTGCTAAGCAGAGACAAGCATCTTGTACAAGCATCTAATTCCATTGTGACTTTTAAGTCATGCAGTCATCTACTTAGGCATTAGATAAGATCTGTACATAAAACCACTGGAAACTTCAATTACTCTTTAATTATAAGCCTCTTCTCAAAGCAGTTCCTTCTTGGAGGTAATTTCAGATGGTCTTTGAAAAGCAGGTATACTTGCCCAAGTCAGCAACAGTAGTGGGTGGGGATGGGATACATCACTCAGGACAATACTCAGAAACAGATAAGGCATTCCCAGTATTTAATTTCTTGTCTGTACAGGCTGATTGCACTAGAATTTTAAAACCTTAAGCAGTTCTTGCAATGCTGTAAGCATGTAGAGTCATGTACAAAAGCTTTTCATCAAAGAGAAAGGAAGCTCAGGTTGGAATAAGGCTTTGGCATGTGGGTGTTTTGAGAAGAAAACACAGAACCTTTTATTTCTGAAATTATAGAAATCATGGGATGCTAGAATTTGAAGGTAACTTATAAAATACCTACTCAAACCCCCTGATTGTACAGATGAAATCCAGAAATGTTTCATTCATTCACTATTACTTGAGTGCTTATTATGTAATTGGCACTGTGCTATGTGCTAGAGGTACAAGTCATATAAGACATAATATGATCTGTCTTTATAGAACTCACAATCACAGAGCAAGATATGTGTATTAGTCAGGATAGGATAGATTATGCTGTAGTAACAAAAGACCCCCAGGTCTCAATGACTACATGCTCATACAAGATGTCTATTATTAGTTAGCTGTAGCCTTGCTCCATGTTGTCTTCACTCTGGGATTCAGTCAGATAGAGCAGCCTCCATTTGGGACATGCCAGTTTTGTAGCAGAGGGACAAGAAAGGAGGGCAAAACACATGCTAGTTGTGAAAGCTTATACCCTAGACTTTCTCATCACCCCTATCTCTTAGGTTCCTCCTTCTTTCACTTCCCTCTTTGTCCAATAAAACTATCATACCTAAAAGGTACTAGAGTTTGGAACTCCTGAAATTTTGACAGATAAAAATTTTGTAGTTGTTGCCTCTGAGACTGATAGTGGGTACTTCACATTGTGCTGGAGAGATCATCTGGCATCAAAGACCTTATTCCTTGGTGTGGAATCAGTTCCTTCCTGGTATGACAGCAGGAACAGGCATGCTCAGAAGCACAGTGACTGTGATGGCCAAACAAAGCTGTGCCTGTTTAGCCTGTTTCTTCTCTGGACTTTTTCTAGTCTTTGTCTGCCTTTCTGTCCCTTCTCAGTTTGGATTTTTAGTTCGTGGGCCTGGAAACCCAAGGGACATGGTTCCTGTCTACCTTCTCTTTGTATTGTTGTCTTTAGGTGCTGTTGAGTCAGTTCTGACCCATAGCAACCCCATGTAGCACAGAATGAAACACTACCCAGTCATGCACCATACCCACAATCGTTGCTTTGTTTTAGCCCATTGTTGCAGCCACTGTGTCAATCCATCTTCTTGAGGGTCTTCCCCTTTTTTGATGACCCTCTACTTTACCAAGCATAATGTCCTTCTCCAGGGACTGGTCCCTCCTGATAAAATGTCCAAAGTATGTGAGACAAAGTCTTGCCATCCTCGCTTCTAAGGAGCATTCTGGCTGTACTTTTTCCAAGACAGAGTTGTTTGTTCTTCTGGCAGTCCATGGTATATTCAATATTCTTCACCAACACCATAATTTAAAGGTGTCAATTCTTCTTCAGTCTTCCTTATTCATTGTCCAGCTTTTGCATGCACATGAGGCATATTAGGGATGCTCTTTCAATTGTAGTACAGAAAATCATTGAAGCTAGCCTAAATCAGAAAGAAAAAAGGGACTTATTACAAGGATTCTGGAATTTTCCCGAAACTCAAGGTCAGGGATACCACTGGACCTCTGGAAAAAGGTGGAACCAAGGATTCAAATGCTATCAGGTCTTTCTCTTTGGAGATCAGTTCTCTTCTCTCTGTGTCTGTTTCATTCTTCTCTTTATTTTCTACTTAACCGAAAGATTGGCAGTCCAGTCTACCCAGAGGTGGCTGGGAAGAAAGGCCTGGTGATCTACTTCTGAAAAATGAGCCACTGAAAATTCTGTGGAGCACAGTTCTACTCTGACACACATGAATTTTCCATAAGTCAAAATTGACTCAATGGCAACTGATTGGTTGGTTATTTTCTGCAGATTAGTTTCTTCTTTTTATCTGGTAGCATGTGGAACAGCCTGGCCTCCCGCAACTCTGGTGTGTGCATGTTACCAATTCTGTCATGTAGAGGCAGACAGGGTAATTTCTCTGTCTTAATCTTAAAGTCCCAGGGTAAGAGTTCATTGGATCATTTTTGTACAGGTGCACATACATGGTCTGGTCAGCTGTTAGGTGACAGGGTTTCCAGGAACTCCTTTGCTATAACAATAGGGATATAGGGAAGTAGTGCCCAGAGGCGCCAATCTAAAACGTACCTGGTCTACTTACTCTCTTCCACTTAATATCCTTCTAGAGTCTAAACTCCCTGAAAGCAGAATCCATATCTCTGAATTCCACATAGGGCTTGGAGGTGTGTCTAGCATAGCAAAATAATTTTATAAAAATAATATCCCCTGTTAAGAGATGGCATCTACAAGTAATGTGTAGGGCCAAAGTCAAGAAAATGAGAAAGCTTTATTATGATACATAAAGAAAAATGGAATAAATGGCATCCTTAGGGATGGAAAGACTGACTGTGGTAAAGATTTTAACTTTTCTCAAAGTAATTTATAGGCTTAACACAATTCCAATTAAAATCCCAATGGAATTTTTCTTAGCCCTTGAAAAAAGTGACTCTAAAGTTCACCTGGGAAATTACATATATAAACAATAAAAAAATGCTGAAAGAGAGAAGTAATAAAGTCAAGGCTTCACCACATAAAAAAATTAATTTAAAAGTTAAACAATAATTAAGGCTGGCTGGTATAGTGCAAATGGTCACAAGTATAAATAGAATATAATGGAGAGCTTAGAAACAGTGCCGTTGTTGTTGTGGTTAGGGGCTGTGGAGTCAGTTCTGACTCATAGTGACCCCGTGAACAACAGAACGGAATCTTTCCCCGTCCTGCGCCATCCTCACAGTTGTTAGGCTTGAGCCCATTGCTGCAGCCACTGTGTCAATCCATCTGGTTGAGAGTTTTCCTCTTTTTTGATGACTCTCTTCAGAAACAGTAAAGAATATTTGTTAGAATTTAGTTTAAGACAAAGGAAGCTTTACAGACCTGAGTGGTTTTGAAAAAATAGACTATTTTGGAAAAAAGTTAGATCCTCTTCTGGGTTAAGTTTGGAACCCTTGAAAGCTTCTGATGTCACTATGTGACCATTTTTATTTTCCTGGGAAATGGATAAAATGAACACGTAGTGACTGTTGTTTAAGATTTGTCTCATTCCTAAGAAGACAGACAACAGCGAGGATGGAGAAAAGGCAACTTCCCCAGAATTTAATACTCAAAGCCTCTTTGTTAGATTATGCTGGAGTATTGTCTACGTCTCTCTAAAGAACAAAGAAAAACTTGACTTTCAGTATCTTGAATGAGGTAGTTATAATTAGATATAGTTGTGGGCTTACAATTTCTTCCTTGGGGGAGTAAATAAAAAAGGTCACGGACATCAGCAATCTTGGAGCTATACAATACCCACTATGACAGCAGAGCACAATCCACAGGCGTAAACAAAATCCTCAGCATCTTCCTCAGACTGTTCAGGGCCACACAACTGGTGTGAGTACATTCCCGAAATTAGTGCTAGGGAACCAGAATTGGGGGACAATTTTGGGAAGTCTCTGAAATTAAAAAAAATAAGACCTTAAATCAGCTATATGCTGCACAGTACAATATTTGTTGTTGTTGCCAGGTGCCGTCAAGTCGGTTCCAAGTCATAGCGACCCTAGGTACAACAGAATGAAACACTGCTCAGTCCTGTGCCAACCTCTCAGTCCTTGTTATGCTTGAGCCCATTGTTGCAGCCACTGTGTCAATCCATGTCATTGAAGGTCTTCCTCTTTTTTGCTGACCCTTTACTTTATCAAGCGTGATGTTCTTCTGCAGGGACTAGTCCCTCCTGATAACATGTCTAAAGTATGTGAGTTGATGTCTCAGCATCCTTGCTTCTAAGGAACATTCTGGTTGTACTTCTTCCAAGACAGAGTTGTTTGTTCTTCTGGAAGTCCATGGTATATTCAATATTCTTCACCAACACCATAATGCAAAGGCATTCTTTGGTCTTCCTTATTCACTGTCAATCTTTCACATGCATATGAGGTGATTGAAAACACCATGGCTTGGGTCAGGCGCACCTTAGTCTTCAAGGTGACGTCTTTGCTTTTTAAAACTTTTAAAGAGGTCTTTTGCAGCAGATTTGCCCAACGCAATGTTTGATTTCTTGACTGCTGCTTCCCTGGGTGTTGATCGTGGATCCAAGTAAAATGAAATCCCTGACAACTTCAATCTTTTCTCTGTTTATCATGATGTTGCTTATTGGTCCAGTTGTGAGGATTTTTGTTTTCTTTGTGTTGAGGTGTAATCCATACTGAAGTCTGTGACCTTTGATCTTCATCAGTAAGTGTTTCAGGTCCTCTTCACTTTCAGCAAACAAGGTTGTGTCATATGCATATTGCAGGTTGTTAATGAGTCTTCCTCCAATCCTAATGCCACATTCTTCTTCATATAGTCCACCTTCTCATATGATTTGTTCAGCATAGAGATTGAATAAGTATGGTGAAAGGATGCAACCCTGACGCACAGCTTTCCTGACTTTAAACCACGCAGTATCCCCTTGTTCTGTCTGAACGACTGCCTCTTTGTCTATGTACAGGTTCCTCATGAGAACAATTAAGTGTTCTGGAATTCCCATTCTTTGCAATTTATCCATAATGTGTTATGATCTACACAGTCAAATGCCTTTGAATAGTGAATAAAACACAGATAAACATCTGTCTGGTATTCTCTGCTTTCAGCCAGGATCTGTCTGACATCAGCAATGATATCCCTCATTCCACATCCTCTTCTGAATCCAGCTTGAATTTCTGGCAGTTCCCTGTCGATGTACTGTTGCAACTGCTTTTGAATGACCTTCAGCAAAATTTTACTTGTCTGTGATATTAATGATATTGTTCAATAATCACCTTTCTTTGGAATGGGCACAAATGTGGATCTCTTCCAGTCAGTTTTCCAGGTAGCTATCTTCCAAATTTCTTGGCATAGACAAGTGAGCACCTCCAGTGCTGCATCTGTTTGTTGAAACATCTCAGTTGGTATTCTATCAATTCCTGGAGGCTTGTTTTTTACCAATGCCTTTAGTGCAGCTTGGACTTCTCCCTGCGGTACTACTGGTTCTCGATCATATGCTACCTCCTGAAATGGCTGAATGCCGACCAGTTCTTTTTGGTACAGTGACTCTGTATTCCTTCAATCTTCTTTTGATGCTTCTTGTGTCATTTATTATTTTCCCCAGTCGTGTTTTGAGTGCCTTCCAACCTGAGCGGCTCATCTTCCGACACTGTATCAGAAAATGTTCTGCTGCTATTCATAAGGTTTTCACTGGCTAATTCCTTTCAGAAGTAGACCGCCAGGTCCTTCTACCTAGTCTGTCTTTATGGAAGCTCTGCTGAAACCTGTCTACCAAGGATGACCCTGCTAGTATTTGAAATGCAAGTGGCATAGCTTCCAGCATCACAGCAACATGCAAGCCCCCACAATACAACAAAGTGACAGACATGTGCGGTGTCCAGTATAGTAGTCATTTATTTTTAAAAAATTTATGTTATTTAAATTTAAATTAGTTTAAATTAAGTAAAATTTAAAATGAAGTTTCTAAGTTGTACTAGCCACATCTCAAATGCTCAGTAGCCATATGTTGCAAGTGGCTACCATAGTGAACAGAATAGATATAAAACATATACAATAGGTATAAAAGTTCTATTGGACAGCCCTGAGCTGTAGGGTTCATCATGGTCCATTTGGCCCAGGTGTTATGATTCTAGGAATCTTGCTTATGGGAACTATCAATGGCACAGAAAAATATTTATGTACAAAAAAATGATTTACAACATCTTAATAGTAGAATATTGGAAAAAATGGAAATGTCCAATAATAGAGGAATGGTTACATACATTATGGTGCATCCATTGTAGGGAATAGTGCGCATGCAGTAGAGAAAATATTATGTAGCCATAAAATTATATTTTCAAGACTTTTGAAGTGAGTATGAAGATGGTCCCAATACAATGTTAAGTGAAAAAAGCTAAGAATAAAAAATACTGTCTATAATAGGAGCCTGATTATTAAAAGACTATAATAGGAAGAAGCTGAAGGAAAACCACTCTCAAAATATTAACCCATACAAAATCAAACCCAGTGCCATCAAGTTGATTCCAACTCATAGCGACCCTATTGGACAGGGTAGAACTGCCCCATAATGTTTCCAAGGCTGCAATCTTTATGGAAGCAGATTGCCACACCTTTTTTCCATGGATTGGCTGGTGGGTTAGACCCACCAACCTTTTGGTTAGCAGCCAAGCTCTTCACTTAACCACTACTCCTCTCAAAATATGAACAGTGGTTATTTCTAGGTGATGGGACATTGGGTGATTTTTATTATTTTCTTTATGTCTTTCTGTATTTTTCAAAATTTCTATTATTTTATAATAAGAAAAAGTTTATATTTTTAAATAAAAGAATGGTGTCTTACACATATCAAGCACTCAGTAAATGTTAGTTGAATGAACAAGCACAAAAGACTGAATGAACAAACCTAAATTTTCCCAACTTTATATTTTTCTAAATCCATCCTTTCCACTTCTTCTTCCTTCCAGTACTTCCTTGCAGGAGAGAATATGGTATGAAATGAATTGGGAAAAGATGAAAACTGATAAAATAGATTTTTCATGTTGAGTCTGAGTTAGACCTTGAAGTCGTTACTAAGTCTATAGTAACCAATGTTTTAAGATTTCTTCTAATCTTGTTTTTAATCTAGGAAATCATAAATATCCTATTTTCCCCCCTTTTGGGTGAAAGATGATTTTTTGATGCACCTAGAAGAGGTTTGATTTTTTTTCTCCCTGGCTATAGTTGTGATTTATTTATTTAACAAATATTTATTGAGGGCTTCCTACGTACACATAGTGTTCATGGTCTCTCTGCATTGCCACCTCCTCCCACCTTATCTACCTCTTGAGCAATGACTCATATCCTTGATAGAGGCTAGATTTACCCCTTAACTTTCCTAATTTTACTCAGGGCCTCCAGAGATGTAAAGTAGCTTCGATTGTTTTTTCCAATGCTGAATTAACAGTTTTAAAAACTCTTGCAGGTCATTAGAGTTCATTAGATTGTGCAGAACACAGTACAAAGCATGTAGGAAGCCTAGAATTTTCACAGATCTTCTAATTAAAACAAATAAAGCTAGTATACACTGAAAGTGTTAGATCAATGGTTCCAAAGAGAAAAACCTTTTAGGTATCTGAGTAGTTCTGGTCACACATCATTTGCCCTCTGTGACTGAACTTGTTCAACAGCTTAGATCTTTCTCCACGCTGTCTCTTTTGACTCTGTACAAAACTTTCTGTAAGGGAATAGAGAATGGGCAAGAAAATGGTCTGTTAGGGATCATGAAGAGTTGAAAATAGAGAATTCTGATGTGTTTTGATCCTCAAACTAAAGATTAATCTGGTTTTCTTATTCTATTGTCCTTAAACATATTAGTGCATTGACATATTCATTGACTTTTTCATTATATATATATGTTTATGAAAATCCAGAGACCAACTCATTTTACTGTTTTATTCAATGGGCATAAAAAGATTTCTTTAGGAACAATCAGAGTCATATGTCAAGATTTATATATATTTTGGATATTGATTACAATGTTAATTTTAATATGGAAAAATATAAATTGGTTGTATAAATCATGTTTCATCAACACACTGGGATATTATACAGTTATGATAAACGAAGCTGTAGATTGGATCAAGATGACAGACCAAACACACATTCCTTCCCTTCCTCATTCTCCCAGAATCTAGAAATGAGACTAAAAGTTTGTGAGAGTGTGTATTCTAAGATTAATTCCACCATAACCCTGGAAAATAGGAAAGAAAGCCATATTTCACATAGTCTTGATGATTTCAAAATTTCATGGCTGACTTCTTGACAGATTTCCTGCGATGGGTTATACCATCCTTTCCCATGGTTAATCAAGTGCTCTCTTCTTATTTCACAATATTTTTACCCCATAATGTGGCTGATAAAGAGCTTGCACCAGAAGTAGAAGTGTCAGCCCTGCCATTTCCTTACTCACTTGTGGTTGCATTTACTACTATCTTCCGTCTGAGATTTCTTGCAGGAATCCTTTTTAACCACTCTTTTTTTTTTTTTTTTTTTTTAAATTGTGCTTTAGATGAAGGTTTACAGAGCAAATTAGTTTCTCATTAAACAACTAATACACATACTGTTTTGTGACATTGGTTGTCAAACCTGCGGTGTGTCAACACTCTTCTCCACCTTGTGTTCCCCATTTACATTCATCCAGGTTTCCCATCTCCTCCTGCTTCTTGTCCTTGCCCCTGGGCTGGTGTGCCCATTTAGTCTCATATACATGGTTGAACTGTGTGTATTATTGTTTGTTTTATGGGCCTGTCTAATCTACGGCTGAAGGGTGAACCTCAGGAGTGACTTCAGTACTGAGTTAAAACGGTGTCCATGGGCCATCCTCTTGGAGTGTCTCCAGTCTCTGTCAGACCAGTAAGTCTGGTCTTTTTATGTGAGTTATAATTTTGTTCTACATTTTTTCTCCAGTTCTGTCTGGGAGACTCTATTGTGATCCCTGTCAGAGCAGTTGGTGGTGATAGCCGGGCACCATCTAGTTGTGCTGGACTCCTTCTGGTGGAGGGTGTGGTAATTGTGGTCCATTAGTTCTCTGGACTAATCTTTCTCCTGTGTCTTTGGTTTTCTTTATTCCCCCTTGCTCCAGACAGGGTGAGACCAGTGGAGTATCTTAGATGGCCGCTCACAAGCTTTTAAGACCCCAGATGCTACTCACCAAAGTATGATGTAGAACATTTTCTTTATAAACTATGTTGCCATTGAGCTGGATGTTCCTGAGACCATGGTTCCCGGACCTCAGCCCAGTAATTTGGTCCCTCAGGGAGTTTGAATACATCTATGAAGCTTCCATGACCTTGCCTTGGTCAAGTTGTGCTGACTTCCTTAGTATTGTATACTGTCTTATTCTTCACCAAAGCCTTTTTAGTCTCTTGTCCATTTTGTGAGGTTAGTTTAATTAAAATTATGTAATAAATCCCATATATACTTTTAACTAGGCAAACATTAACTGCAATGTGTTAGAATAAAGAGAAAAGAGTCAGAAAACATTGTGGAACTTTCCATTGTCCTCTCAGGCTACCTCACACTTGGACCTGACCTGCCCTTCTGAGGGAGGCCTCAGTTTCAATCCATTTTTTAATATTAGCAAAGCTTGATTTCTACTTATTAAAGATAAGTATGAGTAGAAGCTCCAGCATTTTCCTCTTGTACTCTAGTTATTGACTTGAGCACACCGTGGGGTGTGTGCATCCTACTTGGGAGACCACTGATCTAGATTCCAAGGTCATAGCAGCCTCTTTCTCCGTTCTTTTCAGCTTGAGGATATCACCAAGTATTGGAGAAAAAAAATTGCAGAACCTGGGGAAAAAAAAAAAAAAAAGACGGTTTTATTTTCTAGCAGCAAAATTTCAGAGTTTTTCCTTTATGGCTTTTACCTTTCCTGCGATGGGTTATACCATCCTTTCCCATGGTCAATCAAGTGCTCTCTTCTTATTTCACAAGAATACTGAGTACCTACTGTGTGCTGGGCATTGTGATAGGCACTAGATTTCATCTCCCACACACTGTTGGGTGGGGTGGAAGGAATCCTGTGGATTTTTGTCTGGGCTCTCCTATGCATAGGCCAGGTGACCTTGGTCCAGTCACTTGGTATCTTATCCCATTTCATCTAAATGGCTTATGTGGGTGATTACTCTTCATCCTGGCTCTAATGATAGAGGGGGACATTTGTCCTCCCCTCTTACTCCTCCAGACAGAAGTCTTCTTCACTATGTAATACTTTAGTTTTAAAAATCAATTTTTATTGCACACCTTTTATGTGCCAGGCACACAGATTTATAGTTCTGGCATAGCACCTACCAGAGTGTATTATAATTTGTCTCTTTACACATCTGTCTTCCTTACAGGCTGTGAGTTTCTCAAGTGCGAGGATGTTTCATTCAATCGTCACCTCGAGTACCTGGCACACTGTCTGGCCCAGAGTAAGCACTCAACAAGTGTTTGATGAAAGAATAAATGAGTCTCATTAGTAAATGGGATCTTAGCAGACACTATAGATGCCTTGCTCAAAATCCTGGGCATTTTGGTCCCCACTTAGGCTGCTTGCTGCAAGCACCTGTGACTTTCTGGCTGAGGTCTTTTCCTGGCTGAGAACACTGGCCTTGCAGATAGGGAAAACAGGTGGAGGTGATGACCCGAAGCAGCCCTCAGCAAAGGATGGATGAGGAGTTGGTGGATAAAACACCAGCTTCATCAGCCCGTGGCTGGGATAACTGAAGTCTCATGCTTCTTGGAGTTTTCCAGGGGACTTGAGCTCCCATCTTTTGCACAGAGGTAACTGGAGAGATTTCACACCCTGTATTGACACACTGGTGGCACACTGGTTATGAGCTGGGCTGCTAACCAAAGGGCTAACATTTTGAATCCACCAGCCACTCATGAGAAACCCTATGGAGCAGTTCTACTCTGTCGTATGGGATCACTATGAGTCGGAATTGACTCAACGGCAACAGGTTTGGTTTTTTTTTCTTTTCTTTGATTGGTTTCTTTCTCCTTACCTGTCTCACTTCCCCACTCCCTGCCTGTGCTTTCTGAGATCACCCTCCCATTCAACTCCTCATCTCAGGGTTTGCGCCTGAGGGAACCCAAACTCTTTCTACCTTGAAGCTTTATGATAATCAAATGAAAAACGCATGTGAAAGGCTTTGTGGTTTCAAAATATAAGTGGTGTTACTCTTGGAATGTGTTGTTCTTAAAAGGACTGTGGTAGGCTGAATAAATAAGTATACAGTAGTAAGTATCAATTGCCATCCAGTTGACTCTGACTCACGGTGACCCCACTTGGGTCAGAGTAAAAGTGTGCTCCATAGGGTTTTCAATGATTGATTTTTTGGAAGTAGATCACCAGGCCTTTCTTTCAAGGTGCCTGTGGGTGGACTCAAACCTCCAACTTTTCATTAGCTGAGTACATTAACTGTTTGCACCATCCAGAGACTTCTAGGCTGAATAATGGCCCCAAAATATACCCAGGTCCACCTCCCCAAGTCTGTGAGTATTACCTTACATGGCAGAAGTAGCTTTGCAAATGTGATAAAGTTCAGGATCTTGAGATGGGGAGATTATCCTGGCGTGCTCTGAATGTAATCAAAAGTGTCCTTATAAGAGAGAGGCAGAGGGATATCTGACACAGATGAAGGCAATGTGGCCACCAAAGCAAGATGCTGTGCTGCTGGCTTTGATGATGCAGGAAGTGGCCACGAACCAAGGAGTGCAAGGATTGAAGCACGGTCCTGCTGACACCTTGATTTCACACTGAAACTGATTCAGACTTCCGACCTCC
This sequence comes from Dugong dugon, assembly GCA_030035585.1. Taxonomy (NCBI): domain Eukaryota; kingdom Metazoa; phylum Chordata; class Mammalia; order Sirenia; family Dugongidae; genus Dugong; species Dugong dugon. The sequence continues at coordinate 36,574,449 of CM057471.1, read as the reverse complement.
ATAACTGTAAGAGAATACATGTGTGCTCTTTTAAGCTACCCAGCTTATGGTAATTTTTTACAGCAGCCATAGGAAACGAATACAAGGAGGGTTCGACTTATTGCCCCTAACCCACTCCAGTAGGTGGCAGTGTAGGATGAAGGAGTGGCAATAATTCCCATTGGTTTCCAAAGAATCCTCCTCACTCTTCATCCTGCTGTCCTCAAATAAAGTAAGACCAATTTGTGTTGTCTTCACCCCGCTGGAGGGCAGTCCTTAACCAATGACTCATGAAAAATTTCCACTGTGTTTCAAGGACAACAGAAGGAAAGAGTCAGGCTTTTTATGGGCTAACGGAAATAAATCAACAAGCACTAAAATGAAATCATAAATATGCATTGAGAAAGCTGAGTCTAGGAAACCCAAAGGCTCGCCCTAGTGCCCTGCTGTTATTAAAATTATCTTTAATGATCAACCATGTTCCTTCTTACGTTAGGATTCATATCCCCAAACTAGTAATAGGATCTCTATTGTTGTGCTTGGCTGTGAGTTTTTCCTTTCATTTTCAGCCCAAACTATGAAGAGCTCCTATGAAATATACCTGTGATTGTCTCCTCTTTCACTTCAGAATTCACACTATGCTGGGAAGATCCGTGTCATCTTCTTATTCAATGTCCAAAGCTGGGCATTTTAAAAGACTTAAAACATTTTTGTGATAATCAGAGAAATTTGGATATGAATGAATATCAAGGAATTATTATTAATTTTGTTGTGTTAAGCATTGCGGTTATTTTTAAGAGCTTCACACTGAAGTTATGTAAGGGATGAAATGATACAATGGAAAGGAAGAAAAGAAGGAAGGAGGAGAGAGAGAGAATGAAAGAAAAAGGGACAAATGAATCAAGTATGGCAAAATCTTGATAGTCATTGAGTTTAGATGATGAGTGTATAGATGTTGTCTTAGTTATCTAGTGCTGCTATAACAGAAATACCACAAATGGATGGTTTTACCAAACAGAAATTTATTCTCTTACAGTCTATTGTTGTTGTTAGGTGCCGTCAAGTCGGTTCTAAATCATAGCAACCCTATGGACAGTAGAACAAAACACAGCCTGGTCCTGTGCCATTCTCAGGATCACTGTTATGCTTGAGCCCATTGTTGCAGCCACTGTGTCAGTTCATCTCATTGAGGATCTTCCCCTTTTTCACTGATGCTCCACTTTACCAAGCATGATGTCCTTCTCCAGAAACTGGTCCCTCCTGATAACATGTCCAAAATATGTGAGACGAAGTCTCGTCATTCTCGCTTCTAAGGAGCACTTTGGCTGTACTTCTTCCAGGACAGTTTTATTCCTTCTTTTGACAGTTCCTGGTATACTCAATATTCTCCACCAACACCACAACTCAAACGCGTCAATTCTTTTTCGGTCTTCCTTATTCATTGTCCACCTTTCGCATGTATATGAGGCAACTGAAAACACCACGGCTTGGGTCAGTTTCACCTTAGTCCTCAAAGTGACATCTTTGCTTTTTAGCACTTTGGAGAGGTATTTTGCAGCAGATTTGCCCAATGCAATATGTTGTTTGATTTCTTGACTGCTGCTTCTGTGGGTATTGATTGTGGATCCAAGTAAAATGAAATCCTTGACAACTTCAATCTTTTCTCCATTTATCATGATGTTCCTTATTGGTCTAGCTGTGAGGATTTTTGCTTTCTTTATGTTGAGGTTTAATCCATAATGAAGGCTGTGGTCTTTGATCTTCATCAGTAAGTGCTTCAAGTCCTCTTCACCTTCAGCAAGCAAGGTTATGTCATCCGCATATTGCAGATTGTTCATGAATCTTCCTCCAATCCTGATGCTCCATTCTTCTTCATATAATCCACCTTCTCAGATTATTTGCTCAGCGTACCGATTAGATTGAATAAATATGGTGAAAAGATACAACCTTGACACACACCTTTCCTGACTTTAAACCAAGCAGTATCCTCTTGTTCTGTTTGAACGACTGCCTCTTGATCTATGTGCAAGTTTCTCATGAGCATAATTAAGTGTTCTGGAATTCCCATTCTTCACAATGTTATTAATAATTTGTTATAATCCACACGGTCGGATGCCTTTGAATAGTCAATAAAACACAGGTAAACATCTTTCTGGTATTCTCTGCTTTCAGCCAAGATCTATCTGACATCAGCAATGATATCCCTTGTTCCACGTCCTCTTCTGAATCTAGCTTGAATTTCTGGCAGTTCCCTGTTGATGTACTGCTGCAACCACTTCTGAATGATCTTCAGCAAAATTTTACTTGTGTGTGATATTAATGACATTGTTTGATAATTTCCAAGTTCAGTTGGATCACCTTTCTTTGGAATAGGCATAAATATGGATCTCTTCCAATCGATTGTCCAGGTAGCTGTCTTCCAAATTTCTTGGCATAGATGAGTGAGCACTTCCAGTGCTGCATCTATTTGTTGAAACATCTCAACTGGTATTCTGTCAATTCCTGGAGCCTTGTTTTTTTGCCAATGTCTTCAGTGCAGCTTGAACTTCTTCTTTCAGTACCATTGGTCCTGGATTATGTTACCTCCTGAAATGGCTGAGCGTTGGCCAATTTTCTTGGTACAGTGACTCTGTATATTCCTTCCATCTTCTTTTGATGCTTCCTGTGTCGTTCAGTATTTTGCCCAAAGAATCCTTCACTATTACAACTAGAGGCTAGGAATTTTTCTTTAGTTCTCTCAGCTTGAGAAATACTGAGTATGTTCTTCCCTTTTGGTTGTCTAACTCCAGGTCTTTGCACATGTCATTATAATACCTTACTTTGTCTTCTCGAGTCACCCTTTGAAATTTTCTGTTCAGCTCTTTTACTTCATCATTTCTTCCATTTGCTTTAGCTACTAGACATTCAAGAGAAACTTTCAGAGTCTCTTCTGACATCAATTTTGGTATTTTCTTTCTTTCCTGTCTTTCTAATGACCTCTTGCTTTCTTCATGTATGATGTCCTTGATGTCATTCTACAACTCGTCTGGTCTTTGGTCATTAGTATTCAGTGGGTCAAATGTATTCTGTTACAGTCTAGTAGGCTAGAGGTCCAAATTCAGGGGCCAGCTCCAGGGAAAGGCTTTCTCTCTCTATTGGCTCTGGAGGAAGGCCCTTGTCATCAATCTTCCCCTGGTTTAAGAGCTTCTCAGTGAAGGAATCCCAGGTCCAAAGTATGTGCTCTGCTCCTGGCACTACTTTCTTGGTGGTATGAGGTCCCCATGTCTCTCTGCTCACTTCTGTCTTTTAGATCTCAAAAGAGATTGACTCAAAATACAACCTAATCTTGTAGATTGAGTCCTACCTCATTAACATAACTGTCTCTATTCCTGCCTCATTGACATCATTGAGGTAGGATTTACAACTCACAGGAAAATCACTTCAGATGACAAAATGGTGGACAATCATACAATGTGGGGAATCATGGCCTAGCCAAGTTGACACACATTTTTGGAGGACACAATTCAACCCATAACAGATATTTATTGTATTATTATATGCGTTTGAAATTATTTTATAAGATTTTCTGGGGAAAAATTAAATGACTAAAAAGCATCTTTTGAAAAACTTTTAATGAGAGGCAGTGTAGAAAAATGGTTGTGAACACAGGCTCTGGAGTCACCTGGGTTCCAATCTAGGCACCTCCACTTTCTAGCTGTGTGATCTCGGGCGAGTTGCTCATCCCTTCTGTGTCTCAGTTTCCTTAAATGGATATCATAATAGTACCCACCTAAAGGATTATTGAGAAGAAACAATACTCTTGAAGCACTGGGAATAGTGTTTTGCACAGAACGCTACAAGTCTTAACTATTATTATCGTATTTAGTATTATCTGTTACACTAGTGGAGCCCTGGTGGTAAGTTAAGTGATACAGCTGCTAACCAAAAGGTTGGCAGTTCAAATCCACAAGCTGCTCCTTGGAAACCCTATGGGGGCAGTTCTATTCTGTCCTCTAGGGCTGCTATGGGTCAGAATCAACTTGACAGCAACAGGTTATTACACGAGTACAGGGGTTCTCAATTGGGGGTGATTTTACCCTATAGGAGACATTAGGAAATGTCTAGAGACATTTTTGGTTGTAGAGGATTGCTTACTGCTGTATTGTTTATAATTGTGAACAACTGGGAGAACCTAAGTTGGACCTAATTTGGCATCTGACCCAAACAATGGTCTTTTCAATTGCCTTATATGCACCTGAAAGTAGAATAATGAAAAGTAAGACAGAAGAAGAATTGATGCATTGGAACTGTGGTGTTGGCGAAGAATATTGAATATACTATGGACTGTCAAAAGAACAAGTAACTCAGTCTCAGAAGAAATACAACTATTCAGAAACATTCTTTAGAAGCGAAGATTGTGAGACTTTGATTTGCTTACTTTGGACATGTCATCAGGAAAGACCAATCGCTAGAGAAAGGACATCATGTCTGGTAAAGTAGAGGGCCAATGAAAATAAAGGAAATCCCCCAGTGAGATGGGTTGCCACAACAGCTGCAACAATGGACTCAGACATACCAATAATCTAGAAGATGGCACAGGACTGAGCAACATTTTGTTCACTTTACATAAGATCATCATGAGTTGGAGCCGACTTGATGACAACTGACAACAACAAACAAACTGGAAATAATGAAGGAAGATTAATTGACTATATTCTGGTGTAATTATGCAATCAAGTGCCATGCAGACAATGTTTCTCTATATGTATTTATATGGAAAGATATCGACAAGATATTAAGTAAAAAATAACCACAGGGAAAGGTCTGGAAGGACAAATGCGTTGAAATGTGTCATGCAAAGTGCAAGGGCAAATGCCAGCAGGCATTCCTGGTAGTGGCGGGGAGAAGGGTCAGAAGGCTCAGAAACCGTGCAAGTCCCTCAATCTCCTGGCATCCTGTGGAGAAGCAAGCTTGGGTCAAGGGGCACCTGGATGCACCTAGGGACTGTGCCTTAGCAGAACGACCCCGCCCCCTTATTGCAATTTCTTTTTAATGGGCAAACATGAATGGTCTTGTCACTGGGTAACAAATATTTTGCACTCAGGTGCCTTTATTGTTGTTAGGTGTCAACGAGTGGATTTTGACTCATGGTGGCCCCATGTGACAGAGAAGTGCCCCATAAGGTTTTCTAGGCTGTAATCTTTACAGGAGCAGGTCTTTTTCCCATGGAGTGGCTGGATGGGTTCAAACCACCAACCTTTTGGTTAGCAGTGGAGTGCTTAACCATTGTGTCACCACGGCTCCAAGAAGTCTGCGATTAGGTGCAGCTTTTGTCAGCTGTGAAACACCTGGAGCCTTTGGCCCTCTTGGTTCTGTGGAAGTTGGTTTGGGTACAGCCCCTCCTGCTGTGGGGACAGCAGTCAAATGTCCCAGCTAGTTCATTGCCAGCAGCCCACAAACAGTCCTGGGCTCATTCATCAGAAAATCCTGTTTGTATCCCCAGTAGATGGTGACATTCTGGGTCATTCTAAATATTACTATGTTTTGTGCTGTTTGTATAATAAAAAATGCAGGTGAGAAAAAAGAAGTCTTTATTAGGAGGGGGATGGGGCAAGGACTCTTCGTATTAGAAGGAAAAGCTCCACAGCGCCAAGGACAGGCTCCAGGAGAGAAGTCAGCAGGTCTGTTTTCCTGGCTCACTTATCAAAAGGATCGACTTTTTCAGTCTTAAGATGAGGGGCTTGTACTAGATGATCTCTGGGGACCCTTTGAGCTCTAAGCATTTTATGATTCTAATATTTTAATCACTGTCAGTGGCAATTTCTGTTGTTAAAAATGACATGTAAATTTCCCTGGAGGTTTCTTTGGCTGTGGTCGTGAGGTTCACTTGCTATAATATTATCTGACCACTGGGGAGGTTCATTTTAGTATCAGGCAACAGTTTCCCATCCTTCTCCCTCTTCTTCTAGGTTTCTCTTTGCCTCTCAGGCTTAATTAACTCTCATCGGTCAAGTGCTTTTGAGAGTCTAAGAGTAAAGACAATGTCTTGCTATGAATAATAGCTCATTGGAAACTCAAATCACTCACAGCATTATTAGCAGAAGATATTAGCACCGCTGCATCTGTAAAGTGAAGCCTATTAGGTCTAATGTATAACATCTGCTCCTTGGAGGAAAAAATGGCCCAGGGGAACACACCTGAGCCCATTGCATAAATGCTCCAGGGATTTGGAGATGTGCTTGAGGCTGAGTGAGGGAACTGGGGGAAATGAAATTCCTTACAGGTGTAAAATGAAGTATTTATGGAAGAGCCATACTCTAGTTCTCCCACGTCTGTCATACTGTGGGGGCTTGCTTGTTGCTGTGATGCTGGAAGCTATGCCACCAGTATTCAAATACCAGCAGGGTCACCCATAGTGGACAGGTTTCAGCTGAACTTCCAGACTAAGATAGACTAGGAAGAAAGACTTGGCGGTCTACTTCTGAAAGGAATTAGCCAGTGAAAACCTTATGAATAGCAGCAGATCATTGTCTGATACAGTGCCAGAAGATGAGCACCTCAGGTTGGAAGGCACTCAAAACATAACTGGGGAAGAGCTGCCTCCTTAAAGTAGAGTCAACCTTAATGACGTGGAATGAGTCAGGTTTTCGGGGCCTTCATTTGCTGATATAACAAGACTCGAAAGAGAAGAAACAGCTGCAAACATCCATTAATGAACAGAACATGGAATGTACAACGTATGAATCGAGGAAAATTGGAAATTGTCAAAAATGAAATGGAGCTCATAAACATCAATATCCTAGGCATTAGTGAGCTGAAATGGACTGATATTGGCCATTCTGAATCAGACAATCATATGGTCTAGAACACCGGGACTGACAACTTGAAGAGGAATGGCATCCCGCTCATTGTAAAAAAGAACATTTCAAGATCTATCTTGAAGTACAATGCTGTCAGTGATAGGATAATATCCATATACCTACAAGGAAGACCGGTTAATATGACTATTATTCAAATTTACACATCAACCACTAAGGCAAAGGTTGAAGAAACTGAAGATTTTTACCAACTTCTGCAGTCTGAAATTTATCGAACATGCCATCAGGATGCATTGATAATTCCTGGTGACTGGAACACTAAAATTGGAAACAAAGAAGAAGGATCTGTAGTTGGAAAATATGGCTTTGGTGATAGAAATGATGCCAGAGATCACATGATAGAATTTTGCAAGATCAACAACTTCTTCATTGCAAATGCCTTTTTCGACAACATAAACGGCCACTATACACGTGGACCTCACCAGATGGAATACACAGGAATCAAATCAACTACATATGTGGAAATAGACGATGCAAGAAGCTCTATATCATCAGTCAGAGCAAGGCCAGGGGCCAACTTCAGAAAAGACCATCAATTGCTCATATGCAAGTTAAAGTCGAAGCTGAAGAAAATCAGAACAAGTCCATGAGAGCCAAAGTAACATCTTGAGTATATCCCACCTGAATTTAGAGACCCTCTCAAGAATAGATTTGATGCATTGAACACTAATGACTGAAGACCAGACAAGTTGTGGAATGACATCAAGAACATCATACATGAAGAAAGCAAGAGCTCATTAAAAAGACAGAAAAGAAAGAAAACACCAAAATGGATATCAGAAGAGACACTGAAAGTTGCTCTTGAACATCGAGTAGCTAAAGCAAACGGAAGAAATGATGAAGTAAAAGAGCTGAACAGAAGATTTCAAAGGGTGACTCGAGAAGACAAAGTAAAGTATTATAATGACATGTGCAAAGACCGGGAGATAGAAAACCAAAAGGGAAGAACACGCTTGGCATTCCTCAAGCTGAAAGAACTGAAGAGAGAATTCAAGCCTCCAGCTGCAATACTGAAGGCTACAGGGAAAATATTAAACAACACAGGAAGCATCAAAAACAGATGGAAGGAATACACAGATCACTATACCAAAAAAAAAAGTTGTTCAATGTTCAACCATTTCAGGAGGTAGCATATGATCAGGAGTTGATGGTACTGAAGGAAGAGGTCCAAGCTGCATCGAAGGCATTGGCAAAACAAACAAACAAACAAACCAAAAAAACGGCTCCAGGAATTTATGGAATACCAGTTGAGGTATTTCAACAAATGGATGCAGCACTGGTAGTGCTCACTCGTCTATGCCAAGAAATTTGGAAGACAGCTACCTGGACAATTGACTGGAAGAGATTCATATTTATGCCTATTCCAAAGAAAGGTGATCCAACCAAATGTGGAAATTACACTCAAGTAAAATTTTGCTGAAGATCATTCAAAAGTGGTTGCAGCAGCACATCGATAAGGAACTGCCAGAAATTCAAGTCGGAGTCAGAAGAGAATGTGGAACGAGGGTTATCATTGCTGATGTCAGATGGATCTTGGCTGAAAGCAGAGAATACCAGAAAGATGTTTACCTGTGTTTTATTGACTATGCAAAGGCATTCAACTGCCTGGATTATAACAAATTATGGCTAACATTGTGAAGAATGGGAATTCCAGAACACTTAATTGTGCTCATGAGGAACCTGTACGTAGATCAAGAGGCAGTCGTTCAAACAGAGCAAAAGGATACGGCGTGGTTTAAAGTCAGGAAAGCTGTGCGTCAGGGTTGTATCCTTTTCACCATGCTTATTCAATCTGTATGCTGAGCAAATAATCCAAGCTGGGCTATATGAAGAAGAGCATGGGATCAGGATTGAAGGAAAACTCATTAACAATCTGTGATATGCATATGACACAACCTTGTTTGCTGAAAGTGAAGAGGACTTGAAGCAGTTACTGATGAAGATCAAAGATTACAGCCTTCAGTGTAGATTACACCTCAACAAAAAGAAAACAAAAATCCTCACAACCTGACCAATAAGCAACATGATGATAAATGGAGAAAAGTTTGAAGTTGTCAAGGATTTCATTTTACTTGGCTCTACAATCAACAACCATGGATGCAGCAGTCAAGAAATCAAAGGATGCATTGCATTGGACAAATCTGCTGCAAAATACCTCTTTAAAGGTTAAAAAGCAAAGATGTCACTTTGAGGATTAAGGTGCACCTGACCCAAACCATAATGTTTTCTTTCAATTGTCTCATATGTATGTGAAAGCTGAACAATAAGGAAGACTGAAAAAGAACTGAAGCCTTTGAATTATGGTGTTGGCGAAGAATATTGAATATACCATGGACTGCCAAAAGAACGAACAAATCTGTCTTGGAAGAAGTACAGCCAGAATACTCCTTAGAAGTAAGGATGGCGAGACTATGTCTCACATACTTTGGACATGTTATTAGGAGGGACCAGTCCCTGGAGAAGGACATCATGCTTGGTAAAGTGGAGGGTCAGTGAAAAAGAGGAAGACCCTCAATGAGATGGATTGCTATAGTGGCTGCAACAATGGGCTCAAGCATAATGACAATTGAGATGATGGCATAGGATGGGACAGTGTTTTGTTCTATTGTACGTAGGGCTGCTATGAGTCAGAAATGACTCAATGGCGTCTAACAACAACATATTCCAGTTAGGCAAGATTTATTTTTCTTTAGGCAGAGTCTCTGTGAGCCATAGGCAGAATGTCCCCCTCCAATTTTCCTCCCTGGGGAGTGTTTGAGGGCAGATGGTGGAAGAAGCCACTCCAGCCCCTCCAAGCAAGGCAGTTTAACCATCACTGGCACATCTGGGCAGTAGAGGACACCAAGAGGATGGATTTGTGAGAGCTTGAAGTTGTAAGTCTGTTGAGTAGCATGGGTGGGTGGAGGAAGCTCAGCTTGGGCTCAAACCCTTGTTCAATGAATATTTGTTGAATTGCATCTAAGCTAATAATGTTGTGTTTTGCTATCTTGAAGCGGTTCTGTTCAGCCAAAATCTATGTGCCTTCTGAGTGTGTACACATATTTTTCAGCATCTAGAGTCTATTTGTCTTACAGAATTCACTATGTTTTAAATATCTCAAAGATGAACAAAATACACCCCAAGTATGGCATTATTGAGTAGATTGTGGTGTTGGAAATGAATAATAGGGTTAATAGAATGTCAAATTAATGGAATTAGTAGAAATTCTAGGAATCTCAGGTATTTTTAGGTAGTATGTGAAGTATATTTCATTCTGTTGTACATAGGGTCGCTACGAGTTGGAAGTGGCTTGATGGCACCTAACAACGATAACAATGAGAAGTGGAGAGAAATACAAAACTCCACTGGATGTTGCTGATCAGCAATTCTTATAATACCCCTCTTCCATTTTTCTGTTTTATTTTGCTAAATCTGGTGGTCAGAGTCCTGTTGAGGCAGTTTGTTGCAAAAATTCAATATTATAAACATTTGAAACATTGAAAAGCTGCATACATTTCTTATTTTCCAGTTAAATATTCCCAGTGAAGTAATATTGACTATGGGAGTGAAAAACGAAGAAAAAGCTAAGTTCATGCACATTATTTCGCTTATTTGTATCCAGCCTTGTTCCAGAAAGACCTTTCCCTCATAAAGTTCATGACTTGAATTAGGAGCCCGTGGTGCAATGGTTAAGCGCTTGGCCGCTAATGGAAATGTTGGTGGTTCAAGCCCACCCAGAGGCTTTGCAGGAGAAAAGCCTGGTGTTCTGCTTCCATAAGATTACAGCTAAGAAAACCCTATGGAACAGTTCAGCTTTGTCAGTTGGGGTCACTATGAGTCGGAATCAACTTGATGACACCCAACAACAACATGAGTGGAACTGAGAGAAGGTGAGGCTGGAACCCTAAGGGCAAATTTTCTTTTCTTTTTTTCCAAAAGCCTTGGTGAGGGGAGCAATTTTGCCTCTCTCTTTGCCCTCTGTGCTTCTTTCCCTACTCCATCCCATCTTATGGAAAGGAATATCAGATCTAAAGTGAGTGTAAATATTTGCAAGATCCTGAGATGATCCAAGAAGTGTTTTTACCAGTAGGTAGGTCTAGGAATGAATCCTCAAGGTTTTAAAGACCCCCTGCACACCACTTCAGGCCCAGCCACTTTGGTAACGAAACTACTACATAATTTGCAGCATATTGGTAGATTTTCTCAACCCTGGAGATCGCACACTCTCTCCAGTGCTTTGTCACTTCTATGTGCCCATGCCAGTCAAAAAGATTCCATGAGTTTTACTTTCAGTGGTGGACGTTGTTGTTAGGTGTCGTCGAATCAATTTTCGACTCATAGTGACTCCATGTGAGAGAGTAGAACCATCCCACAGGGTTTTCTAGGCTGTAATCTTTTCTTTTTTTTTTTTAAATTATACTTCAGGTGAAGGTTTACAGAACAAATAGTTTCTCATTAAACAGTAGTACACATATTGTTTTATTGGTTAACAACCCCACGACATGTCACCCCTCTCCCTTCTCGACCTTTTTTTTTTTTTGGTGAAATACACATAGCCAAAGATACACCATTTCAAAAATTTCTATATGCACAGTTCAGTGACATGGACTACGTACGCTCTTCCCATTGTGCTGCTATTCTAACCTTCATCTAAAGTGAGAATAGCAGCACAGTTGATAGGCTGTAATCTTTACAGAAGCAGATCACTGGTTCTTTCTTCCGTGGAGCCACTGGGTGGGTCTGAACCAAAAACTTTTTGGCTAACAGCCAAGTGTTTAACCATTGCGCCACCAGGGCTCCTTTAGGATACTGTGGATATGGTGACAAAAAAGTGGAATATGTCTTCTCAAAGTGTATAGCCCTCCTCTCCTGTTGTGGAAATAAATGAATATCACCCAAATGGGGACAAAAAAGGCTATTTATCCAGAGCTTGCTATAGCAAGGCAGTCAGCCACCATCATTCATGTTTGGCAGAGACTTAAAGGCAGGCAGGGGAGTGGGAAAGCTTTATAGTGGAAAAAGACAAGGCTTTGGGTATTCCCTGATGGGAGGCTGTTGGCATGGGGAGCACATTTGGCTTTTTAGGTTGGAAGCTGGGGTGGGAGTGGGGGGCAAAAATTAAGGAAACTGTCAGTTATTAATCTAGTCTCGGCCATTTTGGGCCTACTGTTACAGAGGTTGTTGTTTGACTTCCTGGGCTGGTTGCTGCAGGTTATGGGTCAGAGTTCTATTTTTATATAAGGTCTGGCCATTCTCCATATGTATACTTAGTCTCTCATTGTCCACCAGGTTCTGATAAGCCCCTGTCTCCAACCTCGCCACCCTCCAAGAGGTAAGGAGAGGATGTTTGGAAATAGCTTTAGTTTCAACTATTGCTCTGTGTTATGGATTGAATTGTGTCCTCCTCAAAATATGTATTGGAATCCTAACCCCTATACTGTGGGTGTACTCCTGTTTAGAAATAGGGTTTATCTGTTATGTTAATAAGGCCATATAAATGTAGGTTGTGTCCTAAACCTAATCACTTCTGAGTGACATAAAGAGCAGATTAGACACAGAGGAGGGCATCACAGGGGAAGGCAGATGCCAACAGAGAATCACCAAGAAACCAAGGAATGCACAGAGCAAGGAACAAATCAACATGGCTGAGACCCTGATTTGGACTTTCAGCCTCCAGAACTGTAAGAAAATAAATTTTTGTTCTTTAAAACCACCCACTTGTGGTATTTCTGTTATAGCAGCATTAAATAACTAAGACACAGTGCCATTTAGGAACTCTGAAGAATTGGGCAGGTTACAAAAGCTCGGATCTTCAGTTTTCCATCTGTAAAATGGGGGTAATAATATCTAATTCCCAGGTACCACAAGGATTAGCTGAGATATTAAATAGTCCATATATGCGAAGCTCTTAGGAGAGTGCTGGCCCATAGTAGGCACTGCTATGACATGTGTGAAGTGCTTCATGAAGACCAGTAATGATAATCATTCTTGTTGAGTGCTTTCAATGTGCTGGGCTCTGTGCTAAGCACTTTACATCTATTATCGCATGTAATTATCTCAATAGCCACGACAGGCCTATAGACTGAAACATGTGAAGTAGCAGTATTGTGTCCCTATTTTAGAGAAGAGGAAACTGAGGCATGGAGAGGTTAAATACCTTGTACCAGGTTATGTGGTAAGTAAGTTGGATACCAGAGTCCAAGCTCTTACTTTATTAGGTGTTAGTTGCTTTCCCCTCCTCCTCTCAAACTTCCATTAAGAAATCTTCCCATAGGTCTTTGTGTTAAATTCCTCCAATTATGATTTTAAATCAGAGGAGAAATAACATTTGTAGATGATCTGAAAAAAGTCCACACTGCCAAATTCTCAGTATCTTGTGATTCAAAATAGAGAGGCTGCAAGACACCTTAATTTATCACTCTTTGTCCCCTTTTGTCCTTTTCCCTTTCTGACTGACAGTTCCCATTTGAGAGCCGAATTGAGGGCTTGGCAATACTATTCATGCCTGAGAACTAATTCAGGTGGTTCTGATTTAATTTTTATCAGCGTCTATTCTGAAAAGCCTGGGATACCTTGTGCTCCACAAATTAACTTCTGGTAGCCACGATGAAAAGAATCAGAATGACAAACTGAAGCCAGTCAAGAGAAATGCAGGGGTTACTGGACTCTCTCGTGGGAATCTATGTTTCTTCAAGTCACTTGGACAACATTTTGTGGAAGGTGTGATTCTTGCTTTTCCTTCACAAAGTTTTAACGATTCTAAAATAAATACATATTTAATACAGAAAAATTGGAAATTTGTTGTTGCTAGTTGCCATTGAGTCGATTCTGACTCATGGTGACCCGATGTATGTAGTGTAATAGCTCCAAAGTGTTTTCAAGGCTGTGACCTTTTAGAAGCAGACCACCAGGCCTGTCTTCTGAGGTGCCTCTGAGCAGGTTCGAACCACCAACCTTGCAAATAGTAGTTGAACACTTAACCATTTGCTCCACCCACGAATAAAAAGCAAGTTTACATCAGTCATAGTTCCACCACCACACTGAGGAAACCACTGTGACTTGAAGGTTTATTTACTTCCAGTTCTCTTTCTAAAGTTTTGAGACAGAGTTGAGTTCTTTATAATATTCATATGTATTTCTCTGTTTTGTGCTTATATTTTTTTTTGCATCTAACAGATGAGCATATTTTTTGATTTTTTTCCAATTTATTAATGTGATGAATTACTTTAGTTGATTTTCAAATGACAAATCAATTTCATATTATTTAAATATTTTGCATATATGTTCATGAGTGATGTTGGCCAGTACATTTTCTCTCCACATTGTTCTTCTTAGGTTTTGGAACCATGCTTATGTAAGCCTTCTACATCCTGGAAAGCTTTGGGTATGATGCTATTACTGGCTTCAGTGAAAGTTCAGCAGAAGTCAAGTTGACCTGGGACTTGGAGGAGGGAGATTTTTTACTTCTGACTCACTATTAATGTGTTCTAGCTCTTTTGAGTTAGTTTGGTAAATTATTCTTTCCAAGGAGTTGTGCTTCTTATATAAAGTTTCAAATTTCTTGGCATGATATAGTTAAAATAAACCTTTATTATCTTTACAAGGCCTTACATTGTAGTCATATCCTTTTCGGTACTGATACTGCTTGGTTGTGTTTTCTCTTTTTAGATCTTAATCATCTTGCAAAAGGCTTATCAAGTTTATTAGTCGTTTCAAAGAACCAATGTTTGGCTTGGCTGATCCTTTCTAGTACATTTTTTTTTTTTTGCTATCATTAATTTCTGCTGTGACCTTTCTGTTTTTCTTTCTTCTACTTTCTTGATTGTGATGGACATGTCATTTCAACTAGGTAGGTCTATGGTGCCTTGGGCAAAGCATTATGTGCCTTTTCCTCAAGTTTGAGTTTGATTCTTTCCTTTTGTTTAGAAGGGCATAAGGCTTGTGCCGCTCTGTACTTAGTTGGGAGTCACCTCCCATATTCTCTCCTTAGGCCGCTGGCCAACACTCTGATGCCACAGGTTATAGACATATACATCCATACTCACTTTCAGTTTCTCCTTTGCAGTTCATCAATTGACCAGACTGTACTTGAGTCAGAGTATTGTCAATCTTTCCACTATAGTAATGGCTCCACTGCCCGGTAGTCTAGGAGAGGACCTTGTGTGGATATATTAGGGGTGATCTACAAAGGAAATGATTGAGCATTTCTGTCCCTTCCACTTCATCACAGGACCTAGCCCAACTCTGGGGCTTCATTTCTGAGGCAATATCCAAACATATCATGTGAAGCACCTGTACCAAACGTGTTTCTTTCACCTTCTCACAGAACAACAGAATGGTTAGGGAGTCTTTCTCATTCTACTTTCTGCCATGTGCTGAGTAAAAAATTGTTTTTGGGAATTTGAAATAACTTTGAAATATTACTGATGAGAGAGAATGTGCGGGGTTTGTGCCCCCAGCAATAAAGTAATTACTTGATAGCACTGTCACATTTGTCTCAGCTTAAGTCCCCAGCCATAAATCAGGGAAAGGCCATTGTATTAAATATCCTTCTGCAAGCCTTCTCAACTCCATGCTGAGAAAAGGGGTTAAGGAAAAGAAAGTTCCATCAGTCGGCATGATTTGAGCTACAATAGGCAGAGAGAGAAACCTACTGTCCCTCAACCTCTCAGAGGTCTTTTTGGAGCATTGGACCTTGTGGTCACAGTTCTTGGAGCAGGCCTTTCTTGTTCCACAATCAAATAGATCTTGGCACAAAAGCTTTCTCACATGCTTTGTTTCCAATCTCTTTAATGTTCTGTGACTCTGAGAACAAAAGGAAGTAATTTAGTAGGAGACACTTTGAAGTGAAAAAAGAAAAAATGTCCTACAGAAACTTTTGGAAGATTCTAATCAGTTCCATGAGTTTAGAGGTTCTAGTCACTGGTATTACAATCATGCACTTCAATCAAGAGGTTTGTTTGACCTGTTCCCTCACTGGCTCAGCTTCGCAAGCACATGAATAGTGCGATTTCCTCCATTCATCTCTTGTGGTGCTCTGGGAAAGGAGACATGTTCCAGGCCCCATGGGTCCCACGAACACCCAGCAGCATCAGCAGATGCTACCTATGCAGGCCATATGGCACTTGTTTTTCAAAACAGTTGCATCAAATTAAAACTCAACAAATTATTTCTTAGGGATCTACATTGTGCTTGGTTTTGTGACTGCAGAAGTGAGCAGGTCATGGTTCTGTCCTTAGGGAACTCCCAGTGAAGAGGGGAGATAGAAATGTCAGCAGATAAGTCAGTTGAATATGAAAAGTACTAGAAAGAGGAAAGTGCAGAGGGCTGTGAGGGCCCAGAAAAGAAAGTGACTGTGCCGGGGATCATGTCTGCTTGGTCCTCCAGGCTAACTCCCCACCCTTCATCACCCTGCTGTCTACCTGTTATGGATTGAATTGTGTCTCCCCGCGCAAACGAAGTGTGTCAACTCGATTAGTCCATGATTCCCAGTACTGTGTGATTGTCCACCATTTTGTCATCTGATGTGATTTTCTTATGTGTTGTAAATCCTACCTCTATGATGTTAATGAGGCAGGATTAATGGCACTTATGTTAACGAGGCAAGACTCAATCTACAAGACTAGGTTGTGTCTTAAATTAATCTCTTTTGAGACATAAAAGAGAGAAGCCAGTGGAGAGACAGAGGGACCTCATACCACCAAGAAACAAGAGCCAGGAGAATAGCACATCCTTTGGACCTGGGGTCCATGTGGTGAGAAGCTCCTCAAATGGGGAAGATTGATGACAAAAACCATCCCCTAGAGCCGACAGAGACAGAAAGCTTTTTCCTCGAGCTGGCACCCTCTATTCGGACTTCTACCCTCCTAGACTGTGAGAGAACAAATTTCTTTTTGTTAAAGCCATCCACTTGAGGTATTTCTGTTATAGTAGCAATATATAACTAAGACAGAATTTGGTACCGAGAGAGTGGGGTGCTGCTCTAACAGATACCTAAAATGTGGAAGCGGTTTTGAAACTGTGAATGGGTAGAGGCTGGAAGAGTTTAAAAAGCCTAACAGTAAAAGTCTAGATTGCACTGAAGAGACTGTTGGTGGAATTATGGACATCAAAGGCACTTCTGGTGAGGACTCAGAAGGAAATGAGGGGAGCTGTTACACTGGGGATGGCAAAGACGGCAAGAAGCAGCAGCAGAGAAACGGCAGCCGCAGAACCAAGAGACCAATGTGAGACAGTGCTGGAGCCAACCAATGGAGCAAGAGAGCTGAATGCCTTTGTGCAGGGGGCCTCCTGGCGGAGTAGGGTGCCTCCAGGCACTTATAGGTGGAGCTAAAGAGCTTTGGAACACTTGCCCCAGAAAGGCAGATGCAGCAATGAGGCCCGAGGGGCCAAGAGGCCAAGGAACCAGGAAGCAGAAACTGAAGAGATGAAGAACACCGGAAGCAGAGCTGCTTCAGTCTCAAAGGTAGGGCCACCACCTCAGGGGCCTCAAAGTGTAGAGCCATGGCCTCTGGAGTTTCTAAGGTTGGGGCCACAGCCTTCTAGGTTTCAAAGAATCAGATCTTCACCAACTCAAGTGTGGAGTATGGGGCTGCCTTTTACGAGTGTCATTGGGATGGGGCCGGATCCACTGCCCAAAGCTGAGGGGCCCCATGGGGTAGAAGAATGGGGCCTACCGGGGCTGAGGATTTAGGGTTGCCACTCAGATAGATTAGGAGAATGGGGCTGCCCAAAGCCAAGAGAGCAGAGTTGCTGTTCCAGTGGGTCTGGAAGGCAGAGTGAAACCCAGGGCAGAGGGGGCCTCCACTCAGAATCTGGAAAGTGTGGCCCATACCTACAGTCTGGAGGGCAGGGCCATTACCTAAATGGTCTCAGAGAACAGAGGATTATTTTCAAGACTTCAGGGCTAATGTAATGTGTTTTCCTGACTTGCTTGGTTCCTGTTATCCCTTTTTTCCCCTCCAATTTCCCCCGTTTGTGATGGAAATGTCTAGCTTGTGCCTGTTCCACCATTGTATTTGGAAGCAGATAATTCTAGATTTCACACATGAAGAGGAATTTTGCCCCAGTGTGGAATTCATATCTGGAGTTGATTTAAGACTTTTGCTATGATATGGTGAGGTGAATGTGTTTTACATGTGGCAATGACATGAATTTTGGGGGGTCAAAGGGTGGAATGTCATGGATTGAATTCTGTCTCCCCAAAATGTGTCAGCTTGGCTAGGCCATGATTGTGTGATTGCCCACTATTTTGTCATCTGATGTGATTTTCCTATGTGTTGTAAATCCTACTTCTATGATGTTAATGAGGCAGGAATAGAGGAAGTTATGTCAATGAGGCAGGACTCACTCTATCTGGAGTCAATCTCTTTTGAGATATAAAAAAGAGAAGCAAGCAGAGAGACATGGGGACCTCATATCAAGAAACAAGAGCCAGGAGAATAGTGAGTCCTTTGGACCCGGGGTCCCTGCAGTGAGAAGCTCCTCAAACGGGGAAGATTGATGACAAGGATCTTCCCCCAGAGCCGACAGAGAGAGAAAGACATCCCCTGTAGCTGCTGCCCTGAATTAGAACTTCTAGCCTCCTAGACTGTGAGGGAATAAATCTGCTTGTTAAACCCATCCACTTGTGGTATTTCTGTTATAGTAGCACCAGGTAACTGAGACATCTCTATAAATAGTCCTTTATTAAGTCTTTGTTAAATTGTCCTTATTTGAGTGTGTCATTTTTTCTTGCTGGGTCCCTGACTGATACTAAGTCTAATCTTACTGGTGGGGGCAGGCAATGTGGAGACCTAGGAAGGAGACCGTTAAGAAACCCTGGTGGCACAGTTGTTAACCCAAAGGTGGGTGGTTCGAACCCACCAGCTGCTCTTCGGGAGAAACATGTGGCATTCTGCTTCCGTAAAGATTACAGTCTTGGAAACCCTATGGGGAAATTCTACTCTGTCCTCTAGGGTCGCTGTTATGGATTGAATTATGTCCCCCCAAAAATATGTGTTGTAAATCCCAACTTGTATGCCCATGGTTATAATCCTCTTTGGGAATGGGTTGTCTTTGTTATGTTAATGAAGCAGGATTAGTGTACAGTATATCTTGAGTCAATCTCTTTTGAGATATTGTTATGGATTGAATTGTATCCCCCCAAAATATGTGTATCAATTTGGCTAGGCCATGATTCCCAGTATTGTGTGAGTATTCACCATTTTTTCATCTGATGTGATTTTCCTATGTGTTATAAATCCTATCTCTATGATGCTGATGAGATGGGATTAGTGGCGGTTATGTTAATGAGGCAGGACTCAATCTACAAGATTGGATTGTGTCTTGAGCCAATCCTTCTGAGATATAAAAGAAAGAAGCAAGCAGAGAGACATGGGGACCTCATACCACAAAGAAGGAAGAGCCAGGAGAATAGCACTTCCTTTGGACTCGAGGTTCCTGTGTGGAGAAGCTCCTAGATCAGGAGAAGATTGATGACAAGGACCTTCCTCCAGAGCTGACAGAGAGATAAAGCTTTCCCCTGAAGCTGAAGCCCTGAATTTGGACTTCTAGCCTCCTAGACTGAGAGAGAATAAAATTCTGTTTGTTGAAGCCATCCACTTGTGGTATTTCTGTTATAGCAGTGTTAGAGAACTAAGACACATGTAAAAGAGATTAAAAAAGTGAGCAGAAGAGAGATGAGGTATGATAGATACCAAGACACATTGAGACTTCCAAGTATCCAGAAAGCAGAAGCTCAAGAGACAAGAACCTTCTTCCAGAGCCAGCAGAGAGAGAAAGCCTTCCTCTAGAGCTGGCGCCCTGAATTTGGACTTCTAGCCCCCTAAACTATGAGAAAATAAATTTCTGTTTATTAAAGCCACCCACTTGTGGTATTTCTGTTATAGCAGCATTAGATAAGTAAGGCAGTTGCTGTGAGTTGGAACTACTTGACAGGAATGGGTTAGCAGGGAGAGCTTCACAAAGGAGGTAACATTGAGGTTAGGTTTTAAAAGCTAAATAGGATTAATTTAGCCTTAATTTCTCACAGTCCAAAGGCAATAGTTAAGTTGATGCATTCTCAGGCACAATCTCTCCATTTTCCCCTCATGCATGGTTCTCCACTTTTTAAGAAGTATTCATTATAAATAAGCAAACAAACAAAACGAATTGCCTATAATAGCAGTTATTTTCTTGGTATCTGTTGATAGAAAATTTTTTTATAATGAGGAAAAGTTCCCTTTACAATAAAGTCTGTGTTTAATTAATCACAGTAGTACTTATGTACATTTTACATATGTATGAAATACTTTCATTCAGCCTGCAGATAATGCTTGGCTCATGTATGGATTTGAGAACTCCTTGCAAAAATTTTGTGCCCTCTCTCCCAGGGGTCCATGGCCAAGGTCAGCAACCACATATCTAGGTCAAGCCTCTCTACCCCTCCACTCTGCCCCCTACTCCTTCCTGTGCACAGGTACCCAGCTCATTGAATGTTAGAGCTGGAAGGGGAATGTACAATTTACTTGACCCAATCACTATATCTTACAGATGAGATAATAGAGGTGAAATTACGGTCCCAAGTTCACACAGCTAGTTAGTGGCTGAGCCCACAGTAAAACTTGTCTGTCTCCCAGTCTAGTGTTTTTCTACTATAAATAATTGTCATTCTTCCATGGTAACATTTTATGCCAAAAGTTTGATCTCCCAGTGTCCTCCAGATTGAACAGATGGTAAACATTTCCTTTTCCTATCCACTCTCCCACCCCTGCTCATTCTAAGGCAGCAAGTGCTGGAATAGCAGGGAGTCTGCTCCTAGTCAAGGATCAGTTCCTACATTGTGGGAACAGTGGGAATGAATAGACTTAGCTCACTTCAGATAAGGGCAAGAGTGGTCAGCTATTCCCCAATCCCAAGGACCAGAGGGATTTAAGTCAGCCATGGGCCAAACAAACAGAGACAGGACCCCAAAATGGAGGGAGCTCCTGGGTGTGAGGCCAGCTAGGTTGGCCTGAGAATTTCTGGAAGATGCTTCAGCAAGGCCTATATTAACAGCCATCCTTTTATATGCAAGACATTTCACAGTTCAAGTGTGCATGTTCATCCCCATGATCCTATCTGTGCTCTGTGAAGTAGGAAGGGCAGACATTGAATCTCTAAGTCTCAAGAGGAGCCCTGGTGGCGCAGTGGTTAAGAGCTCAGTTGCTAACCAAAAGGTCTGGAGTCTGAATCCACCAGCCACTTCTTGAAAACCCTATGGGGCAGTTCTACTCTGTCGTACAGGGTCTCTATGAGTCTGAATCAACTCGACAGCAACAGGTATGTTTCAAGAGAATTGAGCTGGCCAACAGCATCTGGCCTGATAGGGCACAAGCTTGGGCCAGAGCTTGGATCTGCTGACTCCTTGTCATCCCCGGGCTACCACTGCACCCGTGTCCACAAGACAACTCACTGGCTTGAAGGTAGAACTTTGCCCACCAGAGATAACTATATTTGCCTATTATATTTCATTCCCAAGGCCAGAACAGTGATTTGACCCAGTTAGTGGTGAGTATCCTTGATCAGGAGGGCTCTAGCCTGACAGTAAACAAATTTAGAGGACAGAGGGATCTTTATAATGAAAAGATCCAAACATTCCCTGAAGTCAGAGGCATCTACATACGTTTGAAAAATGTTATTGTCCATTGAAAAATAAATAGCCCTTCCAGAAATGCCTCCATCTTAGAATCTTCCACATGTTGAAGGAACTTGGTCCTGTGGAAGTAGTTGTTGCTGTGTGCCACTGAGTTGAGTCTGACTCATAGTGACCCTATAGGACAGAGTAGATCTGCTCCATAGTGTTTCCTAGGTGTAATCTTTGACTCATTGTCATCCACAGGCTACCACTGCACCTGCATCCACAAGGGATGTCTTTTCTCCCAAGGAGTGGCTTGTGGGTTCGAACTGCCAACCTTTCAGTTAGCATCCAAGCACTTAACCATTGTGCCACCAGGGTTCTTTATGGAAGTAGTACAAAAACAAAAACAAAAAAAACCCATTGCCACTCAGTCGATTCTGACTCATAGCAATCCTACAGAACAGAGCAGAACTACACCATTGGGTTTCCAAGGAGTGGCTGGTGGATTTGAACTGTTGACCTTTTTGGTTAGCAGCCAAGCTCTTAACCACTGTGCCACCAGGGCTCCATGGAAGTAGTAGTACATGTTTATTATTTTGTCTTCTAAGAATTATTTTAGATATATAATTTGAATGGGAGCTGCTGTGTTAGATTAGGCCAGAAATGGACATCTGATCCAAGGTGAACTGATTATACTAGCATTCCATTGGCCAGAGCTGATTGGTCTTGGATGAGCACCTGACCCAGGATGGGTCAATGAAAACACTTTCTGAGAGTGTTTTATCTTGGGTCATATCTGGTGATAAGGCTGGGTGACATGAGCCTGGGGCTACTAGCAGTCATGCTTCAGGTAACTTGGAGAAAGCTGATCTATGAGAAGAAAGCTGACTTGCAGAGAGGAGCTAAGATGAGAGCTCAAGAGCGAGTCCTGGTGGCTTTCTAGTCCTGGTTTTAGTTGACTTCCAGGCCACAAATTTTCACAGTTCAGTTATGTAAGTAAAAAAAAAAAAAAAAAATTCATTTATTGCTTGAAATCAAAAGAATTCTGATTTTGTTGTAGTACAAAAGTGACACATTTCTTGAAAATAAGCTTCAAATCTTATCTTAAAACCCTAGCGTCTGGTGCCATGGTGTGATTTTCTCTGAGAAGACCTAGAGGAATTTATTAACAAATGTTATTAATTAACCCTCCATTATGCCAAGCCCTAAAGGATGTTAAATGTCTGTCTTTGGATCTACCTAGAGAAAGCTACATAGAGAAAACTCTCAGAGAACTGGGTGTAACTCCAGGCAACATTTTGCATTTAAGGAATCTCTTTGGAATTCTAGATATGGAACTGCTATTGAGAAGGCAGGATAAGTCTTGGATAGGATCAAAGCCAAACGAAGAGAACAGTGAAAAACGAGTCCCAGAAATGAGAATCCTGAAGTTCCCTCAGACCCAGGAGGCAAGAAGGTCATGACATCGTAAGGGAACCAAACCCTAAGACAAAAAATCATAGAGGCCTGAAAGATTGTCAGACAGAAGTTTGAGAATGAGGAAGGGAGTAGGGGCAGCTGGCCAAGTAGCTAGCTCCTGAGTTCCACTGTCTCCTTTGTCTCTTCTCACTTCATTTGTTTCGTTCATTCATTCAGATGCTCTTTGGGTACCTGTTGTGTGCCTGGCATTGTTTCAGTGCTGCCACCATAGCTCCCTGGCTTCCCTTTATACCCTTGGTTCAGGAATGAGGTCCCTTGAGGCTCCAGTCAGATGGGCTGAGTGTGGCAAGGGGCCCAGGGAGGGCAGGCAGTCATCCTGTAGTGGGGGAGGTGGAGATGGTTTGGGGAAGTGGTGGATCTGGCAAAGGCAGCAGGGCCCCAGCCCTTAGCTGAGCCCCTGGGAAGGCAAGCTGGTTAGAGCAAGGCAAGCGATTGACATTATAACATTTTGGCTCTTTCAAACACTTGAGAAAAACATGTGTTCTACCCCTCAGCCTTACTCTCTAGAATGTACCTTTCCTCAGCACATAGTCTGTAGAAATCTTCTCCTGCTTGTTTAAGTTACCTTTCCTCTGAATCTGCTGATTTTCGATAATCCCACAGACTAATCCTATTCAGTGATTTCCAAGTATGTAAAAGAGACAAAGAGAGGCTGTGTGTAATACATTTTCTACAAAAAAATCTCCAAAGTGCCTATCCAAAACCAAAAACCAAACCTGTTGCCGTTGAGTCAATTCCGACTCATAGTAACCCTGTAAGAAAGAGTAGAACTGCCTCATAGAATTCCCAGAGAGCAGTGGGTGGATTCGAACTGCTGACCTTTTTGTTAGCAGCCAAGCTCTTAACCACCAGTGCTCTGCCTATTCAAAAAGGAGAGGTCAAATAAATTTAAAGTAGATCAACAATAATCATGCAAAGATACATTATTATAGGCTGTGAAAAAACAAAAACAAAACAGCTTGTTTAAAGAGAAAACAACCCTTACAAAATTCACAAAGGAAGCAGAGGGCTATAATGAACCCACCATCATGATATTCCTATGTTGGCTAACACAGCCCAAAAGAAAGTATTAGTCATATGGGTAGGTTTCTCCAGACTACAGTTCTAGAAATGAGCTTTATTCAAGGTTAAAGAAGTCTATTGCATTATACTTATGGTCTTATTTTATAGTAGAAAAAGAAATAATTAGAAAAAATGTTTACTGAGTTGGAGTAAGTATTTAGACACTCGGTATAAAGAGCCATTTTCTTGGACAATGTCTTGGCAGCATCATGTTAGATTAGGTTTTTAATATATGATCACGATAAGTGAGCCTTTGTAGATACTCTACAGCAGCAGTTCATAACTCGTTTTGGGTTGTACGTCCCTTTGAAGACATTTACACACATTTACACAATTTTGCATTTCGTTTCAGGACTTCATGGGCCTGCTGAACTCCATCTAGGTCAAGAACCTTTGATCTAGGGATCCTACAGTATTATGTAATGGGAAATGTAATATAAAAGACTTAGTTTGGGATTCTGCTTCTGGTACTGGCAGACTAGTTAATAGCCAACCAAATCTCCTGTTGGGTTGGAGGGGGCGGGGGAACTAGAGAAGCTGAATAAAATATAAAAAAGATATGTTTGAAAGCTAGGTGAGTTCGAACTGTCAAACTTTAGGTTAGCAATTGAGCCCAAACTGTCTGTACCACCTAGGGACCCACCCAGTGGTACCTTGGAAGAAAAGTCCTGATGATCTGCTTCTGTTAAGATTACAGCCAAGAAAACCCTACAGAGCAGTTCTGCTTTGTAACATATGGGTTGCCATGAGTTGGAATTGACTTGCTGGTAACTAATAACAACAATATTTGAAGGCACTAGAGAGCTATGCAGGTAGCCAGGACTGGAGAGAGTCCTGGAGAGAAGAGAAACTCATTGAGGTGAGCCTGATATTCTAAACTGCTTTTCCCTTCAAGGCATTTCTTTTTGATTCTTAAGCAGCAAGGAGTGACCCAGGAAACCAAGCAAAGAGTGATTGCTAAGAGGCAGAGAATCTGAGCAGAGCTTTCATCAGTTTGTCATGGCTGGAGAGATGAAACTGGAGTTAAGGGCTATGGAGACAGCAAAAACTCGAGAGACCAAAATCCTGCAGAGGAGTTTGAACCATTTATCCTCTCGAGGCATTCACTGACCAGAAAGCGGTAGCTAGGAGATGGAGTTGCTAAACAGAGATTTCTCACGGTGCTGGGTAGGTAAAAATTCGATTTCAGGGTCTGTCAAGGGGGAGAGACTCTGATAAGCCCTCCAAGATGCTAGTTTGGCTCTTCAAGCACTGTATCCAGGGAGCAAGGACAAACCAAGGAGCCCTGGTGGCACAGTGGTTGAGTGTTTGGCTGGTAACTGAAAGGTCGGTGGTTTGAACCCACCGGCTGCTCCTCGGGAGAAAAATGTGGCACTCTGCTTCCATAAAGATTATAGCCTTGGAAACCATATGGGGCAGTTCTACTCTGTCCTATAGGATCGCCATGAGTCGGAATCAATTTGATGGCGATGGGTTTTTGGGTAAGGACCACTCCAAAATAGACCAGACCCTACAAAGACTGAAACTCAGTCTTAATTTAGACTAAGGTGATCCGCCCTTAGTCTAACTTCCTGCCAGAAGTTAAAGCCTTATCCAGAGCCTGTACAATTTTACACCCACAATATCCAGAATTAAATAAAAAATTGCTGGGCACATTTAGAGATAAGACCAAGAAGAAAAAAAAAAAAAGAGAGAGAGAGAGAGACAAAAGAAACATACCTGTGGATAATCAAGATAGTGGAGTTACTAGACATAAGCTTTAAAATAAATATGATTAATATTTTTAAGAAAACAGATCACAAGATGGAAAATTTTACCAGAGAACTGGAATCTATGCAAAAGAATCAAATGGAAGTTGTAGGGCTTACCCCTCTTAGCCATCCACCCAAATACCTTGATATTAAGAACACAATAGATAGGTTTAGCCAGCTAAAGAAAGGATTAGTCATCTGGAAGATAGATCAACAGAAAATATCTGGACTGAAGCACAGAGAGAAAAAAGATATGGAAAATACAGAAAAGAGCATAGGAGACATATGGGGCTAGGTGACAGACCTAGTTTGTCTATTTCCCCTCTTAGTACCATCACATTTAATTGGAGTACCTGAAGGAAAGGACAGAGAGAATGATACAGAAGCAATATTTCAAGAGATAAAAGATGAAAAGTCCAAAACTGACGAAAGACATAAAAGCACAGATTCAAGGCACATTATAAAACACAAGTAGTATAAATACAGAAACAAAACAAAACAAAACCAAAAAACACATCTAGGCACATCATAACAAAACTTCTAATAGAGGGGAAAAATGTAATAAAAAATATTTGAGTCATTCAAAAGAAGGGGGGAGAGAGAGGAGAGAGAATGAACACAGAACAGAAGGGACACTTAGAAAACAAGTAGTAAGAAGGCAGATAAAAGCCAAAATAGGAGTAATTACATTAAATGTAAACTGATGTACTATTCCACTTGGGCACAAAAGGAAGACAGTAATGTGAAGTTGGAAGCAGAGATCATCGCATCGCAGCTGTAAGCCACAGAACTTCTGGGCCACAAGAAGCTGGAAGAGGCAAGGAAAGATCTTCCCCTAGGGCCTTCTGAGGGAGCGTAGCCTTGTCAACACCTTGATTTTAGAATTCTAGCCTCCAAAACTGTGAGAGAATAAATTTTTGTTGTTTAAAGTCACCTAGTTGTGGTACTTTGTTATGGTAGCCCTAGGAAACTAATACAGCAGGCTATCCTTTAAATATAAAATTCTTTTACATATGCCATCATTTGTACAAAAATGTTGTTGTTGTTAGGTGCTGTCGAGTCAGTTCCGACTCATAATGACCCTATATACAAAAGAACGAAACACTGCTTGGCCCTGTGCCATCCTCACAATTGTTGTTATGCTTGAGCCCACTGTTGCAGCCACTGTGTCAATCCATCTTTTTAAGGATCTTCTTTTTCGCTGACCCTTTACTTTAGCAAGCAGGACATCCTTCTCCAAGGACTGGTCCCTCCTGATAATGTCTCCAAAGTACGTGAGGCAAAGTCTCACCATCCTTGCTTCTAAAGAGCAATCTGGCTGTACTTCTTCCAAGACAGAAATAGGGAAAAGACAGAAAATAGAAAACAGAAAATAGGGAGAAAGAATATATATGTTCTTTTTGCCAGATTCAGATCCAGATTGCTTATATATATGTAACGTATCTCTGGAAGAATACACACACGTAAAACTAATACTGTTGGTTGCTTTGCGGGAGGGTAACTAGGTGGCTGGGGGTCAGGAGTGAGAGTGAGAGTTTTCACTTACAAACTTTTTTTCACTTTTCTGGATTTTTGAGCCATATTAATTCATTATCTGGTTAATTTTTTTTTAATGCGAAAAAAGGGTAATAAGAAAACTTTACAAATGAAAGTTAATATTTTGATCAGTTTCTGAACCATAAATATTAATTAGATGAATAGACAGATGCCGTAGAGTCAACCCCGGCTCATCCTAACTATGCAAACAGAAGGAAACATTACCCAGTCCTGCATCATGTTCATGATTGCTGGCAGGTTTGAGTCCATCATTGTGGCTACTGTGCCAACCCATCTCATCGAGGGTCTCCCTCGCCCTCGCTGGCCCTCAACTTCACCAAACATGATGTCCTCCTCTATGGATTGATCCCTCCTGATGATTTGTCCAAAGCAAGTGAGTCGGACAATGTTCTGCTGTGATTCATAAGGTTTTTACTGGTTAATTTTTGGAAGTAGATTGCCAGGCCTTTCTTCCTAGTCAGTCTTAGTCTGGAAGCTCTGTGAAAACTATTCACCATGGATGACCTTGCTGGTATTTGAAATACTCGTGGCATAGCTTCCAGCATTACAGTAACATGCAAGCCACCTGTCTTAGTTATCTAGCGCTGCTACAACAGAAATACTACAAGTGGATGGTTTTAATGAAGACAAGTTTACTTCCTCACAGTTAAAGTAGGTTAAAAGTCCAAATTCAGGGTGTCAGCTCCAGGGGAAGGCTTTTTCTCTCTGTTGGCCTTCTTCTCTTCGGTGTTCCCCCAGACTAGGAGCTTCTCTGCCTGTGCAGGGACCCCGGTCCAAAGGATGCGCTCTGCTCCCGGCACTGCTTTCTTGATGGTATGAGGCCCCCCACTCTCTGCTTGCTTCCTTTTCCTTTTATCTCTTGAGAGATAAAAGGTGGTGCAGGCCACCCCCCAGGGAAACTCCCTTTACGTTGATCAGGGATGTGACCTGGGTAAAGGTGGTGTTACAATCCCAACCTAATCCTCTTTAACATAAAATTACAATCACAAAATGGAGGCCAACCACACAATTCTGAGAATCAAGGCCCAGCCAAATGGATACACACATTTTTTGGGGGGACATAGTTCAAACCATGACACCACCACAGTACAATAAACTTTTAGAGAAATCTTAATTACTGTGACTGAACTGGCCAATTTAGATAAACACAGGCTAAAATAAATATCAGGGCCGTGAACTGAGACCTGAACAACTTTGAAGAATTACTGGTGCTTAATAATGTCTTCATTCCCAGTATTTCAGCTATTCTGTTACAGGTTCTCCATAAGGTTTGGGTCTAATCACCTTTGGTGGCTTTAAGAACAACCTTCAAAACCCACAATTATGTTGGAGCTTAATAGCTAATACATCTGAATCTGAGTTGGATGTCTGTTGGGATTTGTCCTAGTCCCCAGGTATTCAACGTTTGCCCTTGGGCCAGCAACCTCCTGGCTCTAGTGTGCAGCCTGTCTGAGATATTAGGACTTAAATTTTGCTTAATTAATGTGTTTAATGTGTGTCACACAGAAGCAGAAAGAAGCCTTATTTAGGAAGCATTCTGTTAGGGAGTTGCCTACTTGGATTTCCTCATTCTGGCTGAGCACCAGCCTTAACCATAATAGTCAAGTACAGTCCTGTCAGGTCAGGAGCTTCTACCTGAAGGGATTTTTAATTTGGAATTTTATGAAGACATGAATGGGTTTACTCAGAATGAATGAGCTCTGACTCTAATTAGAACTTCATGAAGTATTGATGTATTATACACTATGGATTCTGGTATCAATTTTCAGTAGCTTCTCCGTAGGAAACTGGTGATGATGATAGAAATAAGGTTTGGCTATTTTTCTTCTTTTATATTTGGGGATTCTCTTGGGTCCTGCAAGAACTTGCTCTATGCCATTTTATGCTGGGATGTTTGCTTCTTTCTTCATTGTCCTTATTACTTAATTCTTAATCCTTACCTATAATTTGCTGAAAATACCATCTTCAGGTAGAGTCTTTATGAATTTGCTCCTCCTACTGTCCACCCTTATGCCAGTATCCTCCAGAAAATGCTGCATGGTTTCTATTCCCTCTAACAGGGATTCTAGAAGGGGCCTCTGCTTCTGGTCTCTCCAGCTGGAAGGTTCTGTGTGTTCTCTTGGACAGCTGCCTTCTCTTTGCAGCCCTTCCCTTTCCATTTTGTCGGTGGAATGGACACTTCAAGTCTCTCTAGGGGTAAAGAGCCATTTTTTGTTAGAATCTGAAGAGAAAACTGATCCTGCATTGCACATTTGCTGTGCAGTGTAATTAAACATCTCCCTGGTCGTGGAGGCCAGGACTGCCTTAAGGGCTTGCTGCTTAATCGCTTTATGCTCAAGACTTTGAACCTAGAGGCTAACAATTCCTAATCTGTCCCCTACTGACGGCCCCTGCCCAGTTTACCATCAGGGTCCCCCTAACAGGCTTGCCTCTTCAGCAATTGGCCTTGTAACTCATGCCGAATGTAACCAATTCTGTAATTCTGAACTGTTTAACAATTAATTCTGCTAAAATGACATCACGAAACTAGGTCACTGTGAAGGATTCCTAACAAAAGAAAAATAGATTTGACTAAAGCCTCCATAGTCCTTGGCTCATGCTTGAATCACATCCAATACCTCCTTTCAGCTGATATTCTTTCAACTCAGCATTATTATGAATTCCAGATCATGGGGTGAGTGCTGAGGTGGATACCCAGTCCTAAGCTCTCTGCTTTGAACTCTGGAACCAGAGTTCTTGCTCTTTATTTGCCTCTATCTTCTCAAATGCACACATTACGTGAGGATGACTTGGGTTAGGGGCACAGATAATTTGCATGTTAATTCTTCTGTAAGAAAGCCAAGCGATTGGCTCAAGCCAGGATCTTCTTCACAGAGATTTTATTTCTACTAAAACATTTGGAAAGTACAGAAATCTTCCTTTTGCCAACTTGCAAATGGCATGCCCCTCAGCATCCACATGTCCCTTGGAAGGAGCCTTCTCAGGCTGGAGGTTTGAACTATTCCATTGCAGTTGGCAGGGGACTCAGATGATGAAATCTTGACACCAATGCCAAGACTCTCACACTCTAGGAACCTTCCGGAAAATGTATATAAAATGGCATTTATTTTGCAGTCCCTAAAGAGCTCTTGTGGAATCAAGAGAAAAACCACCAAATGTTTGGCTTTTGGCTGGGTAAGTTTCTGGCACTGGGGAAGATTTCACCCATCATGTGACATCACAGACTTTTCCATAACACAGGACGTCACTGCAGTTATCCGGGAAGACCACAACACCAGACCTTTGTGAGCCTCATGTAATGCACACAGTATTTACGCGTATATGTGCAGGTATTTGAAAGAGGAATTGAAGTTTTGACGTGCCTGAATGAAGCATGGATATTCACTCTGTTACACACACACATATAGTTTCAACTCTCTTGGGATTTTGTTTCTCTGTCTCTGTTCTAGAAAAGAAAAAGTAGTTGGGTGTAGTAGGACACTCTCCAGCTAAACAGAAAGTTCTATGATTCAGTCACTCCCTCAACTTGACAAGTAACTTAACATCTCTGAGCCTCCATATTCTCATCTGAAAGGTGGGGATAATTAAACCTATCTCAAAACATTGTTCCAAGATTTAAATGTAGATAACAGAGTTCTTGGGTGGTGCAAATGGTTAACCAGCTTGGCTGCTAACTGAAAGGTTGGCAGTTTAAGTCAACCTAGGGACAACTTGGAAGAAGGGCCTAGTGATCTACTTCGGAAAAATCAGCCACTAAAAACTCTTATAGAGCACAGTTCTCCTCTGACACACATTGGGTCACCATGAGTTGGAATCAACTTGATGGCAACTTGTTTAAGGCCAGCACTACCCACATTCTAACTCAGGGACCTTACCTCCTGGTGAACATGGACCAACAGAGTCAGGATCTCCCCATCTCATCAATCAGACAAGTGAGTCTACCTCCTGGGTCAAGGAACCAGTGTAAGGTGGAGAGAACTTACAGTATTTTCTTCATAAGGGCATCCTTTGGAAAGATCTTCATCTGGAAACAAGACAATAGAATTCTCATTAGTCCTAACAGTGGTTCACATTGTTGGCAATGCTTCAAAGGAGTTGAGATGAGGCTTAAAAGGAGGTCCGTGTAAGTATCTTACCTAAGAGTATGGGACCTAAGATCAGCAGCTATTTCAAACCCTTAGCAACTTGTCTTCTTCCATCCTTGGGGCTTTGACACTCTCTAAAGTCTCATATGTCTCTGTTTGTGAATGGGGCTATCCTGTCATAATCTGCCTTCTCATTATAGTGATTGAACAGTCTAGATCAGTGCACTTCAACCTGGTTTTATTTGCACATGGAAACCAGATGTGAAAATATGATAAAAGCAAAACCTCCAGAGTTGATATGAACACATTTGATATGTGTCAAAATGTCAGGAAAGTCTGAATTCTTCTGGAGACACTTCCAATGTCAAAGGCAGAATGTTAAATAGGCCAAGATGCCCAACATCAACAAAAAGAGTGATTGGATGTGTCTCCTTCACATTTGGGAGCAAAATTTATACCTACAGCTTTAACTCGCCTTTCTCTGCCATTCCTTGATGCTTGTTAAAGCATGAGGATTGTTATGGTTGTTCAAGGCAGTTGGATTGGGAGGGGAGAATGGTCATTACAGAATGTCTTTTGTTTTTTAACATGGGAGAAGATGGAATTATAACATGATTATGCAACATGAAGGGAAGCTTAACTTGTATAAATCTTTGTAAAAAAAATGTTTTTGGGTGTGTGTATGTCTGTGAACTGAGTATGAATTGCTTGCTCCCCTGATGTTGGCAGGCTTTCATGCTATTTTCTAAGATTCTGCAAGTCAAGCTGGTCTCTTCATTCTCCTTACCTCCTTCCCCAGAGCTTAACATAAGTTAATATAAACGACCATGTCCCCACATGTATTTTTTCAGAGTCTGAAATAAATCATTGTATTAAGCCCTAACAGAAATGGACAACAGGTTCAAATACAGAGAGAAGGAGATCACCTGGTATTCCCTTGACAACCAGCAAACAGATTTTTCTTGTACCAAACAACATTATTAAAATGATCTTTCAGGTCCCTGCTAGCTCTGTCGTTGTGTGCCATCAAGCTGATTTGGACTCAGAGGAGAACTGCCCCATAGAGTTTCCTAAGTTGTAACCTTTATGGAGGCAGATCACCAGGTCTTTTCTCCCATGGAACCTCTGACCTTTCAGTTAGCGGCTGAATGCTTAACCACTGAGCCACCAGGGCTCCTTCTAGCTCTAATATTCTACAACATTCCACCCAGTGCTGTGAGGAGTACAATCAGATTTCATCAGACGAAAGTTAAGAGACAAAAAGCAAAATACACAGCTATGTATTAGAGTTGGGATTAATATTATTTGTAAGGTTAAACCCAATCAGAAGATAAAGTAAAAATAAAATTCTAGTTGTGAAGTTTAATATGTGCCACATAGAAAACCAGTCTCTTTCCACATTTTTCACACTTCCATCTCTTCACCACCTTTTGTTCTAGGAGCCCAACTGCTGTATTTAGACTAAAATGCTCAAATATTCTGCTAAATGAAGCCACCGCTGCTCTGTCAGAAACATTACATTAAAATGTGTTCTGAAACCATTTGGGAATGTTCTGAGGACAGCCCTTGTTTCATGAGCTACAAAACCAGTTCCGGGCAGCAAGAAGACTTTGAGCAGCCCCTGCAGTTCTTGGAGGGCCAGGGAAGCTGGAGGGAGGGCAGTAACAGAGGCCAGCCATGGCTGAGCCAAGTGGAATAGCGAAAAGAGAATATAGGTCGATTTTTTAGATTCAATTTTATTTCTTTATATTTTCACGTTTCAAAATTGTCCATACGATTCAAGATTCTAAAGGTACAAAAGGCAAAGACAATAAAGTCTTCCTTTCTTCCCAGTCTCTCCACCTCCAGTTTCCCCATAAGCAACAATGTTGCCTAGTACTGTTGTCTCTGCTACCTTTAGTAGTTTGCTGTATATACTATTACAGTATATATGCTATACTAAGTGATGTCTCTGTATTTTAAATAGCATTTTTTATTATGAACGAGGCTGATTATGTTTTCTGATGTTTACGAGACACTCATATTTTCTTTCCTGTAATCATATATTTTGTTCATTTTTTCTGTGGAGTTGTTGGTCTTTTCTCATTGATTCTGTAGGACCTCTTTTATACCAGGGATTTTATGATATGAGTTGCAAATATTTTCCCTAGATTGTTGGCTTTGTTCATATTGGGTTTTGCCTTATAGAAACTTTTTTTTTTTTGTAGTCAAATTTGTCATTCTTTTCTTGTACAGTTTTAGGGTTTTTATTACAGTTAGGCTGTTCACACTCTAAGATTATAAAATAATTCTTCCATAATTTCTCCCAGTACTTTTATGGCTTCAATTTTAATACTTAAATCTTTTGTCCATTTGGAATTTATTCTGGTGTAAGACGTTAACTGTGGATCTAACTTTATTTTTGTCTACGTGGCTAATGAGTGTCCCAGCTCTATTTATTGCATGACTCACCATTTCCCCACTGATTTCATGTTCCTGTGCATATTGCATCCATTTCTGGACTTTCTATACTGTTAAATCGATCTCTTGATCTGTTCATGCACCAGTATTATGCAGTTTTATTTATTATACCTTTATGCTGTGATATCTGGTGGTCATAGCCCCCCCCCCATTCTTTATCTCGTCACTATTTTTGTTTGTTGTTTTTTCCATACATATAGACATTAGAATCATCTTGACTATTAAAAAAAATTCCTACTGGTGTATTTTATTCATATTTCATTAAGTAACTTAGGGAGAATCTTTTCCTTCATTGGGCAGGAAAGAACTTGATAAAACAAAGGAAGAGAATAGCTCTACCCACGTGTTGAGACTATTTATAACCCTTTGCCAACGAGTCGATTCCGACTCATAGCGACCCCATAGAACAAAGCAGAACTGCCCCATAGGGTTTACAAGGAGTGGCTCGTGGATTCGAACTGCAGACCTTTTTGGTTAGCAGCCGAACACTTAATCACTGTGCCACTAAGGCTCTGAAACTATAGGCAAAATTAAAACAAAACAAAACAATCAGAACTTTGCTTTAGGACACCTTTCCCAAGTGTGTATCAAAGACCCTTGGAATGGTAATAGGAGAAACTAAAAAAAGGGATCCCATGGTCAAAAAGGGGCCCTGGTGGCACAGTGGTAAAGAGCTCAGGCTGCTAACCAAAAGGTTGGCAATTTGAATCCACCAGCCACTCCTTGGAAACCCTATGGGGCAGTTCTACTCTGTCCTATAGGGTCGCTACAAGTCGGAATTGACTCCTTAGCACACAACAACAACAACAATGGTCAAAAATGAGCCCTGGTGGTGCAGTAGTTAAGCGTTTGGCTGCTAATTGAAAGGTCAGCAGTTCAAATCCACCAGCTGCTCCTTGGAAACCCTACGAGGCAGTTCTACTCTGTCCTATAGGGTCGCTATAAGGCGGAATTGACTAGACGGCAATGGGTATCATCAAAAAAGTTTGGGAAATGTTGTCAACTATATTGCTCCCTTGGAGATTCACATGAACCATAGCCCTATAAAGACATAAGAAGTCCTGCAGTAAAGACACCTACTGATCTCTGTTCACTATGCTATTTCCCAAACCTGTTTCAACATGGAACCCTTCTCTAAGCTAATATTCCACAACACACTTAGGAAAACAGCCTGGGAGCATTCAGGGCCACTTGCGGATACTTGAAAAACAATTTCTGCTTGTAAAGACCTTTCCAATGCTGATATTCATTGATTCTAGGGGAGCTAAGTATCTAGGAAAATAATCCTTAGGCCATTATTTTTGAACCTCAAATTCATCCCCAAAGGAACAACAAACATGCGATTTCATTCATTAAAATAGAATGAAACTATTTGCTTCATGCCATCACCCTAATCATTCATTCATTCGTTTGGCACTTACTGAGTATCTACCACTCGTTGGGCCCTGCCTATTGCTCTTTCATAAGTGAGGAAGGGCCTCTGTATCAGGGTAAGAGGACCCCTGGAGCTGAGCCTTTGGGCCCCTCTCTTGCCTTACCTTCACTTCTTCATGTTCACTTTGAGGTCTATATTTCTAAGAGCAATTGCCCTGAAAACTCTCTTGTTCTGTGTGGGAAAATCAGAACTGTGGGCCTATGGCAGCACCGTCTGTGTTCCTGAAAATGACTGTGACATAACAGGGTCTGACTCCAGGCAGGATGAAGCAGCCGGGGAAAAAACAGAGAGAGGGAGAGAAATCCCTACAAGTAGTAGGGGCTCAATTTAAAACACAGATGTTTCAGTGATATCATTTGTAAATAAAAAAGGCACGAATGTAGCTTAATAAAAGCACAGAAAAAGAGCAGGAGTTCCTACTTAAATACCATTTAAAAATCATTTTCTTTGGTGGTAATCTTTATCTATTATGAAATCTCTTTGAACTAAGTACAAGGAAAACGAGTTGAGGCAGCATCACACAGAAGCTGAACATCTGACTTGACTAACTGGGTGACTCAGCCTCCTCTGTGCCCTGAGATGCTGGAATACAGCATTTGTCAAAGAAAATCAGATCCTACAGTGATCAGCAGAATTGGGATGTAAGCCTCATTCCTGGCTTTGATGTGTTTTCACATTCATGATATGGGCCATATACAAGTGGCCCTCTGTAGAGTGTGAAAAATTCAAAGAGACATACCAGGAGTCGACATTTGTTGTTAGCTGCCATGGAGACAGCCCCCATGAGGGCCCATGAGCAATGGAACAAAATACTGTCTGGTCCTATACCATCCCCATGATCGCTTGTGGATCAAACCATTGTGATCTGTGAGGTTTTCATTCTGATTTTCAGAAGCAGATTTCTTCCTAGTCCGTCTTAGTCTGGAAGCTCCTCTGGAACCTGTTCAGCATCACAGCAACAAGCAAGCCTCCACTGACAGTCAGGTGGTGGTTGCACATGAGGTGCATTGGACTGGCTGGGAATCTAACCAGATCTCCTGCAAGGAAGGTGAGAATTCTACCACTGAACCAACAGGCCCCAGGAGTCAACATAAAACCTGTTGCCGTTTTGTTGATTCAGACTCATACTGACCCTATAGGACAGAGTAGAACTGCCCTATAGGGTTTCCAAGGCTGTAATCTTCATGGAAGCAGATTGCCACACCTTTCTCCTGAAGAGTGGCTGGTGGGTTTGAACCGTTGTACTTTTGGTTAGCAGCCGAGGGCTTAACCACTGGGAGTCAACATCCAAAAAACCAAATCAAGCCAGTTGCCGCCAAATTGATTCCAACTCACAGCGACCTTACAGGACAGAGTAGAACTGCCTCATAGTGTTTCCAAGGAGCACCTGGTGGGTTTGAACTGCTGACCTTTTGGTTAGCAGCCATAGGTCTTAACCACTACGCCACCAGGGAGCGCTAAAAAGCATCAGCGTTTGCTTCCAGCCCCTAAAGCACGTCTAGGAATGCCTGTGAGAGGCCACCCTCTGTGGAGCTGTGAGCTGGGTTTGCTACAGGAATGGCAGATGTCAACACACCTAGCTGATCAGATCTGGTAGGTCAGTCTCTTTTCTTCTGTCCAAAATGGAGGTTCTACCCTATTCCTTGCTCCTCCCACTCCTCAATTAACAACATTTTAAAAAGCTTATTGAAGTGGTTCTTCCTATAGAAGACATACGGCTTTTTAACATATAGTTTATGTATGATTAACAGTTCCCTGGAAACCCTGGTGTAGTAGTTAAGAGCTATGGCTGCTAATCAAAAGGTCAGCAGTTCGAATACACCAGGTGCTCCTTGTAAACTCTCTGGGGCAGTTCTACTCTGTGCTATAGGGTCGCTATGAGCCAGAATCGACTTGACGGCAGCAGGTGTGGTTTTTGTTTGGTTTGTCTGCAAAGCTCAATTCTTGCTCTAGATGAGAAACCGAGTCCAGGATGCCTTAAGGCAAATGTCAAATGTCAATCATAAGCAAGCCTCTGTGCACGCATAGTCATTTTCCTGGTGTCCTGTGTGGTCACCAGATACTCTGTAATTTCAGAGAAATCAATACATTTTCCATGCTACTGTGCTGCAGGTGCAAAACGTGAGAAGCTGAAAGATCTGCATGGAAGGGCAAGGGGCCTTAGAGATCATCTACTACAGAGGTTTTCAACTGTATTCCACAGAACCTTGTCATAATTCTTTCAATTAAAAACGGCATAAGCACAATTCATACTATCTGGAAAAATCCAGGGTTAACATTAGCATCAGGAATGTCTGGATCCAGGTGCTCAAATCATGTTATCAGACACCTCTTCCTTGCCCCCCTCACCCTTGTCTCTTAGCTCATCTCTCCTCTGTTTTGGAACTTCATTCTCTTATCAGGCTTTCCCCCTAAGGCAGCAAAAATGGCCAATAGCAGCTCCAGGCTTTTACTCTCCTAATTTAGCAACCCTAGAACAAAGAGCAGCCTCTTTCCTGATATTTTCAGTAAAAAGTCTGATAGGCCCTGACTTAGCGCTGTGCTTATTCCTAAAGGATTCATGATGACTCTGCTTGGCCGTGTCTGAGTCACATTCCCATCTCTAGAGCTGGAGGCTGGGGTTAGCCCTGTGTGTGTGTGTATGTGTGTGTGTGCAGTGGTTCCCCAGAAGAAGAGGTAGATTTGTCATCCGAAAAGACTCTGGACAAATTAAAAATAGAAGATGCCTACCATCTTCCATGAGGCTGTATCAGGGTTGGCCATGCTAGTGAGGGGGATGCGGAGGAGGAGAGAAGTTAGTAGATCTCCAATCCTTTTACACCTGCTTCAAACAGAACAGCTCTCTCTCTCTTTTTAAAATCTTTCTTATATGTTTGGACTCTATAAACGAAAATGTTTAGAACTCACAAATTTAAAGCCTCGGTTTTTTCTGTGAGATCACAATCACACAGCTAGTTGGTGGAAAAATTGTGATGTCATCAGAGACATTTAGCCAACCAGCATATTTTGAAGACCTAGTGGGTATAATGATCTGTTCAAGACATTGCACAGAAATACAAAGATGAATCACTCACGAGCTCATGAGAGTTTAGGGAAGATACAACAAACATACAGAGAGTCCACAGGAAAAAGCATGTGACAGCTTGTATTTTTCTGAAGTATCTACAGCAATATTTCTGGTCTCACGTACTCTTCCAGAACTTTGCCACTCCCCGTCAAGCGGGGGAGTCCCTTCTCCTTCCCCGTGAACCTGAGCAGGCTTGTGAGGCTCCAACAAATAGAAGGTGGCAGAACTTTTGGTTCCCGTCTAGCTCTCTCTCTTTCAGGATGTTGGGTTTGGAACCCAGCCACTATGCTGTGAGGAAGCCCAAACCATCTTACAGAGAGAGACCACAGGGAGAGGCGCATGTGGAAGGGAACTGAGCCCTCAGTCAATAGCCAGCATCAATGGTCAGACAAGGGAGTGAGTGAGCCTTTAAATGATTCCGGCCCCTGGCCTTAGAGTCTTTCATCTGAGACTCCAGACACCATGGAGCAGAGACAAGCTGTCCCCGCTGTGTCCCATCCAAATTCCTGATCCACAGAATTTATGAGCATAATAAATGGTTGTTTTATGCTAGAGAAACTGGAACAGAGTAATTCTGGTTGGATCTTCATAGACAGTATAATGAATTATTGCAGCTAATTGTGTGCTGCCCAGAATGCTTTTCTCCCACCCCACTCCTTGTGGTAACAACCCAGCTTCCTTGGCCTGGTTGGTCCTAATACTCTATTCTTTTGGGCTCTGTGACTAGGGCAGGGGTAAGCTCCTGAGGGAAACAGGGCCAATCAAACCCTTCCCTGTGTTGAAAAATAGACAGTGAGAGAGAGGTCTTGGACTGCTGGAGCTATTAAACTGGGAGGATGTAAGATGAAAGGTTTAGGTACAGAGAGAATTCTTGCTGCATTAAGTCCTTCTTTTAGGCCTCGGCTACTGCAGCTTTCCCTTCAAACATGTAAGCCATTACCGTATTCTTCCCAGCCACGCAAACAAACACACTTCTTTTCCTGTACTTGGATTTCTTCCCTTGCCTCCAAGAGTTCTGCCTAATTTATCTACCTAATTTAAAAAGCTTTGGGAGAAGGATATGGCATTCGAACTGGGCCTTGGAAAATGGTAGGGCACTGACATTCTGAAATGATGGAAGAGGCTTTAGAAGGAGAATGCCCGTGGAGGCAGAAGTGCACAGTGACTAAAAGCACTGACTTCTGTAGTCACCCAGACCTGGGTCCAAATCTCAGCTCCATCTCTTATTTGTGTAGAGAATTTGAACTTTACCTCATCAGGCTGCAGTTTCCTTACCTGTGAAATAAAGAAACTAGCATCTAAGGGATGGAGATACTGTTAGGATTAAATGACAGCAGTAATCCATGTTAGGAGCCCTGGTGGCACAGTGGTTAAGACCTAAGGCTGCTAATCAAAAAGGTCAACAGTTCAAATCCACAAGCTGCTCCTTGAATCCCGATAGGGCGGTTCTACTCTGTCCTATAGGGTCCCTATGAGTTGGAATCGAGTCAACGGCAACCAGTTTAACCCATATTAGCCCCGTGTCTGGTGCACGTTAAAGTTTAGTTGGTGGCTACTGTGCAAAGACAGCATGGGGTGTAGATGGGGAGCAGCACACGGCAGGGGTTTGGTCAAATAAAGCTGGAAGGAGAGGCTAGAGTAAGATTGTGGAGGGTCTGGAATATCTGAGTGTGTTATGTGGGCAATGAGGAGCCATGGATGTTTTACTAGCAGAAATGATCAGAGATGTGAGTACATGTACCTCCCATGTAAAAAGCAAAATTTGATGTCAGAAATTCCATTTCAAGATTGCATCAGGAGTATAGCTTCACTAGTATACACAATACCTTTGTGAAATTAGTTCCAGCATTCCCCATTCTCTGCATCCACAGGCACAGTCTCTGCTTTTACCAACTGCAGATCCAACCTGGATGTATATGCCAGTTTCTCCATTATTATCATGAAGGACTGACTTATACAAAATCATTGGTGAGCAAATGTAGACTTATTAAAGATTCTTCTAGTGGACAGTATCAATGCTGTACCAGATCTCAGAACACCTTTTACCATTTTGTGCTCCTTCCTGCCTCCCTTTCCCCTTGGACTTCTAAAGCTCGGCACCTACAAGACCTTCTCTGAAGGTCTGCCCTCAGGCTGCTGGAGCCTGGGAATTTATCTCCTTGCCCCTCCTCCTCCCCATCCCACACTTGACCATTCACTGACAGATTCAGGAGTATGGAAGCCCAGCTCCTGGGCCCCTGGTTGGGACATCTCTGAGGTGTCTTATGCTACAGAGCTCCCCTTCAGGATCAGGCTGAAGGACTTCGTATGCAATTTTTGTTTGAATCTTTCCTCTTCCCTGTCCTCTTGCCCACACTCCTTACTGGTCTCCTTTGGGAGAACTTCCTTAATAACCCCCTTGCACACAAATTCTAGTTTCAGGATCTGCTTCTGGGAAACAGTTTCTAGGGCAGATGGAGGGAGGAATTTGTCCTACAGCAAATAACTTCAAAATTTCCCTTAGACACCTCTGTTCCCCTCTCCTAAGATAGGCCTTTCCTTCTTTCCTTTCCCCCATCCAAGGCCTTATTATTGGCTTATCCTTCTCTCCCTGAATCATTCACCCCCGGTTTCAAATTTTTAACCCTTTCTCTTGCAGATGAATTCTACTTCAGCAATGTCACCCAAACTTATTTACCAAACCTTCAAGGTATAACCACAATAAACCTGTTGCTGTTGAGTCGATAGGACGGAGTAGAACTGCCTCATAGAGTTCCTAAGGAGTGCTTGGTGGATTTGAACTGCCGACCTTTTGGTTAGCAGCCATAGCATTTAACCACTACGCCACCAGGGGTTCCTGAAATCAGCTGGGCCCTGTCTCCCTAGAAAGCAGTTTAGGGACCGTCTCTTACCATAAGAGTATGCCTCTTAGGCTCTCACCTCTTATCCAAGTAACTTATCAATGATCAAATATTATGCTTCATTTAGGGGCCTTGGTGGTGCAGTGGTTAAGAGCTTGGCTACTAACCAAAAGGTCAGCAGTTCAAATCCACCAGCTGCTACCTGGGAACCCTATGGGCAGTTCTACTCTGTCCTATAGGGTTGCTATGAGTCGGAATCGACTCAACGGCAACGTTTTTTTTCAATGCTCCATTAGAGAGGAATTGTCTTACCAGCTGGGCTAATAGCATTTTTGCCCTCTCATTTTATGTATCTCTTATCTATCTATCAGTCAGGTAATCTATCTAAATGGGACACTATAAACATTTTCTTACTAGTCTGGGACAAATATTTACCAAGCATCTGATTTCTCTACACTTAAAAAAGTACCACTGGGATGATCTTAAAACTGAAATGCCTTTTTGGGGAGGCAAAGAGCTTTATAAACAGCAAAGTGTGGAGTGGGCAGCAGGAGCTGGCACGGAGTTCCCAGAAGTTCTTTTGTCCCAAGACACTGCAGGTCAGTTACATGTGGCCTCATTCACCACCCGGGTCTGCTTGTTTTCCTTGCCCCAAAACTCTGCTCCAAGCAACTTGATCTACATCTTGGAAGCAGGATGCTTCCAAGACCTTTCACAGGAAGCTGCTGGCTGCTGGTGAAAACTAATGAGTATTTTCCCACACAAAGCCTCCAATTGAGATTATGAAGTAATTTATTAGGATCCTACTGAGAGCACACACAGTTCTGCTTGGAATGAACTAATTAAAAACTTCCCTACCATGTACAATTTCAATTGCATTAAAAAAAGAACAATACCTCTGTGGTAATTTTCATAGCAAGGAAATGATAATGATTTTTTAAAAAAAAAGATCTTGAAAGACTTACATTGCTTAAATAGGCAAAACCAGCGTCTGTGGATTTTAGTGTATAACTCAGAGCACTATTGTCTTTATGCAGAATAGAGCCAATTTCCCACCTCTAACTCTGATGTGATGTTTTCTTTGAATTCAGCTGATACAAAGGCAGAGTCAATATCATAAGTTCTAAGAAAGAACTGGGTTTAGAGATAACTTTGACTTTTTGGAAGGGTGATGGTAACATTTATATTACCCTGAAATCTCTAGTTGTTCCAAGTTCAGGCATCTTTCTCCTTTAATAGCCAAATATCTGTCAGCTGAGCCCCTAGGATTCTACCAGGCTGCCCTGGAATCTCTCAGGACCATTGACTATTTTGAAATTCACTCTGGTTGTTGCTTGTCACCTTGGCCTCGGACTGTGGCCACTTTCGATCTGTGTCAAAACTCAGACTGTTATAAGCTACCTGTGTACTGCTTTACGCCAATGGAGATGTTAAGGAAAACTTTTACCAAGCCTTAAGCATGCTCATTCAGATTTTATCACTGTGCAACACAGACAGCTCTACAGCTTTCCCGACCTGTTTGAGAACCACACTCCTGTGATACAAAACCAGAAATGTAACCAATCTTAAGAGAGACTTTATAATCTACTTTTGAACCAGTCAGAAATTTGGAAAAAAAACTTCCCATTCTTCATATTACAACTGTCCCTTCCCTTTCACTTGCAGTTTAGAGGAGGCTCACTGGTGTTTCTTTAGGTATGTGCCTCTCCTTTGCCAGGTGGGTAATAAATTTTGCCTCCATTTTAGACTATTTTGGAGGACATTGTGCTTATTCTGTGACAGTGGGCACTGGTCACTGTATTAACTCCCCAAAGCTCAACAAAGATGGGGTTGTGACATTTAAGAAAGTTCACTGAAGAACAAGGTAACAAAGAGAATGACACAGAAGTCGGGGGCACTTTAAAACTGGACCTCAAATGTGTCAGGTCCTTTGGCCATGCTCTTCCACAGGGATCCCTCCTGGCCATCCCTTTCCTGACCACCTGCCTGGGGCCTTGCTGCTGGGCTGTTTGCTTCCCCACAACAGGAGCGGTCTTGTTCAGTTCCTCCCTACTGCAGGTCCACACCCTCCTCCACTAACACCCGGGGGAACCCTCATTCCTCCTCACTCTTAGTCTCTCCATACCCTAATGATCTCGGGTATCCCTCTTTGTCATCACTAAAGTCTACCACCACTACCAGCTGCCATCAATCAATTCCCATGTGTATCAGAGCAGAACTGTGCTCCATAG
Organism: Dugong dugon; assembly: GCA_030035585.1. Taxonomy (NCBI): domain Eukaryota; kingdom Metazoa; phylum Chordata; class Mammalia; order Sirenia; family Dugongidae; genus Dugong; species Dugong dugon. The sequence continues at coordinate 36,531,068 of CM057471.1, read as the reverse complement.
TTCAATGGCTTCTTCTTTTTTTTTTTTTTGGAAGTAGATTGCCAGGCCTTTCTCTTGTGACTCTTCTGGGTGGACTTGAACCTCTAACCTTTCAGTTAGCAGCCAAACTCATTAACCGCATCACCCAGAGACTCAATAAAGTCTATTTTTTATATTTTCATATGGAGCAGTTTAGCTCCTCATTGTCTCTAGAAGTTTTCGACTGCAGTCAAAGATCATACCTTCACTTTTGCATAAAGGCTTATTAATGTTTTCCGGAAAAAAGGAGCAGTGTGCCTTCAGAGATGACTCCAAATCTCTCCTTTGAAGGACTAGAAAAGTTGTTGATGGTTTAAAAAAACATATTCCCGCCCCCATCCCTTCCCCTTGGAAGTCTAGTTAAGAGAAACCTTTACATTTACAAACAGTCATTTCAACAAGCACTTATTGAGCTCCCACTGTATGCCAGGCACAGTGTCCAAAACTGAGGAAGCAGAGAAAAATAAGACAAAATCCCTGCCCTCAACAAGTTCATTGTTTAATAGGGAAGCCTCAGTGACAATAGTGAAATAAGATCATTAGAAGATAGAGGTATAAGATGCAGCGAAACAAAGTGGCAAGAAGGTCACGAGAGGCTTCTAGGAAGACAATGCACATTAAGTTGGTTTTGAAGCACAGATAAGAGTTTATCAGATGTACAAAGTGGAAAAAGATTTCAGGTGGAGAAGACAATAATGGCAAAGATAGGGTGACAATAACTAGTATGATACATGGGAATTACTAAAGATGGGTAGACCTAAAGCACAGATTAAATGCAGTGGGAGGAAGAAAATACAGCTGCGGTGTTAAAACAGGAGTCAGATCCCTCCAAAGACTTTGGGTTTTATTCCAGAGGTGAAGAAGGATATTGAGCAAAGTTTGAGCATGATTCGATTCATGTTTTAGAAAGATCATGTGGGGATTGTTTAGCTGGAGGTCAAGATCCCAACCAGTGAAATAGCCCAGCTGAGAGTTGCTGAGGCCTCAGTGGTGGCTCTGGGAATGAAAAGATAAAGAAGTTGTAAGGACTCTTTGGAAAGTTCATTCAATAGGATTTGTTGTCTGATGTAATGAGGAGGATGAAGGAAAAGGAGTCCAGTGGGGTAGCAATGTTTCTGATGGGAAGATGGTGGTGCCACCAACTAAGACTGGGAGTACATGGTGGGGAGCAGGTTTGTTGGTTTGCATGGGAATAGGAGAGGTAAAGAGGAGGGGGCAGGGGGTTGTCAAATGATGAAGTCTGGTTTAGAACATCATGAATCTGATTTCTTGCCAGACTTCTGAAGGTGATGACCTGTTAGAAGTTAGACATACAGGTCTGAAATTCAGCACTGTTATAGACTCATGATGTAGACTTTAGGTGGCAATTATAATCATGAAAGGGCATTTTATATTCCAGGTAGAAGTGTAGAGTGAGCAGAAAGGAGGAAAAAGGGTTGGCTGCAGAATCTTGAGATATGGTACTTTTGTTTTCATAATTTTTATGGAGCCTATGTCTCTACATTTATTTGAAATATTTGGTAAATAACATATCCATATCCAAATGCAATTTTTTTATGTAAGTAAAATCAACTTGAGAAACCAAGAAAGCACATACTGGTGCTCAACAAATATTTTTTGAATGCATAAGGAGGTTAAAATTCATTTTACTCAGTTCTTCAGTAGTAAGCCCCATGAGAGTAAGCCAACTGTAATTTGAACAAGGGTTGATTGCACAAATGTTTGATAATCAAGTTGCTACTTCAGAAGCTTAAAAAGAGAAAAGCAGCACATACTATAACCATAGCAACAAGGCTAGGGGGCAGTTTGCACCGTCCAGGAAGTTATAGATCTCTTCAGAAGAATGTCTGTTCCCATGAACACTTGCAACCAAGCAGCAACGACACTCATCCTGAATAGCAGAAAAAAATGACCTTAGTGATGTGAAGAAAGGGGTGGTGGTGGCAGTAAAGTATGTGCATGTTTCTTCGTGACTTTTGATGAAGATCAAGTCCCACTTTTCCACATCTTTCTGACGTTGACCCAAATAATCTCCAATGCCCTGGTGTCCCACAGAATCGTTCATTTTTGTAATTTAACTTGAGCTATGACCTAGAATTCATGACAAATCCTATAGTATGAAATAGAACAACATTTCCACTCATAGTGACTTTGATGTCATGAAAATATGCAATGGCCAGCTAGTGCAGCTTCCGCAGCCGTGAAGATCTGAAATTGGAGAGGCTCTTATGATAGCATTTCCAGGGAAGATTGGAGCTTTCCAGTGTCTGTAATATTTGATTTGGTGTTGCACAATCTCACAGCATTTCTGCTTTAAAGTGGCTTTGTTGCTAGAGGCTGGTAATGTAAAATGTCATCTCTGTCTCAGAGCTCAGTTAACAGAGACGACCCTTTACAAAGAGAGCTATCTCAACTGGTACTTGTTCGGACGAGAGAGGTCACGATTGCTTTGCACAATGTGTCACCACTTCCCTAGGCGGTTCTAGTGTGACATGTAAAGTCCATTTCATTTTACCCTTTGGACATTTGCAGGCTTCTGATTCCCCATGGGGTAGTCAGAAGTACAAAAGTACCCGCCGTCTTTGCCAGAATCCCTGTGTGTAGATTAATAATGGCCCCATAGGCACTCTAGCCTGTGAAGTTTTAGGGTTAGACTCAGTGACATCACTAGAGTTGGTGTCACCCAGTGTGGTAACACATCACCACCCCCCATGCTAATTAGCACAATATTGTAGCTAAAACACCAGAAAATTTGACAAAATCAGCGACTATAAAAACTGACAGCGACGACAACAGCACGCGCTTATAGCACAAGCAGACGAAATCATGTTATTTGAAGCGTCATTGTAGTTGAGTAATAATGACAGCTCTGACTGGAGTGCATTAGAAGGTTCAAAAATAAATTAGCATAGAGTTTTAGCTTTGTAGTATACTGATACATGTAAGCTGAGATAATGAAAAAAAATTTTTTGATGTTATAACTAAAAAACCAAAAACCAAACCCATTGCCGTCGAGTCAATTCTGACTCTGACTTATAGCGGCCCTGTAGGACAGAGTAGGACTGCCCCGTAGAGTTTCCAAGGAATAACTGGTGGATCCGAACAGCTGACCTTCTGGTTAGCAGCCAGGTTCTTAACTTCTGTGCCACCAGGGCTAACTACAGGGATATTTTTATAAAAAATAATAAATTTCTGCTGAAACACTGCACAAAAATTTTATGACAGTCATTTTGGTGTCACCCCCTCTGACAGCGTCACCTGGTGCAGTCCGCACCCCTGCCCGCACCACCATAGTGATGCCACTGGTTAGGCTGAACGTTTGGTTGGACAAACCTTAGCAATCACCTAGCACGATGCCTTAAGCCAGTAGTTCTTAACCAAGTGGTTGTTTTGACAAAAGAATTGCAATGTCAACGAAGTATGGAAGTTTGTTAAAGATTTCCTTTGTAAGTTAGAACATAATCAAGACTATCCTACATAAAGTCCTCACTTTTATTCTGACAGGTTTTTTGACTAGGAAGGAGGTCTGTCTCTACTCTCCAGTAATTCTAATAGAAATTGAGTACAGTTTACAATCTAACCTATGTAATCTCTGTTAGCAGTATGTCAAGAACTTGAACTTCATCCATTGTGTGTTGATTCAGAATGTTTGAGAGGCTACACTTCAAACCCTCTTCAGCATCCCTAGTGTGTGCTTGCACACCTCCAGCAGTGGGGAACTCATAATCATGCCAGATGACTCATTTTGATATTAGACATTGTTTATTTTATTTTATTGTGCTAGACTTTTCTCAAGTGTTTTTAGCTCCTCTAGCAGACCTGGTTCTGCCCATTCAGGCAATATAGAGTAACTCCAAGTCTACTCCTGGGTGATGGTTTTCAGTATGTGAGGAGAACAATTACTTGTCTTCTTTGAGTATTTTCCCAGACATAAAGAGTTTTGTTGATTTTTCAGTTACTTTGTAGAATGTTATATCTATCAACATTCTCATGCATATTTTCTCCTAAACCTTTGTCTAGTGAGACTTCCTAAAGCAATAAAATTAGTATGTAAGTGCCAGCAAGCAAACAGTTTGGTTTTCACTTTTGTCCCCATTCCAGCTTTGTACTGAAGGAATCTGTCCTTGCTATTGTGTTCCTAATAATCTCCCTCATTAGAGTGTGAGTTTCTCCAGAGAAGAGACCTTGTCTGTCTCATCTCATGTCCTCAGTGCACATGAGCGGTGTTCAGTGGTGTGGATGAGCTTCTCTCAAAAGCAGCCCCTTGCTGCTATGGACTTTTTTTTTTTTTTAATTGTACTTCGGGTGAAGGTTTACAGAACAAATAGATTCTCATGAAACAGTAGTACACATATTGTTTTATGGCATTAGTTAACAACCCCACGACCTGTCAACCCCCTCCCTTCTCGACCTTTTTTTTTTTTTCGGTGAAAATATACATAGCCAAAGATACACCATTTCAAAAATTTCTACATGCACAGTTCAGTGACATTGACTACACTCTTCCAGTGGTGCAGTTATTCTCACTTAAGATGAAGGCTTACAGAACAAAATAGTTTCTCATTTAACAGTTACTACACATGTTGCCCTATGACAATGGTTAACAACCTCACAACACATCAACACTATCCTTACTGAACCTTGGGTTCCCTATCACCAGCTTTCCTGCCCCCTTCTGCCTTCTAGTCCTTGTCCGTGGACTGCTGTGCCTCATTAGTCCCATTAGGTTTTATGGGGCTGTCCACTCCTAGGCTGAACGGTGAACCTCGGAAGTGACTTCACCACTGAGCTAAGAGGGTGTTTGGGGGCCATACTCTCAGGGTTTCTCCAGTTTCCTTTAGGTCAGTAAATCTGATCTTTTTTTGTGAGTTAGAATTTTGTTCTACATCCTTCTCCAGCTCTGTCCAGAACCCTTTGTTGTGATCCCGGTCAGAGCATTCAGTGGTGGTAGCCGGGCAACATCTAGCTGTACTGGACTCAGTCTGGTGGAGGTCTTGGTAGATGTGGTCCATTAGTCCTTTGGACTAATCTTTTCCTTGTATCCTGTTCTCTTCATTCTCTCTTGCTCCCGAAGGGATGAGACCAGTGGAGTATCTTAGATGGCTGCTCACAAGCTTTTAAGACCCCAGACGCTACTCACCAAGGTAGAATGTAGAACACTGTCTTTATAAACTGCGTTATGCCAATTGAGCTAGATGTTCCCCAAGACCATGGTCCACAGAGCCCTCTGCCCAGCAATTCAGTCCCTCAGGGAGTTTGGAAGTATCTATGGAGCTTCCATGACCTTTCCTTGTACAAGCTGTGCTGGCTTCCCCAGTATTGTGTACTGTCTCACCCTTCACCAAAGATACCACTTATCTATTGCTGTGATGGTTGGGATTGTGTGTCAACTTGGCTGGGTCATGATTCTCCATGTTTTAATGTGGTCACTCCCATGATTGAATGTACTGTGACTGGCTGGTCAGATGTCGCGGGGGGTGTCTTCTTGGGGGTGTGGCCCACATCTGTGTGTAGGCAGACGTCTGGCTTTTTGCTCTCTCTGGATCCTGCAGCTGCTTCCTGTCGTCTCATCTCCTGTTCTTGGGACTTGAGCTGTCAGCTTATCTGCTGAACCTGGGATTCGTCAATCCACACAGCCTGTGAGCGGGAGCCCTGCTCCCCGACCTGCTGATCTTGGGCTTGCCAGCTTCTGTGGCTGTGTGACTTGGGAGAGGCCTCTACCCTGATCCACGGATTTGGGACGTTCTAGCCTCTACAGTCACATGAGCTGTTTCCTTGATATAGTCTCTCTCTGTCTATATGTATTTATACACTTTACTGGTTTTGCTTCTCTAGAGAACCCAGCCTAAGAGAAATGCCTATTTACTATTTCCCCCCAACCCCTCCCATCCCTGGTAACCAGCAAAGATTGTTACTTTTGATGTGTGAACTTTTTCATGGGTTTTTACAATAGAGGTCTCATACAATATTTGTCCTTTTGTGATTGACTTATTTCACTCAGCACAATGTCCTCTAGTTTCATCCATGTTATGAGATGCTTCACAGATTCATTGTTGTTCTTTCTTGTTGCATAGTACTCCATTGTGTGTATGTACCATAGTTTGTTTATCCATTCATCTGTTGATGGGCATTTAGGTTGTTTCCATCTTTTTGCTATTATGAACAATGCTGCCATGAACATAGGTGGGCATATGTCTATTCGAGTGACGACTCTTATTTCTCTAGGATATATTCCTAGGAGTGGGATTGCAGGATAGTATGGTATGTCTATTTCTAGCTTTCTAAGGAAGCGCCATATCATTTTCCAAAATGGTTGTATCATTTTGCATTCCCACCAGCAGTGCATAAGAGTTCCGATCTCCCCGCAGCCCCTCCAACATTTGCTATTTCCAGTGTTTTTGATTCGTGCCAGTAATGCCGAGGTGAGATGGTATCTCATTGTGGTTTTAATTTGCATTTCTTTAATGGCTAGTGATCCCGAGCACTTCCTCATGTGTCTGTTGGCCGCTTGAATGTCTTCTCTGGTGAAGTGTCTGTTCATTTCCTTTGCCCGTTTTTTAATAAGATTATTTGTCTTTTTGTTGTAGAGGTGTTGGATTTTCTTGTAGATTATGGAGATTAGACCATTGTCTGACTTGTACCATCCAAAAATTTTTTCCCAGTCTGTAGGTTATTCTTTTACTCTTTTGGTGAAGTCTTTTGAAGAGCATAGGTGTTTGATTTTTAGAAGATCCCAGTTATCTAGCTTATCTTCTGGGGTTTGTGTGTTGATGGTTATGGTTTGTATCCTGTTAATGCCGTGTGTTAAGGCCTGTAGCGTTGGTCCTATTTTTTTCTTCTATGAACTTTATAGTTTTTGGCTTTATAGTTAGGTCTTTGATCCATTTTGAATCGGTTTTTGTATATGGCATGAGGTATGGGTCCTGTTTCATTTTTTTGCAGATGGATATCCAGTTTTGCCAGCACCATTTGTTCAAAAGACTGTCTTTTCCCCATTTGATGGACTTTGGGCCCTTGTCGAAGATCAGGTGACCTTAGGTGGATGAATTTACATCTGGGTTCTCAATTCTGTTCCATTGGTCAGTGTATCTGTTGTTGTACCCGTACCAGGCTGTTTTGACTACTGTAGCTGTATAGCATGTTCTGAGGTCAGGTAGAGCAAGTCCTTCTACTTTATTCTTCTTCATTAGTGCTTTGCTTATCTAGGGATTCTTCCCTTTCCATATAAAGTTAACGATTAGTTTTTCCATCTCTTTAAAGAATGTTGTTGGTATTTGGATTGGGACTGTAGTATATTTGTAAATTGCTTTGGGTAGAATTGTCATTTTCACAATGTTGAGTCTACCTATTCACGAGCATGGTATGTTTTTCCATTTATGTAGATCCCTTTGGGTTTCTTGTAGTAGTGTTTTGTAGTTTTCTTTGTATAGGTCTTTTACATCCCTGGTTAGATTTATTCCTAAGTATTTTATTTTTTCAGGGGCTATTATAAATGGTGTTGTTTTCCTTATTTCGTTTTCATCATTCTCCTTATTGGTGTATAGGATGCTATGGACTTTCGAGGCTGGCTGAGTGGCCAGGAAAGTGTATCCCTGTGGCCCAATGGACATCCTTGTGGACTTACAGTGTACCCTTAAATTTCATTCATTCAGAAGACATTCGCAGAGCATGTACTAAGCACTGAACACTGTCTCTGGGGACTCAGGCTCTTGTGGAGCTCACAGACAAGTAAATAACAATACAATGCATTCTGATAAGTGCTAGGACGGGGGAACTGTGGAGTGTTATGGGAGTAAACAAGAGTTCTTGGGTGGCACAACTTGTTAAGCATTCAGCTAACTGAAAGTTTGGCGATATGAATCCATCCAGAGGTGCCTTGGAAGAAAGCCCCGGAGATCTACTTTGGAAAGATCACAGCCATTGAAAACCCTATGAAGTACAGTTGTACTCTGAAACACATGGGGTTGGCCATAAGTCAGAATCAACTGGACGACAACTGTTTTTTTGTTTTTTAAAGAGAATAAACAGGAAGTTCCTAGATTGGAGGAAATCAAGAAAAACTTCCTGGAAGAAGTGACATTGAAGCTGAAGCCTAAAGGGTGAGTAGGAATTAGCCAGGCAATGAGCAGGGAACAGAGCCTCCCAGTCAAAGGGAATGGCAAGTGCCAGTGGGTGGCCAGGGCAAGGGAGCAGGTGTGGTTGGGAGCTGGGAGTGGTGCAGACTGGCTGCAGTGCGCTTGTAGATGGGGGTGCCATTTTGAGGGCTTCCGATTCTGCTTCTGCTTCCGTTTCCTCCAGAGCAGGTCCTTTTTCCACAGCCTAGCCAGGCTGTGCCCTTCTTTGCCTTATCCTGTGGTTCTCTCAGCAATACCCTGTTAACTTCAAACGATGTCAGGATGACTGGACATGGTGTGCCTGACTGCACTGGGCAGAGGGCCTGGCTGGAGTCCTTCTTTTCATCCTCTTTGGGATTTAGTGACTAACTTCTCTGAAGGGATTTTGAGCTTCTGGCATAGTGCAGGCTGGCCTACCTAGTTTAGAATCAGGTCCCAGATGATTGCAACCACCTCAAAGATGATTCTGGCTGTTTTTGTGAAAAAAATGCCTAGGACTTAGGGGAAGTAAGGTCTGGGGGCAGGAGGGGTAAAGCCAAGAAGTGGCGTGGCTGGGGCAGATGCAGGGACGCTGGCTTTTGGCTCATTCGTTCAGTGACAGATTCTTATCTCTACACTGAACAGCTTCGGAAACCTTCTGAGAGAATCAGAGGGTAAGGGATCTTGGCAACCCATGGACTTATATAATGAGCAGATCTTTCAGTGATGGGCATTAAAATAGTGCCTTGCCCCAAAAAACGATCACCATAACTCCCTGCTTTTTTATAACAAGCCATTCCTCCCTTCTCCACTTGGGGACGCCATTCCTGAGTACTGTTTGGGCTGAATCTGAGGGCCTATTTATTGCTCTCTTTTAAATCTCTCATGGCAGAGAAGGGTGGCAAGATCTTTGGGAGTCTGGGGCAAAGCCAGAAGTAGCCCTCCAGAAGTGTGAATTTCTTAGAGTTTCATGTTTTAATTTTGTGTAAATTTGTATTCACCCTATAAAAAATAATAACAGTTGTAATAAAAACAGTGTTTTAAAGTATTTACCATTAAATATGGCACTTCAGAGGATATATCATGTTTAACCACGTGGCTTCTCATGACTCTGGGCACACTCTCTTGTAACAATCTTCACTTTGAGAAACAGAGGTTTTGGTGTCATACTGAACTGGTGGTGGTGGTGGTGGTTGTTAGTTGCCATCAAGTTGGCTCCAAATCATGGTGATCTTATGTAAATCAAAACAAAAACTTGTCGGGTCCTGTGTCATCTTCATAATGATGAGTATGTTTGAATTCACTGTTGAGGTGATAGTGTCAATCCATCTCATTGAGGGTTTCTCTTGTTTTTGTTGGTCCTCTACTTTACCAACTAGGAAGTCCTTTTCTAGCCATTGGTCTTTCCTGATGATGTGTCCAAAGTAAGCAAATCAAAGTCTTTCCATCCTCACTTCTAAGGGACGTTCTGGTTGTATTTTTTCCAAGACCGGTTTGTTCACTCTCTTGGCAGCCCACAGTACAGTTAATTTTCTTTGCCAACACCACAGTTCGATGCATCAGTTCTTCCTCTGTCTTCCTTTTTCACTATCCGACATTCATGTGCAAAGTTGGCTATTGAACAGACCATGGCTTGGGTCAGACATACCTTAGTCACCAAAGTGACATCTTTGCTCTTTTAAACTTTAAAAAGGTCCTTTGCAGCAGACTTGCCCAATGCAATAGGTCCTTTGATTTCTTGACTTCTGCTTCCATGGTCATTGATTGTTGATACAAGTAGAATAAAATAGTTGACAACTTCAGTTTTTTCTCCAAATGATCTGGTTACTAGATATGTAACCTTGGGCAGTTCGCTTCATTTTCCCAACCTCAGATTTCTCATCTAGAATGTAAGAACAATTAAACCTACACATCAGGGTTAGTGCGACGATTAAGTGAAAAAAAAAAAAATGCAAAGAGTGGCTGGCCCATAGTAGGCACACAAGAAATGTTAACACACCTCCTGTTATTAGGAAGATCTCTGTTAACTTTACATTCCAGAATTCTGTGATTCTGGCTCAGCTCCTAGAGAAGGTGACCCCATGGGACATATGCTCCTAGAGGGCTTTTGAGGAGAAACATTAATGTCACTGCCTGATGACAGAGGCAATGATATCAGCAATTGAAAATAAACAGCATGGAGTAGAGAGATGTGATGTGGCTTCAGGGCTTATCATGGTCTGTTTATCCATTTCTAGGTCCTTCTGAATGTGAAAATTGGTAATGGGATGATGTTCACAGTGTTCCGTCTCCCTCCTCATTTTTCAGTCCCAATGCTGAAAAAATATTCAGGCCATGGTCACTGCCTAGACTAATGAGTAAATCTCAGGGTATTTTATAGCAGTTTTAGGAAATTTGCTTCTAAATTCCAAAATGATTAATGGGATGCCCACTTCCCAATTAAATTGGAAATATTATATATGATTCCAAACATTAATGTAAAAGTGTAAGCATTACCTTTATTTCTGAGTATCTAACCACTTTCTGGAAAAAAAGACTTCTAATCATATGATAAGTATTTCTCTGACACACAGCCTCAGAGTCCATTGGGAGCAGGAGGGCAAGTGGAGAGACACACAACTAACGAGGAGTATGATAAAAACTGAGAATGGAGGTATGTACAGGTACAAAGGCATGGTGGTTCGGTGGTAGAATTCTTGCCTTCCATGCAGGAGACCCAGGATCAATTCCTGGCTAATGCATCTCATGTGCAGTCACCACCCATCTGTCAGTGGAAGCTTGCATGTTGCTATGATGCTGAACAGACTTCAATAGAGTGTCCAGACTAAGACAGACTAGGAAAAAAGGCCTGGCAATCTACTTCTAAAAATCGGCCAATGAAAACTATGGATCACAATGGTCCCATCTGCAACTGATCATAGGGATGTCACAGGACCAGGCAGCTTTTTGTTCTATCATGCATGGGGTCACCATGATCAGGGGCTGAATGGCTGCAGGTAACAGCAACAGGTACACAGAGAAGGGAGCCATGTTGTCTGGAGGCTTCAGGAGGTGATATCTGAGCTCAAGATTCCTATTCAGAAGACCTGAGTAGGATTGCCTGAAAAAACCAAACCCCTTGCCATTGAGTTGATTGACTCCTAGCAACCCTACAGGACAGAGTAGAACTGCTGCATAGAGTTTCCAAGGAGAGGCTAGTGGATTTGAACTGCTGACCGTTTGGTTAGAAGCCAAGCTCTTAACCACTAAATCACAAGGGCTCCGGCATTTAAATATGTCTCCAGAAGTTCTGATGCACAGAGGCATGGTTGAATTCCTTGGCAGATTTTTGTACCTTTGTGTTAGAGTGCTCCTTCTTCTGGGTGGTGAGCCTCTTGACGGTAATGTCTTCTTCTGTCTCCTCTCAGTATCATCTTTGAGGCGGTGAAAGTCATCAGGAGGCTGACTCCAAGTTCAGGGCTTCTTTCCTCCTTGGGTGTCTAGACAGTGTGGTGAGGAAACCCAGCACTACAGAATTTGGAAGGGCTTGATGTCATGTGTTCTCAAGTTAAAAACTCAACTAATACAAATATCTGTAGTGTTTTACTGCCTCAGTGTTATACTTGCATTGTTCTTCTGAAGGAATTCTACCACTCTCTTTCTTGCTAAATGTGTATCTGAATCCCCTTTCAGATGGATATTTTGTCCATGTTATATATGTTCGTCCACCTATGTTTTCCACCTCTCAGGTTTCTTGGGAACTTGCTTCTTCACTTTTAGTGTGTGCTGCTGCCAGGTGTGGGACCTGTACAACTGAAAGGGGAGAAATGGGGATGTGCCACAAATTACTGTTTTTGCAGTATTGTATGAGATATTGCATCCTGGAAGTGTGATTGTGCAGAACTTGTCTCTTTTGGCTTTTGTACAGTGAGATAAGCCTTGTAAGTATATTTTTGGGTTACTGTGTGTTATTTGGAAATTGCGTTTCTTGCAATGATTCCATGTTCATGTGAATACCTCATTTTCAAGTGCCATACATTGTACGCACCTGACAAGGAATCTAGAAGGTGATGCAGAGTCCAGAGGGACATATGTGCCCCACATAATATGTATAAAAATCCATATTTTATAACAAAATTTCAGAAATGCTCCTTGATTCAGCATGCTTTCTGTTAATGAGAACACATGGTATCAACAATAACAAAAATAAAATTAATTTGTACACAAAAGGGTTAAAATGTACCATTGAGGCATTTTTCAAATGCAATGTACAAATTTGTTTACTCTGAATATAAAGGACTCTCTTCCCTGTGGACTCTGGGGCATATCAATTGTCTCCTCAAAACCTGCTTTTCTTGAATTGAGATGAGGGAAAAGACACACCCCACCTTATCCCCTTAATGTGAGTGTGGTGGTGGACTCAAACCACACATGAACAGCTCTCCCAATTTCCCTGAAGTTATTCTTACCATGGTTAGGAGGTGGCACCCCCACCCTTCCCTTAGGGGATAGGGTTCATACTACATCTTTTTCCAAAGAAATCCTCCTCAAAAATCCTCCAATGCCCACTCCCATTATCTTCAATGTGGAGGAGGAGTCTAAGAGCTTTATAACCAGTTCTCAGGTACCTATTTTGAAAATTCTGTAACAGCTTTGGTGCCTCATTTGGAATGTAGTTCTCATTGTCTTTGGACCTCGCTGAAACTTCCATTTAATGTCCTGTTCCATAAACCTGCTGTGTTTGGTCACTGTAAGGATCCAATTAGGTAAATATCTAAGGTAATATATAAAAACAAGAAAGAAAAAAAAAACCTAATGTAATAGGAGATGACATTTAAAAAATAGGGTTATGAGGAGTTGTGAGAAGCTGTGATTCTTAGGTTGAGGGAATGAGAACTGACCATTTTTAAAAGGGAAATAATAAAATAAGTGCTGTGTTTGAAACACAGAATTCAGGCAGCCATGGGTAGGATGAGTTGGAGACAGGAAGTGCTTGAGGCAGAGGCATTATGCTTGCCTGAGCGAAGGCAAGGCTCCAACCCGAGCAGGGACAATGCTGTGTGGCAAGGGCCTGCTTTGTCTCCAGAGTAGCTAGAGTCAGAACATCGTGTCACGTCAGCCCATGAGTTCAGACTCTGCCTTCTAGGTGTCTGGTATTGGCAGATGAAATGGCAATTGTAGAATAAACCTATGCTTTTTAAACTGTTGTGAGTCATCCTGGAACTCCATGCAGGACCTTCAGGGCCCCCACAGAAAAATGGAGGGAAGCCAGGTGGGCAATGGTCCTGTCTGTCTGCCCTACTTCCTCCAGAATGGCTCCCCTAATCTGTTTTATAGAATGGGGATTCAAGGTCAGATTTCATTGGGAAAGAAGGGGAGTTCTGCTGCTATAAAATAACTGAAAACCACAGAACTAGGTCAATCAAATGCGTAGTTGGAATGAATACTCATTATTCCAAATATAGTATTACTCTACTGCTGCTGCTACTACTAAAGACCAGTGGCCACCGAGTCAGTTCTGACTCCTGGTGACCCTACGTGTGTCAGAGTAGAACAGTGCTCCACAGAGTTTTCAATGACTGATTTTTTCCAAGAAGTAGATCACCAGGCCTTTCTTCTGAGGCAACTCTGGGTGGCCCCAAACTGACAACTTTTTGGTTAGTAGCTTAGCGCTTAATTGTTTGTGCCACCCAGGGCCTCCACTACTAATGTTGTTGTTAGGTGCTGTTGAGTTGGTTCCGACTCATAGCTCAATCATACGTACAACAGAACAAAACGCTGCCTGGTCATCTGTCATCCTCATAATCATTGCTATGTTTGAGCCCATGGTTGGAACCACTGTGTCAATCCATCTTTTTTATTTATTTATTGTACTTCAGGTGAAGGCTTACAGAACAAATAGTTTCTCATGAAACAGTAGCACACATGTTGTTTTATGACATTGGTTAACAACCCCACAACATATCAACCCTCTAACTTCTCAACCTCTTTTTTTGGTGAAAATACACATAGCCAAAGATACACCATTTCAAAAATTTCTACATGCACAGTTCGGTGACATTGACTACACTCTTCCAATTGTGCTGTTATTCTCACTTAAGATGAAGGCTTACAGAACAAAATAGTTTCTCATTTAACAGTTACTACAAATGTTGCCCTATGACAACGGTTAACAATCTCACAACACATCAGAAATATCCTTACTCATCCTTGGGTTCCCTATCACCAGCTTCCTTGTCCCCTTCTGCCTTCTGGCCCTTGTCACTGGACTCCTGTACCTCGTTAGTCGCATTTGGTTTTACAGGGCTCTCCACTCCCAGGCTGAACAGTGAACCTCAGAGGTAACTTCACCACTGAGCTAAAAGGGTGTCTGGGGGCCTCAATCCATCTTTTATTTTCTTTTTTTTTGCATTTATTTATTTATTTTTATTGTACTTTAGATGAAGGTTTACAAAACTAATGGTTTCTCATTAAACAGTACACATATTGTTTTATGACAATGGTTAACAACAACACAACATGTCAACACTGTCCGTTCTCAACCATGGGTTCCCTATTACCAGATTTCCTGTCCCCCCCCCCCCCCCCGCCTTCTAGTCCTTGTCCCTGGACTTCTGTGCCCCATTAGTCTCATTTTGTTTTATGGGGCTGTCTAATCTTTGGCTGTATGGTGAATCTCGGAAGTAACTTCATTACTGAGCTAAAAGGGTGTCCAGGGGTCTTACTCTTTGGGTTTGTCCAGTCTCTGTCAGGCTAGTAAGTCTGGTCTTTTTTGGTGAGTTAGAATTTTGTTCTATATTTTTCTGCACCTCTGTCCAGGACCCTCTGTTGTGATCCCTGTCAGAGCAGTCAGTGGTGGTGGCCGGGCACCATCTAGTTGTACTGGACTAAGTCTGGTAGAGGCTGTGGTAGTTGTGGTCCATTAGTCCTTTGGACTAATCTATTCCTTGGATCTTGTTTTCTTCATTCTCCCTTGCTCCTGAAGGGGTAAGACCATTGGAGTATCTTAGATGGCTGCTCACAGGCTCTTAAGACCCCAGATGCTACTCACCAAGGTAGAATGTAGAACATTTTCTTCATAAAATGTGTTATGCCAATTGAGTGAGATGTTCCCCGAGACCATGGTCCCCACAGCCCTCCGCCCAGCACTTCAGTCCCTCAGGGAGTTTGGATGTGTCTCTGGAGGTTCCATGACCTTTCCTTGTACAAGCTGTGCTGGCTTCCCCAGTATTGTGTACTGTCCTACCCTTCACCAAAGTTATCACTTATCTATTGTCCATCTAGTATTCCCCCCTCCATGCCTCCCATCCCTGGTAACCAACAAAGATTGTCTCTTTTTGTGTGTAAACTTTTTCATGAGTTTTTACAGTAGAGGTCTCATACAATATTTGTCCTTTTGTAATTGACTTATTTCACTCAGCATAATGTCATCTAGTTTCATCCATGTTATGAGATGCTTCACAGATTCATCATTGTTCTTTATCATTGCATAATACTCCACTGTGTGTATGTACCACAGTTTGTTTATCCATTCATCCATTGATGGGCATCTAGGTTGTTTCCATCTTTTTGCTATTGTAAACAATGCTGCAATGAACATGGGTGTGCCTATGTCTATTCATGTGACTTCTCTTATTTCTCTAGGATATATTCCTAGGAGTGGGATTGCTGGATCGAATGGCATGTCTATTTCTAGCTTTCTGAGGAAGCGCCATATCATTTTCCAAAGTGGTTGTATCATTTTGCATTCCCACCAGCAGTGCATAAGAGTTCCGATCTCCCCGCAGCCCCTCCAACATTTGCTATTTCCAGTGTTTTTGATTCGTGCCAGTAATGCCGAGGTGAGATGGTATCTCATTGTGGTTTTAATTTGCATTTCTTTAATGGCTAGTGATCCCGAGCACTTCCTCATGTGTCTGTTGGCCGCTTGAATGTCTTCTCTGGTGAAGTGTCTGTTCATTTCCTTTGCCCGTTTTTTAATAGGATTATTTGTCTTTTTGTTGTAGAGGTGTTGGATTTTCTTGTAGATTATGGAGATTAGACCTTTGTCTGACCTGTACCATCCAAAAATTTTTTCCCAGTCTGTAGGTTCTTCTTTTACTCTTTTGGTGAAGTCTTTTGAAGAGCATAGGTGTTTGATTTTTAGAAGATCCCAGTTATCTAGCTTATCTTCTGGGGTTTGTGTGTTGATGGTTATGGTTTGTATCCTGTTAATGCTGTGTGTTAAGGCCTGTAGCGTTGGTCCTATTTTTTCTTCTATGAACTTTATAGTTTTTGGCTTTATATTCAGGTCTTTGATCCATTTTGAATCGGTTTTTGTATATGGCATGAGGTATGGGTCCTATTTCATTTTTTTGCAGATGGATATCCAGTTTTGCCAGCACCATTTGTTCAAAAGACTGTCTTTTCCCCATTTGATGGACTTTGGGCCCTTGTCGAAGATCAGGTGACCGTAGGTGGATGGATTTACATCTGGGTTCTCAATTCTGTTCCATTGGTCAGTGTATCTGTTGTTGTACCCATACCAGGCTGTTTTGACTACTGTAGCTGTATAGCATGTTCTGAGGTCAGGTAGAGCAAGTCCTTCTACTTTATTCTTCTTCATTAGTGCTTTGCTTATCTAGGGATTCTTCCCTTTCCATACAAAGTTAACGATTAGTTTTTCCATCTCTTTAAAGAATGTTGTTGGTATTTGGATTGGGACTGT
The DNA here is from genome assembly GCA_030035585.1 of Dugong dugon. NCBI lineage: Eukaryota > Metazoa > Chordata > Mammalia > Sirenia > Dugongidae > Dugong > Dugong dugon. Next base: position 36,514,271 of record CM057471.1, on the reverse strand, counting down.
AGTATATTTGTAAATTTCTTTGGGTAGAATTGTCATTTTCACTATGTTGAGTCTGCCTATCCATGAGCATGGTATGTTTTTCCATTTATGTAGATCTCTTTGGGTTTCATGCAGTAGTGTTTTGTAGTTTTCTTTGTATAGGTCTTTTACATCCCTGGTTAGAGTTATTCCTAAGTATTTTATTTTTTTAGGGGCTATTATAAATGGTATTGTTTACCTGATTTCCTTTTTGTTGTTCTCTTTATTGGTGTATAGGAATCCAACTAATTTTTGTATGTTTATGTTATATCCTGCTATTCTGCTGAATCTTTCTATTAGTTCCAGTAGTTTTCTTATGGAGTCTTTAGGGCTTTCTGTGTATAGTGTCATATCATCCACAAACAGGGACAGTTTAACTTCTTCATTACCAGTTTGGATACCTGTATTTCTTTTTCTTGCCATATTGCTCTGGTTAGGACTTTTAGCACAATGTTAAATAGGAGTGGTGATAAAGGTCATCCTTGTCTTGTTCCTGTTCTCAGGGGGAATGTTTTCAGCCTCTCTCCATTAAGAATGATGTTGGCTGTCAGTTTTGCATAGATGCCCTTTGGTGTGTTGAGAAATTTCCCTTCTATACCTATTTGATTGAGAGTTTTTATCAGGAATGGGTGTTGGACTTTGTCGAATGCTTTTTCTGCATCAATTGAGATAATAATGTGAATCTTTTCTTTCCTTTCATTTATGTAGTGGATTACGTTGATTGACTTTCTAATGCTGACCTATCCTTGCACACCTGGTATGAATCCTACTTGGTCGTGGTGTATTATTTTTTTGATATGATGCTGAATTCTATTGGCTAGAATTTTGTTGAGAATTTTTTAATCTATAATCATGAGAGATATCAGTCTGTAATTTTCTTTTTTTGTGGTGTCTTTGCCTGGTTTAGGATCAGCGTTATGCTGGCTTCATAGAATGAATTTGGAAGTGTTGCTTCGTTTTCTATGTTCTGAAACAGTTTGAGTAGTACGGTATAAGCTCTTCTCTGAATGTTTGGTAGAATTCTCCAGTGAACCATCTGGGCCAGGGCTTTTTTTTGTTGGGATTTTTTTTTTTTTTTTTTAATTACCTTTTCAGTCTCTTCTCTTGTTACGGGTCTGTTCAGATTTTCAACATCACTTTGTGTTAGTTTGGGTAGGTAGTGTTTCTAGAAATTTATCCATTTCCTCCAGGTTTTCAAATTTGTTGGAGTATAGTTTTTCATAATACTCTGTTATGATCCTTTTTATTTCAGTTAGGTCTGTTGTAATGTCCCCCATATCATTTCTTATTTGGGTTATTTGCATCCTCTCCAGTTTTTCTTTTGTCAGTCTGGCCAGTGGTTTGTCGATTTTGTTGATTCTTTCAAAGAACCAACTTTTGGTTTTTTTGTTTCTTTCTATTGTTTTTCTATTCTCTATTCATTTATTTCTTCTCTGATCTGCATTATTTTCTTTCTTCTAGTGGCTGTGGGCTTGTTTTGCTGTTCTCTTTCTATTTGTTTGAGTTCTGTAGTTAATGTTTTGATTTTATCTCTTTCTTCTTTTTTGATGTGTGCAGCTATTGCTATAAATTGTCCTCTGAGGACTGCCTTTGTTGTGTCCCAGTTTTGTTGATTCTTTCTCTTGTTTTTCTATTCTCTGTTTCATTTATTTCTGCTCTGCTGTTTATTATTTCCTTTCTTCTAGTGGCTGTGTGCTTTTTTTGCTGTTCTCTATTTGTTTGAGTTCTGTAGTTAATATTTTGATTTTGTCCCTTTCTTCTTTTTTGATGTGTGCATCTATTGCTATAAATTGTTCTCTGAGGACTGCCTTTGCTGTGTCCCAAATGTTTTGGAATGATGTGTTTTCATTCTCGTTTGATTCCAGAAATTTTTTTATTTCATCTCTGATTTCTTTTATTACCAAGTGCTTTGTAAGAAGGGTATTATTCAGTTTCCATGTAATTGATTTTTTTTCCTTGCTTTTTCTGTTGTTAATTCCTACCTTGATGGCATTACGGTCAGAGAAGATACTTTGTATTATCTCAATGTTTTGGATTTTGTTAAGGATTGCTTTGTGGCCTAAGATGTGGTCTATTTTGGAGAACATTCCTGTGCATTAGAAAAGAATGTGTATTTTGCAGTTGTTGGGTGTAGTGTTCTATATATGTCTATGAGGTCAAGTTGGCTGATTGTGCCCTTTAGGTCTTCTGTCTCTTTATTGAATTTCTTTCTAGATGTTTTGTCCTTTACCAAGAGTGGTGTGTTGAATCTCCTACTATTATTGTGGAACTGTCAATTTCTCTTTTCAGGGCTGTCAGAGTTTGTTTTATGTATTTTGGAGCCCTGTCATTGGGTGCATAGATGTTTATTATTACTATGTCTTCATGATGTATGATCCCCTTAATCATTATATAGCGTCCTTCTTTGTCTTTTATGGTAGATTTTGTTTTTAAGTCTATTTTATCTGAGTTTATAAGTGCCACTCCTGCTCTTTTTCGGTAGTTGTTAGCTTGATATATTGTTTTCCAACCTTTGACTTTTAATAAATTCACATCTTTGTTTCTAAGGTGTGTCTCTTGTAGACAGCATATTGATGGATCCTGTTTTTTTTAATCCATTCTGTCACTTTCCGTCTCTTTATGGGTGCATTTAGGCCATTTACATTCAGTGTAATTATTGATAGGTGTGAGTTTATTGCTGTCATTTTGTAGTGCATTTTTGTGGTGCTGACGTTTTCTTTGTTCCTGTTATTCTCTTGTGCTGAATTCCTCTTGTTTGTGATTTAAATTTTTTTTTTTTGTAGGTTTTGTTTTTACTGAGACTTTATGTTTTTCTTCTTTATTTTGATGTGTAGGTTTAACTTTCTTTGTGGTTACCTTGAAATTTATCCTTATCTCCCTAGGTTTGAACCAGTCTATTATTACTTGGTATTGACTTGCCTTCCTCTCCATTAGAAGGTTCTATACCTACACTGTTTATTTCCTCTTTTATTGTTCTGATGTTGTTGTCATTTACAGATTAACCTCTCTGGTTCCCTGTTGTAATTCATTTGGTTTGGATAGTCCTTGAGAGTTCATTTCCCATGTTGGTATCTGGCTGGTACGATCCAGTATCCTAGATTCAGTCTGTGGTCTGATGTTGTTTGTTCTCAGATCGAAGGACTCCATTTAATAATTCTTATAAGTTTGGTGGTTTTTACATAGTCCCTTAATTTCTGTTTATCTGGAAATGTCCTAATTTCACCATCATATTTGAATGAGAGTTTTGCAGGATATATTATTCTTGGCTGGCAATTGTTTTCTTTCAAGGTTTTATATATTTCATCCCATTGCCTTCTTGCCTGCATGGTTTCTGCCAAATAATCCGAACTTAGTCCTATCGTTTCTCCTCTGTATGTTACTTTGTGTTTTTCTTGAGCTGCTCTCAGGATTCTTTGTCTTTGGTTTTAGCGAGTGTGATTATGATATACCTTGGTAATTTTCTTTTGGGTTCTATCCTATATGGGGTTCATTGAGCTTCTTGGATGGCCAGCTTTTCATCTTTCATGATATTGGGGAAGTTTTCTGTCAGCAATTCTTCAATGATCCTCTCTGTGTTTTCTGTTTCCTCCCCTTGTTCTGGAACTCCAATCACTCGAAAATTTTTGCTTTTGATTGTATCCCACATAATTCTCAGGGTTTCTTCATTTTTCCTTGTTCTTTTTTCTTGTTTTTCCTCAAACAGAGTGGTAGCCATGTGTTTGTCTTCAATTTCGCTGATCCTGTCTTCCATCGTTTCAAACCCGCTCCTCAGCCCTTCTATGACACTGTCCATTTCTGAAATCTTGTTGTTTATCTTTTGGATTTCTAATTGTTGTTGTTGTATGATTTCTAGCTGTGGATTTATTTTAGCATTTTATTCCTGTATTATCTTCCTGAATTCTTCCATTTTTTTGTCTGTATTTTCCATGAATTTGTCTTTTTTCCCTCATTTTTGTCTGTTTTTTGCTTCAATTCTTTGATAGCTCTGAATATTAGAGATTTAAATCCCCTATCAGTTAAGTCTGGTGCCTTTTCTTCTACTGGAAAGTCATCTGGAGTTTTACTTTGGATGCCTACTGGAACCATCCTGTCCTGTTTTTGTATATGTTTTGATATTGTCTGCTGTCTTCGGGACATTCAGTAATTATTTCCCTCATTTATTGATTGTAGATTTTGTGTGTTTCATCCTGCTTTTTTGTTTTATTTGGTTATGTCTGAGCAGGTGGGCTGTGCATTCTTTGTTATGTGCTCATCTGTATGCACAATACTTTTCACTTCCTTCTGCAATGGGCAGGGCCAGTCACTCAGGTATGGTACAGCAGGGCAGGTCCAGCTGAAGGGGAGTTGCTGGGGTGGGTTTCTGTGGCACGTACTAGGGGCAACAGGGAGGGCTGGGAATCAGTGCAGGGCAGGTTTTGGTAGGCCATGCCTGTGCTGCTTTGGGGTGTGATGTTCAGTGCACAGTGCAGGTAGGCAGGAAGGAAGGGGTATATTGTGATGTGTGGAGCTAAGATGTATATAGTAAAGAGGAGAGAGAGGAGATAGGAAAAGGAGCCAAAAACATTCAAACAAACAAAAAAAAAGTGCTAAGGAAGCTTGCCATTGGAGTGGAGAGATGAGAGACTGAGAAATTGAGGGAAAAAAATGAAAAAGGGTATAAGAAAAAATGAATAAATAAAAATTAGAAAAAAAGAAAGAAAAGCCCCCAGGGATACCACCAGTGTGGGTGCGAGGATTGGGGAAGTTGCTCCCAGGTCGTGAAGTACAGCTTGGCTAGAAGGGGTAGAGACGTCACACAGCACCAGGTATTCAGGAAACAGGAAGAGAAGCTAAATATAGAGAGAAAAGAAACTGAGAAATGAAGAAAGACAAAAAAGGAAAAAGAGACAGAAGAAAACAAAACAAAGAAACAAAAAATAAAACAAGTAAAAAGTAATGCCTTCAGGGATCCCACTGTGCGTATGTGTAGAATAAGGGAGTAACTCCCAAGCCATGCAGTATTGCCCGGCTAGAAGGGGATCCCAATCAAAACAGAACAAATCAGAGCAAAGAAACAAAACAAAAAAACAAAAAGCCCCAGAGATCCCACCATCATGGCAGCATGGGACGGGAAGCAGTTTCACAGTTCAGCGGTGTTTCACAGCCTTCAGGAAGAAGCAAATATGGCACATGTAGCCAGATATTTGAGAAAAAGGAGGGGGAAGTGGTGAGAGGTAAGGAAGAAATCAAAAGAAGCAGAAAAAAGCAACACCAGCAGGCAACAAATGGCTCTCAGGGAGCCGGCCAGTATGGGCAAGTGGAATCCAAGTGGCACAGGGGTGAAGCCAGTGCTTCCTGGCCAAGAGACTGTGCTCACAGGAAGCAAAGGAGGCCAAGTGGGGGTGAAGAAGGATAGGGGGTAAGAAAGCATATATTGCTGGTTACTGGTTGTTCTGTCTCCTGCTGGAAGCGCCATGAAGCTGCTTTCTCGTACCCCGTTTTCCAATCTCTGATAGGAGTCCAAGATGGTGGATCCGTGCTGCCTTAGCTGATAGCAGATCTCTGCATGCATCTCTCCAAGCTCTCTGTTCGCTGTCAGTTTCTTATTCCATTCAGTGCTTGAGTTCTTTATCTCTTCATTTGATGCTTAGCGTTTCAGGATTGATGTTTGTCTCTGACTTAGTTTTTCAGATATTTGCTGTGGAGGGACAGCGTGGCTTCTGTCTATAGTGCCATGTTGCCCAGAATGTGTCAATCCATCTTGTTGAGAGTCTTCCTATTTTTCTGTGACCCTTTACCTTATCACCTTCATGTGTCTGTCAGTTTGTCACACTGTGGGATAAAAACAATGCCAGAGATCACATGATAGAATTTTGCAAGACCAATGACTTCTTCATTGCAAATACCTTTTTTCAACAACATAAACATAAACAGCTACTATACACATGGACCTTACCAGATGGAATACACAGGAATCAGATTGACTATATCTGTGGAAAGAGACAATGGAAAAGTTCAATATCATCAGTCAGAACAAGGCCAGCGGCCGACTGCAGAACAGACCATCAATTGCTCGTATGCAAGTTCAAGTTGAAATTGAAGAAAATTAGAACAAATGCACAAGAGCCAAAGTACAACCTTGAGTATATCTCACCTGAATTCAGAGACCATCTCAAGAATAGATTTGATGCATTAAACACTAATGACAGAAGACCAGATGAGTTGTGAAATGACATCAAGGACTTCATATATGAAGAAAGCAAGAGGTCATTAAGAAGACCAGAAAAAAAGAAAAGACCAAAATGGATGTCAGAAGAGACTCTGAAACTTGCTTTTGAACTTACAGTAGCTAAAGCAAAAGGAAGAAATTATGAAGTAGAAGAACTGAACAGAAGATTTCAAAGCGCAGCTTGAGAAGACAAAGTAAAGTATTATAATGACACGTGCAAAGAGCTGGAGATAGAAAACCAAAAGGGAAGAACACGCTTGGCATTTCTCAAGCTGAAAGAACTGAAGAAAAAAATTCAAGGTTTGAGTTACAATAGTGAAGGATTCTTTGGGGAAAATATTAAATGACGCAGGAAGCATCAAAAGAAGATGAAAAGAATACAGAGTCATTATACGGAAAAGAATTTGTTGACGTTCAACCATTTCAGAAGGTAGCATATGATCAGGAACCGATGGTACTGAAGGAAGAAGTCCAAGCTGCACTGAAGGCCTCGGTGAAAAACAAGTCTCCAGGAATTGATGGAGTATCAACTGAGATGTTGATGAGACCTCCCCAAAAACATATGGTATTTTCTGCTTTCAGCCAGAATCCATCTGATATCAGCAATGATGTCCCTGGTTCCACGTCCTCTTCTGAATCCTGCCTGAGTTTCTGGCAGCTCCCTGTAGATATATTGCTGCAGCCGCTTTTGAAAGATTTTGAGCAAAATTTTACTTTCATGTTATAGTAATGATATTGTTCAATAATTTCTACATTCGGTTGGATCACCTTTCTTGGGAATAGGCATAAATATGGATCTCTTCCAGTCAGTTGGCCAGGTAACTGTCTTCCAGATTTCTTGGCATAGATGAGTGAGCACTTCCAGCACTGCATACGTTTGCCCAATGCAATATGTCCGCTACTAATAGACACCATTTATTCAATACCTCCTATATGGCAAGGTGCTTTGCTGACATTAACTTTAATATTCACAACAACCCAGCAAGAGACATAATAGCATTTGCATTTCACAGAAAAGGCAACTAAGATTCAGAGAGGTTAAGACTTGCCGAAGGTCACACAGCCAATGTTTAAACAATGCAGTTAGATGTTGACCACAGAGACTTAAACGTATTGGCTAGACTTCAAGGTGGGCAGGTAACATGGCACATGTTCTGTGGAGGTAGAGATGGTCTGGCACCATCACGAGAGGAAACTACCCAGGCAGGGCCATACAGAGCTCCCTGAGGAATGAAGGTGTTGCTACACAGCATCTTGCCTGTGTATAGGATTGGGCTACCCCAGGAATCCAGTGGTTTCTATCAGGGGAAATGTGGGTAGCAACGGAAAGAGTGTATTTAGTCTGTGGAAGTTAGTCTGTGTTTAAACGTGGATTGCTGTCTCAATCAGCATGTCCCCAAGCGCCCCCCCCCCCCCACCATCTAGGAATAATTCCAAATTCCAGAAATAAACAGCTGATTCCTATTAGTGTCTCCACCTTGGCGTTCATGAAAAAAACCCTTTTCACGGCAAGAAGGCCTCCCCAAAAGCCATTGTTCAACGATGAAACTATGACACAGTGTCCCTTAGATGGGAGCAGGAGTCCCAGTCTCGTGGCTAGTGCTCATTAAAGGGAAGTCATCTGACTCCTAAGGCGTGTCTCTCTAAGCACAAGTCCTGGGGTAGCCAAGGTTGAAGGTGTCAGCACAGCCCTGACTAGAGCCTGGGGGAGGGTAGGAGGACCAGGTGTTTCCAGCAGCCTACTGCCAAGTGTACATAAATGGGCTCCCTATTGAGTCTCTCCGTTAAAGTGACTGGAGGGTCTCATTAGCCTGTGCACACTAATGGCTTTCTTTAGGGGCAGCTAGGTCCTTGGGGAATGTAGAGGCTCAAGAGAAACTGGAAAAGCTGATGGAGTTTTCCAGGTTTCGTCACATGCATCTTGAATTTATCCCTCCCACCCGGTGCAATCCCAGCGGCCTTAAGTGCTTCTTTCTGTGTTCAGTTTTTCTGACAACAGGGCATTTTACTTCATTATTAAGAATGTGAACCCACGCATAAGTATGTTAAAGGGAGAACAGTGAATGCAGACGGGGAGTTTGGAAAGAATAACTCAACGCCTACAGCAAGGAAGCCAACAAAATGTGCAAACTTAAACAGAAAGAGTTTGGTCAGCAGTTTCTGTCACTGAAATATATCAAGCTGTCAGGGAGGCACACAGGCTTCCCACAAGTAGAGCCCTTAGGGCCCCTCTCAGTCTCCAGGCCCCACCCCCTTCTCCTTTTTTCTTTCCACCAGCCCCAAGGAAGTTTTAAAGAGCCACTCCTTTTAAAGCACTACTTCCTTTCCAAGGTTCCCTTCCTTTTAATACTGAGGGTGGAGTTCAGCATCTTGGCCTCCTTCCAAAAGAGCCCTTCAGCACCCTGGCCTGAACACCATTTAAATTGCAAAATAGGATATTGCTGCAGAATTTTCCTCTGGCTTAATTATAAAGCCAGATCCATCTGTTTATTTTAGATGGTTTCTCCCTCTTCAGTTGTAAGGTAAAACTCCAAGATGTCTCTGGGACGACACAGGTGGGGTGTGGTGGGCTTAGCCTCGAAGTGTGTAGGTATCTCACTGGCACAAGCTGGTGAGGGAGGGGTATGTGTGTGTCTGGAGAGGGTGTTGGTGGTATTGGGGGATAGAGAGTTAGGGGGTAAGGCAGCCAGCCCAGCAGGGCAGCTGGAATCCAAAGGACAAATAACACTTGAATTCGTTTGGGACAGCATCATTGTCCTGGGTCATCTATCTATAGATAATATTCATCTATAGATTAATTCAGGGCAAGACCACAGCCTGAGATGGAAGTATGAGTGGGAAGGAGGACCATACTGGGGGAAGAAGCCAATTGAGGTTTGGGAGGAGTTAGAAACAGGGCTTTTTTCTTCAGCAGATAGTCACTGAGCACCTACCACATGTCTGGCCATATAGAGGCTTCCATACCTGCTCTCATTTAGTCTTGTAACTACTCCAAGAGATTGGTAGCACTGGAGGCTGAGGTTCTGAGAGATTAAATTGCTTGCCCAAGATGACATAGCTCTGTAAGAGGTAGGATTGGGATTTTAACCCAGGACCTCTGATCCAAACGCAGGGCTCTATCCACCAGGCTGTACTGCTTTTCTCTTAGCTGCAGTGGGTCTCACATAGCTACTCCTTAATTTCATATAAATAGTATAAATCTACTTTGTTGGTTATCTATATAGTGTCTTACTTGTATCTTCTTTTTCTGCCACTTTTAGGAGGCTACAAATCCATGAAGGAGCCCTGGTGGTGCAGTGGTTAAGCACTCAGCTGCTAACCGAAAGGTTGGTGGTTTGAGCCCATCAGCAGTTCCACAGAAGAAAAGACCTGGTGATCTGCTCTCATAAAGATTACAGCCTAGGAAACCCTATGGGGCAGTTCTACTCTGTCCTATAGGGTCACTGTCTTAGGCTGGGTTCTCTAGAGAAGCAAAACTAGTGAAATACATGTATATAAAACCAGTGAAATATGTATATGTAGACAGAGAGAGAGAGAAAGATAGAAAGAGAGAGAGAGATTTATCTCAACTCAAGGAAATGGCTCACATGATTGTAGAGGCCGGCAAGTCCCAGGTCCACGGGTCAGGCGTCAGGCTGGAGGCTTCTTCTGACTCACATAGCTGCAGGGCCTGATGAACCCAAGATTGGCAGGTCAGACGGCAGGCTGCTGGCTCAAAGGCTGTGGAGGCTGATGAATTCCAAGATCGACTGGCTCAAGTCCCAAGAACTGAAGGTCAGATGATAATGAGCCAGATGCAGGATCCAGAGTGAGAGCCTTGCTGGAACATATGTTTATATACTGGAGGCAGGCTGCACCCCCAAGGAAACTCCCTTTGAACTGATAGGCTGCTCATAGCAGATCTCATCACGAAGTTGATTACATCATTACATAACTGCCAAATTACATCATGACATAACTGCCAAACTACATGATAACTGCCAAATCACTGAGAATCATGGCCCAGCCATGATTAAATTGACACACAACCTTATTCATCCAATTACTATGAGTCAGAGTCAACTCAACAACAACAACAACAAGAAGAACACAAATCCAGGCGATTTATTCCTTCAGAAAGAAAGTGGCAATACCCAAGACTGCCTAAGCAAAATTCCTAATGTCTTCTTAGGATGTCTGTGAGTCATTGGTTACTCAATTTATAGAGTACTCTTAACAAGAGCCCTAGCCATTTCCATTCTCTGATAAGTTACTAAGTGTGAATTTTCAGTTTCCATGCTCCTTGTTTTTTTACGACGCAAGTTATTCTCTATTTCAAGCCCCAGTTTGCCTCCTGGCAGAAAATTTAATCTTAGTTAATTTCAGGTAAAGTCATTCATTTCAGGCTTATACTTGAGCTAATTCAAGATTCTGTCCTCCATGATCACCAACCCCACTCCACTCCTGATTCCAGGTTTAGCATCTAAGATCCAGGGTCATTGGCACTTCCCATACTGATATCTACTGAGAGGAACAAGACTCCTTCTTGTCCTCAGGCATTGCCATATTTGCATAGAGACATCTACTGCGGCACCAAGTTTCTAACTGGTCTTTAGCCATGTAATGCTCTCCACTTTTGATATGGTGTCCCTTCATCAGGACTGCAATACCACTCTAGGTTGGCTTTCTCTTTTTCCCAGTGAAATTTCCCCACACTCCTCTTGGGAGTAAAGAAGGTTTACTGCTTCCCACACTTTTCTAAGCAGGGGGAAACTTAGTTGGGGGGTATTTTAGGTCTTCTCTGCTTCAACCCCATCTGCAGCCATCTTTGCCCAATTGCTGCCATGTTGTGGTGGGGCAGGATATTCTATGAGCTTGACACCACTCAAAGTCCAGTTGGGATGCAGGACAGATATTTATTCTCTTCTTAGGCTCCCATTCTTATTTGGGGCTCTGCTACTTATCCATTTAAAGCAAATCTTGGGGGAGTGGGAAGCACGTTGTAGCTCAAGGACCCTTTTCAGATACCATCACCAGCCTCTCTCTTGCTTCCCTTCTAACTCTTTTCTCCAGCCCAGGTCAGAGAAACTTTTTGACCCTCTCTCAGCCATCAGAGGGAAAAAGCTGGCTCTGCAAATGTTCTTTCCAAGGAATCATGGCTAATGTCAATCCCTTCTCTTGACAACGCAGCCCAGTGAGTGAAAGGGGAAACGGTGACAGATTAGAATGAAGTGTAGTTGCAGGGTGGTAAAGGATAATGGTTGAAATTCAAAAAAATTATCCTGTCCCAGTGAAATAGTTTAAGCAAATGAAATAATAATAGCAAATACTTTTATAGTGCATACCATGTGCAAGGTACAGGGTGCTGCCCATAAGCAACTCATTTATTTTTTATGCATCCTATTTATTCCTCATATTATTATTACCATTTCCATTTTACTAATGAGAAAATTGAGACAAAAAGAGGTTAAATAACTGAGGTCACACAGATAGCAACTGTTAGAGTTAGGAGTCAAAGCCAGCCACTCTGCTTCCAGTGTCTAGACTCTTAACCACAATATAGCTCCACTGCTTACATATGTAAATGGTGGTATATTCTTTCTTTAGGCTTGGTCTGGGGTTGGTTCCAATTTTACAGTGCCCTGGGGATTGGGAAAGGAAGAGAATGGCATAGTTTCCACTGAAACCTTCTGTTTTCTAATTTTTCACCCTTCTTCCCTCCTTCAAAAACAGTTCAGCACCAAGTCCTTTGTTGTGGAGCCTGTTCTCTACCCACATTGGTCTTGTAATCATTTGTCCAATCTGGTAAAAAGGAAAAAAAAGAAGGATGCCTCGGAATGAAGGTGGGTGTGTGTGTTGGTAGAGCATTCCAGGCAGGTGGAACCATGAATGTAATGGACCTATTCTTGGGATCTGAAGGAACTATCCATTTCATGGGTACTGTGTTCTATATAATACACTGAGCACATTGTAGAAACTCAATAATACAAACTAAAGTTAGTAACTTCATTCTTAAAAAAAACAAACATTACGAACAAAAACATTTTGTCAAAATCATTTTTCTGCACCTATCGGATATTTTAGGAGGCAAGTGAGCACAATGACTCTTATATGACACTTTCCCTTGTGCAAATTCCTCTTCCACTTTCTCCCCAAGGACCCAACAAAATCCTCTTTTCTTTCTAATACATGAAATAGAGTAATTGTTGGTGACATTTTGCAATATGGTATGACAACTGGTGAGTTTGGGAAGTGATGATGTGATAGAATTAGGTGAAACTGCTGAAATTCTTATTTTTCCCTTTTGGCACTCTGCCAACATTTTGTTTTCTATGATTCTGCCGAAGTAATACGAAACAAAATTGGACTTTTCCATCTACTGGGGAAATTGCAACTTATGTTTATCTAGTAGTTATGATTTGTAAAACATTTTCTCAGAGGTCAGAAGAAATTTTGACACTTCGTTGGAATTCTTGAAAAAGCACTTGAATTTTAGGGCAATGCAAGTGGTATGTAAACAGCTTATAGGACATCTGGTAGAGGGGAGTTCTCAGAAAGTGGAGGATCTGGGGAAACTGGAGTGGTTAACAGTAACAGAGAGATTGGAGCCCACACAGCAATAGTGGTAATTAAGCAGCTATAATACTGCTGCCCAAACACTTGCCCACATCTTTGGAGGTATGGATTGATCTGAGCGTTGAGAACATTCAAGTACGAGAAACATTCAACTCCAGGCTTAACCTCTTAATACAAGCCCCAGTTCCATGAGTCCCACTCAGACCAATTGCCAGCACCTCAAAAGCCCTTAAAGGCTTCTTCGTCTTAATGTCACCAATTCTTCCCTCACGCCAGGCACCCATTAATGACTCAAATCTCCAGCAAAGTCAGACCAATTTTTTCTTCTCTCCAGGAAAGGATCAGCTAGAACCATCCTACCCTCCTCTATCTCACTTTCACGCCAGCCTCTAAATCTGTGGGCAGTTTGATAATAATCTCAGGGACCACCTGGAGAGAAAAGGCCACCTGGGGAAACTAGAATCTGGCCTGTCTTCCTGCAGCAGTCAGTCCTGTGGCTGTGGGCATAGAGATAAGAGAGGGTCTAAGTTTCCCTACAGAGGGCTAGGAAGGCTTTCATTAGAGACACACTGGCTGAGCCAAGGAACAGTATTCTCTGCTGAGCTGACAGCTGGGCACCCCAGGGAAGTCCATGGCAAGACTCCTCAGGAAACAGAAGAGGAACAGGTTTGAGAGGCTGGATGATTTTTGTGGGTACTGGCTGGGAGTCATCTTCTTTAATAACGTTTTTCTGATCATAAAAATAAAACGTTTCATGCCTAGTCAATACCCAGATATGGACAGAGGCTCTTAAACTAAGATCTCCAACATTTTACACAAAGCTCTCAATCTCTGTCTGTGTGCATATAAGCATTTTTCAGAAAAGAGAATCCATAGCTTCTGTTGGATTCTCAAAGCAGTCTGTAACACCTCCCCCTACACACACCAAAGTTAAAAACCAATGACTTAAAGATATCATAGAATTTTGAGCTTAAAGGGATCTTGAAGAGTATTTAGTTCTTTTTTTTGCTCCCCTTTTGATTTTTCTGATAAAAAAGTTTGGGTCTGATTAACATGAAATATTTCATAATTATCAAAGTCCTCCAGGCCATTTCTCTTTTGAAACACCTTCCAGATGGGTCTTGGAAAATGCATCATGATGACACCAAGTAGGGCCGTGAATAGTGGGATGATCATGTACCCATATGTGCCAGGAGACTGGATGAGGGGGTGGTAAGCACACTCCTGTCCTCTGGTTTAAGTTTATGTCTCACTTGAAGCACAAAGAGAGAACCCCAAACTCCCTCCATTTCAGAGGGAACTGGTGAAATTCATTCTCATTAGAAGAACTGGCATGGTCGCACCAGATGACTTCACTGTGATAATTCTCACGGTCCATCTTTTCCCTGAACATTTACACATTTATTTCTTTACTTTTCTGCTTAAAGCATATTAAAGATGCATAATTCAAGATGATTATGGTTTGGAAAACTCCATTTGTTCAACATAAATATTGAAAAAGAAATCAGCTTGACACTTGGCAGCCTTCCCTGCAGCTGGGTTCACTCTTCCAAAGTCAAATGTTTTAATTCAGTGCATGTGAGATATGTATGAAAAACAGGGTGAGAAAATCACAGAATTCCAGTTTCCACATAAAATTTCTCTGGAGTAAGACAAGAAGCAGAAAAATAGTTAGTTGATTCTTTCAATGAGTAAGTTAGAAATTAGATCTTTTTATTTAAAAGTAGAGTAGAAGGACTTTGGCAACTATTGGCTGTAAGGGTTGGGGGTGGGGGGTGAGAAGTTAAGGATAATTCCCAATTTGGATAACAGGGCACACAGAAGGAAGAACTTCTGGGATAAATAGATGAGACTCATTTTGGATATATTGCATTTGTACCCAGGCAGAAAATTTGGTGTGCAGTTTTGATATGAAGGTCTGGAACTCCTAGGAGAGGGTCGGATTGGAGATACGACTTGGGAGTCATCATTATACACCTCACAGAAGTTAGAGAAGAGGGTCTCAAAAAGGAGAACAGACAACAAAGCCAAATATCTCAGAGAGGTCAAGTACAAAAAACTGACTGTCCACTGGCTTTGACAATGAAAAGTCATTGATGACTTTAGGACAAGTAGTTTCTTTGGATTTGTAGAGGCAAAAGTCAAATCACATTTGATGGAGGATTAGATGGATAGCAAAGAGGTGACAAAGCTGAATGGGACCATTCCAGAAGCCTACATACGAAGGAAAAATATAGGGTGATAGCTGAAGGAGAAATGCAGGATGGGGGAGTTTTATTATTTTTTAGGTTTGAAGAGACTTGAGCATGATTAGGTGATGGAGAGAAGAAGCCAGAAAGAGGGAGAAGTTGAAGAAACAGGAGAACAAATGGATCATTGATGGAACAAATTCCCAGATGGAGATGAGAAAGAGTGAATTCAAGAGCACTGGGATGATACTGGAACCCTGGTGGCACAGTGGTTAAGAGCTTGGCTGCTAACCAAAAGGTCAGCAGTTAGAATCCACCAGTTGCTCCTTGGAAACACTATGGGGCGCTTCTACTCTGTCTTATAGGGTTGCTATAAGTCAAAATTGGCTTGACGGCAACAGGTTTGGTATGGGATCGGGAGTGATACTAGGGAGTCTTGGTGGTGCGGTGTTTAAGTGCTCATCTGAAAACTGAAAGGTCCACAGTTCAAACCCACAGCCACTCTGCCAGAGAAAGATGTGGCAGTCTGCTTCTGCAAAGATTAAACAAACAAAAAACCATTGCCATCAAGTCTATTCATAGCGATCTTATAGGACACAGTAGAACCACCCCATATGATTTCCAAAGAGCATCTGGTGTGTTCAGACTGCTGAACTTTTGGTTAGGAGGCAAGCTTTGAACCACTGTACCACCAGGGCTCCCCGCAAAAGTTACAGCCTTGGAAACCATATGGGGCAATTCTACTCTGCCCTATAGGGTTGCTATGAGTCAGAATCAACTCAAAGGCAACTGGTTTGGTTTGGTTTTGGGAGTGATACTGGCCGTGAAACATCCATCCTCAAGACATCAGGAAAGGAAGGATACGAGTGCAGATAAATCTGTGAGTTGAGGCGGGGAACTGTCATAGTCATCCAGTGCTGTTACAACAGAAGTACCACAAGTGGATGACTTTGACAAAGAGAAACTTATTCTCTCACAGTCTAGGAGACTAGAAGTCCAAGTTCAGGGTATCAGCTCCAGGGGAAGGCTTCTCTCTCTGTCTGCTCTGGAGGAAGGCTCTTGTCATCACTCTTCTCCTGGACTAGGAGCTTCTCAGTGCAGGAACCCTGGATGCAAAGAATACGCTCTTCTCCTGACACTACTTTCTTGGTAGTATGAAGTGCCCTTGTCTCTCTGCTCACTTCTCTCTTTTATATCTCAAAAGAGATCAGCTTAAGACACCACCTAATCTTGTAGATTCAATCCTGCTTTATTAACATAACTGCCACTAATTCCACCTCATTAACATCATAGAGGCAGGATTTAAAACACATAGGAAAATCAAATCAGATGATAAAATGGTGGAAAATCACCCAATACAGGGAATCGTGGACTAGCCAAGTTGACAGACATTTTTGGGGGACACAATTCAATCTACTGCAGGAATTAAGGAGTTCATGCCTACTACTCTCAATTTTATCAGTGAATAAATGTGGGAGTACTTGAGGTGGGATGGGGGGAATGAGAAGAGTGGCAAAATTTGGACCTGTCTTGGAGAAGAAGGAAAAAGAAAACTAACCAGGTACACAGCAAAAGATGGCTAGAAGCACAGATAGCCCAGATCAGAATGGAAATCCTAAAAGTCTAGTAGCACCAGTCCACCCAGCTATGTGTATTTCTCTAGTGCTTAACTGCCAGTGTATAGAATTGGAGAAGGCCAATGTGTTTGAGTTGATTCAAGGCTGGGGATTTATAAGACAGGAGTAATAGAAGGACTTAGGGATATGGAAGCTAGGTTTCCTAGGTAGAGAATAGTTGAAGTAAGTAATGGACCATGGGATGTGGGCAGCAAAGGGAAGAAGGAGAAGCAAGAAAGGACTGATACAAAATGAAGGACTGAGATAAAATGGAGTGCTCAAGTTGCTGTATGTCTTATCAAGATTAAAGAACAGGTAGGGTCTGAGTAAGAGCCCTGGTCGCACAGTGGTTAAGAGCTTAACTAGCCACTCCTTGGAACATTATGCGGCAGTTCTACTATGTCCTATAGGGTCGCTATGAGTTGGAATCGACTAGATAGCAATGGGTTTGATTTGGGTTTTGGTTTAGGGTCAGAGTAGGGCTGGAAAGTTCTGGAAAGACAGGATACTGTGGTCAGAGAATGCCTAAATTAATGTGTCTTCCAAAACACTTTATCTCGAATTCCACTTTGTGCTGTAAATATTAAAAATGCATCACAAATGAAAGTGCAAATATTGTTATTTTGTATTAATTTGTGTCCTTAGCTCCCTTCCATATAATCCCAAACTCTTCATTAAAATAGGAAAATGTGGATCAGGTCTTAAGAGTATTATTTTTCTAATGCTTTGTCTACGTTACATACAAAATGATATTATTATTACTGTTATTATTTTAAGTATAAGCTCATGGAGAAAGAATCCAGTGTATTCTATTTCAGCAGTTCTAGCAGCTGTTACAAGCTTTTAGCAAAACTTCAATACATCTGCTTTCTCTAGCTTTGTCCTTTCCTCTAAATTTAAGTTGATTATAGGAAAAATTTAACCTATAAACCTCAAGAGGGCAGATCACATCAATACAGCCCACATGACAAGTGACTAATGGTAACAAAGTGGACCCAAGGGATGATGGAGAATGTTAGGGAAGCTGTGCTCACTGTTGTGACCTAGATTAGAAACTGAGCCTGAAACCCAGTCAGGTATGCCTGGGTTAGATGTGCCTTGCATTCAGGGCTCTGAACAAGTTTGAACCCCTGCTGAGACTTTGCATTTCTACTCCATATATACTGAATCAGAATCTACAGTTTAACAAGATCACCAGGTGATTCTTTTTTTTTAATTGTTGTGCCTTAAGTGAAAGTTTACAATTCAACTTAGCCTCTCATACAAAAATTTATACATACATTGTTATGTGACCCTAGTTGCTCCCCCTGTAATGTGACAGCACACTCCTCGTTTCCACTCCTGATGTCCCGTGTCCATTAAATCAGCTCCTGACCCTCTCTGCCTTCTCATCTTGCCTCTGGACAGGAGCTGCCCATTTAGTCTCATGTATCTACTTGAGCTAAGAAGCACTCTCTTCACGAGTATCATTTTATGTCCCATACTCCAGTCTAATCTTTGTCTGAAGAGCTGGCCTTGGGAATGGTTTTAGTTTTGAGCTAACAGAGTCTGGGGGCCATGTCTTCCGGGGTCCCTCCATTCTCGATCAAACCATTAAGTCTGGTCTTTTTACTAGAATTTTAGTTCTGCAACCCACTTGTCTCCTGCTCCATCAGGGTCTCTCTGTTGTGTTCTCTGTCAGGGCAGTCATTGTGGTAGCCAGGCACCATCTGGTTGTTCTGGTCTCAGGCTGATGAAATCTCTGGTTTATGTGGCCCTTTCTGTCTCTTGAACTAATACTTTCCTTGTGTCTACGGTGTTCTTCATTCTCCTTTACTCCAGGTGGGTTGGGACCAATTGTTGCATCTTAGATGGCCGCTTGCTGGCTTTTAAGACCCCAGATGCCACTCACCAAAGTGGGATGCAGAACATTTTCTTAATAAACTTTGTTATGCCAATTGACCTAGATGTCCCCTGAAACCATGGTCCCCAGACCCCAGCCCCTGCTACTCTGTCCCTCAAAGTGTTTGATTGTATTCAGGAAACTTCTTAGCTTTTGGTTTAGTCCAGTTGTGCTGACTTCCCCTGTAGCGTGTGCTGTCCTTCCCTTCACCTAAGATAATTCTTGTCTACTATCTAGTGAATATCCCTCTTCCTCCCTCCCTACACTCATAACCATCAAAGAATGTTTTCTTCTGTGTTTAAACCTTTTCTTAAGTTCTTATAATTGTGGTCTTATACAATATTTGTTCTTTTGTGACTGACTAAATTCACTCAGCATAATACCTTCCAGATTCCTCCATGTTATGTTTCTTGGATTCATCATTGTTCTTTATCATTGTGTAGTATTCCATTGTGTGAACATACTATAATTTGTTTATCCATTCATCTGCTGATGGGCACCTAGGTTGTTTCCATCTTTTTGCTATCATGAACAGTGCTGCAATGAACACTGGTGTGCATATATCTAACCATGTGATGGCTCATATTTCTCTAGGATATATTCCAGGGAGCGAGATTGCTGGATCATATGGTACTTCTATTTCTAGCTTTTTAAGGAAGCACCAAATCAAGTGGTTGTACCATTTTACATTCCCACCAACAGTGTATAAATATTCCCGTCTCTCCACACCTCTCCAACATTTATTATTTTGTGTTTTTTGGATTAATGCTAGCCTTGTTGGGGTGAGATGGTGTCTCATTGTAGTTTTGATTTGCATTTCTCTAATGGCTAATGATTGTGAGCATTTCCTCATGTGTCTGTTAGCCGTCTGAATGTCTTCTTTGGCGAAGTGCCTGTTCATATCCTTTGCCTATTTTTTAATTGGGTTGTTTGTCTTTTTGTTGTTGAGGTTTTGCAGTATCCTAGATTTTAGAGATTAGACGCTCATCAGATTTGTCGTAGCCAAAAATTTTTCCCAGTCTGTAGGTTGTCTTCTTACTCTTTTAGTGAAGTCTTTTGATGAGCATAAGTGGTTGACTTTTAGGAGCTCCCAGTAATCTAGTTTCTCTTCTGGTGTTTGTGCATTGTTACTTATGGTTTGTATTGTGTTTATGCCATGTATTAGGGCTCCTAGC
The DNA here is from genome assembly GCA_030035585.1 of Dugong dugon. Lineage (NCBI taxonomy): Eukaryota > Metazoa > Chordata > Mammalia > Sirenia > Dugongidae > Dugong > Dugong dugon. Next base: position 36,494,628 of record CM057471.1, on the reverse strand, counting down.
ATTGTCCCTATTTTTTCTTCTATGATCTTTATCATTTTAGATTTTATATTTAGGTCTTTGATCCATTTTGAGCTAGTTTTTGTGCATGGTGTGAGGTATGGGTCTTGTTTCAGTTTTTTGCAGATGGATATCCAGTTATGCCAGCACCATTTGTTAAAGAGACTGTCTTTTCCCCAGTTAACAGACTTTGGGCCTTTGTCAAATATCAGCTGCTCATAGATGGATGAATTTAGGTCTGGATTCTCAATTCTGTTCCATTGGTCTATGTATCTGTTGTTGTACCAGTACTAGGCTGTTTTGACTACTGTGGCAGTATAATAGGTTCTAAAATCAGGTATTGTGAGGCCTCCCACTTTGTTCTTCTTCAGTAATGCTTTACTTCTCTGGGGCCTCTTCCCTTCCCATATGAAGTTGGTGATTTGTTTCTCCGTCTCATTAAAAAATGCCGTTGGAATTTGCACTGGGATTGCATTGTATCTGTAGATACTTCGGGTAGAACTGACATTTTCCCCAGGTGATTCTTATGCATAATAAATTTTGAGAACCACTGCTCTACTAGTGTTTCTCAGACCTGGTCCCTAACCAGCATCACCTGGAAACTTGTTAGAAATGCAAATTCTCAGCAGGAGTTCGAACTGGCACTAACCTATTCAAAGCCCTGCTTGCATCTAAATAAGTAAAGTACAGGTCACTCACATTGCATTTAAGGTTGCTTCCCCTGTACTTTTAGAAGAGAGGTTAAGAATTAAGTGTATGCACAACTTGAACATAGCTCAGTAGGAACACAAATATTTTATGTGTTATGCCTCATTTTGCGAAAATACATGTTTAGCAATTATATTAGTTGAAACTGCAAATAGAATTAGAAGTAATGGATTAGAATCCAATTTGCAGAGGAGACTAAGAGATTTTATTAGTTGGTAGGACTAGGATGCTTCTCAAGAATCCTATTCAATTGTCTTATAACTGGACAAAAGTAAGATGGGGTTGACACTATGTAGGAATCCCTGGATAGTGCAAATGGTTAAGAACACGACTGCTAGTGGAAAGGCTGGCAGTTCAAACTCACCCAGAAGTGCCTCAAAACTTAGTCCTGGCGATCTACTTCTAAAAGGTCACATCCTTGAAAACCTAATGGGGCAGTTTTACCCTACCCACTTAGAGTCACCATGAGTAGAAATCAACTCAACAACAACATCGGCCACCAGAGTCTAGAAAAAAAAGAGCAAGGATTTATCACTGGGTCACCACACAAAGGATACTAAGATAAGCCAACAAGAAGATTCTTGTCCCTTTGCCAAGTTTTTCCTATAAGATTAAAAACAGGGATGGTGTCTTGTCCATAGGAAGTGCTTAGTTAAACGGCAGGTCCTTTCTCTCTCCCTTTCCTTGGGTGGACATTGTGCATCTGGTTGCCGCATCTCGTGACTTTAAGGTAATCTAATTCCCACATTTTTAGTTCATGCTCATCAAACCACCTGCTAATGGTAATTTGCCTTCCTATCTAGAGGTTTCTAAAAAAGAGCAACTCCCTTGCATGCTGACTCGAATATTCCAGTTTGCTTAGCAGTTTTGTCTTTCCTTGTAATTAATGAAATAACATTCTAGTTTGTTTACCAGTCTCTTGTGGGATGGCTAATTCGGGCGAGTTACTGCCCCTGACTCTAATGAATTTGGGAAGGAAAATGTAAATTTCTCCACCTTGAAAGAGCAGGCCTGGATTCCACAAAAGCACTGCCACTCAGTCTTTGATATTTTTTTCTGTTTCAACAAATGCCATAGATGCCTTCTCATATCATACATTGTTACTCCTTATCCTGGTTTCAGTGCCTACTGTTCCATTAATTTACCTATAATTCTAGTACCTTCCCAGCTAGATGAGGCACCCTTTTTGAGGTAGCGGGGCTCAAGCTTTAGCATGTATCAGTCTCATCCAGAATGCTTGTGAAAATGCATATTCTAGAGCTTCTCCATAGAGGTCCTGCCTCAGTAGATCCAGGTAGGACCAGGAATCTACGTTTTTAGAAACGGCTTTAGACTGCAGTGCTAGCTATTTTTTGACTATGGGTTCTAGCAAGGGGTATTTTCCCATTCCTGAGAGCCATGGGTCCCCCCTTTAACCCACCAGGGGTGAAGTTTGGTGCATCCAGAGGAGGGGAAGTGGGAGAAAATGAAGCGGTATGGAGTGACAAAGGGGAGAAAGAAATTACGGTGGTGCTGGGAAGGAGCTGGAAGGCTTTCCACAGGGACTCGAGTTGTTGGCCTAAGGGACTGGTTCTGGCCATGGAGCAAGACTATTTGGTCTGCCTGACAAGTTGGCTCTGTTGTCACACTTCCTCACGTGGAAGAAGATTTCAGTATTAAAGGGATGATTAATTTGTCAAAAGCTTCTTTGACAAAGGGTGAAGCCTCCCCTCCCTGCCCCTGCCCCAAGCTGCCTCAAATAATGGCTGCAGCATGTTGTTGTTAGGTGCCGTCGAGTTGATTCTGACTCATAGCGACCTTATGTACAACAGAATGAAACACTGTGCAGTCCTGCACCATCCTCATGATCGTTGTTATGTTTGAGCCTGCTGTTGCAGCCACTGTGTCAATCCATCTCATTGAGGGTCTTCCTCTTTTTTGGTTACCCTCTACTTTACCAAGCAGGATGTCCTTCTCCAGGGACTGATCCCTCCTGATAACATGTCCTAAGTATGTGAGAAGTGCTGAAAATGTATATATGGCAATAGGGCTTATTTCTCTTGTCCTAGAGGCCAACAATATTGGAAGTTCTCAACCACATTTAATGTACCTTTATCAGTTGGCACAGGCATCCTTATCTAGCGAATCGTAGAATGCTAGAACTGGGTCTAATTCACAGACTCTGGGTGAGCCCCCCTTGTTTTACAAATACAGAAACCCAGGCAGAGGGAGGATGTGTGATTCACCAATGTCTAACAGCCTTAGAGGAACAGCTGGAACCAGCAGTAGGTCTTCTGACAGGAGGACAGAGTTTCCTGCCACCTGTTCCCAAACCACAACCTCCGTTTGTCCAGCTCCCCAAGTACCTTCTGAATCAGCACAGAAAAAAAGCGTTAGATAGATTGATAACCGTTTGAATATATTTAATTATACAGGTGGCAGCCATTATTAGATGATTTGCATTTTGATTTTGTACATTTAACTCTAAATAATTCCTCATTATCTTAAGCAAAAAGTTTTTTGTCCTAAGTTAGCATTCTTCCTAAACTAAGTACAATCGCCATCTAGTGGCTCAGAAATGGCAATAACACTTTCGGTAAAAGCTTTGTATGTAGGCCAAATGGAATCAGAGAATTTTTACCACCAGGAAGAGAATCATCATTCAACTTCCTTATATTAAAAGTGAGTGAAATGAGGCTAGGGTGGAGGAGACATGACTTTATGAAGGCCTCACAGTGGGTCAGAGGGGCTAGAAGGAGTCCTTGCCCACACTGAGTGCACTACATAGAGGGCGAGAGGTGTCCTGTGCACCCGGGACTCCTGAATGCCTGGCCCAGTGCCTGATGCACAGTGGTGCCCAATGTACATGTGATGGTGAATGGGTCCTCTGTGGCCATCTCTCCAGCCTCCATTGTCAGAAGTTAATTGCCACCAGGCTAAAGCAGTTCTCCACACAAAGGAGGCTCCATCCACGTGGCGTTGATGACTGGATGGACACCCGCTCTGATGGCGTGGACTGAACAGTGTGCTGTGGCTTCCAGCTGGCAGGGGACGCCTTCTCCTTCACACGTCTCCTCACCTTCAGCCACATGCTTCTGCACCCTTTCTGTGTATCCCTTGCCCAGGATACTTTCTGTATTCAGAGTGCATTTCCTGACAGGTAGCAGATCTAAGCATCCCCAGCCAAAAGGGGTTGTGGGAGCATGCAGGGCCTCATCCTCTTCTATTTATAACGTGTCAGGCAGACCTAGAGAGGGGTTCCAGACAGAGCTCAGGAAGCACCAGCCCCACAGAAAGAAGCCTGCTGTAGGAGGATGGAGGTTGTTTGGGAATAGGCAAGGGCTTTGAAAGGCTGCAGAAGGCCAGGGTGCCAGGGTGACAGACAGTGGGTGGCAGTTTTCTTTGTATTCAAAATAGGCTGAGGTTTTTCTTTTTTCACTGAAATCCCCTGGAAGAAAATGGGGACAGAAAGAATGGCAGGCAGAGGCACTCCCTGTGGGAAGGTTTCTTGGCCTAGGGTTTATGGATGGGCCTCTAAGAGGGTGGAGGTTCTGAAGACCCTGAAATTGCACATGCTAATTCTGTGTCTGTATATGTTTTTCTAGACGAAGATCTCTAGCTTTTATCAGCTCCTCAAATGAGTCATTGACCCAAACATGTCAAGAACCAGTGGTGGAAAGATCAAACCCATCTCCAAACTCTTTGGAACAACCAATTTTTTGTCTCATTCTAGAAGAGAAGATTCAGCCGCAGTTGTCATTTTGTCTTACGACCATTATCATCCACACATGATGTCATTTTAAAAAGGGTGTGTGCTCATAGAAAACAAGCATATAAGTAAAATTCTCCTTTCTGTTATAGTGGGTACATATCTAAGTCCAAAACTGAGGCATGCAGAAAATACAGCTTTTACTTTTCAATAATTCAAATTAATTTCTCTTTTGAGCCTGCATTCCATGCATGTGGCAGAGACTTAATCTCTATATTAGGGAATTTCCATTCCTCTCTTGACCCCTGGGCATTGTTTTGAGGTGGTGCAAATGGTTATTGTGCTGAGCTGCTAAACAAAAGGTTGGAGGTTTGAGTCTATCCAGAGGTCCTGAGGAAGGAAGGCCTGGCAATCTACTTCCAAAAACCAGCCATTGAAAACTCTGTGGAATACAGTTTTTCTCTAACACATGTAGAGTTGTGATGAGTAGGAATCGACTCCATGAGAACTGTTTTTTTTACCTAGGACCAAGAGGCGTGCTGTCCCTCTATATCGTTTGTCCACAAAGGCATCTACTAAGACATCCATCCTTCATCCCATTGGGTCCTTGACCATGAACCACACATGTCACTGCTGAGCTGTCTGTTTTCTGGTCTGCTGGGCCCTGGAAGGTCTCCCCACTGTCTTCAATTCATGATGAATCTCTGGAGTGGCCTATGGCTCTGCCTGCCCAAGCTAAGGCACAGACATTCCTTTACAGTGATCTTACTTCCTTCCCAGGACCGCTTGATGCAGGAAATGGAGTGCAAGGCTTTTCTTTCTGAGATTCAAAGTTGTCAAATCTTCCAATATGTTTTTCAAGAAGAAGTTGGAAATTTTCCCTACATGTAAACCTTTCCAATTTTAAATGTTAGAAGTTAATTCATTTTGTGAAAACTCTGCGGGTCAAACAAAAACACGTTTGTGGCCCAGCTTTGACCCAAAGGGCCATCATTTTGCAGCTTCTGCCCTAAAGGCTTAGCCTTCTGTTACCAAAGCAGGGAAGACACCTGTCTTTCCACTTCCAGTAGTGTCACATCTCTCCTCGAGGCAATAAGCACAGAATTGCCTACTTATTTGAACAGGAGAAAAGGGCAAAGAAGAGAAATACTGGGTCAAAACATTGGTTAATATTTTAAAACTATTATCCTTCTACAGCTTGATGTTGAGTTTATGAAGATGGGTTCTGTATAAAAAAGCTTCTTCCATGTCCAGGTTAAAAGGCTTGTGATTGTATAATGTATTTTCAATAAAGTAAATCTGCACAGCAAATGCTTTCCATAGAATTACAGAACATTATCTCTTTCTTTAATGATTGTTGAATCCAGTTCTGGAGGCTGGATTACATAAATGAGACAACTGAAGCCTAGAGAGGTGAGTGACTGGGTCATGGTTTCACAGCAAGTCATTGCCAACCAGACACACAGTCTCTGACTCTCAGCTCTTTCTGTCTAGTGCCTCCTCCCAGACAAGACAAGGCCCAGAGCACTGTGTTCTGCTTGGAGAGGGTGTGGGGTGTGGCATGGGAAAGGAGTAGTGGTAGAATGCAGTGCTTAACACCAAGGAGAGAAGCCCCAAGAGGCCATGACACCAGGAGAAGCCAAGTCAAAGGAGAGGCCTACCACCCAAAGACAGTAACCACTCATAGGAACTCAGGAGAGAGGGAGATTCCATGGACAAGTGGCAGGTCAGCAACCAGGGAAGTCAGCCAGTCAAAAGTTTGTAAACTGCTGGCAGGACTCAGAGTATGCATGTGTCCTTGACAAGGGGCCTGGGATCTTGATAGGTGAGTGAAGAGGATGCCAATGGCACCAAGGCGACTGGGACATTTTGCACCATAGTTGGGAAATGCCTCAAAAAGGCACTTCTACCTAAGAGATCTTTCTCAAAACCTAACTTTGAATTAGAGTACTCCCTTATTTAATACTGTCCAAGGGCTCCCTGATGCCTATAGGAGAAAGTTCTAACTCTTTATATACCATTTTCTTCAAAATTACACCCCACATATATTTCTAGTATCTTGCAAAACCCTATCCATCCTGTTAATTCTCTAGCCCAGTGGTTCTCAAACTGTATCGTGACTTTAAGGTGAATCAGAATCACCCTTGTAAAACATTTCTGGAGGCCTCTTCCCCTCCTCCCTGGAATTTCTAATTCAGTAGATCTGGGTTGGGGCCTGAAAATACTTATTTTTTTCATGTCCCGGGTGATGTGGATGCTGCTGGTCCAGGGACCACACTTTGAGAATCACTGCTCTAGCCACTTGTTAGAGTGTTCTGTAGACCTGCAGCATCGGCATCATCTGAGAACTGGTTAAAAATGCAGGTTCTCAGGCCCACTCCAGACCTACTGAATTAGAATCTGCATCTCAACAAGTATCCTCAGGTGATTCATTTAAATTAGATTACTCCCCTATTAAATTTGAGGAATCCTATGCAAGCTATGGGAGCCCTGGTGGTGCAGTGGTTAAGTGCTCAATTGCTAACTGGAAGATTGATGGTTTGAACCAGGGCTTCAAACTTCTTCCTTCTGGCTTGAAACCCTACTGATAATTTGCATTTCTAACAGGTTCTCTGCTGAGAATTTGCATTTCCACCCCAGATATACTGAATCAGAAGCTACATTTTTTTTTTATTGTTTTAGGTGAAAGTTTAGAGTGTATATTAGTTTCTCATTCAAAAATTTATACACAAATTATTTTGTGACATTGGTTGCAATCCTCACAATGTGTCAGCCCCCTACCCCTTTCTGTTTACACTCCAAGTTCCCCGTGTTCAGGTTTCCTGTCCATTCCTGCCTTCTCGTCTTTGCTTTTGAGCAGGTGTTGACCATTAGGTCTCCTATACGTGATTGAACTAAGAAGCACATTCCTCATGTGTATTATTGTTTGTTTTATAGGCTGTTTAATCTTTGACTGGAAGGTGAACTTCGGGAGTGGCTTCAGTTCTGAGTTAGTAGGATGTTCAGGGGCCATAGTCTCAGGAATCCCTCCAGTCTCTGTCAGACCTGTAAGTCTGGTCTTTTTTTGTGAATTTGAATTTTGTTCTACATTTTTCTCCCACTCTGTCCAGAACCCTCTACTGTGATCCCCTTCAGAGTTGTCGGTGGTGGTAGCTAGGCACCATCTATTTTTTCTGGGCTCAGGCCATTGTTCATGTGGTCTATTAGTCCTTTGGACTGATATTTTCCTTTCATCTTTGGTTTTCTTCATTCTCCTTTGCTCTGAACCTTATGGGACCAACACATATATTTTAGATAGCTGCTGGCAAGTTTTTAAGATCCTAGATGCTATTCACCAAAGCAGGATGTAGAACATTTTCTTTATGAACTATGTTATGCCAATTGACCTAGATGTCCCCTGAGATCATGGTCCCCAGCTCTCAGCCCCAGTAATTTAGTTCCTCAATGTGTTTGAATGTGTCTAAGAAGCTTCTATGGCTTTGCCTTAGTCAAGTTGTGCTGAGTTTCCAGAATCTACATTTTAACAAGATCCGTATGTAAGTCTCGTGTATAACTTTCTGAGAACTTGTTAGAAATGCAAATTCTCAGCAGAGAACTTATTAGAAATGCAAACTCTCCGCAGGGGTTTGAACCATAATGAACCAGTTTAAAGCCCTGGTTTTAACCCACCAGGAACTCCAAAGAAGAAAGATGTGGCAGTCTGCTTCCATAAACATTCACAGCCTCACCTGCATGAACAACTGCCTCCCTTGCCATGAGACCAGAAGAACCAGATGCTGCCCAACTATCCATTACTAAAAATTTTGATAAAAAATTCTATAGGAGAATTTTGATCAAACGTGGGAAAATGTAGACCAGAATTTCAAATTCTCATGGACTCTAGACTTTCAGAAGCCATGGGAGCTGGATAAACCCCTGGAATTATTGCCCTGAGATAATCTTTAAAACTTAAATCAAAAATATCCCCTGAAGTCTTCTTAAAACCAAATAATAGTTTAGCTTAACTAGTAAAAAATGTCTGCCTTGAGCATTATGCTCTTTCAAGAACTACTATATAGTCTACTACGCTGGAAATGACAAATTGAAGAGGAACAGCATCACATTCATCGTTAAAAAGAACATATCAAGATCTATCCTGAAGTACAATACTATCAACAATAGGATAATATCCATACACCTACAAGGAAGACCAGTTAATACAACTATTATTCAAATTTAGGCACCAACCACTAATGCCAAAGATGAAGAAATTGAAGATTTGTACCAATTTTTGCAGTCTGAAATTCATAAAACATGCAATCAAGATGCATTAATAATTACTGGTGATTGGAATGAGAAAGTTGGAGACAAAGAAGAAGGATCAGTAGTTGGAAAATATGGCCTTGGTGATAGAAATGACGTTGGAGATCACCTGACAGAATTTTGCAAGACCAAAGGCTTACTCATTGGCAATACCTTTTTCAACAACATAAACGGTGACTATACACGTGAACCTCACTGGATGGAATACACAGGAATCAAATTGACTACATTTGTGGAAAGATAATGGAGAAGCTCAATATCATCAATCAGAACAAGGCCAGGGGCCGACTGTGTGGAACAGACCATCAATTGCTTATATGTAAGTTCAAGTTAAAGCTAAAGAAAATTAAAACAAGTCCATGGGAGCCAAAGTATGTCCTTGAGTATATCCCATCTGAATTTAGAGACCATCTCAAGAATAGATTTGACACATTGACCACTAACGACTGAAGACCAGGTGAGTTGTAGAATGACATCAAGGACATCATACTTGAAGAAAGCAAAGGTCATTAAAAAGACAGGAAAGAAAGAAAAGACTAAAATGGATATCAGAAGAGACTCTGACTTGCTCTTGAACATAGAGTGGCTGAAGCAAACAACACAAGAAACATCAAAAGAAGCTGGAAGGAATACACTGAGTCACTGTACCAAAAAGAATTGGTTGATGTTCAGCCATCTCAGGAGGCAGCATATGATCAAGAACTTACGGTACTGAAGAAAGAAGTACAAGGTGGAATGAAGGCATTGGTGACAAACAAGCCTCCAGGAATTGATGGAATACCAACTGAGATGTTTCAACAAATGGATGCAATGCTGGAAGCCCTCCCTTGTCTATATTTGTGCCCATTCCAAAGAAAGGTGATCCAACAGAATGCAGAAATTATCCAACAATATCATTAGTATCACACACAAGTAAAATTTTGCTGAAGATAGTTCAAAAATGTTGCAGCAGTACATCAACAAGTGTCATGGATTGAATTGTGTTCTCCCAAAAGTGTGTATATCTATTTGGCTAGGCCATGGTTCCCAGAATTGTGTGGTTGGCTTCCATTTTGTGATTGTAATTTTATGTTAAAGAGGATTAGGGTGGGATTGTAACACCACCCTTACCCAGGTCACATCCCCAGTCCAATGTAAAGGGAGTTTCCCTGGGGTGTGGCCTGCACCACCTTTTATTGCTTAAGAGATAAAAGGAAAGAGAAGCAGAGCGTTGAGGACCTCAAACCATCAAGAAAGCAGTGCCAGGAGCAGAGCGCATCCTTTGGACTGGGGTCCCTGCGCAGAGAAGCTCCTAGTCCAGGGGAACACTGAAGAGAAGGCTGACAGAGAGAAAAAGCCTTCCCCTGAAGCTGATGCCCTGAATTTGGACTTTTAGCCTACTTTAGCTGTGAGGAAATAAACTTCTCTTCATTAAAACCATCCACTCGTGGTGTTTCTGTTATAGCAGCATTAGATGACTAAGACAGAATTTGGTACTGAGAGAGTGGGGTGCTGCTGTAACAGATACCTAAAATGTGGAAGCAGTTTTGATACTGTCAATGGATAGAGCAGTGGCAGCAACAGAGGACCACCAGCAGCAGAGAACCTTCAACAGCAGAGAAGTGGCAGTGGCAGAGAACAAACAGCAGCACAACCAGGAGACCAGTGCGAGATGGCGCTGGAGCCGACCCACGGAGCGAGAGAGCTGAGTGCCTGTGTCCAGGAGGCTTCCTGGCGGAGTGGGGTGCTTCCAGGCACTTATTGGTAGAGCTACCCAGCTTTGGAACACTTGCCCCAGCAGGGCAGACGTGGGCTTGAGGCCAGAGGGCCAAGAGGCCACAGGAAGCAGAAGCTGAAAAGAGAAGAAACACAAGAAGCCAACCTGCCTCAGTCTCAAAAGGTATGGCCATGACCTTAGGGGTTTCAAAGGGTGGAGCCGTGGCCTCTGGTGTTTCTAAGGGTGGAGTGGTCACTCTGATGGACTAGGAGAATGGTGCGCCTGAAGCCAAGGGAGGAGAGTTGCCATCCCAGTGGGCCTGGAAGGTGCAGCTGAAGCCCAGGGCCAAGGGGCCTCCACTCAGAATCTGGAGAGTGTGGTCAATACCTAGTGTCTGGAGGGCAGGGCTATTGTGTAAATTGTCTCAGAGAACAGAGGATTATTTTCAAGAGCTAATGTAATGTGTTCTGCTGACTTGCTTAGTGCCTGTTATCCCTTCTTTGCCTCTAGTTTCTCTCATTTGTAATGGAAATGTCTAGCTTGTGCCTGTTATGCCACTGTACCTTTGGAAGCAGATAACTTATATTCTAGATTTCACAGATGAAAAGGAATTTTTGGATTTTGGACTTGGAGTTAAGACTTGCTATGATATGATGGGATGACTATGTTTTGCATGTTGCAAGATATGATTTTTGGGGGGCCAAAGGGTGGAATGTCATGGATTGAATTGTGTCTCTCCAAAAATTTATATATCAATTTGGCTAGGCCATGATTCCCAGAATTGTGTGGTTGGCCTCCATTTTGTGATTATAATTTTATGTTAAAGAGGATTAGGGTGGGATGGTAATACCACCCTTACCCAGGTCACATCCTGATCCAATGTAAGAGAGTTTCCCTGGGGTGTGGCCTGCACCACCTTTTATCGCTCAAGAAATAAAAGGAAAGAGAAGCAAGCAGAGAGCTGAGGACCTCATACCATCAAGAAAGCGGTGCCGGGAGCAGAGCGCATCCTTTGGACCAGGGTCCCTGCGCAGAGAAGCTCCTAATCCGTGGGAACACCTAAGAGAAGAAGGCCTACAGAGAGAAAAAGCCTTCCCCTGGAGCTGATGCCCTGAATTTGGACTTTAAGCCTACTTTAACTGTGAGGAAATAAACTTCTCTTCATTAAAACCATCCACTTGTGGTGTTTCTGTTATAGCAGCACTAGATGACTAAGACAACAAGGAACTGCCAGAAATTCAAGCTGGATTCAGAAGAGGACGTTGAATGAGGGATATCATTGCTGATGTCAGATGGATCTTGGCTGAAAGCAAAGAATACCAGCAAGATGTTTACCTCTGTTTTATTGACTATGCAAAGGCATTCGACTGCATAGATCATAAGAAATTATGGATAACATTGCTAAGAATGGAAATTCCAGAACACTTACTTGTGCTCGTGAGGAATCTGTACATAGACCAAGAGGCAGTCATTCGAACAGAATAATGGGATACTGAGTGGTTTAAAATCAGGAAAGTTGTGCATTAGAGTTGTTTTCTTTCACCACGCTTATTCAGTCTGTATGTTGAGCAAATAATCAGAGAAGCCAGACTATATGAAGAAGAATGGGGCATCAGGATTGGAGGAAGTCTCATCAACAACCTGCGATATGCAGATGACACAGCCTTGCTTGCTGAAATCAAAGAGGATTTGAAGCACTTACTGACGAAGATCAAAGACTACAGCTTTCATATATTACACTCAACATAAAGAAAACAAAACCTCACAAGTGGACCAATAAGCAAGATCATGATAAACGGAGAAAGTATTGAAGTTGTCAAGGATTTAATATTACTTGGATCCGCAATCAACACCTGTGGAAGCAGCAGTCAAGAAATCAAAGGACATATTGCATTGGGCAAATGTGCTGCAAAAGACCTCTTTAAAGTGTTAAAAGGCAAGGCTGCCACTTTGAGGACTGAGATCTGCCTGACCCAAGCCGTGGTATTGTCAATTGCCTCATATGCATTCAAAAACTGGACAATGAACAAGGAAGATTAAAGAAGAATTGATGCCTTTGAATTATGGTGTTGGCAAAGAATATTGAATATACCATGGACTGCCAGAAGAACGAACAAATCTGTCTTGGAAGAAGTACAGCCAGAATGCTTCTGAAGAGCGAGAGTGGTGAGACTTCATGTCATGAAGTTTGGACATGTTATCCGGAGGGACCAGTCCCTGGAGAAGAACATTATGATTGGTAAAGTAGAGCGTCAGTGAAAAAAAGAAGACCCTCAACGAGATGGACTGACACAGTGGCTGCAACAATGGCCTCAGCAATGGGCAATGATTGTGAGGATGGCACAGGACTGGGCGGTGTTTCGTTCTGTTGTACATAGAATCACTATGAGTCGGAGGTGACTTGACAGCACCTAAGAACAACAATAATATGGGGTTAAAGTGACAACAGCAACTTGAAAGATTAGATAGGAGCTTCAGAGGGCAGTGAGTTTATGTTAATGGGGAGGAAGAACTCAGAAAGGAGAGTGAGAATGGTCGCACAACTCAAATGGAATCAATGTCACTGAATTGTACATGTAGAAACGGTTGAATTGGTGTATGTTTTACTGTGTATATTGTCATCAACAACAACAACAAAAAAGATTTACAGCCCTTGAAAACCCTATGGGGCAGATCTACTCTGTCCTATAGGATCACTATAGGTTAGAATCGACTCAGTGACAATGAGTTTGGTTTCATTCAAGCCTAATTGTTCTCTACCCTGGCTGCACCTTAGAATCACCTGGAGAGCTTTAAAAAATTGTGTAGGCCTGGGCGCCACCCCTAGAGATTCTGATTTAATTGAGTTGGTGGTGGAATCAAGGTGTTTGTATTTTTAAGATCTCCCAGGTGATTCTAATGTGCAGGGTGGAGCACAACCGTTCTTGCCACACAGAATGACTACCACTTTCCAAACACAATACACCTGCTCCCCCTGTTGTTATTCTGCACCTGCTCTCCAATCAGCCTGCAACAAAGCTATTCATTCTTGAAAACCCAAGTTGCTAACGTCTAGGATACTGTCCCTGGAGTTTTCCCTAACAGAGTTAGCTGCTCCCCTCTTTGGACTCCACTCTTTGTGCTCTCTGTTGTTGCACAGATTGCACTGAATTGTAACGGTGTATTTTCATGTCTCTTTTCTCTCACTAGGGAAAGCTAAGCTCTGAATATCTTTGGACAAGAAACCTGGCTTCCTTTTTTTTTTTTTTAACCTGTAGAACCTGGCTTTTATCTAGTTGGTTCTCAGTAAATAAAATGGTGATTGAATGAGTCAAGCTTTGAGAACCAAGTAACTATCCTTCAGGTGTCCTCAGTCCTTCGATCATCCCCACCAGAAAACTACTCCCACCTGCCAACTGTTTATTATCCGCCCAAACAAAAGAAAGCAAATAAGCAAACAACAAACACCCCCCAGAAACATATGTGTGCATAATAGTACATGCTCTGGCTATCTCAGAAGGAAGAGTTGGGAACAGACTGCAAGCTCCATAATAGCAGGGATGTCAGTTTTGTTCTCTGCTGAAAGATACTAGTGCCTATAAAGGTGCCTAGATAGTAAGAACTAGATTGAATGAGGAGCCCCCAGGTATGCAAATGGTTAACGGTCTCTGCTAGCCAAAATCCTGGAGGTTTGAGTCTACCCAGAGGTGCCTCAAAAGGCCTGACAATCTACTTTCAAAAAAAACAAACAAACAAACAAAAAAAAAACAGCCATTGAAACCCCTTGGAAAACAGTTTACTCTGACATGCATGGGGTCACCAGGAGTTGGAATCAACTCGACAGCAACTGGTTTGGATTGAATGACTGGACATTGAATGATGATTGAAAGACAGTTTTCTTTTCTCCTCCTTTTCCAGTTATCATTCACTTCGATAAGGCTGGGTTCTCAGTGAATATTGTGCAGTCATTGTTACCTTATCCTAAGACAGGATCACGAGGAGCTTCCTCTAAGGACATTCTGGCTTTTAAAATTTGTTGACCCTGACCAGGGTATATACAGGCAAAGTGTGAATCAATCTTTGGTAACATCTTAAATGCTTAGAGACATAACAGTCTTTTAGACTGAGTATAATATAGTCATTAAGAGGATCTTATTAAGTCACTTTGCACTGTTCACTCATACTAGTTCCAACACACACACACACACACGGAAGAACCCAAGTTACACCAAGCTATTACAGATTGAGCATCACTCAGGTTTGGTTACTGGGATTCCACACTGCTCTGTACTTAAGAACTCAGAAAGAAGCACTTTCTGCCCGGTGGGCTGAATCAGCACTGAATTTGATGATCTCTTGATGACTACCTGTCTTACTGAATCACTGACAGAGTTTGCAAGCTGGAAGGGATCTTAGAAATCATCTGGTTTTACCCCACACGTTTGATGGATGAGGAGGCTGAGATCCAGAGACATGCCACTTGCCGAAAGTAACACAGCTCATTAGTTGCTGAATGAGAGTGCCAGCCGGTGCCCTAGCTTCCCGTCACCCACATTTTCTGTTTACCTTATTCCCAGTTCTAGAATCTGCCTTATGCTGGGTCTAAATTATTTAATGTAGGAATGGCATGTCATTCTCTGTTCCTGATGTCAAAAGAAGGACTTTAACAAGAGTTATGATCCCTTAAAAATCAACTCCTTTAGGTTACAAGTGAGGTTAGAAATGCATTAGTCTCAGCTTGAAAGAACAGATGGTGATTTTTTTGTCCTTTTTTTTTTCTGTTCAACTGAAAGTGTTACCCTCTCTCTAACAGAAATACCACGAAAGGATGGTTTTAGCAAAGAGAAATATCTTCTCTTACAGTCGAGGAGGCTAGAAGTCCAAATTCAGGGTGGCAGCTCCAGGGGAAGGCTATCTTTGTCGACTCTGGGGAAGGTCCTTCTCATCAATCTTCCCTGGTCAAGGAGCTTCTCAGTACAGGGAACTCGGTCCAAAGGACGCGCTATTCTCCTGGCTCTTTTTTCTTGGTGGTAGGAAGTCCCCATGTCTCTCTGCTTGCTTCTCTCTTTTATATCTCAAAAGAGATTGGCTCAAGACACAGTCCAATCTTGTAGATTGAGTCCTGCCTCATTAACATAACTGTCGCTAATCCCACCTCATCAATATCATAGAGATAGGATTTACAACACACAGGAAAATCACATCAGATGACAAAATGGTGGACAATCACACAATACTGGGAATCATGACCTAGCCAAGTTCACAGACATTTCTGGGGGACACAATTCAGTCCATGACAGCCTCCATTAAGGATTTTCTCAAAACCGATTTCTTTTTCCATATTTAGAAATTCACAAAGAAAAAAAACCAAAACACTTATGTCTTAACGAGCAGTGGATTAACCAGTAAGCAAAGTACATACTGCTTACATTAAGTATGGTACACACGGGCTTACTTGTGTTTATTTACTAATCTGTAGTGAACAATTTCACGTGGGTTTCACCACATGGACGATTGTTCACTACAGATTAGTAAGTATGCACAAGTAAGCCCTTGCGTGCCTTGCTTATTGGGTAATCTGGCCGTAGTTAATCGAGCTGACTTATTCACAAACCCCAAATATACTTTATGTATATGAAACATCCCCTGCTCCCTAATAAATACCTTCCGTCCTGGTTGATATGATTTTTAGACCTAGTTAAATTTCATCTCCTCCCTAAATGTTCTTTTGACCATTCACTTTCCCTGAAATAATATCTTCTTCTGAACTCTTTTAGCATTTGTTAAAAAATTTAATACTTATATGTTCATTATTTGTATTGGGAAAATGTATTATTAGCATATTAGACTAATGATTTCACAACTTTTTTTTTTTTCTTTACAAAAGGTGCTTTAATTGAAGGTTGCATCAATTGGTATTGTTGTAAAACAAACGACCCCAAAACTTAAAAGTTTAAAACAATATTTTGTTTATGGTGCTATACGTTGGTAATTTAGTCTGGGTTCAGTGGGTAGGTCTTTTGGTTTCAGCTGAGCTCCCCAGGGGTCTTTGCTCAGCTGCAGGTTAGTTAAGTGGCTCTGCCTCTGACGCTGGGCTGGCTGTCATCTGGAATCCCTTCCTTCTCCTCCAGCAAGCTTGCCAGCCTTTTTCTATGGCAGAGACAGGGTTCAAGAGATATAGAAGAAGCATGCAAGGCCCCTCGAGGCTACTCAGAACTGGCACACCCTCACTTCTGCTGCTTCCTATTGTCCCAAGCAAGTCATAAGGTCGGTTCCTCCTTCTAAGTGAGGACAAAGAGGACAAAGTCATATTGTAAGAGGCATAGTTGTGGGACGAGGTAAGGAGGTGGGAACGTGTTACAATCAATCTACCACAAAAGTTGATTAAAAAGAAAAATACAAGCATAGGAGAATATGCAAAAAACATGACATTGATACCTAAATGGCTGAACACAGATCTGTACAATCTTGTTTACTGCCTTGTAATAATTCTGGTGTGACCATCCAGTAACACTGGCTTTGGGGTACAGTAGAGCAAGGCAGTTCCCTATATTTTGACCTCTACTACCTGGATTTCTAGAACTCTGTTGTTGTTGTTGTGTGCCTTTGAGTCAATTCCAACTCATAGCGACCCTGTATGACAGAGTAGAACTGCCCCATAGGGTTTCCTAGGCTGTAATCTTTTGCCAGGGATTTTCTCCTGCAGAGCTGCTGGGTGGGTTCAATTCACCAACCTTTCAGTTAGCAGCTGAGTGCTTAATCATTGAGCCACCAGGGCTCTTACTGTAGAACTCTGGTCCCATCCAAAGCCCCCCTTCAACTCTCAGGGCTAGTGTGTAGGGTGCGGTGTATGGGGAGTAGAGGAAGATACCAAAGAGCATCTCACAAAATGTCACTTCCTCAATGGCCTTCAGGCAGCTGGTGTCATAAGGTGGAGCCTGGATCACTCCCAATGTGTCTAGGCACTGGGTGTTGCTATCCTGCCACTGCTCTGCTACTTTGGGGCAGGCATTTGACACTTCGGTGCAGCTATGCTGACTTAGCCATTGTGATACAGCCACTTTGCAGCCAGGAACATTTAAGTAGGCTTAAATGACAGCATTTAAATTTTTAACTGAAGAAAAAGTTAGTCATATAAGAATGGACATTTTCACCCTCTTCCTGAGCCCTGCCCCAGAGTTGAGGCAGGGGGTGCAGGTGAACCAACTCATGTTAATAGACTGACAATAGACTAACTTGGGCTTCAAGATGAAACACTAAAATTAAATATGAATGCATTAGCAATATGTTTCCTATTAACTCATGATTTCATAAGCAACTTCTTATATAAATAGAAAAGTGCAAATGGATCCACTCTTGCTGAGGGAGACCGCATGATCAAGTTAAACTCAAAAAAGAAGGAAAGAAAGACAAGGAGGAAGAAAGGAAAGAAAGGAAGGAAGAACAGAAAGGAGGGAGGGAGGAAAGAAAGTGGGAGCATATCCTTCTAAATAGTAAACGTTCTTTCTCCCTAGCTCCCTCTCCCACTCATACATGCACACGCACAACATTCACACCAATATCTGGCAGTAGCTTCTGCAATGAATGATTCCTCTATTTTCTCCACCAAACTCTCTTCCTACCCAACCACGTGATTGGTCACCCTCTCTCTCCTTCCCTTTCTGCCTCAGCCCTTTATTGTGAAGAATTATTACATATACCTGGCTTCTTTAGTTTTCTTTCCACTGTACCTATTTCTCAGACGCTGCAGAGTGAAGGAGAGTCTGGGAGCTGGTCCAGCAAGGAAGGATCCTTCTCTTTCGAAGAGGAAGTGGGAGAGGCTGTGAAAACTGAGACATTAATATTTTGTCATCTACTGAACTTTAATACTTTTCACCATGTTACATTTTTAATACAAAGCAAGTGGCAAACTTTTATTAATAGAAGCCAGCTTCTTCTTGAAGTCATTAAATAAATGCTGAACTAATATTTAAAAATATCCATTTGACCGGGCACCAAATTATTAGCCCCCTTAGTGCACCCACATGTGTCTGAAAAAGGTCTTGAGAAGATGTGCTTTTGTGATCAAGGGCAATAGGGTGTTGGTGAAAGAGAACATGATCAAATAGCTTGGAATTCGGCATGAAAAGATGGTGATATAAAATCATTAATGAAATGGAGAGTGCATTGTTGTGTATAGTCCTCTAATCCCAGGATATCTGAACTAAAGAGGTGTGTTTAGAACCAAAGACGAGGTATAATTCCACACAGCAATTTCAAAGTTCAATTTGTGTTATTTAACATTTTAGCCTGATGAAAAAGGGTGTAAAAGGAACTCCAAAGTTTCCATGATTCTATGTTAGTAGTACTTGATACCACCATGCGTCTGTCAGTTTGCAGTACTGTAGTGGCTTGTGTGTTGCTGTGATGCTGGAAGCTATGCCACTGGTATTTCAAATATCAGCAGAGTCACCCATGGTGGACAGTTTCCAGACTAAGACAGACTAGGTAGAAGGACCTGGCAGTCTACTTCTAAAAGAAATTGGCCAGTGAAAACTTTATTAATAGCAACAGAACATTGTCTGATATAGTGCCAGAAGATGAGCCCCTCAGGTTGGAAGGCACTCAAAATACAATTGGGGAAGAGCTGCATCCTCAAAGTAGAGTCGACCTTAATGACATGGATGGAGTCAAGCTTTCCAGACCTTCATTTGCTGATGTGGTACGACTCAAAATGAGAAGAAACAGTTGCAAACATCCATTAGCATCGGAACGTGGAATGTGCGAAGTCTAAATATAGGCAAATTGGAAGTCATAAAAAATGATATGGGATGCATAAATATCAATACCCTAGGCATTAGTGAGCTGGTATTGGCCACTTTGAATGGGACAATCAAATGGTCTACTATGCTGGTAATGACAAATTGAAGAGGAATGGCATCTTGTTCATCGTTAAAAAGAACATTTCAAGATCTATCCTGAAGTACAGCGGTGTCAGAGATAGGATAATATCCATACGCCTACAAGGAAGACCAGTTAATACGACTATTATTCAAATTTATGCTCCAACCACTAAGGCCAAAGATGAAGAAACTGAAGATTTTTACCAACTTCTGCAGTCTGAAATTGATCAAACATGCAATGAGGATGCATTGATAATTACTGATAACTGGAACGCGAAAGCTGGAAACAAAGAAGATCAGTAGTTGGAAAATATGTCCTTGGTGAAAGAAACAACGTCAGAGATTGCATGATAGAATTTTACAAGACTAACCACTGATTCATTGTAAATACCTTTTTTCAGCAACATAAATGGTGACTATACATGTGGACATCGCCCGGTGGAATACATGGGAACCAAATCACCTACATCTGTGGAAAGAGACAATTGAGAAACTCAATACCATCAGTCAGAACAAGGCTGGGGCGGACTGCGGAACAGGCCATCAATTGCTCTTGTGAAAATTCAAGTTGAAACTGAAGAAAATTAGAGAAAGTCCACAAAGGCCAAAATACCACCTTGAATACATCCCACCTGAATTTGGAGAACATCTCAAGAATAGATTTAACACATTGAACACTAATGACCAAAGACCAGACAAGTTGTGGGATGACATCAAGGACATCACACATGAAGAAAACAAAAAGTCATTAAAAATACAGGAAAGAAAGAAAAGACCAAAATACATGTCAGAAGAGACTCTGAAACTTGCTCTTGAACGTCAAGTAGCTAAAGCAAATGGAAGAATTGATGAAGTAAAAGCACTGAACAGAAGATTTCAAAAGGCAGCTCGAGAAGACAAAGTATTATAATGAAATGTGCAAAGACCTGGAGTTAGAAAACCAAAAGGGAAGAATACATTCAGCATTTCTCAAGCTGGAAGAATGGAAGAAAGTACTCAAGCCTCAAGTCACAATATTAAACGGTTCTATGGACAAAATATTTAATGATGCAGGAAACATCAAAAGAAGATGGAAAGAATACACAAAGTAACTGTACCAAAAAGAAATGGTCAATGTTCAACCATTTCAGGAGGCAGCATATGATCAAGAACCGACGGTACTGGAGGAAGAAGTCCAAGCTGCACTGAAGGCATTTGTGAAAAACAAGCCTCCAGGTATTGATGGAATACCTATTGAGATGTTTCAACAAATAGATGCACCCCTAGAGGTGCTCGTCCATCTATGCCAAGAAAATTGGAAGACAGCTACCTGGCCAGCTGACTAGAAGAGATCCATATTTGTGCCCATTCCAAAGAAAGGTGATCCAACAGAATGTGCAAATTATCAAACACTATCATTAATATTACATGCAAGTAAAATTTTGCTGAAGATAATTCAAAAATGGTTGCAGCAGGATATCGAAAGGAAACTACTAGGAAGTCAAACTGGATTCAGAAGAGGACGTGGAATGAGGGATATCATTGCTGATGTCAGGTGGATCTTGGCTGAAAGCAGAGAATACTAGAAAGATGTTTACCTGTGTTTCATTGACTATGCAAAGGCATTCAACTGTGTGGATCATAACAAATTATGGATAACATTGCAAAGAATGGGAATTCCAGAACACTTAATTGTGCTCATGAAGAATCTGTATATAGACCAAGAGGCAGTTGTTCGAACAGAACAAGGGGATACTGAGTGGTTTAAAATCAGGAAAGGTGTGCATCATGGTTGTATCCTTTCACCATACTTATTCAATCTGTATGCTGAGCAAATAATCAGAGAATCTGGACGATATAAAGAAGAACGCGGCATCAGGATTGGAGGAAGGCTCATTATCAACCTTTGATATACAGATGACACAACCTTGCTTGCTGAAAGTGAAGAGGATTTGAAGCACTTACTGATGAAGATCAAAGACCACAGCCTTCAGTATGGATTACACCTCAACATAAAGAACAGAAATCCTCACAATTGGACCAATAAGCAACATAATGATAAACAGAGGAAATATTGAGGTTGTCAAGGATTTCCCTTTACTTGGATCCACAACCAACACTCATGCAGGCAGGAGTCAAGAAATCAAAGGACGCATTGCATTGGGCAAATCTGCTGCCAAAAACCTCTTTAAAGTGTTAAAAAAGCAAAGATGTCACTTTGAGGACTAAGGTGCGCCTGACCCAAGCCATGGTATTTTCAATCGCCTCATACACATGCAAAAGCTGGAAATGAATAATGAAGACCTAAGAAGAATTTATGCCTTGGAATAATGGTCTTGTCAAAGAGTATTGAATATACCATGGGCTGTCAGAAGAACGAACCAACCTGTCTTGGAAGAAGTATAGCCAGAATGCTCCTTAGAAGTGAGGATGGGAGAACTCGTGTCATGTACTTTGGACAGGTTATCAGGAGGGACCAGTCCCTGGAGAAGGACATTATGATTGGTAAAGTAGAGGGTCAGCTAAAAAGAGGAAGACCCTCAATGAGATGGATCGACACAGTGGCTGCTACAATGGGCTTGAAGACAGCAATGACTGTGAGGATGGCGCAGGACCAGGCAGTTCCATTCTGTTGTACATTTCTGACTTCTCATAGGGTCTCTATGAGTCAGAACCAACTCAATGGCACCTAACAACAACAAAAACTATTGTCCTTACCTTTGAGGAATTATTCTTCCTTCTGACTGATTAACTGAAATTATTCAGAAAGATATTGGGTAAAGTGAGACTACTGGCCCAAAATACAATGTTAAGTGGATAATAATAAATTATAGCCTCAAGTATCCTTAGTACTGTCCCAACTTGAAAAGTTAATTGTTATACAGATAAATCCTAGCTACACAGATAAAGACTAGGTTAGGAAAAATGTAAGCCATCAGTTCCTGTATTTTACCCAGATTGATAGTTAGTCACATGCTAAATGAGTTTGCAATTTAGTATGCAATATTAAAACCTCTGAATCAACCATATTTGGCTTGCATTTGATTCCCCCAAATGCTTGAAACCTCCACCATTCATTCTTAAGCCAGCTGAGAATTGGTAACTTTACTAATCTCCCTTGCCTCTTACAGATCAGCTTCTTGTTTTTGTTTTTGTATTTATTGCATCAGCTTGCTATGTATGCTGGAAACCTTTAAATATTTAAAGTTGTAATTTAGCAAGCAACACAGAAGCCAGAAATAGAACTTGGAGTTTTAAAATTTTTATCTTATAAGAAAGGGTTAGAAATGCACCAACCCAGAGAAGGAAAAGTGTGACTCTCCTACACAAGGTTCTAGATGTACTGTAGTCTTTGTAAGATGGCACTTTGTTACTCTTGCATGTAGAGACAAAGGCCATACAGTAGACATGGCCTAATCATCCCTCCTTCAAAGTTTATCCTGCCAGAACTACCACCTCTTCCCTTCTATTTCTCTTCCTAGCTTCTCATTCCTTCTGCAGCCCACTGTAGTACAACTTCAGCCTCTCTCCCATCAGCTCTTACTATGATCACTAGTAACCTTCCAGTTGCTAAATCTATTAAGTATCTTTCAGTCCTTATCATATTTGACGTTTATACTACACTTAGTGTTCCCTCCTTCTCAAAGCTCTCCTCCTTAGGCCAATAATAATAATTATGATGATGATGGTGATTACAAGTATACATTTATAGAGTGCTTACAATATATACGGGAGCCCTGGTGGCACAATGGTTAAGAGGTTGGCAGCTAGTCAAAAGGTTAGCAGTTTGAATCCACTAGAAGCTCCTTGGAAACCTTATGGGGCAGTGCTACTCTGTCCTACAGAGTCACTATGAGTTGGAATTGACTCAGTGACCATGAGTTTTTTGGTTTGGTTACAATATATAAGGCAGGGTGTTAAGTACTTTTCATGCATTCTTTCATTGAATACTCATAATCCTATGAGATAGAAATTCTTATTCCTATGTTACAGATGAAGAAATTGAGGTACAAAAGGTTAATGGAACTTGTTCAAAGTGACACATCCAGTAAACGGCAGAGTTAGATTTTGAACCCAGGTTTTCCTGATTCCAGAACACACATTCTTAGATAGTAAGCTATGCTGGCTCATAAGAAAGTTTTCAGGACAGTGACTATATGGAGATACCAGAGTCATGAAAGCTAGATCTAGATTGGAATTGTTTTTTTTCATTTTTGAGCTGGAACAATGCTTCAAAAATAATTTTTTTTTTGGAGAGAAAACTAGACACTGCGCTATCAAAAATGATACAGGTGAGAGTAAAAATGTACCATAAAAGTAGCATCAAATCAACTGTAGTCTTTTAGAAACTAAAATAAAATGGAGAAGAGTTTGATTATCTATAAGATTTTCCCTACTTCTAAGTTAAAAATTTAGGTTAACAATGTGTTTGAAAAATTTAAAAGAGAACTACCAGTGGTTTTAAAAACCAGAAAATAATCAAGGTAACTTATAACAGATATAAGAATGCCAAAAGTAAATACATCGGAATGTTATCACTACCTCAAACAAAAAGAGATGCTCAGTAAATATTTGTTTGAAGACTGAATGTGATTTTAGCATAGTGGTTAAGAGTATGGACTCTGAAGCTAGATTGCCTAGATGAATCCCTGCTCTACTGGCTACTGGTTGTATGACAAATTGCACAAATACCTCTCTCTGACTCAGTTTCCCTGTCTATACATGGGACTAATAATGCCTAGCTCAGGAGTTGTGAAAATCAAAATGTTTAATGTATGTGGAGTGTTTAGAACAATGTCTGGCACATTGCAAGTACTATACAAGTGTTAAAATCAGTTGCTCTTGAGTGGATTCCCACTCATGGTGATCCCATGTGTGTCAGAATAGAGCTGTGCTCCATAGGGTTTTCAATGGCTGAATATTTAAAAAAAAAATTTTTGCAGTAATACCACATTAATTTTTTTTCCTTTCTTATTTTTTTTTTATTGTACTTCAGGTGAAGGCTTACAGAACAAATGGTTTCTCATGAAACAGAAGTACACATGTTATTTTATGACATTGGTTAACAACCCTACAACATATCAACCCTTTAACTTCTCAACCTCTTTTTTTTTTTGGTGAAAATACACATAGCCAAAGATACAGCATTTCAAAAATTTCTACATGCACAGTTCAGTGACATTGACTACGCTCTTCCAATTGTGCTGTTATTCTCACTTAAGATAAAGGCTTACAGAACAAAATAGTTTCTCATTTAACAGTTACTACAAATGTTGCCCTACGACAATGGTTAACAATCTCACAACACATCAACAATATCATTACTCATCCTTGGGTTCCCTATCACCAGCTTCCCTGTCCCCTTCTGCTTTCTGGCCCTTGTCACTGGACTCCTGTACCTCGTTAGTCTCATTTGGTTTTACGGGGCTGTCCACTTCCAGGCTGAACCGTGAACCTCAGAGGTAACTTCACCACTGAGCTAAAAGGGTGTCTGGGGGGGGTCACACTCTCGGGGTTTCCCCAGTCTCCTGTAGGCCAGTAAATCTGGTCTTTTATTTTGTGACTTAGAATTATGCTCTACATCCTTCTCCAGCTCTGTCCAGAACCCTCTGTTGTGATCCTGGTCAGAGCAGTCAGTGGTGGTAGCCAGGCACCATCTAGCTGTACTGGACTCAGTCCGGTGGAGGCCTTGGTAGCTGTGGACAATTAGTCCTTCGGACTAATCTTTTCCTTGTATCCTGTTCTCTTCATTCTCCCTTGCTCCGGAAGGGATGAGACCAGTGGAGTATCTCAGATGGCCGCTCACAGGCTTTTAAGACCCCAGACACTACTCACCAAGGTAGAATGTAGAGCATTGTCTTTATAACCTGTGTCATGCCAATTGAGCTAGATGTTCCCCTGGACCATGGTCCCCAGAGCCCTCCGCCCAGCAATTCAGTCCCTCAGGGAGTTTGGATGTGTCTATGGAACTTCCATGACCATTCCTTGTACAAGTTGTGCTAGTTTCTCCTGTATTGTGTACTGTCTCACCCTTCACCCAAGATACCACTTATCTATTATCTATTTAGTATTCCCTCCCCCCACCCCTCCCATCCCTGGTAACCAGCAAAGATTGTTACATTTTGTGTGTGAACTTTTTCATGGGTTTTTACAATACAGGTCTCATACAATATTTGTCCTTTTGTGATTGACTTATTTCACTCAGCATAATGTCCTCCAGTTTCATCCATGTTATGAGATGCTTCACAGATTCATCATTGTTCTTTCTTGTTGCATAGTACTCCATTGTGTGTATGTACCATAGTTTGTTTATCCATTCATCTGTTAATGGGCATCTAGGTTGTTTCCATCGTTTTGCTGTTGTGAACAATGCTGCCATGAACATAGGTGTGCATATGTCTATTCAGGTGACAACTCTTATTTCTCTAGGATATATTCCTAAGAGTGGGATTGCTGGATCGAATGGCATGTCTATTTCTGGTTTCTAAGGAAGCGCCATATCATTTTCCAAAATGGTTGTATCATTTTGCATTCTCACCAGCAGTGCATGAGTGTTCCGATCTCCCCGCAGCCCCTCCAACATTTGTTATTTCCAGTGTTTTTGATTCGTGCCAGTAATGCCGGGGTGAGATGGTATCTCATTGTGGTTTTAATTTGCATTTCTCTAATGGCTAGTGATCGTAAGCATTTCCTCATGTGTCTGTTGGCCATTTGAATGTCTTCTTTGGTGAAGTGTCTGTTCATTGCCTTTGCCCATTTTTTAATAGGATTATTTGTCTTTTTGTTGTAGAGGTGTTGGATTTTCTTGTAGATTATGGAGATTAGACCTTTGTCTGACTTGTACCATCCAAAAATTTTTTCCCAGTCTGTAGGTTCTCTTTTGACTCTTTTGGTGAAGTCTTTTGAAGAGAATAGGTATTTGACTTTTAGAAGATCCCAGTTATCTAGCTTATCTATTGGGTTTTGTGCGTTGATGGTTATGGTTTGTACCCTGTTAATGCCATGTATTAAGGCCTGAAGTGTTGGTCCTATTTTTTCTTCTATGAACTTTATACTTTTTGGCTTTATATTTAGGTCTTTGATCCATTTTGAATTGGTTTTTGTATATGGTGTGAGGTATGAGTCCTGTTTCATTTTTTTGCAGATGGATATCCAGTTTTGCCAGCACCATTTGATCAAAAGACTGTCTTTTCCCCATTTGATGGACTTTGGGCTCTTGTCAAAGATCAGGTGACTGTAGGTGGATGAATTTACATCTGGGTTCTCAATTCTGTTCCATTGGTCAATGTATCTGTCGTTGTACCAGTATCAGGCTGTTTTGACTACCGTAGCTGTATAGTAGGTTCTGAGGTCAGGTAGTGTGAGTCCTCCAACTTTATTCTTCTTCAGTAGTGACTTACTTACTCGAGGCTTCTTCCCTTTCCATATAAATTTAATGATTACTTTTTCCATCTCTTTGGAGAATGTTGTTGGTATTTGGATCGGGATTGCTTTCTATTTGTAAATTTCTTTGGGTAGAATTGTCATTTTCACAATGTTGAGTCTACCTATTCACGAGCATGGTATGTTTTTCCATTTATGTAGATCCCTTTGGGTTTCTTGCAGTAGTGTTTTGTAGTTTCTTTGTATATGTCTTTTACATTCCTGGTCAGATTTATTCTTAAGTATTTTATCTTTTTAGGGGCTATTGAAAATGGTATTGTTTTCCTGATTTCCATTTCGTTCTCCTTATTAGTGTATAGGAATCCAACTGATTTTTGAATGTTTATCTTGTATCCTGCTACTCTGCTGAATCTTTCTATTAGTTCCAGTAGATTTCTCGTGGAGTCTTTAGGGCTTTCTGTGTATAGTATCATATCATCTGCAAACAGGGACAGTTTAACTTCTTCATTACCAATTTGGATGCCCTTTATTTCTTTTTCTTGCCTTATTGCTCTAGCTAGAGCTTCCAGCACAATGTTAAATAGGAGTGGTGATAAAGGGCATCCTTGTCTTGTTCCTGTTTTCAAGGGGAATGTTTTCAGCCTCTCTCCATTAAGAATGATGTTGGCCATTGGTTTTGCATAGATGCCCTTTATTATGTTGAGAAATTTCCCTTCTATACCTATTTTATTGAGAGTTTTTATCAGGAATGGGTGTTGGACTTTGTCAAATGCCTTTTCTGCGTCAATTGAGATGATCATGTGATTCTTTTCTTTCCTTTTATTTATGTGGTGGATTATGTTGATTGATTTTCTAATGTTGAACCAACCTTGCATACCTGGTATGAATCCTACTTGGTCGTGGTGTATTATTTTTTTGATATGATGCTGAATTCTATTGGCGAGAATTTCTTTGAGAATTTTTGCATCTATATTCATGAGAGATATTGGTCTGTAATTTTCTTTTTTATTGTGACTGACATCTTGTCCTGGTTTTGGTATCAGCGTTATTCTGGCTTCATAGAATGAATTTGGAAGTGTTGCTTCCTCTTCTATGCTCTGAAATAGCTTGAGTAGTACTGGTACAAGCTCTTCTGTAAATGTTTTGTAGAATTATCCAGGGAAGCCATCTGGGCCAGGGCTTTTTTTGGTTGGGAGTTTTTTTTATTACCTTTTCAATCTCTTCTCTTGTTATGGGTCTGTTCAGCTTTTCAGCATCACGTTGTTGTAGTTTGGGTAGGCCGTGTGTTTCTAGAAATCTATCCATTTCCTCTAGGTTTTCAAATTTGTTGGAGTATAGTTTTTCATAATATTCTATTACAATGCTTTTTATTTCGGTTGGGTCTGTTGTAATGTCCCCCATTTCATTTCTTATTTGGGTTATTTGTGTCCTCTCCTGTTTTTCATTTGTCAGTCTGGCCAGTGGTTTGTCGATTTTGTTGATTCTTTCAAAGAGCCAAGTTTTGGTTTTGTTGACTCTTTCTATTGTTTTTCTGTTCTCTACTTCATTTATTTCTGTTCTGATCTTTACTATTTCCTTTCTTCCGGTGGTTGTGGGTTTGTTTTGCTGTTCTGTTTCTATTTGTTTGAGTTCTGTCGTTAATGTTTTGATTTTGTCCTTTTCTTCTTTTTTGATATATGCATTTATTGCTATAAATTGCCCTCTGAGGACTGCCTTTTCTGTGTCCCAATGGATTTGGTATGATGTGTTTTCATTCTCATTTGATCCTAGAAATTTTTTGATTCCATCTCTGATTTCTTCTATTACCCAGTGATGTGTAAGCAGGGTATTATTCAGTTTCCATGTAGTTGATTTTTTTTCGTTGCTCTTTCTATTGTTAATTTCTACCTTGATGGCATTGTGGTCAGAGAAGATACTTTGAATTATCTCAACTTTTTGGATCTTGTTGAGGATTCCTCTGTGGCCTAAGATGTGGTCTATTCTGGACAACGTTCCATGTGCATTACAAAAGAACGTGTACTTTGCAGCGGTTGGATGGAGGGTTCTATATATGTCTCTGAGGTCAAGTCGGCTGACTGTGCCCTTTAGGTCTTCTGTATCTTTGCTGAGTTTCTTCTTAGTTGTTCTGTCCTTTACTGAGAGTGGTGCGTTGAAGTCTCCTACTATTATTGTGGAACTGTCAATTTCTCTTTTCAGTGTTGTTAGAGTTTGTTTTATGTATTTTGGAGCCCTGTCATTGGGTGCATAGATGTTTATTATGGTTATGTCTTCATGATGGATCGTCCCCTTAATCATTATATAGTGCCCTTCTTTGTCTTTTATGGTAGATTTCATTTTAAAGTCTATTTTATCTGAGATTAGAATCGCCACTTCTGCTCTTTTTTGGTAGTTGTTAGCTTGATATAATTTTTCCAACCTTTGACTTTTAATAAATTCACATCTTTGTTTCTAAGGTGTGTCTCCTGTAGACAGCATATTGATGGATCCTGTTTTCTTATCCATGGTGTCACTCTCTGTCTCTTTATGGGTGCATTGAGTCGATTTACATTCAGTGTAATTATTGATAGATGTGAGTTTGTTGCTGTCATTTTGTAGTGCTTTTTTTTGTGGTGCTGACGTTTTCTTTGTTCTTCTTACTCTCCTGTGCTGAGTTACTTTTGTTTGTGCATTTTTTTTTCATTTATTTTGTTTTTGTAGGTTTTGTTTTTGCTGAGACTTTATGTTTTTCCTCTTTTTTTAATGAGTATGTTTGTTAACTTTCTTTGTGGGTACCATAAATTTTACCCTTATCTTTCTAAGTTTGAAGCAGTCTACCATTACTTGGTATCGCCTTGCCTTCCTCTCCATTAGAAGATTCTATAGCTATGCCGTTTATTCCCTCTTTTATTGTTTTGATGTTGTTGTCATTTACTGATTAACTGCTCTGATTCCCTGTTGTATTTCTTTTGGTTTTGGATAGTCCTCGAGAGTTCGTTTCCTAGATTGGTATCAGGCTGGTACGATCCTGTGTCCTAGGTTCTGCCTGTGAGCTGAAGCTGTTTGTCCTCGGATCAAAGAACTCCCTTTAATAATTCTTGGAAGTTTGGTTTGACTTTTACATATTCCCTTAATTTCTGTTTATCTGGAAATGACCTAATTTCACCATCAAATCTGAATGAGAGTTTTGCAGGATATATTATTCTTGGCTGGCAATTTTTTTCTTTCAAGATTTTATATATGTCATCCCATTGCCTTCTTGCCTGCACGGTTTCTGCCGAATAATCTGAGCTTAGTCTTATTGTTTCTCCTCTGTATGTGACTTCTTGTTTTTCACGAGCTGCTCTCCGGATTCTTTGTTTGTCTTTGGTTTTGGCAAGTATGAATATGATATGCCTTGGTGATTTTCTTTTGGGGTCTCTTCTATATGGGGTTCGTTGAGCTTCTTGGATGGCCAGCTTTTCATCTTTCTTGATATTGGGGAAGTTTTCTGTCAGCAGTTCCTCAATGATCCTCTCTGTGTTTTCTGTTTTCTCACCCTGTTCTGGAATTCCAATCACTCGATGATTTTTGCTTTTGATTGTGTCCCACATAACTCTCAGGGTCTCTTCATTTTTCTCTGTTCTTTTTTCTGAGTTTTCCTGAAACAGTGTTGTATCCAAGTGTTTGTCTTCAATTCCACTGATCCTGTCTTCCACCATTTCAAATCTGCTTCTCAGCCCTTCTATGACATCGTCCATTTCTGAAATCTTGTTGTTTATTTTTTGGATTTCTAATTGTTGTCTTTGTATAATTTCTAGTTGTGAATTTATTTTGGCATTTTGTTCCTGTATTATTTTCCTGAATTCTTCCAATTTTTTGTCCATATTTTCCATGAATTTGTCTATTTTTTCCTCATGTTTGTCAGCCTTTTGCCTCAGTTCTTGAAGAATTCTGAGTATTAGAGATTTGAATTCCCTATCAGGTAGTTCTAGTGCATTTTCTTCCAGAGGAGAGTCATCTAGTGTTTTATTTTTGATGTCTACTGGAACCATCCTGTCCTGTTTTTGTAAATGTTTTGTTATTGTCTGTTGTCTTCAGGGCATTCAGTAGTTATTTTTCTCATTTGTTGATTGTAGATTTGTTTGTTTCGTCCCTTTAAAAAAAAATTTTTTTTTACTATGTCTGAGCAGGCAGATTGTGTGTTCTTTGTTGTTTGGTCTTCTGTGGGCACAATACTTTTTGCCTCCGTCTTCAACTGGCAGGGTCAGTCACTCAGATATGGTACGGCAGGGCAGGTCTAGCTGAAGAGGAGTTCATGGGACGGGTTGTTTGTGGCACTTACTACAGCCACCAGAGCGGGACGGTAATCAGTGCAGAGCAGGTTCCAGTAGGCCGTGCCTGTGCTGCTTGCTGGTGTGATGTCAAGCACACGGTGCAGGCAGGCAGGATGCGGTGGGGAGATTGTTATGTGTGGAGCTAAGATGGATATGGGAGAGAGGAGAGAGGAACAGGAGCCAAAAACATACAAACAAACAAAAAAGAATGCTAGGGGAGCTTGCCGTTGGAGTGGAGAGATAAGAGACTATGAAATGGAGAAAAACAGAAAGGGGAGGAGGAAGAAAAGAAAAGATTGAATAAATAAGAATCAGAAAGGTTAAAGAACCAAAAACTTCCCAGGGATCCCACCGGTGAAGCTATGAGGTCTGGGGAAGTTGCTCTCAGGTGTTGCAGTACAGCCTAGCTAGAAGGCGTAGAGGTATACAACACCAGGTATTCAGGGAACAGAAAGAGAAGGAAGATATAGGAAGATGAGAAACTGAGCAATGAAGAAAGACAAAAAGGGTAAAAGAGGAAAAAGAAAACAAAAGAAATTAAAAAAAAAAAACACAACCAAGGAAGGCCCCCAAAGAAACAGAAAAAAAAAAAAAAAAAAAAACCAACGTAAAAAGAAATGCTCTCAGGTATCCCTCTGCACGTCTGTGGAAGCTGAAGGGGAGTCTCCTTGCCACGCAGCTCAGCCTGGCCAGAAGCGGCTCCCAACTCAAGAAAAGGAAAAGAAAACAAACAAACAATTCAAAGCAAACAAATGAACAAAAGCCCCGGGATATCACCAGCGTGGCAGCCCAAACCGGGAAGTAGCTCCACACTCAAACGGAGCTCCACAGCCCCTCAGGAAGAAGCAAAGATGGCACATGGAGCCAGGTACTTGAGCGAAGGGAGGGGGAGGTGGTGAGAGGCAAGTAAGAAATCAAAAGAAGCAGAAAAAAAAAAAAAAAAAAACCACTAGCAGACAGCAAATGGCACTCAGAGAGCCAGCTAGTGCGGGCTGGTGTTTGTGGACAAGAAACTGTGTCCGTGGGAAGCAGAGGGGGCCGAGTGTGGGTAAAAAAGGGTAGAGAGTGGGAAAGCTTATATCACAAATTACCGGAGCTCTGTAGCCCCTCAGGAAGAAGCAAAGATGGCGCACGGAGCAAGATACTCCAGCGAAAGGAGGGGGAGGTGGGGAGAGGCAAGGAAGAAATAAAAAGAAGCGGAAAAAAAGCAACAACAGCAGCTAACAAATGGCACGCAGAGAGCCACCAGTTCAGTTGTGTGAAATCCAAGCAGCTGCTGTTTCCCGGTCAAGACACTGTGGCCGTGGGAAGCAGAGGAGGCCGAGTCGGGGTGAAGAAGGGTGGGGGGTGGGAAAGTGTATATCGCAAATTACTGGTTGTTTTGTCTCCTGCTGGAAGCTCTGTGAGGCTGGTTTCTCGTACCCCATTTGCTGGTCTCCAATAGGAGTTCAAGATGGTGGATCTGCACTGCGTTAGCTGGTAGGGGACCTCTGCATGAATCTCTCCTCGCTCTCCATTCTCTGTCAGTTTTCTCACTCCATTTGGTGATTGGCTGAGTTCTTTATCTCTTCATTTGATGTTTTAGGGTTTCAGGATTGTTGCATTCTCTGTTTGGCTTAGTTTTTCGGATCTTTGCTGTGAAGGGACGGCGTGGTGCTTCTGCCTAGAGCG
The DNA here is from genome assembly GCA_030035585.1 of Dugong dugon. NCBI lineage: Eukaryota > Metazoa > Chordata > Mammalia > Sirenia > Dugongidae > Dugong > Dugong dugon. The sequence goes on along the minus strand of CM057471.1, from coordinate 36,462,051 downwards.
CCATTTTGCTGCTAGAAAGCCCCACATTAATTTTTTAAGGTCTTCTACAATAGGCAGGTATTACTTTTTAAATTGAAAGGAAAAATAAATGTTATTTTAAAAAATATTAAACAACAATTATAGGGAAAATTGTCCTTTCCTCCTCTTTTACTATATAAAAATAATAACTTTAAAAACTGTCATTCTATGTGTAAATGTTAATGTAGTGGCATAAAATTTGGGTTTGGACTTTAAAGGGATCCTTTCCCATTGTAATTGCAAACCTTCTGTTTACTTCTACAAAATTTCTACGTTGCCTTTGGTTAAATTCCATGTTCTCTCCTCCAAATAGTACCCCAGGGATTATAGGCACCAAATATAACCTCATAAACTCCTAAAATTATAAGATATGCATCAGCAATCCAATGCTTAGACATTATGTTTAGGGTGCCCCCCAAGAAAAATTTGCTATGTCCTAACATCAGCATTACTCCAAAGAGGGTCTGAAGAGTTTAGCCCAGGAACTAACATTATATTAGGTAATTATAAATGTTTTGGAGAATCAGTGCAATAGCAATAATCAGACAAGAGAGATTTATGCATTTTCCATACCCTTCTTTTTCAGATTGTTGTTGTTGTCAGGTGCTATCAGGTCATTTTTGATTCATAGCAACCCCTTGTAACAGAGTAGAACTGCTCCATAGAGTTGTCTTGGCTGTAATCTTTATAGAAGCATATTGCCAGGTCTTTCTCCCGTGGAGCCACTAGATGGGTTGAAACTGCCAACCTTATGATTAGCAGCCAAGCACTTAACCTTTTGTGCCACCAGTGCTCCTTTTTCCAGATTGTTGTTAGGTGCCATTGAGTCAGTTCTGACTCATAGCAACTCTATGTACAACAGAACGAAATGCTGCCCAGTCCGGTGCCATCCTCACAATCGTTATGCTTTAGCCCATTGTTGCAGCCACTGTTTCAATCCATCTCATTGAGGGCCTTCCTCTTTTTCAATGACCATCTACTTTACCAAGCATGATGTCGTTCTCCAGGGACTAGTCCCTTCTGATAACATGTCCAAAGTATGTGAGAGAAATCTCGCCATCCTTGCTTCTAATGAACATTCTGGCTGTACTTCTTCCAAGACAGTCTTAGTCTGGAACCTCTGCTGAAAATGACCTTGCTGATATTTGAAATACTAGTGGCAAAGCTTCCAGTGTCACAGCAATGAGAAAGCCACCACAGTCCAACAAACTTACAGACATGTGATGGTGTTTCAGATTAGGCCCACAGAAATAAAGTTGGGGAAATTTTAGACAATATGAATGCAAATGTGTGAATACCTACACTGCACCTCACCCAATCTACCACCCATGGATCAAGATAATGAATATTTGTTTTGGAGGAAAGGTCGAATTTTCTAAATTGTCATTCAGCTATAGATCTCAACTTACCTGCCATAATGGTCTAAGTCTGTTTAAATTAGAGCATCTATGTGTTCTAAAAATCTCCTTTCTCAAATGCAAAGGAAATAAGAAGCTTACTCATATCTGAATGTTAACAATATTAGAATTTTCCCTAAGGGTCAGATTTATGATCCAGTACATGGTATCTGGTGATGGTTTTGGTAACATAAGGAATACATGTTCCTGCAAAAAAAGAAAATTGAAAATGAATACAGAAAAGAATAAAGAAGGAGAGAAGAATATATCTTCAGTTCTCTTGCCCAAAGAGAACAATTTTTTATCTTCTGGTGTTGTCTTTTTGGTGCATTTTCTTAGTTATTTTATTGGGAAGGTTTGGGTGGGCATATCAAGTACTGTTGTTGTTAGGAGCCTTCCAGTTGGTTCTGACTCAGCAACGCTGTGTACAACAGAATGAAACTGCCTGGTCCTGAGCCATCCTCCCAATCATTATTATACTTTAGTCTATTGCTGCAGCCACTGTGTCAATCCACCTCATTCAGAGTCTTACCTTTATCGATGACCCTTTACTTTACCAAGCGTGATGTCCTTCTCTAGGGACTGGTCCTGCCTGATAATATGTCCAAAGTATGCAAGACTAAGTCTCACCATCCTTGCTTCTAACGAGCATTAAGGCTGTACTTCCAAGACAGATTTGTTTGTTCTTCCGACAGTCCGTGGTACAGTCAATATTCTTTGTCAACACCATAATTCAAAGGCATCAATTCTTCTTCAGTCTTCCTTATTCATTTCCAGCTTTCACATGCATATGAGGTGATTAAGAATACCATGGCTTGGGTCAGGTGGATCTTAGTCCTAAAGTGACAGCATTGCTTGTTAACATTTTAAAGAGGTCTTTGGCAGCAGATTTGCCCAATGCAATGCGTTGTTTGATTTCCTGACTCAATGGTAACAGTTTTTTTTCCAATTTTTCTAGATTCATACTTTGTACATTCCATGTTCCAATTATTAATGGATGTTTTCACCTGTTTCTTCTCATTTTGAGTCGTGCCACATCAGCAAATGAAGATCCTGAAAGTTGACTCCATCCACATCATTGAGGTTGACTCTACTTTGAGGAGTGTCTTCTAACACGAGGGGCTCATCTTCTGGCACTATATCAGAGAATGTTCCACTGTTATTCGTAAGTTTTTCACTGGCCAATTTTTTCAGAAGTAGATAGCCAGGCCCTTCTTCCTGCTATATGCTATGCCTTTACCTAATAGGGATGCTGGGAATATTGCCTGACAGGGTATCTGGGAATTTATAGGTCCAAGGAGATCCTACATGCTCCCTCTGGGTGTGCTTATAGAATCATTAATAAATTGTTACTGTGGGAAACTAGATAGAGTCTGCACTGCAGCGACAAAATCCAATATCAAGTCTAAGCTCTGTTACTTAACTGTGTGAACAGGTTCACCTCATCCCCTCTCTGAGCTCCATTTCTTTGTCTGTGAAGTTGGGCGATTATGATGATCTCATGGATTGTTGTCCAGATGAGTTGCTGGGTTTCTGGCATGCCAAGGGTTCAATAAATTCCTCTGCATTTGGATTCCTAGCCTACCTCTACTTTCTATTCAATAAATATTTTGAATTCTTCCTGTAACTGTATCAGTACCAGTTGCCATTGAATCAACTCTGACTCATGGTGACCCCGTGTGTGTCAGACTAGAACTGTGCTCCACAGGGTTTTCAGCCTGTAATTATAACCCATGTGATATCCTCCAAACTCCATCCCAAAGATGGGGGGGTAGCAAGCTACTTGTTCACAGTTATGACTAGAATTGTATGACAGGTTGGTGAAGTGATGTGACTTCACTATCCTGGAAGTTAGGACCTCTGGTTCCACCTCTAACTGATTAGTGAACTGGAAAACCACATGGACTCTCAAAGCCTGCTTCCTGATTTGTAAATTATGCTTGGGAGGATGGGGGCAGGCAGTGATGTAGAACAAATAAATTCCAAGTTTTCTTCTGTCTTGAATATTCTAGAGCAGAAATTTCTTTCCATCCTGGGCTATTGAGTCATACTTCTAGCTCATGGTAATTCATTAAGAAGCATCATTACTAATCATTATTATTTCCAGTAACTCTAAATGATTCCCATGGAAGAATTTATCAGCTAATGAAATCATTCATAATAAATGAATTTGCTAACGACAATGTAGTACAGTCCTATGAAGAAAAGAATTTGTTTTATGATAATTAAAATTTATTAAAAGGAAGTCATTATCATTCAGTTCCTGAATTACAGATGTACGAATATTTGTTGATATAACAAATAAATAGATTTGATAGTCTATACAAGCCATCTATTAAATAGGGTCAAACATGAGCATGAGCTATCTGGACATTTGAGGAAATGTGGAAGGGGCTGTGCTCTGATCACTTGCCGTTCTGTGATGCTGTTCGGTATCGCTGGCGTAAAATATATCTTTGCCTACAAGGATCCTGCAGGCTAATTTCAGCAGCTGGGAACCTGCCCAGAATGTCATTGGCTTTTAGGTACGCTGCTGGAGGTGGTCACCAGCAGGCATCTGTCTCCAGATTGAGGGGGAGTTGCAGTGGCACGGTCCCCAGTCCCAAAATGAAGCCTACTGGGAGGTGATAAGTCATAGTTACAGAGCCAAACATTTTAGTTAGAATAAATGTAGGATTTGTTTAAAAGTTGCATACGCACAAAAAGGAGAGCTACCTCGACACTCAGGGATCAATGCTGATATTACTCAGGACCAACAATTGACACAGAATAGTAGGGAAGTTACGTATAAGGAGTTCCTATGAGGTGCTCAGTGCATCTGCTGTATCACGGGGTCCTGTACAGCGATCAAGCACCAAGGGCTTGCGATCAGCCAAACCCAGATTTAATTCCTAGTTCTGCTGTTTATTAGCTGTGCAATTTTGGACACAAACGGGTAAAATGAGGATATTAATAGTAACTACCTCATGTGGTGAATGTGAGAATTAAATGAGATAATGCGTATTATATGCTTTGTAAAGTTTTTTTTAAATAATAATATTATTACTTTTAGTGTTATTTTAATAATAAAAACTAAAATAAAGTCTACAAACTATTATTAATAATAACATATTACTAATGATGACATTAATAATAATTATTATAATTATTAACACCTATGATTGATAATGAGGTGCCCTGGTGGCACAGTGGTTAAGTGTCCGGCTGTTAATTGAAAGTCAGTGGTTCAAATCCAAAAACCACTCCACGGGAGAAGGATGTGGCAGTCTGCTTTTGTAAAGATTTACAGTCTTGAAAACTGTATGGGCAGCTCTACTCTGTCACATAGTGTCACTACAACAACATTATTGATAATAATAATAATTATTGAAATAATTTTAAAATATAATACTAACCTAGAGAGTTTAAAAAACTTGCCAAGGTCACAAAGCTAACAACTGGCAGGGCCAACGTGAGAACCCAGGTCTATCTTCTTAGGATATTAAAAGGAAGGGTGATGATTATTCCGAGAGTGCCAACAGCAAAGGTAAAATTTGCCGACTAACACTTGTTGTGGAACAGTTGATTCTGTCAGTCAGGGACAGAAAGTAGTGGAAGTCAGCCACAGCTGCAGCAATGGCCTTTCCAATTTTCTTCCCACTTTTCTGTGCTGCTGCCACAGAAAGACTCTGTAAACCTCAGGGCATTCCTGAGACCAGCCAAACCTAAGCTGACCTACTTGTGAATTGGTGGTAAGATTTAACAAAATAAATACCGAGGAGAGCAATCACTGTAGCCTCTTTGTTTTACATCATTTCTCTCATCTTCCTCTACCCTGCTGTGTTACCCTACGTAGGCAGGGTGCAATGCCTCAGAGTGCTATCTCATTCCAAATCCCAAACTGTGAGAAGTGGACACAAATGCCCTTTAGTTTTTCCTTCCCCCAAACTTTCTGGAGTTTTTCTTTTGCACTCCCCTTAAACAAAGATGGGGAGGGGGAAGCCGGGACCCTAACATCTGACCTCTTATCCTTCTCACCTTTTGGCAAAAGACCTTTTCTTTTTTATGCTTGTCTTGTGCAAATTTTCCTTGAATAATGTCCTGAGTCCTCTCTACCATGGCTTAGAGGAAAACTATACTTCCAGACATGGAAGCATTGCTTCTTACACGTAAAAAGGAGATTTTGGAATTTATAAAAATTCTTTTATCTCTCAACAACATCTGGCTTTCAAGTCTGTCTTGGTATGGACTAAGAAAAGAAAAAAGACATTTGGTCGAGGTGCCACCCACTTCCTCCTTCCCTGGGACAATACATCTCTTGGTTTATCTTTATGGCAGATGGATGCATAGGGGGAGGAAAAGAAAACCTGAGAAATTACCAAGGAAATAATGGAAGATATTTTAAAAATATTTCCCCATTACACTGGTGAAGATCCACAGTTGTGCCATTGGGATGGATCTTTCCTTCATTCATTCCTGAACACTTACAGAGAGCCAGCCTGTGCTGTTAACTGAACTTTCCCATTTTTCACAGCCCAGATAAAGACACTGGGATTATCCACAGAATGGTTTAATTTTCATAGAGCTTTAGAGAAGTCTCATAGAAAATGAGTTGGTGCTTTTTCTGGACTAATGAGAATCAAAGTATTTGCTTTTGGGGAAGTACAGCAACAAATCCTTTGTTAGGGGTGCTATATCCAACCCCATCTGAATTTTGTATTAGTTGTCTATTGCTGTGTAAAAATTACCCCAAAACTGCACAGATTAAAACAACAAGCAAGGTCTCTAATGAGGTTCCAGTCAAGCTGGCAGCCAATTCTGCCATCATCTCAAGACTTGACTGGGGCTGAAGTATCTGCTTCCAAGCTTGCTCACATGATTATTGGAAAGCTTCAGAAGATCTGCTTCTAGCTTACACATGTGAGCCTTTCCATGGGGCTACCTTATGACATGGCAGATGGCTTCTCCCAAGGTGAACAATTCATGGAAGAGTGAAAGAGAGTGCCAGAGGTGGAAGCCACAGTCTTTTTATAACCTACTATCAGAACTGATATCCTTTCACTTCTGCCATATTTTGTTTGTTAAGAGTAGGTCAATAGGTCAAGCTCACACTCAAGGGGAGGAGACTACACAGGGTATGAAAGGGATTATTAGGTACCACATTAAAGGCCATCTAGCACAACATTCTTTTCCTGCCATAAATGCCTCTTGGCTTGCAGGTCATACATAAATTTCCATGATTTCCCCCAATTCTTTCACATAAATGTCCACAAGCATTTAATGAACTGTTTCAAAATTTCTCCCTTAATCTTAAAAGAGTTTGGGTAAACCTGCCATGATGGTGATGGTTTGCAGGGCCCATAGAATGGAGAGTTCTTTCTAAGGCGGCATTTTGTAACCACTTGCTCTCTGTTGGAAACCCTGGTGGCTTAGTGGCTAAGACCTACGTCTGTTAACCTTAAGGTTGGCAGTTCGAATCCACCAGGTGCCTCTTGGAAACCCTATGGGGCCGTTCTACTCTGTCCTATAAGGTCACTATGAGTTGGAATCAACTCGACGGCAATGGGTTTGGTTTTTCTTTTTGCTCTCTGTTTGCTAGTGAGAGAGCATACTGTGATGTAATCATGGAATTTCAAATGAGTGGTTAATGGGATGACTTAGAAATACAGGAGCCTTTACCCATGTTCATTCATGTCCTGCCATTTCAGGAACTGCTTTAACTGCAAAAGCACTTGAACTCATCAAGTCATGACATGAAGAGTCAAGAAATCTGGATTTTAACCCCAGCCTTGACATGGGACAATCTACTTTACTTCTCAGAAGTTTTGTTTCTTTATTGGGAAAATAAAGAGTTGACTGAACGGTCTCTAAGAGCACTTTCAGCTCTAGCATCCTATGTTTTTTTTTAGTCACATCTGCTTTTAGTCTACATGTGAAGCCAGGTGAATGGTTTTGTTGCAAACTTGCTCTGATTGTCTAGATTGTTGGGAATGAATAAAGTGTTATCATCTGACAATTTCCTAGAAAGACAGAGACCCTGGAGACAGACATATTCCTACTAGTCTTGTATGACAGAAACATAACGATGAACATTTATTGAAATCTTACCTCGAGTCAGGTACTATGCTAAGCACTTTACAGGCATTCTTATTTGATCCTAATAACAATCATATGAAGTAGATTTTTAAAATCCATAGTTAATAGAAAAAGAAACCGAGGCTTAGGCAGTAAAGTAATTTGTCAAGATCATAGGCTAGTAATGAGCAGGGCCAAAATTCTAACCTAGGTCTGCCTGGCTCAAAGCCAGGTTCTTGACATCTATGTTATCTATTTTGTGTGCCAGTTCCTTGGGTAAGGCCTGATTAGTCAACGATCCAGGGCCCTGAGCAATGAAACGCTGGCCAGTGTGGTATCTTAGAAACCCTTTAGCAACCCATGGGAACGAACAATATAGTTTCCAATATTGTGTGACTTTAAAGGGAGTTGGGTTCTATGAACACGTACCATTGTGTGTTGCGAAGCAGAGACAGCCAATAAACCCTTTTTTTCCCCCTTTCTGCTCTTTTTTTTTTTTTTTTTTAAATTCATCATGAGTATACATTTATTTGAAAACCTCTCCTGTTTCTTGGTAAGAAAGCTACAAAATGGAAATGTCTCTTTTGGATCCTCGGGCCCTCCTGGAGGTATAGCCGTAAGTGTTAGCAGAATCCCCATTGAAACTTTGCTGCTTCTTGTTGCCAGAAGGTCTTTCAAAATAGGCAGGACTTTGAGGTTTTTTGTTTTTTTTTTATCCTTCAGGCTTTTAGTTGTACAAATACAGCCGAGAACTGACTGGAGTGTTGGGTTCAGTCATAGTACACTGTAGAATAGTCTGGAGGAATCCCACTGGGAGCCCCCTGGCAAGGAATGTGTCTGGTCACTGGTTCCTCTTGGTTTGCGCTGATGCTGCTATATAAGCCATCTCCTGCTATGGCTGAAAATGGGATGACATCAATCACTTTTCAGTGGCTCTTGTTGCTAAGTGGCTGTTTTGAGAGGGAGCCCTTTGTAGTTGGAAAGATTATTTCATATAGCCATTAATTTGGCTGTTGCTCTAAGGAAAACTTCCATGAGCATGAAGAAGCCACTCCATAGATTTTACTAGATGGGAATTGCTGTACTAGAATGATCAGAACTGTAAGGTGACAAGGTATGATCACTAAAATTTATGGAAAATTTTCTAAGAACTTTGTATATTTCCTTATTAAATTATTTTACCTGTCTTGGGTGATAGGTACTATTATTATCTCCATCATGCAGGTGATATTTAGAGAATTTAAGAGACTCATACAAAGTTACAATACTTGTATGTGTATATATATAGGTGTATGCATGTATGTGTGTGCATGCATAAATATATCCATATATATAATAAAGAACATAGGGGCACAATTACGGACACTTCTTCAGCTTAATCAAACACCTCTCAGGATTGGTTTTCTGGGTTTGAAGGCTTAGCACCATAGTCTCGTGGGACAGCATAGTCCACTAGCATAATATAGTTCATAAAGTTTATGTCTATATCCTAGTCTGGTGAGTAGTGTCTGGGGTCTTAAAAGCTTACAAGTGGCCATCTAAGATACAACTACTGGTCTCCACTCCTCTGAAGTAAAAAAGAAAGAAGAAAATCAAAGACTCAGAGAAGAAAGTAATCTACAGGAGTGATGGTCTACATGAACCACGGATTCATCCACCCTGAGACCAGAAGAACTAGATGGTGCCTGGCTATAACACCAACCATTCTGATCAGGGCCACAATATATGGATCCTGATAGAATGGGAGAAGAATGTGGACCAGAACCTCAAATTCTTAAAAAAAAAAATCCAGACTTACTGGACCTGTTAAGACTGGAGGAATCCCTGAGACTATCACCCTGAGACACTCTTTAAACCTCGAACCAAAACTAGCCCAAGGTCACCTTTCAGCTAAATAACAAATTGGCTCACAAAATAAAGAATACCACCAGTGAGTACAGTGCTCCTTTAAAAAAATCATCTATATGAGACCAAATGGTCAACAATTACTTTAAAACAAAGATGAGAAGGTAAGGGGGCAGGAAAACTAGATTAATGGAAACAGAACAACCAGAACGGAAATAATGAGAATGAACACACATTGTTAAGAATGTAACTGATGTCACTAAACAACTTGTGTAGAAGTTGTTGAACAGGAACCTAAAGTGCTGTGTAAACCTTCACCAAAAACACTATAAAGTATTATCCAAAAAAAAAAAAAAAGTTGCAATACATGTAACTAGGATAGATGAACTAGAACTTGGGTCTCAGAATCCAAAGCCAGTGTTCTAAGCCACTATGCAAACTACCTCCAAATAAGTAAGAGCCTTCTTTAATTTGAATGCCAGAAACTTGGAACTATGCTCATCTGGTTGGGGTAGGACTGGTATCTAAATTTTGCATTTCATAAATTTGTAGCATAGGCAAAACTTAAGGTTGAATAGTTAAATTATTTAAAAAGAATAAACATTTGTAAAGCACGTTAAAATTACCCATTTACAAAATTGATATAAGATATGGAGTCATAAAACCTCAGGTTTAGGAAGGACCTCAGAATAGATCACAACTCCATCCTTCTCCATGTTGCTCATCATTCTCACGGATTTATTGAAACAATCCATTTCTTGGCAGCATACTCTTAGTCTGTAAAGCTCTATGCCATTAAGACATTCTATAACTCAGGTTTTTTCCTCATTCAATTTCTACTTCCCTCAAGATTAGACCAAAATGGTGTGGATTAATTACTACTGAATCTCTTACATGCCTTATCATAGAGAAAAATTTTTGCAACTTCAAACCAAAAACAAAACAAAACCCATTGCTGTCAAGTCGATTCCAACTCATGGCCATCCCATGTGTTAGAGAGTAGAACTAATCCATAGGGTTTTCTTGGTACAATCTTTATGGAAGCAGATTGCCAGGCCTTTCTTCCACAGTGTAACTGGGTAGATCGAACTGCTTACTTTTAGGTTAGTAGTCAAGTGCAAACCACTTGTGCCACCCAGGGACCTATAATGCTTTAAATCTCTCTGTGTTTACTTTCTCTGGAGAACTTGTACATTTGTTAACACTGAAACCAAACCCGTTGCTCTAGAGTCGATTCTGACTCATAGGGACCCTGTAGGACAGAACAGAACTGCCCTGTTAGGGTTTCTAAGGAGCAGCTGGTCGATTTGAACTGCCAACCTTTTGGTTAGCAGCAGAGCACTTAACCACTGCACAATTAGGACTCCCCATTAGATAATACTACTTGTTTATTTGCCAGCTTGTTTGACTAGAGCTCTAGAGCTGTGATGGCCAAAAATACAGCCACTGGCCACATGTGGCTACTAAGCACTTGAAATGTGGCTAGTACAAATTGAGAAGTGCTAAGAAAGTGTAAAATACACCAGATTTAGTACAAAAAAAGGGGGTGTGGGTGGGTATGCAACACATTTCATTAATAAAAATTTTTATATTGATTACATGCTGAAATAATATTTTGGATAAATGGGGTTAAGTAAAGTATATCAGCAAAATTAATTTCACCTGTTTTTAAAAATGTTCTTAAGGTGGCTACTAGAAAATTTAAAATTACATATGTGACTCACATTATACTTCTATTGGGCAATGGTGGACTAAAGCATAGATAGACTCAATAATAAAGGAGATATAACTAGAAAAGTTGATTGAGTCCCAAGCTTGGAAGGTCTTGCATGACATTCATTTATGAATCAGTCTGTGTGCCATAGCTTACAGAAAGGCACAATAGCTTCCCTCAGGGTTTATGCCTTTTATACAGTAAGTATACCTTTGCCATGTAAATATCCACGATCGTTTGAACCAGGCACCCTTTCCAGTTCCTTGCTTGTTGTGTTTCATGAGATAGTCAAGAAGTTAGAAAAAACTAAGAATGGAGGTGAGGAAAAGAAGAGGGCACAGTCCTGCAAGGAAGTTAGCAGGTAGTTTGTGTAACTTCCATTTTAGAGTGATGAAAACCAAGTTACCAACTCATTAACCCAGGGTGCTCTCTCTGCAGGCCTTTGGCAAGAGGTGTAACACCTACTTAAGTGGGTCACAGCCTGATTGTTAATTTCCACTCATGGAGTTTGTTTCATTTTTTGGTGTCTCAGTTAGCTCCAGGGTGGTGCTTTGAATAGTCATGAAGTCATCCATGGAGGTAGTCAGAGTTTCTGGAGTGGTCATCATTAACTTCCTTTGTCAGTATTTCTCCACCTTCCAATGAGTCTTCAGCAGAATTTGAGCTATTCCCCTGGAATCCAACCAGAAAGCTGTTATCAGAATTTTCCAGCCACTCCTGGATGCTATTGCCAACGAGCTGGAAAGAATTGTGTAGGAGGAAATGTCAGCCTTGCTGACTCAGGAAACTCCTTCAACCCAAGGTTGACTGGTAATTAGTGTGATAGCATCCATGGGACCACAGGAGGTACAGTTAGCACAGACCCGGCTCCATCTGAGCTGTTCAGCCAAGGAAAGGCACTGTCTAGGGTGCTGAAATGTTCCAATTACACGCAGAGTACGGCTGGCAGAGCCAACATGTAGGCAGCAGGTGTGGCTACTAGCCCTCTAAATTCTGTAGTTCCTTTGGTGTGGTTAGAGTGTGGATGAAAGAGAGAAAATAAAAGCTGATGACTGATAAAGCTTGTGCTACCCGCAAGCTAATGCTTTTGATTTAGATCTAGACTGCGTGAGGGTGGGAGGCCCAGTTTGAATAGTCCACAAAGTGACTCAAATTTGGAGGTTTAATTGAAAGACAGGCTTTGGAGTCAAACAAATTGGGGTTTGAGTAGTGATTCTGCCAGTTACCAGCTGCATGATCTTGGCCAAATTACATAATCCCTCTGATCTTCAATTTCATCATCTGTAAAATGGGGCTATACTACCTACTTCCTGGGGTTGTTGTCAGGCTTAATTGAGATGTGTATGTAAAAACACCTGGCATTCACTGCAAAGAATGCAATGAATCTTTCCTCCTTTTCTCCCCTAGACTGTTTTATTGTTAAATCCTTAATATAAACCCTCAATAAGGGGGAATGATGCAAAACTACAACAGTGGGCTCAAACATACCAACAATTGTGAGGATGGTATAGGATTGAGCAATGTTTTGTTCTGTTACATATAAGATCGCCATGAGTTGGAGCCAACTTGACAGCCGCTAACAACAACCTCTTGAAATGGAATCTCAGCTTTTGGTAATAATGATGCTTACCCTATCCTGTTTTTTAAAAAGGATTTCACTTTGAAGTGAGTTGAATTATGATGATGATATTGATAATGATTAATACTTAAAAAAATTAATTGTTGTAAAATACATATAACGAAATATTTGCCATTTTTACCATTTTTAAGTATACAATTCAATGACATTAATTACATTTACCATATTGTGCAACCTCACCACTATCCATTTCCATATGTTCATCACCCTTAACAGACTCCAGAGCCCTTTATGCAAGAATGCCCCATTTCCTTCTCTCACCAGTTCCTGGTAATCGCTAATAATGTCTCTATGCATTTGCCTATTCTAGATATTTCATATAAGTTGTTGTTAGTTGTTATCGAGCCGGCTCTGACTCATGGCAACTTTATGCATAATAGAAGAAAATGTTGCCCAATCCTGCGTGTGATCCATGATCTTCAATATGTTTGAGCCCATTGTTGCAGCTATTTTGTCACTCCATCTCATTGAGGGGTTTCCTAATTTTCGCTGACACTCTACTTTACCAAACATGATGTCCTTTTCTAACAACTGATCTTTCCTGATGACATATCCAAAGTAAGCAAGATGAAGTCTCATCATTTTCGCTTATTTCTTCTAGGACTTATTTGCTGGTTCTTCTGGAAGTCCATAATATATTCAATATTCTTCCCCAACACCACAATTCAAATGCATAAGTTCTTTTTTCATTGTCCAACTTTTGCATACATATGAGGCAATTGAAAGGATCATGACTTGGGTCAGGCATACCTTAGTCATCAAAGTGACATCTTTGCTTTTCAAAATTTTGAAGTTTAAAAAAAGAGATCTTTTGCAGAAGATTTTTCCAATTCAATACGTTGTTTGATTTCTTGACTGTTGTTTCCATGGACATTGCTTGTTGATTAAAGTAGGATGAAATAACTGACAACTTCAATTTCTTCTGCATTTATCATGTGTATTGGTCCTGTTGTAAGAATTTTTGTTTTCTTCACATTCAAGTGTAGTCCATACTGAAAGCTAGAGTCCTTGACCTTCATCAGTAAGTGTGTCAAGTCATCTTCATTTTCTGCAAGCAAGGTGTGTCATCTGCATAGCCCATCTACTGTAAGTGAGGTGGAATTGAAGGAGAAAGATTTTAGATTTTAGGAGAGTAGAGAAGGCACTGACAAGTCATGGCTGAGAAGGTCCCTCTGTGGGGCTACTGCTTTACCTTAAACAGGTACCCACTACAGCACTTTAATACCCTATAGAGCAATTATTCTCCTCATGTCTGTCACTTCCTTGTACTGTGGTGGTTTGTGTGTTGCTGTGATGCTGGAAGCTATGCCACTGGTATTTCAAATACTAGCAGGATCACAACTGGTGGACAGGTTTCAGCGGCACTTCCAAACTAAGACAAACTAGGAAGAAGGACCTGGCAGTCTATTTCTGAAAAAATGGCCAGTGGAAACCTTATGAATGGGAACAGAACACTGTCAGATATAGTGCCAGAAGATGAGCCCCTCAGGTTGGAAGGCACTCAAAATACGACCAGGGAAGAGCTGCCTCCTCAAAGTAGAGTCAACCTTAATGATGTTGATGGAGTCAAGCTTTCAGGACCTTCATTTGCTGATATGGCAAGACTCAAAATGAGAAGAAACAGCTGCAAACATCCACTAATAATTGGAACATGGAATATACAGAGTATGAATTGGAAAATTGGAAGTCATCAAAAAAGGAAATGTAATAACGATCAATATCCTAGGCATTAGTGGGCCGAAAGGAACTGTTATTGGCCATCTTGAATCAGATAATCATACAGTCTACTATGCCAGGAATGACAAATTGAAGAGGGATGGCACTGCATTCATCATCAGAAGAACATTTCGAGATCTATCCTGAAGTACAACACTGTCAGTGACAGGATAATAACCTTATGGCTATAGCAAGACCAGTTAATACGACTATTATTCAAATCTACCCACCAACCACTAAGGCCAAAGATGAAGCAACTGAAGATTTTTACCAACTTATGCAATCTGAAATTGATCAAACATGCAATCAAGATGCATTGATAATTACTGGTAATTGGAATGCTAAAGTTGGAAACAAAGAAGAAGGATCGACAATTGGAAAATACAGGCTTGGTGACAGAAACGACGCTGGAGATCACATGATAAAATTTTGCAAGACCAACGACTTATTTATTGCAAATATCTTTTTTCAACAACATAAACAGTGACTATACACATGTACCTCGCCAGATGGAATACACATGAATCAAACTGACTACACGTGTGGAAAGAGACGATGGAAAAGTTCAATATGATCAGTCAAAACAAGGCCAGGGCTGACTGTGGAACAGACCATCAACTGCTCATATGCAAGTTCAAGTTGAAGCTGAAGAAAATTAGAACAAGTCCATGACAGCCAAAGTTTCACCTTGAGTATATCGCACCTAAACTTAGAGAATATCTCAAGAAAAGATTTGATGCATTGAACATTAATGACCAAAGACCAGATGAGTTGTGGAATGACATCAAATATGAAGAAAGCAAAAGGTCATTAAGAAGACAGGAAAGAAAGAAAAGACCAAAATGGATTTCAGAAGAGACTCTGAAACTTGTTCTTGAAAGTAGAGTAGAAAAAATGAAAGGACGAAATGATGAAGAAAAAGGGCTGAACAGAAGATTTCAAAGGGCTGCAAAAGAAGGCAAAGTAAAGTATTATAATGAAATGTGCAAAGATCTGGAGTTAGAATACCAAAAGTGAGGAACACCCTCAGCATTTCACAAGCTTAAAGAACTGAAGGAAAAAAATTCAAGCCTCAGGTTGCAATATTGAAGGATTCTACGGAGAAAATATTGAATGATGCAGGAACCAGCAAAAGAAGGTGGAAGAAATACACAGTCACTGTACCAAAAAGAACTGGTCAAAGTTCAACCATTTCAGGAGGTAGCACATGATCAAGAACCGATGGTACTGAAAGAAGAGGTCCAAGCTTCACTGAAGGGAATGGCAAAAACACAAGACTCCAGGAATTGACGGGATACCAACTGAAATGTTTCGATAAACAGATGCAGTGTTGGAGGTGCTCACTCGTCTGTCAAGAAATTTGGAAGACAGCTACCTGGCCAACCAACTGGAAGAGATCCATATTTGTGCCAATTCCAAAGAAAGGTGATCCAACAGAATGCAGAAATTATTGAACTGTATCATTAATATCATACACAAGTAAAATTTTACTGAAGATCATTCAAAAGCAGTTGCAGCAGTACATCAACAGAGAACTTCCAGATTCAGAAGAGGAGGTGGAACCAGGGATATCATTGCTGATGTCATATGGATCTTGGCTGAAAGCAGAGAATATTAGAAAGATGTTTACCTGTTTTGTTGACTATGCAAAGGCATTCGACTGTGTGGATCATGACAAATTATGGATGACGTTGCAAAGAATGGGAATTGTAGAACACTTAATTGTACTCATGCAGAACCTGTACATAGACCAGGAGGCAGTCCTTTGAACAGAACAAGGGGATACCATAAAATCTTTTACTCCATTGACTTTGACTTGTCCTTTCTTACTTCTTAACCGAGTTGCTATTTCTCATTTTTTTAAAAATTATAATCAACATTATCCTATTTTACAGGTTTGGAAAATAGAGAACATTATCACCTACAACCTCACCTCATGTCTTACCATTTTTAAATGTTTCATTTTATATATACATAAATTAAATGTATATATATATATATGTATATATATATATATATATATGTATATATATATATATGTATATATATATATAAAAAGCATGCTATACAAAGACCTATGTATGATGCTTTTTTTTTTCCACTTAAAATTACATTGTCTGAAAGCTATAGTAATTAAGACAGTGTGGTACTGGTGAAAGGATAGACATATAGATTGATGGAACATAAATAGAGTCCAGAAATATAGTCAATTGATTTTCAACAAATGTGCCGAGGCAATTTCATAGAAAACAAATAGTGCTTAAATAATTGAACATCCATATGCCAAAAAAATTAGTAGACTTGACCCATACCTCACACCACATAAAAAAGTTAACTTGAAATGGATTATAAACCTAAATATAAAATCTAAAATTATAGAACTCCTAGGAAAAAAAAAAAGAAACAAATCTTTGTGACTTAGGAGTAGGCAAAGATTTTTTAGGACACAAAAAGTATGAAACATAAAAGAAAAATTGGTAAATTGGACTTTATCAAAATTAAAAGCTTTTGTTCTTTGAAAGACATTGCTAACAAAATGAAAAGGTAATTCACAGACTGGGAGGAAATATTTACAAAACAGGTATCTGATAAAGGACTTGCAGTGGTTCAGAGCTCGGCTGCTAACCCGGAAGTCGGCAGTTTGAATCCACCAGCTGTTACTTGGAAACCCTATGGGACAGTTCTACTCTTTCCTATGGAGTCATTATGAGTTGGAATCCACTCAGTGGCAATGGGTTTGGTTTGGTTTTTTTGATCTAGAATACTTAAAGAATTCTCATAGCTCAATAATAAGAAAACAAACAACCCAATTCAAAAAATGAGCAAAAGATCTGAACAGACATTTCACCAAAGGCGAGTTATATATGGCAAATAGGCATATGAAAAGATACTCTATGTGATGCAAATTGAACCTACCACAATATGGCACAACACGTCTACTAGAAAATCTAAAACATTTTCCTAAAAAAGCAACAGACAATACCAAATGCTGGTGAGAATGCAGAGCAATCGGAACTGACACTCATTGCTGGTAGGAATGCATATGGTACTTTGGAAAATAGTTTTACAATTACTAAAAAGTTAAACATACACTTACCATATGGCTGTATGTATGAATAAAGGGACAGATACTGACTAAGCATAAAATTAGATACTAGCTCTTGCTTATCAATTTAAACTAGAAATTGCTTGCTATTCTATTTTATTCACATAGATGATTATTACACATATATCAATTAGCCATCCCAAAATATTTGCTCATGGAATACAAGCAAATAATCATCAATAATGCATATATATGTTTTAGAAGATATTTCTAAATAATCTGGAAGTGCTCCAATTATACTGATTAGGAAGCTAATGGAGAATTTCACACAGCTATGAGCTGAGTTGAATAAGATTATTTTAAAAATCAATCATCCCCCAAAGTAGAAATGGAAAATGTGATTTAAAATATATATTCAACCTACATGGGAATATTTGTAAATTATGTGTGACTTAGGAAGAATAAATTCTATTTTTAGATTAATGAATGCCACTTTAAATTGACAACATTTACATTTTTAAATAGAATTTTGCAATAAAGAAAAATAGTGAGAGATAAGATTGTTTAGAATAACAGAAGAATCCCAGAGAGAATCCTCTATGAATTTCCATTATGAAAGAATTCCTTACATGTGGGGTAAAGAATTATTTAATAGATGAAGACAAGCATTTGATAAAAGTCAACACCAATTCATGATTAAAATCTCTTAGCAAACTAAGAATAGACACTTCTTAAATTTAATAAAGACTTTATGCCAAAATTTTATAGCAAAAATTACATTTAATGGTGAAGTTTTAGGATAATATCCTTTAACTTCAAGAGAAAGAAAAGAGGGTCTGTTAACACTGTTCTGGATGTCCTCGTCATTGCCATAAGATAAGAAATAAGGTCTTTGTTGTTGTTATTAGTGCCTTTCAGTCGGTTCCGACTTATAGTGACCCCATGCACAACAGAACAAAACACTGCCCAGTCCTGCACCATACTCACAATCATTGTTATGGTTGACCCCATTGTTGCAGCCACTGTGTCATTCCATCTCATGGAGGGTCTTGCCCTTTTTTGATGACTCTGTACTTTACCCAGCATGATGTCCTTCTCCAGGGACTGGTCCCTCCTGATAACATGTCCAAAGTACCTGACATGAAGTCTTGCCATCCTTGCTCTTAAGGAGCATTCTGGCTGTACTTCTTCCAGAGAGATTTGTTCATTCTTCGCCAACACCATAATTCAAAGGCATCTATTCTTCTTTGGCCTTCCTTGTTCATTGTCCAGCTTTCATATGCATATATGGCCACTTAAAATACCATGGCTTGGGTCAGGCACATCTTTGTCCTCAAAGTGACATCTTTGCTTTTTAACACTTTAAAGAGGTCTTTTGCAGCAGATTTGCCCGATGCAATACGTCATTTGATTTCTTGACTGTTGTTTCCATAGGCATTAATTGTGGATCCAAGTAAATGAAATCTATGACAACCTCAATATTTTGTCTGTTTATCATGATGTTGCTTACTGGTCCAGTTGTGAGAATTTTTGTTTTCTTTATGTTGAGGTGTAATCCATACTGAAGGCTGTAGCCTTTGATTTTCATCACTAAGTGCTTCAATTCTTCTTCACTTTCAGCAAGCAAGGTTGTGTCATCTGCGTATGGCAGGCTGTTAATGAGTCTTCCTCCAATCCTAATGCTGCGTTCTTCTTCATATGGTCCAGCTTCTCAGATTATTTGCTCAGCATATAGATTCAATAAGTATGATGAAAGGATACAACCCTGACACACACCTTTCCTGATTTTAAACCATGCATTATCCCTTGTTCTGTTTGAATGACTGCCGCTTCTGCATGAACAAAAGCATGTGTTCTGGAATTCCCATTTTTCCCAATGTTATCCATAATTTGTTATGATCCACAGAGTCAAATGCCTTTTCATAGTCAATAAAACACAGATAAACATTTTTCTGGTATTCTCTGCTTTCAGTCAAGATCCATCTGACATCAGCAATGATATCCCTCTGTCATGGATTGAATTGTGTTCCCCCAAAATACCTGTCAATTTGGCTAGGTCATGATTCCTAGTATTGTATGATTGTCTACCATTTTGTCATCTGATATTATTTGCCTATGTGTTGTAAGTCCTATCACTACGATGTTAATGAGATGGATTAGCAGCACTTATATTGATGAGATCTACAAGATTAGATAGTGTCTTAAGCCAATCTCTTTTGAGATATAAAAGACAGAAGTGAGCAGAGAGACATGAAGACCTCATACCACCAAGAAAGCAGCGCCAGGAGCACAGTGCATCCTTTAGACCTGAGGTTCTTGCACAGAGAAGCTCCTAGTCCAGAAGAAGATTGATGACAAGGACCTTCCTCCAGAGCCAACAGAGAAAGCCTTCCCCTGGAGCTGATGCCCTGAATTTAGACTTCTAGCCTACTAGACTGTGAGAGAATGAACTTCAGTTTGTTGAAGCCATCCACTTGTGGTATTTCTGTTATAGCAGTGCTAGATAACCAAGACACCCTCATTTCACATCTTTTTCTGAATTCGGCTTGAATTTCTGGAAGTTCCCTGTTGATGTACTGCTGCAACAGTTTTTGAATTATCTTCAGTATAATTTTACTTGCATGTGATATTAGTGATATTGTTTGATAATTTCCACATTCCATTGGATCACCTTTCTTTGGAATGGACACCAATATGGACCTCTTCCAATTGGTTGGCCAGGAAGCTGTTTTCCAAATTTCTTGGCATAGAAGAGTGCATCCCTTCACTGAAACATCTCAATTGGTATTCCGTCAATTCCTGGAGCCTTGTTTTTTGCCATTCCCTTCAGTGCAGCCTGGACTTCTTCCTTCAGTATCATCGGTTCTTGATCACATGCTACCTCCTGAAATGGTTAAACATCGACCAGTTCTTTTCGATACCGTGACTTTGTGTATTCCTTCTACCTTCTTTTGTTGCTTCCTGCATTGTTCAGTATTTTACCCACTGAATCCTTCAATATTGCAACTCGAGGCTTGAGTATTTTCTTTCATTCTTCCAGCTTGGGAAATGCCAAGCATTAAAAATTATGTGCTTGATGGAGAGATTAGGACTCATTCACAAAGAGATTTGATTTGACAGTTCAGGAGTTGACAAGAAGTGGTTCCAGTCAGAGTCTTGAGGAGTCCTACATTAAAGGGCAGGAAAGGAATACAACTTTTAATAAGTGTATGTTGAGCTGAATTGAACACAAATTTAGAAATGTTGAGAGAAGTGAGAAGAAGACCAGAAGTTAATGGTATCGTGGAAGCTGCCTTCCATGTCTTTCATGCACAAAGAGTATAAAATATCTTCCTGGAAAAAAATAAAACAACTGAGATACCCACCAACAGGGGTTTAGTTAAACCAGTTATGGCATAGTCATGCAATAGAATACTATGCAGCCATTAAAAATGAAAATGTCCACAATGTATTAAGCGGGAAAAAGCAGATTACAGAACATTATGGATAGTATGACACTGACAGAGAATGTTAGCTGTCTACCAAGTAGCCATTTTCACTTTCTCCCTCAAATTAATGGAAACCTGTTTTTCTGCTGGGCATTATGTCACTCAGTTAAAAAATTACATTTTTGCCTCTCTTGTAAAGATGTGGCTATGTGACTAAATTCTGGCCAATGATGTATAATCAGAAGTTTCCTTGAAAGGGAAGGGTTGTGTCCTACTTCCTCCAACCTACTACCTGAAATATGGATGTTATGGCTAGAGCTTGGACCATCCTGAACCTAGAACGATTGTCTTGGACCATGAAGATCAATAGCACACACAGAGGATTGCAGAGTGAAAAATCAAAAGATTCTGGATCCCTGATGACTACGGAGCCACCATATCAGCCATGGACTACCTACTTCCTATTGTTATTGTTATTTTTCTCATGTGAGAGAGAAGTAAAGTCTATTTTGTTCAAGCCATATTTTTAGTCTCTGTTATATATAGTCAAATCTAATTCTGATATAGACTCCATTTGTGTTTAAAAATTAAATATGTCTATATAAATTCATATATATACATATATACCCAAAAATACATGTATGCTTAAACCCTATTTGCATAAAATATCTATAACTGCATACAGAAAACTGGTAACAGTGGTTATCTCTGGGGGTATGGGATCAGAAGCAGGAGGGAGGTGGGCTTTTCCTTCCTTTGTATTATTTGAATTTTTAGTGATAAATCTGTGTTTTCAGGAAAAATTAAGATATTTCTATTTTATAAAGGAAAGGAAACAGCCCTTGACTGATGATTCCTTAAAGTCAAAACACTGGATAACTCCCTTACTCATCTTGGTTATTTCCAGAAGAACTGTCATCATAATATCAGTCTCTCACCTATTTTTATACTTCCAATTTCACCTAGGAGGCTTGTTTTCCCTTTCCATTATGAATATTCTACATCTCTTTTAAATATGAGCCCTGGTGGCACAGTGGTTAAGAGCTCAGCTGCTAACCAGAAGGTTGGCCATTTGAATCCACCAGCCACTCATTGGAAACTCTATAGGGCAGTTCTACTCTGTCCTATAGGGTCATATGAGTTGGAATCAACTCGATGGCAATGGATTTTTTTTTCTTTTAAATATGCATCAGCCTGGTTCCAATGCAAACAGTTTAAGAGGACACTCCATATAATAAGGGAATGATTAATTGACTCAAGTGGATAAGAAAGCACACACATAGCTGCTTTGATCAGGGGCAGATTATCCAACAGGTAATGTAAGCACAGTGCTTACCTTGCTTACCAAATCATCTGTAGTGAACAATTTCATATCTTTGATGTGGTACAACTCATGTGAAATTCTTCTCTACAGATTAGTAAGTAAGCACAAGGAAGCAAGTGCTTACCTCGCTTACTGCGTCATTGGCCCCTTCAGGGATTGTAAATTTGAAAAGAGGCTTTCATGCTGTGGAAGGAAAAAGAAAGAGGAAGGTGGTGTGGAGTTAGGAGAGAGACAGCTGCCAATTATACCTAGAAGCAGAATCTTGGATGTGGTGAAAAAATGTGAAATTGTTCACTACAGACGATCTGGTAAGCAAGGTAAGCACCGTGCTTACCTTGCCTATCGGATAATCCACCCCGGCTTTGATAATAAAAGTGTTTTCCTCCAAAAAAGACTTCTTGTTATCACCAACAATTGTTACCATGGCTACATGTTAATTTAAAAACCGATCACCATAAGAAAGGATGATTCAGTTCTCCAGCTGACAGGATTGGGTTAAACAAGATTTGAAGAGGAGCTTGGAATACTTGAAGGCCTTGGAAGCAAAGGGACTTATGGTTCTGAGTACTGCACTGCCCTGGGTCCCGCTAGTTCTGTCCTGATTGTGTTCAATTTCAGGAGTAACCCAAAGAAATAAGCACATGGGACACAGAGAGTGAAGGGACCGGGGAAGTGGCACCCTAATAGAAACCAAACCAAGGAGCTAGAAGTGGGATGGTGAAGGCGTTGGTTAAAGATCAGATGCAGATTCAAAAATTAAGTAAAGAGAAAGGAGTTCATATTATGTTGTTAATTCTAGGCCTGCTTAAGAGGTGCGAAATTATTCTGCTCACAAATTCTAACTGTAGATGGTACATATATACACATAGTTATATCTCAGAGTGCCAATAGATATTTATAAATTGTGAGGCAGATGGCTAGGACATTGGATCCTGAACACTTGAATTTTGCCCTCTACCAAATACCTGTTGCTGCATGGTCCCTAGAGGAAATCGCATATATGTACACAGAAGATAAGCCAGGCCAGTGGGGCTTTTTATTACCCTGAGGATAGGATTGAAACCCCAGGGGAGAACTCCACTTAGGCTGAAATTCATGGAGGACTCCTTTTAAATACAGTATCTTCATTGTTTTTTAATTGAAATGCTGTATCTTTATTCTTGTATAAAAGTAATACAGGCTCAGAAAAAGGGAAGAACACGTGAAATGTAAAGCAGGTAAGGAACCTGAAATTTAGGTTAAGTACTTTGCCTTAGCATTCAGTTTGTTAGTGGCAGAGCCAGGATTTGAATTCCTGAGTTCAGAGCACAGGTGCTGAATCGCTTCTACCCTGCCTCCATAGCTATGCCTAACTAGTCACTGTGAAGTGAACCAGAAAAGCCATGGTATTGGCCTGTATGGCTTCTACAGCCATTGTTACTGGGAGGCATTATTACGTTTTAAAACGAACAAACAAGTCTTCCTGATTTGCTCACTAGGTTAAGGTGACATGTGGAGCAATCATTGTGAATCATCCAAGGAACACAAGGAGAATTAAGCTAATGGTGAAGCACACTTGCCAAATGCTGAAAAGAAGAAAAGCAGCCCTCAAGAGCCTGTGACCCAGCAACACCCAACAGCGTGATCACTGGACTCCAAGGACCAAGCCTCCTGAGCTTGGCAGGCAGCTGCGGCTGAAGGGGGGCAGGTGAAGGGAAGGGCTGTTTCCTGCCCACTGCACTTCACAGGGGCCATCAGAGACGTTAAGCCTGATGGACTCTAAATGCTGTTTTTTTTTTTTTGTTTTTTTTCTGGCAGCAAAATTAAAACTGCACCTAGGGATTTATCCACCCTTTTGCTGGTCTCAATGTGAACTGTGCAGCTAAATCCCTGTACGCACTGACTCTATCTCCCAGGGTGTTGCTTAAAACGTAGCTGAGCACAAATGGAAAACTTCAAGTCTTGTTGAAGTCAGCACACAGAATTAATCTCTAAAAGTAATGAAAGAATTAGTTTCACTCTGTAAGATAAATGTGAAGTATGGTAAAGTAAGAGAAGTTTGGTCAGCTGCTTTTAGAAGGAGACAGACATCTCGGGAAAAAGATAATTACGTGCTCGGGATACAATTTGATATCACTTTGATTTTGGTGTGATTATGGGGATGCTTTTGGGTGTTTTTTAAAAAAATCTGTTTAACTAAATAGAAAATAGATAAGTGGTAACTTTGATGAAAGGTAAGACAGTACACAATACTGGGGAAGCCAGCACGACTTGTCCAAGGCAAGGTCATGGAAGCTCCATAGACACATCCAAACTCCCTGAGGGACCAAATTACTGGACTAACGGCTCTGGGAACCATGGTCTCAGGGAACATCTAGCTCAACTGGCATAACATAATTTACAAAGAAAATGTTCTACATTCTACTTTGGTGAGTAGCATTTGGGGTCTTAAAAGCTTGTGAGCAGCCATCTAAGATACTACACTGGTCTCACCCCATCTGGAGCAAGGGAGAAAGAAAAAACCAAAGACACAAGGGAAAGACTAGTCCAAAGGACTAACAGACCACAACTACCACAGCTTCTACCAGACTGAGTCCAGCACGACTAGATGGTACCTGGCTACCACCACCAACTGCCCTGATAGGGATCATAATAGAGGGTCCTGGACAGAGCTGGAGAAAAATGTAGAACAAAATTCTAACTCACACACACACACACAAAAAAAAAACAGACCAAACTTACTGGTGTGACAGAGACTGAAGAAACCCTGAGAGTACAGTCTCCTGACACCATAATATCTCAGTAATGAAGTCACTCCTGAGGTTTACCCTTCAGCCAAAGATTAGACAGACCCATAAAACAAAACTAGACTAAATGGGCACACCAGCCCGGGGGCAAGGACGAGAAGGCAGTAGGAGACAGGAAAGCTGGTAATGGGTAAGCCAGGGTTGAAAAGGGAAGAGTGTTGACAAGTCGTGGGGTTGGCAATCAATGTCACAAAACAATATGCGTATTACTTGTTTAATGAGAAACTTGTTTACTCTGTAAACCTTCATCTAAAGTACAATAAAAAAATCTGTTTTATTTTTTATCTGTGTTTATATGAGATTTTTTTTTTGCGGGGGGACACATTTTTTTTTAATTGTACTTCAGGTGAAGGCTTACAGAACAAATAGTTTCTCATTAAACAGTAGTACATATGTTGTTTTATGACATTGGTTAACAACCCCACAACATATCAACCCTCTAACTTCTCAACCTTTTTTTTTTTTGGTGAAAATACACATAGCCAAAGATACACCATTTCAAAAATTTCTACATGCACAGTTCAGTGACATTGACTATGCTCTTCCAATTGTGCTGTTATTCTCACTTAAGATGAAGGCTTACAGAACAAAATAGTTTCTCATTTAACAGTTACTACAAATGTTGCCCTATGACAATGGTTAACAATCTCACAACACATCAACAATATCCTTACTCAACCTTGGGTTCCCTATCACCAGCTTCCTTGTCCCCTTCTGCCTTCTGGCCCTTGTCACTGGACTCCTGTACCTCGTTAGTCTCATTTGGTTTTATGGGTCTGTCCACTCCCAGGCTGAACAGTGAACCTCAGAGGTAACTTCACCACTGAGCTAAAAGGGTGTCTGGGGGCCATACTCTCGTGGTTTCTCCAGTCTCCTTTAGACCAGTAAATCTGGTCTTTTTTTTTTTTTTGTAAGTTAGAATTATGTTCTCCATCCTTCTCCAGCTCTGTCCAGAACCCTCTGTTGTGATCCTGGTCAGAGCAGTCAGTGGTGGTAGCCGGGCACCATCTAGCTGTACTGGACTCAGTCTGGTGGAGGCCTTGGTAGCTGTGGACCATTAGTCCTTCGGACTAATCTTTTCCTTGTATCCTGTTCTCTTCATTCTCCCTTTATATGATATTTTTATACTAAAATGTTCACCTTAGTGCTTTTTAACATCGGGAAAGGTTGGAACTTCAAAGTATCTTTGCCTTTTTTAGTTCTTGTAAGCATAAGGATATGATTTAAGTAAATATAAAATGAAAGAGCATCCTAGTAGTTACGTCAATATGAAGTAAGGATCTCTGCTTTCTACCTTAACAAGATGGATTGACACAGTGGCGACAACAATGGGCTCAAACATAGCAACAACTGTGAGGATGGCGCAGGACTGGGCAGTGTTTTGTTCTGTTGTGCACAGGGTTGCTAAGAGTCAGAACCGACTCGATGCACCTAACAACAACAGCTTTCCACCACCTCCTTAATTTTATTTTTATCTTGACTCTGAACCTTATGCTTTGTTTTTTTTCTAAGTGTGCTCCATGAACCCGCCTGGGAATCACCAGTAATGCTTGTTAAAAGTTATTCTGAAAGTTCGGAGTAAAGGAAGTCAGATCAGCGAGAATCTCTCCTCCAATATGTAAAGAAATGGACAAAAATACAGTTTTTCAAAAGGCTCAAAACTCATCAGCAGCAATCAAGATTGAAAGGAGATAAAACCTCATTAAGTTCGAAAAGTGGCAACAGAAAGAGAACAGGGAGAAGGTGAGTCAACAAAATTCTAATAATTCTCCTGACTTCACCTCTACTTGAAAAGCAGTGGACTGAGGAGTGAGCAGGTGGGAATACTGCTGAGCAGAGAAGACGCCTTCTGTAACCCTGTAGAGCCTTGTTGACGCAAGAGGGGTTGACAAGGCTGGCCAGCCATTCTCCAAGGTTCTTGCTTAGAAAATGCTAGCCCCTACCTGGGAAGACTGGCCTGGTAAAGCCATTTACTGGGACTCAGAAGAGACAATGCAGCCTAGGAGCCCAACAAGGGGTACAGGCATCTCTGAACGAGCTCTCCTCCTTCCCACTTGCAAGTTCTCAGGCTACAGAAGATGGCACCCATCCCTCAAATTGTTGTCCACAGAGGCTGATAAACAGTTTCCAGGGAATAAGAAGAAAGCCAAGTTTCTCCCACACTAGAGCAACTGAAGAGTTATACAGAACTGTCCAGCTTTAACTCAGACAAAAGGAAAACAGATGGCACATCAACCTTGTAAATGTACCACAGTGAAAAGAGAGAGAGAAAAGAGGGAAAGAGGAAGAAACAGCTAACACAAAGGATACAATCTGGAAGAAAACAAAACCCAAAAGACAGAAAATTCCCTATAGTGCCTTGTGCTAAAGAAGAACTTAATGAAAATATGATAACAATAAAATAAGAGCTCAAAATGTTAAAACAACAGAAAGAGATAAAAAGAGAGGTTGAAGGCTAAGGAAATGGATTGGAACAAAAACAATGCTGCTAAAGATCTAACAAACAAATTAGAAATAAATAAAAATCTAGACACAATTGAAGAATTACCGGCATTAAGGAAAGACTTAAAATAATTACTATGAACACGGCAAAAAATTTCAAAGAAATAAAATAATTATAGAGCAAATAAGGTGTACATATCTAGATGATACAGAATACAGACAATTTTTGTCCCTTAAATAGAATACTCAGCAATAGAAGATAAACATTATGCAGCAATATAATGAGGAAAATTTCACTGAAATGAAGAAAGAACAAAACCTGTCATTGAAAGGGTACACCATATACCAAGAAAACTTTCGATATAAAACAATAGACGTAATTAAGTATTTAACTTTAGGGATAAAGAAAGATTTCTTGAGACATCCAGGCAGAAAAAGGGAGCCACCTACAAGGGAGAATGATCAGGTTGGCCTACTACTTCTTCACAAAAGACAAAAAAAGAGGATCTACAAATTTCTGAGGGAAGTAAGTGGGACCGGATGATATTATGTCGAGTCAAGTTGTCATTCAAATGGGACGGCAAAAGGCAGACATTTTAAAATATACAACAGCAAAATAACCAAAAGAAAAATAAACAGATAAGAAGGAAGGAAAAAAGGAAGGGGGAAATGAAAGAAGAGGAGAAGGAAGGAAAGAAGGAAGTAGTACCTATTTTAAACACACACACACACAATTCCTTGACAATAACATTAAGCCAATCAAGAGATGAATTTAAATAATATAGCTTTCCATCAACTTTTTTCTGAGATTGTCAAGAATTAGATTTTCAGATTTCAAAGGAAACCTTACCTACTTGAGAACACTGAAATGTTGGGGACAGATGAGTGGGAAATGGTAAAATGAAACAAAAACATAAAAGTCAAACTTTATTAAGTTGACAATTTTGCATCACGTTAACCCTTCCTGTGCTCATTGGTAAGATAAAAATAACAATCCTGTTTCACAGGGTTGTTGGGAGGAGTAAAAGAGAAAAAAGTGTGCAAAGACTGGACCACAGAACCTGATACATTCTAAGTACTCAATAACTGTAGTCTTTCCTCCAACCCCATCCCTCGCTCATAGCCCTGTGTACTTTTGTTTGTTTGATTTGCTTTGTTTGCCTCAGGCTCACTTTATATTCCTATGTCACTGTAGTTTTTCAGGTTGAGTAATTTATGGCTGAAAGCTAAATATTTGCTAGCAAACCATTCTTAAAAATATATAGCATCATGGGGAACATCATGGACTTCGACCCTAGAACTAGATTTCAATCCTTGGCTGTCGCAGATTGTGGTTTTAGGCAATTACATATTTAATCTCTGAGTTTAGTTTCCTTCTTTGCTGAATGGTATTAATAATCCTAAATTTGCTGTACCTGTGTATATAAAGTGCCTGACACAAATAGAACAACCAGAACGGAACTAATGAGAATGTTCACGCACTGTGAACAATGTAACCAATGTCACTGAACAATTTGTGTAGAAATTGTTGGGTGGGAACCTAAACTGCTGTGTACCTTCACTGAGAATACAATAAAATATTATTAAAAAATAAAATACAGTGCCTGACACAAAGGAGGTGTTCTATGAGGTAAAATCGATAATATCATTTTACTTTTGGAGATTTTCAGACATGCATGAAACAGTTACAATCTTAATAACCTCGACTGCTTCCTTGGTGGGGAGGATCTTGTCAACTGTAGGGCACCTTGTTTTGTGGAGCACCATGATGTAATTGGGTCTCTAAGTTTGTGAGTTGGAGCTGGGGGTGGAGCTAAGTTGCTTGCATAAGAAAGGGAAGAAAAAAATTGAAAGTGGAGGGAGGAGGTGGGGGGTCAAGAGTCCTAGAAAGGTAAGCAGTGGAGGCTGGGAGGAGTTGGGAGGGAAACCCCTGGAGAAAGCATAGCCAAGAGGGGATTTTGAAGGTAGAAATGTAGAATATGAATTTTTACATTGTTTTCTGTAAGTTGTACACTGTAACTACCCTTTCTGCCCACTCCAGGACAAACAAAATCTTCAGTGAAATACACATTGCTTACTAATGCTTTTTTGTGTGATTGGGTTTGGTGGTGAGGCAGGGAGGCTAGAAGAGGTGTAAGTTCTGCTTCCAGGTTGATGCAGTGATACTGAGTAGTGTGAGCGGAGACAGGAATCAGAAGACATGGGGAGAAGTGACATCTGGATTTTGTGTATATTTTCACAGGTATTTGCCATCTGTCAAACTTTATGTAGGCAGCCCCAAGTCTGGATAGATATGAAATCTCTCAGTTTGTAGAATTTCCAACAGTTCTTTCCACAGTAGCAGAAAAGTAGAGGTGAAGGGTGCAGACGACAGTACCAGGAGGACCATGTATTTCCTGGTGTCTTAATGTTCTGCTCTGCCACCCGGTTCCCAGCTCCCATTAGTGTCAGAAATAGGCCAGGTCTGTTTTGCTTACTAGTTCAAGATCTCCGGCCAGAAGGACTGGAGTCCACTCTGAGTCTCCTGCCTACCAAGACCCTGGCTTAATCCTCCCAAGAGGGGCATTGTTTTACATTCCTAAACACCCAAGTGTATAACTCTCAGTCCTTCAGGGGAGTTTCTTCCTTTTGACTGCTTTTGGAATTTTTGCCACCCCCAACCTCCCACACTTCTCTTAGTGGCAGTGTCCTTGTGCAGCGACCACCAGCTTCCTGGGCTGCTAGGAAGTGGATTATGTTGTACAGGTGCACTGCTTGGCAGTCCTGGTTGGTACTCTGTGTCTCAGTGAATGGCTCCACCAGCTACCTAGTCATACAGGCTACAGTCTAACATTGTTGCTTTCATTACCTGTGGTTTAGTACCTAAGAAGTTCAAGGGCAAAGTAGACTCCATAGGATCACAGGTTTTGACCATCCTATAACCTAACTTCATGAGGTGACCTCATCTAATGAGAACTCATGATACTGCTCTGATTCCCCTGGCAACCTATTCACAAATCATACTTACCATTGGATGTGTGTGTATCTGTTTTATCCTGGCTCTCTAGGGCCATGGATTCCCTCTTAATTCCTCTCCCTCTCTCAGTCTTTGTTACCTAGTGCTGCTATAACAGAAATACCACAAGTGGATGGCTTTAACAGACAGAAGTTTATTCTCTCACAGTTTAGGAGGCTAGAAGTCAGAATTCAGGGTGCCAGCTCCCGGGGAATGCTTTCTCTCTCTATTGGTTCTGGGGGAAGGTCCTTGACATCATCTTCCCCTGGTTTAGGAGGTTCTCAGCACAGGGACGTCATGTCTGAAGGACATGCTCTGCTCCTGGCACTTCTTTCTTGGTAGCACGAGGTCCCTCTCCTTGCTGTGCGATTCTCTCTTTTATATCTCAGAAGAGATTGACTCAAAATACAACCTAATCC
The DNA here is from genome assembly GCA_030035585.1 of Dugong dugon. NCBI lineage: Eukaryota > Metazoa > Chordata > Mammalia > Sirenia > Dugongidae > Dugong > Dugong dugon. The sequence continues at coordinate 36,431,228 of CM057471.1, read as the reverse complement.
TGTAGATTGAGTCCTGCCTCATTAGCACAACTGCCTCTAATCCTGCCTTATTAACATCATAGAGGTTACGATTTACAACACATAGGATAATCACATCAGATCACAAAATGGTGGACAACCACACAATACCAGGAATCATGGCCTAGCCAAATTGACACACATTTTGGGGGGACACCATTCAATCCATAACATTCCATCCTTTGGCCCCCCCAAATTCATGTCCTTGCCACATATAAAACCCTATCATGTCATCTCAAAAATCTTAAATCAACTCCAAATCCAAATTCCAAAAATTTCTTTTCATCTTTGAAATCTAGAATACAAGCTATCTGCTTCCAAAATACAATGGTGGAACAGGCACAAGGTAGACATTTCCATCACAAATGGGAAAAATTGGAGGGAAAAAAAGGATAACAAGCACCAAGCAAGTCAGCAGAACACATTACATTAGCTCAGAAGGCTTGAAAATAATCCTTTGTTCTCTGAGACCATTTAGGCAATGGCCCTGCCTTCCAGACTCTGGGTGTTGGCCACACTTTCTGGATTCTGGGTGGAGGCCCCTGAGCCCTGGGCTTTAACTCTGCCTTCCAGGGCTACTGGAAGGGCAACTCTGCTCCCTCAGCTTTGGGTGGCCCCATTCTCCTAGTTCATCTGAGTGGTGACCCCACCCCTTCAGCCCTGGTAGGCTCCATTCTTCCTCTTGAGCATGGCAGCCCTGCCCCCTCAGCTTTGGGCAGCGGATCCGGCTCCATCCCGCTGGCACTCATGAAAGTTAGCCCCACATGCTGGAACCGAATTGGTAAAGATCTGACTCTTTGAAAACTAGAAGGCTATGGCCCCACCCTTTGAGACCCAGCAGGCCATGGTTACACCCTTTGAGACCCCAGAGGTTGTGGCCAGACTCTTTGATACAGAGGCAGCTCTGCTTCCTATATTCCTTGTCTCTTCATCTTCTGCTTCCTGGTTCATTGGCCCCTCCACCTCTTGGCCCTCTTGGGCTGGCCCAGCCTCTGCCTTGCTCGGTTAAGTGTTGCAAAGCTCTTTAGCTCTAACGATAAGTGTCTGAAGGCACCCTACTCCATCAGTAAACCTTGGCCAGAAGGCACTCAGCTCTCTCACTCCGTAGGTCGGCAAGCCTAGCCCCACTAATAAGCACCCAAAGGCACCCCACTCCATCAGGAAGCCTCCTGTCCAAAGGTACTCAGCTCTCTTGTTCCATGTCTCACGTCTGTCTCCTGGTTCTGCTGCTGCCGTCTCTGCTGCTGCTTCTCGCTGTCTGTGCCATCTCTGGTGTTACACCTCTCCTAACTTACTTCTGAGCCCTCACTAGAATTGTCTTTGATGTCCATAATTCCACCAATAGTTTTTTCAAGGTAATCAAGGCTTTTACTATTAGGCACCTTAAAACTCTTCTTGCCTCTACCCATTCAGTTTTCAAACCACTTCTACATTTTTGTTATCTGCTAGAGCAGTACCCTACTCCTGGTACCAAATTCTGTGTTAGTTATCTAGTGCTGCTATAACAGAAATACCACAAGTGGATGGCTTTAACAAATAGAAGTTTATTCTCTCATGGTCTAGGAGGCTAGAAGTCTGAATTCAGGGTGCCAGCTCCAGGAGAAGACTTTCTCTCTCTGTCAGCTCTGGCAGAACGTCCTTGTCATCAATCCTCCCCTTGTCTAGGAGCTTCTCAATGCAGGAATCCCAGGTCCAAAGGACACTCTTCACTCCTGGATTTTCTTGCTTGGTGGTAATAAGATGCCTCTCCTCTTGGCTCAATTCTCTCTTTTATATCTCAAAAGAGACTGACTCAAGATACAATCTAATCCTGCAGATTGAATCCTGCCTCATTAATGTAACTGCCTCTAATCCTGCATCATTAATATCATAGAGGTTAGGATTTACAACACACAGGATAATCGTATTGGATCACAGAATGGTGGACAACCACACAATATTGGGAATCATGGCCTAGACAAATTGATACACAGTTTTGAGGGACACAATTCAATCCATAACACCTAGGGACTGACACTCTGCCTGACTCATGTTAGGTGTTCTAGAGGTGCATGTTGACTGAATGTGAACCACAAATTAAGTTGCTTTGTAGAGCTGGCTAGGAGATGTTCATCTTAGCATCACACGCCAAATTCACATCTCTCTCTTCCCCCACCCAATCCTAAGCTCCTAAAGTAGGTCATGTGCTTTGGTACTCCTTTTACCTCAGTTATTCAGTTCACTTTGCACTTTCCTAACTAAAGGTAACTACCTATGTTTGCCAGATTATAGACTCCAATTCCATAGAGCACTCAGAATTGGAATTCCAAAGAATGTGTGTGTGTGTGTGTGTGTGTCTATATATATATATATATAGTCATCATTCTATGAATGGATGGATTGTAATTGTTTTTTATTGTAACGTCATTGTGTGGTTCCTCATAGAATGACTTTGGAAGTGTTCCCTCTTCTATTTTCTGAAGAATTTGTGTAGAACTGGTATTTTTATATTTGATAGAATTCACCAGTGAAGCCATCTGGGCCTGAATTTTTCTTTGTGGGAGATTTTTAAACTACTAATTTATGTAATAGATGTAGGGCTATTTGTGCTATCTAACTCCTATTTAGTGGGCTTTGGGAGAATGTGTCTTGCAAGGAATTTGTCCATTTCACCCAAGCTGTTGAATTTATTGGCATGCCATTGCTCATAACATTCCCTTATTTTCCTTTTAATGTCTGCAAGATCTGTAGTGATGTCCTCTTTTTCATTGCTGATATCAGTAAACCATGGTCTCTACTTTTTCCTGAACAGTCTGACTAGAGATTTATGATTTACTTTTTATCTTTTCAAAGAACCAACTGCTAGTTTCATTGATTTTTCTCTATTATTTTTCTGTTCCCTCTTTCATTGATTTCTGCTCTTATCTTTATTCATTTCCTTCTTCTTCCTTTAGGCTTCATTTGCTTTTCTTTTTCTAGTTTCTTAAGGTGGAAGTTTAGGCCATTTATTTGAGGCCTTCTTTTTAAATACTATTATTTAATGCTATAACTTTCCTTTTGAGCACTACTTTGACTTCATTCCACAAATTTTGATGTGTTTGTTTTTATTTTACTTTTAGTTCAAAATATTTTCTAATTTTCCTTGTGATTTAATCTTTGACTTATGGGATATTTAGAAATGTGTTGTTTAATTTCCAACTAGTTGGGGATTTTTTAGTATTTTTTCTGTTATTAATATCTAGTTTGACTCTGTTGTGGCTAGAGAACATGTTTCATATGCTTTCAGTTTTCTTAAATTTGATATTTATTGTCCAGAATGTGGTCTATCTTGGTGAATTTTCCTTATGCATTTGAAGAAAATGTATCTTCTGCTGTTGTGTGGTGTGTTCTATAAACATCATTTTTGAGGTCTTTTTACTCTAGCTGGTAGGAATATGAACTATCCCCAGCCCTGTGTAAGCTCCAGGCACTGTTTGGTGCACTGCTTTCTCATGCTTCTCTCCCTGGCCTCAGGAAGTTTTCTTTCACTCATGCATAGATATTTACTCAGCCAAAGACTTTCAGAGCTCCTTCTCTGTGTAACTCACCTCTCTCCAAGGGAAATTCTAGGTGCCTTGGTCTCTTCAAACTCCAGTCTCTGTCTCCTCAACTCAGTGAGACTGCTGTGCTCTGTTTGAGTTCTCTCTTCCTACACTGCAACCTGGAAACTTCCTCCTGGCAGAAAGAGGGAGCAATTGCAGGACTCACCTCTTTTGTTTCCCTTTTCTCAGAGATCTCAGTCCTGTATAACCTGTTGTCCAATGTCTGAAAATCATTACTTCATACATTTTGTCTGATATTCTAGTTGTTTAAGGCAAGAGGGTAAATCTAGTCTCTGTTACTTCATCATGGCCAGAAATAGAATTATCCATAGACTTTTTTAAGGCCTGGCCAGACTTAATCTCTTAACTCTCTGGACTCCTTGCCCTACCTCCCACACACAGATGAAATCACACACAAACATGCAATCTTCATGGTGTGGTTTTTAATGGGTAAGGAAATACATGGCTGCGATAAATTTGGATGAACCAGGATGAGAGCTGTTTTCAATGTAATATCCAATATAACTCAGGTGGCCACAGTACTGATTATTTTAGCCTCTGAATGTAGCACTCTGATTTCTGTTCTCACCTATAACTGTGCATGTGTATTAGAACCGTTTGATGGTATTGAATGTAATGTGAGGGCTCCACTTAAATACAGTAAGAATCCTGAGGATAAGTAAGAATGGTAGGAGTGGAAGAAGGCAGTGGTGTTGACTTCCTTTGCTTCTGATAATAAACCAACGTTGCTATTATCAAATTTGCTGGGGTGGTGATGAGAACAGAAGAGATAGGAGATCCCACCATTGGTCTCCTTTGAGCAGAGACTGAAGGTTGGGAAAGGGAAGGAAGGATAGAGTCAGGGCCCACGATCCATTTCCTTGACTTTCTTAATCTTCAATCAGGTGAACTCCCTCCTTGCTTTGAGAGCCAATACCCGATACACAGGATGCCAGTATTGATGCGTGCGTGGATAGGAAAAAGAGGCACTAGTGTCTTCTATTTTATCTTGTCAGCAATTCTAGAGATGCCTTATAACGGCAACTACCAGGCTCTGGTTACTAAATACTGGGCTTACAGCTTTTTATTATAATCGTCTCAGTTTCAGAGACTATTTTAATTGGGTGGTGTGATGGTTAAGATTGTGTGTCAACTTGGCTGGGCCATGAATCTCAGTGTTTTAACTCCCATGATTGAATATACTGTGAGTATGTGGAGGTGTGGCCTGCATCTGTATATAAGCAGACTTTCTGGCTTTTTGCTCTCTCTGGATCCTGCAGCTGCTTCCTGTCATCTCATCTCCCGTTCTTGGAACTTAAGCTGTCAGCTTATCTGCTGAACCTGGGATTCATCGATCTGCACAGCCTTTGAGTGGGAGCCCTGCTCTCTGACCCGCTGATCTTGGGCCTGCCAGCTTCTGCAGCTGTGTGACTTGGGAGAGGCCTCTACCCTGATCCATGGACTTGGGACGTTCTAGCCTCTACAATCGCGTGAGCTGTTTCTTTGATATAATCTCTCTCTATAGATATATTTATACACTTTACTGGTTTTGCTTTTCTAGAGAACCCAGCCGAAGACATTTGGTACTGACAGTGGGGTGGTTCTAGAGAAACAAAATTGTAAGGATGAGTTTTCTAAATTGGTTCTCAAGTCTGGTTAGTCATAAAGACGTTGATGACTCTGTTTCCAGCAGTGAAGAGGTCACTGCTAAGTCCATGGAGCAAGGTGGCGATACAAATACACAAAATCACCACCAGTAGATCAGGTATTGGTGAAAGGTGAGGCTCAGGGGGAACACATGTGTGATATCTTTCTACAGCTTTGTCAGAATGAGAAGTATAAGGAAGCTGGTTGGTTTGTCCTACTTTTGCTAGACAAACTGATGAAGGAAAGAGATGCACTCAGGGCTTCAAAGTCAAGGCTCAAGTGCCACATAAATGACCTCAAGTCTTCCACTTGTGCTTTGAAAGAAACCTTATTTCTTGTAGTAACAGAGCCAAAATTGCTGAAAACCAAACCCAGAGTCTTATTGTAAGAGTGGCTGAATTACAACACCAGCTCAACTGCAAACCTCGAGAGGTGTCTGAAGTTAAAATAAGGGCATTGATTGGGAAGAGATGGGATCCTGAGACTTGGGATGGGGACATACAGGCAGATAATCAGGAAGCTGGGGACACTGAGCCTGTAAATTCCATTGACTACTCCTGCCAGCAGAACCAGTCCCATCTGAAGAGATTACTTCATGTTTGTCTGCTAAACCACCCTGCTCAGAAAAACCATTAGCCCCTCCACTCCCACCTGAGGAGATCAGCCCTAGCCCAGCTGCTTCTAAAGAGCACTTGCCTGAGTCATTGCCTGGAGCATCGCCTGAGGCAGATGCTTTACAAGATAATGCTGAATTTTCTCAAAACAATTCCACACTACCAATTCTGGCTTCAGACCTATAACTAGGCTTAAGTCCCAGTGAGCCCCAAAAGGTGGAGTAAAAAGTGTGACCCAGGAGGAGGTACGCTACACTCCAAAAGAACTACTTGAGTTTTCTAATATGTACAAACAGAAACCTGGGGAATATGTGTGGGAATGGCTATTAAGGGTGTGGGATAATGGTGCAAGGAGCCTTCTACCACCAAGAAAGCAGTTCCGGGAGCAGAGAATGTCCTTTGGGCCTGAGGTTCCTGCGCCGAGAAGCTCCCAGACCAAGGGAAGACTGATGACATGGACCTTCCTCCAGAGCCGATGGTGAAAGCGTTCCCCTGGAGCTGAAGCCCTGAATTCGGACTTGTAGCCTACTGGACTGTGAGAGAGTAAACTTCTCTTTGCTAAATCCATCCACTTGTGGTATTCCTGTTAGAGCAGCACCAGATGACTGAGATAGGTGGTTTTGACTTAGTTGGAGTTGTCAGAATCCATATAACATAGCAAAATAACCTTAGGGATTTTGAAACGTGTGTCTCAAAATAGAGCTCAAAAAAAGGGAGAATCTGTGTTGGCTTTAAAATCCACTCAGAGCAAGGGAAATTTACAGCATGGGCTGCTTTCTGGACTCTAGCAACATCACTGCTGAGTCTGCACTTTGGAGGATAGGCTGTCAATTTGGTGTTGCCAGGATGTTCATTTTAAACGATCTGTTCAGAACAAAATAGTCTCTGTTAAGAAAGTTTGGGGCTAAATTCTTTAATCAAAACATTTTCCATGTCAAACTAAAAGACGAAATTTGCCACATCAATAGTATTTTACAAAAACCAGCTGCAATTGATAACGAAGTGCTCTAAATACTTGAAAAGGTATAAGAGTTGCAGTTCATCAGAAAGTTCTGGTTATCTCCAGCTTTGAAAGATATCAAAACAGAGCCATCTAGTGGAATCCCTAAGTATGAAACAATGAGAACACCTATAAGATCTTCCATTTGGGTATTTAAAACATCCTTTTAAATTCTTCTAAATGCAAATAACTGTCCCTGACATAAACAGTTGGCTCAGAATAAATATCTTTCCACTTAAATTTATGCATTGATTTATTCGATGACATTGTATTCTGTGGGTATACATTCAATTAAGTTTCTAAAAGTTCTAAGTTGTTTTTTTCCCTTTTCTATGAAAAATAGCCCTTTTCAGCTTGCCTCCTCTCACGCTGCTGCCCCCTCCAGCATTAAATCTTACTGAAGAATTAAGAAATGTGTATGTGAGACAGTCTGAGAATTATACAAGACAGTGTATGATACAGAATCAAGATGTATATTACAGATATAACTGTACTGTACACGAGCCATAAAACCCACCATTGGCACACATCATGAGGTGTCAGCGGGTGTTTCCATGGACTGATTAGAGAGGACAGGCCTTTAAGGAAGGGTATATGTGAATCTCTCCCTAGCCAAACCGGATGTTGTTTGTGTTCACAAAATTTATTTTATTCTCTTCCTGGAAACACAGCTAAATTATATTTCCCATCACTCCCTGCAGTTAGACGGAGCCCTGTGATTGAGTTTTGGCAAATAGAATTTGGATGGAAGAGATAAACACCCATTCCAGTCCTGGCTCCTAAAATATCCTGCATCGTCCTCCAGGTTTTCTTTTGTCTTCCTTCCCCAAGCCCCACCTGGTGGATATCAGCTACCAGGTGGATGTCAGGCACCTAGTTATTCCAAGTATTTGCTCAGGCAGAACATAGGATCCTCTATCAGCCTAGGTCCTTTCATGACTGTGTGGAGCCCACTCCTACCCCCCTGGTCTCCAGAACTGGCAATGGACAGTTGCTAGAAGTGTGTTTATATATTCACACATAGTAAGACACAAACATGAAAGTAGATGGTGGGTTATTATATTATTGTTTCAAGTAAACAAATTACAGAAAACATTGCATTGGCTACAGGAATGTTTTGGGTTTTGATATTGAAATATGTTATCCCTGATAAGAGAAACCAAACTGAGCCAATCATAGTTAGGCTCCTGCTTCTCAGGGTAGTTCTTACAAGTAAATAAGCCAATAAAAAGTAAGCTACTGGTACCTGACCTCAGAACCTACTATACAGCTATAGTAGTCAAAACAGCCTGGTACTGGTACAATGACAGACACATTGACCAATGGAACAGAATCAAGAACCCAGATAGAATTTATCCACCTATGATCACCTGATCTTTAACAAAGACCCAAAGGCCATTAAATGGGAGAAAAGACAGTCTTCTTAAAAAATGATGCCGGCAAAAATGGATGTCTACCTGTAAATAAATGAAATAGGAACCATACCTCATACCATATACAAAAACTAATTAAAAATGGATGAAATACCTAAATGTAAAACCAAAAACTATAAAGATCATAGAAGAAAAAATAGGATCAATACTAGAGGCCCTCATACACAGCATAAATAGCATATAAACCACAACTAACAATACACAAACACCAGAAGATAAGCCAGATAACTGGGACCTTCTAAAAATTAAACATTTATGCCCATCAAAAGACTTCACCAAAAGAGTAAAAAGGGAACCTACAGACTGGGAAAAAAATTTTGGCTATGACAAATCCGACAAAGGTCTAATCTCTAAAATCTATAGGAAAATCCAACACCTCTACAACAAAAAGACAAATAATTCACTTAAAAAATGGGCAAAGGATATGAACAGACACTTCACCAAAGAAGACATTCAGGAACAGACACATGAGGAAATGCTCGCGAGCATTAGAGAAATGCAAATTAAAACTACAATAAGATACCATCTCACCCCGATATTACTGGCACGAATTTAAAAAAAAGGAAAATAACAAATGTTGGAGAGGCTGCCGAGAGTTTGGAACTCTTATGCACAGCTGGTGGGGATGTAAAATGGTACAACCATTTTGGAAAATGATATGGTGCTTCCTTAAAAAGCTAGAAATAGAAATACCATACAATCCAGCAATCCCACTCCTAGGAATATATCCTACAGATATAAGAGCCATTATATGAATAGACATATGCACACTCATGTTTACTACAGCACTATCCACAATAGGAAAAAGATGGAAATAATCTACATGCCTAACAACAGATAATTGGGTAAACAAACTATGGTATATACACACATGGAATACTACGCAACAATAAAGAACAATGATGTATCTGTGAAACATCTCATAACATGGATGAATCTGGAGGGCATTATACCGAGTGTAATAAGTCAATCACAAAAGGACAAATACTGTATGAGATCACTATTATAAAAACTCATGAAAAGGTTTACACACAGAAAGAAATAATCTTTGATTGTTACTGGGGAGGGAGAAGGGAAAAACAGTAACTAGACAATAGATAAGTGGTAACTTAGGGGAAGGGTAAGACAGTGCACAATTCTGGGGAAGTCAGCACAACTTGACCAAGGCAAGGTCGTGGAAGCTTCATAGACACATCCAAACTCTCTGAAGGACCATATTACTGGGCTGAGGGCTGGGAACCATGGTCTCTGGGGACATTTAGCTCAACTGGCATAACATAGTTTGTCTTGGTCATCTAGTGCTACTAGAACAGAAATACTATAAGTGAATGGCTTCAATTAAGAGCAGTTTATTCTCTCACAGTCTAGTAGGCTAGAAGTCCAAATTCAGGGCACTAGCTCCAGGGGAAGGCTTTCTCTGTTAGCTCTGGAGGAAGGTCCTTGTCATCTATCTTTCCCTTCTATCAGGGCTTCTCCGTGCAGGAACCCCAGGTCCAAAGGACGTGCTCTGCTCCCAGCACTGCTTTTTGGTGGTATGCGGTCCCCCCCTCTGCTCACTTTTCTTTCCTTTTATCTCTTGTAAGATAAAAGTTGATGCAGGCCACACCCCAGGGAAACTCCCTTTACATTGGATCAGGGATGTGACCTGAGTAAGGGTGTTATATCCTACCCTAATCCTCCTTAACATAACTCAATCTTGCCTCATTAACCACAGGCAGAGATTTAGGGTTTTCAACACATAGGAAAATTACATCATTCATGAAATGGAGGACAACCACACAATACTGGGAATCAAGGTCTAACCAAGCTGACACATATTTTGGGGGGACACAATTCAATCCACAACATAGTTTATAAAGAAAATGTTCTACATTCTACTTTGGTGAGTAGCATCTGGGGTTCATAAAAGCTTGCGAGAGGCCAGCTATCTAAGACACTCCACTGGTCCTACCCCATCTGGAACAAGGGAGAATGAAGAAACCAAAGATACAAGGGAAAGATTAGTCCAAAGGACTAACGGATCACAATTATCACACCCTCCACACCAGACTGAGTGCAGCACAACTAGATGGTGCTCATCTACCACCACCAACTGCTCTGATAGGGATTATAGTAAAGGGTCCTGGACAGAGCTGGAGAAAAATGTAGAACAAAATTCTAACTCACAAAAAAAGATCAGACTTACCGGTCTGACAGAGACTAGAGAAACCCTGAGAATATGGCCCCTGGACACCCTTTTAACTCAGTATTGAAGTCACTCCTGAGGTTCACTCTTGAACCAAAGATTAGACAGACTCATGAAAAAAAAAAAAACTAGACTAAACAGACACACCAGCTCAGGGGCAGGGATGAGAAAGCAGGAGGGGACAGGAAAGCTGGTAAATGGGGAACCCAAGGTCGAGAGGGGGAGAGTGTTGACATGTCGTGGGGTTGGCTATCAATGTCACAAAACAATATATTTATTGTTTAATGAGAAACTTATTTGCTCTGTAAACCTTCATCTAAAGTACAAAAAAAAAAAATACTATAATTGTAAAGAATTAAAAAAAAAAAAAAAGTAAGCTACTGTTTCTGATGTAGTAGCCTTGGGAAACATGGACCAGTGAGGAGCTGATCTCCATCCGATAGACAGGAGCAGATGTGCTGAGTCCAGTCAGGGCATCCCACTAGTTCAGATGATACTTTGAGACCCAGTCTGAAGTTGTGACTTTCACCTTCCACTGCGTCAAGAGGAGTCACTGATCTTGCATTAATAACCAACTATATCCAAGGGTAGTAGAAAATGTCTGGGTAGGTGGTTTCTTTTCATTCTTGGTGAAACAAATAAGCAGCCATCTTTCTCTCATTTGTAAGGGCCTGGTGCTTCATTTGACCATGAGTAGCTCAGGAAGAAGTGGACCATTTCCTCCTACTCTAATTTCTCTAGCTAACTCAGAGTCAATAAAAACACAGACTTAAAAGGTTGTTGTGAGCATTAAATAAGATATATACATGCAATAGGTAATACAATAGGTAATATAGGTAATATATACATGCAATAGGTAATACCATAGGTAATACAATAGGTAATATAATTAAGGTTTATCCACAAAGTGTCTGAACGTTGTTTTCACTAAATAAATATTTGTATAATCAATGTGTCAAATGCTCCTTCCCTGAAGCCACAGCTAAAAAGTTTAGGCAACATCAACAAACTAAGAAATGCTAAGAAGCATCCGTATACTTCTGGCTAAAGTAAATGTTAAGGAAAGGATATTACATCTAAATTATCCAGTTCTGTGTCTCCACTTTCCATTTTATTTGGCCCAGTCTAGACATATTGCTTTTTATTTTAAGTTTGTTGAATAAGTAAAATAATGATAGTGGTTGTGGTGTTGTCTGAAGTAGACAGAACTTCTGTGTGTGTATGTGTGTGTGTGTGTATGAATAATAACCCTTCAGGATTATGACCACAGCATCATCATGCTAATGAAATGCATAACTATAGAAATGAGAACAAAGAAGCCTTTTAAATGTTCCCATCACTCATATCATTACAAAAGCCAATATATCCTTGAAAGCAGATGTGTGGAGATCAAAGATAAAAATTGCCAGCAGCAAAGAAAAAATATTATTTCAAAAGCACAAACAGAAGATAGTTACATTCATATAATAATAAAGGGTTTTAATGTTAGTTAAAAAAATTTAAACCATGCTTTATTTTTTTACTAAAAATAAGTCTTATGTTGGATCTACTTTTTACTTTTTTTTTTTTTTTTTTACTAATAATAAGTCTTATGTCAGATCTGTCAAGAATGAAGGAAAAGTCTATCAATTATTATCTAAATTTATGTTACAAACGATTGAGATGATTCAGATCACACCTCCCTACCCATTCAAATGCCAGTCTAATTGCATCTCTTTCATCCAAGAAAACCAACTAAAACTAAAGTGAAAAAACACAAAATTAGTTGTCCATGACACAAGAAAAGATAAAGAAAACAAATGGAAAAAAGAAAGAAAAAATAACTGTCCTTCTGGAAGGCTTTAGAATATTTTCGATTTAAACACTCTGATGTTTTGTGAGATACATGGCTTCTGAAATGTTAATTTACGAAGTTGAAATTCAATAATAATTGCTTACATTTAAGAATACCAGATCCTACAAAGTTATGTAGCTGTCACTCTAGTCCCCAAAAGGCAGTGCAGCTGTAGTTATGACTACATGCCCACTTTATTTTCTTTAGTTTATTCCCTGTAGGTTATTACTAATCACTTTATAGAATAGAAATAAAGCTGGATGATGTTGCAACAGTGTTTCTCAAACTTAAATAATGTAATAATGTCTTTGAAAGGAGCAAAAAGAAATTCTTGCATATTCCCAGTGTTAAATTATTTTCATGATAACTTAAATATTCGAAAACATCAAATTATATATAACTCACTATGTTTATATCTGGTTTCAACTATAAAACCAAAATTAATTTACAAATTAAATACCAATAAAAATACAAAAGTAATAAAATTCAAATAATGGATATTTTTTAACAAAACAAAAACAATGGTTTTGGGCTGAATAATGGAAAAATGTATTTTGAGGTTTTATGTTTCATTGTACATTGCCTTGATTTTGAATATGCTGGAAGATTATTTGAATCATTGAGCATTGTTTTTATTTTTCACTTTAAAAATGACGTCAATTGTAACCAATCCATTGTTTTGATTGGCTGAGCTGTTTAATAACATCCCCCAAACTACAATAGTAACAAAATATTTTAACAACAAAAAGACAAAATGAAAACTTTTTCATTTTACTTATTTATTACTCTACTTACTGAATACATGGTTGCTAGTCATTATATACAAAGACAGGATCTGTGTGAAACATTCACTGGCAACCTAAATATGGTGTAATTGCATAACTATACTACCTTGTGCCATGAGGTGACTCCACTCACTCACTTCCCTATATCTGAATGACTGTGAGACCTTTATTCACACAACGTGCCCTAACATCATATAGGCTTCACTTGGCTTCCATGCCACAAATGCAAATTTGGGTATTTGGTCATAAGGTGGTTATCCAGGTGATCTAGAATATGCTCACACTATTTTTTAAGAAAATTATCACGGAAATTAAAACAAAAAATTCAAAATTCTTACAGAGAACTCAAAAGCTCCTTCCGTGTTAGCGATTTTAATCAGTTGCTCTTTCTAGATTTGATTGGTTTCACTTGCCATTTCAAGTGCAGGGATTCAACTAGAAGTAAAATGTTAAGAAATAGACATTATCCGGGACTACTAAATGCTTAAAAGGTCAGAAAACTTATTCTTCTCTACTAATCCCAGAAGGATATTATTAGGACAGTTGCCAGTCATGCCAACTGTGATCCCTAGATGGAAACTATAATGGTCAACTGAGGGTTCAGCTCAAAATTCCATCTCTGTAAGTAATGGACTTCACCATGAAGTTGCGATCATATTAGTTTCTGTAGATCTCTAAAACACCAAAAAGTTTCAAAGTAGGGATATGTAGGAGAATGCCTTCTCTTAAGCAGTTTCACATATTTTTCTGGTCAACATGAGCAAGTATTCTTGCCCTTTTTACCCCCTTGTAAACAGTGATGTCGCACGTGGCGGGGTGATTAATTTTTCTGGCTGGAAGAGGAAAAGGGAACTTTGGTGTGGAACTCCCGGCTCAATTCCTGGTTGCAGACTCAGCCTGGTGGCAGGGCCCCGAACTCAGTTCAGCCTTCTGTCCTACACCTCCTGAAATCCATGGCCTCAATCTCATGTCTGCCCCAACTGGTGCACTTTGCTAAGCCCCCTACTGGCTTTTCAAAAACATGGCTAGGAGTGTAGACCTTCATTAGACCCAAAGTTTAAGAGACAAGTTTGCTAACAGAAGACACTCTTTCATCTCATCTCCTCACCCCTTCTTTTCCCTGCCACTAAGCCCTAGTTCCAGGCACCTGGGTATATGGCTTCCAAGTTTTGTGAGCTGGCACCTGAAGCCTCATATAAAACCCAATTTAATTTTATAATTTTTCAGCAAGCTAGAGTGCTCTCTTGTGGGAACATCCAGTAGTTACCCAGGTACTGGTAAACCACTGGAGACAATCTGAATTTAAGTCCACATTTCCCAGGTATGCTAGGCTGTTTGAACATACTCTCCTACTGTGCTTTATTTTTATTCAATTCAACCTCACAGGTTTCACAGCCATAGGTAAATAAGAAGAGGTGGAAGTATAGTAGGTAGTTGTTTTTGTTAGGCGCTGGCAAGTCGATTAGTAGGTAGCAGCCCGTAGTATAAGAATATACTTTTCTAAGCAACATTGATTTCATTTCTCTTTCTCTGTTTCTTTCTAAATGTAAGGGAGTAAGGAGGAAACGGTAGCACTATCCCAGAATAAGCCAAAATGATGACCCCGAGTTAAAAATTTACTATCTTTAACTCTACCCACAAAGGAAACATTTATTTGGGTTATCAAATGCCTCATTAGGGACTGAAATACAGTCCCATCTGGGGTAATTAAGCACTCAGGGACTTATACACACTTGAGTATTAATTGCTAGATCTCATCATAACAGAGTTGAAAGCTCTAGCCTAGGTAAACTACAGAAATTTAGAACAAAATGTAGCCATTATAAGGCAGAATAAGGATTAATAATAGCTTAAATGCAGTTTACTTACTACTTCGACATTTTTTTTTTCAATTTTTTATTTGGAGGAATTTCAAACATACACAAAATAATATATGAGAGAAGAGTATGACAAACCCCCATATACCTATCAGCCAGCTTCAATAATTACCAACTCCTTACTAATCTTATTTTTTTTTCTATGATCTCCTGTTTTCCCTACCTCCCCCTAATTATTTATAAGTAAATTACAGGCATCATATCCTTTCATCTATAAATATTTCAGAATATATTTCTAAAAGATAAGATCTCCCCTTTAAAAATATAACCACGGTATCATCACACACAAAAAATGAACAATAATTCCTTAATATCATAAATATCTAGGCAGTGCTCAAATTTCACTGACTGTCCCTTTTAATCTATAGGTTCTTCCCTCTTTTTCTCCCTGTCAATATTTTTGTTGCAGAAAGTGAGTCGCTTGTCTGCAGTTTCTACAATCTGGATTTTGCTAAATGTGTCTTTTTGGTGTTGTGTAAGGAGTTCCTCTGTCCTTTATATTTCCTTTAATTAGTAGATTTAGAAACTTAATCAGATTGAGGTTCGATTTCTTATTTGGCAAGGCTAATTCACAGGTACCACTCATCTGTCAGTTTGTCATACTGTGGTGGCTTGCATGTTGCTGTGATCCTGGAAGCAATGCCAATGGTATTTCAAATACTAGCAGAGTCACCCATAGTGGACAGGTTTCAAACTAAGACAGACTAGGAAGAAGGAGCTGGTGGTCTACTTCTGAAAAAACTGGCCAGTGAAAACCTTATGAATAGCAGCAGAACACTGACATACTGCCAGAAGATGAGCCCCTCAGTTTGGAAGGCACTCAGAAGACGACTGGGAAAGAGCTGCCTCCCCAAAGTAGAGTCGACCTTAATCATGTGGATGGAGTGAAGATTTTGGGACCATCATTTGCCACTGTGGCACTATTCAAAATGAGAAGAAACAGCTTCAAACATCCGTGAATAATTAGAACATGGAATGTACGAAGTATTAATCTAGGAAAGTTGAAAGTCATCAGAAATGAAATGGAATGTATAAAGACTGACATCCTAGGCATTAGTGATCTGAAATGGACTCGTATTGGCCATTGTGAATCAGACAATCATACGGTTTATGCCAGGAAGGACAAACTGAAGAAAAACGACATCACATTCATCATCAGAAAGAGCATTTCAAGATCTATCCTGAAGTACAATGCTGTCAGTGATAGGATAATATCTATATGCCTACAAGGAAGATCAGTGAAATTGATCAAACATGCAATCAAGATGCACTGATAATCACCGGTGATTGTAATGCAAAGTTGGAAATGAAGAATAAGGATCGGGAGTTGGAAAATATGGCCTTGGTGATAGAAATGACACTGGAGATCGCATGGTAGAATTTTGCAAGACCAATGACTTATTCTTCGGAAATATCTTTGTTCAACAACATGAATGGTGACTATACACGTGGCACTTGCCAAATGGAATACACAGGAATCAAATCAACTACGTCTGTGGAAAGAAACGATCGAAAAACTCAATATCATCAGTCAGAACAAGGCCAGGGGCCAACTGTGGAACAGACCATCAATTGCTCATATGCAAGTGCAAGTTGAAGCTGCAGAAAATTAAAACAAGTCCATGAGAGCCAAAATATGGCCTTGACTATATTCCACCTGAATTTGGAGATCATCTCAAGAATAGGTTTGATGTGTTGAACACCAATGACCGAAGACTAGACAAGTTGTGGGATGAAATCAAGGGCCTCATACATGCAGAAAGCAAAGGTTATTAAAAAGACAGGAAAGAAAGAAAAGACCAAAATGGATGTCAGAAGAAACTTTGAAACTTGCTCTTGAACACAGAGTAGCTAAAGCAAAAGGAAGAAATATTGAAGTAAAAAAGCTGAACAAGATTTCAAAGGGTGGCTTGAGAAGATAAAGTAAAGTATTACAATGATATGTGCAAAGAACTGGAGTTAGAAAACCAAAAGGGAAGAACACCCTTGTCGTTTCTCAAGTTGAAAGAACTGAAGAAAAAAATTCAAGCCTCAAGTTGCAATTTTGAAGGATTCTATGGGCAAAATATCGAACAACGCAGGAAGCATCAAAAGCAGATGGAAGGAATACACAGAATCACTGTACCAAAGAGAACTGGTTGATGTTCAACCATTTCAGGAGGTAGCATATGATAAAGAACCAATGGTACTGAAGGAAAAAGTCCAAGCTGCACTGAAGGGAATGGCGAAAAACAAGGTTCCTGGAATTGATGGAATACCAATGGTGATGTTTCTACAAACAGATACAGGGCTGGAGGTGCTTACTCATCTATGTCAAGAAATTTGGAAGACAGCTTCCTGGCCAACTGACTGGAAGAAACCCATATTTGTGCCCATTCCAAAAGTGATCC
Source organism: Dugong dugon (assembly GCA_030035585.1). Classification (NCBI taxonomy): domain Eukaryota; kingdom Metazoa; phylum Chordata; class Mammalia; order Sirenia; family Dugongidae; genus Dugong; species Dugong dugon. Next base: position 36,413,885 of record CM057471.1, on the reverse strand, counting down.
AACAGAATGTGGAAATTATTGAACAATACCATTAATATCACACATAAGTAAAATTTTGCTGAAGATCATTCAAAAGTGATTGTAGCAATACATTGACAGGAAACTACCAGGAGTTCAAGCCAGATTCAGAAGAGGACGTGGAATGGGGGATATCACTGCTGATGTCAGATGGATCTTGGCTGAAAGCAGAGAATACCAGAAAGATGTTTACCTGTGTCAAATTCACATGCAAAGGCATGCAGCTGTGTGGATCATAACAAATTATGGATAACATCGTGAAGAATGAGAATTCCCGAACGCTTAATTATGCTCATGCGGAACCTGTACTTAGACCAAAAGGCAATTGTTTGAACAGAACAAGCTGATGTTGCATGGTTTAAAATCAGGAAAGGTATGCGTCATGGTTGTATCCTTTCACCATACTTATTCAATATGTATGCTAATCAAATAATCCAAGAAACTGGACTATATAAAGAAGAACAAGGCATCAGGATTGGAGGAAGACTTATTAAGAACTCGCAATATGCAGATGACACAACTTTGCTTGCTGAAAGTGAGGAGGACTTGAAGCACTTATGGATGAAGATCAAAGACTACAGCCTTTAGTATGGATTATACTTCAACATAAAGAAAACAAGAATCCTCACAACTGGACCAACAAACAACATCATGATAGACGGAGAAAAGATTTATGTTGTCAAGGATTTCATGGATCCACAATCAACACTCATGGAAGCAACAGTCAAGAAATCAAACAATGCATTGCATTGGGCAAATCTGTGGCAAAAGACCTCTTTAAAGTGTTAAAAAGCAAAGATGTCACTTTGAAGACTAAGGTGCACCTGACCCAAGCCATAGTATTTTCAGTCACCTTATATGCATGCGAAAGTTGTACAACGAATAAGGAAGACGGAAACAGAATTGATGCATTTGAATTATGGTATTGGCAAAGAATATTGAATATACCATGGACTACCAGAAGAATGAACAAATCTTCCTTGCAAGAAGTATAGCCAGAATGGTCCTTGAAGTGAGGATGGTGAGACTTTGTCCCACATACTTTGGACATGTTATCAGGAGGGACCAGTCCTTGGAGAAGGACATCATGTTTGGTAAGGTAGAATGTCAGAAAAAAGAGGTAGACCATTGACGAGATGGATTGATACAGTAGCTGCAACTATGGGCTCAAACGTAACAATTGTGAGGGTGGCACAGGACCAGGAAGTGTTTGGTTCTGTTGTACAAAGGGTCGCTATGAGTTGGAACTGACTTGATGGCACTAACAATAAATTTCAGGCAGTGAGGCAGCCTTCCACCAGGTGCCACAGTTGCTTTTTTTTGAGATATCTGCAGCTATTGTTGGATGATTACTGGGTTCATTCATTAATGAATTAATGGTTGCAAAATGGGTAGTATTCTAACTTTGCCATCCCTTCTCCTTCTACTAGCTTTATATACTTCTTTGAAGAAATTTCCCCTCATTAACTATTTTGTTACTCTAAGATATAATTGAAAACCCTGGTGGTGTAGTGGTGAGGAGCTGTGGCTGCTAACCAAAAGGTCAGCAATTCGAATCCACCAGGTGCTCCTTGGAAACTCTATGGGGCAGTTCTACTCTGTCCTATAGGGTCGCTATGAGTTGGAATCGACTCAACGGCAACCGGTTTTTTTTTTTAAGATGCGATTTATATAGAGAGACCAGAAAAATACTCTATTTTCCTTTACTTCCCAGTGTTCAAAATGTTAGCTCCCTAACACCATCCAAAAATGACAAAGGAGTTTCTCTTTTCAATCATTATGAACTAATGTATGTAAACATACTTGACATTTTTCAATCTACTGAAGCCATTACGCTTATTGATGCTCAAATTGTTCCATCTTTGAAGGCCTATTCGAGTTAGCTTCTGAATTCTTTTGACATAACCCTCATTGTTTTTGAAAGCTTTCCTGATTTCTGGCATGACAAGATGTTCCAAGCTCATCTTTTATATTTCCTATCCCAGACTTGGAATTAGCCATTTCTCCAAGGCAGTTGTTCTCAAAGTGTCATCTGGGGACCCCTTGGGGTCCCTGAGATTCTTTCATGGGGTTTGTGAGGTAAAAAATTATTTTTATAATAATAGTGAAATGCTATTCCTTTTTAAATCTCATTCTCTTATGATGTACATGGAATTTTCCATAGGCTGTTACAACTGATTGAATGCAGAAGCTGTTTTTTTGCTGTCATTATTACGTCAGACGTTAATGAGATTTTTAAAAAAGTTAAAACAATGGCACTTTTCTCATCAAATAATTTTTGTTTTGGAAACTATACTTATTTTTCATAAAAATGTTATTTATATTAATATGTAATGGTTGTATTTTTATTTTTAGATTTCTGTTTAAATTTCTAATACAGTAAATATCAATGGATATAATCTACACAAACGAAAGTTCTTTGGGGTCCTCAACAATTTTTTTTTTAATTGTTGTTGTCATTATTTTATTATTGCATAACAAACACTTGTTGAGTACATACTATTTACTAGTCACTGTGCTAAACACTTTTCATGCATTATCTCAGTTGAGGCTCACAGCAACCCTATGAAGAAAGTACTACTATTATTGCCATTTTACAAATTAAAAAGAAAAAAGCACAAAGATTAAGGAACATAACATTGAGATGACATGCCTAGAAAGGGACAGAGCCAAGATTAAAATTCTGGCCTTCTGACTTTAAATCCTTTGCTGTGAGTAAGCAAGCAACAAAAACCATAGCAATACCAACAACAATGCAAGAACAACGTTAATGGTTGATTACACTGTATGTATTGAGTACTTTCCTATTTTGGACTATCTGAAGAGCTATTATGCAAAGGGAAACAATACATTCAGGCTGGACTTCTGATGCATGAGAAGGTGGAACTGGGACCAGGGTATTACAGAGAAACAGAATTTAGCTCGGTGTAAGACTGTCTCAACATTTTGAGCCGTCTAACACTGTAGGTACCAAAGTGCAGGCTGGGTGCCATCTTCAAGAAATGCTGAAGAAGGAACCCCTGTTCCAGGTGTGATGTTCAGCAACATCACCTCCCTCCATGACTCCCCCCAGATCACTGAATCCCTGATGCTAAGCTCTGATGGGGTCCTCAACAATTTTTAAGAGTGTAAAGAAGTCTTGGGAGCAAAACATTTGAGAACTGCTACTTCAAGAAGTCCTGGTTCCTTTTAATGGACAATGGCACATAGAGATCACAATCTAGGAGCTAGAGATGCTCATGGCTCCTAGGCTTGCCGTTGTTATTAGGCCATTTCAGTAGCTAGAGCTAAGACAAACAAACATATATTTTTAAAGGTAAAGCATATCATGAGTACATACTGATACTTCAGTTCAAATTCAGAACTAGAGGGTTTTTAATCACTCATACAATTTACATTTGTATCTCCTTTCTCTCACACCAAAACTCCCAGCTCTTGACAATACTAACATAAACATTTATTTCCTCAGATTAGCAATACTACCACCATTACTATCAACAGTATGATTACTAAAAACAGTTTGTTTTTGTTTTACAGTTCTTTTTGTCCTTGAGGTATATCTTTCTATGAACGTACAGTAATCTGACTGTTGCTGGGTGTAAACCCCAGGCTTTGCTCGCTGCAACTCATCTCAACCAACGAGAGATCGAGGTGGGAGAGTCTCGGGGTGGGAGAGTCGAAAGGTGCCTTTATTTCAATGTGTAAGGAAAGGAACAGTCAGGACTATTGCTGCCAAGACTGCTCATAGGCAGCTTGGGGAGATGGGCTTTTACACAGAGCAGACAAGGAAATGTAAATTTATCATGAATATTCAGGTTCAACCTTCACATAAGCGTCTAGAGCTTGGGAATGACTATACATTTCCTCTAGACAAGGGTTCAATTCCCCAGGATGAGGACGAGGTCGATTTTCCTTCATAAGCATGTTAAGTCTCCACCCAGAGGTGCGGTGCTTTTATGTATTTTGCACTTAATGAGCTAACAGGTCACTTAAAGTGCTAAGATGGTGTTGAAAACCTGCTAAAACCGGCCAGCTATGGCCATTCTGTGGTTATCTTATCAAGGACAATTTCAGAAGAATGCGCCGCGGCCTATTCTGCTCAGTGTAGGATAAGCTGGAGAAGGTGTCTCCAGGAAGGCTGAGCTCTGAGGCTGCCTGTCTCACGATGGTTTATAGTTACTTGGAATGGTGTCTGTCTTTGAGATTATGGTACCAAGCAGATCAGTTAGATCCATTTATTTCATTTTACTTTTGACTTTTAAGGACTCTTTGTTTTTGTAAATTTAATTTTGTTTTACCACGATATGAAATATTTACAGGGTTCTAAAGTCAAATCTATGAATCAAGGTAGATTCAGAGAAGTCTAACTTCTACTATTCCCTTCCTTCCCCTAGTACCACCCATTGCCTTTGAGTCAATCCTGACTCATAGCAACTCTATAGGACAGAGTAGAACTGTTCCATATGGTTTACAAGGAGTGCCTGGTGAATTTGAACCGCCGACCTTTTGCTTAGCAGCCACAGCTCTTAATCTCTACACCACCAGGGTTTCCTTCCCCTATAGGTAAGCTTAAAAAAAAAAATTTTTTTTTCCTTTCCATTACTTTAAAAAATTAAGCAAATGTGTGTGTACACACACACACATATATATCCACCACCCGTCTGTCAGTTTGTCATACTGTGGTGGCTTGCATGTTGCTGTAATACTGGAAGCTATGCCACTGTTATTTCAAATACTAGCAGGGTCCATGGTGGACAGGTTTCCGTGGAACTTCCAGACTAAGACAGACTGGGAACAAAGGCCTAGTGATCTACTCATGAAAATTAGTCAGTGAGAACCTTAAGGATAACAGCAGAACATTGTCTGACTCACTTGCTTTGGACACATCATCAGGAGGGATCAATTGCTAGAGGACATCATGTTTGGTGAAGTAGAAGGCCAACAACAGTCTCCCTCGGTGAGATGGATTGGCATAAGGGCTGCAATGAACTCAAACCTGCTGGCGATTGTGAGGATGAGGCAGGACTGAGCAATGTTCTGCACCATAAGGTTGTCATGAGTCAGAGTTGACTCCACGGCAGCTAACAACAACAAACTATGTATATTTAGTATTATCACCATCACCACATCTTTGGACAAAAGGCAGCATATTATATACACTTCTCACCACCGAGCTTTTTTAACTTAAAATATATTCTGGAGATCACTCCGTAGTTGTATGTACAATTCTTCCTTATAACTTTTTACAGCTGCCTTAGCACTCCATTGAGAGGGTGTACCATAATTTATTTAACCAGTTCTCTATTGAAGGATTTCTGGGTAATTTTCAGTATTTTGCTATTATAAATAGTGCTGCAAAGAACAGTCATATACATTCTTTTCATATTTTTACATCTTTGGGATAGTCCTAGAAGTGGGACTCCTGGGTAAACGGGTGACTGCATCTCTGTAATCCTAGTAGATATTAAATTACTCTTTTTACTTCCGTAAAAGCTGCCCAAGGTCACTTTACCAGTTACTGTCACAGTGGTGTTAACTTGAATCTAACTGCCACCAGAGACTCTCTAGGTCACGGGAAGAGGAATTCCACGGTGGGAGAGGCAAGCCAAGAATTTTGCACCTGGACATCACCTTCATTTGAGCATATATTCTCATCCTTCCAGCTGTCAACATACCAGTTCTTCTTCCTTATCAGAACTTCCAGTCCTCTGACCTCTCATACTTTCTACTTATCCATCACTTCCCCTCGCATCCTACATCTAAGGTATCCCACCGCCCTCCGTCACGTAATTCGAGCCCGTAAGGCAGGGTGGAGGCACTCGCGCATGCCCGGCCATTGTTTTGCTCGAGCTGGGGCTTGGCGCCGTCGCAGAGGCGGGACGAGGTTGTGACGTTACAACCGCGCGCCGTTCCCAGGTGTCCTTGCAAGGTCGCTTTACACAGCGGGAGCGCGCGTGAGGGACAAGCCCCTGGGTCGGGGACGCGCCATCCTTTTGCCTTGGTACCATCGGTGATATGTCGGGGTACACGCCAGACGAGAAATTGCGGGTGCAGCAGCTGCGAGAGCTGAGGAGGCGATGGTTGAAGGACCAGGAGCTTAGCCCTCGGGAGCCAGTGCTGCCTCCGCAGAGGTTATGGCCTCTGGAGGAATTCTGGAATAAGTTTTTGCAGAACCCGACCCCCTGGAGGAACGCGGTGAGTGACGGGCCGCCCCCTCCCCTATACACACCCCTATTGCAGCCCCCAGCCCGACCAACGGACGTCGGCTTGTTGAACCACACCAGGGGTTGACTTCGCTGTACACTGAACGCCCGGCAGTCTTCCGAGGGAGAATCAGATTTAACGGAGACTACGGTTTAGCAGGAACTAAAGAGTCCAGGGCTAGGAGTCAGGAGTCCCAGGGGCATGTATGACATTGGGAGAGTCATTTCCTGGTGCTGTCAAGTGTGATTAGGAGATGAATCTTTGCTTTGGTTTTACAGGACACTGCACGTTTGGGTCTCTTTCTACTATAGAAGTCTACGCTCAGGATGATTGCCAAGGATTCTCTGGAGTTAAAATTCTATAATTTTAGTATTTGAGGACACCTCTCTAACTTTTAGGGTTGAGGTTATAGAGACCAACACTACAGCCAACTACTACACGGCACAGTGAGCCCCTGTGGTACAGCCCTATGTGATTATCATGAAAGACAGTGTTGGTATTCTTAGTGAGTTATATTCAAGAGCAGCGCTTCTAAACTACCACTGTGTACTTCTAACACAGTTTCCTTTGAAAATTACATGTCTGGGCTTTGCAGAAAATGATTGATTTCAGGATTGTCTTTATTTTCAGGGTCTCTGAGTGTTTTCTGGAGGTCTGTTAATTAAATCACACCAATTATGGATAATGAACACTGCATCTCAGAATCACTTTCAGTTACTTGGTTAATTCAGTTACACTGGCTAATAATAATAGTAATAAGTAAAAGTTGAGTGCTTAGTTATGTGTCTGGCACTTGGCCGAGGATTTTATGTGTGTTGCTTCATTTAATTCTTTACTCCTATAAGGTAGGAACTGTTTCTAATCCTCATTTTAAATGTGAGAAAACTGAGGCCTTCAAACTTTAGTGATTTGCCCATGGTCACAGAGCTGGGAATTAAAGGAGCTCACGCTGAAATCCACGTGCATTTACTTTCTTATTGTGCTACAAAGTCTGGTGCATCATAATTGGTGCAAATTTTCTGAGAAAAGGGTGTTAGAATTTGTTTATAGTGGTAAAATTCAACTCTTTAATTCAACCCTTCCCTAACTCTTTGTATCACTGACATTACTTGTTGATTTTGACAGCCATTGATTGAAAGTCAACATCCCGCAAATCAGCCAGTTTTTAAAAATATCGTCTTGCCATCCTTGCTTCTAAGGCGTATTCTGGCTGTACTTCTTCCAAGACAGATTCGTTTGTTCTTTTGGCAGTCCATGGTATACTCAGTATTCTTCGCCAGCACCATGATTCAAAAGCATTAACTCTTCTTCAGTATTCCTTATTCATCGTCCAGCTTTTGCATGCATATGAGGCAGCTGAAAACACCATAGCTTGGGTCAGGTGCACCTTAGTCTTCCAGGTGACATCTTTGCTTTTCAACACTTTAAAGAGGTCTTTTGCTGCAGATTTGCCCAGTGCGGCGTGTCTTTTCATTTCTTGACTGCTGCTTCCATGGGCATTGATTGTGCATCCAAGTAAAATGAAATCTTTGACAACTTCAGTCTTTTCTCCATTTATCATGATATTGCTTATTGGTCTAGTTGGCAGGGATTTTTGTTTTCTTTATGTTGAGGTATAATCCATACTGAAGGCTGTGGTCTTTGATCTTCATCAGTAAATGTTCCAAGTGCTCTTCACTTTCAGCAAGGAAGGTTGTGTCATCTGCGTAACGCAGGTTGTTTGTTAATGAGTCTTCCTCCAATCCCGATGTCCCGTTCTTCTTCATGTAGTCCAGCTTCTCAGATTATTTGCTCAGCATACAGACTGAATAAGTATGGTCAAAGGATACAACCCTGATGCACACCTTTCCTGACTTTGAACCATGCAGTATCCCCTTGTTCTGCTTGAACAACTGCCTCTTGATCTATGTACAGGTTCCTCATGAGCACAGTTAAGTGTTCTGGAATGTTATCGATAATTTGTTATGATCCACACAGTCGAATGCCTTTGCATAGTCAGTACAACACAGGTAAAAATCTTTCTGGTATTCTCTGCCTTCAGCCAGGATCCATCTGACAGCAGCAGTGATATCCCTGGTTCCACATCTTTTTCTGAATCTGGCTGAATTTCTGGTAGTTCCCTCTCGATGTACTGCTGCAGCCACTTTTGAATGACCTTGAGCAAAATTCTACTTGCGTGTGATTGTAATAATATTGTTCAATAATTTCCACATTTGGTTGGATCATCGTTGTTTTGAATAGGCATAAATATGGATCTCTTCCTGTCAGTCGGCCAGGTAGCTGTCTTACAAATTTCTTGGCATAGACAAGTGAGCACTTCCAGTGCTGCATCCGTTTGTTGGAACATCTCAGTTGGTATTCTGTCAATTCCTGGAGCATTGTTTTTCGCCAGCGCCTTCAGTGCAGCTTAGACCTCTTCCCTCAGTACCATTGGTTCCTGATCATATGTTACCTCCTGAAATGGCTGAACGTCGATCAACTCTTTTTGGTATAGTGACTTTGGGTATTCCCTCCATTTTCTTTTGATGCTTCCTGCATTGTTCAATATTTTCCCTGTAAAATCTTTCAGTATTGCTACTGGAGGCTTGAATTTTTTCTTCTTTCAGTTTGAGAAATGCTGACTGTGTTATTCCCTTTTGGTTTTCTTACTCCAGGTCTTTGCATATGTCATTATACTACTTTACTTTGTCTTCTCGAGCCGCCCTTTGAAATCGTCTGTTCAGCTCTTTTACTTCATCATTTCTTCTATTTGCTGTAGCTGTGTGACGTTCAAGAGCAAGTTTCATAGTCTCTTCTGACATCCACTTTGGTCTTTTCTTTCTTTCCTGTCTTTTTAATGACCTCTTGCTTTTTTCATGTATGATGTCATCCCACAACTTGTCTGGTCTTCGGTCATTAGTGCTCAATGCATCAAATCTGCTCTTGAGATGGTCTCTAAATTCAGGTGGGATATACTCAAGGTTGTACTTTGGCTCTTGTGGACTTGTTCTAATTTTCTTCAGCTTCAGCTTGAAATTGCATATGAGCAATTGATGGTCTGTTTTGCAGTCGGCCCCTGGCCTTGTTCTGACTGATGATTTTGAGCTTCTCCATCATCTCTTTCCACAGATGCAGTTGTTTTGATCCTGTGTATTCCATCTAGGGAGGCCCATGTGTATAGTCACCATTTATGTTGTTGAAAAAACGTATTTGCCATGAATAAGTCATTGGTCTTGCAAAATTCTACTATGCGATCTCTGGCATCGTTTCTATCCCCACGGCCGTATTTTCCAACTACCAATCCTTCTTTGTTTCCAACCTCCACATTCCAATCACTAGTAATTATCAGTGCATTCTGATTGCATGTTTGATCAATTTCAGACTGCAGAAGTTGGTAGAAATCTTCAATTTCTTCACCTTTGGCATTAGTGGTTGGTGCTTAAATTTAATAGTTGTATTAAGTGGTCTGGTAGGCATATGGATATTGTCCCATCACTAATAGCATTGTACTTCAGAATAGATCTTGAAATGTTCTTTCTGATTGTGAATGCAATGCCATTCCTCTTCAAGATGTCATTCCTGGCATAGGAGACCATGTGATTGTCCGATTCAAAATGGCCAATACCAGCTCACTAATGCCTAGGATATCGATGTTTATGCGTTGCATTTCATTTTTGATGATTTCCAATTTTCCTAGATTCATACTTTGTACATTCTATGTTCTGATTATTTAATGGATGTTTGCAGTTGTTTCTTCTCATTTTGAATAGGGCCACATCAGCAAATAAAGGTCCTGAAAGCTTGACTCCATCCACGTCATTAAGGTTTACTCTACTTTGAGGAGGCAGCTCTTCCCCAGTCATATTTTGAGTACCTTCCAACCTGAGGGGCTCATCCTCCAGCACTATATCAGAGACAGTGTTCTCCTGCTATCGTAAGGTTTTCATTGGCTAATTCTTTTCATAAGTAGACTGCCTTCTTCCTAGTCTGTCTTAGTCTGAAAGTGCAGCTGAAACCTGTCTGCCATAGGTGACCCGCTGGTATTTGAATACTGGTGGCATAGCTTCCAGCATCACAGCAACACTTAAGCCCACACAGTATGACAAACTGACAGACAAGCGGAGGATGTCTTACTATAGTCTTGCAAAAATGCTACCTATTTGCCTTAAGCATGGACTCTGCAGGTATCCCTTAGCAGGCCCTACCTTTAGTAAAAATATTCAGGTGGGTAAAGCTAGTAATGGACTATAAGGAAATGTGGCATTTAGAGATTTGTAAAAATAATCATGATATTGTTATATCATTAATGCTTTTTTTTCCTGCTACACACATAAAAATGGGATATATGTTTATTTTATGTATTTTTTTTCCCAGCTGTTTAAGGTATACCGACACAGTGTCTTTGCTTTTACTCATGTACTTATACCTGCCTGGATTATTCATTATTATCTCAAATATCATGTGAATGTAAGTATGTGTTTTCTGGAATTAATTTTTAATATTGTCCAAAATTATTTTGTATGTGGGTATGCCCTGGAGCCCTGGTGGTGCAGTGGTTAAGAGCTCGGCTGCTAACCAAAAAGTTGGCAGTTCGAATCCACCAGTTGCTTCTTGGAGACCCTTTGGGGCAGTTCTACTCTGTCCTACATGGTTGCTATGAGTCAGAATCGACTCGATGGCAACGGGGTATATGCGCATGCCTTACCCTGCTTGATGTAGTGAAAATAATATACCACTTATAAACTGGTTTTGACTACTTTGAATCCTTTCAGCTAAAAGGTTAAATGAAATTAACTATGGTTGTTCAAGAAGTTAATATTCGTATTAGTTGTTTACAACTTGGAATGCCTTTCCCTTAGAAATTGTGTTTAAATGATCAGAATGTAGTTGATCTAATAATACTAGTCTAAACTTGAGGTCCTCACTAAGGCGAAAAAATTTCTACTTTTTTTGAGCATCGATCTGGTATAAGATAAAATTCTGGATAGACAAAGGTTATGTTTGTCATTGTCTTCATTTCTCTTTCATTCATTCTGATTTTTCACAAACTTTGTTTAGAATCCAGGGTTTCCAAAAGCTTGAAATTTTTTCACTGAAAGATCTTGAAGGGTCTGATTCAACTGAGCCAGTTGCCATATTTTTAAAGCTAGGGATAGCACAGTCTGGTGCTGGGTGTTGGATCCCAAGCTGGGTGAGGAGGGCATCCTTCAGAGGGTGGTCTAGAAGGAGAGGAAGTGGTAGCTGCCCAGCGTGGAGTTTCAGAACTCAAATAGCTAAGAGGGCATTCTTGTGGCCCAGTGAGGAGTGTAATATCCCTTGAGGTTGTGAGAGAATGCACCTGTTATGAGGGGCCAGCAGCGGCAGTGACCTGATTCAGGATGTTGGAGCCTTAGCTGGAGGAGGAGGACACCTGAAGGTAAGGATGGGTTGAGGCACTGATGAAGGTGGCAATCCATTGTAAGATGTCAGAACCTGAATGAGGTGAGGAGGGTATTCGTACTGGGGTGTGGTGGTGGTGACAGAAGGTTGGTTATATACAGGGAGATTGATCAAATAAGTACATATATTGATGATAATAGGACCAGGATTCTCACTGTTGGAGAAGGGAGTTACACATATAGAAAAGGGGAAAACCCTGTGGTGCTGTAATGGAATTGGAGGTATTAGTATGAACTAATGGTTTTTCATATATATTAATACCAAACTAAACCACTTGCTGTTGAGTTGATTTCGATTCATAGTGACCCCAATGTTTCAGGGAACTGAGCTGCATAGGAGTCTCAAAGCTGAGATCTTTAGGAAGTGGATTGCCAGGCCTTTCTTCCAAGGTGCCTCTGGGTGGATTTGAACTGCCAACCTTTCAGTTAGTAGCTGAGCATTTAACCTTTTGTGCCACCTAGAGATTCCTTAGAGAATGACAGGAGCTGCTATTTTAGTTAGACCTCTATGAGGAGGTGATACTTAAGTGGAGACATAAATGAAGTGAGGATATGGGCCAAGCAGATATCCAGGGGAAGAGCAGTTCAGATAGAGGAATCATTAAGAACAAAGGCCCTGAGGCTCAAGCAGGCTTGACTGATTGGACTAATGGCAAGGAAGCCACTGTGGCTACAATATAGTGAGTGAGGGAGAGAGTATTCACAGATTAGGGAGGTAGCCAAGGGCGAGATCATATAGAGTCTTAGAGATCACAGTAAGGACTTTGGCTTTTTCTCTAAGAGTTATAGCACTTTGAGCAGAGGAGTGATTCATCTTAAAGGGATCGCTCTACTCTGCCTGCTATGTGAAAATAGACTGTAGTAAGACAAGAATGGAAGCAGGGAGACTAGTAGGTGCTATTGTGGTTGTCCAGGTGAAAAAAATGATAAGAGGCTTGGACAAGGGTGGTAGTACTGGAGGTGGTAAGAAGCAGTTGGATTCAGGATGTAATTTCAAAGTATAGCCAACAGGATCTGCTGAGGAGTCAAGGTTTTTGGTCTTTGCGACAGGGGAAATGAAAGTGCCATTTACTGAGATAGGGAATATGGGGAGGAACAGTTTGGGGCTGGGGAAAGTTAAGTGTTGGTCCTGGTAAGTTTGAGATGTCTATTTGATAGACCAGTAGAGATGTTGAGTAAACAGTTGGATGTATGAGTCTGGGGTTTGGTGAAAGTTTGGGGCTTAAGTTAAAAATTTGGGAAATGATCTGTTTTTTCAGAAGAAACTCTAAAGCCGTAATTAATACAGCATTACTTTTATTGCAGGTAAAACCATATGCCATCGTTGAGAGGAAGCCCAGAATATTCCCAGTGAGTCCTTAAAACTTCTGATTTTTCTTTTGTTCATTATTTTTCTCTCTCTGTTTCTTCCCGCAAGTGATCATGTTCCTTTCTTTCACTGTCAATTTAAGTGCCTGTTTTGTCTATTGTTTTTTTTTTAAGAAAAGGAAAAAAAAAAAAAAAAGGAAATAGTGTGAGGTAGCATTTACAGTTGAACATGGAAGATGTGCACATTTATTTTCAACCTGACTGTAAAACTTGTATGACCTTCATAGTCCTTAAGTGAATTGAAGGTACCAAACTTTTTTCACTGGTACACTATTTATGTAGGGTAAAGGACACCTGAGCATAGTGACAGCAACTGAATTCTCCCCTCTGTGATTTTAAATTCTGTTAATTTGTGTTTTAAATTTTATACCATGAAAACGTAAGGCATCATACTAATTTACTATGAGTCCTTTCAGCATTAAAAATTACTCAGTAATTGGTATTTTTACTGGATGTTTTTGAAGTTATTGTCTAGCATAATAAGATACACGTTATGTTCTTGTCCTTTTTCTAGTCACATAATGAACTACCATTGGTCTCTAAATTCTTCAGTTTTAAAAACAAAACTTAGTGTTGATTCTTGCTTCAATTAAATAACATAGTCACAATAATCCATTATTGCAGTGGAATGACATTTTATGGGACAACCACCAAAACTGGCTAATCCTCCCAGTTGGGAACTCAGCTTTAAGAAATAATAGAGGATTTCTTCTGTATTTCATTATGTATAACTGATGTGTGTCAGGGCTTAGGTAGTCTCAAAATAGAAAATTCTCTTGCTGGTTTCACCAACTGGGTAATTTATTTTTTCTTCCATATGTTTGTTTGCTTATTTATTTTGGCATTACTGTTCAAAGGAGAAGAAGGAACGCTTTCTTCAGAAGACCACATCATTGATTCTTTCATGTTTCTGTACTGTGGATCCCTTTGGGGATCTTCCCCTTTGGGGACACGAAGAATACTCATTTGAACATATGTTAGTTAGCATAGGATGGGCAGTAACAAACAAACCCCCAAATCTCAGTGGCTTAACAAAACAAAGTTTGTTTTTTTTTTTTAAATTGTACTTCAGGTGAAGGCTTACAGAACAAATAGTTTTTCATGAAACAGTAGTACACATATTGTTTTATGACATTGGTTCAAAACAAAGATTTTTTATTGACATCACAGATTGGTGTGGCTCATGTGACTCCTCTATCTTATAGCTATGCTTTCTGGAATATGAGGCTTCCAGGGTCACCAGCATAGAAGAGAAGGCTGGATGTCTCAGGGATGATTTTAAGGTCTAACCTTGGAAATAGCTTATATTACTCTTCTCCAGTCATACTGGCCAGAACTAAGTCTCATGGTCCTAAATATCTTCGTGTACTTTTATAAACATTTACTTGTACTTTTTCCCTCCAGCCACCCATGCATGGATATTTAGTGAATACTAACAGTCTCTGCCACAGTCCTTCCTTCTAGTCACCAAATAGCTCTTTGCTGCCTTCTTTCCACATACATAACACACTCAGTGTCTCTTCAAAGTCCCATTCTGTCACTGCAACCAGCCCAAAATCCAGGATCTCCAGATGTTGCACAGTATTATCTGTCAGGTTTAGATGTGAGTTGTCTTGATTTGAGGATCAATGAAGATGGCAAATTAATTGTATACCATCCTCAACTACACCAGGTGCTCAATGATGGGATATGAACAGCACAGCAATCACTGGTTCTTGGCAATCCTGAAATCCCAGTGGTCAAACATTGTAAAGACCCCTAATCTCTATGTATGGGAATTTACTTGAGTGGGCATTGATTTGTTTTCTGGAAGAAATACCTTTGTCCATTGTTCTGACCTCTGGGTCTGTCTTAGAGGTTCTTTCTTTTCTTTTTTAAAATTGTGCTTTAGGTGAAGGTTTACAGAGCAAATTGTTTCCCATTCAATAGTTTATATACAGATTGTTCCGTGACATTGGTTGTATTCCCCACAATGTGTGAATACTCTCCCCATTACCACCCTGAATTCCTCATTTCCATTCGTCTGTTTTTCCTGCCACTTCCTGCCTTCTCTTATTTGCTTTTGGGCCCATGTTGTCCTTTTTGTCTCAGATAGATAATTGTTCTAAGGAGCACTTTCCTCATGGGTATTATTGTTTATTTTATAGGCCTGTCTATTATCTGGCTGAAAAGTGATCTCCCGTAATGGCTTCAGTAGAAGGGTGTCTAGGGGCTATAGTCTCTAGGGTTCCTCCAGTCTCTCTTGGACCAGTAAATCTGGTCTTTTTTATGAATTTTAATTTTGTTCTACATTTTTTTCCCACTCTAACCAGGACCTTCTATTGTGATCCCAGTTAAGATCAGTTGATAGTGGTAGCCAGGCACCCTCTAGTTCTTCTGGTCTCAGACTAGTACAGGCTGTGGTTCCTGTGGTCCATTAGCCTTTTGGACTAATTGTTTCCTTGAGTCTTTGGTTTTCTTCACTCTCCTTTGCGCTGGACGGAAAGAGACCAATAGTTTTATCTTAGATGGCCACTCAAGCTTTTGAGACCACACATGCTAGTCACCAAAGTAGGATGTAGAGCATTGTCTTTATGAGCTATGTTATGCCAATTGACCTAGATGTCCCCTGAGACTATGGTCCCTAGCCTTCAAGCCAGTAACTCAGTCTTATGAAGTGTTTAGTTATGTCTAGGATGTTTCCATGATTGTGTCCCCTGTGTGCTCTATATGAATATACATGCAGCACATACAAATATGTATGTAGAAATATCCACACCCAGACCTACATGTGCACTTGGTTGTACTCCATATGCCATCCCACACCTGTTCAGCATACATACCTACCTATGTATCCACTCATAAATTATTATTGCTGCTGTTGCAGGATTGTATATGTTATAGTATTTACTGTCATTGCCTTTTATTCTTGCGTACTTCTCAGTGTCTTTCTTTGCCTTAATCATGTTGTGCTGACTTCCCCCATATCATGTATTGCCTTTTCCTTCACCAAAATTAGGATCAATTTCATGGTTAGAAGGTATAAAAGTATATTAATAGTTACTATTTGTTGATTGTTCATAATATGCCAGGTACTGAATCAGTGCTTTATGAGATAGGGATTTTTATCCCTGTTATACAGATGAGATGACTGAAGCTCAGAGAAGCTAAGTAATTTGCCTAAAATTTTACAGCTTGTCAGTGAAAGGGCCATGATTCACACCACTTGGTTCTGGATCCAAAACCCATGCCCTTTCTACCACACGCACTGTATCCAGGTTTGAAAAGACACCTGAACCAGCTGCCCAGCCAATGTCTGCATTATGTCTCTAACATCTAAGCCAAACGTTAAACTGGTGATTGCTTAACACCAGTTGCTGAGAATACATTGATTACTTCCTTATATTGAACTGAAGATGTTTTCCTGCAGCTTCTTTTTAGGGATTCTCTTATTTCTTGGGGCCATTCAAAATAAGGATATCTATTTTTCACTTAGTGAAAACTTTCCTGCCCGCTCTGGTTGTTTCTGAATGAAGCTTCCCCTTTAATTTTTACCTTAAGATTTTGAAAACTGATTGTTCATCTTTAAACAGCTTACACTTTTAAGTTCCTCTTAAACTGTGAATGTCAGAACTGAACTAGATATTCCATGTGAGGAATGACCAACATATAGAACAAAGTGGAACTATCATCCCTGCAAGATTTTTCTACTAACGCATCTTTGTTTTCCTAGGGTGATACAATTCTGGAGACTGGAGAAGTAATTCCACCAATGAAAGACTTTCCTGATCAACATCACTGAAGATTACTTAAACATTTCAAAGACTTATGAGCCCAAGTCCTACAATACCATATTTACTGAATAATATTTTCTGGAAAAGTAACTTTAATAAAGTAAACCTACAAGTTTACTCTCAGAAATGTGTCATATCTCTACCAAAACACTGTACAGTTTGAGACCCTTTGAATCATTTAACAAGTAAAAACTGAACATGCAAAAAAAAAATGAGTGACTCCTCTACTTGCTCTGGTCATTCCTGAATTGGAACACAGGATGTACTTTGGTCTGAGGGAATGCAACAGAATGAAATACTGCAGTATAACAAATAGAAGAACAAAAATCCCACCCACTTCTGTTTTAAAGAAATCTTTCTGAGGTATTGTAAAAGAAGTATTTTAGCAAGTCTAGATTGAAATGCCTGGATTACATCTCTGATACTCAAAGGCTGTCAGATCTAAGTTGCTGATCTGAGTTTTGTCATAGGAGAATGTAAGACTAAAATCTTCAAGCTTTTGAAAAACTGGCGTATATTAGTGGTTATTATAAAGGGCTATGCAAAAATAAATTCCAAAATTTTAACATTAAGGATTTTTTTTAATCTAAACAGGTGTCAGATAAGCATGAGGTAAAGAATTGTATTTGCAGAAAATTAAATCCGAAGGAACTACAAATTTTCATTCATCTCGAAGATTTTGTCTGGGTATTCCTTCGTTAACTGTCGTCGTGCAGCTACTGTTGATGCATAAATGACGTATCCCCAGGAGAGTAATACGATCGCAAAGAGCAACTAAAAAAAAAAAAAAAAATGCAAGAGGTAGAAAAAGCAAAAAAAATTGTACTTCACCCCTATCAAGTGACCGTGTAGCATTGCAAAAGTGGGAATTACAGTGACAATCTCTTAATAAATAGGGTCTCAGAGACAAGTACACCCAACAGCCCTTACGTAAGAAGCGGAAGATCGTGTCCTCCAGGAAGAGGCGGAGTCGAGGTGTGGGAGTGAAATGCTTAATGCAGGAATGGATTTTGGAGTTTGTGGGTGTTGAAGAAACAGAGAACCTCCCGCCTGCAGGCCCAGGGAGTCTACACCGTGGAGCCCCGCTAGACTTGGAACCTACCATTGAATAAATCCAGTCCAGGGTGCGGCGATTCACTGGCTTCATGGTAAGGAGGCGGCAACGGTCCGCGGGAACTGGCGGAAGCTGCGGGCCCTAGAGTAACCTCCGGGGCGGTGGCTGCTCGGCGGCAGCAGCCATCTTTCAGTCGGGCACGAACGACCTCCCACTTGCCTCCGGGAGCTTTTCCCGTCGGCCAGGCCGGCCTCTTCCGCCCGGAGCCCGAGGGGAGGGTCACGTGATGGGGGCCTAGCCAGCCTTGCAGGGAAGGGGTGGAATAAATGAGAAAATACTTTAAAAATTGCTGTTTGCCACCTAACGAGATAGGTGTTCCTCGCGAGCCGGTTTTTTTTTCCAGTTAGGATGCAGTGTTAATGCAGGATAATGTACCGTTGTGTGCATTTAAAAGTTTATTTGAAAAATATAATTGCGCTTTAAATATTGCATCGGTATCTAACGCTGGAAGAAAACGTTTTTCCCGGATCTGTTCTTACATGATACAGACGTTTGTATATTTAGCTGTGACGCAGACGAGAATAATGTGTACTCTTTTATGTGAAAGGGACGAGTTGAGGTGGGAAGCTCTGTTAATTGGGCCCTTCAAGAAACGTATAGTCTCTGAGAACGCAATAACTTGTTAATGTAAATGATATTCCTGAGAAGAAATATGTGGCAAAATTTACCCGGCATAATGCAACAGCCAGTCAACAAGTGTTGAGCGTTGCGACTGGTTGTGCCAAGTTCACCTGTAAAATGGGACGCTCACATTGAGGCCTGAGTAGTAGAAGCTGCCCATGGGCTATTTTAGGCTGACTTTATCTGTAAATCTCAGATATTATCTTCGAGTTTAATCCAAATTTTGGGGAGTGGGCAGGGGGAAAGAAGTTGAGAGAAAAACTTTGGGGAGAGTTCAGGGTCTATTCTGTTAGGTCTTGACTATTTCTCCCCAAACTGGAGTAGATCTTTCTGGAGGCTGTATTGGATACTGCTTGGTGTCTGGCTTTGGATCCTATTCGAATCCCGATGTTATTTCCTAGCTGTGCAACCGGTGGTCAAGTCACTCCGTGTAACACAGTTTACCTATACAGTGGAGATAATTTTATTAACTTCTCCCCAGTTTGGTGATATTTAAATGAGACCAAACTAAGATTTTGTCTAGTTATTGTGTTTTCCGGTAATTTAGGAGCGAACATTAAGTTAGTGCCCTATAACCCCCAGCGATTAATAATAACAGGCAAGATGATGATGGTACTGATTTCTCACTACAAGAATAGAGTGGTGGGTGAAAGGCCCAGTCTCCGGCCGGAGTGCGCTAAGCCCCGCCCTCAATGCCGGTGCCCTTATAATGCGCATGCGTTGAGAAGGCGGGTATACTGTTTCGATAAGCCAGAGGCTGCGGGGTGGGGTCTTGCTAGCTGACACCACCTCCAAGCTGCCATTGGTGATGAGAGCTTTACGTCACAGGGGTCGCAGCAGCCGCCGGGGTCTCCGCTGTCTCGCGAGGAGGGTGAAGCGCCCCCTCCGGCTCCAGCTCCTGAGAGTAGGCGGAGAAGTCGCCGGGTACGCCTTCGTGGATCCTGCCGTCACCGACCTAGCTTTCTGAGCCGTCGGGAGCTGGCCACGAGCGCCCCAGCCGGGTCTGCGCCGGCATCCTCCGGGGTGAGTGGGATCGGGAACAATGGGGCACAGGGGCTGGGTGGACCGGGAGCGAGGCCCAAAGACGTGGGGCCGTGGTCTTGGCCTGCGGGGCCGCCCGGGCTTCAGCGGGCCAGGGGGTCCCGGCGGGCGGGCTGGCGACTCTGCGGCGCACCTGTGGATTTGTGCCGGTGGGCGGGTGAGGGCTGCGTTTCGAAGGAAGCGCTCCCGAGGGGCGCGAGCCTAGCTGTGTACTGGAAAGAGCCTGGTCTCTGAAAAAATAACCGCTCGAGTCTTAATTCTGGCATCGCCACTGACAGGGGTGTGACCTTGGCCAAGTCCCTTGATCTCTCCGAGCCTGTCTGTGAAATGGGAATAACTGTTTCAGTTCGTTTGTGATTATGTACAGAAGCCCTGGTGGCGCAGTAGTTAAGCGCTCGGCTGCTAACCGAAAGGTCGGCGGTCCCACCAGCCGCTCTGCGGGAGAAAGATGTGGCAGTTTGCTCCCGTAAAGATTTATGCCTTGGAAACTCTGTGAGGCAGGGTCGCTATGAGTGAGTAATGGAGTGTGGGATTATGTAATGCACGTGGTGCTTACCTTAGATCCTGACCCGTTGCAGTTCTCATCCAAAAGAAGTGGCTATCACCTTGAATATTGGGGCTGTCTGTTCAGTGTTGTGTATTCTGGGCTGAGCTCGCCTGCCTGTGACTTCTTCAGTCAGTGCAGCTTTCCTCCTGGGCAGGAAGGGGACAATACTGAGATGAGGTAGATAGTGATTTAAGAGTTAAGGGAAAAAGTGAATAGAGTTTATGGTATGTAGATTTCAAGATTATTTAAGATAAACTAAGAAACAGCTACCCAAGAGTTAACCTAATATGTGGTGAGTTTTTTTTGTTTTTTTTGTTTTTAAATCATTGCAAAGCTATACACTCAGCCAGGAGAATCATGCTTACCTGGAATGAATGGCTTTAGGAGGAAATGGTTCCCAACCAATTCTTTTTATTGCTAGAATTGGGATTAAATTTGGTGGGATCTGGTTAACAAACCCTATAACTTTGTATCATCTTTTGGAATTGGTGATTAGACTGCAGTTCAGAGAGGTTCCTTAAGGTGGTAAGAGGTAGGGTCCATTCTTGGAGGTATCTTTCTATTTTATCTACTTGTGAACCCTTTTTAACTACTTTGCCTAAATATTAAGTACAATAATTATATTATGTGTGAAGATTATTTGTTAACAAGACTCAGTCATTGACATCAGTTCAGTTATGGGTGATGGACACTACGAAAATTAATTTTATTTTCAGATAACATAGGGGGAGAGTGTTAAATTCTTGCTGTGTACCAAGTACTGTGCTAAGTGTTTACATGGAATATATCTCTTCACACAACCACCTTTTCAGATGGGTATTGTTATTTACTCCATTTTAGGCACTGAGAAAATTTAAGGTTTTGAGAGATTAACTTAATTTTCCCCAGGTCAGACAACTAATAAGTCATGGTGATTCTCAACTCTGGCTCTACATTAGAATTAACACCCCTTTCCCAAATATGATCAGGTGATTACATTTTATATACAGTGATACTTTAAGGAATGTCATGGAAGATGGCTTTTATAGGAGGTCAGTCTTTATAAAAAATTTACTTCTGCAAAGCAGTCCTACTTTGTTGTTATCACCGTGCTGTTTTTTTTAATGACCAGTCTATGTTTTTCTTTATCCTCCTGATTTTTTATCCTCCCCTTTGCATTTTCCCTGGATAGTATGCTTACTGATGGTCTGAAACTCTCCTAAATTGTGACAATGAAGGATTCTTATTCTTGTTCAAGCCAGCAGATGTTAAAATTTGGGGAAATGATGTTTTGGCTTAGTTTATCCTAAAGATGGTAAACTTTATTTCACCTTTGGAAGGCAGTTTAGGAAGTTGAATCACAAGAACTAATTAGTCTTTTCCCCTGTGGGGTATTTAATTTGTAGTCCTAATTCTTAGAGTGCTAAGGTATAGATAGAGTTATTAAGAGTTAGAATTGACTCGAAGGAAACGGGTTAGGGTAGAGACCTTTATCACAGGCTTCTTCTAGAATCTGAAGCACAAAATGTGTCTACCATCAAATCTGCCATTCCTGCAAACCTGATAATCTGATGCCTGTTTTATGACTTAATTTGTATTTTTTAAATAGTTGTGAGATACAATTTATATTCCATAAAGTTCACGTGTTTAAAGTGTATAACTCAATGGTTTTAGGTATTATTTACAGAGTTGTGCAAAGTATAGCCATAATCTAATTGTGGAACATTTTCATCATCACAGAAAGAAACATTGTACTTGTTTGTCAACTTGCCCAACCCTTCACCTGGCCCCTGCCTTTGGCAGCCATCAATCTGCTTTCTATAGCCTTTCTAACAAGGATATAGATTTGCTTATGATAGACATTTATTATAAATGGGATCATACAATATGTGGTCTTTTGTGACTTTTTTTTCATTTAGCATAATTAAGAAGTTTATCCATGTTGTATGTATTGGTATTTTCTTCTGACGTGCCTCTGGGTGGACTCAGACCTCTAACCTTTCAGTTAGCCACACAGACCTGGCTTCAAATCCTGACTCAGTCCCTCACTAATTGAACAAATTACTTAATCTAAAATAAATCTGTAATTGTAAATTCCTTTTTATTATCAAATAATAGTCCATTATATGGATATACCACATTTTATTTATCCATTCATCAGTTAATGGAATTTTGAGTTGTTTCTACCTTGGGGCTATTATGAATAATGCTACTATGAACATTCTTGTACAAGTTTTTGTGTGGACATATGTTTTCATTTTTCTTGGGTAGATAGAGCAGAGTTTCTGGGTCATATGGTAACTACTTCATTTGTATTTTAACAAACATTTTGATATTAGTATTTAGTGATGTTTTTGAAGGGGTAAATCATCAATTTGACGATCTTACATGCATTGCCATTGTTTAATATTTCTGACAGTTACCGTTCTTTATAGCTAAAGACATTCTTGTGTAGAAATACAAGACACAACTCTAATTTATTTGGTATTTTTACCTACTGTGTACATTACCAGTTATTCTTTAGCCCTGTGCTAAAGTAATCAATAGACTTATAAAACTAGGGAAGACTAAGTTTCCATTTTTAAAATAGCATATTTAATATTTTGTTTTATATGAACTTCAAGTTTAGTACTTAATTGTATCCTTCAATAAATTCATTCTGTGAAATGAAATGTTGAGTAAACACTAAAATTCTATATCCCAAAGAAACAAATTAAGATAAAATGTAATAATGTAAAATTTACCAGCCTTGTTTCATGGATATAATTTTTTATTTCAACTGAATTTAATTGATGTTTGCTACTCTCCATGACCTAGTAGAAAAAGTAAACATTTTAAAGTCTAATAATCCCTCTGGTTTACAGAGCTAGTTTTAGATGAAGCCTGGTTGTCAGTCTAGGCCTTCTGATAATCTAGCCAGTTCCCTCCCCCCAACACATGTATACTGTCTCTGATCCTAAAGGTATGTATCTATGTAATTAGGTATATTTTTACTGAGTCAGGAGATAAACTATTAGAAAGTAGGGGATAATGCTGAGAAATATATACACTATCAAGGTTTCAGAATCTAAATGTATTAAAAATTCAGTTAGTATTATGTATTTATAATTCTGGTGATCTACTTCTGAAAGACCACAGCCATTGAAAACCCTACAGAACACAGTTCTACTCTGAAGTACATGGGGTCACCAGGAGTTGGAATTGACTCAACAGCAACTGGTTTTCCAGGCCTGTTAAATATTTAAGGCAGTGGTGATATTTGCATTTACAGCCTAGAAAATAGAAGACTAGAAATATTCTAATCCTTGAAGAGACATTTGTCTAGCATTGATTGATTCCTTATTAAGTTATGGCTCTGAGAAAGCAAAGATGCACAAATTTTATTTGAAATCTATGATGATGTCCTTGTATTTCACAATCATAGATTTTTGTTGTGGGTTTTTGTTTTTGTTATAATTTGGTAAGACCAAATGTGCATTGTTTAGAAAATGACAGTTCTGTTATGTGACTAACTTGACAGCAGTTGCCTAGTGATGGAACTTCCTGTGATAGAGGTGGTGTAGAAAGATGAGTAGTTAAACCAACTCACTGCCATTGAGTTGATTCTGACTCATAGTGACCCCATAGGGTTTCCAAGGCTGTAAATCTTTATGGAAGCAGGCTGCCACATCTTTCTCCCACAGAGCCACTGGTGGATTTCAAACTGCCAACCTTTTGGTTAGCAGTCCAACGCTTTAACTACTGTGCCACCAGGACTCTTTTATGAGTAGTAGGCCTAGGGAAACGTAAAGTAAGAAGATAATGTTTAATGTATATAAAATGATATACAGGTTTTTTTTTTAATAAGAGGAGGTTGTTGTTAGTTGCTATCAAGTTTATTCTGACTTGTGGCGAGTAGAACTGCTCCATAGGGTTTTCAAGGCTGTGACCTTTCAGAAGCAAGGTAGCCAGACCTGTCTTCCAAGGCACCTCTGGGTGGGTTTGAATCACCACCCTTTCAGCTAGTAGCTGAGTGCTTAACTGTTTGCGCCATCCAGGGACTCCTCAAGGCTAAAATATAATGTATATTAGATTTCAGCTGTGGCAAATTCATTTTGTAAGTTAAGGGGCAGTGTAAACGGATAAATTTAAAGAAAGAAAAACAAGATGCTTGTGATCCTTGTTCGAAAAGGTAATAGGGAAAGGGACTGAAAACATGATTTCAAGATATTTGACTTTTTGATTGAAGACAAAAGCTAAGGTGGGCTTCTTAGAGATAATTAAAGGAGTTCGTGATGGACTGATTATAATACTGTAGTAATAATAATAGCAGTTACTGTAAGTCAGGCACTACACTTGAATGCTTTTACATTATTTAATCTTAACTAAAGGATCCTTCTTTTCATGAAAATCTTTCACTAAAACCACAGCATTTAACAGGTTAACTTTGTGGTATATAATCTATCTCAGTAAAGCTGTTAAAAGCTTTTTAAAAAGTATACGTACAGTATTTCTCACAAATAAAACAAATTAATAGTCTGTATTGTTGGGGACAGATGTGTATGAAAGGTATAAAACCATAAATAGGAGTAACACCAACTGTGGTATTTTTGTTTTTTGTTTTCTAGAGTGTGATAGGAGGGAAAGACAGAATAGTGGGACATTAGCTGAACCTATAATATTTAATTTCTTTCAAAAAATCTGGAATAAACATGAGAAATGTTAGTTAAATCTGAGTGGTGGGTACATGGGTGCTTGGTATATTTTCTTCTGCACTTTTTTGTATACTTGAAATGTTTCTCAATTAAAATATCTTTTAAAAGAATAATAGAATATTGTAATTGAGAGCTTACTATCTATTCAACACACTCTCTAAGGGCCTTTTTATATCTTCACAAACCCTGTGAGGCAGATTCTATCATCACAGTATAATCATTCCTCTTTTATCAGGTTACTGATACGTTTCTTTCCCTTTTACAGATAATGGCATCAGCTGCTAAGGAATTTAAAATGGACAACTTTTCACCTAAAGCTGGCACTAGCAAATTGCAGCAGACAGTACCAGCTGATGCATCTCCTGATTCTAAGTGTCCTATATGCTTGGATAGATTTGATAATGTGTCTTACTTAGATCGCTGCCTACATAAGTTCTGTTTTCGCTGTGTACAGGAGTGGTCAAAAAACAAAGCTGAATGCCCACTATGCAAACAGCCCTTTGATTCTATTTTCCATTCTGTGAGGGCCGAAGATGACTTCAAGGAATATGTCCTAAGGCCTTCATATAATTTTGCCACTCCTGATGTTCGACGATTTCGCTACCGTACAACTGTGACAAGGGACAGAAATACTTCTGTTTATTCACCTAGTGGTACTGTGAATAGAAGAACAACAACTCCTCCAGATAGTGGAGTACTATTTGAAGGGTTAGGCATTTCAGCAAGACCTAGAGATGGTGAAATTCCTCAGCTTACGAGACAGATTGCAATGAGGAGGCCAGCTACTGCAGATGAAAGATCTATGCGGAAAATTCAAGAGCAGGATATTATTAATTTTAGACGAACTCTCTATCGTGCTGGTGCTCGTGTTAGAAATATTGAAGATGGTGGCCGCTACAGGGATATTTCAGCTGAATTTTTCCGTAGAAATCCAGCTTGCCTTCACAGATTAGTCCCCTGGTTAAAACGTGAACTTACAGTTCTTTTTGGAGCTCATGGATCTTTAGTGAATATTGTCCAGCACATCATCATGAGTAATGTTACTCGCTATGACTTAGAAAGTCAGGCATTTGTGTCTGATTTAAGACCATTTTTACTTAATCGGACTGAGCATTTTATACATGAATTTATCAGTTTTGCTAGATCTCCTTTTAACATGGCAGCTTTTGACCAGCATGCTAATTATGATTGCCCTGCTCCTTCGTATGAAGAAGGGAGCCATTCTGATTCTTCAGTAATAACAATATCTCCAGATGAGGCTGAGACCCAAGACCTGGATATTAATGTAGCTACTGTTAGTCAGGCACCATGGGATGATGAAACTCCAGGGCCATCTTATTCGAGCTCAGAGCAGGTACATGCTGCCATGTCTTCCCTTTTAAATACTTCTGACAGTTCAGATGAAGAACTTGTAGCAGGTGGAACCACGTGTCAGATACAAGGAGCACAAACCAATAATGACCTAAATAATGACAGTGATTCCTCCTCAGATACTTGTGTCATTGTTGGGTTTGTTAAACCACTAGCTGAGAGGACCCCAGAACTTGTTGAACTGTCCTCTGATTCTGAGGAGTTAGGCTCTTATGAGAAAATGGATACAGTGAAGACACAAGAACAAGAGCAGTCTTACAGTTCTGGTGATAGTGATGTTAGTAGATGTTCATCTCCACACTCTGGCCTTGGGAAGGATGAACACATAAATAAAGGTCATTGTGATTCTGGTACGAGAATCAAATCAAAGAAGGAAGAGAAACGATCCTCATCATCATCTCCCAGAGACCTGAGCTCATCTGTGAGAGACAGAGTATATTCCCCACATAACCATAGACACAGAAAGAGGGGAAGATCAAGAAGTTCAGATTCACGTTCCCAGAGTAGAAGTGGGCATGATCAGAAGAATCGTAGAAAGCATCACGGTAAGAAAAGGATGAAAAGTAAGCGATCCAGAAGCAGAGAGAGCAGCAGACCTAGAGGAAGACGAGACAAAAAGAGATCAAGAACTAGAGATAGTAGTTGGTCGAGAAGAAGCCAAACTCTGTCTCTAAGTAGTGAAAGCACAAGCAGATCAAGGTCTTGTAGCAGTGATCATGGTAAAAGAAGATCACGGAGCAGAAATAGAGATCGTTATTATTTAAGAAATAATTATGGAAGCAGATATAAGTGGGAATATACTTACTATAGTAGAAACAAGGACAGGGATGGTTATGAATCATCGTATAGGAGGAGGACTCTGTCCAGAGCTCATTATTCCAGACAGTCTTCAAGTCCAGAATTTAGAATTCAGTCCTTTTCTGAAAGGACAAATGCTAGGAAAAAAAATAATCACAGTGAAAGGAAATATTACTACTATGAAAGGCACAGATCAAGGAGCCTGTCTAGTAATAGATCAAGGACTGCATCAGCAGGGCCTGATCGGGTGAGAAGTGAAAAGCCTGGAGGGAAACGAAAATATAAAACACGGCATTTGGAGGGTACTAACGAAGTTGGGCAACCATCCCGTGAATTTGCTTCTAAAGTGAAGGACAGTCGTTACCAAAAATCTTCATCAAAATTGGATGGAAACTACAAAAATGAGAGTGACAGCTTTTCAGACAGCCGATCATCAGACAGAGAGACAAAACACAAGAGGAGAAAAAGGAGGACCCGGAGCCTAAGTGTAGAGATAGTTTATGAAGGGAAAGCTACTGATACAACTAGACATCATAAAAAGAAAAAGAAGAAACACAAGAAGAAGCATAAGAAACACCATGGAGATAATGCTTCCCGTTCCCCAGTTGTAATTACTATTGACAGTGATACTGATAAGGATTCCGAAGTAAAGGAAGATACAGGATATGACAATAGTGGTCCTCCAGACCCCATACAAAATGAGTTTTTGTCTCCTTCCTTGGACCCATTTGAAACTAAAGATGTAGTTACAATAGAAGATGAATTTGGTGTCCTGGACAAGGACTGTGATATTACCACACTTGCTAACAACTTGGATAATGCCAGTAGAACTGTAAATAATATTCCACCCCAGGCATCTTCAGCTGAACAAACTCTTGATGTAAGAGAAGAGAGCACCTTTGCCTCTGACTTGGAGAACCAGTCCAGAAATGTATCTCTTCAAACTGAGCCATCAAGGCAATTGCCATCTTCACGGACATCATTAATGTCAGTGTCTCTTGGTAGAGACCATGCTATGTCTTAAAACTGCCAAAGCATCTCATTGAGAATCCTGATGGTATAAAAAGAAGGAAAAAAAAAAAAAAAAGGAACAGTGTCATCTACTGCAGTCTGTTTAAAGACCCTTGGTGAAAACTCTTCCTTTAAAATATTTTAAGTGTTTTGTGTGTTAAAAGTTTGTAAAAAAGCATTTTATTTGTCCAAGATGTACGTAAGTCCCCCCCTCAGATATATGCACTTTTAAGTGAAGAAAATGATACTGCTAGCAGTTTATGTAAAATTTGGGATCCTTTTTAAATAAAAAATGTAAAGTTTAGAAGTTGTTTCATAAAGCCATATGGTATTGACATATTTTTAAAGTAGTCAATGAGTATTTTTGAATTTTTTTTTTTTTTCCTTCCCTGAGAGTTATTCTGAAAATGTGTTATAAGCTGGGGGAATCCATTTGGACTGTCTTTATTTTTCTTAAAGAAAAATTTGTATGGATTCAAAACCATTTCTTCAGGTTAAATTGAGGCAATTTAATCTGCACAGTTTATCTTGACATCTGCCAAAAGAAAAATTTAAACATTTCCTTTATATACTTGTTTATCTGGACTGCCAGTAAAACAAATGTATACGTATTCAACTAAAGAAAAAATAAAAGAGTAACATTTTAAAACAAGAATCCAAAATTTTCTCTGTGCAGTATTGCTTTTTTTTTTTCTCCCTCCAATCAGATACTTCAGTGCAGCTAAGACCTAGAAAATAGCTAAAGATATGATTGTGTCACATGAATTTCAGGTGATCCGCATTTAACCTCACAGTTTTAATGATTGTGCTTTAGTTCCTTAGAATGAGTATGAGGAGTGTTTTATTTGCTTTCTGTCTTCAGCAAAATACAGTTATATAACATTTAGCTTACTAAAAACAAAAGCAAAAAAACTTGTATTTCTTTTACATTGGTAGTTCTTTTTACACAGAGTGGCTGTGTTTATGTTTTATCCTGTTTTAGAGATGATAAAATTGCTCTATCTCAAGCCTGATGTAACATCACCAGTGAACAGGTGAGGTTGAATTAAATCTAAATTTAGCCTTCAATTTGCCTGCTACCGTATACATACAGTATTCAAGAGATATTGGAATGCCTGCGGTGTGGCAGGTTCTATACTAGGTTTTTAGGGATTCAGTGATAGAGCAAAGCAGACATTCTCCCTGCCCTTATGGGGCTTACAGATTGTTGAGTCAGACAGACAGTACTCCTATAGCTATGACATTACAAACTATATAAAGTTCTCTGGAGAGAAAGTATAATTTGCTCCAAGAGGCCCAGGTCTCATATAATGAGAGCCTGGTCTCAGGTGGAAGTGATGGTTGACTTAGAATCTGGAAGACAAGTAGATATTAATTAGGGGTAAAGCTGCTGCACAGCTGTCCACAGGAAAAGAATGCAAAGATCCAAAGGCAAAAGAGAAGCCTAGTATATTCTAGGAACTTAAAGAAGGCAGGGTTAGCCAAAGGACAAGGAGTGTGGGACCAAACTTTGTAGGCCCTGCTTAGAGTTTGCATTTATCCTTAGGGCAGTAGGAAACTGGCTTAAAATTATAAGAATCTAAAATTGATGTAGGTAATTTTTAGTAAGCTCAGACATTGAGAGATTGTAGGAAGACTATATTTGATTAAGGAATATACTCAAATTATGAAATTACTTGTACTTAAACAATATAATTTTTCTTAATATTAAAACTTAACAATGCTATTTTATTCCACATCTGATTTTACATTGGGCTCTCAGTTAAATATTTATTGAAAACCTATCTTAATTCATACCACCATCCTCGTAGGTGTTCAAACCAAAAATTTCGAAGCCTTCTATTTCTCTGCCACTTCAGTCCCCTCATCCGGTCACCAAATTCTGGTCATTTTTTTTTTTTTTTAATGTTTTTATTGTGTGTATATCATCATCCAGTCTAGGCAGCTGTGATTTCTCATCTGTATTATACTGGGGCTGGCTGCATTCACTATCTGTTGTTCTATACCCACCCCTTTCCCCAATCTATTCTTGAGGTAGTATTCAGAAGAACTGAAAAAAACAAACAAACAAAAAAAACCCTTTCCCTGCTTAAAATACTTAAGTAGCTTCTTATTCCTAAACACACAAACACAACCCAACAGCTTCATACTGTTCATAAACCTCTGCCAAATCAGGCTCTGGTCCATCTCCAGCTTTCCTCACCTCACTAGCTCTAGCCACAATATGGAGGTGTTGCTCCCTACTACTTCAGAGCCTTCAACATGGCGTATTTTTTCAGTTGGCCATTGAATTCCATCCTGCTCAAGATTTTCGTTGAAGTGTGCCCCTTCTCCCCACTATTTACCCCTTAATTGCTCATTTAACACCGGACTCCGGCGCTCTTGGCACAATTTGAATTGATTACTAAATGTTTTTATCCCCTACTGGTCTGATAGTTAGGAGCCCTGGTGGCACAATGGTTAAGCACTCAACTGCTAACCGGGAGGTTGGCAGTGGGAAGCCACTGGCCACTCCACAGAGAAAGATGTGGCAATCTGCTTCCATAAAGATTTACAGCCTTGGAAACTGGTGCAGTTCTACTCTGTCTTACAGGGTTACTATGAGTCAGAATCAACTCAAGGACAGTGGCTTTGGTTTTGGTTTTGGGGTATGATAGTTCTTTGACAACTGTACACAGATGCACTGCTGTATCCCCATTCACTATTTGCTTTCACGTAGGAAGTGTTTAAAAAGACTCATTGGATGAATAAGTACTAGGGATTTAAGAAATTGGCCAAGACCTTTCTGCTTTCAGGAAGCGCCACTATAAACTTTTTTAGCCTAACATATTCTTGTCATCTGAATTCAGTGTTACGAGACCTTTTTTAAAAAACTTAATTTTCAGTGTTTTTGTGACACTTGTATAAAGGAAATGCAGCCTTGCTCATAAGTACCTTCCTTCAGCTCACTTAGCGAAATCTTGTTAGGAGTTTTACTTCCTAGTCTAAGTAGTGGAGCCCTGGTGGTGGTTAAAGAGTTCAGCTGCTAACCAAAAGGTTGGCAGTTCAAATCCACCAGCTGCTCCTTGGAAACCCTATGGGGCAGTTCTACTTTGTCCTATAGGGTCACTGTGAGTCCAGAGTTGACTCCATGGCAATGGGGTATGGGTAGTCCAGGTAGTCAAGTTCAACCTTCTCAGCTCTCCAATGGGGTCTCACTAAACCATCGAATCTCTAGTAATGGTGGGTGGTAGTAGGGGAGGGGCTTAAACAGCAGGGGACTAACCACAAGTCCTGGAAATTCTTCCATCCTGGGGAATCATTGCAGTCTGCTGCCAGTGCAGGGTAGGCACACAATAAGCCAACCAGCACCGCACCTCTGGACTGGGAAAAGTTTTCTGAAGGTGCTCGAGCTGCCAGAATCCACGCATGACTTGGTTTGGGGTAGGGTGGGGGTTCTTGTGCATCACAGGCTCAAAACAGTGATTTCATCAGTTCAGAGCATAGATTCATTTCTAACATGAAACTCATTAGACCTACGTACAATCGAAATGGTGATTGATTTACCATAATGTAGTCACTGAGACCAGAATATGTGTAGACATGTTCAGTGCATTTCCAGTGCCTTAGTAAAACCTACATGGAAAGCTAAATCATAAGGTTGCTTCTGAGCATTGAATCAAGGGTAATGGGTAATTAACTGTATGATCTATCTAAGATCCTTATGTCTACAGTCCCAACCTTACAAATGGGACCAGAATACTTGTCCAGTGACTGCCTCTCAGAGAAAGGGATTTTGATGTATGTTTGCCTTTGTGATTTACCCCCTTTTGTTGACTATACATTGCTGGTAACTCATTGACACACTCATGCAGGCAAGCTTGCAGACCTGTAGGGGATTTTCTTTTTTTTGATTTTTTGTTTTATAATGATTTCAAACTTACAGAAAAATTGTAAGAATAGTACAAAGAATTCCCATATCTGCTTTACCCTGATTGACCAATTTTTAACATTTATCCACATTTGCTTTATCAATCTTTCCATCTATATATGTAGTATTTTTTATGAACCATTTGAGAGTAGGTAGCATACACAATGTCCCTTTATCCCCTAATATTTCAGTATATATTTCCTAAGAACAAGGATATACATGACCATAATACAGTTATCAAATTGAGGAAATCTAAGTTTGATACAATAAGCTACAGCCCATATTCTAATATTGCAACTGCCTATTCTAACAATGTCCTTTATAGCAATTTCCTCCTACCCCACTCCTAGGATCGAAGCCAGGATTGCATTTTGTTTTGTTTTGTTTTTAAATCTTCTTTAATCTGGAACAGTTCCTTAACCTTTACTTGTCTTTTGTGACATTGGCACTTTTGAAGAAGCTGTTTTATAAAATGTTCTTCAGTTTGAGTTTATCTGATGTTTCTTCATGATTAGATTTAGATTGTGCATATTTGACTGGAATACTACATACTGGTGGTGTGTCTACAGGGTGTCATATCTGGAGGCACATGATACTCATTTGCTCCTTACTGGTAATATTGGTAACCTCATGTGGCTATTTGAACAAAATTAAGGATTCAGTTTCTTGTACTAGCCACATTTCAAGTGCTCAATATCCACATGTGGCTACTATATTGGACAGTACAAGTATATAACATTTCCATCATCATAGAAAATTCTTTTGGACAGCATGGGCTAGAGTATGCCCATCCTCATGAAGATTTCCAGTGGGCAGCTGGAAATAGTGTGAATCTTGTAGGATAGATAATTTAGGAGTCACTGGGGGCTAGAGTAGTAATGACGCTGTGGGAGTAGATAAAATCTCCTTGAAAGAGGAAGTAGAGCAAGAAGAGAAGAAGACATAGATGAGAATTCTAGGGAACAAAACATTCAGGAGGCCAGCAAAAGAAAAGACTTTCAAAAGAGAACAAGAAGAAATTTCCTTAGTCCCATATTCTTCAACTGTGTCTTCCATTTTATGTCTCCTGTACCTAATACAATGCCCTGCACACAGTAGGACACAAACAGATTTTTTGAGAAGTTAATCTTGTTTTTAAGTTCTCGGGAGCACCTCATTGTTACCTGTGTGTTACTTGTGATCAGTGTATTAGGAAACGTTGCTCTGGGTAAAGCAGGGTAGGCTGCATCCAAGGATATCTTGGAGGATTTTCAGGCAGAATATAGGACGAAGAAGTGCAATCTTTTGACCCCATTGTTTCTATCAATCACCCTCCTTCTCTTCACTTCCCTTCATATTGCAGCTGTCATTTCCTGGATTATGTTTAAGTCACTCCCTTGCTATACCTGTAACTCTCTTGTCATTTCCCTCCTAATTCACCTAGTCTGTTGTTGGGGTCTCCTCTTCCACCATCTCCATTCCTTCCCCCAACTGAAGAATATCCTGTACATCTCTCCAGATAGTTTCTATTCAATACAAGCCAGCGTGTATGTGTGAATATATAATACACATGGGATCTTTTTGCACATAATGCTTTGCACCTTCCTTTTTCACTTATATTTCAGATATCTTAACAAATTATTTTTGTCCAATATAACTATAGTGTGAGTCACATGTGGAATTTAAAATTTTCTTGTAGCCATATTGAAAAGGTAAAAAGAAACTAATATTAATTTCAATAATATATTTTGTTTGACCCAATATCTAAAAATATCATTTCAACATGTAATCAGCATAAAATTAGCATATTTTATATTCTTTTTTAATACAAAGTCTGAAATTTGGTGTGTATTTTACACTTCTAGCATATATTGATTTGGATTAGTTACATACCAAGTGCTTAATAGCCACTTATGGTAGTGGCTACCATATAGGGTAACACACTTCTAAATCATTACTTAAATATTTACTACATGAAGGTTGGTAATACACACTGTATTTTATGAAGGCTGGTAATACATACTGTATAGCTGTACGTACCCTACTAATGGACATTTAACTCATTTTCATTTTTTAAAAATTTTGCATACTGCTGCATTGTTCATTCCACTTTAAGGTAGTAAAAGAAGAGCAAATTAAATCCAAAGGGAATAGGAGAAACAAATTAATGATAAGAGCAGAAATCAATGAAATAGAATAACAATAAATTATCAAAACCCAAAATTGGTTCTTTGAAAAGATTAATAAAATCAGTAAATGTCTAGAAAGATTGATTTAAAAAAAAAAAGGTAAAATAATAAGGAGCATCGTGAATAACTGTCATTAAACTTGACAATTTAGATGAAATGATCAAATTTCTTGAAAAGTACAACTTACCAAAACTGATTGAGGATGAAATAAAAAATAAGCATAATCTTATATCTATGGAATAAATTGAATTTGTTATAAAGACTCTTACAACAAAACTTTAGGCCCAAATGTTTCAGTGGTGAATTCTGTTAAACATTTAAGGAAGAAATGATACCAGTTTTACACAAACTATCTGAAAATAGAGGAGGACACTTCCCAACTTGTTTTATGAGGCTAGCAGAACCTTGACACCAAATCCTGAAAAAGGGATTACACACACACACACACACAAAGAAAATTACAGACCAAAAGCCATCATGAACATAGACAAAAATAATATTTATGAAAATAAGACAAATTGAATCCAGAATTGTAAAAACGGCGTGGAGGCAGCGTCTGACTTCCTCTAACTCCACGAGGAGGAAGGAGAATGAAGATCAACAGCCCAAGTCTGATTCTTATGAGGCAGAGGTCACACTTGCCTCTTCTCTCTGCTGTCTTTACCAATTCTGGCACTAACTGTCCCTCCCACTGCATTCTCTACCTCTCTGTTGAGTTCGATAATTCGTTGCAATGGCCACACAGAACTCACAGGCAATACTCACGATTATGGGGTTTATTAGAGAAGTAACAGGTTACAATTCAGGTTCTGAAATCTCAGGAAACAGTTCTTCCATCAGGACAGCTTCTTGCCAGTCGTGCCACAGGCATGCCACTCTCTGGCCCCTTGGCCTCTGCCCTGCTCTGTCAAGTGTTACAAAACTCTTTTAGCTCTGCCAATAAGTGCCCAGAGGCACCCTACTCCTCCAGTAAGCCTTGGCCCAAAGGCACTCAGCTGTCTCACTCCATGGGCTGGGAAGTCCACAGCGCCATCTCCTGCTGGTCCAGGAGCTTCTCAGCACAGGGATCCCGGGTCCAAAGGGCACGGTCCACTCTTGGCTCTCCTTCGTTGTTGTTGGTGGATTCCTCTCTCTGCTCTGGAACTGGTTCTTTTATCAGCCTAGTGGGATGGCAGAACTGACCAATCCCCTTGATGGGCCACAATTACCTTATTTGCACAGTTCCACTCAATCAACTTGGGTGGGAGTTACAAGACCATAGTGAGAAAGGCCATACAAAAGCGATCCATCACACTACAAGAATGTATAACAAGGATGCTACATCATGACCAAATGGGGTTTATCCCAGGAATACTAAGTTGTTTATAACATTGAAAAATCAATGAAATTAAGCGTATTAACTGAATATATGATCACCTCAATAGATGCAGAACAATAATTTGAAATATTCAACACCTATTTATGACTTAAAACAAACTCAACAAGCCAAGAATAAAAGAGAACTTCATCAGCTTATAAAGGGCATCTAAGTGAAACCTAGAGCTAACATAATAATTACGGTGAAATGTTGATCATATTTCCCCTGAGATCCGTAATACGGTAAGGCTGTCAAGTGGAGTTTCTATACAGTGCAGTCAGAAAAGGCATTAAGTTTGGATTGTAATACCATGTATTTACAAGTGACATGGTTGTTAACCTAGAACATCCTAAGGAATCTACAGAACAATTACTAGATCTAATAGGTGAATTTAACAATATTACATGCCACAAGGTCTATATACAAAAATCACTTGTATTTCTATATACTAGCAACAAACAATTTGCAAATGAAACTTTAAAAACAATTTAATTTTCAATAGAAACATAAAATAAGAACATAAAATCATCAAGAACAAATTAGCAGAATATGTGTAAGCCCTGTATTCTGAAAACCCTAAATATTGCTGAAAGATCTAGGAGTCCCTGGGCAGTAAACACATTAAGTGCTCAACTACTAGCTGAAAGTTTGGTGGTTGGAACCCACCTTGGAAGACAGGCCTGGAGATCTACTTCTGAAAGGTCACAGCCTTGAAAACCCTATGGAGCAGCTCTAGTCTGCACACATGGGGTCACCATGAGTCAGAATCAACTTTACAGCAACCAGCAACAACAAAAGAAGACCAAGGACACTTCCTTAAAAAGCTAGAAATAGAAGTACCATATGATCCAGCAATCCTCCTCCTTGGGATATATCCTAGAGAAATAAGAGCTGTTACACGAATAGATATATGTGCACACATGTTCACTGCAGCACTGTTCACGATAGCAAAAAGATGGAAACAACCTAGGTGCTCATCAACGGATGAATGGATAAACAAATTATAGTATATTCACACAATGGACTACTACTCAGTGGTAAAGAACAAAGATGAATCCATGAAACGTAACATGGAGGAATCTGGAAGGCATTATGCTGAGTGAATTTAGTCAGTTGCAAAAGGACAAATATTGTATAAGACCACGGTTATAAGAACTCAAGAAAAGGTTTAAACACAGAAGAAAACATTCTTTGATGGTTATGAGGGTGAGGAGGGAGGCAGAGAGTTATTCACTAATGAGACAGAAGACAAGAATTATCTTAGGTGCAGGGAAGGACAGCACACACTACAGGGGAAATCAGCACAACTGGACTAAACCAAAGCTAAGACGTTTCCTGAATACAACCAAACACTTTGAGGGACAGAGTAGCAGGAGCAGGGGTCTGGGGACCATGGTTTCAGTGGACATCTAGGTCAATTGGCATAACAAAGTTTATTAAGAAAATGTTCTGCATCCCACTTTGGTGAGTCGTATCTGGCGTCTTAAAAACTAGTGAGTGGCCATCTGAGATGTAGCAATTGGTCCCAACCCACCTGGAGTAAAGGAGAATGAAGAACACCATAGACACAAGGAAAGTATTAGCCCAAGAGACAGAAAGGGCCACAAAAACCAGAGACTTCATCAGCCTGAGGCCAGAAGAACTAGCTGGTGCCCGGCTACCACCAAAGATCATCCTGACAGGGAACACAACAGAGAGTCCCAGACGGAGCAGGAGAAAAGTGAGTTGCAGAACTCAAATTCTAGTAAAAAGACCAGACTTAATGGTTTGACTGAGACTGGGGGACCCCAGAAGACATGGCCCCCAGACTCTCTGTTAGCCCCAAACTAAAACCATTCTCAAGGCCAACTCTTCAGACAAAGATTAGTCTGGACTATGGGACATAAAACGATACTCGTGAAGAGTGTGCTTCTTAGCTCAAGTAGATACATGAGACTAAATGGGCATCTCCTGTCTGGAGGCGAGATGAGAAGGCAGAGAGGGTCAGGGGCTGGTTGAATGGACACGGGAAATCTGGGGTGGAAAGGAGAAGTGTGCTGTCACAGTATAGGGAGACCATCTAGGGTCACATAACAATGTATGTATAAATGTTTGTATGAGAGACTAACTTGAATTGTAAATTTTCACTTAAAGCACAACAACAACAACAAAAGAAGACCAAGGAAATAGAAAGTGGTACCATGTTTATAGATTAGAAGAGTCAATATTGTTAAGATGTCAGTTCTCCCCAAATTTATCTATAGTTTCAAGGCAATCCTGATCAAAATCCCAGTAGGTTTTTTTTTTTTGTGTGTATGTGAAAATTTAAAAGTTGGTTCTTATTTCATACGAAAATGTAAAGAACCTGGAATAACCAAACAATCTTTCCACAGAGAAACACAGTTGAAGGATTCACACTGATTTCAAGGCTTCCTTGAAAGTTACAGTAATTAAGAGAGTATGGTATTGGCACAAAAATCAGCAATTAGATCAATGGAACAGAATAGAAAGTCAAATAAATCTGCACATGTGTATATAGTCAATTGATATTTTTGACAAAGGTGCCAAGGCTATTCAATGGAAGGAAACGTTTTCAAAAAATGGTGCTGGAAAAAGGATGTAGAACAAAATTCTAACTCACAAAAAAAAAAAAGACCAGATTTACTGGCCTGACAGACTAGGAAAAACCCTGAGAGCATGGCCCCCGGACACCTTTTTAGCTCAGTGGTGAAGTCACTCCCGAAGTTCACCGTTCAGGCAGGGATTGGACAGCCTTATAAAACAAAACGGGACTAATGAGGTACAGGAGTCCAGGGACAAGGACGAGAACTAGGCAGGAGGGGACAAGGAAAGCTGGTGATAGGGAACCCAAGGTTGAGAAGGGACAGTGTTGACACGTCGTGGGGTTGTTAACCAATGTCATAAAACAATATGTGTACTGACTGTTTAATGAGAAACCATTTGTTCTGCAAACCTTCATCTAAGGTACAAAAAAAAAAAAAAAAAAAAAAAGAATTATCTGTATGAGAGCAAATTGACAACAGCAACTCAAAAGGTTTGATGAAAAGCCTAGGAGGCAGTGAGTTGCAGATAATGGTGATGGAATAATTTGGAAAAGGATAGTGAGAATAGGAGCACAACGGGAAGAATGTGATCGATGTCACTAAATTGTACATGTAGAAACTTTTGAAATGGTGTAACTTTGGCTATGTATATTTTCACCAAAAGAAAGTCTGCCAAGGTCGAGAAGGGAGAGTGTTGACATGTCGTGGGGTTGTTAACCAATGTCAGAAAACAATATGTGCACTGACTGTTTAATGAGAAACTATTTGTTCTGTAAACCTTCATCTAAAGTACAATAAAAAAAAATTTTTTTAAAAAATGGTGCTGGAACTATTGGATAAAAGAATGGAAAAAATGAACCCTGACCCCTGCCTTTTACCACACACAAAATTAATTTGAGATTTGCATAGACTTACACATAAAAGCTAAAAGCATAAAGATTCTAAAAGAAAACAGAAAAATACCTTCATGACCTTAAGGTAGATAAAAATTTATTAAAGAGGGCACAAAAAACAATAAAAGAAAAAAACTGATAAATTTAATTTCATCAAAATAAACCTTTGCTTATCAAAAGACCCCTTTATGAAAATGGAACATCAAGACACAGACTGGGAGAAGACATTTGTAATACATATATTTGATATGGGTTTGTATACAGAACAAATAAATACCAGTTAAACCAGTTGTCCTTAATTCCTACTCACGGGGAGCCCTTGTGTGTCACAGTAGAACTGTACTCCACAGGATTTTCAATGGCTGATATTTGGGGAGTAGATTGCCAGGCCTTTCTTCCTGGTCACCACTGGATGGACTTGCACCTCCAAGGTTAGCAGCTGAGCTTCTTAACCACTGCACCACCTAGGGTCTCTGAATAAATAACTAATGTAAATCTATAATAAAAAGAAAAATAACTAAAAAAAGGCAAGAGATCTGAGCAGACCCTTCACAAAGAAAATATACGAATGGCTAATATATGCACATGCAAATGTGCCCAACATCATTAATTATATGGGAAATTCAAATTAAAACCGCAGTGAGATGCCATTTTACACCCACCAAGATGGCTGGGGAAAAAAAAATCTCTGCCTGACCAAGGCGAAAACGCACATCAACTGAAACTTTCATACTGCTGGTGGGAATGCAAAATGGTACAGCCATTTTGGAAAACAGGTGACAGTCTTCTGTAAAGCTAAACATACTCCTACCATAGGACCCAGCCATCTTTGGGGAAGTGGTTACATCCGCGTACCGTTTTTCAAAACTCATCGAACTGTACACTTAAAATCAGTGCATTTTACTGTATCTAGACCTTACGGCTATAAAAACAAAATAAAAAATAGGATAAATAATATAAAAATTAAAAGCCACTACCAAGGGTCCTCTTCGGTCTCTCTGGGTCAGCGAGCCGCCTGGGGTTGGCAAACTAGGCAGCAAGTCAGGAAACGAAGCTGCAGAGGAGGTGTCGCCACCCAATCCCCAAACGTAGCGACTACGAGGCTTCGGTTCAGGCCCGCCCCAAGCCGGCCACTAGTTGCAGTTTTGATCTTCCCTCTGATAGTTCAGGTTTCCAGGCAGCTCCGCCCTTTAGCGCTAGATCGAGTTCTCGGAAAATCTCTCCCGGCTAGCCGCGCTCAGCCAGCTCAGCTCTAAAGGGAGTCGGGTGCCGGGCGAGGCGGGGACCTGGCCAGGAGCTGGTAACCAGGCATGACGGCCGAGGAGCGCCGGAATCTGCACACCTTCAGGAACTACGTCAGGAAAACTCTGGACCCTACCTACATCCTGAGTTATATGTCCCCCTGGTTTAGGGAAGGTGAGTTGGTCCCCAGCGTTGCCTCCTCGCCCAGGTCTCCGGATTTCCCGCGCGCTCCTCAGGAGCTTGGAGCTGGAGGGCAATTTTTACTTTCTTTCTTTTAAGCTATACAGGTAGGTTGCTAGGAACGCCGGTGTTAGGGCAAGATCTCCACAGCATTTTAGACCAGAGATTGTCAGAGTTTGAGGAGAACTTGGAGGCCCAGATGGACAAACTGAGACTCAGCGAAGTGATATGACTTGCTGAGGGGTACATATCTATTTAGGTTCAAAGCCGGGGAAAGAAATCGCTGTCCGTTTCATTTATTTTCACCAATAGTTACCTCTACCTTTGCTCAACTTTTGCTGACATCAGATATTCCGAAGTTAAGATGTTGTGTGCGGTGGAGGTGGAGTGGATTCTGACTTATAGCCACCCTACAGGACAGAGTAGAACTGCCTCATTTTTTGCTAGGTTTTTAGGCTGTAATCTTCACTGGAGCAGATCGCCAGGTTTTTTCTCCTGCTAAGCAGCTGGTGGGTTGAACCGCCAACCTTTTGGTCAGCCAAGCGCTTAACTATTGCGCCACCACGGTTCCTTAGAAGATGTTGTTTACAGGCCCTTAAAAGACTTTACAGCTCAAGGTTGGGGTGAAGGGTAAGGAGTGAGGATTGTTGTTAGGTGCCTTGAAGTCGATTCCAACTCTTAGCGACCCTATCTTTGTACAACAGAACAAAACACTGCCTGCTCCTGTGCCATCCTCTCAGTTGTTGTTATGCTTGAGCCCATTGTTGCAGCTACTGTGTCAGTCCATCTCATTGAGGGTCTTCCTCTCGTTTGCTGTCCCTCCATTTTACCAAGCGCGATGTCCTTCTCCTGGGACTGGTCCCTTTTGGTAACATGTCCAAAGTACATGAGAGGAATTCTCTCCACCCTCGCTTCTAAGGAGTGAGCATTCTGGCTGTACTTCTTCCAAGGCAGATTGGTTCATTCTTCTGGTAGTCTATGGTATATTCAATAT
Source organism: Dugong dugon (assembly GCA_030035585.1). Classification (NCBI taxonomy): domain Eukaryota; kingdom Metazoa; phylum Chordata; class Mammalia; order Sirenia; family Dugongidae; genus Dugong; species Dugong dugon. Next base: position 36,372,642 of record CM057471.1, on the reverse strand, counting down.
TCTTCACCAACACCATAATTCAAATGCATCAGTTCTCTGCTCTTCCTTATTCATTGTCCAGCTTTCACATGTATATGAGGTGATTGAAAATACTGTGGCTTGGGTCAGGCACAACTTAGTCCTCAAGGTGATAACTTTGCTTTTTAACACTTTAAAGATGTCTTTTGCCACAGATCTGCCCAATGCAATGCGTCGTTTGATTTCTTAACTGCTGCTTCCATGGGCGTTGATTGTGGATCCAAGTAAAATGAAATCCTTGACAACTTCAGTATTTTCTCTGTTTGTGAGTGAGGCTAGGTCTATACAAATGATTACAGTATCATGGTACAAAGTGTTCTTGAGTTCAGAGGAAATTGCTTACTCTGCTGGGCCTTATCTGCACTTCCAAACAACTTGAGAGAAGCAAGACTTTTTCCAGAGTGAATGGATTTAGCCTTGAGTACAGACTCAGAGGTGTTTCCACCTGGCTTCTTAGCCAGATGATCATGGATAATGGCTGTTTTATAAATTTGTATTGAACTGCTCTGTGTGGAGATGAGGGTAGGCTTCTGGGGAAGAGAGGGAGTACTTGATAGGAGCAGAGATGAGAGAAGGGGTCTGGCAATTCCTCTTCAGTCTCTAAGTTCCTAAATATCTTATGTTAGGCAGTTTTTGGAAATTACATTAAAGTAGTCAGGTAACTACGGTGCTGATTGCTGTGTAGAAACCAAACCACAAGTTGTGAAGTGAGGACTTAAAAGAATTCCACAGAAAAAAGTGGACCTCTGCTTTTTAGCTGTGTCCATGGGGAAGTAATAAAATGGCATTTTAATGACCACAGTAGCTTGGGCCTCAGAAGCATGTAAGCCCATGCAAGACGTCTCTTTTGGAAATCCTTGGAATGAATGAAACTGACACACTTTAGATCCAAAGATACAAATAGAATGGAAGTAAAAGGATGGAAACAGATATATCGCGCAAACAGCGACAATCAGAAAGTTGGGATGGCTATGCTAATATCTGACAAAATAGACTTTAAAAGAAGTAGAGATAATAGAGATAAGGAGGGACATTTTATAATGATAAAAAAGTCACCCCATCAGGAAGACATGACAGTTGTAAACATGTATGCATCTAATAACAGAGTATCAAATTACATGAAGCAAAAACTGACAGAAATGAAGGGAGAAATAGACAATTGAAGAATAATAGTTGGAGACTAAAATACCTCATGTTCAATGACGAATAGGAAAACTAGACAGGAAATCAACAAGGAAATAGAAGACATGAAGAACGCGATAAACCAATTCAGCCTAACAGAAGTCTATAGAACACTCCACCCAATAATAGCAGAATATACATTTTTCTGAAGTGAACATAGAGCATTCTCTAAGATAGGCCATATGCTAGGACATAAAACAAATCTCAATAAATTTAAAAGACTAGAAATAATATAAAGTATGTTCTCTGACAACCTTTAAAAAAAAAAACAAGAGAACACCTAAACCAGCTGCCATCGAGTCAGTATTAACTCTGGTGACCCCGTATGTATCAGAGTAGAACTATGCTCCATAGGATTTTCTTTTTTTTTTTTTTTTGAACATTTTATTGTTGTTTAGATGAAAGTTTATAGAGCAAATTAGTTTACCATTCAACAGTTCATACACAACTTGTTTCGTGACATTGGCTGCAAACCCCTGAATGTGTCAGCACTTTCCCCTCTTCCTCTTTGGGTTCCCCATGTCCGTTCGCCCAGCTTTCCTGACCCTACTTCTGAACTTTGCTTTGGGGCAAATGCTGCCCTTTAGGTCTTGTATAGTTGATTGTTCTGAAGCGTACATTCCTCACTGGTGTTACTGCCCATTTTATAGGCCTGTCTATAGAAGTCCCAGTAGCACAGTGGTTAAGAGCTCGGCTGCTAGTCACAAGGTTGGCAATTTGAATTCACCAGGTGCTCTTTGGAAACTCTATGGGGCAGTTCTACTCTGTCCTAAGGGTCGCTGTGAGTCGCAATCAACTTGAGGGCAACAGGTTTTTTTTTGGTCTATTTTATGGCTATAATGTGATATCTGGGAGTGATTTCAATTCCAAGTTTGAAGGATGTCTAAGGGCCATAGTCTCAGGGGTTCCACTAGTCTCTGTCAGACCAGTAAGTCTGGTTTTAGTTATGAGTTTGAATTTTGTTCTGCATTTCTCTTCCACTCTGTTCATGACCTACTATTGTGGTCCCCGTCAGAACGGTCAGAAGTGGTAGTTGGGTACCATCTAGTTCTTCTGGTCTCAGGCTATTGTTCATGTGGCCCGTTAGCCCTCTGGACTGACTGTTTCCTTGAGTCTTTGGTTTTCTTCACTGTTCTTTGCTCCAGATGGGAAGAGACTAATTGTTGTATCCTAGACGGCCACTCGTAAGCTACCCAGTTTATGAACTACCCAATCGCTACTCATCAAGGTAGGATGTGGAACATCATCTGTATGGATTTTATGACATTCCAGTTGATCTAGATGTCCCCTGAGACTACAGTCCCTAGGCCTCTTGTTCAGCATCTCAGTTCTGGGAGATGTATGGTTATGGCTAAGAAGTTTTCATGACTGTGTCTCCTGTGTGCATTATTGCATACATAGGTGTATTTTCAGCATGTACACATATATGTGTACGTGGCTATACTTCTATACACCCTCCCAACCTTGTTCAGCTTGCATATCTACCTATGTATCCACTTGTACATTATTGTTTGTTATTACTGTTGTTGCAAAATTGTTTATGTATTGGTATTTACAGTTGTTGCCTTTTACTCTGGTGTACCTTTCAGTGTCTTCCTTTACCTTGATTATGTTGTGCTGACTTCCCCCATATTGTGTGTTATCACTCCCTTTACCAAAGTTAGTATGTGTCTACATCTAGTTAGTGGTTTTCTCTCCCCCCTCTCATCCCTGGTAACATCAAATAATGTTTCTGTCTGTGTGAAAACCTTTCCTTGAGTTTTTACAATAGTGGTCTCATACAGTATTTGTCCTTTTGTGATTGACTTATTTCACTCTGCATAATGTCTCCAGGTTAATCCAGGTTGTAAGATGTTTTGTGGATTCATCGTTATTCTTTCATGTTGTCTGGTATTCCACTGTGTGTATGTACCACAGTTTGGTTATCCATTCATCTGTTGATAGGCACTTAGGCTGTTTCCATCTTTTTGCGCTGTTGTAAATAATGCTGCAGTGAATATGGATGTGCATATGTCTATTCATGTCACAGCTCTTATTTCTCTAGGATATATACCTAGGAGTAGGATTGCTGGATCATATGGTATTTCTACTTCTAGCTTTTGAGGAAGTGCCGTATCATTCTCCAGAGTTGTTGTACAATTTTACATTCCCACAAGCAGTGTATGAGAATTCCAATCTCCCCACACTTCTCTAGCATTTGTTCTCTGTTTTTTTGATGAATGCCATTATTACTGGTATAAGATGGTATCTCACTGTAATTTTGATTTGCATCTCTCTAATGGCTAATGATCACAAGTATCTCTTCATGTATTTGTTGGCTGCCTGGATGTCTTCTTTGGTGAAGTGTTTGTTCATGTCCTTTACCCATTTTTTAATTGGGTTGTTTGTCTTTTTGTTGTTGAGTTGTTAGAGTTTTCTATAAATTTTAGAGATTAGACCCTTGTCAGATATGTTGTAGCCAAAATTTTTCCCCCCAGTCTGTGGGTTCTCTTTTTACTCTTTTGGAAAAGCCTCTTAATGAGCATAAGTATTTGATTTTTCAGGAGGTCTCAATCATCTAGTTTATCTTCTGCTCTTTGTGCTTTTTAAGTTATGTTTGATAATCTATTTATGGCATACATTAGGGATTCTAGGTTTGCCCCTATTTTTTCTTCTATGATTTTTATGGTTTTAGGTTTCACATTTAGGTCTTTGATCCATCTTGAGTTAGTTTTTGTGTATGGTGTGAGGTAAGGATTCTGTTTCATTTTTCTGCAAATGGATAGACAGTTTTGCCAGCACCATTTGTTAAAGAGACTATCTCTTCCCCATTTAACAGATTTTGACCCTTTGTTGACAGTTAACTGTCCATAGGTCAATGGATTTATTTCTGGATTCTCAATTCTGTTCCATTGGTCTGTGTATCTGTTGTCATACCAACCTGTTTTGATTAACATGGCCGTATAGTAGGTTCTGAGATCAGGGACTATGAGGCCTCCTACTTTGTTCTTCTTCTCCATAGGATTTCCAGTGGCTGCTTTTTAGAAGTAGGTCGCCAGGCCTTTCTTCTGAGGTGCCTCTGGGTAGATTTGAACCTTTCAGTTAGTAGCCAAATGTATTAACTGTTTGTACCACAAAGGAACTCCTCTGAATATAGTGGAATGAAATTAAAAATCAGTAGCATGAAGAAATTTAGGGAACTCATATATATGTGGAAATTAAGCAACACACTCCTAAATAACCAATAGATCAAAGAAGAAATCAAAAAGGAAATTGGAATGAATGAAACACCAACTGACTTGTGTGAATCCCATTCTTTATGCACTCATGTATTGATTCAATAAACTAAAGTATCTCGTTTGTGTCAGGCATCATGCTAGCATGGGAGATAATTTATTAAGCACATATTAGCTAATAAAACCTAACAAAACCCATTCCCATCGAGTCAGTTTTGACTCCTGGCAACCCCATGTGTTGCAGAGTGGAAATGAGCTCCACAGAGTTTTTTTTAATGTTGTCATCTTTTACATATTGATGTCCCTGTGTCCCTATTTTCAGTGTTTTAGCTTTGATTTATTTGTGACTTCCCTATCTGAGTTGATATCTGGTTGTTCTGTCCTGTGTTCTAGTCTTGGGTTTGATGTTATTGATTTTCTAACCGGAGGACTCCCTTTAGTATTTCTTGTAATTCTGGTTTGGTTTTTACAAATTCCCTAAACTTCTGTTTGTCTGGAAATGCCCTAATTTTGACATCACTTTTGAGAGACAGTTTTGCTAATTTTTGGCTGGCAGTTTTTTTCCTTCAAGGCTTTATATATGTTCTCCCATTGCCTTCTTGCCTGCATGGTTTCTGCTGAGTAGTCCAAGCTTAGTCTTATTGACTCTCCTTTGTAGATGACTTTTCGTTTATTCCTAGCCACTCTTAAAATTCTCTCTTTATCTTTGGTTTTGGCAAGTTTGATTATAATATGTCTTGGTGACTTTCTTTTGGGATCTACCTTATGTGGGGTTCGATGAGCTTCTTGGATAGATGTCTTCTCATCTTTCACAATATCAGGGACGTTTTCTGTCAACAAATCTTCAACAATTCTCTCTGTATTTTCTGTTATCCCCCCTGTTCTGGTACTCCAATCACTCATAAGTTATTCCTCGTGCTAGAGTCCCACATAATTCTTAGGGTTTTTTCATTTTTAAAAAATTCTTTTATTTGATTTTTCCTCAAATAAGTTGGTGTCAAGTGCATTATCTTCAGTCTCACTAATTCTGACTTCCATTGCCTCAGTCCTGCTCCTATGACTTTCTATTGAGTTATCTAATTCTGAAATTTTATTGTTAATCTTTTGGATTTCTGTTTGCTGTCTCTCTATAAATTCTTGCAGCCTGTTAAATTTGTCATTATGTTCTTGCATAACCTTCTTGAGTTGCTCTGTTGCTTTGTCTGTGTGTTCCTGAGCTTGTTCTGCATTTTGCCTGATCTACCAGATCTCTTGAAGAGCTCTGGATATTAATCTTTTGAATTCTACCTCTGATAATTCCAGGAAGTTCTCTTCCTCTGGAAGATTTCTTGATTCTTTGTTTGGGGTGCTTACTAAAGCCATCATGGTCTGCCTCTTTATGTGATTTGATATTGACTGTTGTCTCCGAGCCATCAATAAGTTACTATATTTATTTATTTTATGTTTGCTTACTGTGTCCTAGCTTCTTGTTTTGTTTTGGTTTGATATGCCCAAATAGGCTGCTTGTGTGAGTCAATTTGGTTATTGGTGCTTTTGACTCTCACGTCCTGTCACCAGGTGGTTAGAGCTGTTAGTAGGTATATGAGCCCAGGAGACTGTTTACTTTTCTTGTATGGATTCAGCTCAGGTGTCCAGGTAATCGGTCACCATGTGTGTGGTGCAGGCTCTCACCTACAGTCCTAGATGGGCAGTGTGATTGGAGTAGGCACAGGTATCTGGCTGCAGTAGGGGGTCATGTACAGAGCAAGGCAGGGGGCTGACGGCTGCCCCTGAATGTCTGAGAGGAAAGCATGTCCCTATTCCCTAGAGCATGTAGGTGGGTGGGTTTTGCAGCTGGACTATGGGTACCCAATGCTGTTGGCTGTAAGGACTGGGAGGCTCCACTTATTCTTGGACCCCTGTCACAGGTGGCTAGGTGGCATGGGTGAAGCCACCAGTTCTCAGGCCCCTGATGTGGGTAGGTGAGGACCCTGCTAATGGGCAGAGCAGTGTCAAATGTCATGAACTTGCCACTCCACCATATAAATGATATAGTTGAAATTAGTCTTCAGGTATATTCCCTGTTGTACTGTGCTGATGAGGGTCTATGCTGTTGAAATGGGCCCACACAGGTCTCTGCAGGGGTGAAAGGCAGTCAAAGTCCAGGGACCCCTTATGCCTATGCCTAGGTGTCTGCCCTGAGTTCCCAGCTTAGGGGAGCTGGCAGATTATTTTTTCCTGTTTGTTAATTTGTTCTTTCTCCAAAGCCGGGAGAATGGCGACAGGTCCTACTTCCGGCCCAGGGGATGCAGCAATCGCTGAAACCAGCCTGGACCCAGTGTAGAGTGGGGAGGAGGCAGGTAAATGGGAGAGCGGTTCTTCCCAAAGGGAGTGTGTTTTGACCTGCACAGTAGGTTAGACGCATATACTTATCTTTTGCTGATTGAGCACCGCTTCTCTCTGGTTCTGGAGGGCTGAGCAGACTCTCTGCTGCTCGTGGAAAATGCATCCTGAGCGTCACTGTTTGCCTCACCGTGCACGCCAGCTGATTTAGCCTGCAGGGTGCTGTTTCCCGCTGGGTCAGGTCTGGCAACTCCTCACTGCTTCTGAACCATCTCTTCCTCCCCCAGCTGCTCAGTCCCATTCCTCAACTTTGCCTTTGATGTTCAGGGCCTTAGATTGTCATATATAATTGATTCACTTGTTTTTTCGGGACTTTGTTGTAAGAGGGACCACAGGAAGCATCTGACTACTCTTCCATCTTGGCCCTGCCTCTCTCCATAGAGTTTTCTTGGTTGTAATCTTATATAAGTAGATTGCCAGGCCTTTCTTCCTAGTCACCTCTGCTGAAACCTGCTTAGCATTATAGCAACACCTAAGCCTCCACTGACAAAGGGGTGGTGGTTGCTCTTGAGGTACATTGACCAGGATTTGAACCTGGGTCTCTTGTATGGAAGGCAAGAATTTATCAGTGAACCACTGTTGCCCCCTTCCACTTTCTGAGTTTGCTGTGATTGTTACTGATGCCATGAAGTGGCCCTATTCTTACATTCTTAGTCTTGCAGTAAATTCTGAATTAATGAATTAATTCTGAATAAATTAGTTTTGAACAAAACTTGTTGCCGTCAAGTCGATTCTGACTCATAGCGACCCTTATAGGACAGAGTAGAACTGCCCCATAGGGTTTCCAAGGAGCGGCTGGTGGATTTGAACTGTCGACCTTTTTGGTTAGCAGCTGAGCTCTTAACCACTGCACCACCAGGGAACAAAAGATTATCAGAAAAACCTTTGTTCCTCCATCTACCCCAGTGCTACCATGACTTCTCCCTTCTTGTGGGGAACCTTTTCCAAGTATTTTTTAGCAACTTCTTTTCTTAAGGCATGCCCTAGAGTGTGCACCAAACTAGGAGAAGTTTCAAGAGAGGATAGGAGAGTGGATTGATGAAAAATGGACGTACTCTGACTGGGCAGAGAATTTGCTGCCTTCCTAAAGTCCCTTCCAATGTATGATTTGTTATAGTCCCCACCTCTATTCGGGAAGGTCTGACAGGTTTTTTTCAGTTTTTTTTTTTTTAATGATTAGTGGTTCAGTTTCATGAGTCTCTCTTGCTTTTGTTTGTAGATGAGATGCAATATATTCAGACGGAGAAAAACAACAAGGGCACTATGGAGGCTGCCTCACTTTTTCTCAACATCCTCGAGGAGCTCAAGGAGGAAGGCTGGTTCCGTGGTTTTTTGGATGCCCTGAAACATGCAGGTTAGTTTATTTTTTACAGATCAAAGGATGTCACCTGGCTCTTTGGAAATGCTGTAAAAGTGAAAAGCTGTTACTTTTGAGGTATCTATGTAGTTCATGTCTCTTAATTTGAGGCTATGTAAAGACTATTTTCAGGCAGATGATATTATCTACCTGACTTATCCAAAGGAATCTACAGAAAGATTATTATAATTAATGGGAGAGCTTAGCAAGATTCCTGGCTAGACGATCAGCATATAAAAATTATTTTTATATTCACTGTCATGGTTTGAATTATGTTCCCCCAAAAATGTGTGTATCAGTTTGGCTAGGCCATGATTCCTGGTACTGTGTGATTTTACAGTATGTTGTAAACCTGCCTCTATGATGTTAATGAGGGAGGCTGGGTGGCAGTTGTGTTAGTAAGGCAGGACCTGATCTGCAAGACTGGATTGTGTCCTGAGGCAATCTCTTGAGATATAAAAGACAGAAGTGAGCAGTGAGACAGGGGAACCTCACACCATCAAGAAAGCAGTGCTGGGAGCAGAGCGCGTCCTTTGGACTGGGGTCCCTGCGCAGAGAAGCTCCTAGTCCGTGGGAACACCTAAGAGAAGAAGGCCTACAGAGAGAAAAAGCCTTCCCCTGGAGCTGATGCCCTGAATTTGGACATTTAGCCTACTTTAACTGTGAGGAAATAAACTTCTCTTCGTTAAAACCATCCACTTGTGGTGTTTCTGCTATAGCAGCACTGGATAACTAAGACATTCACCCAGTGGAAGCAAATCGAATTTGCATTCTAAAATGAATACCATTTATAACAGTAACAAAAACAATAAGACATTTAGGAATAAATCTAACAAAAGAAGTCTGAAATCTGAATGGAGAAAATGATCAAATGTTATTGAAAAATATTCAACAAGTCCAAACTAAACAGAGATATATACTCATGCACATAAGAGGAAGATTTGTTGTCATGAAAATGTTGGTTCCCTCTATATTGATCTATATACTCAGGATGATTCTAATAAAAATCTTACAGACTTTTTCAGTTAATTTGAAAAGCTGATTCTAAATTGTATGGGGAAAAATTATGACCCAAGAATAGTCAAGATACCCCTCAAGAAGAAGAATTAAGTAGGTTGGGGCTTCCCCTTCTAGATATTAAGTTTTCTTTTCTTTTTTTTTTATTGTACTTTAGATGAAGGTTTACAGAACAAATAGTTTCTCTTTAAACAGTCAGTACACATATTGTTTTCTGACATTGGTTAACAACCCCACGACATGTCAACCTTCTCCCTTCTCGACCTTTTTTTTTGGTGAAAATATGCATAGCCAAAGATATACCATTTCAAAAATTAGTACATGCACAGTTCAGTGACATCGATTACGTTCTACCAGTTGTGCTGCTAGTCTCACTTTAGATGCAGGTTTACAGAACTATTAAGTTTTATTTTAAAGCTTCAGCCATTGAGACAATGTAGTGTTTGTTCTGGAATCAACAAATTGACCAATGGAATAGAATAGAGAGCCTCCAAATAGACTCATGTATTTATGGAAACCTGGGAAAGGAGGGCTATTCAATAAGCTGCAATGGGTCACTATAAACAGGATAACATAAATAGGATAATATTTAAAACCAAACAAATCCTAATTTTTTTATACAAGTAAATTTGTATTCCTTACATTATTTCATTCACAGCGATTAAATTTCAAAAGAATTAAAGACTTAAGTATAAAAAGCAAAATTTTAATAATTTTAGGAAACATATAGAATAATATTTTTGTGACCTTGAGGTAGAGTAGGATTTTTGAAACAAGACGTGAAAGCATTAACCATAAGAAAAGGTTGATAAATTTGACATTAAAATTAAGACATCTATTTATTTAAAAACACTATAAAGAAAGTGAAAAAATAAGTCACAAACTGAGAGAGGATATGTATAAAATATATAAGCACTAAAGGATTAGTATCCAGAGTATCTGAAAAAGGCTTCAAAATCAATTTAATATTGAGAATATTCATGTATTGTGAAGAATCAACTCGATGGCACCCAACAACAACAGTAACAAAGACAAATCAAGGGTTGTAAGTAAAATCTACGGGTCACTCTGGAAGGAACATTTTATGCTAAGACCAAATACAAGACTTCTAATTTGTCCTTAGAACTTTCTCCTAGGAGCATTAGTGGCACAGTGCTTAAAAGATTGACTGCTAACCAAGAGGTCGGCAATTTGAATCCACCATCTGCTCCTTGGAAACCCTATGGGGCAGTTCTACTCTGTCCTATAGGGTTGCTATGAATAAGAGTCGACTTGATAGCAGTGGGTTTCTTGAGACTTTCTCCTAAGAATTCAGAAGAGGGTATGGAATGAGGGATGTCATTGCTAATGTCAGATGGTTCTTGGCTGAAAGCAGAGAATACCAGAAAGATGTTTACCTGTGTTTTATTGACTATGCAAAGACATTTGACTGTGTAGGTTGTAAGAAATTATGGATAACATTACAAAGAATAGGAATTCCAGGACTCTTAATTGTGCTCATACGGAACTTGTACATAGACCAAGAGGCAGTCGTTCAAACATAACAAGGGGGTAGTCCTTGGTTTAAAATTAGGAAAGCTATGCATCGGGGCTGTATCCTTTCACCATACTTAATTCAATCTGTATGCTGAGTAAATAATTCGAGAAGCTGTACTATATGAAGAAGAACACAGCATCAGGATTGGAGGAACACTCGTTAACAGCCTGCAATGTGCAGATGACACAACCTTGCTTGCAGAAAGTGAGGAGGACCTGAAGAACTAACAGAAGAAGATCAAAGACTACAGCCTTCAGTATGGATTACACCTCAACATTAAAAATAACAAAACTCCTCACAACCGGATCAATAAGCAACATAATAAACGGAGAAAAGTTTGAAATTCTCAAGGATTTCATTTTACTTGGATCCACAGTCAACACCCATGGAAGCAGCAGTCAAGAAATCAAATGATGCATTACATCGGACAAATCTGCTGCCAAAGACCTCTTTAAAGTGTTAAAAAGCAAAGACGTCACTTTGAGGACTAAGGTATGCCTGATCAAAGCCATAGTATTTTCAATAGCCTCATATACATGCGAAGGCTGGACAATGAATAAGGAAGACCAGAGAAGAATTGATGCATTTGAATTATGGTGTTGCCGAAGAATATTGAATATACCATGGACTGCCAGAAGAATGAACCAATCTGTCTTGGAAGAAGTACAGCAAGAGTGCTCTTTAGAAGTTAGGATGATGAGACTTTATCTTACGTACTTTGGACATGTTATCAGGCAAGACCAGTCCTTGGAGAAAGACATCGTGCTTGGTAAAGTAGAGGGTCAGCAAAAGAGAGGAAGAACCTCAACCAGATGGATTTACACCATGGCTGGAAGAATGGGCTCAAGCATAGCAGTGATTGTGAGGATGATGCAGGACTGGGTAGTGTTTTGTTCTGTTGTTCATAGGGTCGCTATGAGTTGGCACCTAAAAACAACAACGTTCTCCTAGGAGATGATAAACATTTTAAGAGGACATAAAATGTTGGGTGCCTAAAGTGAACATTAATTTTTCCTTTTGAAAAATCATTATTAGTTTAGGTAATTCATAGATTTTTTTTTCAAGAGTTCTCTTACTATATATTCAAACAATGATTCTTATGATAAAGTATTTTTCAGTTGACATCACAATTGTTCCCATTTTCTTCTTTCTTTTCAGGTTATACTGGACTTTATGAAGCCTTTGAAAATTGGGATTTCCAAAAAATTGAAAAGTTGGAGGAGCATAGATTGCTTTTAAAACGTTTACAACCAGAGTTCAAAACCAGAATTAATCCATTAGATATCCTTCCTGGAATATCCCAATGTTTAATTAATCAGGAATGTGAAGAAATTATACAGGTTAATTAATACAAAAATACTAATGTTTGGGAAAATAACTTGAAAATGGGAAATGTTTTCTAATTTCTATGCTATTTGAGACCTGAGAAAGATAATTGAAATTCACAAAAATTTCAAATTCAAGGTATAATTATATAATAGTACTTGTAATTGTGAACTGAGTAATTTTTGTCAATTTTTTTTCGGTTTGCCCTCTTATTAGTTAAAATTATTACTCTTGTGAAAAATGTTTTATGCCAATTAAAATAAAATTGAACAGTTCAGCAAATAAAAATATAGCCTTTTTCGGCTATAGACTAGTAGTCACGCACTTCGGCTCTGGGCACATAATTCTGTTAGATTCCTCGCTCAGCCATTTACTAGTGGTGTCATCTTGGGCTGGTTAGTTAGCCTCTCTAAGCCTCTGTTTCTTATGTAAATGGGATTAATAATAGTACCTTATTAACATGATATTTTCATAGAGGTTCAATGAGATAATATATGTGAAGTATTTACATACACCTGCACATAATAACAAGTGCTTAATAAATTTTAGTTAGTATGATTATAAGGATGATTAATAATAACAGACATGTAAATCTCACTACCCAGAAAAAAACAGTGGTTAATATTTTGTTGTATTGTTCCAAATATCTCTCTATGCCAATATACCTATATTCTGAATGGTTGGTGAATGGATTAATTCTTTTCCTGATATTGCTGATGATGATAAGAGCTCAGCAGAAGAAATGAGGAAGCTTGGCTTAAGATAGTGATTATCAAGTATAGAGGACAAGGATGAAGGAAACCGTATCTTAAAAGACTGTTGGATGGCACAAAAATGGTCATGAATAAGACCCACTGAACCATAGTATACAATGAGTATTAAATCAGATAGTACTTAAATTGATATTTCTTCAGTAAAAACTCATAAAAGGAAAACTTTTGAAATGATCGATCAACAAACTGCAGTTGCTTTGCTTAGGTTTGTTCCAACAAGGGGATGATAGCAGGTGCAGAGAAAATGGTTGAATGCCTTCTCAGATCAGACAAGGAGAACTGGCCCAAAGTTTTGAAACTTGCTTTGGAGAAAGAAGAGTACAACTTCAATGAACTGTGGATTGTGGAGAAAGGTAGGACATTCTAAGAAAGAACTTGGAAAAGAGAAGTGGGAAGGTCTGAAATCACGCTCTCCATTCCTCATGGTTCTACTTAGGGCTTCCTCATTCCTACCTGTTTTTCAGTCACTGTTAGGTCTATGTCTAGATTATCAGAGAGATAGCTTGAGAATTCTAGAGTTAAAGGTTCAAATTCCAGGACTCAGTCCCTTTTAGGAGTAGAACCAGGATAGGCCTTGCCTGTTTTTTTCACCCGGAACCCACCTGAAACTAGGCCAGACCAGGAGTGAAAGAAAAAAAAAAAGAAGAAGAAGAAGAATTTGTGGTAATTAAGTACCTGAGCGCTCATTTGGCTTCCTGAAGTTAACATCTTCTCAAAGCATTGTTCTAAAGGCGGAAGTTGAACAATTTGCGTGGTCTTAGCTTTGCTTAGCTGGTTTCCCTTAGACTTTTTAGTTCTAGAAATTCTTGGGTCGAGTCACTTAGAAATATAAGAAATGCCTCCTAAACCAGTGCTTCTCTTCTTTAATGTACATATGAATTACCTGGGGATCTTGTTTAAATGCAGATTCTGATTCAGTAGGAGCTCAAGATTCTTCATTTCTAATAACCTTCAGAAGCTGCTGGTCCATGCTGCACGCTTTGAGTAATAAAATGCTAACTGGCATTGAAATTCAAACTCTAAATTGAGATTTCAAAGTCAAAACGATTCTTTTAATTGTTTTAGAAGGTGAAGGGAGTGGTTATGGGGAAATCTTAATGAAAGTTTAAAATTTCAGTGTTATGACCTCTTTGTAAAAGGAGCCCTGGTGGGGCGATGGTTAAAGCAGCTTGGCTGCTAACTGAGAGGTTGGCAGTTTGAGCCCACCAGCTTCTCCTCAGGAGAAAGATGTGGCAGTCTGCTCCCATAAAGATTTACAGCCTTTGGAACCCTATGGGGCTATTCTTCTCTGTCCTATAGGGTTTCTATGAGTTGGAATTGACTCGATGGCAGTGGGCTTGTTTGTTTGATCTCTTTGTGGGGCTTACCCCTTCAAAAATATTATCAGGTTATGTTAAGAGTCTAAGATGTTTTTTGGTCTCATAAAGGTGTAGAAGATGTTGAAACTAAAGATCTTCAGAATGATGAAATGGAAACTTCTGAAGTACAAATATTCTACCAGGAAGAACCAGAATACCAGAATCTTAGTCAGAGCTCATGTCCTCCACCTTCAGGTACCTGACATTGTTTGTTCTTTTGTATAACGGTGCTCTTCAGGTATTTTATATGGGGCGTGTTTTACAGTGCCAAAAGTCACAGCCTTGTGAAAAGATTTTTAAGGAAAATTGGAAAAGAGAATTTTTGTTAAAATAGATATTTTTTCAATAATTAGAAATGCCATTCTTTCCCTTCCATACCTGCTGCCCACTTCATCTTCTCATCCTTTTATCACTAAGAAAGAAGGTGCATGTCTACGTTAAAAATACAGAGTCCTCCCTAAAACTCAACTTGCTCAACTTCTTTGAAATCCACAATCAGCCCTGCCTTTGTAAAGAAATACTTCTACTATTTGTGAGCCAGTTGCTCAGTTTTCTTTCCAGGTCCCAGGGCTGCCATGTAAGTTAATGAAGTTTGTGCACTGCACAAGTTGTACCTGGCCGAGGGGATGAATGGGGCTGAGATCCAGCCTGTGCTGCAAGAGGGGCTCCTTTTTCTAGTTCCTACAAAGGCACTGTATAAGGCCTACCTTATCTTCCTTTCTTTTAATATTTTATTATATCTTTGGTGAAAGTATATACAACAAAATAGGTTCCCATTCAACAGTTTCTACACATAATGTTCAGTGACATTGGTTACATTCTTCACATTATGTCAACGTTCTCCTTATTTCCATTCTAGTTAACTTAGTCCATTCCCATTCACTTACTCTCACTGCCTCCCCACCTTCTCATCTGTGCATTAGAGTAACTGTTGTCCAGTTGGTCTCACAGATGATTTTTTAGAAGAGTGCAGTACTCAAGGGTGATGTTCTTTGCTTTTTGAGCTCACCTGCTATTTAGTTAAAAGGTAACTATGGGGGATAGTTTCAGTTCCAGACATCAGGGATTCCTTCAGTTACAATAGGTCCAGTAAGTCTGGATTCTTTGAGAATTTGAAGTTCTGTTCTACATTTTTCTCCCTTTCTATTAGAATTCATCTATTGTGACCCTAATCAGAACGTTTGGTGGCGGTAGCTGGGTAGCCACCTTATCTTTCTTGAAGCATATTTTCGTAACTGTTACATGAGGAGACCAGAAAATTACATAAGAAGGCATTATAAAAAGTTATTTGTAAAAGGGCATCAGGAAGGAAATTATGATTCATGGTGAGTAGTGTTAAAGGAAGGAGCCCTGGTGGCACAGTGGTTAAGTGCTGGGCTGCTAACTGAAAGGTCAGTGGTTTGAACCTACCAGCCACTCCATGGGAGGAAGAGGTGACAGTCTGCTTCTGTGAAGATTTACAGCCTTAGAAACCCTATGGAGCAGTTCTACTCTGTCCTACAGGGTTGCTATGAGTCGGAATCGACTCGACAGCAGAAGGTTTTGGTTTTGGTTGGTTAGTGTTAAAGGAAGATGTGATTTTGTTATAACAAAGACCAACATAAGAAAATTTGCAGATTATTTCAGATGATGCACTTTTTTTGTCATTCCATAATAAAATCCACGAATATTAGTTCTTAGCTTTAAAGTTTTCTCTGACACTTGAAGTTCCTTAGCCTTTCAGAAATTCTCCCTTTCTTTAAAATGAGTAAATTGGACTCACTAGGTGATTTCCAAAAACTTTTCTAGCTCTTAACATTTTATATGATTATTTTTTAGTAAGATAAAGTCTCTGATTATTTTTTTTCTTTTCTTTAATTTTGGTCTGTTGAGAGAGAATACCATGTGAGAGCCTGAAGAATCATAAAGCGGGATTGCTCTTCAGTAAGAGATTGCTTTGGGAATCCAATATTAACAGTTTAGTTTTCTTCAAAGATCTTGGAGGGATTTGTTGTTGTAGCCATTTTCTTTAACCTTTGGTCATCTGCCTTGACCTGAATTAGGCCATTCTTGCTTTAGTTCTTCCCTTCTAAGCCCCCATGTTTGTTTAGGAAAGAATTCTTGGTGTTTTTTGTTTGTTTCTTGTTTTTCCTTTTTGCAGTCGATCCTTTGTCACTGAGGGAAACTTCTGTACTTCAGATCTGTGGAGAAGCTGGAATGGTTAACAAGAGACAAGGATTCTAGACTCCTTAAAGGACACCTTTCTTGCCAGAGTCAGAATTCATGTCCATTGGTCTATAGCTACTGCTGTGATTTCACAGAGTCATAACTATTTGGTAATTTTGTTCCTTTTGTATTACAGAAGTATCTTATACTAACTTGTACAGCCCATTGAAGCCAAGAAATTACCAACTAGAGCTCGCTTTGCCTGCTAAGAATGGAAAAAATACAATAATATGTGCTCCTACTGGTAGGCTGATTGCCTTTACTTACAGTTTGTTCCTCCATTTACTTCCTTTTTTTTTTTCTTTTATTGAATCCCTGGAAAAAATGGGCAAGTTTCAGTTTTTTTCCTTGTTCCATTTGTCTTTTGAAAAAACCATTCTATTAAAACAGTCTCAAGATATTTTAAGGGACATGAGAAGAGAAAGAAAAATATCCTCTTTTAGTCTACTTTGGGCCCTATTAGCGTGTGTATATTTTAGTCATTTTGTAAATTCTGCAGTTCTTGGTAGCACTTCCCCATTATCAGTTTAAGAGTCAGCCTAGTGGTTTTAGAGGAGCCAAAACTAAATGTGTAATGTTAGCATAATGTTAGTAATGTGTTTTTGTTTTTTTTCTTACATGTTAAAAGGTTGTGGAAAAACCTTTGTTTCCATTCTTATATGTGAACATCATCTTAAAAAATTTCCACAAGGACAAAAAGGGAAGATTGTCTTTTTTGCTATTCAAATCCCAGTATATGAACAGCAGAAATCCGTGTTCTCAAAATATTTTGAAAGGCTTGGGTAGGTATAATGGTTAGTCCAACATCTTTTTTTCTAACTCCATATATATTAAAAAAACATACATTTTTTTAATTTTGGTTTTTGAAAAAAAATGTAAAAGTCTATACAGTAATAGATTCAGTTTGTATATAGTCTATATGTGATTTCTTCATAGATTCAAGTCTTTTTTGTTAGGTATACCCAGAAATTCTAAACTGCTCTGGCTGGCTCCTACAGAGTGAATAAATGACTTCTTAAAAGATAAATTTGACATTTAAATGGCACATTTAACTTCTTTAGTGATTTTATAGTTTATTTAATAATTGCCTTTAAGTACTGTTTTCTTCCCTAGTGACCTGAAATAACTAACATATACTATTATCAATTACAAGGAGGCCTGGTAGTGCAATGGTTAAGTGCTCAGCTGCTAACCAAAAGGTTGACAGTTCAAACCCACCACTGGTTCTGTGGGAGAATAGACCTGGCGATCTGCTTCTATAAGGATTACAGCCTAGGAAACCCTATGGGGCAGTTCTACTCTGTCCTATAGGGTCACTATGAGTTGGAAGTGACTCAATGGCATACCACACAAAAGCTATCAGTTTCAACTAACTTGCAGTTGTTGATCACTTACTTTGTTTTACGCTCTGTGATAAGCACTTGCCATGTATCCAGATATGCTCCTTTTAGACTTAGGGAGAATTTAATCAATTGATGTTCTGACCCAGTGTTTCATATCTTTGTGACTTATCGTTCACACTGGGGTTGGTAATAGCGAATTTCCGTCATTTCCCAGGTACACAGTCGCAGGCATTTCTGGAGCAACATCTGAAGAGGTCCCAATGAGACAGATTGTTGAGAACAACGACATCATCATTTTAACTCCACAGATTCTTGTGAACAACCTTAAAAATGGGACTATTCCATCGCTCTCTGTCTTTACCTTGATGATATTTGATGAATGCCACAACACCAGTAAACACCACCCATACAATATGATCATGTTTAATTATCTAGATCAGAAGCTTGAAGGATCTTCAGACCCACTGCCCCAGGTATCTCCAAAGCCAGATGGATTTCTCAGAAGAGCAACAAACTTCCTAATTCCTATTTATTTACTCTTGTGGCCACATTGGGGATGGCCTTCTTAGATCCTAAGTTTATATTATATTGATTAATTTTATATACTCTATATGTAAATTGGAACCCTGGTGTCACAGTGGTTAAGAGCTCGTCTGCTAACCAAAAGGTTGGCAGTTCGAATCCACCAGCTGCTCCTTGGAAACCTTATGGGGCAGTTCTACTCTGTCCTGCGGGGTTGCTATGAACTGGCATTGACTCGATGGCAACGGGTTTGGTTTGGGTTTGGTATATGTAAATTAATTTTCATTCTTTCATTCACTTAACATTTATGTATTACATGGCTACATGTGCCATGCACTATGCTAAGCACTGGAGATAAAAATATAAAAAGACATAGTCCTTACACTAAAAGAGCTTAAGTCTTGTGGGGAGCCAGATGCGTAAGAATTCTGTCACAGTTTATCATAATGGCGTGCGGTGGTGATGGGAACAAAGTGCAGTCAGAACATAAGTGAAAAAGCTCCTAACTGTGCTTTGAAGGTCAGGCAAGACCTAATAGGAATTCATCAGGTGGATGGACAAGTGGTTTGGATTCAGTAAGAGGGTGCTGTGTGTCCAGAGGCACAGAGGTGTGAAAGAGCATGGTGTGCTCAAGAACCTGAAGCCCTTCAGTACTGCTGGAGTGTAGAGTGTGAGGTAGGGAATAGCAGTAGGTGAGCTAGGATTGGAAAGACAGAGGGAATGATTGATAAGGCAAGATGCTGGAAGAGACAAGAGCGGGTATGGAATAAGTATCAAGTGGGTGGATTAGTATGGGAGCAGAGATGGAACAGTATTACTGGTGTCACCAGGTGGAAGGCAGTAAGAAGAGGCAAGACAGAGGAGTTCCTAGATGGGGGCAGCACTCGGCTACTAACTGAAAGATTGGTGGTTTGAATCCACACAGCAGCTCCTTGGAAGAAAAGCCTGGTGATCTGCTTCCAAAAGGTCACAGCAATTGAAAACCCTATGAAATCCCTGTCTCACATCCTTTCTTTTCTTTTAAATGTAGAAGGAGTGGTAGGTCATTTGCTGAGAATAATCAAGATGGGAGTGGGACATTGTGCTCAGGGAGAGTGGAGAAGGTTTGAAGTGGGAGAGAGAACTGAGAGAATACAAAGGAGAATTGCCTATCATATGGAGGCCCAATTAAGATTGGAAACCATGAATTTATATTAATACCACTCTGCACACTTGTGTATAGTTCTCCAGCCTTGATAATTACCCTTTTCGGAAGTATAGGTTAGAAGAAATTCAGTGTGGTGCATACAGACAAAAAAGTACCCTTCAGTAGCAACCATATTTCTTACAGCTTTTTCTTCTAGAATAAAATTGGTAATTAACTAGATTCCTTGCTGGTGAGTCAGTATTTATTGAGTGACTGTTGGAGGAAGAAATAAATATTTATTAGGTGACCATTAAGCTGAATTCTTTGCAGGTGTTATTTTACTGAATCCACCTTTTAAATAGCTAATCCCCATTCCCCAACTTTACAGTGAGCTGAAGATTCTTGTCCAATGAGGCATAGCCAATGTGGCATGGCTCAGATTGGAATGGAAGTATGTCTGATTTCAGTCCTTGACCTTTTTAGTATATTGTATATTGTTCAGCATCACAGACGTAACAGGGATGAAGAAGAAAGAAGTCCTACCTTGAAAGAGTTTCTTGTCTCAGTTTCTATGCTGCTTAGTGTTCTGCTGATGAGTTGCCACTCCTGCATTTATTCAGTGCTTAGCCTAATGGAGGGAGCCTCTGGGTGGGGCGAACGGTTAAGCACTGCTACTAACTGAAAGGTTGGTGGTTTGAATCCGCCCAGCAGCTCCTTAGAAGAAAGGCCTGGTGATCTGCTTCCGAAAGGTAGCAGCCATTGAAAACCCTGTGGACACAATTCTACTCTGCACGCATAGGGTCTCCATGAGTTGGAATCGACTCAATGGCAGCAGTTTTGGTTGTTTGGTTTAGCCTAATAGGGACCTTTCTATTTTGAATGTCATAGAGAATGTCAGTTTGAAAAAAAAAAAAAGTTCTTGCTTTTTGTCTGAAGTTGGTAAACACACACACACACAAACTGCTCCAGCAGGACAGAATTACATGGGGCGGGGGGCAGGGGAGGAGGTTACATGGAAATGTTATGCTGTTTCCCAGACATCTAATGATTTGGGCTTCTCCTAACAGGTCGTAGGGCTAACTGCTTCGGTTGACGTTGGGGATGCCAAAAACATAACTGAAGCTGTGGCATATATCTGCAAACTGTGTGCTTCTCTTGACACGTCAGTGATAGCAACAGTCAAAGACAACTTGGAGGAACTGGAGGAAGTTGTTTACAAGCCCCAGAAATGTAAGTGGCATCCAGTAACAAGCCCTTCAGGACTTTGTTACCCTTTGCTACTTCTAGCTCAGAGTCATGTGGATGATATCTACTGAATGCTGCATTTTTACCCTCTCTGTTTAGTAGAAAATATTTAACCCCAAACTTGGGAAATAATCACATTTCCAGATTTCTCCCCAGCTGAGTTCCCTCCCCAAGCAATGGATGAAATGTGGGAGTGACTTGTAGAGATCAAACATTCTTGCTGTTTGGTTCCATAAAACTGTAAAGGTAGTAACAGTGGGAAAGAGGTGATGAGAAAATATAAACATGAAAATGGCCCAGGGCCTGGCTCACTTCTCTCTGTGTTCCATGCCTGAGGAAGATATCGTTTGGTCATTTTATTATTGAATATTTATCTGATAATTTTGGCTGACATGAAATTATCTGAATTCATCACAACTTCCTTCAAAAGATCAGAATATGATTTTTTGTAAGATTGAAAAGCAAATGTTTATTGAATACCAACCCTATACTAACCTTGTATGGGAGAGTACAGATGATATATATGACTTCATCCTTGCTGTCTGAGTAGCATATGACTTCGTGAGTGTAAGGCGAGTGTAAGGCAGAACAAACACACATGGAATAGTAGGGAGGGGGGAAGTTAAGTTCCTTTCTGAGGGCTGCCTGTAAGGAGTTTAGAGAAGATAGTCTATCTGAATTTTTTAGTATGACGTAGGAATTTCTTTGTGATCTGGTCGCTCCCTTCATCTGTTCTTCATCCCCTCCCACCTCCCATAAACCCAGCTGGGGTCCTCAAACATATCCTAAGCTTCTCCCTCTAAGATTTTGTCCATGCTGTCTTTTGAGCCTGACTACTCTTGCTTACTCCTCTCACCTTCCCCTATTTCTTCCATAACACTGTTTCCCCCGAAGAATTAGATACTCTCTCCCCTGTACCCCAAGATACCTTGCACATAGTTCTGTTACATCACTCTGCTGTGGTTATTTGATGACATATCTTTCTCTCCCCTAAGAACACAGACCTCTCTGGAGCAGAGAGTGTGTTCTTTTCAAGTTTCTATCACCAGTATGTGGCATATGACGGGCATTTGATATGTTTCTACTGAAAGAATGCAATGATGGATGGTAGAATCAGTGTGAACACTCCTGAGGGTTAGTTGGGGAAGGAGAATATCAGAGAACAGACAGGTTAAAGAGTATGGCCTTTGCAGAGACAAAGTGGAAACTAGTCTCACCAGAGCAGAGGCTGTGTGCTGAGATCATGGGAAAGCCAGAGTGAGAAGGCAGATTAGACCTAGACCATGAAAGACAGAGATGTTAGAATCAGAGCATGAAGCAATAGCAAGCCATTGAAAGGTTTTGCACATTTGTTATCTCATTTAGACCATCTGCTAGTGAGCCTGTAGTCTGAGATTTTACAGAGGAAGCAACAAAGGCACAGCAGGGTTTGGAGGTATTTACTTTGACCTATGATCTGTCCTTCCCGAAAAATACTCACTGTGCTTTGTTGGCTCTAGGTTTCAGGAAAGTGGAAACATGGACTACCAACAAATTTAAATGTATTATATCTCAGCTGATGATGGAGACAGAGAATATGGCAAAGAATGTCTTTGAAGAACTTGGTACTCTAACTCTTGGTGAGAAAAATCTCATATTTTGTGCCCTGTCCACTCGGGAGTGGGCATATATTGTTCACTACTGTCTTTTTGCGTTCTCCTCAGTTTGAACAATGTCAAGACTATATCCACAGTTGACTCTCTTGAATATGGGTTATTCAGGAACCTTACAGGTCCTCCTTTATTCCTTCTTGCTTTTTTTTTTTTTTTTTTCCCTTTCTTAAATCCAAAGTAAATCCATCTGGACACCCCTACACCTCAAAAATACCATATTCAAAGCAGTTCTTGACCTTCCAAATTGACTTCATCCCGACTTCCTTGTTTCTATGAAGGGGGCCACTATTGCCCTGGTGACTCAGATCCAAACCTAGGGATGATTTTTGATTCTTTCTTGTTTTGAGACTCCCTCACGTAGTCACCAAGTTTTGTTCTTCCCCTATTTATTCATTCATTCACCACATATTTATTGTGCCAGGTACTGTGGTAGGAAATGGAAATGCCAAGATTAGAGACATAGCCCCTGCCCTCAGGAAACTCACAGTTAAATAGACAAGAATCAGTTGGGAATAATTTCCATTCGGCAGGGCAGAGTTACACACTGGGTGCTAGAGGGGTACATGGGAACTTTGATCTAGACTGGGCTGCAGGGAAGGCTTCCTGAGGGAGGTAGTACCTGAGACAAATCTAGAAGATGTCCACCAAATTAAGGAGAGAAAAATACGCAAGGTCACAAGGACTGCAGGCATAGAGGCATGAAAGAGCGTAGTGAATTTTAGGAACTTGAAGCATTTCATGGTAATTCTATCACATGAGTAATAGAAGGGAGAGAGGCTAAAGGGAGACGTGGGGACAGATAGTGAAGGGCCTGGTAGGCCAAGATGAGTTTTCGTCCTAAAAGCCATGGGAAGCAACTAAAGATTTTAAATTAATTAGTGATGTGATAAAGATACTAATAAATGAAGAGAACCAAACAGAGGCAGTGAAGGTGAGTTGGAGAGGGGAGGTGGGATGTGAAAGGTGCTTTAAACTGGAAGCATTAAGACTTAGTGGCTAAATGGATTTTGGTGGAGGTAAGAGAGGGGAAGCAGTCAGATGACTTCCTTTCAGGTTTCTGGCTTGGGCATCTGTATGTATGCGAGTGGGTAGTACTGGTTCCAAGACTAGGAGCAGCTTTGGCAGGTACGAAATGAGTTTAGAGTTTTGGAGACGTTGGATTTGTGATGTCTGTGAGACATCTCAGGGTGTCTTTCCTTCTCTCACCCTTATTTTGCTTTTAACTTTCCTTTCACAGTTTGACTTAGGTCCTATTCTAACAGCCTTTTAGTTGATTTACCCACCTTCACTCTGTCTTCCATCCAACTCCCAATTACCTGATTATGAGAAAGACTAATCAGGTAATGGAGTCCCTGGGTGTGCATATAGTTAATGTGCTCACCTGCTAACCAAAAGGTTGGAGGTTCAAGTCCATTCAGATGTGCTCTGGAAGAAAGGCCTGGCAATCTGCTTCTGAAAGATCAGCCATTGAAAACCCTATGGAGCACAGTTCTACTCTGAAACTCATGGGGTCGTTATGAGCTGGAATCGACTTGACAGCAACTGGTGGTATCTTCTTTACAGAGAGTAAGAAAGAAAATTGGAGGGTAAAGCATACCTAGATCCTTCAGTTACTGACCACATGACACAGTGAAATACTTTTTTGTTTTCCCAGAAAACTTATCTCATATTCAAAATAGGAAATTTGGTACACAGAAATATGAACAATGGATTGTTGAAGTTCAGAAAGCATGCATGGTGTTGCAGATGCCAGATAAAAATGAAGAGAGCAGAATTTGTAAGGCACTGTTCTTGTACACGTCGCATCTTCGGGTACGTTCCTTCTTTGAAAGGGCATATTTTAGTCATAGCACCTACTGGGAGCTTCCCCGTGGCAGCTGAGAGGACATCAACTTTTCATCCTATCTCCGAGAGCTCGCTTAGGAGCTTTTCCAGGAGGTTCTTATGAAGCAAACTCCACAAGTTGTCCCATTCAGCCCCTTCTTTGTTTGCTTTCTGAAGCTTAACACTGGAGACAACAGAACTGAAACAAAGCCTGGAATTGTAGGCTGTGCCTCCAGTGTACCCTTAATTGATGTGGATGGAAAAAAATTGGATGATGGTAAGAGAACATTATTATAGATAGTGACAGGCCTCTTTAAAGTTCAGGTGGTGGGTCCTGTTGCCATATCCTGAAGCATATGTTTTACTTAATGTTTGGTACAGTCACATGCTCAGACATCTGGTTTTTCTGGTTAACCAAGAAATTAAGAAACAACAGCACAAAAACAAACAAACAAACAAACAAACAATCACTTCTGTTTATCTTTCCATTAAAAATATTTATAAAATGTATTCAATCAGCATGCACCTGTAGACTCTTAATTAAGCTGATTGAACCTTTGGTGTAGGTGGTCAGCACCACCATTCTGAAGAGGTGCAATTACAATTCAGTGATGGCTTTGGATGTAGAAGAGATTAAGTGGAAATGTCTGAATTACGGGGCAGGCTGATGTGGAAGATGATTTGCTTTTGTTTTTGTTTGACATAGGTTTTTTGTGTAATTTTTTCTTTTTCTTTTAAGGTAGAATATAGCAGAGTGATTCTAGTTAATTAATGATGCTAGGTAATTGAGTTTTTTTTTAAATTGTATTTGGTTCAAAGAAATTTATTACAGAACACTTAGGGACCATTCATCTTAGAAAACTGAAAGTTGAAATATATTTGGTGAAAGTTTACCCTCAAAATTAGTCTCTTGTTAAATAGAGTTAATTGAACTGAAGATGTTATGTTAGGCATTAGAAACGTGTTAAGACTCAATTTTCATTTTAAACAGAAATATAATGATGCCCTCATTATCAGTGAGCATGCCCGAATCAAAGATGCTCTGGATTACTTGAAAGATTTCTTCACCAATGTCCGAGCAGCAGGATTTGATGAGATAGAGCAAGATCTCACTAGCAGATTTGAAGGTCAGTATTGTTTCCAGATGAGGAAGTCCTTTGAAGTTTGGTGATTCAAGCTGCAGTGTATATATATATATATATATATGTATATTCCAAGTATTGTATTTAATATGCATAAGTTTAGTGATGCTCAGGGAGCTGTTCTGGGTTTAAGGAGATATTATAGATGATAGGAATATTTTGCTTCAGTGAAATCTAATACCTATGGAAAAATTTTGCTGCTTACACCATTTCCTATTTGGAAGAAGTAAAAATAGTAGGATTTGCAAAGGATACTTTTTTTTTTTTAATTGTGCTTTAAGTGAAAGTTTATAACTCAAGTTAGTTTCTCATACAAAAATTTAGACACACACTGTTATGTGCCCCTAGTTGCTGTCTCTATAATGTGACAGCACACTCCTCCTTTCCACCCTGGGTTTCTTGTGTCCATTCAACCAGCTCCTGACCCTCTCTGCCTTCACATCTCGCCTCTGGACAGGAGCTACCCATTTAGTCTCATGTATCCATCTGAGCTAAGAAGCACACTCTTCACGAGTATCATTTTATGTCCCTTAGTCCAGTCTAATCTTTGTCTGAAGAGTTGGCCTCAGGAATGGTTTTAGTTTTGGGCTAACAGAGTCCAGAGGCCATGTCTTCTGCGGTCCCTCCAGCCTCAGTCAAACCATTAAGTCTGATCTTACTAGAATTTGAGTTCTGCAACCCACTTTTCTCCTACTCTGTCAGGTACTCTCTGTCAGGGTGGGGTCATTGGTGGTAGCCAGGCACCATCTATTTCTTCTGGTCTCAGGCTTATGGAGTCTCTGGTTTATATGGCCCTTTCTGTTTCTTTCCTTGTGTCTTTGGTGTTCTTCATTCTCCTTTGCTCCAGGTGGGTTGGGACCAATTGATGCATCTTAGATGGCCGCTCGCTAGCTTTTGAGACCCCAGATGCCACTCACCAAAGTGAGATGCAGAACGTTTTCTTAATAAACTTTGTTATGCCAATTGACCTAGATGTCCCCTGAAAGCATGGTCCCCAGGCCCTCGCCCCTGCTACTCTGTCCCTTGAACTGTTTGGTTGTATTCAGAAAACTTCTTAGCTTTTGGTTTAGTCCAGTTGTGTAGACTGCCCCTGTAATATGTGTTGTTCTTCCCTTCACCTAAGATAATTCTTGTCTCTATCTAGTCAGTGAATACCTCTCTCCCTCCCTCCCCACCCTCATAACCATCAAAGAATGTTTTCTTCTGTGTTTAAACCTTTTCTTGAGTTCTTATAATAGTGGTCTCATACAATATTTGTCCTTTTGTGACTGACTAATTTCACTCAGCATAATGCCTTCCAGATTCATCCATGTTATGAGATGTTTCACAGATTCATTGTTGTTCTTTATTGTTGCATAGTATTCCATTGTGTGAATATACCATAATTTGCGTATCCATTCGTCCATTGATGGGCACCTAGGTTGTTTCCATCTTTTTGCTATTGTGAACAGTGTGATGGCTCTTATTTCTCTAGGATATATACACAGGAGTGGGATTGCTGGATCTTATGATACTTCTATTTCTAGCTTTTTAGGGAAGCACCAAATCGATTTCCAAAGTGATTGTACCATTTTACCTTCCCACCAGAGTGTGTAAGTGTTCCAGTCTCCACAACCTCTCCAGCATTTATTACTTTGTGTTATTTGGATTAAAGCTAGCCTTGTTGGGGTGAGATGGTATCTCATTGTAGTTTTGATTTGCATTTCTTTAATGACTAATGATCGTGAGCATTTCCTCATGTATCTGCTAGCCACCTGAATGTCTTCTTTGGTGAAGTGCCTGTTCATAGCAAAGAATACTTTTTATACAAACAGCGGTTACACCATTTTACATTTCCACCAGCAATTTATGAGAAATCCAGTTTCTCCATATTCTCTCCAACACTTGTTATTTTCCATTTTTCTGATAATAGCCATCCTGTGGGTGTTGAGTAGTATCTCATTCTGGTTTTGATTTACTTTACATTTGTTTTTAATATAAGTTATTTAATTTTAAGTTTATATAATTGAATTTTTAATAGTGACTCTGTTTAAAACCAGCTCGTACAATTCTTTTTTTTTATTGTTGTAATTAAATGAAGTTTACATTTCAAGTTAGTCTCCCATAGAGAATTTTTTTTTTTAACATACGTTTTTATGAAACCTTAACCGCTCACCCCATTCTGCGACAGCACACTCCTCCCCTCCGCCCCTGATTCCCCATGAACATTCAACCAGCTTCTAACTCTCTCTGCCTTCCCCTCTCACCTCTGGATGGAAGCCGCCCCTTTGCTCTCTTGTATCTACTTGTCTAAGAGGCACATTCTTCACAAGTATCACTTTATGTCCCACGGTCCAGTCCAATCCCTGTCTGAAGAGTTGGCCTCAGAAATTGTTTTAGTTCTGGGGTGGTGGAGAGACCAGGGGCCATGCTTTCCGGGGTGCCTCCACTCTTAAGACCATTAAGTCTGGTCTTCTTACTAGAATTTGAGTTCTGCATCCCATCGTTCTGCTGCTCCATTAGGGACCCTCTGTTGTGTTCCCTGTCAGGACCTTCACTGGTGGTAGCCAGGCACCATCTAGTTCTTCTGGTCTCAGGCTGATGAAGTCTCTGGTTTATGTGGCCCATTCTGTCTCTTGGGCCGGTACTTTCCTTGTGTCTTTGCTGTTCTTTGTTCTCCTTTACTCCAAGTGGTTGGGACCAATTGATGCATCTTAGATGGCCACTTGCAAGCTTTTAAGACCCCAGACACCACTCACCAAAGTAGGTTGCAGAACATTTTCTTAATAAGGTTTGTTATGCCAGTTGACATAGATGTTCCCTGAAAGCATGGTCCCCAGACCCCGCATCCCTGCTATTCTGTCTCTGTTTGATTGTATTGAGGAAACTTCTTAGTTTTGGTTTAGTCCAGTTGTGCTGACTTCCCCTGTAGTGTGTGTTGTCCTTCCCTTCACCTAGGATGATTCTTATCTACTATCTAGTTAGTGAATAACCCTCACCCTCCCTCCCCACCCCGTAACCATCAAAGAATGTTTTCTTCTGTGTTGAAACCTTTTCTTGATTTCTTATAATTTGTTATTCAGTATTTGTCCTTCTGTGACTGACTAAATTCACTCAGCATAATAAGTTCTAGCTTCCACCATGTTATACGATGTTTTACAGCTTCATCATTGTTCTTTATTGTTGCATAATATTCCATTGTGTGGATATACCATAGTTTGTTTATCCATTCGTCCATTGATGGGCACTTAGGTTGCTTCCATCTTTTGGGTATTGTGAACAGTGCTGCGATGAACATGGGTGTGCATATATCTATTCGTGTGACGGCTCTTGTTTCTCTAGGATATATTCCTAGGAGTGGGATAGCTGGATCATATGGTACTTCTATTTCTAGCTTTTTAAGGAAGCACCAAATCGATTTCCAAAGTCATTGTACCATTTTACATTCCCACCAACAGTGTATCAGTGTTCCAGTCTCTCTACAACCTCTCCAGCATTTGTTATTTTGTGTATTTTGGATTAATGCTAGCCTTGTTGGGGTGCGATGATATCTCATTGTAGTTTTGATCTGCATTTCTTTGATGGCTGATGATCGTGAGCATTTCTTCATGTGTCTGTTAGTTGCCTGAATATCTTCTTTGATGAAGTGCCTGTTCATATCCTTTGCCCATTTTTTCATTGGGTTACTTGTCTTCTTGTTTTTGAGGTTTTGCAGTATCTTGCAGATTTTAGAGATTAGGCGCTGAATGGATTTGTCATAGCCAAAATTTTTTTCCCAGTCTGTAGGTTGTCTTTTGAGTCTTTTGGTGAAGTCTTTTGATGAGCATAAGTATTTGATTTTTAGAAGCCCCAGTTATCAGGTCTCCATTCTGGTGCTTGTGCATTGTTACTTATGGTTCGTATTGTGTTTATGCCATGTATTAGGGCTCCTAGCGTTGTCCCTATTTTTTCTTCCATGATCTTTATATTTAAGTCTTTGATCCATTTTGAGTTAGTTTTTGTACATGGTGTGAGATATGGGTCTTGTTTCAGTTTTTTGCATATAGATATCCAATTATGCCAGCACCGTTTGTTAACTAGACTGTCTTTTCCCCAATTAATGGACTTTGGGCCTTTGTCAAATATTAGCTGCTCATAGGTGGATGAGCTTATATCTGGATTCTCAACTCTGTTCCGTTGGTCTATGTGTCTGTTGTTGTACGAGTACCAGGCTGTCCTGACTACTGTGGCAGTATAATAGGTCCTAAAATCAGGTGGTGTAAGGCCTCCCACTTTGTTCTTCTTCTTGAGTAGTGCTTTATTTATCCAGGGCCTCTTACCTTTCCATATGAAGTTGGTATTTGTTTCTCCATCTCATTAAAAAATGCTGCTGGAATTTGGATCGGGATTGCATTGTATCTGTAGATTGCTTTGGGTAGAATTGACATTTTCACTATGTTGAGTCTACCTATCCATGAGCAAAGTATATTTTTCCACTTATGCAGGTCTCTTTTAGTTTCTTGCAGTAGTATCTTGTAGTTTTCTCTGTAAAGATCTTTTACATCTCTGGTTAGATTTATTCCTAAGTATTTTATCTTTTGGGGGGCTATTGTAAATGGTATTGATTTGGTGATTTCCTCCTCAAGGTTCTCTTTGTTGGTGTAAAGGAATACAATTGATTTTTGTATGTTTATCTTGTATCCTCAAACTTTACTAAAATCTTCTATTAGTTCCAGTAGTTTTCTTGTGTATTCCTTGGGGTTTTCTGTGCATAAGATCATATCATCTGTGAATAGGGATACTGTGACTTCTTCCCTACCTATTTGGATGCCCTTTGTTTCTTTTTCTAGCCTAACTGCTCTGGCTAGGACATCCAGCACAGTGTTGAATAATAGTGGTGATAAAGGGCATCCTTGTCTGGTTCCTGTTCTCAAGGGGAATGCTTTCAAAGTCTCTCCATTCAGGATAATGTTGGCTATTGGTTTTGTGTAAATGCCCTTAATTATACTGAGGAATTTCCCTTCTATTCCTAATTTTTTGAGAGTTTTTATCATGAATGGGTGTTGGACTTTGTTGAATGCCTTTTCTGCATCGATTGATAAGCTCATGTGGTTCTTGTCTTTTGTTTTATTTATGTAATGGATTACATTGATTATTTTTCTAATGTTGAACCATCCCTGCATACCTGGTATAAATCCCACTTGGTCATGGTGAATTATTTTTTTGATATGTTGCTGAATTCTATTGGCTAAAATTTTGTTGAGGATTTTTGCGTCAATGTTCATGAGGGATATCAGTCTGTAATTTTCTATTTTTGTGGTGTCTTTACCTGGTTTTGGTATCAGGGTTATGCTGGCTTCATTCAATGCATTTGGGAGTATTCCATTAGTTTCTATGCTCTTAAATACCTTTAGTAGAAGTGGTATTATCTCTTCTCTGGAAGTTTGGTAGAATTCTCCAGTGAAGCCATCTAGGCCAGGGCTTTTTTTTTGTTGGCAGTTTTTTAATAGCCTTTTCAATCTCTTCTTTTGTTATGGGTTTATTTAGTTGTTCTACCTCTGTTTGTGTTAATTTAGGTAGGTAGGGAGTTTCTAGAAAGTTGTCCATTTCCTCTAGGTTTTCAAATTTGTCAGAGTACAATTTTTCATAGTATTCTGTTATGATTCTTTTAATTTCAGTTGGGGCTGTTGTGATATCACCCGTCTCATTTCTTATACGGGTTATCTGCTTCCTCTCCAGTTTTTCTTTTGTCAGTTTGGCCAGTGGTTTATCAATGTTGTTGATCTTTTCAAAGAACCAGCTTTGGACTTGTTAACTCTTTCAATTGTTTTTTTGTTCTCTATTTCATTTAATTCTGCTGTAATTCTTATTATTTCCTTCCTTCTGGCACCTGCTGGCTTCTTTTGCTGATCTCTTTCTACTTGTTCCAGTTGTAGGGTTAATGCTTTGATTATGAGCCTTTCTTGTTTCGGGATGTGTGCATTTATTGATATAAACTGACCTCTGAGCACTGTGTTTGCTATGTCCTGAAGGTTCTAGTAGGATGTGTTTTCATTCTCATTTGATTCTATGAATTTCTTTATTCCATCCTTAATTTCTTCTATAACCCAGTAGTTTTTGGGCAAGGTTTTGTTCAGTTTCCATGTGTTTGATTTTTTTTTCCTTGCTTTTTGTGTTGTTGATTTCCACTTTTGTGGCTTTATGGTCAGAAAAGATGCTTTGTACTATTTTGATGTTTTGGATTTTGTTAAGGCTTGCTTTATCGCCAAATATGTGGTCTATTCTGGAGAATGTTCCATGTGCATTGGAAAAGAAAGTATACTTGGCTGCTGTTGGGTGCAGAGTTTGGTATATGTCTATGAGATCAAGTTGGTTGATTGTAGTATTTAGCTCTTCTGTGTCTTTGTTGAGCTTCTTTCTGGATGTTCTGTCCTTCACCGAAAGTGGCGTGTTGAAGTTTCTTACCACTGTTGTGGAGCTGTCTATCTCTCTCTTCAGAACTGCTAGAGTTTGTTTTATGTATTTTGGAGCCCTGTTGTTGGGTGTGTAAATATTTATTATAGTTATGTCCTCCTGGTGTATTGACCCTTTAATCGTTATATAGTGCCCTTCCTTATCTTTTGTGGTGGATTTTACTTTAAAGTCTATTTTGTCAAAGATTAATATTGCCACTCCTGCTCTTTTTTTGATTGTTGTTTGCTTGATATATTTTTTTCCCATCCTTTGAGTTTTAGCCTCTTTGTGTCTTTAAGTCTAAGGTGCATCTCTTGTAGGCAGCATATAGATGGATCATGCTTTTTTGTCCAATCTGCCACTCTCCGTCTTTTTATTTGTGCATTAAGTCCATTTACATTCAGTGTAATTATTGATAGGTATGAGTTTAGTGCTGTCATCCTGATATCTTTTTGTGTGTTGTTCACAGTTCCTTTGTTCTCCTCGATTTTCTGTGCTGAGTCATTTTTCTTTATGTATTTTTTTTCATCTTTTTCTTTGTTGTATATTTTGTGTTTGCTGGGTCTTTATGTTTTTCTACTTTTTTATTTTGGTTTGTAGGATTGTTAGATTCCTTTGTGGTTACCTTAATATTTACCCCCAGTTTTCTAAGTTTATACCAGTCTTTTATTACTTTATATTGCCTTAACTTCCCCTCCATATAGAAAATCAATGTCTCTATTTTTTAAGTCCCTCTTTTTTTGTTTTAATATTATTCTTTTTTTTTTTACATATTGATATCTGTTTCTCTATTTTCAATGTTTTAGCTTTGATGTAGTTTCGATTTCCGTATCTGAGTCAATATCTGGTTGCTCTGTCCTGTGTTCTAGTCTCGCATTGTTAGCTGGTGGTGTTGATGATCTAACCGTAGGAGTCCGTTAGTATTTCTTGTAATTTTGGTTTGATTTTTGCAAATTCCCTGAACTTCTGTTTGTCTGGAAATGCCCTAATTTTTCCATCATATTTGAGAGACAGTTTTGCTGGCTATATAACTCTTGGCTGACAGTTATTTTCCTTCAAGGCTTTACATATGTCATCCCATTGCCTTCTAGCCTGCATGGTTTCTGTTGAGTAGTCTGAGCTTATTCTAATTGACTCTCCTTTGTAGATGACTTTTCTTTTATCCCTAGCTGCTCTTAAAATTCCCTCTTTATCTTTGGTTTTGGTAAGTTTGATTATAATATGTCTTGGTGACTTTCTTTTGGGATCTACCTTATGTGGGGTTCGATGAGTATCTTGGATAGATACCTTCTCATCTTTCATGATATCAGGGAAGTTTTCTGTCAACAAATCTTCAACAATTTTCTCTATATTTTCTGTTATCTCCCCTGTTCTGGTACTCCAATCACGTAGGTTATTTCTCTTGATAGAGTCCCACATGACTCTTAGAGTTTCTTCATTCTTTTTAATTCTCTTATCTGATTTTTCCTCAAATAAGTTGGCATCAAGAGCTTTATCTTCAATGTCACTAATTCTAACTTCTCCTGCCTCAATTCTGCTCCTATGACTTTCTATTGAGTTGTCTAATTCTGAAATTTTATTGTTAATCTTCTGGATTTCTGATTGCTGTCTCTGTATGGATTCTTGCAGCCTATTAAATTTGGCGTTATGTTCTTGAATAACTTTTTTAAGTTCCGCTACTACTGTGTCTGTATTTTGTCTGGCTGTTTATGCATTCTGTCAAATTTCCTTTCTTATTTCTAGAAGAGTTCTGTATATTAATCTTTTGTATTCTGCCTCTGGTAATTCTAAGGAGTTCTCTTCCTCCAGAGAATTTATTGATTCTTTATTTTGGGGGCTTGCTGAAGCCATCGTGGACTGCCTCTTTATGTGACTTGATATTGACTGTTGTCTCCGAGCCATCAATAATTTATTATAATTTTATTTTGTGTTTGCTTGGTGAGACCTAGCTTCTTATTTTGTGTTGTTTTGATATGCCCAAATAGGCTGCTCCGGTGCACTGTTTGATTTTTGACACCTTTTGATCTCTAATGTCCTGTCACCAGGTAGTTAGTTCTGTAACTAAGTATGTGCACAACAGAGTCCGTTAAATTTTCCTGTATGGGATCAGCTCGGGTGTGCAGGCTTGGTCACGAAGTGTGTGATGCAGGCTCTCACCCCCAGTCCTAGAGAGGCATGGGTGATTGGTGCAGGCACTGGACTCTGGCTGTGGTAGGGGATCACGTGCTGAGCCAGGCAGGGGGCTGACGGGTGCCCCTGGGAGTCTGAAAGAAAAGCCTGTCCCTATTCTCTAGGGTGAATAAGTAGGTGAGTTTTGCAGCCGGGCTAAGAGCACCCCACTCTGTTGGCTGAAAAGACTCGAGGGCACCACTTTTTCTTGAACTCCTGTAGCAGGTGACTAGGCACTTTAGGAGCTACCACCAGTCCTCAAGACCCTGCTGCAGATCGATAAAAGTGCCTACTTGAGGGGCAGGGCTGTTTCGAGGGTCAGAAATCTGCCCGTTCGCAGCTGAAGCAGTTGAAGTTAAACTTCAGTTGTTTGCCCTGTTGTACCCCCATGCCTCTCTAGGACTGGGGGTGAGAGTCTGCATCACACACTTGGTGACCGACTGCCTGCACACCCGAGCTGATCCCATATAGGAAAATTTAACGGACTCCGGTGTGCACATACTTAGTTACAGAACTAACTACCTGGTGACAGGACATTAGAGATCAAAAGGTGTCAAAAATCAAACTAGTGCAACACTGTTGAGATGGGTCCCCACAAGTCTGTACAGGGGTGTAAGGCACTCAGAGTCTGTGGACTCCTGATTTCTGTGGCCAGCAAAGGAGCTGTGCCGACCCTGTGTTCCTGGCCTGGGGGAGCCAGCAGCTTGTTTGTTCCCTCTCCAAGGCCAGGAGAATGGGTCAGGGGACCTTTTGGGATCTACTTCCGGCCCAGTGGACTCCCAGTGCAGAGCGGGGAGGGAGGAGGTAAAAGGAAGAGAGGTTTTTCCCAAATCCGGTGCAGCAGCTCGTACAATTCTTGAAAATTTAACAGTCGGCTCTCGTAGCCTGGTAGGACTTGACTCTAGCACACCATTGTTTTATAACTGTGTTTGTGAAGATGGGATCATACTGAACATACTGTCTCATACCTTGATCTTTTTTACTTAAAATATCATTGAGATCTTTCCACATCAGCATATACATGTATTTCATTATTTTTAAGTCATATTATATTAATATTAAATGCTTAGCCCATGATTATTAAACTATTGCCCTAGTGTTAGTCATTTAGTTGTTTTCTATTTTTCTTTTATATTCTAAACAATAGTACAGTGAACATCCTTAGAAATATTTTCCATACTTTTCTAAATATAACTATGGCTTAAATTCCTAAATGTAGAATTACAGGATCAAAGGATGTGTGAGATTTAAGTTCTGATAGATAATGCCAAATTGCCTTCTTAAAGACTGTACCAATTTAAGTTGGTATTCTACCTTACAGGTTATTTCTCATAAAATTCTCATTAAAAATTTAGAGATTTATCATTTGAGGGGTAGCAAAAGGTCACAGTGTGTTCTAGAATTTATAAGCCATTTATAAAATGTTCCCCTTTTACAGAAAAGCTGCAGGAACTAGAAGATGTTTCTATGGATCCCAGCCATGAGAACCCTAAACTCAAAGACCTTTGCTTCATCTTGCAAGAGGAGTACCACTTAAACCCAGAATCAAGAACCATTCTCTTTGTAAAAACCAGGGCACTTGTGGATGTAAGTTTTCTTACTCTTTGTTGATAAACAATTGACCCAGTACCGTTTATTGAAAAAAAGGTACTTTCCTCACTGCTCTGCAATCAAATATCCATATACGTGTTGTTCTGTTTCTGGGCTCTCTATTCTGCTCCAATTATCTATTAGTTTGTCCTTACACTAATGCCTTACTGTCTTAATACTCTTATTTATAATAAGTTTTGATACCTGTAGAGCAAGCGTTTTGCATTGTCAGGTTTTTGTATTTTAGTGGTTCTGTGGTTGTGTAGTAGTCTCTCAATAGGGTTTTAATTTGCATTTTCATAATGACTATATAAGGTTGAATACCTTTTCATATGCTTATTAACCATCCATATATCTTCTTTGTGGTGTGTCTGTTCAGATAATCTGCCCATTTTTTAAATCAGGTTGTTTATTATCTTATTTTTGAGTTTTTGAGAGTTCTTTTAAAATTCTGACAAAAAGTTCTTTGTCAGAAATGTGATTTGTGAATACTTTCTTCTGGTTTGTTGCATTCTCTTAACAGTATCTTTTGTAGATTGAAGACTTTAAATTTTGATGAAGTCCAGTTTATCAATTTTTTTCTTTTATGGATCATGCTGTTGGTGTAGTCATCTAAGGACCCTTTGTCTATCCAAGGTCACAAAGATTTTCTCTTACGTTATCTTCTAGAAGTTTTATACTTTTATATTTTACATTTAGGTCTATGATCCATTTGGAATTAATTTTTGTACAAGATGTGAGGTATAGGTTGAGATGCTTTTTTTGTGTGTGTGCACATAAATTATTCCAGTGCTTTATGTTGCAAAGACTACCCTCCCTCCATTGAATTGCCTTTGTAATTTAGTAACTGATCCAAAAGTCAGTTGACTCTATTTGTGTGGCTCAATTTTTAGACACTGTTCCATTGTTCAGTTGTTCCAATGATCTACACATCTATCTTTTTACCTATGCCACACTGTCGTAATTATGGTAGCTTTATAGTAAGTCTTAAAATTAGGTAGTTGAGCCCTCCAACTTTGTTCTTCTTTTTTAAAATTGTTTTAGCTATTCTAGTTTTGCCTTTCTAAATGTATTGTAGAATCAGCTTGTCCATAGCTGTTAAACAGTCTGTTGGGTTTTTGTTTGGGATTGCATTGGGACTAACTGACATCTCAACAGTAGCAATTCTTCCAATCCATGAACATAGTATGTCTCTTCATTTAAATAGGGCTTCTGTATTAGTTATCTACTGCTGTGTAACAAATTTCCTCAGAGCTTAGTGGTTGGAATCAACAAGCATTAATCATCTTAAAATATCTATGGATCAGGAATCTGGAAGCAGATTAACTGGATGTTCCTGGATCAGGATCTCTCATGAGGCTGCAATCAAGGTGTTGGCCATGGCTGTAGTCATCTCAAGGCTTGACTAGGGGAGGATCAACTTCCAAGCTCACTAACATGGCTATTGGCAGGTCTCAGAATATGTGCTTCCCCTTAAAAAGCAAGAAATAGAAATGCCGTATGATCCAGCAATCCCACTCCTAGGTATATATCCTAGAGAAATAAGATCCATCACGAATAGACATATGCACACTCATGTTCATTGCAGCATTATTCACAATAGCAAAAAGATGGAAACAACCTAAGTGCCCATCAACAAATAAATGGACAAACAAACTATGGTACATACACACAATGAAATACTGCATAATAATAAAGAACAATGATGAGTCTGTGAAACATCTCACAACATGGATGAATATGGAGGGCATTATGCTGAGCAAAATAAGTCAATCACAAAAGGACAAATACTGTATGAGACCACTATTATAAAAACTCATGAAAAGGTTTACACACAAAAAGAAACAATCTTTGATGGTTACAAGGGAGGGGAGGGTTAGGGAGGGAAAAACACTAACTAGACAATAGATAAGTGGTAACTATGGTGAAGGGTAAGACAGTACACAATACTGGGTGAAAAAAATAAAAAAATAAAAAAGATGTGCTTCCAAGCTCACTCACGTGGGCCTCTTCACAGGGCTGCCTTACAATATGGCGGCTGGCTTCCCCCAAAGTGAATGATTCAAGAGAGAGTGAGAGATAGTGCCTAAGATGGAAACCACAGTCATAATCTAATCTTGGAAGTGACATCCTATCACATCTGTCATATTATATTATATTCTATATAAGTGGGTCAGTAAATCCAGTTCACACTCGAGAGGATGACGCAGGACCTGAATACCAGGAGGTGGGGATCATTGAGGGCTACCTTAGAGGCTAACTACCATATCTTCTTTAGTTTCTCTTATCAGCATTTTCAGCATATAGATTCTGCACATATGTTGTTAAATTTATACTTAAGTATTAATTTTTGATGCTATTATAAATGGTATTTTGAAAAAATTACAAATTCCAATGCTTGTTGCTAGTCTATACATATACAGCTGATTTCTGTATATTGCTCTTGTGTCCTGAAATCTTGTTAAACTCACTTTGTTAGTTCTACACACCCACTATTCTGAACTTTGCTTTTTTCACTTAAAAAATATCTTGGAGATCAAATCATATAATGTCACAAAGATCTGTACCATTTTAGTTAATTATTGCATAGAGTTCAATTCCAAGAAGTCTTTTCCCTTATGTTTGTTAGTCTGAAAAATGTCTGTGTACTAACTTAAACATTAAGTTTCTTTTCTTCATGCGTATATTTTGATACTGCATTAATACGGATTTATTAGTGTCCAATTGATAATTTGCTTTTCATTTTCAGGCTTTAAAGAAATGGATTGAAGAACATTCTAAACTCAGCTTTCTGAAACCTGGCATATTGACTGGACGTGGTAGAACAAATCAGAAAATAGGTATGTACATATAGTGAATTAGATTTAGTATACTATGTATATAAGAAAAGAGCCCTGTGGTGCAGTGGTTAAGCGCTCAGCTGCTAACCAAAAGGTCGGTGGTTCGAACCTACCAGCTACTTCGTGGGAGAAAGATGTGGCAGTCTGCTTCTGTAAAGATGTACAGCCTTGGAAACCTTATGGGGCAGTTCTACTCTGTCCTTTACGGTCGCTATGAGTTAGAATTGATTCGATGACAATGGAATGTATGTAAAAATATATGTAATATATTGAAATTATGTTTTAATGCTTATATCAGTCAGAGTTCAACCAGAGAAGCAGAACTAGTAAGGCACTGAAAATTTGACTTACCAAACGAAGTCCAAACACCACATTGTTGTGGTTAGAATTCAGAGTTCTCTGCAGTCTGACTCCAACGTGAGTCCGACTTGATTTTCAAGCTGTTATTCTCGTACAGATAGGCCCTCCACAAATATTTTCTTATTTGTTCATTTATTTATTAATTCAGGTAACAGCAACATTTATTTAGAGCTTGTGGAGCCCTGGTGGCTCAGTGGTTAAGAGCTCTGGCTGCTAACCAAAAGGTTGGCAGTTTGAATCTACCAGCTGCTCCTTGGAAACCCTATGGGGCAATTCTACTCTGCCCTATAGGGTCGCTATGAGTCGGGAACAGGTTTGTTCTGTGTCAGGTTTTGTGTTTCTGCCAAATAGCCTTCCCAGACCTTCTAAGGTGCCCCTCCTCTACCTTCCCATCGCATCCAGTTCTGCCTTCATTTCAGTGCTCATTACATATATGAGCTCCTTGTGGAAAAAAATGGACCTTTAACTATTGTACCTCATCTGACAACCATAATTGCTCAGTATATGTTTGATTGACTGGTGAGTGAATGAATGAATTGAGAAATTAATGAATTATGATGTCTGTCCTGGGGATGCTCATTGTCTAGTAGAAGATGATGGAGAAAAGAATTGTTTTAGCCTTAACAAGGAGTCCCTAGGTTGGGTGGTGCAGTTAACTCACTTGGCTGCTAACTGAAAGGTTGGCAGTTTGAGTCTACCCAGAGGTGCCTCGGAAGAAAGACCTGGTGATCTACTTCCAAAAAATCAGCCATTGAAAACCCTATGGAGCTGTTCTGCTCTGACACACATGGGGTTGCCATGAGTTGGAATTGATTCGATGGCAACTGGTAGCCTTAACAAAATATATCTTAAGATTTTGAATGGTGATATACTCTGAAAAAAATAACTTCTATAAATTCTATTAACTCTGAGGTAGACACCACTTAGATTCTTTTTCCTCTTAGTAGATCAGTGTATATACTCTGTAGCTTTACTAAATGGGTTAAACTTAAATTACCAGATAATTAAGGTGGTTTCAGCTAAATTTTTTCTGGTCTGATCCTTTTTCTTTCACAGTCCAGCAGAAAAATTGTCTGGGAAGTTTTACAGAAAGCTGTAGGTATATAAGCAAAAGTTCAGTTTGCTAAGATTGAATACTTT
Source organism: Dugong dugon (assembly GCA_030035585.1). Lineage (NCBI taxonomy): Eukaryota > Metazoa > Chordata > Mammalia > Sirenia > Dugongidae > Dugong > Dugong dugon. The sequence goes on along the minus strand of CM057471.1, from coordinate 36,332,908 downwards.
CAAATCTTCATTTGTTTTCATCTCTTGATTTCCCATTTTGTGAAGAATCAGGTTATTTAACCTCTTTATGCTTCACTTTCCTCATCTGTAAAATGGAAATGATAATAGTTCCTAGCTTAAGGGGATAATATGAATATTAACTGAGATGTTACATTTTAAGAGCTTAGAACAGGGGCCAGGAAAATCTGGCCCACTGCCTGTTTTTGTATGTCTTGAGCTACGAATGGTTTTTACATTTTTAAATGAGTGAAAAGAAATTAAAAGAAGAATAATATTTCATGCCTTGGTAAAACTATATGAAGTTCAGATTTCAGTGTTCATAATAAGTTTTATTGGAATATAGCCATGTTTATTCATTTACATAATATTGATGCAAGCATTAAAAAATAAATTTACATATTGCTTACTGCCACTTTCGTGCTATAATGGCAAAGGTGAGTAGTTGTAACAGCATGGTCTGCGAAGTAAAATATTTACTATCTGGCTCTTTACCAAAAAGCTTGACAACCTCCAGCTTAGAACAATGCCTGGTACATGGTGAGTACCCAATAAATGTTACATATTAGCTATTATTCACATACAGCTGCCATCCAGCAATGGCGTCACTGGGGGGGTGCAGGGGGTGAGGACCCCACCAGGTGACACTGTCAGAGGGGGTGACACCAAAATGACTGTCTATAAAAATTTCCCTGCAGTTGGTTATAACAACAAAAACCTTTTTTGTAAGCCCAACTTATGTGTATCAGTATACCCACAAGGGTAAAATTCTATGCTAATTTACTTTTTGAACCATCTGATGTGCTCTGGTCAGAGCTGTCTGTATTACCCAATTACAATGATGCTTTGAATCACGTGGTTTCATCTGCACACCCTACAAGCATGCGCTGTTGTTTTAGTTGCTGCCAGTGTTTTTATAGTCCCTGATTTGGTCAAATTTTCTGGTGTGTTAGCTACAGTATTGTAATCAGTATTTGTGAACCTGTATCAATAACTTTTTTGAGAATGAAGTAGTAATTAAAGGAAAAGAAGGAGTGATATATGGGAATTCGATTTATGAGTAACGTTAGTACAAAAAACATTACTAAGGATTCTGTATGGTCTGGTTCGAGAGGAGGTGCATGGGGCAGGTGACACCATGAGTTACCACACTAGGTGATACCAACCCTAGTGGCTCCACTGCCATCAAGTTGATTCCGACTCATGGCAACCTCATGTGTTTTCAGAGTATAACTGCGCTACATAGGCCTTTCATGGTTGTGATCTTTCAGAAGTAGATCGCCAGGCCTTCCTTCCAAGGCTCCTCTGGGTGAGTTCAAACCTCCAACTTTTCAGTTGGTAGCCAAGAGCTAAACTGTCTGCATCACTCAGGGACTCCATTATTCACATTTAGACCCTTTACATAGTGATCCACAGTCATATTTGTTTTTGAGAATATATGGGTTCAAAAGGAGTAGGAGCTATGTATCTTAAAAAAGGAGCCCTGGTGGCACAGGGCTGCTAACTAAAAGGTCGGCAGTTTGAACCCGCTAGCCTCTCCACAGGAGGAAGATGTGGCAGTCTGCTTCTGTAAAGATTAGTCTTGGAAACCCTATGGGGCAGTTCTACTCTGTCCTATAGGGTTGCTATGAGTTGGAATCTACTTGATGGCAATGGGTGTGTATCTTAAAAAAAGGAATCTGGATAAAGAAAACTCAAAAGTAAAATCAAGTAATATTTAGGGATTTTTTTTTTTTTAAGCAACTTTATAAAAATAAAACTGACTGCCCTCGAGTTTTCATGACTTTGAATTACAAATGCAAATAATAAACCCCCACGAGTCTTTCTACAAACTCTGAAAGCCTGCTTCCAGCTGGGTAAAGGAAGATAATATTACTTTCCTCTACCTGCTTGAGGTAGGTCTCCTCGTGAAGAATGAGGTGAAGATCAGAAGGTGTTTGAATTAATACATAAATTTAGGTGCGTCTTTGGGATTCATAAAGCTCAAACTTTAGTGTGCATATTCTTTGAGCCACCATTGTGGGTGTTTGCCACAATCACATGAACTGGATAATTTCTGTATTCTGACTTCACTCTGTATTTGGACAATTTAAATTTAGCCTCGAAGATCATAAGATATTAGAAGGCAGTGTGGCTGTCTTAGTCAAAATCCTTTCTTTCCCCAAGTAACAGAAACCTACTTAGGCTAGTCCAAACAAAGACGGGTTGATTTCAACTGGGCCTCCCATAGAGCCCAAGATCAGGAAGTATACTTGGGCTTCATGGGCAGTTGGAACCAAGACTGGGAAGTCTTCCGAACCCTGCACATCTGCTCTATTCTTTTCCCTTTTCAGGCCACTCTCTCAGCTTCTCCAATCATGACTGCCCTGTACCTCCCCAATTTACTACCTGTCTTCAAATCCCATTCTCATACTCTAGGAAGGAAGATCTGATTGGCCCATCTTGGTTCAAATGTTTATTCAGTCCAGTCAGCAATCACCAGGGAACAGGGTCTGTATTCATCAAGGTAGTCTAATTTCTCTAACAGACAACCCCCAAATCTTGGGGGATGTAACACACTGAAAGCTATTTCTTGCTTGCATCACAGTCCAGTACATATAAATAGGAGTGGGGGCTGTGCTCCATGCACCTTCACACATTCTGGGACCCAGATCTTTGTCATGGCTGTCATCACAGGGGGCCCCCAAATCCTCCATTGTGTCCTCATCTGGTCTGCTGATGAGGAATGAGAGTGTGGAGGATTTTTAGGGGTCAGGTTTGAAAGAGACATATGTCATCTGCCATTGTTGTTGTTGTTGTTAGACGCCATCGAGTCAATTCCGACTCATGGCTACCCTATGTACAACAGGACAAAACACTGCCCAGTCCTGTGCCATCCTCACAATTGTTGCTATGTCTGAGTCCTTTGTTGCAGCCACTGCATCAGTCCATCTCATTGAGGGTTTTCCTCTTTTTCGCTGACCCTCTACTTTACCAAACATAATGTCCTTCTCCAGGGAGTGATCCCTCCTGACAACATGTCCAAAGTATGTGAGACGTAGTCTCACCATCCTTGCTTCCAAGGAGCATTCTGGTCGCACTTCTTCCAAGACAGATTTGTTGATTCTTTTGGCAGTCCATCGTATGTTCAATATTCTTCACCAACACCACAATTCAAAGGCATCAATTCTTCTTCCATCTTCTTAATTCATCATCCAGCTTTCACATGCATATGAGGTGATTGAAAAGACCAGGGCTTGGGTCAGGCACACCTTAGTCTTCAAGGTGACATCTTTGCTTCTCAACACTTTAAAGAGGTCTTTTGTAGAAGGTTTGCCCAGTGCAATGCACCTTTTGATTTCCTGACTGCTGCTTCTATGAGTGTTGATTGTGTATCCAAGTAAAATGAAGTCTTTGACAACTTCAGTCTTTTCTCCGTTTATCATGATGTTGCTTGTTGGTCCAGTTGTGAGGATTTTTGTTTTCTTTATGTTGAGGTGTAATCCATACTGAAGGCTGTGGTCTTTGATCTTCATCAGTAAGTGCTTCAAGTCCTCTTCACTTTCAGCAAGCAAGGTTGTGTCATCTGCATAATGCAGGTTGTTAATGAGTCTTCCTCCAGTCCTGATGCCCCGTTCTTCTTCATATCGTCCAGCTTCTTGGATTATTTGCTCAGCATACAGATTGAATAGGTATGGTGAAAGGATACAACCCTGACACACACCCTTCCTGACTTTAAACCACGCAGTATCCCCTTGTTCTGTTCGAATGACTGCCTCTTGATCTATGTACAAGTTCCTCATGAGCACAGTGAAGTGTTCTGGAATTCCCATTCTTTGCAATGTTATCAGTAATTTGTTATGATCCACATAGTCAAATGCCTTAGCATAGTCAATAAAACACAGGTAAACACCTTTCTGGTATTCTCTGCTTTCAGCCAGGATCCATCTGACATCAGCAATGATATCCCTGGTTTCACATTCTCTTCTGAATCCAGCTTGAATTTCTGGCAGTTTCCTGTCAATGCACTGCTGCTGCCACCTTTGAATGATCTTCAGTAAAACTTAACTTGCGTGTGATATTAATGATATTGTTCAATAATTTCCACATTTGGTTGAATCACCTTTCTTGGGAATAGGCATAAATATGGATCTCTTCCAGTTAGTGAGAATTAAGTCACAAGTTCCCCTAATTGCAAGGGAGGCTGGAAAGTGTAATTTAGCTGTGTGCCCAGCAGGAGAAAGAAGCAGAGTTTGGTGAACACATAGTATTGTCTGTGCCATAGAGAAACATAAATTAAGTGTAGTTGCTCAGGTTTTCACCCCTGTGGGTATGGCAGGGAATGATTCTTAGAGAACAGAAGTGTGGGGAGGACAGAAACCCCAAAATATGAATTCCAGACTTAAGTTCAAGGCCAACTCTGCTGCTCACTAACCTATCAGTTTACCATACCTCTGGAACCTCAGGGCCCTCATCTGTAAAGGGAAATCATAACACTCACTCCATCGACCTAAATAAAATGGCCTTGTGAAGGTCCATTAAGTGGGTATGAAAATGTTTTGTCAGCTATAAATCACTATGCAAATATAAATCACTATTAGCTATTAACATTTTTGCAGAAAAGCCACTGTCTTGATATAATATGTCTGAGGTCACACAGCTAGTGAGTGCCAGAACTGGGATTTGAATCCAGGCAGTCTTGTGACAGAATCCAAACTATTAGATACCACCCTAATTGTCCTCTCTAAAAGAAGGATAGGAATAGACTCTACTGCTTATGGGTATTGTGGGATATGAATATAAAGCACTTACCACGGTACCTGCCATATAAGAAAGCATTCTATAATTAATAGCTACTTTTATCAAGGGGAAAGTTATTTCTTTGGTAACTGTATAATGTATAATAATACCTTTTGGTAACTATATAATGCCCTCTGACTCTGACACAGGTATGACACTCCCAGCACAGAAGTGTGTTTTGGACACATTCAGATCCGATGGTGATAGCAAGATTCTGATTGCCACCTCAGTTGCAGATGAAGGCATTGACATTGCTCAGTGCAATCTGGTCATCCTGTATGAGTATGTGGGCAATGTCATCAAAATGATTCAAACCAGAGGTGAGGGAAGCTTTGATGCCCTTGCTGCATAGCTGCCATTTTGTCTGATTTGTGTGTGTGTGTGTGTGTGTGTGTGTGTGTTTGTGTGTGTATGATTCTGGCCTTTCTCCTTTACTCCGTCCACCATGTTTGGGTGTGTGGCCACTGGCAGAGTGAGCTCTGGTATCCTTGGCCATAAAGGTGGCTTACCTGATCAACACTGGGTGATTACAGTCATATCCATTAATATATACTGTATTTTGATTCTTCTTCACAATTAATGCTGCTTAATTGTCCATCCTTGACAGACATATACATGGAAGGATAATTCCAGCTTGGATTAGGCTTTGCCAGTCAACCTGTGGACCTCTCACGGTTGTGTCTATGGTGCTGGTGGGCCCCTGTATTTCAGAAGAGATACTCCATGGAGTTCTTCTGTCCCACCTGGACTAGATAGCTGCCTAACTAGTTTCTCTTCCTTTTTCCTGTTCCCATAACAACAGCTGCTACATTACTTTCCCTGAAAAACAGCTCTGAGCATGTCACTTCTCTGTGGGAACTCCAGTGGTTCCCTAATTTACTTGATGTTAACAAGTTTTCAAAATCCAATACCCACTTACCTTTCCATCCTTATTTTCCATTCTTCTCCTTTATTCATTATCCTCTCTAGTCAACCTGACTTCCTAATTTATTCCTTGTAGAAATCTTTTAGAGGTCTTGCTTTTGTGCCTCTACTGATGCTCTTTGTTTCACACTCTTCCCCTATCTCCATATCACCTGTGCCTCGTTCCCCAGCTGGCCTGATCTCTTTTGAACACCCATAACTCTTTATATCTCTCTTTCTTGTGGCACTTATAATTTTCCACCTATGTTCTGGTGGTTATGAACATACCTTATGTCACCATTGCCTAGAAGGTTCTTAAGGGAGGATCTACTTATTATTCAACTTTGCATCCTCACAGTATCTTACTGAAGGGTGCATGCTGGACTGTCTTTAAAGCAGTATTTCTGATAATATCCAGTCACAATGTACCCTGGGAGACCTTTTGTTTACCTATTCCCAGACTGAATCAGATTTTTAAGTCAAAGACATCAAATAAAACATTTATTTTCTGATAGGCAGAGGAAGAGCAAAAGGTAGCAAGTGCTTCCTTGTGACTAGTAATGCTGATGTAATTGAAAAAGAAAAAATAAACATATACAAAGAAAAACTGATGAATGACTCCATTTTAAGCCTTCAGGAATTGGATGAAGCAGTATTTACAGAAAAGGTAAGTCATCTGTGTTACTCTTTCAGAATCTGACCATAAATAACAAAAGAGGATGCGAGCATGGTAGGTACCTTTTATCATATTGCTCAGAGGATTGTGTTAGAACAATAAGTTTATGCTTAATGTTTTGTCCTTAGTGCAGATCAAATCCATTGTTTTGAAGTCTCAATGATATTAAAATATATTTTACTAGTGTTAATACCTGACGTTGTGCTTTTAGAACTAAAAGGCAAACTGAGCTAGAATTGCTTTTAAATTGATAGCTCATCTTGAGGACTATATCCTAACCCTGTAAGACATAGCTCTTCTTAGTCTCTTCTTCAAACCTCTTTGTAACATCCAGAAAGTCTTCAGAGAAAAGTTAGTTCATATATATATATATTTTTGGTGTAAATACACACAGCAAAACATACACCAATTCAACAATTTCTACGAGTACAATTCAGTGACATTGATGGCATTCTTCAAGTTGTGCAACCATTCTTGCTATCCTTTTCCAAATTATTTTACCACCATTAACATAAACTCACTGCCCGCTACGCTTCTCATCTAACTTTTTGAGTTTCTGTTGTCCCTAGTTCATATTTTGATTGTTTTCCTAACCCAAATTCCAGGCCTAATTTTTAAATATATGAATTAAATTGTATTTGCATTTGAAGTGCTACAGGGATTAATATTCTCTATGGGTCGTCAGTAACCAGTGAAACAATCTAAGGGGGCGGGAGATACTCCATTCACAGTAACAATAATAACTGCCGCTCGCAAACACAACTCGGACTTTCCCAAGTCCTGCAAAACAGTTACATCAACACATGCAGGCCTCACAAAAATCCATGTGGTAGAGCCTCTTATTATTTCGTTTTATAGGGGGGAAACTGAAGCATAAAGAGATTAAGTGCCACTAGGTCACACAGCTAGTTAGTGGTGGAGCTCAGATTTGAACCCAGGCAGTCTGGTAGAGCCACTTAGCCTCCTCTGATAACCAGCAAGTGGGAGGCCTGTTACTGCTAGACTGGCAGTTCTGCCTCTCCATGTGGTCTTCACAAGGGGTGGTGGTCATTACCAGTTGGCAGGGATGAAAGTCCTGGCCTTCTCTGACACCACCTCAGCAGGAATGCTAGGGTACTTTGTTATAGCCTCGTGAGGTTAGAAGTCTAGGATCCTCAATATTGCTAGCATGAGTGGAGGTCAGGCCACAGTTGTTTTTTTAAAATATATTTGGCTGGAGTAGAGCAGTTATTGTCTAAAAGTTTTCTGTCTTGCTAGGCTACCCTTTCCTAATCCTTTGGCTAGAGAGAGGTGGCTTTTATTGGGGTTTTTTTGTCTGCAACCATTGGCATTTCTGGGTGGCTGGTTTCTTCAGCCCCAAGTCTGGGATATATGTGGCAAAAAGAAAACCCAGGGAACTCACCACTGTGTCCTTCCTCGGGTCCAGAGGCACTTAGTTGGTCTGCCTTCTCTTCACCCTGCAGAGTTTTCTTAAATTTGTTTATGTATAATGTCCAGGATTTTTAGTTGTATTTAGCCGAGGCCTAGATTTTGAAATTGAAGACCATCATACCATACATACATTTACCTTTATTGGAATTCAGCAGTACTCCTTGAGGTTGGAAGGGGAGAAAGAGAAAAGATTTTTGATGGTGGGGTTTTTCTTCCTGCTGTTCCCTTCAATGGGTATATGCCTAGAACTGGGTGTAATTATACCTGAAATGGTCAATGCATATTATATATCTGTATGTGAAGGATTTTTTAAAGTTTTGCCAACCACTGAAGTGAAAAGCATGGTTCACATGACTATTTTTATGGACATCTTTGGTGCTTTTATGGACATCTTTGATGAAGAAATTAGAAGTTTAATTGTGGACCACAGCTAAACATTGACTAATAAAGAATTAGGGAAACCAATAAAATTAACTGTGGGATTTTTAGAAACAAAGCCAGGTACTGTATGATCATGGAAGTATATAAATGATTTTATATATACATACATAATATATATATATATATCTACTATGTTATACTCAAATTAATTTGCAAGTTTTTTTTTTACATGTAGCTTCGCATTATACAGAATCAAGAAAAATTCATCAGAGATAATGAAGGAAAAGCAAAACCTGAAGCTGACAAGGAAAAGAAAAAACTGCTCTGTAGAAAGTGCAAAGCCTTTGCATGTTATACAGTCGATGTAAGAGTGATTGAGGTAAGCAGCCTTTTTACAAAGAGCACCTGGTCACTTCTTTAGCAGTGGTTAAAGCTTGCTATCAGTGAGGTGTTTATAGTAAGTATACTATTATTTCCATTTGAGTGTTACCGTGATCATGGTCCACATATATTACAAAAAGCTAAAGAGTGAAAAAACAAACCCTAAATGTGCAACAATAAAGAAATACCCAAACCCCAAACCCACTGCCGTCAAGTCAGTTCCAACTCATAGTGACCCTATAGGACAAAGTAGAATTGCCCCCTAGGGTTTCCAAGGCTATAAGTCTTTATGGAAGCAGACTGCCACATCTTTCTCCCATGGAGCAGCTGGTGGGTTCAAACCGCTGACTTTTTGGTTAGCAGCTGAGCGCTTTAACCACTGAGCCACCAAGGCTCCTTAATAAAGTTTTTTTTTTAAAAAATTGTTGCACATTAAGTACACAGTCACTTAATTATCATGCAACCATTCAAAATGATGGTTATGCTAAGTGCAATGTAGTATCCTGGGTTAGATCCTGGAACAGAAAAAGGACATTAGTGGATAAACTGGTAAAATCTGTGGCTTAGTCCAATGTACCAATGTTAATTTCTTAGTTTTGACAAAAATACTATTGTCATGTAAGATGTTAGCATAAGGGTGAAGGGAATAAAGGAACTCTTGGGACTGTCTTTGTACCTTAATTAATCTAAAATTATTCCAAAATAAAGTTTATTAAAAGAAACATCAATGATTGTGAAACTTATGTAGTATAATGAAAAAAAAAAACAACAACTTGCTTACAAACTGATGGTAAAGTGGACAAAGTAGCCAGGGTACAAAATTGCAAACACACTATGATTATAGCCACATGAAACAACAGCACCACTACCCTCACCAGCAACAACAATAAAAAAATCAAACAGAAAACCTACGTTTGAACAGAGAAAAGACTAGGGAACGTAGGGGCTCCGTGTTTTCCAGACTTTCCCTTTGGGATATGAATTGCTTTTATCATGAGAACAAAATACTTCCTTATTTTTAAAATATGACATCTTCAGGTTAGCCTTCTGTATATGTTTTTTTCTTTTTCTTTTTGTTAAAAGTGTTAGAGAAGTTCTTGAAAAAAGTTCCCAGAGACAAAAGCTCTGTGTTACTCTGTTGATGCTAATGTCGGGGAGAGTGGAATGGCTGGGCTGGTTCAGGTGAATTTGTGTTCTGTTTGGTTCTTCAGAAAGCTGAAATTGCTAATCAGTCCAACTGTTTGGACAAGAAGCATATTGGGGATGATCTGGCAGGTCCTCTTAACTTTCTGAGTCTGCCTCTTTAGCTGTAAATGATCCTTTCGGCTCTAATTCTGTGATTGAAAATAACCCTTCTAGATAGTACATTTTCCTGAGGACTGGTATGTTGGATCTACATTTGTTTCTGTGCAGTTTGGCCTTTTTTTCAGGTTTATTCTAAAATTGACTATAGGGGGCCTCTGGACCTTTTAGTCCCTGATCATCTTCAGATCCACACTGACCCTTTGTTGTTCTTCTCTGTACCCTTTGAACTGTGCATAAAAGGGCTACTGGTGAACTCAGATCTTCAACAAATACCCCTTCTGCTCATGAATTAATGAACAGTATCTACCTTATGAAGCTGTTGTTGTTAGGTGCCATGTAGTTGGTCCCTACTCATAGCGACCCTGCATACAACAGAATGAAATACTGCCTGATCCTGCGCCATCCTCACAATTGTTACACTTGAGCCCATTGCTGCAGCTGCTGTGTCAATCCATCTCATTGAGGGTCTTTCTGTTTTTTGTTGACCCTCTACTTTACCAAGCATGATGTCTTTCTCCAGGGACTGGTGCCTCCTGATAACATGTCCAAAGTATATGAGACGAAGTCTCACCATCCTTGCCTCAAAGGAGCATTCTGGCTGTACTTCTCCCAAGACAGATTTGTTCATCTGGCAGTCCATGGTATATTCAATATTCACACCACCACGATTATGAAGCTAGGTTACCTAAAAACCTCTGAATCTTGTTCATGAGGTGTATGATTTCACCTTACTTGTACCCCTGCTCCCACCCCATCTACATAAGTGGGAGTCAGGCTGCATAGATTCTAGTCTCTGACTAGTCATCAGGAAAATCCAGATTTGCTTCTTACCCTATTTGTAAAATAAGTGAAATTGTACCCGCTCTTCACCTCAAATGATGATGATGATTTTTTTTAAAATCACAATTGTGTACTGGTTCTAATGTTTTCTTGTGTGTGTTTTTCTATCCCTTTGTCTACAGGAAAGCCAATTCGCTGTGGTTGGAGATGCTTTTAGGGAGTGCTTTGTGAGTAAGCCACATCCCGAACCAAAGAGCTATGGGAGTTTTGAGAAGAGAGCAAAGATATACTGTGCCCGCCAGGACTGCAGCCACGACTGGGGAATCTATGTGAAGTACAAGACATTTGAGATTCCAGTTATAAAAATTGAAAGCTTTGTGGTGGAGGATGTTGCCACTGGAACTCAGACACTGTACGCAAAGTGGAAGGACTTTCATTGTGAGAAGATACCATTTGATGCTGCAGAGATGGCCAAATAACTTCAGGGCCTCAATCTTCACCTACAGGGAATGGGTAACTTTGAGTGAAGAAATTAGCCCCAGTAGGTGTAATCATGAATCCGTTGAACCAGTGTGAAGATATTTTACGTAAGGCTTGTACTACTGACCACTTTGAATACTTACCACTTTGCTTCCTGTGTATAGTTTTCAACAGTTTGCAATATATCATATATGTAAACCATAAGGAATAAACCACAGCACTGAACATTTTGTAGGCTGTTAAAAGAGCTCATAGTACCTGGGAAAAATTAAAAAGCCTTAACTTCTGTTTCTATCCTTCCCTTTAGAGCCAACTGCCAGTGTACACACAATAGCCAATCAATATACATTGGGAGAAGTGAATGAATGAAATGAATGTTGTAAGGTTGTCAGCACCTCCCTTTCTTTCCTCAACCTTCTATAAACTGACTTTTGCTCTTATCAATCTACTGAAATTGTTCTTAATAGGTCACCAGTGACTCTGGTTGCTAAATCCACTGGGACTCCTCAGTACTTCTTAGTACTTGACTTCTTTGCTGCTTTTGGCCCAGTTGAGCACTTCTTTCTTGAAACCCTCCTTTGTTTTCCAGACCTCTGAGTCTACTGGCTGTACCCCAGTCTTTTTGTTTGGTGAGCCCTAGCGGTGCAGTGGTTAAGAGCTCGGCTGTTGACCAAAAACTTGGCAGTTCGAATCCATCAGCCACTCCTTGGAAACCCCATGGGGCAGTTCTACTCTGTCCTATAGGGTCGCTGTGAGTCAGAATTGACTGGATGGCGACAGGTTTAAGTGATGATAATTCCAAGGATAATTCCACACACACACAATATATATATATATCCACACACACACCTCTATGTATATATAATAGTTAAAACATATGCTCATGTAGCCTAGTAATCTTAAAACTCGATAGTGGACAGCTGTTAGGGATGGGGACATGTAGATGATTTAATAATTTCTGAGAAGTTAATTTCTTTTAGTTCACTATACATCTTCCCCTATTAATTTTCTTAACATTTGTCATTGTTCCCTTTGAATGATCATCTCAAGCCATTTTCCAATAATGGTTGATGTTCTTCAATGCCTGGTCTGTTCTCAGATCCCTTGGGTGATACTGATGAGGCAGTCTAATTTGGCTATCCTTTCTATTTAAAAAATTAGAATACATGTCCAAATGGTATTTCTGTATCATTTAGCAAGATTTGCTGATGCATCAGACAGCTTAGTTTTAGATTTTTCTAGACCTAGAGACAACTGCCTGAGTTTTGCTGTTTCCATTCCGGCTAGGGTATTTTGCGTTCAGTTCAGGGTACACTGTATTGTAATTTAAGCACCTTCCTACAATAGATTCAGATTAGTTGTTTGTAATTCACCAGGACCATCAGTGGCTTAAACAAACCTCCAAATATCTTAAAATGTTAACAGTCCAATGATGGGGGAAGAGTTGCTTCTGGTTCCATTTAGTTTTGTGGAAAGACCAATTTGAAGAAACCTGCTTAACTTTACTTAGCGCTTATGATGACATAAGCCATTTAAGTAGCACCTATTTACATCTGAAGGCTATAAATAGTTTGGGAAGGTCTTTTCCTCTAAGAGAATCCAGTTTCCAAAAACAACCCAAGGAGCAGCAGCCAACCAGACTACCATCATTCCTGGAGATCACGTTCATCATCCATTTGATCTGACGAGCAGCAGTGCTGGAAGGAAGCCAGAGAAACTGGCAAGTTATATAACTTCTCCTTGGCTTAGCTTGTTTTTCATCTGTAAAATAAGGACAATACCTAACTGTAATGGTTTGTGGAGGGTTGAATGAAATAATGTATAAAAAGTACATTTAATGTATAGTGGTTACTGTTAGTAGTATTCGTAGTTGTTAGGTGCCGTCAAGTTGGTTCTGACTCATAGCGACCTTTTGTACATCAGAACAAAACACTGCCCCATCCTACGCCATCCTCACAATTGTTGCTATGTTCGAGCCCACTGTTGCAGCCACTGTGTTAATCTATCTCGATGAGGGTCTCCATCTATTTTGCTGACCTTCTATTTTACCAAGCATTATGTCCTTCTCTGGGGACTGGTCCCTCCTGATAACATGTCCAAAGTATGTAAGATAAAGTGTTGCCATTCTGGAGCCATAAAGGAGCATGCTGGCTGTACTTCTTCCAAGACGGATTTGTTCGTTCTTCTGGCAGTCCCTGGTGTATTCAATATTCTTCACCAACACCATAATTCAAAGGCATCAATCCTTCTTTGGTCTTTCTTATTCATTGTCCAGCTTTTGCAAGCATATGAGGCGACTGAAAACATCATGGCTTGGGTCAGGCGCACCTTAGTCCTCAAAGTGACACCTTTGCTTTTTAACACTTGGAAGAGGTCTTTTGCGGCAGATTTGCCCAATGCAATACGTCATTTGATTTCTTGACTGCTGCTTCCATGCGTGTTGACTGTGAATCCAATAAGTCACAATAAAAAAGGGCTATTTAAGCTAACTCGTTGAGAGCTGTTTTTTTTCATTTTCCATTTATATTTTATTACAGAATCTCTTTATATGATTGCCTTTTTTGATGTTGTTTTAAGAACAGTGTTGTTGTTGGTTGCCATTGAATTGATTGCAACTCATGGCGACACCACGTGTGCAGAGTAGAACTGTTCCATAGGGTTTTCAAGGCTGTGATCTTTTGTAAGTAATCTTCAGGCTTGTCTTCCAAGGTGCCTCTGTGTGGGTTTGAACCGCCAACCTTTCAGCTAGTAGTCGAATGCTTGTGCCATCCAAGGACTCAAGAACTCCAGTAGGACATATAAAACACCTGATGATCTATTTGAGAAATGTTCTTTTATTTTTTTTTTGTTGTGCTTTAAGTGAAAATTTACAATTCAAGTTAGTCTCTCATACAAAAATTTATACATACATTGTTATGTGACCCTAGATGGTCTCCCTATACTGTGGCAGCACACTCTTCCTTTCCTCCCCGGATTTCCCTCGTCCATTCAACCAGCTCCTGCCTTCTCATCTCGCCTCCGGACAGGAGCTGCCCATTTAGTCTCATGTATCTACTTGAGCTAAGAAGCACACTCTTCACGAGCATCATTTTATGTCCCATAGTCCAGTCTAATCTTTGTCTGAAGAGTTGGCCTCAGGAATGGTTCTAGTTTTGGGCTAACAGAGTCTGGGGGCCATGTTTTCTGGGGTCCCTCCAGTCTCAGTCAAACTATTAAGTCTGGTCTTTTTACCAGAATTTGAGTTCTGCACCCCACTCTTCTCCTGCTCTGTCATAGAAATGTTCTTTTAAGGATCTAAATGGTTCAGTTTGGATGACAACAAACAGTCCTCTCTTCAGCCAACAGAGAGGAAGCAGAATAAAGCTGAAGCAAGAAGAACTTAGAATTTCCATGCTTGACTTTTAGCCATTGTTGGGCACAGAGCCTGGAACAGAGTAGGCACGTGGTTAATATTCAGTGAATAAAAGAAACTGGTAGGTAGGGTTTTAAGAAGCACAAACTCAATTGATGCTCGAATGCTGGTCATTGGACTTCTAGATCAAAGGCTGCATATCGAAACCATCTGGGGAGTCTTTTTCATGGGCACATGCTCAGCCCCCATTAGAACATCCCAGCATGGTGTGCAGCCATGTGTGTTTTTTCAAGTCCTCAGGCAGTTCAGATACTACCCCAGTTATACAACCACAAAAAAACAAACCCGTTGCTGTCGAGTTGATTCTGACTCATAGTGACCCTATAGGACAGAGTAGAACTGCCCCATAGGGTATCCAAGCAGCACCTGGTGGATCCAAACTGCCAACCCTTTGGTGAGCGGCCGTAGCTCTTAACCACTACACCACCAGGGTTTCCTATACAACCACAGGACCTTGTTATTTATCTCTATGGTCCTTGCCAGTGCTGACATTGTGATGCTTTTTTTTTTTTTTTGTCTTTTTTATTGTACAGAGCAAACTAGTTTCTCATTAAACAATTAATATAATGAATTAATTAATTTATTATAAATATAAATTATAACAATTAATATAACAAATTAATACAATTAATATAATATTGTTTTGTGACATTGGTTGCCAACCCCACAGCATGTCAACACTCTCCCCTTCTCAACTTGGGTTCCTGATTACGAGCTTTCCTGTCCCCTCCTGTCTTGATATTGTGGTGTTTTCACCTCGACATGAAAAACCGCCTTCAATCAAATGCCTGATTGTGTAACAAGGACAGGTAACTCTGATTCCCATCCTTAAAACGGATTTATTGTTTTCTGAATGATATTAATTAAAACCCAAACCATTAGGTCAGCATTTCCTCAAGTGTGTCCTGTGGAACATGGGTGTTGTGAGATGCTCTGAAGAAAGCGTACTGTAGTCAGATAGGTTTGGGAAGTACACATCTGCACTGTGTAAGTACTTTGATTAAAAAATCCATCAAACCTGGAGCCCTTTTAGTCATGAAGTGTTGTTAACCTTCTGTAGAAGTGTGGTAGCAGGTATCCAGCATGGATACTGACTAGACTACCAGAACCAAATTGGGGCATTAACTTTAGGGTCATGCCACTAACTGTTTCATTATACTATATAATAAAACTACTACTTTCACTCAACAAGTCTTTATTTACTATGTAGGCCTTGTTCTTAGGAGTATAAAATTTTATAACTTAATAAAAATATTGGCTATAATTATATACTCTTTGTTCATGATAATTAGGCTGTCTGGATGAACAATAACACCAAAAAAATACTTGGGTATTAAATTCTATTTGTGGTTATGGCACTTAATAATTTCCCAAGAAGGCAGCCAGTGGAACCTTAGGCCCCTACATAGTCCTGTGGAACACTGCACTGTCCTAATATAATTCTGAAAGGGAAGCTGTGCCAAAAATAAGGTTTTTCATTTAGGTGAATAGGAAACTCCTAATATTTTTTACTCTAGGAAGACAAATCTCTTTAAGACCACAAATTTTTAACTGTTACTCCAGACCTGCTGGTGGCCATATCCCCTGGCACATGGAGTGGCCTAGGAGAATGGAACCAGTTAATCCTCCCTCTTCTCCTTCCCCTCCGTCCTTCCTTCTTTTGCTTAAGTCAGTTTGAGTTGTGTTCTAACACCATAACTAAGAGTCATGACTAATAGACCCTTCCTCTTGATGACTCTCCATGCCCCACAAAGATGTGTGCATACACACCTATGTGAAGGCTGTCCCACAGCCAGAGATGCATGTACTTATTGCTACATTAAATGAGTTTGTCAGTTACTCATTGTGGATGTGAGGAATGCCTGTTTCCCTAGGAGGGATCAGGCAGTAATGGATTTAGAAAACTGTGAGAACTGAGGAGACAGGAATCCCACATGGAGGAAGGATGGATTGGGAACAGCAAAAGCAGTGTATTCTCAATTTGGAGAGTACAAGGAATGGCGCCTTCTTGAGGGACCAGGTAAAAGGAGTTTGTTTGTTCAGCCATGTTGCAGACAAGGATGTGACATTGGCAAGACATTTGATTAATGAAAAGGATACAGGGCTGGATGCATGTGTGTGTGTGGTGGGGGGCATAAAAGAGGGTGAGTCCAGAAGTGAAGAGACCCCACTTCAGAGGCCACTGCCATAAGAATCCACTTCCCCATAGCCACTGAATGTGGGGAGCTAGGCAGCTCCTCAGATGATCAGTAGTGGAGAGCTAAGGGGTTGATGGTCTGTTTTCTCAGCTTTCCTTAGTGTTTTTATACTAAGACTGACCCTTAGGACTTACTCTAATTTGAAGGCCACAGGCTTTTTTTGTATAACTGAGTTCTGTTTGCAATTTTATTTACAATGCTAGTTAGATCCCCAAGACCTCAGAAGCAGGGATGCTAAATAACCTGTTCTGATCCCTCATCTGTCAAGAGGAAGAGGCAGGATTAGATTCCAGGTGTTTAGTGACCAGGCCATATCCCCTGAGTACTAAAGTTGAGATTAAGAATTCATTACACCTAGGCTAGAAGACAAAGGACCATAGACTCTGGGGACATCTATGTCAACTGGCACAACATAGCTCATAAAGACACTGTTCTGCATCCTACTTTGGTGAGTAGCATCTGGGGTCTTAAAAGCTTGAGTGGCCATCTAAGATACAACTATTGGTCTCTTCCTATCCAGAGCAAAGGAGAGTGAAGAAAACCAAAGACTCAAGGGAGCAATTTGTCCAAAGGGCTAATGGACCACATGAACCACAGCCTACATGACCCCAACACCAGAAGAACTAGATGGTGCCAGGCCACTATTACCAACTGCTCTGACTGGGATCACAACAGAGGGTCCTGGACAGAGTGGGAGAAAATTATAGAACAAAAAATCAAATTCACAAAAAGACCAGACTTACAGGTCTGATAGAAACTGGAAGAACCCCAGAGACTACGGCCCTAAGACACCCTTCTGACCTGGAACTGAAGCCACTTCCAGAGACCACCTCCCAGCCAAGCAATAGACAAACCTGTAAGATAACACTTGAGAGGAACGTACTTCTTAGAACAATCAATTATATGAGATCAAAAGGGTAATATTTGCCCAAAAGCAAAGATAAGAAGGCAGGAAGGGGTAGAAAATCAGGACGACAGGAAACGGGGAACCCAAGGCGGAAATGGGGAGAGTGCTGACATATTGTTATGTTGTTAGGAATGAAAACAAGGTCATGAAACACTTTATGTACAAACTGTCGAATGGGAAACTAATTTGCTCTGTAAACTTTCACTTAATGAATAAAATAAAAAAGAAGAATTCATTACAAGGAAATTCACTTGTAAGCTACAAGATGCCCAGAAACGACCACAGTGATGAAAATGAGTGGATAAATTTTAGGAAGGAAAATTTTAAATGTTATGATCTATTTACCATTATGGCTACTGCTACTAGGATACTACTCCTTCCTGTCTGCTCCCCAAACAGGGTAGAGAACATATTGGTTCCTCAACATTTCCATTTCACCTGCCCAGTACTGATGTAGTTGCAAAAACAAGAGAACCTCAAGGTCATCCAGGCTTTAGGATGCTATGGTCTGAGACTTACTCTGTTCTGTTGTTAGTTGCTGTCGAGTCAGTTCTGACTCATAGCAACCTTATGTATGACAGAATGCAATGTTGCCTGGTCCTGCACAATCCTCCTAATTGTTGCTGTATTTGAACCCATTGTTGCAGCCATTGTGTCAATTCATCTCACTGAGGGTCTCTCTTTTTTGTTGACCCTCTACTTTACCAAGTATGATGTCTTTCTCCAGCAATTTGTCCCTCCTGATGATGTGTCCAAAGTAAGCTCTAAATATCCCAAAAGTATAGCCACACACACAGCAGAAGTCAATTCCAAAGCCAACAAGTTTTCCTTAAAAATAGATTTAATCTTATTCAAATTAGAAATGTTCTGTGTCTCCCTCCCAAACCACCTCCAAGCAAAGGTCTCCTCTTGACAAATGAAGAATCTTCTAAGGGAAGTTTTTGAAGATAGTAAATGAAAACTTCACATTTCTTTTTATGTTGATCTATCAAAAGGTACATGATCAAAAAATTTCAATGTTTGAGCTGTCCATGAGGTGTTCATATCATTCACTTAGAGGGAAAGTGGAGGAAGGTGGAAAATCACAATCACTACAACGATTTGAAGTGTGAAAAGGTTCTTACCTACCCATGTCAGTTAACACTGGTGTAATATGCAAACAAAAATGACCCTCCAGGCAAAGGTTTCACTGAGAAGAGGATAACAGAGAATAACAATAAAAAGGGTATAAAAATTCCTTCTGAGAAGACTGGTTTGCATTCAACCGGACACTAAAGGCCAAGAGTGAGAAATCAACATCCTGTGATCAGTATTTAAAGACAAGCTCAGTTCTCTGTTTCTGCCACTATGGACATTCCCACCACTCTAGCCCCCAAATTCTAGAAAAAGATAAAAAGATGAACAAAAATAGAGAACATAGAAACTTCAGATTTTGTGCCTGGAGGAATGGCAACAAAACCCCAGTGCTCACTCGCTCTGTCTGCAGGTCAGCACCCTCCTCGGAGGCCGGGAGGGGGCTTCTCCCCAAGGAGGTCAGCAGGCTGGGCCACTGCTGCCTCCCCGGTGCAGCACGGAATGCTGGTCTCTAGGAAACGAGGGCCTATTTGGCCATCTTGCGGATCATGTAGTTGAGGATGCCCCCATTGTGGAAATAAGTGAGCTCCACATCTGTGTCAAACCTCATGACAGCCTGGAAGGTCTTCCCGGTGTCTAGCTGTGATGACAAAGAAGCAGAGAAGAATCACTGAGGGAGGAGGTGAGAGCGCTGGCAGGAGAAGATTCTGCCCAGCCTGTCTACAGCCACTCCAAGTGAAGTCTGCACACTGACAGCTCCTGGGAACATGACTGTCTCTGGCCTAGCCCACACCCACTCAATCAGAATCTGCACGTTAACAAGATGCCCAGGAGATTTATGTGCATGTTAATGTTTGAGAAGCACTGCCAAGTATAAGTGATGGAGGGGTTTGTTGAGAACTGGCAAGAGCTTCTCAGGGCTGCAGCTACTAGTGATAATTGGCATGTTATTTTTTAAACCCTCTCTGGGGGGTTCCTGTGGACAGAAGTGTCTCAGGTCAGCAGAGGTTTCATTAATACTGTTTTTATGTTGCTCTATCAAAGGCAGATGATCAAAAAATTTCAGTGTTTATCCCAGGTATGCACCTTGGGACACAGACCTCAGCATGTGCTGCTGCCTTGGTGGCTAAATCAGCCCAGGGACACTGGTGTTGGTCAATTCATCCCTACCTTGCCTAGGAATCTGCATTTTCACCCTTGGGCTAATCAAAGCCTTGAGGGTAGGCTCAAGGATGGGGTGAGTGTCTCTGCAG
Source organism: Dugong dugon (assembly GCA_030035585.1). Lineage (NCBI taxonomy): Eukaryota > Metazoa > Chordata > Mammalia > Sirenia > Dugongidae > Dugong > Dugong dugon. Next base: position 36,312,951 of record CM057471.1, on the reverse strand, counting down.
CTCACATTTTTATAAAAAGAAAGTGGTTTTTAGGTAAAGTGAAAATGTCATATCTCTGAGCTTTGGTCACTATTCTCTGATCAGAGTAAGATTGGGAGAACAGGAGAAATGAGGCAGGTTGAGGTTTTGAGGTAAGAATGAAACTGATGATAAGTCTGTGAACAAACAGAGAAATAAGTCAATAGTTATCATCCTCACTACCATGTTGTGAAGGCAGAAAAAAAGGTGTTAGTGGAACTCCTAAGTCTTATGCAGTCCTAGTGAGTGATTTCTTTTTTTCTTTTTTTAACTTTCCAAATTCCACTGATTTCCTTCTAACAAGATTGATTACAAACACAGGGACCATTTTAGCTGGGCCTGGCCAAGGAGAGGTCTGCTTACCTTGACCTGGACTTTCATTCGTGGTTTAAGGTTTTCTGGGATGATGATAGTGTATCGCTCCAGCCCCGTGAGTCCCAGAGTATTTGCATTCTCCCCTGGCAGGTATTCGAGGGGGATCACCCCCATTCCGACCAGGTTACTGCGGTGAATGCGTTCGTAACTCTCGGCCAGGACGGCTTTGATTCCCTGATGGAACAAGAGTAGTTGGACACAGTTCCAATCTTCTCTTTACATATACAGAAACACTTCTTAAGTCAAAACTATTCTCACACCTAAATTCTTTGTAAGTACTAATTAATCTTTACATAAAATATGTATCATCCTCTAGTAATAATAATAAAATAGCTAGTTTTCATTGATTATGTTCAATGTACAGGTAGTATCTAAGCACTTAAATGAGTTATCTCATTCCATTCTCCATCAGTCCTAGGAGGCAGATGCTATTATTGTCCCCCCTTTACCCAGGTAGCCAGCTCTGGTATTTGAACCCATAAAGTCTGACTATGTACTATGTACCAAGGCATTGGCGGTTTAGTGGTAGAATTCTTGCCCCCCATGCAGGAGACCTGGGTTTGATTCTAGACCAATGCACCTCATGCACAGCCACCACTCATGTCAGCGGTGGCTTGTGTGTTGCTATGATGCTGAAAAGGTTTCAGCAGAGCTTTCAGACTAAAATGTGGATAAGAAGTAGACTAAGAAGAAAGGCCTGGTGATCTACTTCTGAAAAATAAGCCATTGAAAACTTTATGGCCCACAGTTCTATTCTGACACACATGGAGTCACCATGAGTTAGAATCAGCGACCCTATAGGACACAGTAGAACTACCCCATAGGGTTTCCAAGGCTGTAGTCTTTGCAGAAGCAGACTGCCACATCTTTCTCTTGTGGATCAGTTGGTAGGTTCAAACCTCCAACCTTTCGGTTAGCAGCTGAGTACTTAACCACTGCACCACCCAGGGCTCCACAGTAGCAGTACCAAACCAAACCTGTTGCTGTCAAGTCGATTCTGACTCATAGTGACCCTACAGAACAGAGCAGAACTGCCCTATACGGTTTCTAAGGAGCGGCTGGTAGATTTGAACTGCCGACCATTTGGTTAGAAGCTGAGCTCTTAACCACTGCGCCACCAGGACTCTACCTCACAGTTTACCTGGGACAATGGCCTTAAATAAATTTTGGGTCCTCAACCTTTGAGAACGTAATGAAAACCATGGACATTTTCCCCATAAAAAAAGGGCAAAAATGCACACCTCTGACCATAGATTCAAAAAGTTCACAGACCCTTCCCCAAAGCCCTTCTCCAGGCCCCAGGATAAGAATGTCTGATCTAAGGGAAGCAGTTCAACTCTAGATTACCCTTCACTGAGGGAAGTAAATCCAGACCTACCAAGAAGACAGAGATAAATAAACATTACATGCTTTTCTGAGCTTTCTCTTCCATGACATCTTCTTGGAAAGTAAAGCAATAGATGGATTTGTTTCTGGGAACCCTCCCAGCTTCCCTTCCTGTTCAGAGGGGCAGCCTTCTAGGATCTTTCTACTTCATACTCACCAAAAGGAAAGGGCCCTTGGCTGCCCAGTCTCGGGAGCTTCCAGAGCCGTACTCTTTGCCAGCCAGAACAATCAGGGGAAGGCCGGCCTGCTGGTATCGCTCAGCAGCATCGAACACATCAAGCTGAGGAAGAGAACATGAAGGTTTTATAGACATGGTAGAGACACAGAATGTAGACCTAGTGAGACCTAGTGGGAAGTGCAGAGTCAGAAGGGTCTGCAGATGGCCAAGTCAACATGAGGCCAACAGAAAACTCAACCAGCAGTTCTCTGGTCTACAAACCCCCAATTATCTCAATCTATTTACTTCTACAAAACTGAATTTTCTCTGGACTGAAACATCTCATTATTTTCCTGGTATTATAAAAACATTCAAATCCTAGGGCATTAGGGGTATAAGGGAAACTAGATTTGAATTTTTTTTCCTTTCTATTGATAAAATTATTCTAAAACTTAAAAACTTTTTTTTTTTTTTTTTAGTCACCCTTCTACATGGAGGTCAAGGGCAGACACAATAGAAACGCATTGAAACATAAATCAATAAAGGACAAGAAAAGATTAACTACTATTTTAACATATGAGAAACATCTTACATAAGATTCGTTTCTTTCTCATAGAAACACTGAATATTCTGCTGAGCTGAGACTTCAGAAAAACACCTGATATCATCACTGGTGATTGAGTAACGAAACAATTACTTTTCCTGACTACATTAAGTCAGAAAATAAAATCCCTCAAAAGAGACAGAGATTTTCATTTAAAAGGAGCTCAAAAAAGGTATTTAATCATACTCTTAAGTAGGTTTTCACAAATTAGTATTTTGCTAGCCTGATGGGGCCTTGGCTAACTTCACCTGGCATTACTTAAACCCGGGTAGGTATTCTGTATGTTTTCAGTTGGAAGAACCCATGAATATAGAAATTGTTACAGAAACAGTAAAAGCCTTCTTCTGCCCAACCAAATTGTCAGATCCTTTTAAGAATCGGAAAGAAATAACCTACCTGATATTTTCAGACATGTCTATTACTTGCTTGGATATTAACAATGTGGGACTGTGTGTTTTAAAAGCGCTGACAATCCCATGGCAAAGCGGGTCATGTTACCCAAGATCAGAGGGACTAAGCAGGTCTGGAATTCTGACCTCCTGACTTCTCTATTACATGAGCAACACTGAGGGTACTAAATGCCTTACAAAGCAACAAGCTCCCTGTACTCTACACAAGAGAGCAAAAAATTTAGCTGTTTCTTCTGCTATTTTGCCTCTATATCTAGGTGTTATGCTTATACTGTTAGTTCTTAATTTCTCTATTTTTTGTTATCAATTTCCTACTACAACAAGGATTTAGTTTTCTTAATTTCTCCCATCCCCCGCCCCCAAGCACAGAGACTTCCCCCTTCCTCAATATGACATAATATAATTATGTCATACTTTTTGGTAAGTCAATATTTGGTATTTACATTTTTATGATTATGTAAATACTGTTTACAGCTGAGCCATTTAATATACTACGATTTCCTTCCTTGCCACTAAAAAAAAAATGGAATTTTTAAAAAAAAAATTAAAAAAAAAAAAAAATTAACAATTCTCATTTTTTTTTTGTATGTGCTCACCTGTTTCTATGTCTTTATCCATTCACTAATCCCCAAATGCTCTACCTAAAGTACAAAGCTTCTCTAAAGACATTCAAATTTACCAGGTAATCTATTATTTTAAAATGCTTTTCAAAGAGCTATAGCTCCTAGAGCCCTTGGTCCTGTTCCAATTTTGACTGACTGCTCTCTAGACAGTGCAGTGCTGTTACAGAAGACTCTTCCTTCACCAACATCCTGGGGATTCCCTTCATTTCTGTTTCCTGGATCCCAAGTCTTCCCCTTTTTTGGTTTACTCCCTCATTTTGGTGAAACACATTCACCAAGTAGCTTTCTGAGGGAGGGACTAAGGGATATTTTCTAAACTTTTGAACATCTGAGTGTGTCGTTACTTTCACTTGACTGGTAGTACAATGGGCATAAAATTCTAGGCTACAAATCATTTTCCTCAGTCTAAGCTTCCGGTATTGCTGTTGAGAAGTCTGGTGCACTTCTGATCCCCACTCATTGCACGTAGGCTGCTTCCCTCAATCCTCAGAGAGTTCTAGATCTCTTTATCCCTGTTGTTCTTAATTTCATCATGATGTGGCTAAGAGTGGGTCCTTTTATTCATTTGGCTGGGCATTTGGTTGGCCTTTTCAATCTGGAGTCCTGGATGCTTCAGTTTGGGGAATTTTTCTTATATTATTTCTTGATAATTTCCTCTCCTCCATTTTCTCTGTTCTCTTTTTAATACCTCTATTTAGTCAGATGTTGGGCCTCCTGAGTGCAGTTTAGTCCTTACTCTTCTTATATTTTCTCTCTAATTTTCCATTTCTTTGCCTTTTTGTTGGACATTCTGGAAGACTTTCCCAACTAATCAACTTTTTTTGGATTTTTTTGGCTACTTTTTTTCCTTTTAACTTAAACAGTTCTTTCTTATCCTCTATTATGTTATAGGAACAGAAAATCATCTCTTATCTTTCTGAGGAGAATAATAATTTTTTTTTTTTTGCATTATCTCTGTCTTCTTTTTTTTTCCCTACCCTGTTCTTTGACTAGGCTTGTCTTTCAAGTTCAAGATCTGGCTCAAAGTTCTGTTCATCCCTAACTCTGTCTTCTTATTTGAGGCAATAAACATCTGGTTAGAAGTTCTCTGTCATGGCAGGGCTTGTAAACATGTGAGGTTAACTGATCAATGATTATCTATGAAGAAACAGTTTGCTTTGCAAAAAAGTAATCCCAGTTATGAGTGAGGCAGTATGTGTGGTGGTAAACAGCATGGACTTTGAAGCCAGATTCCTTGAGTTCTACTCAAAGCTTCTCCACTGTGTGATTTTAAGGAGCTGTGCTTCAGGTTCTAAATTTAAACCATAGATAATTTTGAAACCTACATCAAAGTGTTGTTATAAGGACTAAAGTTAATGTATGCAGAGAGCTTAGAATAGTACCTGAAATGCAGTAAATTCTACATAAATATTAGCTAGTATTATTTTTAAATAAGTTGGAGGGGCTATTTTTCAGGTAGGGGTTTAAGAGTTTTCAAGCAGTTTTGCAGCATTCACCAGGAAAAGAACTGACACTGAAAACCTACTATACGTACCAGGCACTGTGCTAGGTGTTTTACCTGTCATTCCATTTAATTTTAAGCCTCAGAGTCTTAAGAGGTTGGTATTATTTCTATTTCACAGGGAAGAAAAATGAGGTTTGGAGGGAAATAACTTGCTGAAGATTCCTCAGCTGGTATGAGGTGGAGCTAGGATTTGAACCCAGGTTTGTCTGACTCAAAGTACAGGCTTTCCTCACCTCTCACATATCTCAATCTACAAACAAATATTCCAGCTGTAACATTCCAGCTCCAGCTGACTCTAGTTGTCAGGCAAGGGCCTCTACACAACCTCTTTTTCTAGTGGATACAGTGAACTAAATTAAATGTTAACAAAGCCATACAACAGCATTTCTTTCCGTTTCAACTGTACTTCAGGTGAAGATTTATGGAACAAATTAGTTTCTAATTAAACAATACACAGATTGCTTTGTGACACTGGTTGCCAACCCTGTGATGTGTCAACACTCTCTCCTTCTCTACCCTGGGTTCCCTGTTTCCATTCGTCCAGTTTTCCTGTCCTTTCCTGCCTTCTCGTCTTTGCTTTTGGGCTGGTGTGCCCATTTAGTCTCGTATACATGATTGAACTATGAAGTACGTTCCTCACGTGTGTTACTGTTTGCCCTATAGGTATTTCTAATCTTTGGCTGAAGGTGAACCTCGGGAGTGACTTAAAAGGGTGCTGAGTTAAAAGGGTGTCTGGGGGCCATATTCTTGGGGTTTCTCTAGGCAGTCTCAGGCCAGTAAGTCTGGTCCTTTTTTTCTTGTGAATTTGAATTTTGTTCTACATTTTTCTCCTGTTCTGTCGAGGACCCTCTAATGTGATTCCTGTCAGAGCAGTTGGTGGTGGTAGCTGGGCACCATCTAGTTGTTCTGGGCTCAGTCTGGCAGAGGTTGTGGTAGTTGTGGTCCATTAGTCCTTTAGAGTAATCTTTCCCTTGTGTCTTTGGTTTTCTTCATTCTCCTTTTGTACAGCCGGGATGGGAACCAGTAGATGTATCTTAGATGGCTGCTCGCAGGCTTTTAAGACCCCAGATGCTACTCACCACAGTTGGATGTAGAACATTTTCTTTATAAACTATGTTATGCCAGTTGAGCTAGATGTCCCCCGAAACCATGGTCCCCAGCCTTCAACCCAGTAGCTCGGTCCCTCAGGAAGTCCTGGATGTGTCACGGAGTTTGGGTGTGTCTGTGCAACTTCTATAACTTTGCCCTGGTCAAGTTGTGATGACTTCTCATGATAGCATTTCTTGATAAATATCTTCTACTTTTTAGCCTGGATCATCTTTCCTAAATACTTTGAACTGATGAAATTTTACTCAGAGGCTTTTTAAGCACAACTCCCAGGAAGCTAGATTTAGTTAAACTATGATGCAGGAAGAGGAGATTTTGTAGGTTACAGAGCATCTCCATCAGTGATAAATCCTACACATATGGACACTTGGTAAGAGGGACTATGGGAAGCTAAAGGTAGGATAGGGCTGTGTATAAAAATTAAGGCCAAAAGAAAAAAGGAAAATAACCATGTAAATATCCAACCACTGCGACAAATGCTGGTTTCTGGAAGCAGCAAAGAGACAATACTCACAATTTCTCCAGAAGGTAGATGTATAGTCTGTGGTGCCTGCTTGTTCAAAAATTTGTTTAACAAGCGAATGTTGGCAAATGTCCCCCGCACCATGATGGCATCGTTACCTCGGCGGGAGCCATAGGAGTTGAACTCTCGTGGAGTCAGGCTTATAAGGCAAAGGAGGAGCTAGTTTAGTGAACTGAGAAAAGATTAAACTTAGCTTATACCAAGAAAAGAAAAAAATTCATCAACCTAGCTATTTCTCTAAAACTGTTAAGGCAGAAAAGCTGTTCTCATTGCTTCAACTGAGGGAGTGTAAGAGGTGACACGTAGGGTGGTGAAAGGCAGAAACCAACACTCTCCCAGGGTCAACTTAAGCTCTTACAAATATGGGTAGAAAAATCAGGAGAATTCTAATATGAGTATTTATTTTTTCAGCAAGGTAGCCTTTATATGAAGGTAGCCTTGTAAACCTTCATATAAAATAAAAATCAAAAATAAATGAAAACTAAGTGAGAAAATGGAAGTAAAGAGAAGAATCAGGGAAGACAGGCCAGATGCAGTTAAGAGTGTGGGAACAAAGTATGCTCCATAAACTAACCAGAGATAGGTTCAAATTTGTCCCCAAGTTATCAGGAACTCAATGCAGAGAGAAGACACTCGAGTGGCAACATCACTGACCATTTCCATAAGATAAAGAACAAAGATTGCCACAGAAGCAGCAGGGCTATTCTTTGTCTGAAGCCACAGAGAAACCCTGCCTGTGGGTCCCAGTGAAAGGAAACAGTGTGATGTCAGGAAAAATACCCCACAATTAACAAAGTGACCAGTTCACTGGGCTGTTGCTTAGAATGTTGGGGGTGAGGTGTGAGTGTTAATGTGATTTAATGGTTGGATCCAATTTGAGGATTGAGAGAGTCTATGAATGGGCTTCAGGAGCCGGTGTGCACATCAACAAACCCTGAATTTGTATTTAAATGTCATGGGTATGTGCATTTTTCTGAGAAGGAGTTAAATTTACTTGCATGTAAGTCCCTAAAGAGTCCATGTCTTAAAAGAGATCAAGAATCACCAATCTAAAGTAGAGGTGTCTAGATTCAGTTCCTCAAATTTGTACTGGGATTGTCTGGAAGCTTATTACTTGGGCCCCAACCCTGAAGAAGTTGATTTAAGAGGTGAGTATAAGAACCAGGAATTTTTATCTCCCCAGATAATTCTTGTGTAAAGTCAGATTTGGGAACCACTGACCTTGATAAATATTGGTATATTAGATCACAGTAGATAATACTGGTATAATACCTATTAACATCGATATATGACCAAAGAATTGAGGAATGAAATGTATGAACTGAAAATTCTTGAAGCAGTCCTCTGTAAGCATTAGGTCTTTCAACCTGGACATGGTAATGAAGTTCAGGTTATATCCCTGTTGTGTATCTGAAATGTAACTAGGCTTAACACCACAGGTTAAGGGCAGAGCCTTGTACTTTAACAATTCGCCAAACTAGAGGCAGAGGTATCAGCTGAGTCCAATGAATACACTCACTCAAAAAGAAGGTTACCCTCCTCCTCCTCTTCCCTCTGCTGGGATGCCTGTTCTGATGGGTTCTCTCATGGAAGCTGCTAAGCAGATACAGAAAAAGCAGATGGTTTTCAAGCTCCAAGGTTCAGTGAAAACCAAGAGTCTGATTCCAAAGAGATGTACATGTGAAAAGAGAAATACTGGCCTCATTTACCCTTATTTTTGCCATTAGTCTTTGCCTCCCTCACTCACACTTACCTTCTGTTAGTTAAGTAGCGAGCAGCAGGGCTGTTTCTTGCAATATTTCCAGCCGGAGAGATGTGGTCAGTTGTTACTGAATCTCCCAAATTTAATAGCACGTAGGCATCCACTACAGATTTAGGAGACTGAAGATCCAAAGTCTAGAAAAGAATACAAGAAGTTAGTGTTTGCCCAGGTTTTCTCCAACAAGCCACCAGGTAAGCCTCAACAGTAGTAGGCCATGGACCTGAACCAGATGACAGTCCTGCATAAAAGCACAGAAAATTCTAGTTTTCTGGTTTTTATCAGGAATACTTAGAAAAGTAAGGAAAATTTACTTAAAATATTCATATCTCACCCATGAAGGAAAGGCAAACTATTGGCACTATCCCTGCAAAAGCAACAGGGATGCAGCTACAAATGAAATTGTCTCTTGTCACACTCACAGAACTTCTCAGATGCTGAGGACAACCGGAATCTTGGCTTTTATGCTCCCATCCCCTTCCACAGCGATCCAGCCAGGAAGCATGAACTCCCTGATCATCATTTTCAGGGAAGATTTTCCTTGTTTCTATGGGTCTAAGATTTGAATATTGCAGCCCCTCAGACTTACTGAATCTATGCCTGGTGGTACTTGATCAACAGAGTGTTTCTATACAGCCACAAAGAACCACTGGACAGAGAAATTTTCGGTCTATATCGCCAAATATCTCAGCTTCCTAAAATGCCCCCAGCATCATCTGCTTGGATTTGCAAGGGTTTTAAATGATGGGTAGTCAAAGCAAGGGCATAGCCAATAAGCTGGTTTTTATAAGGAAAGAAACCTTTTGAAGAACTCATTTTGTTTAAAAAAGAAAAAAGTCATACCAGGTTTTCAAAGAACGGTGGTGATTTAATGTATGTGGATTTGGGATTCCAGCAATACAGCTTATCTGATGAGACTGTTAAGGCATTCCAGCTTTCATTCACAGTCTTAAAAAAACCAAGAGGCAGATATAATCACATCCCATTCTAGGGAAAATTTAATATACAAACATAAAACATATATTCAAGTTGAGAGTACAATAAAAACCATTCTTATTCTAAAGGGTCAGACACAAGAGTTCCTTTATTCTAAGATAATGCCATGTAAATGACCTAAAAACTACTATAGCAGGCAGCCACTAAGATGGGCTCCAATGATCCTGCCTCCTGGTATTCCTACCCTTATGTGTTTCCTCCTGTCGAGTGTGGGCTGAACTTTGTGATTCATTTCTAAGATTAGGTTATAACCAGACTCAAGCTTCAGTCTCTTTCACCCTCCCTTGCTTGTTCTGATGGAAGCCAGCTACCATGTTGTGAGCTGTCCTGTAAAGAGTGAGGCTTCTAGCTAACAGCCAGTGAGAAACTGAGGCCCACAATCCAATCATCCTGCCAATAACTGAGCTTACAAGTGGTCCTGCCCCAGTTGAGCCTTCAGATGAGACTGCAGCCCTGGATGACACCTTGTTTGGAGCCTTGTGAAGGTAGACACACCCAGTTAAGCCACACCTGGTATCCCGACTCACAGAAACTGTGAGATAGTACATTAAGTTTTAGAGTAATTTGTTGCACAGTAATAGATGACTAATATGTACACATATATAACTTATGAGATTGTATCAAAGGGGAAATTACTTACTCTCTGAACATTTTGGGAAGTGGACTTTCAGGTCCCATGGACACTAAATAGCAAATCACAGCTGCTGTGCACTAAAAATGGCTTGAATTCTTCCTATAGGCCCATTAACTCAGCCTTTGGAGAAATGCATTTAGCTCATGCCTACCAAACTTCCTTATACCATTTCCCAATGAGTGGCCTGGGGGAGGGCGCGGAGTTGGACTATGATCCCTGTTTTTCCCTCTGCCTAGACACCTCTGCTCTCTCATTTTAAACCATCAGCCCCAGCCAGAGGCCCTTGGGTCAGCCCAACACAGAAAGCAGTGAAAGCACTAATATCCAAGACTCTCAGAAAATGACACTGAGTCCCATATATTTTCCTCCCTATCTGAAAAATGCACAGGAAGTTTTATTTATTTCAGCAGTTTGGAATTTCCTCCTGAGTGGCTTTTTTTTCCTTCATTTTTTAAATAGCATCCAAATAATGCATTCTGAGAGATGAATTCAGCCAACTGACTCAACCTCAGTGACACAACACAATGGCATCAGGGGCCCTCAACCTCAGTGAAACAGCACCCCAGCATGTCTCAACCAATTCTAAGAAAGGGGTGGAGTTATGGAGTGCTGGCCAGGAACTACACATAACTTGAGGCCTTTCTTTATGAGGCTTCCAAATCTGGGAAGATCTGGGGATTACGAGGCTTGTGAAAATGTAAGACCGGTAGAAAAATGACTGAGAACCACTTCCCTAGTTACCTGAAGAAATGAATGTTACTTTCTATTGTGTACCATAGCTTACATCCCATTAGCCTCAAGGTCTGTAGATATGACACAGAGGAGCAACTTTCTCTCTTGGATACTCGGGGGAGGGGTAGTGAGAAACCTCACCTCTATTTTCTGATAGACCTCCTTAAACATGCCAGGGATGACATACCGATGCTCCACTGCCTGGATCTCATCTCTGGTTGGCCAGATGTCTTTCAGAAATACCTGTTGTCCCTTTGCATTTACACCTGGGGGACAAATATTTATTAATGAGAAAAACTTCATCTAATAGTCCATTTTCACTGCTACATTCCTCTAAAATTTTTATTTCCTACAAGTAAATTTAAGGGGCATTGTTTTCCCATTATCTAACCTGCCTAGAGTGGATTGAGGAGGGTGTAGCAAGCAAGAAGACTAGAGAAAAGGAGACAAGGCATCATTTCCCTCTCAATTTTGAGAACTTTAAATACCTGGGGTGTGTTCCTACAGAGCATATATTAAAGCAATACCTATTATTAGTTTAAAGCAGTAACTGGAAAGAGAGACACCCCAGAAAAGAAGCCAGAACAGCAAGATCTCTATTACTTTCAGTATTTATTTCCCTTACCTTTTAGTAAATGTTCTGTTTGACTATTTCATTTAGGTCTTAGCTATGTATTAAGGAATAAAGAAAAGATTCTGTATCCCATTTTATCTTGGCAAGTTCTATGCTTTATTTTTTATTAAGGAAAACAGCAACTTTCTTCCAGTAATATTTTTAAATTCACTGGAAAAAAAAATTTTTTTTAACCACACAAATAAAAATCTTACCCAATGGCTCTTTCTCAAAGTTGATGCTGATGGTCCCAGCAATTGCATATGCTATTACTAAAGGTGGGGAGGCTAAATAGTTGGCCCGAGTGTTGGGATGGACTCGACCTTCAAAATTCCTGTTCCCTGACAGTACCCCAACAGCTACAAGGTCTCCCTGTGGAAGGCAAGAGAAAAATCAGGTCACAAAGAGAAGACAGTGCCAAGATTTCTTGTCTTACGTCATTTGCAAAAGTTTTCACATCATGTGGATGGAGCCATTAAAGCTGCCCTTTCATGTGATCCTCTCCTACTGCACGGAAGAAGAATACACAGCGGCATCCTTGTGATAGATTCTTCATCAAAAGAAGCCAAGAGACATGTTCAGTGGCTTCTGCTCATGAGAAAATCCCAGGTTACAGGTCAGAAGGAAATATCCTGGTTATTGCTGCCTGAGGCCTAAGAACAAGTGGGACAGACTAAAAGTTGAAGGGTAAAGGAAGCCACAATGACTTACATGGATTCTATAACCAAGGCGAAGCAAGCCAAATACCATTTCTCAAGGCTACAAATTTTATGGGACCCAAATCAAGCCAATGCAATTTAGATTCATTTGTGTGGAGACTTGTCTGACTTTGAATTGATTTTGAAGTTACCAGGAATAAACAATTCTGCATTTATTGAGGACTTACTTGTGTGCTAGGCAAGTCCATTAACACTGTATTCTCACTACTCTGAGACTGGTAATATCAACATCTCTATGTTACAGATGTAGAAACTGAGGCACAAAAAGCCTCATTAACTTGCCCGAGGTTATAGAGCTAATAAGTTTAGCTTGACTCCAAAGACTATATACTTTTAACCAAATCCCCTGCTTCCCCGGACCTTCTTGAAATTATCATCACTTTTGTGACACGTTATATGAAACAAACAAACAAAAAGCCAAACACTCTGAAGACCCACAGGCTCCTCTGTAAATACCTGTGTGATGGCTTCTACCACAGGTTCAGGTAAAGGCCCACTGTTGCCAATGCAGGTCATGCAGCCGTAGCCCACCACATCAAACCTATGTGCCAAAAGGGAAGCACAAGAAAGAGAAGCAACTCTCAGAAAGCTCTATTGCTGGCTGTAGTTTCTGGAGACCACTGATCTAAAGGGAACAGCAGCGCATCAAGTAAGTTTAGTACAGTGCTATTTCTATAAAGCTTTCATTCTCAGGAGCATTTTGTTGAAGTATATCTAAGAAGTACTATTCATATTTTTTACTTATAAAAAAGGGTCTAACTGAATAATCTAGGAAAAAAGGCCTGGTGATCTACTTCTAAAAGCAGCCAGTGAAAACCCTATAGATCACAACGGTCCAATCCCATTGTGCGTGGGGTCACCACGAATTGAGGGCCAACTCAACAGTAGCTAACAACAACTGAACGATCTAGAATTTTTAAAAGTTCAGATATGCCATTCATGTCTCCATTCACTACTCTTACCGTATAATCACAAGGACTTTGGCTTTTATGAGGCATGTGAATAAATTCTATATCATCCAAATCAGGAATAATGGGCAAGCTGGGGGAAACTATTTAGGCTATAAAAAACTAATTAATTTACCTCAAGAAATCAGAATGTTTTTAGCCATGGTAAAATTGTTATACCAAAGGGTAGACTGTGAGTCGTGGAACTACTGCCAGCCCATAGCATACCTTTGTGCAAACAAGAGAAGATGCCCCCTCCTCCAGGAGGGTGCAGCATACACCAGAGCACAGGCTTGACTTCAGCCCCTGCACCCCCTTCCACCAGGCACCTTGTGTGATGAACGACCAGCAAAACTGCACAGGAGGGCCCTGTTCAGTTGCAATGTAAGGGTTTACGTTTACTTAAAAAAACAAAAAAACAAACAAAACACCAAACCAGCTGCCATTAAGTTGACTCCGACTCATGGCGATCCTATGTGTTGTAGAGTAGAATTGCACTCCATAGCGGTCAGGTTTTCTTCTGAGGCACCTCTGGGTGGGTTCGAACTATCAGTCTTTCAGTTAGTAGTCAAGTGCTTAACCATTTGCGCCACTCGGGGACTCCTTTAAGTCTACTTACCATCTGACAGAGGACTGCGCAATTAGATACCATCAGATAACCGTATTCTGTTACAAGGTGATATAGCAAGATACACGTGGGGAAAGATGCAACAAAAGCAATGGTGTAAAAGAAAAGTCTCCCTCACCCCAGCTGAGACAGGTAAGGCATGACTCCGCTTTCTTGCAGATAGTAGGTGACCACACCACTTCCAGGGGACAGGCTAGTTTTGATGTAAGGCTTCACGCTCAGGCCAGCCTCCACAGCTTTCTTTGCTAACAATCCTGTGAAATGGTAAACAAAGAGTGTAGGTGGCTGCCTGCTCTAAATGCCAGGGACAGTCCAGGAAAGAGACTGAACTTTTCAGTCTGCATTTCCTACCACCTCCTGACAAAGTCCCTTCACACTGGCGCTTTCTGCTCTTTCCGGTGCATAACAGAAATCAAAAGCTTACTGGCCCCACGTCATCTGTATGTATGTAGTAAACTCAAAATCTGGCATGAAAATGAAGAAAGAGATGTGTTTACTTTTTTTTTTTAAGAGATAAATCTAAGACCACTTAGGTTACAGAATGAGGTTTTAGTTTTTAGGGAAATTGATCTTTCTAATTATGTTTTATTTGGATAAAAGCTATAATTGGAGGGGTCCTTTCTGAGAATATATTCATGCATACTAGTTGGGAAGGAATATAGTCATCCTAGAAGTAAAAATCTAGTCCACAGATAATTACTGAAGCAGAAGATCAAGAGCCATTGATCTTTCAGCAAGTAAAGAAGCTATTACTGGGATGCTGGGTGTTAAGTTTTAGGAAGTATCACAGAAGTAGGAAATAAATGAGGAGTGAGGGTGGGGGCATAAAGGGAAGAAAAAGCTACAGAATGCTGGTGACTTGTCTTAGGAAAACTGGTTTTCTCCAGACAAAGAAAGATTAGGTAGCAACAGATGAACACTTGTACTAAGAAAGTTTTCCTTATATACTTGTGTACTTCACAGAGAAAGAACTGTAGACACTGTCTGGTCTGTGGCCTCGGGAGAAACTTTTGGCAATGACTGAAAATTTGGAAACTGAAGAGACATTACATTAGTGAAACCCTACATAAGTAAATATTAACTACTTAACTAGAATCGCTTAACGGTCAGGTTCACTGAGTTTTATCAACTAGTGCCCTGTGCCCTAATTCAGATACCACTTGCCAATGCAAAGCCAGCAGTAAATTCTACTATAAAAAAAAGTCCTACATGTGGTTTTTGCAGAGAACAGAGCCTGTGAGATGAAAACAGTTTTACTTTCCTTCCAAAGTCTGACACAAGGTTCTATGCTCTACCAGGAAATTGGCTTCCTTGCTTTCCTGTACTTATTTTCAGTGTTAATTCCACAGAGAAAGAATATTATGTGTTATGTATTTTACTTTAAAACTTTTGTTGGACAATATTTACTGCGTAGATCTTCCTAGGCCAGTAAATCTCTGCATCTAGAAAAGACAAGTTTCAGGGTAGTACATGTAGAACATGGTTAAGCGCGAGTCATGCCTTGAGAAGGTTTCCACCTACATGTCCAAATGAATCTGGGGATGGATTCAAATGCACTTACCTGCTCCTAACATTACAGAGGGGTTACTGGTGTTCGTGCAGCTCGTAATGGCAGCAATTACCACAGAACCATGAGCAAGCGTGAATTCACCATTATTATAGATAAATGTCTTGTGATCGTTATGATGGTCCGGAGCTATCTGGAATCCTTTGAACCCTTGCTATAGGAAGAAAAAAATATATATGGGCAAAATTTCTCACTTTGTAAGAAGCAATATTTTGATAACTATAATTTTAAAGGCCAATTCCAACAAAACATAAATATTTTGGCCAGTAAGCTCTGAGATGGTTACAGAAAAATTAAAGTGAAGTTCTCTTTACTATTTTTAAATCTCTACAAATAGCAGTCACAGTGTCTGAATCTTACTCTGCTTTGAAATGATTAATAATTTATTCCTTCCCACCTCAAAAATGGAAATGCTACAAGTACAAATTTAGTTCAATGTTAGCCTAAATAGAACCCAATGACATTATTGTACAGACTGAGGTTACTGAGTCTAAGACTATGGAAATTTAAGAGAAGGTGTCATTTTGGCCAGATCCAACTAATCGTGATCAATAATGTAAACAAAGCACAGCTGGACATTTGGTATAATGCTGGTGTTCCATGGATAAAATCCATCACACATCCACTTCTTCGGGAAATGTTCATTGATAATCTACTGCACACAAGATATCTGGATACAAAGGTGATTGCAACACAAATCCTATCCTCAAACCTACAGTCCTATAAGGGAAATCAGACATGCAAATAACAAAGTACCAAGAATGTAAGTTAGAGAAGATAAAATGCCACCAAAAGATTTCAGATCAACTGTCATGAAGACTCAAATGAGGGAAAGATGACTTTCTGGATGAGACTCTGAGGCCATGTTACGGAGGAGCTGGTATCTAGATGGAGTCATAAGGGGCTGACAGATTAGGACGTGCACAGATGGGAAGAGACATTCAGGCAGGGAGTGGGAGTGGCATGAACAAAAGAACAATGGCCAGAAAAGCTTGGGCAAGTCCAGTGAACAATGTGGCGAGCCTCATGTGAAAAGCAGATATGGTTAAAAAGGTGGGTTGAGTTGTGTTTACAGATGGTCATGTGCTTTAAGGAAGCTGCTTGGCTTTTAGCTAACGGGGAGTCATTAAGGAGAATGAAGAAGTCACACCCTCAGTGCTAGGCTTCAGGAAGATTCATCAGCAAGTGGTGAGAAAGGAAGACTAGGCGTATAGACACCAGGCATAGGGTAGGGTCAGGGAAGATTTCAGCCTGCCTTTCCCAGGCCCCTACCTTGGCTCCAAGGCAGCTCTCAAAGTCCTTTTTCATGTCAGACACGGCGACTTTGTCCTGAGGCCTTTTGGGTCCACTGCAGCAAGGTACGACTGTTTTCAAATCTAATTCCACAACCTGTTTACCCCAAAGAAAACAAACTGTAGAATTCACATTATACTCACAAAGAAGAAGCATAAACCATGTCAGAGAATTTATAACACCACAATAAAAACAAATAAACAAAACAATAATATTCAAAAACAAGGAAGACTATGTCCATCGTAACAATTAAGTGATTGATCCCCCAAGATCAAGATGAGCACTTAAGTTGCACAGGACAGGCAGGAAGCCTGCCACCTCTCAGAAAGACCAAGGTGGATGATGTAGCTGCTGCCCAGTGTCCTCCTCTCATTCAGCCTTGTATAGTAGCTCATACATTCTTTTTATCATTTAAGTTAGTTTGAGTTGGGTTTTCTATTGAAATGATACATAAACCACTATACTTCTTCTATGGTGATTTGTGAGGGGTGCAGACATTAAGCCATCAATGCCAGGAAGTGGGCCTAATGTAGTCTAATTGACTAGTTACTTCCCTAAATGCAGTATGAGACAAAACAAGGGTCCCACGTCTAGTTTACCCTCCAGCTCTAGCTGCAGACAAAAACGTGACTTCAGTTTTCACCCTAGAACATAGAGGCAAGGAAAAAGGAGGAACCTCTCTTATCATTGGATAAATAGAACTAATCAATACGTTTGCACTCCAACTTATTTCCTCATCTATGTTAATGATGGGCTTAGCATTTAAATAGCTCTAGGTCCTCTAATCTGCTGCAAAGACCTCTTTTAAGTGTTAAAAACCAAAGATGTCACTTCGCGGACTAAGGTGCACCTGACCCAAGCCATGGTATTTTCAATCGCCTCACATGTATGCAAAAGCTGGACAATGAATAAGGAAGACTGAAGAAGAACTAACGCATTTGAACTATGATGTTGGCGAAGAATACTGAATATACCATGGACTGCCAGAAGGATGAACAAATCTGTCTTGGAAGAAGTACAGCCAGAATGCTCTTTACAAGTGAGGATGGTTAGACTTTGAGACTTTGTCTCATGTAGTTTGGACATGTCAAGAGGAGGGACCAGTCCCTGGAGAAGGACATCATGTTGGTAAAGTAGAGGGTCAGCGAAAGAGAGGAAGATCCTCAACGAGATGGACTGACGCAGCGGATGAAATGATGAACTCGAACATAGCAACAATTGTGAGGACGGCACAGGACTGGACAGTGTTTCATTCTGTTGTACATACGCTTGCTATGAGTCAGAACCTACTTGATGGCACTTAACAACAACAGTTCTTCTAGTAAAGTCCTTCTTCAACTGTCTTCCACATAACAGGAGTGAATCACTAGTTCAAAAAGGGGAAGCACACCCAACTTCTAATGACTAAGTCATTAGGAATGTAAGAAGTTACATTATTTTGTTATGTTTATAATTTCCTTATCCTTTTGATTTTTCATCCTTTTAACACCTTGTTCTCCTGTTTAACACCCTAACTTGGCAGTGACTGATTTCCTACAAGTATACTCCCCAAGAAAAAACATACACGACTAAAATCACAGCCTTGAGGAAGAGGAAACACATGTTCGGTGGAAGGAGGTCTCATACCTGGGCAAAGTCTGGGTCTTGAGAGGGGTCACTGAAATCTCGGAACATTCCTACAGCCTGAAGATACTTTTTAATATGCTTTGTTTTTGCTTCATCACGACCTAAATGGGCATTTTAAAGAGCAA
This sequence comes from Dugong dugon, assembly GCA_030035585.1. NCBI lineage: Eukaryota > Metazoa > Chordata > Mammalia > Sirenia > Dugongidae > Dugong > Dugong dugon. The sequence continues at coordinate 36,294,605 of CM057471.1, read as the reverse complement.
TGAGTAGCAGATATTAGTATTCCCTGGTTAGAAACTATAAACTTATGCCTCCACCACTAATTGCCCGAGTAATACGCGTTTCACTTACACACATGCTAACAGCTTTGCTGATATTTCAGCTGTCAGGCTAATGGTTTGACTCTCTAGCTGCTGTTGCTATTTACTGAGGGCTATTAACTGATATGTTGTTCCCATCCAAGTGACTATTGTCTAAGAAGACTATGGTTCTGTCGGCACTCTCCATCTTTCTGGCGAAGGCCCTTAATTGGGAGAATCCTAAGCCTTAGCACATTTTTGTATCTGCCTTCACCCGGCCCCAAAGTTATTATTCCAAGTTATTACTGTTAAAATGGTAATCTACCCTCGCCCCAAACCACCAGCTATAGAACACTTCCTATGTACCTGGCACTGTATGCTAAACATTTTAAATTCATTATTTCAACTAATCCTTCTAGCAAACTTACGAGACAAGTACTGCTATTATTCTCACTTATAGATAAGGAAATGATGACCCAAGAAGATTAAATAACTTTCCCATGGAAGAGAGTTAGTCAATGGCAGAACCAGGGTTTGTACCTGAGTTTGACTGTATAAAGTCCAAAGTCTTAAGTTACAGTGCTGTATCATCAGGAATGTAATCTTGGTGTTTAATTCTTATCAAGACCCTGGTTGTAGGTGCTGTTTAATTCTTGTCAAGACCCTGGCTGTAGTGATAATATTCACGATGTATGCCTGAAAGACAGGCGGTCCATTTTTCTGACAGTTAAATGAGACTGCGAGCTTGATTCTTGGGCCCACAATATATCAGCATTTTTGTCTGTTTGAACTGAATTATAAAGTTTTCAGCATGGGCCTCATAAAAGACACCTGTATGAGTTTCATTAACATATTTATCATGATGCAAAGTTGAGTCCATTGTTCATTACACTCCACATCATCCTCATCATGAAGATGCATCCTCATCAAGGAGAAACTTCTTTTAAGTCTCAGGATGAGAAAGGGTTGTACTCTTCTGAAGTAATTTGGTACCAGATCATTAAGAAGTTTAGAATCACATTTACTGGCCACCTCCAATGCCATAAAAACTAATCTTACTTCTGGATTTATTCTGCAGATTCTACCCACCCCCCAAACGTTTCCTACCCATTACCCCTACCTTCTTCTTCTTTAGGCTGATTCCCTCAACTATTTATTCTGTTTTTCTATTTTTACGTCTTTCACTTCAAATCCTCTGGGAAATGAGGAAGGTATCAATTAAGTAATCCCAAAGTGGTTATAGTCAATAAGAACATCTTTTTAAATACCCTTTTTTCATCACAATGTTCACGACTCCCAGGGGATTTTCCTCCAGTTATGGGAGAAGGCTTGCATTTATTTGGAGTCTGTAAGATTCTCATGAAACATTATCAGTATATGTGCCCTTGGACCCCTTCAATAGTAAACACTGGATATAAATCAAAAGGCCAGAGTTGATATGTTGTTTTCTCACTAATAATGTGGTTGTAATTTTAAAAAGTCATTTGGAAAATAAAAATTCCCTCCATCTATGTCACAGAGAATGAGGTATTAAAAAATAAAAATTATTTCACATCACCTTCTTGCTCAAAATGACCCAGTAGCTCTCAAACTTAGAATAAAATTCAGACTGTGCACCATAGCCTATGAGCCCCTATGTGGTCTAGCCCCTGCCTACCTCCTTGACCTCACCTCCCATCGCCTTCCCTCACCTCTGGGCTCCAGCCACACTGAGCCTATGTCTGTCTTGGGTCTTTGGACGTGTGGTTTCTCTGCCTGGAAAACACCTCTTCGCCAATTTCCACGGCTCATCCTCTCACTTCAGTCAGCTATCTGTTCACATTTCACTGTCTCCAAGAGCCCTTTGCTGATCTTCCTACATATAAAATAGCACCCTTGGGCTACCTCAGCTACCTTCTCTACTTTTATTTTCATTATCACATTTATATATTTATTTGTTCACTTGCTCACTGTCTGCCTCCCTCACTAGAATGTAAGCTCGATGAGGGCAGAGACATTATCTTGCTCACGGCTCTATCTCTAGGACCTAGACAAGATATCAACATTTGGTTAAATGAATGACTAAATGACTGAATATTTGATGTTTTGTTGTTTTCTAATATTTCATTGTGTTTTTGGTGAAGGTTTACACAGCAGTTTAGGTTCTCAGTCAACAATTTCTACATAAATTGTTCAGTGACATCGGTTACATTCTTCACAATGTGTGAACATCCTCAATATTTCCTTTCTGGTTGTTCCATTTCCATTCATCTAGTTTCCCTGCCTCTATACATTCTCATCTTTGTTTTAAAGTAATTGTTGACCATTAGGTCTCATAGAGCTGATTTTTAAAGCAGCACAATATGCACGTGTGATATTCTTTATTTTGTGAGCCAATCTGTTATTTAGCTAACAGGTGATCTCAGAGGCTGGTTTAAAGAGCATCTCAGTGCAACAGTCTCGAGCAGTCCTCTAGTCTCCATTGTCTAGTAAGTCTTTTTTTTTTCTTAGAAATTTGAGTTTCTGTTCTACATCTTTCTCCCATTCTATCAGGGTCCATTTATCGTGACCCTGATCAGAAGGGTCAATAGTGGTAGCTGAGTACCACCTAGTTCTTCTGGAATATTCTCAAGATAAAATTGAGAAATTTAAAAAAAAAAAAAAGTTTTCTCAAAAAGTCAAATTTCTAAACAAATATATAGAGTTAAAGAACTGTCGACATTTTAAAATGCCTTTATATGCAGTATCTCATTTTACCTTTTGGACAGCCCTGAGTGGGGGGTCACCAAGTGCCATAGTTATTTGCAGTCAGGTGAATATGGATTTGGATTCTAGCTCCACTACTTATTAGCTGTGGGTAATTTACCCCACCTCGCAGATCATCAGTTTTCTTTCCTGTTAATCAATCAGTCTACTCTATAAACCTGCAGAGAGGATGGGAGCAAATGCCTATCAAATGCCTGGCACACAATGGGTGCTCCATAGACACTTTATTAAGATGACTTGTTTAATGTCAACTCGTAGCTAATGAGTACGAAGACACCAGTATAAACATCCAGGCTTCCAGAGTACCTGGGATCTTTCTGTTGGTCATATTGTCTCTGCCTCATAAATCTTAAATCCCATCAACTATTCTGACCCCACAGAGAGAAAAAAGGATGTATAAATATGACCCAGTGTACTCTGAGGGGAAGAAGCAGAAGGCAATGCTCCGATTTTCAGCATTCTACAAATCTTTTACAAAGGTCTTCTGTTTTTATGGTCCTGTACTTACCTGTCTGCACTAGGTACTTGATACTAACTTCGTCAACTGGGAAAAAGGCAGCAGTAGCTCCGTACTCTGGACACATATTGGCAATTGTAGCTCGGTCAGCAATGGACAGCTGGGCTACTCCTGGTCCAAAGAACTCGACAAATTTGCCCACTACCCCAACCTGGCGGAGGTGCTAAGCAGAGGAACAACATAAAAGTTGGAGACATTTGAGAGCCAATATTTAAATTGCAGAAACTTGGGACTCTTATAAATTAGCCCTATGAGAAAAAACAAACAATAAATTAGCCCAATGCTTTTTTAGTACTTTTAAAAATAAAGTTTAAAAAGTAATATCAACTAAATGTAATGTGGTATCCTGGATTGGATCTTGGAAAGAAAAGGAACATCACTGAAAAAAAAAACTGGTGAAGTCTGCAGTGTCATACTAATGTTAATTTGTTAGTTTTGATAATGTACCATGGTATTATAAGATGTTAAAATTAGAGGATGCTAGAGGAAAGAAATACAGGAATTCTCTGTGCTATTACTTACACTGACACTTCTGTAAACATAAAATTATGTGAAAATAGTTTTTATAAAAAAAGAAAAAGTAATGCCAAAAACACAAATAACAACATTAATACAAGTTTTTCAAAACGATAAACCTTTTCTTTCCTTTCTCTAATGAGATCATTGGAAACCCTGGTGGTACAGTGGTTAAGAGCTACAGCTGCTAACCAAAGGGTCAGCAGTTTGAATCCACCAGGCGTTCCTTGGAAACCCCATGGGGCAGTTCTACTCTGTCCTATAGGGTTGCTATGAGTCAAAATGGACTCAGCAGCAACGGGTTTGGTTTGGTTTAATGAGATAACTGAAATCTCCCAGACGTGCTTAACATCAATAAATTCTTTCAACCTAAATAATTACTCAAACTAGTTAAATAAGTACATGACTTGTTTTCAAGGGTATAATGAACAAATTTATTCAATTTGGTACAATTTGGAGTCCCTGGGTGGTGCAAATGATTAATATGCTCACTGCTAACTGAAAGGTTGTTGGTTAAGTCCATCCAGAGACTTCTCAGAAGAAAGTCCTGGTGATCCACTTCCAAAAAGTCTGCCACTGAGAACCTTATGGAGCACAGTTCTACTCTGACACGTAAGGGTTGCCATGAGTCGTAAATCACTCGACACGTAAGGGTTGCCATGAGTCGTAAATCACTCGACAGCAGCTGGTTTTGTTGTGTGTGTATGTGGTTTTTTTTTTTTTTTAAGGTACAAGTCATATGTGGCCAAAAGACCCAGAGAGTCTAACTCCTCACAGCTTTTCCATACAAGCCATTAGTCAGGGCTGGGGCCTAAACGACTGACCTGGCCTGGCATGAAGCCAGCCTAATGAACTGTGGACAACTACATGAACGCTGTTTTGCTTATGTCGGATTCTGCCAAAATTTGTGGGCAAGTCTTACATTATTCAACTTTTGAAGGACGGTGCATAGACATTTGTGATAAGCTATAGTATTCAAATAAATCCAGTTCTGAATTCCACAAAGATTAAACCAAAGAGAAACTTTTTTTTGTCCTTTAACATTATAACATCCACCAAAAGACCTAAGGTCTCCAAAATAGATAACCAGGAAAAATTACATCTGTGATAATAAAAAACCATCACTTTTCCAATAGTTTTCAAAAATGAAACTGACTTCTTTTTGCAAAGCAATCAAATCACAAAAAATGATTATTTCCTATAAGAGTTAAAGAAAAAGAAAAAAACTAATATTTTCCAGCTTGGAGAAACATCTGTTACAATGATGTGACATAATACAGAGAGGAGAGACCAAAAAAAAAAAAAAAAAAAATCAAACATTATTCATGGAACTAATTTGCTATTTACATACAAGGAAGAACTGTGTGGAAAAATGTAGTAAAAGTAGAAACACATGTACTGGAATGATTCTTACAATCTCAGAGTAGTGATTATTTCTAGGAATAGAAAGAATGGCTTTAGCATTAAATATTACATTTTATTTCTTAAAAAAAAAAGAGAGCTCTAAAGTAAACATGACAAAATGTTAATATCTGTTAAATTTAAGGGTAAGTATACTTTAATTTTAATTTTTGAATATTTGAATTATTTCACAATTAAACTTTTTTTCAAAGAAAAAGATCCATGTAGCAGCAGAAGAGTAAAAATGAACATAATCATATAAAACTTAACCACAGAATATACTCCTCTTATCTATTCTTCTTTAAAAATAATCATCACATGGTTTCCTAGTATTTCTAGAGCACACAGAAACCAAGAGAGACTCCATCATGCAATTCCTCTCTCTTTGTCATTTGACTTTCCAAGGCCACAGAAGAGGCAGCATGTCGTTACCTTGGTAATAGTGAGCACAATGTCAGTGGATGTTACCAGTGGGTGGGGACTGCCCGTCAGCCTGTAGCCAATCACCTGAGGAAGCACCATGCTGATTGGCTGACCCAGCATGACAGCTTCAGCTTCGATACCACCCACACCTGCAATGAATGGCACAGCCAGAACAATGCTTTCATTATTCTTCTCTATATCCCTCAGGCATAAATTCAACACCATCACAGGTAATGGGCCCAGCTACGTTTTAATAGTACAGAGTTATGTTTCTATAAAGAGCCGTTATCTTTATTTCCCTGAACAGAATTTTTAACAAGTGTTTCTCCAGGTATAGTTCCCCCGCTTGCATCAGAATCCCCTCAGTGCTACAGAAAATGGAGCGTGAGATTCAGAAGTCTCCATTTTTAACAAATACCCCCAGGTGATTCTCATTTATTCTAAACTTCTCTAGCTCATTATTCTAATTCATTTTTCAAAACATAATTATTGAGTGCCTACTAGGTGTGAGGTACTTTTCCAGGTACTGGAAAAATAGCAGTGAACAAAAACAGACAAAAACGCCTCTCTGATTAGCATAAGCATGCAAATTCACGCTACTGGGATGTAACGGCATCCAAGTGAGTTAAGGTACACGCCCTAAAACAGCATATATGTAACAGGAACCTAGAAGAACACTTACCCCAACCAAGAACGCCCAAGCCATCGATCATGGTAGTGTGTGAATCTGTGCCCACGACGCTGTCTGGATAATAATATCCATCCTGATCAAATACCACTCTTGCCAAGTATTCCAGATTCACCTGGTGGATAATTCCTGAGCCAGGAGGAATAATCCGCATGTTGCGAAAAGCCTGGGAACCCCACTAGGATTGAAAAATGGAAGAAAACTATGAACACTGGATGCACTTCTACCCAGCCCATCTCCTTGGCACTTCTCCCTCCTGCCCCACATACGTAAGCAACCAGTGGAACTAAGCTCTGCCCATACCTTTAAAAATTCAAATCGTTCCCTATTTCTTTCAAATTCCAGGTCTTGATTCTTCTGTAAACTGTCTGCCCTGTCAGAGAGAAAAACTAAACGTATAAATTTTAAGGTTTAAAATGTTACTGGTCAAATTCATTGGTGATGAATACACAGAACAGCAATTACATCTGCAAGCTTGCTGGGTGGTAGTATGCAATTCATTCATGAATATGGGAAAACACATTCATCAGTGTGAGAAAGGAGAGGTAACTGGAGAAAGTAAAAAGAATAATTATTATCTGGTTCTAGTGATTCCTACAATGCCTTTAAACCTTTAAACATGGTAGGCAGGATACATGAAATGAATTTAAATTAAAACTAATCTAATCATAAAGTCTGACTCTTATTAACAGACTCAAGACATACGATGACAATAGCAACTTAGATAAAACAAAAACAAAAACTCTTGTTTCTGAACCCCTTTCTCATCAGAACACCTTTCTGAGCTGGGCTGTATCTAAGTTGGCATTTTAATCTGTTTATGCTGGGAGGAAGGGAACCAGTCATTTATAAAATCACAATCTCCTACCTCTAGGCACAGAGGTTATGAGGAGGATGGTGCTGCCCAAGAATGTCTGTAAACCCCAGATAATATGCTAAGGTTTATTCAAGGTCAGTCAGTCCATCAGGAGTGACACTGGCAATGAAGGGCATCAAGAAGCTTTTCCAGGATTTTTAAAATCAAACTTCATTGTTTTGAGTTAAGACATAACAAATCACAGTCACAACTTTGCAGGTCCAGCACACAGAAGTTGCTCATAAATTATATATCACAGACTGAACGAACATAGGAAAGGATGGTAAAATTAACAGCTAAGATCCAAGTCGGACTGTGTTAATTAATAAAGTTAATGTTTACTAACATTACTAGGAACCAGCCACTATTCTAAATGCTTTACATTTATTTTCTCATTTAGTCTCCATAACAACCTTGTCAGTTAGGTGCACCTAATATTCACTCACATTTAACGAATGAGGAAACAGACAGAGTGAGGTTAAGAAATTTGCTCAGGATCACAGTTAGTAAGTGGTAGAATTGGAATTCAAACCTAAGCAGTCTGACTCCAGAGTTGGTACTTTTAATCCCTGTACCATACTGCCTCCCTGGAGCAGTAGTTACAGAAACTGTAGCAATAATGATGGCAGCAGTAATAACAACAACAGCAGCAGCTAAAGTACATTACATCACAGGCTCTAAGTACTTTACACACATGAACTCATTCTACTGTAACAACTCCTCATGTAGGTACTATTCAATTCCGACTCATGGTGTCCCCATGTGTGTCACAGTAAAACTGTGCTCCATGGGGTTTTCAATGGCTGATTTTTCAGAAGTAGATCACTAGGCCTTTCTTCCAAGCTTTCATATTAAAAAGGCAACTGGTCTGTGGTTATTACAGTTACCAATTATATTATGTGTTCAATAATCTCTCTACTCTTCTAATGTTTCTTGAATAAATACTGAAACATAGTATTAATTAAACGTAATTAAAAAAATTAATCAAAAAAAAAAAAAAAGGAAGAAAGAAAGAGAAGGCATCTATGACCATTATTTCCACCAGTACCGGTGAGATGTTTAATTGTATGCAGTCCCTGCCCCTGATGCCCCCACTTCTCGCTATATTTGGAGCACTTCTGGTCTTCTAGATATTGTCCTTTGTCTTCTCCCTTCCAACATCAAGGAGTATGTCAGAGCTACTCACAGCAGAAGCAGAGCTGGAAGGGGAAAGTTTAACCCAGAGAATGCTGGGAACATCAGTATGAAATAAACAACATATTCATACGACAAGCAAAAGCCAGAAATGTTTAGCTGTTTTATCATATGGTAACTCTAGGTAAAAATCTATTTATATATGAAAACAAAACATCTTTTATGCTAAGCTTGGCTCAATTAGCCTAGTTCTAGTTACTGGCATGAATAAACAGACCTACAATTCAGATTTTTCCACCACCCAGAACTTTCCTAAATTAGCCCAATCTAGAGAGCTTTTAATAAGGTCTCCGAAAGTGAACAGCCTCACAGACTAAAGAGGAAATTTCTTCTTAGTTACATAACTTGAATTCAGATTTGGACACAGTTCACAGTTTCTGAGAACTACATTTAATGGTGCTCCAGAAATTCACAAAGAATACTTAAAGAGGAGATAGTTTGCACACTCATGAAATCCAGTCAGAAATAGCTAGGATATTCTTGTTGGGATAAAAAAATTAAAGGTTATTTCTGAGATAACTTTGTGAAACATTAAAATAATGTGTTAGTTATATCCTCCATTTCTAAAGATAGTATGAGGCCAACTGACATTAAAACCAGGCAAAAATCTTATAAACATTTAACTGAGAAAATTTACCCAGTTTTTATAGCTCATTTCTGGAAACAAGTCCACAGCACTGAGTTCTGTAAGGGTTGAGACATACCACATTAATTCCTTAGAAAAATGAGGAAAGAGACTGGGAGGTCAGATTGTAAAACCAAAACTCAAGAAATAAAAACAAAACACCATCAATGAAAACACTTCTAACAGAAATGTTCTCTCTAAGTAGAGAGAGAGAGAGAGAGAAAAGTGTTTCCTAGATTTGGATATCAATCTGGATCAAAGTTCACCCCCGGACTTTGCTGTTTTCATAATAGTTTTACAGTGCCATTAAAAAAGCTCCACAAAAAACTGAAGGCAAAGTTGAGGGAAGTTAAGGTCTGAAGGAAAAAAAAATCACAGTGAACTTGGTGATGATCCAGCTCTTTGAATTTTGAGTCAACAGACTTTAGACATCAAAACAATTACAATCTGTCTCCTTCAGTACTATCACCCTCTAGGTCAGTAAAATGAAGGTAAACCCATCAACACCAAATAAGAGTTGTCAAGAAAGATGAAGTTGACTATGATTTTGTGAGGCTATTCTGAAGTGAGAATTCAGGAAACATCCTTACCTTCAAGTAGGATAATATTTATGTGTGTATGTGCTTGTGTGTGTGTGTGTATGTAATTCTTCTCTTTGAAACAAAAACATTTACTTGAGCTCATGTGATATAAGGAAAACAAAAAAACAAAAAAACATGTTGCCTAAGGGTGAGTTTAGAGTCCAAAGGGAAGGGAAGAGCTGGAATATCTAATCTGTTTGTTCCAAGAATACAGTCAATTCAGGGCACAAAGCAAATTTCTCTTTATTTTGAATTTATCTGGTTTGGATGTTGGCAGTATTAAGAACGACCAGTTTCTACATTACTCTTGAGGCTGTATGGAACCCACCTTAAATCCCCAAGGAAGCAAATCAAAGGTTTTTTTTTTTTTTTGAGTGGTTTGTTTCATTTTCTTAAATGACTTTTTATTATTCAAAACAATAGCTTCTTATTGTAAAAATAAATAAAGATCAGTTAAAACCCCTGAGATAATTGCTGAGCAGCTTGGCACCTTTCTTTCCAATCTTTTAATCTCCGTACAACTTTTCATCTAGCTGAGATCATTCTATAGATGCACTTTAGTTTCTGGCTCATTGAACTAAGGCATGAACATGTTCCAATTGTTATCAAGCACTTTATAAATATAACTGTAAAAGTCACTTAATGATTCATTTTAACGATGTATATAATTTAATAAATAATTCTCTTGTACTAGACATTTAGAATGCTTCTAGCTTTTTACTATTATTAAAAAAAAAACAAACAACAAACCCTTTGCCATCAAGTTGATTCTGACTCATAGTGACCCTACAGGACACAGCAGAACTGCCCCATAGGGTTTCTACGGAACAGCTGGTGGATTTGAACTGCTGACCTTCTGATTAGTAGCCGAACTCTTAACCACTTTGCCACCAGGGCTATAAGCAATACTTTGTCAACTATAATTTTTTTTTTTCTGAATTTCAGATATCTATTAAGGGTATTCTTGGAAGTGGAAATCCCAGGTCAAATGGTAGGAAAAATTCTAAGGCTCTTAGTACCTATTGCTTTTATTATTTCTAATTTATAGTGCTATTAGCAGTGTATAAAAGTGTCTCCCTCATGATACCTTTATAATTAATAATGTTTATTTTCTAATCTTAAACTATATTGATAGGAGGAAATGGTATTTCAGAGATTTAATTTACTTTTTTATTACTTGTAAGATTGAAAAGGTTTTATATACAGTTTACCAAGTACATTTCCCTTTCTTGCAAAATGTTTGTTTTCCTTTGCCCATTTATGTGTTGGGTAATACCATTTTTCTAAATGAATTACACATACTTTTTATATAGTAAGGATGTTAACTCTTTCTCATAGTTATTACAGACATTTTTCTAGTTATTTCCTCTTTGAAGTCTTTACATTTCTAGATTTTTTTCCCTTGTTTCACTCACTGTTTTCAAATTTAGAAAGCTCTTTCCCATCATGTCATTTGACACATATATACTTCTATTTTCTTTTAGATTTTTTTCATGATTTAGTTTTTCTAACATTAATGCCTTAATTCATACAAACTGTATCCTCTACCAAAAAATTTATTTTCCCAGCATTGTATGTGGAATAGTTATTTCTTTCCCCACTGATGGTTGATAACAACTTTACCAAGTCATACTTCCTGGTAAAGACACCAGCCTCCTAGGAGTTCCTGCCCTGTATCCAAACCCTTGCTGTATAATCTTGTAGTCACTTCCAGAAAAGATGGAGTGTACTTCCCCACTCTTTGCCTCTGGGCCTGGCCGTGTGACTTGCTTTGGTGAATGACACTGTGAACATAAGTGACCCTGTGCCAGTCCTGAGCTAGGCCTTAGAGATACTGCATGTTTCCACTTGCTCTCTAATGCTTCTGTGATTACCAGATAACTGCTTTCTCTTTCAACCTGGGTCCTAAAGTAAACACAAATAGAACAGAGCTGACCCAGCTGACCCACAGATGTGCAGGGCAGCATGAAGCCAAGTTGACTCAGCCACTGCAGCATGAAACAGAGCTGCCCAGCTACCCTCAACCTAGATCAGCTGACCTACCAATCAACGCGCAGATGAGTAAGAAACAAATTCTTACTGCCGACTGCCACTAAGGTTTTAGGGCTGTTTGTCATACAGCAATTGCTGATTTTTATACCTATCTTTACATTGAAATCTTGTTATTTTGGCTGGTGCAAACCTTGCTTTTAGGAGAGAAGGACAAATGGTAGAGTTACTTCTACCTCATTCCCACCCGTCTATGCCGTTTTGATTCGAGGGCAAAGGCTACTAATTCTTCTTGTCAATTTCATCCTCAGTAGCACCGCTTCCAGGCCCCACACCAAATCACTGAGTGCTTCACTTGGATTCTGTTGTTACGATTTTTTTTTTGTTTTAATTTTTTTATTGTACTTTAGATGAAGGTTTACAGAACAAATAGTTCCTCATTAAACAGTCAGTACATATATTGTTTTATGACATTGGTTAACAACCCCACAACATGTCAACACTCTTCCTTCTCGACCTTGGAGGACTTTTTTTTTTTTTTTTTTGGTGAAAATATACATAGCCAAAGATACACCATGTCAAAAATTTCTACATGTATAATTCAGTGACATCAATTACATTCTTCCAGTTGTGCTGCTATTCTCACTATCCTTTTCCAAATTATTCCATCACCATTATCTTCAATTCACTGTCCTGTAGGCTTTCCATCAAACCTTTTAAGTTGCTGTTGTCAATCTGATCTCACATAGATAATTCCTTTTTTTTTTTTTTTTGGTGCTTTAGATGAAGGTTTACAGAACAAATAGCTTCTCATTAAACAGTTAGTACACATATTGCCCTACGACAATGGTTAACAACCCATTGTTATAAATTTTTAATGATTTCTATGCCTTTTTTGTGTATCTTAAAGGGGATGAGGAATGCATTACAAGGTTTAATATCCTGATATCCATTTAAAATATTAAAATATCCATTTTAACACAAAGAGACACACCAATACTACCAATTTAAAGCAAAGACTTTTGGAGAATGATATTTAGGGATAAAAGCTCATTTAAAATAAAATGAGTCAGGAAAACTGACCATTACCACCTGAGTCAATCTTTAAGAATTTAGATAGTTGTCTCTTCAATGGGCTAGGATTACAAATGTTACATATGTTTTGTTTAAGAACTGCTTACTTTTAAAGTTTGTTAAGAAGTCAGGCCTAAATTGCTAGTTCTCAATGACACAGTCATGTTCATTTTTCTTCTTTGTAAAAGGTTTTTGTTACCAAGATATTTTAATGCCCAAGTCTTTGGGTGCCAGGGGTGAGGGGACAGAAAAAAAGAAAAACCCAACCATCCTCAGAGCCATAGAGATATAATTTTTCCCCTTCTAAAGGTACTATAGTCAACTTAATGTAGCTATCAGAATTCTCATTTCACCCAAGTTTAAATTCAAGATCACCTGGTTTAGTATGCTGTTTGTTATATACTTAGCTCTTGCATTCAGGGAGCTGACAGTTGACTTACCAAGGCAACTCAGGTGACAACTTCCCTTCAAGGACTACAGGCCTGCTATAGACACTGTCTTCCAGCATATCAGAGAACAGGGAGCTTGATGCAGGCTGGAGGGAGGGAGTCCTAACAGAAGAGACTTTAAGCTGGCCTTGAAGGCAGTAAGGATTTTGCCAGGAAAAGAGCAGAGGACATCCCAAGCAACAGAAGAAGGAGGAACAAAGGAAAAAAAGGGATAGGCATTACAGAAACCTACATGGAGAGGTAGAGATAGCCAAATATCAAGCAGTTACTTGGGATCAAAATAAGGAAAAAGGCTCTAATGGAGGAAAAAAACATAAGCTCCTTAAGGTCAAACACAAACCTGTATTCACAAGCTCTCATGCCAGAACTTCATATGTGAATTTTTCAACCAGACTTTAAGCTGGATTTAAACACAGGCTTCTCCCACACAAGAAGTAAATAGAAAAAAAAAAAAAAAAATCCACCCCGCCTCCAAAATATGTCTTCAGTGGATAATCTAAATAACTTTAGTTTTGCTTAACATACTTTTTAAAGAGTTTATTCTTTTATAAAACTACAAACACATGTAAAAAAAACACGTAAAAACACATGTAAGCCAAGTTGTGCACAAAGCAGAAAACCCAGGTTATTTAATCTCAATCTCTCACCTTCTGCTGAAATCAACCTGGATGGAATGATCAATTACAAGATCAGCAGGGCAGACAGGGTTTATTTTCTCTGGATTGCCTCCTAACTTTTTCACAGCATCACGCATTGCAGCGAAGTCAACCACAGCTGGCACACCCCTATGAAAAGACAGAGAGAATAAAGCAGAAAATAAGCCTCATAACTGGATTTTTCAGTTTTTGCCTCCATTGATAATGCTGGCAATGGGTGGCTTAAAACAGGAAAGTTTCTAAACACATTTCCTTGAGCAGAATACACATAGGTGGAAAGAACCATGACAGAGTGGTATCTTTAGATGCAAATTTATCACTGTATTAAATTTAACAGTGACTAGTCTGAATGGAGCCCTGGTGGCGCAGGGGCTAAGAGCTCAGCTGTAACCAAAAGGTTGGCAGTTTGAATCCACCAGCTGCTCCATGGAAACCCTATGGGGCAGTTCTACTCTGTCCTATGGGGTCTCTATGAGTTGGAATTGACTTGATGGCAATGGGTTTGGTTTTTTTATAGTCCAAATAGAGAAACTATGGGAAAGCTAGCACTCTGGAAATTTTACTGATGTGACTGCTTTCCATCCATATGGTGGGTTGACAAAGACCTGGAGAAGATATATATGGGTCACAACTTCAACTTCAGACCAAACTTGAAGGAATGGATACAATTCAAAAAGTAGGCTGTGAATCAAATTTATGTTACTCTTTTTTTCTTATTATCTTAGAGTACATAATTTGGGTGGCTTCCTCTAGAAAAATAAAATTTGGTGTCTAGAAAACATGAAATAATATCATTAAAAATGGAAAGGTTGTGTCTCAAAACAGAGGCCATGATGGGGAGAAGGATTCCTGGGAATAGCAGGAAGTGTGCTGAGGCTTAAGAGTAACAGGTTAGGTCATGTGAACGATGAGTCACCCTTCAGCAGACATGTATCAGTGTTCCAAGCACAGTTGCTTGATACCTGGTTACATGGGTGACAGGGCGTGGGGGAGAAAAGATTCCAAGATTGTGCTACTCTATGCTATTTCTTTCACTTTTCCCTAGGATACTCAGGACGAGGATCTTCAAGACCAAAGACAATGACCCTTGCCATAGGAAAAGGGAGGTCACTATACATCCCAGTTTGCCTGAGACAATCTTGGTTTACTTCTTCTGCCCCAGGGTAATGACCCCTTTTTGTTTTTGTGTCCAGATACTGGATAATAAATTATATGTTCAGTCTGGTTTAAAAAATAAATAAAAAGCTTTCTTTAAAGGTATTCTGATGAGGGAGGTAGACAAGAGGAAAGTAAAGTGACATGAGACTCACGTAAAGTCCTGCAGGATGACACGGGCAGGCTTAAATGGTACTTCTATGTTCTTATGCTGCATGACATTCCAATTTAAGATGTTTTCAATGTCATTTTTCTTCACCAAAAATTCATCACAGTTCCGAATAGCTGCTTCCAGGAGAACTCTGATAGAAAATGGTAAGTGTCCTAGGTGAAGGAGAAAGCATAACAAAACAAACAAAAATCATGAGAAACCTTATTATAAGAGGTCTCTTTAAAGCCAATCTCTGTATAAACTTGATACAAGGCATCAGGCTCTTGTTTCAATAGGGAAAGAGGGTAAAGTTTAAAGTGATCAACAGAATATATGGATTTTGAATAGACTTAAGAGATGCTCAGTAATAGAAAATACCCACAGACTAGGAAAAATAAAACACTCCAGTTTATTCTTTCACATTAAATAACT
The DNA here is from genome assembly GCA_030035585.1 of Dugong dugon. Lineage (NCBI taxonomy): Eukaryota > Metazoa > Chordata > Mammalia > Sirenia > Dugongidae > Dugong > Dugong dugon. The sequence continues at coordinate 36,279,117 of CM057471.1, read as the reverse complement.
GTCTTGCCTTCGATTCCAAAAAAAGAAAGTTTCCCTTATGTCAGTCTAGATTTTTACTGTATTATGTGTTAGCAAACACACACACACACACACACAATTATCTCTTATGAAAACTAGTCTTCAAGAAATGAGAAAATAACCTCTTTACAGTTATTGTAATTAAGACCAAAGTATAGGCACATACATCTTTCAAAGGAAACAAGACCCTAAACATCATGTGGCATGGCTGTGGTAACTGATGCGCAGGCTTTCCAGGGTAAAACAATGGTAATCCATAAGAAGATTGATTGTGCTTTTGTTTATAAAATAAAAGTTCCATTATGATATAAAGAAAGTATTCACCAGTATTATCCAGAAATATTACCTGGAAAAGACAGAGTGTAAAGGTAGAAAAAGCATAGGATTTGGAGTAACAAGACTTGTGTCCTTATCCTCTTCTGCCACCCACATACTTGTTATCTGAACACATCATTGACCCTCTCTGGGCCTCAGCTTCCTCAGGAATTCTCACATTTTATAACAAGACTGCATAGGGTTGTTATTTAGATTAAATGACATAATCTATAAATGCGAACATTTTATATAATGTCGAGTGTTATATAAATGTTAAATCTATATAATCATTGATATCTACTTAAAAATGAGCAACGTAAGAAAGATATGTATGTGAATTTGTGTTTATATGCTTAATCCACAAACATCCAGCTGTTCTCTGGCATAGCTCAAAAACCAGGTCTCCTGATTTCCAAGCCTGTGCTCTGTCTTCAAACAAAAACTCTGTTTCTAGTCACTCTTCCATCTCCCCTAGAAGCTAATTAATTACATAGCTTAATTACAACGCAAATGAGATTCCAAGTTGATGTCAGAGGCAATTACATTGTGAAGTCATGCACCTACCATATCTTGAGTCCTCCAATTTATTCAAATTGAAGAATTTCTTTCCTGGTTGTGCAGGATCCAATGGCTCAGCAATGTTTATGAATGGGTTGCTCATGATTACTGATGGTCACGTGTCCCTAAAGAGAAAAGAAGAAATTTATTTTCTACTTTCAAAGCTGGACCTCATTTATAGTGGTAAGCACTTGTCCTCTTTAGCAATTATTCACTTAAAGATTCACTTAAATTTTAATTCACTTAAACTTTGTGTCTGGATATAGATTTATTCACTTAAACATTTACTTAAAGAAATCACTTGTTATCTTTCCAAAGTAGGGGGAAGGGAGGGTACAAATCAACACAAGAATTAATATTCTTGGCAAATAAAATGGGCTTCTGTGAAGCTACTGTGAAAGCTTGCATTTGCCTCTCAAGAGAGTATAAAATTCTAAACTTCTTTTCCCTTATTTCTACAACTTCCCAACATCCTTCCACTGATAAGATGTTGCTGTTGTTGTTAGCTGTCATTGAGTCAACCATGACTCATGGAGGCCCCATGCACAACAGAACAAAACTCTGCCCTGTTCTGTGCCATTTCCGTGATGGTTTGTGGATCAGACTGTTGTGATCCATAGGTTTTTCACTGGCTGATTTAGATATAGAAGAGAAACGAAGGACATATCGCATGTAAATCCTGAATATATGAAAAGACCTCCAAGCTGGACTCATGTCTTGCTTGGCAGGAGATAAGAAGTCCATAGCAGGTGACATTATGCAATTGTACTAAACCTGAACTTTGGAAGTGGGGACTTTAGAGCAGCCGTTTTCTGGTAACACCCTATGAATTTCCTGTTATAAGAGTCTCTGTGACATTTTTAATAAACTTGTACACCAGACGCCTTCCTGGTTCATTTTTGCATACAGTGGCAACGGAGTGTTGACAGCAGGGAGTCTTAAAAGTACACTGTGGTGGCATAAAGGTCCAAACTCTCCAGACACATTTGGAGGGTACCTTCTACCCCATTCTGAGAAAAACTTCTTATGAAACTTTTCACGAATTAAAAACAAAAACAAAAAACCCATTGCTGTTTAGTTGATTCCAACTCATAGCGACCCTATAGGACAGAGTGGAACTAACCCGTAGGGTTTCTAAGACTGTTATCTTTATGGAAGTAGGCTGCCACATCTTTCTCCCGTGGAGTGGCTGGTGGGTTCGAACCACTGACCTTTTGGACAGCAGCCGAACTCTTAATCACTGGGCCACCAGGGCTCCTTATTTTCATGGATTACATGTAGTAAATAAGGTATACTATTCCTGGCCTTCACCACACAGATAAACAGCGATTTCTAAATAACTACACCACTTACAGCAGAACACACTGGATGGCAGAGGGCTTGGTTTCTGGTCCTACCTCTTGGGCAAAAATCCTTTATTTGATCAATACTCCAATATTCTTAATTTTAAGATAAACATGTTAAAAATATTAACATGTTAAGAATAGTTATTTTTTTTCTGCTTAATCCAAAGGTTTTTTTGAGTAAATAATATTTATTAAACATATTCACGGGATAATATGGAATGATCAATATGATATATTACTTTAAAAAGAGAAGATGCACCATGAATAGTAAACTACTCTTCATGGAAGTATAAAGATATAGCCGTATCTCTATGGGTATGTCCTTATCTTCATCAAGGACACAAAGGGGACTAGTAGTAGTTCGTCTGTAGTTCCTTTAAGAGGGACAGGAGCCTAGAAGTTGGAACTGGGAGGAAGTCTTAGTTTTCATCGTATATCCTTCTCGGTGTTTGCATTTTTAATTGTGTATACATATAATTTAAAAAGAAAACTAGCTAAACGCTTAAAAGAAATAAGGTATTTGTACATCTCTTCTGTCCAAAGTCCAGTACTAGGTAGTTTTGGGGGAAGGCAGCTGGTTAACAAGCAGCCCTGCCTTCCTGGAGTTACCAGTGCAGGAGGCTATAGGACAAGCCACAGGCACCTATAAGAGGCACATGACAGGACAGAGACAAGAGAAGTTGCCTACCCAGCACCTCTTTGCTAGGAACTGCCTCTCTTCCTTACTCCACATGAATTTTTTAGGAGTTGCCATTTGGTGGTAGTGGTGGTGGTGTGAAAGTATCTGATCCAACCTGGACCAATCAAACTCCTTCTCTAGGATTTCTGGAGCTGAAACTAAGGAAAGACTAGAAACGGTGCCGAAACCTACCGTAACTGTGTTTATGAAAGTCTGTACCATAGACCATGTGCATTAGAATTACCTGGGGATACTCTTAAATGCACATTCCTGAGTCCCACCCCTGAACTACTGAATCAGGGTAGACTGGTGGTGGTGGGGGACAGGAATCACCATCCTTAACCTCCTCAGTGATTCTAACACACATTTAGTTGAACAGTCACTGCTGGACACTGGAATGCCAGAAGAGGAGCTTATACGTAATGCAGGAGGCAGCATGTAAGGCAAGAGAAAAAGGGGGGATATATTCTAAACCAAAATCACATGCTAACTGCCTCTAGGGCTCAAGAAGGGAACTTAAACGCCAACGAAGCAGGCTTTACAGGCAGCTGGGGAATATGTGGCCATCTAAGGGGGCAGCAGCAGAGAGCTGCATGCAGAAGTGCCAGCCCAGTGTTGATAGCTCATCCAATTTGTCAAGTGAGGCTAACAATCTGGATGTTTATATGAAATCTCTTAATTTACAAATGTTGGCAACTAATTTAATTTTTCTAAATTACAGTGTGGATCTGCAGCATGATGGACAAAGCAAACACACCTGTGGGCCCTATTTGACCAGAGGGCCACCAGTCTGCAACCTGTGTGGCAACTCTATCTGGCAGATGTGTCAGACTGGAAGGAGTGAGCTCCAGTTAGGAAATCGCCAAAATGATGGAGATGACAGGTAGCCTGGGCAGGCAGCTGGGTAAAAATGGAAATGCAAGGGGTGGATGGATTAAAAACTGAAGAGGCAAAATCTAGAGAAAATGGTTACTGAACAAATGAAGAATAACTAAGGGGAAGAAGAAATCAAACTTAGTCCAGGTGTGGATGGCTGAAAGGTATTAGGACTGCTTGGGGAGGTAAGACTATGGCTTTAGTTTTTGAGGAGAGAGTATATATAAGATGAAGTGCCACACAAAGGCAAGGGATTTGTAATAAATTCCCACTAAATCAGGAGGAAGTCAGGATGCATCTGTTAAAGAGGAAAAACCTATAGATGTACCATTTAGTAAGAAACATGGTAGCTTGTATGCAGAAGGAGATGCAAATTGTACTTGGGAAAGTTAGGGGAGAAAGTAAGCAGTTACTGCTTCTGAAGTACCAGCACAGACCAAGGGCTTTACACTTTCTTTAATCTCTGCAACATCTCTAAAAATAAAGCATATCCTTATTCCAATTTTACAGTTGAGGAAACTACAGCTCAGAGGGATGGAAAACCTTTCCCAAGGGCATAATCTAGTAAGAGGCAGAGCTAGGTTTTGAACCTTGGCTCTTCTCACTGCCCACAATGCCTTTGCCTCTCCAGGTGCAGTGACTCCTGCTTTGAAGCAGATGCTGGCTGGAGGCCACTAACCAACTCCCAAGAGCTGGAGAGAGCCATAGGAGAGTCCGGGGCCTAAGAACGCCTCCCACAAGAGATTCAGTTCTTGAATGCTTGGAGCTGTCTATTTCTTTCTGGGTCACTCAGCACCTAGGCCTGAGTCAGGCAATATCCCATGTTCCCTGCCACTCGTTACCAAGCCACAGGTAGGAGATACCAATAGCAGTGTGTTTTCACAACACAAACTGGTTTGGCTTGGAAATTTGGGAAACAACCCTCTACACATGCCTGGGGCGCTCTGGAAATCAGAGCCACTTCAAGGATTCCACTCATACTATCTCTCTTCTCCCAAATCTCCTTGCAGAAGTCTCCAGCGTTAGTGACTCCAAGAGAAGGCCAAAACAACCACATTCCAAGGAGGCTGTGAGAGGCAAGATCTTGGCTTGGGAAGGAGTCCATATCCACAGAAGAATCTAGAAATTGTGACTGCTACCTGATCTGCCTTACTCTGGCCAGAATCCCACCTCATCCCCAAACTTCAAGTATTACCACCAGCCCTGCAGACTCCAATACTACCCCAGTACTAGGGTTTCCTCTAGGAACTCCAGCAACTGGCCAAGGAGCCCTGCCTACTTCTGATAGCCACGAAAAGCACAGACCCCATTGTTTCAATTCCTTTCTCTTCTTATCTCCCATCCCCCACCCACCTGCTTCTGTTCCTGCCCCTTGTCCCTCTGCTTTATCTTATCTTCATATAATACTAATAAAAAAAGAGGGATGAAGAAACACAGAGAGTAAAGGTGGATTTTTTGGGGGAGTGGGTGGAACGTTACCATACTTTTTTTCGTTTTTGGAAGGTGAAAAGGTTAACACAGATGGCAACATGTTCAGGTTGCTGCCTTTCCTGTTCCACAGAATGAGATGATACTGCAATGGAGGCAGAGGAAAAAAGACAAAAAGAAAAAAAAACGGGGGGGCGGGGGGTGGGAGGAAAATAAAAAAAAAAAAGAGAGAGAGGAAAGAACAGGAAATGATGGCTTTTAAGCAGTGAGGTTGGGGCAATCGTCCAGAACTTTATTTGTCCTTCCTGAACCCTTGCTTTCCGACAACTTAGAACTGCTGAACATTTGCCCCTGGCCACTGAATCAAGTAAGACACATGCACAGTTCTTATACAGGAATCAAAAAAGAGATGCCTGCACTGTATCTGAAAGCCTTCACTACCCCTAGCTTACAATCTGCACGTCAAGATAAGTATCTGGTAGAGAAAAGTGACTTTCAAAGCTAACTGGTTCCAAAGCCATTCATCCTGAAATACCAGCTGGGTGGCTTGTACAATGCCATGAGTCCCAAAATACATTTTGTGCAAGGTGGGGGAGGGAGTTCTAAAGACCAGATTTTTAAAGTAAATCACTAAAAAATACTATTAGGCCCAGGCAGACAGATCTGAGGTAAGACATCTAACAGTGAGTTATGTTTCTGGTGAAAAGGTGGGGAGGGAGTGCAGAGGTGGGATTCTGCCCAATCACATCCAGCCTTGCTGCCAACTTACCTTTGGCCTCAATTTAGGACTTGTGCAAGTGACTTGGAGTGGCACCTTCACCTGTGCATATTGGCATTAACCCATCACCACACCCTCCCCTAGAGACACCTTGATCTTAGATGTCAAGGAGGCAATGAGACCAATCAGAGAATGTGGTGTTTTCTGTACAGAACCTTAGAGATCTTGTGGCATCCCCCTAAAGGGGTCCTGGTGGTGCAGTGATGAAGTGCTCGGCTGCTAACCGTAAGGTCCGCGGTTTGAACCCACCAGCTGCTCTGCAGAAGAAAGATGTAGCAGTCTGCTTCCGTAAAGATTACAGCCTTGGAAACCCTATGGGGCAGTTCCACTTGGTCCTATAGGCTCACTATGAGTTGCAATGAGTTTAGCATTCTCCTGATGAGGAAATAGAGGGCCCTGAAAAGAAAGCAACTTGCTAGGGTCACATGACTTGTCAGTGGTAAACCTGGAAGAAAATGTGACTGATTTTCCCCTCAGTGAAAAGCAAATCTCCCAAGGGCGAGGGGGCAGTCTAAAATTCTTCTTAGGGAGAGTTGAAAAAAGTATACTTATTGTATCACAATGTTTCGGCGCTTTTGTGTAGTTCTATAATAATTTACTGAACCTCCCGTGTGGTTCAGAATTCCAGAGAACTGACTTACAGCTAAACTTTGGGGAAACAACTTAAGGTTAAGTTTTTGACAATCTGTGCTGGGTGATCTGTTTATTCCAAAAGAGGCAGAGGAGTAAATGTAAATCAATTTTATCAATATAAATACAAAATATATAATTCTTTACTCAGGTTCAACATAAGACGTGAGCAAAGACACACCTTACTTGATATAAGTGAAATTAAAAAGTTGCAGAATTGTATACTACAATTCAATTTAAGATAAAATAGCTTCAAGACTGAGTAAATATTCATTCATGCACATACACTCAAGTGTCTATAAAAATGCATACAAAAAGAAAGCTCTAGAATAAAGTTAATGTTATCTGTAAGTAGAAGAATAAGTTGTATAAAGGAGAACTTTATCTTTTCATGTTATATACCTCCATATTATCCAGATTCTATTTTCAATAAGCATGCATTCATATATTGCTTACTTTAAAACAATTGGAGCAGTTATTTTAAATTTGTACATAAATACCAATGGAGGGTATTTCATATAGGAAGAGACAGCATCTCTATAAAATGAAAACTTGATGCAATGCCCTTTGATAGGAATATAGAACAGTTCACATAACATTCCTATGACTCTAATATGCAATTCTTTCTTTAATGCTGTCTGATGAGGATTTATTTATAAGTAAATTTTACTTTAGATAAGCTCATCTTGCTTCCCAAAGTATGTCCTTCATCACCCACCAGTGGAGTGAAACGGTTCTGAAGAGAACCCCTGAATGGTTTGTATTTACCTTTAGATGGACAACCCCGTATTTCATGCAGGTCAAGAATACTAGTCCAAGCCCAAGAGACAGAAAGGGCCACATAAATCAGAGGCTTCATCAGCCTGAGACCAGAAGAACTAGATGGTGCCCAGCTACCACCAATGACTGCCCTGACAAGGAACACAACAGAGAGTCCTTGATGGAGCAGGAGAAAGGTGGGGTGCAGAACTCAAATTCTAGTAAGAAGACCAGACTTAATGGTCTGACTGAGACTGGAGGTACCCTGGAAAGCACGGCCCCTGGATTCTCTATCAGCCCAGAACTGAAACAATTTCTGAGGCCAACTCTTCAGACAGGGATTGGACTGGACTGTGGGACATAAAGTGATACTCCTGAGGAGTGTGCCTCTTAGCTCAAGTAGATATAAGAGACTAAACGGGCAGCTTCTGACCAGAGATTAGATGGGAAGGCAGAGAGGGTTAGGAGCTGGTTGAACGGACATGGGGAATCAGGGGTGGAAAGGAGGAGTGTTCTGTCACAGTATGGGGAGGGCAATTAGGGTCACATAACAACGTATGTATAAATTTTTGTTTTTTGTATGGGAGACTAACTTGTAATGTAAACTTCATTTAAAGTATAACAATAAAAAAAAAAAAAAAAAAAAAAAAGGAATACTAGTCCAGCCTGGATGGATCCCCTGGCAGGCCTCCCTAGCTTCTTTTCCTCCCCCTCTAATGCCAGCAGGATACCCAACCAGTTGCCGAAACTACTTTCTTGGGTAGTGATAACCTTAAAAACATTACCCTATGAAATTGATGCTCATTGTAGAAAAATTAAAAAATGCAGGTTAACAAAAAGAAGTAGTATAAGTCATCTGTAATATCATGGTCTGAAATTTCATTTAACATGACATTTAAATATATTTGGATTTTTTTTAAAAAAATGGATTAAACTTCACATTGCTTTGTTGTTAACAGTTTCTTCACTCAGCAATAGACCACAAATATCTTTATAAATTAATCATAATATTTTACATCATTTTTAACAACAGCATAAAAATCTATAATACATTGAGCATTGTGTTCTTTTAAGAACTACCTATATGGATCAAACTGACAATAGCAACTTGAAAGATTAGATAGAAAACTTAGGGGACAGTGAGTTTATGTTAATGTGGGAGGAACAATTCGGAAAAGGAGGATGAGAATATAACAGCTTGAAGAATGTAATCAATGTCATTGTACATGTAGGAATTACTGAACTGGCATATGTTCTGTGTATATTCTCACCAACAAAAACAAAAAATAAATTATATAAAAATCTATCATACAGATATACAACAATTTGCTTAAACTTTTATTATTTTTAAAATACTTAGGTTGTTTCCAAGTATTACCATTCAAACAATGCTGCAACCCTTGGTTGGACATACATCTTGGAGTAGGGCCACAATCATCTCCTTAAAATAAACCTCTAGCTTTCAGTTCCTAGAAGTAGGACAGCTACGTGGAAGGATGTGCGTATCTTCATTTTGTGACACCCCCTAGACCGGCCCCCAAAGGTTGCCCCTGGAAAGGCTATACCAATTTTATCACTCTTTTCTACAGCAGTGAATGGAAGTGTCCACACCAGGCAGCATCCCCCCATCCACCCACACACCCATCCATTCATCCTTTTTTTTTTAACCTTTTGCCAAGTTGAGAGATAAAAAAACCAATGTTGGCATTTATTTAATAGATAGTGAAGTTAAATATTTTTCCATCTGTTCAGCAGACATCTGAATTTCTTCTTTTGTAAACTGCCTGTCTGCCAGACAGGCCAAACTGAGTGACACTAAGATAGCGTCTGGTGACCAAATGTTCTCAACTCTGTAGGAACTTGACTGAGCTATGAATGTGAGAGACTCAGCCCTCTAACCCTGGAGAGGCTGGGACTGCCTTTGGCCCTAACATGGTCTTGAGACTTGCAGTCTGCAAGATTTCCCTTTATATAGATGACAAAAAACAAAAAAACCCAAACGTGTTGCTGTCAAATGACAGGCAGCCCTAAAATTGATTGTACAATTTGCCCCCAGGCTTGGGTGCATTGTAAGCCCAGCTGGTTACAGCAAGTAAGTAGGGCAGTAAGCTTTGGTATCTGTAACCTTCGACTGAACCTCCAAGCCCAGGCAGCAATCCTGCCAATGGGTTTCATGGGGGAGCATGAGCAGAGTGTATGGGTAGTACACTGCTAAGCCAATACTCTTTCTAGAAAATCGTCTCACACTAAACACCCAGCAAATGACTCAATATTGGCATTAGCATCCAAGAGGGAAAGCACATGATATGCTTATCATCACAGCCAGATTTGTAGAGATGCTTGGAATAGACAGCTATCCTTAGTTCAATGCCAATGATCAGATAAAATAAGATTCCTCTCTTATGGGTCTTTCCAGCCTCTGGAGTATATAAATTTATGACTTAGCTGCTTCTCCTGTTAGAGTTGAATCCCCTTAGGTTGCCTTATGAGAGAGGCAGAGGCATAGATATTAAAGCACTACAACCAAACACAGGACAGGACAGGGCAGGGGCAGAGACGAGGAGTAACCCTGTACAGTAGAACTCCTGTCAGGAATGGGGTGGGGAGAATACAGTCTGGGTGGTGGTCCTTCCTCCTTTTTGGTGGTGGTGGGGGTGAGGTTGCATATCAGCTTCCAGGGGAGCTTATATTGTTTGAAAGAGCTTCCTGGTGATTAACTGAGAATCACTGACTGCTGTGTGGTCTAAAGTACACACAACACATCCTCCCAATCATTTATCTGGGATATCTAAAGACACAAAGAGTGGATTTTTTTTGTAATCTGTGCAAACAACAGAAAGAGCTTTCTTCTCTACTTTCATGTGGTTTGTACCCACCTCTCTACCTCTCTTCTCATACCTTACTAAATACATCCATCCTGAGTTTCCATGACTTTCAACTCCAATGTCAAAGGTCACTGTGTTTCTAGGGTTTACTTCAGTTCACTATTAAAATTAGCTAGGCTTCATTTTTTTTTTCCATTTCAGGAGAAATTAATTGGTCCAACCTCAAAACTGACGGTTGTGTATCTAAACATCATGCTGCTTATAAACAACTTTTTGTTAAAAGTGAGATTCCAAGGATGTCTACGTAAGTATAAATGACCCCAAGGTCAGAATGGTTCAGGCAGCAAGATCACCATGACGTGTCAGCTCGGTTCCTTCACAAAGCAGAGAGCTAGAATATTAGTTCTTTGCTTTATTTGATGTGGCTACATCTGATCTAACTAAATATCTCTGAATTCTCCCCCAAGACCAGGTCACCTATTTGATCCTCCTAGCTGTTCATAAAAGTTATTTTAAAGAAACAACAACAACAAAAACTCTTAAATTTGACACTTGTAAGTTAAAGAAGCACAAAGTAATTGCCCATTTTTGGGAGAATATGAAATTAAAAAAGAGTGGTGCAGAAGGTGGGTCGTGAAAGAAGAAATAGTTTTATAACAATATAATCAAATTCACCAATACATTTTTCTCGAGCACTAATTATATGGAAGGTGCACTGTAAGACAGAATGATGAGTGAGACTCTGCCTTCTATATCAGAAGGCTTTGTGATCACGGAGTAACTCGCAAAAGTCTACTGCAGTTAAATTTTTAAATCATCGGTCTGTTTTCACTAGTTCTTCTGTCCCATTTAGAGACAGCTGACAAGAACATTCCATATCTATTGCTAGATTTTTTTTAAAAAAGCTGTACCAGTTATTTTTGGAGCCCTGGTGGCACAGCGGTTAAGAGCTCAGCTGCTAACCAAACAGTCGGCAGTTCAAATCCACCAACTGCTCCTTGGAAACCCTATGGGGCAGCTCTACTCTGTCCTATAGGGTCGCTACGAGTTGGAATCAACTCATTGGCAATGGGTTGGGTGAACAGTTATTTTTAAATAAATTTCTTTCTGAAATTTCTATCATCTTTCTGTGCCTCAGTTTTCCAGTCAGTAGAATAAGGCTGGTTGATGATCTTAAAAGTCCAATTTAAGTGAAAAATTCTATGATTCGTTAATTCATTCAACAAATATTTTTAGGAAGTGTCTGATAAGTGTCAGGAACTCTTTTAGGCACTGGGGACACAGTAGTGACCAAAACTGACAAAGTCCCTGTCTTCAAGGTGCTTTCATTTTAGGGGAGGGATACAGGCTCTAAACAACTAAATAAATATACACACAGAATGTTAGACAGTGACCAGTTTTGTGGTTAAGCCAGGGTGAGGGTAGTAGGGAGAACAGGGGCTGTGGGGAGTGTAGGGTGATCATGGAAGCCCTCACTGACATGGTGCTTGAGCAGAGCCTTGGAGGAAGTGATGGAAAAAGCTACATGTAATCTAGGGGAGTGATAAGAATAAGTGCAAAGGCCCTGAGGTAGGGGCACATTAGTTAGGCATGAAGAAGGGCAAGGAAGCCATAATGGGGTGAGTAACAGCAGAAAAGGAGGAGAGGAGTGGGGGAGTGGCAGAGGCCAGACCCCATGAGGGCTTTGTAGGCCACTTACTGTAGGGGCTTTGGATAAAAAAACAGAACATCAAACCAGTTGCCACTGAGTCAATTCCAACTCATGGTGACCCCATGAGTTGCAGAATAGAACTGTGCTTCATAGGGTTTTCAAGGTTGCGACCTTTCGATAGCAGATCACCGGGCGTTTCTCCTGCGGCACTTTTTTTTTTTTTTTTTTAACATATATTGTTATGAGACCCCAACCGCTCACCCCATTCTGCGACAGCACACTCCTCCCCTCTGCCCGATTCCACATGAACATTCAACCAGCGCCTAACTCTCTCTGCCTTCCCCTTTCACCTCTGGACAGAAGCCGTCCCTTTGGTCTCTTGTATCTACTTGTCTAAGAGGCACATTCTTCAAAAGTATCACTTTATGTCCCACAGTCCAGTCCAATCCCTGTCTGAAGAGTTAGCCTCAGAAACTGTTTTAGTTCTGGGGTGATGGAGAGACCGGGGCCATGCTTTCTGGGGCGCCTCCAGTCTTGGTCAGACCATGAAGTCTGGTCTTCTTACTAGAATTTGAGTTCTGCATCCCATCGTTCCACTGCTACATCAGGGACTCTCTGTTGTGTTCCCTGTCAGGACCTTCATTGATGGTAGCCGGGCACCATCTAGTTCTTCTGGTCTCAGGCTGATGAAGTCTTTGGTTTATGTGGCCCATTCTGTCTCTTGGGCCAATACTTTCCTTGTGTCTTTGGTGTTCTTCGTTCTCCTTTACTCCAAGTGGTTGGGACCAATTGATGCATCTTAGATGGCCGCTTGCAAACTTTTAAGACCCCAGACGTCCTGAGGCACTTTTGGTTGGGTTTAAAATGCCAGCCTTTTGGTTAGTAGTCGAGCACTTAATCATCTGTGCCACCCAGGGACTCCTGGGGGTTTTGAATAAAGACAAATTAAGAGTATTCTCCTACCTCTATACCTGGCTTAAATGATAGATTTCCAATGTCAGAATTTGTTAAAGTTTGATACAAAATCAACTCATTATATAAAAATACTAGATTCATTTAAAAAGTACCTACTTCCTGAAATCTAACTCTTCTGTTTTCCTGAACTTCATTATTAAGTAACACTGGAAATTTTCAGGATGTATCATAAAAATGTTCATGACTCACTTGGCAGATGTGTACCACTGTTGAAAACCCATTGAGGATTTGGGGGCTGGGGCCAGGCCACAGCAAGGTCCGACGAGCCACCCCTGATCTTTAAGCTCCCCCAGCTCTAGGCTCACTGGCCGAGACTGAGCACAACGTCACCTACTCTTCCCAAAAGACAAACACTCACCTAACACATCCTTCAAGTTCATTTAAAATTAATAGCAGTGCACAGATTCAAAAGAACAGAAATAACAGTGCTCATTTTTTGGTGTCACTGTTGGGCCAATACAAGCAGAGTTTCACAAAGTCTTGGTGAACTTCAGAATTTACAGTACTGGAGGTGAGCTGAGAAAAGAAGGTCACCATGGGGTCAAAAAACATTTGTCAAGAAACTAAAGGAAGAAGCAAGGCCAGGTACCCCTCAGAACCAAGCATCCTAAGCAGCCCTCTGCTACTGACCTCATCCTCCCCTCACTAAGGTCAATCCTTAGCCCTTCTCAGAATGCTGGTCCCTTACCCTGCAGTTCCCCAGGGTCACCAGTAGGGCTTCAAATACGACACCCGCAGAGACCCTAACCAAGTCCTACTGTCTAGGAAGGAAGGAGAGTGAGGAGAGAGCAGGCATCTGCATTTTAAAAAAGTGTTAAGAGCAGCTCTAGTTGCCTCCCTTTCTTAAGAAAGCTGCGTTATTTCCTCAAGCTCTTGAACTCATTTTGTAGATCTGTGGTAACGAACTTCTATTTAGCTCAAACTTTAGGAATTAGAAAGAAAGGGTATTACAACCAAAGGCTAGATGTCTGGCTGCAAGAGGTCTTACAGGGCAGCATTTATCTCTATGAATTCACCAAGCTTTTAAGGCCATCGACGCCCACCTACCTCATGGACTTGATCTCACTGGGTCTTAGAACTGCTTGGATTCAGACTGACTTATGCTAATAAAGTTCCTAGAAGCTTGATATATAAGCCTACATATTTACTGATTTTCCTTAAGAAACGCAACTGCCAGGAGGACCAGATGCTCCTATTTTCTGACCAGCACATTCTTTTCCCAGAGCAGTATAGCAGGGTGGTTAGGAGCTAGATTTATGAAGCCAGACTGCAGGCGTTGAGTGGGGAACTGACACTCAAACTCGAGTCTGTTAGACTCTAAAGCCCAGCTCTTAAGCAACTATGCCCTAGTCCCACCTCAGTGACCTACACTATAGCATGGCTTCTATATGCACCTGCCATTTCACTGGGTCAAAGATGTGACAAGTAGTATAATAGCATTAGATCACGACACATCTATTTCTGAGCCTCTCTGGATCATCTAAGAGAAGGGACTGACACAGATTCATTAATACATCTGACATTTATGGACCACTGGGATAAACGGATAAAAGTCCCCCATCCTCCTCTACTTACTTACAGACTGGGGATGGAGACTGGTCAGGAGAGAATCACAATACCATGTAATCCATGCTATAGCAGCAGTGGATGGAGGGTGATAAGGAAGCAACAAGGCAGAAGACCTAAGCGAGCATGGGACGGTCAGGGAAGCCTCCAGAGACAAGCCTTTCAGAATTACACAGGGAGGGAGTCAGTGAAAGAATATTCTGGGAAGAGAAAACAGCACATGGGAAGGCAAGAATTATGACACTGTGGGTGCCACAAGTAGTCCCATGTGGATGAAGCACAGGGTGCATGCTGGAGAGGGTAAGAAGAGATAAAAAGGGATGGGGCAGAGTCCAGATCATTATGAAACTCCCTGATGCTTTGCATTTATCCTGAAGACAAGGAGGTGCCATTAAAGGATTCCAGTCTGGGATCTTCAGGGCCAGCTTTGAATCTCATAGATCACTCTGGTAGTGGTGTGGAGGACTGACCGGAGGAGGCTAGACTGATGTCAGGGAGGCAGGTGATGGGGCTATTACAGTAATCAAGTGAGAACAGGGGCAGTGGCAATGAGAAGGTCCAGAAGGGGAAAGATCCTAGGGACAGTTAAGAAGAATGGACTAGGTTCGAAACAATGAAATATTGCATGAGACGGGGTGGGTCAGGAAGAAAGAGAGTCTAGGATAGCTCCTAGGTTTCTCATTTGGGCAAACTGGTAGAGCCACTGGCTAAGATGGGAACCAGGACATCAGTTTTCAGACATGCTGAATTTGGGATGAAGATGTCCAGTGGACAGCTGCATATGTGGGCCTGGAGCTTAGAAGCTCTGAGTTGGGACAGAAGTTCAAAAGAACAGCAGCAGCAGACATCATGCCCTGAGTGCTACATCACTCCATAAGCATTGTAGTCCAGAGAAATGTACTAAGTGCCTAGGAGGAGTGTGTGTCGGGGTCGGGGGGGGGGGGGGATGCCAGGCACCTCACTCACGTTGTCTAATACGATGTCTTAGCAACTCTGTGACAAAGCCATTACAATCTCATTTTATAGGTGAGAAGACTGAGGAGCAGAGGGTCTCAGGCTGGTAAGTGGACAAGCTGAGAGTCAAATCCAGGCCTAATGCCAATGCCGACTCTTGTTTGCACCAGCCTGCAAAAGTGGTATCATTTTATAATCATCCCACATACAAAGATCCAAATCAATCAAATGGCTTTAAAAAATTAAATCTTACTTTAAAATAGTCTTCAAACTCTAAGATACATGTGAGGACTAGGTAGTAGTGGTGGTTGTGTGCCGTTGAGTCGATTCTGACTCATAACGAACCTGTAGGACAGAGTAGAAGTGCCCCGTAGCGTTTCCAAGGCTGTAATCTTTACAGAAGCAGACTGCCACACTTCCCCCTACCCAGTGGCTGGTGGCTTTGAACCGCTGACCTTTCAATTAGCAGCTGAGCACTTAACCACTGTGCAACCAGGGCTCACTGAGGACTAGACAATACCTAGGTAGATAACCTCAATTTTGCTAAAAATATTTTAAACTTTGGCAAAATTTGAATGATAGGCAACTTCTAAAGGACGGGTTGATGTGAATAGTGTAGGCATCAACAGCACTTAAAATGTGACTGATTCTTGATCTGAGCAACTAAGGGTTTTATAAAACATAACATCCTTAAAGCCAGTCCCGAGGCTGGTCTTGATCCCACCATTAACACAGAGCTGTGCTTTCAGTAAGTCTACCCTCGCAAAGCTCTTGCACATAGCAGGCTGCTGACAACGGTTTATTCACCTCTCCTCTTCTCAACCAAAACTTCAAACCTGGTGATCATGTAGGAGGACACTTTCTGACATTGAGGCAGCTTCTTCATGAACTATGGTACAGCCTGTACCTTTCTTTGTAATTTTACAATAGCATTCCTAAAAAGGATGATGAGAATAATGAATAATTAAGTGCTCTACACATGTCTGTTTGAGCAATGGCCCATGCAAATCACACTATCCAAATATGGGCTTGCCCAGAGTTTTCCTTAGGTCAAGAAAAGAGAATGAGAGAGAAACACCAGCACTCATGCACACACCTTGCTGGTTCAACAGAAGGTGGATTAACTTTTGACAACATGTATGAGAGAAACAATGGTTTCAGAATGTGATACTGTTCTAGTAGTTCAATGGCATTGAGGAGTACATACTTACCTCAAGGACCTGTTCTGTCTGCCAAAGACACATACTGTTTAGAAAGGTGATTTCATACTTTGCAGGTTCTTCACATCTAAGCCCAAAGCCCTTTGGTTTCCAATCTACACTTAAGATCAGACTCTGCCACTTACTTCCACAGACAAGACCCTATCTCCCTAAACTTCAGTTTAATTCTTTGCAGATTTAAGGCAACAATACCTGCACTACACCGCTCTGCCTGGCTCACAAGGGCTGCTGTGATTATTAAACGAGGTAATATGGGAAAGCACAGTGTACACTGGAAACCCTATACCTTTGAGCTACCTTTATGAGACTGGTATCAACTCACTTTAAGGGATATGGTTGGCTCTAGATGTAGCCTATTTCTTTAACTGAAGATTTAAATCTGTATTTTAAAACACAATGAATACTTAAAAATATAGTCAAAATCATGCTTACCCCATGAAAGTGCTCCAATACAGTTTGGTTTTATTTTTTACTGATCTTATTCCTAAAAAAAAAAAAAAAAAAAAAAAAAAAATTCTAAAATCAGAGATGACTTAAAGGCTCCAGACATATATATGTGAAAAATGAAAAAAGATTATATTTATACTGGCTCAAAATGAAGACTCTTTTTGTAGTAAGTCAATTCTTTAAAATCTTTTCAATCCCACGCAGATGAGAGTAAATATTCTAGTTCTTAGACAGTATGTTGAATTTTTTTCTTTTAATGTGATGGATTTCTTTTAAGAAATTTTGTTCAATGAACTTGATCAATTCAAATTAATTTAGCATTTATTTCTTGAACATCTTCTTTGCATTAACCATTGCTAAGTGCCACAGGAGAAAGGAAAATAAGGAAAGCATCTCTTGTTTACAGGAAGATTACAGTCTAACAAGGGGAGTAAGATAAGCACACAAGTTACTATAACACGATAAGGCTCATAAGAAAGGTAAAAAGGAAGAGACACCTAAACTGAGGGAATTCAGAAAGGTCTTTCACAGAAGAGGCAAAATGAGAAAAGGAAAGAGAGAAAATGATCTAGTCTCTCAGGCAGAGGTAAAGCTGAGCAAATGCAAAAGTAAAGAAGCAAGATAACATAGGAAGCTCTCAAGGGCCATTCAGCAGTTCAGTCTGGCTGATGTGAAGGTTGTTGTTGTTAGCTGCCATTGAGTTGGCCCCAGACTCATGGGGACCCCATGCACAACGGATCAAAAACTATGCTTTGGTTCTGCGCCATCCCCATGATCGGTTGCAGATCAGACCATTGTGATCCACAGGGTTTTCACTGGCTGATTTTCAAAGTAGATCACTAGGCCTTTCTTCTTAGTATGTCTTAGTCTGAAATCTCCACTGAAACCTGTTCCGCATCACAGCAACACATAAGCTTCCACTGACAGATAGGTGGTGGCTGTGCATGATATGCATTGGCTGGGAATCAACTTGAGGTCACCTGCATGGAAGGCTAGAATTCTACCACTGAACCACCACTGCCCATGATGGGAGGGTTAAACAGTTCAAAGATTTTTGCTACAGCAGACAGTATGTGCTTGTTCCTAAAAAGATACAGCAAAGAATAGTTCGTAGTTAATTTATACAGTTGAAAATGAAGATACCAACTGCTGGCAGAGGTGAAAAAAAGTGGAGCAGAGGAAAGGTATATTTGAAATAAGATGGGCCAAATGTTCATAATTCTTGAAGTTGGAGGTATATATTCTCTCCACTTCTTTGTATGTTTGAAATTTTCCATTAAAAAATAGCTAAAAAAGAAATGAAGGCTGGTTGATGTAGGGAGCTGGTCAGCTGATGGCTTCTCAGATGATGGTGTTAAGCCCATGAAGAACTTTCCAACCCTTGGGTCAACTGGAGGGAGGGGGAAGGGCACCAGGTCGGGACAGATTCCACAGGGGAAGTAGATCAGCACAATGTGACTAAGACTCTGTGGGCATGCTGTTTTCAGTTCCCCTATGCCTCACACTCTTCACTAGTCTCTCAAGTAGCAGGCTCAGATACCGGCAAGTTAGTGGTAAATCGGTCAAAGGCATATGATGGCAACTCTACCCTTAATAATGCTGTTGTTGTTAGGTGCCATGGAGTTGGTTCCAACTCATAGTGACCCTATGCACAACAGAACAAAAAACCGCCTGGTCATGCACTACTGTGTTAATCCATCTCATTGAGGGTCTTCCTCTTTTTCACTGACCCTCTACTTTACCAAGCATGATGTCCTTCTCCAGGGACTGGTCCCTCCTGATAACGTGTTCAAAGCACGTGACACAAAGTCTCACCATCCTCACTTCTAAGGGGCATTTTGGCTGTACTTCTTCCAAGACAGACTTGTTCGTTCTTCTGACAGTCCATGGTATATTCATGGTATATTCTTAGCCAACATCATGATTCAAATACACCAATTCTTCTTCGGTCTTCCTTACTCACTGTCCAGCTTTCGCATGCATATGAGGCAACTGAAAATACTACAGTTTGGGTCAGGCGCACCTTAGTCCTCAAAGTGACATCTTTGCTGTTCAACACTTTAAAGAGGTCTTTTGCAGCAGATTTGCCCAAGGCAATACGTCTTTTGATTTCTTGACTGTTGCTTCCATGGACGCTGATTGTGGATCAAGTAAAATGAAATCCTTGACAACTTCAACCTTTTCTCCATTTATCATGATGTTATTTATTGTTCCAGTTGTAAGGAATTTTGTTTTCTTCATGTTGAGGTGTAATCCATACTGAAGGCTGTAGTCTTTGATCTTCATCAGTAAGTGCTTCAAGTCTTCTTCATTTTCAGCAAGGAAGGTTGTGTCATCTGCATATCGCAGGTTGTTAATGAGTCTTCCTCCAATTCTGATGCCGTGTTCTTCTTCATATGGTCCAGCTTCTCAGATTATCTGCTCAGCAAGCAGACTGAATAAGTACAACCCTGACACACACCTTTTCTGATTTTAAACCACACAGATTTAAAATCTTGTTCTGGTCAAACAACTGCCTCTTGGTCTGTGTACAGGTTCCTCATAAGCACAATTAAGGATTCCGAAATTCCCATTCTTCGCAATGTTATCCATAATTTGTTATGATCCACACAGTTGAATGCCTTTGCAGAGTCAATAAAACACAGGTAAACATCTTTCTGGTATTCTCTGCTTTCAGTCAAGATCCATCTGACATCAGCAATGATATCCCTTGCTCCAAAATGATATCCAAAATGATATCCTTTTCTGAATCTGGCTTGACTTTCTGGTAGTTCCCTGTCGAGGTACTGCTGCAACTGTTTTTGAATGATCTTCAGCAAAATTTTACTTGTGTGTGTAGTTAATGATTAAAAAAAAAAAAAAAAAAAAAAAAACCATTACCCTCAAGTCGATTCTGACTCATAGCGACCCTGTTAATGATATTGTTTGATAATTCCACAATCCCTTGGATCACCTTTCTTTGGAACGGGCACAAATATAAATGTCTTCCAGTCGGTTGGCCAGGTAGCCGTCTTCCAAATTTCTTGGCATAGACGAGTAAGCACTTCAGCGTTGCATCCATTTGTTGAAACATCTCAGTTGGTATTCTGTCAATTCCTGGAGACTTGTTTTTCACCAATGCATCCTTAATGTATTCTGTATAAATACATCTTAATGTATTATGTGTAAAAAATAACTGGTCAGATCAAATGTAACGTTTGTTCATGGTAGAAAATATCGATAAACACAAAGTGAAGAAAATTTAAAAGTCAACTGTATCCCACCACCAAGGGAAAACCTCTCAATGTTTCAGCATACAGGTATTTTCACTTTTCAAAAAGTTCTCTTTACGCCACTTTGCTTTTATGAAAGACCTACATTAGTAACTGTTCCAATAACTGAAAGAAATCTGAAGAGGATTTCTGCTTTTACAAAAAAAGGCAAAAAGCAGAAATAGTATTCAGTGTTTGTTTTGCAGGGAGCCTTTATAGAGGCAGCACGCACCCCAAGCAACAAGAGTGGCATTGCCAAGCTTCTTCCCCGGGAACTAAACTCAGTATCTTAGAAACAAGCTGCCATAGCTTTGAAATGTGTCTGTGAGCATCTGAGCTTTTTCTCAATTTATTTTGAGTATTTCTGCTTTTACTACTTATTAATGTTATTATAGGCTTTATGTGTTATTTGGTGGGTGATCTTTTGGGTTTGGGAATGCACAAAAAAATGTCCCATATAAATTAATGGTAATTGCTTCTTTGCTTTATGCCATTTTGGCTTATGAAAGGTTTCATAGGAACCTTTCGGATAGTGGAGGAAACCTGTATCCTGTCTTTGTCCATACATGTGCACACTCATACACATATACACATGCTTTCTCCTCATAAAAATAGGATCGCAGGTAAATACTCTCGTGTAAACATGTATTTTAATTTTAAAATAGTACTTCATGACATATCATGAAACAGTGTTTTATAACACCAGCTTATGGGCTGCATAATAGTCCATTAAAAAACATTCTGATCTGGTACTTCTAACCTTCCACAGGGCTTCGGGCAAATGTTAATAGTGCTTAACAAAATGTTTTGACTTGAGAGGGCTCTCTTTCTCAATATTATTTCAAGTTAATGTATACTGGTGGAGTGCCTGGAGGGTGCCAATGGTTAACATACTCGGCTGCTGATTGAAAGGTTGGAGGTTTGAGTTCACCCAGAGGCACCTTGGAAGAAAGGCCTGGTGATCTACTTACGAAAAATCAGCCACTGAAAACCCTAGGGAACACAGTTCTCCTCTGACACACATACAGTTGCCAAGAGTCAGAATGCACTTGATGATGGCAGCTCATTAAAGTATCATATATACTAGTTCAGAACTGTGATATGATCATTTGTTTTATTGGGGGAAGGGTGGGGGAGTTGCTACATTCTTAATAAGAAATCAGCTCTACCTTATAAAAGTGTAGGTTGTTTGTTGGTTTTTACTCTCTGGTTTTCTTTGTTCTTAAATTATAAAAGCAACACATGAATGTTGCAGGATAGGAAGACATACAGTATTACAAAAAGTAACAAGTAAAGGTTCTCTGCCTTCCTTCCACTCCATTCCACTGCCCAGAGGTGGCTACTGTTAACCTTTTGGTACGTCTATCTTCCAAACATTTATAAGGCTATTCTAACATTCATGGTATGTATAACCACACATGCACACAACTTATACAGATACACAAATATGCATATACATATATGTATCCATGGTGGCACAGTGGTTAAAGTGCTCAGCTGCTAACCAAAAGGTCAGTGGTTAGAACCTACCAAGTGTTCTGCGGGAGAAAGATGTGGCAGTCTGCTTCCGTAAAGATTTATAGCCTTGGAAACCCTATGGGGCAGTTCTTCTCTGTCCAATAGAGTTGCTATGAGTCAGAATCATCTCAATGGCAGTGGGTTTGCTCTTCTTTTTTATATATCACACATGTATAATATATATACATATAGTGATGATTTTCCTCCTTTTAAAAAAAACAAAAACAAAAAACATTTCCTTTATCCCTGCCTTTGGAATCAGGAGGGCTGTTAAGAGACATTGCCGGTTTTTGCATAAAAACATCCAAAATTCACACAGTGGGTTAAACTGCAGGTCCAGCATAATGTCTGAGATGGCTCCAGAAAGGGAGCTGGGACTAAAGATTCCTATTCATCCTCTATGTCTGTGTCCTCAAAACTTGAACATACCTGGCCTTCTTTTAAGAAGGACCATGGATCCTTCTACAATTGATTTCAAATCCTTTGCAGTTGGTACTTTCAGCTGTATCTCTCTTGGATACACAGTTCCTGGTATTTATGCATAAAATCCTTAAGAATTTACTTTTCCATGAAACTACTTTCTTGAAGCTCCTGTTCTGATATACTAGGACAGGGTCTGCAAACTACCACCTAGTGCCTGTTTTTATAAATAAGTTTTATTGGAACAAAGTCAGGTCCATTCATTTGCATATTGTCTGCTTTCTCATTACAACAGCAGAGCCAAGTAGCTGCAACAGAGACTGTGGCCTGCAAAGCCTAATATATTTACTATCTGGCCCTTTACATAAAAAAAGTTTGTTGACCCATCTCCAGGGAACAGTGAAAATAGACCTTCTTCTCCCTATCAAAGCCCTGGTGGCCTAGTGGTTAAAAGCTTGGCTGCTAACCAAAAACATCAGCAGTTCAAATCCACCAGCTGCTACTTGGAAACCCTATGGGGCAGTTCTACTCTGTCCTATACGGTCTCTATGAGTTGGAATTGACTCAACGACAATGGGTTTGGTTTTTGTTTTTGGAATCACACACCCTGCCTTAGGTTCCTAGTGCTGCTACAACACAAATGCCGTCAAATCCATTACCATCGAGTCAATTCCGACTCACAGTGAACCTATAGGACAGAGTAGAACTGCCCTGTAGGGTGTGCAAGGAGTAGCTAGCTGGTGGATTCAAACTGCTGACCTTTTTGGTTAGCAGCTGAGCTCTTAACCACTGTGCCACCAGGGCTCCACAAATGCCACAAGTGGGTGGATTTAAAGTTTAGGAGGCTAGAAGTCCAAATTCATGGTACTGGATAGAGAGGAAGGCTCTTTCTGTGTCAGCTCTGGGGGAAGAACCTTGTCTCTTTCAGCTTCTGCGGTCCCAACATTCATTGGTTCCTAGGTCTCCACATGGCATCTGTCTTACTCCCATTTGTACCTACTTGTCTCTGTGTCTAAACTGCTCTTTTTATAACTCAGAAGTAATTAGGTTTAGGACACATCCTACACTGATATGAACTCACTAACATAACAAAGAGATCCCTATTCCCAAATGGGATTATATCTACAGGTATAGGGATTAGGATTCCAACACACATTTTGAGAGAACAAAATTAAATCCACAACACACCCCATATCCAGTGTCTCCACTCAAGCTAAAGAGTTCTTTTTCTATTAAAACACAAACTAACAAAAAGCATCTTGGCCCTGACAGCAGCAATGTCATGCTGGCAAATGTTTAACAACTTGCTCTCAGGGGAGAAAAAGCCTTGGTTTGTAGCATTTGCTGATTTCCATGGTGTAAATACTTCCATGACTTACTTCAAGCTAAAAAATGTGGTGTCACCGAACACAGAGCTAGGTAAGAGATGCATACAAATGCCAGTGTAAATTGGCTCCAGCAAACCACTGGCTCCTTGGGACACCTGCAACAAATAGCCCAACCCCTCATTTTAAAGACAAGACACTGAGGCCCAGAGAGAGAAAGTGTCTTACTCAAGGCAATCCCAGACACTGGAACCAGGCTTGGGCTCATTTTCCTGTACAGAGTTCAGCTGCCCTACAGGGAATTACTTCTTCTATAAAAGGAGAAGTCGAGGAAAGAAGGCAAAGTTCCTTGCCAGGCATGTGGTAAGCGCCAAATAAAATGTTGGTTTTTATCATTGTCTTCACAGACTGGGACTCTGTCTTTTTCAGTACATGCTTCTGAAGCACACTTCTGGAAGGGGGTATTGTTCTGCACACAGCAACATATCTCATGTTCTCATGTGAACATTCTGACAGTAGAACCCCTCAGTTAACCAAGTTACGTAAGCTACTAGGTTATAAGTTCCAGAGAGACAGGGGCTGCATCCATTTGTGCTCACTACTTTCCCTTGTGCCCTGCACAGACTGGACACATAGTAAGTACACGAAGAGCAAGCATGGCCTGGAACACAGCAGGTGCTCAGAGGTTAGATCCTATTCCCTTCTCCCATCTGTGGACTGAGCAACAACAGACACAGATGCTTGTGTGCTTACAACATTTCTAAAGCACTGACCACAGCATCCAAGCTGCTCCACCAGAATGTGAGAGACTCTTTGGAGGCACAAAAGGGAGAGCAGAGTTGGATAATTTTTTTCCTTTGACGTATTAAAAAACCAACAAAAATCCACCAGTTGCTGTCAAGTCAATTCCGACTCATGGTGACTCTATGTGTACAGAGTAGAGCCATGCTCAACAGGGTTTTCAAGACTGTGGCCTTTTGGAGGCCAATCACCAGGCCTTTCTTCCAAGGTGTCTTTTGGTGAGTTCAAACCATCAACCTTTTGGTTAGTAGTTAAGCACTTAACCATTTGTGCCACCCAGAGACTCCTTGATGTACATATATAGATGTGTATATTATGTATCAGAATAGAACTGTGCTTCATAGGGTTTTCAATGGCTGATTTTTCATAAGCAGATTGCCAGGTCTTTCTTCCGAGATGCCTCTGGATGGACTCACACATTCAACCTTTCAGTTAGCAGCTGAGTGCATTGACTGTTTACACCACCCATGGGGCCACCATGAGTCAGAACTGACTTTATGACAACTGGTTTGGTTTTTTATAGGTAAATAATTTCCGTCTTGATCTTGTGCTAACAAAGCAGGAAGCCACAGAAAGAATCTGGTGACGGATCCCACCTACCATGCACCATGATGCTGGACATTGCTTCCTGGCAGGGCTGATGAAGGGCCGCTGAAAATGGAAATGCAAAGGGCACCAAGATTGGGGAAGCATATTCCAATAAACTCAAGGCTAGCAACCGCATAGCCACACAGAAATGAACATAAGGAAAGGAAGGCGAAAGTGCATGCCTCCTTGTTCTTTTGGAAACAACTTCTTGACTGCTTCGCAACTCTTACACAAACCCCTACACATGTGGCACAGTTTTCCTGCTGGCACTTCTCTGAACCCACTGGTTCCATGTGCCACATCACTGCTGTAATCCAGCTGCATAGACAGGTCAGTTCTGCAGGCACAGAAACAACCAAGGCATGTGTGAGTCTTGCCTAGTTTTCAGGAGGCCAAAAGGACTCCTAATTATCATTTATATAGGGGTTCAGTACACGATTTCCAAAGTGACGTTAAGTTTGTTCTCAAAAAAACAAAACGAAACAAAAAAACCAGTTGCCATTGAGTTGATTCAGATTCAGCAATAGCTGGTATGTGTAAAAGGAGAACTGTGCTCCATAAGGTTTTTAATGGCTGATTTTTTAGAAGTAGATTGCCAGGTTTTTCTTCCAAGGCACCCCTGGGTAGACTTGAACCTTCAACCTTTCGGTTAGCAGTTGATTGCATTAACCATTTACATAGTCCAGGGACTCCGTGGTCTCAAATACCAGGGGTTAATAATGTTTATGGCATATGTCGCCATTCAGAGGAAGGGTCACAAACAAGAAGTAGGTACAATGAATTAAGTCTCTGAAATATTTCCTACACCAGTGGTTCTTAAAGTGTGGTTCAGGGGACTCCCAGGGATCTGCAAGGTCAAAATCATTTTCATACTACTAAAAAGTTTGCCTTTATACTCCCACATTTTCAAGAGTATACATGGAGTTTTCCATGATGTGTGGTGTTGCAATGGAATGAAGGTAGAAACAGCTGTAAGAATCCAGCTGACTTCGATTAAGTCTGACATTTAAGAGATTTACAAACAGATAAAACAATGCCATGCTTCTCAGTAACTTGTTTCGGGAAATAGTTATTTTTCATAAAAATATCTTACACTAACATATAACAAGACCATTATTATTTTTTAAATATATTATTAAATATAGTAACAATTTCTTGGTTTTATTTTTACTATGGTGAATATAGATAAACGACCAAAACCAAACCCATTGCCGTCAAGTCGATTCCACTCATAGCGACTCTATAGGGCAGAGCAGAACTGCCCCACAGGGTTTCCAAGGCTGTAATCTTCACAGAAGCGGACTGCCACATCTTCCTTGCAGAGCGAATGGTGGGCTTGAAGCGCTGACCTTTCGGTTAGCAGCAGAGCGCTTAACCACTGTGCCACCAGGGCTCTTTATAACTCACATGAACAAAAGATCACTAATTTTTAAAAGTGTAAAGCGGTACTGAGTCCAAAACGTTGGAGAACTACTGTTTTAGAGGTTGCTCCCTTGGGAGGAGGGTTATGCAGGTCCCTCTTCACAAGGGTTGGAGGTGGGGAGATGTGCCCCTCCGATGTGCTAGCTGAATTGGGGAAGATAGCCCCACCAGCGGGGTTCAGGGGGGCCCATGCTCCTTCCTGGATCTCTGAATCTATCAGATCAGGCTCTGCTCTTCTACCCAAAGGCCTCTTCCCCCTCTGCCCATTTCCCCTTACCCATTGTTGTGGATTCCCCGATCTGCCGGTTCAACGTTGGGGTGAGAACTCCCCTTGCACACTTTCTGGGTAAGGACTACCCGTGCGGGCCGCATACCCTCAGGGTGAAGTCTCCCTGGGTGGTCCGTACACCCTCGGGGTGAAGACCCCTGTGCGGACCGCACACCCTCAGGGTGAAGGCTCCCCGGGCGGCCCGCACACCCTTGGGACGAGGACTCCCCAGCCAGCCCGCACGGCCTTGGGGCGAGGACTCCCTGTGCGGCCCGCACAGCCTCGGAGCGAGGACTCCCCAGGCGGGCCGCACAGCCTCGGCAAAGAGGGACAAGAAGAGCCATTTCCAGTCCCCGATCCCATCCCCTGGCGCGGCATAGGCTGGAGACAGGACGGAGAGGTCAGTCCCCAGGGGCATGTCCTGCTTCCCTACGCTCCCCGGCCCCAGACTCGTCCCCCCTCCCCCCGCCCTGGCCGCTCGGCGATCTCAGTCTGGCTCGGGAAAGGTGCCTCGCGCGCGGAGGAAAAGACTCGCACCGACTCGTCTGCGGGGGCAGGCTGCCACTGCTCCCCCCGGGACGTCCGTCTGTCCGGATCGGTACTTACAATGGATTGCACCGCGGTGCTCCTGCAACGGGCGAACCGAGAGCAAGTTGCCGGGCGCGATCCCGTACGCAGCTCGGTTCCTGCTGCCGATGTCGCCTCCGCGCTCCTCCTCCTGCGCCTCCGGGGCCACAGGTCGGGGGCGGAGCAGGGGCGGGGCGCGCGCAGGCCCCGCCCCGCCCTCGGCCGCATCCCAGGCCGCACAGGCCGGCGGCTCCGCCCCCACCGCGGAGGGAGAGGCGACTTCGACTTCCGCACGCCGGAGCCTGGCTAATGGGTCCGCGGCTGGAAGAGGAGGGACGCCTCTCTGGGACGCGTCCACTCTGCGGCCAGAGCCCGGGATGAGGGTGACTTTCCGCTTACTTTGGGGAATAGAGTTTGTCCAGCTCGCGCTAGGAAGTGAGCTGAAAAGGTGAAGAAAAAGTGCTGCCTTTTTTTTTTTTTTTTTTTGACGGTTTGGTCACGAGGACAGCGGTTTCGTTATCCGGCTGCCCCAGCGCGTGTGGTCACTTTGTCCCCCTTGCCCCCGCCGCCTTAATTTCTTGCACAAAGCGTGTCAAGCGGCACCGGCATCACACTGACAGGGTAGAACTTCAGTGGTTCCATGGCTTGCTAAGGCAAAGCTTCTGTGTGGTAATTATTATTATTATTATTTGTAACGTGTAACAACACTCTTTAATGCACTCTCTTCACTGGCTGAGAAATGACATTGAGTGGACCTTTGTCACAGGACCTGCTTTTGATAGTCAAGTTGGTTGGAGTTGCGCTCTCTCAGGCAAACATTCAGATACTTGAGTACAAAGAAGTGATTAGATCTTTTTCGGTGAAAGGTGGTGAGGTTTTCCTGGACAAATTATTTGGAGAGTTATTGTAGTGTTTTTGTTTTTTGTTATTATTTTTTTTAATCTTGAGTATCTGGATAAACAGCTTATGGGACGAATAACTAATAGCTAATACTAGGACTGAAGCCCTGGTGGTGTGGTGGTTAACAGCTCCGCTGCTAACCAAAACGTCGGCGGTTCGAGTCCACCAGCGGCTCCTTGGAAACCCTATGGGGCAGTTCTACTCTGTCCTATAAGGTCCCTATGAGACCGAATCGACTCTCGGCAATGGGTTTTGGTTTTGGTTAATACTAAAACTATGGAGCCCTGGTGGCAGCAGTGGTTAAGAGCTTGACTGTTAACTGAAAGGTGGATGGTTAGAACCCACCAGCTGCCCAGGGCGGGAAGGATGTGGCAATCTTCTCCCCTAAAGATTACAGTCTTGACAATCCTATGGAGCACTTCTGCTTTGTCCTGTAGGGTCACTGTGAGTCAAAATTGGCTCCATGATTGCAACAGGTTTAGTACTAAGGCTAGTACCGATTACTACTGTTTACTATGCTTCTAGTCTGTGCAGGGGCCTGTGATTTAGATCATTACATGTTATTTAATTCAACTTTTCCAAAAGCCCTACAAAGAGAAATATTCCCCCATTTTGCAGGTGTGAAATGTCCTTCAGGTGGGATTCAGTCTTCACGTCTGTCTGAGTCCCAAGCCCATACTTTTCCCATTATGCTACACTAATACTTCCCATTATGTACACCTATCCCCTAGTTATATTTAATTTTGAAACATGAATAGCTATATTTACATTTGAAAGAGGGCATATTTACTATATTTCCAATATGAAAAAAGACTTTCCATCTACTTCCTAAATTTGTCCCATTTGCATTCATTCAGCAAACTTTCTACCATATGACAAGGGCTCACCATAAACCCTGAAAAATAACTAGAGTCCCCTTGGAACTTAGGGAGAGTATGGGGGAAGGCTGTGGTGGACAGAAGGCTGAGGATAGGGAGAGAACAAGTCCAGCCAAATTCCAATTCCTACAGAGGTAGCTCACAGAAAGCAAAATTTGTTAATTTTCCAGTGATATCATACATAATAATAACTGATAATTCTTTTTTTTCTTTGTTTATTGTTGTAGTTTAAGTGAAAGTTTACATTTCGAGTTAGTCTCTTATACAAAAATTTATACATACTTTGTTATGTGACCCTAATTGCTCTGCCTGTACTATGACAGCACACTCCTCCTTTCTTCCCCTGATTTCCCATGTCCATTCAACCATCCCCTAAACCTCTCTGCTTTCTCATCACACCTCCGGACACAAGCTGCCCGTTTAGTCTCACGTATCTTCTTGACCTAAGAAGCACACTGTTCATGAGTATCATTTTATGTCCCACAGTCCACTCCAATCCCTGTCTGAAGAGTTGGCCTCGGAAATTGTTTTAGTTCTGGGCTGACAGAGAGTCTGGGGGCCATGCTTTCTGGGGTTCCTCCAATATCAATCAGACCGTTAAGTCTGGTCTTTTCACTGGAATTGGAGTTCTGCACCCCACCTCTCTCCCGCTCCATCAGGGACTCTGTCATGTTCCCTGTCAGGGCGGTCATTGGTGGTAGCCAGGCACCATCTAGTTCTTCTGGTCTCAGACTGATGAAGTCTGGTTTATGTGGCCCTGTCTGTCTCTTGGGCTAATACTTTCCTTATCTCTTTGGTGTTCTTCATTCTCCTTTACTCCAGGTGGTTGGGACCAATTGATGCATCTTAGATGGCTGCTTGCAAGCTTTTAAGACCCCAGATGCCACTCACCGAAGTAGGATGCAGAAGATTCTCTTAATAAACTTTGTTATGCCAGTTGATCTACATGTCCCCTGAAAGTATGGGCCCCAGACCCCCGCCTCTGCTACTCTGTCCCTCGAAGTGTTTGATTATATTCAGGAAACTACTTAGCTTTGGTTTAGTCCAGTTGTGCTGACTTCCCTTGTAGTGGGTGCTGTCCTTTCCTTCACCTAAGATAATTCTTATCTACTATCTAATTAGTGAATAACCCTCCCCCTCCCTCCCCCCCCTTGTAACCATCAAAGAATGTTTTCTTCGTGTTTAAACTTTTCTTGATTTCTTATAATAGTGGTGTTATTACAATATTTATCCTTCTGTGACTGACTAAATTCACTCAGCATAATGCCCTCCAGATTCCTCCATGTTATAAGATGTTTCACGGCTTCATCTTTGTTCTTTATCGTTGTGTAGTATTTCATTGTGTGGCTATACCATAATTTGTTTATCCATTCATCGGTTGATGGACACCTAAGTTGTTTCCATCTTTTTGCTGTCCTAAACAGTCCTGCAGTGAACATGGGTATGCCTGTATCTATCTGTTCGTGTGACGGCTCTTATTTCTCTAGGATATGTTCCAAGGAGCAGGATTGCTGGATTATATGATACTTCTAGTTGTAGCTTTTTAAGGAAGCACCAAATCGATTTCCAAAGTGGTTGTTCCATTTTACATTCCCACCAACAGTGTATAAGTGTTCCAGTCTCTCCACAACCTCTCCAGCATTTATAATTTTTTGTTTTTCGGATTAATGCTAGCCTTGTTGGGGTGAGATGGTATCTCGTTGTAGTTTTGATTTGCATTTCTCTAACGGCTAATGATCATGAGCATTTCTTCATGTGTCTGTTAGCTGCCTGAATGTCTTCTTTGGTGAAGTGCCTGTTCATATCCTTTGCCCATTTTTTAATTGGGTTGTTTGTCCTTTTGTTGTTGAGGTTTTTCAGTATCTTGTAGATTTTAGAGATTAGACATTGATCGGATTTGTCATAGCCAAAATTTTTTTCCCAGTCTGTAGGTTGTCTTTTGACTCTTTTGGTGAAGTCTTTGGATGAGCACAAGTGTTTGATTTTTAGGAGCTCCCAGTTATCTAGCCTCTCTTCTGGTGCTTGTGCGTTGTTACTTACGGTTCGTATTGTGTTTATGCCCTGTATTAGGACTCCTAGTGTTGTCCCTATTTTTTCTTCCATGATCTTTATCGTTTTCGATTTTGTATTTAGGTCTTTGATCCATTTTGAGTTAGTTTTTGTGCATGGTGTGAGGTATGGGTCTTGTTTCATTTTTTTGCAGATGGATATCTAGTTATTCCAGCACCATTTGTTAAGGAGACTGTCTTTTCCCCAATTAACGAATTTTGGGCCTTTGTCAAATATCAGCTGCTCATAGGTGGATGAATTTATGTCTGGATTCTCAATTCTGTTCCATTGGTCTGTGTATCTGTTGTTGTACCAATACCAGACTGTTTTGACTATCGTGGTATAATAGGTTCTAAAATCAGGTAGTGTGAGGCCTCCTACTTTGTACTTCTTCTTGAGTAATGCTTTACTTATTCGGGGCCTCTTCCCTTTCCATATGAAGTTGGTGATTTGTTTCTCCATCTCATTAAAAAATGCCTTTGGAATTTGGATCAGGATTGCATTGTATCTGTAGATCGCTCTGGGTAGAATTGACATTTTCACAATATTGAGTCTTCCTATCCATGAGCAAGGTATGTTTTTCCACTTATGCAGGTCTCTTTTGTTTTCTTGCAGTAGTGTCTTGTGGTTTTCTCTGTAAAGATTTTTTACATCTCTGGTTGGATTTATTTCTAAGTATTTTATCTTCTTGGGGGCTATTGTAAATGGTATTGATTTGATGATTTCCTCTTCGAAGTTGTCTTTGTTGGTGCAAAGGAATCCAACTGATTTTTGTATGTTTATCTTGTATCCTGAAAGTTTGCTGAAATCATCCATTAGTTCAGTAGTTTTCTTGTGGATTCTTTGGGGTTTTCTGTGTATAAGATCATATCATCTGCAAACAGAGATACTTTGACTTCTTCCCTACCAGTTTGAAAGCCCTTTATTTCTTTTTCTAGCCTAATTGCTCTGGCTAGGACCTCCAGCACAATGCTGAATAAGAGTGGTGATAAAGGACATCCTTGTCTGTTTCCTGTTCTCAAGGGGAATGCTTTCAAACTCTCTCCATTTAGGATGATATTGGCTGTTGGCTTTGTATAAATGCCCTTAATTATGTTGAGGAATTTCCCTTCTATTCCTATACTGTTGAGAGTTTTTATGATGAATGGGTGTTTGACTTTGTCAAATGCCTTTTCTGCATCGATTGATAAGATCATGTGGTTCTTGTCTTTTGTTTTATTAATGTGATAGATTACATCAGTTGTTTTTCTACTGTTGAATCATCCCTGCGTATGTGGTATAAATCCCACTTGGTCATGGTGAATTGTTTTTTTGATATGTTTTTGAATTCTATTGGCTAGAATTTTGTTGAGGATTTTTGCGTCAATGTTCATGAGGGATATTGGCCTGTAATTTTCTTTTTTTTTTTGTGGTGTCTTTACCTGGTTTTGGTATCAGGGTTATACTGGCTTCATAGAATGTGTCTGGGAGTATTCCATCCTTTTCTATGCTCTGAAATACCTTTAGTAGTAGTGGTGTTAACTCTTCTCTGAAAGTTTGGTAGACTTCTCCAGTGAAGCTGTCCGGGCCAGGACTTTTTGTTTTTGTTGTTGTTGGGAGTTTTTAAATTACGTTTTCAATCTCTTCTTTTGTTATGGGTTTATTTAGTTGTTCTACCTTTGTTTGTGTTAGTTTAGGTAGATAGTGAGTTTCTAGAAATTTGTCTATTTCCTCTAGGTTTTCAAATTTGTTAGAGTACAATTTTTCATAGTATTCTGTTATGATTCTTTTAATTTCAGTTGAGTCTGTTGTGATATCACCTATCTCATTTCTTTTACGGGTTATTTGCTTCCTCTCCTGTTTTTCTTTTGTCAGTTTGGCCAGTGGTTTATCAATTTTGTTGATCTTTTCAAAGAACCAGATTTTGGTCTTGTTAACTCTTTCAGTTGTTTTTCTATTCTCTATTTCATTTAATTCTGCTCTAATTCTTATTATGTCCTTTCTTCTGGCACCCGATGGCTTCTTTTGCTGCTTTCTTTCTACTTGTTCAAGTTGTAGGGTTAATGTTTTAATTTTGGCCCTTTCTTCTTTTTGGATGTGTGCATTTATTGCTATAAACTGACCTCTGAGCTCTGCTTTTGCTGTGTCCCAAAGGTTCTGGTAGGATGTGTTTTCGTTATCATTTGAGTCTATGAATTTCTTTATTCTGTCCTTAATTTCTGTAACCCAGTAGTTTTTGAGCAAGGTGTTGTTCGCTTTTCATGTGTTTGATTTTTTTTCCCTTGCTTTTTCTGTTACTGGTTTCTACTTTTATGGCTTTATGGTCAGAAAAGATGCTTTGTAATATTTTAATGCTTTAGATTTTGTTAAGGCTTGCTTTATGGCTTAATACGTAGTCTATTCTGGAGAATGTTCCATGTGGGTTGGAGAAGAAAGTATATTTGGCTGTTGTTGGGTGGAGTGTTTGGTATATGTCTATGAGATCCAGTTGGTTGACTGTAGCATTTAGCTCTTCTGTGTCTTTGTTGAGCTTCTTTCTGGATGTTCTGTCCTTCACCGAAAGTGGTGTGTTGAAGTCTCCTACTACTATTGTGGAGCTATCACTCTCTCTTTTCAATGCTGTTAATATGACTGATAATTCTTGACAGAAAATAATTAAAGCAGAACTGCAAAGGGAACTGAGATTTATTAGTAAATATGCGGGCCAAAAAATGAAGGAAATAGTTTCCACATCACTCTGCTCTATTGCTCTTGGAAATGTCACCAGGGTCCACCTGATTGCAAATCCAGTGGCGTCTCTTCAGTTCTTTCCCTTGCTGACTGCTCTGTGGTATTTGACACTAGTGACTAGGCTTTCCTTGAAAATTTAACCTCTTTGGCTTTGCAGCCCTCTGCTGTCATAATTCACTGCTTCTCTTTGATACCTTTTTCTTAGGCTCTTTGACTGCACTCTTTCTTTACACGTAACTCTATACACTGATGAGTTCTTTATTTTCTTTCTGTGCAAACTCCTTGCCACCTCTAGCTGAAGCATGCTATGTCTGTCATTGGTCTTAACCCTCTTCTTACCTCCACACTCTTTTATTTCTGACCACTTGTGGGGCATCATTATCTGGATATTCCAAAGGCACCTGTCATTCATCACATCTAAAATGGGAATTAAGTATCTTCTCTGTTGTCTGTCTACTCCTACTCATTCAGTTTCTTTCTCATCCTGATTCCCCACCTTGAATTTGGATCTTATGGTCTGTTGAGAAAGCTAAACGTTAAAGGCTTTAGAACCATACTACTATGCTTACACAGGGTGCTCACTAATAAATATTTGTCATGTTACTAAAGATTCTGCTAGTGGCTTATTACCAGTTGCTGTCAGTTGATTCCGACTCATGGAGAACCCATGTGTGTCAGAGTAGAACTCCATAAGGTTTCCAGTACTGCTTTTTCAGAAGCAGATTGCCAAACATTTCTCCTCTGGGTGAACTCAAACCTAAAACCTTGGGGTTAGCAGCCAAGTGTGCTAACCGTTTGTGCCACCCTGGGACTCCTGCTGGTGGCCTAGAGGAGTGTATATGCTTTCTGGACCTCATGAGAGGCAGCCTTCCAGGTGAGGTAACTGCTCAGGCACCACAACTTTGTTCCCAGGGTCAGAGGCAAAAGGCAGAAGTTGAGGTATCAGCACCGTTCTAGCAGCCTCATCTGCCAGAAGGTTCTGCTACTATAAGAAGAAGCATGAGGATTCTGTCAGAGAATTGTTAAGCTCTGAGTAATGCCTCACTGTACTTCACACTGACTTGAGTAACTTGTATACACTGGACTTCCTCAGTTCGTTGAGGATCCATCCCTCAGTGGATCTGACCTTCATGGGAAAGAAATGAAAGGTCCTAAAAATTATACCCAGCTAATTTTGTGTCATGCTTTGCAATTTATAATGCATTTTGGCACACATTATATTATTTAATAGAAAGGAAGCAGTTTGAGAGAACAGTCTAGCATAATGGTTCTCCAACCTTGTAGTGCATTGACAACACATTCCCATGCTGCATTCCCAAAGCGGATGAATTTGATGCAGGTGTTTGGAAGATCATGCTTGAAGAAGCAGTGGTGATGGTTCCTAAACTGGGTGTTTCTCAGAATCACCAGAGGCCACTTATTATTAAAAATATAGCTTCCTGTGTCCTACCTTCTATAATGTCTGATTCATTAAGTCAGGGTGGGATCTGTGCACAGATTCTGAAAGCTAAAGCTAAAGTTTTACCACAGGTGATTCTACTCTGGAATGTCCACAGATTGGCACCTGGGAGCTGTTACCTAGAAATATATGGTACATGAGGTCAGGGGACCATGTCAGCTTGTTCCTCACCACTAACCCTGTACTGGCACGTAGTATATGTGCTCCATACAAGTTTGTTGACTCTGAGTTACTCTCAATGTCTTTCCTCTGTTTGGCCTGGGTGCTGTTCAGTGTTCTCTAGAATGGCCCAAAGAAGAAACATTGGTTTGTTGGCAATGAACAAAGTATAAAGCTGCCATCCTGAAATTCTGGTTTGAGAGCACTCCAGAATACCTAACTTTGTCACTGAGTGTATATGTTTCTCATTTTGAGAAAAGGCCTCAGAGTTTGAAATAAATGTTTTCTATTCATATAAAAATGCAGTATCCATAATGAGGAGAGGTAGTTCTTAGCCTCATGTTGACTGCCTACAAATAGCCAACTGCTACCCCACACCTGTCATCACTTAATTTTTGCCTGAATCCATGAGTTGCCCTCCCAGGGAACCATCCTCTGGGAAGCTGCTTACAGTTAAGCATCATTTCCCTCAATATAGCTAATAATTAAAGCCAAATATCATTAAAGGACATGATGATTGGTAAAGTAAAGGGTCAGCGGAAAAGAGGGAGACCCTTAATGAGAGGGATTGATGCAGTGGCTACAACAGTGGTCTCAAACATGGTAGCAATTGTAAGAATGGCACGGGACCGGGTGATGTTTTGTTCTGTTATTTATAGGGTCACTGTGAGTTGGAGCTGACTCCTACAACATCATTAAATGCCCTATTTAATCTTCCCAGCAACCGTCTGAAATGGTGACATTACTGTTGCCATTTTACAGATGAGAAAACAGATTCAGGGTGATTATATCACTTGCTTCAGGTAACATAACTCGTAAAAGGTGATGTTAAGGTTTTAACTGAGGCTGATCTAACTCCAGAGCTTGTGCTTTTAACCTCTATGCAATCAAATGTAATTTTATTTAAGTGAAATCATCAGATACCCTTACATTATAAATTATTTGTTATTTGCAGAAGAGGCACTTAAATATTCTAGGAGGGAGCTTTGGTATATCAAAATATAGCCAAGAATTTCTTTTAAAAAATATTTCATTTTTAGTGACAATATGTACAACCAAACATACATCCATTCACAATTTCTACATGAACAGTTTAATGGCGTTGGTTACATACTTCATATTGTGTCACCATTCTCATTATCCCTTCCCATATTGTTTCATCACCATTAATTTAGACTCTCTGCCCCTTAAAGTTCTCATCTGTACTTTTAACCATTGTCAGACTAAGCTCATGCAAATAATTCTTGATAAGAGTACTATGCTCAAGGCAAACGTTTCTTATTTATTGGACTAAACTGTTTAGTTTAACGATGGCTTCATGGGATAGTTTCAGCTCAAGGTTTGAAGATTATTTCTGGCCATTGGTTTTGGGGATTCATCATCTAAAATTTCTTATTCAATTTTCAGAGGTTATTCTTCCTAACTAGAGTACAGAGATCCCTGCTGCAGCCCCATAATTTAGGGGCACTCACCAAAAGATAGCCCTCATCCTGGGGTGCAGAGGTGTTAGAAATCAGGGGCAGCTTTAGTGTGATTTTGAGGGTTGACATGTAATTCCTGTTGTGTCCAGTACCATATTTCACGTGTGTTAATTTGCTAGATACTTTTTGAATGTGTTAGCTTTTTTTCAGGGTGGAGAGGGAAATGTTCTGTAGGATTGGTCTATTAAATCTATTCAGGTCATGTTCTGAGGCTGCTGCTGGTTTATTTAAAAATTTTTTAAAAGAAAATGATTTGGTAACATTGGCAAATGAGAGTTTAAAAAGCAGCAAATTTGTCACTAATTGGGCTCATTTCCATTTTCAGTTTATGAAGAGACTGATTTTGCATATCAGTTTAAGTACTTTCTAAAATGGAAAATCCCAGTGTGCTCTCTCCCCCTCTGATGCTCTATGGGAGGAAACAACAACAACAACAACACAGAAAGGTACAGCTTGTCTTTTCCAAGTTTATCCTTGACGATTAAAATTAACAAAATGATGGTCAGCTACTGCCCTCTGTTGATGGAATGTGAATATGCTGTAAACACATTCTCAATGGTGAAGGATGGTTAGCATTTAGAGAATGCATATTAAGAAAAAAAAAAAAGTGGTTTAAGAAAGTTAACCTCTGTCCCTTAATTTCATAGTCACTGAACACCCTAGAAGTTAGAGTAGAGAGCAGAAACTTATTTGGTCAACAAATGAGTTCTGCAAGGAGCTTGGTATAGTGAATCTAAAAGTGAGGATAATCCCTATCCTCAGGGCCCTGAAGATTTGTTGTTATTATTTTCCATAGAGTTCTTTTGCTATTATTTTAATGTTTACCCAAGATATTACAGCATGTATCTTTGACATATCAAAATCTAATGTTAATTTTTACTTTTACCTTTTCCTGGATAATTATTGGTTCTTAGAACATTCTAACTACATGTACCCTCCTTTTGATTTCTATGCCATTGTTACCTTGTATTTTATACCTACAAATTCTAACTGCTTTTTATTATTATTATTTTATATATTTAATATTAATTTCTATTTAAGTATCGTTTGTCATTTTTGTTGCTCTTCATTCCTTCCTGCATGCCCAGCTTTCCTTCTGGGATCACTTTATCCTGTTTGACTTTAAAACAAAACAAAACAAAACAAAAAACCGTTGCTGTCAAGTCAATTCCGATTCATGGTGACCCTATAGGACAGAGTAGAACTGCCCCATAGGGTTTACAAGGCTGTAATTTTTATGGAAGCCAACTGCCACATATTTCTCCTGCGGAGTAGCTGGTGGGTTTGAACCACTCACCTTTCAGTTAGCATCTGAGTGCTTAACCACTGTGCTACCAGGGCTCCTTATTTGTATAATACCCCTCTGTACATCCTCTAGTGTAGGTCTGTTAGTGACACATTTTCTCAGATTTCATTGGTTGAGAAATGTCTTTCTTTGCTGTCATTCTTGAAGGATATTTTTGCTGAATTTCAAATTTTAGGCTGGCAGTTATTCCCCCCCGCTCCCCGCAGCCATTTAAAGACATAAACCACTGTCTTCTGGCTTCCATTGCTTTTGTTGAGAAGTCCATTGTTAGTATAAGTCTTCCTCTTCTGAGGGTAATCTGTCTTTTTCTCCGGCTACTTTTGCCCTTGGTTTTTACCAGTTTTAATTTTCTATAAATTTCTTGTCTTTCTTTTTTTTTTCAATTTGAGGTTCCTAGGACTTTTTGAATCTGTGGCTTAATGTCTTTCAGCATTGTTAGAGAATTTTAAACTATTGTATTTTCAAATATTACTTGTGTTCCATTCTCTGTCTCCTTTCGAACTGGGATTCCAGTTTCATGTATGTTAGACTGTCTTTACTCCATCCACATCATTAAGGTCGACTCTACTTTGAGGAGTTAGATCTTCCCCAGTCACATTTTGAGTGCCTTCCAACCTGAGCACACTATGTTGGACAATGTTCTGCTGCTATCCATAAGTTTTTCACTGGCCATTTTTTTTCACAAGTATGTTTCCAGGTCCTTCTTCTTAGGCTGTCTTACTCTGGAATCTCTGCTGAAACCTGTCCCCATGGGTGACCCTGCTGGTATTTAAAATACTAGTAGCATAGCTTCCAACAACATGCAAGCTACCACAGTATGACAAATGAACAGACAAGTGGCAGCAAGAACTTGAAAGTGAAGAGGACTTGAAGTACTTACTGATGAGATCAGAGACTACAGCCTTCAGTACAGATTACACCTCAACATAAAGAGAATGAAAATCATCACAACTGGACCAATAAGCAACATTATGTAAATGGAGAAAATATTGAAGTTGTCAAAGATTTCATTTTACTTGAATCCACAATCAAGACCCATGGAAGTAGCAGTCAAGAAATCAAATGACGTATTGCATTGGGCAAATCTACTGCAAAAGACCTCTTTAAAGTGTTAAAAAGCAAAGTTGTCACTTTGAGGACTAAGATGCGCCTGACCCAAGCCATGGTCCTTTCAGTCTTCTTAAGTGCATGTGAAAGCTGGACAATG
This sequence comes from Dugong dugon, assembly GCA_030035585.1. Taxonomy (NCBI): domain Eukaryota; kingdom Metazoa; phylum Chordata; class Mammalia; order Sirenia; family Dugongidae; genus Dugong; species Dugong dugon. The sequence continues at coordinate 36,239,784 of CM057471.1, read as the reverse complement.
CATAAGGAAGACCGAAGAAGAATTGATGCCTTTGAATGATGGTGTTGGCGAAGAATGTTGAATATACCATGGACTGCTGGTAGAATGTACAAATCTGTGTTGGAAGAAGTACAGCCAGAATGCTCCTTAGAAGTGAGGATGGCAAGACTTCCTCTCATGTACTTTGTACATGTTATTTATTAGGAGGGACCAGTCCCTGGAGAAGGATGTCATGCTTGGTAAAATAGAAGGTCAGTGAAAAAAAGGAAGACCCTCAACGAGATGGATTGACACAGTGGCTGTAACAGTGAGCTCAGACATAGCAATGATTGTGAGGATGACGCAGAACAGGCAGCCTTTCATTCTGTTGTATATACGGTCACTATGAGTCGGAACGAACTCGATAGCACCTAACAACAACAACAGATTGTCTTACTATAGCCTGTATGTCTCTTAGTCTCCCTTCATTGTTTTACATCTTTTAGTCTTTGTCCTTCATTCTGAGTGTTTCTTTCTGACCTATCTTCCAGCTACTGTAAAAGCAGTGGATTACCCAAGCTCACTTTTCCTCATGTTGAGTGCAAACCCATTGTGTTCCAGGGATGCTGCTAAACATCCTAAAATGTACAGGACATCTCCCCACAACGAATAATTATCTAGCTCAAAATGTCAATAATGCCAAGGTTGAGAGACCCTGCTGTAGGGATGTAAAAACACGCAAATTGAACTAGTGGGGTTTGAGCAATACTTGCTGTGAAGAAAGTAAATTAGAGTGACCTTGTAGGTAGGACCCTTTGGGCTGATTCATGTACTACTGTTGTGTCTTCCACCACTGAATATACAATTGGTATTTAAGCTTTATAAGCTTGTATGTGAATGTTCATGAAGTCCAGAGGGCATTCTTCTATTCCATGACTATGGCATGTAGAGAGATAATCCTTGTCTTCTCTTGGATCATCTGTTATTGTTGTTGTTGTTGTTAGGTGGTATCAAGTCAGTTCTGACTCATAGCGACCCTATGTACAACAGATCGAAACACTGCCTGGTCCTGCACCATCCTCACAATTGTTGTTATGCTTGAGCCCACTGTTGCAGCCACTGTGTCAGTCCATCTCGTTGAGGGTCTTCCTCTTTTTCTCTGACCCTTTACTTTACCGAGCATGATGTCCTTCTCAAGGGATCATCTTGTAAAAAGAAAATGAAATCTGAGGAGAAGAAGTGGAAATCTCAGCTTTAGTTAAAGACTAAATGGCTGCAGGAGTGTGCAGAGAGGCAATTTCTTAGTACAGCATTGTCACCTGCCTGACTTTAAAAGTATGCCCCTTTAAAAAAGGAAGGCAGCTTTTGGCCTGATGCTGAGCTCTTGTTGAAGCTGAATACCTGACCCGTAGGGGTCTTGTGACTCTGTGGCCCAATGTCCACATTTTGGAGGAGATCAAATCAGACTTGACAACTAATAAGGAAAAAGCCCAAGATGCTTCATTTGTCAAATGGAAATTGTATATTCATGTATACAATTGGCCTGACCTCAGCAACATCTCAGCTTTACATGAAAAACTGGCAGCTATCCCTTTGGGAGAAACTTTATGCCCCCTTATGCTGCCTGAAGTAAAGCCATTGACTCAATGGGGCCTCAGTTCACAAAGACACTGGCTCATGGCCCGATCCTCCATCTTTAAAGCCAGCAGTGTAACATCTTCAAAAATTCACTGATGGTTAGGATAAGCTGAAACCCATTAGTGTCCACTTCCTCTGGACTACTGCAGCTATTCCACCTCAGCTCTAGTTATGTCATCCTGAAAACTGGTGTGGTTGTCCACTCACTGGGCAGAACTCAAGGCCGTTCTCATAACTCTGTACAATACTTTGTATAGTAAACCTTATATTTTTACTGACTCTTGGGATATTGCCAATGGCCTGCTGTTTGGTCTGCCACTTGGAAGACTATAGACTGGCAGATTAAAGACAACCCCTTTGGGACCTTGAATTGTGGAAAGAAACCATGGGGTCTTATTAAACCATTGAGGTCATTCATGTTAGAAACCTATATTAAAGCCCCCTTCTCTAATGAGGCTGACTGAAATCAAGCTGCTGATCAAACTTGCAGTGTCCAGATCACTGCCATTACCACCTGGATCTGTCATCATACCAGACATGGCAGCACATCTACCATCATTGACTGGGCATGACTGGGCACAAGATAAAGGATTATGTGTTTCTAATGCAGAAGCCACCAGTATGTGCCAGACTTGTGACTCTTGCCAAGGGTTGGCTTGTTTGTCTTCTGGTGAAAGTGACACCGCATGGGGCATTAATCATCCCACTCTTGTCACATTGACTGCATCAGACCTTTGATCCCCTCTTGGGGCCACTGGTGGTGTCTCACTACTCTTAACACTTTTTCAGGTTATGTGTTGCCAATCCAGTCTAAGCAGTCAACTCCTGACCATACCATGGTGCTCTTGAGACAAATCCATGTTATATTTTTTCTTTCTGGAGCATTTGCAGTCTGACAGTGGCACCCCTTTTGTAGCAAAGGTCATCAAAAAATGTGCCAGTAGTGAAGATACTCAATGGACATTCCATGTTTCTAGGCATCTAGTATTGTGGAGTGTGGAATGGCCTTCTCAAAAAGATTTCTGACTGTACCTCCCTCATATCCTCCTGGTCCACACACTTTGAATGTGCAACATATGTGGCCACCACTATGAAGTTTGAAATTTTATAAAGTCAGGTATTTGCTTCAATATGATTGGGCCAGGGGAAGAATTGAGTGAGGGTGTAGAAGAAACAATATTGTCCAAGAGTTTATAATGTTGAGTCTGGGCCAAGAATACATGTGGGTTTAAAGAGCAGATTTCTTTACCACTTACTATAAAAGCACGAATTCCCCAAACTCAGCATTCCTCTGCTGCGACACAAGCCTGTTGCATGTGTGGCATCCTCTTGGGCCTGTCCCTGTTACCCCCAGGGTACTTGGGGTGAGTGGAATGATATGACGTGATTTTTATACTGCCTGCTGTGCCATGAGTAATAAAGTCCTGTGTCTATCACCCAGGAGTCTCATGCCTTCTGTCAATGTCCATAAAATAGTAACTCTGACAGGTATCTGGGTTCTTCCTTTTCTTTTCTTTTTTGTTATGGTGTTTAGTTGAAATTACCAGGAGCAAATTTAGGTGTGTCATTTTGTATGAGGAAAAAAAAATTCAGTTTATCAAACTTTTTGTGTAATTTTTTTAATTAAAAAAAATTTAAAACTAAAAAAATAATTTAAAATTATTTTTGTAATTGTCAAGCAGGAAATTTGGAACTTTTCTACTTAGAAACTATTTTTTTTGCTTTATTTTAAAAATTTTATTATGCATAATTTCAACCATTTATGAAAGTAGAGAGAACAGTATAGTGATCTCCTATATACACATCACTCAGATTCAACAATTATCAACTCATGGCCAATATTGTTACTTCTATATCTGAACCTGTCTGATTATTTTGAAGCAAATTTATAACATCATGTAATTTCATTTGTAATATATTTTGTTTTTAAAAACATTGACTGAAATTTGCTTTGTTTTATAGTATCTGTATTCCTTCTATTTTTTTTAAGAGCTGTTTGTAAACCTAGGATAGATTACTCTATTAATGATATAAGAAAAAGCACCACAATTATACCCCTCAAATATTTTGAGGTAACTAATCTGTACATAGTGGCAAATCTATAGCCTTAAGTTTTGTAGTTATTTAAAAAGGAAAGAAATCAATAAATTTAATAAAAGAAAATAAAAATTAGTAACAAAAGTATTAATGAGCTAGGGTTCGGTTAATTCTGAGAATGCTATCTTTAAAAAATAAAGAAAATAGACAAATCTCTGACAAATTTAATAAAAATGAGGCAAATTTGTAAATATTTATAGAGGTATATATCTACAAATAGGGATGTTAAAATAATTTAATACACCACTGTGCAATCATACAAATAATTTTGAAACTCATAAACACAATTTATGGACATAGATTGTGCGCAGTGGTTAAGAGCTTGGCTGCTAACCAAAAGGTCAGCAGTTCAAATCCACCAGCTGCTCCTTAGAAACCCTGTGGCAGTTCTACTCTGTCCTATAGGGTCGCTGTGAGTTGGAATTGACTGGATGGCAATGCGTTTCATTTGATTTATATCTAATCTATATCAGTTGATTTTTGGTCAGCTGATAATAGTTGACTTGTGACTTCTATTGCTTGTGACAATTCAAAGACTTCATGCTTTGAGATTTTGTGCTGCCTTCAGATTTTTCTAAGCATCCATGCTACTGTATCCGTGTGAGCTGTCCTTATTTTCTCAGCAACATCAAACAGGGGCCAGTCTAACCCTTTGCCAGTTTCCACACGGAAACCACTCATATCACAGTGAGGCACTAGAACGGGGGTCAGCAACTTTTGTTGTAAAAGACCAGATAGTACGTATTTTATTTGGTCTTTGTGGGTCACACATGTTGCATATTCTTCTTTTACAACCGTTTAAAAGTGTAAAACCCTTTTTAGCTCTCAGGATATACAAAAATAGGCTGCTAACTGTATTTGGCCTGTCGGCTGTAGTTTTCTGACCCCTGCACTAGGGTATAATGGCTAATGAGCCATATTGCCGTTGATTCCTGGGTTTCAATCCAGACTCCACCTTTAACTAGTTGTGCCACATGGGAAAACTTATTCTCTGGAGCCCTGGTGGCCCAGTGGTTTAAGATCTCAGCTGCTAACCAAAAGGTCGGCAGTTCAAATCCACAGGCCACTCCTTGGAAACCCTATGGGGCAGTTCTCCTCTGTTCTATAGGGTCATTATGAGTTGGAACCTACTCGACAGCATCTAACAACGACAACAATTCTGTGCATTGGTTTTATTATCTAGAAAACAGGGATAATAATAATTATTACCTCATAGTATTGTAATAAGGATTGAATGAGCTTACGGTGCTTAGAAAAGTGACTCGCACATGGTTAGCACTCACAAGGTATTACCTATTGTTACCAAGCCTTTTATTTCTTACAGACTTTTTCTACTCATTTCAGGAATAATGAGGAATTATTTAATCATATACTGCTTAGCCATCTTGCACTTTTTCATCTCTACTTTCTTTTCTTCCTCCTCATTTTCTTTCAGGTGTAACCAAGAAGTAACTTGCTTTTTTTATCAGGCATAATTTTTCTTCCCATAGTCAGGCTTGCTTACAGCCTTGCATTCTATACAAAGTCAAAGAATTTCTTTTATTCTCTCTAACAGAAATCTAATGAATACATTTTCCTTCACAGTATTACATATAAATCACCAAAAGGTGACTCTAGAAGAAACGGAAGACGTGGCTAGGGCAGTAATCATGCAAGAAATTGCAAATTGTCAAAGAGTTATTTATATCAGAAAATGTTCTAAACTCAGATGATTCTGTTTTTTAAATTGACTTTTTATTCTGGGAAATGTGAAAAAATAAAAATTACACAACGAATTCCCATGTACCAGTGACCCCCCCCCAAAAAATAACCCACTGCCCTTGAGTTGATTCTGCCTCATAGCGACCCCATAGCGACCCCATAGGGTTTCCAAGGCTGTAAATCTCTATGGAAGCCAACTGCACATTCTTTCCCCGAGGAGCCGCTGGTGGTTTCAAACTGCTGACCTTTTGGTTAGCAGTTGATTGCTTTAACCACTGCAGCACTAGGGCTCCTACCCTTGACCCAAATTCAACAACTGTAAATTCTTGGACAATATTATTTCATTTATTCCGTCACTCAGTTCTTCCCCTCCCACCTGATAATTTTGAAGCAAATACCTGACGTTTTATAATTTAATTTGTTTTAAAAACATAACCAAAATATCACTATCACATTAACAAAGTCAAAATAATTCCAAAATAGCATCACGTATCACATCTGTGTTCAAGTTTCCCTAATGGTCTTATTAAATTTTTTAACAATTTGTTTTAATCAGTATTTTGAAAGGCCTATAACTTTTTCTCTGTTATTTCTTTTAATTTATGGATTTGAACTCTCTTTATTCTCACAGTTTACTTGTTGGAGAAATTAGATTGTTTGTCCTGTAGTTTTCTACTACTTGGATTTTGCTGATTGCATACTGATAATGTCATTTAATATGTTCTCCTGTCCCTTGTAAATAGGTACATGTATCTTGAGACTTGATTAGATTCTGGTTCTCTTTATTTATTTGCAAGAATATTTAATAGATAATGTGGCATAATTTTACAGAAGGCACATAATATCTGATTGTCTCTTTTTTAGGTAGTGTGAACAGGCATTGAAGATCATTGCCTAGATTTATGAATCCGTTAGAGGTTGCAGATGAAGATATTCTAATTCTATAATGTCTTTCTCACTTATTACTTTTATAACTGAAAAGCTTTTCTTCAGTAACTACTTGGTTACCTTGAAGTACAATCCATATAGGAAAAGCAAGATAAATGCTTGATTGAACTCTAAGGTATCAAAAAGATAGCAACGGAGGAAGCAGCTATCAGCCCTGAGGGCTGAAAAAACGTAGAGGGGTGGTCCCATGGAGCTGAAACTCAGACATCTAAGGAGATGGTACCGCACGACTGGTGCTAGTGTTTCTGACTTTGAAAGAGAGAGCCCTGTGGGCCTAAGACCCAAACCTTCAAACAGGATGGTGGCCAGCTGACACTGATGTCTCTGTAGGAAGAATGGGTTTGCAAGTGTGGGAAAAATTGAAAACTGGATTTGGCTGCTACTGAATTGGAGTAGGTTTGAAGGCACACAATAACAACAACAACGAGGTCCCTGGGTGGTGTAAGTGGTTTGTGATCTGTTGCTATCCTAAAGGTTGGTGGTTTGATCCCACCCAGCGGAGTCAAGGAAGAAAGGGCTGGTGATCTGCTTCTGTAAAGATTACAGCCAAAACCCTATAGAGCAGTTCTACTGTATAACACACGGAGTTGGATTTGACTCAACAGCAATGGTTTAAAAAAAAAAAAATTTTTAAGGGAAAGTACTGCTACTATCAGGGTGAAGAAACCCTTTGGCGCTGACTCACTGGTGCTGCAAGCTGAAATGAAGCCCACAGGAAACAGTCCCTTCTTCCTCCTCTAGCATCCCAGGCTTCCTCTGGTGTTCCCTATTGACAGAGCCTAACTTAGAACCAGCTGACAAAGCAGAAAGGTGACTTGAGACTTGACCCCAACACCAACAAGTAAAGCATAAAAGGGTAGATTTGGAGCTAATAGGCAATAATTTAATAATCTCCATAGGTACAGTCTCCACAGGTGTGGTGGTACTATTATGCATTTCCAACACCAAGTATGAGAGTGTCTGTTTCACTATGGCAAAAGACTATTAAACTTTTTTCTGCTGTCAGATGGTAACCATCACACTTTGTAAACTGTTCTAATGTATAGAAGAAGATATAAAATATAATAGTTCAACATTCTCACTGCTTTTATGCTTATTATATATAGTGGTATTAACCATGCATGTAAAATACTTCAAAATGATTAAAAAACACAGCAGAACAGACTAAAGAACAACTCTATGGCTGAGGTTAAAATGACTGTGCAAGATAGCATAAACCATCTAATGGCAAAAGTGGTAAGTGTTCGTTGGGGACCTCGCTTTGTTCCTAACGATTAAAGTGGAGAAGCTTCTGTATTTTTATTCCTCTGAATTTTTAGAGTTTATCCTGCTCAGATTTAAACCTAAAACAATTTTGAACTATAAAAATAAGACTTTTTTGTTAAAAAGTTATTCTTGCTTATTTTTTTGTCTACACAAAAAGGAACACCTAGAAAATACCCAGTAGGTTAAATTTTCTATTTTATATATATTTTTGGCATTCATACACATTTTTATGAAAGTCATTTAAGATTTTTGTAATTTTACTAATGAAATAATTTTTTCCTGACCTGTCTCTGGTTTCCTGAATTTGCTATCCCTTTAGGAAACATTCCTTTTCTTATTTTTAGAAACTGAAACATTGTGTCAGACTTTCTATAAGATGATATAATCATAATGTAAACAAAAGTATTAGCTAGGTATCAAAGTAGTTTAAATATATTGAGTTTCCAAATATGCTTCCTGCAGGGAAAAATCACTCAGACACATATTCATTTACATTCTAGACACATTCTCCATTGAGTCTTGAAATCTTTGATTGAAATCTGAAAGGTTAAGTCATCATATAAATAGCAGTGCCATTAACAATCACAAAATTAATGAGAATAATAATGAGCATAAGTGTATCAAATGCCAGAGTTAGCATAAACACTGTAATGCCTCTGTGTATGACATTTTTGTTTTGCCACAGGGAAAAGTTCTGTGAGCTAGTTCCCTAAGTACAGCCAATACATTATTACTGCAAATAAACTGCTCATTATCTAAGTTGTTTTGCAACTTTTGGAGAAAGCAAAATGAGGTATTCTTGAAGGAGACATTTATTGCAGGGTAGTAAAATAAAACTGGTTTTAAAACAGGTGAAATTAAGAACATTTCTGTACATCACTTTTATTCTGATTATAAAAGTAAAACATGTTCACGGCAAAAAACTTCAAACACGCACACACAAACGCCATTAAATCTACCCTTCATTCTACGATCCGTGGATGACTTATCACAGTTAGTATGTTTAGTTCTATTGGTCTCTGTTCTATCTCAAAAAAATGGGGGCACGCAGTAGGTAGTTTTTTATGTTGCATTTTCTGCAAAACATCAGAAGCTTTTCTCAAGCAACTGAAAGTTAATTGAAAGCATGATTTTTGTATTGTTGAATAATATTGCATCGCACAGATTGTATTCAATTAATCATTGACCACCCCCCCATTTTTAGCTATTTAAAAATTTCCGTCTGTTTTCATTATAAAGATTACAAATTGTATGCATAAAACATTGACTATATTTCTAATTATTTCCTTAACATAAATTTCTAGAAGAGGAATCGCTGGGTCAAAAGGTTTGCACATTCTCAAAGCTTTTGAAATGTGTTTCCAAACTGTCTGCCAGAAAACTTCTGTAAGTATAAATTTCCATCAGCTGGGGCAGATTCTTCGAGGAATCTTCACGACATTAGATATTATCATTAGTTTTTGTTAATTTGGTAGAAGAAATTAAAAGGATAATAAGGGTATATTATGAACAACTTATGCCCACAAAAATGACAACTTATATGAAATGGACAAGTTTTTTTTTTTTTTTTTTTCCATAGAGCATTCCTATTTTCCTTAATTTGTCTAGGAATATACAAAAGTCTTACATGGTACAGTGATCTCATCAAGAGAAAACAACGGCTGAGTTTCTTCCCTCAGAAAGGCACAAAGATGTAGGGCTTGGCTTCAGGGGCCTCCTGTCCTGGAACCAGTCTGCTGCTCAGAGGAGTAGGACCCCTCTGTAAACAGGAAGAGGGATTCTCTTTCTCAAACCCAGACACTTGGGGTTGTGAGTAAAGCATAACTGAGACCACTGGGAAACACGTGATTCGGGCCAAGGCTGAGCCTGTGCTGGGTCTATGTCATAAGCCTCCTGGACAAGTTTCTTAAAAGAAACACATTTTCAAATCTCACTCAAGAAGAAGTAAATAACCTGAACTGTCTTTTATTAAACAAATTGAACTGGTAGTTGAAACCCCTCAACAAAGAAAAACCTTAAAGGAATTGAACATTCCTACAAAGAAAATTCCAGGCCCAGATGACTTTGCTGGTGAAATCTACCAAATATTTTGGCAAAAATAACCCCAATTGTATACAAACTCGTCCAGAGAATAGATGAGGGAACACCTTCCAACTTATTTTATGAGGCCAGAATTCCTTAGGAACATATGTTTCTCAGGAATAGAGACACAAAAATCCTCAATAAAATATTAGCCAATCTAATCTAGCAATATATAAAAAGGATAATACATCATGAGCAAACTGGGTTCTTCTCAGGAAGGCAAGGCTGCTTCAGCATTTGAAAATCAACTAATGTAATTCGCTTGATCAACAGACTAACAAAGAAAAAGTATAATCACCTCAAAATGCAGAAAAAGCATTTGACAAAATTCTATATCCATTAATAATAAAAACTTATAGCAAAGTAGAAGGAGAAGGGAACTTCCTTAACTTGATTAAGGACATCTAACAATAAACCTACAGCTAACGTCATACTTAATGGTGAAAGAATGAATGCTTTCCCTATAAGTGCAGGAACAAGACAAGGATATCCATTGTCACCAGTCTTACTCAACTCTGTTCTAGGTTTAAGCCAGTGCAATAAGCCAAGAAAAGAAAGAAAATGCATGCAGATTGGAAAGAAAGAAAACTGTGTTCTATTTGCAGATGACATGCTTGTCTACGTAGAAAATCCCAAAGAATCTACAAAAAGTTTTCTAGAACTATTGAGTTTATCAGAGTTTCAGGATACCAGTTCAATATATACTATTCAAATGTATTTTTATATATCAGCAATAAACAATTGGAAGTTTAAATTAAAAAACAGTACCTTTTACAATAGCACAAAAATTATACAATATTATTATTGTTAGGTGCCTTTGAGTTGGTTCCTACTCAGAGTGACCTGATGTACAACCGAAGGAAACACTGCCTGGTCCTGCGCCATCCTCATAATCGTTGGTATGTTTGAGTCCATTTCTTCAGCCACTATGTCAGTCCATCTCATTGAAGGTTTTCCTCTTTTTTGTGGACCCTCTACTATACCAAGCAAGATTTCCTTCTTCAGGGACTGGTCCCTCCTGATAACATGCCCAAAGTATGTAAGATGAAGTGTCGCCATCCCCGCTTCTAATGAGCATCCTGGCTGTACTTCTAAGGCAGATTTGTTCATTTTTCTGGCAGACCATGGTATATTCAGTATTCTTCGCTAACACCATAATTAAAAGGCATCAATTCTTCTTCGGTCTTCCTTACTCGTCCAGCTTTCACACGCATATGAGGTGACTGAAAACACCATGACGTGGGTCAGGTGCACTTATATATAAATCTCAAAAAAAAAAAAAATATGTTTGGGATCTGTATGCTGAAAACTTCAAAACACTAATGTAAAAAATCAAACAACACCTAAATAAGTGAAGAGGTATACAGTGTTTATGGATTTGAGTAATTTTTTAATTTTGTTTTAGATGTTTTTTAAAAGCACATGGCTGGATTTTGTTGACTTTTTACCTCTTCCAATCGGAAGATTTCTATTAGTAGGTAAATACAATCATTTTACCTTTCAAATTGGCAATATTAAAGGGAAATTTGTGATTTCTTTACTGTCCTTTTTCTTCACTTCTTTGTCTCCCATTTATTGACTTTGTTTAATAAAATTTTCTATGGTCTCCCTTTCCTTCCTTTCCAAGTTGGAAGCTATAAACTCTATCCTTTTATTTATTGCTTTTAAATATTAACGTACATCAAACTTTCAAAATTCCTCAAGACTTAAAAGAAAGGGAGTGGGTATCTGTTCAGATTGTTGCACATGGAAAACACTCAAAGGGAGTGTCTCCCCAAGTATGGATAATGAGAAGGGTTTTGTAGGGAAAGAAACAAAAGTGGCAAAGTACAAGCTGCAATTCTGATGGGCTTTGGTCTGGCAAGTGTTGCAGTTTTGCAGAAAGGACCTTTCCTTTGTGATTTTGCCCATCCTTGGTCCATTATGTTCTGTTCTCAGGGATATTGACTTAATATGGTACCAGGGAGCAAGGGAGTCATTGTGAGTTCAGAACATAAAACTTTACAGTTCTCCACATATAAGTATGTAAGAATACTTCTGTTAAGGGTGATGGAAAAATTTGGAAACATAGTGGTGATGGATACAGAATATTATGAATGTAATTAATTGTAAATGAATTGTATGTGTAAATTTTTTTTTCAGATATGAAGCTTTGTTTTTTTATTTAAAAATATTTTTGTTGTACTTTAGATGAAGGTTTACAGCACAAATAGTTTCTCATTAAACAGTACACATATTGCCCTATGACAATGGTTAACAACTGCACGACACGTCAACACTGTCGCTTCTCAACCTTGGGTTCCCTATCTCCAGCTTTCTTGTCCCCTCCTGCCTTCTAGTCCTTGTCCCTGGACTGCTGTGCTTCATTAGTCCCATTTTGTTTTATGGGGCTTTCCGTTCCCCGGCTGAATGGTAAACCTCAGGAGTGACTTCACCACTGAGCTAAAAGGGTGTCCGGGGACCATACTCCCAGGGTTTCTCCATTCTGTCAGGCCAGTAAATCTGGTCTTTTTTTGTGAGGTACAATTTTGTTCTACATCCTTCTCCAGTTCTGTCCAGGACACTCTGTTGTGATCCCGGTCAGAGCAGTCAGTGGTGGTAGCCAGGCACCATCTAGCTATACTGGAAGCAGTCTGGTGGAGGCTGTGGTACCTGTGGTCCGTTAGTCCTTTGGACTAATCTTTTCCTTGTATCCTGTTCTCTTCATTCTCCCTTGCTCCCGAAGGGGTGAGACCAGTGGAGTATCTTAGATGGCTGCTCACAGGCTTTTAAGACCCCAGACGCTACTCACCAAAGTAGAATGTAGAACATTGTCTTTATAAACTGTGTTATGCCAATTGAGCTAGAGGTTTCCCGAGACCATGGTCCCCACAGCCCTCTGCCCAGCAATTCATTCCCTCGGAGTTTCGATGTGTCTATTGGTCTTCCATGACCGTTCCTTGTACATGTTGTGCTGGCTTCCCCAGTATTGTGTACTGTCTTACCCTTCACCAAAGTTACCACTTATCTATTGTCTATGTAGTACCCCCCACCCCTCCTATCCCTCGAGATAAGAAGTTTTTAATTTTTTTTACATTTTTTTATTGTTGTAGTTTAAGTGAAAGTTTACAGTTCAAGTTAGTCTCTCATACAAAACTTTGTACGTACATTGTTATGTGACCCTAATTGCTCTCCCTGTACTGTGACAGCACACTCCTCCTTTCCACCCTGACCTCCCATATCCATTCAACCAGCTCCTAACCCTCTCTACCTTCTCATCTCACCGCTGGACAGAAACTGCCCATTTAGTCTCATCTATCTACTTGAGCTAAGAAGAACACTCTTCACAAGTATCATTTTATGTCCCACAGTCCAGTCGAATCTTTGTCTGAAGAGTTGGCCTCGGGAATTGTTTTAGTTCTGGGTTGACAGAGAGTCTGGGGGCCATGCTTTCCGTGGTTCCTCCAGTCTCAGACCATTAAGTCTGATCGTTTTACTAGAATTTGAGTTCTGTACCTCACCTTTGTCCTGCTCCATCAGGGACTCTCTATTGTGTTCCCTGTCAGGATGGTCATTGGTGGTAGCCGGGTACCATCTAGTTCTGGTCTCAGGCTAATGCAATCTCTTGTTAATGTGGCCCTTTCTGTCTCTTGGGCTAATACTTGTGTCTTTGGTGTTCTTCATTCTCCTTTATTCCAGGTGGTTGGGACCAACTGATGCATCTTAGATGGCTGCTTTCTAGATTTTAAGACCCCAGATGCCACTCACCAAAGTAGGACGTGGAGCATTTTCTTAATAAACTTTGTTATGCCAGTTGACCTAAATGTCCACTGCAAGCATGGTCCCCAGATCCCCACCCCTGATACTCTGTCCCTCAAAGTGTTTGACTGTATTAAGGAACATGTAAAAAATTTTGACATGGCAAATGTTATATGTACATATATATACATGTATATATATATGTATATATACCACAATACAAATTAAAAAAAAAAATCTATGGTTATTTATTATTGTACCTTTCTCTAAACACAAGGCTCTTAGCATGGTTACCTTTAAAAGTAGGTTTTGCTTTCTAGTCAATATTTGATTAAACTCGCCAAACATAGTACAGTATATCAGATTTTATTTTCAACATTGTTTCTTGTGCTTCAGAATTTCTTTGTAGGTTCACACTTTTCTTGTTGAAATAATCACTCAATTGTTCTTTTAGTGAGGGTGGAAAATTCTCCTGATTTTTGTAGATACAAACATCTTTTTGTTTCATGCTCATGCTCAAATAATAGTTTAGATAGGTGTAAAAATTCTTGTTTGACAGATACTATTGTTTGTTGCTTTGAAGATAGTACTCCATATTATTCTGGCGTCTGTCTTGCTGAGAAAAAATCTGTTGTCTGTTTAACTGGCTCTGCCATCTATTAAGTAAATGACCTTGACTACATTACTTAAACTCTCTGTTCTCAGTGTTCTCTTCTTTAAAAGGGAGATAATAATAATAAAAAAACAAAAGCCCACTGCTGTCAAGTCAATTCCAACTCATATGGCCCTACAGCACAGGGTAGTACTGCCTCATAGGGTTTCCAAGCCTGTAAATCTTTGTGGAAGCAGATTACCACATCTTTCTCCTGCAGAGCGGCTCTTGGTTTCAAACTGGCGACCTTTTGGTTAGCAGCCAAGAACTTAACCACTGTACCACCAGAGCTCCTCCAAAAATAATAATAATAATAACATCTCATATGGTAGCTCCTAGGGGTATTTAAAATTTGAGTTAATGCTTGTAAAATATTTAGAATAGTGCCTGACACTTAAACTCCATGTAAAATTTTGCTATTATTGACATTATTATTAGTATTTCCTTATTACTTGGTCATTTCTCTATAGGTAATTTGTCCTTTCTCATTGATAACTTTTAAGAATGTCTTAATATCCTTCATATTTGTTGGGCAAGATGCTTGGTAACTCACACAGCTTGCCCTGATAGTAGCAATAAATTTTATTAGGGATAGTAACGTAAGAGCAGAGAAGTAATAGTGCAAAACATTTCTTGTTAATGAGTGAAATTAAGCATTCCCACTCCCTCTCAGACTAACTCATACATAGAGGGCAAGGTGTGGGGTGAGGCTGTCTCTCTCCTGAGGCTTATGTTGCATGTCTGGTCCAGGCAAACTAATGAAGAACAACTCTGGGGGCTTGGGAGATCACATGTGCTATGTTAGGAAGGATAGTAAGACATTTTTACAAGGCACCAAAGAGAAATTACATCCACAAAATTGTTATTAATTGTGAAAATATTAATACTTATATTAGTAATAGCAAACAAAGTGTTTATTACTTCTTTAATCTCTAATAAATTTAAGTTTATGTATTTTGTAGTTTCTATTATACAGTGAAATTGTGAGAGTCAGAACTCGACAGGCCTGCCTTGTTTTTCTGGGTCTTGCAAGTGTTCTGCCTTTGACAGGGTGCAGTTTTACCATTTTTCTATCGCTCTCTGTTAGTGGAAAATATTTTGTTTTCCTTTTCTGACAGGTGTTCACCTTACACCAGCTCCGACTTTCACAGGTTTTACTGTATTACATTTCTGTCTTGGGTAGCTAGTCCTTAAAAGATACTTTCGTTCATTTATTTCATAATTTTTTATTGTATCTTGAGTAGCTCTCCCCCTGCCCCACCCCGTTGGGACTTTCATGTGGCTTGACGTGTTAAAGTGTTTCCTCAGGGTGGGTTTGCATTTGACAAGTGCCAGGGTTATTTATGGGCCGATTACTCAGACTGCTGCTTGCAGAGATTTCCCACACCGTGAGTATACTATATTTGGAGTACAAACTCACAAGGTGCATGTGTAGGGAGGAGGGCTTCACTTTCCCACAAGATTGCTGTCAATTTAATCTGGGTGCCTAGAAGACTCTAGCTCTCAATTCTCTCTTTTCTTCTGTCCTCTTGAGGGTTTCTCTTTTTCTTTCACTAATTCAGCCATGGATTAACATTTTAAATATGTTTGTTCCGTATATCTAGAAGTTTGTGGTTGGAAGGTTTCAGTCTTCCTACTCCATCATTTTGACAGAAGCTCTCATTTACCATTCAAAAATTCCAGTTTGGCTTCCATTGTTATCATTCACTAGAACTTTCTATTGTCAGGGTCACAGATGTTGCCAATTAACAGTCATCTCCTTTGGCCTCTTGACAGCAGTAGATACGGTAGTCCCATTTGCCTTCTAATTATACTTTCTTCTCTTTGCTTCAGTGACACTGTGCCCTCCAGAGTTTCCATTTACCTCATTGACCGCACTTAATTAGTCCCCTTTGCTGGATTCTGATCCTTTTGCTGACCTAAATGTTGCTGAGCACATGGGTTTTGTTCTGGATTTTCCTCTCCATTTACTCTCTTTCCCTTGATGATCTCATCCAGTAATATCTACTGATCACTTCCACAATTATGTCTCCAATTCTGAACTCTCCTGAATTCCACAGTCATGCAACCTATTCCCTCTCTAAAATCTTCACCCCGGTATTCAAGCTGCATCTCAAATGTAATGGGTTCAGAATAGAACCTAACTTCTATTCTGCTTCTCCTCAACCTTCTTATCTCAGGAAATAGCACACCTTCCACCTAGTTGCTTAACCCGAAAACCTAAGAGTCATTCTTGATTCATCTCTGTTCCTCACATTCCTCATCCCATCAGTATAAACCTGTTGCCATGGAGTCAATTCCAACTCATAGCAACCCTATAGAACAGAGTAGTACTGCCCCATAGGTTTCCAGGAATGTAATCTTTACAGAGGCAAACTGCCACATCTTTCTCCTGTGGAGCTGCTGGTGGGTTCGAACTGCTAACCTTTTGGTTAGCAGCCGAGTTCTTAACCTCTGCGCCACCAGGGCTCCTTCCAGTCAGTATAAATACTGCCAGTTTTACCTTCAGAGCATCTCCCCATCTGTCTGTTTTTCCCTATCTTCACAACCACCTCCTTAATTCAATCTACCGACATTTCTCTCCTAGCCCACTCAATTGTCCTAGCATGGCTCTCTGCTTCCAGTGACATCCCACTAAAATCCATTATTCACAAAGCTCCCAGAATTTTCCTTTTAAAATGTAAATCAGATCACATCATTCTGCCATAAACCTCACCAATGGCTACACGTAGCATTTTTGAAATGCCTCACCTTCATCATCAAGCTCTACATTTTTTGGGTTTTGCTTCTTATTTCATCTCAGACCACTATCCCACCTTGGTCACTGTGCTCAGGCTTAACTAGTCTTTCTCATCCTCACTCTCAGCAGGTTTATCCCCATCTGGAGGCTTTTGCTTTTCCTCATATGGCGGGCTTCTCTCATCTTTCTGATCTCAGCTTAAATACCATCTCTTCAGAAAGGCTTCTCTTAATTACCCTTCTAAAGTAGAAGAGACCCCCCCCCCCCAGTCACCCTCTGTGAATCACATAACTGTTATTTCCTTCACCGTACATATTACTATATGAAAATATCTTTTATACTTATTTGTTTGTTGTCTGTTTTACCTCATTAGATTGTAAACCCATGTGGGCAAAGCCCTTACGTGTCTTATTCATACTGTATCCCTAGTGCCCCACATGGTATCTGACACATAGTAGGTGCTCAATAAATATCTTACGAATAATTAGCCAGGGCTGATCTACTAGTGGACTTGACTTGATTTTCTGCAAGTGAGGGTAGCAGAGGAATGGATATAAGCTTTACATTAATTCCTGTGGTTTCAATTTCATGTCTCATGCCAGCAGTCCTTAGTATTCTCGCTTCCTGATCATTTTGCAGGACAAATCAGCAATGTTCTTAGCTGTGTCGTCCTTGCCCACACCCTGGGCTGTGGTTTTCTCAATCCCAGGTCATCAGTTTTAACACTTTATCTTTCAGAAATATGTTGACGTCTCTTATTCAGTGATATACCCCTCCCATTCTATTTGTTGCTGTGGTAGGCAGTCTCTAAGAACACCCCTCATGCTCCCTGCCTATTGGTGTCACACATTTGTGTGATCGCCGCCCCTTTCATCTGGGTTTGACTTACTGACTCACTTCTAAGTAATAGAATATGGAAGAGGGGATGGGACGTCACTTCCAAGATCAGGTTACAAAAAAAACTGTGGTTTCCATCTTGTGTGTCCTCTCTTGCTCTCTCACTCACCCTTAGGAAAGCCAGCTGCCATATTGTGAAATGCCCTATGGAAAGGCTCATGTTGCAAGGAGCAGATGTTTCTGGCCAATAGTCGTTGAGGATCTCAGGCCTGCTAACAGCCACCAGAGTGAGCTTGGAAGTGGATCCTCTCCTAGTTAAGCCTTGAGATGATGGCAGCCTCGCTTATACCTTGACTGTAGCCTGTGAGATATTCTGAGGCAAAGACACCCAGCTAAACTGCACCTGATTCCTGAGCAACAAAAACAGTGAGACAATAAATGTTTGCTCGTTCGTTTGCTTTTACTTCTGTTTGCATTTTGCTTTATGCTGCATTTACTCCTGAGCCATATGTTTTCTTCTGGGATATCTTTTTCTTCCGTGTAACCTCTTCTTCTGGTTTAGGAACAATTTGTTCTTTTTCAGTAAGGATCATCTCAATGTGGCAGGGAATCTCATGTATAGGTTAATATGACCATGAGCTCTGTAAATATGGTGGCACATCTTGGGGGCTTTGTTCACCTGGATGTGCTCAGTGACCAGAATATTGACATCCAAACCCTTGAGTTCAGCACTACTCTGCATTTTTAGCATGTGCAACAAAAATTCACCACTCTTCTTGGGCCACCAACCCTGTGTCCAGCCCCACTGTTAGGCCTGTGCACACCTATCAATTCCACTATTATAATGTTGGAACAGCACACATAGCTTCTATAAAGTGACATCTTTCAGATACCTGGTGGCTTTTTGGATATGAATTCTCTTGATGGCCTGGGAAGTTTCACGGGTGTTCTTAAAATGGAACCAAAGATTTGAACCTCTTGATTTGCATGATTTTGTGGGGTTTTCTGGGTCAAGTAAGTAGTGAACCATTTTGAGAGATCACCTTAGGCCACTTAACAGGAAGAGCAATGTTTGTTGTTCTAAGGTGCTAAATTTTGGGGTAATTTGTTATGCAGCAATGGATAATTTATACAGTTGTGATATGCTTATGCCTTTTTATTTCCTTTATTATTATCTTCATTGGGTCAAAGGAGGAAGAAAATATAAATATTTGAGTAAAAAAATAATGTACACAATAGGACCAAGCCATGATATTTTCAGTTGCCTCATATGCATGTGAAAGCTGAACAATGAATAAGGAAGACCAAAGAAGAATTGATGCATTTGAATTATGGTGTTGACAAAGAATATTGAATATACCATGGACTGCCAGAGGACTGAACAAATCTGTCTTGGAAGAAGTACAGCCAGAATGCTCCTTAGTTAGAAGCGAGGATGGTGAGACTTCATCTCAGGTACTTTGGACGTGTTATCAGGAGGGACCAGTCCCTGGAGAAGTACATCATGCTTGGTAAAGTAGGGTTGTCACTGAAAGAAAGGAAGACCCTTAATGAGATGGATTGACACAGTGGCTGCAACAATGGGCTCAAACATAATGATCATGAGGATGATGCTGGACCAGGCAGTGTTTCATTCTGTTGTATATCGGGTCATTGTGAGTCGGAACTGACTTGACCGCACCTAACAGCAACACAATAGGCTTTTACTATATTTATTATTATGCTATTAAAAATAAAAGAATTATATACATCCTACGCATTTTTAGTGTGACACGTTCTATAGACCTGCTTTTTTGTTTTAATGACTCCATAATAGTTCATTATATGGATATACCAGAATTTATTTAATTATTCTTCTATTGTTGGATGTTTCATTTGCTTCAGTTTTTTGCCATTATAAATAATGTTGTGCTAAATATATTTTAACATGTTTTTGTAGACTTGAGCAAGCATTTGTATAGACTAAAGACTCTAAGTAGAATTGTACATTTAATTTTAATAGGTATTATTAAATTTTCCTCCAAAAAGGCTGAATCTATTTGCACTTTGACTGACAGTGTATGAGTCACTGTCTTTCAGCTTTGTGTTAAACAAGCTTAAATTCCCAGGGAGTAAATGATATCTCGCTTAGGTTTTGTTCCTTTCCACTTTGTTCCCATTTATAAGTGAATGCCACAGTTAAACTACACATGGTATTAAACTTGTCTTTTTTTCTTTTTTATATTTGATTTTAGTCACCTGAAAATGTCTCTGTTGTTGTAGCAAACGTTGCTTTCAGAGAAACTAACAGGATTTTTTCTATTGGTCTTTCTATTCAGTGAAGAGCTGTTATCTCTCAGCCCCAAGCCCACCCTGCTACCCTCTGCCTTGCAAAGCTGTGGCTGAGACCCAGAACATCCTGTTTCTCCTTTGCTAGCTGTTCTCTGTAAGGCTCACCCAATGGAGACACTAGAGGCAGACTGGAAGGCTGGAGGGGGAAGAAGAGACTTGTTTATTCCCATTTGCTTCTTGTTCGTATCTGAAACTTTATTGTTTTAATTAAAAACAAACAAACAAAGCAGTTGCCACTGAATTGACTCTGACTCATGGAGACCCCATGTGTGTCATAGTAGAACTGTGCTCCACAGGGTTTTCAATGGCTGATTTTTTGGAAGTAGATTGCCAGGACTTTCTTCTGAGGTCCCTCTGGGCAGACATGAACCTCCAGCCTTTCTGTTAGCAGCCAAGCTTGTTAATCGTTTGTACCACCCAGAGACTCCATCTTCATTAAAACCCTTACTAGAAGAATTGATGCATTTGAATTATGGTATTGACAAAGAATATTGAATATACCATGGACTGCCAGAGGACTGAACAAATCTGTCTTGGAAGAAGTATAGCCAGAATGCTTGTCAACTTCCCTGTTTCCAGGTCCTCAAGGAACCTCCTGTGTTTTCAGGCCAGAGATTCAATATGCTGCCAAAGGACTGAGAGGCCAAGAGACTTCTGGGGAAAGAATGACAAAGCCTTTCCTCTTCCTCTTCTTCCTTCTCCTTCTTTTTCCTACTACTATTCCTATGACTGCTGTTAAAATCTACCATTTATTGTCTACTAGGTGCTAGGTAGGAAACCCTGGTGGTATAGTAGTTAAGTGCAATGGCTGCTAACCAAAAAGTTGGCAGTTCGAATCCACCAGATGCTCCTTGGAAACTCTATGGGACGGTTCTACTCTGTCCTGTAGGGTCGCTATGAGGAATCAACTTGACAGCAGTGGGTTTTTTTTTTTTGGTTAGGTGCTAGGTGGAGCCATGATAGCACAGTGGTTAAGAGCTTGGCCGCTAACCAAAAAAGGCTGGCAGTTCAAATCCACCAGCTGCTGCTTGGAACCCTATGGCAGTTCTACTCTGCCCTATAGGGTCGCTATGAGTCGGAATCGGCTCGACGGCAGCGGTTTTAGGTGCTAGGTATTATCTTATTTAATCCTCACAGCAATCCTACAGGGTAATTACTATTGTTTTCATTTTACAGATGAACAAAGAAACTCAGGAAGGTAAAAGTAACTTGCTCCAGGCTGCACGCTTTGTGTAAGTGGAAGAGTTGGGTTTTAGATCTGTAGAGTAATAACACAAGAGATGTAAATATAAGCAAATTCACTACAGATATATAGAATCATAAAGACTGTAACATCACAGGGATTTGTAGAACATTTTATGATTTAAAAAAAAACCAAGGGTGATGTATTTTAAGAGAAAGCGTGATTGCCTTGCCACTGGGAATATGACGGAAATTGTTTAACAGAGGTACAGATTTGTTGGTGGGCAGGGAATGACGAGACTAGTTCAGTCTTTATATTCAGCATTAGTATACGATATGTATAAAATTCATTGGCCCTTTTGGGTACCCATATATTTTGGGACTTATAAGCTATTCCAGAATGAGGATTGAGATGTTGGCATTTCTAATATTTCACCCAGCCCTTAAACATGATTTAAAATGATTATTACATCCTAAGCTGGCTTAAATTGTTAAGTCTATGCATAATAATGTTTCATTCCTTTACATCTTATTTTGGAAACTTTGGCTTGGCTTCCTTTAGGAGGTAGAGATTGTGATCTAGGCAGCTCCTCAGCCCAGTGATAGTGCTGTGAATTTAATTTCTGTGGGTTTATCAACTCCTGACGGCAGAGAACTTAATGCTTGTGAGATGTATTTATTGACACTGGATACTTTTTTAGAGACTTGATGGAAAGAAAGACATAAAGGAAAAAACAAAACAAAACAAACAACAACAACAAAAACTCAGTAGAGTGAACAAGGGAGAATTAGGTTTCAAGTTATTATTTGCAATATTAGATTGTGCCAATAGATGGAGAAGTTGCTCCATATAAGTCAGAAGGCTTGGCTCGTCTCCGAGGAATAAAGAAATTCAGGTTTCTGGCAAGTTGAAAATGGATTTCCTTAATAAAATTGTGAAGCAGGAAAACTGGCTTGCTTATAAATTTTAACAAGAAATAATGTTAACAGAGGTGTACATGAAACCCTTATTGCCTATTTTGTTTGATATTTGGCCATAGTACTTTTAGGTCTGTATTTATGTTCATAGGAATATATGTGTATATGTATTTATACCTGGCCTTGTACAAAAGAGTTTTAAGTGATGTACATAAATTCATAGGGTAAAGAAAGATAAAACAAAATTAAATAAAAGAAGAGGAACAATAAAGAACAGAATGAAGCTAGGGTAATGGCATGCCTTTAGTTGGGTGACTAATTTGCCTTGAGCTTCTTAACAGCCAATGCAAGTAGGGAAATAGGATCAGTTGCATGATCCAGTGTCTATAACATTTAAAAAAAAAAAAAACCCACATGCCAGGAGAGGTACAATAATTTTTAGTACTAACACCAAGAATTAGCTCCCTTGGTGACTTATAAATAAGAAACTATGTAATGCAGTATGTAATATACTTACATTAAGCACAATTATACTTTTCACATGGCTGCTTCTTACAGTGTCAGCTAGTGGGTAACACCAGAATGCTATTCAAGTAAAGGAGTTCAGGGTGGGGGAGTGAGCACCATGTACCCCAAAACACTTCCTTGGAGTATAGCTTTCTGATTGTCTAGTTTAATTAAAGGATGCCATTTAGAATCTGTCAATCCTCCATAAACATTAGTTATGTAACTGAGGTTATGACAAGGATGGAGGGTTGTTGTGGAGACTAAATGACATGTTGCATGCTGAACACTTAGCATTGTGCCTCGCAGATAGTGAGGCCATGATAAAAACTATCCACAACCCACCCTCAGCCAAAGGAAATATAATATGTACTGTGGTGGACCTGTGTGGAACTCTGTGTTGCCTGTTAAATGCAGACATGTATTTTTAAAAAGCCATTTGGGCTGGGATAGCCTTGACATCCCTTTCTGGAAGCCTCATATTTGCTCCCTCATCCTGTTCCAGATCTCTGTGCACAAGGCTCCCATGTCCTGTTGGTGCTTCTGAATCCTCTTCACACCTTCTCTTACTTAGTCCTTCTTTTGTGTTGTAGGAAGCTTCACTGTCTGTGACGTTCCATAGAACACTGACGTTGTAGGATCTAAAACCCAAGCCAAGCACGCACTGTATCAACCTGTGGAGATCAGACCACAGTCACTAAGTTTTGTGGTTTCATTCTCAATCAACTTTCCCTCATCTGTGTGAGTCTGTGACCTATTAAGAAAGGTTTCAGAGCAGCATTTGGGACAGGAAGCTGATTTGAGAAAATTTCTCCCACTCCATCCATCTGGGTGATACACATCCATACTCCCTTCAAACATGAGATCATTGCAGCCCCAGGCTGGACATGTCAGAGGTCATTGAGTCCACGTGCCCAACCATGCACATGAATGCCACTTCCATCTAGGCTCCCTCACTTCTCCGCTGTATTGATTACAAACCCTACCAAACAATGTTGCAGTAATTTTGCATTCTATAGCCTGGCTGTATATGCCAAGGCTGTATTTTTCCCTATGTTTCTGCACATTGGTTGAGAGATGGTGCCCTATTTTGTTTCCGTTAACCTTTTTTTTTTCTGAGAAATTACTGATCCTGAATATTGCAGCTGCAAATGGATTCTTTTAACAAGTACCCTGCCAGGATGCGACCTCTGTGTATTATGTGGCTTTTAGTCTGCAAGGGCTTCCTCTTTATGCATCGATTCCCTTAAGAAGTATTTATTTGAGTGACTTTCCCTGTATTAGGATTTTAGGAATATTCCCATCTCTGCTGTTTTAGGAAACCTACATTCAGAAGATTTCACAGTTCATTTGTTTTTATAACTGGCAGTAGCTGTTTAATACCTTGCCTTTCACTCCTACCTGCTTGGTATCTTCCCAAATCAGTGAGTCTTCTGATTTCTTTGTCTCAATCCTGTGCACTCAGTCTTAAGTGAGGTATTTGTATCTGACATATTTTGCATGTTTCTGTCATCCTTGAGAAAATCATGTAAATTCTTTCCCAGCTCAGTGCAAAGCAGAGTTGTGCTACTATCATTTAGCCTCGAGTTAGACTGTGTTGAGGTAGTGCACCAACACGTTTGATCTATATCATCCAAAGGGGATCCTCTGTACTGTCCACTGCAACACCAATACATGTGGAATAGCTCACCAGTGGTACCATAAGAGGACAGCCCAGGATTGGATATGCTTCTAGAAAGCAAACCACCGAGGAGCCACAAACATGCAGTCTTGGCTCATTTATCGTTTTCCGGTGATGCTGCCAACAACTCAGGACAAGCAAGCTTGTCGAGACCAGTCCCGTTAGGGCTGTCCAAGCCTCTGAGATTTTCGGTGGTCAGGTCTTAGCAGATCTGTCTGGGATTTCTCCTCATTATAAACTCTATCTTTAACTGCCTTGTTTATTTTTTATTACGGAAAAATGTTTTAAAAGACCCATTTTTAACAAAGATTTGTTCCTAATAGTGAGTACACTCTGAAAATCCTTGGAGTCGTGGCTCTTATTTTCTTGTGTGCATGTGTGTATGCGTGTGCATGCATGTGCGTGTGTGCATGTGGGGTGTGTGTGTGTGCATGTGGGGTGTGTGTGTGTGTGTGTGTGTGTGTAAGTTGGGAGTAGGCAGGGCACAGAGGAGACAGGAGAAGCTGGAGACACTGGAGTGGGAAGGGAATATAATCAAACTGAAAAACAAGTGTTCCCTGAAGCCTTGCTAGCGAGTCAGCCTGGAAATCAAAATGAATTGCATTTCAGACTGCCCCTGCCTCACTCTATAAACTGCTTGCAACGTTCTGACTCCTAAGCCTGAGTTATTGGTGACAAGTGAAATGAGGAAGCCTGGTTTCTAGGTAGGAGGTTGGACTGCAGTGAAATGTCTCAGGAATACCTTGGCCTTTGTCAGAAAGCTAAGCAGAGCTGACTCCAGATGGTACCTGTAGGGTGCACTGTAATCTTTCTGCACATATTACTTGTATTTGCATTTGTGGGGTATAATCTGTGGTGGAGCAAAATGGTGACTGAGAGGCTAGAGGAAAGACCCATTAGCATAGCAGCATCACATTGGTTTTGGTTGTATCGGGAACAAATGAGACCTGAAAGCAGGGGCAGATTATCTAATAGGCAAGGTAAGCATGGTGCTTACCTTGCTTACCAGATCATCTGTAGTGAACAATTTCACATTTTTTTTTGCCACATCAAAGATCTGCTTCGCAGTATGGCTGGCATCTTTCTCTCTCCCAACCTCACAGCACCTTCCTACAGAAACAAAGCCTCTTTTCAAATTTACAATCCCTAACAGGGATGGATTTCCCAGTGAACAAGGTAAGCACAGGCTTACTTGTGCTTACTTCCTAACCTGTAATGAACAATTTCATATGTTGGAGTAAAAAACCTACGTGAAATTGTTCACTACAGATTAGGAAGTAAGCACAAGTAAGCCCGTGTTTACCTAGTTTATTGGGTAATCTGCCCCTGCCTGGAAGTCACCAAGCAAGAATGCAGACAGATTGAAAGTAAGGAAAACAGCTTTAACTTGGACAGGGGGAATGTGTGCTTGTGTGCAGGAGCAGCTAGCAGGCTCTTCTGGATGGGATAATTTTCCACCATCCCTTCATTATATGGAGTGAAGATTTGTCAATATTGGTGTCATCTGCTCCTTCGTATGCTAGGAGCGGCTTTGAATGAGCATGTTAAACCAAGGGAAGAAAGAAAGAGACCTATTATATTAGAGTGATGTCTATAGCAAATGAAGCTGCAAAATCACTAGCTGATGGAGGGGACAAGGGTTAGATGGGAAAGAGGTGCAGTGAAAAGAAGGAATTAAGAAGGAAGGAGAACAAATAGTGTTTTACGAAGACATAAGCAGAAATGAAAATAGAGTCAGAGAGAAGGGAAATGGAAGAAAAATAATTCAAAACGAGGTAAAAAATAGGGAAGAACAAGATGGTTCTTGTTATTGTTAGGTGCTGTTGAGCTGGTTCTGACTCATAGTGACCCTATGTACAACAGAACAAAACACTGCCCGGTCTGGTGCCATCCTCACAATTGTTACGCTTTAGCCCATTGTTGTAGCCACTGTGTCAATCCATCTCATTGAGGGTCTTCCTCTTTTTTTTGCTGACCATCTATTTTACCAAGTATGATGAGCTTCTCCAGGGACAGGTCCCTTTTGATAACATGTCCAAAGTACGTGAGACAAACTCTCACCATCCTGGCTTCTAAGGAGCATTCTGGCTGTACTTCTTCCAAGACAGATTTATTCATTCTTCTGGCATGAGAGCCAAAGTACAACCTTGAGTATCTCCCATTTGAATTTAGTGACCATCTCAAGATTTGATGCATTGGTGCATTGAACACTAGTGACTGAAGATCAAACAAGTTGTGGGATGACATCAAGGACATCATACATGAAGAAAGCAACAGGTCATTAAAAAGACAGGAAAGAAAGAAAAGATTAAAATGAATGTCAGAAGAGAGTCTGAAACTTGCTCTTGAACATAGAGTAGCTAAAGCAAACTGAAGAAATGAAGTCAAAGAGCTGAACAGAAAATTTCAAAGGGCAGCTTGAGAAGACAGAGTAAAGTATTATAATGAAATGTGCAAAGACCTGGAGTTAGAAAACTGAAAGGGAAGAACATGCTCGGCATTTCTCAAGCTGAAAGAGCTAATGAAAAAGTTCAAGCCTCGAGTAGCAATATTGAAGGATTCTATGGGCAAAAATTGAATGATGCGGGAAACATCTAAAGAAGATGGAAAGAATACACAGTCACTGTACCAAAAAGAATTGGTTGAGATATTCAGCCATTTCAGGAGGTAACATATGATCAAGAACCTATGGTACTGAAGGAAGAAGTCCAAGCTACACTGAAGGCATTGGCAGAAAACAGGGTTCCTGGAATTGACAGAATACCAACAGAGATGTTTCAATAAATAATGCAACACTGGAATTGCTCACCCATCTATCCCAAGAAATTTGGAAGACAGCTACCTGGCCAACCAACTGGAAGAGATCCATATTTGTGCCCATTCCAAAGAAGGGCGATCCAACAGAATGCTGAAATTATTGAACAATATCATTAATATCATGTACAAGTAAAATTAAGAACAGTATTAAACATCTCCAAATAAAGAGAAAATATGGTGGGTGTGATCTCTGGTCTTGGCAAGACGAGGTAGTGGCCATGAACTGTCACTTATAAATGATGTACAGTGAGTACTGCATAGGAAATGGTGCTGTGTTTCCCACATTAGTATAAAACTGGGTCTAGGCTCAACACTAAGTCCCTGGGTGGCATAAACAGCTAAGATCTTGGCTATTAGCCAAAAGGTTGTGGTACCCAGAGGTACCTCAGAAAATAGGTCTGGAGATCCAAAATGTCTTCCAAAAGGTTACAGCCTTAAAAACCCTGTGGAGCAGTTCTGCTCTGCACTCGTGGGGTTGCTGTGAGTTTGAATCAACTCTCTGGCAATTAACAACAATGGCAGGCCCAACATTGGTATAAGCAGGGCAGATACCTGGAATCTGTGGTACAGGGACATCTGCTCTGCCCTGGCAGAGATGATCCTGGAAGATCTGCCTGGTGACTTGTTTTCACAAGGCCTGGTCTAGCCTTGTTTGAAGAGAGCTGAGAAGGCAACTGCCTACTTGGTATGAGGATGGTGGAGGTGGGGAGAGGAGAAGGAAATGAGGAACAGAAGAGAGTCATCATCTAGCTTATCTCTGTGTCTGTTGCCTCATTTATAAAATGGTAAGTCTAATACAGTGTAACTAAGAGAGTCCTTGTGAGGATTAAGAGAGAGAATGCCTCGAGATGCCTGCTCAATAAATGTTAGCTATTTTTAGCAGAGCTTGGAACCAGTTCTTTCTGGTTAGAGCCACTGCTGAGAATTTGCACTTCCACCCCAGATATACTGAATCACAATCTACAGTCTAACAAGATTCCCAGGTGTTTCTTATGTATGGTAAATTTTGAGAACCACTGCTCTGCTAGTGGTTCTCAGAATTGGTCCCTAACCAGCAGCATTAGCGTCTCCTGGGAGCTTGTTAGAAAGGCAAATTCTCAGCAGGGGTTCAAGCAGGAATGAATTGGTTTAAAGAATGATTTTTAGTATCCGAACACATGGTCATTAAAAATGTCATACAAAATATTATTATTATTTTGTTTATTGTTGTAGTTTAAATGAAGTTTACATTTCAAGTTAGTCTCCCATACAAAAATTTATACATACACTGTTATGTGACACTAATTGCTCTCCCCATACTGTGACAGCACACTCCTCCTTTCCACCCCTGATTCCCCACGTCCATTCAACCAGCTCCTAACCCTCTCTGCCTTCCCATCTTACCTCTGGACAGAAGCTGCCCGTTTAGTCTCTTGTATCTACTTGAGCTAAGAGGCACACTCCTCATGAGTATCACTTTATGTCCCACAGTCCACTCCAATCCCTGTCTGAAGAGTTGGCCTCGGAAATTGTTTTAGTTCTGGACTGATAGAGAATCTGGGGGCAGTGCTTTCCGGGGTTCCTCCAGTCTTCAGTCAGACCATTAAGTCTGGTCTTCTTACTAGAATTTGAGCTCTGCACCCCAACTTTCTTCTGCTCCATCAGGGACTCTCTGTTGTGTTCCCTGTCAGGGCGGTCATTGGTGGTAGCCAGGCACCATCTAGTTCTTCTGGTCTCAGGCTGATGAAGTCTCTAGTTTATGTGGCCCTTTCTGTCTCTTGGGCTAATACTTTCCTTGTGTCTTTGGTATTCTTCATTCTCCTTTACTCCAGGTGGTTGGGACCAGTTGATGCATCTTAGATGGCCACTTGCAAGCTTTTAAGACCCCAGACACCACTCAACCAAAGTAGGATGCAGAACATTTTCTTAATAAGCTTTGTTATGCCAGTTGACCTAGATGTACCTTGAAAGCATGGTCCCCAGACCCCTACCCCTGCTACTCAGTCCCCAAAGCGTTCGATTGTATTGAGGAAACTTCTTAGCTTTGGTTTAGTCCAGTTGTGCTGACTTCCCCTGTAGTGTGTGCTGTCCTTCCCTTCACCTAAGATAATTCTTATCTACTGTCTAGTTAGTGAATAACACTCACTCTCCCTCCCCACCCTCATAACCATCAAAGAATATTTTCTTCTGTGTTTAGACCTTTTCTTGAGTTCTTATAATAGTGGTCTTATGCAATGTTTGTCCTTCTGTGACTGACTAAATTCACTCAGCATAATGCCCTCCAGATTCCTCCATGTTATATTTCACAGCTTCATCGTTGTTCTTTATCATTGTGTAGTATTCCGTTGTGTGAATATACCATAATTCGATTATTCATTCATCTGTTGATGGGCACCTAGGTTGTTTCCATCCTTTTGCTATTGTAAACAGTGCTGCAATGAACATGGGTGCACATATATCTATTTGTGTGATGGCTCTTATTTCTCTAGGATATATCCCAAGGAACGGGGTAGCTGGATCGTATGGTGCTTCTATTTCTACCTACAAAATATTATTAATAAAATTATGTAAATAATATAAAATATTAATGTACAGTTTTTTATTAAGTAAAAACACCAGTTACAAAATAGTACTCACAACAAAAAACACACATGCATACACACACATATACATATATGAACAGAAAGGACGAATTGGACTAAAATGTTACTAGCAATTACTTCTGGAGAAGCATTATGGCTAATTTATTTTTCTTTCCTTAAGCTTGTCTGTATTTCTACAGTGAACAGGAATCACTTTTGTAATAAGAAACACTTTATTCTTTTAGAAATGGAAAGAATCAATCCCAACTAGGTCCAGTGTTTGCCCTCTTTCTCACACCTCCTCAAATGTAGATTCAACAAGATCCAACATCAGCCCTTGTTCTCACCTCTCCCCATTGTGAATTCATTCTGGCTGAGAGGCTTGATGAAGAACCAGGTCAGAGAGAAGGGCATTTGCAGTCCAGATGAGAGCTGGGAAGGTTACTCTGTCCTGTGCTTCTCACCTGTGCTTTAAGAAAGGTACCTGAAGTTTATAACAAAAGGCCATATTTGCTCACAACTGTGCTGAATAAGGAGCCCTAGTGGTGCAGTGGTTAACAGTTTGGCTGCTAACCAAAAAGGTTGGCAGTTCAAATCTACCAGCTGCTCCTTGGAAATACAATGGGGCAGTTCTACACTGTCCTGTAGGGTTGCTGTGAGTCGGAATCGGCCTCCTGACAACAGGTTTGTTTTTTTTGGTTTGGTGCTGGATAAAGGAGCCAGGATTACAAGAAGGCTTGGATCAGTCATGATATCCCTAGATCTGCAATAGGGAGGCTCATTATATGGAGGGCTTTCTCTTTGCACATACTTTATTAATCCGTGGGCATTGCCGTAAAAAATTGGCTTTTAGCAGAGGCAACCTTCTGAGGGTGGCTCAGTGGAGCAGCTGCTCTAGACTGGAAAGTGTCACTCTCCAACTGGGTGTAATATGAACCACTTGGGGAAAGCTGGGAATGCCTGAAAGCAAGCATTTGTCAGCTGAGTGCTACTTTCCTTGGGCTCTGTTTGGAAGTAGAAGGTGTCATGTTGTGTTTCCGTTGCCTCTCTGCTACAATACAAGGAATAGCATTGCATGATGAAGTGAGATCTGGGTGGGTTTTGGTGGTGATAATGGTTTTGAGGAGCAGGGGTGAGGGTGGTGTTTGAGAGGAAGGTGGGGGGTGATGTGGCATCCAGTCAGGTTGCCACAGTCCAGCTGGAAATTGATGATGGAAGCAAAGAAAGAGTTGAGAGTTAAATGTCTGTGTCTTTGAATTGCTGTCCACCTCAGCTTAAGCACTGCTTTATGTTTTGATCTGTGTTGGTACGTTTTGATTTGGGGCAGGGATCCAGCCTTGTCCATGTTGCCAGAGGCTGTGTATGTAATAGAGGCATCACATGTAGTGACAGGCTTGTAAAAAAATGCAATCTGCACTGGTACAAATCAAACGAGAGCATTCACACTGAGGAGGGCAACACTGTTTTTTTTTTTTTTTTTTTTTTTGCATCCTGGTGATAATGTTGGTGTTCAATCCAGGCTCAGTGACTGTCCAGGTGTGTATGATACCCAGTGATGCTGATGGGTGTTGGACCCAATATCCTAGGGTAGCCTGGTGCTTTGGTGGAGAGGCAGTCTGTATGGAGAAGCTTCCTAAACAGGAGATCCAGGACTGGGGATACAGAACCCTGAATGCTGGCTCACCATGTTGTTCAAGCCTTGGGCACAACTCATTCTTTGTCAGAAACTGACAGTGCATGACAACTGAAACCCCTTTATTCCTCATTCTTCTCCTGGCTATTGCCTGCTCACTCTGGAGGCTCCCAGAAGGAGAAGGCAGAAGAGGGGGGAGAGGAAATTCAGGGCATGATTTCCTCCTCTTCTTAATTAATGATTCTATTAAAAGGTTTTGAGATGGTAGGAAAAATAATGGTAGGAATAAAGAATGATGGATAGTTTTGGGTTTCAAATTCTCTCTGTATTCCATTTCTTCTGTGACTTATTACTGGTTCCAGTGGACATCTTTTCATACATGAGGGGCAGGGCCTACAGCCTTGAATTATGCATTTGATTTGGAAAATTTGCATTAATCACTCTTCACTCATCTTGAAGAGCAGTTTGGCTACCCAATGTTATTCCAGCTTGATTTTTGCTGAGGCCCTTTAAATGCGCTTTGCATCCATAGATTGATAAATCCATATAAAACATTCATCGCATGCCTCCTATGTGCCAAGCTCTGAGCAGAGATACAAGGGTGACTCAGCCAAGTGCAGTTCTGATTCCATGTACAATTAAACAAATAATTAGGATACAGTGTGGTAAGTACTCTGAGAGGGAAATCCCGCATGCCAGGGAGCATGTAGCAGGAACCTTGGGACAATCAGGGAAGATATTCTAGAGGAACCGACTCCTAAACTGAAACCTGAAGATGAGTGGGGTTAACTAGGAGAAGAAGTGAGGTTGGGGCTGGGGGTGGTGGAGGAGGGAACAGCAGCCTGAGCAACACTTCTAATACTGCATCTACTGTGCACATATATGTGGAAAAGTCAGGAGTGATAACTTCTCATAAAAAAAAAAAATTTCTAAAATGATTATTAACAGATGTCTACTGGAATTTCATCTATCTCCATCTTACAGTCACTTGTGTGTACATCTCTAAAGGCTCTCTGCAGGCTCCAGAAGGCCAGGACATCCCTTAGTTATCTCTCAGATAGTGGCTTTTCATGTGGTAGGTGCTCACTAAGGGCTTGTTGAATGTTGAATCAAAGAATAACATGATCCAGGGTACATTGGAAATCCAGTGTATGTCTCAAAGCCAGTAGGAAAGGCAGCTAATTTTAATGCTTGGTTTTGACCCTTAAGGCTCTTTGGTTTGGGCACTGGCATTGGTATATCTGACCTTCTTGCAGGTTCTGATTCTTGGCCACTCTCCTCAGATCTGCTCTCTCTCTTTCCGTCAGACTAATTGGGCTTAGCCTGGGATGCATACATTGCCCTGTCCCCTCAAATATTTCAATTTAGCTGCATTGACATTATTCAGATTGAAGGTCTGTGCACATCCTTTAGGAAAGGTGAAATTTCTTCTCTTTTCCCTATTTTATGCTAGCTGAACTCATTGGTTTATATTCAATTGGTTTTATAAAAAAAAGCAATGGATCAGTTTCTTAATAGTCACTAGGAATTGATATAGGTTTCATCTCTGAGCCTCTGTTCCATCTCTCTCTCTTTTTCCCCTCTTTCCTTTAAGTCCTGATTCTTATGTTCTACATGATTTCTAGTTACAAATCATGAAAGAATCAGTTTTAATGTGGTTCCTCCACATTCTTCCTTCTAATATTAAATTGAATAAAACTTTACAAGATTAAAACAACTCCTTTGTTCCTTGCCTATTCAGACCTTTTACCTGTCTTTGTGATTACTAGACACAGGCAAATTAAGGATGGTATATAATTACTATTCATTCAACAAGTATTTTACTTCCATTTATTTCAACACAACTGAGAACTTCCTATACTCCAGGCTCTGTGGTAGATGCTGAGGATACAGAGATGATTAAGACAGGACCCCTGCCCTGAGGTTACTAGCAAGTATTCCATGCCATGGGTCCAACCTGGGCTAGGGATGTTTGGGGGGTGGTTAGGATGGAAGACCCCAGCATCAAGATTTTGGGCAGTAGTTCTCCATGATACTTAAAGGGAATATGGCCTTGTATCCAGGAGCATCTAAGACAATTAAGGAAAACAGAAAATAGGATCTGGTCCCTTGGAAGATCATGAACTGTTTTCTAACCCTTCTTGCTAGTGGTTATAAAGCTGTTTATCTTCTGACAGACTGGATTCTCTTTGGGTCCTGGATTAGGCAAGGCTGAGGTTAGAGATTAAAGCTGGAGTGGGGCTGAGGTCATTTGACAGACTCATACCCAACAGATCTTAAACTGGTTCACTCAGCAGCTTGAAAGAGTTGATGTACCTCCAAAAAAGCACCCAAATAATTTTGTAATACACTTTAAAGTAATCATATTTAAAAAAAATATAATTAATTTTCAGTCTTTCACTTTTGAATTTGTGATTTTTTGGGGACAATATGGGCTACTTTGATTTTTTACATCATCTTTGAAAAAGGGCCTGTACACAGAATCATGCTGAAAATCTATTAAGAATCAATGAAATCGACTATTTTTAGCAGCTCTAGAAGCAAGAAAAATCAACACGCTAATTACAAATAATACCTTTTCATGAGGGCAGTCCCCCTAAATAGAACTCATGTTATTATGTATTGTTAAAAGCACTCTGGTGCTAACTTTTCACTATGGGGGACTTAGGATAACTAGTGCTGATTTTCAGGTTACAAATCACCTATCTGTGTTGTACAAAGAGACAAATTAACAATGACATAAATCTAATGGGTTGTTTATTTCCAGAGGTAGTGAAAGCTAGAAAACCATGGCAACCAATGTAGTCAGAGATGATGCGAAAGGGACTTATACTCTTGGCAAAAATGAATTGGGAAAAAAAAAAAAAGTGTGAAAAGTCCTGACACGCTCACTAACAGTTCTAGGCAATTTAACTTTTCCTTTTTCATTCTGGTGGAGGTGTTACATCCCAGCAGGAGTGGCAGTTATAGAAAAGAGTTATTTGTTGCTTCCACTACAGCCCTTATTTTAGAATTCTAAGCTCGGTGGCAGAGGCCCACTCAAAAGTCTATGGGCACGCTTTAAAGTGAAGGTAGTGATAATGATAGTGTATCAAGAACCTACAAAGAACTCCATCTGCACCCCGTATCTTACACCACATTCTCTCCTTATGAAAGTCATGTCTTAGGATCCACATTAACTCCTTTTAGGCGATGAGGGAAAACTCCTGCTTCAATTCACTTATTTGTTAAAAAAAAAAAAAAAAATTCAAGGCTTGGTTTGTGAATGATGAAATTCATGCTTTGCTGTTGATATACTGTTTTCAGCCATGTTATAAACCAGTTAATACTTAATCAAAGAGCCCTGGTGGTTCAATGGTTAAGTGCTTGGCTGCTAACCAAAAGGTCCTTAATTCGAACCCACAGCAGCTCCACAGGAAAAAGATGTGGCGGTCTTGCTTCTGTAAAGATTTGTAGTTTTGGAAACCCTATGAGGCAGTTCTATTTTGTCCTGTAGGGTCTCTATGAGTCAGAATCGGCTGGAAGGTACACAACAATGACAATGCTTAATCAACCAGAAAGACGATTTATCCAACAAATAATGAGGCAAGCTTTCTTGATTCAAAACAGCTGGAGGATAGTAGCAATATCGTATTAGCTGTTTTGCTGTCTGATTATTGCTGCTGAGGCCAGGCCACTTTGCTTCAATCAAAGGCAGGGGGAAAGGGCTGACTTGCCTCCTTAGTTCCCCAGATTTCCCAGTTTTAGTTCATTTTTGGTGTAAGGTGTTTGTCTCAAAAGACCTCATTTTACAATGCAGACAGATTCTTCAGTTGCAGTACCAACATTTTAATTCTGAGCTACCAAACCTCCGAGTGGAGCTGGTACAGGTCAGTTTCCCAGAAAGGAGACTCCAGAGGGAATAAAACACGAGACAGTAAGTTGTGGTGGGAGGAGAGAAAGATAGGACAGGAGCTGAAAGTCAGGACCAGGCATCCTGGATGGACACCGTTGAGAGAGGTCCTTGGCCACCTGTGAGCTCAGTGATGGTGTCTAGGGGAATTAAGGTATTAATTTTCAGTTTTTTAGAGGATTAACCTTGCAAGAACAACTCCAATTCTAGGCTCCATTGAGGTGCAGAGGAAAGAAAAGACCTGTTAGTTGAGTAACAAGGTATTCTAAAACTTAACTGACTTAAAACAACAACAAGAACATTTATTTAGTTTGTGGATCTGCAGGTTAGATAGGCCACCAGGGGCTATTGCAGCTCACAGAAATACTGATCTGCTCACTTATCTACACCAAGAAATTTGGAAGACAGCTACCTGGTGAACTGACTGGAATAGATCCATATTTGTGCCCATTCCAAAGAAAGGTGATCCAACAGAATGTGGAAATTATTGAACAATATCATTAATATCACAGACAAGTAAAATTTTGCTGAAGATAATTCAAAAATGTCTGCAGCAGTACATCGACAGAGAACTGCTAGAAATTCAAGTCAGACTCAGAAGAGGATGTGGAGCAAGGAATATCATTGCTGATGCCAGATGGATCTTGGCTGAAAGCAGACAATACCAGAAAGATGTTTATCTGTGTTTTATTGACTATGCAAAGGTATTCGACTGTGTGGATCATAACAAATTATGGTTAACATTGTAAAGAATGGGAATTTCAGAACATTTAATTGTGCTGATGAGGAACAGGTACACAGACCAAGAGGCAGTTGTTTGAACATAACAAGGGGGATACTGTGTGGTTTAAAATCAGGAAGGGTGTTGTGTCAGGGTTGTATCCCTTCACCATACTTATTCAATCTGTGTGCTGAGCAAATAACCCAAGAAGCTGGACTATATGAAGAAGAATGTAGCATCAGGATTGGAGGAAGACTCATTAACAACCTGCAATAAGCAGATGACACAACCTGCTTGCTGAAAGTGAAGAGACTTGAAGCACTTACCGATGAAGATTCAAGACGATAGCCTTCAGTATGGGTTATACCTCAACAAAAGAAAACAAAAATCCTCACAACTGGACCCATAAGAAACATCATGATAAATGGAGAAACTATTGAAGTTGTCATATACCATGGACTGCCAGAAGATAGAATAAATCTGTCTTGGAAGAAGTACAGCCAGAATGCTCCTTAGAAGTGAGGATGGCACGACTTTGTGTCATGTACTTTGGACATGTTATCAGGAGGGACCAGTCCCTGGAGAAAGACATGCTTGATAAAGTAGAGGGTCAGTGAAAGACAGGAAGACCCTCACTGAGATGGATTGACACAGTGGCTGCAATGATGGGCTCAAGCATAGTAATGATTGTGAGGATGGTGCAGGACTGGGCAGTGTTTCATTCTGTTATATATAGGGTCACTATAATTCAGAATTGACTCAGTGGCACCTAACAACAACAGCAAGAATGGTCATAGATTAGTTTGTGTTTTTTTACAATTTTATATAAGTGGAATCACACAGTAAATACTCCTCTTTGTCAGGCTCCTTTCACTCAGCATAATTATTTTGATATGTATCCATATTGTTGTATGTAAATTATGCATCCCTTTCTATTGCTGAATAGTATTACATTTTATAGGTAAACCACAATTTATTTATCCATTCACCTGTTGATAGACATTGGGGCTGTTTCCAGTTTTGACTATTACAAAAAAAGCTATTATGAAGAGTTGTGTACAAGTCTTTGTGTAGACATATATTTTCATTTCTTTAAGGTAAATACCTAGGAGAGAATGGATGGGTCACACAGTAGGTGTATGTTTAAGTTTTTAAGGAACTTACAGATTGTTTTCTATAGTTCAGTTTGCAATCTCTAAAGGTTTATATAAATGAACAGATCATTCATTATGTACTCTTTTTTTTTAATCTGGCTTCTCTTATTCCATATAATTATTTTGAGATTCATTCATCTTGTTCCACTTATCTGTAGTTAATTTCTTTTTATTGCTGAGTAGTGTTCTATTGTGTAGATATACCACAATTTATTTATCCATTCATCTGTTGGTGAAATTTGGATTTTTTCCAGTTTTGGGCTGTTACGAACAAAAATTTTATGAACGTTTGTATACAAGTTTTTGTATGGACATATATTTCATTTTCTAGGGGTGGAATGGCTGGAATCATGTGGTAGGTGTATACTAACTTTTAAAGAAACTGCCAAACTATTCCATTAGTAGCATCTGCATCACCTGTGAACTTGTTGAACTTGCAAATTACTGGGCCCACCTGTGACCTATTGAATCCGAAGTCTGGAGGTGAGGCCCAGCAATCTGTGGTGATGTGGATGCATGTTAAAGTTTAAGAACCACTTACCTAAACAAAGCAGGTATGGCTTATGCAGTTGGGAATACACTTAAACCTCCCAAAGCATCTGGAAATTCCTACTCATCCTTCAAGATCAGAGCTTCAAATCAGTTCATTCTGGTTTGAACCCCTGCTGAGAATTTGCATTTCTAACAAGTTAACTAGTTGGTGCTAATGCTACTGGTTAGGGACCAACTCTGAGAACCGCTAGTACAGCAGTGGTTGTCAAAATTTATTATGCATAAGAATCACCTGGGATCTTGTTAAAATGTAGATTCTGATTCAGTATATCTGGGGTGGGAATGCAAATTCTCAACAAGGGTTCAAATCAGAATGAATCAATTTGAAGCCCTGTTCAAGAGTCAACTTGATCATCACCTCTTCTGTGAAGACTTCCTTGGCTTCACCTGACAGACTTCACCACTCTCTCCTTGGTACCCACATACACTTTAATTGTGAAGTGAAACATAGTGTTTTGTAATCATTGCAATTTATTTGTCTGTCTCCCTGCCTAGACTGAGATTGTTGGGAAGAATAGAGACTCTCTAAAAGCTTGTAACTTTTTCTCCTCTCTCTTCCTAGGTGTGTGCGCACGTGCGCACGCACATAAACACACACACTCAGCTTCTGTAAAGAGGGAGACCACAGCATAGAGAAGGAAATCATTGAAAGAAACCTGGTAATTGCCTATTTTGGGGTGATGTTGTGTATGTATTCGAAAAACAGACCAGTGACTCTCTTCTATCAAGCATGCTCTAAGAGCCTGGCTTGGACTAGGGAGAATTCTGAAGTTGACTTTGAAATGGTGGATCCAAGGAGAGTCAGGGAGAAGGAGGAGGGAAGACCCCACCTTTATCTTCCTCTAATTGTGTCTCTGAGGAGCCTTGGTGGTGCAGTGGT
Organism: Dugong dugon; assembly: GCA_030035585.1. NCBI lineage: Eukaryota > Metazoa > Chordata > Mammalia > Sirenia > Dugongidae > Dugong > Dugong dugon. The sequence goes on along the minus strand of CM057471.1, from coordinate 36,201,301 downwards.
TAAGCGATTGGCTGCTAACCGAGAGGTTGGTTGTTCGAACCCACCAGCCACTCAATAGGAGAAAGATGTGGCAGTCTCCCGCTCTGTGGGAGAAAGATTTAGAGCCTTGGAAACACTATGGGGCAGTTCTACTCTGTCCTATAGGGTTGTTTTGAGTCAGAAGCAGCTCAACAGCAATGGGTTTGATTTTGATAATGTTTCCATGGCTATGAAGAGGTTGGACTAGTGGCTTGCAGGGAGGCAGTGGTGGTTCACTAGTAGAATTCTTGCCTTCCAGCAGGAGACCCAGGTTCGATTCCCAGCGAATGCACCTCATATGCAGCCACCACCCATCTGTCAGTGGAGGCTTGTGTGTGCTATGATGCTGAACAGGTTTCAGTGGAGCTTCCAGACTAAGACTGACTAGCAAGAAAGGCCTGGTGATCTACTTTCAGAAATCAATGAAAACTCTGTGGTCATGACAGTCTGAGCCACAACTGATGATGGAGATGGTGCAGCATTTTGTTCCATTGAATTTGTTGCCATGAATTGACTTGATGGCAGCTAATAACAACAACAACAAGTAATAATAATAGTATCAGGATCATAACAGTTTGACCAAAACTGATCATAGGGATAGCACAGGACCAACCAGTGTTTTGTTCCATTGTGCACGGGGTTGCAATGAGTCAGGGCTGACTCGACGGTGGCAAACAACAAGAAGTGGTTTCCAGTGTTGGCAACCTGGAGGGAGGTTTGCTGTGGCTATCTGAAGATGGGTCAATTGTAAAAATTTCCCAATTGGCTAATGGGCCTGCACCCGCTGTGTCTCCTTCATCTAGGTATCCCCAGTGGCTAGGATTGTTGTCGTTGCTGTTAGTTGTGTAGTGTTGATTCTGACTCATGGCGACCCCATGTGTGCAGAGTAGAACTGCTCCACAGGGTTTTCAAGGCTAGGATAATGCCTAATATATGATAAACTCTAAATATATTATGACTGAATTTTTACAATTGTGAATTCCAGAGTTTGTGGGTACTATACTACATAAAGTCATTTATCATTTTCCTGAAATTTGGATTAGACCCTTGTCTTTCTTGAAAAGTCTTAATTTAAAAAGATAGAAGCAAGTAGCCTGCAGCTGCATTCCTGTTTTCCTCCAGGCTAGAAACTATCATATAAACCATTTGATGGAGCAGCAGATGGCAAAGTTACAACCTTTGTGGCTCTAAGACTTAATAGAAACCATGATCAACTACGTAATGGTCTCTCTTGTAACCCAAATTGATGCTTTTATTGTGCTCTGGTGGGCTTGTCACTTGTACTGTCTCTTGGTTAATTGTGACAAAAATTACTGTAATTACATATTGAACAATAAATCTTTGGCCAATATCCTTTAGATATAATTTGCGTAACTGAATACCCTCTTTTGAGTATCGCTTTAAGAACTAAAAAGGAAGGAAAGAGATGCCTCTGACAAATCCAGGGCATTTCTGCATAAGTGTGACTTGGATGATAATAGGCTTCAGTAAGACAGCTAGAATTTATGGTGGAATACTTTATATTCAGCAGAGCTCATCTGGGCCCTGGCAGTCAGGAATTTGGGGACACAGATTTTCTCCAGTAAAACTGTTAATTTATGCCCATAATAGGCCTTTTAAGGACGTGGCAGTAGAGTGATATGATTAGCAGCTCAGCTTCTCCAGGCCAAAGTTATAGATCCCAAGAGCCACCTATTCTGTTTCTCTGTGATGCCGCCTGGATGTGAGCCCTGCACATGGATGGTGAGTGAATGGAGGTACCACCAGTCAAAGGACAGAGATTAATAGAAAAGCCTCCCTTTTGTCAGCTATTATAATCAGGAAGATGAAATTTTCCCCTGTAATACAGTTTTGCTTCTACTTCCAGGATGCTGCAATTAAAGAACTGGACAGAGGATGGGGACATGAATAATGGCAGAGCCCAGCATTAGCACAACAGTCCATTAATCACCACTGAAGGGCAAATGCCTAACCCTCAAAACAATTCCTGGGAAGAGGGAAAGGGAGAGGAAGGGCAGGCTCTTTGGAACAATTATTTACCACTCAGCACGGGATGTAATATTCTTCATATTAGAAGGGACCACCTTTTTTGAACTTTAACATATATAATGATCTTTATAATGTGATCATTATGGGGAGTTGATTAATACCATGATTGACATGTAGGTATTTTCGTAAATAATGTATATGTATATGATGTATACACATATACATGATACATATATGCACTCCCTGTTCATCCAGGGCCATCTATATGACCTATATCAAATGGAAACTGGGCTCAAACTTGTCATTCAAAACAATCTGCTCGCCCCTTTAATACATGTATCCTGTGCTTTCGTTTTATGGCAACATGATTATATCACATTATTGGTTTGTAGTTTGTAGGGTACAGGATGTGAATCTTATTTTCATTATTTCCCAGTAGGTGCATAATGTTCAGAAGACACATAGAGAGTAGGAGACCTGTAGTTCAGGTCACAATAAGTGCATAAATCTTGACTTTGGAAAGTGTAAGGAGAGTTCAGTTTAAACTAGATCCCCAGTCAGGGGCAGGCAGAAGACCCAGTGTCCCAAGGGAAGAGGCTCGCATGATTTTTGTGCCCTAATCAGGCTTTCGTGGGTTCAGGATGGTTTTAGGGTGCTGTGGGCATATAAGGCAGACCTTGTGTCCTAGAGTTTGGACCAACACTGTGGGGCAGGAGCTGGGGGAGAATGCAAAGAGGAGCTGTGACTAGGGGGTTACCAGTTGGCCCAGGGTAGATACGAAGTCCCTGGGCCACAGGGTCAGTTCCGGCCCCTGTCACACTGGGCCCGGGCCTGTAAGTAGGGCATCAGAAATTCCCACTGGGAGGGGTTGGGGAAGGCAAAATCATAGAAATAAGGTAGGGGCTAAGCTCTTGTGAAGTTTTTTCTGGAGGGTCCCTCTGACCAACTCACCATGGACTGGAGAAGAGGCCTGAGATGCTCCCAGTAATAAGGGATGGGAGACAAGAGAAAACTGCAGACAGTGAATTCTCTAACTGATTCAGCGATCATACTAAAGGGGCATGTCCTCAGACAGGCAAGGAGTCCCTGAGTGTTCCAACAGTTAATGAGCTTGGCTGCTAACTGAAATGTTGGAGGTTCAAGTCCACTCAGAGGGACCTTGGAAGAAAGATCTGGCTATCTACTTCTGAAAAAATCAGCCATTGAAAACTCTATGGAGCACAGTTCTACTCTGACACGCATAGGGTCACTATGAATTGGAGTCTACTCAATGGCAACTTGTGGTGGTACCTCAGACAGGCAAGCTTTGCCCACGGAGCGTCTCTGTATTTTTGGGTGGACCAGCAATTCCTGGGCAATTCACTTCCCCAGCGGCACGCAGCCTGACCTGTGTCTCCTGTTGTCTTTTATCTACAACCCAGTCATGGAAGTGTAGGAAACAGTTACCAAACAGGTGACTTTTTTCTTTTTTTTGACTTATTTGTCTAACTGACTTAATGATTGCCAGTTTAATCTTCTTATTTTAGATTCCATGAGCTGAGAGGGTAAAAAAGGGACTTGGAGTTGCTGTCTCTCACCATTTTGTGGATAAAAAGCTCAGAGTGGCCGCACTCTGAAAGGGCTTTCTAGAAATCCTCATTCAGAAATCCTCAACAGAAAAAGCTAAAACGTCCTTTCTTTTTCTGCCGAGAACTCCCTTCTCTTTGCTGCCCACCGAGACCTGGGAGCTCCTATTTCGGGTGGGAATGAAACTTTTCCTTTCTGTCGGTTTCTGTGTTGTGTGACTCAGCCCTAGCTGGAGCTGAGACTTGATGTTATGCCATAGTGAGCTGGGTTGCACATGCTGTTTCTTAGGCTTCCCTTGGTAGTACGCTGTTTGGAGAAAATTATAACTGAAAGGGAAATAAATTCCTTCTGGCTAGAAGCCTGGCTTAGAAATGCTCACTTGGGGAAGCTCATTTTTTTTTGCTGTTTGAATAAATCCACTGATATAAATCAATGTTTGTGAGTATTAGAGAAGACCAAGTAAACAGACAAAGCTCTACATATTTATTGCAAACAGAAACATCGTAGAGGTTCTCTAGGGAAAGAGAGGGATGGGAGAAGGGTCATCATTTCCTGCATAAAGAAAACCATTTCATTAGTTTAGATAGAAACACATTTTGTTTTTAAAAACAGTTATTGCTGAAATATTGCCAAGTTTGTGCCTCTTACTAGGTATATGAAGCATCAAGAATATGAAATGCGAACAACAATGTTAGTATTAGCTCTCACCTCAACCCCACCATCTGGCTCGTACTATTGAGAAAGGTAGAATCGGCTCCTGACGTTGGGAATGGGCCTGACGCTTACAACAAGGCCATGGTGTTCTCCAGTTGGACATAAACAAATCTCCCAGAACATCAGACAAGAACAATCTGTGACTGTGATGAAGTGAAAAAAAAAAACCAGACAAGACAGCTTCATAATCTTGTCTAAGCGTAGACAGGAACAAAGTCACTGTGCAAACCACAAAAATACCAAATGTCCTCCTGCCCTGGCTTGTATGAGTGACTCTTGTAGCTTTAGCCCTGATTCATTCCTCCTGTCTTGTAGATAAGATTTATTAAGATGCCCAGTCTTGAATTGCCTGTTTCCTAATAGCATCCAATCCATAGCAAAGTCCCACTTCCTTTAACAGCCTCCTTAGCAGTTAAGTTTCCTCAGCCCTCTTCTATGCCTTCTCCTCCTTCTCGGGACACAATTGTCATTATGATAGACACTGAAAAGTTGTAAAGCAGACTATGTTTTGCTCTAAGCATTTGTATCTTTGACCTAAAATAAGGGCCCCAGCTGTTTATGCATCCGGTGTAAATTCAGACAGATCTCAGTAAAAGCGAAGAAGTTTGCTGAAAATTGTTTTGCTAAATGACCAATTTGCTAATTAAAACAAAGAATCTTTGTTTTATTGTGCCTTTGCCACATGTGATATGATGGGATGTGTGTGTGTGTCTGTGTGTGACTGAATTCCACCCTACCATTGTCTCTGTGGTTTTTTTGTTGCCCAGGCTGATAACCTAGAGGGAGTAGGCAGAGTGGGCCAGCCTGGGCTCCATCTGCAGGAGACTATTGTGGACCAGAAAGGCAGATCCTCAAATGTTTGGAGAGTGTATCCCTGTACATCAGCTGTCAGCCCCTCTCCTTCACCTCCCAGGTTGAACTGCAATTCACCTTGTGGATAGGGTACAGCCAGAGGGTACAAGCTTGTTCTAGGAACACTCAGTTCTCTATGTCTGAGCCTTGGGGAACTTGTGCTTGGTTCCTGAGGAGAAGAGGCAACAAAGATTTGACAGTGAGCTACATGAGAGCATCATATTGCTGGGAGCGCCTTACAGAACTGAGAGAATAATGCAGGTCAGTGTTGAGACTGAGGTATGGGAAAGATCATTTCCTCACTTCATCAGGGTCATGCATGCCTGTCACCTTGCCAATATTAAGAAGTCCAGGGGCATAGTGGTTATTTAAAGGTAGTGGCTTAGAAGTCAAACTGTCTGTCTTTGACATTGAGATCTATTACCTTGCTAGCTATGTGGTCTTGGTTAAATTCTTGTACCTCTCTACATATCAGTTCCCTAACTTGTAAAATGGGCATAATAATTGACTCACTTACTTGGGACATGTCATCAGAAAAGACCAGTTACTAGAAAAGGACATCATATTTGGTAGGGTAGAGGTTCAGCAAAAACAGGGAAACCCCTCAATGAGATGGATTGACACAATAGTCTCACCAATGGACTCAAATACACCAACGCTCATGAAGATGGCATAGAACTGGGCAAGGTTTTGTTCTGTTATACATAAGGGCACCATAAGTTGGAACTGATTTGATGGTAACTAACAACAACAAGTAAGATTAATGTGAGGATTGAGATGAAACATACAGGGATAAACACAAACTCATAGAAAGTGCTCAGTGTAACCTATTGTTCTTTATTATTACAGTAGATATTACTTTGTGTTCTACATTTTCTTTATGAAAATATTGACTAATGCCCAACACTAAATTTTCACAGGTTGTAGGCCATTTTATGGCTAACACTCATGCCTTCTCCTACCACTATTGGCATTGTCCTTTTACTAGAAGTCAGTTGTCCAACCTGTAGATGACAGTGGTGGATGCTGTTGTGGTTATATAATTTAACAAGGTTTTACATAAGTCAATGAAATAATAAATGTTAAAAGAAAGAGAGTTGTTTCTCACAAGCACCAAGTTTAATGCTCTGGGAAAATTTCATGAAGAAAAATTGTTAAAATATTAATGGTGAATTTGGTGTGAGTTGCATAATTCTAAGAGGCTGGAAAAATGTAAAAATCTAGAGGGATAAGGGACTCATATCGTCTTAAAAATGTCTTTAAGTTCATGATTCATTTAAAGAAATTAAAGTGGGAATTGTAGCCAAATACACCATGGGTGTGATTTAAACAATAAATACCTTTGCAGCTCCAATCTGTGATATACATTCAAGCAAAAGGCTTTGTTATACATCAAAAGATTGGCAGATGAATGCAAAATTATATGTTTTAATTTGAGATGTTTAGTGTGTGTGTTATGAATTTTAAGATTTCTCAGTTTTTCTGGCTCTTTTGAGTAACCATGAGCTTCTGGTCCCAGCTGCATCAGATAATAGAACTTCTAAAGGGTGCAAGGGAATTTGACAATGTATCAGATATGAGTTTGACAACTATCTTTGAGGTGGGGAAATTACCCCACGTTTTGGTTTTAATCTCAGCCCTGGTGGTGCAGTGGTTAAGAGCTTGACTGCTAACTAAAAGGTTGGCAGTTCAAATCTACCAGCCACTCCTTGGAAACCCTATGCAGCAGTTCTGGTGTGTCCTATAGGGTCACTATGAGTCAAAATCAACTCCACAGCAACAGGTTTATGGTTCTGTGTTCCCCAAAAGACATGTTGAACTCCTAACCCTTATATTAATGAATATGACCCTTTTTGGAAATAGAGTTTTTCTTTTGTTTTGTTAATGAGACATACTGGAGTAAGGTGGGTCCTAAACCTAATCCCTTCTGAGTGGTGTCTTATAAAAAGGGAAAACAGATAGGTAGAGACACACACTAATAGGGGAAAGAGACCATGTGAGGAACTGTCTACAAGCCAAGGAATGCCAGGGAATGCCTAGGGCTACTGACAAGGAGGGACCATCCCCCAGAGTTGATGCCCTGACTTGAATTTCTAGCCTCCAAACTGTGAGACAGTAAATTTGTGTTCTCTAACACCACCAATTTGTGATATTTTTGTTACAGTAGCACAATGAAATACAGAGAAATTATTGCCCAATATCACTCATCTTAAAAGTGGCAGGGTCCAGACTTGAACTCAGCTCATTTGAATTCAGTGACTGTATTTTTTTTTGACTAACACCTGCTACTCGCAGGAACTAGAGTACTAGAATATGGGAGGCAGGCAGGACACTTAATTAAAAAAAAGAAAAGAAAGTTGAATGAATGTTTATTAGAAGATTTATGAGAGGGTGATATTGAAGTAGATCAAGCAGAACAAAATCAGCCATGGCAGGGCCAGGCTATGGAGAACACTGGTCACTTTTACTCAACTTTGGAGGAAAAGACATTCCATGACTAGCATCAAGCACTCTCACTCCTAAGTGTCAAAAGCAAGCGGAGTAGAGGATTTGTGGCCTGGAGGAGCACTGTGGAGAAGCACAAGGAATACAACAGCTAACTCTCTCAATAAGAAAAGAAGAGTAACAATGGCCTGGAATGGCTTCTACTGGTGAAGGCTGAACCCGAGGATTTCTTACCAGTCTCATAGTCTTGGATTGAATGTCCAGTTTGACTGCCAGGGTTGGTTTACAACATAGTTAGGGTTTTCTTGGTATATATCAATGGTATAATATATAATATAAACATTATATAATATATAATATAAACATAATATAAGCAACAAGTTCATAACTACAAAATTTTCATCACTCAATAAGGTAGTCATACTATGAGTTCTATGAAATAGACATAAATGTAATGTACATACATTATACAGAAAACTCCAGTGGAGAACTAAGCTGCATTTTCCTTAATGATGTCCAGTTGGCTACTTCCTCTCCCCAAAGTTTGTTGTTAGAAGTCTTTGGCCTTTGTCTGAGTTATCTAGGGCTGCTATAACAGAAATACCACAAGTGGATGGCATAATAAATAGTTTATTCTCTCACAGTCAAGTAGGTTAGAAGTCCATATTCAGGGCATCAGCTCTAGGGGAAGGCTTTCTCTCCCTGTTGGCTCTGGAGGAAGGTCCTTGTCATCGATCTTCCCTTGGGCTAGGAGCTTCTTAGCGCAGGGACTCCAGGTCCAAAGGATGCACTATTCTCTTGGCTCTTATTTCTTGGTGGTATGAGGTCCCCATGTCTCTTTTTCTCATCTCTCTCTTTTATATCTCAAAATAGATTGACTTAAGACACACCCTAATCTTGTAGATTGATTTCTGCCTTATTAACATAACTGCCTCTAATCCTGCCTCTTTAACATCATAGAGGTAGGATTTACAACACATAGGAAAATCACATCAGATGACAAAATGGTGGACAGTCACACAGTACTGGGAATCATTTGGCATAGCCAAGTTGACACATATTTTTAGGGGACACAGTTCAATCCATGACAGCCTTTTTATTCCAGACTTAAAAAACCAGTTGCTATAGAGTTGATTCTGACTCATGGCGACCACATGTGTGTCAGAGTAGAACTGTGCTGCTCCATAGGGTTTTCAATGGCTGATTTTTTAGAAGTCAGTAGCCAGGCTTTTCTTCCCAGGGGCCTGTGGGTGGACTCGAACTGCCAACCTTTTGGTTAGCAGCTGAGTGCATTAACTATTTACACCACCCAGGGACTCCATTCCAATCTTACTTAGAGGAATCATCTCCAGGGGTTCCTGGTTCCTGTGTTAGAAGGGTTATGCCCCTCATCAGACTGCAGACTACAGTAGAGTGTCCACATCCTCCAAGGGTCCAAGAGGCTAAATGGGATGATCTTGTCCTTTCCATTATTGAACTGTTTATTTATTTATTTTTAAAATTTTATTGTACTTTAGATGAAGGTTTACAGAACAAATAGTTTCTCATTAAACAGTTAGTACACATATTGTTTTATGACATTGGTTAGCAACCCCATGACATATCAACACTCTCCCTTCTCGACCTTGGGTTCCCTATCACCAGCTTTCCTGTCCCCTCTTGCCTTCTAGTCCTTGTCCTGGGTTGTTGTGCCCCATTAGTCTCGTTTTGTTTTATGGGCCTGTCTAATCTTTGGCTGAAGGGTGAACCTCGGGAGTGACGTCATTACTGAGCTAAAAGGGTGTCTGGGGGCCATATTCTCGGGGTTTCTCCAGTCTCTGTCAGGCCAGTAAGTCTGGTCTTTTTTTGTGAGTTAGAATTTTGTTCTACATTTTTCTCCAGTTGTGTCCAGGACCCTCTGTTGTGATCCCTGTCAGAACAGTCAGGGTAGTAGCTGGGCACTATCTGGTTGTACTGGACTCAGTCTGGTGGAGGCCGTGGTAGTTGTGGTCCATTAGTCCTTAGGACTAATCTTTTCCTTGTATCTTGTTTTCTTCATTCTCCCTTGCTCCCAAAGGGGTGAGACCAGTGGAGTATCTTAGATGGCTGCTCACAGGCTTTTAAGACCCCAGATGCTACTCACCAAGGAAGAATGTAGAACATTTTCTTCATAAACTATGTTATGACATGGTCCCCACAGCCCTCAGCTTAGCAATTCAGTCCCTCAGGGATTTTGGATGTGTCTATGGAGCTTCCATGACCTTTCCTTGTACAAGTTCTGCTGGCTTCCCCAGTAGTATGTACTGTCTTATCCTTCACCGAAGTTACCACTTATCTATTGTCTATTTAATGTTTCCCCCCTCCCCGTCCCTTCCCTTGTAACCATCGAAGATTGTTTCTTTTTGTATGTTGACCTTTACAAGAGTTTTTAAAGTAGTGGTCTCATACAATATTTGTCCTTTTGTGATTGACTTATTTCACTCAGCATAATGCCCTCCAGAGTTCATCCATGTTATGAGATGCTACGCAGATTCATCATTGTTCTTTATCGTTGCATAGTACTCCGCTGTGTGTATATGTTTATCCATTCTTCTGTTGATGGGCGTCTAGGTTGTTTCCATCTTTTTGCTATTGTGAACAATGCTTCAATGAACATGGATGTGCGTATGTCTATTCGTGTGACAGCTCTTATTTCTCTAGGATATATTCCTAGGAGTGGGATTGCTGGATCAGGTGGTATTTCCATTTCTAGCTTTCTAAGGAAGCACCATATTGTTTTCCAAAATGGTTGTATCATTTTGCATTCCCACCAGCAGTGTATAAGAGTTCCTATCTCCCCACAGCCTCTCCAGCATTTGTTATTTCCAGTGTTTTTCATCTGTGCCAGTAATTCCAGTGTGAGATGGTATCTCATTGTGGTTTTGATTTGCATTTCTCTAATGGCTAGTAAGCGCGAGCATTTCCTCATGTGTCTGTTGGCCACTTGAATATGTTCTTTGGTGAAGTGTCTGTTCATTTCCTTTGCCCATTTTTTAATGGGATTATTTGTCTTTTTGTTGTAGGGTTGTTGGATTTTCTTGTAGATTTTAGAGATTAGACCTTTGTCTGATTTGTAGTGTCCAAAAATGTTTTTCCCAGTCTGTAGGTTCTCTTTTTACTCTTTTGGTGAAGTCTTTTGATGAGTATAAGTGTTTACTTTTTAGGAGATCCCAGTTATCTATCTTATCTTCTGGAGTTTGTGTGTTGTTGGTTATAGTTTGTATCCTGTTAATGCTGTGTGTTAGGGACTGTAGCATTGATCCTATTTTTTCTTTTATGAACTTTATAGTTTTTGGCTTTGTATTTAGGTCTTTGTTCCATTTTGAATTAGTTTTTGTATATGGTGTGAGGTATAGGTCCTGTTTCATTTTTTTGCAGATGGACATCCAGTTTTGCCAGCACCATTTGTTAAAAAGATTGTCTGTTCCCCATTTGATGGACTTTGGGCCCTTGCCAAAGATCAGGTGACCATAGATGGATAGATTTACATCTGGGTCCTCAATTTTGTTCCATTTGTCAATGTATCTGTCGTTGTACCAGTACAAGGCTGTTTTGACTACTGTAGCTGTATAGTAGGCTCTGGGGTCAGGTAGTGTGAATCATCCTACTTTATTCTTCTTCAGTAGTGCTTTACTTATCCAAGGCTTCTCCCCTTTCCGTACAAAGTTAATGATTAGTTTTTCCGTATCTTTAAAGAATGTTGTTGGTATTTGGATCAGGATTGCATTGTGTTTGTAAAGTGCTTTGGGTAGAATTGTCATTTTCACAATGTTGAGTTTACCTATCCGTGAGCAGGGTGTTTTTCCATTTATGTAGATCTCTTTTAGTTTCTTGCAGTAGTGTTTTGTAGTTTTCTTTGTATAGGTCTTTTACATCCCTGGTTAGTTTTATTCCTAAGTATTTTATTTTTTTAGGGGCTATTATAAATGGTATTGTTTTCCTGATTTCCTTTTCATCATTTTCTTTATTGGTGTATAGGAATCCAACTGATTTTTGAATGTTTATCTTATATCCTGCTACTCTGCTGAATCCTTCTATTAGTTCCAGTAGTTTTCTCATGGAGTCTTTTGGGTTTTCTATGTATAGTATCATATTACCCGCAAACAGGGACAGTTTAACTTCTTACTTAACAATTTGGATGCCCTTTATTTCTTTTCCTTGCCTTATTGCTCTAGCTAGGACTTCCAGCACAATGTTAAATAGGAGTGGTGATAAAGGGCATCCTTGTCTTGTTCCTGTTCTCAAGGGGAATGTTTTCAGCCTCTCTCCATTAAGAATGATGTTGGCCGTCAGTTTTGCGTAGATTCCCTTTATTATGTTGAGAAATTTCCCTTCTATACCTATTTTATTGAGAGTTTTTATCAGGAATGGGCGTTGGACTTTGTCAAATGCCTTTTCTGCATTGATTGAGATGATCATGATTCTTTTCTTTCCTTTTATTTATGTAGTGGATTACGTTGATTGATTTTCTAATTTTGAACCATCCTTGCATACCTGGTATGAATCCTACTTGGTCGTGATGTATTATTTTTTTGATATGATGCTGAATTGGTGAGAATTTTGTTGAGAATTTTTGCATCTATATTCACGAGAGATATTGGTCCGTAATTTTCTTTCTTTCTTTTTTTTTTTTTTGGTGTCTTTGCCTGGTTTTGGTATCAGGGTTATGCTGGCTTCATAAAATGAATTTGGAAGTGTTGTTTCCTTTTCTATGTTCTAAAATAGTTTGAGTAGTACTGGTGTAAGCTCTTCTCTGAATGTTTTATAGAATTCTCCGGTGAGGCCATCTGGGCCATGGCTTTTTTTTGTTGGAAGCTTTTTTTAAATTACCTTTTCAATCTCTTCTCTTATTGTGGGTCTGTTCAGATTTTCAACATCACTTTATGTTAGTTTGGGTAGGTAGTGTGTTTCTAGAAATTTATCCATTTCCTCTAGGTTTTCAAATTTGTTGGAGTATAGTTTTTTTCATAGTACTCTGTTATGATATTTTTTATTTCAGTTGGGTCTGTTGTAATGTCCCCTATTTCATTTCTTATTTGGGTTATTTTCATCCTCTCCTGTTTTTCTTTTGTCAGTTTGGCCAGTGGTTTGTCGATTTTGTCGATCCTTTCAAAGAAACAACTTTTGGTTTTGTTGATTTTTTCTATTGTTTTTCTACTCTCTATTCCATTTATTTCTGCTCTGGTCTTTATTATTTCCTTTCTTCTGGTGGCTGTAGGCTTTTTTTGCTGTTCTCTTTCTATTTGTTCGAGTTGTGTAGTTAATATTTTGATTTTGTCCCTTTTCTTTTTGATGTGTGCATCTGTTGCTATAAATTGTCCTCTGATGACTGCCTTTGCTGTGTCCCAAAGGTTTTGGCATGATGCGTTTTCATTTTTGTTTGATTCTAGGATTTTTTTGATTCCATCTCTGATCTTCTATTACCCAGTGGTTTGTAAGCAGGGTGTTATTCAGTTTCCATGTAATTGATTTTTTTCCCTTGCTTTTCCTGTTGTTAATTTCTACCTTGATGGCATTGTGGTCAGAGAAGATACTTCATATTATCTCAATGTTTTGGATTTTGTTGAGGGTTGCTCTGTAGCCTAAGATGTGGTCTATTCTGTAGAATGTTCCATGTGCGTTGGAAAAGAATGGGCACTTTGAAGCTGTTGGGTGGAGTGTTCTATATATTTCTGTGAGGTCAAGTTGGCTGATTGTGCCCTTTAGGTCTTCTGTATCTTTGCTGAGTTTCTTTCTAGATGGTCTGTTCTTTACCGAGAGTGGTGTGTTGAAGTCTCCTACTATTATTGTGGAACTGTCAATGTCTCTTTTCAGTGCTGTTAGAGTTTGTTTTATGTATTTTGGATATCTGTCATTGGGTGTGTAGATGTTTATTATGGTTATGTCTCCATGCTGGATCATCCCTTTAATCATGATATAGTGCCCTTCTTTGTCTTTTATGGTAGATTTTGTTTTAGTATATTTTATCTGAGATTAGTATTGCCACTCCTGCTCTTTTTTGCTGTTTGCTTGATATATTTTTTTCCATCCTTTGGTTTTTAATAAATTTATGTCTTTGTTTTCTAAGGTGTTTCTCTTGTAGACAGCGTATTGATGGATCCTATTTTTTAATCCATTCTGTCACTCTCTGTCTCTTTATGGGTGCATTTAGGCCATTTACATTCAGTGTAATTATTGATAGGTGTGAGTTTATTCCTGTCATCTTGTAGTGCTTTTTTTTGTGTGTGTTTGTGGTGTTAATGTTTTCTTTGTTCCTCTTACAGTCCTGTGCTGAATTCCTTTTGTTTGTGGATTTTTTTTTTTCATTTCTTTTGTTTTTGTTTTTACTGAGACTTTATGTTTTTCTTCTTTATTTTGTTGAGTAGTTTTGTTAACTTTCTTTGTGGTTACCTTGAAATTTACCCTTATCTTCCTAGGTTTGAATCAGTCTATTATTACTTGGTATTGCCTTGCCTTCCTCTCCGTTAGGAGGTTCTGTACCTACACGTTTATTCCCTCTTTTATTTTTCTGATGTTGTTGTCATTTACAGATTAACCTCTCTGGTTCCCTGTTGTAATTCTTTCGGTTTTGGATAGTCCTTGAGAGTTCATTTCCTAGGTTGGTATCTGGCTGGTACAATCCTGTGTCCTAGATTCAGCCTGTGGTCTGATGTTGTTTGTTCTCTGATTGAAGGATTCCCTTTAATAATTCTTGTAAGTTTGGTTTGGTTTTTACATAGTCCCTTAATTTCTGTTTATCTGGAAATGTCCTAATTTCACCATTATATTTGAACGAGAGTTTTGCAGGATATATTATTCTTGGCTGGCGATTATTTTCTTTCAAGGTTTTATATATGTCATCCCATTGCCTTCTTGCTTGCATGGTTTCTGCTGAATAATCCAAGCTTAGTCTTATTGTTTCTTCTCTGTATGTGACTTTTTGTTTTTCTCAAACTGCTCTCAGGATTCTTTGTTTGTCTTTGGTTTTAGAGAGTGTGATTATGATATGCCTTGTTGATTTTTTGGGGGGGTCTATCCTATATGGGGTTCACTGAGCTTCTTGGGTGGCCAGCTTTTCATCTTTCATGATATTTGTAAGTTTTATGTCAGCAGTTCTTCAGTGATCCTTTCTGTGTTTTCTGTTTTCTCCCCGTATTCTGGAACTCCAATCACTTGCAAATTTTTGCTTTGATTGAATCCCACATAATTCTCAGGGTTTCTTCATTTTTCTTTGTTCTTTTTTCTGATTTTTCCTCAGAGTTGTATCCAGCTGTTTTCAATTTTGCTGATCCTGTCTTCCATCATTTCAAACCTGCTTCTCAGCCCTTCTATGACACTGTCCATTTCTGAAATCTTGTTGTTTATCTTTTGAATTTCTAATTGTTGTTTTTGTATGTTTTCTAGTTGTGAATTTATTTTGGCATTTTGTTCCTGTATTATCTTCCTGAATTCTTCCATTTTTTTTGTCTGTATTTTTCATGAATTTGTCTGCCTTTTCCATGAATTTGTCTATTTTTTCCTCATATTTGTCTGCTTTTGCTTCAACTTTTGGATAGATCTGAATATTAGATAATTGAATTCCCTATCAGGTAGTTCTAGTGCCTTTTCTTCTACTGGAAAGTCATCTGGTGTTTTATTTTGGACGCCTACTAGAACCATCCTGTCCTGTTTTTTGATATGTTTTGATATCGTCTGCTGTCTTCAGGACATTCAGTAGTTATTTTCTTCATTTATTGATTGCAGATTTGTTTGTTTTGTCCTGCTTTTTTGTTTTATTTGGTTATGTTTGAACAGGCGGGCTGTGCTGAACTGTTTATCTATTGAGTATCTGAACGTCTCCTGGGCAGGAGGGGGTTCCCAGGTCAGTGCCAGAGTCCTGAAAAGTCCAAAAGAAGGAAGTGGCTGTGTTTTATCCAGAGTAGTGATCCACATTAGAAGTAGTCCATGCAATATTTATATTTATGGAGAGATTAATTATAAAAAAAGAATATTATGTAGGACAGTATCAAAATTAAAAAAATTAAGATAAATAGAAGAAATTAAAAATAAGGCTGTATCTTTCTCTTTCTCTACCTTTTTCTCTGTCTCTATGTCTCCTTTCTTCCTTTATTTCCACTACTCTCTTTTCCCACTTTCCACTTAATTTAAAATGTGGTGTGTGCTTTTTGAAGTGTTGCAAAATTCATATTTTCTAAATCTGTTTTCTTGATTGGCTCTTATCACAAAATGCAAGGTACAAAGAATCCTATGAAACCTTCAAGAAATTATTGTAGTGTTCACTGTAATGCTGAGCTGTTTTTCACATTAAAGCCTATTGTCTAGGATTACTGAACCAAAGCAGATAGACAAGCTTATACTCAGACACATGGTTAAGGTGTTAGTGTTACAACAACAAAAGCTATTGAATGTAATTTCTGATTGCCAGGGAAACTGTATGTTTTGCGGTTTCATTCTACAGCTTGAGATCAAAATACAGTCTTTATGCTCTGATACCAAGTCTCACAGGCAGCTTCTGCCTGTGCCCATGAGTCCACTGGCTCTCTGGTTTGGTAGCTATCATTAATTTTGGAAAACTTTTGATCATTATTTCTTCAAATATTTTCTTCTGCCCCTTATCCTAGATTATTGTCCTATGGTTCTTGGATATTCTGTTCTTTTTAAAAATTTCACTCTTTTTTTTCCTCTTTGGGTTTCATTTTGATTAATTGCTATTGACTTTTCCTCAAGTAGGAGCCCTGGTGGCATAGTGGTTAAGAGCTTGGCTGCTAACCAAAAGGTCAGCAGTTCAAATCCACTAGCTGCTCCCTGGAAACCCAATCAGGCAGTTCTACTCCGCTCTATAGGGTTGCTATGAGTCGGAATCAACTATGAGTCGGAATCGACTTGATGGCAATGGGCTTTTTTTTTCTTCAAGTTTACTTATTTTTCCTCAGCTGTGTCTAGCCTACTGATGAGTTGTCAAAGGCACTCTTCATCTTTGAAACTGTTTTATTTATTTCTAGCACAACTCTGATAACATTGCCCCTCTGATCTTGTATGCCTTCTATCCTTTCAGTTGTTGTTGTTAGGTGCTGTCGGTTTTGACTCATAACGACCTCATGTGACGGCATAGAACAGCCCACGGCGTTTTCTTGGCTGTAATATTTACAGAAGAAGATTGTCAGGTCTTTCTCCTGCTGGGTGGGTTCAAACCACTGACGTTTTGGCTAGTAGCTCAGTGCTTAACTGTTCTGTCACCAGGGCTCCTTTCCTTTCAGTTAGAGCTTTGAATATATTAACCAAAGGTATTTTAAATTCCCTGTCCAGTAGTTCCAATGTCTCTGTCATATCTGAGTTTGGTTCTGATGATGGCTTTGTCTCTTTGAGTATGTCTTTTCTTATGCTTCATAATTAAAAAAAATATCTAGACATCTTGAGTAGATAGTAGGCACCTCAGTAAACAGTTTTATTCATGTAAATGGACATGACTTTCCTTGTAGGTTTATTTTGCACGCACGCGTTTGGGTTGGTCCACTTTTGAGTTGTGCTGGATTTGAAATTTGTTCTTGCTATGTTTATCCCCAGTTTACCACAAGCTTCAAATTTCAGTAGAGGTTCCTTGTGTAGATGGTAGGGGTTGTTTTACCAGAGCAGTGTTTGTTCTCTTCTAAGTATTTCCTTTGTACTGTGCCTTAGAGAGTGCATTTTTACATGCTCTTGTTCTCTCTTTTATAGCTGTTTTCTGATGTTGCTTGTTATTCAGATTTTGTTAGCTTGGCAGTGAGTGGGGTACAGCCTCCGTTGTTCTGATTAAGCCTCAGAATGCACTGTGTCCCTGGGTCTCAGAGATGTTGCCTTCTTAATTCTCATCCCTGTGCTCTACCTGTATTTGTGGGCTCAGTGTATAATCCTGCCCAGCAGTAGAGGTTTCTCCTCATTCACTTCCCCCTGTTGCAGTAAGCTTTCATAAATGACCTCAGAGCAGCCGTGCTTGGTTCCTTTCCACCCCAGATGAAGGCTTTTGTTGTGAGGTAGAGACAGGGGAGAAGGATTTGGGCAGTTTGTTGCCCATCCTGCATGGATGCAGTTGCCCTTCCCCAGGCCTGAACACAGTGGACTTCTTAAGATTCTTTCTAGTCTTTACCGTGAGCACTTGGTGAGGTTTGTGGAGAAAAAGGTAGCAAGACTCCCTCAGTTTCTGCAGCCACCCCTTCCCCCAAGGTGAATCACATGTTCTGCTGACCCCACTTGGCATTCACCTACTTGTCAGCTATTCTAGATGAACTCTTCTTACCAGTGTCTGACTGCCTTTCCCCCAGGTGGACATGTGCTGTGTCCCCTTTCTTCGGCAGATACCATCTGTCTTTAGATTTTGGGCCAACTGCTTGCTTCTGCAATCTCAGGTCTCAGATAAGTTCAAAATGACCATGAATTTGAAGCTAGTCCAGCTTTCTTTTTTGTAAGGGTGTGAGCGATGCTCCTTGCAGCCCTCTACAGCCTGGGGCAGAGGGTAAAAATGGCATAGGGTTTTAAGAAGTGCTTTGAGTTGCCTATCACTATGCAACTTTATAGAGAACTATCACAGACCAACCAGCAAGATCACCTGGAGTGAAATTGAAATAATAAACCAGAAGAAACACTCTGGCACTTTTGCTGTTGGAATATGATTCTCACTGGAGTACTCAAATGTAGTAAGTCTCAATTTATAGTTATCTCCATCACAAGGTCTTTTCCTCCTCTAGCTCTTAGATAAATCTTCTGAACATTAATTTAAGTATAATTTTTAAGGAGTGTATTATAGCTTCTTTTTGACCCCATCTGTTAAAACTGCTTCTTTTTCTCTGTCATAATCTTCCTTCACTAATTTCTACAGACAATATTTCTTTAGGAAATGTTCCTAAAGCTCCTATGCATGCCAAGACAACTAACATCAAGGTTCCTTAAAATACAGTGTTTTTTTTTTTAATCTCTAAAACAGTCAGCCTTAAAAATTATGAGTAGTTTTGAGGGATGCACACACGCACAGACACACACACACACACACACACACACACATACACAGACAAATAGTAAAATACAGGTAGTCCTCTACTTTTTTTAAAAAATGTACTTCAGGTGAAGGCTTACAGAACAAATAGTTTCTCATGGAACAGTGGTACACATGTTGTTTTATGACATTGGTTAACAACCCCACAACATATTAACCCTCTAACTTCTCAACCTTTTTTTTTTTTGGTGAAAATACGCATAGCCAAAGATACATCATTTCAAAAATTTCTACATGCACAGTTCGGTGACACTGACTATGCTCTTCCAATTGTGCTGTTATTCTCACTTAAGATGAAGGCTTACAGAACAAAATAGTTTCTCATTTAACAGTTACTACAAATGTTGCCCTATGACAATGGTTAACAATCTCACAACACATCAACAATATCCTTACTCAACCTTGGGTTCCCTATCACCAGCTTCCTTGTCCCCTTCTGCCTTCTGGCCCTTGTCACTGGACTCCTGTACCTCGTTAGTCTCCTTTGGTTTTACGGGGCTGTCCACTCCCAGGCTGAACAGTGACCCTCGGAGGTAACTTCACCACTGAGCTAAAAGGGTGTCTGGGGGCCGTACTCTCGAGGTTTCTCCAGTCTCCTCTAGGCCAGTAAATCCGGTCTTCCTTTTGTGAGTTAGAATTATGTCCTACATCCTTCTCCAGCTCTGTCCAGAACCCTCTGTTGTGATCCTCTTCAGAGCAGTCAGTGGTGGTAGCTGGGCACCATCTAGCTGTACTGGACTCAGTCCGGTGGAGGCCTTGGTAGCTGTGGACAATTAGTCCTTCGGACTAATCTTTTCCTTGTATCCTGTTCTCTTCATTCTCCCTTGCTCCCCAAGGGGTGAGACCAGTGGAGTATCTTAGATGGCCACTCACAGGCTTTTAAGACCCCAGACACTACTCACCAAGGCAGAATGTAGAGCATTGTCTTTATAAACTGTGTTATGCCAATTGAGCTAGATGTTCCCTGAGACCATGGTCCCCACAGCCCTCCGCCCAGCAATTCAGTCCCTCAGGGAGTTTGGATGTGTCTATGGGGCTTCCATGACCTTTCCTTGTACAAGTTGTGCTAGTTTCCCCTCTGTTGTATACTGAGTCCTCTATTTTTGACATATTCAAGTTACAGTGAAGCACACTTACCACAGTCCTTTTATTTTTTTGTCCATCTTATTGTTAGTAATATGTACTACATACAAATGTTGCAGCGTGTAATTTACTGATGTTATCATTCTCATGCCAACCCCCAAAGATAAATAAAGATCGGATTTATAAAGATACTGATAACAAAAGGCAATAATAATTAAAACTAAAAAAAAAAAAATAAGAGATTTAACTTACATGAGAACTGACTTATGATGCAGTGGTCTGTACGGAATCCCATTATAAGTCAGGGACTACCTGTAGTTCTTTTAAAAAAAGACTTGGGAGAGTTTGCTTATCTTGGTATTGAGGAGTATGTTTTCACCAGGGACTATATTTTTTCAGTGTGTGAATATTATAAGCTTTACTTCGCTAGGTATTCACTCATCCATCTATCTATTCACTCATCTATCCACTCATCCATTCATTTATTCAACAAACATCTTCTGAATGCCTATTTACCAGATACTTCATGAATAATACAAAGATGCTGCTTGCAGGGAGGTTATCATTTATTGGAGAAGATACGACATAATAATGAGTAACAGTAATACACAATAAAATGTGACATTCTTACCATTCCATAGAAGCAGAGCCTGCCTGGAACACCTGTTTGTCCCCTCAATTGCTAACTAATCTCCCACACACGTTCTCTCGTGTTCAGTTACACAACTCAGGCTCACTCAGAATGAGGTTGCTGGTGTTCCTTTCATGTTCCTTGGGGTTAAAAATCTCTCCCTGATGTACATGCACAATCCCAATAATATTTATGAAAGTTACTAGCTGCGGCAGGAAGATCTGCCCCTGAAGATGTTGGAAGGCATTTGAAGAGCTTTTCAGTGAAGATTAATGGTTACAGAAAAAAAAAAAAAAAAAAAAAAAAAGCTTGGTCTATCAGCTGGAAGTTAACTCTAAGGGATATAGCAGAAGAAAGCCAGCAAGGATACTTCACAAGTGAGGTGTTTCTGAGGAGTTTATGTTGGAACTGAAGCTTTGATGAATTACATGGATAATGCAACTGGCAGGAGGATGTCAAAGTTTGGGAAAACAACAGAGAAAATAATGAGGGCTACTATTCCAGAATGCCAAGGCACACCAGCAATCTGTTCATCCAAGAGAATAGTTTAAGCACATGCATTTCTCTGGGTTAAATTTATTTGCCAAGATAGAAGAAAGCTGTCCCAAGTGGAACTGTGCTGCTGTAAAGGAGACGAAGATTATACTTCCCATAACAATTCAGACTTTCAAACTCCTATGAGCATAGGATCTTGTAATTAAACAGAGTTTCACTCTTTCTGTCTTTTTGGTCTTTTCCTGTCTCTTAAGGTCACGAATCAAGGGGGGAAAAAGTTAATTATGCTGAAGAATGAAGTAAGTGGAGCCTCTGTCCAGATGTTTTAGTTATCCCCCAATAAATACTGTGTTTTGATCATTTCCTCAAACACTATTGAGCCAAACTTAACTATTTGATTTCCTTTGAATTTTGCATCTTCTCATTGTGGCTGAGAAGCTTATGCCTTCTTAGACGTAAGGTTCTGACAAAGACCTCTGTAGACTTTGATTCAACAAACAGTTTGGTGCTATGTCCAAGTGACCCTCATTCCCTCCCTCATTCTAGGGAACCTAGAATCTCAGACATTCTGCTACATTCCATGCTATAGAAAGCTACAGGGAAGAACTTGGTGGTGTGCCATCATCTTTACGATTACAACAGAGTTCTTTCTCCTATCATCATCCTGCTATCAACATGGTCAGTTTAGGAAAAGCCATTGTCTGAGACAGAATCGGTAGTGAAGGGTCCCCATTCTGCCAGAACAAATTGTCCTATCACACTGCCCCAGAGGAAGGCCAGCTTCAATATGGGTCTGAACAGATGGTTATCCTGCCCGTCAGAGATGGTCTGCTTTTTGTAGTTTGTGACAGGTCTTTTTCTTCTTTCTATTGTTAAAAAATATTCATTTGAGCAAAAAAATGCTTCCTGAGCAATAAACGTGAGAAGTATGTATTCCTATAGGCAGTTAAAAAATCTATATATTGTCGCTTGCATTCCATGAACCTTATTGAGGTTTACACACTTAAAACAGGGAGATTAACATTAGGTAGCCTGGTGGCATAGTGATTAAGAGCTATGGCTGCTAACCACAATGTTAGCAGTTCAACTCCACCGGGCTGTTCTTGGAAACTCTGTGGGGCAGTTTTTCTCTGACCTACAGGGTCGCCATGAGTTGGAATTGACTTGATGGCAATGGGTTTGTTTTCTTGTTTAGTCTTAGCATATCATGTAGTATTAGAGATTAACTGCACATGAGGAGAGAATTACATTTTCTGGGTTTTTGAATTTGGGCAAAGAGAGTTCTAGTCTGAATGACTGTAATTCTCTGGATATTTCAACAAGAAATTTCTGTGAAATATAAGAGTACTAGGAACTGTTTTGTGAGCATAACTCTTAAGTAAACATAACAACAACAACAAAAACAACAACAATTATATTGGTGGTTTAGTGGTAGAATTCTTGCCTTCCGTGAGGGAGACCTGGCTTGATTTCTGGCCAGTGCACCTCATGCACAACTACCATCCTTCGGTGGTGGTTTGTGTGTTGCTACCATGCTGAACAGGTTTCAGAGGAGCTTCCAAAGACAAACTAGGAAGAAAGGCCTGGCAACCTTCTTCTGAAAATCAGCCAACGAAAACCCTGTGGTCACAACAGTCTGAGCCACAACTGATGACGAGG
This sequence comes from Dugong dugon, assembly GCA_030035585.1. Classification (NCBI taxonomy): domain Eukaryota; kingdom Metazoa; phylum Chordata; class Mammalia; order Sirenia; family Dugongidae; genus Dugong; species Dugong dugon. Next base: position 36,178,826 of record CM057471.1, on the reverse strand, counting down.
ATGGTGCAGGACCTGACACCATTTCACTGCATTGTGCATGGGGTTGCCATGAGTCAACTCAATGGCAGCTAACAACAACAACGATTCAAAATAATAATATACTATATTCTAAGATTTTTACATGCATCATCTCATTTAATTTTCACAATAATTTTTGAGGTTAAGCATTATTTCAATAATAATTTTATAGGCTTAAAAAGCTAAGTGATTTGCCAAAATCACACAGCTTTTAATCACTGAGTTAGAATTCAAATCCAGCTCTTCATGCCTTTACACTGTGTTATTATATTCCCTCCTCAGAACTGCTAATTTGATGTTGAAACTTAAAGCAAAGGCAAATCATCTTAGAGTCTCATTAAATGTCCCTAACATCTAGATCTTGTTATTTGTTACTGAAAGGTAGCCCAAAGCAGGATTATTCACATGCAATTATTTCTGGAGGTTGGGGGGAATTGCAGAGCATACCAGGAATGCATTGCTTCCAGTTCGATGTTTTTTTGCTCAGGAGATCATTTATGCCCTGAGGTTGAAATATATGCAACTGAGGGCATAGTGAAGGAACAGCTGAAATCCTGGCAGTATATTTGATGGTAAATAATAGACCAAAGGATTGTAATGGGGTAAATTAACTGCAAAATGAGAGAACAGGAGAGCTTAATTTTGGGTTTTGGCCGAGTTTTATTCAATTTAATTCTACTCTATGCTTTAGTTGAATGTTTTTGGCCACATTTAGTGCTCTATACTTGGGAGGCTTGCTGATGTTAGCTCCATGCCTTTCCTTGATTTACACCAAAATTTTGTAAATTCCCCTGGTATACTGAAACTTTACATATTAATTTGTCTGCATTATTTAAATTAAATACATTTTTCCTGATTTTAGAAGGCTTACAGAAACAATAGTGCCTTGTACCAAAAAATACTGAGCAAATCCTTTTAACCTGTTTAAAGGCCACCTCTGAAAAGCAGAAAGTGCTCCACTGGTTCATATTTGAATTTGACATTCACACACTCATTGCAAGGTCTGGATCCAGTCCAGTGTTGTTAACATCCTTTTCCTTGGCTGGCACAAAGTCTTTTTTTTTTTTTTTTAACATAATTTTATTTATTTTGTTGTTGTTGAGAATATACACAGTAAGACAGACACCAATTCAACAGTTTCTACGTGTACCATTTAGTGACATTGATTACATTCTTTGAGTTGTGTAACCATTCTTACCCTCCTTTTCTGAGTTGTTCCTCCCTCATTAACATAAATTGGCTGTACCCTAAGGTTCCTATCTAATCTTTCGAGTTGCTATTGTCAGTTTGATCCCCTATAGATAGTTCTTAAAAGAGTGTAAGGCTCAAGGCAGACATTTTTTTTTTTTTACTAGTTAAGCTAAACTATTGTTTGGTTTTAAGAAGACTTCAGGGGATGTTTTTGGTTTAAAGTTTAAAGATTGTCTCAAGGAAATATCTTCAGGGGTTCATCCAACTTTCACAGCTCCAGGAAGTCTGGAGTCCATGGGAATTTTAAATTCTGTTCTGCATTTTCCCCCTTTTGATCAGGATTTGTCTATGGAATCTTTGATCAAAATGTTCAATAATGGTAGCTGGGCACCATCCAGTTCTCCTGGTCTCATGATGGAGGAGGCTGTTGTTCATGGAGGCAATTAGCCAGACATTCCTTGTCCTCCTCTTACTCCTGACTCTCCTTCTTCCTGTTGTTCCAGGCTAATGGAGACCAATTGTTGTGCCTTAGACAGAAGCTTGCAAGCTTTTAAGACCCCAGGCACTACGCATCAAATTAGGAGGTAGAACAGAAGCACTGAACATGTTGTTAGGCGAATTAACTGGGATGTCCCATGAAACCATGACCCTAAACCTCCAAACCAAGGAACCAAATCCCATGAGGTATTTGGTTGTACATAAGCAGTCTCAGCAGCTACTCTTTTTGTTGTTGTTGTTGTTGTAAATATATCTAGCACACAACTTTTTTTTAATTAATTTTTTTTATTGTACTTTAGATGAAGCTTTACAGAGCGAACTAGTTTCTCAAGAAACAAATAATACATATATTGTTTTGTGACATTGGTTGACAACCTCATGACATGTAAACACTCTCCCCTTCTCGACCTTGGGTTCCTCATTACCAGCTTTCCTGTCCCCTCCAGCCTTCTCGTCCTGTTCCCTGGGCTGGTGTGCCCATTTAGTCTCTCATTTTATTTTATGGGCCTGTCTTATCTTTGGCCAAAGGTTGAACCTCAGGAATGACTTCATTCCTGAGCTATAAGGATGTCCGGGGGCGATCCTCTTGGGGTTTCTCCAGTCTCTGTCAGACCAGTAAGTCTGGTCTTTTTTTTTTCTGCAAGTTAGAATTTTGTTCTACATTTTTCTCCAGCTCTATCCGAGACAGTCTATTGTGATCCCTGCCAGAGCAGTTGTTGGTGGTAGCTGGGTAACATCTAGTTGTGCTGGACTCAGTCTGATGGAGGCTGTGATAGTTGTGGTCCATTAGTCCATCCTTTGGACTAATCTTTCCTTTGTGTCCTTGGTTTTCTTCATTCTCCCTTGCTCCAGATGGGGTCTAGCACACAACTTTTGCCTATTCAACTTTTTACAGGTGTACAACTTACTGATAGCAATTACAATAATCATCTGTGCAAACATACCCTTAGTCAACATGATATTTCAATCACAGTTACCCCGGTGGCATAGCAGTTAAGTGTTATGGCTGCTAACCAAAAGGTTGGCAGTTTGAATCCACCAGGTGCTCCTTGGTAACTCTATGGGGCTGTTCTGCTCTGTCCTATAGGGTCGCTATGAGTCAGAATTGACTCCATGGCAACTGTTTTTCCATCCTTCCTGCCCCTGGAAGCCACTAACAAACTTTGTTATCGATACATTTGCCTTTTATTGTCATTTTATATAAGTGAGGTCATGCAATATTTATCCTTTTTGTGATTGACTTATTTCACTTAGCATAATGTCTTCCAGTTCCATCCATGTTGTAGCATATATCAAGACTTCATTTCTCCTACTGGCTGAGTAGTGTTCCATTGTACCACATTTTGTTTATCCATTCATTTGTTGATGGGCATTTCAGTTGTTCCCCCCTTTTGGCTATTGTGAGTGCTGCTGCAATAACATTGGTGTACGAGTATATACCCAGGAGTGGCATTGCTGGGTCATATGGTAGGTCTATTTTTAGTTTTTTGAGGAATCACCACACTGATTTCCACAATGGCTGTACCATTTTGCATTCCTAGTGAGAGGGAAAGGGTATCTTATTGTAGTTTTGATTCACATCTCTCTGATGGCAAATGACACTGAGCATCTTTACATGTATTTGGTGGCCATTTGAATGTCCTCTTTGGTGAAATGTCTATTCAAATCCTTTTCCCATTTTATGATTGGATTATTTATCTTTTTTTGTTAAATTCTTGAAGTTTTGTATATATTTTGGTTATTAGATTCTTGTTAGATATATGGTTTTTGAAGATATCGTCTCAGTTGGTAGCTTGTCTTTTCACTTTTTTGGTAAAGTCTTTTGATGAACAAAAGTTTTTAATTTTTATGAGGTCCCATTTATTTGTTTTGTCTTTTGCTGTTTGTGCTTTTGTTATTACATTAGATAACCCATTGTTAAAAGCTAGGCCTGACAGCGTTGCCCCTGCTTTTTCTTCTACGAATTTTATGGTTTTACTTTGCACATTTAGGTCCTTAATCCATTTTGAATTTGTTTTTGTGTATGGTGTGAGGCATAGATCCTGTTTCATTTTTCTGCATGTGGAAATTTAATTTTCCCAGCACCATTTATTGAAAAGACTCTTCTTTCCCCATGGAATAGACTTAGCACCCTTGTTAAAAATCAGTTGATCATAGATGTGTGGGTTTATTTCTGGACTCTCAATTCTATTCCATTGATCTATGTGTCTCTTGTTGTACCAGTACCAGCCTGGCTTGATTAGTGTAGCTGTATAAACCAAACAACCCATTGCTGTTTACTTGATTCTGACTCACAGCTCTATGTTTTAAAACCAGGAAGTGTGAGTCCTTCTACTTTGTTCTTCTCTTTCAACATTGCTATTTGAGGTCTCTTGCCATTACATATAAAGTTGAGGATTGTTGTTTCTATTTCTCTGAAGAAGGTTGTTGGAATTTTGACTGGTATTGCATTGAATCTACAGATTGCTTTGGGTAGTATTGATGTCTTAACAATATTAAGTCTTCCAATCTATGAACATGGAACATCTTACCATTTATTTAAGTCTTCTTTAATCTCTTTCAGCAGTGTTTTATAGTTTTAATTGTATACATCCTTGGTTAGATTTATTCCTAGGTATTTTATTCTCTTAGATGCTATAGTAAATGGAATTGTTTGCCTAATTTCCCATTCAGATTTCTCATTGATGGTGTATAGAAACCCAACTGATTTTTGTTTGTTGCCCTTGTATTCTGCAACTTTGCTAAACTCCTCTATTAGTTTTAGAAGTTTTCTCCTGGACTGTCTGGGATTTTCTATATATAGGATCATATTATCTGTGAATAGAGATAATTTTACTTGTTCTTTTGCAATCTGGATACCTTTTATTTCTTTTTCTTGTCGTCTTGCTCTGGCTAGCACTTCTCATACAGTAGTGAATAGAAGTGGTGAGAGCGGGCACCCTTGGCTTGTTCCTGATTTCATGAGGAAAACTCTCAGTTTTTTTCCATTAAGTGTAATGTTGGCTTTTCATATATGCCCTGAATCATACTGAGGAATTTTCATTCTACTCCAGTCTTCTTTAGGGTTTCATCAAGAAAGATTGTTGGATTTTATTGAATACTTTTTCTGCATCCATAGAGATGACCATGTGGGTTCTTTTCCTTTGCTCAGGGCGGGTGTGTGTCAGGTTGTGTTCTTTCACCATACTTACTCAATCTGTATTCTGAGCAAATAATCTGAGAACTTGGACTATATGAAGAAGAATGTGGCATCAGGATTGGAGGAAGACTCACTAACAACCTGCAATATGCAGGTGACACAACCTTGCTTGCTGAAAGTGAAGAAGACTTGAAGCACTTACTGATGGTGAAGATCAAAGACCATAGCCTTCAGTATGGATTACACCTCAATATAAAGAAAACAAAAATCCTCACAAGTGGACCAGTAAGCAACATCATGATAAACAGAAGGAAGATTGAAGTTATTATGGATTTCATTTTACTTGGATCCACAATCAGTGCCTATGGAAGCAGTAGTCAAGAAATCAAATGATGTATTGCATTGGGCAAATCTGCTGCAAAAGACCTCTTTAAAGTCGTAAAAAGCAAGGATGTCACTTTGAGGACTAAGGTGCTCCTGATCCAAGCCATGATATTTCAGTCGCCTCATATGCCTGTGAAAGCTCGATAATGAATAAGGAAGACTAAAGAAGAATCGATGTCTTTGAATTATGGTGTTGGAGAAGAATATTTAATATACCGTGGACTGCCAGAAGAACAAATAAGTGTGTCTTGGAAGAAGTACAGCTAGAGTGCTCCTTGGAAGAGAGGATGGCGAGACTTTGTATCACATACTTTGGTTGTGTTATCAGGAGGGACCAGTCCCTGGAGAAGGACATCATGCTTGGTAAGGTAGAGGGTCAGCAAGAAGGAGGAAAGAGGAAGACGCTTGACGAGATGGATTGACACAGTGGCTGCAGCAATGGGCTCAAACATAACAGTGATTGCGAGGATGGTGCAGGACTGGGCAGTGTTTTGTTCTGTTGTACATAGGGTCACTATGAATCAGAACCGACCCAACGGCACCTAACAACAACAATATTGATGTCGTGTATTATGCTGATTGATTTTCTAATGTTGAACTATCCCCGCATTCCTGGAATAAATCCCACTTGGTCATGGTGTATGACCCTTTTTAATATGCTGTTGGATTCTGTTTTCTAGTATGTTGTTGAGGATTTTTGCATGTATATTTATAAGAGATATTGGCCTGTAATTTTCTTTTCTTGTGGTGTCTTTGTCTAGTTTTGGTATCAGGGTTATGTTTGCTTCATAGAATGAATTAAGGAGTATTCTTCCCTTCTCTATCGTTTGGAAGAGTTTAAACGGTATTGGTGTCAGTTCTTCTGTAAATATTTGATAGTATTCCCCAGTGAAGCCATCTGGTCAAGGACTTTTTTTGTTGTTGTTGGGAGGTGGCACAAAGTCTTGATTAAAGTTCTGTTTGGCTGGCTTCCACTCAATGTTTGGCAAAGTTTTGGAAGTGTTATGCCTATTTTTCATCTGTGTGATGGCATTTAAAATATTGTGTATCAGAAATACATTTTAATATCTAGAAGATGTTTTGAAGGAAGAAGGTCTTTGCTGCTGGGCTATGAAGCTTCTTGCTATAACTCAGGGGTCTCCATCAGGCAGTTGCCTCACCTTTTCTTAGCTGATGCTCATATTACATACTTATAATAACACTAGTAAATTGTTTTTATTTGCTTATTTGTTGATTCTTTCACTCATTTATGAGTTGTTTCTTCCAGTAAACTGAATTTTTTGAGGCCATAGCTCAGAACCTGACCCATATTAGGTATACAATAAATACCAGCTGAATGATAGAAATACTTTTAAAAATCCAGTGTTGGCAAGAATGTGAGGAAATGAACACTTTTGTATTCTTCTGCTGGGAATATATATTACATGGACTCTATGGAGGGAAATTGGCAGTTTCTGACAAAGTCTTAAACAGGTTCTACGAAAATTCTAGGAACCTGTCATATGAAAATCGTCAGAAATTTGATCAAAGATTTATGTAAAAGGTGTCCATAACAGCATTATTTATAGTATTTAAAAATTAAAAGCAACCTAAATATCAAATAATATACTAACATGCAGCCATTAGGAATAAAGTTTACATAGGTAGTTAATAGGGTGGTAATGATATTAAAATTAAAAATATGTATATAATTGAATCATTGTTAATTTGTAGAAAAAAAATCACATATACACATGTATATCATTTGAAGCTGGAAATAAATACAAAGCAATGTTTAAAGAGGTTGCCTCTGGGCAATAATAGTATGTGTGATTTTAGTGCTCTTTTTTTATGCTCATTCTTACCCTCCCCCCACATTTTTGCAATGAATATAAAATGTGTTATATTTAAAAATAGCTTTGTAAGAGCTTGGCATATCTCAAGCTGAATGAATTGAAGAAAAATCCAAGCCTCAAGCCGCAATATTGAAGGATTCTATAGGCAAAATACTGAACAACACAGGACACATCAAAAGAAGATGGAAGGAATACACAGAGTTACTGTACCAAAAAAAAAATAGGTCAATGTTCAACCATTTCAGAAGGTAGCATATGATCAAGAACTGGTGGTATTGAAGGAAGGAGTCCAAACTGAACTGAAGGCATTGGCAAAAAACAAGTCTCCAGGAATTGATGGAATACCAATTGAGATGTTTCAAGAAATGGATACAATGCTGGAAAGTGCTCACTAGTCTATGCCAAGAAATTTGGAAGACAGCTACCTGGTCAACTGACTGGAAGAGACCCATATCTGTACCCATTCAACAGAATGTGGAAATTATTGAACACTATCATTAATACCACATGCAAGTAAAATTTTGCTGAAGATCATTCAAAAGTGGTTGTTGCAGCACATTGACAGGGAGCTGCCAGAAATTCAAGCCAGATTCAGAAGAGGATGTGGAATGAGGGATATCACTGCTGATGTCAGATGGATCTTGGCTGAAAGCAGAGAATTCCAGAAAGATGTCTACCTGTGTTTTATTGGCTATGCAAAAGCATTTGACTGTGTGGATCATAACAAATTATGGATAACATTGCGAAGAATGGGAATTCCAGAACACTTAATTGTGCTCATGCAGAAACTGTACATAGACCAAGAGGCAGTTGCTGAACAGAACAAGGGGAAACTGCATGGTTTAAAATCAGGAAAGGTGTGCATCAGTGTTTTATCCTTTTACCATACTTATTCAATCTGTATGATGAGCAAATAATCCGAGAAGCTGGACTGTAAGAAGAACGCGGCATCAGGATTGGAGGACTCATTAACAACCTGTGATATGCAGATGACACAACCTTCCTTGCTGAAAGTGAGGAGCATTTACCGATAAAGATCAAAGACTACAGCCTTCATTATGGATTACACCTCAACATAAAGAAAGCAAAAGTCCTCACAACTGGACCAATAAGCAACATTATGATAAATGGAGAGAAGGTTGAAGTTGTCAAGAATTTCATTTTACTTGGATACACAGTCAATGTCCATGGAAGCAGCAGTCAAGAAATCAAATGGCGGGAAGCAGAGCCAAGATAGCAGACTAGTCAGATGCACTAAGCCATCATGCTGCAACAAAGACCAGAAAAAACAAGTAAAACAGATGCAGACATCAATCCTGGGACCTTGAACCTTAAATGAAGGAATAAAGTATTAGATTGCAAATCACTGAGGAGAAGAAGAAACTGATAAAAAATGGGCAAGGAATAGAGATATGGAGTGGAGGTTCCTGGCCAAACAGTGTAGCCATCTTGGAATAAAGCCAACAACCCGACATGCAGAAAGGCACCTTCACAGAATTCCCAGTAAGAGACACCCTCAGGACTAAGTGCGACCATGTTTGCTGGCTGCAACTCAAGGAGAAGCCCAGACTCTCTCACCTGGTTAACCACATAAGCATGCTCCTACAACCTCCACCCCTCTAGTGAACAGCAGCTATAACCCCATGGAAACCACAGTATCAACCCACCCTACTGCCCTCCTCCATCTAGACCCCTCTGCCCTTGCCTTCAATCCCCCCTCCTACTTCTCTGCCTCACTGGCTGTGGCCCTGAGGGGAGGTGGCCTGGACCTCAGGCCCCTCCTCATCATCTCTGGACCCTCTTCCCACCATCTACCGCAGCCTTGAGGGGACCCCACCTGGACCTTAGAACCCCCCTGTTTGGCTCAGGACACCCCCCACTAACTGCCATGGCCCCACCCCAGCCCCTAGCCCGGTTCACACTGCAGACAAACAACCCATCTCTGCTCATTCCCCCCTGCTGGACTTACTCTGCTGCACCATAGCTGAGTGACTGGCCCTGTACACCTGGACAAGGTGATGACAGCTATTGTGCCCACAGACGAACAAGCAACAAAGCCCACCCAGCCCACCCACCCATAGATAAACAAATAAAACAAAAAAGCAGGATGAAACAAACAAACCTACAATCAATAAATAAAGAAAATAATACCTGAATATCTCAGAGACAGTTGACATTATCAAAACATATAAAAAAAGGACAAGATGGCGCCAGTAAGTGACCAGAATAAAGCTCCAGTTGACCTTCTGGCGGAAGAAAAGGCACTGGAACTACCTGATAGGGGATTCAAAGGTCTAATATTCAGGGCTTTCCAAGAGATTAGGAAAAAGATCAAGGTAAAGGTAAACAAAATCATGGAAAACACAGACAAAACCAACAAAAACATGGCCAAAATCAAGGAATACCAAAACACAGCCAAAACCAGAGAAAAGAATGAAGAAACTTAAGAACTATGTGGGATACAATCAAGATCAAAAATTTGTGCATGATCGAAGTTCTAGAACAGGGGAAGAAAATGGAAAACACAGAGAGGATCATTGTAGATTTGCTGATAGAAAACTTCCCCAATATCATGAAAGATGGAAAGCTGACCATCCAAGAAGCTCAATGAACCCCATATAGGATAGACCCCAAAAGAAAGTTATCTAAACCAAAAAAAAACCAAACAAACAAAAAAACAAAAAACCAAACCTGTTGCTGTTGAGTTGATTCCAACTCATAGCGACCCTATAGGACAGAGTAGAACTGCCTCATAGAGTTTCATATCATAATCACACTTGCCAAAACCAAAGACAAAGAGAGAACCCTGAGAGCAGCTCAGGAAAAACGAAAAGTCACATGCAAAGGGGAAACAATAAGATTAAGCTCTGCCTAGTCAGCAGAAGCCATGCAGGCAAGAAGGCAGTGGGATGATATATATAAAACCTTGAAAGAAAAAAATTGCCAACCAAGGATAATATAGCTTGCAAAACTTTCTCTCAAATATGATGGCAAAATTAGGACATTTCCAGATAAACAGAAATTAAGGGAATTTGCAAAAACCAAACCAAACTTACAAGGATTATTAAGGGGAGTCCTTCAGCTAGAGAACAAACAACATCAGACAACAACTTGAATCTAGGACACAGGTCAGTATCAGCCAAATACCTACCTAGGTAATGAACTCTCAAGGATAAAACAAAACTAAAAGATTCAGAACAGGGAACTGGAGATGTCAATCTGTAAATGATGACAGCATCAGGAAAATAAAAGGGTGAATACATGGTGTAGGTATCGAACTTACAAATGGAGGGGAAGTCAAGATGATATCAAGTGATAAAATAACTGGTTCAAATTAGGAAGATAAGGGTATGTTTCAAGGTAATCACAAAGAAAGTTAACGTACCTATTCATCAAAATAAAGAAGAAAAACATAAAGTCTCAGTAAACACAAAATCTACAATAATGAAAGAAATGAAAAGAAATTTCACAAACATAATGAACTCAGAACAGGAGAATAAGAGGAACAAAGGAAATGTCAACACCACAAAAAAAAAAAAAAAAGCACTACAAAGTGACAGCAATAAACTCACACCTATTGATGATCACACTGAATGTAAATGGCTTAAATGCACATGTAAAGAGAGAGAGAATGACAGAATGGATAAAAAAACCCCAAAACCCATCAATATGCTGTCTACAAGAGACACACCTTAGACACAAATACATAAATATATTAAAAATCAAAGGATGGAAAAAATATATCAAGCAAACAGCAACCAAAAAAAGAGCAGGAGTGGCAATACTAATCTCAGATAAAATAGACTTTAAGGCAAAATCCACCATAAAAGACAAAGAAGGACATTATATAATGATTAAAGGGACAATTCACCAAGAAGACCTAACTATGATAAATGTCTATACAACCAACAACAGGGCTCCAAAATACATAAAACAAACTCTAATAGCACTAGAAAGAGAAATTGACAGTTCCACAATAATAGGAGACTTCAACACATCACTCTTGGTAAAGGACAGAATATCTAGAGAGAAATTCAGCAAAGATGCAGAACATCTAAGGCCACAGTCAACCATCTTGACCTTGTAGACATATATAGAACACTCCACCCAACAGCAGCAAAGTATACAGTCTTTTCCAATGCAGATGGAACAGTCTCCAGAACAGACCATATCTTAGGCCACAAAACAACCCTCAACAAAATCCAAAACACTGAGATAATACAAAGCATCTTTCTGAACACAACACCGTAAAAGTAGAAATTAATAACAGGAAGGATAAGGAAAACAATCAAATACATGGAAACTGAATAACGCCTTGCTTAAAAGTCACTGGGTAACAGAATAAATCAAAGATGGAATTAAAAAACTCCCAGAACCCAATGAGAATCAAAACACATTATATCAAAACCTTTGGGTCACAGCAAAGGCAGTGCTCAGAGGTCAGTTTATAGTGATAGGCGCACACCTAAAAAGAAGAAGAAAGGGACAAAATCAAAACGTTAGCCCTACAACTCAAACAAATAGAAAGAGAACAGCAAAAGAGGCCCATAGCTACCAGAAGAAAGGAAACAATAAAGATTGGAGCAAAAATAAATGAAGTAGAGAATAGAAAAACAACAGAAAGAATCAGCAAAACCAAAAGTTGCTTCTTTGAAGGGATCAACAAAATGAATAAACCATTGCCCGAACTGACAAAAGAAAACAGGGGAGGAAGCAGACAACCCAAATAAGAAATGAAATGGGGAACATTACAACAGACCCAATGGAAATAAAAAGGATCATAACAGAGTACTATGAAAAACTGTACTCCAATAAATTTGAAAACCTAGAGGAAGTGGACAAATTTCTAGAAACACACTACCTACCTAAACTAACACAAACTGAGGTTGAAAATCTGAACAGACTCATAACAAGAGATTGAAAAGATAATTAAAAAAAAAAAAAAACTCCCAACCCCAAAAAGTTCTGGCTGAGATGGTTTCACTGGAGAATTCTACCAAGCATTCAGAGAAGAGCTTGAACCAGTACTACTCAAATTATTTCAGAACACAGAAAAGGAAGGGATAGTTCTGAATTCATTCTATAAAGCCAGCATAACCCTGACACCAAAACCAGGCAAAGACACCACAAAAGAAGAAAGTTACAGACGAATATCTCTCATGAATATAGATGCAAAAAATCTCAACAAAATTCTAGCTAATAGAATTCAGCAACATATAAAAAAAAATACACTACAAGTGGGATTCATACTAGATATGCAAGGTTGATTCAACATAGAAAATCAATCAATGTAATCCACCACATAAATAAAAGAATAACCTGATCATCTCAATCAATGCAGAAAAGGCATTTGATAAAGTCAACACTCATTCCTGATAGCTCTCAATAAGATAGGAATATAAAGGAAATTCCTCAACATGATAAAGAGCACCTATACAAAACCAGGAGCCCTCATGGCGTAGTGGTTAACAGCTCAGCTGCTAACCAAACGGTTAGCAGTTTGGATCCACCAACTGCTCCTTGGAAATCCTGTGGGGCAGTTCTACTTTGTCCTGTGGGGTTGCTCTGAGTCGGAATTGACTCGATGGCAATTGGTTTGGTTTTTATACAAAACCAACAGCCAACACCATTCTCAATGGAGAGAGGCTGAAAACATTCCCCCTGATCACAGGAAGAAGACAAGGATGCCCTTTATCATCGCTCCTATTTAACATTGTGCTGGAAGTCCTAGATAGACCAGTAAGGCAAGAAAAAGAAATAATGGGCATTCAAATTGGTAAGGAAGAAGTAAAACTATCATTATTCATGGATGATATGATACTATACATAGGAAACCCCAAGGACTCCACAAGAAAACTACTGGAACTAATAGAAAGATTCAGCACAGTAGCAGGATACAAGACAAGCATAGAAAAATCAGTTGGATTCCTATCTATCAAAAAAGAGAACTAAGAAAAGAAAATCGGGAAAGCAATACCATTTATAACAGACCCTAAAAAAATAAAATACTTAAGAATAAATTTAACCAGGGACGTAAAAGACCTATACAAAGAAAACCACAAAACACTACTGAGAGAAACCAAAAGAGACCTACATAAATGGAAAAATAATACTATGCTCATGGATCAGTAGACTCAACATTGTGAAGATGTCAATTCTACCAAAAGCAATCTACAAATACAATGCAATCCCGATTCAAATACCAACGGCATTCTTTAATGAGTTGGAAAAACTAATCATTAACTTTATATGGAAAGGCAAGAGGCCTTGGATAAGTAAAGCATTATTGAAGAAGAACAAAGTAGGAGACCTCACACTACCTGACCTTAGAACCTACTATACAGCTATGGTAGTCAAAACAGCCTGGTACTGGTACAATGACAGACTCATTGACCAATAGAACAGAATCGAGAACCCAGTGCAAATCCATCTACCTATGGCCACCTGATCTTTGCAAATGCCCAAAGTCCATTAAATGGGGAAAAATCTTTTTACCAATGGTGCTGACAAAACTGGATGTCCATCTATAAAAAAATAACACAGGACCCATACCTCACATCATACAGAAAAACTATGATGGTTTTTCAAAATGGATCAAAGATCTAAATACAAAACCAAAACTATAAAGATTATTGAAGAAAAATTAGGGTCAATACTAGGGTCTCTGATACACGGCATTAACAGGATACAAATCATAACTAACAATACACAAACACAAGAAGATAAGCAAGATAAATGGGATGTTCTAAAAATTAAATACTTATGCTCATCAAAAGACTTCACCAAAGAGTGGAAAGAGAACCTACAGACTGGGAAAAAAATTCAACTATGATATATCTGACAAGGGTCTAATCTGTAAAATCTGTAGGAAAATCCAACACCTCTACAATAAAAAGATAAATAATCCAATTAAAAAATGGGCAAAGGATATGAACAGACACTTCACCTAAGAAGATATTCAGGTGGCAAACAGACACAAGAGGAAATGCTCGCAATCACTAGCCATTAGAGAGATGCAAATCAAAACTACAATGAGATACCATCTCACTTCAACATTATTGGCATGAATTTAAAAAAAAACAAAAGAGAAAATAACAGATGTTGGAGAGGTTGCGGGGAGATTGGAACTCTTACGCACTGCTAGTGGGAATGCAAAATGGTATAACCATTTTGGAAAACTATAGTGCTTTCTTAAAAGCTAGAAGTAGAAAACCATATGATCCAGCAATCCCTCTCCTTGGTATATATCCTAGAGAAATTAGAGCCATCACATAAATAGACATTGCACACCCATGTTCATTGCAGCATTATTCACAATAGCAAAAATATGGAAACAACCTAAGTGCCCATCAACAGGTGAATGGATAAACAGACTGTGGTACATACACATGATGGAATACTATGCAACCGTAAAGAACAATGATGAATCTGGGAAACAGCTCATAACATGAATGAATCTGGAGGGCATTATGCTGAGTGAAATGAGTCAATCACAAAAGTACAAAACTGTATGAGACCACTATGATAAAAACACATGAAAATGTTTCCACACAGAAAGAAACAATCTTTGATGGTTATGAGGGAGGCGTGGGGTGAGGATTGAAAAATACTAACTAGATAGTAGATAAGTGGTAACTTTGGGGAAGGGTAAGACAGTACACAGTACTGGAGAAGTCATCACAACTTGACCAGGGCAAAATCATAGAAGCTTCATAGACACCTCCAAACGCTCTGAGGGACCAAGCTATTGGGCTGAGGGCTGGGGACAATGGTCTCAGGGGATACCTAGCTCAACTGGAATAACATAGTATGTAAAGAAAATGTTCTACATTTGACTGTGGTGAATAGACTTGGGGTCTTAAAAGCCGTGAGCAGCCATCTAAGATACATCTACTGGTCCCACCTCGGCTGGAGCAAAAGAGAATAAAGAAAACCAAAGACACAAAGGAAAGATTAGTCCGAAGGACTAATGGATCACAACTACCACAACCTCCACCAGACTGAGCCCAGAACAACTAGATGGTACCCAGTTACCACCATGGACTGCTCTGGCAGGCATCACAATAGAGGGTCCTGGACAGAGGGAAAGAAAAATGTAGAACCAAATTCAAATCCCACCCTCCAACCTGCCCCCCCCCGCCCCCCCCTGCAAAAAAAAGACCAGGCTTGCTGGTCTGACAGAGACTGGAGAAACTCCAAGAGTATTGCCCCCAGACACCCTTTTAATTCAGTACTGAACTCACTCTTGAGGTTCACCTTTCAGCCAAAGGTTAGACAGATTATAGGGCCAACAATGAGACACATGAGGGATGCGCTTCATAGTTCAATCATGTATATGAGACTAATGAGCACACCAGCCCAAAAGCAAAGACAAGAAGGCAGGCAGGGACAGGAAAACTGGACCAAAGGAAACAGGGAACCCAGGGTGGAGAAGGGGAAAGTGTTGACACATTGTGGGGTTGGCAACCAATGTCACAAAACAATTTGTGTATTAACTGTTTAATGAGAAACTAATATGCTCTGTAAACTTTCACCTAAATCACAATTAAAAAAGAAAAATCAAATGATGTATTGCATTGGGCAAATCTGCTGAAAAAGACCTATTTAGAAGTGTTGAAAAGCAAAGATCGCTTTGAGGACTAAGATGCATCTGACCCAAGCTATGTTATTTTCAGTCTCCTCATATGCATGTGACGAATAAGGAAGAATTGATGCCTCTGAATTATAGTGTTGGTGAAGAATATTGAACATACCATATTTTAGGCAAATAACGTGCGCCTTTCATGTTTATTTGCCAGCCGCACCCTGCTCCGGAGAAGTATTTTCATAAGCATGCTATGGTAATTTTTTTTACAGCAACACGTAAAAAAAATAAGCATAGCAGCACTTACAAAAAATATCATGCGGGGTTTGAGGTGCCAATGGCAGACAAAAGTAGAAGGCGTGCGTTATTTCCCTCAAAACACGGTTTCATGGGCTGCCAGAAGAATGAACAAATCTGTCTTGGATGAAGTACAGCCAGAATGCTTCTTAGAAGGGAGGATGGTGAGACTTTGTCTTAAACACTTTGGACATGTTATCAGGAGGGACCAAGCTCTAGAAAAGAACATCATGCCTGATAAAGTTGAGGGCCAGCAAAAAAGAGGAAGATCCCCGACGAGATGGACTGTCACAGTGGCTGCAGCAATGGGCTCAAACATAGCAACGATTGTGAGGATGGCACAGGACTGGGCAGTATTTCATTCTGTTGTACTTAGAACTGACTCAGTGGCACCTAACAACAACAACAACAACAAGGAAAATGATCTGATATTACTTCACAAATATATTTCTTCCAGACTCAATAAACTTTGTACAAGGATATATATATAATTTAGAAAGGAAAGGTGGAATCTAATAAATTGCTTTGAATGATTTGTTGGCCACTCAACATCAGAACATGCAAAGAACAAACAGTTCTCTAAAAGCATAATAAAGTCCATGCATCTTCCTTGTTGTCTGTTTCAGCAGCATAAAATAAAATAATTATGTTTGTTATGGCCACAAACAGTTTTTGATTAAAATATCAGGCAGTCTTACACAAGCAGTTCCCGATTTATGTCGTATTCGAGTTACGACGAACTGCACTTATTACTGTCTTTTTTTTTTGTACATCTTATCATTAGTAATAGGTACTATATACAATGTTGCAGTGCATATTTTGCTGATGTTGTCATTCTCAGATGTTCGTTTGCAGATGTTCAAAGATTGGATTTGTAAAGATACTGATAATAAAAGGCAATAATAATGAAAACTAAAAAAAAAAAAGAGGTATTCAACTTATATCAGAACTGACTTACAACAGAGTGGTCAGAATGGAACACCATTGTAGTTGGGGACTACCTATCTTCCAATTTTGAATAAATCAAAAATTTTAAAGTGAAGGGGTGTTGGTGTAACCAAGTCATGCCTCACAAAGGACATTGATGCTGCAGGTGTGAACATCCATCTCTAAAAGATTCTGGCTGCTTTGAAGAAGAGCAGATTGGTTTCCAGCAATAGTGATTAATTTAAGGAAATGTGGTATTCTTAACCATGCCCTTATGGACTATGTGAATGGCATTTTCTAAGGCTGTCAGTGCACAACCACACACAGCAGTCTTGAATGCTCATGAATTTCATTGTCAACACTGAAATTGCCAGCAAAGTTAATATCATGAGCACAGGTTTTGAAAAAGCAAAATGCATAATTTCAAATAAGTCAGAAACATTTCCGGCTGACTGGAGGGCAGCTAACAACAACAAGGGCACAGAATTGGCTCTTCAATCTCCCCAAAGAGGCATACTTCTCCACGGATGAGCTCAAGCCAAGGGTCACACAGCTTGGAAAGAAGTCAAGGCCCAGGATGGAGGAAGCAATTAAAACAGTGTCCTTGATTCTGCCACCCATGGCTGTGAGAAATTTTCTAGTGAAAAATTGGATCAGGTTTTCTGGCTTGGCTGAGGCCAGAAACTGTGGAAAGGGCACAGGGTAGCTTCCTTTATTTATAGATTTGGAGCCTGGCCTCCTAGCTAGCGCTTCCGACTGATGAAGGCAGAGCTGGCCAGATCATTAAGGGTTCAGATGTGAAGGAAATTAGCCAGTCTTTTTGAATTAACTACATGTTTCGTAGGTCAGAGGTTCTGAACTAGTTGGACACAGAATTGTTATACTGGGGATACAGAGTTTTCCTGACAACATTTCAAAACATATTAAGATTTCTCCACTTCTCTGTCCCGTGTTCACCTGCAAGTGTGGTAGATACCCTGTAATTATGTGGCATGCGAAGGGTAACCTGGGACATAGTCTTTATCCTAATCATCATCTCTTTCCTAACTTCCTGCTATTTTTTCCTGTCAACCTTTGTTTGCCAGAGGTTATCAGCCGGTTTTCTGCCTTCCCACAGTCTAATGCCAGGTGCCATGTGTGCATGTGGGTCTGCTGTTGCTGCAGTGGGAGGCCACTGTGCTCATCCACCAAGGCTACTTGAAGAGGTGTAGCCAAGTGTAGGTCAAGAAGAAAGCCAGTCAGGGATTCTACATCAGTGAGGCCTGCATTGATCTCACGTAAGGGTTAAAAATCCAGTGAAAAGGGATGTTGGTACTTCCATCTTCTTTCTTCTCACCAAATAGATTAATTAGTGGGACACAAAACATGCTGACTGAAAATTACCACTTTGGGTGACACCAGGAGTGTTTTATCTTCATTTGTGAAACCAGAGTTTCCAGAAATAAGGCATGTTTTGTGGGCAATAATGTTTAGGAACAGCTGAATGAGTCAGAACCTGTAATGGTTCATCCTTATTAAAAAGCTTATCTTGGCAATGACCAATCTGATTATGACCACAATGGTGAAGGGGAAAATTAACTCCTTTTGTACCTTCAAGGAGCTCTGACATATAGTCTAAACCATTTCATATGGCTCTCATTGGTCACAGAGATCAAAAATCTAATGATTCATTTGTGGATTACTGCTTGGTTGGTAGAAAACTGTCTTGGAGGCATTTCAAAACATTTTTAAAAATAATGTGTTCAGGGGGAGAATTAGGCTGTTGTATACTATCTACTAATAAGAAAAAGATAATAGGTTAAACAGAGTTACTTGCCCAGGGTAACCATTAAATATTTATGCAGGACACAGCAAATAAGCGTAAGAATGAGTTTTGGCAAGTTAGCAGCACAATTTATCTTCAAAGTGTTTTACGAAAACAAGCCAATTAACCCTCCCACCCTCCACATGATAAACTTTAAAAAAATTGTTACCTCCTTTCTGTCTCTCTCTTTTTTGTTCATTAACAGTTTTATTTAAACAATTCTTACTATAAGTGTGTTTTTTATTCTACTTGATGCCTTCATTAGTGATAGATTCCGTGTTACCCCCAGGAGACCCATCTGATGAAGTGGTACTCCCGAAGAAAAGATAAAGTCAAATATACTTGGCCAATTATAGCCTGAGAGCTCATTTATAACTTTCTGAATTGGAGCCCAGAGGACCATGGCTCTTGACAAATAAACAATTCTTACCATACATTTCTTGTTTGGGAGTGGGGGAGGGGCGAAGTTAAAAATTAAATCCAATAAAAGTGAGTGTCACGATTTAACGAAACCATCCAGCATCTTTCTGCAGACAGCCTGCCTTATGTTTACATAAATGGACTTTGCAGCCAGTTCATCATCTTACTTTTAATGTTTAGACCTTTGATCCTGCCCCCCACCTTTGCCTGGTTGCTTACTTTCTACAGGTGAGATGGGCAATTGAGGAAGTAAAGCATTACTGCCTCTTTCTTTTAAAGACATTGGGATTGAGCACCAGGTGCTGTTCTCAGCAAACTTCTTCACTCCTCATGGGGTTGGCTATAGCAACTTTGAGCCTCCCTGGCCTCAGTTTTCCCTTCCAAATCACTATCTTCAATCCTCAACAAAGCAGATCCTAGTCATGTTATTTCCTTGCTTACCACATTTCAGTGGTTCCCTAAGGTTTTCATAATACAGTTGAAACTCCTTAGCTTGAGAATAAAGATCCATTCTAAACCCCTGGCTTTTTCTTTATGTTTGAATTTAAACTTTTTAGAATGGAGAAAAGAAAGAAACAAATATTTCATCAAGCAGAAATCTGCAGAAGATCATCCACCTTTCTAACACTATGTTCCTCTGGTCTTCATCTCCAACTCTGTGCTCCAGCCATGATGAATTACTTGTAATCCTCAAATTTCTCTTGCGGTTTAACACTTCCATAATTGTGTCTCCTGTTTTACTTCCTGGAACATTCTCTTCACTTCCTGCTCATTTCTCAATGCTCAGCACACCTCTATGACATGTTTTCTGAGGTTTCCATGTAGAAATGCCTACTCCCTTCTCTGCTTTCCTGTTTCACCCTCTATATACTTCTGTTATTGCACCAAGAATGCTTTCTTGGAGTTAATTAGTACATTGTAATCTCTATGAGGGCAGGGGCCATGTGGTTCATCAATCCCCCAGAGTCTAACATAGAATTTGACACATGGTGTCCAGCAAATGCTGATTGATTAGGTAAATGTATGAGCCCTATATAGAAAATAGTGTCTTAGGCTGGGTTCTCCAGAGAAGCAAAACCAGCAAAACATGTAAATATATATATATATAGAGAGAGATTTATATCTAGGAAATGGCTTACACAGTTGTAGAAGCTGGAAAGTCCCAAGTCTGTGGGTCAGGATAGAGGCTTCTCCTTATTCATGTAGCCACAGGGGCTGGCAAACCCAAGATCAGCAGGTCAGAGAGCTAGGCTCTTGCTCACAAGCTGTGAAGATTGATGAGTCCCAAGATCTGCAGGAAAGACTGTAGGTAAGATACTAGCTCAAGTCCCAAAAACTGGAGGTCAGATGAACAGGAGCCAGATGCAGGATCCAGAGAGAGCAAAAGCCCACGAGCCTTGCCAGAATGTCCACTTATATTCGATGCAGGCCACAGGCTCAAGGAAACTCCCTTTCAACTGACTGGCTACTCACAGCAGATCCCATCATGGAGGTGATCACATTATATCAAGTCTCATCATGGAAGTGATCATAATACCACACGACTGCCAAACCACTGAGAACCATGGCCCAGCCAAGTTGACATACAACCTCAGCCATCATACCCAGAGTTTAACAAAGAATTTGACACATGTTGCTCAGCAAGTGCTGATTGATTAAATATATGAGCCCTATATAGAAAATATGAATTTATTGGAAGGCTTGGGCACTCACAGGATGAAGGGGAGGCTTGGAACACATAGGAGCCAGATAGCACTAAGCAGTTCTGCAGGAGGAACTGCCCAGCAGTCTCACTTGGGCATCACCATGGAAGGAGTAGACTCTAGTCACATGTATCCAATTCCTAGAAGGCAGAGTAAGTGCAGAACTTAAACCAGGTACTCCCTTCCTACTCCCCCATCTCCCCAGTCCAGGCAATGGGGTAATGGAAAGATGCTCCTAGGTTCTCTTTGGGTTCTGTAGCAGGAGAGCAATCACTCTGCAACAGATAACAGACCTATGTCTCAACATTTCACAGGCACTTGGAATCAGTGGTTTGACAACAGGCAAAGGTCTCAAGTCCTACAAGAGTGGGGTAGGTATTGGTGAGTTTAGGATGGATCAGGCATGGAGATGCATTAGCAAGGGAGTAATATAGCGCTCAGATCTAGAAGAATCAAATCAGAGATTTATGGGGTAGTATAAGATAAAAGAGGATCTTATTACATCTTGGCACCTGAAGTTCACTTATGTCTGGGAATGCTTCCAGTCTCCATGAATACTCCAGTTCTTTAAAGGTGAGAAAGGGACAAAATATTTCAAATGCTCTGCATAACTACAAGGGGTGAGGTAGACAGAACTCTGAGAATAGCCTGAGAGAATCTGGGATTCATGGTTAAGTCAAGTAGCTAGGTTCAGCATCAGTCTAAATAAAAAAAAAGGGAGAACATATTCTGCTTGCGAGTGAAGAGAGGTATTTGCACATGGGGAAATTAGCAGAAATTATTTTCATATTTTTTTCTAAATAATAATAAAAGTAGCAATGTGCCAAGAACTATGCCAAGTGTTTTCATACACATTATCTCATTTAGTTCCTACAAATACCATTTGAGGCAAATTTTATCTTCCCATTTAAAGAATAAGGAAACTGAAGCTCAGAGATGTAGCTAACCTCGTGTCTATTGACTTGCCCAGGCTACAAAGCTAGTCAGAGTGGAAATCAAGTTTATCTCCCTCCAAAGCCTATGCTGCTAACCACCTCAATGTACTACCTTTTTAAAAAAGATATGATGGTTGAGAGGGTTATAAATTAGGCCAAGGCACAGACAAAGAAGATACCAGGATAAGATAAAGCACTCTCTTCAAGATCAAGAAGAGAGAAGAGAGAAAATTGGCTTATCTTCAAACCAGATACATCCTTAACCTTTTGTAAAAAATGTATATGAGTGGCTCTGCCCAAGGGGAGGTAGTATTGGCCAAGAGTGAGAGACCAAGGAGGCTGTGACAGCTGCTAAATTTCAGGTTGTTCTGCATTAACAAGTGAAAACTCAGACTGCTGAA
The DNA here is from genome assembly GCA_030035585.1 of Dugong dugon. Classification (NCBI taxonomy): domain Eukaryota; kingdom Metazoa; phylum Chordata; class Mammalia; order Sirenia; family Dugongidae; genus Dugong; species Dugong dugon. The sequence continues at coordinate 36,156,690 of CM057471.1, read as the reverse complement.
CTGGGACATTTCACATTTAAGATCTTTCTTGGTCCTAGCATATTGCTTTGGTCTAGCTCTGTGTAGGACAACAAGGACAAGCAGGTGTTAGGGAAAGTGGTGAAAATTACAGAGTCCATGGTACAATGCAGCCTTGTGCTCATTTTCAAAACTCTGGATTTAAAGAAAGACTTAAGTGTGGTATCTGGAAAAGTTAACTGAACAATGACATTGTTTTTTAAAACAGGCAAATTATAGGCTCATTATTTGTGGAAGAAAGATGATCTTTAAAAAATTTTGATTATTTTTTTTTTTCCTGTTGATATCACTGGGAAAATTCCTCACCATTTCACAATTCTATTTGGTGCTGAGCTTCTAGAGTGATAAAAGAAATGTTGCTGATAGCACGCATACATTATTGGGTAGGAAAATCATCTTTTTCTGGCATGCATCTGGGGCAGGAGTTTCAGAAGGGCAGTGCCTACTCTTTTTTTGTCTCCTGTTAGGGTTAGCTGAAAGGAGCTGTTGTCTAGTAAGTCTGTAAACTGGAAGAACATCAGAAGGGCCAAATATCCTGATGAGGGGGTGGCACAGAGGATCATGGAGGCTGAGGAGGCAATGTCCATGGTCTATGGTAGCTCGAGCCCAGAGACAAAGGCAGGTCCGGGCTCTAGTGCCAGGTCCGTCTTTGACTAATGACTTGAACAATTCATTTAACCCCACAGAACCTCAGGTTTTTCAAATGTATAAGGAGACAGATTAAATGGTCTTTGAATACTCTAATTAAGAGCTCTCTCCTACAATTTTATGATAAATCCTAGAGTTAATTTGGGCTCTATTTTTCCAGTAGAAAGGGGAGACAAATAGAGAATTTGGAAGGGATTTAAGCTTATGTATTGGTGCTGTAATTACCAGAGAAAAAGGAGAATTGGACCTGGTTCATAAAAACATGTCTTTATTGTAATGTAGGCATTGCCAGGACTCCTTTCCTGAATTAGGACCTAATCATGTCTCCTGCTTGTTTCTTATGCCAGCCTGTTCTGTGTGAATCGCCAGCAGTGAGGCAGCCATTATCAGAGGTGTGGCAGTAACAGAATGTCCTCCTTTGTAACACAAGAGTAAACACACCCTCCTGACTGCCAGCAGCACTACTAATTTCTCCTAGGACCTGGTACCTAGCAACTCTGCAAGCAGCACTGAGTCAGAGGACAGAGACCAGAAATCCCATTATCAGACGGAAGAGGCCGGGGGCAGGAGCCACTCTTGTTCTCAAAAGGGAGATGAGCAGATGAGCACTGTGAGAGCACCCTGCAATTTTAAACAGGCTAAAACCTCCAGCTCATCATTACCCATCACTTGGCAATGCTGGGTTTAGTGGTGGTTCTGGAACCATTGTTTATAGAAACAGAATTTGATTAGCTTGGGCATTGCTACATATCTCCCTCTGAAGGAGATAATAGGTGATGGAAGGATTCTTGGAAACTAGTTCTTGGGAAAAATGGAGGATCTTGGAAAAAAGACAGAGAGAAAGAGTGACTAATAGGAAATCAAGTAGACTGAGGAGGAAGCTGGGGCTGGGAGGAAGCTAGGAAGGAAACGATGAATCAGAGTGGGGAAACTGAATAGCAGAATAAAGGGGAGAGAGAAATCATCACCTTAAGAAACAGGATTTAGAATTCAATATTTAATTGATTTTAAATCCACTCAAGAGGCACTTATTAAGTTGTTGTTGTTAGTTGCTGACTTATGGCAACCCCATGTGTACAGAGGAGAACTGCTCCATAGAATTTTCAAGGCTGTGAACTTTCAGAAGCAGACTGCCAGGCTTGTCTTTTGAGGCACCTCTGAGTGGGTTTGAACCACTAACCTTTTAGCTAGTAGTTAAGCGCCTAACTGTTTGCTCCACCCAGGGACCCTACTTATTATGTACTTATTGCATATGTAACTGTTTAGATAGTATGTGTACAATTACAGTAGTTTACCAAAGCCTGGTTTAACAAAGGGTTTATGGGAAGTGCTTTTGGGTATGAGAGACAACCTGGAAGACAGAGTTTGAATAGTGATATATTAGAATTTCTAAAACATTTTAATATTTTATAGAGACATAGGAAAGACTCTTACAAATATAGACTCTGCTAGGAAACCTAGGATTAATTCAAAATTATTGGATGAGTCAGTTTGGCTATAAGGCATTAAAAAAAAAAAAAAAACCTAGTTGTTTATTCTAGAGAAGATTACAGTATGGTTGGGGAAATAAAAGACAGGAAAGGAATAAGACACACAAGGGAAAGCAGAATGGTCCAAACTCTCAAATTGGTCCCAGCCTCAGTCCTCCGCTCCCACTCTGCCACCCTCCTATCTGGCCACTTTGTCGCTCTGCTCTGTCTTGGAGACATCTTGCTGAAGTGATACAAACCAAAAAGAGCCATCAATGATATTTGTTGCTACCAATGATTGTACATTTTGAGATGAAGTGGAAAAAAGGGTGGATGAGAAGCCAGAAGGTCTGGATTTTGTGTCCTGCCTCCTTCACTTAGCCATATTTATTCAAGTTTCATTACTTCTTTCCCTTTTCTTATCTGTAAAATAAGGATGATAATGTCTGCTCTTCTTAGCATCCATTATTACTTAAGTTTACACCAGATGTGAATGTTGGTTTCTGGAGTGAATGAATGGGTGAAGGGGCCTTGTGCATTATGAGCAGTGCAAAAAATGTGTCACAATTATGAGAAGTGTTACCCACAATGTTAAAATAGCAAGAGTGGCTCACTGCTTTTGTCCAAGGCAGGAAACGCAGTAGGATGTAGCTGAAGTTTCTCACTGAGAGCTATGAGAAAAAATTTTCTCTGTTTTTCTGTCTAGTGCCTGCTCTCTCAAACCCGGTACTTGGTACATGCTGTAGCCTCTGAAAACCCGCTTTCCCACACTTCACTTAGCAACTTCTGTTGATTTTTAATCTGTATTTTCAGGAAGTCTACTTTGACCTCTCTGCCAGGTTAGACGCTTCTCTCATGTGTCTCTGCTGCTGGACTTAAGGCAACATGCTAGGGCAAGGAGACTCCCTTCTCCATGACTGAGTGTGGTTAGCTAGAGAACAAAGATAGCAAATCGCTGTAGTTTTTACTTTCCTTATGCCATCTCTGGTTATTGCGTTTGTCGTATTGTTTATTTAGAACTGCAGAATCTCGTGTTGACTGAATCAGAATTATTTCTATTTTAACAATACATTCATGTAATTTATATATACATTAAATTTTGAGAAGCACTGACTTATAACAGGCTTTGACTTTGTGCTGAGATGTCTTAGGATTATTTATTTATTTAATTTTTTAAATTGTACTTTCTATGAAGGTTTACAGAACAAACTAGTTTCTCATTAGACAATTAATACACGTATTATTTTATGACATTGCTTGCCAATCCCACCACGTCATCACTCTCCCCTTCTCGACCTTGGTTCCCAGTTACCAGCTTTCCTGTCCCCTCCTGCCTTCTCGTCCTTGCTCCTGGGCTAGTGTGCCCCTTTAGTCTCATTTTTGTTTTATGGGCCTGTCTGATCTTTAGCTGAAGGGTGAACCTCAGGAGTGACTTCAATACTGAGCTATAAGGGTGTCCTGGGGCCATACTCTCAGGGTTTCTCCAGTGTCTTTCAGACCAGTAAGTCTAGCCTTTTTTTGTGCATTAGAATTTTGCTCTACATTTTTCTCCAGCTCTGTCCATGACCCTCTATTGTGATCCCTGTCAGAGCAGTGGGTGGTGGTAGGTGGGCACCATCTAGTTGTATTGGACTCTGTCTGGTGGAGGCTGTGGTAGTTGTCGTCTATTAGTCCATCCTTTGGACTAATCTTTCTCTTGTCTTTGGTTTTCTTCATTCTCTCTTGCTCCTGACAGGGTGAAACCAGTGGAGTATCTTAGACGGCTGCTCACAAGCTTTTAAGACCCTAGACGCTACTCACCAAAGTAGAATGTAGAACATTTTCTTTATAAACTATGTTATGCCAATTGAGCTAGATATTCCCCGAGACCATGGTCCCCACAGCCCTCAGCCCAGTAATTTGGTCCCTCAGGGATTTTGGATGTGTCTATGGAGCTTCCATGACCTTGCTTAAGGTTATTGTTATGGATTGAATTGTGTCCCCCCAAAATGTGTGCCAAGAATGATTCCCAGCATTGTGTGATCGTCTACCATTTTGTCATCTGATGTGATTTTCCAATGTGTTGTAAATCCTACCTTTCTGATGTTAATGAGGCAGGATTAGAGGCAGTTATGTTAATGAGACAGGACTCAATCTACAAGATTAGGTTGTACCCTGAGTCAGTCTCTTTTGAGATATAAAAGAGAGAAGCGAGCAGAGAGACAGGGGGACCTCATGCCACCAAGAATGAACCAGGAGGGGAACACATCTATTGGACCCGGGGTCCCTGTCCTGAGAAGCTCCTAGACCAGGGGAAAGTTGATGACAAGTACCTTCCCTCAGAGCCAACAGAGAGAAAGCCTTCCCCTGGAGCTAGCACCCTGAATTTGGATTTCTAGCCTCCACTTGTGGTTTTTCTGTTATAGCAGCACTAGATGACTAAGACAGTTATTTATTTAGGATCTCTTGTTTTCTGATGACATATAGCTGGTTATGCCCAATTCACTGTCCCTTCTCTCTGAAATACTCTTGAAGACAAAAAAATCATACAAAGCTAAAAGGTGATGGAAACTGGGAATATTTTTCCAATGATTTGATTAGCTCTAATAGAAAATTTCATTAATTAAAATGTTACTTGTGCATACCTACCTCTAACCCAGATGGTAACTTTGTGAAAATTATAGTAAGGCATCCCTTCCTCTAGATACTTTACTGCCATCTGCCAGAAAGCTATCCTAATAATTATATAAATCTAGGATAACTACAAAATGGGTGATGCTTCCTGGAGTTATGAAAAGAGAAACTTGGACAATCATAAGTGGGCTGGAATAGAGTTCTGTGGCAGAGCCACAGGGGCAGCATGAATTCTTCCAAACCTCACTGTGCACTCCCATTTCACTAACATGGACCCTTTGGTATTCTTATGGGAGCAATTTTTATGGTGGCCAAGATTGTTTTAACCCCCACTTTCAGTTTCTTTTACTATGTAAAAATAGAAAGTTAGTGGCTCTCTTGATTCTGTGGGTTGCCTGGGGCAAGGCTGGAAGGTTCTTCTGCTGGCATTACTTGCGGCCTTTCATGGATCTGCTAACTGAATGATGTTTCAGTCTGGAATATTCAAGGTGGTTTCACTCTTATGCATTCTTATCAGGTACAGTTGGAAGGCTAGTGTCAGCTGGGATTCTGGAAGGCTGGGTTTCTCTCTCCACCTAGTCACTCCAGTAGGATAGCTGGACTTCTTTTTTTTTAAATTGTATTTCAGGTGAAGGTTTACAGAACAAATAGTTTCTCATTAAACGGTAGTACACATATTGTTTTATGACATTGGTTAACAACCCCACGACACATCAACCCTCTCCCTTCTCGACCTTTTTTTTTTTTTTTTGGTGAAAATATACATAGCCAGAGATACACCATTTCAAAAATTTCTACATGCACAGTGACATCAACTACACTCTTTCAATTGTGCTGCTATTCTCACTGCAAATGAAGGTTTACAGAACAAAATAGTTTCTCATTAAACAGTACACATGTTGCCCTATGACAAAGGTTAACAACCTCACTACACATCAGCACTGTCGTTACTCAACCTTGGGTTCCCTGTCACCAGCTTTCCTGTCCCCTTCTGCCTTCTAGCCCTTGTCCCTGGACTGCTGTGCCTCGTTAGTCGCATTTTGTTTTATCTTGCTGTCCAATCCCTGGCTGAACAGTGAACCTCGGAAGTGACTTCACCACTGAGCTAAAAGGGTGTCTGGGGGCCATACTCTCGGGATTTCTCCAGTCTCCTTTAGGCCAGTAAATCTGGTCTTTTTTTGTGTGTATTAGAATTTTGTTCTACATTCTTCTCCAGCTCTGTCCAGAGTCCTCTGTTGTGATCCCAGTCAGAGCAGTCAGCGGTGGTAGCCGGGCACCATCTAGCTGTACTGGACTCAGTCTGGTGGAGGCCTTGGTAGCTGTGGTCCGTTAGTCCTTTGGACTAATCTTTTCCTTGTATCCTGTTCTCTTCATTCTCCCTTGCTCCCGAAGGGATGAGACCAGTGGTGTCTCTTAGATGGCTGCTCACAGGCTTTTAAGACCCCAGATGCTACTCACCAAGGTAGAATGTAGAACATTGTCTTTATAAACTATGTTATGCCATTTGAGCTAGATGTTCCCCAAGACCACGGTCCCACAGTCCTCCGCCCAGCAATTCATTCCCTCAGGGAGTTTGGATGTGTCTATGGAGCTTCCATAACCTTTCCTTGTACAAGTTGTGCTGGTTTCCCCGGTATTGTGTACTATCTCACTCTTCACCAAAGATACCACTTATCTATTGCCTATTTAGTATTCTCCCCACCACCCCTCCCATCCCTGGTAACCAACAAAGATTGTTACTTATAGTGTGTAAACTTTTTCATGGATTTTTATAATAGAGGTCTCATACAATATTTGTCCTTTTGTGATTGACTTATTTCACTCAGCATAATGTCCTCCAGTTTCATCCATGTTATGAGATGCTTCACAGATTCATCATTGTTCTTTCTCGTTGCATAGTACTTCACTGTGTGTATGTACCATAGTTTGTTTATCCATTCGTCTGTTGATGGGCATCTAGGTTGTTTCCATCTTTTTGCTATTGTGAACAATGCTGCCATGAACATAGGTGTGCATATGTCTATTCAAGTGACAACTCTTATTTCTCTAGGATATATTCCTAGGAGTGGGATTGCTGGATCGTATGGTATTTCTATTTCTAGCTTTCTAAGGAAGTGCCATATCATTTTCCAAAATGGTTGTATCATTTTGCATTCCCACCAGCAGTACATAAGAGTTCCTATCTCCCCCCAGCCCCTCCAACATTTGTTATTTCTAGTGTTTTTGATTCGTGCCAGTAATGCCGGGGTGAGATGGTATCTCATTGTGGTTTTAATTTGCATTTCTTTAATGGCTGGTGATCACGAGCATTTCCTCATGTGTCTGTTGGCCGCTTGAATGTCTTCTTTGGTGAAGTGTCTGTTCATTTCCTTTGCCCATTTTTTGATAGGATTATTTGTCTTTTTGTTGTAGAGGTGTTGGATTTTCTTGTAGATTGTGGAGATTAGACCTTTGTCTGACTTGTACTGTCCAAAAATTTTTTCCTAGTCTGTAGGTTCTCTTTTTTTGGTGAAGTCTTTTGAAGAACGTGGGTGTTTGATTTTTAGAAGATCCCAGTTATCTCGCTTATCTTCTGGGGTTTGTGTGTTGATGGTTATGGTTTGTATCCTGTTAATGCTGTGTACTAGGGCCTGTAGCGTTAGTCCTATTTTTCTTCTATGAACTTTACAGTTTTTGGCTTTATATTTAGGTCTTTGATCCATTTTGAATTAGTTTTTGTACATGGTGTGAGGTATGGGTAGTGTTTCATTTTTTTGCAGATGGATATCCAGTTTTGCCAGCACCATTTGTTAAAAAGACTGTCTTTTCCCCATTTGATGGACTTTGGGCCCTTGTCAAAGATCAGGTGACCATAGATGGATGGATTTACATCTGGGTTCTAGCTGTACTTCTTAATGGCACTTTGGTGTTCCTGAAAGTGCAAACAGGGAAACTTATAAGCTTTATTAAGGCTTAGGCCTGGAACTGGCTCATTGTTATTACTGCCACATTCTGTTGGTTAAAGTGAGTCCACATTCAGTTAAGGTGGAGACTATACAAGGATGTGAATACCGGGAAGTGTGGTTCACTGGAGGCCATCATTAGCTATCGTATGCCACTGTACCTCACTCCACCCCCAACCCACTTTTATGTTGTTGTTACTTGCCCTGAAATTTGCTCCAACTCATGGAGACCTTGTGTATAACAGAATGAAATGTTGCCCACTCCTGTGCTATCTACATCATCATTTGTATGTTTCAGTCCATTGTTGATGCTATTGTGTCAATCCATTTCATTGAAGGTTTCTCTCATTTTTACTGACCTTCTACTTTACCAACATGATATCCTTTTCTAGTGATTGATGTTTCCTGATGATGTGTCCAAAGTAAGCAAGTCAAAGTCTAGCCATCCTCACACCGAAGGAGCATTCTTGTTGTATTTTAAGGTATCTTTCTTAAAATCCATCAGTAATTGCATACTATTTTTTATTGTGGTGAAAATATACACACCAAAACATGTGCCCACACAACAACTTCCACATTTACAACTCAATGACATTGATCACATTTTCATGTGTGCCCCCATTATGGCTATCCTTATCTAAAATATTCCACCACCATTAACATAAACTTAGTGTCCCCCAAACAAAAACTCCCCTTCTCTCCTCCCTCCCACAGCTGATAACCATTAATAATCTTTGGTTTCTATATATTTGCTTATTTCATGTGAGATCATACAGTGTTTGGCCTTTTGCAGATGACTTATTTTGCTCAGCATAGTGTTTTCAAGGTTCATCCATGTTGTGGCAAACGTCAAAACTAAATGCCATCAACAAATGAAGGATAAACAAAATGTGGTATGTACATACAATGGAATACCACTCAGCCAGTAGAAAAAATGAAGTCTTGATACATGCTACAATATGAATGGAGCTGGAAGACATTATGCTGAGTGAAATTAGCCAATCACGAAAGGACAAATATTGTATGACCTCATTTATATAAAAAAGAGAAAAGGCAAATGTATAAAGACCAAAGTTTTATTAGTGGTTATCAGAGGTGGGAGGGAGGGGAAAAAAGGGGGGTTAACAGTGATGGAAGAATTGCATCGATTAAGGGTTGTGCACCTGTAAAAAGTTGAATTGGCAAAAGTTGTGTGATAGATATATTTATAGTAATGACCAAAAGAAAAAAAAGCTGCTGAGGCTATTTATGTACGACCAAACATCTCATGGGATTTGGTTTCTTGGTTTGGAGGTTTAGGGTCATAGTTTCATGGGACATCCCAGTTAATTGGCCTAATAATGTGTTTAGTGCTTCTCTTCTACCTCCTAACTTGTGGCATAGTGCTTGGGGTCTTAAAAGCTTGCAAGTGGCCATCCAAGGCACAACAATTGGTCTCTTTTTGCCTGGAGCAACAGAGTAAGAAGGAAAGTCAGGAAAAGGAGGAAAATATGGAATGTGTGACTAACTGTCTCCATGAACAATGGCCTCCTTTGCCATGAGACCAGAAGAACTGGATGGTGTCCGGTTACCATTACTGAACATTTTGATCAAGGATTCTGTAGAGGAATCCTGATCAAAAGGGTGAACATACAGAACAGAATTTCAAACGATCATGCACTCTAGACTTTCTGGAGCTATGGAGGATGGATGAATCCCTGGAACTATTGCCCTGAGATAATCCTTAAAACTTAAACCAAAAATATCCCCTGAAGTCCTCTTAAAACCAAACAATAGTTTAGCTAGTAAAAAAAGTCTGCTTTGAGCTGTTTTAAGAACTGCTTATAGGGGATCAAATTAACAACAGCAACTTGAAAGATTAAATAGGAAACTTAGGGGGCAGTGAATTTATGTTAATGGAGGAAGAACAACTCAGAAAAGGAGGGTGAGAATGGTTATACAACTCAAACAATATAATTGATGTTACTGAATTGTACTTGAATAAACTGCTGAATTGGTGTCTGTTTTGCTGTGTGTATTCTCAAAAACTACAACAAAATAAATAAAATTTAATTTAAAAAAACTTCATTTCTCTTTATAGCTGCATAATATTCCACTGAATTTATATACCACATTTTGTTTACACATCCATCTCTTGATGGACATTTTGATTGTTTCTACCTTTTGGCTATTGTGAAAAATTCTGCAATGAACATTGGTATATAGGTTTCTGTTTGTATTCCTGCCTTCACTTCTGGGTATATACCTAGGATTGGGATTGCTGGGTCATATGGTTGGTTCTATGTTCAACTTTTTGAGAAACTTTTTCACAGTGGCTGCACCATTTCACATTCCCACCAGCCGTGGATGAGGGTTCCAGTTTCTCCATAGCATTCTCAAGACTTGTTTTCCATTTTTTTGATAATTGCCATCCTAATGAGGGTCAGGTGATATCACTGTGGTTTTGATTTGCATCTCCCTAATAGCTAATGATGTTGAGCATCTTTTCTTGTGCTTCTTGGCCGTTTGAATATCCTCCTTTGTGAACTGTCTGTTCAAGTCGTTTGCCCAATAGTTGATTGGGTTGTTTGTCTTTTTGTTGTTAAGTGGTAGAAATTTTATATATGTTTTGGATATTAGGCCCTTATCTGATATATGATTCCTGAAATTTTTTTCTCAATCTGTATGTTGTCTTTTCACTTTGTTGATAAAATCTTTTGATGTACAAAAGTATTTAATTTTTATGAGGTACCATCTGTCTGTTTTGTCTTTTGCTGCTCAGGTTTTTGCTATCTTTCCATAATTTTTATAAAGCAACAAGAATAATGAGATTAAATACTTATTTTACCCTAGAATAGGGGGCCCAAAATATGACTGAGATATAATTTCTCATCTACTCTTTTGTGTGAGGGGGTCAAACCATACTTATTTATAAAAGTAAAATGCAAAAACTTGCCATTTCCTGCACCAGAGTGTTAAGGAGCAATTTCATTATTGTTACATAGCTTTTGCATTATTTATTAAACCAACAGTAGTGTGGTGTCAGGGCTAAGGCATGGATTCAGAGTCAAGAGATCATCCTAGCTTCACTATCAAATACTTGTGGAATCTCTATTAAGTAGGTTCAGCTTTCCTTTTCTGAAAAATACATAAGATGTAACCTAATTTTCTTAGAATTATTCTGAGTATGTAAGTGTTCAATATTTAAAAGATGACATGTCCTTAAAACAATATAACTGATTTATTTTAAAGGTAAGACTTTAAATAGTAATATTCTTTAATAGAGCCAAATAACTCAATAATAAAAACAGACAGTTTGCATTTGAAATCCCTTAAAGTTAGGGCCAGGTCTAGCACATAGTAGGTATTCAGGTATTCAGTGAATAAATGATTATAAGTCATTTAAAAGAGTAAATATTCAAAAATTGTTTATATTTCCTCTTCTTAACACACTTCTCTTCTGTGACAAGGAGATGGATGACAGTAACCTTTATTCTAAAATTTAGAACATGAGTGTTTAACCTTTAAAACTTGCTTAATAATGCAAACCACAGACTGATAAGTTATCTTTTCATTGGTGAATTAAAACATTGTGTTTTATTAGCTTCTGCTTAAGCTTAATAATGCAAAAAGTCATCACATCCACAACTGTGGTAAATCTTGGAAGTTCATTTCAGTTTGGCTTAGGACAGAATGCATATATAGTTAAACAAGAAGAATACGATGACATAAAAAGTTGAAAAACTTGAAATAAACTTGAAGGTATCTGAATCAGAAGAATTCCCTCATTATTACTTCATCATTTTTGGTAAGGAAGATGGGATGAGGTTACTTGTGTTGATGTCTTCTTTGAGAGGAATCTGTGATTTATTGCATTATAGAAATAGTTTTTCAGTCAAGGCATTTGTTTGGCATTTAATTTTCCTTCCAAGTATATAGTGATTAATTTTTCACTAACAAGAATTTGTTATTAACATAATTGATCTATATTTTAATAATAAATTAAAAGATCATTAGATAAATATTCTAGTTATTTTATTTGGGAAGATTCCAGAAGAAACTGTTATTTGTGGTGGAGGACATACTTTAAAAGACACCTGTCCAGCTTATAATCACTTCCTCTTCTTTGGCAACTGTCCTCCAACCTGTATCAATGGGTCCTGCAGTAATTTTGTCCATGTAAAGACACCCCACCCCATCCCCCAGTCACACTTGAATAGTCCAGAGGTGTACACCTGATCTGAGGTGGGCCCTTCAGATGATTTCTCCTGAGAATTAGAAATTGGGTCTGAGGTAGAGGGAGAAAATCAGAGTTTCCTATTTGCTCAATATGTAACCTTTAGACTTGGGAATTGTGGATGGCCATCTTCTGTTATGGGGTCTGCAGAGACAGTAGACAGTGACAAAGATGAAAAACGAAGAATGAGTTCCTGACCCACCTTCAGACCCCATTCTCATCCCTTCCTGAGGCCTGCCTTTGGTTCCTTGGGATACCCCTGTATCGTATACTTTACTCCCACCATTTATTTTATTTTTTACTTATGCTGTCTAAAGTTGGTTTCTCTGTTTGCATAAATTGCCTATCAATTACATTGACCCAGCATATTTTTAATCTCTTCTATGTGCTTGTCAACTACAGCCAAAGAGAAAGTCAAAGGAAATGTAGGGTGGGAACCTAGTCAGATGTAGCTCACTGAGAAGCAACCATAAATATTATTTTTGAAACTTCTCTGTGAGTTCTAGTTTGAAACTATCATCTTCATCTAGTAGCCCAAAGGGCAACATCACTTCTTATATTAAGAAAATGTCCAAGGCAGTATACATTACTTAATTCATTTTTAAAATGTTGATTTGGTACTGTCAGACCAAAAATGTACTTCAAAATTTTGTTTTTTTGTCAATTGTTTTGCATTTTTAATTCAGAGTTAAGGTTTTGTTTCTTCTTTGTTAAAGTATTTCTCATTAATTGTGAAAATGTGTATACATTCCTCTGTGGTATTATGAAAAAATACAAAATTCATTAGATGAAAAGTAACTGTAGTATACACCTTGGGATTAAATAAGATACGCACCCAGTACCTGATACATAGTAAGGTCTCCATAAATGTTAACTGTTATTTTCAGATTCAGAAGAAAACAGCTCAAGACCTTATTTATTTATTTTGTGATCATATGTGATTCTTCCCACACACAATTTAAACATTATTCTTTTATTATACACCTATCTGTATGGAAGAGTACTGCAAAGAGATGTGGAGAAATAATGCACTAGGGCTTCTTGTCAACACCTAAACAAAGGAATTCCTGCTGTGCAATCTCCAGAGGAGGGCTATTGAAGATAAAGACATAACATTCCTTTTAAGGGCAAAACAAGAATAGGATTTTGGCATTCTCCAACTCCAACAACAACCTAGAGCAGTGAGGTCTTCAAATGTTGTACTTAACGATTCCTTGCCAGTTCTTCTTTCTGCCAGTTGGTTGTTGATGCCTGTGACTGGAGCTGATAAAGATAGGTGGGAAGGGAAAAGGTGGGCAGAATTCTTATTACAGTATTTCTGTTTCTGGCAAATTGCTACTTGGTGATGTACAGCAACACATTTACCTGGAGGCCTTTTTTTTAAATGAATGTTGCCTTATAATGAATACTAAATAAAAATGATAGAATCGAGATTAATTTTTAATGAGCAGCAGTTGTGTACTGCGTGTCGTAATATTGAAATTAATACATAATTAAAGTAGATTTGTACAGAATAGTTCACTTGAGAGTTGAGTAGTGGAGAACAAAATTGAACATCTACAAATGCAGCCCCCAGCTCTGTATCCAGGTTTTTCAGACACAGAGGATGATCAGTGTTTTCTTGAGGCAAAGTCACACTTATCAGAGTCAGTAAGAGATCTTTGGGAATCTTGACCAGGGCTAAAACCTTCAATGTTTGTCCATAAGAAGGTGACACTGGACACTAATTAGGACAAAATTGGCACATGTTACAGCCTTGCCCTGAGCTCTGTTACCATCATAATGGCTTTTCTTCTTCCGTATTGTCACTGGCTAATGATTTCCACCTTTCTTAGGTCAGATTGTAGGGTCAAACCTTGTCACTCTGAAAAAGTAAGCAAGCAGTGTCACCAGCTGACACAGTTTTAAGTATAGATTGGAATTTATTACATTGTAGATATTATAACAAAACATTGGGCGTCCCAAAATGACAAAGAAAATACCACCACATCAACCCATGTGTAATTGTTCGCTACAGATTAGTAAATACGCACAAGTAAACTTGTACATACCTTGCTTATCGAGTAATCTAGCCCTGCATGGGTTTATCGCAGGGCTTCGAACTGGTTATTTTTCAGTTTGACCCCCTGCTGAGAATTTGCATTTCAACCCCATATATACTGAGTCAGAATCTACATTTTAATAAGATCCCCAGGTGATTTTTATCTTAGGGATTATAGTTACAGATAAAATGTTAAAACCCCACACTTTCTAGATGACAAATCACTTATTTTTATTTTGAAATAATTTATATAATTTATTTATCTAACTCTAAAGTAAAAACTCCTACTTGCATTCTTGCTGTTAACTTTAGAGTTTTCCCAGGAGACAGAGCACTTATTATAATGATCGAAAGCCAGTTTTGCCCTGACCAAATTGAAACACACAGTGTGTCTTTTTTGTCCCCCAGGCAATGGTGAGCATCAATATAGATTTTCCAGACCAACCACAAAGAAGTAGCCCAAAACCTATTTCACAGTCTTAGGAGAATGGATTAGTGGTCAGTCCTTTATTTATTTATTTATTTTTATATTTTATTGTACTTCAGGTGAAGGCTTACAGAACAAATAGTTTCTCATGAAACAGTAGTACACGTGCTGTTTTATGACATTGGTTAACAACCCCACAACATATTAACCCTCTAACTTCTCAACCTTTTTTTTTTTTTTGGTGAAAATACACATAGCCAAAGATACACTGTTTCAAAAATTTCTACATGCACAGTTCAGTGACATTGACTACACTCTTCCAGTCGTGCTGTTATTCTCACTTAAGATGAAGGCTTACAGAACAAAATAGTTTCTCATTTAACAGTTACTACAAATGTTGCCCTATGACAATGGTTAACAATCTCACAACACATCAGCAATATCCTTACTCAACCTTGTGTTCCCTATCACCAGCTTCCTTGTCCCCTTCTGCCTTCTGGCCCTTGTCACTGGACTCCTGTACCTCGTTACTCTCCTTTGGTTTTACCGGGCTGTCCACTTCCAGGCTGAACAGTGAACCTCGGAGGTAGCTTCACCACTGAGCTAAAAGGGTGTCTGGGGGCCATACTCTCGAGGTTTCTCCAGTCTCCTTTAGGCCAGTAAATCTGGTCTTTTTTTTGTGAGTTAGAATTATGCTCTACATCCTTCTCCAGCTCTGTCCTCTGTTCTTCTCCGTTGTGATCCTGGTCAGAGCAGTCAGTGGTGGTAGCCGGGCACCATCTAGCTGTACTGGACTCAGTCCGGTGGAGGCCTTGGTAGCTGTGGACAACTAGTCCTTTGGACTAATCTTTTCCTTGTATCCTGTTCTCTTCATTCTCCCTTGCTCCCGAAGGGATGAGACCAATGGAGTATCTTAGATGGCCGCTCACAGGCTTTTAAGACCCCAGACACTACTCACCAAGGTAGAATGTAGAGCATTGTCTTTATAAGCTGTGTCATGCCAATTGAGCTAGATGTTCCCCGAGACCATGGTCCCCAGAGCCCTCCACCCAGCAATTCCGTCCTTCAGGGAGTTTGGATGTGTCTATGGAGCTTCCATGACCTTTCCTTGTACAAGTTGTGCTAGTTTCCCCTGTACTGTGTACTGTCTCACCCTTCACCCAAGATACCACTTATCTATTGCCTATTTAGTATTTCCCCCCCACCCCTCCCATCCCTGGTAACCAACAAAGATTGTTACATTTTGTGTGTGAACTTTTTCATGGGTTTTTACAATAGAGGTCTCATATAATATTTGTCCTTTTGTGATTGACTTATTTCACTCAGCATAATGTCCTCCAGTTTCATCCATGTTATGAGATGCTTCACAGATTCATCATTGTTCTTTCTCGTTGCATAGTACTCCATTGTGTGTATGTACCATAGTTTGTTTATCCATTCATCTGTTGATGGGCATCTAGGTTGTTTCCATCTTTTTGCTATTGTGAACAAGGCTGCCATGAACATAGGTGTACATATGTCTATTCGAGTGATGACTCTTATTTCTCTAGGATATATTCCTAGGAGTGGGATTGCTGGATCGAATGGTATGTCTATTTCTAGCTTTCTGAGGAAGCGCCATATCATTTTCCAAAATGGTTGTATCATTTTGCATTCCCACCAGCAGTGCATAAGAGTTCCCATCTCCCCACAGCCCCTCCAACATTTGTTATTTCCAGTGTTTTTGATTCGTGCCAGTAATGCTGGGGTGAGATGGTATCTCATTGTGGTTTTAATTTGCATTTCTCTGATGGCTAGTGATTGCTAGCATTTCCTCATGTGTCTGTTGGCCATTTGAATGTCTTCTTTGGTGAAGTGTCTGTTCATTTCCTTTGCCCATTTTTTAATAGGATTATTTGTCTTTTTGTTGTAGAGGTGTTGGATTTTCTTGTAGATTATGGAGATTAGACCTTTGTCAGTCAGTCCTTTATTTAATAAACAATTAGCTATACTGAGCCCACACTTTTTTAAAACTTTTCTCCCAAAAATGACGGAATAAGTGTAATGATAGGGATAATTCCATGGCGGAATTGAAAGAGAGGGAAGAGTGAATTAGAGGATTTGAATAATTTCTGCAACATAGAAAGCAGACAGTAAAGGATCGAAGAAAAACAATTTAGAGGTGGGGAGCCTTCACTACAGCATAGATAGGAAGGAGCCCTGCAGGAGGGACTGGATGATTCTACTCTCCAGCACAGAGGCAACTCTGTGTGAGTTGGACCAGTGCTTTGTTCCATGAATGTAGTTGGCTGGCTACTGCTGTAGGGGCCACTCTCTAAAGCAAAACCAAGAACTGCCACTGGGTGTGCGTTTTGGGGGATAGTTTGTTGTGAGCACTGGATTAAAAGCTAGAATGTAGGCTATTTTCCTCCACTTTCAAATTTTAGTAGAAATTTGGTAGCAGATACCATGTTAAGCCAAAAGTCTAGCAAGTGAGGCCTTTTAAAAAATATGGGAGAAGTTTGTGCATATTTTAGTGTAACTGGAATTGGGGAAAAAAATCTGAAGAACTGATAGAGGACAGTGAAGCAGACAATTAGTAACGAGGTGGGGCGTGTCTCTCTATGTGTATTATTTCAAATCAGTGACAACAATTTCTCAGAAAGAAGGTTGAAAGGAGACGATGTTATAATAATTAGACTTCAGGAACCTGCACCTTCTTAGAATTATTAGACTATGATACAAGCTTTATTAGTATTCCTACTGGGCTTTTGCTTTACTTCAGGCAAAGTATTTTATTTCCCTGAAATATGATTCCAATATGATGATCATAGCCTTGGTTAATTTTAAGCCATTTCTTTTCTCTTGTGAAAAAGGACTCATCAGAAGTCCCTGCCAAAAACTCACTAAAATACCTTTTAAGCTCGACTTTAAGGTCATTTTTAGTATTCGTTGCACTGTTAATTAGAAAACTGCAGTTTTCTTTATTCCTATTAGAAACCCTGTTTGGTAGCATCTTTGACTCAGTTTGGCATTTTCTTGACTGTCCTGTTTCCCTGAATTTAACTCTAACAGAATAGATAGCTCTATTTTTGCTTTGCTCTATTTTCTTTAGCTATTAGTTTTGCAGCACCAACTGCTGATAAACCTAAAGCCGTTATTTATTAATTTATTGAGATGCTCTTCACATTCTCCACAGAGTCAGAGAAGATGCCAATTAAATTCATTACTGCAAAAATGAGGTCACAGAAAATAAATTTATATATTCAGAGTACTAACTCACATTGAATTGAATCCCAGTTTCCTAAAAGTGCAAAATATATGTAAATTTAATATATCCTTATTGCTACATCTGTGCAGATGTTCAGCAAATATAATTCAGTTATTGCCTTAAGAAAATGCACTGAGGAAAAGTATAAACTTTATTTTGTGTGTGTGAGAAAGTTCTATGGAAGAGAACACAGGAAACCTAGGCTCTAGTTTCAATTACATGCCTGTTTCCACAGAAGGTCAGAGTTTACAAAACCTGGCCGAGTCTCCAAATTACCTGGGAGTCTTTTAAAAATACAGCTTCTTAGACTCCACCCAGAACCCACTGAATTAGCCTCTATGGTGTTGAGGCCCAGAAAGCTGTATGTGTATAAAGATGCTCAGGTGATTCTGATAAGTTATTCCTCTGAACACTGTTCAACAACCAGTATCTTAGGGGAATATTTAGCTCAGCATACAGATTGAATAAGTATGGTGAAAGGATACAACCCTGATACACGACTTCATTGACTTTAAACCACGCAATATCCCCTTGTTCTGTTTGAATGACTGCCTCTTGGTCTAAGTACAGGTTCCTCATGAACACAATGAAGTGTTCTGGAATTCCCATTCTTTGCAATGTTATCCATAATTTTTTATGATCCACACAGTCGAATGCCTTTGCATAGTCACTAAAACACAGGTAGGCATCTTTCTGGTATTCTCTGCTTTCAGCCAGGATCTATCTGACATCAGCAATGATATCCCTGGTTCCACATCCTCTTCTGAATTCAACTTGAACTTCTGGCAGTTCCCTGTCGATGTACTGCTGCAGCTCCTTTTGAATTATCTTCAGTAAAATTTTACTTGTGTGTGATATTAATAATATTGTTTTATAATTTCTGCATTCTATTGGATCACCTTTCTTTGGAATGGGTACAAATATGGATCTCTTCCAGTCGGTTGGCCAGGTAGCTGTCTTCCAAATTTTGTGGCATAGATGAGTGAGTGCTTCCAGTGCTACATATGTTTGTTGAAACATATCAATTGGTATTCCATCAATTCCTGGAGTCTTGTGTTTTGCCAATGCCTTCAGTGCAGCTTGGATCTCTTCCTTCCGTACCATTGGTTCTTGATCATATGCTACCTCCTTAAATGGTTGAACGTCAACTAATTCTTTCTGGTACAGTGACTCTGTGTATGCTTCCTGTGTCATTTAATATTTTCCCTGTAGAATCCTTCCATATTGCAACTTGAGGCTTGAATTTTTTCTTCAGTTCTCTCAGCTTGAGAAATGCCAAGTGTGTTCTTCTCTTTTGGTTTTCTATCTCCACATCTTTGCCCATTTCATGGTAGCACTTTACTTTGTCTTTTCAAGCTACCCTTTGAAATCTTCTGTTCAACTCTTTTACTTTGTCATTTTTTCCATTTTGCTTCAGCTACTCTATGTTCAAGAGCAACTTTCAGAGTCTGTTCTGAGATCTATTTTGGTCTTTTCTTTCTTTCCTGTCTGTTTAATGATCTCTTGCTTTCTTCGTGTATGATGTCTTTGGTGTCATTCCCCAGCTCATCTGGTCTTCGGTCATTAGTGTTCAATGTGTCAAATCTATTCTTGAGATGGTCTCTAAATTCAGGTGAGATATACTCAAGGTCATACTTTGGCTCTCTCGGACTTGTTCGAATTTTCTTAAACTTCAACTTGAACTTGCATATGAGCAGTTGATGGTCTGTTCCACAGTTGGCCCCTGGCCGTGTTCTGACTGATGATATTGAGCTTTTCGATCGTCTCTTTCCACAGATGTAGTTGATTTGATTCCTGTGTATTCCATCTGGCAAGGTCCATGTGTATAGTCACCATTTATGTTGTTGAAAAAAGGTGTTTGCAATGAATAAGTCGTTGGTCTTGCAAAATTCTATCACGCGATCTCTGGCGTCATTTCTGTCAACAAGGTATTTTCCAGCTACCAATCCTTCTTGTTTCCAGGTTTTGCTTTCCAATCACCAGTAATTACCAATGCATCTTTACTGCATGTTCATTTAATTTCAGACTGCAGAGGTTGGTAAATGTCTTCAGTTTCTTCATCTTTGGTCTTACTGGTTGGTGTGTCAATTTGAATAGTAGTTGTATTAACTGATCTTCCTTGTAGGCATATGGATATTATCGTATCATTGACAGCATTGTACTTCAGGATAGATCTTGAAATGTTCTTTTTCTGAAACTAGTTGTAATTTAATTCACTTCAATTTATCAATTTCCAAACATATATTGAGTCCTCCCATGTGTCAGACCTTGTGCTGGAATCTAGGACTTGAGGAATAGAGTTTAATTCTCCTGGAATCCAGATTTCTGGGTTCCGTGGAGTGACCCACCTAGGGCATTGCCCTGAGATCTTCTTTTGAACCTTGAGTCTTGAGAAAACTTCTTTCCTAAAGTCAGCTTTGGAGCCCTGGTGGCAAAGTGGTTAAGAGCTCGGCTGCTAACCAAAAAGTCAGCCGTTCAAATCCAACAGCCACTTCTTGGAAACCCTATGGGGAAGTTCTACTCTGTCCTATAGGGTCACTATGAGTTGGAATCAACTGGACAGCAACAGGTGAAGTCACCTTTAAGTTAAACAATAGCCTAGAAGTAGCTTAGTAAAGACTGTTTTGGCTTAGGCATTGGACTGTTTTGAAGAATGATCTATGTGCAGTCAGTTTAGAGAAACAAAAACTCCAAGGTCAGACTAGAAGCTGTGTTTTAGGATACACTGTTAGTATATAAACACTGTTCTGACCCTCTTTCCATGGCAATGCCAATAACATGGGGTACAATAATCTCTGGAAATTCTTTAATCTTTGGAACATTTTTGACTCCCTTGTCAAAATGTTACCCTGATTTGAAAATTGTGTATTAAATGAACTTCAATCAATTTCTATTGTTGGCTTAATATGATTTTTGTTTTAACAGACTAAAAAGATGAAAAGTCACGTGCCTAATTTCTAAGAGCTTCAAGTAGAGTGGGAGAGATAAAGCTTCGAACAAGTATATGTTGTCTACCATAATGATTCTATGACAGAAGCAAACTATAGGATATTGTTAGTTATAAGGAAGACAAGGGAATATTTTTCCTAGGCTGGTAGGGACTGCTTGAGTTGAATGCCAAAAGACAATGTGCTAGTTATCTATTGTGGTGTAACAAATTACTTCAGAACTTAGTGGCTTCAAATGACATTTGTTATCTTATAGTTTGTGTGGGTGAGAAATATGGGTATGACATAGTGGGTGATTCTTGCTCAGAGTTTCTCATGAGGCTGCAATCAGTGTGTCAGCCGGGCTGCAATCATCTCAAGGCTTGACTGGGGAAGGGTCCATTCCCAAGCTCACTCATGTGGTTGTTGGCAGGATTCATTTACTCATAGGCTGTTGGACTGAGGTCTTCAGTTACTTGCAGGCTGTTGGCTGAAGTCTGCTCTCACTTTCTTGCCACATGGTACTCTCTATAGGGCAGCTGACAGTGTGGCAACTTGCTTCATCAGAGCAAGCAAGAAGAGCCAGAGAGAGAATGTGAGAAAGGCAGAATTAACAGTCTTCTGTAACCTATTCTCTGAGGTGATATTCTATCACTTTTGCCATATTCTGTTCATTGGAATCAATTCCCTAGGTTTAGCCTGGTAGAGGCATAGCGAGGGTAATAAGCCTCCAGGGGCAGTTTCTAAGTTGTGCCTCCCCACAGTTTCAGGATAAATAGACGTTGATAGCTGTGACAAGTCCACAGAAACACCTTTCCCCCTTTTGTCTAGCCACCTCAGTCAGGCACCTTTCATATTTGTGGTGCTTCAGAATGTCATTCTGTACCTCGTCTGGTGCTGTCTTGGACTTGTGCCTGGGGGCAAGTGCCCCTTACTGCCCCCACTTGCTATGCCTCTGATCCCTAGGGCTCATATTGGAGGCTTCCTACTACAAATGAGTCAGCATTCATCCAGGCAGAGTTGGGGTAGTGGAAGATGAGAGGCACATTTAAGGAAGAGAGGTCCATGAAAGCATGAGCAAAGCATGACTGGAGAATTTCAAATATTTGACTAGACTCCAGGGTGTAGGGGTGGGATGGAGCATGGTGGTGGTGGTGATAATGATGGAAGAAAATGAGGATAGAAAGATAGGCAGGTAGGATACTAGTTTTGAAGGGCTTTGTATAGAGAAATAGAGAAAATTGAACTTTATCCCAAGGTGCTGGGGAGCCATTAAAGAATTTTAAACAGAGGCATGTTTACACATTTACTTTTGAAAGATCACTCTTTTGGCCCTGTTGATAAAGGGGTTATTTATCCTGCTTATGGTTGATCCCATCAGACCCACTCAGCCAACGTGCATGACAGCTTTTCTGGTCTGTGGAGGCAAGGAGCTCAGGGCTATACAATGAGCCATCAATAATCTTTCACCAGATTATGAGGCTGTTTCAAAATGGCAGGAGGATGGGAAACTGATCTCTTTTTCTTGCCTGGATTTCAGGAATACTGGGAAAACTTAATCAGAAGAAGTTTCTAGTTCATCTCTTGGTGGGATAAAATTTAGTTTTTATAGATTGCTCATTTTAACTCTACTGTTTGAGAACAATCCCACTGTCTCCGTCTTAAAGCCTTATTGTTCTACATTTGGGAAGTTTTGAAAAGCCCTTAGCAACATACTAAGAAACACAATAAATACAGGCATACTCTGGTGACCTTTTAGAGATTTAGAACTTTTTTTATTTTTAATAGAAAGCTGTAAAGCAATTGTTTCTCAGTTGGTTGTTTGTAAAGCGACCATCTTGAACACTGTGGTCTCTGAGACCCCGAAGAGTTCCACATTCTGAGATTCTATGTAAGAGGCATAATTACTTAGAAATCTGCTTGTTTATGTTTCTTCCAGAGATTATTCTTAGGGCGGGGTATATTCTTCCCATTCCAGCCTGACACATTAATTTTTTGATGTTTTTGGGTCATGGTATTGTGGAAAAAGCTTTTCTTCTAGTATTATTGTAAAATGTTTAGAAAAGCCGTTACTAAGATAATGCTGGAACTTGTAAATACATTTACTTTCCACTGTATTCCTGACAGGCTGAACTTTTCTTCTTTTCCAGTAGAGATATTGCCGTTTCCAACAGGGAGTATATAATACATGAAAAGAGGGACAGCCTAGAGTGATAAAGCTTAAGTGGTGAGTCTGTCTCACCTTTGTCAGTCAGCTGGGAAGTAAAAAGAGGCCATCTGTGCACCTGAGTTTGCCCAGAGCCATCTCTCCTCTACTCGAATGCTTATGGAGCAGAGCAGTGCTGTAGCTGTGCAGTACTGTGGCTAATCCAAGCACGTTTCTTTTGTAATGAGAAGAGGACTGGGCAGTTAGATTATAAGGTCTCTCTATTTGTCACTACTCAGAAAGGGTTCTTGACCTTAACACCGCATGAAGAAAGCAAAAGAGTTTGTGGGGAATGACTAATCCCTTGCTATGCGATGAGAGCTACATGTAATTTGTTATACATATTTATCTACTAAAGGGAAATGTGGGATATCAGGATACCCACAAGTCCTCCTCACTAAGGAGGTGGTGAGATTTTCTAACTAGGGCAGGAGATGTATTCTGGAGGCTTAAATACATTTTTAATACTTTATTTTTAAGCTGGGGGAGAAATACACTGGTGTTTATTATATTATTCTCTTGTTCATTTTTTTTAAATGGAGAAAGGGTAGGAGGCAGTGGGATTTTTAAACACCTAAATTTTTGGTGATCTATTTCTGAAAAAGGAAAGAGCTCTTGTTACATGCAACATGAAAACCCTATGGAGCACAGTTCTACTCTGACACACACAGGGTCACCATGAGTCAGAGTTGACTCGATGGCAACTGTTTTTTTTTAATTGAGGTATAACCGACATACAATAAAGTGCACGTATTTAAAGTTTTAACATATGCTGATACCTGTGAAATCATTACCACAATCAAAGTAGTGAACATATCTATCATCCTCAAAAGTTTCTTCATGTCCCTTTGTAATCTGTCTCTCCTGATCCTCTTCCTTCCTTCACAACCACTGCCTCCTTTCTGTCACTATAGATTACTTTGCATTTTCTAGAAGTTTATCTAAGTAGAATCATACAGTATGTACTCTACGTTGGTTGGCTTCTTTTATTTCGCATAATTATTTTGAGATTTGTCAAGGTTGTTACATGTAAATAGATTATTCCTTTTTATTGCTGAATAGTATTCCATTGAATGGATACAGCATGATTTGTTTATCTATTCAAATGCTGATGGACATTTGAGTTACTTCCAGGTTTTGGTTATTATAAATGAAGCTTCTATGAACAATATTGTACAAGTTTTTGTGTGGACATACACTTCCATTTCTCTTGGGTAAATATCTAGGGGTGTAATAGATCATGTTTAACATCAGTAGAGTATGAGAGTTCCAGTTCCTCCACATTCTCTCCGAAACTTGGTATGGTCATTCTTTTAGTTTTAGCCATTATAATGGGTGTATAGTAGTACCACATTGTGGCTTTCATTTACAGTCCCCTAATATCTAATGGGAACCTTGGTGGCATAGTGGTTGAGAGATAAGGCTGCTAACCAAAAGGTCAGCAGCTCAAATCTACCAGCGGCTCCTTGGAAACCCTATGAGACAGTTCTCCTCTGTCCTGTAGGGTTGCTGAGTCAGAATAGTTTTTTTTTTCTTTTTTTTTCCCGGTAATGTCTAATGACAGGAGCCTTGGTGGTGCAGTGGTTAAAGCTCTCGGCTGCTAACCAAAAGATTGGCGATTCAAACCCACCAGCTATCCCGGGGGAGAAAGATGTGGCAGTCTGCTTCTGTAAAGATTATAGCCTTGGAAACCCTATGCGGCAGTTAGTTCTGCTCTGTCCTGTAGGTTTGTTATGAGCTGGAATCAATTCAACAGCTGTGGATTTGGTTTGGAATGTCTAATGATTTCAAACACCTTTTTATGTGCTTGTTTGCTATCTGTATATCTTCTTTGATGAAGTAGCTGTTCCAGTCTTCTGCCCATTTTTAAAATTGGACAGTTTGATTCCTTATTGTTTCCTTATTGTTTTGAGAGTCCTTTTTATATTCTAGAGACAAGTCCCATATCAGGTACATGTTTGCAAAAATTTCCTTCCTGTTAGTGGCTTATCTTTTCATTCTCGTAACAGTGTCTTTTGAAGAGCAGAAGTTTAATGTTTTTATGAAGTCCGATTTATCAATTTTTTAAAATGGATTCTGTTTTGGAAGAAATCCTTGCCTAACTTAGGTCTCAGTGATTTTCTCCTATCTTTTCACCCAGAAGTTTTTCAGTTTTAAATTTTTATCTGCGATCCATTTTATTTTTATATGATATGAGATATAGATGAATTCTTGGCATATGCATATCCAATTGTTCTTGCACCATTTGTTGAAAAGGCTATCCTTTGTTACTTGTGTGATTTCCAATTTCTTTTCTTCCTGTCTGGGACTTGTCTTTTTTTTTTTTTGTCTCTTAACGGTATCTTTTGCAGCACAGTAGTTTTTAACTTTGATGCAGTCCAATTTGTCAATTTTTTCTCTTATGGCTTGTGATTTTGGAGTCTTACCTAAGAAATCTTTGCTGCTTAAAAACTCCTTGGCTAGAATTGAATATCCAGTCTTTAGCTAATTGTCCACTCTATGATAATCAACTATGCAAATATAGATGAAATATACCTGGTGGTGCAATGGTTAAAGCACTTGATTGCTAACCGAAAGGTCAGTGGTTCAAACCTACCAGTTGCCGCATGGGAGAAAAGACCTGGCAGTCTGCTCCGGTAAAGATTTCAGCAGTTCTGCTCTACCCTTGTAGGGTTGCTATGAGTTGGAACCAACTCGACGGCACACAACAACAACATTCTTAGTGTATGGGATACTTACGTTGTGAAGACAATGTATTATTTTAGAAATTTGAGAGTGGCCAGGTCAACTGGATCGCTATGAGTGAGAATTGACTAGATGGCAATGGGTTTGATGTTTTTTTTTAGAGCAATTGGAAGTGGAAAATTAGGGACATGAGGAATTTGGAAACTTTGTTGAGAAAAAAGGAAGAAAAAAATTGCTATCGATACCTCTAACTGCTTTTGAGAAGGACAATAGTAGTGGAGATGGGATGAGGCTTAGTGTAAGGTGCAAATTCATGATGGTGACAACTGGACATTAATATTCTAGGGAGTAGGTGGTGTGTACACTTGGGTTTAAAGTGAAAGATCAACCGCAAAGTATTAGTGGTCATCACCTTATTCTGTGAACAATTACTGGGAATCATTTTGGGTACCAAAAAATGAGTCACTAATATAATTTCTTGTACACTTCACCAGCAAAAACCAGTTTAAGATCCATGGGACAATTTTCCTTCCTTTCTCTTACATACAGGGGACTATCCTTGGTTAGACTCTTTTTCCATTCCAAATCTTTACTACTTTCCTTAGCTCCTCAACCCACAAGCCTCTTTGATTTCTACCTCACTGAGGCTATCAGGTGTGCTCCTGTCCCCTGCACCTAAATGTATATCTCTATCTACAATCATCCCTCCATCTTTTCTCCCAGTATCAGAAAAAGAGGAATTCTTCCGCTTGTTCCAGGCCATCACCCCCACCTCCCTATGCTGTGAATGCTCCTGCCCCTTGATTCCAAGATGACCTACATGGCTCTCCTATCCTAAAAAGAAAAATTCCTCCTTTGGACACTGAATTCCTCTTCATTTTTTTGCTTCCTGTTTTATCAAAGCTTTTTGAAAGAGTAATGTTGCTATCTCCATTTCCACCATTCCAATTCTGTTCTCAGTCCACTGCGGCTTGGCCTCTGCTCTCACCAGTCCGTTGAGACTGCTATCCCTAAGGTCTAGTAACTCCTTAATTGCCATACCTAATGAGCATGTTCAGGACTATTTCACTGGATTTCTCTGTTGCATTTTCTTCTTTTTTTTGGAAACTATACACCTTTAGGTACCATGAAGTTTACTCTCAAACTAATTCTTTACTGTCTGCTCAATGAATTTTCCTTAAAAAAAAAAAAAGTGACTCTTCTAAATGAATGATAAATGTTACACGCACACTGGAGTTATTTCTTGTTTCTGTTCAAGCTTTTTAAAAAGATTTGGTACCCAAATGAAAATCTTATTGTTAACTTTTTTTTTATTGTAGTAGGTTATATGTTCTAATTTTATTAAATTAACTTTTTATGTAACATTAACTTAGTAGAGAAAGTATCCTCTTGGATCTGCTTGCCTGTTCTCTTTGCAAGAAGCTGGATGGCCTTTAAATTTGTGCAATAAAACAGCTGAATTGAGAGTATTCAACTTATAGGATAGAAATATTTAGTGTTATGCTTTAAAAACTATGCAAACATTAGAATCTGTAAATGATAATTCAGTCTGAGCCCTAGAGGTAGAAAATGTGATTAAAGAGAACACAAGAGCTCTCCCTGTCTCATATATATGGAGAAAAAAAGGACAAATCTTAATAGACCAAAAAAAAAAAAAAAATGCAACACAAAGAAATACAAAGTTGCTTAGCAATGTAATTTGGAGGCATGGAGTTAAGGATGAATTCTTTACACATATGATTTCATTGTTATCTTTTTTAGAACAGAAAGAAAGCATTGAATGTGAACATATTTTTCTTCCATCAGTAATATTAGCTTCTTACTGGATAGAACTAGCATCTTAAAAATCTAGCCCACATAATTCAAGCCACTTTTGGTCATTTCATTTATTCAAAAATTTCAAATATAATGAATTTTTTAAATAGAAACTTACCTAAATGGCTTGAAAAGGGGTCCATGAAGGCTTATGCAGGATAAGGCAATAGTGTTTATATTTATTCTTTATTTTATCACAAGAGATTTTATTTCCTTTCACTTGCTCACTTGAAGTATAGCTGGTTTATGCCCCATAAACACCCCTAGCCTTCTGCAACTGAGAGAAGAGTGGCAGAGCTGCCTGACTAATGGCAGTTTAAAGTCTCTGATGCGCAGGGATCAGATTAAATAAGGCTGCTGTGTTGTAAGATTTAGAATCTGATGCACCAACGTTTATTCATCTGCCTTTTATTTATCTTTGAAGGCTCGCAGGTCAGCTGCATCTGACTGCTCTGGCCTCCTTCCAGGCCTAGCTGAGGCCGAAGGAACAGGCTCAGTTCCAGTTCCACCAGGTGGCAGTCTTTGACGGATAAACACTCCCATTTGCAACCACAGGCTGCTGTTCTCTTTACTCTCTCAGTCTCTCTTTCATGCTACTTGATTGGATTTTTGCCTTTTACTCACAGGCATATTTTACTTATGTCTTTATGAATTTTTGCATATATACATATATATATAAGTAAATAAATTATAAGTAGATAAATTATAGGTAAATATACTTATATTATTGTCACAGCCTTCTTTCTGTCTCTGGAATAACAAGGAGGGTTTCTGAATGCCCTATAATTGGGAAGGACTATTCCACTTAATAAATATACATAAAATACATAAAAGGTGACAAAATTAAAAAAATCAATCAAAAAAGCCTCCACTGAAAAGAAAACTACATAAAGTAATCAGAGACCCAGTGCAAGTGTAATCCATCCCCCACTCAGTCCCTAGGAAAGAAGCTCTTAGTGAAGCTGAGGGTATCCGCTTTGTCTGCCAAGCAGGGGTTGCTGCCTGTATTGCTGGAGCAGGCAGCTCAGACTGAGATGTGAAAACCTCCTCATGTCCATTTTGCTTCTCACCTCTGAAGTAGTCTGTTATTTTTGGCTTTGCTGACAGTGGACCGATGGAGCATGAGGATGAAAAGAGGCTTGGTCTGGCATTCCAGGACTGGACAGGCTCTGCCTGATCAACAGCAGGGAAGAGGGGCCTGAATCAGTAAACATGGTTTTACTAAACCACAAGGTTGGCTGCCGGTGAGAGGGGAGTCGACATATTATTTTGCTCAATCGTCATAACTGTACTCAAAATTATAGATGAGGAAACTAAGAATCATGAAAGCCAGTAACTTGCTAAGACTCTGCAATGCATCATCATCAGAGGGAAGATTCCAACCCAGGCCTATTTCATGCCAGGATCCACAAGGCTGTCTAATGTCTAGGCTGCCTCTAATTTAATTATGCCAGACTTTCCTCCCCTGTTCCTTTCCTCCCATTAATCCCATTCTCTACACTTTCCATTTCAATTTCTTATTCTTGAACCTGGTTTCTCATCCCTCAGATCTGTACCAGATTCATATTTCACCACTGATACTACCCTGGGTATTAACAATTTTGATATTGTTTTAATTTTCACTTTGGTTATTAATAAGGTGAGCATTTAAAAAAGAAACATTCATTACTTCTTTTGTAAGTAGCCTTTTCATGTTCTACACCTATTTTTCCCCCATTGGGAAGTCCTCTTTTATTTGTTGTTTTCTGTAAGTTTTTTATATATTAAGTACATTATCTCTTTGTCACGTGTTTCAAATTTTTGGCATTTGTCTTTTCACTTTGTTCTTTGCATCTTTTTTTCATATAGAAGATTTAAATCTTTATAAATTTGGATCTGTTAGTTATTTCCACTATAATTTCTGACCCCGTTGCCCTGCTAATACAAACGTCTTCACCCCAAAATTATAAAAAATATTTTCCTATATTTTCTGTCAGGAACTTTTTTACTTCATTGTTTACTTTTAAATCTTTATTTTTTTTTGCATAGTAAAGGGTAATAACTTTATCCCACTTTGAAAATAACCCATTCTATGAAATAATAAAAATAAAATGTATTAAGTACTGAGTACGTAATAACCTTACCCTATGAGATAGGTACTATTTTTGTTCCCATTTTTCCAAGGAAGAGGTTGAAGCACAAAAAGGTAAGGAAAGGTTAAGTAACTTGTCCAAGGTTAAGCAATAATACTTGGCTTCAAGAATCATGAAAGCTAGTAACTTTCAGCAGATAGTCTGATATCAGAGACTGTCCAAAGATTTAAACGTTTATTCTAAGAGATTTAAGTAGGATAAAATTTCCCTTATAATTGTATATTTATCTTTATTTTCCCTTTTTAACATTTTAAAAATAGGACAAGGTAAAGCTTAGTGCACTTTCAGATTGAATTGTGAAGAAAAGAGGGGTATCAAAGGCTAAATATAAATATATTTTGAAATTCAAAATAAATAAATATAAATAAATGTATAAATATTATATATAAATATATAAAAATGAATATGAAGACTATAACATAAATACAAATATAAATCTATATGTGTCTTTCCAACTTAGTACATTTGAAGAGGCTTCACTCATTTCCATAGAGTAGCTAATGATAACTTTTGAACCTCTACCTAGTTTTAGTTTTAACCCTTGCCATACCATGATTGTGCAGTAGTTAAGAGCTATGGCTGCTAACCAAAAGGTCGGCAATTCGAATCCACCAGCTGCTCCTTGGAAACCCTATGGGACAGTTACAGTCTGTCCTGTAGGGTCGCTATGAGTTGGAATTGACTTGACAGCAAGGGATTTTATACCATGATCACTACCCTTTGGAAGTACTGTAAATCTAATAATACTAATGTGTCCTATTTAATGAAAACACGTATTCAATTTAACTAAGATAACAATGGTGTTTTTACCTTATAACATTTCTTCTTATTCTGAAGCCCTCACAGTAGAACAATTATATTTCTTTGCAGTGCACTTTTTAGAGTGGTTTTCAAGATCCAGCCCTAGAGCACTGACCCCGTAGATTCCCTCTTCTGTGACAGATCAAGAATATTCTACGATGTCTTCTCAAACTTACAGTTTGGCTCTTTGGGACAGTTATAAAAAAGTAATGAATGAATAATTAATCAAATATTTAGCGACTTCCTATTACAATAATTCTTAACTGAGGAGCCTTGAATTTTCTGGGGCTCTCAAAAGTAGTTTGATCTGTCACTGAAGTATTCTACTATTATCATTCTTGATAAGGCTGCACTGTAGCTGGCATTATATAGGATTGTATTATTCTTTATTTAGCTCTGTTCATAAGCTTGACCTCCAAGTTATTTCAGTTTTGCACTAATACAAAGTGGCAACAATCATTACTTAATATGCACAAGTTGATAGAGAGATTAAATCTTGGCGTCTTAAGCAGGGGAAATGAGGGCAGTGGTAGTTCAGTGATAGAATTCTCACCTTCCATGTGGGAGACCCAGGTTTGATTGCCTGCCAATACACCTCATGTGCAGCTACCACCTGTCTGTCAGTGGAGGCTTGCCTGTTGTTATGATGTTGAACAGGTTTCAGTGAAGTTTCCAGACTAACATGGATTAAGAAGAAAGGCCTGGTCATCTACTTCCAAAAATTAGCCATTGAAAACCGTGTGGATCACAAGGGTCCAATCCTCAACTGATCATGGATGCTGCAGGACCAGGCAGCATTTATTGCATTGTGCATGGGGTCACCATGAGTTGGATGCTGACTGGATGGCAGCTAACAACAATAAGTAGGGGTAAACCATAAAAGTGGCTCTTAGGTATAAAAGGATCAGAGACCCTAATCTTACTCTGTACAATACAAGGGGTTGGTGAAGGTGGGGAGTGGACGTGCAGTGCTGCCTTTTACACAGAGATCTGATGGTCCTGCTCTGCCAGGAGTTGTGGCTTGAGTTGCTTTTTCACTAGAATGATGGGTACACGCTGATCTACTGACTTTTTTCCTCTCTCTCTTTCTTGTGACAAATGGCCTAAATTTCCTAGTGGTTAGGATGCAGTGTGTTGCTTTGGATCCTGCCCAAGCCCACTGTCCTAAACTAATCTCACATGTTTCAGGCTCATTAGCTCACAAGTTAAGTTCGTTTGAGTTACATTTGTTAGTTTACTCTGCTAGGGAACTAACTCGTACTGTGTGTGTGCCTATGCCCCAGTGGCTTGAGAGAATGGTTGTTTTTTATTATCTGAGTCATTTCACCAAGGGAAAAGATTGGACTTAATCAATTTTATCCATAAAACCATAAATCAGCTTTCTATGCTTGACTTCTTGTATCCAGAAACCACTTTTGAATAAAATAAAACCATCAAAGTAGTAGAGAAAACCCAGTACACTGAAGGGATCAAGCATTAAGATATGGATGTTACAGCATCTAAATTATGAAATAATCATTTTGAACAAAACAATACAAAACTCAACTTCTCTTGTGTTTCAAACAGAATTATTTTTTCAGATTTTGCAAGATGCAAACTGTACTAGTGTTTTAAGAATCTCATATTTTTCAGTATAAAGTAAGATACCATTACAAGACCACTTTAAGAGAGCATATTTTTGTTGGAATGATGTCCAAAAATGGCCTGGCTTTTGTTTGAAGACCAATACCTAAATTACATTTTTTTAAAATTAAAAACTATTTTGTTGTGTTCAGTGAAAGTTTACACAGCAATTAGGTTCCCATTTAACAATTTCTACACAATTTATTCAGTGACATTGGTTACATTTTTTTTCACAGTGTGTCAACTTTCTCATTATTTCCATTCTGGTTCCATTTCCAGTAATCTAGCTTCCCTGCCCCCTTGCCTTCTTGTCTTTGCTTTTGAGTAAATGTTGACCATTTGGTCTTATATAGATGATTTTTTTAAAGGAGCACAGTACTCACAGCCTAAATTCCATTTAAAAACTAGCCTTATGCTGGATTCAAGTTCTACATAGCTGACTCGGTGAGTAAAATTGGGAATAGACTGAGTTCATACACTCTGTTTTGAGCTGTAGAATTTGGCAGTTTTCTCTTGATAGCTTTCAGAAAGAGGATTATTGCCTGTGTTTTTTCTCCCTCTCTGTCTCATTGTCTCTCTCTCTCTCTCTCTCTCTCTCTCTCATACACATACCAGAGCAGGATCCACAGGGTAGGATGACAGGAGCCATATCTGAGGTAACCATTCTGGTGTTCTGCAGAAGAAACTCACACTGGAGGAAATCAAACCTTTACTTTTTAGCAGTGCCTAAGTCTGAATATGAGTTTTTGAGGAAGAGAAAGAAATACAGTAGATAAAGTTACTCAACTTAAACTCTAAATCTTGGGCAGTTGTAGCCAAATATTGAGAATTCTCTGGGAGTACTTCAGAAGCCTGGACACATTGAAGAGTCAACTCTTGGGTCTATTTGCATGAGTAATGGAACACTACGAACCCAGGGATTAATAGGATCAGGAAAAATGGCAGGTTCAGGAAAGAGAAGAAAGGAGAATCTGGGCCAGACCAGGGCAAAGCTATTTATTTCCACTGTCTATACTCAACTAAAGATTTTCTCTGTTTTTTTTCTTTTTTTAATGAGGAGGAAGTAGAAACTAACACCAAAACTACACTGAATATTACATGCAGTTCATTATGTACATAATTGTGCTTAAATTAATTTTGGTAAATTGTTAAGTCTAACCCGTCATGTGGGGTGACTTATTCCCAACTTTTATTTTCTTTTGTTACTGTAAAATTTGTAACAGAAAAATAGTTTCATATATTGTTGAAGAGAAATGGCTGAACTTGATGGAATCTTGCTGATAATTCAAGATTCTAGTGGGCCGAGCAGGTCAGTAGCATCCCCTAAAGAGTGGAGTCTACTCAAAGCCTATTTCTTGGCTGGACATGCCATACAATTTATTTGCACATACAGGCTTCTAGGGATCATTGGGTGATTGATATACTTGGAATCAAGTGATGACTATGTTCAGAGTTAGTTTAATTCAGAGGGAGAAAGAATTGTACAGGATTACAAGCAGTGAAAGAGACTTTAGACCTCGTCTCTAACCAAACACTAGAATTCTAAGGAATTTGAGGTTGGCATAGTAGATGACTTATCCAGGGACACCAAAAAAAAAAAAAAAAAAAAAAAATTGTAACAGGGCTATGACTGGAATGTAGATCTCTAGGCCCCACTCCTTGTCTCTCCACCTCCTGCTTCTTGATTTCACCAAATTTGCTTGTTCTGGCAAGGGAGAAAGCCTTTCTTAATCTCTCCCTGGAATAAAATTTTCTCTGCCATTTGCAACACTCCAGAGAATAGAAACATAACAAAATCATTGTTTTGCATTAATACTTCCATTTCCAGCCATCTCAGCTATCAATCAGAACTTTTATCTTCTTGCCTGAAGAGACAAGGATGTTTAATTCACAACAATTTCCTTTTCTCTTTCTCTTGGCGACTCTACTAAATAAAACATGACGGATCACACTCCACATTTGCATGCCAGCTAAAACAGGACAGAGGCTCTGCTAGAACAGAGAGGAGCCTGCCCTTGACTGAACATGACAGAGATGAAATGGAGGTTAGAACTGGGAAATGCTCAAATTCTGCACATGTGAGCATTTCTAACTTAAAGAAAGTGGTCCAATTAACAGCCAGAATGCAAACTGGAAGCCATGCTAAAAATTAATAAATAAATTCCAGTTATCTGGGAGTATAAAACACATTGCCTTGAGTTGATTCTGACTCATAGTGACCCTACAGGACAGAGTAGAACTGCCCCATTGGTTTCCAAAGAGCTGCTGGTGGATTAGAACTACTGACCTTTTGATTAGCAGCCAAACTCTTAACCTCTGCACCACCAGGGCTCCAACCAGGAGTATAGTTCTGCCTAATTAAGGCTAGTTTTTAATAACACTTGAATCTTAGCAGAGCTGGGGCAAAATCTGGCTAAGTATACATGTTTCTATAGTGGTCTTTTGAGTTAATTCTCTTTTTCCAATAGCAATTAGAATAGAGAATTTTTGAATCTGTGAGTTTATGGAGACTATTCACATCTCTTCTCTTCTTCAGAGTACTCAGGGGTGCTTGTCTTGTACATGTTTTAGAACAACCTAACGTGCCTTGCAATTTCTTGGCACATGGAGCAAGAAATTGCACATAGATTGTACAGTCAACGCAACCATAAGTGGATGGTCTAGTCCAGCTACCTGGCTTTGTTCAGACAGAAGATTGCATTTGTACTTCTGCATTCTCATCTACAGGGAGTTTATGGTTTGCTTAAGATCAAGGGTAAATAATGAGGTGGTGACTTGAATGGAAGTCTCCTGCTTTTTAGTGACAGTACTGTTTTCATTCATTCAAGAGATCCTACTATGTCCTGGCAACATAAAGATAAGCAAGATGCAGTATCTGCTCATAAGAAGTTTACAGACTGCTGAGGCATTATACATAAATAAGAAATGGTAATCCGGTATGATAAGTGCCATTATGGCATATGAGATTCTATGGGAGCACAGAGAAGTTGATGATCTAATTTGAGGGTGAAGGAAATCTTTCTGGAGAATGCAAAATCTAAGCTAAAATTTGAAGGAAGGAGGTAAGTTAGTTTAGTGAAGGGGTTGGGGAACCAGGCAGAGGTAATAATTTGAGGTGAGAAAGCCTGGCTAATTCAAGGAAAAAATGTGCCATTTATGCACAGGTTGGCTATATCATTGAGAGTGGTGAGAGAAGAAGTTGGAGAGAGAAATTGTTTAGGGCTTCATAAATCATGCTAAAGAGTTTAGACTTGCTATTTACTGCAATGGGTATTCACTAGACGATTGTCAGAAAAAGAATGACAAAAATATTTTATAGAACAATTACTAAGGCTAGATTAGAGAAGATCAAGAGAAAGTTGGAACAGACACCACCACTCTAACCCACCACAGCCAATGATCTCTACAAACTCTTTGTCCACAATTGACAGAAGGGGCCTTATTTTATTAGGAAATGAACAAACATTGGAAATTCTATGAATTGGTAACCAAATTTCATAGTCTCTTCAAGTTCCAAAAGTAGGATACTCCGTTATTCCATTCCCCAGAGGGCAAGCAAGATCTTGCCAGTTGGCATGGCAACATCTTCACTTTCAGATGTCTCACTCCATCTTAGGAAATCTGCAGCTCTTCCTAAGTCTTAAATTCTCTACACTGGCTGATGACTACAGCTTGGGTAGTAATACCCACACTTCTAGCAATAAGCTACCTCATCCAAGGTTCCCTGGCAGGACTCTGTCTCCCATGGTCTCAGTATATAAGCTTTTGAATATTCCAAGATTCACCTAGTAGCACAGTGCTTTTTTCCTTCTTTGAAATTCTCTATTGTTTGACTTGACTTGGGGTCCCTAATTTTGATTCTGTCCACTTGGGCTTTATGCAGTCCTAGACCTATTGGCCCTCTAATGATGTTTCAAAGATTTAACATCCTTTTCCACAGGTGCATGGCCCTGTTCCATGGAGTCTACCAATCTACTTTAGGACAAGTTATGCTAAGTCTACATATTGAGAAAGAATAAATCCCATCCATCTCCACAAGTAATTAATCCACATCTAGCTCCACAAGTAATCTCCACAAGAAAATAAGAAATAATTATCATGCAGGGTTCACTAGCTCCTCATTGACCATGACAGGCCCCACTGTCTTAGCATACCTAGTTTAGGCCTCACATTGGTAGAGACCAATATAGCTCTCAGGAACAGTCCTCACACAAAGCACACCAGGGGGCTGTTTGTTTGGCCCCATTTTTTTTTTTTTTTTACTCTTTTAAAAAAATTATTTATTTTGTTGTTGTTGTTGAAAATATATACTGCAAAACAGACACCAATTCAACAGTTTCTACATGTACCATTTAATGACATTGATTACGTTCTTAAGCTGTGTAACTATTCTCACCCTCATCTTCTGAGTTGTTTCTCCTCCAGTAACATAAATTCATTGCCTCCTAATGTTCCTATCTAATCTTCAACTTGCTGTTGCCAATTTGATCCCCTCGAAACCCTGGTGACATAGTGGTTAAGAGCTATGGCTGCTAACCAAAAGGTCGGCAGTTCAAATCCACCAGGCACTCCTTGGAAACCCTATGGGGCAGTTCTACTTTGTCCTATAGGGTTGCTGTGAGTTGGGATTGACCTGATGGCAATGGGTTTGGTGTTTTTTGGTAGGTAGTTGTTAAAAGAGAATGATGCTTGAGGTAGACATTTTTTTACTAGTTAAACTAAACTATTGTTTGGTTTTAAGAAGACTTCAGGGGATATTTTTGGTTTAAGGTTTAAAGATTGTCTCAGGGCAATATTTTCAGGGGTTCATCCAACCTTCGTGGCTCCAGGAAGTCTGGAGTCCATTAGAATTTGAAATTCTGTTCTGCAGTTTCCCCCTTTTGATCAGGATTCCTCTATAAAATCCTTGATCAAAATGTTCTGTAATGGTAGCTGGACACCATCCAGTTCTGGTCTCATGGCAAAGGAGGCAGTTAGCCACACATTTCATATCTCCTCCTATTCCTGAATCTCCTTCTTCCTCTATTGCTCCAGGTGAATAGAGACCAATTGTTGTCACTTTTTATTTAAATAGACTTTATTTTTTTTAGAGCAGTTTTAGGTTTACAGAAGAATTATGCAGAAAGCACAGAGAGTTCTCATATATCCCCTCCCACAGTTTCCCCTATTACTAACATCTTGCATTAGTGTGGTATATTTTTATAATTGATAAGTCAATACTGATATATTATTATTAACTAAGGTCCATAGTTTACATTAGCCGCATTCACTTTTCAATCCCAGCATGAGTTTGAATTTAGAGGCTGGGAGGGGTCACTTCTAAATTCAAGAAAGGGTGGCACATACACATTCTAGGGGCTTAGAGAGTAGCCTAACCAGGAGGGAAGTGGTGGGAGGATCTGGGAAGGTTTTTGGAGCTACTGTGACCTCCTCTCCCATGACTGGCCCCCCTTTCTTTCATTTTGGGCCATTTTCTGTATTGAACAGAAAGCGTTAACAGTGTTACCTCCTACATGCCTACATAGGTGCTCATGTAGAACCTATGGTTTATCAGATCTCAACACCTCTTATCCCCCTCCATGACAATTGCTATGAAATTGCCTTGTAAAAAAATTGTCCTGATATTATATCAGCCTAGATGCCTGAAATGACCCCTAGATAACTTTTAGGCAAGGCCATCCTATGATCTCAAACCTATTTCCTTAGAACCTATAATATTTGTTCAGTTAACATTTCCTGAGTAGTATTAAGTCACTTACCTTCCAAAGAAGCAAATGGCTGAAAATCTCCACATGCAGTCTGTACCTTGCAGTGTCCCACTGCTGAATGGTGCAGTGGGGAGTGGGAGTAGGGAGTGGGGGACAGGCCTATCATTTGGGATAGGTGTTGCTGGGCACTAGGCTGGCAGGGACCTGTCAAGGTGAAGTTGATGGATGGATATGCACAAGGGAGGCAGTTATTTTAATAAGGTTTATCTGAGTTAGCTCAGAATAACCAGCTGCCTCTCTCCACAGGGAACACCATTGGACATAAATGAAGACAAGGACAATGATAAAGTCTGAAAGAGAGTTAATTGAAAAGGAGTAGCCTGCTCTGATCTGCAGATTTAGCTTCTTAGGAGGCTTCAGAGAAGCCAGAGTGATTCAAATGATTTTACATGCAGGGATTTCCCCTGGGAGACACAAACACCATAACTTTATTGACCTCGAATCCGGAAAAGGCCAACATCAGAGCAGCTGAAAGGAGTTAGTTTTCAGGGTTGCATCTCTTAATTGCAATGCTCATTAAAATGATGTTTTTGTCTTTTAGAGCTACACAAGCTTTTAAAAAAATATCAAAGGAAAGAGGAATGGATGAGTAAGGCGTTAAGTATTTGACTCTCATCTTCTAAACAAATGTCTCAGCCTTTTGGCTGAAAGATAAAGAAAGCTGATTAAGAACCCATTTCTCTATTAATTCATATGGAAATAAAAAAATCAATAAGCATCTGTTTTCGAAGAGCTAGCATTGATTTTTGTCTTGACTATGGACATTATATAGGTTATTCTCTACTATGTCATTCAAATCTCTGCTGCAATGTCATCTCTTCAGAGAAGTCATCTCGGACCACCACCTGTTCCACACCAGTGTCCTCATCCTTCTCTATCAGTAATTACTTGGGTACCGAGTGTGTGGTGCAGACTCTCAACTACAGTCCTAGAGGGGCAGGGCTGCATAGGGTGTTCAGGGCAGGCACAGATATCTGGTTGCAGTAGGGGCTATGTGCTGAGCACAGCAGGAAGCTGATGGCTGCCCCTGAGTACCTGGGTGGAAGGCATGTCCCTGTCCCCTAGAGTGTGTAGGTTGGTGGGTTTTGTAGCCGGACTTTGGGCACTCAATGCTGTTGGCTGTAAGGACTGGGAAACACCACTTACGAGACACCACTTATTCTCAGACCCCTGTCATGGGTGGCTAGATGAAATGGGTGATACCGCCAGTTCTCAGGCCGCTGATGTGGGTGGGTGAGGACCCTGCTTAATGGGTAGCGCAGTGTCAAATGTCACAAATCTGCAACTCCCCCTTGGCTGCTGCAGTTGAAAATAGGCTTCAGGTATATACCCTGTTGTTCTATGCTAATGAAGGCCTATGCTGTTGAATCGGCCCACACAGGTCTAGGCAGGGGTCAAGGGTGTTACAAGTCCATGGATCCCCTATGCCAGTGCCTAGGTAAAGGGGCAGTGCCTGCCCTGAATTCCTGGCTTAGGGGTTGTCTTAGGCTGGGTTCTCTAGAGAAGCAAAACCAGTAAAGTGTACAAATATATTTATATAGAGATTTATACCAAGGAAATAGCTCATGCAATTGTAGAGGCTAAAACATCCCAAGCCCACAGATCAGG
The DNA here is from genome assembly GCA_030035585.1 of Dugong dugon. NCBI lineage: Eukaryota > Metazoa > Chordata > Mammalia > Sirenia > Dugongidae > Dugong > Dugong dugon. The sequence continues at coordinate 36,117,501 of CM057471.1, read as the reverse complement.
GTAGAGGCCTCTCCCAGTTCACGTAGCCGGTGAACCCAAGGTCGGCAGGTTGGAGAGGGGCTCCTGCTCACAGGCTGTGAAAGTCAGTGAATTCCAAGATCAGCAGACAAGACCGCAAGGTTTCTCCTGATTCACATAGCTGCAGGGGCTGGTGAACCCAAGGTCGGCAGGTCGGAGAGGGGCTCCCGCTCACAGGCTGTGGAGGTCAGTGAATTCCAAGATCAGCAGACAAGACCGCAAGGTTTCTCCTGATTCACGTACCTGCAGGGGCTGGTGAACCCAAGGTTGGCAGGTTGGAGAGGGGCTCCGGCTCACAGGCTGTGGAGGTCAGTGAATTCCAAGATCAGCAGACAAGATTGCAAGGCTTCTCCTGATTCAAGTACCTGCAGGGGCTGGCGAACCCGAGGTCGGCAGGTCAGGGAACCGAACTCTTGCTTGCAGGCTGAGAGGTTCCACGAATTCCAAGATCAACAGGTAAGCTGCTAGCTCAGGTCCCATGAACCGGAGGAAACAACAAGAGGCAGCTGCTGAGTCTGGAACAAGCCAAAAACATTGGCAAGGCGAGCAGGCAGAAAGTAACCGACAGAAGGCAGAGAGATGAAACTGAGAGGGCTGTGAGCTGCCACAGGCCCCGCCTCCGCCAGTACCACTCAGATTCCATCATGGGGGTGATCACAACATTATACAACTGCTAAAACACTGAGAATAGTGGTCTAGCCAAGTTGACATACAATCTTCACCATCACAGGGGTCATGGCGATTTTTTAAAGCTGCGAGACTGGTTTGGGCTCGGATAGCCCTTAGTTCCGGCTTAGGGGGCATGGCAGTTACTGAACACTGCCGGACTGGTGTTGGAGTGGAGCAGGGAGCGGGGTGGGTGAGAGGAAAATGGCACTTCTCTGCTGTAAAAGTCCCGAAGGGTGCATGGTTATTTGTGGTAGGTTAGACCTTTCACTTAATTTTCGCTGGTCCAGAGCCGATTTCCCCTGGCTCCAGAGGCTTGTGCAGACTCTCTGCCACCCAGTCTCTCCTGACATGGTGAACCCCATCCTGAGTGCTACTGCTCACCTCAGCTTGCGTGCGCCAGCTGACCCAGGCCACAGGGTGCCGGCTACCTCATGACTTGCGCTTCTTCACTGCTTCTGAACTGTGTCTCCGTCCCCCTGCCACTCAGTCGACTCCTCAGTTTTGTCTTTGATGATCAGGGCTCCCAGACTGCCATATATGATCGATTCAATTGTTTGTTTGGGTCTTTGTTGTAAGAGGGACCACAGGAAGCGTCTGAGTATTCTGCCATCTAGTACTGTATTCTACAAACTGAAGAGATTAGTAGGAGGGAGTGATAAATTACTTCCCTGGTCTACTCTTGCCTTTCTCATGTGAGGAGACCTGGAGCCAATGAACAGGGCAGGCAGGGAAGGAGAGGGATACATGTCCCAGTTAACTGCCAGCTATTCTAGTGAAGTGACATGATCAGACCTATGTTTGAAGGGAATGGCAGATCCAGTGCATGGTGAGAAGCTGGAGTTGATGAGATGAGGTAGGAAACTATTGTAATAATTCAGCTACAGGATGATGAAGTCCTGTACTAGGTCTGTGCCTATGGGAATAATTTTCAGGAGACAAGTGTTAGACACTTTACATGGCAACATAATACCTCAATGACACTTGTTTAGTAAAAGTTTTCTTCCCAGAGGCAGAGTTACTGCAGGGCACATGGCATAGATTACAGGAATAGGAAGAAGTATGCTCATTGTGCAATTTTTAGTTCTGGTACCCAATATGGAAACATGCTCTAGAGCATCAATGTCCTAAAATAAGTAGGATATCAAGATCCTTCACTTCATTATTTAGAAGCAAGAAGTCAATTTTCAATTATTATTATTTGTTTTTTTAAGCAGAGGAAGGTGAGATTGGTCTAATTTGGTGTGTCTCTTTTAATGGAAAGGAGTTGGGATTCAAGGACTCTCCTTGCTTTCTCTCCTGCACGTGTGTATGAATTTAGGGGCCGTCTGTTCCCTAGCTGGTGGCTATGTAGGGGTAGAGGATATGGAGTTTCGTTCTGAGAAGCAAATGAAATGATGGATGTGAATATAGAACAGCCAACTCTAAATGTACTCTTTGTTTTTGAATATACAGCACAGCCAATTTGCACCCAGGCTCATAGGCTTCATAGGCAATTTTGTTTTAATATGAATGTTATTTCCCGACTTACTCACTGCTTAAATTTCACTAGATGTGCCTACAAATGACTTTTGCCAGAATTCATCATTATTGAAACTGAACAATTTTCCTTAAGATTCCAGGAGAGATTTCAGTAGAAAGTAACTCTAATTTTTGAAATGACATAATTGTAGTACAGGTGATACCTAGCCACTACTCAGTTCTGCTGGCTTAAAAATGGATTCTCATTGTTACAAAGTAGAAGTAGCAACAGGAATCAAATCAATATTTCTATGTTCCCAAGCCACACTCACATCCAAGATTCCCATCTTCTGGATCTTGCTCTGATGATTCTTCAATACCTTGTTTGCTCTGTGATGTCTTCAAATACATTCTAGATTTTCTAAGTTTTCTACTTGGGAGAGTTAGTCCCATTCACCTAATCTGCTATTACCAGAAGTGCAAACACTGAAATGGCTTCTTTTTAAAAGAGCCAGCCTAAAAATAAATAATTACAATAAATATTAATAGCAATATAGTAATGATTGTGAAGATGGGGAAGGACCAGGCAACATTTCGTTCTTTTATACGTAGGGTTGCTATGAGTCAGAATGACTACAACAACAACATCAATGTCAACAGACCCTCATGTAAACAAGTTCTGTTACGCAGTATGACCCTTTCTTGAACCTAGAACCCTAGAATTTTAGAGTTGGGAGAGATCTTAGTAGTCACCTTGTCTTTGCCCTCAGTTTACTGAGGACAAGGAAGAGGAAGTGATTTGTGTAGTGGTGGATAGAGCCAGGATTATTATGCAGGCCTGATATACCGCTCCACTGCTGCCCACATAACACAGCTGTTTTTAAAACTGTTTAAGAAAAATATATTTTAATTTAATAAAATAAAGGCAGCCACTCTACAAATCACCAGCAGCAAATGCATTTTGCAGGATGATTAACCTTTTCACTTAAAAGATTCTCTGGTATGAGGAAGTAGATACTTCCTAGATACACCTTAGAAGCCCTTGTGGCATGGTGTTTAAGTGCTCGACTGCTAACCAAAAGGTCCATCAGTCACTCCACTGGAGAAAGATGTGGCAGTCTGCTTCTGAAGATTTACAGCCTTGGAAACCCTATGGGGCAGTTCTACTCTGTCCTATAGGGTCTCTATGAGTCAGAATCAACTTGACGGCAGCGGGTTTGGTTTTTGGTTTAGACATTCCTTAATGGTTCCATCACTACTGTTTTACCAAGATTCCTTCCCAGCCTCTTTAGCAAATTTCCAAAGGAATTTCTTCACTTCCACAATTCAAGCAGTCATCTGAATTCATAGCCCTTTCAACATTAGAAAGAGCTGCTTCCCTACAGGTTGCTTTTCCTACAGGTGTTTCCTTTTGATAACATTGCTGCTCTTTCCTTGTTCATGTTCTTTGGTGGAGCAGTCAATTTGACTTTGATTATTCTATATGGACCTCTTCCCTTTACTAGCATCATTTTCTCTCATATCTTTCTTCATTGAAATTTAAATTAATTTCTCCAAATTATAGGGAGAGGAATCTTTATTCTCTAATCAAAACTTGCTAAATCCAAATGATCTATTCAGCCATAGTTCAACAAAAGATAAAAAAAGGTTTCTAAACAAAGTAGTTATTATGATGCATAACTTCCATATCATGCATATCAGAAACATAATTAAATCGCATATTATTTACTGACTTCATCATTATATCTGCATGAATGAAGCTTAATTACTAAGCTACTTTTAACCACATTTAATTTATAAAGTGTCATACCAAACAATTGACTTCCTTGCTTCGATTTCTGTAAAATGGTTAAAACCCCAGAGGAAGGAAAACATTATAAGCCTGCATACAGGATTATTTACAGCGTGAATCTGGGTTTCAGGTACTTCTGACTTCCAGGTTTTGTTTGGATTACATAAGAGCATTGTTCTTAATCATGCTTCCTAACTGAGACCACTGGAGAATTGCCTTCTAGCTCAGTACTTGTGCTAATTGTACATCTTCTCTTGTGAAAAATAGAAACAACCATTTTTTTTTTTGTAGTTTCTCAGGAATTTGGAGAACATCATACAAAATCAGAGGAAAGGGGGGAAATAGCAAATTCTTATGGCTGTGGCATGATAGAACTGGAAAGGCCCTTGGAGAGTATTAGACAAATACTATTATACCATTTTCCTTTTTTTGTGGGTGGGTGGACTGTAGATGGTTCTACAAAAACTGTCGATTTTTTTGTAGATGGTGAACTACCACCCATCTGTCAGTTTGCTGTACTATGGTGGCTTGTATGTTGCTGTGATGCTGGAATCTATGCCACTAGTATTTCAAATACCAGCAGGGTCACCCATGGTGGACAGGTTCCAGTGGAGCTTCTAGACTAATGCAGACTAGGAAGAAAGTCCTAGCAATCTACTTTGGAAAATTAGTCAATGAAAAACTTACGGATCACAACAGAATATTGTCCCCTATAGCGCTGGTAGATGAACCCTGCTAGGTTAGAGAGCATTCAAAATATGACTGGACACAATAGCCACGACAATGGACTTAAACATACCAACAGTTATGAAGATTCCACAACAACATTTCATTCTGTTATACATAAGTTTGCCATGAGTCAGAGCTGACTCAATAGCAAGTCAACACAACAACATTATAGAAATTTCCCCTTTTTGTAGATGGGTAAACTCTACAAATTCCAGAGAACTGCATGACTTACTAACATTAATGCCCACTAGCCAAAGACCACCAGGGTCACCTGTAGTCACAAAAAGTTGAGTTTGTTACCTGATGCAACAAGGGAGACTGACCTCATGGTAAGTCTGGGGCATCTCAATACAAGGATGTTATAAAATTTGGTTTTATGGTAGGTGATTTGAGGGAGGGCTCAAGGAGGTGGGGGTTTGCTATGGGCTGGGTACTGTCAGGAAATCGGAGTAATTCTATGACTGGGAATCAATAGTTCTTATCTTGGTGGCAGGAGGAACAGAGTAGGGCTAAAGCTGTAATTAACTGGTAAAGAAGCATCAGGCATTCATGCATCTGGGAGAAGAAGATGTGTGGTCATTTCTGTGGTTTGCACAATGTATTTTTTATTTTTTTTCCCTGGAATCAAACATGATTGCAAAGTGGTCTTGTTTTGGTCTTGCTCCATCACAGTCACAGAGTGATCTTTTCTGATGTGGGTGCTCTGTGACATTGTTTATGTTCAACAAGAGAACCACTTAGCTGTGAGTGCCAGGCCAGCCTCCAGCTGACAGATGTCGAGGCCTCTTTATTTTTTCTCATTGAGTCACCCAAAATGAGAACGATAGGAGTCGTAGGGTACTGTCTTGGGCATAAAATCTTTTTACTTCTAGGACAGAGGTCTTTTCATTAATGCACATCAGATCGTAAACATCTATAATGTGGGAAACACAGTGAAGTGGAAAGCACACAAGGTTTGGAATTTGATAGAACAAAGTTTAAATTCTGTTTCCACCACTTACTTATTGATGTCTGTAAATTTCTCTTTCCTCAGCAAGGCCATTAATCTCTATCTGGTAGGGGTATTATAAGAAATAAACGTGACATTGTATGACCGGACCACAGTGGATTTTGATGCTCCTCCTGATCCTTTTCTTATTCGATATTCTACTTCTCCTTCAGCCTTCTTATCCCTACCCTTGTTGAATTAATTAGAGTTAGATTCAATTTCAAACAACAGAGATCTAAATGGAAGTGGTTAAATAAAACAGAAGTGTATTTCTTCATCATATCAAAGTCCAGAAATAGGCACTTTAGGGCTAGTATGGTGGCTTTGCTTCACAACGTAGTCAGGGATCCAGACTACTTCTATCTTTTTGCTCCACTGTGTAGTTTTTTTATTAAGGTTCTTTCATAGTCCAAGATAGCTGCCCCAGTTCCAGCCATTACATCTGCATTCCAGCCAGCAGGAAAGAGGAAAGGACAAAGAAGAAAAGGGACAAAGGCTTTGCACCAGTTGTCTTTTAAGGAAGTTTTCTGGAAGCTGCTACACCACTGTTCTGCTCATATAATAACCATATCTACCTGAAAAAGAGACTGGAACATATAGTCTTTATTTTTGGTGGCTATGTGCCCAGCTAAAATTGGGATGTTCTGTTACTTTTTAAGAAGGGAGGACCTATTGGACAACTGATCATCTCTCTCACTTTTGCATGGTTTTCTGATCTCCTTCTCATTCCCAAGGACCTGTTCTGCATCCTAGTGCCGTAGAATTTGAAGACCTTGCTCCCCGTCGGTCCTGGCCTTCCATAGATTCTCTCTGTAGCTGTCACTGACATCTCCCACCTGTCCACCTGCTCTTCCTCTTTAAATCAGGGCACCATGGAGTTTGCTTGTGATATATTCAAGTGGAAATCCCACTTCACACTTGTCTTAGTTATCTAGTGCTGCTATAACAGAAATACCACAAGTGGCTGGCTTTAACAAAGAGAAATTTGTTCTCTCACAGTTTAGGAGGCTAGAGTCTGAATTCAGGGTGTCATCTCCAGGGGAAGGCTTTCTCTCTTGGTTAGCTCTGGGAGAAGGTCCTTGCCATCAATCTTCCTTTGGTCTAAGTGCTTCTTAGTGCAGGGACCCTGGGTCCAAACGACATGCTCTGCTCCTGGCTCTGCTTTCTTGATGGTAGGAGATCCCTCTCTCTCTCCTCTTTTTTCAATTCTCTCTTTTATATCTCAAATGAGACTGACTCAAGATACAAACCTAATCCTATAGATTGAATCCTGCCTCATTAACATAACTGCTGCCTAATCCTGCCTCATTAACATTATAGAGGTTCGGATTTACAACGCATAGGATAATCACATCAGACCACAAAATAATGGACAACCACACAATACTGAGAATTATGGCCCAGCCAAGTTGACACACATTTTGGGGGACACGTTTCAATCCATAACAACATTCATTCCTACCTCTTCTAGCTCTGATCCTGTTTCTAGTGTGGTCTGCACATCTGGGTTCTGGATCTTTCCTCATTCCCACTTCAGGCAACAGAACTTGGTCTCCTCAGAATTCAAACCTAAGCTTTGTCCACCTGGTTTGGCATTCCCATGGCCTTTGACCATCAGGATCAATTTTGGTAGGAAACATTCACACTAGTCCTGGCTTCCGTCTCCTTGTTGGCTTCCTGAATGGATCATATTGCCCTTCCTTCCACCTTCAGGCTCATCCTTTCTTGATCTGTGCTGACTGAGCAAGACAATGTGTTGGGAGCCTCAGTGCCACTATTGGGTGAGTCTGAAATTTGTCTTTTGGGTACTTGGTGTATCTGTAAATGAGTTCCAGGTAGCCATATTACAGTCTGCTCTCCTAGTGTACAGCCTGAGGAAAAGGTGGAAGAGATGCCAGACTCCAAAGCTCAGTCTCCGATGGAGAGGACTGAATTTGTATCAGTTATGAGTCATACCTGAAGCCCCTGTTGCTAGCTTGTGAAATATAGTAGACAGAAAATTACTCCATGTAAAGGATTCAAGTCATGTACGGAAGTCAGGTTGGGAAAATATTAGAGTCTATATGTCTTACGTGAAAAATCTGGAAATATTGATCATTATGCGTGTTATTTTGATATTTTCCTTTCCCATCTTTATTCTAGCATGAGCATGCAACCATATGATAAGATAAATTACTATAGTCCTAACTTTATCTCACCAATTTCCTCCTTCTCCATCCCTCAATATGTTACCAAAACCATGCCACCGTGTTCTCCTGGACAGTCACAAGATGGGGTCAATTTGGAAACCAAGGAAATGCTATTTGGAAAAATCCTGTCAACCCTAATATATTCTGCCTCGGAGATCTGATTGGAATACATTTTCTTAACACAACATACAAGGAAATCATCTGATGAGAGCAATTTCTGCACACAATAATAGTTTACTCCCTTAGTCACCCTGTAACTACAGCATGCCAAAAAACCCAACCCAGACCAACAAACAAAAAATAGGCTGTAAATGTGTTAAAAACTTCAGATCTCTAAATAAATGCTTTCTCATGTTGATGAGAATATGAATCTAGTCCAAACACATATCTGAGATGAGAATTTTGGATTCCAGTTAAACATCATTGATAGAACACATGTTTTATCTCCTTTCTCTCCCAAAATATCACTGAAAGTGAATGATTAATATGAGGCTGATGATAGTACAATAGGAGATATCACCAGTTTTGGGGATGAGATCAGACAGAGCAATGGGAACTGATTTAGAGCAGAGAAGTTACCGACTTAGGTGCTGCAAGGATGGCTTGGAGAAGCCAGCCCGTTCACTCTGCAAACCTGAGACGAAGACGTAGGATTTGCAGAAGCCAGATAAGAAAAAGTGTGGGGTAAGACATGAATCTGGCACTGAGGGATTGGCTCAAAGTCTGTGTAATTATACCTTCTTCCTGGTTTCCAACCTGCACTTTGGGCAGCCACGTTACCTTCCTCTTCTTTACCCAGACCTCCCACCCCAGATACTCACCCCTGCCTCAACAGGACTGAAGGATTAAAGAAATTAAACTTACAAAACCTTGAGCTCAGGGATTGAGGGATAGCAGAGGTTGGTTGAGAGGCAGAGATTAACTAATGTCTGCATACAGAATATTAGACTTGAACTCACATCACCTGTCAGCCACCATTCGTATACTTTGCCCCAGAAGTTCCAGCTGTGGGCCCATAAGTCCATGCAGGAGAAAAAGAAGAGTCCCAGAGGAAAAGTCCATATAGGAGAAAAAGAAGAGTCCCAGAAGAAGACTCTCTAGATACTGATGTTTAAGGTGTTAACAAAAAAGCAGTTCATCCCCTAACCACTTTTTTCAATGAAACCCCTCCCTCCAAATATTTAAAGCCTTACTCTTAAATGAGATCATAAAGCCAATACTACCAGGCACTTAAGAAAGGCCTTTCACATGGAAGAGACTTAAGAAATGGACTAAAATGAGAATGCAGGGGAAACAGAAGGAAGCAGGGAAAAAAAAAAAAAAAAACTTTAAAAAAGAAAACTCTTTTATTATTATCCTTAGTGAGATAACATACTTTTTTTTTTTTTAATAAAAAATACAGTGCCACAAAAATGATCAATCAAAGAAAAAGAAAGTGCTCTTGAAAATTGAAAATGATTTTCCCAAACTGAAAACTTCAGTGAAAGGTTTGGAAAATAACATTTAGGGAATCATTAAGAAAGTAGGACCAAAAGACAAAATGATGAATGATTGGTGATAGAAAATTGGATAATTGGAGGTTGTGTCCAAGAAAACCAACATTCAACTAACTATGACTTCTAGACAGATGAGGCAATATGGAGAAGAAATTATTTTAAAAGCATTCTCAACAGTATTGCTCCAGCTGCTTTGTAATTGAAAAGGCCCACAAGTGCCATGATCATAGAAGGAAAAAGGTCTGCAAACCACATTAGCTTGACATTTCAGAATACCATGAATTAAAAGAAAATATACGCAAGTTTCAAGACAAAAGAAGCACATGTATAAAGTCTGGAGTAATCAGAAATGCACTGGTCTTCTCACTAGCAGTGTAAGAAGCTAGAAGCCTTCCAAATTTCAACAAAAGTGAATTTTCTACCCAGATAAACTATTAATCAAGAATGAGGATGGAATAAAAATATTTTCAGACAGGCAATATCTCAGAATATTGCCTCCTATGCACTCTGTCTCAGAAAACCACTGCCAGATATATTCCTACCAAAACTAGAGAGAAGAAAAATGCTGAGATTAAAAAAAAAAAAAAAAATACTGGATCCAGACAATAGGATTCTAAGACAAGAGAGCAGAAAATCAAGATCCCCAGATGACAGCTGTGCAGCAGGACTAGGAAACAACTCAACTCTATTGGACTAGAAGGATGAGGCGTTGTAGGCTGGAGGAATCCAGGGATTATTTGATGGTTCTGGCCATGTAGTAAGCAAGACTGAGAGACTATAGGTACGTAGAAATCCATGTAAATTAAAAAGAAAAAGAAAAACTATTGACTGCAAGTAAAACCAGTGCTGTATGAACCTGTTGCCGGCAAGTTGATTCTGACTCGTAGCAACCCTGTAAGACAGAGTAGAACTGCCCCATAGGGCTTCCAAGGAGCTGCTGTTGGATTTGAGCTGCCAACCTTTTGGTTAGCAGTCATACGCTTAACCACTGCACCACCAGGGCCCCAATGTTGTATAGGAGAGCAAAATAATTAGAAATTATTACTTGGCACAATAGTGAACATGTTATATAATCATTAATAATGTTAATACTGAACATTGATTTAACCAAAATTATGATATCATTATTTTAAAATGATTGTTCAGTGAAGTGCATCATTTAGTTCTCATAACAAGTCACATTTTCCTTGACTTTTTGTTTTATAGTCCAAGGTGGTGTATGACAACTGCATAGTACTTTATGGATCCTGATTGTAATGGAATGAACCCATTTGCAGAGTCTATTGTTATTCAGTATCAGTGGGGAGAAATTTCAAAATTTAGTGGCCAAAGGAGAACAGTGTGACATACAGGAAGTATGTTTCTTCAGTAAGAGAAAATAGAGAATTTGTAATTAAATCATTTTAGTCAATTAATAATTTAAGAGACAAGTTTAACAATCTTTTGTCTTTGATGTCAACTAGAGTTTGACATATTAATTGCCCCAATCTGATATGTAATAATGCAGATTTAATCCTATAACTGCTCTTTCCTATTTGCTTTAACTGATGAGACTTCCATGGTCCTCCAGCATGAGATTTTTCCTTTTAAAATATTTATGATTGTGCCAACTATGTGTAGATTCCTCCAAAAATATCTCATTTTTCAAAGCAATTAAAAGTCAGAATGGGCCCCGTTAAAATTCAGGAATAAAATTTATCATTAAATGAAAGTAATCTGTGTGCTGAATACCAAAGGAAGTGGCAGTTCTAGGCTGATGACTCCGAGCCCAGGCTAAAGCAGAATAGCAAGGGTTTTGTGACTGAAACATGAGTTAAACTGGAATTCTAAAAAAGCCACAGTGAACTTCATCTGCATATATGAGAAATAGAATGAGTTTTTTTCTTTTTTTCTAAATATCTTTTAAAATTCAGGGTGATCCAATGAATGTGTAAAAAGGAAAGCATTTGGGATTTAGAATGGAGAATAATAAAGTATATGTAACAAGAAGAAATAATCTGGGCATATATCCCTTGGGATAATGTTTCCATTTCATTCAGGGATGAGTATTGCATAATGAAGGTATTCCAGGCAAAGTAAAATGTAGAGAGATTGGCCCCTTCTTGGGAGAGTCAGAATTGGTGCAGTGGTTAAGAATTTTTGCTGCTAACCAAAAGGTCAGCAGTTCGAATCTACCAGCCACTCCTTGGAAACTCTATGGGGCAGTTCTCCTCTGTCCTGTGGGGTCACTATGAGTCAGAATTGACTTGATGGCAATGGGTTCGGGTTTGGTTTTGGTTTTTTAATGTTCTTATCCAATGCCTGGAAAAATGATTTATAGGATTGTCTTGAACTACTTAATTACACATTGGATTTCAAGAAACCTGCTTATAAAAATCTCTGTTCTTCCTCTACACTTATCTCAAACATCCATTTCTTTTAAAAATGAGGTTAAGAAGGGCCCTGAGATACTATTCATGGATTCTTCATTTCATTACTACTATGATCCCTTGATCCCTGTTATAACAACTCCAAGTCATTGAAATTCTAGAAAGTGAACCTGTGGCTGTAACTCTGTATGTATTATTATGGGATCTGGGTGTGGGTGGGGGCTGGATATAAAAATGCTAAGATATAAAGCAGCTCTAAGCAGGGAAATAAGTACCTATAGGGAGATGTCTCATTTGGGGATATCAAATATGTTAAATGAAATGTCTGACTGAGGAGAAATTATTCATAGGATACCTTTTGGATGTAAACTTTTTATACTTGGCTAGGAATTCTGCCATATCTTTTGCCCCAAAGTCCTCTGATTTCATTGATGGTGAACTGGGGTGGTAGTCAGGCCCAGTGCCAAGGCCTGATAGCCCTAGACTCCACCTGACCCTAGCTTTTCAAGAGAGCTGGTGCTTTCTGAGCATAAGCCCAAGGAGAAACCAGCCCCAGCTAGGGGCAGAATGCTGAGTTCCTTTTCTCTTCCCTCCAAAAGCTCCACCCTTAGTCAGATGTGACACAGTGAAGTCAATCACTAATGTACAAAGACACTTACCCTTAAGTCAGGGAAAGATAGCATGACCAACATTCATCCTCATTTTGCAGATATTTATAGAGGAACTATAATGTGCAAGGCAATGTGCTAGAACTGTTGCCAATACAAGTATGAGGGGTCTTTATCGTTGAGGAAATTACAATCTAGTAAAGACTAGAGAATGTCGGGTTGGTGGGAGGTAAATATTCAATAGAATATTTCCCCAACCAGTTTCTAAAACATTTGAGAAAGACAAAGTTAACAGAAAGATATGATTGAACTACCAGCTTTGGTATAAGTAGAGTTGTTGAAAAGTGTGGCTTACATGTGTGGCAATAATGGGATTCTTAATAAGGTACCTAGGATCAGACAGATGTGCCTTCCAAGTCAGTTCTCCACTCCTCACTTATGTAAACTATAAGCATAGAGGAGCAGCCTTCAGACTATGCTTCCAGGAAAGTGTTAATTCCCAAGAGGGAAGCTATGCATATTCTGTTGATTATTTCAACTTTACCGATTAGATAAATCTATTGTCTTCTCATAGGAGAATATACTATAAAAAAATCATTTTTTCTAACATAATTATCTAGATTCTATCTTGTGGGATGAAAACAATTAAACAGCCCCCTGTTCAAACATTGCTTCTGAAGCTTGTCTGTATGTTGACACCACCTGGGAAGCTTTAAAAACATTGATGCCAGTTCCTTTTCCCAGAGAATCTGATATATTTGGTCTGGGGTGCGGTCCCCCAGAAATTCTAATATCAGTAGCATTTGAGAACCACTAAACTAAAACATGTCCCATGTTTCTAATACTTTAGGAGCAGTTAGACCCTCTTCCACTTTATGCCCATCTATTCTGACTTTTGAGTTCTGATTTCTGCCTTATCTGCTTGTCTATGAACATCTCAACTGTCCTCTTAAGCAAATCTCTCTCTTGCTTCTGCTTAATCAATATGTCTGTCTTTATTTAATTTTCATTCATCAGTTGTTCCTATTGTAATAGGAAGATTGAAGTAATCCAAGAAGTTGGCATAAATTTTCTTTATCATAAAGATCCTGTATCTTTTTATTTGATAATTGAAAAATCTATGACTCTTCTCTGGGTGCAACCTAATTTGGGTCTAAAGTCTAAAGGCAGCTTGAGACCAAATGGTGGGGTGGCTGTTGAGCCTATGGACATGTTTCATGAACTCGAGGTTAGTTGCTCGATTGTTCTCTTCTGATCCCTGATGCAGAATAGAATTAGGGACTGGGGACAAATCCTGTATGGCCTATCTACATGTGGTTTAAACATTTAAAGCTAGAACCTCACTAATGCTCTGTAAAACCCACCTGCACAACAGATCTGTCTGGAAAACAATAAAATGAATATTACTCATCCATTGATACCTTAGGAAGTTTCACCCCATCAAAACATTGCAACTCAACAGGAGGCAAAGCTGTACTTGTGGAGTTCAAGGTCAGACTGCAGCAGCCTCTACCTGAGGCCCACATGGCAGATCTCTGCATATGTTACTATGGCCTGGTGCCTGCAGCTCAGCCTATATAAAACAGCCACTCACCTATGGTTGATGAACCAACAAAGTTCAAGTGTCACATGATAATCACTTGCACAGGCAACTCTAGAAGAGTGGAAGGGCCCACTTCTGTGAAACTGAATGCTTGGAAGAACAGATTACAACGTGTGCTTCCTGTAGTTAGGCTGGCCTAGCTTCGGTTTTATCCCAAATTCACCAGTCATCTAAGTCACTCTTCCAAGAGTGCTCTGCTGACAGAGGCCCCTCAATATGAGATCCCTAAGGCAGAGGAAAGGATGTTCGCTCCAGCAAAGGAGATAAAACATGAACACAAATGCCCTTTATACCAGCAACATGAGAGTAACACAGCTCCTTAGTTCTGAGGAACAAAGAAGGACTCATCAAAGACTGTATCTATGAGAGAGTCAACCCTTGTGTTAGACTTCAGAGGATAGGAGATGCAGCACAGAACAGGGCAACTGTAGAAGCACCCTTGGCAGAACTATGGCAAGAGATCGAGGAGAAAAGTTGCAGAGGTGGTGAGGCAGATGAGGTGAGCCATTTCACTTCTGTCACCACTATTTAAGCTCTGTCTATCTTCTACTATTCTTGCCTTAATTACTTTATCTTGCCATTTATCAAGTTAATCCCATTTCATATTTCTTAAGGCATCTGTAAAACTTTTTCTGTGGCCTTTTGTGTGCAAACAATGCAGCACTGGATCTCAGCTCCTCTAACTCAGTAAACTTTCTAGTTCAGTCTCTAATAAGAATCATATCCTGGAGAGTTGTGGTCTCAAGTAACTGAACTCTGGAAAATTATCAAAGGTCACACGGAAGTCAGAGACCTGCTGGAGCATCTGGCTTTCTTGTGGGAGCACGTGATAGGTGGTGTTGGTATAAGGAGCAGGATCATGTGGTGGGTGGTGTTGGCATAGGACCAACCTGAAGAAGGTAGTTTCTTTGAGTAAGGCTGTGAGTTTATACTGAAATCAGGTAAAGATTGAGTTTCCTGCCCAGAAACACAGAAAAAAAGGCCTATTAAGCTTCCATTCATGGAAAAACACCCATCCTGTGTTCACTGCACTCTCATGAAAAGCAGCACAAATTATCTTTAATGTATAAATGTTACAACATATGAACAGACAAATGTTGTAACTCATAAATATATAATTTGTAAAAACATTGTGACTTTTAAATGATGTGAATATCTTTTAGTCAACACACATTCAGACATGGCAGAACTTTAGTCCCCCTTACAATCTTTAGTTAGCTAGCTGTCAAGAAAAATACATAAGTTGAGAATTATGAATTATGCAAATTTAATACATTAAAACTTCATCTTAAGTGAAAGCAGAGAGGTGAGCATAGTAGAATGTTAATCATCTTAAAAGGTAATGTCTTTATTTTTCAATAATAGTCATCATTGTCAGGTCCTGCGTGGATCTGGTCTCTATAGATCTACATTTCTGACGTCTGGAAACATCTGGCTTCAGCCTTTAGGATGCCACTTAAACCAAATCTTTCTTGCTTAAAATGGAGGAGCTCATGTGGATAATCAGGCCGTGATTGTTCCAGTTCTGATAACTGAGTGGTCTGTCCCCTTTACCTTTTAGTCTTTGGATTTGGCCTCTGCCTAGAAGCCAGACTTCTGAGGATAGGGTCTGTTTTATACTTGCTCATCTTCCTCCCCGAAGAGATGCACAGTACACTTTTAAGTCTTGTTACTGGTCCTATCTTAAAAATAAGGAAGTCTTTTGCAGAGACTGTAGTATTAAATGAGATATAATGCACGTGACACCATCCAAATCATAGGTACTTAATGAATGTAAGCGCCCACCATCCTTCCTTCTCTTCCTGGGCATTTACTGGGGAAGGCCAAACATTGTACTTATTGTCCCAAGGATCTAAGTTATTTGGTGACAAATCTCAGCTATCTATCATAGCATTCCAAATCAAAACCAAACACATTGCTGTCAAGTTGATTCCAACTCATAGCCACACTATTGGACAGAGTAGAACTGCCTCACAGAGTTTCCAAGGCTATAAATCTTTATGGAAGCGGATTGCCATATCTTTTTTCCCACAGAGTGCTGGTGGGTTTGAACATCGACCTTTTGGTTAGAAGCCAAGTGCTTAACCATTTTGCCACCAGGACTCTAGCATTTTGTTATAATCCTATAGCATTAGGGATCTCCAAATATACAACCAATGCAGGGGATGAATCTCAGGCACCTTTTTTGAAAATACAAATAATTGTCTGTATCTTAAAGAATGAATGACAGTAAACCAAAAAACCAAACCCATTGCTGTCCAGTAAATTTTGACTCATGGCAACACCAAGTGTTACAGAGTAATCTTTATATATATATATATATACATATACATACATATATATATATATATATATATATATATATATATATGTATATGTATATATATATATGTATTTATATATATATAGTACTTTAGATGAAGGTTTACAGAACAAATAGTTTCTCATTAAACAGTCAGTACACATATTGTTTTATGACATTGGTTAACAACCCCATGACATGTCAACACTCCCTTCTCAACCTTGGAGGACCCTTTTTTTGGTGAAAATATACATAGCCAAAGTTACACCATTTCAAAAGTTTCTACTTGTACAGTTAAGTGACATTGATTACATTCTTCCAGCTGTGTTGCTATTCTCAGTATCCTTTTCCAAATTATTCTGTCACCACTGTCTTCAACTCACTGCCCCCTAGGCTTCCCCTCAAACCCCCTGAGTTGCTGTTGTCAATCTGATCTCAAATAGACAATTCTTTTTTTTTTTTTTTTAACCTTAGATGAAGGTTTGCAGAACAAATAGCTTCTCATTAAACAGTTAGTACACATATTGCCCTATGACAATGGTTAACAACCCCACAACATGTCAACACTGTTCCTTCTCAACCTTGGGTTCCCTATCACCATCTTTCTTGTCCCATCGCCTACTAGTCCTTGTCTCTGGACTGCTGTGCCTCATTAGTCCCATTTTGTTTTATGAGGCTATCCAGTACCCGGCTGAACAGTGAACCTCAGGAGTGACTTCACCACTGAGTTAAAAGGGTGTCTGAGGGCCATACTCTCGGCGTTTCTCCAGTCTGTCAGGCTAGTAAATCTGGTCTTTTTTTTGTGAGTTAGAATTTTGTTCTACATCCTTTTTCAGCTCTGTCCAGGACCCTCTATTGTGATCCCAGTCAGAGCAGTCTGTGGTGGTAGCCGGGCACCATCTAGCTGAACTGGACTCAGTCTGGTAGAGGCCGTGGTAGCTGTGGTGCATTAGTCCTTTGGACTAATCTTTTCCTTGTATCCTGTTTCCTTCATCCTCCCTTCGTCCAGAAGGGGTGAGACCAGTGGAATATCTTAGATGGCTGCTCACAGGCTTTTAAGACCCCTGACGCTACTCACCAAGTTAGAATGTAGAACATTGTCTTTATAAACTGTGTCATGCCAATTGAGGTAGATGTTCCCGGAGACCATGGTCCCCACATTGGCTGTGATCTTTATGGAAGGAGTTCTTCATGCCTTTCTTCCATGGAGCTGCTGAGCGGGTTCGATGGCAAACCATTTGTACCACCCAGGCTCAAATGAGATAGTATATGTAAAAGTATGAATCATACTTCTCTATTTCTTTACAGTTCTCAAACTTTTTTGACTCAAAATCCCTTTAAAAGCTTAAAATTATTGAAGACCTCAAAACATTTTTTATTTACTTGAGTTATATTTGATGTATTGGGGCCCTCGTGGCACAGTGGTTAAGAGCTCGGCTGCTAATCAGAAGGCTGGCAATTTAGATCTACCAGCCGATACTTGGAAACTCTTTGGGACAGTTCTACTCTGTCCTGTAAGGTTGCTATGAGTTGGAATCGACTCAGCGGCAATGGGTTTGGTTTTGGTTATATGATGTATTAGAAATTAAAATGGAAATGTTTTATAATATTTGTTTGTAAATTCATTTCAAAATAGCACTAAAGAACTCATTACATATTAACGTAAATGACACATTATATTTTCCCCAAAATTTAGAGACTGATGTTATTTTCTAGTTTTGCAAATCTCTTTAATGTCTGGCTAATTGAAGACTGCTGGGTTCGCATATATGCTTCTACATTTGCTCTGTTGCAGTATGTTGCTTTGGTTGAAGTACATGAAGAGAATGTGGCCTACACAGATATGTAGCTGGAAAAGAGAGGAGTACTCTTACAGCCTTTTCAGATAATTGTGAGTATTCTCCTTTGATATTCCACTCAGACTCAACAGATGGTCGTTTCTAAACAGTGAGTTGCAATCTGGAATCTTAAACCATATCATGAACATTTTGTGCTTTATAACATTAAAGTCCATTGGTCTAGCTTGCACTTTAAATGGATCTTTCACCCATGTATGATTTTATATATTGTACAGAGGTTATTTGGAAAATATTGGTCTACGAGTTATGCAAGTCTTCCAAATGTTGACACTTTTTATTATAGGATATTGAAAAAATCACATTTGTTAAAGTTACCATGATCTGATCAGAAAAATCTTGAAGTATTAGAAAGATGTCAAGCTCGTGGTGGTAGATACAAGTTTCTCAAAATTCTAACCTTCACTTGAAAGTTCAAATCTTATCAGTGACCACAAATATTGTTAGTTATTTTTCTGGAACTGACAGGTTCACTTTGTTCATTTTCAAGAAAATATCTGTCAAATACCCAAGTCTGAAAACCATCATTTGTCTGCCAGCTGTACTTTCAATTAAAAATGGTGTTCCATGAAAAAAAGCAACAAGATCGGGCTGCAATTCAAATACACATACTGTTCCTTGAGACAACCATCATACTTCAGTCTCCAGCAGACGTGCTTTATCTGTATCTCCTATTTCATCATACAGAACATTAAAAAGATGTGTACTCATGGGGAAAATTTAATAAAATTAATAATCTTACTGCTTTATTAAGGATGTTTTTAAGTGAAACTGGCTGTTTTTTCTCCCTGGAAGTGCATGATTCTAAGGAGTATAATTATGACTGGTACATTTTCATTTTGATGCCACTGCCTTGGTTTGTGCTAAGGTGCCAGCAGTTTTAGCCAGGATCGATTTTGCATCATAAGTACAAATTTTGCATGTCAGCGTATTGAAAAAGAAAAATAACTTCTTAGCAGTTTTGTGAAATTACTTTTTTTTTTTAATATTTTTTATATTTTATTGTACTTCAGGTGAAGGCTTACAGAACAAATAGTTTCTCATGAAACAGTAGTACTCATGTTGTTTTATGACATTGGTTAACAACCCCACAACATATTAACCCTCTAAATTCTCAACCTATTTTTTTGGTGAAAATACATATAGCCAAAGATACACCATTTCAAAAATTTCTACATACACAGTTCAGTGACATTGACTACGCTCTTCTGGTCGTGCTGTTATTCTCACTTAAGATGAAGGCTTACAGAACAAAATAGTTTCTCATTTAACAGTTACTACAAATGTTGCCCTATGACAATGGTTAACAATCTCACAACACATCAACAATATCCTTACTCAACCTTGTGTTCCCTATCACCAGCTTCCTTGTCCCCTTCTGCCTTCTGGCCTTTGTCACTGGACTCCTGTACCTCGTTAGTCTCATTTGGTTTTACGGGGCTGTCCACTCCCAGGCTGAACAGTGACCCTCGGAGGTAACTTCACCACTGAGCTAAAAGGGTGTCTGGGGGCCATACTCTCGAGGTTTCTCCAGTCTCCTTTAAGCCAGTAAATCTGGTCTTTTTTTTGTGAGTTAGAATTATGCTCTACATCCTTCTCCAGCTCTGTCCAGAACCCTCTGTTGTGATCCTGGTCAGAGCAGTCAGTGGTGGTAGCCGGGCACCATCTAGCTGTACTGGACTCCGTCCGGTGGAGGCATTGGTAGCTGTGGACAATTAGTCCTTCAGACTAATCTTTTCCTTGTATCCTGTTCTCTTCATTCTCCCTTGCTCCCGAAGGGATGAGACCAGTGGAGTATCTTAGATAGCTGCTCACAGGCTTTTAAGACCCCAGACACTACTCACCAAGGTAGAATGTAGAGCATTGTCTTTATAAGCTGTGTCATGCCAATTGAGCTAGATGTTCCCTGAGACCATGGTCCCCAGAGCCCTCCGCCCAGCAATTCCGTCCCTCAGGGAGTTTGGATGTGTCTATGGGTCTTCCATGACCTTTCCTTGTACAGGTTGTGCTAGTTTCCCTTGTATTGTGTACTGTCTCACCCTTCACCCAAGATACCACTTATCTATTGCCTATTTAGTATTTCCCCCCCACCCCTCCCATCCCTGGTAACCAACAGAGATTGTTACATTTTGTGTGTGAACTTTTTCATGGGTTTTTACAATAGAGGTCTCATACAATATTTGTCCTTTTGTGATTGACTTATTTCACTCAGCATAATGTCCTCCAGTTTCATCCATGTTATGAGATGCTTCACAGATTCATTGTTGTTCTTTCTCGTTGCATAGTACTCCACTGTATGTATGTACCATAGTTTGTTCATCCATTCATCTGTTGATGGGCATCTAGGTTATTTCCATTGTTTTGCCATTGTGAACAATGCTGCCATGAACATAGGTGTGCATATGTCTATTCGAGTGACGACACATTTCTCTCGGATATATTCCTAGGAGTGGGATTGCTGGATCGAATGGTATGTCTATTTCTAGCTTTCTGAGGAAGTGCCATATCATTTTCCAAAATGGTGGTATCATTTTGCATTCCCACCAGCAGTGCATAAGAGTTCCCATCTCCCCGCAGCCCCTCCAACATTTGTTATTTCCAGTGTTTTTGATTCGTGCTAGTAATGCCGGGGTGAGATGGTATCTCATTGTGGTTTTAATTTGCATTTCTCTAATGGCTAGTGATCGCAAGCATTTCCTCATGTGTCGCTTGGCCATTTGAATGTCTTCTTTGGTGAAGTGTCTGTTCATTTCCTTTGCCCATTTTTTAATAGGATTATTTGTCTTTTTGTTGTAGAGGTGTTGGATTTTCTTGTAGGTTATGGACATTAGACTTTGTCTGACTTGTACTGTCCAAAATTTTTTTCCCAGTCTGTAGGTTCTCTTTTGACTCTTTTGGTGAAGTCTTTTGGAGAGCATAGGTGTTTGATTTTTAGAAGATCCCGGTTATCTAGCTTATCTGTTGGGTTTTGTGCATTGATGGTTATGGTTTGTATCCTGTTAATGCCATGTTTTAAGGCCTTTAGTGTTGGTCCTATTTTTTCTTCTAGGAACTTTATAGTTTTAGGCTTTATATTCAGGTCTTTGATCCATTTTGAAGTAGTTTTTGTATACGGCGTGAGGTGTGGGTCCTGTTTCATTTTTTTGCAGATGGATATCCAGTTTTGCCAGCACCATTTGTTCAAAAGACTGTCTTTTCCCCATCTGATGGACTTTAGGCCCTTGTCGAAGATCAGGTGACCGTAGGTGGATGGATTTACATCTGGGTTCTCAATTCTGTTCCATTAGTCAGTATATCTGTCGTTGTACCTGTACCAGGCTGTTTTGACTACTGTAGCTGTATAGTAGGTTCTGAAGTAAGGTAGTGTGAGTCCTCCAACTTTATTCTTCTTCTTCAGTAGTGCTTTACTTATTCGGGGCTTCTTCCCTTTCTGTATAAAGTTAATGAGTAGTTTTTCCATCTCTTTGAAGAATGTTGTTGGTATTTGGATCAGGATTGCATTGTATTAGTAAATTGCTTTGGGTAGAATTGACATTTTCACAATGTTGAGTCTGCCTATCCATGAGCATGGTATGTTTTTCCATTTATGTAGATCCCTTTGGGTTTCATGCAGTAGTGTTTTGTACTTTTCTTTGTATAGGTCTTTTACATTCCTGGTCAGATTTATTCCTAAGTATTTTATCTTTTTAGGGGCTATTGAAAATGGTACTGTTTTCCTGATTTTCTTTTCATCATTCTCCTTGTTGGTGTATAGGAATCCAACTGATTTTTGAATGTTTATCTTGTATCCTGCTACTCTGCTGAATCTTTCTATTAGTTCCAGTAAATTACTCGTGGAATCTTTAGGGTTTTCTATGTATAGTATCATATCATCTGCAAACAGGGACAGTTTAACTTCTTCATCACCAATTTGGATGCCCTTTATTTCTTTTTCTTGCCTTATTGTTCTAGCTAGAACTTCCAGCACAATGTTAAATAGGAGTGGTGATAAAGGGCATCCTTGTCTCGTTCCGGTTTTCAAGGGGAATGTTTTCAGCCTCTCCCCATTACGAATGATGTTGGCTGTTGGTTTTGCATAGATGCCCTTTATTATGTTGAGAAATTTCCCTTCTATACCTATTTTATTGAGAGTTTTCATCAGGAATAGGTGTTGGACTTTGTCAAATGCTCTTTCTGCATCAGTTGAGATTATCATGTTATTCTTTTCTTTACTTTTATTTATGTGGTGGATTACGTTGATTGATTTTATAATGTTGAACCATCCTTGCATACCTGGTATGAATCCTACTTGGTCGTGGTGTATTATTTTTTTGATACGCTGCTGAATTCTATTGGCTAGAATTTTGTTCAGAATTTTTGCATCTATATTTATGAGAGATATTGGTCTGTAATTTTCTTTTTTTGTGACATCTTATCCTGGTTTTGGTACCAGTGTTATGCTGGCTTCATAGAATGAATTTGGAAGTGTTGCTTCCTCTTCTATGCTCTGAAATAGCTTGAGTAGTACTGGTACAAGCTCTTCTGTAAATGTTTTGTAGAATTCTCCAGTGAAGCCATCTGGGCCAGGGCTTTTTTTGGTTGGGAGTATTTTTATTACCTTTTCAATGTCTTCTCTTGTTATGGGTCTGTTCAGATTTTCAATATCACTTTGTAGTAGTTTTGGTAGGCCGTGTGTTTCTAGAAATGTATCCGTTTCCTCTAGGTTTTCAAATTTGTTGGAGTATAGTTATAATATTCTGTTATAATCCTTTTTTTTTTTTCAGTTGGGTCTGTTGTAATGTCCCCCATTTCATTTCTTATTTGGGATTATTTGTGTCCTCTCCTGTTTTTCTTTTGTCAGTCTGGCTAGTGGTTTGTCAGTTTTGTTGATTCTTTCAAAGAACCAAGTTTTGGTTTTGTTGATTCTTTCTATTGTTTTTCTGTTCTCCATTTCATTTATTTCTGCTCTGATCTTTACTATTTCCTTTCTTCCAGTTGTTGTGGGATTTTTTTGCTGTTCTCTTTCTATTTGTTTGAGTTCTGTCATTAATGTTTTGATTTTGTCCCTTTCTTCTTTTTTGATATGTGCATCTATTGCTATAAATTGCCCTCTGAGGACTGGTTTTGCTGTGTCCCAAGGGTTTTGGTATGATGTGTTTTCATTCTCATTTGATTCTAGGAATTTTTTGATTCCATCTCTGATTTCTTCTATTACCCAGTGATGTGTAAGCAGGGTATTATTCAGTTTCCATGTAGTTGATTTTTTTTCCTTGCTCTTTCTGTTGTTAATTTCTACCTTAATGGCATTGTGGTCAGAGAAGATACTTTGAATTTCTCAACGTTTTGGATCTTATTGAGGATTGCTGTGTGGCCTAAGATGTGGTCTATTCTGGAGAATGTTCCATGTGCATTGGAAAGAATGTGTACTTTGCAGCAGTTGGATGGAGTGTTCTATATATGTCCATGAGGTCAAGTTGGCTGATTGTGCCCTTTAGGTCTTCTGTATCTTTGCCGAGTTTCTTCTTAGTTGTTCTGTCCTTTACTGAGAGTGGTGTGTTGAAGTCTCCTACTATTATTGTGGAACTGTCAATTTCTCTTTTCAGTGTTTGTTAGAGTTTGTTTTATGTATTTTGGAGCCCTGTCATTGGGTGCATAGATGTTTATTATGGTTATATCTTCATGATGGATCGTCCCCTTAATCATTATATAGTGTCCTTCTTTGTCTTTTATGGTAGTTTTTCTTTTAAAGTCTATTTTATCTGAGATTAGAATTGCCACTCCTGTTCTTTTTTGGTAGTTGTTAGCTTGATATATTTTTTTCCAACCTTTGACTTTTAATAAGTTCACCTCTTTGTTTCTAAGGTGTGTCTCTTGTAGACAGCATATTGATGGATCCTGTTTTCTTATCCATTCTGTCACTCTCCATCTCTTTATGGGTTCATTTATTCCATTTACATTCAGTGTAATTATTGATAGATGTGAGTTTGTTGCTGTCATTTTGTAGTGTTCTTTGTTCTTCTTACTCTCTTGTGCTGAGTTACTTTCGTTTGTGAATTTTTTTTTTCATTTCTTTTGTTTTTGCCGAGACTTTATGTTTTTTGTCTTTATTTTTATGAGTTGGTTTGTTAACTTTCTTTGTGGGTGCCATGAATTTTACCCTTATCTTTCTAAGATTGAAGCAGTGTACCATTACTTGGTATCTCCTTGCCTTCCTCTCCATTAGAGGGTTCTATACCTATGTCGTTTATTCCATCTTTTATTGTTTTGATGTTGTTGTCATTTATTGATTTACTGCTCTGATTCCCTGTTGTATTTCTTTTGGTTTTGGATAGTCCTTGAGAGTTCATTTCTTAGACTGGTATCTGGCTCGTACGATCCTGCATCCTAGGTTCAGCCTGTGAGCTGAAGCTGTTTGTCCTCGGATCGAAGAACTCCCTTTAATAATTCTTGTAAGTTTGGTTTGACTTTTACATATTCCTTTAATTTCTGTTTATCTGGAAATGACCTAATTTCACCATCAAATTTGAACGAGAGTTTTGCAGGATATATTATTCTTGGCTGGCAATTTTTTTCTTTCAAGATTTTCTATATGTCATCCCATTGCCTTCTTGCCTGCATGGTTTCTGCCAAATAATCTGAGTTTAGTCATATTGTTTCTCCTCTGTATGTGACTTCTTGTTTTCACGAGCTGCTCTCAGGATTCTTTGTTTGTCTTTGGTTTTAGCGAGTGTGAATATGATATGCCTTGGTGATTTTCTTTTGGGGTCTCTTCTATATGGGGTTTGTTGAGTTTCTTGGATGGCCAGCTTTTCATCTTTCATGATATTGGGGAAGTTTTCTGTCAGCAGTTCCTCAATGATCCTCTCTGTGTTTTTTGTTTCCTCCCCCTGTTCTGGAATGCCAATCACTCGTAAATTTTTGCTTTTAATTGTGTCCCACATAACTCTCAGGGTCTCTTCATTTTTCTTTGTTCTTTTTTCTGAGTTTTCCTGAAACAGAGTTGTATCCAAGTGTTTGTCTTCAGTTCCACTGATCCTGTCTTCCATGGTTTCAAATCTCCTTCTCAGCCCTTCTACGATTTCATCCATTTCTGAAAGCTTGTTGTTTATCTTTTGGATTTCTAATTGTTGTTTTTGTATAATTTCGAGTTGTCAATTTATTTTGTCATTTTGTTCCTGCATCATCTTCCTGAATTCTTCCCGTTTTTTTGTCTATATTTTCCATGAATTTGTCTATTTTTTCCTCATGTTTGTCAGCTTTTTGCCTCAGTTCTTAGAGAATTCCGATTATTAGAGATTTGAATTCCCTATCAGGTACTTCTAGTGCATTTTCTTCCACAGGAGAGTCATCTGGTGTTTTATTTCGGACGCTTACTGGAACCATCCTGTCCTGTTTTTCTAAATGTTTTGATATTGTCTGCTGTTTTCAGGGCATTCAGTAGTTATTTTTCTCATTTATTGATTGTAGGTTTGTTTGTTTCATCCCTTTTTAAAAAAAAAATTTGACTATGTCTGAGCAGGCGGACTGTGTGTTCTTTGTTATTTGCTCGTCTGTGCGCTCAATACTTTTCACCTCCTTCTCCAACTTGCAGGGTCAGTCATTCAGATATGGTACAGCAGGGCAGGTCTAGCTGAAGAGCAGTTACTGGGACAGGTTGTTTGTGGCACTTACTACAGCCACCAGGGTGGGTTAGTAATGAGTGCAGGGTGAAATTACTTTTGACTTTGCAGAGCACGTGAAAGGGTCTAGAGAATCCCAGGGGTTCTTGAGCCATAGTTTGGACTGCTGATACAGGCTTTAGATATTCTGTGGCCTAATACAGAATGTGCACACAGTAAGGAACATCAATTCCATTGTTATTGTGTATTAAAAATTTTATTGTGTGTGTGTGTGTGTGTGTGTGTATTTGGACCTATGGTGACTAGGGCTGACTTAATCATATGCCCCAATTTCTGGCATGTTATCATCACAGGTCTATAAGAAAGACCTTTTCTCCAAGCTTCTAAATTTTAATAATTTCCACCTCTTCTCTTTGTTCCCCCGGAACTAGGAATGGTAGCTGTTTCAGCAATCACATCCTGTATGATATCATTAGTGTTCCCTTTGTGCCTTTTCAGTTATCCAATACTTGGTGTGGAAATACAGAAAACCAAGTGAGAACAAATAGAGTCTACTTATTCAGAGCTTGCTAGAGCAAAGGAGTCAGCCACCATCACTTGCATTTGGCAGAGGTTCGAAGGCAGGGAAAGCTTTATAGTGATAAAAAGGGAAGGCTTCAGGTATGCTCTTATGTGGGGGAGGTTTGGCATGGGGAAGCTGGAGGCAGGCTAACTAGAAGTGGGACATCATTTGTGATTGGTTTAGGGGCATATTTGGCTTTCTCTGGTCTTGAGTTGGGAGCAGAGGCAAAAAATTAGGGAAGGTGGCAGTCAGTGAAGGAGCCCTCGTGGTGCAGTGGTTAAGCACTTGGCTTCTAACCATAAAGGTTGAAAGTCTGAACCCATCAGCTGCTCTGTGAGAGAAAGATGTGGCAGTCTACTTCTGTAAAGATTACAGCCTTGGAAACCCTATGGGGCAGTTCTACTCTGTCGTACAGGGCCACTATGAGTCCACATCGATGCAACGGATTTGGTTTTGGTTTTAGCAGTGATTGACCAAGTCCTGACCATCTCGGCCAGTTGCTGCAAGGTTGTGAACCTTATATATGTGAATATATAACAATAGAACGTTCTATGTTCTATTTTTATATATGTGAATATATAATAATCGAACATTGTATGTTCTATTTTTATGTATTGCCTGGCCATTGTCCGTTTGTATATTCAATCTCTCCTTGGTTAACATTTCTTTATATTAAATTCTCTCTGTTAAAATAACTGATATGGTTACTGTTTTCGAGTGGATTCTGATAAAATCACTAAGTGGTGTGTCCATAGTTATTGTACCCATACATAGTTAATCTAACAAGATTGCTTCTAATAGAGCAAAGTAGTTGGGTAAATTATTAGATGAGCATTTAAATGACCATATTTCACCACAAAGAGGAAATATGAAAAAGGATAAAGAAAGAAGGTGCAATGCTAGGGTGACCAACCATCCCTGTTTGCCCAGGACTGAAGGGTTTTTGGGGATGCAGGATTTTTGGTGTTAAAACTGGAACAGTCTCAGGCGAACTGGGACAGTTGGCCACCCTATGGCAATATCCAAAGTTCTGCTTCATTAACAATTGTCAAATAAAAAACAAATCTGGACTCAGTAAGGAGAGATTTTATTGGAAACAATTATTGCAAGTGTTGGGAGCACTGTTGTAATAGGGAGAACGCTCTGACCACAAGATTTACAAGTGTCTCAAGGGTTAGGCAAAAGGGTTTTTCTTTTTCCCCCTTTACTAGGGAGGAGTAAATAAGACTCTGGAGCCCTGGTGGTGCAGTGGTTAAAGTGCTCTGCTGCTAACCAAAAGCTGGATGGTTTGAACCCACCAGCAGCTCACAGGAGAAAAGACCTGGTGATCCACTCCTGCAAAGATTTCAGCCTAGGAAACCGTATGGGGCAGTTCTACTCTGTCCTATAGGCTCGCTATGAGTCGGAATCCACTTGACAGCACACAACGACAAACAAGACTAGACAGAATCAGGTGTAGAGAAGTGGGATAAAGTGTCATTTTGTAGAGTTGATCCAAGAATGTTTTTACCCTGAGGCCAGAGGGGCTGTTAAGGAGGGGTTGTACCTCACTCAGGCTGAGTGTGCCAAGTTCAGGGACCTGGAGAATGTTCCGAGTGATCAGTGGGGACAAGTAGTTCAACTAATCATTTAAAAGGCAAAGAATGGAAATTTGGAAGGGAGGGTCTGTGTCTGGAAACCCTGGTAGTGTAGTGATTAAGAGCTCGACCGCTAACCAAAAGGTCAGCAGTTTGAATCCACCAGGCGCTTCTTGGAAACCCTGTGGGGAAGTTCTACTCTGTCCTGTAGGGTGACTATGAGTTGGAATCGACTTGATGACAATGGGTTTGGTTTGGTTTTTGGGGCGTCTGGCCTTGTCATCGGTAAACAAGGGGGGCATCCATGAGTCTTATCTAAGCCATCTGGGGAAGGGAGGGGTTCTTTGTAGTAATCTGCTTCCCAAAACACAAAAGGTTGGAGGGATTTCTTAATCTTTGCTATTTTCCAGGATCATGTGACCCTAATACTCCACAACATATTTTCTCCTTTTCAAAATGGGCGATTGAGAGCTTGACATAACTAACGCCATTATGAACCTATAAGTTCTTTCTGCCTGCCTTCTCCTTTCTGCATACTTTAGTTAATGACTTTATTTTGTTCTGTCTGGCTACCTGTGACTTATGACCTTCCACATAAAGATTAGAGCCCAGATATCTGGTCTGTAAATCTTTAGCCTGATAAGTTACCTTGTAATGTGTAACTCATCTGGCCATCTGTGGGCTACGTGCCAAAAAGACATTTCTAACCCTTGTAACAGTCATATACAAGCTGTAATGTAAAATTGCCTTTCAGGACTCCATAAAGACAGCCTGCATTGCTGTCCGACTCCCTGTTGGTGCCACCTCCTAAATAAACTTTCTGCCTCTTTCTAACTTGGAGTATGTTTCATTGGCTTGACTGCTCCAGGGCACAGACCCTAATTGGGCAACAGGGCTCAGGTCAAGTTCAACATTGTCACAATCACTCTGTTTTCTTTCTACACAAACAATATGACACAATGCAACCAATGACATCAGTGTTCTGTCCCTGATTCTCCATGGGAGGGGAAATCAAACACCAGACTTGGTGGGGAGTGAGTGAACATGAGTAGTTTCATAGCCTACTCTCTACTGAGGATGCCCTTCTTTCTCCAGGTAAACAATGGCTTGGGTTTTGGAGGAGACAAGTTATTCCCTTAATCTAATCAGTGATTGCACTTGTTATTTAAATAGTCTGTGTCTCTTTTACGCTTAATATGATTTGATTTACCAAAATTAAAAAAAACTTTCAGAAAAACAGTACAGTACTATTTTTAGAAATAGGAAATGCTCGCTTCCCCCCCACCTCCTTTATATCATGTTGACCGAAGATGATTTCAAACATTCATAGGTGATATTTAAATTAGGCAAAAATGTACATTTGTTCCAAAACAATGGAACAAAGGAAACGGAGATAAACACAAAGTGTTTCGGAAGACATTTCCTTGGGCTCCCTAACAGAGGGCAATTTAATTCCAAAAGATTGCATGTATTGATTGAAGTACTGGCCCTTAGATACTTAACAGATGAATGAAACCAATGAGAAGGGCACTTACTGTTCACATTTCCCAATATCACAGAACAAGTATTAATAAAGGGAGAGAGTAAATTTTAGAAAATGGTACTTTCCCCAAAAGATTGCATTTATGGAAGATGTTTTATAAAATAAGGTTATAGAGTATTAGCATAAAACAATACATGGCTTAAAAGAGAATGAGGTCAGAGAGAATAGCTTCCAGGAAGGTTACCTCCAGGTGCTGCTCTGGAGAGAGAAGACCGCCTTAGCTGTCTGAAGTAGAATTGGGCTGTAAGGGAGCTTCAAATCTTGAGAAAGCCCTTGCAGTATTGTGAAAATGTGTATGTCCTTGCGTTTCACTTTTCACTTTTCTGTTCACTCCCCATATTTTTAGTCTATAGGTCTCTTCGGAGCCCTGGTGGTGCAGTGGTTAAGAACTACAGCTGCTAGCCAAAAGGTTGGCAGTTCGGATCTACCAGCTGCTCTTTGGAAACCCTACTGTACTCTGTCCTATAGGGTCACTATGAGTCGGAATCGACTCAACAGAAATGGGTTTGGTTTTTTTTTAGGTCTCTTCAGAGGAGCCCTGGAGGTACAGTGTTTAAAGCACTCCACTGCTAACCAAAAGTTCAGCGGTTCAAACCCACAAGCCACTCTACAGGATAAAGATGTGGCAATCTGCTTCCTTATAAAGATTTATAGCCTTGGAGACCCTATTGGGGTCTCCTATAGGGTCCCTATGAGCTGAAATTGACTCAACGGCAGAGGGTTTGATTATGGTTTTTGGTCTCTTTAGCTGCACCTGATTGTTGTCTACCTACTGACTCCAAAATGGTGCCTACAAGTGGACCTCCCTTGAACAATGGGAGATGTGATTGCTTCAGGGAGTTTCCATCTGAAGTCCCTTCATTAAAAGAAAAAAAAAATTACATGCAGATCAGGTGCTACACTTTTAGCCTATGAAGGTTAAAGTAACACCTTTAGCATTTGTTATCTGTGGCATATAAACAAATCACCTTGCAGTGTGAGAAACTGAATATACAAATGGACAATGGCCTGCCCATATATAAAAATAGAACTCTGACTCACAGCCTTTGCAGCAATCAGTCCAGCAAGTCAAACCACAACTTCTGTAGCAAACAGCCCCAAGTGGCCAGAACTTGATCAATAACTGCCAGCTTTCCTAATTTTTGCTCCTACTTCCAACTCAAGACCAACCAGAGAATGCCTAATATGTTCCCCAAACCAATCACACAGGATGCCTGACTTCTAGTTAGCCAGCTTCCAGCTTCCCCATGCCAGTAACCTCCAGGCAGAGCATACATGAAACCTTCCCTCTTTTCCACTATAGAACTTTTACACTCCCCTACCAGGAAGTGACAGAATACCACCTGAGATGTTTCAACAAACAGATGCAACACTGGAAGTGCTCACTCATCTATACCAAGAAATTTGGAAGACAGCTACCTGGCCAGCTTGACTGGAAGAGATCCATATTTATGCCTATTCCAAAGAAAGGAGATCCAACCAAATGCAGAAATTATCGAACAATATCATTAATATCATACCCAAGTAAAATTTTGCTGAAGATCATTCAAAAGCAGCTGGAGCAGTACATCGACAGGGAACTGCCAGAAATTCAAGCCAGATTCAGATGAGATCGTGCAACCAGGGATATCATTGCTGATGTCAAATGGATCCTGGCTGAATGCAGAGAATACCAGAAAGATGTTTGCCTGTGTTTTATGGACTATGCTAAGGCATTCAACTGTGTGGATCATGACAAATTATGGATAACATTGTGAAGAATGCGAATTCCAGAATATTTAATTGTGCTCATGAGGAACCTCTACATAGATCAAGAGGCAATCGTTCAAACAGAACAAGGGGATACTGCGTTGTTTAAAGTCAGGAAAGGTGTGTGTCAGTGTTGTATCCTTTCACCATACTTATATAATCTGTATGCTGAGCAAATAATTCGAGACGAATGGGGCATCAGAATTGGAGGAAGGCTCATTAACAACCTGCGATATGCAGATGACACAACCTTGCTTGCTGAAAGTGAAGAGGACTTGAAGCACTTACTGATGAAGATCAAAGACCACAGCCTTCAGTATGGATTACACCTCAACATAAAGAACACAAAAATCCTCACAACTGGACCAATAAGCAGCATCATGATAAATGGAGAAAAGATTGAAGTTGTCAAGGATTTCATTTCACTTGGATCCACAATTAACACCCATGAATTCCTTGACCAGCAGTCAAGAAATCAGATGACATATTGCATTGGGCAAATCTGCTGCAAAAGACCTCTTTAAAATGTTAAAAAGCAAAGATATCACCTTGAAGACTAAGGTGCACCTGACCCAAGCCATGGTGTTTTCAATCACTTCATATGTATGGGAAAGCTTGACAATAAATAAGGAAGAACGAAGAAGAATTGACACCTTTGAATTGTGGTATTGGAGAAGAATATTGAATATATCATGGACTGCTGAAAGAATGAACAAATCTGTTTTGGAAGAAGTACAACCAGAATGCTCTTTAGAAGCAAGGATGGTGAGACTACATCTCACATACTTTGGACATGTTATCAGGAAGGATAAGTCCCTGGAGAAGGACATCATACTTGGTAAAGGAGAGGGTCAGCGAAAAAGAGAAGACCTTCAATAAAATGGATTGACATAGTGGCTGCAACAATGGACTCAAGTGTCACAACGATTGTGAGGATGGCACAGGACTGGGCAGTGTTTTGTTCTGTTGTACATAGGGTTGCTATGAATCGTAACCAACTCAACAGCACCTAACAATAACAGCAACCTACCTTTGAGAAGCCCCTGGATGTACAAACAATTAAGCCAAAAGATTAGCAGTTAGAACTCACCGAGAGACACCTTGGAAAACATTCCTGGCCATCTGCTTCTGAAAGATCACAGCCTTGAAAAGTCTATGGAGCAGTTCCACTCTGCACACATGGGTTGTTATGAGTTGGAATCGACTCCACGGTAACTAACAACAACAACAACAACAGCCTGCCTTTGAGTTTCTGCCAAATGTGAGTGATGGTGGTTGACTCTTGCTGTTATTCTGACTAAATTGCCTCTGTTTGTTCTCATTTAGTCTTTGTATATTTCCACAATGTGTGTAATGCCTGGTAAGTTAAGAAGTACAGGAATTAACAGTTATTTAGACTGTCAAGTTCTTTGGGCATGATGCTAGGTTTTACAAATATTAGTGCTTTTAACCTTCCCAAAAATCCCGTGATAATACCCATGATTGAAAACATGAATGGACAGAGGCTCAGAGAGTTAACTTGTCCAAGGATATTCAGGTTGCTGTGAACTGGTTTAATCAATTTGGTTCTTCTTAACTATTAGGCTCTTTTTACTAGATCGTGGTAAGCCAAAAACCAGTCGCCCTTGGGTAGATTCTGACTCATGGCAAACCCATGTATGTCAGAGTAGAACTGCCCTCCGTAGGGCCTTCAATGACGGATTTTCAAAAGCAGATCACCAGGCCTCTGGGCAC
This sequence comes from Dugong dugon, assembly GCA_030035585.1. Lineage (NCBI taxonomy): Eukaryota > Metazoa > Chordata > Mammalia > Sirenia > Dugongidae > Dugong > Dugong dugon. Next base: position 36,084,661 of record CM057471.1, on the reverse strand, counting down.
CTTTTGGTTAGTAACTGAGTGTTTTAACTGTTTGTACCATCCAGGGACTCTCTGTCTTTCTCTTTATCTGTCTACCTACCTACCTACCTACCTACCTATCTTCTGTCTATCTATCTATCCATCGATCCATCCATCTACCTATTTATCTATCATCTATAATTGTTTTGTATATGTATACAGTAATTGTCTCCTCTCTGTCTACACAAACTAGGTTGTGACATCCTTGAATGCTGGAACTGTGGCTTTTATCTCTGTATCTTGTGTGCTTAGCATAATTTTAGCATACCAAGGGATCACATAAATGTTTTCAAATGATTTGAGTGAATGAATGGTACTAACACCCTTTGCTAGGTAAGGCCACTGAAAACAGAGTTGACATAAGCCTCTCCATGTGGTAGCTAAGAAATCAGCTAGGGCTTTGACAATTCTGATATACAAACAGAATTGTAGAGTAGAAAATTCTGATAAAAGAAGGGCGGTGGAGATTAGAGCTGAGTGCCCACTGTAGAGCAGTAACTCATATCAAAGAGAATCATTCAAAAGTCAGTGAAAATAAGGTGCTGTGGTTTGTTTGAATAATTTAGGCAGTTCTACATCCAATGCATCAGTGATGGGTAATTTTCTGCTCTGTTTTTCCAGAGCATGAGATGAAGCTATTACTGACATTATTTCTACTGTCAAAAATGTTCCTGAAAGGGAAATCTGAGATAAGTGATACAAAAACAAGCTTCGTTTTGGATATTGCTGAGCTATTTAAATGAGAGTAACAGCGATTTGGTTTTCTCATTTGGACCATTTCACTGAAAGTAGGATGTACAATTTTGTTTTAGTTTTGAAAGTCTTGGTTTCTCTCATTTAATATTCTTTCCTGCTTTACTAAGAAAAAAGCTTACCTATTTTATTGTGTAGTATTTTTTCAAGTGTCCAAATAGATTTAGGAAACTCAGGTGGTGTAGTGGTTAAGAGCTAAGGCTGCTAACGAAAAGTTTGGCAGTTTGAATCCACCGGGCGCTCCTTGGAAACCCTATGGGGCAGTTCTACTCTGTCCTATAGGTTCTCTATGAGTCGAAATTGACTAAACAACAATGAGTTTGGGTTAAATAGATTTAACTTTGGATAATAGTTGGAGCTAAAATTAAATTGAACTGATTTTAAAATCACTTAGAGATGTTTCTGATATCTTCATCCAAAGAGATTTAAGTAAGGTTGCTGTGTGTCGAAGTTGTCTCCACAACAACTAACAATTAGTATGCAAAAGAGGAGTATGTGCATTTAAAATACATTCCTGGTGATAAACACTGATAATAGTAGAAGATGTAAGCCTTATTTTAACCCCCAACTCAAACGCTTCGTACACACCCCATAAGGAAACTGAATGTAAGAGGGACAAAGCCTGCCTGGGAAAGAAAAAGAGTAGTTTTTCCTCTTCAAGTTTAAAAAAAACTTAACCTCAGATACACCTACTGCTCCCATCCCATCTGGAGCAAAGGAGAATGAAGAAAACCAAAGACACAGAGAAACTGTTAGTCCAAAGGACTAATGGACCTCAAGTACCACAGCCTCCACTAGCCTGAGTCCAGAACAACTAGATGGCGCCGAGCTACCACCGGCAGCTCAGACCAGGATCACAATAGAGGGTCACAGACAGAGTGGGAGAAAAATTGTAGAACAAAATGCAAATTCACAAAAAAAGACCAGACTTACTGGTCTGACAGAGATTGGAGAAACTTTGAAACTGTGGGCCCCAGACACCCTTTTAACTTAAAACTGAAGTCACTCTGGAAGTTTACCCTTCAGCCAAAGATTACACAGGTCTATAAAACAAACAATAACACATGTGAGAAATGTGCTTCTTAGCTCAATCATGTAAATGAAACCAAATGGGCAATACCTGCCCAAAAGCAAAGCCTAGAATGCAGAAAGGGACAGGAAAACGGGACGAATGGAAATGGGGAACTTGGGGTGGAGAAGGGAGAGTGTTGACACATTGTGAGGATTACAACCAATGTCACAAAACAATTTGTATATAAATTGTTGAATGAGAAACTATTTGCTCTGTGAAACTTTCACCGAAAACACACACACATACACAAAAGTTTATAGCCTAGGAAACCCTATGGCGCAGTTCTACTCTGTCTGTGGGGTCAATATGAGTCAGAATCAACTTGATGGCACCCAATAACAACAACAACAAAAACAAAACTCAACCTCATGTCCTTGCCACCCTGGAAATGTCACGGAGCACTTTCAAGTACCCAATATCACTTGATCCTTAGAAAAACCCTGTGAAAGAGACAGGGCAGGTATTTTTGTCCCTATTTTATGGTCAAGAAAAAGGACGCCAGAATGAGTAAGTTATTTCTCTATAGCCAAGCCTCTAATAAGTGACATATCCATTTAGCAAAAAGCAGCCATTTAGTACTGCTTCATGATGAAGACTGAGTGTACCCATTGCCCAACTTTATGTAGAAGTGGAGTGGTTCTTCTCTCCAGTACCCTCATGGATGTCCATTATCAGTTTTTGTGAGAAGCAGAGGAATTAGTAAATGGGGCCACTTATACTAGGGGGAGAGGAGCCCTAGTGGCGCAGTGATTAAAGCACTTGGCTGCTAACCAAAACCATCAGCCGCTCTGTAGGAGAAAGATGTGGCAGACTGTTTCCATAAAGACTTACAGCCGTGTAAACCCTATGGAGCAGTTCTACTCTGCCCTATGGGGTTGCTATGAGTCAGAATCAACTGGATGGCAGTCGGTTTGATGTTTTTGGATAAAGGGCTTACATATGCAAATAATTCACTTGAAACATGAGTGAGCCATCTTTGATTGCGTCTTCTAACCTTTGCACTTCAAAGCATGTCCTTGAAGGAGAAGAGGCCAGATTTAGATTGAAGGTGGAGTCCTATTTTAGGAAATTAAAGCAGAATGACTGAAGTTTAATGTAACATCCAGCTGTCATCTCCAAAGGGAATCAGAAAGTATAGCCCAAAGATCATGATTTTATTTTTGGTACCCCCATTACCCTTTGGGGTCAGTGTCAGTTCAGTGGTAAAATTTTCATCTTCCATGGAGAGACTGGGCAGCATTTGGTTCCATTGTGCATGGGGTTGCCATGAGCCCGGGGCTGACTCCATGGCAGCTGTGTGAGAGCCCCAAAATTAAGGTGCTTGACTCTAGTAAAATGACTGGCCTGGATCTGAGTCCAGACTCCATATTAACTTCTGCTTACTTACCTAGCAACCATTAATCTTTGACATAAATTTAAGCCTGTAGTTAAGGAAATGTTTTTTTTTTTTTCCTGTGGTTAAGCTAAGGATGTAGAAAAAATGTTCCCAAAGGGGGTCTTGATGTAAATGGTTTATCAAAAATCTCCTGCCAAGCAGCCCTGAGGAAACATCTTGATCAAGAAGCTATTTTAACAAAATATTCTCAGAAACAATGTCCTGTGATTGTCTTGTGACCACCCTGTATGTTCCCCTTTAGTCATGCACTTCTATAATTTAAGAATGTAACCAACCCAGATAGTCCACCTATATGCTTTGTATCAATCCCTTTAGATTCCCTGCTTTGAGTAAGTACAAGTTCTTACTCTGACACAGCTAACAACAACATCATCCTTTACATATTTCTCTATAGTAATTAAATGTAGAAGTCTCAAAATGAAAATAGCTATAAAGAGTTGGGATGCTGGGAAAACTAGATTTACTTGAAAGAAGAAAGAGAAGTAGTTTGCATTTCCTTACTACATTAAAAAAAAAAAAAAAAACCCAAACCCAGTGCCGTCCAGTTGATTCCGACTCATAGCAACCCTATAGGACAGGGTAGAACTGCCCCATAGGGTTTCCAGGGAGCACCTGGTGGATTGGAACTGCTGACCTTTTGGTTAGCAGCCATAGCTCTTAACCACTATGCCACCAGGGTTTCCCCTTACTATGTAGTTCATCATATTTTAATGTTTTCCTCATATTTTATCAAATACCAATAATATTAGCAACAACAAAAACACAAAACAGCCATATGGAATTTGTGACTACTTTGGAGGCATCTCTGGGTGGACTTGAACCTCCAACCTTTCTATTATAGCCTGCTAAACCTCTTGAGGAGCCCTGGTGGTACTGTGGTTAAGAGCTCGGCTGCTAACCAAAAGGTAGGCTCTTTGAATCTACCAGCTGCTCCTTGGAAGCCCCATGGGGCTGTTCTACTCTGTCCTATAGGGTTGCTATGAGGTGGAATTAACTCAACTGCATCAGGTTTTTTGTTATAAAATGATACGGCATACCATTTCCATTATTTATTCATGGTATATCTTTAGCATCTTGGACAATGCTGCACAGACAGTAACTGTTCAGTATTTGTTGAGTGGATGAATAAATATATTGATAAAGAAGACTTAGTAGTATTGCCTCCTCATATTTCAGGCTCTGTGTTATGTGCTGGGAATTTATGGGAAAAAAACAGATATGGTCTGTGCCTTTGAGAGGCTCAGTGTCTAATACAGGACACACATATGTCACTGGTCACACCCATATATAATTATAAACTGTGAATGGAAATTAGTTGTTTTGGCAAAGTTTTTCATATTTTTTAATAAGAAATGGTTGCCCTTAGAGAATGGATTGGTTCCCCTTATACAATCAATACCCGTAGATTAAATTTCCCTTTTATTCTATTTTCCAGGAAACTCAGAACTAATTTGAGCCAAATTCCGAAATCTTGACCTTATGATCAACATATTTGTGTTCTCATTTTAATTGATCTTAACATTCTAGCCATTCATTCATTCAATAAATACTTATAGAATACCTACTGTGTGCCAGACTGAGTGCTAGGTTTACAGTATGAACAAAACAGATATGATCTTCATCCCTGTGGAGGTTACAGTATACAGGAAAGAAATAAATTAATAATGATTACACAAGCAAATGTAGTAACCACATGGGAAACGTATTAGGAGGGAAAATCATGGTGCTATGAGAGATAATAGAGAGGAGAAGGGAGACTTAATATCTCTCCAAGGAACTGATATTTTGAATGGAGACCTGAAAGATGAGTTACGCAGATGATGAGAAAGAAATTGTGTGTGTGTGTGTGTGTGTGCGCGCGTGTGTAGGGAGGTGGTTCAAGAATTAATGCAGGGCAGAGTGAGCCATTGCAGATAAAGGAAGCAGAGAAAGATCAACTCTCTAGTAACCAGAAGAAGGCCAAGTTAGTTGATGCTTACGGAGCTACAGGGAGACGGGCACTAGATGGCGAAGGAGGTCATGTACAGTTTAGAAGGCTTCTTTAAGGATTTGATTTTTATCTTAAGATCATTAAAAGCTATTGAAAGGTTTAATTCAAGAGGTGACATGATTAGATTTCCATTGTACTAAGTTTACTCTTTTAGCTGCCCATGAAATGGAGTGGGGAGAAAGAAGTGGGGAATTTCAAAAACACTTTGTAAAAAATATTGTTAATATCAGCCATTCTTGTTTTGTTGAATATTTTCATCAATGTATATAACATTATAGACTTTTTTGTTTAAAATTCATACTTTCTATTACCATAAAGAACAGTCAGTCTTGTCCTATTTTAATTGTTTTCAATAGCCCTTTTAAACAGACTATCGAATGTTGTCAGAGATTTTTCTGACAAGAGACTTTGAAGGCAGATGCCTGAAAGGAGAAAAAGTAATAGAAAATAAGAAATGCTGTGGGGAAAAAAAAGAAAAAAGAGGCTGAATGCATCAAAAGTACTCTCCAACCAGTTTGTCAGTTTAACTGGAGATACAACCCTTCTCATTTTTGTTCACATGGGAATACAAAGGCCTCATTAATAGCAGGAAATTGATACATGTTTGTAGAATTAATTAATTAGTTAAGACATTCTTACCTTTTTCCAAACTTCCATTGTTCCATAAAGGAAAACTGGGGAAATTTTTCTTCTGCCCCTTTCCCCTGCTTTATCTTTCGATTAGAGCAGAGATGACTATGAGATCCATGAAGCTATGGGTCTTGTCTGCTGTGTTCATGACTGTATGCCTATCTAGTTCAGCCCCTTGCACATAGTAGGGAAGGTGTATATATATATATATACATATATATATATATATGTGTGTGTGTGTGTAATATGTGTTTGTGGACTAAAGCAATACATACAGCAATATGCCCTTTTCTTCTTCCCATTATGGAATTGATTGTTTCTATAAGACCATTTTTGGTGCAACTTTATATAACCAAAAAAACCCCAAACTTGTTGCTGTTGAGTCAATTCTGACTCATTGCCACCCTATAGGACAGAGTAGAACTGCTCCATGGGGTTTCCAAGGAGCGCCTGGTTGATTCCAACTGCTGACCTTTTGGTTAGCAGCTGTAGCTCTCAACCACTACACCACCACGGTTTCCCAACTTTATATACTTCCTGTAAAAATGGCATGGTGGCATCAGAGGTCCTCTAACTTCAGGGGGAGAGAGGAGAATCAAGATCACCGTCAACAACTCAAGGCTGATTCCTATGAAGCAGAGGTTAGACATACTGCCTCTCTCCAAACTTTTTACCAGTTCTGACACCATCTGTCCCTCCCATGACACTCTCTGCTTCTCTCCTGGGTTCCATAATTAGTTGCAGTGACCACACAGAACTCACAGATGATACTCATGATTATGAGGTTTATTAGGGAAGTACAGTTATGTGTTGCCTAATGTCTCTGATACATTCTGTAAAATAGGACGTTATGTGATTTGGACGTTTGTGCGAACACCATATTACTTAGCAAAGTATATAATAGCTTCCTCAGCCTTTGTCTCTCTCTTGAGTCCCTCCAATTCAGTGGCTTCTCCAGGCTGCCTCTCTGATCCCTCTTCTCTGGCCCCAGATCCCTGGCTTCATGCCCTTTCCTAAGCCCTCCTGTAGTCCCTGTCTTTTGGTGCCTTCCCCAGCATGTCCGCCTTCCAGAGCCCCACATCCCACAGTAGCCTGGCTGCACTAACCTGATTTTGAAGAGCAGCTGCTCACTGCATGCCATGAGCAGGTCACAGAGCTCTGCTGCACATGGCAGCTGCTCAGCCTCTCAGCCCAACCGTTCAGCCTGACTTGTTGAGGTTCACTGACCTCCAATGACTTGTCTCCAAATCTGCACGAGACTCCTTGCCTCCCTCTTCCTCTTCCTTTCCTCCTCCCTCTGCCCCTTTCTTCTTGGATCCAGACAAGTTATATACTTAGCTGTATACAACATATATACTTAGGAAAGCTATATGGGACCACGGATGTATATGCAGTCTGCCATTGCCTGAACAGACACTACGTGGTGCGTGACTGTAATGGGTTACAATTCAGGAACAGGAATGACTCAGGATACAGTTCTTCAGTCAAGACAGCTTCTCAGCTGTGCCCACACGCGTGCCTCTCCCTGGCCCTTGGCCTCTTGGCTCTCGGCCCCTCAGCCCCACAGCCCCTCAGCCCCTCAGTCTGTCTGCCCCTTGGCCCCTCAGACCTCTTGGTCCTTCTGGGCCAACCTGGCTTCTGGCCTGCTTGAGCAAGTGTTACAAAGCTCTTTAACTCTACCAGTAAGTGCTTAGAGGCACCCTACTCCACCAGGAAGCCTCCTGCGTGAAGGCACTCAGCTTTCTCACTCCATGGGCTGGGAGGCCCATCGTACTGTCTCCTGGCAGTCTCCTGGTTCTGATGCTGCCGGTTGTCTGCTGCGCTTGCTGCCACTTCTTGCTGTCTTGCACTGTCTCCGGTGTTACAACTCTCTGTCTCCTGGGTCTAGGAGGTTTTCAGCACAGGGACCCCAAGTCCAAATGACATGCCCTGCTTCCAGCTTATTTCTTGGTGGTAATGAAGTCCCTCCTTTCCACCTCTGGGATGGCTTATTTTAATCCTAGCAGGATGGCAAAACTGACCAATCCCCTCATTAGTGTTCCATCCACCTTATTTGCATGGTATGACCCCTACAAAGATGCCTTGCACCTTATTTGCATTGTTAGCAATCTATCCCCTTGGTGAGCCACAAGCACCTTATTTGCATAGTCCCACCCAGTCATTTGGTGGGAATTACAAGAGCATGTCTAAAATGACCATATAAAAGCGATCCATTGCACTGTACTCCCCTAGCCTGGAAAGAAGCTAACCCTAAAGTTTGAAATCCTTAAATTCCATGATGGTTTCCTTAAGAAGAATGATAGAGAATGTGCCTGCATATGAATTTATGTTTGCAGGCAAAGGTGGAGGAGAATGTAGCCTACATTTCAGTCATGCTGTCACTTAGGTGGCTCATTTGCTCCGATAACAGCTATAAGTGGCTTATTAGTCTCTCACACATATTTGTCTGGCAGTGGAATCGCTTCTCTTGTTAGGGACGTGCACAACATTGGACAAGAAGTGCTTTAGGCTATCTTTCAACACTTCATCACAGCCAGACCATCTAGCAAAAACCTTAAAAAATGCACTCCATGTAGTTCACACACCAGGTATCCACAGCTAAATTAAGATGCTAATGACTGTGCTGATGACTGGAGTGCTACTGAGAAGGAGACATTTCTCCACTGCCAAACCCATTTGGAATGTTTTAAGCAACTGGACATTTTATTTCCATTAAGGCTGTACTCTGAAGGTTTAGAACAAAGAGATAAATCTTATTATTCACCACCGAAGGCTGCAATAGTTGTAAGGGGCCAGATATGGAAATGGGGTTTTTTAAATGTCATCTCACTATCTTTCCTCCAGCTACATAAAAAGAAGCTGATGGTGGCCTCAGCAGCTGACTCAGAAGCTTCTCCTGAACTCACCAGGACATCTTCTAGGAGAGGAGATTCTGACATCCTGTCTAGGCCCCGGGCCTTCTTATTAGCCCTTCAACCCTTCCCTGTCTACTTACTCTCTACTTTTGGCTCATATGTTTCCACAAAGAAGTGTCTTACCCAGAAGTACCTTTCTTCAATGACACAATAAAAAATTCGGTAAGTAGAATTTTAAGTATAAGCTTATTACAAAACTAAACTTCTAATCTTTCCATCCTTACTCCACATCTGCTCATTAATCAGTCTTCACCCTCTCAATCAATGTTCAAGGCAGAAACTTGGAAGTCGTCCTTGACATCCCCATCTTCTCTACCCCTCAATCTGATCCATCAAGTCCTGTCAATTGTAATTCAAAAACATCTTTTAAATCTGAGCCTTTCTTAATTTCCACTGTTACCACTCTATTTAAAGACACATCTTCTTTCATGAGGATTGGTATGATGTCTTCCAAATAGGTTAATATTTATACCTATATCATTATCTCTAATAATGGAAAGTTTACTAAAACAAGTATTTATACATCACCAGTAAGCAGGGGCAAAATATAGATAAAAAGCATTCTTGGGAATAAACTTAATGACAGATGTTCATGTTTTTGCATAAATTAAACCTCAGAGCCTTATTGAAATATTGAAAGTGTAGAAGAAATATTCAGCAAAAACAGATATGCAACATTGTCTTGGATGTGATGGGTATCTATTCTCTCTCTGTTTTGTGTATGTAATTCAATCCCAATTAAAATGTCCTGAAGATTAAATTTTAGATTTCACAAGAGATATTTGCAAATATTTGCAAATAGGGTGCAAACAGCTCCACACACAAGCAAATGCTGGGTAAAATAAACCAAGGACTATTTGGAAACAACCAAGAGAGATAAATCACCATGGAACAAAGATGAAGAGAATATGCAACATCAGAACTGTAAACTGTTGCTTCCAATATCCTCATGGGTCTATTGGAAATATATTGAGATCTTTACAACCTGTGTATGCATTTTAGACACACAGAGAAGAAATATTTAAAGGTGGAACACTCTACACAGGTTTCACTGCATAGGGAACTAGTGCTGAGCTTCTTGCATAAAGCCAGAATCACCAAGGACTACTCCATCCCTGAAATAAACAGCAGAAGAACTCTATCCACAGCAGCAAGAAGGTTCACCTTCCATGTGGTTGTCCACAGGAAAAAATTACCTTGAAAATTGAAAACTCTAGAAATGTGTCAGATACCACTGCACCACCAGAGCTCCAGAAGGTCTATTAATTTATCAGCACAGCAGCCTGTATTAAACATTGCTGCACCCCCAGGAGTGCTAGGGTCTTCATAAGAGGTAATATTGTTCTTCCTGGGGGAGTTGCTGTGGCTTACTGGCTGCTCTTCCCCTCTGATTACCGGGAACCCAAAATATTTCCATGGAAGTCAAAGGCAAGGCAAATGAGATAGAGATAAAATGAAAAGTGAGTGGAGCTTTGGCAGATGTCTATCAGTAGTGCCAGAGCCCTGGTGGTGTAGTTCGACCCCAAAAGGTTGGCAGTTCAGCCCTACCAGCTGCTCTTTGGAAACCCTATGGGGTAGTTCTACTCTGTTCTGTAAGGCCACTGTGAGTCATAATCGACTTGACAGCAACAAGTTTGGTTTTTATCAGTAGTGCCATCTTAGATATTTAGAGATAATATCAGCACATGGATAGTATCAATATTATTATATATGAAGACTAAATCTAAAATACTGGAATATGAACAATGGAAAATAATATCTTTACCTAGGATCCTGATACAGTGTGACTTACATCATTAAGGGCTTAACGACAATGTTTTTTGTCCAGATTTTCAGTAGGGATAGTAATATGCCACTTAGTCTCTAGGTCAAAGTCTTCTGAAATGTGCCCATGAAAGTTTATCTCCCAGCCCAACCCGACTCCTGCTCCACCTTAATAAAAAATACTCTAGGCCTGGTTTTCTGCCATACTGCATAGCAGCCATATGTCAGGGGGCTTATAGCTTCCATAGCAAGGCCTGCCTGGGGGCAGAGAGGAGAAAGAAAGGGAGAGAGGGGAGCACGCTATACAGTAATCAGGGCCCAAGCAGTATCCACATTTCATTTTTTTGTTGTTTGGACCCACAGTGCTAAGGGAAAATCAAATTCTCTTAGTTTATTTAAAAATTCTTGGTAGGAGTAAGTCACACCCCTCTGCTTATAAATCCAGTGGGAGAATGCCAACCCTGTTATGAAGCCAAGAATCAGTATAGATTCACACCATACATCACATCCTGCCACTATGCATAAAAGACTCATTTTTTAGTTTTTGATGCAGATCTCTGAAAGGAGTACAATTAAAGAGAATATTGGATTTACAGAAACCTCCTAATCAGAGGGTCTGTGGATGCCAGCATTGTGATTATGGCTTTATCACTTGATAATCACAGAGATGATTTTTAAGGATTCCCACATGAGCATATTGTGCATAACAATTTTTCCTATAATCTTGAATCAACTTAGAAATCTTGTTAATTGCTTAAACTATTCCAAGCTTGTTTGGATAGAAAATCACCTGGAAACCTATTAGCTCTTTATCCCATCATGGCCAGATATATAGATCTGAGTATCATTTCCAGAAAAGTTATTTTTTGGGATGTCATTCAATATTTCATCAATTCCCAGCATACTTGGTGCCTTGAAAATATCCTCCATAATCTTTCTTCCCCCTGAAGCATTTATAAACAAAACTAATTCTTTGTTAGAGGCTAATTGCAACCACCATATAACTGTGCCTCTGAAACTTTCTAAAATCATCATCCATATGTCAAGGTCTTCCCCTAACTGCCTGGTTATCCTAATGAGAGAATTATTTCTTCTTCCTCCTGCTGACTCTGCACCCCATCTATTTTGTAAGCTAAATATCTCCTATAAAAACATGATTAGCACAACTCAGTATTAGCAGCAATGATGCACCTGTTTCAGCTCCAGTGATATTAACTGGAACAGGATTCCCTGGCATAACATCAGTGGCATAGGTTGTGCAAGGCTGGAATAGCTCCTTCATCTTTGGTGTATTTCAAAACCAGCTCATTTTATATGGTAGCTGAGAAGTCTTTTGGAAAATAAACAAACTCAAGTGACACTGATCAGGGTTCATACATATATAACCATATCTGGAAGGCTTTGAGGTATATGCAGATACTATGATGCAGAATTTCAAGGAAGAACCTTGGAGGTGATGAGAGAGGGCATATGTTGAGAAAAGAAGGAGACAAGTATGCTAAGCTGAACTTAAATCCTTAAGACTGTTGGAGAATAATCATTCTGCATATGGTGTAGGAGCTCTTCTTTTAACTTAGTGCAATGAACACTATAGTATGCTTACCAGATTCCCCCCAACCCTTATCAGGACCAAGTCATTCATTCCCCCAGCTGCCAGAATATTGCCTGCCAATGACTACAGCTGAGTCTGCTTTCTAGGCCCACTCCCAGCACCAAATGTCTTGAACTGAGTCCCTCTCTGGAGACTGCCCTCAGCAGAGGAGAGCTGCCTTTCTCAAGGTTATAACCCAGTTTCTGTGGGATTGGCTGAGACCTCTGTTGCAACTGTATCATAGTTCAATTTCTCCTTTTGCCAAATCTTACTTCCCTCACTCCCTTATAAGTGTTAATCCTGATCAAATTTCTCAACAGACATCTTGCACACAAATCTCTGGACCTGACTTAGGTACATTTTTGCTGTTGATCTTAAGTTGTCCTGATGATATTTTAATAGCAGATATTTATCCATTTACTTGGGTAACTATTATATTTGAGAAAGGGAAATACTCAGATGTATCAAGGACTGTTGGACATAGGATCCCAGCTGACACTGATACCTGGGGACCCAAAATGTCATCATGAATCATGACCTCCTGGTTAGAATCAGGGGATAGGAGCATCAGGTAATAAATGGAGTTCTGGCCCAGGTTTATCTAACAGTATGTCCAATAAGGACCATGGGCCAGTGGTCATTACCCAGTCATTGTATGTATGGTTGGAATGGATGTACTTAATATTTAGCAGAACACCCGCATTTGTTCCTTAGCCTATGGGATAAGAGTTATCATGGTAGGTAAGACCAAGTTCAGTTTCTTCTTCTGGCCAATCCTGGGTTTCCCTCCTCTTGTTTAGACAGTGGTGTGCTAGGAAATGTTTAATAAATGGATCTCCAAGGAAAAAGAAGGCTGTTATTGTCTTATTGTTGCATTTGACAGTTTCCAAGATACAGACTCCCACTATGGCCAATTTTAAACTGCCAAATTATATCATTTAGCACAGAGTTGGGAAGAGATGCCCACAGTTGTTTCTTACAGATTGTTACAAGTTGGCTCCAGCACACCACTGCAAGTGTTCTTAAGCACACTTCTCAATAATTCTCCAGTGTGAAAAATCTCTGTCTCAGGGTCTATTTTTGGAAAATCTGATCCAAAGCATCCAGCCATCTCTTCCCATGCATACAACCTGGTATATGTAGAACATATAGAAATCCATAACATCTCAGGGTTCAAGTCAGTATGCTATAGGATCTAGTTTTAAGAAGCCCCATGCAAGGCAGGAATATTTACTTCTATACCCTTTTTTTTCAGTGGATTGAAAAATAGCAATCCTGAATGAAGTAACTATGGCAGTGGTGTTATGGCTTATGTGGCGGAACATGGCAGGTGCCTTAGCAAAGTAGTAGCTGGTGGGTCTGGAGAAAGTAGGGGTTGTGGTTGTGGCCTAAGCTAGCAATGGAATATTGGACCTGGAGTTTCCTGACTGCATATATTCAAAGAAGGTGCCAGGGATCATGAGTGACATTATCTTACAGGCAATAGCATGAAATACTGGCTGGCCAAATTCACTGCTGAGGTCTGTGACTTTGTGTTACACCATGATAGAAGCAACTATATTCCAGGTTTTGTGTTTTGTATTTTATGTTACATTATCTATAATCCTTACAATCACCCTGCAAAGTAGGGGGGGTTATCTCCACTTTATAGATATAGAAACTAAAACTGAAGAAAGTTAAGTGACTTGATTAAGGGCATGCATTAAAAAATCTGGAATTTTATTGCAACTATATTTGGCTCCACATGACATCCACTTCCGTTCCCTCCCCACCTCAATGTTTATGGCCGAAACATGGGCCTAGGAACTTTGAAAGCTACAAATACTTTGAGAAGAGTAATATCACTTGTCATAAAAATTGATGGCCTCTGCTTTGCTTTTTAGAAGTGTGGAGCATCTCCTTTAAGAGAATAGAAAAGTAAAAATTAAAATTCAGGTAAGATGAAGGATGAAGGGATATATGATCAAAGTCCATAAGTCATGAAAGGCACACACAGAGATTTGCCCAAAATAGGAGTATCAGGAGATTTGGAATTGGTTTTATGCTTTTTAAAGCAAAGAACAACTTACAATAGTGAAGTTATGTATCTCTTTACCACAGCGAAGAACAACTTACAATAGTGAAGTTATGTATCTCTTTACCACAAGGATTAGTATAAGTGTGAAATATGGTTATGTTCAAGAAGATATTAGATATTCTGGAATATTCATGTCTTATGCACCCACTTGAGTGACAGGGATCCCAAAATGCTAGACCCTGGCTGTGACACATGCCCTAAGACCTTGGTCTGGGTGTAGGGTGGAGTGTAGGCAGAGCTGAGATGAATCAGAGAGGCTGTGGGAGCAACAATGAAAACACAAGCAAGTTGTTAGTCCAAGTGGCTAAATTGAGAAGGAAAATCTGAATACAGGAAACAGGACAGAAATCTGGTGAAAAATATGACCCAGGGAGAAGGCTAAGGCAAAAACCAGAAGAATTTCTTGATGTACAGAATCATAACTGACACCTTTATAAGGTGCCTAACACTCCTGTGGGAGCCCTTGCTGGTGCAGTGCTTAAAGGCTCGGCTGCTAACCAAAAGGTTGGCATTTCAAATCCACCAGCTACTCCCTGGAAACCCATGGGGCTGTTCTACTCTGTCCTATTGGGTTGCTATGAGTCAGAATCGACTCGACGGCACCGGGTTTAGTTTTGGTTTTTAATCCTCGTTTGTAGGAGAAAGAGGAACATATTAAAGACTTTCCAGGAGAGAAGGGACTCCTACCTGGAAGGTCTCAGTTTTTGAACAACAGAAGGGATTAATTATTGGGGCCATGTATTATTGTTTCTGCTCTCTACATCTATTTATCCTTCCGAATACCACCCCAATTTCATTTTGGGACATTAGTATTCCACACTGGATACAGTCTGTAATCAGGGGACCAGTCTCCACTAGCCAAGGGGCAGGCATGCAACATGAAATGGGCCAAAAGGAATTTCCATCCTAAATTTAATATTTATAGAGTGACTAAAATTGGTCTGCATCTGTTCGTCCCTTTGGCAGGACTAATGCCTGGACAATTCCTGCTATGATATGGTTCTTGTAATTTTTGCTTCCTAACTCTGGGACATGCCTTGGTATCAAGCCATGTTCTCTAGTTTTTTGAGATATTTTTCAAATTCCCTTTATCTGCCCAATGATTTCCATTTTACATAAGTGCTTTTAGCCAAAGAATCATCAATAGTAGATATTTTTCTTTCTTTCTTTCTTTTTTTTTTTTTTAAATTTGGCAAGAAGAAGAGGAGGGAAAATCAAGCAGAATGATAAACCAGACAGTCCATGAAGTATGCTTGCTTGCTAGTTCATTCCTTGGCCAATGGAGCAATTCTGAGGCAGAAATCTTGAGATCATAGTGGCAATTTAACCCACCTAGAATTCTGATCCAGCACCCATCTGTCTGTTGTACTGTGGTGGCTTGCATGTTGCTAAGATACTGGAAGCTATGCCACTGGTATTTTTAATACCAGCAGAGTCACCCATGGTGGACAGGTTTCAGTAGAGCTTCCAGATGAAAACATACTAGGAAGAAAGGCCTGGTGATCTACTTCTGATAATAGCCAATGAAAATCGTATCGATCATAGCAGGATATTATCTGATAGAGTGCTGGAAGATGAGCCCTCTAGGTTGGAAGGCACTCAAAATACACAGTGGCCACAACAATGGACCTGAATATGCCAATGATCGTGAAGATGGTGCAGAACTGGACACCATTTTATTCTGTTGTACATGAGGTCACCATGAGTCAGAGCCGACTTGATGACAACTAACAATAACAACAACAGACTACTGATGGAAGAGGCAACAGAAACATTCCTTTCCTAAGTTTGCTAAAAGATACTTTGGGGCCAGAGCTGATAGAAGGGGATCAGAAAAGGTGAGAGATGTGACCGACATACTCCTGTGTCAAAAAAAGAGAGGAATGGCCCAGAGATCAAAGTTCAACAGGACTAACCAATGCTCCACTCTTGATTTGAGAACTAAGAACATTGGCTTATGAGTCAGAGACGCCTGTCCTTGACTACTAACTATGCCACTTACTCACTGTGTAAACTTGAGGACAAGTTATTCTCACCTTTCTGAGTTTCAGCTTTCTCATTCATTAAAAGCAGGTAAACAATGCTTACCTCACAGGCTCATTGTGAAGACTAGTACAGCATATATTCATAAAGTGCTCAGAAAAAAAAGTAAGCTGTCGATAAAATGGTAGCTGCTAATATGTATCTGTATGTCAGGTACTGTGCTTAGCATGTTGCATGTATTATGGGTTTTTTTTTTTTATTATACTTTAGATGTAGGTTTACAGAACAAACTAGTTTCTCATTAAACAGTTAGTACACATACTGTTTTATGACATTGGTTACCAACCCCATGACATGTCAACACTCTCCCTTCTTGACCTTGGGTTCCCAGTTACCAGCTTTTCTGTCCCCGCCTGGCTTCTCGTCCTTGCCCCTGGGCTGGTGTGTCCCTTTAGTCTCGTTTTGTTTTATGGGCCTGTCCAGTCCTTGGCTGAAGGGTGAACCTCAGGAGTGACTTCATTACTGAGCTAAAATGTGTCTAGGGGCCATACTGTCAGGGTTTCTCCAGTCTCTGTTAGGCCAGTAAGTCTGGTCTTTTTTTTGTGAGTTACAATTTTGTTCTACATTTTTCTCCAGCTCTGTCTGGGACCCTCTATTGTGATCCCTGTCAGAGCAGTTGGTGGTGGTAGCCAGGCACCGTCTAGTTGTACTGGACTCAGTCTGGTGGAGGGTGTGGTAGTTGAGATCCATTAGTCCTTTGGACTAATCTTTCCCTTGTGTGTTTGGTTTTCTTCATTCTTCTTGCTCCCGATGGGTGAGACCAGTGGAGTATCTTAATGGCTGCTCACAAGCTTTTAAGACGCCAGATACTACTCTCCAAAGTAGAATGTAGAACATTTTCTTTATAAACTATGTTATGCCAAGTGAGCTAGATGTTCCAGTACATCCTCACCAAGGCCTGTGAAGTAAGTGTATTATGACTCCCATTTTACAGATAAAACATCTGAGATTCAGGAATAGGGGTAAATTATGGCTTGCAGGTCAAATTCAGTTCACTGCCTGTTTTTGTAAATAACATATTATTGGAAAACAGCCACTGTCTTTCATGTATGTATTGTCTATGACTGCTCTGCACTACAGTGATAGAGTTCAGTATTTGCAAAATACACCAAATGATGTGCAAAGCTGTGAAAATTAAAGAGAGACAAGGAAAGTAGAGGAATGATTTGGAAAATCTGTGTAAGCACAAATCCCAACCTCATACCTCCAAAAATTTCATCCTATCCTTTGCTAAAGTAATCAATTTTGCTCACTAGACTTTTGTCTACTTTTTGAAATATGCCCTTAACTTCTGATTTCTTGAAAAGCTACGGTATTCATTCTCCTGAACTCACATATCTACCACTGATTCTAAATCTTAGCCTTTTCAAAATTTGTTACCTGATTTGTTGTTTTTTGTTATCTGTGTTTATCATACCTTTACTTATTATCTTAACATCTTTATGTCTAAATCAGTTCTGCAATTTTTAGGTAATAAATGGAAGTCACCAAAAATAAGAGAATCGATCTTACTGATGTGTTGTCTTTGTCAGCTTGTTTGCTGCTATCCTCAACAGAGAAAAAGACCTTCACCAAAAAAAGTTTTAGGAGGAAGTTGGTACTGAATTGCTTTACTAAGAAGTCAAGAATAGGACAGACAGTAGCAAGACAGCGACATATATTCATTCACTCATTTGCTGACTTGCTTTAGGGCAAATATTTCTTTACTGCCTCTCATGCATCACTGTGTTGTTATGGTGTTAGTTGCCGTCAAGTGAATTCTGACTCATGGCGACCCCATGGGTGCACAGTAGAACTACTCCATAGGGTTTTCAAGGCTGTGACCTTTTGGAAGTGATTACCAGGACTGTCTCCTGCGGCACCTCAGGGTGGGTTTGAGCTGCCAACCTTTTTGTTAATAGTGTAGTGCTTAACCATTTGTGTCAGTGA
The DNA here is from genome assembly GCA_030035585.1 of Dugong dugon. NCBI lineage: Eukaryota > Metazoa > Chordata > Mammalia > Sirenia > Dugongidae > Dugong > Dugong dugon. Next base: position 36,066,483 of record CM057471.1, on the reverse strand, counting down.
AGTTGACACAGTTAGGAGTGGTTGCCTTGCTGTATTCTCTCTGTATTTCTGCTATATTCCATTTCTATTGGGGAAACACTACTTCACCCCAACATTGGTCTTTTATAGGCACTTCTAGGTCCATGCCTTTCTAGCTATAGTTTTTCATGAGACAGGTACCTGGCTGAGTTGGACCAGTCATAGCACAACTTTATCCTCCAGTTATAGTGAGCAATCCAGAGAGGGAGGGACAGGTGACTTCAGCCTGGAGCATCAGAGTCTATCTATTGGATTTTTCATGGTAGAACTGGAAGTGAGAAGCCCTTGACTTGCTGATGGTAAGAATTGAGCCACCTATGACTATGGTTCCAGATGTGTCAGAAAAAGTCGTTCTGAAAATAAAAATGAGACAGACATAGAAAGAGAGATTGATTGACTGATTTCTGATTGTTTTTATGTCCCTGTCTTTTGTTGTTCCAGCTTCCAGTTGTTCCTGAGAACTAAATTCTTGTTCTCCTCCCCTTTTCGATTACATGAGTCAATAAACTCCTTTATGATTGCCTCAGTGAATTCAATTTAAGTTTGTTTTACTTGTAACCAAAAGAAGTCTGAGTAATATTGCTCTAGAGGCTGTAAACCCACTCATGGAAAAATAAGAAAAAATTGATTATATAAATGTTCTGCAGTGTCACCCAAGGATATCAGAGGGTGTATGTTTTACCTTGATTTTAAATGATAGCATTATTTTACTTTGATCTACAGTGAATTGGAGTTCACTAAGTTGGTCCACTCTTGATGGAGAAAAAATATAAAAAATTCTGAATTTTTAAAAAATGTTATTTGAATAAAGAGACAAAAATGATTAAAAAGATTAACTTTTAAAAAATTTATAATTGTAATTGTCTTTTCAAAAGAAAGTATAGCCTTGTATTGGACTTTATGTCCTAATCTATTTGCAGAAACATCTATATTTTCATCAAAATAACAGAGGAAGAAAAAACAATCAGAGTGAATGAAGAAAATACAATCAGAGTGAATGAAGAAAATTAAGTGTAAATGTCTGATGTTTCCTTGATGATTATTTAAACTTTTATGTAATTTATATATATAGAAAACATATTTTAATACATAGGTGAAAGGCACTCCACTGTTTTGCAGAGAGTCTGGGGGAATGCAACAGTGGGAAAGTCAGTCTTTGGTGGGGCCCTGAACAGCCTTGGGTCTACTTTCTCATTAATTTGACTTCATTAGCTCACCAGGATGACATTTTGTCTTGGGAGAAAGAGGTGGTTCATCTATGTTAAACAAATTGACAATTGACCCCTTTATACAATAGAATATAAGTAGATTAATTACTATTTGGAGAAATGGAAGCCTAGAACCCCTGTATTTATTGATCAGTGCATCCTCTATGCATTATAAACAACTGTTTAAGAAACAAAATGAATATCAGATGATGGCATTTGGAAAGTAGAGGATCAAAATAAATATAGTGAAATGGTTTTATATCCTTTTATATATTATAAATTATAATTTATAGGATTATAATGATCTAGAATAGTCTTATCAGCCAGAGTCCCTCTTCCCCTGATCTATAGTGTTAGAACACAGACATTCTTCAGTATCCACTTACAAATACTGTTTTAATTTCCAGAACTATTGGCAGTACCATACCCAGTATTATAGCTTATATTTCATTAATTACATTTTAACTTGGCAATTTTCCAGCTGAATTAGAGGAAGCTAGCTTAACTGCATCAGTATTGTGTTTTCAAGTCATATTTTAGCGAGGTTTCCTTATTGGAGGATGCTTTCATATAGATAGTCCTATATATGTACAAGGATCTTGTGATCTTCTAATCAAATCTTAAACACAAAGGTGTTTTGAAGTCAGGAGGTGTTATCTACATACAATATACTACTCATACCCCCTTCTATTCCTTAATCTAAGAGGCTTCATTTGAAATACATTTTTCTCTTTATTCTGAATAGTTTGCTTTTATTCACTGTATTACATGTCACCATGAAATCGATAATAAACATAATGAAAACAGTCAACAAAGCAAGACATGCAGTATTACCCCACCTGATTTGGCAAATGTTTGCTTGTCAGTCTTGACTAACTCATCTTTCAATGAACCCTCTTCTTGTTTTATGATGTGACATCTGCACAAATGAATTCTGTTTTCTTTTCATAGAAACAGAGAAGTAGGTCTTGTACAGAAATTCACATCAACAAATAACATTTGAATTTGAAATTTCAACAGTTACGTAAAAGCCTATGCCACTGACATTTCTTATTAAAATTGTGAGTTATTGTTCCCCTCTAAATGGTTAATACTGACAGCATGCTTTTCTCTGTGTGTGTGTGTGTCATTTTTGCTATAAAAGAATATTGTCTGGAGTTCCAAGAACTGATGAGTTCTTCCTACCAATTCCACCTTTGCTTCCCACCACATCCTCTTTAGGAAAATCAGTATAAAAAATTTGAGCTTGAAAACAGATGAATTAAGAAATAAATTCATGAAGTGAATTACAAGATAATCTAGAACACTTACAATGTAAATTGGTTCATAAAATTCAGTTTACACTAATTTTTTCAGACACTCAGGCATACCACAGATGACACAGGACTATAAGTAATAAAAGATAAAATTCTAGAAAAACAAATTGAGGATGTAACCAAATACAGATAAGTTGTTGCTTTTAGCTGCCGTTAGCCTGACTGATTTTCAAACCAAAGAAATTTTGCATTAGAAAATTCTTTCTCTGTATGAAAGGGTCTTTACAACAGACTACTGTTTTTAAAAAAATGATGTAATTATGAGATGCTCTTCACTTAAGCAATGCAAAGATAGAAGAAGTAAACTTCCTGGTTTGCTAACTAATATTTTTAATAGTAAATGTCCTTCTTAGGAACATCAGTTTTGTGAAAAGATCATGGGCATAGAGAAATGTGATTCCACATTACATGTCAATTAGTCAGTTATCATTGGAAATATTATTAACAGTAAGAAATTGAATAAAGTTTTAAATGTATTTTATAACATTATTTTTGGTTCTAGTTGGATTCTAAAATCTGATAAATTAACTAGGATTCTTTTTTTTCCCATCATCCACATTTTAATGGTCCTCAAACAGACCTTACTGGTATTAAGGAGCTTGACTTTGAACTTGTTGTTGTTGTTAGTTGCCCTGGAGTTGGCTCTGACTCATAGGGATCTTATGTATAACAGAAAGAAACGTTGCTGTGCCATCTCCATGACACAGTTTATAATGTCAGAGTCTCTCCTTCACTGTGTGCTGCTTCCAACTGTAGAGAATACTGAAAGCTTAAGCAACTTTCCTTGCCAAGTTTACCGAGTGAAGTGGTGGCAGAATAAAAGCTAAAGTCATGAAACATCAGACTGTGAATATTTAGAAAAATGTTTCTAGCAAAACTCTGCTTAGGCTACAATCCAAATATACAGACTGTTTATAACAGAGTCTGGAAATATTCATCATAAATCTGTGCTTATTTATTCCTTCCATGCCTAACACAGATCTAGTAGAACAGCATCCCTTCTTTGATCCCAGACTCTGTCTTAGGGTCCTTCTCATGTGGTTCTTCTGCACTCTTATCAATAGAGATCACCATAAAATAAAATCCCTTTGTGAAGCTATCTATCACTGGGCCTCCTTGCCTTCCTACGATTGTGTTTCCCTGTAACTTGGGCGCTGTACACTGTGGAAGCTCAACACCTGAGACTGACTCATGGGAATGTTGCCTCGGCTGCATCCAAACATCAGACTATTTTGCTGTGGAAGGTACATGCCAAGGTTACTGAGCCTGTAAAGTGATAGACAGTGGGCATTTTTTCTCCCATCTCAGCAATCAACATTTAAGTCAACCTGATGGTATTTGATAACTGGACCAATTCTGGTATTTTAGTCAGTCAAAACATGTCGACTTCTTGCCTCGTGGAAATGGATTTTAGAATTGAAGTATATAACTTTTAGATTTAAGACGAGCATGTGCTCTTATTACATCTTTGTAAAATAATTATTATATGAAAATATACTCTAACATTTTGGATACTAACTTTGGAAAAATTGATAATAAACTACAAAATTTAAGATAGAAAAAAAGTGGTTTTGGTTATTTTTAGAAATGTTCCTTATCATCAGGGATTCAATCTAATATTCTAACAGTAGTAGCATGTTGATTATAATCTTAGAGCAATATGCTGTCAGCAATATGGGGGTTAAAATCTGAAAATAAATGTGTTTGGAAGTTTGGTTAACTGGCCATCTTCATGTTGGGAGTAGGAAAACTCATTATTTAGGTATTGGTGGTGAAGTGGTTAACAGCTTGGCTGCTAACCAAATGGTTGGCGGTTTGAATCCACCAGCCACTCCTTGGAAACCCTATGGGGCAGTTCTACTCTGTCCTGTAGGGTTTCTATGAGTCTGAATCAACTCGATGGCAATAGGTTTGGATTATAAATAGTATATTTAAAGTGCATTTTCTAATTGTTAATTGATAGTATTTAGAAATATAGTTGATTTTTGTATATTCACTTGTGTCCAGTGACATTGGTAAATTCAGTTATTAGTAGATTTTTTAAAATAGAATCTGTAAGAATTTCTATTTACATGGCCATATCATTTGTGAATAAAGATGTTGCTTCTTCCTTTCCAGTCTTTATTAAAGATTGCTGTCTTACGAGTACCAGTTTCCATCCAGTAGACTCTGACTCATGATGATACTATGGGTGTCAGATTAGAACTGTGCTTCATAGGGTTTTCAGTGGCTGATTTTTGAAAGTAGATCACCAAGCCTTTCTTCTGAGGTATCTCTCTCTGGGTGAATTCAACCTGCCAAACTTTCGGTTAGCTGCCAAGCACATTTAACCATTATTAATTATTACAATTCTCTGAGCTTCCAGCAGTCCCTAGATTCTTTACTAATATTATGGCTTGATGGTTCTCTAGGGTTTGTAATCTCATCCTGAATGTGAAAAAGTACAAGTCAGGGCATAAGTGGGTTTATCATCACTTTGGCACCTGAAGGATAGAGAAAGACAGATACAATTTTCTCATTGACACAGTTCCTAGTTTTCTGGGTCAGGAGGATAGCTAGTTTCGGAGAACAAATATTTTCCTGCCTATATTTTTAGGTAGTATTTTTATTTTCCCATAAATTGAAGCCCATGTAGGCCATTTGCTGAATTCTGAAATGTTTTCTAAATCCAGCCCATCAGCCTTACAATTGTTGTCAGTTCCTCCAAGATTATAGTCTTAGGTTGCCTGATAGTTATATTTTTCCTTTGTGACTTTGGATATTTATCTTTTCTCTGTCTTTGGGCATTTTAGTGAGAAGTTGAGAGGAGCTGCATTGATGTCTGCTGAGTCAATTGCCAGAATGAATAGGAAGTACTACCTTTTATTGAAGAACTAAATCCCCAAGGCCAATTAATTCACCAATATATTCTAATCCATTTATGTTTCAAGATGAGACAACATGAACTTTTCCATCAAAATGTGTTTTATCCCTAAAAATTATCCATATTGTTAAAACACTAAGTATCTTTTCCCGATTATTTGGTATGATTCTGCCTCTTACAGACGCACTTTCATGGTGTAGTATGAACTATGGTTTCAGGTAGAGGAAGGGAGGAGAGCGTTGGTAGCAAACTTGTATGCAGTTACTGTTTTCCAAAATCTTTCTCTAGACAGGGTATTTGAGGAAATATATCTTATAGAGAGTCCTTGAAAGCACTTTCTGCATAAAATTATGTTAAAAATCAAATTACACACGAAAAATCCATGCAATAGTCTTAATTTTGTGAGTGTCATATGAAGCCAGAGAGATCTGCTTAATCTCTTTCTTGTTATCTGGAAGTTCTTGAATTGACTGTGATTTAATAGTGGTGGGAGTGGGGAGTTGAGTAGGGTGGGAAGAAAGAGGACAAAACTCAAGCGTTCCTATTCCAAAAGACCTTTGGAATCATTGTCAACCATGGGTCTGGCTTTACCTCTGCTTCAGCTGAGACCTCAGTCTCCCAGCTTTTGAAACTGCCTTGTGCATTTGTTTTCTCCTGAATATTGTCTTTATTGTTATCTCCTGGAAAGTAGATTACCCACCTTCCACAGTAGTTAGAAGGGCTGTGCTTCTTGTTTCTGTTACCAACAACTAAATCTTGGGAAAACTTTGGTCAAAATGAGTTTCATCAACAAAAAATAATGTGTTCAGTGAAGTTTCACTTGCTAAAACAAAAACCAAACCTGGTGGCACTGAGTTAATTTTTGACTCATGGTGACTATGTGTCATCTGGCCTTTCCATGGTGCTGCTTGGTAAGTTTGAACTGCCAACCTTTAGGTTAACAATTGACCACAAACCGTTTGTGCTACCCAAGGACCTATTCAAAGTAGATCTGCTCATACAGCTCCAGCCACATCAGCCTTCTTGTTGTTGCTTTTACATCTCAAGCTCACTCTACGGCCAAGACCATGCACTGCCTTCTCCTTCCTGGGATACCTTTTCCCTGATTGTCACAAGAATCACCATCACCTCTGAGGCCTTCCTTCACTGCCCTATCTCAAACAGCACCCTGCCCCTCCCTCTCTCTCTCTCTCCTTTTACTTGCTTTTTTTTTTTTTTTTTTTACACATAATCATAACTTATTATATTGTTACTCATTTATTGATTGATTGCCTGTTTTATGCACTAAAATGGAAGCTATATGAAAACAAGGACTTTGATTTGTTCCCTTTGCGCTCCTAACACAAAGAACAGTGCTTGGTACTTCATAGGCACTAGGTACTTTTTTCTTTTCAAATAACTGAATGGTCTTTCTAACTAGGTCAGATTCCCTGTTTCAGGGTTTCATAGAATTTATTACAGTCTGTAAATGCATACTAATATTGTTGTTAGTTACTGTTAAGTACATTCTGACTCATGGCGACCCCATGTGTGCAGAGTAGAACTGCTCCATAGGGTTTTCAAGGCTTTGACCTTTTGGAAGGCCAGGCCTGTCTCCTGAGGTGCCTCTGGGTGGGTTCAAATAGTATATATATATATGTTGGTATTAGTGTATGTATCTATGTTTATATATCTATATCACCTCTCTCTCTCTATCTCAATATATATTTTGTTTGTTTACTGTTCTGTGTAATAGAGACCTCAAATAACTGGTCTAAGCAAGATGAGAATTTATTTCTCTTTGGTGTGATAGCTGTAAGTAGGCAGTCCCAGGGCTGGCAGAGCAACTATTGTCGGTGAGGTCATCCAGGAACACAAGCTCCTTCTCTCTTGTTACTGAACCACCTGGGGCATAGCCCTCCTGCGAATGGCCCTAGATAGTCCTCATGTCCACATTCCTGCCAGCAGGAAGAGGAAAAGGGAAAGAGGAGTACAACTCTCCCCTTCTTAAAAGTAAGATAATTCCCAGCTGCAAGGGAGTTTGCGAATCTAGTTTTTATTCGTCTCACATACTTTGGGCATGTTATCAGGAGGGACCAGTCCCTAGAGAAGGACATCATGCTTGGTGAAGTGGAGGGTCAGAGAAAAAGAGGAAGACCCTCAATAAGATGGATTGACACAGTGGCTGTAACAATGGGCTTAAGTATAACAATGGTTATGAGGATGGCACAGGACTGGGTGGTGTTTCATTCTGTTGTACATAGGGTCACTATGAGTCAGAACCAACTGGACGGTATCTAACAATAACAACAATTTTTATTCTGCCCAGGTAAAAATTCATTTATCACAGACAATGAGAGAAATTATATTGGAAGACAAGTAGCAGGCTCTGCCACAATCTTTTTGTGTGATGATTTAATTAATATCCCTCTCTCCAACTGAACTGATGACCACCTTGTGATTTTTCTTTCTGTTTTATTCTTAGACCCTCGCCCAGTGCCATCACACGTTGTCACTCAGTAAATATGTAATAAGATAATGATTTTATTGGTGATGCAGGCCTCAGATATACATGCCCTCTTACCTGTCATAAGAGGAAATTTTTCAGGGAGGAGGAAGGTAAAAAATTCAAACTATTAGCCTAGGTAGGAAGAGAGGGAAGTTTGAGGTAGGGAAGTGTGGATAGGATGAGGCAGTAAGAGTTAAGGAATTTAAGGTTTTTGCAAGGGGAAGAGTGTGAGGCTGGAGCTGTCTGAGGAAGTTAGGGAAGGGAATGTGGTGGGGTCATCTGTAGTGGTCACTGTTGTTAGGTGCTGTTGAGTTGATTTTGACTCATAGTGACCCCATGTGATAGAGCAGAACTACCCCATAGGGTTTTCTTGGTTGTAATGTTTATGGAAGCAGATTGCTGGGTCTTTCGTCTGCAGAACCACTGGGTGGGTTCAAACTGCCAACCTTTCAGTAAGCAGCAGAGACCAAACCATTTCACCAGCATAGCTCCTTTAGTGGTCACTAGGTCCTCCCTAACAGAAATGTGGAGGCGCCGAGGAGGGGCTCGGGGGATCCTGGAGCTGGCTGATGGCTGTCGCTCACCCTTCTAGTCCCTGAGCTGACCTGGATTCTTCTTAAAATTACCATTCTGCTGAGCTTGTTTTCCATATGTTTCTCTCCCTTTCAAACAAACACCAGTTGTCATCAAGTCAATTCTGACTCATGGCGGCCCCATGTGTGTCAGAGTAGATCTATGCTCCATAGGGTTTTCAATGAGTGATTTTTTGGAAGTAGATTGCCAGGCCTTTCTTCTTCCGAGGTTCCTCTGTGTGGCTTAGAACCCAGCCTTTTGGTTAGTAGCCATGGGCTTAACCATTTGCTCCACCTAGCCCTTCAAAAAACAAAAAAAATCCTAACTGACACACCACTTAGGTAAGGATCCTGGGACTTATTCTTAGATTTATAAATAACTTTTAGTTTATATGTAAACAACTGCAAACATCTAAGTTTATATGCAAACATTCCTGGAATGTGGAAAGAATCATATATGTATATATTGTTATGAAATTAAGCTTAAAGTAATAGGGGAAATACCTGATATGGATTAAAAATTTGTAGATTTATCAAAAGGATTAAAAATGAGTACTATTGATTGCAATGCTTTTTATTAAAAGTAACATTTTTGATGGAAAAAATCATAATTCCTATAGTATCTGCACATAAAATAAATTACATAGAGAAGTCACGTGTGAAAGTTATAAAAAACGATTTTCTTTTATATATCTTAAATACTAATAAGAGCCAGCAATGATCTTAAAATAAAAGAAACAAAACAAGAAAAAATAGAATCTTCTGAAAATGATAATATTAACATGAGCAGTCCAAAAAAAAAAAAAAAAAAAGAAAGGCAAAGACAAAGGGCATTTTAACCATCAGGCCTTTATTGTATCATTGTCATAAGATTCAGCCAGCTTTTCCTAAGGTGGAAGCAGTTTTGCATCTTACTTTGAGCCTCATGGTAAAAAAACTGCAATGTGAAAAGGTCACTTTCACAACAAACTGTATCCAAGATGAAATGTGAACAACAATAATGCCAAGACTGTTCTGCTGAAGTCGTCTATGGATTGAAAGTAGCAAAATTTGTGACCAAATGTGTAGTTTACCATGTCAGTATATTGTCAATATTTGAATCCAAAAATCTAAAAAATTATGTGTGGGCTATATTTAAGTTTAAATATATTTTATCTAATTCTAATTATACCACAGGTTCCATTTTTATAGTTTTTATGTTTAGCATCATGCTTCCTACCTTAGTAGCATACTTAGCATCTTATGAGTAGAAAATTAGTAGTCTGAGGACGTTTGTTGGTAGGAAATAGTGAGCCATGTAAGCATATTTAACAGGAGAGTAAAACAGTGAGAGTTTGGTTTTAAAAAGATTACTCTGTGACAGTGAGGAAGATTGATGTGAGGCAGCCAGGTTGTAGGAAGAGAAATCACTGACTGCGTTAGGGAATCTGACATTTGAAATAGCCTATGTTTTTTCTCAATATCTTAATGTGTTCGCTGAACTGTTGGGTAACGTTTAAACTTTTTTTTTTCCCCCTAGTCTTCAGATTTCAGTCATCTCTCTGAGAGGGATTATGGGCACTTTCTACTTTTACTTAAAGGCTTTGCTGTCCTAATGACAGAGCTTCCAGGGGTCAGGACTAAGGGCAGGTTCAAGTCTTTGAGTCATTGCCACCATGGTGTGTTTAAAGTTCTTACTCCTCATCAGCAGCTAAAACTTTGTCCTGAGTTTAACTCCTTGTGCCAGGCCCCTTCTCTATGTAGGATGGGATGTGTTTCTGAAAGAATTTTCAGGTTTCTGCTTACAGACTTTCTTCTGGCTACCCATCAGTTTTCCAGACATGCCAAGATATAAACTCTGGGAGCTGATGTAACTCAAGATCTTTCTCAGAAAGCTCCTCAGCTCTGTAATAGGTTTCTAACAGGCAGATCATCAGTTTGCTAAACATGCCTAAACTTGCCTGAATTCCAGCAGTGAGGAGTAGTGTTTCAAATGGAGCTCTTGGTTGTATTCAGCAGATACGGTAAAAACAAAATAAAACATAATACGTTATCTTTGTATACAATTTAATACTGTCTATGGGTTTTCACGTATTTGATCTTCACCAGAACATTGGGGGGTATACGGGGAAGGCATTTTTATCATTCTACTTCAAAGCTGAAAAAATAGCGGGAGATAAGAAGTGAGTGGGAGAAACAAGGCTAGAAAGCAGTTTTCTGATCATCGAAATGGAAGATAATAAGAAACACAACCAATTCTGTAGTTGCAAGAGCAGAGGAAAAATTATGTGAAATGACATGCAGGAAACATGAACAGAAGAATGAAGATAAAGGAGAAAAAAGGTTTGGAGAGGTGAGGTCTTCAAAGTGAGGTGGTGACACATTAAAATGAAGAAGAAATCCTACCTGTCTGAATCTAGAATAGATATGAGGTTACTGGGGACAGAAATATAATGAAACACCACACTTACGAATTTGCTTTCAAAAATTACAGGAAACGAGATCAAGTAGTTAAGAAAATAATTTAGTTGAAAAATATATCTATACATATGACTGAGTTTGTAGAACTTTTAGTGTTTGACATTAATTTGTTTGAAGAAATTTAGTGTTCTATCATTAATACTGCAATTAATCCACCATAAAATACCACATTGAATGTAAGATACACCATTGTTTTATGTGTCACTGGAAAATTAAAAAAAAAAAAAAAGCTGCCAATGAATACAACGAACCAGTGATTGTAAAATATATCCTGGTTTTGGAGATGATAAAATATTTCAAAACATGTACCTCAGAATAACTGAACGACATTAATTATATGCCTAAGATATATTTTGTATGTGAATGAGGAAAATCTGAGCACACTAACTGATGGGAGAAGATACTTGCAATACGTATATCTGACAAAGAGCTTGTATCCAGAATATTTCAAGAACTTCTACAACTCAATGGGAAAAGACAACCCAGTTAAAAAAATGGACTGTTTCACAAAAAAGGATATCCAGGTAGCCAATAAGCAAATAATAACAGGTTCAAACAGATTGTTTCTCAGGGAAATGGAAATTAAAACTTCAATGTTACAATGAGATACCACTTTACATGTGCCAGAAGGGCTAAAATAAAAGATGGGTAATCCCAAAAGTTGGTGAGGATGTAGACCAACTGCAACTCTCATATACTGTTGATGGGAGTATAAACTGGTACAACCACTTTGGAAAATTATTTATCAGTATCTAATGAAACTGAACATAATCTTACCTTTTATCCCAACAATTTCACTCATAAATATATACACAAGAGAAACACATACACATGTGCAGCAAAAAACGTGTACAAGAATTTCCATAGCAGCATTTTTTATTACCACCAAATTTGAAACAATCTAAGAATCATTTAACAGTGAAAATAGATAAATATTGGTATATTCATACAATGAAATGATACATGCCATTGAGAACAATGAGTTACTGCTACACATAATAGCACTATTAAATCTCACAAACTTAATGTTGAGGGAAGAAAGCACATGAATACACATTTATTTGCACTTGACTACTAACCTGAATGTTGGTGGTTGGAACCCACCCAGTGGCACTGTGGAAGAAAGGCCTGGCAATCTGCTTTCATAAAAATTACAGCCAACAAAACCCTATCAAGCGGTTCTACTTTGTAATGCCTGGGGTTGTCATCGGCTGGAATCAATTCAACAGCAAAGAGTTTAGTTTTTGTTATTTATGAGGAGTTCAAATATAGGTAAAATTAATCTATGTTGATAGAAGTCAGGATAATGGTTATTTCTGGAGGGACGGTTAATGACTTGGATGCTGAAGAAGGTGGGCTTCTTGGGTACTGGTAATCTATTTTTTCATGTGGGCAGTGATTACATGGATATGTATATTCTTACAATTCAATAAAATATTTTAAAAACTAATTAGATTCTGGATGACAGGTGACATAATTTGTCCTTAATATTCTCAAAGGAAATGTCAAATCTAAATTGAAGATTCGTAATGGAGATGTTATCTGCCTCTAATTTTACCTTCAAATAAATTATATTAAATGCCTTTGAATGTGAAGAAATAAATTAGGTTAAAATATATGGTCAAGTTGCAATTAAAATCTGAAGATTAACCACCTATGCACAGTATAAATCAGGATAGGAAGTTTGATTATTTGAAGGAAAGTAGTATAGACATAATGAACCTTGCCATAGTAAAATGTCTGAAATGATTAAGCCAAACCAAACCAAAACAAAAAACACCATTGCCATCAAGTTGATTCCGACTCATAGCAACCCTGTAGGACAGAGTAGAATTGCCCCACAGGGTTTCCAAGGAGTGGGAGGCGGATCCGAACTGCCAGCCTTTTGGTTAGTAGCCAAGTTCTTAACTACTGTGCCACCAGGGCTCCCAGAAATGACTACAGGCCTAGTTTTAGATCTCTGCAAAATATGTAGAGTGAGATATTTTCTTCTTATTCCAAGTTGAAAGTGGAATTGCTTAGCTTCTTTGTTTTAAATATACAGTACAGTTATATTTTGTTAAATCATACTTGAAAGATGGATTAAAATATTTATGTTTAGACTGATGTTTTAATCTGTCAGTTTAGTAAAATCTTTCCCCTTTATGTGTTGTGTGGGAAATGCATGGAATGGCAAAATCTTTTTTTCCAGAAATATAAGCCAAAGTCCTTTGCTCTGCCTTTCCAGTGAACAGAACAACTGGAATGATTAGTCTTTGCATGAGGGGCTTTGGCTATTTCACTGCTATACAAGGTTGACTTATACTATGGCAACAGTTCATGATTAACCATTGATGCTGATAAAATTGAAAAATGAATGGTGTCAGAAATTTTGCTAAAAGCGTTCACTAAAGTGGTAAAGATACAAATACTGCAGAGAAATCAAGAAGGAGGAAATTTTTTGATTCCTTGCAAATGTTTTGTGATCATGAAAGTAGTTTTTTGGTGATTTGTAATTATGAGAAGCTATTATGCATGCCTATTCATATCTGAACGAGAGAGAGAGATAAAGGAAGAGAGAGAACATCCACCCCAGAGAAGAATTTAAAGTGGAGAAGCAGAAACATTTTATTTACCTCCATATTTCAGTAAACTGGTATCTGTGCTTTTGTGTACTTGTGTGTGTGTTTCCATCAAAATTAAAAATGTTTGAAGGGACCTAAATAAATAGGTGATTTTCTATGAAATTCTCCATCAGTTTTCTCTGTCCAAGGGAAAAAATGCAAAGGCAATTTCTGTTCCTCTCTGAAAGACTTTAAAAACTGGAAAGAAGGATGAGAGGAAAAAAAGAAAACTCACCTTTCAGACTATGCAAACTGAAGGTCATTTTATTCGAACACTTGTCTTATTATCCCTTTTACTATGCATGATCTCAAATCTCCTGCTTCTTCCCCATCTGCACCACTGCCCTCTGGCAAGCCGCCATAAGCTCTCTCCTGGAATCTTGGCAGAGTCTTCTAAATAGCTGTCTACTTGCACTTTACCCTCTTCCAATTCTTTCTTCACTCCAGAGCAGAGTGATTCTCTTAATGCCAAAGGGCATCATGGAGTTCCCTTGCTTAATACTCTTGAATGAAGCCACATTGCATTGAGGATGCAAATCAAACTCATAGTGTGTCCTCCACAGGGCTGCCTGATGTAGTCCCAGCCTGTTTCTCCAGCCTCATCTCAAAGCACTGTCCCCTTCACATTCTGCTCCAGCCACAGAGAACTTCTTCCATTTTCTCATACACTCCAAGATCTTCTCTTTCTTGCCCCAGAGAGTTTGTTCATATCTGGGACAATCTAATTCCCATGCTTTTCCCATCTACCAGCCTAAATCAGGTCTCTCCAAATTCTTTCCTTCCCTGTCATAACACATAGTGTATGCATGCCTGTGTTTATTTGTTTCAAATTTATCTGTCCCTCCAGACTACAAGATCCCGTAGGGAAAGGAATATGACTATTTTAGTTTTCATTATATTTCTATATCTAAGATAGTATCCAGCATATAGAAAGTGCTCAATATGTGCTAGTTAAATAAACTAATATATTTGGTATAAAAAAGATCAGTCAGAAAGAATAATTACTAATCTTGTTATTTATTCATTTAGATAAATTCATAAATAAATTCAAATATATTTACTATCCATAAAAAAATCCCACCCTTTTTCTTCTCCATTTAACTCCCATAGTTTTTGAATTTTGAAGGTTGGAGAGAGATAAGTATCACCAAGTTTAAATTTCCCATTTTATAGATAAGAAAACTGAGACTCAGAAGAGGCCAAGGATACACTGACATATCTGTGCTTATCCCATGCCAATATCTTTGTGTGATACAGTAATTGCTGTTTATCCACGGGAATCCCACTTGAATTCTTGTAGGAGACAAAGGAAATTGCAGTATAAGCTATCCATTATAGCATGATATTTATTCTGTAGAATGCAGTGTACTAGGAAACAAATTAATCTTTTGGTATTCAAATATGTGGCAAAGCCTTGTGCCTTAATAACAGTGTTTTACAGCAGACAAAATTTTAGAATGTAAACACTTCTCCAGATCATACAGATCAAGGCTTTCAGGTATGATCTCTGTTCTCATTAATTCAAGCTGAACACTGTCAGTTATATCAGACAGTTCCTTTCCAGGTGCTTCTAAATTGCCTTTGACTGATGTTTTAATTATATTTTTTTCCCCAATTTCCCTAATTTTTAGGCAGTGTTTATAAATTTCCTTTAAAATGCATCATTTTCACTGCAGAGTTTCAAAGCTATTAGGCAGATAATAGGATTGTCCCATAAAACTTTGGGTCACTCACCATCAGGGTATCTGGACAAGTTGGCTGTGGCTAGGGGTCCTCCCTCTTCTTCAACTGAAGGAGCACCACCTAATCTCAGCATTCCACAGTATCGGTGCTTTTGGCCTTCCCTAAACCTACAACTGCATCATGTCCTATTTTGCTCACCCTCCATCTCTGAGACCATACGACAACACCAAGACACACAGCCCTCCCTGCCCTTGCAATACAGCAGTGTGTATGTGTCCTTCTTCCTGCCTTATCTGAGCTCCTTGTTCACATGTTCCTGCACTAGCTGTGCCCCACTTCCCTCCCACCATCTGCGGCTCAGTGGGATTCTACAGGCCCAGCCACTTCCCCCAGATGTTTGTTTTTTTTCTCTCATTTATATAACAACTTAGCGAGTGCAGCAGCATTTCAATTTTCTACCGTATAAAAATTTTATCAATAATGGTTCCAGTTTTGGCATTTTAAAATCAGAATTTCTGGGAATCCTATAATTGTTGTTGTTAGGTGTTGTCAGTCAGTTCCGACTCATAGCAACCCTGTGTACAACAGAAAGAAGCACTGTCCGGTCCTGCACCATCCTCACACTTGTTGCTATGTTTGAGCCCGTTGTTGCAGCCACTGTGTCAATCCATCTCATTGAAGGTCTTCCTCTTTTTCACTGATGCTCTACTTTACCAAGCACGATGTCCTTCTCTAGGGATTGGTCCTTCCTGATAACATGTCCAAAGTACATGAGACGCAGTCTTGCCATTTTCGCTTCCAAGGAGCACTCTGGCTGTACTTCTTCCAAGACAGACTTGTTCGCTTTCTGGCAGTCTGTGGTATAGTCAATGTTCTTTGCCAGCACCATAATTTGAATTTATTAATTCTTCTTCATTCTTCCTTATTCATTGTCCAGTTTTCGCATACATAGGAGGCGGTTAAAAATACAATGGCTTGGATTAGGAGCATCTTAGTCCTCAAAGTGACATCTTTACTTTTGGAACATTTTAAAGAGGTCTTTTGCAGCAGATTTACCCAATGCAATACTTGTTCCACTGCTATTTATAAGGTTTGTACTGGCCAATTTTTTTTTTTTTTGACTTTTTTTTTAATTGTACTTCAGGTGAAGGCTTACAGAACAAATAGTTTCTCATGAAACAGTAGTACCCATATGGTTTTATGACATTGGTTAACAACCCCAAAACATGTCAACCCTCTAACTTCTCAACCTTTATTTTTGGTGAAAATACACAGAGCCAAAGACACACCATTTCAAAAATTTCTACATACACAGTTCAGTGACATTGACTACGCTCTTCCAATTGTGCTGTTATTCTCACTTAAGATGAAGGTTTACAGAACAAAATAGTTTCTCATTAAACAGTTACTACACATGTTGCCCTATGACAATGGCTAACAATCTCACACCACATCAACAATATCCTTACTCAACCTCGGGTTCCCTGTCACCAGCTTCCTTGTCCCCTTCTGCCTTCTGGCCCTTGTCACTGGACTACTGTATCTCATTAGTCTGATTTGGTTTTATGGGGCTGTCCACTCCCAGGCTGAACGGTGAACCTGGGAGATAACTTCACCACTGAGCCAAAAGGGTGTCTGGGGGCCATACTCTCGGGGTTTCTCCAGTCTCGTGTAGGCCAGTAAATCTGGTCTTTTTTTGTTTATGTTCTACATCCTTTTCCAGCTCTGTCCAGAACCCTCTGTTGTGATCCTGCTCAGAGCAGTCAGTGGTGGTTGCCAGGCACCATCTAGCTGTACTGGACTCAGTCTGGTGGAGGCCTTGGTAGCTGTGGACCATTAGTCCTTCAGACTAATCTTTTCCTTGTATCCTGTTCTCTTCATTCTCCCTTGCTCCGAAGGGAGGAGACCAGTGGAGTATCTTAGATGGCCGCTCACAGGCTTTTAAGACCCCAGACACTACTCACCAAGGTAGAATGTAGAACATTTTCTTTATAAACTGTGTTATGCCAACTGAGCTAGATGTTCCCTGAGACCATGGTCCCCAGAGCCCTCCACCCAGCAATTCAGTCCCTCAGGAAGTTTGGATGTGTCTATGGGGCTTCCATGACCATTCCTTGTACAAGTTGTGCTAGTTTCCTCTGTATTATGTACTGTCTCACCCTTCACCCAAGATACCACTTATATATTGCCTATTTAGTATTTCTTCTCCACCCCTCCCATCCCTGGTAACCAACAAAGATTGTTACATTTTGTGTGTGAACTTTTTCATGGGTTTTTACAATAGAGGTCTCATACAATATTTGTCCTTATGTGATTGACTTATTTCACTCAGCATAATGTCCTCCAGTTTCATCCATGTTATGAGATGCTTCACAGATTCATTGTTGTTCTTTCTCATTGCATAGTACTCCACTGTGTGTATGTACCATAGTTTGTTTATCCATTCATCTGTTGATGGGCATCTAGGTTGTTTCTATCGTTTTGCTATTGTAAACGATGCTGCCATGAGCATAGGTGTGCATATGTCTATTCGAGTGATAACACTTATTTCTCTAGGATATATTCCTAGGAGTGGGATTGCTGGATCGAATGGTATGTCTATTTCTAGCTTTCTGAGGAAGCGCCATATCATTTTCCAAAATGGTGGTATCATTTTGCATTCCCACCAGCAGTGCATAAGAGTTCCCATCTCCCCGCAGCCCCTCCAACATTTGTTATTTCCAGTGTTTTTGATTCGTGCCAGTAATGCTGGGGTGAGATGATATCTCATTGTGGTTTTAATTTGCATTTCCCTAATGGCTAGTGATCGCGAGCATTTCCTCACGTGTCTGTCGGCCATTTGAATGTCTTCTTTGGTGAAGTGTCTGTTCATTTCCTTTGCCCATTTTTTAATAGGATTATTTGTCTTTTTGTTGTAGAGGTGTTGGATTTTCTTGTAGATTATGGAGATTAGACCTTTGTCTGACTTGTACTGTCCAAAAATTTTTTCCCAGTCTGTACGTTCTCTTTTGACTCTTTTGGTGAAGTCTTTTGAAGAGCATAGGTATTTGATTTGGAGAAGATCCCAGTTATCTAGCTTATCTATTGGGGTTTGTGCATTGATGGTTATGGTTTGTATCCTGTTAATGCCATGTATTAAGGCCTGTAGTGTTGGTCCTATTTTTTCTTCTATGAACTTTATAGTTTTAAGCTTTATATTCAGGTCTTTGATCCATTTTGAAGTAGTTATTGTATACTGTGTGAGGTATGGGTCCTGTTTCATTTCTTTGCAGATGGATATCCAGTTTTCCAGCACCATTTGTTCAAAAGACTGTCTTTTCCCCATTTGATGGACTTTGGGCCCTTGTCGAAGATTAGGTGACCGTAGGTGGATGGATTTACATCTGGGTTCTCAATTCTGTTCCATTGGTTAATGTATCTGTTGTTGTACCAGTATCAGGCTGTTTTGACTACTGTAGCTGTATAGTAGGTTCTGAAGTAAGGTAGTGTGAGTCCTCCAACTTTATTCTTCTTCTTCAGTAGTGCTTTACTTATTCGGGGCTTCTTTGCTTTCCATATAAAGTGAATGATTAGTTTTTCCATCTCTTTGAAGAATGTTGTTGGTATTTGGATCAGGATTGCATTGTATTTGTAAATTGCTTTGGGTAGAATTGACATTTTCACAATGTTGAGTCTGCCTATCCATGAGCATGGTATGTTTTTCCATTTATGTAGATCCCTTTGGGTTTCATGCAGTAGTATTTTGTAGTTTTCTTTGTATAGGTCTTTTACATCCCTGGTCAGATTTATTCCTAAGTATTTTATCTTTTTAGGGGCTATTATAAATGGTATTGTTTTCCGGATTTTCTTTTCATTGTTCTTCTTATTGGTGTATGGGAATCCAACTGAGTTTTGAATGTTTGTCTTGTATCCTGCTACACTGCTGAATTTTTCTATTAGTTCCAGTGGATTTCTCATGCAGTCTTTAGGGTTTTCTTTGTATAGTACCATATCGTCTGCAAACAGGAACAGTTTAACCTCTTCATTACCAATTTGGATGCTGTTTATTTCTTTTTCTTGCCTCTTCGCTCTAGCTAGAAATTCCAGCAAAATGTTAAATAGGAGTGGTGATAAACGGCATCCTTGTCTTGTTCCTGTTTTCAAGGGGAATGTTTTCAGCCTCTCTCCATTAAAAATGACGTTGGCCGTTGGTTTTGCATAGATGCCCTTTATTATGTTGAGAAATTTCCCCTCTATACCTATTTTATTGAGAGTTTTTATCAGGAATGGGTGTTGGACTTTGTCAAATGCCTTTTCTGCATCAATTGAGATGATCATGTGATTCTTTTCTTTCCTTTTACTTATGTGGTGGAGTACATTGATTGATTTTCTAATGTTGAACCATCCTTGCATACTGGGTATGAATCCTACTTGGTTGTGGTGTATTATTTTTTTGATATGATGCTGAATTCTATTGGCAGAATTTTTTTCAGAATTTTTGCATCTATATTCATGAAAGATATTGGTCTGTAATTTCTTTTTTTGTGACATCTTAGCCTGATTTTGGTATCAGGGTTATGCTGGCTTCATAGAATGAATTTGGAAGCGTTGCTTCCTTTTTTATGCTCTGAAATAGCTTGAATAGTACTGGTACAAGCTCTTCTGTAAATGTTTTGTAGAATTCTCCAGTGAAGCCATCTGGGCCAGGGCTTTTTTTGGTTGGGAGTTTTTTTATTACCTTTTCAATCTCTTCTCTTGTTATGGGTCTGTTCAGATTTTCAACATCAGTTTGTTGTAGTTTGGGTAGGCCATGTGTTTCTAGACATTTATCCATTTCCTTTAGGTTTTCAAATTTGTTGGTGTATAGTTTTTCATAATATTCTGTTATAGTCCTTTTTATTGCATTTGGGTCTGTTGTAATGTCCTCCATTTCATTTCTTATTTGGGTTATTTGTGTCCTCTCCTGTTTTTCATTTGTCAGTCTGGCCAGTGGCTTGTCGATTTTGTTGATTCTTTCCAAGAACCAACCTTTGGCTTCGTTGATTCTTTCTATTGTTTTTCTGTTCTCTATTTCATTTATTTCTGCTCTGATCTTTACTATTTCCCTTCTTCTGGTGATTGTGGGCTTTTTTTTGCTGTTCTCTTTCTATTTGTTTGAGTTCTGTCATTAATGTTTTGATTTTGTCCCTTTCTTCTTTTTTGATATGTGCATCTATTGCTATAAATTGTCCTCTGAGGACTGCCTTTGCTGTGTCCCAAAGGTTTTGGTATGATGTGTTTTCATTCTCATTTGATTGTAGGAATTTTTTGATTCCTTCTCTGATTTCTTCTATTACCCAGTGATGTGTAAGCAGGGTATTATTCAGTTTCCATGTAATTGTTTTTGTTTTTCCTTGCTCTTTCTATTGTGAATTTCTACCTTGATGGCATTGTGGTCAGAGAAGATACTTTGAATTATCTCCACGTTTTGGATCTTGTTGAGGATTGCTCTGTGGCCTAAGATGTGGTCTATTCTGGAGAACGTTCCATGTGAATTGGAAAAGAATGGGTACTTTGCAGCGGTTGAATGGAGTGTTCTATATATGTCTATTAGGTCAGGTTGTCTGATTGTGCCCTTTAGGTCTTCTGTATCTTTGCTGAGTTTCTTCTTAGTTGTTCTGTCCTTTACTGAGAGTATTGAAGTCTCCTACTATTATTGTGAAACTGTCAGTTTCTCTTCTCAGTGTTGTTAGAGTTTGTTTTATGTATTTTGGAGCCCTGTCATTGGGTGCATAGATGTTTATTATGGTTATGTCTTCATGATGGATCATCCCCTTAATCGTTATATAGTGTCCTTCTTTGTCTTTTATGGTAGATTTTGTTTTAAAGTCTATTTTATCTGAGATTAGAATTGCCACTTCTGCCCTTTTTTGGTAGTTGTTAGCTTGATATATTTTTTTCCAACCTTTGACTTTTAATAAATTCACCTCTTTGTTTCTAAGGTGTGTCTCTTGTAGACAGCATATTGATGGATCCTGTTTTCTTATCCATTCTGTGACTCTCCATCTCTTTATGGGTGCATGAAGTCCATTTACATTCAGTGTAATTATTGATAGATGTGAGTTTGTTGCTGTCATTTTGTGGTGCTGAAGTTTTCTTTGTTCTTCTTACTCTCTTGTGCTGAGTTACTTTTGTTTGTGGATTTTGTGTTCATTTCTTTTGTTTCTGTAGGTTTTGTTTTTGCTGAGACTTTATGTTTTTCATCTTTATGAGTTGGTTTGTTAACTTTCTTTGTGGTTACCATGAATTTTACCCTTATCTTTCTAAGTTCGAAGCAGTCTACCCTTACTTGGTATCGCCTTGCCTTCCTCTCCATTAGAAGGTTCTATACCTATGCCGTTTATTCCCTCTTTCATTGTTTTGATGTTGTTGTCATCCATCAATTTACTGCTCTGATACCCTGTTGTATTTCTTTTGGTTTTGGATAGTCCTCGAGAGTTCATTTCCTAGATTGGTATCTGGCTGGTATGATCCTGCGTCCTAGGTCCTGCCTGAGGGCTGAAGGTATTTGTCCTCAGATCGAAGAACTCCCTTTAATAATTCTTGTAAGTTTGGTTTGACTTTTACATATTCCCTTAGTTTCTGTTTATCTGGAAATGACCTAATTTCACCATCAAATCTGAACGAGAGTTTTGCAGGATGTATTATTCTTGGCTGACAATTTTTTTCTTTCAGGATTTTATGTATGTCATCCCATTGCCTTCTTGCCTGCATGGTTTCTGCCGAATAATCTGAGCTTAGTCTTATTGTTTCTCCTCTGTATGTGACTTCTTGTTTTTCACGAGCTGCTCTCAGGATTCTTTGTTTGTCTTTAGTTTTGGCTAGTGTGATTATATGTCTTGGTGATTTTCTTTTGGGGGTCTCTACTATATGGGGTTCGTTGAGCTTCTTGGATGACCAGCTTTTCATCTTTCATGATATTTGGGAAGTTTTCTGTCAGCAGTTCTTCAATGATCCTCTCTGTGTCTTGTGTTTTCTCCCCCTGTTCTGGAATTCCAATCACTCGTAAATTTTTGCTTTTAATTGTGTCCCACATAAGTCTCAGGGTCTCTTCATTTTTCTTTGTTCTCTTTTCTGAGTTTTCCTCAAACAGAGTTGTATCCAAGTGTTTGTCTTCGATTCTACTGATCCTGTCTTCCACCGTTTCAAATCTGCTTCTCAGCCCTTCTGTGACACCATCTATTTCTGAAATCTTGCTGTTTATCTTTTGGATTTCTGATTGTTGTCTTTGTATAATTTCTAGCTGCGAATTTATTTTGGCATTTTGTTCCTGCGTATTTTCCTGAACTCTTCCAATTTTTTGTCTGTATTTTCCATGAATTTGTCTATTTTTTCCTCATGTTTTTAGCTTTTTGCCTCAGCTCTTGGAGAATTCTGAGTATTTGAGATTTGAATTTCCTATCAGGTAGTTCTAGTGCATTTTCTTCCACTGGAGTGTCATCTGGTGTTTTATTTTGGACACCTACTTGAACCATCCTGTCCTGTTTTTGTGTTTTGATATTGTCTGCTGTCTTCCGGGTATTCAGTAGTTACTTTTCTCATTTATTGATTGTAGATTTGTTTGTTTCATCCCCCTTTTTTTTTTTTAAATTTGTCTATGTCTGAGCAGGCAGACTGTGTGTTCTTTGTTGTTTGCTCTTCTGTGGGCACAATAGTTTTTGCCTCCTTCTCTATTTGGCAGGGTCCGTCACTCAGTTATGGTATGGCAGGGCAGGTCTAGCTGAAGAGGAGTTACTGGGACGGATTGTTTGTGGCTCTTAGTACAGTCACCAGGTTTGGTCGGTAATCAGTGCAGGACAGGTTCCAGTAGGCCGTGCCTGTGCTGCTTGGTGGTGTGATGTGAAGCGCACGGTGCAGGTAGGCAGGATGTAGTGGGGAGATTGGTATGTGTGGAGCCAAGATGGATATGAGAGAGAGGAGAGAGAAACAGGAGCCAAAAACATACCAAAAAACAAAAAAGAATGCTAGGGGAGCTTGCCGTTGGAGCGGAGAGATGAGAGACTATGAAATGGAGAAAAATGAAAACGGAAGAGGAAAAAAGGAAAAGAAAAGAATAAATAAATAAAAATCGGAAAAGTCAGAGAACTGCAAAGTTCCCAGGGATCCCACCGATGCAGCTATGACGTCTGGGGAAGTCGCTCTCAGGTGTTGCAGTACAGCCTGGCCAGAAGGCATAGAGGTATACAACGCCAGGTATTCAGGGAACAGAAAGAGAATGAAGATATAGAGAGACGAGAAACTGAGCAATGAAGAAAGACAAAAAGGGATAAGGAGGGAAAGGAAAACAAAACAAATTAAAAAAAAACAAAAACAAGAAAAGCCCCCCAAAAGCAGAAAAACGAAGAAAAAAACCCAATGAAAAAAGAAATGCCCTCAGGGATCCCTCTGCCCATCTGTGCAAGCCGAGGGGGTAGTCTCCTTGCCATGCAGCACCGCCTGGCCAGAAAGGGCTTCCAACTCAAGAAAAGGAAAAGAAAACCAACAAACAATTCAAAACAAACAAACGAACAAACGCCCTGGGATCCCCCCAGCGTGGCAGCCCAGACCAGGAAGCAGCTCCACATTTGAACGGAGCTCCATAGCCCCTCAGGAAGAAGCAGAGATGGCGTACAGAGCCAGGTATTTGAGTGAAAGGAGGGGGAGGTGGTGAGAGGTAAGGAAGAAATCAAAAGAAGCAGAAAAAAAAAGCAAAACCAGCAGCCAATGAATGGCACTCAGAGAGCCAGCCTGTTCGGGTGTGTGGAATCCAAGCAGCCGGTTTTTCTCGGACAAGAGACTGTGTCTGCAGGAAGCAGAGGGGGCTGAGTGTGGGTGAAGAAGGGTAGGGAGTGGGAAAGCGTATATCACAAATTACCAGAGTTCTGCAGCCCCTCAGGAAGAAGCAAAGATGGCGCACGGAGCCAGGTATTTGAGCGAAAGGAGGGCGAGGTGGTGAGAGGTAAGGAAGAAATGAAAAGAAGCAGAAAAAAGCAACATCAGCAGCCAACGAATGGCACTCAGAGAGCCAGCCCGTTCAGATGTGTGGAATCCAAGCAGGTGGTGTTTCCCAGACAAGAGATTGTGACTGCGGGAAGCAGAGGAGCCCGAGTGGGGGTGAAGAAGGGTGGGGGGCGGGAAAGTGTATATCGCAAATTACCGGTTGTTTTGTCTCCCGCTGGAAGCTCTGTGAAGCTGCTTTCTCATACCCCCAGTTTGCTGGTCTCTGATAGGAGTCCAAGATGGCAGATCCGTGCTGCGTTAGCTGATAGGGGACCTCTGCATGAATCTCTCCTTGCTCTCCGTTCTCTGTCAGTTTCTCACTCCATTTCGTGATTGGCTGAGTTCTTCATCTCTTCATTTGTTGTTTTAGGGTTTCAGGATTGTTGTTTTCTCTGTTCGGTTTAGTTTTTCAGATCTTTGCTGTGGAGGGACTGCGTGGTGCTTCTGCCTTGAGCGCCATTTTGCTGGAAGTCCTGTACTGGCCAATTTTTAGAAGTAGATCACCAGGTTCTTCTTCCAGGTCTTAGTCTGGAGGCTCCACTGAAATCTGTCCACCATGGGTGATCCTGCTGGTATTTGAAATACCAGCAGCATAGCTTTCAGCATCACAGCAACATGCAAGCACCACAGTACAGCAAGCTAACAGATGAGTGGTGAAATCCTATAATAAATGAATTAATTCTGTTAGTTGGAATCAATGAGGCAAATGATCCAGAAATAATTTTATAACTGCAGCTGGCTAAATGCCCTTTACTGAATTTTCTAGATTTAGTATAAAAGCAGTAATTCTTAATCAAGGTGTTTTGTTGAGATGAGGGGAGTTTAATAGTAGGATGCCAGATTAAGCATCATAACAAGATTGTGCACACAGAGAGTAATAACAGAGTCATAACAAATCTGACCATGTCCTTGATTGCCTTAACCCACCCTGGCTCCCCACAGGTTTAAATCCTAATTAATTACTTAGACTAACGTTCAAGAGTATTCATGATATGCCTCCTCAGACTAGCTAATCAAACTCATCTGCTGCCTTGTTTGTTCTCAAATAGAGCACCTTAAATATTTTAAGTCCTGTGCTAGGTGCTGGAGGTACAACTATGAACAGCTCATGCATAGCGAGGTAACCTGCTACTTAACAATTATGCTCCAGCACACTGACTTCCTTGTAGTTCCTTGAATGAGTCATGTTCTCTCTATATCTATGCACATGCTTCTCCTTCATCTCTCAAGACCATCTTCATCCACTCCATTTTGCAGAGCTAAAACCTCACCTCTGATCACTGTGAGGATGGTTGAGATGCTTCTCAAATATATTCTCAGAGTTCTTGTACTTTCTCATTCATGTTGTTGTTTTTAGTTACCATTGAGTTGGCTCTGACTTATCGTGACCTTATGTTTAACAGAATGAAATTTTGCCTGGTCCTGTACCATCTTCATTATCATTGGTGTTTTTAAGTCCATTGTTGTGGCTATTGTGCAATGCCTTCCAATTTAGGGGGCTCATCTTCCTGCACTATATTGACAATATTATGTTCTGATCCATATGGTTTTCATTGGCTAATTTTTGGAAGTAGATTGCCAGGCCTCTTTCTTCCTAGCCTGTCTTAGTCTAGAAGCTTCACTGAAACTTACCCACCATGGTTGACCTTGGAAGTATTTGAAATACAAGTGGCATAACTTCCAGCATCATAGCAATATGCAAGCCACCACAGTATGACAGACTTACAGATGGGTCATAGTCCTTCAATGTATACTGTAATTACTCAACTACTTCTATATACCCAAAGTCAGAGTTTTAATGAGGACATAGTCTGAATGTTTTGCTCACCCAATACTTAACACAGTACCAGTCACATTACATAATAAACATTTGTTCCATAAAGAAATGTCCGTTTAACACCATAATTTACAAAGATCATGCAATACTAAAATATATTCTATACTTTATAGAAACAAATGTCTCATATAGATGAGCATGAAATGAGCAGTCTTCTTTTGTAAAAAATTAGTTAAAAGAGCAGCAGCCATAACAGTGTTCACTGACATTGATTGTTAGGCATTAGCGATGCATGTCATTTATATTTGATGCTAATGTCCATCTAAAATTTTAAGGTAAAAATGTATTATTTTAGAGAAAGGAGTGTCACTGTATTTTCTTACTCAAAATAAGGTTATAATCAAGAACACAATCTTGTAAATCCATATGATTAATCCAACTGATAGACGCATAAGACCAGAATAGAAATTATTTTTAGATTTTCATCTTTTGGTATTCTTTAACTGTTTATTTTCCCTAATGATTGATACCTAGGGCAAAATCTGGAAACCATTTTAATAGTCACATCTCCCCTCTCTTGACCACAACTGATTGGTACAGGATGTGGCTTACTATTGTGTCTATTGGTATCTGTGATGTATATTATAACTAGGGTGACCACATATTTCAATTTGCACCTGTTGCCCTGGAATAATTATTAATAGTATCCTCTTTTCACTCTCAAAAGTATCCTTATTTGAATAAAACATTATGTAGTCTCCCCTGTTATAGCATCAGAACTAAAAGAAGAGACTTACTTATTTATCTTGTATCCTTTCTACATTATTCTTCGCTGCTAGCAGAGAGGAGGCTTGGATTGAGTAGAGGGATGGCTGAAAACTGTATCTTGCTATGCCGATAGCATGATCCATCCAATGCTTTAACTACTTTAAGAAGAGGGAGGAAAGATACAGAGGGCTGGGTGTCTGCTCTGGGCTTTGCCTGTGTCTTACTAATTGGAGAAGTGACCATATTCTCACACAACACACCTCTGGCATCTTGAACAACTGGCAGTGAATGTGAGGGAGGCTAATAAGAAACAGCATTTATTGAGGGCATCATATACTGCGTGCCAGACATTCACTGTGGCCTGGGTCCTTTGCATTTATTACCTCATTCAATTTTCCCAATAACTCTCTGAGGTAGATACGTTCATGTCAGATTTGTAGATGAGAAACTGAGGCTTAGCCAGGTGAGGCAGGTTTCCCATGGAAATGGAAATGGAAAGCTAATGTTTGAACACTTGTTTCATTACATTGGGATCCACATGTAGAGAGAAGATGGGTGGTCCTAGAGTGTTATGTCATAACATCTGAAGGTATTTGTTCCCAATGTTTCTTTCCCCCTAAAATAAGTGTGCTGGCATAAAATCGTACTTCAAGTTTGCTTTCATTTGAGTTTCTGATAATTCCCCTGACAATGAGCATTCCCTTAACAGGCACAATATGACCTCTGAGATAATGCCTGCCTGGACTCTGCCTCCTCTCCAGACTAATCTCACTCCGTGCACATGCACCCTTCTCTGTGTGCTAGCTACACTGGGGTTCTCTCTGTCCCTGAGACCAAATGCATTCTCTGTCTACACGTTTGGATACATTGTTCCCTTGGCTGGAAAGTCTTCTGCCACCACAGCTCATGCTTCTGTGGGCCCATCCTTGAGTTATTGCTTCCCCAGCAAGGTCTCCCGTGGCTTCTCAGACCAGGGAGTCCCTTTGTCACATTCCTACTATAGTGCCTGTATTTCCTGTTTGGTAAGTTACATCACATCTGCAATTTCTCATAAACTTTATAGCAACAAAGGCGATACAATGTGTATGAAACTCCTTGTATTGCCAATACCCAGCACAGATCCTGAGTATTCAGTCATCATCTATATTCTACTTGCTTGAGGGTAGTTTCCAATTATTCTGCCCGACAACACCTTTATGCCTAAAACGTAACGAAGTACATTTTGTGAAAGTCTTAAGCATAAAACAATATGTTCATGAAAACAAACAGAACTGAAAAACTTTAGCTACATTTGTTTCAAAGACTTCGCCCTTATTTAAGGAGTCCATGAAGATTTAAAAGAAGAAAGAAAAGAAATGAATATGTCTCTCTGTTACTATGGAATTGCTTTGTTTTATTTGTAGTAAGGGTCACCAGAAGCTTAATTAGCAATCTTTATAGCAAAGGAATAATACATGACATGATTTACCTTCTATCTGGAGCAAAATTAGAAAGAAAAATGTAAGGTGTGAAGACTTGGAGGCACTCAGAATGTATCAATTATTTATATTAACATTCATTATCTGACTAAAAGGCAGGATAAAGGCTTTGGGGAATTGTAGGGTTCATATAATTTCTCTCTAATTATTCTAATTTACTGTGATTAAGACACTAAAATAATCCTGACAGAAAGTAATAATGTCTTTTAAGATTAACTGAGAGGGTGAAAAAGCTATTCTGCATTTTTAGCTTTATTTACTATAACTTTTCAATGTGACAGAAAGACTGATCCTGACTTGGAAAATTTTTTAAATTATGGCTTTAGAATATCTAACACTAAACTAACAAACACAACTTAAAATGATAACATTTAGGTTTACAAAGTATTTACAAATTCATAAAATCTATCACATCAATGGTACATATGAGCTGTATGAAAATCATGGCTTTAGGAAAAATGGCATCTTTTATATAAATTCTCAGAATTTCAAGAACAGAGAAAATATAAAGAAATAAGTCTGTGTTAGCTAAGCTTATGGGTATATGTCCCACATGCTCTTCTTACAATATGACACTGACACTCTTCCATCAGGAGGTGGCAATCTATGTTCTCTCACCTTGTACCTGGAAAGATCTTTATAACAGCATCAAACAATAGACTGCTGTGAAAATGACACTTTTGTGGGATTACTACAAAATTCAATATAGCTTCCACCTGGTTCTCTCTTGGGACACACAACATTGGAGCCCCGGGCTTCCATGTAAGAAATTTGCCTGCCTTGATGTTAGCATCCTGAAGAGATATTTCTATGTGAAGTAGAGAAGGATGACCTGGGGATCCCAGTTGTTCCACCCCTTAGCTATTTGAGTCTCCCCAGCCCAGGTTACATACATGTGAAAAGAGAAGCCTTCAGGATGGCTCCATTCCCAGCCACCATCTGACTGCAAAATGATAAGAGAACCTGAAGGAGACCTGCCTAAAAAGTCTACTCCCTAATTCCCAAGCCGCAGAAACAATGAAAGATAAATGATTATTTGTGTTTTAAGCCACCAAATTTTGGGATAATTGTTACATAGTAACCAACAATTTACATAATATGTTATGGGAATTTTAACTGTTTAACAAAAAGATAGGAGCCCTGGTGGTGCAGTGGTTAAGTGCTCAGCTGCTAACTGAAAGATTGGTGGTTTGAACCCACCAGCACTTCCAAGAGAGAAAGATGTGGCAGTCTGCTTCTGTAAAGATTACAGCCTTGGAAACCATATGGAGTAGTTCTATTCTGTCCTATAGGGTCACTACAAGTTGAAATTGACTCCACAGCAATAGGTGGTTTTAACAAAAAGATCTCTCTATTTCCTTCCTGAAAAGTGTGTTACAATTATTTTGTAACAATTTTAATGGCTAAATCAAGTATTAAACCCTCACTCCCAACTCAGTGAACCACTTTTCTCACCAATGATGATAAAATCCACTCGAAAAGCTAATGGCTTCTGCTGTTTATTATGATTGCTTCCAGGATATTTAGTGAAGGATTATATTGCTCTTGGTTAGAACAGAAAGTGATTTTTGGAAGTCTAATCTAGCCCTGCATATTATCATCAGAAATGCCAAATATTCCATGGGTAGCTATGCAAACTTTTTAAAAGTGAGGACAGATTCAGATTATCAGGTTTTGTGTTAGAAGCTCAGCTTTGTAGGCAGAGAGCAATGGACCAGTGGGGAACTTTTTTTTTTCCCCTTTGATAGTTGAAATAACAGGCTAATTACCTGAGGTTAGTAATCTTCATTTGAAAACACATTTCCATAAAAATGAATTGTACATTTTTCTGTGAAGAACTGGAGATTAGGCTAGGCGGTAACTCTTGCTCTTTATGGTCATTAGATACAGCTATAGAATTATGGAATTCATTATTCTTCAATTCAACAAATATTTATTGAGCATTTTATCCATATGTCCTGTCCCAGGACTGGGGATACAGCAATGAGCAAAACAGACAAGATCCTTGCATCATGAAACTATAAAAACATCATTGTATTGTATTCAAATGTGTGCATGAGACTACAGACTGCTTTGAGTCTTTTGCTGTTGATTTGTGATTTAGGAGACCCCATGTGTTACACAGCAGAACTGCTCCATAGTGTTTTCTTGGCTGTAATCCTTATGGAAGAAGATCATCAGCCCTATTTCTTCCCTGATGATCCTGTTACTGCTGGGTGGGTTCAAACTGCCAATCTTTTGGTTACCAGCTCAGCACAAACCATATGTGCCACCCAGGGACTTTGCTTTGAGTCTCTTGATTAATACCTATATTATACTCAATATTCAAGTCATATTTATTACTTAATGTTCTATCATTGATTTCAT
Source organism: Dugong dugon (assembly GCA_030035585.1). NCBI lineage: Eukaryota > Metazoa > Chordata > Mammalia > Sirenia > Dugongidae > Dugong > Dugong dugon. The sequence goes on along the minus strand of CM057471.1, from coordinate 36,035,885 downwards.
GGATTCCGATTCAGTCAGAGTCTACTTCGGACCTAAGCAAAATTCTGATTGTTTTTTGGAAGTAATAATAATTTATATTTCAGAACTGATAATGCCTTTCATTTTTCCACATGTAATTTAGGAAAAATGAAAAGTTGTTTCCTCCAAACACAGAAAAAGCTAATTCATCTTTAAAGGTTTATAACTTACACTATCTTCTTCCAAGACCTTCAAAGAACCCTCCCTAAACTCACAAGCCATGCCCCATCTCGTTCTCCAAATGTTTCCATTGGAATGGATCTTCCCTTGTTCTGAGCCTGCATTATAGATTAGCGGTTTCTCTGTTAGACACTTGACTCAACCTATTCTATTTTCTGGGCCGTTGTGAGGAAAGTTGCAGTTTGAAAGAAGGATAGCATAGTTGTTATTCAAGGAAATCCTCTGGTTCCTGGTCAAGACATCAGAGGGCAGAGTTATCTCAGAGCAGACACTCCCATCAAGTGTTCAGTGCTCAGCTTTGCAGGTGTAGAGCCCCATGTTGTCAGGACCCCAAGTAGACTGGTCCTTTATAGGTGGGCTTGCATTAACCAGACTATCACATAGAGCACAATGTTGATTCATTATTTCTCAGTGGAAACCACAACAGAAACTCATCTAGTCAGAATGTTCTGAACAGCCATAAGGGCTCATCTCTCTGTATATTAAAGTTCCAAAGACATTGAGACTATATTAGCTGGCTGTTGGAATTAAAAACCTTGATAGCTAATGATACCAGGTGATGATAACTGAACACATGCACCACCACTTTTCAAGGCTCCACAGGGTTTTCAAACTTTGAGGCCAGATCTGACTCAGGACTCCATTCAGTACTTGGTTGGATATTACTAAATTCTTCCTCACTGATCTCATTTTCCTATGGTCCCACAGTAAATAAATCACTTCTGTTCATTTTTTCCTTTTTTAAGGTATTTTTCCTTTTGTTAAAATAATTTTAAAACATTCAAGTAGACATAAATCTTATTGTTCCTGCATTAAATCTAGATCTTCTGTCTTGAGGTGACTTCTGCTTACAGGTATTCTCCCTCCTCAAGAATGGATTTTATATATTTCTTTCCTAGTTCTGAGAGTGCCTCAGTGGTAACCCTTTGCAAAACTTAATTATATCTGTTTTTCAGTAGTCACATTTTAAGTTCCAAAAGCAAGAATTGCATTTTAAATATTATCTTTGCATTATTCCATACACTCAGCAAAGTGACTCACATATGGTAGGTGCTCAAAATTTAATTTAACAAGTTTTTATTAGACAGAACTTTGAGTAAAATTTAGATGAAAATAAAACAAAATAAAAATAATATCCAAAATTCTGTCCTTTCCAAGAAAATAAATCTCTTGTTTCTAGGTTCTCTCTGGCATTGTCTGTTTGAACAGCTGCTTTGCAAAATGACAATGATAAGAGTAAGTACAATTTTGTACTCTTATTTCTGCTGTTTTTCATTCAGTTATGTCAAAACATTTCTAAACTGTGATAAATTTTCATAATTATCATTTTAATGTCTGCATAATATTCCATGGAGTGGAAATGCCATAATTAACATAACTATTCTCACAGTTTCAGATATTAAAATTCTTTCCAGCTTTCATTACTAATAACACTGCAACGAATATCTTCATATTCATAAACTTTTATTTTTAGGTTATTACTTTGCAATATATATCCAAAAGTGTGAACAAATTTCTGTGCAATTGAATTATGAACGAACTGGGAAAGTAGCTGTAAAAGAGCTGAGAATTGGTTTCCACAGTCACAAGTTGAATGTGTGTTAGGCCTGGAGGAAGAAATACAACTTTGGAGCAAGTAGACCCATGAGGGAACTTTCTCTTAGCTTATCGGCATAGTGTAAAATGTGGGGAGGCCTCTGACCTGGCCTGTTTCTGACTCCATGAGGATGGCATTTGACCACAGGCTTCACCCCGTGTCTGTGAAAAACCACAAAGACTCTCTCACTTGTATCTTTAACCTATGATTAATCTTTGTACTGTTTGCTGGTTTGAAACTAAATCAAGGGGAACACAGCTTGAGTGAGGCCAAGACACTGTTCCCACCAGTCTTGAACCTGGAGCAGGCTTTATGTCTGGCCCAGCTCAGAGTGCCATGAAATGATAACCTTAGGATGCCATCATGACAGTGTTTGGAGAGGTACTGGTGATGCCTAAATACTGCATTCAACCTCACCTACCCTTCCACACAGGTCCCTAAGACGGAGAGAGGTATACAAAGATGCAAAGAAAAACTATGTGTAGCTGGGGCTTTATCCCTTAATCCCAAAGCAGAACTCTAGTAATCCTGGTTGGTCCAATGAAGGGCTTCCCTGACCCGAACTTCTTAAGAAATCTAGGAACTACTGTTCTAGCCTGAGCAGACATGAAGCCCTGTTGATTATCGCATAAGCTTGCGTGGGATTTTAGAAGATAAAGCAGATGTCTGCCAATGTATAGGCATATTTCTCTATTATCTTTCTCTCTCTTTGAAAAACAGCAGCACTAACCATACTGATATTCAGGATTCAGATAGTTTCCATATATCTTTTTTATTTTTTACAAAATGAATCATAATGATGCACTTACTGTTTTAATATTAACCCCCTTTCCACAGTAAACTGAAGAACTTTCTCCATGTCAGTTCATTAAAGGTACATATTATCCTTTTAAGAGTTTTAAAATATTCAATTTAGAACATGTATGATATTTTTATTTTTATTTATTTCCCTAGAGTAATTCCTCAAAAATATTTTCAAAAAGTGGAGTGAATGCTTTATTTTCTGAATCCTGATGTGTCTGAAAATGCCTTTGTCTGGGAATAACCCTATGGTCACACTCCTACAGCACTGCACCATTGTTTTCTAGCACTAATCTTGTAAATAAGAAATCTAAAGATAGCCTGATTCTCTGTCCTTTGTAGACAATCTGTTTTGTTTTTCCTTATGGAAGCTTATAGGATTTCCTTTGTTTTTACTAGTCACCATTTTCCTAGAATTTGTCTAAGTACGTGCCTTCTGTTAATATTCATGCTCTGGCTTCAGAGTGTCCTTTCTACCTAAAGATTCAAGCTTGAGCATATTTCCTTTTATTATTTTATTTATTATCACCCCTCCTGCACACACCTGATTTCTTCTTTGTCTTCTCATTCCAGAAATACTATTTTAGGAACATGGGAGGGTTGGTCAGGGCTATTGCCCCCATGTTGTTATGAAAGGAGTCCTTGTTTTGTTAGTGGTCGTTCTAACCTTGGACGCATCGTAGCCTCTGATTCCACAGCTTTCAAGTCCACAGAGAGTTTAATAGAACCTTAAACATATTTTTATGTTGAGTACCAGGAATTTCTTAGAAGAATTTTTAGTTTATTATTTTATTATTTGGAAAGATATGAACTAAAAAAAAGCAGTCACATAAATACAACTGATACCTTTTTTTTTCCCTTTGGTATAAATCACCTCTTCAATCAGTAATACTTAGGACACGGAGCTTCTTGAGGAGTCTCCGTGGGAATGGCATATTTATGTGCAATAACTTCAATTAATAAATCTGCCTTGTTGAAAAATGATTGTGTTTCTAACCTAGTGATCAAATATCAATCTTCCTTGTTAATTTCAAATATATATATTTGTGTATATGCATACATATACACATATATTTATATCTTTGAGAGAAACCTGTTTATATATTCTTAGATAAGTATCTTCCTTAGACAACTTTGCCTTGTTTTGTTGTTAGGTGCTGTCGAGTCTGTTTTGACTCATGGCGACCCTATGTTCAAAAGAACGAAACACTGCCCAGTCCTTCTTCTTAGACTGTCTCAGTCTAGAAGTCTCGCTGAAACCTGTCCACCACGGGTGACCCTGCTGGTATTTGAAATTCCGGTGGCATAGCTTCCAGCATCACAGCAACACGCAAGCCACCACAGTATAACCAACTGACGGATGAATGGTGGGAAAAGAACACTGTGACTCCTTTCATCCCTACCGTAACTAATACTACTACTGCAGTGGCTACTGCTGCTGCTGCTATGATTAGTAATAATTGCAAAGACTTACATGCGCTTACTGTTTGCCAGCTATTATTCTAAGCATTTCACGTATATCAGCTCTGTTAATTCTCACAACCCTATGAGGTTAGTGCTATTATTATCCTTAGTTTACAGGTGAGGGAACGGAGGTACAGAGAGTTTAGTGACTGCAGAAATCTACTAGTGCAGGAGTTAGGATTTAAACCTGTTCTCTTCTCCGTTATATGCTACATTTAAGTTGTAGTTAAGTATGCAACTATACTCTAATTAGAAATACAAGATACGATTTAAATAACTTGGACAACAGAGAGGAAAAATGTGCTCAGGATAAAGGGACCTCAAACAAAAGAAATGAAAGCACGACTGCCCTGGGATGTATGGATTTGAATTTTAAGGGGTTGAATCAGGTTGCCACTGAATGCAGTTTTAGGACCTAGGAAGCAGAGCAATGAAAACACTTCATTTATTGGACTGTGCACTATAGTAAAACAACTGACTATTCAAGAGAACTAATTTTTCATTCCAAAGCAGTGTCTTCAGGCTTATTAATTTCAATTATATTAGCTATTAAATTATATACAATAAAAAGCCAAAACCAAACCTGTTACCATTGAGTCGATTCTGACTATAGCAACCCTATAGGACAGAGCAGAACTGCCCTGTAGGGTTTCCAGGGAGCGGCTGGTAGATTTGAGCTGCTGACCTTGCGGTTAACAGCCGAGTTCTTAACCACTGGGCCACCAGGACTCCTGTTATATATGATTGTATAGTTTTTTTTTTTTAACTGAAATAGAAGAAATTCAGAGTGTGAACAAGACTTTTTAAAATTTTTTTTTTACAAAACAGCCCTTATTTCTGTCATAAAATTTCCCCATATCCTCTTTTTAATCCATAGGTATCAACGTGGCTACCTACTGCCTATCTTTATTACTAAGTTAAATTTATCTTCTTGCTATGTTTAAGTAGAATCATTTCCTCTGAATCTTTGCTGTGTGTGCATTTATATATTTATGAAATATGGCATTCATAAAAAATATATGATGAATCGATAAAGTCTGAGAAATAATGACTCTAATGCCTATGTACTGACTACCAGGTTTAAGGAAAATAATATTAACAATACAGTTTTAACTATTTTTGTGCTGCTTCTTCCTTGATCTCCCTGTTTCTCTACCTCTCCCAAGGGTAAACACTATTCTGAATTTTATGACTGTCATGCCCTTGTTTTTCTAGATACATACATGCAGATACAATATAAACATTATATTAATCTTTGAAGAGTTTTTGAATTCAGATAAATGATATTATACTATATGGACTCTTCTGTAACTTGCCTTTTCCAGTCAAAATATGTTTTCTGAGATGTTTCCATGTTCATATGGGTAACACAAGTTTATTAATTTTCACTCCTCTATGATATTCTACTGTGTGACTATATCAAAATGATTTACTCATTTTCATCTTTAATGAATATTTGGCTTGTTTCCAGTTTATAACAAACAATGCTGTTATGAACTTTCTTGTGTATATTTCATAGTGTTCATGTGAAAGAATTTCTAGGGGTGGAATTGATGGATTATAGCATAAGCATATCTTAAACTTTACAGGATAACACCAAATTGCTTGACAGAGTCATTGAAATAATCAGCATTCCCGTACTAAGAATTTCCTTTATTCTATATCTTTACCAATATGTGTATTGTCAGAATTTTAATCTTTGCCAGTCTACTCAAAAGAAAAGTTTACCCAACTGTGGTTTTAATTTACTTCTTCAGATATTAATAATGTGTTCACTGATCATTTGTTTTCTGTTCTGTGAAATACCTTCTCCTACCTTTTGCCCTTGTTTTTTGTCTCATCTTTTTCTTATTATTTTGCAGAAGTTCTTTATACATTCTAGAAATATAATTTTTTTATTATAAGGGTTTTAAATATTTTCTTGCCTTGCTTTTCACTTCTTTTATGCTATAATTTGATGGTGGAAAATTTTTTAATTTTATTATACTCAAATTTGTCTATCTTTATAATTTATGATTTTATGTCATGTCTTTATTATTAAGGTTTTTCTATATTATTTACCTGAACTATACATATGTTAATGCTATTCACCTCTTGTCCATAAAATTTAAGTCACATTTTCTTATTCATTTGCTTTAATTCCATGGTAGCTTATAATATAAAAAATAGTCAACATTTCAGAATTCAAATCTATGGATCACTTTACTTGTGATTGCATTTTTAAGTTTAGAAGGTTCTGCGATGTCCAGGGATCAGTTAAAAATTATCTATTTTTTATTCTACACTACACACACAGACACTCACATGCACACTCTCATATGTACTTTTAATGTGATTGAAATTTTAGTGCATTCTGTTATTTACTTTGAAATTTGGTTCCCCAAACATTTATTGAATAATCTAGAACATCTCCCAAGGTTATTATTTCTTATTTATCATGTTCCTCTGTGTACCATGATCTGCATTAGGTGTACCTAGTTCATTGCATAAATCTACCGTTTTTGATTCTTGACAAAGGCCATACTATTTTAATTGATGAATTTAATAATATTTAGGATCCTTATTAAATCTTGAAACAGAAATAGATGGCACAGAATAAGAGATTTGCTGAATATACAAGTTTTGTAAATTATATTGTTACTCTATTTCTGTTCCTAGTAATGGTTGCTCAAAACTTATTCCTTGTCAGGAATTGCTAGAAGTGTCACCACATGAAGAACCTCTTCAGAGATGTATTGCAATACTCTCTGCATGCTCTTCAACAAAAATATCTCTGGGAGATACATCATGGATATCCCTGCAGTATAGATGAGAATAATGTGTGATAACTGATGGCTGGCATACCTTCCACTGTTGCCCAGAAACCCCTTTCTTCTGCCAAGTGTGACCCATCCCCACTCCCAATTTCTCCTTCGGCAACTGAGAGTATAAATTGCCTTCAGTATTAGAATGTCCTCTCTTCAGGACTTTATTATTTCCTTATTTTTTTTACCCACTATAAGAAGGTTGGGAACCCTGGTGGCATAGTAGTTAAGAGCCTGGCTGCTAACCAAAAGGTCAGCAGGTCAAATCCATCAGCTGCTCCTTGGGAACCCTACTGGACAGCTCTACTCTGTCTTACAGGGTCGCTGCGAGTGGGAACCGACTTGATGGCACCTAACAACAACAACATAAGATCTTATGGACAACCAACTTTCTTAGTTTATTTTGATACTTGCAGTTATTATCCCAGTTGGAAATTGAAAGTGAAAGTAAATTTGTTAGATTTTTCAAAATCGTTATTTTGTTGGAGGTAGTTACTCCATCTGAGCTATTGTCTATTTCTGAATTTTTGGCTATTCTGAAGGAAAAGGAAATATAAACTGTAGCGTCTGTGAATCAGCGAGAAGCAATAGGACTGTCAAACTTTAAAAAAAATGTGGTGAGGAACTAGAGAGCCAAATAAGGAATGAATAAACAATCATGTTTCTGCTAGAGCAGCTGACATTTTGAAATCTGTACTTCCACTCAGATAAGTCCATATGGCTTCTGTAATTGAAATTGTCCTGAGTAGAGGAATAGAAGGGAGGGGAGAAGAAATGAAATATTAAAACCTTTGTCATACTCAATCCCAAGTAAGTGAAACTCATAGAGATAGAGCTTATATCCACAACTGGAGAACAGATACTTTGAAAGTGTATTATATTTTACATGTGTATGTAATGAATTTTGTATGTTTTCCCCAAGGAAATATAATTTAAATATTTGAAATCAAAGTCTTTCAGAGAAATGCAAACCTCAGAATGTTAAAATCCATCTCAGATACATCAGGTTAATTGAAAAAGGAAAGCCAAATTCAAATACATTTTATTCATTAATTCAACAAATAATTATTTCCTACATAAATAGAATATTTCATTTCCCTAAAACATGTTTATGGGAAGAAAGAGAGAGGAGAAAGAAAAGAGACTTAGCATGTGGAAGTGAGCTGTGTAAGCACAGGAAAATATAATAAATTGTTTGCACCAAATTGTGAAAAATGTTTTTTTGGGGGGGGTGGGGGTGGGGGAGGGGTAAGAGAAGAGAATCAGAGGAGTTATTTTACTCCTTCCTTAAAATAACATTATGTAGTGAATATTAGTTGTTATGTGTCAGGCACTCTTCTGGGTTCCAGGAGAGCCAATGCTGAACAAAAGAGCCATGTTTTCTGACATGGGCTGAGCTTTTAATTAATTACATTGGACTGTGAGATGATTTTTCTGCAAGCTGCTGTCCTAATTGAATGCCATTATATTTTGCTTTTAACACTGTGTGAATATTAAAGACATGGAAGTTAAGCTACCAGTATTCCAAATACCAGGAGGGTCACAGATTTGGTGGACAGATTTCAGTGAAACTTCCAGATTAAGACAAAGAAGAAGGACTTGGCAATCTACTTCCAAAAAAATTGGCCAGTGGAACCTTATGAATAGAAGTGGATCATTACCTGATATAGTGCCGGAAGATGAGTCCCTCAGATTGGAAGGCTCTCAGAATATTGCTAGGGAATGGCTGCCTCCTCAAAGTAGAGTCGACCTAAAAGTGACTTGCATTGTGTCCAGCTTACGGGACCTTTGTTTGCTGATGTGGCATGACTCAAAATGAGAAGAAATAGCTGCAAACATCCATTAATAATCGGAATACGGAATGTATGTAGTATATGACTCTAGGAAAATTGGAAGTTGTCAAAAATGAAATGGAATGCTTGAAGATTGATATCCTAGGCATTAGTGAGCTAAAATGGGTTGGTATTGGTCATTCTGAATTGGACCATCATATGGTCTACTACACTGGGAATGACAACTTGAAGAGGAACAGCATTGCATTCATTGTCAAAAAAACATTTCAGATCTATCCTGAAGTACAACACTGTCAGTTATAGGATAATATCCATAGGCCTACTAGGAAGATCAGTTAATACAACTATTATTCAAATTTACACACCAACCACTAATGCCAAAGATGAGGAAATTGAAGATTTTTACCAATTTCTATAGTCTGAAATTGATCAAACATGCAATCAAGATGCATTGATAATTACTGATGATTGAAATGTGGAAGTTGGAAACAAGGAAGAAAGATTGTAGTTGGAAAATATGTCCTTGGTGATAGAAATGATGCCAGAGATCACATGATAGAATTTTGCAAGACCAATGAATAGCTTTTTTCAACAACATAAATGTTGACTGTACATGTGGACCTCGCCAGACAGAATACACAGGAATCAGATTGACTATATCTGTGGAAAGACATTATGGAGAAGCTCAATATCATCAGTTAGAACAAGGCCAGGGCCCGACTGCGGAACAGACCATCAATTGCTCATATGCAAGTTCAAGTTGAAGATGAAGAAAATTAAAACAAATCCACTAGCGTCAAAGTATGACCTTGAGTATATCCCACTTGAATTTAGAGACCTTCTCAGGTCTAATTGAATGCTGATGACCAAAGACCAGATGAGTTGTTGGAAGACATCAAGGATATCATACATGAAGAAAGCAAAAGGCCATTAAAAAGACAGGAAAGGAAGAAGAGACCAAAATGGATGTCAGAAAAGACTCTGAAACTTGCTCTTGAATGTAGAGTGGCTAAAGCAAAAAGAAGAAATGATGAAGTAAAAGAGCTGAACAGAAGATTTCAAAGGGTGGCTCAAGAAGACAAAATAAAGTATTATAACTAAATGTACAAAGACCTGGAGTTAGAAAAGCAAAAGGGAAGAACACATCTGGCATTTCTCAAGCTGAAAGAACTGAAGAAAAAATTCAAGCCTCGAGTTGCAGTATTGCAGGATTCTTTGCGCAAAATACTGAATGATGCAGGAAGCATCAAAAGGAGATGGAAGGAATGCATAGAGTTACTATAACAAAAAGGATTGGTCGACGTTCAACCATTTTAGGTAGCATATAATCAAGAACTGATGGCAGTGAAGGAAGAAGTCCCAGCTGCACTGAAGGCATTGGCAAAAAGCAAGGCTCCAGGAATTGACAGAACACCAATTGAGATGTTTCAACAAGCTGATATAAGGCTAGAAGCGCCCATTTTTCTATGCCAAGAAATGTGGAAGACAGCTATCTGGCCAACTGACTGGAAGAGATCCATATTTCTGCCAGTTCCAAAGAAAGGTGATACAATGGAATGCAGAAATATCAAACAATATCATTAATATCACACACAAGTAAAATTTTGTTCAAGATAATTCAAAAACAATTGCAGCAGTACATAGACAGGGAACTGCCAGAAATTCAAGCTAGATTCAGAAGAGGACATAGAATGAGAGATATCATTGCTGATGTCAGATGGATCCTGGCTGAAAGCAGAGAATACCAGAAAGACGTTTACCTGTGTTTTATTGACTATGCAAAGGCAGTCAACTGTGTGGATCATAACAAATTATGGATGACATTGCAAAGAATGGGAATTCCAGAACACTTAATTGTGCTTATGGGGAACCAGTACATAGACCAAGAAGCAGTCATTTGAACAGAACAAGGGGATACTGTGTGGTTTAAAATCAGGAACGGTGTGTGTCAGGCTTGTGTCCTTTCACCATATTTATTCAATCTGTATGCTGAGCAAATATTCCAAGAAGCTGGACTACATGAAGAAGAATGTGGCATCAGGATTGGTGGAAGACTCATTGACAACCACAATATGCAGATGACACAGCCTTACTAGTTGAAAGTGAAGAGGGCTTGAAGCACTTACTGATGAAGGTCAAAGACTATAGCCTTCATTATGGATTACACCTCAACATGAAGAAAACAAAAATCCTCACAACTGGACCAATAAGCAACGTCATGATAAACAGAGAAAATATTGAAGTTGTCAAGAGTTTCATTTTTCTTGGATCCACAATCAACGCCCATGGAAGCAGTAGTTAGGAAATCAAATGATATATTACTTCGGGCAAATCTGCTCCAAAAGACCTTGTTAAAGTGTTAAAAGGCAAATACGTTACTTTTAGGACTAAGCTGTGTCTGACCCAAGCCATGATATTTTTAATTGCCTCATATGCGTGGGAAAGCTGGACAGTGAATAAGGAAGAGTGAAGAAGATGACTTTGAATTATGGTGTTGGGAAGAATATTGAATATACCATGGACTGACAGAAGCACAGATTAAAAGAAGAGTAGCCAGAATGCTCCTTGAGGGCAAGGATGCTGAGACTTCATCTCACGTGCTTTGGATACATTATCAGGAGGTACTAGTCCCTGGAGAAGGGCATCATGCTTGGTAAAGTAGAGGGTCAGCAAAAAAGAGGAAGGCCCTCAGTGACATGAATTGACACAGTGGCTGCAACGATGGGCCCCAACATAGCAGAGATTGTGAGGATGGCGCAGTACGGGACAGTGTTTTGTTCTTTTATACAGGGGATCAGTATGAGTTAGAATGGACTGGACAGCATCTAACAACAACAACAACAAATATTCATCTACATTAATGATAACACACTTCCATAATTCTTCAATCGTCTTTTGTTTGATGCGTTTTGGATGAGATGGACCCTTTTCAAGCATTGTCATTGGTACATTTCAAACTATTTTCTTCTAAGTTGTTTAATTCATTCCACTTCCTCCCTCAATCATTCATTCATTCAGTATAGTATAATTAGCACATGTATGGATTAATAGGAGATGCAGAGTCATCAAATATGTGTAAAACATAAGCTAAGTCCTCATCAACCTTTTAACCAGTGAAGTAGTAATAATGAAAACATACACTAAAGGTATAATTATGATAAAAAGTGTTAAGTATCACGAAAGAAGAATGGATAAAGTTCTATGGAAAAGACACTATTTCTGTGTATGCAACTCTAGGGAAGGAGGCATTGGACATAACCCCAAAATATTAATTAATATTTTGGTAAGCGGAGTTGGGGTGGGGAGAGCTCTCCAGGTAGAGAACAATGAGAATCAAAATAGCATGATATGGAAAGCAGTATTTCAGTTTTGTAATACATCTACTCTTTAATGAATTAAATTAGAGATAAGAAAGGTAAGGCTGGGAATGATTTTAAGACTTCAAATAATATCTGAAGAATTTTGTTTGTTTTCAGTAAACAATGGGAAGCCATTGAAGATTTTTGAGCAGCAGCATCTTATGCTTAAATGACTGAGAAGATATTGTTGTCATTACATGAATTATTGGACACAAGAAGCATGCAGATTTGGGGAGCTGTGTACCTGTTGAACAGTCGATTCTGGTGAGCCTTCTCTGGCTTGTTTTATGGAAGCAAATGGAAATGCAAGACCAGAGTTTTTACAAGACAGTTGAGAGCTGTGATGGTACCAGCCCAGAACTGAGCAAACACACCCACACATATTCTCATTACTGTTAATCTTTGTTTTCTGTTACTTTAGTTAAATATGTTACTAACTGATACATTGTTTAGTCAACTTTTGGCATAACTCTAGACTCCTGTCTTAGTAATCTAGTGCTGCTACAACAGAAATACCACAAGTGGATGGTTTTGATGAAGAGAACTTTATTTCCTCATAGGCAAAGTAGGCTAAAAGTCCAAATTCAAGGTGTCAGCTCCAGGGAAAGGCTTTCTCTCTCTCGGCCTTCTCATCAGTGTTCCGCCAAACTAGGAGCTTCTCGGCGCAGGGACCCTAGTCCAAGCGCAGGGACCCCAGTCCAAAGGACGCGCTCTGCTCCTGGCACTGCTTTCTTGATGGTATGAGGTCCCCCTGTCTCACTGCTTACTTCTGTCTTTTATATCTCAAGAGATTGCCTCAGGACACATTCCAGTCTTGAAGATCAGGTCCTGCCTTACTAACACAACTGCCACCCATCCTCCCTCATTAACATCATAGAGGCAGGTTTACAACATACAGGAAGATCACACAGTACCAGGAATCATGACCTAGCCAAATTGATACACACATTTTTTTGGGGACATAATTCAAACCATGACAACTCCCAGTTATGCAAAACGAGGAAATAAAGTCCCTGTGTTACTCTCCAGCTCGCTCCTCTGCCAATTTCTCTCAGCTATATCTTTGTTTTGCTATCAGAGTTTATAACTCCTACATGCTGTTCTATTACGTAATTAATTCTCCCAGGATTTGCCTTCAGAGTTAATCTAAAATGTGATAAATAATGAACAGCAATATAATTATGTAAATATCAGTCACAATTAGAACCTCATATTGTTATTGGACTCAGAGACAAAACAATATAATTATAAATCACAAAATCCGAGCAGCTCAAAGGATAATCTTGAAATGTAGTCAGATGGATTGTCTTACAGTTCACTAAAGCATACTTACTTCATTTGGTTTGTTTTATATTTGGGCCATACCTTTCTTTTACAGAATTTTTTTCTGCAGTTTTTGTCTTTGGTTTTCTTGTTATCATAAAAACAAACAGACAAAAGAAAGTCTTCTTCATTACACCATTAATTTTTAACCTAGTTTCTTAATCAGCCTTCTCATTGAACTTAAGCTCAAAATTATTTCCAAATTTACCCACAGAGATATACAAATTCATTCTCCTAAGAGCAGAATATAACATTCTCTTTTCTCTCCCACCCAACCACTAGGGATTTTTTTCCCCCATATTTGCCTACTGGATATATGTAAAAAATGTTTTAAAACATAATTTATTTCATTACCAATGATTCTAAAGATTTTTCTTATTTTTCCATTTTACTTCTTTTATAAATTATGTTTTCTCAGTCTATGTGTATTTTTCTATTAAGATATCCATGTTTGTTCTGCTATTTTGAGGATTATTTTATGTTGGTTTTGGTATGGAAACTGTCATTTTATTATAAATATTTTCTCAGGTTTACTCTTTGCCTTCTAGTCATTGTTATAGTAAATTTGTTTTATTGTTTTTGTTTTTATAGAAAAGTTGTAAGGTAAAAAGTTGATGAAATCAAGCAGTGTTTTCTTTTTGATCCCTATCTTTGATTTCATTCTAGTTGAACTTGAAAGTTAATGTTACCAGGTCATGCACTGATATTACTTAAATAATTTATTTCACAATAATAACATTAATAAAAAATCCATTATCGTCAAGTTGATTCTGACTCAGAGTGACCCTGTAGGACAGAGTAGAACTGTCCCATAGAGTTTCCAATGTTGTAAATCTTTACAGAAGCAGACTGACAGATCTTTATCCTTCAGAGCAGTTGGCGGGTTTGAACTGCTGACCTTTAGGTTAACAGCCAAGCACTTTAACTACTGAACCACCAGGGCCCCTCACAAACATCCATTGTGCTCAAATTACAGGCTATGCAATGTTTTAGACACAGAAAATCATTTGTCTCTTGATGTCATGAAGCATATATTCAAAATCAAGACGGTTTCACTTGTTATTCAAAGTCTTGAGCATGTTTATGAACATGTCTATCAAGGAAATATTAATAGGCCCTTGCATTTAGGTTTATGATCATTATAAAGATGGAAGCAATATTACTATCAAGCTCTCTGATCTGCCAATTTCTGTCAGCTCACGTGATCCACAGTTATGAGAATTAAGTAGTCCTGCAAACACTTTCTTAGGGCAGGCAGGTGTCAAAATTGTAAAAGAAAATAGATGTGTCTTCATTTCCCTTCCCCCCCAAATTAAAAAAAAAAAAGTACAGCAATATTTATCCTTGTAATCTTACAATTGAGTCCCTGAGTGGAACAAACTATTAACACCCTTGGATGCCAACAGAAAGATTGGAGATTAAGCCCACCCAGAGGTGCCTCTGAAGAAAGAACTGGTGATCCACTTCTTTCAGCCATTGAAAACCCTGTGGAGCACAGTTCCACTCTGACACACATGGGGTCACCATGATTCGGAATCAACTCAACAGCAATTGGTTTTGGTAATCTTAGAACACTGCTTTGTTGAATCTTCTCTAAAATTAAATAATTTTTTAAATTATGATGCATGTATTTGGTATTCTTTGTTTTGTTTTGTTGTTGTTGTTAGGTGCCGTCAAGTCAGTCCCAACTCATATCATTTCTATGTAAAATAGAACGAAACACTGCTCAGTCCTGCACCATCTTCACAATCGTTGTTATGTTTGAGCCCATTGTTGCAGCCAGTGTGTCAATCCATCTCGTCAAGGGTCTTCCCCTTTTTCGTTGTCCTTCTACTTTACCAAGCATGATATCCTTCTCCAGGAATTAGTTCTCCTTGATAACATGTCCAAAGTATATGAGACAAAGTCTCGCCATCCTTGCTTCTAAGGAGCAGTCTGGCTGTACTCCTTCCAACACAGATTTATTTGTTCTTCTGGCAGTCCAGTTCAATATTCTTTGCCAACACCATAATTCAAAGGCATTGATTATTCTTCAGTCTTCCTTATTCATTGTCCAGCTTTCCCATGCATATGAGGCAATTAAAAATATCATGGCTTGGTTCAGACACAGCTTAGTTCTAAAAGTAATGTATTTACTTTTTAACACTTTAAAAAGGTCTTTTGCAGTAGATTTGCCCACTGCAATATGTCATTTGATTTCCCAACTGCTGCCTCCATGGGCGTTGAATGTGGTTACAAGAAAAATGAGATCGTTGACAACTTCAATATTTTCTCTGTTTATCATGAAGTTGCCTATTTGGTCCAGTTGTGAGGATTTTTGTTTTCTTTCTGTTGAGGTGTAATCCATACTGAAGGCTGTAGCCCTTGATCTTCATCGGTAAGTGCTTCAAGTCCTCTTCACTTTTAGCAAGGCAAGGTTGTGTCATCTGCATATCTTAGTTATTAATGAGTCTTCCACCAATCCTGATGCCACATTCTTCTTCTTGTAGTCCAGCTTCTCGGGTTATTTGCTCAGCATACTGACTGAATAAATACGGTGAAAGGCTATAACCCTGATGGACACCTTTCCTGACTTTAAACAATGCAGTATCCCCTTTCTCTGCTCAAACGACTGCCTCTTGGTCTATGTACAGGTATCCCATAAGCACAATTAAGTGTTCTGGAATTCCCATTCTTCGCAACGTTATCCATAATTTGTTATGATGCACATAGTCGAATGCCTTTGCATAGTCACTAAAACACAGGTAAACATCTTTTGATATTCTCTGCTTTCAGCTAAGATCCATCTGACATCAGCAACGATATCCTTTGTTCTACCTCCTCTTCTGTATCTGGCTTGAATTTCTGAAAGTTCCCTGCCTGTGTACTGCTGCCACTGTTTTTGAATTATCTTCAGCAAAATTTTACTTGCATGTGATATTAATGATATTGTTTGATAATTTCTGCATTCTTTTGGATTACCTTTCTTTGGAATGGGCACAAATATGGATCTCTTCCAGTTAGTTGGCCAGGTGTCTATCTTCCAAATTTCTTGGCATAGACAAGTGAGCACCTCCAGTGCTGCATCCCTTTGTTGAAACATCTCAATTCTGTCAATTCCTGGAGTTTTTTTTTTTTTTGCCAGTGCCTACAGTGCAGCTTGGACTTTTTCCTTCTTGCATTGGTTCTTGATCATATGTTTCCTCCTGAAATGGTTGAATGTTGACCAATTCTTTTTGGTACAGTGACTCTGTGTATTCTTTCCATATTCTTTTGATGCTTCCTGCGTTGTTCAATATTTTGCCCATAGAATCCTTCAAAGTTGCAACTCAAGTATTGAATTTTTCCTTCAGTTCTTTCAGCATGAGAAATGCTAAGTGTGTTCTTCCCTTTTGGTTTTCTAACTGCGGGTCTTTGCACATTTAATTATAATACTTTACTTTGTCTTCTCGAACTACCCTTTGAAATCTTCTGTTCAGCTCTTTTACTTTATCATTTCTTTCATTCACTTTAGCTGCTCCACATTGAAGAGCAAGTTTCAGAGTCTTTTCTGACATCCATTTTGTTCTTTTCTTTCTTTCCTGTCTTTTTAATGACCTTTTGCTTTCTTCATGTATGGCACCCTTGATGTCTTTCCACAACTAGTCTGGTCTTTGATCATTAGTGTTTAATGCTTCATATCTGTTCTTGAGATGGTCTCCAAATTCAAGGTTGCATTTTGGTTTTAGTGGACATGTTTTAATTTTCTTCAGCTTCAGCTTGAACTTACATATGAGCAATTGATGGTCTGTTCCACTGTCTGCCCCTGGCCTTGTTCTGACGATGATATTGAGCTTTTCCATCATGTCTTTTCACAGATGTAGTCGATTTGATTCTTGTGTTTTCCATCTAGTGAGCTCCACACGTATAGTAACCATTTATGTAGTTGAAAAAAAGTATTTGCAATGAATAGGTCGTTGGTCTTGCAAATTCTATTATGGGATCTCCTGTGTCGTTTCTATCACCAACGTCATATTTTCCAACTACCAATCCTTCTTTGTTTCCAACTTTTGCATTCCAATCACAAGTAATTATCAATGCATCTTGATTGCGTGTTTGATCAATTTCAGACTGCAGAAATTGGTAAAAATCTTCAATTTCCTCATCTTTTGCATTAGTGGTATGTGCGTACGTTTGAATAATAGTCATATTCACTGGTCTTCCTTGTAGGCCTATGGATGCTATCTTATCACTGACAGTGTTGAACTTCAGGCTAGATCTTGAAATGTTCTTTTTGACAATGAACGCGACACCACCCCTCTTTAAGTTTTCATTTCCGGCATAGTAGACCATATGATTGTCTGGTTCAAAATAGCCAACACCCGTCCATTTCAGCTCACTAATGCCTAGGGTATCAATCTTAAGCTTTCCATTTCATTTTTGACGACTTTCAATTTTCCTAGATTCATGCTACGTACATTCCATGTTCCCATTATTAATGGACGTTTTCAGCTGTTTCTTCTCATTTTGAGTCATGCAGCATCAGCAAATGAAGGTCCCATAAGCTTGACTCATCAGGGTTGACTCTACCTTGAGGAGGCAGCTCTTCCCCAGAAGTATTTTGAGTGCCTTCCAACCTGAGGGGTTCATCTTCCAACACTGTATCAGACAATATTCCACTGCTATTCATAAGGTTTTTACTGGCAATTTTTTCAGAAGTAGATTGTCAGGTCCTTCTTCCTAGTCTGTGTTAGTCTGGAAGCTCTGCTAAAACTTGTCCACCTAGGATGACCCTGCTGGTATTTGAAATACCAGTTTCAAAGCTTCCAGTATCACAGCAACACTCAAGCTACCACAGAACGACAAACTAACAGACACACGGTGGTGTTTTATTTTAAGAAATTAAATTTTAATGAAAAAAGTGCCTTGTGTCTTAAGAAATATGTAATATATCTAATAGTTTCTGTTTGTGTATATTTATATTATGTTTGGGATTCTAACCCCTTGGAAGTATACCGTAATAGTAAATATTTATGTGAGTGTTTCTAAAATACAGTTGGCAGGCTCTATAATATTCAGCAGTATTGTGTTTGGGTTTTGGTTATAACATGGAGTGGAACAAATGGGCTTCAGATTCAAATACTTAGGTGGGTTTCTGTCCTGAAGTCTCCACCACTTGTTTGATGAGTTAATTTTCTTAACGTATTGACAGTAAAATAGAGATAGTAATAATAATTACCTTATAAATGTTTTGTAAAGCCTAAATGAGAAAAAACATTTAAGCATTTAGGACAAAGCCTGGCAAACATGCGACGCTATAAATACTAGCATTTATTGTTATTATTATTGTAAATGATCACTTTTAACAACTGTGTAATTGCCAGATTGGTCCCATTATAATACACCTTAGTTAAAATAAGACTCTTCATAAACATAATAATAAAGAGTTTTTTATGTCTCTAACATATTATTTCCTTAATTAAAAAAGTAAACACTTTATTGGGCAAATAGCTGGAAGAAATGCACCAAACATGTTTTCTATATATATATCTTCTTAAAACTGATCATTCCTCCAAATATTTATCACAAACCCTAAACAATACATTTTCGCCATTACAAATTAATTATCATCTCTGCACCCTATAATGTATGCAAAGGTGTGACCATTTTGAACAGTTAGTAGTGAGTTTTCCTTTCAGTATTTTTTGCAGACCTAAACACAGCATAAATACTTTTCTTTTTGTAAATATTTCTGATTATTAAATTTGGTAAACAAGTTACTGAACCAGTACCTAGAATAATTATGTTAACTCTTTAGGAAGACATTTGAGCAAAAACTGAGATGTGTGGAGTAGTAGAAAGGAGTTTGGGTGTTAGGCAGAATTATATTGGAATTCTCATTTATAACTTACCAGCTGAGCAGCCCTGAACATCAGTTTCCCCTTTTTTTATGGACTAACATAAAAATTATGAAAAGGGCTAAGTACTTAATAATAGACATTTAATACATATTATTTGCCTTATTATTTCACATGAAAAGGCTTTTATATTGATTTTTAGAGAGAATTGAGAACTGGAATAACTATTGGGATATAGAAATAAAAGCTAAATTTAATAGTTAAAACCATTCTGAATCTGATACCTTAATGCCACAAAAAAGTTAATTGTCAAAAACCTACCATTTTATTTTTTATTTCCTAAAGCTTTCAGTCTCATTGTCTTGATATAATTAATTAATCCATACAGATACTTTTATGTCAAAAATTTTTACAAGTGCAAATTAATAACAGGAAGGACTCATAATACTTTCTCCATCATTTTGGCAATGTTTGTATTCCAACTATAAACAAACACTTTTGCTCTCTATTTGTCTGTCAGGAGTTTCTATTTCACTTCCTTATTTCTTTCTTTGGTGGAAGGATGAATAGTAAACTTTCATATTTTGACCATTTTTTTTATCTTTCTAAGATGTTAACTAAGTTTCTAAGATGTTAACTATTTTGCCTCTAACTACCAAATACTTAGGATCCCAGAAACAAAACAAAAGAATAGGCCATAATATTCTGAGATATTTTCAGAAATTCTGTTTAGCAAAGTGATGTGCTTTGTTAATTTCCCTTTGATAAATATGTTGTTGTGTGCCTTTGAGTTGATTCTGACTCATAGCAACCCTATAGGACACAGCAGAACTGCCCATAGGATTTCCTAAGCTGAAATCTTTACTGGAGCAGATAGCGAGGTCTTTTCTCCCCTGTGGGGCCACTGGTGGGTTCAAACTCCTGAGCTTTTGGTTAGCAGATGAGTGCTTAATCTTTGAGCCACCAGAGCTCCTTTGACAAATATAGACCATGATTTTAATTTTCATTGCTCTTCCTGAATTGTTCTATTCTCAGCACTTCCATAAAGATTGACTCATGTTCTTTGTCCCTGTACCCTGGAGGCATATTTTTTTTAATCGAGACTCGTAAGGTTGAAAATTCTATTAAGTACTTTCAGACTAATCTAAGTTCAACAATATATAGCTTGATTTTCTCAGTCAGATTTAAATTGAAAATCTAAAAAAGGATGTTCAATAGGAGACAATCAGAGTTTTTTGTGTAGTCAGAAAAAATTTCATGCAAATTCAGATTTTAAATGTTTAATGCTTTTATGTCTCATGTGCACCAGTATAATTTTCTTAGTTGGGACATATTAAAACAATTTAAATGAGAAAATATTTAATTTAGTGTTCTTTTTATGCTTTTGACATTCTAAAGAAATTATTTTGGTCAAAACCAAAAAAAAAAAAAAAAACACCCAAACCCATAGCCATCGAGTCAATCCTGACTCATAGCGACCCTATGGGATGGAGTAGAACTGCTCCATAGGGTTTCCAAGGAGTGGCTGGTGGATTTGAAATGCCAACGTTTTGGTTAGCGGCCACAGCATGCTATAGCCCTTAGCCACTGTGCCATCAAGATGGTGCCGTAAGTTCATTTGATGCACCCTATTTACACAAATATATAGAAATAGTAGATAAAATATAAAAGAGAAAACAATCAAAATGTAGATATACTGGACCCAAAACCAAATCATCTTGGTATAAATTTTCAAAGGCACACAATTTGAAAATTTAAACACTACAGAGTCAGAGAAGTTTCTCAACTTCCAGGGAGGGAATTTAAAAAAAAAAAAAAGAGGCTATGTATAGTGGAATATAAATCAGAATAGATTTGTTGTTCCCAACAACAACACTAGAAGGTGTTTAAGCAATAACTTCAATATTCTGAAGGAAATTTGTTTTAACTTCAAGTGTGAAAAAAAACAAAAAATACCAAAAGACCTATTGCTGTCAAGTCGATTCTGACTCATAGTGACCCTATAGGACAGAGTAGAACTGCCCCATACAATTTCCAAGGAGCAGCTGGTGAATTTGAACTCCTGACCTTTTGGTTAGCAGCCAAGCTCTTAACCACTGCCCCACCAGGGCTCCAAAATTATATACTGAGCCAAAATATCAATGAAAACTAATAGGTAGAATAAACACATGAAGCTCCTGGAAGACATGCTCCAGCAAACAAAGGAGTAAGTAAGTCAAGAAGTGGAATACATGTATGTATTTGTCATCTAGTGCTGCTGTAACAGAAATACCACAAGTGGACGACTTTAATAAAGAGAAATATATACTCTCACAGTTTAGGAGGCTGGAAATCCAAATTCAGGGCACCATCTCTAGGGGAAGGCTTTCTCTCTCTGTTGCTTCTGGGGGGAAGGTCTTTGTCATCAATCTTCCTCTGGCCCAGGAGCTTCTTATCTCAGGAACCCTGGATCCAAAGGATGTGCTCTGTTCTGGGCACTGCTTTCTTGGTGGTATGAGGTCGCCATGTCTCTATGCTAGCTTCTGTCTTTTATATCTCAAAAGAAGTTGACTTAAAACACAATCTAATCTTGTAGATTGAGTCCTGCCTCATTAACATAACTGCAGCTAATCCTACCTCATTAACATCATAGTGGTAGGATTTACAACACGTAGCAAAATCACATCAGATGATAAAATGGTAGACAATCACACAATACTGGCAATTATGGCTTAGCCAAATTGCTACACATTTTTGGGGGACACAATTCAATCCATAACAATGTGATTTAAGAAAAAGAATTTGCAGTACGGGGAAAAAGTCCAAGAATCTTCATAATGAGCATGAAGGGAGGTAACAGCACAGCAGCTATGTGCTAATAAAACAGGGAAAAAGTCATTTTAGACTGAATCAACCAGAAAACACTGGAACAGACCTAAGGAAATCAAACTGATACAATAATGTTTTCAGTCTCTTGAAAGGAAAATTCAACAACTAAAAAATACATAGCCAGTTGGAGAGATGGGTGGCAATAATTAGCTCCTTTGCAGGAAGGAAAAATAGCCGTAGTTTGCTATAGCTATGAAAAACATTTACATGGTGTAATCATAAGTTGTTGTCAGGTACCACTGAGTCAATTCCAACTCTTAGCAATTCTACATACAACAGAATGAAACACTGCCCAGTCCTGCGCCATCCTCACAATTTTTGTCATGTTTGAGACCATTGTTGCAGCTACTATGTCAATCCATCTCGTTGAGGGTCTTCCTCTTTTTCACTGACCCTCTACCTTACCAAGCATGATATTCTTCTCCAGGGACTGGTCCATCCTGATAACATGTCCAAGGTACGTGAGACGAAGTCTCGCCATCCTTGCTTCCATGGAGCACTCTGACTGTACAGACTTGTTCATTTTGTGGCAGTCTATGGTATATTCAGTATTCTTTGCCAAAACCATAGTTTAAAGGCATCAGTTCTTTTTCAGTCTTTCTTAT
This sequence comes from Dugong dugon, assembly GCA_030035585.1. Taxonomy (NCBI): domain Eukaryota; kingdom Metazoa; phylum Chordata; class Mammalia; order Sirenia; family Dugongidae; genus Dugong; species Dugong dugon. Next base: position 36,013,257 of record CM057471.1, on the reverse strand, counting down.
TCATTGTCCAGCTCTTCTATGCATATGAGGTGATTGAAAATATCATGGCTTGTGTCAGGTGCACCGTAGTCCTTAAAGTGACATCTTTGCTTTTGAACACTTTAAAGAGGTCTTTTGCAGCAGATTTGCCTAATGCAATACAGTGTTTGATTTCTTGACTGCTGCTTCCGTGGGTGTTGACTGTGGATCCAAGTAAAATGAAATCCTTGACAACTTCAATATTTTCTCCATTTATCATGATGTTGCTCACTGGTCCAGTTGTGAGGATTTTTGTTTTCTTTATGTTGAAGTGTAATCCATACTAAAGGCTGTAGTCTTTGATCTTCATCAGTAAGTGCTTCAAGTCCACTTCTCTTTCAGCAAGCAATGTTGTGTCATCTGCATATCGCAGTTGTTAATAAGTCTTGCACCAATCCTGATGCCCTTTTCTTGTTCATGCAGTCCAGCTTCTCAGATTATTTGCTCAGCATACAGATTGAACAAGTATGGTGAAAAGATACAACCCTGATGCACACCTTTCCTGATTTTAAACCACGCAGTGTCCCCTTGTTCTATTCAAATGACTGCCTCTTGGTCTATGTACAGGTTCTGCATGAGCACAATTAAGTGTTCTGGAATTCCCATTCCTTGCAATACTATCCATAATTTGTTTATGATCCAGATAGTCGAATGCCTTTGCACAGTCACTAAAACACTGGTAAACATCTTTCTGGTATTCTCTGCTTTCAGTCAAGATCCATCTGACATCAGCAATGATATCCCTTATTCCTCATCGTCTTCTGAATTCACCTTGACTTTCTGGAAGTTCCTTGTTGATGTACAGCTGCAACGGTTTTTGAATGATCTTCAGCAAAAATTTTACTTGTGTGTAATATTAATGATATTGTTCTATAATTTCCACATTGTGTTGGATCACTTTTCTTTGGAATGGGCACAAATATGGATCTCTTCTAGACAGTTGGCCAGGTAGCTGTCTTCCAAATTTCTTGGCATAGGCGAGTAAGCACTTCCAGTGTTGCATCCATTTGCTGAAACATCTCAATTGGTAGTCTGTCAATTCCTGGAGCCTTATTTTTTGCCAATGCCTTCAGTGCAGCTTGGATCTCTTCTTTCAGTACCATTGGTTCTTGATCGTATGCTACGTCCTGAAATGGCTGAATTTCGACCAATTCTTTTTGGTACAGTGCCTCTGTATATTCCTTCCCTCTTCTTTTGATGCTTCCTGTGTCGCTTAAAATTTTGCCCACAGAATCCTTCAAAACTGCAACTCGATATTTGAATTTTTTCTGCAGTTCTTTCAGCTAAACACTCAAAATTCATGATACTGAAACTATAACTATTTGGGAAGAAGGGAAGGAGTATTAGTTTTCTATTGCTCTGTAACAAAGTACCACAAAATTAGTGGCTTAAGACAATACCCGTGTATTATCTCACAGTTTCTGTGGTGCAGGAGTCCAAGCACAACTTGGCTGGGTCCTGTACTCAGTGGCTCACAAGGCTTCTGTTAGGTTTTAGGCAGGTTGCATTGTCATCAGAGGCACAACTGAGGAAAGAACTACTTCTGAGCTCCCTCAGGTTCTTAGAAAAATTCTTTTTCTTTATGTTGTAGAACTCATGGCTGCTTTTCTTTTCAAGGTCATAGGAGAGCTTCTCACATCTCAAGGAGTGTCCCAGGAGCTCTTTAAAGGGTTTTTATCTGATTAGGTGTTAATCAAGTGATATAACTTAGGATAATCTCTCTTTGGATAAACTCAAAATCAACTGGTTTGTGGCCTTAATGACATCTGCAAAAACCCTTCTCCTTTGCCGTATTCTACTAACTAGAAGTCACAGGTTCTGTCTGTAAAAGCAGGGGCAGATTAAACAGTAAGTAAGGTATGCACAGGCTTAATTGTATTTATTTACTAATATAGTGCACAATTTCACATGGGTGAAAGATGTGAAAAACAGGTGAAATTGTGCACTACAGATTAGTAAGTAAATACAAGTAAGCCTGTGTGTACCTTGCTTATTGGGTAATCCATCCTTGTGTAAAAGGGAAGGTGTTATATAAGGGGAAACTCATTGGCAGTCACCTCATAGTATGCTAGCCACAGAAGATCATGGCAGAAGGTTATTAACCAGTAAGCAAGCTATGCACAGGCTTAATTGTGTTTACTTACTAATCTGTAGTGCACATTTTGATGTGGTGAAAAACAGGTGAAATTGTGGACTACAGGTTAGTAAGTAAGCACAGTTAAGCCTGTGTGTACCTTACTTATTGAATAATCTGTCCCTGAACTTTCATGTGTATATGTGTGATGAGGGGAAGGGAGGAAGAAAAGCTAATTTCTCACCCTCTGTAGTGACAAGTCAATATGGATAATGCTTAAAACTGAAAGAATTAAGAAATAGTAATATAAACATTTTATTATAGATGTGGAGGTAAGTACCAAAACAATCAGCTAAAACGAAGTGAAGATCGTTTTCTCAATAAAGAAGGATATGGAAGGACAGTGACAGCAACTGTTGTGTAACCATGTGATTCTTTTAACTAGGTGCTTGTATAAATTTTGTAAAAAATAAAAACATTAAGGAAAGAGAATGAGAATTCTCAATAATTTGAGAATTCAAGAAAGACCTGAGCTCTTAGGGAAAAAATTCACTTCAAGACAGGCATGATAATTAAAAATAAAAATTCGATAAGACAGACTCTACTGGAGCTTCACAGTATCTGCAAAACTACAGAGATTTCTTACACAGATTAATTAAGATAAATTATGAAACACACTTGGCACATAACAGGAGATGCTTGATAATATTAAAGATAGAGGAGAAGAAAGCCTTAAAGTTTAAACCACAGACAAGGCAGATTATCTACAAAGGAAAAACAGACTTAGAACAGCTCTCTCAATAAAATAAATGTCAAAAGAAAATGTAGAACCATATTAAACATGCTTAAAAATCTGTCAATGTGTCATTTTCTACTCATATACAATGGAATTCAAGAATTTGGGTGAAATATAGACATTCCTAGGCATATGAAGATTAAGACTTTACTGCTCAGAGATTTTTCACTAGAAGAAATACTGAACACAGCAAAAATGTACAAAGAATAACATGAGCACAAAAGTTAATTTTAAAAATATCAGTAAATTACACTAGCTATCAAATGTAAAAGTCAACAATAATCTTTGGAGTCTAAAAGTGTAGGAACTAAAACTCCAGACAATGATAAATTGTATTTGGAATGTTCAATGGATAATTAAACTATGCTAAATTTGTCTTGCTGAAAGAACAAACGAATCTGTCTTGGAAGAAGTACAGCCAAAATGCTCATTAGAAGCAAGGATGGTGAGACTTCGTCTCACATACTTTGAACATGTGATCAGGGGGGCTCAGTCCCTGGAGGAGGACATCATGGTTGGTAAAGTAGAGTCTCAGCGAAAAAGAGGACGACCCTCAAGGAGATGAATTGACACAGTGGCTGCGACAATGGGATCAAGCATAACAACAATTTTGAGGACGGCGCAGGACCGGGTAGTGTTTTGTTCTGTGGTACACAGGGCTGTTATGAGTTGGAATCGACTTGACAGCACCTAATAACAACAACGACAAATTTGTCAGGAGGACAGAAGTAAGTGACTTTATATTTGGTTAACTTATATTTAATTCTATTACAAAATTAATGGTAATTAATAAAAGCTATGTACAACTCTATTTTAGTTTCCAAACTATCAGAGGGGAAAAAAGGTTATGCATATTAATGCAGCAGAAGGCATGAGAGCAAAGAAAATAACCAGGTTGTCAACAACCAAAACAACAAAAAGCTAAAATAAGGTTGTAAAAGAAGCCCAAATATAAAAGTAATAGCAATACATGTAATCCATTTAACTCTTGCATAAATTACAGAAATTATCAGATTGGATTTTTTAACAAAAGTTAACGAACTGCTAGTTATAAGATGAATGTCTAGAAGGAACTATCCTGAAAGGTATAAAATGAATAGATGAAAAAGATACACCATGCAAATACTACCAAAAAGAAAACCGTAGCAATGTAATATGATACAGTAAGGTTTTAGATAAAAGATTTGTGCTTACCCTTAACCCTCACTCCATATATATGTTCCTGAGAGCAGCACAGCAGAGTTAAGAAACATTTTGATTAAAATTTTCAGGTAATTCAGTTGACATTTTTTTTGTTTTCTCTGTTTGGCTTAGTTTTTCGGATCTTTGCTGTGGAGGGACGGTGTGGTGCTTCTGCCTAGAGCGCCGTGTTGCCAGAAGTCCCTATCAGTTGACTTTTTTTTTAAAAAAAATGATACGCTTCTTAGAATAAGGAATATTTGCAGATTTCTGGTGATATAGAAAGCCTGAAAGAATTACTGTGATCAAACATTTTGTCCTGAATGTTCTGCTATCAATCTTAGTATGTGGCCTAAGTTTCATGATTGCATGGAAAGAGTGGGTTAACAATGCATGGAAATGTCTGTGCTAATGGTATTCCTGCTTCCTGTGATTTCATTCCTCTATTATAATACATTATTAATAACAACAACAAAAACATATTTTTCATGTTATTGGGACACTTCAGGGTTCTGCTTGGAGAAGGAATTGTGATAGTAACATGTTATTATTATGATTATTGATTGAGCACTATGTATCAGACTCTGCACGTGTCCTCTCTTTGAATCCTGACAATAGCTCTCCTCTGTCATATAAGGAAACTGAGGCATACAGCTAATAAATGGTAGAACTGTTAGAAAATAGGCATTCCCAGCCCAGAACTGGTGAATTTAACATTTCAAAGATGGGTCAAGCTCAATATAAATTAGTACCTAGAAAGGAAGGAAACTTTATGAAATGATATAGCTATTTCTCCGCTGAGAATTAGTGACAGGAAGTGAGGAGAGGGCTTATGTAGAGTTGTAACCATTGAACAGCTACCCCAGGAAATAAGAAAGACAGTAAAGGTACTGCTGAGCTGGGCTGAGTGCCAATGAACATTTGGACTCTAATTAGAAATTATTTATTCAGTTTTATCACTCTTATCAAGATTCACATTAATCCATCTCAAATTTATTCTAGCTAAGAAAACTTTGAGGCTTTGATTACCAAAACATGTGTCATGTAGTAAGATTGTGATTTCGTTGGTTCTCATAAGGATTTTATGCTTTTATATTTCCTAACATATTCTAGTATATGCATGTGTGTGTAGGTGTGTGTGCGTGTGACCTTAAAATGACTGACAAGCTCTTTTCCTTCAGCTTCTTTCAGTTAATTGGTGCCTATATTCAAGTGGGTAGTTCGATCTTAACTAACGTCTGGAAATTTTCTTTCTGCCACATAGCAGATTCCTTCAGTGTTTTATATTTAGAACGTCTCCCTTAGGCAATTCACAAATGTGTTGGGTGTTTTCTGTATTTCCATTTGTAGGGTTTAAGGAGGAGCCCTGGTTGCACAGTGGTTAAAGTGATGACTGCTAACCAAAAGGTTGGCGGTCTGACACCACCAGTGGCTCCACGGGAGAAAGATATGGCAGTCTGCTTCCACAGAGATTTAGAGCCTTGGAAACCCTATGGGGTCACTATGAGTCGGAATCAACTCAATGGCAATGGGTAGGGTTTAAGGCGCTCTCTAAAAATCTAAGAGGTGGATTACACTAATATGAGAGGAAATATTAAATCAATAATTAAAGATAAGTTTATTGCAAACAAGGATAAATATAAACACCATTTCATTTAGGATCCTGCATTTGATTACTTGATAAATGAATATTAAGTCATTTCCATTTCCTGTAGACTGGAATTCTCCTTTAGATTTTACTTATGTCGCAGTAATCAGAGAATATATTTAAAACATATATTCACTTTCAATATCTAATTTAATCATTTGTCATTTTTAATTATAATTCTATTTTCAAACTGAGATACATTTTGGAAATGAGATGTTATAAACTACTATTTACTCTTCCACCATAATATTATTTGAGGATGTCTAACCTAATCTTGCTTTACATGTTTTTTAATATTTTGCAGATGGGGAAAGCAAAGCAGAAGGGATTTTACTTTAGCCTAAATACCATGCTTAGGTCATCATCACTCTTACTCATACTTCTAAATTGAAATTACTTGAATTTATTTGAACAGCATTTATAATAGAACATCTTGACGATAAGCAAATGTCATGATCATCTTCCCAAAGAGGAGCAAATTGGTTTGCTAAATAGAAATAGACCAATGTGCCAGCCACAGTAAGTTGTTTTTGACTCTGCTGCTGATAGAGTGTAGGTCCCCAGAGCATATGATAATGTTTGAAGTGTGAGAACACATTTCTCCCATTAATTCTCCTTTACATTACCACCCACATCAGACAGGCTCTCCAGCAGTTTACTGTTAGCTGTACACACTGCAAGTAAATAGCTAAGGGCCTGTTCTCCTTCCAGAGGATATTATCAATCTCATGACCACTAACTGAAATTATATGGTGAGGGTCAACTTTCTTTCCCATGCTACTTTGTGCTTAAATATCTGACTATTACAAATAAATAGGCTGCTAAGTTACATATGGTGCCCTACCTAGCAATCACAAACAGCAAGGGAAAGTGAAGGATGCCCGGGTTGTTTATTTGAGTGCAGGTGCAACACCAACTGAAAGTGGAGAAACGTGCAGCATTCCCGGGATTTTAAATATTTAATCATAGAAAAATACTTAGGAAAACAAGATAGGCTATCTCCTTTTTTATTTCATCCTTTCATTAAACAAGTATTTATTAGCTATCTTTTGCCAGCATTGATCTAGGGACTGGGAAAACAGCAGTGAACTGAAGAGAAAAACAGTCCTCATCCTCATGGAACTTACATTAAAGCAAACATTAAATAAAATAGATATCTAAGTGTTATGGATAAGTTGTGTCCCTCCAAAATATGAGTTATAATCCTAACCCCTATGCCTGTGGACGTAATCCTGTTTGGGAATAGGATTCTCTTTGTTATGTTAATTTGATCATACCAGAGTCAGGTGAGTTCTAAATCTAATGACTTCTGAATTATGAAAAGAGCAGATGAGACACAGAGATAGATACACACAGGTGAAGACAGATGCCATGTGAGGATCGTCTACAAGCCAAGGAACCAAGGAACACATGGGACTATCAAAAGGAAGGAACTGACACAGTGAGAACTTGATCTGGACTTCTAGCCTCCAAAACTTTGAGAAAATAAATTTCTGTTCTTAAAAGTCACCCACTTATGGTATTTGTGTTATAGCAGCACTAGAAAATGAAAACAGTAAATTGCAAAATATAATAGAAGGTAGAAAGTGCTATGGAGAAAAATAAGTCAGGAAGAGGGGTGGTATATGAGGGCAGGTGGAACATTAGAGATATGTCCAGGAAAGGCGTCACAGAGAGGGTGACACTTGAGAGAAACCTGAAGCAAATCACAGGGAATGTTGGAAGAAGAGTGCTCCAGCAGAAGGAAGCAACACTGCAGAGGCTCTGGAGCAGGAGTATGCCTGAAGTTCAGAAAACCACAAGGAGAGTAGCCCAAGAAGATGTACGTAAACTGCCAATGGCTGTTAAGTTGACTCTGACTCATGGTGACTCCACGTGTGTCAGAGTAGAACTGTGCTCCGTAGGGTTTTCAATGGCTGATTTTTTGGAAGTAGATCACCAGGTCTTTCTTCCAAGGTGCTCCTGAGTGGACTCCAACTTTACAGTTAGCAGCCATGTTAACCATTGTACCACCCAGCAACTCCAGAAGTGTGCATAAGAGGAACATAATTGTAGATGAGGCCAGCACAGCAGCAGGAGCATGTATGAGTGGCCTTGAGGTCATTTTAAGGATTTTAACATTTACTGATGATAAATCAAAAAAAAAAATTCATTGCTGTCGAGTCGATTCCGACTCATAGCAACATGACAGGATACAGTAGAACTGCCCCAGAGGTTTTGCAAGGCTGTAAATTTTTATGGAAGTGGACTTGGCAACGTCTTTCTCTTGTGGAGTGGCTGGTGGGTTCGAACCTCCAGCCTTTTGGTTAGCAGACAAGCACTTTAACCACTGTGACACTAGGGCTCCTTTTTTGGTGATAGAGACAAAATTATTGGGGGCTTTTGGGCTGACACTTGACACAGCTTGTCTTATGTCTTAAAAAAATTACTCTGGCTCGTGTATCAAAAATAGAAAAGAGCAAAGGCAGAGCAAGGGAAGAACAACGGTGGAGAGCCACTCTTCATCCTTCTCCTTTTTGCCCTGTGCTCCAGAAAGCTAACCTGTATGAAATACATAAATTACTAATTAGCATCCCTCCCTGGTTTCTGATTTGCATTGGGTTCAACTAATGGAAGGCACTTACAGAGGAGATTGGGAGGAGAGTAAAATTTATGTCTTTATTACCCTCTGTTCCTGCCCTTTCAGGTCCTCATTGGTTATCTGTGCCAATACCCCATGGCTACAGATCCTGTCAGGTTTCCCTCTCCATTTAGCTACCTCCCTTCTCTTGGCCCCTTGGTCCTAGGGGGTTAATGTCTTCCTGCTGGTGCTAGCACCTGGGTACAGCACTATTCCCTGTTGATTTTCTAAATTTTGCTCATATCCTTGTAAATAGCCCCTTTATTAGATCCTTCATAATTATTCATATTTGCCATCTGTTTTCTGCCTGGAATTCCCTGATACACCAGCTAGGAGGCTCTGCAATATTCTAGGGAAGAGATGATGGCAACTAGGACTAGGGTGATAGCAGTGCAGGTGGTGAGAAGTGGTTGAATTTTGGACGTGTTTGAAGCCAGAACTCACTGGATTTCCTGATGAATTAAACATGGGGTGAAGTACAAATAATCCAGGTGATGCCTAAATTTTTGGTGGTAGATGCTTGAATGATAGATTTACCATTTGGATATAATCTTTTGAAGTTCACAGAAGGCTGAGCTAGAGATATAAATTTGTAAGTTATCTGTGTAGAGATGGCATTTAAGCCTGGATATAGGATGAGTCGACTAAGGCATTGAGTATAGACATAAAATAGCAGAGATCCAAAGCTGAACCCTGGGGCACCCCAATATTTAGAGGTTAAGTAAATGAGGGGAAACCAGCAAAGGACAGTGAGAAGGAATTGCCAAAGTTGTAAAAGGAATTCCAGAAGATTGTCATATTTTGGAATTCAAGTGAAGAAACTATAGAGCAAGAATGAATAGACTTCTATTTAAGGTTCTGAGGAACAAATGCTGGCTTTTGGTGTAAATTATTAAATTTTTTAAATATACATGTCTATATGTATATGTACATGTCTTTTTTGACACATGAATTTAAAATATCTCTAAGAAGTATATTAAAACACGCAAATAATAGTAGCATTTTAATGGCACTTATTTCAGCTGTCATCAGCCACTGAGACTCACTGTAACTATCTCAGGAGATAATTAAGAAGTAGACAAGTTTGCATTTCCAAGGCTTAACATTCTGTATAGTATCTACATACTTATTTTTCGCTAAGAATTAAAATATCAAGAAGAAAAGTTAAAATTTATTTACCCTAGAGCAATTAATCAGTAAATGACAACAACATCAGAACAATAAAAGAGGGAATAAATGGCATAGGTATAGAACCTTCTATGGGAGAGGAAGGCAAGGCAATACCACATAATAATAGACTGCTTCAAACTTAGAAAGATAAGGGTAAAATTCATGGTAACCACAAAGAAAGTTAACAAACATACCCATAAAAATAAAGAGGAAAAACATAAAGTCGCAGCAAAAACAAAACCTACAAAAACAAAAGAAATGGAAAAAAAAAAATCTACAAACAAAAGTAACTCAGCACAGGAGAGAGTAAGAAGAACAAAGAAAACATCAGCACCACAAAAAAAATCACTACAAAATGACAGCAACAAACTCACATCTATCAGTAATTACACTGAATGTAAATGGACTCAATGCACCCATAAAGAGACGGAGAGTCACAGAATGGATAAGAAAACAGGATCCATCAATATGCTGTCTACGAGAGACACACCTTAGAAACAAAGATGTGAATTTATTAAAAGTCAAAGGTTGGAAAAAAATATACCAAGCTAACAACTACCAAAAAAGAGCAGGAGTGGCAAAACTAATAATCTCAGATAAAATAGACTTTAAAACAAAATCGACCATAAAAGACAAAGGACACTATATAATGATTAAGGGGACGATCCATCATGAAGACATAACCATAATAAACATCTATGCACCAATGACAGGGCTCCAAAATACATAAAACAAACTCTAACAACACTGAGAAGAGAAATTGACAGTTCCACAATAATAGTAGGAGACTTCAACACACCACTCTCAGTAAAGGACAGAACAACTAAGAAGAAACTCAGCAAAGATACAGAAGACCTAAAGGGTACAATCATCCAACTAGACCTCATAGACATATATAGAACACTCCATCCAACCGCTGCAAAGTACATATTCTTTTCCAATGCACATGGAACGTTCTCCAGAATAGACCACATCTTAGGCCACAGAGCAATCCTCAACAAGATCCAAAATGTGGAGATAATTCAAAGTATCTTCTCTGACCACAATACCATCAAGGTAGAAATTAACAACAGAAAGAGCAAGGAAAAAAAAAAATCAATTACATGGAAACTGAATACCCTGCTTACCCATCACTAGGTAATAGAAGAAATAAGAGAGAGAATCAAAATATTCCTAGAATCAAATGAGAATGAAAACACATCATACCAAAACCTTTGGGACACAGCAAAGGCAGTCCTCAGAGGACAATTTATAGCAATAGATGCATCTATCAAAAAAGAAGAAAGGGACAAAATCAAAACATTAACAACAGAACTCAAACAAATAGAAAGAGAACAGCAAAAAAAGCCCACAGCCACTGGAAGAAAGGAAATAGTAAAGATCAGAGCAGAAATAAATGAAATAGAGAACAGAAAAACAATAGAAAGTATCAACGAAGCCAAAGGCTGGTTCTTTGAAAGAATCAACCAAATCGACAAACCACTGGCCAGACTGACAAAAGAAAAACAGGAGAGGACACAAATAACCCAAATAAGAAATGAAATGGGGGACATTACAACAGACCCAACTAAAATAAAAAGGATTATAACAGAATATTATCAACAATTATACTCCAACAAATTTGAAAACCTAGAGGAAATGGATAAATTTCTAGAAACACACCACCTACCCAAACTACAACAAAGTGATGTTGAAAATCTGAACAGCCCCATAACATGAGAAGAGATTGAAAAGGTAATAAAAAAAAAAACTCCCAACAAAAAAAAAAGCCCTGGTCCAGATGGCTTCACTGGAGAATTCTACAAAACATTTACAGAAGAGCTTGTACCAGTACTACTCAAGCTATTTCAGAGCACAGAAGAGGAAGCAACACTTCAAAATTCATTCTGTGAAGCCAGCATAACACTGATACCAAAACCAGGCAAAGACGCCACAAAAAAAGAAAATTACGGACCAATATCTCTCATGAATATAGATGCAAAAATTCTCAACAAAATTCTAGCCAATAGAATTCAGCAGCATATCAAAAAAATAATACACCACGACCAAGTAGGATTCATACCAGGTATGCAAGGATGGTTCAACATTAGAAAATCAGTCAACGTAATCCACCACATAAATAAAAGGAAAGGAAAGAAAAGAATCACATGATCATCTCAATTGACGCAGAAAAGGCATTTGACAAAGTCCAACACCCATTCCTGATAAAAACTCTCAATCAAATAGGTATAGAGGGGAAATTTCTCAACATAATAAAGGGCATCTATGCAAAACCAACGGCCAACATCATTCTTAATGGAGAGAGGCTGAAAACATTCCCCTTGAAAACAGGAACAAGGCAAGGATACCCTTTATCACCACTCCTATTTAACATTGTGCTGGAAGTTCTAGCTAGAGCGATAAGGCAAGAAAAAGAAATAAAGGGCATCCAAATTGGTAATGAAGAAGTTAAACTGTCCCTGTTTGTGGATGATATGATACTATAACTAGAAAACCCTAAAGACTCCACGAGAAATATACTGGAACTAATAGAAAGATTCAGCAGAGTAGCAGGATACAAGATAAACATTCAAAAATCAGTTGGATTCCTATACACCAATAAGGAGCACAATGAAAAGGAAATCCTGAAAACAATACCATTTATACTAGCCCCTAAAAAAATTAAATACTTTTGAATAAATCTAACCAGGGATGTAAAAGACCTATAGAAATAAAACTACAAAACACTACTGTAAGAAACCCAAAGGGATCTACATAAATGGAAAAACATACCATGCTCATGGATAGGTAGACTCAACATTGTGAAAATGACAATTCTACCCCAAGCAATTTACAAATACAATGCAATCCTGATCCAAATACCAACAACATTCTTCAAAGAGATGGAAAAACTTATCATTAACTTTATATGGAAAGGGAAGAAGCCCCGAATAAGTAAAGCACTACTGAAGAAGAAGAATAAAGTTGGAGGACTCACACTACCTGACTTCACAACCTACTATACAGCTAGGGTAGTCAAAACAGCCTGGTACTGGTACAATGACAGATACACTGACCAATGGAACAGAATTGAAAACCCAGTTGTAAATCCATCCACCTACGGTCACCTGATCTTCGACAAGGGCCCAAAGTCCATCAAATGGGGAAAAGACAGTCTTTTTAACAAATGGTGCTGGCAAAACTGGATATCCATCTGCAAAAAAATGAAACAGGACCCATACCTCACACCATATACAAAAACTACTTCAAAATGGATCAAAGACCTAAATATAAAGCCAAAAACTATAAAGTTCATAGAAGAAAATACAGGACCAACACTTCAGGCCTTAACATGTGGCATTAACAGGATAGAAACCATAACAATCAACACAGAGACCCCAAAAGATAAACTAGATAACTGGGATATTCTCCAAATCAAACACCTATGCTCTTCAAAAGACTTCACCAAAAGAGTAAAAAGAGAACCTACAGACTGGGAAAAAATTTTTGGACAGTACAAGTCAGACAAAGGTCTAATGTCCATAATCTATAAGAAAATCCAACGCCTCTACAACAAAAAGACAAATAATCCTATTAAAAAATGGACAAAGGAAATGAACAGACACTTCACCAAAGAAGACATTCAAATGGCCAACAGACACGTGAGGAAATGCTCGAGATCACTTGTCATTAGGGAAATGCAAATTAAAACCACAATGAGATACCATCTCACCCCGGCATTACTGGCACAAATTAAAAACACTGGAAATAACAAATGTTGGGAGTGGCTGGGGGGAGATCGGAACTCTTATGCACTGCTGGTGGGAATGCAAAATGATACAACCATTTTGGAAAATGATATGGCGCTTCCTCAGAAAGCTAGAAATAGACGTCCGGTATGATCCAGCAATCCCACTCCTAGGAATATATCCTAGCAAAAGAAGAGTCATCACTCAAGTAGACGTATGCCCACCTATGTTCATGGCAGCATTGTTCACAATAGCAAAAGGATGGAAATAACCTAGATGCCCATCAACAGATGAATGGATAAACAAACTATGGTACATACACACAGTGGAGTACTACGCAATGAGAAAGTACAACGATGAATCTGTGAAGCATCTCATAACATGGATGAAACTGGAGGACATTATGCTGAGTGAAATAAGTCAATCACAAAAGGACAAATATTGTATGAGACCGCTATTGTAAAAACTCATGAAAAAGTTCACACACAAAATGTAACAATCTTTGTTGGTTACCAGGGATGGGAAGGGTGGGGGGGAAATACTAAATAGGCAATAGATAAGTGGTATCTTGGGTGAAGGGTGAGACAGTACACAATACTGGGGAAACCAGCACATCTTGTACAAGGAAAGGTCATGGAAGCTCCATAGACACATCCAAACTCCCTGAGGGACTGAATTGCTGGGTGGAGGGCTGTGGGGACCATGGTCTCGGGGAACATCTAGCTCAATTGGCATAACACAGTTTATAAAGAAAATGTTCTACATTCTACCTTGGTGAGTAGTGTCTGGGGTCTTAAAAGCCTGTGAGCGGCCATCTAAGATACTCCACTGGTCTCATCCCTTCGGGAGCAAGGGAGAATGACGAGAGCAGGATACAAGGAAAAGATTAGTCTGAATGACTAATGGACCACAGCTACCAAGGCCTCCACCAGACTGAGCCCAGTACAGCTAGCTGGTACCCAGCTACCATCACTGACTGCCCTGACCGGGATCAAAACAGAGGGTTCTGTACAGAGCTGGAGAAGGATGTGGAACAAAATTCTAGCTTACAAAAAAAGACCTGATTTACCGGCCTAAAGGAGACTTGAGAAACCCCGAGAGTATGGCCCCCAGACACCCTTTTAGCTCAGTGGTGAAGTCACTTCCGAGGTTCACCATTCAGCTGGGGAGTGGACAGACCCATCAAACCAGATGGAACTAATGAGGCACAGCAGTCTAGGGACAAGGGCCAGAAGGCAGAAGGGGACAGGAAAGCTGGTGATAGGGAACCCAAGGTTGAGTAAGGATCGTGTTGATGTGTAGTGAGGTTGTTAACCATTGTCCTAGGGCATCATGTGTACTAACTGTTAAATGAGAAAATATTTTGTTCTGTAAACCTTCATCTAAATTGAGAATAACAGCACAATTGGAAGAGCGTAGTCGATGTCACTGAACTGCGCATGTAGAAATTTTTGAAATGGTGTATCTTTGGCTATGTATATTTTCACCAAAAGAAAAAAAAAAAAGGTCAAGAAGGGAGAGGGTTGACATGTTGTGGGGTTGTTAACCAATGTCATAAAACAGTATGTGTACTACTGTTTTATGAGAAACGATTTGTTCTGTAAGCCTTCCCGTGAAGTAAAATAAAAAAATAAAATAAAATATAAAAAAAATTATTTACCTTAAGAAGTTTGGAGGAAACCAACCCAGTGATACCCAAAGGAAAAACTCATGAATTCAATGATTTAAAGGAGATGGGGCCATGCTTATGAGCCTGTTCTAACTATTGTGTAGGTTGGTAAGTCAGGAAGGCCATGAAGAGTAACTAGGTTTATTATACTCACAGTTCCCTGAGACAGGGAGGTACAATATGCCATGGCACAGGGCCACACAGGCGGTTGCCTCCGGAGACAAAGTAACAACAAATTGGAATTGTAGGAGAGGATTTATATGTGGCAAGCAGGGTGGGGTTAGCTAGAGTTCATGGGCTTCCTGACGATTGGGTATTGTGAATAATTCTGCAGGTTCCTCAAGGGGCGTAGGGCTGACCCTAGTTGTTGGGTGCCTGGCCCTGTGGAGATTAGGATGGGTGCATAGTGACCCAGGAGTGTGAGAACATAATAAATGGAATGGTTGGAGAATGAACTTGATCAGCTGCTCAAGAAAGGGAACACTGGTCTCAAAACTGTGTCAAGACAGCATTTTAAGTAAATTATATTGCAGAGCTTATCCCAATGAACTACAAATGTGAGGAGCAGGAAGGGCACTCTGGAGCCTACATGAGTTTGGGAAATGTATTTCCAGCTGTTGCAGTTGATTCGGAGAAGAATTTCAGGTAAAGATAGCAACCATTGGCTATTTTTCATGGCTTTAAAATTATTAACTCTCTATGTCATTAAAAATATTTATTTAAAAATAACTAGTGATTAATTTACCTAAGTAAAAATATTCAATAAACTCATTTTCTTGAGTTTTAATTGATATATAAATTTTGTAGCTCATTTGAAATCTCACTTTTTATCAAGCTATTCATTAATCATTTAAAAAATGTTCAGGTGTGCCACATTTCTGTAATTAAATTATTTTGCAAAATGAACTCTTGCTGTGTAAAAAAGACTGGCTTGAAACTCTAATTCAATGCTAGATTACTGAAGTCTCTTCCTAAAGGACTTGAGTTAGAAAGCTAACAGGGATCATGTAACATATAAAAGTAAGTTTATATTTACTATATGATACCAGTTTTAATAATCTGCACACAAGTGCCAAGGTAACTAATAAAAAAAATTGATAGTCATAGTCCTACATGGAGGTTTTGATTCTGTTCAAGTATGAAGGATGCAATTTTCTAGGACAATACTTTGATTGTATTTAATTTTACTGTGAAATTTGAGAGAAGACCTGAGATTTTCTGATTATACTCTTCATAATATTGTCTCTGTTATGTTCCACATGGTATCCAGATCTCCATGGAATTATAGTTTCACAAACACACTAAAAATGTAGAGATCTCTCTGACCAGTAAAATTTGCGCTGGTTATATTCACATTAATCTTTACTACATTTTTCTTTCTCAATCTCTTTCTCTCTTTGAAAAATAAGTTTAGTATCCATTTATTTAAGAAAGCAGAGGGGATGGCTGTTAAATCAATATGTATAGTAGTTATAATGGGCTAAAGCAGATCAAATATGTTAAAAATCCATGAGATCTTAATGATACTAAAAAAAAATGCTCACTGTTTTGAATACAGATGAATAGAGGGAAAGCATCCAAGTTTTATTCTACCTTTCCTATACGTACTATACCTCTAGGTGACCAAAGAGTTGAAGGATTGTTTTCCTTCAAGAAGATAAATGAAACTAGACAATTTTAACACTATTGATTAAAGGTTCAGGTTTAATGAAGTTACATGTTATCCTGTATATTTTTGTCCAGTAAATATGCAAATAGTTTCTGTCCAGAGGAAAAGATAATCCCAAAGATAAAACACAAACCAGTTTGGTATATAATCTAGAAACTTTACCCTAGTATTCTTTTATTAAATTGATAATTAATTCTTAACCCATTGCCATCAAGTCGATTCTGACTCATAGCAACCCTATGGGACATAGTTGAACTGCCCCATAGGGTTTCCAAGGAGCGGCTGGATTTGAACTACCAACCTTTTGGTTAGCAGCTGAGCCCTTAAGCACTATGCCATCAGTGCTCCAATTAATTCCTAGCACCTCAAAATGTTCTTTGAACGACTTTTAGTATCTTATTATTATTTTCTTCATTAATGTTGTTGTTGTTAGGTGCTAATGAGTCGGTTACGACCCATAGTGACCCTATGTACAACAGAACAAAACACTGCCCGGTCCTGCACCATCCTCACAATCATTGCTGTTTGACTCCATTGTTGGAGCCACTGTGTCAATCCATCTCGTTGAAGTCTTCCTCTTTTTCGATGACTCTCTACTTTACCAAGCACAATGTCCTTCTCCAGGGACTGATTCCTCCTGATAACATGTCCAAAGTTCTTGAGATGAAGTCGTGCTATCCTCACTTCTAAGGAGCATCCTGGCTGTACTTCTTCCAAGATGGATTTGTTTGTTCTTTTGGTAGTCCATGGTATATTCGATATTCTTCACCAACACCATAATTCAAAGACATCAGTTCTTCTTCGGTTTTCCTTATTCGTTGTCCAGCTTTCACATGCATATGAGATGATTGAAAATACCATGGTGTCATGGATTGAATTGTATCACCCCAAAATGTGTATCAACTTGGCTAGGCCATGGTTCCCAGGACTGTGTGGTTATCCTTCATTTTGTGATCTGATTATCCTCCATTTTGTGATGTGTTGTAAATCCTAGCCTCTGAGCCTTGGATTATGATCCCATTTGGGAGTGAGTCATCCATTATGTTAATGAGGCAGGATTTAAAAAAAAGGAGTCCTGGTGGCACAGTGGTTAAAAGCTGAGGTGGGATTCAAAAATCCAAATCAAACCCATTGCTGTCGAGTTGATTCTGACTCATAGTGACCCTATGTGCAGTGGTTATGAGGTCGGCTAGTAACCAAAATGTCAGCAGTTCAAATCCACCAGCTGCTTTTTGGAAACTCTATGGAGCAGTTCTACTCTGTCCTATAGGGTTGCTATGAGCTAAAACGCAGGATTAGTCATGTGAAAGAGGGTTAAATTATGTTTGTTATGTTAATGAGGCAGGATTAGGGTGGGATGCAACACCCTTACTCAGGTTACAGCCCTTATCTGATGTAAGAGGAGTTTCCCTGGAGTGTAGCCTGCTTCACCTTTTATCTTACAAAAGATAGAAGGAGAGAGAAACTGGCAGAGAGAAAGGGGCCTCATTACCATCAAGAAAGAAGACCCTAGAGCAAAGCTCATCCTTTGGACCTGGGGTCCCTGTGCACTGAGAACCTCCTAGACTCTGGAGGATTGATGCCAGGACACATGGAGATCTGCAAGGAACATTGGGCCCACAGATGTTGAAAGGAGACAATGACCTTCCCCCAGAGCTGACAGAGAGAGAATGCTTTCCCTAGAGCTGGTGCCCTGAATTCAGACTTCTAGCCTCCTAAACTGTGAGAGAGTGCATTTCTGTTTGTTAAAGCCATCCACTTCCGGTATTTCTGTTATAGCAGCACTAGATAACTAAGACATATGGCTTGGGTTAGGTGCACCTTAGTGTTCAAAGTGACATCATTGCTTTTTAACACTTTAAAGAGATTTTTTGCAGCAGATTTGCCCAACGAAATACATTGTTTGATCTCTTGACTGCCCCTTTCATGGGCGTTGATTGTGGATCCAAGTAAAATAAAATCCTTGACAACTTCAATCTTTTCTCCATTTATCATGATGTTGTTTATTGGTCCAGCTGTGAGGATTTTTGTTTTCTTTATGTTGAGGTGTAATCAAAACTGAAGGCTATAGTCTTTGATCTTCATCAGTAAGTGCTTCAAGTCCTCTTCTCTTTCAACAAGCAAGGTTGTGTCATCTGCATATCACAGGTTGTTAATGTGTCTTCCTCCAGTCCTGATGCCATGTTCTTCATATAGTCTGGCTTCTTGGATTATTTGCTTAGCATACAGATTGAATAAGTATGGTGAAAGGATACAACCCTGACACACACCTTTCCTGATTTTAAACCATACAGTATCCCCTTGTTCTGTTGGAACAACTGCCTGCCTCTTGGTCTATGTATAGGTTCCTCATGAGCAAAATTAAATGTTCTGGAATCCCCATTCTTTGCAATGTTATCAATAATTTGTTATGATCCACACAGTTGAATGCCTTTGCATAGTCAATAAAACATAAGTAAACATCTTTCTGGTATTCTCTGCTTTCAGCCAAGATCCATCTGACATCAGCAACGGTATCCCTGGTTCCACATCCTCTTCTGAATCTAGCTTGAATTTCTGGCAGTTCCCTGTCGATGTACTGCTGCAACCATTTTTTAATTATCTTCGCAAAATTTTACTTGTGTATGATATTAATGATATTGTTCAGTAATTTTTGCATTCTCTATTCTTCATTAATGAGTTGAGTAAAATCTTAGACATGTATTTATATGAAATTTGCATAAGAGTTGTGATTTTACCTTTGTGAAAATTATATTTTAGGATATAACAATATATATAAAAGAATGAATCTATTAAATTAAGAAGAAATGATGGAATCAAAATATCATCACTATTTTGCAACTCTTAATGAATTAATTGATTTGGGCAATAATCCTCAATGACTGCTAACATCACACAAAAAAGAGATAATCAATATGAACCTTATGATGGAAATATACAATGTCACCTATAAAGAAGTTTTGCTAAAAATATTGAACCTGGATCTGAACATGCAGGTCAATGAATAAATTAGGTTTCAGAACCATGTTTTTAGGTGCCGTCGAGTCAATTTCGACTCTTACAGACCCCATGTGACAGAATAGAACTGCCCTATAGAGTTTTCTAGTTTGTAATCTTTGTGGGAGCAGATTGCCAGGTCTTTCTCCTGTGGAGCCACTGGCTGGGTTTGAACTGCCAACCTTTCGGGTAGCAGCCAAGTGTTTAACCATTGCACCACCAGGGTATTATTTTTTACAAAAAAAAAAAAGGACATCACTGGACCAAGATGTCAGCAGGGCTGTTTGCCTTATGGAGGCTCTATGGGAGAATCAATTTCCTTGCCTTTTTCAGCTTCTAGCAGCCACCCACTTTCCTTGGCTCATGAACTTCTTACTCCATCTTTAAAGCCAGCAACACTGGGCAGAGTCCTTCTCATACTGTCATCTCTCTTATGATTTCCACTTTCACTTTTAAGGACCACTGTGATTACCGGTTTTGCTTCTCTAGAGAACCCGGCCTAAGGCAAAGCGTATTGGCCAAGAATTGAACCTGGATCTCCCTCATGGAAGGTGAGAATTCTACCACTGAGCTACCATTGCCCCCCTAAGTTTAGAGGTACTTTACCTACAAAGATGTCTAGGTTGAAAAAAAATATTGAACATATTATTTGAAAAACGAAATAACATATTATTTAAAAAATTCGTTTATCCTATGTTTCCAACTTTTTGTACACCTTGAACTTAGAACAGTGAGTGGCACTTAGTAAGCACTCTTGAAAATATTATTTTCCTATGACCAGTTAAGTCCTATCACCTTTACAGGGAAGACCTCTCCTCCGTCCTGGTGGCACAGTGGTTGAAGCATTCGACTGCTAACCGAAAGGTCAGTAGTTCAAAACCACTAGTGTCTCCGTGGGAGAAAGATGTGGCAGTTTGCTTCCGTGAAGATTTACAGCCTTGGAAATCCTGTGGGGTTGCTATGAGTCAGATTGACTCGATGGCAGTGGGTTTTTTGACGATTACACTGGACCTATCTGGATAATCCAGGAAAATCTCCCTATTTTAATGTTAGCTGATAAGCAACTTTAATTCTATCTGTAACCTTAATTCTCCTTTGTCATATAACCTAATATATTCACAGGTTCTGAGGATTAGGACCTAGACATCCATAGGGGACCATTACGTTGCCTACCTCATATGTTCACCCTGTAAGAGGTCCCCCAGCAAACTGTCCACTCCTTGGCTTGTTACATTAAAGTGAGCCTATAGGTAACAGATGCCTATCAACACAGACATCTAGGCACCCGTCCTTTCCTTTCATTTAAAAATTTTTAGAGGCTATAAATGTTCACTAGACATTTGAGGAGAGTCTTCAAAGTAATGAAAAAACAAGAAGAATAAGCAGAAAAACTGGCACTGGAGGAAGCAGAATTAAAAAAAAAAATCCCTCTTCCTCTACCCTCACACTTTTAATTAATAACCCACAAAAATTCAAGAATACATTCTATCCTACTCAAGAATTAGAGCAACTGAAGAGTGTAAAACAAACAAAACCATTGCGTTTTGGCACTAGGAATATTCTTTATGAGTGTTGTAAACACTGGAGGCCTAGAGAAGGAAATGTACTGGTAACATGCTACTCAACTCTGCAGTAAACAGTGTTTCATAGCTTTAATGGTATGACTTTTGTTTATTAGATTTTATCTTTTAGAATCTATGAAAGACTTTTAATACCAATAATTAAAATATTTCCTATTTTGATAATACGTAAGTAAAGTTATAATCAAAAGAAGTTGGGAAGTAAACTCCATATGGACAAGGGATGGGCAGGTACACGATAATTCCCATATGATCAATAAGGAATCAACAGTTCTATTTGTTTTTAAAGTGGATGGAACTATAAATGGAGGCTTAAACTGTACTGTTAGAGTTTCAGGATATTTAAGTGGAGAAATCAAAAGTTAATATTAATTATTCTAGGAAGAAATAGGTAGGAGATGTGAGATTATGTAAATCATCTAAATCCTCATGAAATAGTAGCAAGAAAATGGAGAATATCTAAATTTGATACACGGAGAAATAGCTTTACAGCTATTTAACACCTTATTTTGCAAAATGAAGGAAGCACCTTAAAAAAAAAACATAGCAAAGTTTAAAAGTAATTGGAGAGTAGAATTAAGAGTGGAGAAGGATGGAGAAGAAT
Source organism: Dugong dugon (assembly GCA_030035585.1). Classification (NCBI taxonomy): domain Eukaryota; kingdom Metazoa; phylum Chordata; class Mammalia; order Sirenia; family Dugongidae; genus Dugong; species Dugong dugon. The sequence continues at coordinate 35,991,505 of CM057471.1, read as the reverse complement.
GGGAGTGGATGATGGTTAATTTTAATTGTGAAGCTTTCATATTACTAATAAGTTTTATACTGAGGGACAAATGAAAAACATTGATATAATAAAGCTGAAAGAGAAGGTTCAATTTCCTTACATGTACCAGTCAATATATAGATATTTTCTATATTATGTTACCTATAACTTTAAAATCTTGGGAATAAGAACTAAAAAATAGAACTAGTTAATGGACTAAATAGGCTCTTTGGAAGCAGTAGTTTTTAAGCTAAAAACCAGCTTAAATATAAATGCTTTAGTGTTACCTGTAAAATGAATACTCTAGTGAGTAAACATGTATCATGATAATTAAAGTCTCCTTGTGAGCAACATTTAGACAAGAAGATAAATAATTGGATTACCAGAAGTAAACATTTAGCCAAATGTTCATGGTGACCTTATTGACTAGTGAGCACTGCCAAGACTGGGTGCATAGATTGTAGGAGTTTACCTTCAGTAGCTAGCAAAAAACAACAAATTTGCTATGTGTTAGATAAATATTTTGAAATTTCCAAAGACTGTTCAAATTTCATGCCTGTCTACTGTGTGATTTAGGCTTGGAGTCAGTAATTAAATTCATGAGCCATGCCCTGGTGGATATTTCCTGCAAATATGCCCACTGATGGAAAAATAAACTGTTCATACAATAATAAATGTTGGGAGAAATGGGGAAGTTACAAATGAAAAGGCCTCGTATTAATGGATCTTAAGAGCTTCCAAATCTTCTCTAATTCTGAGATTGTCAGTGACTGTCTACACATACTGTTGAGAACAGAAGGGTCAAAGAAAACTATGAGCAACTACTGTAGCAATGTCTAAATGAGTATATTTGAGAGTTACACTCTGATAAATATGAAAGCCCAAGATTTATCACAAGTTGATATCATGATTTCGTTTGTTTGTTTTTGCTTTGGGAGTTGGTCGTTGTCTCTAAAAATGCTTGTTTTGAAGGGAAAAACAAGTTCATCCTCTTCTCATTTCTACTATGGTGGATATTGGGGGTGTTAATATGAGTCTCAAAGATGAGTTTGATTGAAAGGCACTTCTGCCTCATAGTGGATTTTGTGACCATAAACTGTGAATTTGGTTTATGAATGTCAAAAGCCAGTTAAGATCAACAGGAAGTGAGTAGGTTACACAACATCCAATAAGTTGAATGTATCATTTCTACCAACTGATTCTGAGAGAGTTCAGTTTCGTCCATGTGTAAATATGGCCTGCTTTTAAATAATTATTTAACATGTAAGAATAAGGGAAAATGAATTTCTTTATGACTACATTTGTAAGGTAAGATTTGTTTTGAAACAGAAGTCTAAATGTAGATACAGAAATTGTTGTGAAGTGAATGCATGTATGCAGTCTAGAGTGAAGAAAGGCATTATGTAATTTGGAATCATCATTGTTAAAGTATCAGTCAATTAGAGTAGGTTGTAAAAGAAGCTAAAAATAAAATTATTTAAAAGGGCAGGGAAAATTATCATAATTAAATAACTGAACTGAGATTCTTTAAATCAATATGATAGCATGTGTGGGAGAAATATAGATAGGAAAAGAGAATCAAAAATAAAAAGAGTTAGGTTAAGGGAATATATCTGGTTGATTCAACCAGAGGTAGAGAAAAATCTTTGAACGTCAGGGAAGGACACAAATATTCCTTTTAAATAAATTTATATATTTATAAATCTGTTTATGGTTATTTTAGAAACTATGAAGAAGATAATACATGAACATTAAGGTATTTCCAATATGATTTGAAAAACGAGTCTGATTAATACTGTATCTTCTTTTAAGAAGCAGTTTCCTTCCTAACTCTACTATTATTTCCAATACTGATCTGCATAAATTAAAACACTTTTACTTGTGATTTTCTTTTCTGTAATATAATAATCTATACTACAAAATCAGTTTTTTTTCAGCTGCATCTGAAATGTGGTCATTTTTATTTTGTGCTTTCTTTTCATCAAGGTACATAACTATACATTATACTGTGGAAAGCAGCTGCCATAGTGTCAGAGTCTAGTCTAATGTGTGATGCTTCTTTTTGTGTTAGTTTTTAGTTAAAACATGGCACTTGAAGTTTTGGAAAATGGAAAATTATTTAAAATCTTTTGAAACACAGTTTTCTATTACAATGCGTGTATATTATCAGCCAGTACACATAATTAAGTCAGAAGTTGCATTTTATAAATGCAGTTCTCTATGTGGGAAAACTGCCAAGCTTTCTTTTTCTACTTTTGATTATAGAAAATTTCAAACATATACAGAGCAAATAGAACAGTGTACCCACAACCTCGCTTAAGCAATTATCTAGTGATTGTCATTCTTGTTTTATCTTTACCCATGTTCTGCTGGATTATTTTTTTGTACAGTATTTTAGCTAAAATTTGCGTACATTAAAATGTACGAATGGATATATCCACTTAACACACACCCTCCTAAGATATAAAATATGTCCATCATCCTGGAATGTTTCCTTATGTCTCTTCCAGGTCAGCCAATCGTCTGCCCTTCTCCCAGCCAAGGCAACCACTTTTTTTTTCCACCAAGGATTAATTTTTGCCTGTTCTAGAACATCAAATTGCTTACTAATGCCTAGGATAACTATCTTCAAGCATTCCATTTCATTTTTAACAACTTCCAATTTTCTTTGATTCATACATTGTACATTCCATGTTCCAATTATTAATGGATGTTTGCAGCTGTTTCTTCTCATTTTGAGTCATGTCACATCAGCAAATGGAGGTCTCAAAAGCTTCACTCCCATTTACGTCGTTAAGATCGGCTCTACTTTGAGGAGGCAGCTCCTCCCCAGTCGTATTTTCAGTGCCTTCTAACTTGAGGGGCTCATCTTCTGGCATTATATCAGACAACATTCTGCTCTTATCTATAAGGTTTTCACTGGCCAATTTTTTTTCAGAAGAAGATCACCAGGTTCTTCTTCCCAGTGTGTCTTAGTCTGGAAGCTCAGCTGAAGCCTGTCTACATGGATGACCCTGTTGTATTTGAAATACCAGTGGCGTATCTTCCAGCATCACAACAACATGCAAGCCACCACAGTATGACAAACTGACGGATGAGTGGTGGATGACGAATTGAAGAGGAATGGTGTGGCATTCATTGTCAAAAAGAACATTTCAAGATCTATCCTGAAATGCAACACTGTCAGTGATAGGATAGTATCCATACACAAGGAAGATCAGTTAATACAACTATTATTCAAATTCATGCACCAACCACTAAGGTCAAAGATGAAGAAAATGAAGATTTTAACCAACTTCTGCAGTCTGAAATTGATCAAACATGCAATCAAGATGCATTGATAATTACTGGTGATTGGAATGCAAAAGCTGGAAACAAAGAAGGATCGATAGTGGGAAAATATGGCCTTGGTAATAGAAATGATACGAGAGGTCGCATGATAGAATTTTGCCAGACCAGTGATTTATTCACGGGAAATACTTTTTGCCAACAACATGAATGGCAACTATATATGTAGACCTCACCAGATAGAATACACAAGAACCAAATCATCTATATCCGTGGAAAGAGATGACGAAGAAGCTTAATATCATCAGTTGGAATAAGATCCTGGGCCAACTGCAGAACAGAGCATCAATTACTCATATGCAAGTTCAAGCTGAAGTTGATGAAAATTAAAATAAGTCCATGAGAACCAAAGTATGACCTTGAGTATATCCCACCTGCATTTAGAGATCATCTCAAGAATAGATTTGATGCATTGAACACTAATGACCAAAGACCAGGCAAGTTGTGGAAGGACATCATACATGAAGAAAGCAAAAGGCCATTAAAAAGACAGAAAAAAAAAAGACCAAAATGGATGGGAGGAGAGACTCTGAAACTTGCTCTTGAGCATAGAGTAGCTAAAGTGAAAGGAAGAAATGATGAAGTGAAAGAGTGGAAAAGAAGAGTTCAAAGAGTGGCTCTAGAAGACAAAGTATTGTACTGAAATGTGCAAAGACCTGGAGTTAGAAAACCAAAAGGGAAGAACACATTTGGCATTTCTCAAGCTGAAAGAAGTGGAGACAAATTTCAAGCCTTGAGTTGCAATTTTGAAGGATTCTGTGGGCAAGATATTCAACGATGCAGGTAGCATCAAAAGAAGATGGAAGGAATACAGAGTCACTGTACCAAAAAGAATTGGTCAACCTTCAACCATTTTAGGAGGCAGTATATGATCAAGAACTGATGGTACTGAAGGAAGAAGTCCAAGCTGCACTGAAGGCATTGGCAAAAAACAAGGCTTCTGGAATTAATGGAATACCAATTGAGATGCTGCAACAAACAGATACAATGCTCACTCGTCTATGCCAAGAAATTTAGAAGACAGCTACCTGGCCAACCAACTGGAAGAGATCCATATTTGTGATCCAATGAAATGTAGAAATTATAGAAAAATACCATTACTATCACTTGCAAGTAAAATTTTGCTGAAGATAATTCAAAATCGGTTGTAACAGTACATTGACAGGGAACTCCCAGAAGTTCCAGCCAGATTCAGAAGAGGACATGGAATGAGGGATATCATTGCTGATGTCAGATGGATCTTGACTGAAACCAGAGAATACCAGAAAGATGTTTACCTGTGTTTTATGGACTATGCAAAGGCATTCAACTGTGTGGATCATGACAAATTATGGATAACATTGTGAAGAATGAGAATTCCAGAATACTTAATTGTGCTTATGAGGAACCTGTACATAGACCAAGAGATAGTCATTAGAAAAGAACAAGGGGATACTGTGTAGCTTAAAATCAGGAAAGGTGTGCGTCAGGGTTGTATCCTTTCACCATACTTACTCAATTTGTATGCTGAGCATCATAGATTGAATTATGTCCCCCCAAAAACGTGTGTATCAATTTGGCTGGGCTGTGATTCCCAGTATTGTGTAGTTGTCTTCTATTTTGTGATTGTAATTTTATGTTAAAGAGGATTAGGGTGGGATTGTAACACCCTTACTAAGGTCACATCCCTGATCCAATGTAGAGGGAGTTCCCCTGGGGTGTGGCCTGCACCACCTTCTATCTTATAATAGATGAAAGGAAAGGGAAGCAAGCAGAGAGTGGGGGACCCCATACCACCAAGAAAGCAGTGCCGGGAGCAAAGCGTGTCCTTTGGACCCAGAGTCCCTGCAAGGAGAAGCTCCTAGTCTCCGAAAAGATTGATGAGAAGGCCGACAGAGAGAGAAAGCCTTCCCCTGGAGGTGATGCCTTGAATTTGGACTTCTAGCCTACTAGACTGTGAGAAAATAAATTTCTCTTTGTTAAAGCCATCCACTTGTGGTATTTCTGTTATAGCAGCACTAGATAACTAAGACACTGAGCAAATAATCAGAGAAGCTGGACTACGTGAAGAACGTGGCATCTGGTTCGGAGGAAGATTCTTTAACAACCTGCGACATGCAGATGACACAATCTTGCTTGCTGAAAGTGAAGAAGACTTGAAGCACTTACTGATAAAGATCAAAGACTACAGCTTTCAGATGGAGTGCACCTTAACATAAAGAAAACAAAAATCTTCACAGCTGGAACAATAAGCAACAGTAAGTTGTCAAGGTTATAATTTTACTTGGATCCACAATCAACGCCTGTGGAAGCAGCAGTCAAGAAATCAAACAACACATCGCATTGGACAAATCTACTGCAAAAGACCTCTTCAAAGTGTTAAAAAGCGAAGATGTCACTTTGAGCATTAAGGTGTGTCTGACCCAAGCCATGGTATTTTCAATTGCCTTATATGCATGCAAAAACTGGACAATGAATAAGGAAGACCAAAGAAGAATTGATGCCTTTGAATTATGGTGTTAGCAAATGTCTTAGGCTGGGTTCTCTAGAGAAGCAAAACTAGTAAAGTGTATAAATATATATAGAGAGAGAGATTATATCAAGGAAACAGCTCACGTGATTGTAGAGGCTAGAACGTCCCAAGTCCGTGGATCAGGGTAGAGGCCTCTCCCAAGCCACACAGCTGCAGAAGCTGGCAAGCCCAACATTGGAAGGTCAGAGAGCAGGGGTCCCACTCACAGGCTGTGCAGATCAACGAATACCAGGTTCGGCAGATAAGCTGACAGCTCAAGTCCCAAGAACAGGAGATGAGACGACAGGAAGCAGCCGCAGGATCCAGAGAGGGCAAAAAGCCAGAAAATCTGCTTATATACAGATGCGGGCCACACCCCCAAGGATACTCCCTTTCATCTGATTGGCTACTCACAGTATATGCAATCATGGGAGTGATTACATTAAAACACGGAGAATCATGGCCCAGCCAAGTTGACACACAATCTTAACTATCACAGCAAAGAATATTGAATATACCATGGACTTCCAGAAGAAAAAAAAATGTCTTGGAAGAAGTACAGGCAGAATACTCCTTAGAAGTGAGGTTAGAGAGTTCCGTCTTACATACTTTGGACATGTTATCAGGAGGGATCAGTCCCTGGAAAAGGACATCATGTTTGGTAAAATAGAGGGTCGGTAAAAAAAGAGGAAGACCCTCAATGAGATGGATTGACTTAGTGGCTACAGCAGTGGGGTCAAACATAGCAACAATTGCGAGGATGACACAGGACCGGGCAATGTTTCATTCTGTTGTACATAGGGTCACTACGAGTTGGAACCAACTCGACAGCACCTAGAAACAACAACAGAACATCAGATAAATGCTATCACACAGTGTATGCTTATTTGCAGTGGCTTCTTTCACTAAGCATAGTGTTTATGAGATTCATCTATGTTGTTGCAGGTATCAGGAGGTTGTTCCTTTTTATTGTTGAGTAGGTTCTATTGTCAGACTATACCACTATTTGTTTATTCATTCTTGTGTAGATGGCCATTTAAATTATTTCCATGTTAGTGCTATGATGAATACATCGGCTCTAAACATTCTTGTACAAGACTCTTCATAAACATATGCTTTCATTTCTCTTGCTTAAATGCCCAGAAGTGTGGCTTCTTAGTCAATAGGTAGGAGTATGTTTAATGTGATAAGACATTGTCAGAACTTTTTCCAAAGTTGTATCATTTTACATTCCCACAAGCAATGTATGAGTGTTTTGGTGATTACACATCCTTGCCAATATTTAGTGGTCAGTATATTGAATTTTAACCATTCTAGTGGGTGTGTAGTGACATTCATTATGATTTTAATTAGGATTTTCATGATAACTAATGATCCTGAGCACTTTTTCATTTGTTAATTGGCTATTCTGATATTTTCATATGTGAAGTGTCTATTTAGTGTTTTGCCAATTTTAAAAATTGGATTGTTTGTCTAATTATTTATTTGTAGGAGTTACTTATATATTCAGGATAGAAGTCTTTTGGCAGATTTATGTTTTACAAGCATATTCTCCCAAACCGTGGCTTGCCTTTCATTCATTGCCATTTGATGAGCAGAAGTTTTAAGCACTGATGAAAATATTAGCTTTTTTGTGTTTTATTGTTATTACTTTCTGTGTCTTGTCTAAGAAATCTCTTACTTTCCCAGTTTACAAAGATATCTTTCTGTAATTTCTTCTAAAAGCTTCACAATTTAAGCTCTTACATTCAGGTCTATGATCCATCTTCAAATAATTATTATGTATGGTATGAGATCAGGATTAAAGCTCATTTTTTTCTGCATAGAATATAGTTGTTCTTATCTATTTGTTGTAAAGACTTTCCTCATTTAATTGCTTTGGCACCTTTGCTGAAAAGCAATTGTTTTTACAACTTTGTGTCTATTTTTGTACTCTCCATCATGCTTCATTAATCTAATTCTCTATCCTTATTCCAGTGCCACCTTGTCTTGATCACTATAACTTTGTCATGTGTCTTGAGGTCAGGTAGGGTTAAGTCTTCCAAACTCGATCCTCATTTTCATGATCATAGAAAATGGTTAAACATAGTTTGCTACACAGCTAACTTTCTTCTGGTATTTATATATCTATACATGTTTTTTAATAATCCAATGATAAGTATTCGTTTTAGCAAAATTGGGTTATACAGATAAATAAACAGAAGGAAATTGTCAAAATCACTCCTAATCATCAGTTAGCTTGGATATATTTAGGACACATGCAAGTACATTATGAATAAACGACAGTCTATACCCAGAGTTGGCAAGTGAATAATATAGTCAGTTATTCTGGTGTTTTAACCACAGAGTGTTGAACAGTCCTATACTAGCACATCTGTACACTTTTGACCATGCAGAGAAATAACCAACATTAGCTAACATTTGGCTTGCTATTCAAAAAAAGCTTTGATTTATAAAACTGGGTTATAATTATATCCTCTGTGAACAACTCAGAAAAGAAGAAAACAGTATCTGCCTTAGCTTAAATTTCACTCGTCTGAGAAAACCAGGGATCTGCTAGGTTTTTTATAAAATGGTTTAATATTTGTAAAACAAATCTTGTCTTCCGAAGCTCCCTATGCCTATGTGTATATGGGTTTGGAGAAAGATAATGGGATACATTTTAGGTTGTCAGCATGAAGATGCAATAGCCTGTATAGAGAGGAAGTCATCACACAACATGGAAATGCGTATCACTATGCCCAAGCAATTTATATTCTTGTGTTTTTAAGAAAGTCCAGACAGAGTTAGCTGCAGTCTTCCCCCCTTTCTCCACCTGGCATTTATCACTTAATGAGCTTTTTTGTTACTACTCCCTCCCTCTCTCCTTTTATTTAACATTCTAACCTTCATAGTGTCAGTTGGGAATAATGGACTTCTCTGGTACCAGCAACCTCTTCATTGCCCAAATGCTTGGGATCTGCTCTCTGCTCCTAATCCTTATGACCTTGAGTTTTTAAGTTTTGCAAGATTCTTCTGTATTCCCTGTGGGCACACGTTTTCTTCCCAGGAGTTAGACCGTGGACTTATAGTAACCTTTCCAGTTTCCAGCCCTGAAAGAAATTTTTTTTCTCTCGCTCTTTGAATATTTCTTTGGTCATTACTGTAGAAAATTGAGGTTTGAGTGGGTTAAAAACATGGAATCAAATCACCAGTGCAATGTCAATCATCCATTTGTTATATAATGAAAGAAACAATTTTCATATGTAATAGAGGGAATACACATGGTAATTCTTAAACTATTATGCATGTTCGTATGTAGATCAAAGAGGAGAAAATATTGTGCTTTCAAAAGTTTTTTTCTGTAGGTAAGCCCATTCCTGTCTTTAATATAAGAAATGACTTTTAAAGAATCATGCTGTTGAATATAAGTTTTTGATTTGATAACTTAATACAACTTTCTATGTAGACAAAAATCATGTTCTCTATAATGACTGCCAGAAATTAAATAGTAGTCAACAATCAGCTGGATTCCCTGAGGTTCTGAGAATTCATTATAGCTGGGAATTAGAAGCCCATCTCTTAATTTCTCTTTTATGCAGAAACTAAGTCAAGAGAAACATTATTCATTTGCCCACTGAACAAAGGGTAATATTTGAGCTCATTGTTGGGTTTCTGAAAAACCATCATGATTGCTATTAGCTATAAATGACAAAGTTAAATCGAATTATTCCTTCAGGAAATTTCATTTTACTGCATATACTGATTTTTCTTTTGCTTGATTTCTAAAGAGATTATTGGCAGTGCCAATAATTTGACACTTAATCAGAAACTGTCTTGTATTTTTCTTTATTTTCAGGCTTATGGGGTGAGGGCAGAGCTATCTCCCCAGCAAAGTCCATGGTTGATCCATATTTTGTGACTTACCATAGTGTAGGCCTGTACTGGATGCTTGGGATATACTTCCTGTAATAATAATTAAGAAAATTTGGGGTTATAGAGGATTCTGGAGTGTTTACATTTCATTGCATAAACCATGGAAAGCACGTATAGTTCCTTAATATGACACATGATAAAAACACATTGTGGGACATCTCTTCTTGTAGTGCTGTGTAGGATGGATTAGAAAGGATAGAATATGGAAGCAACAATACTAGTTAGGAGGCTGCCACAGAGAACTAATCATTTCCATGGACTCTGTGTCCCAATCTAACTAAAGTTCTCATTGCTTCTATATCGTTCTGTTTCTTTTGTCTTTATTTGTCTTGTCCTCTGTACCTGCAATAGCCTCTTTTGGTAGCCTTTCTTCCCTATATCCTAGAACCAACCAAGGCACTAATGAATGTGATGCCCTGATGAAGTACTGCCTCTATCTAAGTATTTTCTGATTCCTTAGTTGGTAGTTTTCTTTCTTATCTCTGAAACCCCAGCACTTTATCTCTAAAGATACACGAAGTATTTCCCCTCTTTGGGCATTTCTGTTGCAAGAAGTTACTCATACCCCTCAGTTCATGGCATACTGGTGTGTAAGGCCCATCATGTTGAGTTTTATTTTATTTTTCCTCTTCACACTGGGTTCCCTCTCTGGATCTTGTTTGGATTTTTTTGGAGCTAATTAGGAGCTGATTAGGAGCTAATAAACAGCTTGATCTTGGAATTCTGTTCTTGAGAAAGATGACCAAGGTATCAAGGAAACCCATTCCATTTATTTATAAATTCTGCAAAAATCCCAGAGATAGCAGTGCGGCCTGTGGCGCATGCTGCTTGTGTGTAATGTCTGCCCTGCCCTCTCACTATAATCGCCACTTTAGTTAGGCCTCACAGGGTTCTGAGGAGTCCTGCAATGCACAAAAAGAAAGAATGTCAAGGAGGAGAGGAGAACAACTCTTCAATGTTGTTGCGCTTCAAGGAAGATGAAGACTGAGAGTTGGTCATTAAATTAACAACAGAGAGATCACTTATGACCTTGGAAACACCAGTTTTGGGGGACTATCAGGGTATTGGAGTCCCTGGGTGGTGCAAATGGTTAACACTCAGCTGCTATTGAAAGGTTGGAGGTTTGAGTCCACCCAGAGATGCCTTAGAAGAAAGTCTTCATGTTCTACTTCCAAAAAAAAACAGCCACTGAAAACCCTATGGAGCAATATTTTACTCTGACACATACAGGGTCACCATGAGTCAAAAATGATTCAATGGCAACTTGTGTGTGTGTTTTGTGGGGGAGGGATTAGACTGATTTGAGCATGATCATGAGAGTATAGAAGTAGAGGAACTGGAGAGAGCAAATATAGACTCCTCTTTTGAGGAGATTTGTGCTAACCAAAAAAGAAGTAATCATAAAGAAGTAAAAAAAAAATAGAGACAATATAGTTGAGTAATAAAATGCTATACATGCTAAAAGTATATTTACTATTACTACACAAGCTCAGGCTCATCTGTCTAAGAGGGGCAACTATGATGGGACCTTTTACTAAACAGGGCCTTGGTCTGGGTAGATACTGTAGTTAGATTATTCAGAAAAACAGTAAAACATTTGATTTGAGATTTAAATAAGTTAGTTTAACAGACTGAATTTTCCAGGTTAAAAATTCTCCTCTGTCCTTGCATTTTGTATGTTGTTATTGTGAGGTGCCATCAAGTTGGTTCCAACTCTTGGTGACCCTGCTGGAAACACTGCCCAGTCCTGCACCATCCTCACAATTGTTGCTGTGTTTGAGCCCAATGTTGCAACTGCTGTGTCAATCCATTTCGTTGACTGCCTTCCTCTCTTTCACTGACCCTCTACTTTATCAAGCGTGCTGTCCTTCTCCAGGAACTAATCCCTCCTTTTTATATACCTGCTGATATTTGGAGGAATATGAAAATAATGTCAAACATTATTTTTATTTTCATGACTTTGCAAGTGAAATGAAGCTGGCCAGAATGAGAATGTTAGAATAAGCATGTTTTATTGAATTATGCTTTTAATAATGCATTCCATTATTATAAAACATCTTCCACTGTTGCATTGTGTTAGCCACTCAATAGTAAATGGAAAAGCAATTCATAATTAAATTAATGAAACCTAACACCAGGGTGACCTTTTTGGTAATTCATTCTGTAGCTGAGCTGCAAGGTAGATATAAAACACTGTATGATCCTTGACATATATTATGGATTTAAATAAATTAAATGAAATTAATGTAATACACATGCAGCTGAAGAGTGTGGAGATAAGGAGTATTTTTATGCGCGACCTTCCTAATTAGGGAGTGAAATAGGCTTTTAACAAAGCATCATATTGTCCCTATTATTTTGTTTAGGACGGGGTCTAGAACTGAAGGAAAGGCTTTAGTTGAAGCCTCCATTAAAATTTATTATCCCCTATTCCTGACCTGTGGTCCAAATCCAAAGTGTAAACAGAAAGTAGAATGACTAGTTTTTGCTGTAAGGGACTTCCCAGTGGTTTCTAAAACTGATATCCTATCTCTACTAGTTCATGAAAAGCCCATTAAAGAGTAGCAAAAGAGACAATTTTCATTAATGACCCACTTCTCTTTCTGTCTATGCGTTTACTTCCTGTATATTTATATGTATGTGAGTGGATATGCCATCCATTGATAAGATAAATTAAAATGCATCTTATTTATGCATTATAATAAAGAAATAGGCTTATGGAATAATTATTTTTATAGAACCAGGACTTATAAGTGATTTTCACTTGGTAAATTCTCTGGCAGAGGTTTTTTCTAAAAATTAGATTAAATCAAAGCTGATTATAAGGAAAATATTTTCCCCTGTCTTAGCTTCTTAGTGCTGCTATAACAGGGAAAAAAAAACAAAACAAAAACCAGGTGGCTTTAATGAACAGAAATTTATTTTCTCACAGTTTAGGAAACTAGAAATCCGAATTCAGGGCGCTGGCTCTAGGGGAAGGCTTTCTCTCTCTCTGTCATCCCTGGGAAAAGATCCTTGTCTCTTTTCAGCTTCTGTTCCTCAGATCCTTGGCGATCTTCATGTGTCATCAGTCTCCCCCAGTTTGTCATTTTTCAATTCTGTGCCTAAACTGTTCCTTTTATATCTCAAAAACGATTGGCTTAAAACATACACTACAATGATATATCCTCATTAGCATAACAAAGGAAACCCTATTCCCAGATAGGATTATATCAACGTGTATTGCTGTTGTTAGATGCCCTTCAGTCAGTGCTAACTCATAGCAACCCTGTGTACCACAAAACGAAACACTGCCCAGTCCTGCGTCATGCTCACAATCATTGTGATGCTTGAGCCCATTGTTGCAGCAACTGTGTCAAGCCATCTTACTGAGAGTCTTCCTCTTTTTCACTGACCCTCTACTTTACCAAGCATGTTGTCCTTTTCCAGGGACTGATCCCTCCTGACAACATGTCCAAAGTATGTAAGACGTAGTCTTGCCATCCTTACTTCTAAGGAGCATTCTGATTGTACTTCTTCCAAGACAGATTTGTTTGTTCTTTTGACAGTCCATTCAATATTCTTCTCCAGCACCACAGTTTAAAGGTATTAATTCTTCTTTGGTCTTCCTGACTCATTGTCCAGCTTTCACATGCATATGATGTGATTGAGAATACCATGGCTTGGGTCAGACACACCTTAGTCTTCAAGGTGACATCTTTGCTTTTCAACACTTTCAAGAAGTTGTATGCAGCAGATTTGCCGAATGCAATGTGTCTTTTGAATTCTTGACTGCTGTTTCCATGGATGTTGATTGTGGATCCAAGTAAAATGAAATCCTTGACAGCTTCAGTCTTTTCTCCATTTATCATCATGTTGCTTATTGGTTCAGTTGTGAGGATTTTTGTTTTCTTTATGTTGAGGTGTAATCCATACTGAAGGCTGTGGCCTTTGGTCTTCATCAGTAAGTGGTTCAAGTCCTCTTCACTTGCAGCAAGCAAGGTTGTATCATCTGCATATTGCGGGTTGTTAATGAATCTTCCTTCAATCCTGATGCCCCATTTTTCTTCATACACTCAGCTTCTTGGATTATTTTCTCAGCACACAGATTGAATAGGTATAGTGAAAGGATACAATCCCGATGCACACTTTTCCTAACTTTAAACCTCACAGTATTCCCTTGTTCTGTTCAAACAACTGCCTCTTGATCTATGTACAGGTTCCTCATGAGCACAATTAAGTGTTCTGGAATTCCCATTCTTCACAATGTTATCCACAAGTTGTTATGATCCACACAGTTGATTGCCTTTGCATAGTCAATAAAACACAGGTAAGCATCCTTCTGGTAGTCTTTGCTTTTAGCCAGGATCCATCTGACATCAGCAATGATATCCCTGGTTCCATATCCTCTTCTGAATCTGGCTTGAATTTCTGGAATTTCCCTGTCAATATACTGCTGCAGCCGCTTTTGAATTATATCCAGCAAAATTTTACTTTTGTGTGATAGTAATGATATTGTTAGGTAATTTCCACATTCTATTGGATCACCTGTCTTGGGAATAGGCCTAAATGTGGATCTCTTCCAGTTGGTTGGCCAGGTAGCCGTCTTCCAAATCTCTTGGCATAGCCAAATGAGCACTTCCAGCATTGCATCTGTTTGTTGAAACATCTCAATCAATATTCCATCAATTCCAGGGGACTAATTTTTCACCAATACCTTCAGTTCAGCTTGGACTTCTTCCTTCAGTACCATCGGTTCCTGATCATATATTACCCCCTGATATAGTTGAATGTCCACCAATTCTTTGTGGTATATTCCTTACATCTTCTTTTGATGCTTCCTGCATCGTTTAATATTTTCCCCGTAGGATCTTTCAATATTGCAACTCGAGGCTTGAAGTTTTTCTTCAGTTCTTTCAGCTTGAGAAATGCTGAGCATATTCTCCCCTTTTGGTTTTCTATCTCCAGGTTTTTGCACATTTCATTATAATATTTTACTTTTTCTTCTCAAACCACCCTTTGAAATCTTCTGTTCAGCTCTTTGACTTCGTCACTTCTTCCTTTTGCTTCAGCTACTAGACGTTCAAGAGCAAGTTTCAGAGTCTCTTCTCACATCCATTTTGGTCTTTTTTTTTTTTTCTGTCATTTTAATGACCTTTTGCTTTCTTCACATAGGATGTCCTTGATGTCATCCCACAACTCGCCTGGTCTTCAGTCATTAGTGTTCAACTCATCAAATCTATTGTTGAGATGGTCTCTAAATTCAGGTGGAATATATTCAGGGTTGTACTTTGGCTCTCCTGGACTTGTTTTAATTTTCTTCAGTTTCAACTTGAACATTCATACATGCCATTGATGGTCTGTTCCACAGTCGGCCCCTGGCCTTGTTCTGACTGTTGATATTGAGCTTTTCCATCATCTCTTTCCACAGATGTAGTCCATTTGATTCCTGTGTATTCCCTCTGTTGAGGTCCACGTGTATAGCCACTGTTTATGCTGGTGAAAAAAAGTATTTGCAATGAAGAAGTAGTTGATCTTGCAAAACTCTATCATGCAATCTTTGGCATCGTTTCTATCACCAAGGCCATATATTCCAACTACCAATCCTTCTTCATTTCCAACTTTTGCATTCCAATCACCAGTAATTATCAATGCTTCCTGATTGCATGTTCAATCAATTTCAGACTGCAGAAGCTGGTAAAAACTTCTGTTTCCTCATCTTTGGCATTAGTGGTTGGTGTGTAAATTTGAATAATAGTTGTATTAACTGGTCTTCCTTGTAGTCGTATGGATATTATCCTATCACTGACAGCATCGTACTTCAAGATAGATCTTGAAATGTTCTTTTTGACAGTGAATGCAATGCCATTCCTCTTCAAGTTGTCATTCCCGGCATTGTAGACCATATGATTGTCTGATTCAAAATGGCCAGTACCAGTCCATTTCAGCTCACTAATGCCTAAGATGTTTATTCATTCCATTTCATTTTTGATGACTTCCAATTTTCCTAGATTCGTACTTTGTACATTCCACATTCTGATTATTAATGGATGTTTGCAGCTGTTTCTTCTCATTTTGAGTCATGCCACATCAGCAGATGGAGGTTCCGAAAGCTTGACTTCATCCATGTCATTAACGTCAGCTCTACTTTGAGGAGGCAGCTCTTCTCCAGTAGTCTTTTAAGCGCCTTCCAACCTGAGGGGCTCATCTTCTGGTACTATATCAGACAATGTTCTTCTGCTACTCATAAGGTTTTTACTGGTTAATTCTTTCAAAGGTAGACCGTCGGATCCTTCTTCCTAGTATGGCTTAGTCTGGAAGTTCAGCTGAAACCTGTCCGCCATGGGTGACTCTGCTAGTATTTGAATACTGGAGGCATAGTTTCCAGCATCACAGCAACACGCAAGCCCCCACAGTATGACAAACTGACAGACGCGTGGGAGAATTAAGATATATAGACCTTACTTCAATTCTAACAGACAAAATATAATAAAATAATTGTGAGACAACTGAATAACTTGAAACCAGATGGTATTTGATGAGGTTAGGTAATTATTGTTAAATTTTTAGGCACAATGAGAGTATCAGATTTATACTTAGGAAAAGAGTTCTTATCTTTTAGAGAGTTATGTTAAAATGTTTATGGGTGAAATTATATAATGTCTGTTATTTGTTCAAAGTCTAGGTTTTTGTGGGAATGGTAAGGTATAGATCCATCAAGACTGGCCATGACCTAAAATTTGTTGAAGATATATAGATGGGTATATGGGGATTTATCATACTATTCCATCTACATTTATATATGTTTGAAATTTTCCATAATAAACACTTAAAAGCATATAAAAAGTTGGGTAAAGTTATATATAATACGGCCTTGAGAATCTAAAAAATGTATTAAAGTTTCTGAGAGAGAAAACTGTTAATGTCTCTATCATAAAATGATATGCATGCAGCCTGTAAAAATGTTCTTTCTTATATGTATATGAATTGATAATAATATATAAACAATAACTTGCTTAAACAAATTATTTTAAATAAAGTTTATTTGTGTTACCACAATATATAATTGTGGAAAATAGTTTTTTAGTCTCAATATTTCATTTTCATAACCTTTAATTAAACTGTCCCATAAAGCTTGAACTCTTTCTGTTTTTACACTATAGTTATCTTGTCATTATAAATTTTCTTAAAAGATTTCATGTTTATACCTACAATAAGCAATGCAAATTGTGAAATGTAACATCTAATGTGGTGAGCTGCAGAAAAATAGCTAGCAATTTGCTTGGTAAGTGAAGCAAACTATTAAATGATTTATTATCAGATTTTATATTGTATTGAGAATCTGTGATATAAATCTTGCTATATTTGAATAATAATAGTGGACAAATCACTTTCTATGACTTCTCTGTCATATTAAAGGAAAGTGATTATCCTTCATTGATTTGAGAATGGTATGTATTTGTCACTTTTGACATGACAGAGCTGAGTAATGTTAGGATATAATAAGCTTCCTCTAACTATTTTGAATGTCTGTATTAGAGAAGGGAAAAATGGAGAAAAAATACAAGTCTGTAGTAAGGACAGTGAAGAGAAGCTTGAAGGACTTAAAAAAATATATAATGTAGGGTAATATATTGGGTTTTTGATTCCTGTATTTCCTATCAATTTGTAGTATGATCTAAGAATTTTGATCAGATTCAGACTGATCATTAGGAAGACTACTACTTAAGTGGATTTCAAGTGGCATTGTGTACTTTCGTTAGGAGACACACACACAATATTTTTCTTCCATCTCTTCCATCAAGCCATTGATGATCATTGACTTGAAAAGAGTCCTATTTAACAGTGGCCAGGCCCAGAGAGCGTCTTGGAACTTTTAGTCTGGAGATTAATTTCTCCCTCCCTTCCTTTCCTCCACTACATCCCCACTACTATTTCTTTAGTTCCCATGTCAGATAGAATAATGCAAGAAATATAAATCTTCAGCTTAGACCAAGATAGCTAAGTAAGTGAAATGTCAGCTAAAGCAAGAGTATAATGTTATCAGTTACTGCAGATCCTAATTCCAGAGACTAGCACAGGATTTAGTACACAAAAATGTTGCTACTTTTGCCCAGTTCCAAGAAGGCTTGGTTGGATTTCTCTTGCATTATTCAGCTTAGATTTCTAAGGCAGACACACTGATAGAATTGTTGCTCAGTCTGTCTTGTTAGAGAAAAAACTGGTGAACTCTCTTAACCTGCTCATCAAAACCACCAAATAGGTGCCGATTCAATCAGGTGGCCTCCACTCTTGACTTTCTATGGAAACTTTGCCTTTGCTGGAAGGAAATGTGTAAGGTCATGGATAAGAAGTAGTAGTAGAGGCTGTTGTTGTTAGGTGCCTATTTTAGTTATCAAGTGCTGCTATAACAGAAATATCACAAGTGGATGGCTTTCACAAACAGAAATTTATTCTCTCACAGTTTAGGAGGCTAGAAGTCCAAATTCAGGGCATCAGCTCTAGGGAAGGGCTTTCTTTCCTCTGTCAGCTCTGGCGGAAGGGCCTTGTCATCAATATTTCCCTGGTCTAGGAGCTTCTCAGAGCAGGGGCCCCGGGTCCAATGGACATGATCCACTCTGGCTCTTCTTTCTTAGTGGTAGGAGGTCCTCATCTCTCTGCTTGCTTCTCTCTCCTTTTATCTCTTGTAAGATAAAAGGTGATGCAGGCCACACCCGAGGGAAACTCATCTTACGCTGGATCAGGGCTATGACCTGAGTAAGGGTGTTGCATCCCACCCTAGTCCTCATTAACATAACCTAATCTTGCCTCATTAACTACAGGCAAAGATTAGGATTTACAACACATAGGAAAATTAGATCAGATCACAAAACGGAGAACAACTACATAATATTGGGAATCATGGCCTAGCCAAGTTGACATATATATTGTTTTTGTTTTTTTGGCACACAGTGAACACTTAAGTCATTCATTCAAAAAGTGATTACAAGTACCAGCTGTGTGCCAGACAAGATTTTAGGCCCTAGGGATATACTGTATTTTTTTTTTTTTTTTAATTTATTGTACTTTAGATGAAGGTTTACAGACCAAATAGTTTCTCATTAAACGATTAGTACACATATTGTTTTATGACAATGGTTAACAACTTCATGACATGTCAACACTGGCCCTTCTCAACCTTGGGTTCCCTATTACCAGCTTTACTGTCCCCTCCTGCTTTCTAGTCCTTGTCCCTGGACTGTTGTGCCCCATTAGTCTCATTTTGTTTTATGGGGCTGACTAATCTTTGGCTGAAGGGTGAACCTCGGGAGTGACTTCATTACTGAGCTAAAAGGGTGTCCGGGGCCATACTCCCAGGGTTTCTCCAGTCTTCGTCAGGCCAGTAAGTCTGGTAATTTTTTGTGACTAAGAATTTTGTTCTACATTTTTCTCCAGCTCTGTCCCAGACCCTCTATTGTGATCCTGCTCAGAGCAGTCAGTGGTAGTAGCTGGGCACCATCTAGTTGTGCTGGACTCAGTCTGGTGAAGGCTGTGGTAGTTGTGGTCCATTAGTCTTTTGGACTGATCTTTTCCTTGTATCTTGTTTTCATCATTCTCCCTTGCTCCTGAAGGGGTAAGACCAGTGGAGTACCTTAGATGGCTGCTCACAGGCTTTTAAGACCCCAGATGCTACTCACCAAGGTAGAATGTAGAACATTTTCTTTATAAACTATGTTATGCCAGTTGAACTAGATGTTCCCCGAGACCATGGTCCCCATAGCCCTCTGCCCAGCAATTCAGTCCCTCAGGGAGTTTAGATGTATCTATGGCGCTTCCATGACCTTGCCTTGTACAAGTTGTGCTGGCTTCCCCAGTAGTGTGTACTGTCTTACCCTTCACCAAAAGCCAATCTCTTTTGAGATATAAAAGAGAGAAGCAAGCAGAGACACATGGGAACCTCACAGAACCAAGAAAGCAGTGCTAGGAGCAGAGCGCATCCTTTGGACCTGAGGTTCCTACGCAGAGAATCTCCCAGACCAAGGGAAGATTGATGACACGGATCTTCCTCCAGAGCTGACAGAGAAAGCCTTCTTCTGGAGCTGATGCCCTGAATTTAGACTTGTAGCCTACCAGACTGTGAGAGAATAAAATTCTCTTTGTTAAAGCCATCCACTTGTGGTATTTCTGTTATAGCAGCACTAGATGACTAAGACACTATTCTATAAATATAAACTACAAAGCACCTCATCCTATAGGTAAACTGTGTCTTCAAGTACCCTTGGTTTTCATACAATACATTCTGTCCTGTGGAGGTCAAATAAGAGTACCATAAATGTCTTCCACAATAATTCATTCTTATTCTTCCTTGCGGTTTTAGGTTCTACCTTTCTGAAGGCCCATGGCCCTAGTGTTTTCTACAGGTTAAAGCCTACACTCTCAGGCTAATAGAATTATAAGTGATTGGAAAGTATGAAGCCGTCTAGGAATTATCCTTAAAGTAGAGAACAAGACTATGATCCTTACTGGGATTGTGACCTTATCATCATTCTGGTACTCCTGGCCTGCTGCTCGTTCCTTCTGAACCAATTCCAAGATACAGTTTTTCAGGCTGAGGACATCTGATAGGGGATGTCCTTTTTTCAAAGTTCCTACAGGTTCCCTAGATGGACTGTAAAGAAAAAATATCAACATAATGATTCAGCAATTTAATGATATTAATCCCTGCCAGGGAACCGGTCATAGCAGGAGGAATATAAATAAATCAATATGTAAATAAATAACCACATCCCTTAGTGTCTACCCATTCACCAAGCCTTTATTGCTACTTGCTGTAATCAAAGCATTGTCCTCTGTATTCTGGGAAAGCAGAAGGCTAACACTTGCTTTTAAACATCAAAGAGCTACAGTCTCATGGGGAGAGAGACAAGTAAACAGGGAAATATAAAGCAGAATGTGGTATGTTTTATAACTGATATAGAAACAGCATAAAGTGTGCAGACAGAGGAAGATGTAATTAATTCCAGTTTAGGAAACCAGGGAAAATCTCTGAAAGAGGTGATTTTGTGTTAAGCATTGAGAGGTGATTGGTGGAGAAGGGGAGTAGAGATTATATAAAACCCAAGGGGTGGGGGATGTATGCAAAAGCATAGAGATAGGAATCTCATGGAAAGGTTAGAACCTGGAAAGTTATCTGACAACATGGAAAGGGTGGAAGATGTAGCAGATATTGATATTGAAGAAAGCAGATGGTAGTTTTGTGCGGTGTGTTCTATGTGGTATGATGAGGATTTGGGACTTTCTTTAGGCTATAAACAGCTATTGAAATATTTTCAAGAAAGGAGTGACATATTCTGACTTTTTTAATGAGGAAGACCATTCTGTGGTATTAATATATCTGAGGGTAAGAGATTAATCATGAGGCTATCGCATAGTGGAGACAAGAGAGGCTGAGATTCCAGGTGAAAATAAATAAGCCAACTTCTTCCCCTAAAATATGAAAAACTGACAAGAGGATCAATGAAGATAGGGAGAAATGTGGAGGGAGCTAGAGGGACTCACTTTAGTTTCCCTCACCCTTCTTAACCAAGTAGCCAGTAAGTAAATCAGGTAAGAGGTTAAGTTCGACAGTTTTAAGGAGTGTCTTGGAAAAAAGAAATTAAAATGTGATTTGATGTAGACTGCACTAAAATAACGTTGCTATTTCAAATCAGTGTAATAATGGGTCAAGCGCTCATCAACTCACAATGTGGGGAGGGGTGGGAAGAAGCAAGGGACACTGTAGGTGTGCTGAGTTATCCAGGACATGGTGAAGAGTGGCCCCATGGAGATCACAAAACAGATTAGTCATAAATTTCAGGGGTAAAATTTTTGAAAAAGAGATTCCATTTGTCCTCAGGTAGTAACAACAAAAGTTTACTCAATGGTGACTAACCATTGGCATCAATTTATGAGAAGCTCTGGTTCTGATCTGTGACCTTTTAGCCTGCTTGGTACATCCCTCTGAGTGCTTTTCCTTTCTAGTTCTTCCCCCCATCATCTTGAGATGCCCATTTCAGAGTGTCCTATTCCTTAATTACTAGTTTTTAAATTGGAATGTGGATAAGATATAGATAAAATGAATGACCATCTGGTGCCAGAAAAAGCACTGATGTTCATACTCACATTAAGGTTTTACGATGAGGAGCAGCAAGTAGAGGATGGGAGGGGACAGAGTGGAGGGGCTGCCACAGTATAGTATGTTTGTTCCTGTTTAAATGTGAGGGACCTGACATGCAATGTGCAACTACTACGTGTCAGTTACCATGTTTAGTACTTTACATATATTATCTCTTTTAATTCTCAAAACAGTTTTATGAGGCAGGAATGAGTATTCTTATTTTACAAGTAATGAAATTAGGAATTGAAAGATGTGAGAATGCTTGCCTTAGCTTATCTAGCTGATTAGTAGTAATACTAAGGTTTGGACAAAGTCCATTTGATTCCAAAGAATATGTTCTTTCCCCTATGTCACATTGACACCCATGTGGAATGCAAACATATATATATATATTTAGATCTAGTATTCAAGCTAATCCTGAATTTTAGAGCATCTGTTAGTAAAATGATCCATTTGTATGCCCTGATATATTACTTTTTAGGATCCATTACCATAAAAATTTTAAGGTGTTTCCGAGAGCAAAATGATGATGATTACTATTGCCAAGCCTCATGCAATGGGATTTCACTACAAATTTTGTTCCATCCCTGTCTATTAACCCTGTCTTCCCCAAAGAGAAAAATATTCAGTGAAATAGTGCTCCAATTGACTCATAAACTGCTTGGGACTATATCAAATCAAGTGTGATTTTAAAAATGTTCTGTAATAAACCTGCTGACCTGCTGAATACATAGGGTATAAGACTTCCCTCATCTCTTAAGTCAATGTTGTCGATCTCTTACTGAAGAAACTCAGCAAATTGTCAGCCTGTAACAAGACTATTTGACTTGCTATAGAGATTATTTTGCAGCCTCTGTTTCAGTGACTCATCCTCATTCATTCCCAATAGAATATTTGCAGGCAGAAATCATATTCAAATTTCATCAGGACACCATAGTGCCATTTCTATAAGGGGCCCTGGCATCATTGGGAGAGTGTATAAGAATTGATTAGCCATCAGTGGTTTGGCTTTGTAATCTCTCCTCATGCTTTGCTTAAATCTTAATATAGTCACGGCGAAAAAGCCATGCTCCAAAATTAGATGGAAAATCCCTAGCTCACAACACCAGCTGTCAGGAATGCTTAGGTATTTCAACATGTTAGTAAAAAACTACACCCTTCATTCAGGGCTCTGTGCACCCTTGGCAGTATTGATACTCTAGGAAGGAACAAGATAGGCCTGAAGCAAAGAGGCTGGATTTACAGAAGGACAACACACCTATCAACCTTGACTAGTGAGAAAGAAATATTCTGGGATAAAAGGATTAACATTATGATCTTTAGCCTCCTGGTGGATGGAGCTGCCTTATTGATGTTCAGATATGTGGCTGAGTACATGCACATGAAGTTACTCAGCACAAGCCTCATAGTTCTGAATTCAAGCTGTTTTCTGGTTTCTATTCTCTTCTAGTGTAACAGCCTGCTTTTTAGCCAAGAAGGATGAAATCAGAACACTTTGATCCTTCATTTTCCAGGGATTCACAGTATCCTCTAGGTTTATTGTTCATTTGTTCATTCATTTAATGATCTTCTTTTAGGTTCTAGGAACTGAGGTAGGCACTGTGCAGATGGAGATAAATAAAACAACTCATAGTCTAGAAGGAGAGACAGAACACAAGACAAATTGGAATACAACTGGAAGGCTTTAATATAAGAGGTATGAATGGACTAAGGGAGCTCCAAGAAGGAACTTAATACATACTTAATGTAGTGAATAGCTAGAGGAAATCATTTTTAACATGTTCCTCTTCTGTGTGATTATTTTTTAGTATTAACCATGACATGAAAAAATATATATATTTCATGTGTGAATTAAAATTTGTACTCATCAACCAAAAATTTTATACTTGTAGTTTGCACTGTTTCATTCTTTAAATTTTAAACACAAAAGCTACAAGAAGAAATAAAAAATGACACAAGTGGATGTACTCCTATTCTTTATCTTTCCAGTCACTATGTGATTATTGTTTATTTCATACCTAATGTCTAAACTCAGGAATACAGTGTGTCACAGACTTTGGAGACGTGAACTGCATCCAGTGTAAACTCAAGCTCTCAAGATTCTGAAAGGTTACAAACTTACTCATAAAATGAATGCATATATTTGAGTCTCTGTACTTCAAGAGCCTAATGTAGAACTAAGGAGCCCTGGTGGTGCAGTGATTAAGCGCTTGGCTGCTAACATAAAGGTCACCGGTTCTAACCCACCAGCCACTCCCTGGGAGAAAAGACCTGGCTATCTGCTCTGGTAAAGATAACAGCCTAGGAAACTCTAGGAATCGACTCAACGACAATGGGTTTTCTTTAATAAATGTTACATTTTACATGGAAGTTAAATCAGAAAACTCTCCGTTCTACATCGTTTTCCTCTACGCCGTCAAGTTGATTCTGACTCATAGCAACCTTATAGGACAGAGTAGAACTGTCCCATAGGGTTTCCAAGGAGCAGCTGGTAGATTCGAACTGCCAACCTTTTGGTTAGCAGCCAGTCTCTTAACTACTGTGCCACCAGGGCTCCATTTATTAAAGAATAAATAATAAAAGATGTGCTAATTTTAATGTTACATACATATTACAAAAACACAAGTAAGAGCAGCAATTGTTTAGAACTTAGACCAAAGGGTCCCTTCCTCCCCAATGGAAGATTTTTTAATCACTGAAATTATTTAGAACATGAGACTATGGTGATAACAAACCAAGTTTGCATTCCTGGGATAAACCCTAATTGGTCATAATGTATTGGCATTTTTAATATATTAAATACACACACATACATACGTATACACACTATATCATATATATACATATATAAACATATATGTATATGCATATGATTTGATTTGCTAATATTTTCTTAAGACGTATACATCTATATTTGTAATAATCTTTAATTCTCTTTTTTGTGGTCTTTGGTTTGGGGATCAGGGTAATACTGGTCATATAAAATGAATTACTGAATGTCTCCTACTTCTCTATTTTCTGAAAGAATCTCTGTAAGATTAGTAATTTCTCTTTCTTAAATGTTTGATATAGTTTACCAATGATGCCATCTGGGTCTGGTGGGTTTTTGTGGAAAAGTTTCATTAATTGATGCGGATATATTCAAGTTTTCTATTTCTTCTTAAGCCAGTTTTGATAATTGCATCTTTCAAGGAATTTGTGCACACATTTCATCACATATTTATTGGCACAAAGTAGTTTTTATGGATTGAATTGTGTCCCCCAAAAATGTGTGTCAACTTGGCCAGGCCATGATTCCCAGCATTACGTGATTGTCCACCATTTTATCATCTGATGTGATTTTCCTATTCCGTGTAAATCCTGCCTCTATGATGTTAATGAGGCAGGATTAGAGGCAGTTATGTTAATGAGGCAGGACTCAATCTACAAGATTAGGTTGTGTTTTAAGTCAATCTCTTTTGAGATATAAAAGAGAGAAGCCAGCAGAGAGACATGGGGACCTCTTACTATCAAGAAAGCAGTGCCTGGAGCAGAGTGCATCCTTTGGACCTGAGGTTCCTGAATGGAGAAGCTCCTAGACCAAGGGAAGATTGATGACAAGGATGTTCCTCCAGAGCCAACAGAGAAAGAAAGCCTTCCCCTGGAGCTGGCCTCCTGAATTCAGACTTCTAGCCTCCTAGACTGTGAGAGAATAAATTTCTCTTTGTTAAAGGAATCCATTTGTGGTATTTCTGTTATAGCAGCACTAGATAGCCAAGACAGTAGTTCATAGTACTCACTTATTATTGCTTTCAGAGTGTGTATTGACATCCCTTCTTTCATTCTTTGTATTGATTTTTTTCTGTCTTCTACTTTTTCTACGTCAATCTAGCCAGAGGTTTATCCCTTTTATTTATTGATTTTTTTTTCAAAGAACTAGCTTTTGTTTCATTGATTCCATCTATTGTTTTATTGTTCTTCATTTTTCTATTCCACTGGTTACTTCTATATTATTTCCTTCCATTTGCCTTAGGTGCAATTTGTTCTTCTTTTTCCTGTATCTTAAGGTGGAAGCTTAAATCATTGATTTGAGACCATTAATTTTTTTTCTAATATAGGTATTTAAGGTTAAAAATTTCCTATAAGCACTGCTACAAATTTTGATGTTGTATTTTCATTAACGTACAGTTAGAATGTTCTAATTTCTCTTATAATGTATACTTTGACCCGATGATAATTTAGAAATGTATTGTTTAAATTATATTTGACATTTTTATGGTTATTTAGTTGTTATTAATGTATAATTTAATTTTATTGAGATCAGAGAACATATTCTGTGTGATTTTAATCTTTCAAAATTTATTGAGACTTGTTTTATGGCCCAGAAGATTACCTATCCTCGTAAGTGTGCCATACGCACTTGAAAAAGAATGTTTATTTGCTGTTGTTGGGTGTAAATCAAATCCAAACCCACTGCCGTCCAGTTGATTCCAACTCATAGTGACCCCATAGGGTTTCTAAGGCTGTAAATCTCTATGGAAGTAGACTGCCACATCTTTGTCTCGCAGAGCCACTGGTGGTTTTGAACTGCCGACCTCTTGGTTAGCAGCCAATCACTGGGTGTAGTGTTCTATAAAGATGAATTTTAAGTCAAGGTGTTTGACAGTGTTGTTAATATCTTCAGTCTTTGATGATGTTTCGTCTAGTTGTTCTACCAGTTGCTGAGAGAGGGATGCTAAAATCTTCAGCTATGATTATGGAAATATCCAATTCTTCTTTCAATCCTGTCAATTTTTGCTTCATGTATTTGGAAGATATTATTGATTGCATGGAGCCCTGGTGGTGCAGTGGTTAAGAGATTAGCTGCTAACCAAAAGGTCAGGAGTTCGAATCCACCAGTCGCTCCGTGGGAACCCTATGGGGCAATTCTATTCGTCCTATAGAGTTGCTATGTGTTGGAATTGATGGCAATGGGTTTGGTTTTTCGGTTTTATTGATTGCATACAAATTTGTAATTGTTATGTATTCTTGTTGGATGGATCCTTTCATCATCTTGAAGTGTCTCTCTTTATTTCTAGTAAAGAAATACTAGAAATACTAGGCTATAAACCAATAAGTAAGCCAAAACAATAAGTTTGGATCCACAATCAACATCCATGGAAGCAGCAGTCAGGAAATCAAAAGATGCATTGCACTGAGCAAATCTTCTGCAAAAGACCTCTTAAAAGTGTTGAAAAGTAAAGATGTCACCTTGAAGACTAAGATGCGCCTGACCCAAGCCATGGTATTTTCAATCGCATCATTTGCATGTGAAAGCTGGACAATGAATAAGGAAGAACGAAGAAGAATTGACGCCTTTGAATTGTGGTGTTGGCGAACAATATTGAATATACCATAGACTGCCAAAAGAACAAACCAATCTGTCTTGGAAGAGGTACAACCAGAATGGTCCTTAGAAGGAAGGACAGCGAGACTATGTTTTACTTTGGACATGTTGTCAGGAGGGATCAGTCCCTGGAGAAGGACATCATGCTTGGTAAAGAACAGGGTCAGCAAAAAAGAGGAAGATCCTCAATAAGATGGATTGACACAGTGGCTGCAGCAATGGGCTCAAGCATAACAACGATTGTGAGCATGGCACAGGACCAGGCAATGTTTCGTTCTGTGGTGCATAGGGTCTCTATGAGTCGGAATCGACTTGATGGCACCTAACAACAACAACATGGTGAGATATATCTGTTTCCATCCACTGACTTTGACCTATCTGTACCTTTATATTTAAAATGGGTCTCTTGTAGACAGCATATGGTTAGGTCTTTTTTGACCACCTCTCTGTTTTACTTGGAGCCTTTAGTTCATTATATACAGAGTTTAATGTTGTTTGGGGTCTACCATTCCATTTGTTTTTCTGTTTTTCTCCCCCTCTGTTTCTCCTACCTGCTTTTTTTTTTGAATACTATGTAAAATTCCATTGTAATTTACCTGTTGGATTTTTAGCTTCTTTTTTTTGCATCATATTTATAGTAGTTGTCACCTATATTCTGTCTTATCCTTTTACCCATGCTGTCAGTGAAGGAAGAAAGTGGAGCCTGGGCCTGGAGGCAGAGAAAGGCAGACGATGATGAACAGTATGCCTGTGGAGACTGTCATTGTGCACTAAATATTTTTGCTCCTGCTTTGGTCGTCAGTGAGATTGACAGGAACCCAGAGAATAAATGGAGAAGGAATCTGAAAATTGAGATAAAGCTCCACCAATTCTCTCATTTCAATCTTATTTGCAGGAGTCTCTTGATTTTTTTTCCATGCCACTAATCCACATCTTCTTTATGTTCTCTAACCCATCTTTGGCATTCATTCCAGTATTAGATAAAATTCTCCATCAATTCTTACTATTCTAAGTTGTGCAGGAACTCCAAAAACAGAATTTGGAGACCACAATGTTTCCCTCTTGCTGTCCTAAAACTATTATCTGAATTCCTGCAATGACCTTATCAAATCTGATCAGGATTTAGCATCTTATGTGCTTTCATATGGAGAACATGATCAAATGGTACCTTGCTTAAAAAGTTAGGAACCTCATTTTCCTTTATCATTGATGTTTCTCATTACCCAGCATGCTTCTATAAACTGGCGTCTATCTCTCTGACTGAAAAACTATCTATTTTCCTTTTTTTAAATCAGCTTCTTTTAATTTTCCAAGTTTCTACTCCATTAAATAATGCTTACAGCAGTGTTTTTGTGATTTCCCAGAATGCCTTTAAGTTATTTCAATGAGAGTGATGAAATATTTTTTTAAATTTTAAAGTAAAATTAATATTAATTCACTCTAATGTTAATTAAAATAAAATATTCTGCAAAAGCATTTACCTGTCAGAGTGTAAGCCTTTGATTTCAGCCAACTGCTTTCAATTTTGTCTTCCACCTTTAATTTCAGAAAAATGTAACCCAGTCAACGTAGGACTGCCAGACAGATGTCTAATTTTGAATTCATAAAATGAATTGAGCAAATGATAAAGCTAACTAAGCCCCCCAAATAAAATGCAGTTATGCCTGGCATTTAGCTTTAATTTTCTGTTGGAAAAAATGCTTAAATAGAAAGATAAAATTCTTAATTGGAGAATTAGAGGAATTCACTGCATTAATAATGATGGAATGATCAGGAGATGGTTAAAAGCAAGTGTAATAGAGTATGTATCCAATCAGAAAAGCTTTACACCAAAACTAAAATAAAAATATATTTACATTTTAATATTTACAAGAACCCCAACACTAACCATGTAGCAATTATACAAATATATGTAATGTCAAAATTATTGATTTGTGAATTGAATTATAAATATATTCATGAAGAAAAGCAATACTGGAAAAATAAATAACATTTAATAAGGGAATGGATAATATTACTTCTTGACAGATAGCATTTTATTAATGTAATGCTCCCACTGAAGCATTAAAGTGATAAATATACAAAAAAAGCAGCTTATCACTTATGTAGTTCACTCCTCTTATTATTTTAACAGCATTATTGGAGAAAATGCTTTGAAGTTTAGAACCCAAAGATTACAGAGTTTGTTGCTTTCTAACAAAGAATGAAGGCTTTCTAATTTTATATCATTTCCAATCAAAGGAATGGAAGGACTTATTTACATGAATAAAACTGTATGGAATAATAAACAACTCCAGTTTATAAGAATTACAAAACGTAAAAGCTGCTCACTAACAACGATTCTGAAATGAAATAAAACATAAGAATGCTCTAATAAGGGAAGATTTGTAAACAGATAAAAGGAGCCAAACTCACAATAGAATTTGAAATGTAGTCCTTAAGAAAAATGGAATGATTAAAAATTAGAGGAGAAAAATTCCCAGAAGTCAATGAGAATGGATTTTGGGAAACAAACACAGTATTTCCTAACATATGCAATAAAAAAAAAAATTTGTAATTTCATGTAGAGGATTCTGGGAGCTAAGAGTTTATAAAATGAAAAGATCAAAGGTATCAAGTAGTCCAATTACAAGTGCCTAAAACTATTTAAAAAAAATCCATGGACAGTCTAGCATTTTAGATCAAAGATGTATTTTAAGGTTTTCCATTGAAATGCTTTCATCATTTTTAATACAAATAATGTTAATTAAGTCATTTAAATAATCTCCCCCCATCTTTGTGTATGTATGAATTCTATAGTCTTTGTGTGAGTTATCACATCTATACTATGCACTCTCAAATATTTAACCACCGTGTCCAAATTCATATTTTTTATTTTTATTAGTGACTATACTTAATTGAGTCTATATCCTCCTCCAGTAAAAAAGAGAAGTTTTTTTGTTTGTTTGTTTGTTTCTGGTTCATTTCTAATTTGAAAAGAGATACATAATCTCTGGTTCATTGTTGTTGTTAGGTGATGATGAGTCAGTTCTGACTCACAGTGACCCTATGTACAACAGAAAGAAACACTGCCTGGTCCTGCACCATCCTCACAATCATTGCTATGTTTGAGCCCATCCTTGCAGCCACTGTTGTCAATCCATCTCTTTGGGGGTATTCCTCTCTTTTGCTGATCCTCTACTTTGCCAAGCATGAAGTCCTTCGCCAGGGACTGATCCCTCCTGATAACATGTCCAAAGTACTTAAAACGAAGTCTCACCATCCTTGCTTCCAAGGAGCGCTCTGGCTGTACTTCTTCCAAAACAGATTCATTTGTTCTTCTGGTAGTCCATGGCATATTCAGTATTCTTCACCAACACCATAATTCAAAGGCATCAATTCTCCTTTGGTCTTCCTTATTTATTGTCCAGCTTTTGCACGTATATTAGGCGATTGAAAATATCATGGCTTGGATCAGGCACACTTTAGACTTCAAAGTGACATCTTTGCTTTTCAACACTTTAAAGAGGTCTTTTGCAGCAGATTTGTCCAGTGCAATACACCATTTGATTTCTTGACTGCTGCTTCCATGGGTCTTGATTGTGGATCCAAGTAAAATGAAATCCTTGACAACTTCAGTCTTTTCTCTGTTTATCTTGTTGTTTCTTATTGGTCCAGTTGTGAAGATTTTTGTTTTATGTTGAGGTGTAATCCATCTGAAGGCTTTGATGTTCATCAGTAAGTGCTTCAAGTCCTCTTCGCTTTCCAAAAGTAAGGTTGTATCATCTGCATATTGCAGGTTGTTAATGACTCTTCCTCCAATCCTGATGCCACCTTCTTCTTCATATAGTCCCACTTCTCTGATTATTTGCCCAGCATACACATTGAATAAGTACGGTGAAAGGATACAACCCTAATGCACATCTTTTCTGTTTTTAAACCACGCAGTATCCCTTTTGTTCTGTTCAAACTATTGCCTCTTGGTCTATGTACAGGTTCTGTATCAGCACAATTAAGTGTTCTGGAATTCCCATTCTTCACAATTTTATCCATAATTTGTATGATCCACACAGTCAAATGCCTTTGCATAGTCAATAAAACACAGGTAAACATCTTTCTAATATTCTCTGCTTTCAGCCAAGATCCATCTGACATTAGAAATGATATCCCTTGTTTCACGTTCTCTTCTGAGTCTGGCTTGAATTTCTGGCAGTTCTCTGTCGATGTACTGCTGCAACTGCTTTTGAATTATCTTCAGCAAAATTTTACTTGTGTGATATTAGTGATACTGTTCAATAATTTCCATATTCTCTTGGATCACCTTTCTTTGGAATGGATATGGATCCAAATATGGATCTTTTCCAATCAGTTGGCCAGGTAGCTGTCTTCCAAATTTCTTGGCATAGACAAGTGAGCACCTCCAACGCTGCATCTATTTTTTGAAACGTCTCAATTGATATTCCATCAATTCCTGGAGCCTTGTTTTCGACAACGCCTTCAGTGCAGCTTAGACTTCTTTCTTCAATACCATTGGTTCTTGATCATATGCTACCTGCTGAAATGGTTGAAGGCTGACCAATTCTTTTTGGTACAGTGACTCTGTGTAATTCCTTCCATCTTCTTTTAATGCTTTGTCCTGTAGTAAACAGAACAAAAACCAAAAGACCCATTGCTGTTGAGTCGATTCCGATTCACAGTGACCCTATATAGGACAGACTATGACTGCCCCATAGGGTTTCCAAGGCTGTAAATCTTTATGGAAGCAGACTGCCACATCTTTCTCCCGCAGAACGGCTGGTGGGTTTGAACCACCAACCTTTCAGTTAGCAGTCAATTGCTTAAACACTTGGACCACAAGGGCTCCTTAGAATAGGGATCTACAAAGATGCCCATATTTTAATCCCCAGAACCTGTGAATATGTTATCTTACATGGAAAAAGACAATTTTGAAATCCATCTAGCCATATTTCTACTAACAGCCTATGTGTCAAAGGCAACCTAGATTTTTCTATCATTCTTCTCAACATTCTTCCAGCTTCTGACCACTGACAAATTTCAAAGCCACTGCTACATTTTTATTTATTTGTTTTGTTGTTGTTAGATGCCATTGAGTTGGTCCCAACTCATAGCGACCCTATAGGACAGAGTAGAACTGCCCCATAGGGTTTCCAAGGAGCAGCTGGTGGATTTTAACTGCCAAACTTTTGGTTAGCAGTCGAGCTCTTAGCCACTATGCCACCAGGGCTCCGTATTTGTTATAGCAGCATACTATTCTCAGTACCAAAATCTGTATAGTACCCTATTGCTACTGTAACAAATCACCACAAACTTAATGGCTTAAAACAACACAAATTTATTGTCACACAATTCTGGAGGTCAGAGTTGCTTTCCAGTGCATTAAAAGTCCATCAGTCATTGTTGCTGGAAATCGACACTTTTAATCAGTTTTGTCCTAAGGTTAGTTTGAACCTCTAGCATTTTAATTACACACTTGAATATGCGAATCATGTCATTGTTACATCTACTAATAGCTGAAGAAAAAGCCATCTAGCAATATTAATTATGCAAGAGGACGTTTGTTTCCATACGTGAATCATGTCCCATTTGTCAGATCATCTTGTTTGTATGATTAATTCAGGGTGAGAAACTGTCATTTAGTATGATTTATGCTAATAAATATATGATATGGGGTATCTCATATTTTATTGAAA
This sequence comes from Dugong dugon, assembly GCA_030035585.1. Lineage (NCBI taxonomy): Eukaryota > Metazoa > Chordata > Mammalia > Sirenia > Dugongidae > Dugong > Dugong dugon. The sequence continues at coordinate 35,958,581 of CM057471.1, read as the reverse complement.
ATGTTTATTTGAAGTTAAAGAAAAAATATTGCTGCTAAATATATGTTGTGACTTAAAAAATTTTTTTTTCTATTTATATAGTGACAGTATGCTAGTTTTCATGCTGGACCAAAATAATTCAATCTGCAATAATGAGGTTATGAATTTTCGTAACTGACTTTGGGGTAAAATGAAGTCAAGGACATATTAAAAATTTAGTGTTATATAGTGCAGGGCCCACATGTTCCCCATGCATTCCAATTGAATATTAAGAGGCATAATAATAAATGACAAGCTAGAGAAATTTAACATAAAGATTTTTTATTCATCCATTTATTATGGATTTCATCTCTTTTTTTAATGCTGAGGACTAACTTCATCTGTTGGTGTTCCTTTTTAAGGTACTTGATAAATTTTGGAGATGTTGAGGTCCAGTAGTTGAAGTTAAGATTATTAGAACAGTTTATATAATCCAATAACAAACCTAATATAAAAGAATACTAAGTTTCTAAGTTTTCTAAGTATAATAATTACAAACAATTACTTTGCAATTTTGGTAATATTAATTAATATCATCAATTAGATCCTAAGTGTTTTTTAGTACAAGAAGATGATTGTAACCCTCATTATAGAAAGATTCATACTTCATTAATGAGTCTCTTCTGCTTGGAGAGTTAGGAGAATTAAATGTATATGTAGGATACAGCATCTAAAATGTATTAACCTAAAATATCCATCACCATGCAATCCTACTCAATTAACTCTGGTTTATTATTATTCCTTGTTAAAAGCCTTTCAATGATTTTAAAATTCTATAATATTCTTAATTATCAATTCTAAAAAAATTAAGTTAAAAATATCTGTTTTCTATAGAGACATGTATTTCTTCAGGATTAGCATGTGAATAATTTTATGTGCTAACTGGAGGGAAATGTGGAAAATGTGCTTTGCTGAAAGGCAACGTTTTGCTTAATTAATGAAAACTCTCATAGGCATGTATAATGATAATAGTAATGATAACAACACATAAAACCAAAATCCCAGATTTTCTAAAATGTGTGTATTGATTTTATTCACAGGAAAAAACTATTAAAAATATGTAGGGAAATCAATCATAGATTACTCATCTGAACAACGTCCCTAATATAATACCCCTGCTCTTTCAAAGTTTAGTGTTTGCAAATAGGTTTTCCTTGAGCCTCAGTTCTAGATTGTTTATATAACTCATTCCTGATTTCCTTATACCAGGGGAACCTTTTCAATTCTCTTCCCAACATATTTTTATGTAAATTCCTCCTCATTTATAAATACGTACATATATATTTAAGAGGGTCAATATTTTGATGAAAGATTTTGTGTTTGAAAATGCCCGCACTACCTGAAATATAGGGAGCTCATGCTTTCCTGTGCATAGGCGTAGCTTCACAAGTAGCTCCAAGTAAAGTTGGCCTTTTCTGCATTTGCTCAATTTGTCCCACAGTTTGGAAAGTAGCCATAGCAATAAGTGATATGTAAATTAAATTCAGGGCAAGAGTCTCTAAGTCAATATTTGGTGTAAAAGAAACAGTAGCACAATATAAAACCTGACTTTGAGATGTTACAGCAAGTACTTTTCTCATTTCTGCTAACAAAATAGTAAGCCTCAATCCTAAATTGTGTGCATTAGAAAATGAAAACAGCTACTCAAAAAGCATTATCATTAGGCTAAAATTGGATTTTTGTCATATATTTTATTTTATTTATTTATTTATCTTTCTTTTTTTTATGGTACCTTAGATGAAGGTCTACAGAGCAAATTAGTTTCTCATTAAACAATTAATACACATATTGTTTTGTGACATTGGTTGCCAACCCCATGACATGTCAACACTCTCCCCCTCTCTATCTCAGGTTCCCTTTTGCCAGCTTTTCTGTCCCCTCCTGCCTTCTTGTCCCTGCACCTGAGCTGGAGTGCCCATTTAGTCTCAATTTGTTTTATGGACCCGTCTAATCTTTGGCTGAAGGGTAAACTTCAAGAGTGACTTCAGTACTGAGTTAACAGGGTGTCCAGGGGCAATACTCTTTGGGTTTCTCCAGTCTCGTCAGACCAGTAAGTCTGGTCTTTTTTTGTGAGTTAGAATTTTGTTCTACATTTTTCTACAGCCCTGTCTGGGACACTCTATTGTGAACATGCTCCTTTTGATCCTCATTGTCTTTATTTATGAAACAGAAACAACCTCATCACTGTGAAGCATTAAATGAGCTAGGCTAGAGAAAGTTGCTACAATAATGTCCAGCCCATACCAGGTGTTCTGTATATCTCTTCATTTATTTAAGTCATCTTTAATTTATCTAAGTAATGTTTTACAGTTGTTAGAATAGAGGTTTTGCATGATTTTTGTTAATTTTTCCTAATTGATCCTACAGTAAATGGAATTGTTTTTTAAATTTCAGTTTCCAGTTATTTGCTGCTAGTATATAAAAATCTATTTTATTTTTAATATTAACCTTGTATCTTTTGACTTTGCCAAATTCATTTTAGTTCTAATAGTTGTTTTGTAGATTTGTTGTAATATTTTATGTAAACATCATGATATCTGCAGAGACCATTTTATTTATTCTTTTTTTTTTCACTTTGTTTTTTATTGTTGTGCTTTAAGTGAAACTTTACAATTCAAGTTAGTCGCTCATACAAAAATTTATACATACATTGTTATGTGTCCCTAGTTGATCGCCCTATACTGTGACAAGACACTCCTCTTTTCCACCCCAGATTTCCTGTGTCCATTCAACCAGCTCTTGACCGTCTCTGCCTTCTCATCTCGCCTCTGGACAGGAGCTGCCCCTTTAGTCTCATGTATCTACTTGAACTAAGGACACTCTTCACAGGTATCATTTTATGTCCTATAGTCCAGTCTAATCTATTTCTGAAGAGTTGGCCTCGGGAGTGGTTTTAGTTTTGGGCTTACAGAGTCGGGGGGCCATGTCTTCCGGGGTCCCTCCAGTCTCAATCAAACTATTAACTCTGATCTTTTTACTAGAATTTGAGTTCTGCACCCCACTTTTCTCCTGCTCTGTCAGGGACTCTCTGTTGTGTTCCCGTTCAGGGCAGTCATTGGTGGTAGCAAGGCACCATCTAGTTCTTCTGGTCTCAGACTGGTGAAGTCTCTGGTTTATGTGGCCCTTTCTGTCTCTTGGGCTAATACTTTCCTTGTGTCTTTGGTGTTATTCATTCTCCTTTGCTCCAGATTGGTTGGGACCAATTGATGCATCTTAGATGGCAACTCGCTGGCTTTTAAGACCCCAGACACCACTCACCAATGGGATACAGAACATTTTCTTAAACTTTGTTATGCCAATTGACCTAGATGTCCCCTGAAACCGTGGTCCCCAAACCCCTGCCCCTGCTACGCTGTCCCTTGAAGTGTTTGGTTGTATTCAGGAAACTTCTTAGCTTTGGTTTAGTCCAGTTGTGCTGACTTCCCCTGTAGTGTGTGTTGTCCTTCCTTTCACCTAAGATAATTCTTGTCTACTATCCAGCTAGTGAACACCCCTCTCCTTCCCTCCCCACCCTCGTAACCATCAAAGAATGTTTTCTTCTGTGTTTAAACCTTTTCTTGAGTTCTTATAATAGTAGTCTTATACAATATTTATCCTTTTGCGACTGACTAAATTCACTCAGCATGATGCTTTCCAGATTCCTCCGTGTTATGTTTCTCAGATTCATAGTTGTTCTTTATCATTGCTTAGTGTTCCATTGTGTGAATATACCATAATTTGTTCATCCATTCATCCATTGATGGGCACCTAGGTTTTTTTCATCTTTTTGCTGTTGTGAACAGTGCTGCAATGAACATGAGTGTGCATATATCTATTCGTGTGACGGCTCTTATTTCTCTAGGATATATTCCAAGGAGTGGGATTGCTGGATTATATGGTACTTTTATTTCTAGCTTTTTAAGGAAGAGCCAAATTGATTTCCAAAGTGGTTGTACCATTTTACCTTCACACTAACAGTGTATAAGGGTTCCAGTCTCTCCACAATCTCTCCAACATTTATTATTTTGTGTTTTTTGGATTAATGCTAGCCTTGTTGGGGTGAGATGGTATCTTGTTGTAGTTTTGATTTGCATTTCTCTAATGGCTAATGATCGTGAGCATTTCTTCATGTGTCTGTTAGCTGCCTGAATATCTTCTTTGGTGAAGTGCCTGTTCATATACTTTGCTCATTTTTTAATTGGGTTATTTGTCTTTTTGTTATTAAGGTTTTGCAGTATCTTGTAGATTTTAGAGATTAGATGCTGATCAGATTTGTCATAGCCTAAAATGTTTTCCCAGTCTGTAGATTGTCTTTTTACTCTTTTGGTGAAGTCTTTTGATGAGCATAACTGTTTGATTTTTAGGAGCTCCAAGTTATCTAGTTTCTCTTCTGGTGTTTGTGCATTGTTAGTTATGGTTTGTATACTATTTATGCCATGTATTAGGGCTCATAGTGTTATCCCAGTTTTTAATTCCATGATATTTATCATTTTAGATTTTGTATTTAGGTCTTTGATCCATTTTGAGTAAGTTTTTGTGCATGATGTGAGGTATGGGTCTTGTTTCAGTTTTTTGCAGATGGATATCCAGTTATGCCAGCGCCATTTGTTAAAGAGACTGTCTTTTCCCCAATTAACAAACTTTGGGCCTTTGTCAAATATCAGCTGCTCATAGGTGGCTTTGTATAAATGGCAGTAACTGTGTTGAGGAATTTCCCTTCTATTCCTATGAATTCACATCTGGATTCTCAATTCTGTTGTATTGGTCTATGTACCTGTTGTTGTACCAGTACCAGGCTGTTTTGACTACCTTAACGGTAGTGTGAACACTCCCACTTTGTTCTTCTTCAGTAATGCTTTACTTATCCAGGGCCTCTTCCCTTACCATATGAAGTTTGTGATGTGTTTCTGCATCTCATTAAAAAATGTCGTTGGAATTTGGATCGGGATTTCATTGTATCTGTAGATCGCTTTGGGTAGAAATGACATTTTCACAATGTTGAGTCTTCCTATCCATGAGCAAGGTATGTTTTTCCACTTATGCAGGTCTCTTTTGGTTTCTTGCAGTAGTGTCTTATAGTTTTCATTGTATAGGTCTTTTATGTCTCTGATTAGATTTATTCCTAAGTATTTTATCTTCTTGGGGGCTATTATAAATGGTATTGATTTGGTGATTTCCTCTTGGAAGTTCTCTTTGTTGGTGTAGAGGAATCCAACTGATTTTTGTATGTTTATCTTGTATCCAGAAACTTTGCTGAAATCTTCTATTAGTTCCAGTAGTTTTTTTGTAGATTCTTTGGGGTTTTCTGTGTATAAGATCATATCATCTACAAATAGAGATACTTTTACTTCTTCCTTACAAATTTGGATGCTCTTTATTTCTTTTTCTAGCCGAATTGCTCTGGCTAGGACCTCCAGCACAAAGTTGAATAAGAGTGGTGATAAAGGGCATCCTTGTCTGGTTCCCGTTCTCAATGGGAATGCTTTCAAACTGTCTCCATTTAGGATGATGTTGGCTGTTGGCTTTGTATAGATGCCCTTAACTATGTTGAAGAATTTCCCTTCTATTCCTATATTGTTGAGAGTTTTTATGATGAATGGGTGTTTGACTTTGTCAAATACCTTTTCTGCATTGATTGATAAGATCATGTGGTTCTTGTCTTTTGTTTTATTTATGTGATAGATTACATTGATTGTTTTTCTAATGTTGAACCATCCCTGCATACCTGGTATAAATCCCACTTGATCGTGGTGAATTATTTTTTTGATATGTTGTTGAATTCTATTGGCTAGAATTTTGTTGAAGATTTTTGCGTCAATGTTCATGAGGGATATTGGTCTGTAATTTTCTTTTTTTGTGGTATCTTTCCCTGGTTTTGGTATCAGGGTTATGCTGGCTTTATAGATTGAGTTTAAGAGTATTCCATCCTTTTCTATGCTCTGAAATACCTTTAGTAGTAGTGGTGTTAACTCTTCTCTGAAGGTTTGGTAGAATTCTACAGTGAAACCGTCTGGGCCAGGGCTATTTTTTGTTGAGAATTCTTAAATTACCTTTTCAATCTCTTCTTTTGTTATGGGTTTATTTAGTTGTTATACCTCTGTTTGTGTTAGTTTAATTAGGTAGTGAGTTTCTAGAAATTTGTCCATTTCCTCTAGGTTTTCAAATTTGTTAGAGTACAGTTTTTCATAGTATTCTGTTATGATTCTTTTAATTTCAGTTGGGTCTGTTGTGATATCACCCACCTCATTTCTTATATGGGTTACTTGCTTCCTCTCCTGTTTTTCTTTTGTCATTTTGGCCAACAGTTTATCGATTTTGTTGATTTTTTCAAAGAACCAGCTTTTGATCTTGTTAACTCTTTGGATTCTTTTTCTATTCTCCATTTTATTAAATTCTGCTCTAATTCTTATTATTTCCCTTCTTCTGGCACCCGGGGGCTTCTTTTGCTGTTCTCTTGCTACTCGTTCCAGTTGTAGGGTTAATGTTTTGATTACGGCCCTTTCTTCTTTTTGGATGTGTGCATTTATTGCTATAAACTGACTTCTGAGCACTGCTTTTGCTGTGTCCCAAGGGTTCTGGTAGGATGTGTTTTCATTCTCGTTTGATTCTATGAATTTCTTTATTCCATCCTTAATTTCTTCTATAACCCAGTAGTTCTGGGGCAAGATGTTGTTCAGTTTCCATGTGTTTAATCTTTTTTCCTTGCTTTTTCTGTTATTGATTTCTACTTTTATGGCTTTATGGTCAGAAAAGATGCTTTGTAATATTTCGATGCTTTGGATTCTGTTAAGTCTTCTTTATTGCTAGTATGTGGTGTATTCTGGAGAATGTTCCATGTACGTTGGAAAACAAAGTATACTTGGCTGCTGTTGGGTGGAGTGTTCAGTGTATGTCCATGAGATCAAGTTGGTTGATTGTGATATTTAGATCTTCCGTGTCTTTATTGAGCTTCTTCCTGTATATCTGTCTTATACCGAAAGTGGTGTGTTGAAGTCTCCTACTATTATTGTGGAGCTGTCTATGTCTCTTTTCAACGCCGTTAGAGTTTGTTTTATGTCTTTTGGAGCCCTGTCGTTGGGTCCATAAATGATTATTATAGTTATGTCCTCCTGGTGTATTGACCTTTTTATCATTAGATAGTGTCCTCCCTTATCCTTTGTGGTGGATTTTACTGTAAAGTCTATTTTTTCAGAGATTAATATTGCCACTCCTGCTCTTTTTTGAGTGTTGTTTCCTTGATATATTTTTTTCCCTCCTTTGAGTTTTAGTTTGTTTGTGTCTTTAAGTCTAAGGTGTGTCTCTTGTAGGCAGCATATAGATGGATCCTGTTTTTTTTGATCCATTCTGCCACTCTCTGTCTCTTTATTGGTGCATTTAGTCCATTTACAGTGTAATTATTGATAGGTATGAGTTTAGTGCTGTCATTTTGATGTCTTTTTTTGTGTGTTGTTGACAGTTTCTTTGTTCCTCTTAATTTTCTGTGCTGAGTCATTTTTCTTTATGTATTTTTTTAATCTTTTTTATTGTTGTTGATTTTGTATTTGCTGAGTTTTTATGTTTTTCTTGTTTTTTATTGTGATGTGTAGGATTGTTAGTTTCATTTGTGGTTACCTTAATATTTACCCATTTTTTTGTAAGTTTAAACCAGTCTTTTATTTCTTTATATTGCCTTGACTTCCTCTCCATATGAAAAATCTATGTCTACATTTTTTAGTCCCTCTTTTTTGTTTTAATGTTGTCATCTTTTACATATTGACATCTATTTCCCTATTTTCAGTGTTTTAGCTTTGGTTTATTTTTGTGACTTCCGTATCTGGGTTTATACGTGGTTGCTCTGTCCTGTGTTCTAGTCTTGGGTTGTTATCTGATGTTATTGATTTTCTAACCAGAGGACTCCCTTTAATATTACTTGTAATTTTGGTTTGGTTTTTGAAAATTCCCTAAACTTCTGTTTATCTGGAAATTCCCTAATTTTGCCATCATATTTGAGAGACAGTTTTGCTGGATATATAATTCTTGGCTGGCAAATTTTTCCTTCAAGGCTTTATATTTGTCATCCCATAGCCTTCTTGCTTGCGTGGTTTCTGCTGAGTAGCCCGAGCTTAGTCTTATTGACTCTCCTTTGTAGATGACTTTTTGTTTATCTCTAGCCACTCTTAAAATTCTCTCTTTATCTTTGGTTTTGGCAAGTTTGATTATAATATGTCTTGGTGACTTTCTTTTGGGATCTACCTTATGTGGGGTTGAATGAACATCTTGGATAGATATCTTGTCATCTTTCATGATATCAGGGAAGTTTTCTGCCAACAAATCTTCAACAATTCTCTCTGTATTTTCTGTTAACCGCCCCCCACCTCCCACCCCGTTCTGGTGCTCCAATTGCTTGTAGGTTATTTCTCTTGATAGAGTCCCACATAACTCTTAGGGTTTCTTCATTTTTAAAAAATTCTTTTATCTGATTTTTCCTCAGATAAGTTGGTGTCAAGTGCTTTATCTTCAGTCTCACTAATTCTGACCTCTATTGCTTCAGTTCTGCTCGTGTGAGTTTCTATTGAGTTGTCTAATTCTGAAATTTTATTGTTAATCTTCTGGATTTCTGATTGCTGTCTCTCTATGGATTCTTGCAGCCTATCAAATTTGTCATTATGCTCTTGAATAACCTTCTTAAGATCCTCTATTGCTTTGTCTGTGTGTTCCTTACCTTGTTCTGCATTTTGCATGATCTCCTTCCTCATCTCTTCAAGAGTTCTGTATATTAATCTTTTGTATTCTGCTTCCAGTAATTCCAAGAAATTCTCTTCCTCTGGAAAATTTCTTGATTCTTTATTTTGGGGGCTTGCTGAAGCCATCATGGTCTGCCTCTTTATGTGATTTGATATTGACTGTCATCTCTGAGCCATCATTCATTACATTTATTTTTTTTATGTTTGCTTACTGTGTTCTAGCTTCTTGTTTTGATTCGTTTTGATATGCCCAAATAGGCTGTTTGTGTTAGGTAGTGATTATTTACACCTTTGAAGCTCTAACGTCCTGTCACCAGGTAGTTAGAGCTGTTACTAGGTATATGAGCCCAAGAGTCTGTTTACTTTTCTTGTATGAATTCAGCTCAGGTGTCCAGGTAGTTGGTCCTAGACAGGCATGGGTGATTGGTGTCAGCACAAGTATCTGGCTGCAACAGGGGATAACATGCTGAGCAAGGCAGGGGGCTGACGGCTGCCCCTGAGTGGGAGGAAACTGTGTCCCTGCTCTGTAGAGTGTGTAGGTGTGTGGGTTTTGCAGCCGGACTTTGAGCATCCAGTGCTGTTGGCTGTAAGGACTGGGAGGCACCACTTATTCTTGGACCCCTGTTGTGGGTAGCTAGGTGCTGTGGGTGGAGCAACCAGTCATCAGTCCCCTGATGTGTGTAGGTGAGGACCCTGTTTAATGGGCAGAGCAGTGTCAAATGTCACGAACTTGCCACTTCACTATATAGCTGATACAGTTGAAGTTAGGCTTCAGGTATATACCCTGTTGTCCTGTGGTAATGAGGGCCTATGCTGTTGAAATGGGTCCACACAGGTCTATGCAGGAGTGAAAGGCATTCAAACTCCATGGATCCCTATGCCTGTGCCTAGGCAAAGGAGCTGTGCCTACCCTGAGTTCCTGGCTTAGGGGAGTCAGCAGATTATTTTTTCCCTGTTTGTTAATTTGTTCCCTTTCCAAGGCTAGGAGAATGGCTCAGCATGTGTGATGGGTCCTACTTCCTGCCCAGGGGACTTGGCAATCACTGAAGCTTGCCTGGGACCCGGTGCAGAGTGGGGAGTGGGGCAGTAAATGGGAGAGAGGTCCCAAAGGGGTGTTTTTTGATCCACACAGTAGGCCAGATGCAAGTACTTATCTTCTGCTGATTGAGGGCTACCTTTCACTGGTCTGGATGCCTGAGTAGACTCTCTGCCGCTGGGTCTCTCCTGATGTGGAAAACACCTCCCGAGTGCCACTGCTTGCCTCACCACGCATGTAAGCCAATCTGGGCTGAAGGGCGCCAGCTCCTGCTGGGTCAGGTCTGGCAGCTCCTTGCTGCTTCCAAAACATCTCTTCCTCCCACTGCCACTCAGTCCAAATCCTCAACTTTGCCTCTGATGTTCCGGGCTCCTAGATTGTCATATATAATTGATTCACTTGTTTTTTCAGGTCTTTGTTGGAAAAGGGACCACAGGAAGTATCTGACTTCTCCACCTTCTATCATATATTTTAAATATATCCCAGCAAATATATTGTTGTGAATAAATTTGTTTAATTACAATTTGTAGTGGGCTGAATGGTGGCCTCCAAAGATATCAGGTCTTAGTACGTATAATGTGTAGATGTTACCTTATCTAGAAAAAGGGTCTTTGCAGTTGTGACTAAGTTAAGAATTTTAAGATAGGATATTATCTTGGATTATTCCAAATGGGTTCTAAATGCCATCACATGTATCCTTAGAAAGAGGGAGTTGCCATAAATAGAAGACAAGACGGCAGAGATTGGAGTGATGTAGACTCAAGTCAAGGAATTCCAGCAGCTATCAGAAGCTGGAAGAGGCAAAGAACAGATTCTCCCCTACAGCCTTCAGAGGGAGCATGGCTCTGCTGAAACCTTGATTTTGGACTTCTAGACCCCGGAACTGTCATAGAATAAATTTCTGTTTTTTTAAGCCACCCAGTCTGTGGTAATTTGTTACAGTAGTCACAAGAAACTAATACACAGTTCATGATAGAAATATTGTTCTTGTTATTGTGTGCCATCAAGTTGATTCTGACTCATAGCCACCCTAGAGGACAGTGTTGTTGTTGTTATTGTTGTTAAGTGCCTTGGAGTCAATTCCATGTCATAGTGACCCTATATACAACAGAATGAAACAATGCCTGGTTTTGCACCATCCTTACAATCCTGTCTATGCTTGAGCCCATTGTTGCAGCCACTGTGCCAATCCATCTAGCTAGGGGTCTTCCTCTTTTTCACTGAAACTTCACTTTACCAAAAATGATGTCTCTCTCCAGGGACTGGTCCCTCCTGATAACATGTCCAAAGTATGTGAGATGAAGTCTCACCATCCTTGCTTCCAAGGAGCATTCTGGCTGTACTTCTTCTAAGACAGATTTGCTCATTCTCTGGCAGTCCATGGTATAGTCAATATTCTTCACCAACACCATAATTCGAACACGTCAGTTCTTATTATAGGACAGAGTAGAACTGCTGTAATCTTTATAGGAGCAGGTTGCCAGGTCTTTTCTCCTGTGTAGGCGCTGGTAGGTTCGAACCACCAACCTTTTGGTTAGCAGCTGAGCATTTTAACCATTGTACCACAAGGGCTTTTGATATAAATATAGGGATATCAATTACCACAAGTGGATTTGAATTGTTTCTAAACCACTGGCTACACATTTGCAGGAAGAAGACAAGTGTAACTAGTGGAAACACTGTTATGGACTGAATTGTGTCCCCCCCAAAAATATGTGTCAACTTGGCTAGTCTATGATTCCCAGTATTGTGTGATTGTCCACCATTTTTTCATCTGATGTGATTTTCCTGTGTGTTGTAAATCCTACCTCTATGATGTTAATGAGGTGGGATTCGCAGCAGTTATGTTAATGAGGCAGGACTCAATCTACAAGACTAGGTTGTGTCTTAAATCAATCTCTTTTGAGATATGAAAGAGAGAAATGAGCAGAGAGACATGGGGAATTCATACCACCAAGAAACAAAGGCCAGGAGAATAGTGCGTCCTTTGGACGCAGGGTCCCTGCGCTGAGAAGCTCCTCGACCGGGGAAGATTGATGACAAGGACCTTCCTCCAGAGCCAACAGAGAGAGAGACTTCCCCTGGAGATTGCACCCTGAATTTGGACTTCCAGTCTTTAAACTGTGAGAGAATAAATTTCTCTTTGTTAAAGCCATCCACTTGTGGTATTTCTGTTAGAGCAGCGATAGATAACTAAGAAAAACACACTTTTTTTTTCTAATGAGAATAATCTCTTAGTGCCATTTTTCATGGTCGTTTGTAAAGCATATTCTTTCTTTCTTTTTTTTTTTTCTTTATCATTTCTTTCTCTCCTACATCAGGAAATGTGCTTTTTTGGTAGTCTCTGACAATTGATGTGTCTCAATTTCAGCACTTATTTATCTTGTTTTAATTATGATGCAAATAAGTGTAAGAACTGGAGAGGAAAGCAGAGAAGTGTCCTAAAGTCTTTTCAAAACATGAGATCCTGAGGTGATAAAAGGAATGAAAAAGCAAGGTCAAGAAAAGGACAGGAGTGTTATGCTTATGGATGTTTCTTTACATGGAAACATAAGGAGAATGTGTTCCTCAATAACAAATGTGAACTGAGGGAAAAAATTAACTTAATGATCTCAGTATAGAGAAAAAGTATATATTCAACTAAAATGTATGGTAACTATCTCTAAAATCTACTAACCTACTTATCTGTGCAAATTCATATATATACATATGTATATATATATGTACACACACACATTTACTTTACCTCCTAAATGGTAGTAAATTTATAAAAGATAGTCTCCAGTGTTGAAGATTGGTTAAAATATATATATATTATATATATATACATATATATAATTATATATATATATACATATATATAAATATATACATATATATATATATGTATAATGTCATTCCTGAGAAGTAATTACTGTAGGATTAGAAATCAGTAAAGCCTTTAGGCTTTCAAAAGCTATAAAAAATTTTTTCAGGACATTGACCTATGGTTTCATCTCTAGGGATTGCCTAAGGAAATACTTATAGATGGTTACAGTGATTTAGTTAAATTAGTGCTCATTGTACAACTGTTAAGAAAGTGAAAAAAATTAAATGCTCAACAAAAGAGGATTAATTAAATAAATAATAGCACATCTGTTCAATGAAAGTCTAGGCAACCATGACAAAAAATCCTGTAGGAAAATATTTAGTGGTAAGGAACATTTTCATAATATATTATGTGAACAACCTAGTTGTATACTAGTAGTTTACCCCGTTCCCATTTTTTAAATTAAAAACAAATATAGATAGATCTACAGACAGACAGGCATAGTCTAAGCATGTGTATATAAATGTTGGGGAATAAGCAACAAAGCTTTAAGCCAGTGGGTAGCCATTGACAGCAATTTTTATTTCATCTTTAATGTAATTTCAAACTTTAGGGAGTGAGCACATATTCCTTTTGTGAGAAAAGCACTGTTATAGGACTAATAATGTTCTAAACACAAAATGATATTACAATGGCCCACTGAAAATGTCCAATTAATTTTTTTTCTGGAAACAAGCATTAAGTCTGACTGATGAACTCAACTGTGTCTGGCGTATGGGCACTTGTCTTGGAATGTGGCTTAGCCTCTTTGTGTAACTTGTAATAGACAGGCTTACTTCCTCTGGTCTTTGACATTATTTTTGTTATTGTTTTCTGTCTGACTGAGTGCTACTAATCTCTTGGGTCCTGCTTCTGAAATCAAAGCACAGAAAAGAGGCCAGACTGCAGATTCCTCCATGTTCCCCTGGGTTTAACCTTGTTTGGTGAGACCCAGTGTAAAAGGCTTTGCATCTCAATAGCATTATTCTGCAGCCATTAGATTGCATTAGACAGAAACCTAAATCAAACTGAGGCACAAAGAGAAATTTATAGGCAGAATACTAGGCTGTCTCACTACATAAAGGGGGAGTTGCAAATCAAATTTGTGTAAAGCAGGTGGAGAAAGATGGCTAAATGGGCAGACACTCCCATTTACTTCCCTGGCAAATAACTCACTGAACAACAGATAAAAGCAAGCACAGACTGAGATCTCAGAAGTCCAGATGGCAGCTGAGGTGCTTTTATCACAAAAGGAATATGTGCTCACTCCCTAAAGTTTTGAAATTACATTAAAGAAGAAATAAAAATTGCTGTCAGTTGGGATGAGTTCAGAAGTGGGAAGAGGAGGAGTAGGGACAGCACAGAAGCTGGGAGAACCTACCTGCTAATATTGGGAGCACATGCTCATCGCAGCCATTTTGGGATGGGGTGGGGTGACACTCCAACAGGGAACACAGAAAGGGAGGTAATCTGAGGAAGCTGCAGCCCAATTTTTTTAAGGCGGCACAAATTGGCCATGAGAGTTCATGGGCCACACAATTGGGAGGGGGCAAAGGGACACCATGGCACTGTGAGAGAGTGTTGTCGAATTTCACCGAGGCCTGAGACAGATGGGCACTAGGACCAGGAGGAACTGCAAGGGCAGCGGGGACAGGGGACTACTTCAGACAGATGGGCAATACAGAGGGAAATGGCTAGTTTCCTGCCCACAGTGGGACACTGTGGAAGAGCCTGTGCAGGGGCACCAGTGAGGGAAAGACATACAGAGCCCCCTACCTTTGCCACAGGGAAGTGGAGTCCCACCATTTATGTCAGCGTCTGCAACCAGCTAACCCCTCCCCCATCACTCATGTATATTGAATTTCAGAAATCAAGCATCCAGAACTCCTGAATCAGCACTAAAAAAACCCCAAGGATAAGCGTGCCCTCTAGTGGTTCTCAGGAGAAGTTACCAAGCCCATTGCCACTGGGTCATTTCTGACTCAAAGAGACCCGTGGGGCGGAGTGGAGCTGCCCTGTGGGGTTTCCAGGGCTGTCAGTCTTTGTGGAGGCAAGCTGCTGCATCTTTCTTCTGTGGAGTGGCTTGTGGGTGCAGGCCCCAGCCTTTCGGTTGGCAGCTGGGTGCTTGCCCGCTGAGCCACCAGGGTACTCAATCAGAAAATTTTCCCACAAAAACCAGAATACAATATTTAAAGTAAAAAAAAAAAAAAAGGACGTTTCATAAGAATCAGTGCATATTTCTCCCCAGAAACCCTAAAGGCCAAAAAATAGTGGAGTGACATATATAAAATACTGAACAAAAACAATTGCCAACCAAGAATTCTTTACCCAGCAAATTTGTCATTCAAAAATAAGGGAAAAATCAAGACATTCCCAAACAAACCGAAACTCTAGAAATTTGCCATCAGCAGACCAGCTTTGCAAGTATTACTCAAGGGAGTACTCCAAATGGAAAGGCAAGAGCATTACATAAATACTTGTATCTATACATGGGGAAAAAAATAAGAGAGAGATCTCAAAAAAAAACTCAAAAACACGTGCTATCATAAGGACAAAGTATATGATATTTTTAGGGAATAAAATGAATAATTAAATCCCACAAACAATATAACATCAAGTTTATAAGAAATAAGCATGAAGTAAACTTATTGAGTATAGGTTGTATATTGATGTTAAGGGAGACATACCAACAGAAATGGGGAGGGTGGAGCATATCAGGAATCAATTTATTATGTTAATGTTGTACATTAACTATTGTTCATATGTTAAACATTGTTGCAATTGTAAGTTGTGTAATGTAGTATATGTGGTAAAAACTAAGAAGTCATCGAGAAACAACATTAAGAAGAAAGCAAAAAGGCTCCATCACAAGAAAGTAGTTAAATACAAACAAAAACAGAAAAATCAGAATAAAAATATAAAGAAGATATGAAACACTCAAAAAACAAATAGCAAAATGGGTGG
Source organism: Dugong dugon (assembly GCA_030035585.1). Taxonomy (NCBI): domain Eukaryota; kingdom Metazoa; phylum Chordata; class Mammalia; order Sirenia; family Dugongidae; genus Dugong; species Dugong dugon. The sequence continues at coordinate 35,943,013 of CM057471.1, read as the reverse complement.
GGTATACACTTTGCTTTAAGTAATAACCTTAGCTGTAAATGGTCTAAAGCCCCATGCAAAAGGCAGAGAGTGGCAGAAGGGATAAAAAAAATATGATCCATCCTTTTGCTGTCTGTAAGAAACACACCTTAGACATAAGGATGCAATCACTGAAAATAAAAGAATGGGGAAAAATATTCCATGCAACCAGTAAACAAAAAGAGCAGGAGTGGCCATAGTGATATCAGATAAAATAGACTTTAAATCAAAATCTATTACTAGAGATAAAAATGGACATTACATACTAATAAAAGGGTCAATCCAGCAAGAAGCATAACAATTAGAAATATATATTCACCTAACAGCAATGCACCAAAATACATGAAACAAATACTGACTGTGATGGTTAAGATTGTGTCAACTTGGCTGGACCATGATTCTCAGTGTTTATATGTAATCTCTCCCATGATGGGGTCTGCTGTGAGTAGCCAATCAGTTGAAAGGGAGTTTCCTTGGGCATGTGGCCTGCATCTGAATATAAGTGGATGTTCTGGCTTTTGCCTGCTCTGGATCCTGCAGCTGTCTATTGTTCATCTGACCTCCAGTTCTTGGGACTTGAGCTAGCAGCTTATCTGTCGATCTTGGGATTCATCGATCTTCACAGCTTATGAACAAGAGCCCTCTCTCCAACCTGCCAATCTTGGGTTCACCAGCCCCTGCGGCTACATGAATCAGGAGAAGCCTCTATCCTGATCCATGGACTTGGGGTGTTCCAGCCTCTACAGTTGTGTGAGCTGTTTCCTTGATATAAATCTCTCTCTATATATATGTCTTAGGCTGGGTTCTCTAGAGAAGCAAAAGCAGTAAAGTGTATAAATATGTATATATAGAGAGATTATATCAAGGAAACATCTCACGTGATTGTAGAGGCTAGAACATCCCAAGTCCGTGGATCAGGGTAGAGGCCTCTCCCAAGTCACACAGCTGCAGAAGCTGGCAAGCCCAAGATTGGCAGGTTCGTGAGCAGGGCTCCTGCTCACAGGCTGTGCAGATCGACGAATCCCAGGTTCATCAGATAAGCTGACAGCTCAAGTCCCAAGAACAGGAGATGAGACGACAGGAAGCAGCCGCAGGATCCAGAGAGAGCAAAAAGTCAGAACATCTGCTTATATACAGATGCGGGCCACACCCCCAAGGAGACTCTGTTTCATCTGATTGGCTACTCACAGTATAGTCAATCATGGGAATGATTACATTAAAACACTGAGAATCATGGCCCAGCCAAGTTGACACACAATCTTAACCGTCACAATATATTTATAAGCTTTACTGGTTGTCATGGATTGAACTGTGTCCCCCAAAAAATGTGTGTATCAATTTGGCTAGGCCATGGTTCCCAGGGTTATGTGGTTGTCCTTCGTTTTGTGATTATAATTTTACGTTAAAGAGGATTAGAGTGGAATTGTAACACCACCCTTACTCAGGTCACATTCCTGATCCAATGTAAAGGGATTTTCCCTGGGGTGTGGCCTGCACCACCTTTTATCTCTTGTAAGAGATAAAAGGAAAGGGAAGCAAGCAGACAGTGGGGGACCTCATACCACCAAGAAAGCAGTGCCAGCAGCAGAGTGTGTCCTTCGGACCCGGGGTTCCCGTACGGAGAAGCTCCTAGTCCAGGGGAACATTGAAGAGAAGGCCAACAGAGAGAAAGCCTTCCCCTGGAGCTGACCCCCTGAATTTAGACTTCTAACCTACTAGACTGTGAGAGAATAAATTTCTCTTTGTTAAAGCCATCCACTTGTGGTATTTCTGTTAGAGCAGCACTAGATGACTAAGACAGAATTTGGTACTGAGAGAGTGAGCTGGTGCTCTAACAGATACCTAAAATGTGGAAGTGGTTTTGAAACTGTGAATGGATAGAGGAGCTGCAGTGGCAGAGGACCAGCAACAGCAGAGAACCTGCAGCAGCAGAGAAATGGCAGCGGCAGAGAACCAACAGTAGCAGAACCAGGAGACCAGTGCCAGACGGTGCTGGAGCAAACCCACAGAGCAAGAGAGCTGAGTGCCTGTGTGCACGAGGCTTTCTGGTGGAGTAGGGTGCCTCTGGGCACTTATTGGTGGAGCTACAGAGCTTTGGAACACTTGCCCCAGGAGGGCAGATGCAGGCGTGAGGATGACTAGAGAACCCAGCCGTAGACACTGACTAATATGAAAGGAGAAATAAACAACTCCACAATAATAGTAGGGCACTTCAACATACTACTTTCAATTATAGACAGAATATCTAAAAACAAGATCACTAAGGACACTGACAACCACTCATCTGTCAGCTTGTCGTACTGTGGTGGCTTGTGTGTTGCTGTGATGCTAGAAGCTATGCCACCAGAATTTCAAATACCAGCAGGGTTACCCATGGTGGACACATTTCAGTGGAGCTTCCAGACTAAGACAGACTAGGAAGAAGGACATGGTGGTCTACTTCTGAAAAAACTGGCCAGTGAAAACCTCATGAATAGCAATAGAACATTGTCTAATAATACTGCTAGAAGATGAGTCCCTCAGATTGGAAGGCACACAAAATACAACTGAGGAAGAGCTGCCTCTTCAAAGTGGAATCAACCTTAATGAAGTGAATGGAGTCAAACTTTAGGGACCTTCATTTGCTGATGTGACACAATTCAAAATGAGAAGAAATAGCTGCAAACATCCATTAATAATCACAATGTGGAATGTACGAAGTATGAATCTAGGAACATTGGACGTCGTCAAAAATTAAACGGAACACATAAAGATCGATATCCTAGGCATTAGCAGAATTGGACTGGTGTTGGACATTTGAATCTGACAATTGTATGCTCTACTATGCTGGGAGTGAAAAATTGAAGAAGATTGGAATCACATTCATCGTCAAAAAGAACATTTTGAAATCTAGCCTGAAATACAATGCTGACAGTGATAAGATAATATCCATACGCCTACAGGGAAGACCAGTTAATACAACTGTTATTCAAAATTACACACAAGCTACTAAGGCCAAAGATGAAGAAATTGAAGATTTTTATCAACTTCTGCAGTTGGAACTTGATCAAACATGGAATCAAGAAGCATGGATAATTACTGGTGATTGGAATGTGAAAGTTGGAAACCAAGAAGGATCGGTAGTTGGAAAATATGGCCTTGGTGATAGAAATGATGCTGGAGATTGCATGATAGAATTTTGCAAGACTAGTGACGTCTTCATTGCAAATAGCTTTTTTCAGCAAAATAATTGGCCACGATACATGTGGACTTTGCCAGAAGGAATATACAGGAATCAAATTGACAACATCTGTGGAAAGAGATGATGGGAAAGCTCAATATCATCCATCAGAACAAGACCGGGAGCTGACCGTGGAACAGACCATCAATTGCTCACATGCAAGTTCAAGGTGAAGCTGAAGAAAATTAGAGCGAGTCCACCTGAGGTGATTGAAAACACCATGGCTTGGGTCAGGCGCACCTTAGTCTTCACGGTGACATCTTTGCTTTCTAACAATTCAAAGAGGACTTTTGCAGCAGATCTGCCCAGTGCAATGCGTCTTTTGATTTCTTTTCTTTCTTTTTTTTTTTTATATTTCATTCTACTTCACGTGAAGGCTTACAGAACAAATAGTTTCTCATGAAACAGTAGTACACATGTTGTTTTATGACATTGGTTAACAACCCCACAACATATTAACCCTCTAAATTCTCAACCTTTTTTTTGGTGAAAATACACATAGCCAAAGATACACCGTTTCAAAAATTTCTACATACACAGTTCAGTGACATTGACTACGCTCTTCCAATTGTGCTGTTATTCTCACTTAAGATGAAGGCTTACAGAACAAAATAGTTTCTCATTTAACAGTTACTACAAATGTTGCCCTATGACAATGGTTAAGAATCTCACAACACATCAACAATATCCTTACTCAACCTTGTGTTCCCTATCACCAGCTTCCTTGTCCCCTTCTGCCTTCTGGCCGTTGTCGCTGGACTCCTGTACCTCGTTAGTCTCCTTTGGTTTTACAGGGCTGTTCACTCCCACGCTGAACAGTGAACCTCGGAGGTAACTTCACCACTGAGCTGAAAGGGTGTCTGGTGGCCATACTCTCGAGGTTTCTCCAGTCTCCTTTAGGCCAGTAAACCTGGTCTTTTTTTTTGTGAGTTAGAATTATGCTCTACATCCTTCTCCAGCTCTGTCCTCTGTTCTCCTCTGTTGTGATCCTGGTCAGAGCAGTCAGTGGTGGTAGCCGGGCACCATCTAGCTGTACTGGACTCAGTCCAGTGGAGGCCTTGGTAGCTGTGGACAATTAGTCCTTTGGACTAATCTTTTCCTTGTATCCTGTTCTCTTCATTCTCCCTTGCTCCAGAAGGGATGAGACCAGTGGAGTATCTTAGATGGCTGCTCACAGGCTTTTAAGACCCCAGACACTACTCACCAAGGTAGAATGTAGAGCATTGTCTTTATAAGCTGTGTCATGCCAATAGAGCTAGATGTTCCCTGAGACCATGGTCCCCAGAACCCTCTGCCCAGCAATTCAGTCCATCAGGGAGTTTGGATGTGTCTATGGGGCTTCCATGACCTTTCTTTGTACAGGTTGTGCTAGTTTCCCCTGTATTGTGTACTGTCTCACCCTTCACCCAAGATACCACTTATTTATTGCCTATTTAGTATTTCCAGCCCCCCCCCCACTCCCATCCCTAGTAACCAACGAAGATCGTTACATTTTGTGTGTGAACTTTTTCATGGGTTTTTACAATAGAGGTCTCATACAATATTTGTCCTTTTGTGATTGACTTACTTCACTCAGCATAATGTCCTCCAGTTTCATCCATGTTATGAGATGCTTCACAGATTCATTGTTGTTCTTTCTCATTGCATAGTACTCCATTGTGTGTATGTACCATAGTTTGTTTATCCATTCATCTGTGGATGGGCATCTAGGTTGTTTCCATCCTTTTGCTATTGTGAACAATGCTGCCATGAACATAGGTGTGCATATGTCTATTCGAGTGACAACTCTTATTTCTCTAGGATATATTCCTAGGAGTGGGATTGCTGGAACGAATGGTATGTCTATTTCTAGCTTTCTGAGGAAGCGCCATATCATTTTCCAAAATGGTTGTATCATTTTGCATTCCCACCAGCAGTGCATAAGATTTCCCATCTCCCCGCAGCCCCTCCAACATTTGTTATTTCCAGGGTTTTTGATTGGTGCCAGTAATGCCGGGGTGAGATGGTATCTCATTGTGGTTTTAATTTGCATTTCTCTAATGGCTAGTGATCGCGAGCATTTCCTCATGTGTCTGTTGGCCATTTGAATGTCTTCTTTGGTGAAGTGTCTGTTCATTTCCTTTGCCCATTTTTTAATAGGATTATTTGTCTTTTTGTTGTAGAGGTGTTGGATTTTCTTGTAGGTTATGGACATTAGACCTTTGTCTGACTTGTACTGTCCAAAAATTTTTTCCCAGTCTGTAGGTTCTCTTTTTACTCTTTTGGTGAAATCTTTTGAAGTGCATAGGTGTTTGATTTTTAGAAGATCCAAGTTATCTAGCTTATCTGTTGGGTATTGTGCATTGATGGTTATGGTTTGTATCCTGTTAATGCCATGTATTAAGGCCTGAAATGTTGGTCCTATTTTTTCTTTTATGAACTTTATAGTTTTAGGCTTTATCTTCATATCTCTGATCCATTTTGAAGTAGTTTTTGTATACGGTGTGAGGTATGGGTCCTGTTTCATTTTCTTGCAAATGGATATCCAGTTTTGCCAGCATCATTTGTTCAAAAGACTGTCTTTTCCCCATTTGATGGACTTTGGGCCCTTGTCGACCATCAGGTGACTGTAGGTGGATGGATTTACATCTGGGTTCTCAATTCTGTTCCATTGGTCAATGTATCTGTTGTTGTACCAGTACCAGGCTGTTTTGACTACTGTAGCTGTATAGTAGGTTGTGAAGTCAGGTAGTGTGAGTCCTCCAACTTTATTCTTCTTCTTCAGTAGTGCTTTACTTATTCGGGGCTTCTCCCCTTTCCATATAAAGTTAATGATTAGTTTTTCCATCTCTTTGAAGAATGTTGTTGGTATTTCGATCGGGATTGCATTGTATTTGTAAATTGCTTTGGGTAGAATTGACATTTTCACAATGTTGAGTCTGCCTATCCATGAGCATGGTATGTTTTTCCATTTATGTAGATCCCTTTGGGTTTCATGCAGTAGTGTTTTGTAGTTTTCTTTGTATAGGTCTTTTACATCCCTGGTGAGATTTATTCCTAAGTATTTTATCTTTTTAGGGGCTATTGAAAATGGTATTGTTTTCCTGATTTCCTTTTCATCTTTTTCCTTACTGGTGTATAGGAATCCAACTGATTTTTGAATGTTTATCTTGTATCCTGCTTCTCTGTTGAATCTTTCTATTAGTTCCAGTAGATTTCTCATGGAGTCTTTAGGGTTTTCTATGTATAGTATCATGTCATCCGCAAACAGGGACAGTTTAACTTCTTCATTACCAATTTGGATGCCCTTTTATCTCTTTTTCTTGCCTTATTGCTCTAGCTAGAAATTCCAGCACAATGTTAAATAGGAGTGGTGATAAAGGGCATCCTTATCTTGTTCCTGTTTTCAAGGGGAATGTTTTCAGTCTCTCTCCATTAAGAATGATGTTGGCCATTGGTTTTGCATAGATGCCCTTTATTATGTTGAGAATTTCCCCTCTATACCTATTTGATTGAGAGTTTTTATCAGGAATGGGTGTTGGACTTTGTCAAATGCCTTTTCTGCGTCAATTGAGATGATCATGTGATTCTTTTCTTTCCTTTTATTTATGTGGTGGATTACGTTGATTGATTTTCTGATGTTGAACCATCCTTGCATACCTGGTATGAATCCTACTTGGTCGTGGTGTATTATTTTTTTGATATGATGCTGAATTCTATTGGCGAGAATTTTGTTCAGAATTTTTGCATCTATATTCATGAGAGATAATGGTCTGTAATTTTCTTTTTTTGTGACGTCTTTGCCTGGTTTTGGTATCAGCGTTATGCTAGCTTCAGAGAATGAATTTGGAAGTGTTGCTTCCTCTTCTATGATCTGAAAAAGCTTGAATAGAACTGGTACAAGCTCTTCTGTAAATGTTTTGTAGAATTCTCCAGTGAAGCCATCTGGGCCAGGGCTTTGTTTGGTTGGGAGTTTTTTTTATTACCTTTTCAATCGCTTCTCTTGTTATGGGTCTGTTCGGATTTTCAACATCACTTTGTTGTAGTTTGGGTAGGCCGTGTGTTTCTAGAAATTTATCCATTTCCTCTAGGTTTTCAAATTTGTTGGAGTATAGTTTTTAATGATAGTCTGTTATAATCCTTTTTATTTCGGTTGGGTCTGTTGTAATGTCCCCCATTTCATTTCTTATTTGGGTTATTTGTGTCCTCTCCTGTTTTTCTTTTGTCAGTCTGACCAGTGGTTTGTCGATTTTGTTGATTCTTTCAAAGAACCAACCTTTGGCTTCGTTGATTCTTTCTATTGTTTTTCTGTTCTCTATTTCATTTATTTCTGCTCTGATCTTTACTATTTCCTTTCTTCCGGTGATTGTGGGCTTTTTTTTTTTTTGCTGTTCTCTTTCTATTTGTTTGAGTTCTGTAGTTAATGTTTTGATTTTGTCTCTTTCTTCTTTTTTGATATGTGAATCTATTGCTATAAATTGTCCTCTGCGGGCTGGTTTTGCTGTGGCCCAAAGGTTTTGGTATGATGTGTTTTTATTCTCATTTGATTCTAAGAACTTTTTGATTCCATCTCTGATTTCTTGTATTACCCAGTGATGTGTAAGCACGGTATTATTCAGTTTCCATGTAGTTGATTTTTTTTCCTTGCTCTTTCTATTGTGAATTTCTACCTTGATGGCATTGTGGTCAGAGAAGATATTTTGAATTATCTCCACATTTTGGATCTTGTTGAGGATTGCTCTGTGGCCTAAGATGTGGTCTAGTCTGGAGAACGTTCCATGTGCATTGGAAAAGAATGTGTACTTTGCAGCGGTTGGAGGGAGTGTTCTGTATATGTCTATGAGGTCAAGTTGGCTGATAGTGCCCTTTAGGTCTTCTGTATCTTTGCTGAGTTTCTTCTTTGTTGTTCTGTCCTTTACTGAGAGTGGTGTGTTGAAGTCTCCGACTATTATTGTGGAACTGTCAATTTCTCTTTTCAGTGTTGTTAGAGTTTGTTTTATGTATTTTGGAGCCCTGTCATTGGGTGCATAGATGTTTATTATGGTTATGTCTTCATGATGGGTCATCCCCTTAATCATTATATAGTGTCCTTCTTTGTCTTTTATGGTAGATTTTGTTTTAAAGTCTATTTTATCTGAGATTAGAATTGCCACTCCTGCTCTTTTTTGGTAGTTGTTAGCTTGATATATTTTTTTCCAACCTTTGACTTTTAATAAATTCACCTCTTTGTTTCTAAGGTGTGTCTCTTGTAGACAGCATATTGGTGGTTCCTGTTTTCTTATCCATTCTGTCACTCTCCGTCTCCTTATGGGTGCATTGAGTCCATTTACATTCAGTGTAATTATTGATAGATGTGAGTTTGTTGCTGTCATTTTGTAGTGCTTTTTTTTTGTGGTGCTGAAGTTTTCTTTGTTCTTCTTACTCTCTTGTGCTGAGTTAACATTTGTTTGTGGATTGTTTTTTTTTTTCATTTCTTTTGTTTTTGTAGGTTTTGTTTTTGCTGCGACTTTATGTTTTTTGTCTTTGTTTTTATGAGTTGGTTTGTTAACTTTCTTTGTGGTTACCATTAATTTTACCCTTATCTTTCTAAGTTTGAAGCAGTCTACCATTACGTGGTATCGCCTTGCCTTCCTCTCCATTAGAAGGTTCTATACCTATGCCGTTTATTCCCTCTTTCATTATTTTGTTGTTGTTGTCATCCATCAATTTACTGCTCTGATACCCTGTTGTATTTCTTTTGGTTTTGGATAGTCCTCGAGAGTTCATTTCTTAGACTGGTATCTGGCTCGTATGATACTGCGTCCTAGGTTCTGCCTGTGGGCTGAAGCTGTTTGTCCTCAGATTGAAAAACTCCCTTTAATAATTCTTGTAAGTTTGATTTGACTTTTACATATTCCCTTAGTTTCTGTTTATCTGGAAATGACCTAATTTCACCATCAAATTTGAATGAGAATTTTGCAGGATATATTATTCTTGGCTGACAATTTTTTTCTTTCAATATTTTCTATATGTCATCCCATTGCCTTCTTGCCTGCATGGTTTCTGCTGAATAATCTGAGCTTAGTCTTATTGTTTCTGCTCTGTATGTGACTTCTTGTTTTTCACAAGCTTCTCTCAGGATTCTTTGTTTGTCTTTGGTTTTGGTGAGTGTGAATATGATATGCCTTGATGATTTTCTTTTGGGGTCGTTTCTATATGGGGTTCGTTGAGCTTCTTGGATAGCCAGCTTTTCATCTTTCATGATATTGGGGAAGTTTTCTGTCAGCAGTTCCTCAATGATCCTCTCTGTGTTTTCTGTTTTCTCCCCCTGTTCTGAAATGCCAATCACTCATAAATTTTTCCTTTTAATTGTGTCCCACATAACTCTCAGAGTCTCTTCATTTTTCCTTTTTTTTTCCCTGTGTTTTCCTAAAAGAGAGTTGTATCCAAGTGTTTGTCTTCAGTTCCACTGATCCTGTCTTCCACGGTTTCAAATCTGCTTCTCAGCCCTTCTATGACATCATCCATTTCTGAAAGCTTGGTGTTTATCTTTTGGATTTCAAATTGTTGCTGTTGTATAATTTCTAGTTGAGAATTTATTTTGTCATTTTGTTCCTGCATCATCTTCCTGAATTCTTCCAATTTTTTGTCTGTATTTTCCATGAATTTGTCTATTTTTCCTCATGTTTGTCAGCTTTTTGCCTCAGTTCTTGAAAAATTCTGAGTATTAGAGATTTGAATTCTCTATCAGGCACTTCTAGTGCATTTTCTTCCACAGGAGAGTCATCTGGTGTTTTAATTTGGACGCCTACTAGAACCATCCTGTCCTGTTTTTGTAAATGTTTTGATATTGTCTGCTGTTTTCAGGGCATTCAGTAGTTATTACTCTTGTTTATTGATTGTAGATTTGTTTTTTTCGTCCTTTTTTAAAAAATAATTTGATTATGTCTGAGCATGCAGACTGCGTGCTCTTTGTTGTTTGCTCGTCTGTGTGCTCAATACTTTTCGCCTCCTTCTCCAACTGGCAGGTTCAGTCACTCAGATATGGTACAGCAGGGCAGGTCTAGCTTAAGAGGAGCCACTGGGATGGGTTGTTTGTGGCACTCACTACAGCCACCAGGGCGGGTCGGTAATCAGTGCTGGGCAGGTTCCAGTAGGCCGTGCCTGTACTGCTTGGTGGTATGATGTCAATCGCACGGTGCACGTAGGGAGGATGTAGTAGGGAGATGGTTATGTGTGGAGCTAAAATGGATATGGGAGAGAGGAGAGAGGAACAGGAGCCAAGAAACATACAAACAAACAAAAAAGAATGCTAGGGGATCTTGCCGTTAGAATGGAGAGATGAGAGACTATGAAATGGAGAAAAACAGAAAGGGGAAGAGGAAGAAAAGAAAAGAATGAACAAATAAAAATCAGAAAGGTTAAAGAACTGCAAAGTTCCCAGAGATCCCACCGATGCAGCTATGAGGTCTGGGGAAGTCGCTCTCAGGTGTCGCAGCACAGCCTGGCCAGAAGGCGCAGAGGCATACACCGCCTGGTATTCAGGGATCAGAAAGAGAAGGAAGATATAGAGAGACGAGAAACTGAGCAATGAAGAAAGACAAAAAGGGAAGAAGAGGGAAAAGAAAACAAAACAAAACAAAAAGAACAAGAAAGGCCCCCCAGAAAAACAGGGAAAAAAAAAAAAACCAACAAAAAAATGTCCTCAGGGATCCCTCCACACGTCTGTGGGAGCCAAAGGGGAGTTTCTTGCCACGCAGCTCCGCCTGGCCAGAAAGGGCTCCCAACTCAAGAAAAGGAAAAGGAGAGAAACAAACAATTCAAAATGAACAAACGTACAAAAGCCCCGGGATCCCACCAGCACGGTAGCCCAGAGCGGGAAGCAGCTCCACACTGGAATGGAGCTCCTCAGCCCCTCAGGAAAAAGCAAAGATGACGCACGGAGCCAGGCACTCGGGAGCAAAAGGAGGGGGAGGCGGCAAAAGCAAGCAAGAAATCCAAGGAAGCAGAAAAAAAAAAAAAAGCAACACCAGCAGCAAACAGATGCCACCCAGAGAGCCAGCCAGTGTGGGCTGGTGTTTCTGGACAAGAGACTGTGTCCGCTGGAAGCAGAGGAGGCCGAGTGTGGGTGAAGAAGGGTGGAGAGTGGGAAAGCATATATCACAAATTGCCGGTTCTGGAGCCCCTCAGAAAGAAGCAAAGATGGCGCATGGAGCCAGGCACTCGAGCAAAAGGAGGGGGAGGCGGCGACAGGCAAGTGAGAAATCAAAAGAAGCAGAAAAAAAAAAAAAAAGCAACACTAGCAGCCAACAAATGGCACCCAGAGAGCCGCCTGCTTGGGTGTGTGGAATCGAAGCAGCCGGCGCTTCCCGGTCAAGACACCGTGGCCACAGGAAACAGAGGCGGCTGAGCCAGGGCGAAGAGGGGTGGGGGCTGGGAAAGCGCACACGGCAAATTATCGGCTGTTTTGTCTCCGCTGGACACTCCGTGAGGCTGCTTTCTCGTACCCCCGTTTGCTGGTCTCCGATAGGAGTCCAAGATGGTGGATCCGCGCTGCGTTAGCTGGTAGGGGACCTCTGCATGAATCTCTCCTCGCTCTCCATTTTCTGTCAGTTCTCTCACTCCATTTGGTGCTTGGCTGAGTTCTTTATCTCTTCATTTATGGTTTCAGGATTGTTGTTTTCTCTGTTCGGCTTAGTTTTTTGGATCTCTGCTGTGGAGGGATGGCGTGGTGCTTCTGCCTAGAGCGCCATTTTGCTGGAACTCCGTCTTTTGATTTCTTGACTGCTGCTTCCATGGATGTTGATTGTGGATCCAAGTAAAATGAAATCCTTGACAACTTCAGTCTTTTCTCCGTTTATCATGTTGTTGCTTATTGGTCTAGTTGTGAGGATTTTTGTTTTCTTATGTTGAGGTGTAATCCATGCTGAAGGCCGTAGTCTTTGGTCTTCATTAGTAACTGCTTCAAGTCCACTTCACTTTCAGCAAGCAAATTGTGTCATCTACATATCTCAGGTTGTTAATTAGTCTTCCTCCAATCCTGATGCTGCATTTTTCTTCATATAGTCCAGCTTCTCGAATTATTTGCTCAGCATATAGATTGAATAAGTATGGTGAAAGGATATGACCCTGAAGCACAACTTTCCTGACTTTAAACCATGCAGTATCCCCTTGTTCTGTTTGAACAACTGCCTCTTGATCTATGTACAGGTTTCTCGTGAGTGCAATTAAGTGTTCTGGAATTCTCATTCTTCACAATGTCATCCATAATTTGTTACAATCCACACAGTCAAATGTGTTTGCATAGTCAATAAAACACAAGTAAACATCTTCCTGGTATTCTCTGCTTTCAGCCAAGATCCATATAACATCAGCAATGATATCCCTGGTTCCATGTCCTCTTCTGAAATCTGGCTTGAATTTCTGGAAGTTCCGTGTTGATGTACTGCTGCAGCAGCTTTTGAAAGATCTGCAGCAAAATTTTACTTGGGTGTGATATTAATGATTTTGTTTGATAATTTCTGCATTTGGTTAGATCACCTTTCTTTGGAACAGGCATAAATATAGATCTCTTCCAGTCAGTTGGCCAGGTAGCTGTCTTCCAAATTTCTTGGCATCGGCAAGTGAGCACTTCCAGCACTGCATCTGTTTGTTGCAGTATCTCAGTTGGTGTTCCATCAGTTCCTGGAGCCTTGTTTTTTGCCAATGTCTTCAGTGAAGCTTGGACCTCTTCCTTCAGTACCATTGGTTCCTGATCATATGCTTCTTCCTGAAATGGTTGGATGTCAACCAATTCTTTTTGGTACAGTAACTTTGTGTATTCCTTCTGTCTTCTTTTGATACTTCTGCGTCATTTAATATTTTCCCCGTAGAATCTGTCAATAGAGCAACTCGAGGCTTGAATTGTTTCTTCAGTTCCTTCAGCTTGAGAAATGCCAAGTGTATTCTTCCCTTTTGGTTTTCTATCGCTAGGTCTTTGCACATGTGATTATAATACTTCATGTTGTCTTCTTGAGCTGCCCTTCGAAATCTTCTGGTCAGCTCTTTTACTTCATCATTTCTTCCATTAGCTTTAGCTACTTGACATTCAAGAACAAGTTTCAGAAACTCGTTTGACATCCATTTGGGTCTTCTCTTTCTTTCCTGTATTTTTAATGACCTCTTGCTTTCTTCATATATAATGTCCTTGATGTCATTCCACAACTCGTCTGGTCTTCGGTCACTAGAATTCAATGCGTCAAATCTATTCTTGAGATGGTTTCTAAATTCAGATGGGATATACTCAAGGTCATACTTTGGCTCCTGTGCACTTGTTCAAATTTTCTTCAGCTTCAACTTGAGTTTGTATATGAACAATTGATGTTCTGTTCTGCAGTCGACCCTGGCCTAGTTCTGACTGATAATGTTGAGCTTTTCCATCGTCTCTTTCCACACATGTAGTCAATTTGATTATGTATTCTGTCTGGCGAGGTCCACATGCATAGTCACAATTTATTTTGGTGAAAAAAGTTATTTGATTGTGTTGATCATAACAAATTATGGATAACATTGCAAAGAATTGGAATTTCACAACATTAATTATGCTTATGTGGAAACTGTACATAGACCAAGAGGCAGAACGAGGGGATACTGTGTGGTTTAAAATCATGAAATGTTTGCATCAAGGCTGTATCCTTTGACCATACTTATTAAATCTGTGTGCTGAGCAAGTAATTGGAGAAGCTGGACAACATGAAGAAGAAAGTGGCATTTGGATTGGAGGAAGACTCACTAACAACCTTCAGTACACAGATGTTACAATCTTGCTTGCTGCAAGTGAAGAGGATATAATGCTATCCCAACACAAATTCCAACAATATCCTTTACTGAAATGGAAAAACTAATGAACAACTTCATACAGAAAGGGAAGAAACCCCGAATAGCCAAAGCGATATTGAAGAAAAAGAACAAAGCAGGAGACCTCACACTCCCCGATATCAAAATATATGCACAGTCACTGTAATCAGAATGGCCTGGTATTGGTTCAATGATGGACACATAGACCAGTGCAATAGAACTGAGAATTCAGAATTAAACTAGCCATCTATGGACAACTGATTTTTCGACAAAGGGTCAAAGTCCATTCAGTGGTGCAGAAAGTCTTTTTAATAAATGGTGCTGGCGAAACTGGATGTCCACTTGCAGAAAAATGAAACAGGACTCATAGCTCACACCATACACAAAAACTAACTCAAAATGGATGAAAGACCTACATGTTAAACTTAAAATCACAAAATTCCTGGGAGAAAACTATGGAACCTAATCTTTTGGAAAAACAGGATAACAAACATAATAACAAATGAACAGAAGAAGACAAAATAGATAGATGGGACCTCACAATAATTAAAAACTTATGCTCATCAAAATATTTTATTAAAAAAGTAAATAGCCAACCTACAAACTCGGAAAAAATCTTCAAAAAAGACTTATCCGATAAAGGTCTAATCTCTAAAATCTACAGAAAATTTTGACAACTCAACAACAAAAAGACAAACAACCCAAAATGGGCAAAGGACATGAACAGAACCTTCACCAAAGATGACATCCAAGCAGCCAACAAACATATGAAAGGATGTTCATGATCATTAGCCATCAGAGAGATGGAAATCAAAACTACAATGAGATATCATCTTACCCTGGCTAAAATGGCACTGATTAAAAAAAAAAAGATAATAACAATTGTTGGTGAGGATGTGGGGAGATTGGAACCCTTATTCATTGCTAGTGCAAGTGTAAAATGGTATAACCACTATGGAAAACAGAATGGCACTTTCCTAAAAATCTAGAGATAGAACTACCCTATGATCTAGCAATTCTACCCCTAGGTATATACCCTAAAATACCAAACCAAACCAAACAAACCCATTGCCGTCGGGTCGATTCCAACTCATAGTGACTCTATAGGACAGAGTAGAACCACCCCACAGGGTTTCCAAGGAGCAGCTGGTGGATTCGAACTGCGCCCTTTTGGTTAGCTGCCGAAAGTTTAACCACTGTGCCACCAGGGCACCACTCCTATACATATCCTAAAACCAAGTCAAACCCATTGCCATCGAGTTGATTCCGACTCATAGCAATGGGTTATATATACCCTAGAGACTTAAAAATAATGACATGAACAGACATATGCACACCTATGTTTATTGCTGCTTTGGTCACAACAGCAAGTAAATGGAAACAACCAAAGTGTCCATCAAAGGATGAATGGATATGCAAATTGCGGTACATACGTTCAATGAAATACTTCGCAACCATAAAGAACAACGATGAGTCAGTGAAACATATTATAACATGAGTGGACCTGGAGGGCATAATGCTAAGTGAAATAAGCCAAGCATATAAAGAAAAATATTGTATGATCCCTCTTCTATAAGAAGACAAGAATAGATACATATATAGAGAGACCAATGTTCATTGGTGGTTACCTGTGAAAGGAAGGAGGAGGGAAAAGTATACTTTGGATTGTAGAGACTTGTTATTATTATTATTTTTTTTAGTGATGGGAAAAGTGGCACTGAATGTGGATGTAGTGAGCACAGCACAACCAAAATAAAAACAAGTGTTTGAGCACACATGGATTGGTATAGGCATATTGGTATATAGGTAGGTACAAGTGTGTACATAGGTGAGAACAGTTAGAAGTATATATAACCCAAAACCCAAACCCACTGCCTTTGAGTCAATTCTGACTCATAGCAGCCCTACAGGATAGAGTAGAACTACCCCATAGGGTTTCCAAGGCTGTGAGTCTTTATGGAAGCAGACTTCCACATCTTTCTCCCGAAGAGTGTCTGGTGAGTTCAAATCTTTCAGTTAGCAGCCAAAGCTTAACCACTGTGCCACCAGGGCTCCTCTTAAGCATCTATAAACCAAAAAAACCAAACCCATTGCCGTTGAGTCAATTCCAACTCATAGCAACCCTATAGGACAGAGTAGAAGTGCCCCATAGAGTTTTCAAGGAGCGCCTGGTGGATTCAAACTGAAGCATCTATCTGCAGGTGTATAAAGAAATACATTCATTGAAGACACAAATAAGATACTCCACAGACATAACTGAACACCTTCAAAGAGTGGTTTTCTGGATTTGAAAGCTTAGGACCATAGTCTCATGGTACAAGTCAGTCAATTGACATAACATAGTTCAGAAAAATCATGATCTGCATCCTAGTGAAGCGAGTAGTATCTGGGGTCTTAAAAACTTGCAAGTGGCCATCTAAAACACAACTGTGGGTCTCTACTCACTAGGAGCAAAACAGTAAGAAGGTAACCAAAAGCTCAGAGAAGAAACAAGTCTCCATGAGCCACAACCTCATCTACCCTGAGACCAGAAGACTAGATGGTGCCCAGCTACCACCACTGACCATACTGACCAGGTCCACAATAGATGGTCCCAGATAGAAAAGGCAAAAAATGTGGAGCAGAGCTCAAATTATATATATATATATATAAAAGCCAGACAAACTGGAACAGTAGAGAACAGAGGTCCCTGAAACTATTGCCCTGAGACACTCTTTAAATCTAGAACTGAGCCCATCTCCTGAAATCACCCTTTAGTGGAATAGCAGGCTGGCACACAAAATAAAAGATACTACCAAAATGTCAGCAATGAGACCAAAAAGCAAAGATGAGAAGATAAGAGGGCAGGGAAAGAAGGGTACTGGAAATGGAACAAAGAGAATGTTGACACATTTTGATAAATTTAACTAATGTTGTTGATGAATTTGTGCAGAAATTGTCAAATGGGAACCTAACTTGCTGTGTAAACTTTCATCAAAAACTCACTAAAATACTATTTAAAAAAAAATTCTGCATAAAGCAGATGCAAAAATGATCCAAGTTCAATGAGAATCAAAGACTCAAATGCTACCAAGATTCACTCTCCATCTCTTCTGTTTTTCTTTCAGCTGTGGCTTCATCACTCTCCCGATAGAGTAGTTTTGTCCTTTTGCACCTTAGTTTGGGTTAGGTACAAACTGAAAGAGCCCTTGCTGACGCTCAAGTTTTAAAATGTTTCATATCCATTTGAGAAGAATGTATTATACTCTGATTATGAGTATATAATTTATAGTGCATATATTAAATACACGTACAAGTAGAGATTTTAAAGTCCTTAAGGCTTATTTAGTGCTCATATATTTACATGTTATATACTAAGAAGTATTTATTAAAAAATTCTCAAAGTGTCATTCTTTTGTTAATATTTCCTTTTATTATTAATAGTATCTCACTCATATTCTAATGCTTTCTTTTGTAGTGTGTCATACATGTTTATATGTACACCAGGTACACCTGTTCTAACAAATATCATTTTGTTTATACAAACAAAGCCATAGCTCTTTACAACATTAGTATATTTTATTTATACATTTATTGTCAATTCAGTTATAAACCTCATTTTACTCAGATGAAGCACTATATGAGTCCAAGTTTCCAAAGTTTTAAAAAGCAACATGTTGTTTTACATGAATAAATACATGTTATGGGAAGATATAGGAGCCCTGGTGGCACAGTGGTTAAGTGCTTGGCTGCTAACTAAAAGGTCGGCAGTTCAAACCCACCAGGCACTCTGTGGGAGAGAGAGGTGGCAGTCTGCTTCTGTAAAGATTACAGCCTTGGTAACCCTATGGGGTAGTTCTACTCTGTCATATAGGGTCGCTATGAGTCGGAATTGACTTGATGGCAATGGGTTTTGGTACAGGAAGCTGTAAGAGAATTTTGTTGGAACAAGTTCCTGTGATTTCCCAGTGGAAATTTAAAACGTTAAAATTTCTTGTTCTTAATATATATAAAAGGTATCAGAATCTATTTGATGGCAACAGGTTTTGTATTTATATCAGGTGGAATAACTACCATGTGTTTGATTTGAAAGGTCTTCATGTTCATTACAGGGCACACAGTAGAATCACACCCCTTCTTCTTAAGCTCTGTGATCTAACACATTAGTCCTAAATGTTGACTATTCAAATTCTGCACTGATATTTAGTTTGGCATATATCATTTCACTGTGCATGAAGCCAGCATACCAGAGAGGTTTAGGGCCTTGGCTCTCTGAACAGACTGCTTGGGTTCAAATTTCAGCTTGGTACTTAGCTGTATTTCCTTGGTGAGTTACTTAACTGGTTTGTACCTTATTTACTTCATCTGTTCATTTACTGTGTACCTCATTTACTGTGGTTAACAATAATCCTTAACCAGTTGCTGTGAGTGACTCTGACTCATGGTGACCTCATGTGTGTCAGAGTAGAACTGTGCTCCATAGAATTTTCAATGGCTGATTTCAGAAGTAGATCGCCAGGCCTTTCTTCCAAGACACCTCTGGGTGGGCTTGAATCTTTATCCTTACATTTAACAGCCAAGCACATTAACCACTTTAACCATTTGTACCACACAGGGACTTCCTGGTAATGACAGTAGTAGCTCCTTATACAGACTTTGTAAAGATTCAGTGGGTTAGAACCTGTAAAACTCTTAACAATCTTGCCTATAGCAACTGATAAAGAAATATTATCTATCATTTTTTCCAATTATTTTCTTCAGTGTTCTTAGTTCATATTCAATATGAAAGAGTTTCATTCCAGTATCATAGTCTCTTGCTAATTGCTCTGAATATCTATGTTTTATTAACATTTTTTCTATGGCATCTCAGAGTTCTCAGATATTGTTCAGCAATTTATACTTCTTGAAACTTTTATACTCTGGTTGTGTAAACACACTGAAAAATATATGATTCATATAAACACAACTAATCTCTCAGAGTCAACATGTATAAACTAATAGGAATGATACTTACAAGCTCAGTGGATTATGGTGAATTTGCTGGCTGGAGTGATCATGAGAAAACAACTCCCAGTTAAACCTTGGAAAAAAATACCAAGAACTTTTACATTTTGAAATTATGTATGGTGAATTTTATTGAAAAATTTTAAATTTCTCTGTTTCTCATACTTGAGTTTTAATGTAATTTTACTTCATCTGTGTTAATATTATCTTTGCATTTGCATTATATTTCTTTGCCCTGATTTTTTACCTTGGTAAACTGTTTTATTTTGACTGAGTGTTTTAATCTTGTCTTTAACCTCCATTGGACCCTCAGGACTGGCCAGCAATGTTTCCAGTTCTCTGTGATTAGTACATTAGTACACTAACTCTTTATCTCAAAACTCCAGTCCCCTCCCCTCCTGTCTTCTCTCAGAGAAGAACTCACCCCCATCACCCAAACATAACTGAATTAACCAAAAGATTTCTAAGAGTCTTGTGCCAAAATTGCAATACAACCTGCCTCCATGGCTATTTTTCCCACTTCTTCCCTGCTACAATGGAGAAAGTGTACCTCCTCCCATTTAAGCTTATTTCTTTTAACTCAACATTTGACCCTTCCGTCTCTATCTCTAAGTGATCCCACATATTAAATCAACTACCAAGTCCTCTGGATTCTATCTTCCATTTCTGTCAAATGCTCTCTGTTACTACTGTTATACCTGCTGCAGCTAGTATCACAGGACATTAGACCATGGGTCTGATCACCTGTCTGGTTTGCCATCCCATTTTTGCTCCCTTCCAACTATCCACGTAGCAGCCAGGGTGATTTTTCACAAATGCAATTCTGATCATATCATTCCCTTCTTTAGTATCTTTCAGTGGTTTCCCAGTGACTTCGGGATAAAGTATAAGTAGGCTAGAATGTCTGCAAATCTTGCCTTTGCTTACCTTTTCATTTTCTGTGTTGCCTATCACACCACTGCCCTCATGCTCAAAGCATAATGACATTATTAGGGGAAGTAATTTATCTGGGAATCAAAATACTCCAAGTTGTATAAAGGGGTGAATAAGTAGATGGGTAGATTGCAGCAGCATGGAATTTTGTTCATACATACGTAGTTTATAAAATAATTTGCCTATAGAGATGGTCTTGTTTATGTTTTAGAATTAAATTGTGAATTAGCTCAAAATGGTTAACTGAATCAGAGAAAAAACATACTTCCAGTAGCATGTTGAAATGTCTTTACCAACCACATTTGGTTAGTCAAATGTCATCAACTTCAGGACTTCCACTGATAAGCCAAATATTGAGATGACTCATTTCACAATTACTTTTGAAGGTATTTGCAAATATTCCACAAATAGCTTTCCTTTCTCTCCCTTTAGCTGGTTAAATCCATAAACAATCACTTTGTATTTGTCACAATCAATATATCTTGGAATTATGTATGCATCTCATTTCCAATGCAGTTTACATAAATCTCTGAGTCAGACATGCCACTTTTAACGAAATACCATTCATTTTTCTGTCTGCAAGAAATTTTTCATCTGAGATGTTACTATGTCAAAAGGGCATTTTCATTCAGAAAGCTTGTAATATTAGACTGATAAAACATAATCACCTCTTTTTCTAAATGCTTCATCTCATACTGTTCTCAGATGTTGATTCTCTGAATACACATTCTCATGGTTCCATTCTGGAAAATTATTAAGTCAAATTCTTAAAAACCACTAATTCTCTATCCTCTCTTTTTAACTAGTCAATAGCATAATGAAATTCATGGTTTTTGACCCAAACCCCCTGAAAGAAAGTCAAGACAATTTACTTAGCATCTGCTGTATATAGGCATTATAATTATCATTATGAATGTAATTCCTAAGAAACAGATGATACAAGTTAATACCTAAAGCAGCTATTTGTGGTAGTAAAAAATAATACCTAAAAACAAAATACAACTAATTCTCCTAAGAATACCTTCATAGGAGCATGAGGCAATCCAACATGCAGAAACCCTCTTTAAAAGTAACTAGATGATTCATCAAAGTTGTGTTATCCAGGCATGTCAGGGTCCATCTCTTTTTAGTCTCAAAATCTTTGATAACTTATGCAGGAAGATCCTTGAGCACTAGGTTTTTGTTAGCCTTTCTGTTATAGCTATGAGTTGGAATTGGCTCGGTGGCAACGAGTTTGGTTTTTGGTTTGCTTTGTTATAACAGATAACCAAAGGTTGTGATTTCACATCATAATATACCAAGACAATCTTGTGTGTGTGTGTGCATGTGTGTGCAAGAGAGAGAGAGAAAGAGAGGGAGAGGGAAAGGGAGAGGTTGAGAGAGAGAGAGAGAGAGAGAGAATACCTTTACCACTTTACCATCCTGAGCTACTTAATGGGCAGTTCCATAGAACTGTGATTTAATTGGCAGAAAGATGCTGATAGACATGGTTAAACAGAAACTGGCAGAGTGAGTTCTGCAAAGAGGGATTCAATGCAATATACTTCCAGGGCTGTCATGGCCCCTAATTGTTCTCTGCCCCCCTAACATACTGCCCACTGCCCTGAGCTACTGCTGCGGTGATCTGCACAGAGGGAGGATGCCACAGTGTGAGAGGCTTGCCTGTACCATTCTGACAGGTTACTGATATTCACACTGAACTGATCTAGAGATTCTGAATAGGTGCTTATCTGTGCACTGGGTGCATTTAGCTAGGACCAAAAAGTCTGGTATATTCGTGAATGTTACCATGGGTATGGGTGAAGTGGAGATCAATTTCCAAGGCAGAGCATCACTTAGGCTCTGGCTTCAGGCTGCCACAGGTCTAGTCCCATAATTATCTTTATTCCTCAGCCTCTAGACAGCCATGTTAGATATGCAGAGTTCTTCATTAAAATATTGGACAAATCCTAGGAAGATATTACAGTGGAACAGAGTATGGAAAACAAAAGTTGCTATTTCTGGTCACTTAGCTGTGTCCTTGTTCCAGACCTGTGCCTTCACAAGTGGTGACCTCCATGATGCTTCCTACATTCTGACTTATCTCTTTCTCCTCCCATCTCTCTTCTCCATTTATTCCCCTTTTAAGTCTGTCTGTGGATCCCAAACCTATTTCACAAAGGAAAAAGTTTTGCCCCTTAGGTTTCATTTTGCTTATTGTACATGCAAGCTCACTTTAGGCTTGAGTTGGATGAGTATCGCTGTTTTTTTCTGTCTATCTCTGCAGGTTCCAGAGGAGATGGGGAGATGGCCTGAATGAATGAGGGATAGTAGGGCCTTGAGCTGCAATCCAGCCTTCCCACTAGGAGGTGCTGTGAGCTGGTTGATTCCTTCATTATGTCCTTTTGAAGTGAATGTACTTTGCAAACACCTTTTTATTTTCCTTGGAGACAAACCTAGTCAACTCCCTGTCGAGGAAAGGCTAGTATTACCCGAATGGTCAACCCAACCCCTTTATCACTGTGTGGAAAGCTTTGGCTTTTCTTCTGTTTCACCTGTGGCTTGAAAGAAACCACACTATTGCACCAGCCAAGATGTGCCAGCTCCAATTATTTTGATTATCTGTCACTCTTTTATAGAAGGAAAGTTGGGAGTCATGACATTTTCTAATGTATTAGAAATAAAGATAAGGGAAATTTCTGGTACCTCAATGGATAAAGCAGACAGATTTTGAAAAATACCCTTGCCTACGACCTGTCTGATTTTCATCTTTCCTCTTGAATTTTAGAATTTATTTGTTCTATTAAAATATATTGCTTACCTATCGTGTATGAGGCCTACTGCCTGACATTGAGAGAGAGTTAAAATAATTATACTGAAAACTAAGGTAGGCATAGAGACATTCAGAAGCTTGTGAACCAATTCTAGAGTAAATTTTAAAATATATACATGACTTTCTTGGATGATGGCTTAGGAGTAGTACATAAAAGTTCCTTTTATTATATCCTATTAAAATAATTATAACTTCATCTTTTAGAAAGGACATGTTTAATTCTTTCTAAAATAACCACAGGAAAAATAATCTAGAAAAAACTAAAAACTTCCACAATATAAAATAGGAGCAAAGCAGTTAAAGAACAAAACAACAACAACAAAAGAAAATACAGCTCCTGAAACATCCCATCCTCAATTAAAAAGAAGAATTATTTTAGAAAATATATATTATCTATTTCTGTGATAAAAATAAGTTATATCAAATAAGAATAAGCTGGCATAAAAATGAGAATAAAATTAAAGTTAAAAAGAAAGAAACATGCACAATTGACCAAATAAGATCATAGTGGAAAGAAAATATAGTCATATTGGAGAGCACTTGGCTGCTAACCAAGAGGTTGGCAGTTCGAACCCACCAGCTCCTCCATGAGAGAAAGATGTGGCAGTCTGCTTCCCTAAAGATTTACAGCTTTGGAAACCCTACAGGGCAGTTCTATTCTGTCCTATAGGGTTGCTATGAGTCAGAACCAAATCGAGGGGAATGGCTTTGGTTTGGTTTTCGGGTTGGGTAATGGGATGTAGAGAGTCTACAGCATGGATTGTTAGCAACATGCTATTTTAATTCTAACAAATATTTTCCTCTCAAAAACACCCAGTTTAGGAGAGTTCTGGAAAAATGGCGCTCTACACAAAAGCACCACGCCGTCCCTCCACAGCAAAGATCCGAAAAACCAAGCCAAATTGAGAATACAACAATCCTGAAACCCTAAAACATCAAATGAAGAGATAAAGAACTCAGCCAAGCACCAAATGGAGTGAGAAAACTGACAGAAAATGGAGAGCGAGGAGAGATTCACGCAGAGGTCCCCTACCAGCTAACGCAGCGCAGATCTACCATCTTGGACTCCTATTGGAGACCAGCAAACGGGGGTACGAGAAAGCAACCTCACGGAGCATCCAGTGGGAGACAAAACCGGTAATTTGCGGTGTGCACTTTCCCACCCCCCACCCCCCTTTGCCCCGGCTGGGCCTCCTCTGCTTCCCGCGGCCACGGTCTGTTGACCGGGAAGCACGGGCTGCTTGGATTCCACACACCCAAGCGGGCGGCTCTCTGGGTGCCATTTGTTGGCTGCTAGTGTTGCTTTTTTTTCTGCTGCTTTTGATTTCTCACTTGCCTCTCGCCACCTTCCCCTCCTTTCAATCGAGTGCCTGGCTCTGTGCACCATCTTTGCTTCTTTCTAAGGGGCTTCAGAGCGCCGGCAATTTGTGATATACGCTTTCCCACTCTCTACCCTTCTTCACCCACACTCGGCCTCCTCTGCCTCCCGTGGACACAGTCTCTTGTCCAGAAACACCAGCCCACACTAGCTGGCTCTATGAGTGCCATTTGTTGGCTGCTGGTGTTGCTTTTTTTTTTTTTTTTTCCCTGCTTCTTTTGATTTCTTGCTTGCATCTCGCCGCCCCCGCCCCCTTTTGCTCAAGTGCCTGGCTCCGTGTGCCATCTTTTCTTCCTCCCGAGGGGCTGCGGAGCTCCATTCGAGTGTGGAGCTGCTTCCCGGTCTGGGCTACCACGCTGGTGGAATCCCGGGGCTTTTGTTCATTCGTTTGTTTTGAATTGCTTGTTTGTTTTCTTTTCCTTTCCTTCAGTTGGGAGCCCTTTCTGGCCAGGCGGGGCTGCGTGACAAGGAACTCCCCTTCAGATTCCACAGACGTGAAGAGGGATCCCTGAGGGCATTTCTTTTTTCGTTGGTTTTTTCTTTCTGTTTTTTATTGGGAGGCCTTTCTTGTTCTTTTTTTTTTTTTTATTTGTTTTGTTTTCTTTTCCCTCTTTTTCCCTTTTTGTCTTTCTTCATTGCTCAGTTTCTCATCTCTCTATATCTTCCTTCTCTTTTTGATCCCTGAATACCAGGCATTGTATACCTCTAAGCCTTCTAGCCAGGCTGTACTGCAACACCTGAGAGCGACTTCCCCAGACCTCATAGCTGCATCGGTGGGATCCCTGGGAACTTTGTGGTTCTTTAACCTTTCTGATTTTTGTTTATTCATTCTTTTCTTTTCTTCCTCTTCCCCTTTCTGTTTTTCTCCATTTCATAGTCTCTCATCTCTCCATTCCAACGGCAAGCTCCCCTAGCATTCTTTTTTGTTTGTTTGTGGGTTTTTGGCTCCTGTTCCTCTCTCCTCTCTCCCATATCCATCTTAGCTCCACACATAACAATCTCTCTGCTGCATCCTGCCTACCTGCACTGTGCGCTTGACATCACACCACCAAGCAGTACAGGCACGGCCTACTGGAACCTGCCCTGCACTGATTACCGACCTGCTCTGGTGGCTGTAGTAAGTGCCACAAACAACCCGTCCCAGTAACTCCTCTTCAGCTAGACCTGCCCTGCCGTACCATATCTGAGTGACTGAACCTGCCAGTTGGAGAAGGAGGCGAAAAGTATTGAGTACACAGACGAGCAAACAACAAAGAACACAGTCCGCCTGCTCAGTCAAATTTTTTTTTAAAAAAGGGATGAAACAAACAAATCTACAATCAATAAACGAGAAAAATAACTACTGAATGCCCCCAAAACAGCAGACAATATCAAAACATTTACAAAAACAGGACAGGAAGGTTCCAGTAGGCATCCAAAATAAAACACCAGATGACTCTACTCTGGAAAAAGATGCACTAGAACTACCTGATAGGGAATTCAAATCTCAAATACTCGAATTCTCCAAGAACTGAGGCAAAAAGCTGACAAACATGAGGAAAAAATAGACAAATTCATGGAAAATACAGACAAAAAATTGGAAGAATTCAAGAAGATGATGCAGGAACAAAATGACAAAATAAATACACAACTTGAAATTATACAAAAACAACAAATAGAAATCCCAAAGATAAACAACAAGATTTCAGAAATGGATGATGTCATAGAAGGGCCGAGAAGCAGATTTGAAACGGTGGAAGACAGGATCAGTGGAATGGAAGACAAACACTTGGATACAAGTCTGTTTGAGGAAAACTCAGAAAAAAGAACAAAGAAAAATGAAGAGAACCTGAGAGTTATGTGGGACACAATTAAAAACAAAAATTAACGAGTGATTGGAATTCCAGAACAGGGGGAGAAAACAGAAAACACAGAGGATCATTGAGGAACTAATGACAGAAAACATCCCCAATATCATGAAAGATGAAAATCTGGCCATCCAAGAATCTCAACGAACCCCATATAGAAGAGACCCCAAAAGAAGATCACCAAGGCATATCATATTCACACTCGCCAAAACCAAAGACAAACAAAGAATCCTGAGAGCAGCTCATGAAAAACAAGAAGTCACATACAGAGGATAAACAATAAGACTAAGCTCAGATTATTTGGCAGAAACCATGCAGGCAAGAAGGCAGTGGGAAGACATATATAAAATCTTGAAAGAAAAAAATTGTCATCCAAGAATAATATATCCTGCAAAACTCTCTTTCAAATTTGTTGGTGAAATTAGGTCATTTCCAGATAAACAGAAACTAAGGGAATATGTAAAAGTCAAAGCAAACTTACAAGAATTATTAAAGGGAGTTCTTGGATCTGAGGACAAACAGCTTCAGCTCACAGGCAGAACCTAGGACACAGGATCATATGAGCCAGATACAATCTAGGAAATGAACTCTCGAGGACTATCCAAAACCAAAAGAAATACAACAGGGAATCAGAGCAGTCAACTGATGGATGACAACAGCATCAAAACAATGAAAGAGGGAATAAACCACACAGGTATAGAACGTTCTAATGGAGAGGAAGGCAAGGCAATACCAAGTAATGGTAGATGGCTTCAAACTTAGAAAGATAAGGGTAAAATTCATGGTACCCACAAAGAAAGTTAACAAACCACTCATAAAAATAAAGATGAAAAACATAAAGTCTCAGCAAAAACGAAACCTACAAAAACAAAAGAAATGAAAAAAAAATCCACAAACAAAAGTAACTCAGCACAAGAGAGTAAGAAGAACAAAGAAAACTTCAGCACCACAAAAAAAAAAAAAGGACCACAAAATGACAGCAACAAACTCACATCTATCAATAATTACACTGAATGTAAATGGACCCAATGCACCCATAAAGAGATGGAGAGTGACAGAATGGATAAGAAAACAGGATCCATCAATATGCTGTCTACAAGAGACACACCTTAGAAACAAAGATGTGAATTTATTAAAAGTCAAAGGTTGGAAAAAAATATATCAAGCTAACAACTACCAAAAAAGAGCAGGAGTGGCAATTCTAATCTCAGATAAAATAGACTTTAAAACAAAATCTACCATAAAAGACAAAGAAGGACACTATATAATGATTACGGGGACAATCCATCATGAAGACATAACCATAATAAACATCTACGCACCCAATGACAGGGCTCCAAAATACATAAAACAAACTCTAACAACACTGAAAAGAGAAATTGACAGTTCCACAATAATAGTAGGAGACTTCAACACACCACTCTCAGTAAAGGACAGAACAACAAAGAAGAAACTCAGCAAAGACACAGAAGACCTAAAGGGCACAATCAGTCAACTTGACCTCATAGATGTATATAGAACACTCCATCCAACCTCTGCAAAGTCCATATTCTTTTGCAATGCACATGGAACATTTTCCAGAATAGACCACATCTTAGGCCACAGAGCAATCCTCAACAAGATCCAAAACGTTGAGATAATTCACAGTATCTTCACTGAGCACAATGCCATCAAGGTACAAACTAACACTAGAAAGAGCAAGGAAAAAAAATCAACTACATGGAAACTGAATAATACCCTGCTTACACATCACTGGGTAATAGAAGAAATCAGAGACGGAATCAAAAAATTCCTAGAATCAAATGAGAATGAAAACACATCATACCAAAACCTTTGGGACACAGCAAAGGCAGTCCTCAGAGGACAATTTATAGCAATAGATGCACATATCAAAAAAGAAGAAAGGGACAAAATCAAAACATTAACGACAGAACTCAAACAAATAGAAAGAGAACAGCAAAAAAAGCCCACAATCACCGGAAGAAAGGAAATAGTAAAGATCAGAGCAGAAATAAATGAAATAGAGAACAGAAAAACAATAGAAAGAATCAACAAAACCAAAAGTTCGTTCTTGGAAAGAATCAACAAAATCGACAAACCACTGGCCAGACTGACAAAAGAGAAACAGGAGAGGACACAAATAACCCAAATAAGAAATGAAATGGGGGACATTAGAACTGACCCAACTGAAATAAAAAGGATTATAACAGAAGATTATGAAAAACTATACTCCAACAGTTTGAAAACCTAGAGGAAATGGATAAATTTCTAGAAACACACGGCCTACCCAAACTACAACAAAGTGATGTTGAAAATCCGAACAGACCCATAACAAGAGAAGAGATTGAAAAGGTAATAAAAAACTCCCAACCAAAAAAAGCCCTGGCCCAGATGGCTTCACTGGAGAATTCTACAAAACGTTTACAGAAGAGCTTGTTCTAGTACTACTCAAGCTATTTCAGAGCATAGAAGAGGAAGCAACACTTCCAAATTCATTCTATGAAGTCAGCATAATGCTGATACCAAAACCAGGAAATGACGTCACAAAAAAAGAAAATTACAGACCAATATCTCTCATGAATATTGATACAAAAATTCTGAACAAAATTCTACCCAATAGAATTCAGTATCATATCAAAAAAATAATACAGCACAACCAAGTAGGATTCATACCAGGTATGCAAGGATGGTTCAACATCAGAAAATCAATCAACGTAATCCACCACATAAATAAAAGGAAAGAAAAGAATCACATGATCATCTCAATTGACGCAGAAAAGGCATTTGACAAAGTCCAACACCCATTCCTGATAAAAACTCTCAGTAAAATAGGTATAGAAGGGAAATTTCTCATCATAATAAAGGGCATCTATGCAAAACTAATGGCCAACATCATTCTTAATGGAAAGAGGCTGAAAACATTCCCCTTGAAAACAGGAACAAGATAAGGATGCCCTTTATCACCACTCCTATTTAACATTGTGCTGGAATTTCTAGCTAGAGCAATAAGGCAAGAAAAAGAAATAAAGGGCATCCAAACTGGTAATGAAGAAGTTACACTGTCCCTGTTTGCAGATTATATGATAGTACACATAGAAAACCCTGAAGGCTCCGTGAGAAATCTGCTGGAACTAATAGAAAGATTCAGCAGAGTAGCAGGATACAAGATAAACATTCAAAAATCAGTTGGATTCCTATACACCAGTAAGGGGAATGATGAAAAGGAAATCAGGAAAACAGTACAATTTTCAGTATCCCCTAAAAAGATAAAATACTTAGGAATAAATCTGATCAGGGATGTAAAAGACCTATACAAAAAAACTATGAAAACACTACTGCATGAAACCCAAAGGGATCTACATAAATGGAAATACATACCATGCTCATGGATAGGCAGACTCAAGATTGTGAAAATGTCAATTCTACCCAAAGCAATTTACAAATACAATGCAATCCCGATTGAAATACCAACAACATTCTTCAAAGAGATGGAAAAACTAATCATTAACTTTATTTGGAAAGGGAGGAAGCCCCAAATAAGTAAAGCACTACTGAAGAAGAAGAATTAAGTTGGAGGACTCACACTACCTGACTTCACAACCTACTATACAGCTACAGTAGTCAAAACAGCCTGGTACTGGTACAACGACAGATACATTGGCCAATGGAACAGAATTGAGAACCCAGATGTAAATCCATCCACCTATGGTCACCTGATCTTTGACAAGGGCCCAAAGTCCATCAAATGGGGAAAAGACAGTCTTTTGAACAAATGGTGCTGGCAAAATTGGATATCCATCTGCAAAAGAATGAAACAGGACCCATACCTCACACCGTATACAATAACTACTTCAAAATGGATCAAAGATCTGAATATAAAGCCTAAAACTATAATGTTCATAGAAGAAAAAATAGGACCAACACTACAGGCCTTAATACGCGCCATTAACAGGATACAAACCATAACCATCAATGCACAAACCCCAATAGATAAGCTAGATAACCGGGATCTTCTCCAAATCAAACTCCTATGCTCTTCAAAAGACTTCACCTAAAGAGTCAAAAGAGAACCTACAGACTGGGAAAAAATTTTTGGACAGTACAAGTCAGACAATGGTCTAATCTCCATAATCTACAAGAAAATCCAACATCTCTACAACAAAAAGACAAATAATCCTATTAAAAAATGGGCAAAGGAAATGAACAGACACTTCACCAGAGAAGACATTCAAATGGCCAACAGACACATGAGGAAATGCTCGCGATCACTAGCCATTAGAGAAATGCAAATTAAAACCACAGTGAGATACCATCTCACCCCGGCATTACTGGCACGAATCAAAAACCCTGGAAATAACAAATGTTGGAGGGGCTGCGGGGAGATGGGAACTCTTATGCACTGCTGGTGGGAATGCAAAATGATACAACCATTTTGGAAAATGATATGGCGCTTCCTCAGAAAGCTAGAAATAGACATACCATTCGATCCAGCAATCCCACTCCTAGGAATATATCCTAGAGAAATAAGAGTCGTCACTCGAATAGTCATATGCACACCTATGTTCATGGCAGCATTGTTCACAATAGCAAAACAATGGAAAAAACTTAGATGCCCATCAACAGATGAATGGATAAACAAACTATGGTACATACACACAATGGAGTACTATGCAATGAGAACGAACAACAATGAATCTGTTAAGCATCTCATAACATGGATGAAACTGGAAGACATTATGCTGAGTGAAATAAGTCAATCACAAAAGGACAAATATTGTATGAGACCTCTATTGTAAAAACCATGAAAAATTTCACATGCAAAATGTAACAATCTTTGTTGGTTCCCAGGGATGGGAGGGGCGGGGAGGAAATACTAAATAGGCAATAGATAAGTGGTATCTTGGGTGAAGGGTGAGACAATACACAATACAGGGGGAACTAGCACAAGCTGTACAAGGAAAGGCCATGGAAGCCCCATAGACACATCCAAACTCCCTGATGGACTGAATTGCTGGGCGGAGGGCTCTGGGAACCATGGTCTCAGGGAGCATCTAGCTCAATTGGCATGACACAGCTTGTAAAGACAATGGTCTACATTCTACCTTGGTGAGTAGTGTCTGGGGTCTTAAAAGCCTGTGAGCGGCCATCTAAGATACTCCACTGGTCTCATCCCTTCGGGACCAAGGGAGAGTGAAGAGAACAGGATACAAGGAAAGGATTAGTCAAAAGGACTAATGGACCACAGCTACCAAGGCCTCCACCGGACTGAGTCCAGTACAGCTAGGTGGTGCCTGGCTACCACCACTGACTGCTCTGACCAGGATCACAACAGAGGGTTCTAGACAGAGCTGGAGAAGGATGTAGAACAAAATTCTAACTCACAAAAAAAGACCAGGTTTACTGGCCTAAAGGAGACTGGAGAAACCCCGAGAGTATGGCCCCCAAACACCCTTTTAGCTCAGTGGTGAAGTTATCTCCGAGGTGCACTGTTCATCCTGGGCGCGGACAGCCCCGTAAAACCAAATGAGACTAATGAGGAACAGTAGTCCAGGGACAAGGGCCAGAAGGCAGAAGGGGACAAGGAAGCTGGTGATAGGAAACCCAAGGCTGAGTAAGGATATTGTTGATGTGTTGTGAGATTGTTAACCATTGTCATAGGGCAACATGTGTAGTAACTGTTAAATGAGAAACTATTTTGTTATGTAAGCCTTCATCTTAAGTGAGAATAGCAGCACAATTGGAAGAGCATAGTCAATGTCACTGAACTGTGTATGTAGAGATTTTTGAAACGGTGTATCTTTGGCTTTGTGTATTTTCACCAAAAAAAAAAAAAAAAAAGGTTGAGAAGTTAGAGGGTTAATATGTTGTGGGGTTGTTAACCAATGTCATAAAACAACATGTGTACTACTGTTTCATGAGAAACTATTTGTTCTGTAAGCCTTCATCTGAAGTACAATAAAATATTAAAAAAAAGAAAAAAAGGAAAACACCCAGTTTACTCTGGTAACTTCAGAGAGTCCACAAATAACTGGAGAGGAGATTTCCATTAACACACTAACATTTAACACTTAGGAAAAGGAACTGTAATATACCACCCTCTCCAAAACAAACAAAAAACCATGAAAAGTGAACAAGAGGAGAAATGTAAAATAATTGAAGATATAAGAAAATGTAGAATAGTTTAATACACAAGTAGAACTTCTAATATTTTAGATTAGTGTGCATAATACAAAAATTATTAAATCTATGGAGGGAAAAGCACAAACATATAAAATTAAAAATAAGAAAATTAATATAATATTGCATGAGAAGTCAATTAATATAGCAGTATGTCTTTCCCAACTTTAAATTTAGTTTCATAAATGTAAAAGCCTAAAAAAAAAAAAAACAAACAATATAAGTAGATAAGTTTTTTAGGAGAAAAAATATTCTATAAAATCTGTTCTCTTCCCCAAAATACCTAAAACAGATAGATTCACTGCTGATTTCTTTTAAACTTTGGGAAAAAAAAAAAATTCCCTTGCTGTATAAGCTTTTCCAAAAAACTATTCTGAGAATGCCCAGAGAGTTTAATACAAGGAAATCTGTTAAATAAAATGAAATATCATGATAGATTAAATAAGAAATTTTGTAATATCATTTTAACAAATATTTATTGAGTGATAACATTGGATACAGAGCTTTGCTAAACTAACTGACCACTAAGCAATTGTCATCAAGTTGATTCCAATTTATGGTGACCTCAAGTGTGTCAGAGTAGAACTGTGATCCATAGGGTTTTCAATAGCTGATTTTTCACAAGTAGATCACCAGGCTTTTCTTCCGAGGTGCTTCTGTATGGACTTGAACTTCCAACCTTTCATTTAGCAGCTAAGCATGTGAGAGTATTAAAAGAATGTAATGAAGGCCCAGACCTCTCAGAAATATGGAGAGAAGGACATAAAAACATAAAATAATGATATCATAAATCAAAGCAATAAATAATTAAATGCCAGCATGATTCATATGGAGTTTACATGTGATAAAACCCATTGCCATCTAGTCAATTCTGAGTCATAGCAACCCTATAGGACAGTGTAGAACTGCCCCACAAGGTTACCAAGGAGCAGCTGGTGAATTCTTGTCGCAGCGGCGACGGTAATCGAGACGGCGAAGACAGTAACCAACTGCACAACTCTTACAGAGAAGTGGGGCCAGGAGGGTCACTCTGAGGAGTCGACCCCACTTCAGTCCCAGGAGTTTATTTTATAGTCAATACAGCAATCAATAAGGCAATTTAACAAAACAATGGTCTTTGAGTACAGGCAAGGAAGAAGGAACTCAGGTAATCAAGTCAATCAGTAAAGGGACAATAGGTTTGGGAGAACACATCCGGACAAGTCTCGACATGTTGGAGACAAGTCTCAACATGCTGTGCAGCATAGGGGCCTGTGGGGGCTGCAGTTGTCAATAGTGCAGCCATGTTTAAATGGCATATATCCCCACAAATTCTATGTTTTGGTTAGCAGCCAAGCTCTTAACCACTGTGCCACCAGGGCTCCGTATATATAATAGGAATCAGAAAATTATTTAAGCTCCAACCTTTGTCATTTTTGTGTAAGAGTCCAAAAGATTCGTATTGCCTACCTGATAATCCACAGTTGTGAGAAGTTGCATACATTTGGTGCATATTTGTCTGTAAAGCACTGCTGTGTATACATACCTGAAAACTTGTAGCATAAGATGGATAATGCAAAAAATAGAGCAGAGAATTTTAAAAGCATGCCCCACTGACTCCTGACAATATTGTGAATTAAGCAGTGCGTGTGTGTCTTTGCTAGCCTCAGCCCTATATCTGTTAGTTTGCCAGTACTGGCCACTTAGTGTCCAGGGGAAGCCTCTCTGACATCCAATTTTCCATCAGTCATTGACACTTTAGTGTAAATTTAGTGTGAAGAATGGGAATTTCAGAGCACTTGATCGTGTTCATGCAGAACCTATACACAGACCAGGAGGCAGTGACAGAACAAAGGAATACTGCGTGGTTTAAAATTGGGAAGGGTGCTCATCAGGGTTGTATCCTTTCACCATACTTATTCAATCTGCATGCTGAGCAAACAATCCGAGAAACTGGACTATATGAAGAAAAATGCAGCATCAGGATTGGAGGAAGCCTCATTAATAACCTGCAATATGCAGATGACACAACCTTGCTTGCTGAAAGTGAGGAGGACTTGAAGCACTTACTGATGAATATCAAAGACTACAGCTTCAGTATGGATTACACTTCAATATAAAGAAAACAAAAATCCTCAAAACTGGACCAATAAGCAACATCATGATAAATGGAGAATAGATTAAAGTTATCGAGGATTTCATTTTACTTGGATCCACAATCAACACCCATGGAAGCTGCAGTCAAGAAATCAAAAGACGCGTTGCACTGGGCAAATCTGCTGCAAAAGTCCTCTTTAAAGTGTTAAAAAGCAAAGAAGTCACTTTGAGAACTAAGGTGTGCCTCACCCAAGCCATGGTATTTTCAATAATCTCATATGCATACGAAAGCTGGACAATGAATAAGAAAGACTGAAGAAGAATTGATGCCTTTGAATTGTGGTGTTGGTGAAAAATATTGAATATACCATGGACTGCCAAAAGAATAGATAAATCTGTCTTGGAAGAAGTATAACCAGAAAGCTCCTTAGAAGCAAGGATGGCGAGACTACGTCTCACATACTTTGGACATGTTATCAAGAGAGATCAATCCCTGGAGAAGGACATCATGCTTGGTAAAGTAGAGGGTCAGCAAAAAACAGGAAGACCCTCAACCAGATGGATTAACACTTTGAATTGGTGTTGTGAAGAATACTGAATATACTATGGACTGCCAGAAGAACGAACAAACCTGGTTTGGAAGAAGTACAGCCAGAGGCTTCTTAGAATTGAGGATGGTGAGACTTCTTCTCATGTAATTTGGACATATTATCAGGAGGGACCAATCCTTGGAGAAGGTCAGCAAACAAGAGGAAGACCCTCAGTGAGATGGATTGACACAGTGGCTGCAACAATGGGCTCAAACACAGCAATGATTGTGCGGATGGCTCAGGACCGGCTAGTGTTTCATTCTGTTGTACATAAGGTCGCTATGAGTCGGAACTGACTCCATGGCGCCTAACAACAACAATAACATGTAAACACTCCCTGATGTTTCAGTTCTGCCCATGAAATGAAAGATTTTTGTTCCCTACCAAAGCAGCCTTAGTGTAAGAAATTAGGTAAAATATACAGTTTTGGAAATATTTAGGAAAGCTGTAAGGATAGGTATTTCTCATAGTACATAGGTTATCTGCTTTCCTGCCTGGGAGGACTCTGAGGCCAGATGACCTAGGTTCAAATTCTGACTTCACTGTTAATTAGCTGTGTCATCTTCGGCATTCTTAGCATCTTTATGTCTCAGTTTCTTCATCTGAAAAATGTGGTAAATGATAGTACTGCAATACAGTTTACATCTCAGTCCTATGAGGACTAAATGAGGTAATCCATGTAAAATGCTAAGAACTGTTCCTAGCGTACAGTAAACCCATAAACCAAATGAAAAACCAAACCCGTTGCCGTCCAGTAGATTCCAACTCATACTGACCCTACAGGACACAGCAGAATAGCTCCATAGGATTTCCAAGGAGCGGCTGGTGGATTTAAACTGGTAACCTTCTGGTTGGCAGCGAAGCACTCCGTAGCTGTTAACCACTGCCCTATCGGGGTCTGAAAATCCATAAAAAGGATTAATTAATAATAGTCCTAATGATAGCGCTAGTAATGCCAATCAAGTATTGTTGTCTGTACACACAGCCATAATAGTAGCAGTAACCCTCCACCCTTGGCACACACTCCAAAACATTGATTGACATCCTTCAAGTGGTTCTGATACGGTGCTGTCAAATGGTACTGTGTACTTTCTTTCTTTCTGCCCATGCAACAGCATTCTAAATGCTTTACTACAATTAATCCTCTGTAAAATGCTCTTTGAGAAGCATGTCGACATGCCTCTGGCGTTGCTTTAGTAGGTGCTAGAGCATTTAATTAACACACGTTGATGGTGTGGCTCTATGCAGAGTAACAGCTTCAGTGTCTCACGCGTTGTCAGGAAAAGCCCGGACGTCCTCATGCCACCTCACGGGATCAGGCGCCCTGGGCGCTGCGGAAGCACTGCTCTTCCTTTACATGTTTCTTCACATTCTGCGATCTGGCATCAGAGTAAAGAGCCCTCAAGCCTGCCTCTTCTGATTTGATGTTACCACATGGCAGAGAAGATGGATCACAAAGGTAGCATAAAATGTCTGAATTGAGGGCAGTCAGCTGCTTATTGCTAAATTGTCTGCTTCCAGAAAAGAGACTACAGAGCTGCCCCCTCCTTTTTCCCCACACATAAAACTTAATGAGATATTAACATTTAAATTACAGCTCGCTTTATTTTTATTCTCTTCTAGAAGCTTTAAATGCATTAGAATGTTTCAAACTGCCTTCTGGGGATGCTTAAATAACACCTCCAGCTTTTCTGTGGGTCTTTTTCAACCTGGGTAACTGCTATCCTCCCCAAGTCCACAGAAGGGAATTTCAGTGATTGCTGAAGCCCTAGGCTCTTGTTTGTCTAAATATCCCCACGTCTAATCTTCCAAACCTTCAGCCTGACAGCTTGGACCAAATAAAAGCAAAAATATTAGCTCCCCTCCTCTTATGAATTACCTGGGTGTCTAAGGCCTGGCCTACCTCTATCTCCTTCCTGTCCATGCATCTGCAATATGAGCACAAGATGGACTTTTAATGAGCATGTTGGATAGGAGAGAGCTACCCTGGTTTTGGGCCTGTTGAAGCTAGTTTTCCATTAGCAATAAATAAAAAGCAGAGAATGCGCAGAACGCCCTACTGCCCCTGCCCTCCACCACCATGACCACACTCTGCCCTGTGTGCCCAGACAATTCTTAAGACCCAGCTCAAATGCTATCTTTTTTCTGTAGCTTTTCCTAAGCCGCCTTCTCCTCTCCACCTCCCTCTGAACTTTCACAGAATGAGTTGCTCCCATCTTTCTTCTCATAGAATTAATTGTATGTATAACTCTACTATAGATTTATTATTTATTTTCATAATAACCAAATGCACTAGTATTTGTGAAAGTACATTGTAAAATATAAATATGCATGACACTTCTGGGTATTATTTTAACAATAAAAATATGATATTGGTTTAATGATTGATGAAGGCTTAGGACAAAGCATTTGTTTGAAGACAAATTCGTGCTATGAGAACTACAGTTCTGTGCTTCATGTGTGAAATTTAATGCTGCAAATTATATACATTTGTTTTCTATGTCTACATCTATGTCCTATCTGCTTGTCTGTCATGACACAATTATCTTATTCATATTTGTGCCATTTGGCAAACATAGGCTGACACATAAGGGACGGCTATTTGAATTGCTTGTTGAATTAAAGTGAACTAAAATAATAGATTTTATGTGAAAAAAATAGGTAGAGTTTTAAAATATTTAAAACTACCTTCTGATCTGTACCCCTGAGTAAATCACCAAAGCATGGATTTAGTTATATTAAAATAACACCGGGTAGTGTTTCGTTCTGTTGTTCATAGAGTCGCTATGAGCCCGCACAGTCTCAACAGCACCTAACAACAACAACAAATATAACTAAATAATTGATATAATTAATATAACTAAATCATTTATTATCATTTTTTAGTGCTTACTTGTGCCAGGCACTATAATATATACTTACCACAACCCTATGTAAACCACTTATTATTATGCCTATTTTTAAAATGAGAAAACTGAGGCTCAGAAAAGTTAAATAATATTCATGAGATTATGAGGTTAGTAAGTAGTAAAGAATTCTGAATCAAGTTCAGACTCTATAATCTCTATCCACAGTATCATGGTCTCCCATGTGTTGGCCCAGTCCTCCATGGATTTTATTCTGCTCCTCTTTCTCTCTGCTTAAGCCTTGTTTCCTGTCACCCTAAGAGCTTCGCTTGTACTCATTGTGAAGTCTGTCACTTTTTAACCTACTGGACATGCTCCCTTCCTTTTTTGGTTCTCTTCTAAGTTATTCCACTTACTTAAGTCTTTCAAAGCTGCCACACCCCACTCACAATACATTTGCCAGCCATCCTCAATTCCTTACTGTGGGTCACAAAGAGAGAAGTAGCTGAGAGAATGTAGGTGGAGTGCTCAGAGTCTTGAGAACTGAAATGCCAAGTTAGAGTGACATTCTCTGTCATTGCCAGCAGTGTGCTCGCAATAACAAAGGAATATGACGTTCAGCTGAAGATGCTGGCGGTGCTATTCGGTGTTGCAGAGTTATGCTGTTTTGTGGCAGTGAATAAGTCTTAAGTCCTTTCGGAACTTAACAGAAAAGATGTTAAAAGAATCAGATGGGGTCGTATATTTGAATGCTCTTTGAAAAGGGTAAAAAGGATTTCATAATGTTGGTTATTAAAACTCCTCACTTGGCTCTTCTTTTAATTCTTCTCCTCTGTCCTACTAAACGCATTATCTGTTCCCAACTAAGCGGGAGTTACTTGAGGGCAGAAACTGCTTCTTATGTAAGAGGAAGCCTTCAATTTTGGGGAACAAACTACCTGAAATAGAAGCCCAGCCTGGCTCTGTTACTGACTAGATATATGACCTTGGGCAAGTGAGTTAAACTCTTTTTGCATGAGTGTCCTCATTTGTAAAATCAGTATAAAATAATATCTTTCTCATAGGGTGGTTGTGAAGATTAAATTAATTACTATAAGGCAAATGCTTAGAACGGTGCCTGGCATTCTTGAAGTGCTAATATTATTCTAGTTGTCCTGTTTACAATGACTTGCTTTGTCAACGGGGCCCCTAGGTGGCTCAGTTAAGTGCTCGGCTACTAACTGAAGGGTTGGTGGTTTGAACCTACCTGGAGGTGCCTCAGAAGAAAGGCCTGGCAATCTGCTTCTGAAAGGGCACAGCCTTGAAAACTCTATGGAGTGCGGTTCTACTCTGCAACATGTGGAGTTGCTATGAGTCAATATTAGCACCCTACTCTGTAGTTTGGAGTCCTTAGTGGTGTAACAGCTTAACACACTTAGTTGCTAACCAAAAGGGTAGAGGTTCTAGGCCACCCAGAGGTGCCTCAGAAGAAAGGCCTGTTGATCTACTTTCAAAGAATAAGCCATTGAAAACGCAGTGGAGCACAGTTCTACTCTGACACACATGGGGACGCCACGAGTCAGAATCTAGTTAGTCTGCATTTTAGATAGATTCTGTTGACATGGTTCAAACTGCTTTATCTTTGCACAAAAACATCCAAAGTAACTCGACTCTGTCAAAACCAGCCCTTGGTAATACGGAAACCTGGGAGATGTGGGCCTTTAAAGGCTGCTCAACATTAAGTAAATAAATAGAATAAGATAAACCATTGCCATTGAGCTGATTCTGACTCATGGTAACCCCATATATTACAGAGTAGCTCTATAGGATTTTCTTGGCTATAATGTTTATGGAAGAAGATCACTAGCCCTTTCTTTCAAGGCACCTCTGGGTGAGTTTGAACCACCAATTTTTAGGTTAGTAGTTGAGTGGAAACCATTTGCACCACCCAGGGCCCTCAACATTATGGACTGGAAAAGCAAGTACTGTATTTTTATGCAAATAGCATGCATTTGTTTGGTGGCCATGCCCTCCCACTGCAAGGCACCTTCATGCCAACTGGCGCTGCCACGCCAATCCTTTTCCACATGTTGCTGTAAAAAAAATTTAGCATAGCAGGCTTATGAAAATACCTCACAGGAGGAGGGCAGCTGGCAAACAAATGCAAAAGGCATATGTTATTTGCATGAAAATATGGTAATTGTCTAACTTACTGAGAAGATTGGATTAAGAAAATATGGATTCAATAGCACAGGAATGGATCCCTCCTGCCTTGCTTAACGACAGAGCAAAACTAACCTGAGTTCTCTACACTTGTTTCTGCATCTGAGACGATGGGTATTGAATTCCAAATGCAAATGTTAACAACTAATACTGCTTAGATAAAATACTTTTTGATACATGATGAAATCATAATCCTTCAATTTAATAAAAGGGCAAGAACTCTTTTTTATGATTTTTGTGTGGTTTGTGTGTATTTTAAAACATCTTTATTGAACTATAATTCACATAACGTAAAATCTATCTAACATGTAAAATTCAATTATTTTAGTATATTCACAGGCTTTTGCCTGTGAGTCACCACTATCTAATTCTAGAAATTTTCACTACTCCCAAAAGAAGCCTGTACCCATTAACAGTCATTCGTCGTTGTCCCCCCTTCCACTTCAACCCTAGGCAACCACTAATATACTTTCTGTCTCTGTAGATTTGTTTAGTCTAGATATTTCATATAAATGAAATCGTACAATATAGTATCTTTTTGACTGGTTTTCAGGGTTCGTTCATGTCATAGCATTTATCCATACTTCACTCCTTGTTATTGCTATTCATCAGTTGATGGACATTAGAATTGTTTCTACTTTTTGACTATTATGAATAATGCTGCTATGTACAAGTTTCTGTGTAGACACAGGTTTTTGTTTCTCTTGAGTATTGTCTTAGGCTGGGTTCTTTAGAGAAGCAAAACCAGTGAAGTATATATATATATAGAGAGAGAGACAGAGAGATTTATATCAAGGAAATGGCTCATATGGTTGTAGAGGCTGGAAAGTCTCGAGTCTGTGAGTCAGGCTAGAGGCTTCTGACTCATGTGGCTGCAGGGTTGCGTGAAATCAACACTGGCAGGTTAAACAGCAGTCCTCTGGCTCACAGGCGGCAGAGGCCGCTCAATCTCAAGATCGGCAAGTATGCTGCTATCTCATGTCCCAAGAACTGGAGGTCAGATACAGGATCCAGAGTGAGCAAAAGCCCAAGAGCTTTGCCAGAAAGTCCACATATATTGGATACAGGCCACACTCCCAAGGAAACTCCTTTTCTACTGACTGACTGCTCATAGCAGATCTCATCATGGAAGTGATTACATTATATCAGATTTTATTATGGAGGTGATTACATCATCATATAACTGTCGAACTACATCATAACTGCCA
Source organism: Dugong dugon (assembly GCA_030035585.1). Taxonomy (NCBI): domain Eukaryota; kingdom Metazoa; phylum Chordata; class Mammalia; order Sirenia; family Dugongidae; genus Dugong; species Dugong dugon. The sequence goes on along the minus strand of CM057471.1, from coordinate 35,901,929 downwards.
AAACATTGAGAATCATGGCCCAGCCAAGTTGACACACAACTTTAACCATCACAGGTATATACTTAGGACTGGAATTTGTATGCATTTTTAAACCTGTGGCAAGATGATTATTGAATTACTTTTGTAAAGAGGTCAACTCAGAGGGGTTTTTACTGCATGGAAAGGTCAGCATAGATAGGAAAATGGTCCTAATTTTAAACAGGTTACAAAGTATTTTCGAATAATTATCTTAATTGTTCTTCACCACTGTGCCCAGAAGAAGGAAGCAAAGATGTGATTATCCTGTTTTACAGATGAGAAAACCAGCTATGTTGACAAACCTGGCTTAGTCACACATTAGTCAAACAAGAGGGAGAGAGGAGAATAACCCTTATTCCTGCATTCTTTCCAAAATTGCAGCTGCTGCTTTACTCCTGGATTATCGTGTTCTTACAGCTATAGAATTTTGCTCAGGATAGTTATATAGTAAATTTATTTTTGTTTTGTATGGATTAAAGCAGAATTTAATTAGAGATAATTAATTTGTAGGTGCATCATTTCATATATATATGAAGTCCCTGAGTGGAACAAACAGTTAAGCACTCGACTACTAGCTGAAAGTTTGGTGGTTTGAACCCACCCAGAGGTGCCTTGGAAGACAGGCCTAGTGATCTGCTTCCAAAAGGTCTCAGCCTTGAAAACCCTATGGAGCACTTCTTCTCTGCATGAGTAGGAATCGACTTGACAGCAACTAACAACAACAGCATGTATATGTATATGTATGTGTATGTATATGCATATGTATGTGTATAAAGGAGTCCTGGTGGCACAGTGGTTAAGAGCTCGGCTGCTAACCAAATGTGTCGACAGTTCCAATCCACGAGCTACTCCTTGTCAACACTTTGGGGCAGTTCTCTTTTGTCCTGTAGGGTTGCTGTGAGTCAGAACTGACTTGACGGCAAGGGGTTTGGCAACGGGTTTGTATGTGTATATATATGTATGTATACAGGCAGTCCCTGGGTTATGAACAAGATCTGTTCCTGTGTCTTTAAGTCTTTAAGCCAAATTTGTAGTATGTGGGAACAGGGGCATGGGGTTCTTATTTAGCCTTACTTTAGTGCAAGAAAAGGCTTGAAGCCTTTTCAATAATTTAAAAGCTGCAGCTGCAGCAAGTGAAGGTGCTTGTGATGAAGAATTTGTTGAGTAGGGGTTGGTTCAATTATTTCAAAGTGAGGGCAAATTTACATAACATTAAGAGGCAAGTAAGAGCTGTCCTTAAGTCAGATGTTCGTAATATACATATTCTCTTCTCCCCTCAAGATGTCTAATTCTTTGACCTTATCCTTTTTTCCTAATCCTTCTATACTCCGAAATTCCTGGGCTGCTGAATGATTCTGGAAAAAATTACAAAATATTTTTCCATTTTACCACTGTAGATTTCAGGTTTTCAACTCAATCGGGACCTCAGAATTCTCAGCAAACACTTTTTATGTTTTTGGTCGATCTCTACTCTTGAGAATGTCACAGGCTGTCAGGGCAATGCGGACATCACATTTGATGTCTGACATCTCCACCTGGATCCCAAGCTTTTTAGTGCAGTGATTGCTTCATATGTTTCCCATCCTTGGCGTCTCCTGGAGTGACTTGCACATTGAGGGTACTCGTCGGTATTTGCTGATGAGGATTATCATAACTCAGTACCTTCCTACTCATTGCAAACCAGATTTCTGTTTATGATTTATCAGGCATTTAATAAAGACTTGATGTGTTGATTGCATGTGTCAAAAAATTGATAAAATTATCAAAATATTTTATTTATATACAGACCTTAATCAAAGGTGAACATTTAGAGGGAGCGATACTAGTAATAACTTACAAAGATAACCTAACTGCATTAATTTTGTTTCTTTTATTTATTTATTTTTTCCTTTTGGGAGTTAGCTATACTCACACCTAATACTGGATATGGTATTTTATCCACTGAAACCAAAATGGATCTGATGGTTCATGGCTCAATTTGGTTTAATATTTTTATATTGATTTTGGTTAGTGTTAAGGACATGACTACCTAACTTTGACCTTGGACTTCACTTTGAAAATGATGAATATTTAAGTGTTTGAAAATGTGTCCAACACAAGCTAAATGTATGTTTCTGGGATTCTTATTTATTTGTTTGGTAGTCTTTGAGGAAGTTCTTAATTTTAATAAAGTCTGACGTATCGGTTTCTTTTATGGGTAGTCCTTTTTTGTTTCCTGTTTAGGGAATCTTTGCCTGGTATGTGGTTGCTAGAACATAGAAATATAATTATTTTTTCCTTTTTTTTAATTGTACTTTAGATGAAGGTTTACAGAACAAACTAGTTTATTAAACAATTAATACACATATTGTTTTGTGACATTTGTTGCCAACCCCACGACATGTCAACACTCTCCCCTTCTTGACCTTCAGTTCCCCATCCAGCTTTCCTGTCCCCTACTGCCTTCTTGTCCTTGCCGCTGGGCTGCTGTCCCCATTTAGTCTTGTCTTATGGGCTTGTCTAATCTTTGGCTGAAGGGTGAACCTCAGAAGTGACTTCATTACTGAGCTATGAGGGTGTCCGGGGGCCATACTCTCAGGGTTTCTCCAGTAAGTCTGGTCTTTTTTTTTTTTTTTTTTTGTGAGTTAGAATTTTGTTCTACATTTTTCTCCAGCTCTGTCCAGAACCCTCTAGTGTAGTCCCTGCCAGAGCAGTCGGTGGTGGTAGCCAGGCACCATCTAGTTGTGCTGCACACTGGTGGAGGCTGTGGTACTTGTGGTCCATTAGTCCTTTGGACGAATGTTTCCCTTGTGTCTTTGGTTTTCTTCATTCTCCCTTGCTCCAGATGGGGTGAGACCAGTAGAGTATCTTAGATGGCCACCTGCAAGATTTTAAGACCCCAGATATTACTCACCAAAGTAGAATGTTGAACATTTTCTTTATAAACTATGTCATGCCAATTGAACTAGATATTCCCCAGACCATGGTCCCCACAGCCCTCAGCCCAGTAATTTGGTCCCTCAGGGAGTCTGGATGTGTCTATGGAGCTTCCATGACCTTGCCTTGTACAAGTTGTGCTGGCTTCCCCAGTATTGTGTACTGTCTTACCTTTCACCAAAGTTACCACTTATTTATTGTCTATTTAGTGTTGTTGGAACCTTGTCATTGGGTGTGTAGATATTTATTATGGTTATGTCTTCATGGTGGATTGTCCGTTTAATTATTATATAATTGCCTTTCTTTGTCTTTTATGGTGGATTTTTTTTTTTTACTATTTTTTTCTTGTTTTGTACTTTAGATGAAGGTTTACAGAACAAAGTTTCTCATTAAACAGTACACATACTGTTTTATGACAATGGTTAACCACCCCACGACATGTCAACACTCTCTCCCTTCTCAACCTTGGGTTCCCTATTACCAGCTTTCCTGTCCCCTCCTGCCTTCTAGTCCTTGTCCTTGGACTGTTGTGCCCCATTAGTCTCGTTTTGTTTTAGGGGCTGTCTAATCTTTGACTGAAGGGTGAACCTTGGGAGTGACTTCATTCCTGAGCTAAAAGGGTGTCCAGGGGCCATACTCTCCGAGATTCTTCAGTCTCTATCAGGTCAGTAAATCTGGTCTTTTTTGTGAGTTAGAATTTTGTTCTACATTTTTCTCCAGCTCTGTCTGGGACCCTCTGTTGTGATCCCGGTCAGAGCAGTCAGTAGTGGTAGCCGGGAACCATCTAGTTGTACTGGACTCAGTCTGGTGGAGGCCTTGGTGGCTGTGGTCCATTAGTCCTTTGGACTAATCTTTTCCTTGTATCCTGTTCTCTTCATTCTCCCTTGTTTCTGAAGGGGTGAGACCAGTGGAGTATCTTAGATGGCATTCTCCCTTGTTCCTGAAGGGGTGAGACCAGTGGAGTATCTTAGATGGCTGCTCATAGGCTTTTAAGACCTCAGACGCTACTCACCAAGGTAGAATGTAGAACATTGTCTTTATAAACTGTGTTATGCCAGTTGAGCTAGATGTTCCCCGAGACCATGGTCCCCACAGCCCTCTGCCCAACAATTCAGTCCCTCAGGGAGTTTGGATGTGTCTGTGGAGCTTCCATGACCTTTCCTTGTACAAGTTGTGCTGGCTTCCTGGATTTTGTTTTAAAGTCTGTTTTATCTGAGATTAGTATTGTTATTCCTGCTCTTTTTTGGTAGCTGTTTGCTTGATATACTTTTTTCCATCCTTTGATTTTTAATAAATTTATGTCTTCGTACCTAAGGTGTGTCTCTTCTAGACAGCATATTGATGGGTTCTGTTTATTTTTTTGAATCCATTCTGTCACTCTCTGTCTCTTTACAGGTGCACTTTAAGCCATTTATGTTCAGCATGATTATTGATAGGTGTGAGTTTATTGCTGTCATTTTGTGGTGCTGCCTTTCGTTGTTCCTCTTACCCTTCTGTGCTGAATTCCTTTTGTTTGTGGATTTTTTTTCATCTCTTTTGTATTTGTAGATTTTGTGTTTACTGAGACTTTGTTTCTCTTCTTTATTTTGAAGAATAGATTTGTTAACTTTCTTTGTGATTACCTCGAAATTTTCCCCATCTTCCTAAGTTTAAACCAGTGTTTTATTACTTGATAACGCCTTGACTTCCTCTCTATTAGAAAGTTCTATCCTTACACTGTTTATTCTCTCTTTTATTGTTCTGATATTGTTGTCAGTTACAGACTGACCTCTCTGGCTCCTTGTTGTGAATTTTTTAGTTTTGTTTTTTCCTTGAGAGTTCATTATCTAGGTTAGTATCTGGTTGATCTAGGCTGATGCTGTCTTATGTGTGAGATTCAGGTTGTTGTCTGATGTTGTTTGTTCTCTAACTAAAGGACTCCCTTTAATAATTCTTGTAAGTTTGGTTTGGTTTTTTCATATTCCCTTAATTTCTGTTGATCTGGAAATGTCCTAATTTTGCCACCATATTTGAGTGAGAGTTTTGCAGAATATATTATTCTTGTTGGCAGTTTTTTTCTTTAAAGATTTGATATATGTTATCCCGTTGCTTTCTTGCCTGCATGGTTTCTGAACAGTAATCAGAGCTTAGTCTTATTGTTTCCCCTTTGTATGTGACTTTTGGTTTTTCTCGAGCTGCTCTCAGGATTCTTTCTTTGTCTTTGGTTTTAAAAACCTGTTGCTGTTGTGTCAATTCTAACTCATAGTGACTCTATAGGACAGAGCAGAACTGCCCCATAGAGTCAGTGGATTTGAACTGCCGGCCTTTTGGTTAGCAGCTGAGCTCTTAACCACTGTCATGGATTGAATTGTGTTCCCCCAAAATGTGTGTCAATTTGGTTAGGCTATGATTCCTGGTATTGTGTGGTTGTCCTCCATTTTGTGATTCTAATTTTATGTTAAATAGGATTAGGATGGGATTGTAACACCCTTACTAAGGTCACATCCCTGGTCCAATGTAAAGGGAGTTTCCCTGGTGTGTGGCCAGCACCACCTTTTTTCTTACAAGAGATAAAAGGAAAGGGAAGCAAGCAGAGAGTGGGGACCTCACAGTACCAAGAAAGAAGCACCGGGAGCAGAACACGTCCTTTGTACCTGGGGTTCCTGCATGGAGAAGCTTCTGGTCCAGAGGAAGATTGATGAGAAGGACCTTCCACCAGAGCTGACAGAGAGAGAAAGCCTTCCCCTGGAGCTGATGCCTTGAATTTGGACTTCTAGCCTACTAGACTGTGAGAAAATAAATTTCTCTTTGTTAAAGCCATCCACTTGTGGTATTTCTGTTATAGCAGCACTAGATGACTAAGACAACCACTGAGCCACCAGGACTCCTCTTTGGATTTAGTGAGTGTAATTATGATATGTCTTGGTGTTTTTCTTTTGGGGTCTATCCTATATGGGTTCATTGAGTTACTTGGTCAGCTTTTCATTTTTCATGATATTAGGGAAGTTTTCTGTCAGCAAATCTTCAATGATCCTCTCTGTGTTTTCTCCCCCTGTTCTGGAACTCCGATCACACGCAAATTTTTGCCTTTGATTGTATCCCACATCATTCTCAGGGCTTCTTCATTTTTTCTTCATTCTTTTCTCTGATTTTTTTCCTCAAAACAAAGTAGTATCCAAGGATTTGTCTTCATTTTCAGTGATCCTGTCTTCTGTTGCTTCAGATTTGCTCCTAAAACCTTCTATTACTCTGTCCATTTCTGAAATCTAGTTGTTTATCTTTTGGATTTCTAACTGCTGTTTTTGTATCATTTCTAGTTGTTTATTTATTTTGACCTTTTGTTCCTATATTATTTTCCTGATTTATTCCATTGTTTTGTCTGTCTTTTCCATGACTTTGTATTTTCCATGATTTTATCTTATTTTTTCCTTATTTTTGTCTGCATTTTCCTTCATCTTTTGGAGAACCCTGAATATTAGTGTCCTGAATTCCCTATCAGGTAGTTCCGTGCCTTTTCTTATAGCAGAAGGTCATCTGGTGTTTTATTTTGGTTGTTTTCTGGAGTCATGCTTTCCTGTTTTTTTATATGTTTTGATATTGTCTGTTGTCTCCAGGACATTCAGGAATTATTTTCTTCACTTATTGATTGTAGATTTGATTGTTTCATCTTGCCTTTTGTTTTATTTGGTTATGTCTGGACAGGCAGGCTGGGTGTGTCTTGTTGCTTGCTCACCTGTGGGCACGGTACTTCTCACCATCTTGTCCAGGTGGGCAGGGCCAGTCACTCAGCTATGGTTCAGCAGAGCTGTCCAGCAGGGGTGGAGGGGTGGATAAGTAGTTTGCAGCACAAACTGGGGGTGATGGTGTGGTGCTGGGGGGCAGTGCAAGGTGAAGTCCAGGGGACTGCATCAGAACTGCTCAAGGTCGTAGCACTCAGTGCATGGTGCAGATAGGCAGGAAGTAAAGGAGAAGATGTGATGTGCAGAGCTAAGTGGGTGGGTAAAAGAAGAAAGAAACAAAAGCAAAAAAAAAAAAAAAAGCAGAAAATGAAGTAAAAAAAATAAAAGAAAGAAAAAAGTAAATAAAATGGTGGTGCAGTAGGATTCTGCGGGTTGGGTGGAGCAGACCCGGTGAGGCTGTGTGCTGGTGGCTCTCTAGCCAAGCAGTGTGGCTCGGCCTGTTGAGAAGTGGTGTGGGTGGCACACTGGGCTAGGTGGGTGGGAGAAAGGAAAGGAAAGAGGGGAAAGAGAGAGAAGAAACCAATAATCAAACAAACACACATAAATAAATAAAAAATACATAAAAACAACAAAAAAAAATATGGTGGTGGGGGAGCCGGCTGTTGGAGGTGGCGTAGAATTGGGGTGGTGGTGAGTTAATGTCTCTCTCGCCAGGTGGCATGGCTTGGCCTGTCAGGAAGGGGCGGAAGCAGCACAGGGCCTAGGTGAGCGGGAGAAGGAAAAGGAGAAAATGTAGAATTGAAAGTGAGAAGGGCAAGTACAATTATTGTCCAGGACTTCTCCATCACTCAGAGTTAGATCCATTCATACTCTTTATCTGGAGGTTATTATTTTTTCTGGAAGATTAGTTTAATAAGATGAGACCAATATGAGACAGGATAGATAGGAAGGAGAAAGCAAGTGGAGTACTCAGCCTAGATGAGCTCATATTTTATTTCATGCTACCTGTTTGACTCATGGCCAAACACTTTTATCCTTGAGATAGTGACTAAATCATAACAGAAAGGATTAGGCATTTCAGTCACCAGTCCTAATCCACCTCAGTGAAGCTTGAGTCATATATTCACACACATCTGCTTATAAGGAATTACTTTTATATGCCATGTTCTATGTACACGGAAGCATTAATGTCAAAAGACTCTAGGATGACTTCAACATAAATGATAAGTATGTACAGTATAGTAAACATGTTGACATATATTTTAATGAGTTATCATTAGCACTTATCTTGGTGACCCAGGTCACTTACAGACAAAATTTATACTGTAGAATTTATATTGTAGAATATGTAAGCTTCTTTCAAAGTCATTCAGTCTAGATATCATGTGCATCTGGTAATGAGTAAGTTAACGTGTTTATTTTTAGCTTGTTAATAAGCCTTAAGATTTTAAAACCCATAAACACAAGGTACTGATCCTGTAGTCCTACAAATAAAAATGAAAAGTCATTTTCTAATGGATCACATAGTTTAATGGTTGTACATTATACTTTCCAGGCATCTCCATACTTTATGTCAGTAAGAAATGGAAAATTCAAAGCACCCACTCTTTCATCCCAACAAACAGAGGTGAGACATTTTAGTAGCTGGCTTATGAAAATGAATTATAATTTTTCTGGGGAGAATTAGAGAGCAATAATGGCTGAATATATTACAATAATACTTTAACAGTCAGCCTAATTCAATGCACGAGGAGGACACACTCAGTTTTACTTTCCTGCTTACTTGAAATTCATTGTCTAGAGAGCCATGTTTTATTATAGTCAACTTTCTTGTATTTCAGAGAGCCTCAATTCCATGAGCTTGTGGCTCTAATGAAAGCCTCGATATACCCTCATACTCTTTTGGTTGGCACAATAAAAAAGTTCAACCTAAAAGGACACACAAGAATTTATTCCTTACAAAACCAGATTTCTAACAGTGTGGCATTGCACATTTCATGAGCCAGCTTGATTAACATGGTCTTTGGGGTGTCTTTTTTCCTACATGCTGTCAGGAAAAGAATCTCAGATATAGCTGAGTGCCCCTGACATGGCAGACTGTTTATGTGGCTGGAGAAGCTTCTGTTTCTGGTAGAGGTCACAGGGGTGTGCTAGCCAATTATTGGATAAGGAGATTCACAGAGGGAAGGAACTATAACATGACTGCTGTTGTTTGTGCTTTACTAGCTCTGTGCCTATGGAAGGAACATGAATTAATTAGCTCAGCTTGGCCGAGATCTCTGATAATAGCTGGGCGTAAACAAGCAAAAAAATAAAAGGAAAGAAGATGGAACAAGGGGATGGGGTATGAGGAGGAGAAAGTCTGTGTTTTCCAAAAGAGAAGAGGGAAAGGTGGGGCATATTATACTATTCCCAAGATCAGCTGGCCTTGGCCCTTAAGGCCAGTTAAGATGTAGAGCACTAAACCAAGAGAGGGGTTCTAGGAGTCACAGCTGAGCGTGGATGAGGGTCAGCACTGGCTATGGACTGCAGAGCTTGGAGCAAAGAGAGATATAAAAGGCAGTGATCCAGGCATAAGCCGAAATCAAGAGCCAACTCTCAAATCCACAGACAGTATTAATCCAAAGGGGTCATACTTGAAGGAAGGAAAACTGAAGACACCAAGGCTGAGGAAGCAGGTTCAGAAGAGAAGTTTAATACGAGGAGCGTGGAGTGAGTCCCTGAAGAGCTGGAGTAAGTACTTCAAGTATGCCTTTGTCAAAGCAGGAGGGAGAGTCTAAGAATCGCACAGCACACTCAGACATGTGAAGAGAGCATTTATCTGTGGCTTCTAAAACAGTACCGGTCTCTGGAAGGCTGTTTGTGAGTTCAGACATTTGCAAGTGCCAAAAATATCTCTTGGATAAGGCCTAGAAACTAATAGCATTGGTTGTCTCCAAGGAGGGGGACTACCTGACAGGGGTTGAGAGCAGGAGGGAGACTTTTCACTGTATTCTCTTTTGTATTTTTCTAGATTCTGAGCTATGTGAATATAAGAAAGAAGGTAATATCATTTAAATTAAAAATGTAAAAGAAAGATCAAATGGTAGAGCCAGACTTTGAACCCAGACAGTCAGGTTTCAGAGACATTATACTATGTGACTCTCTTATTGCATTTTTCACTTACATACTTACACTTACTTTATTCAACAAATAGATCTGTGTATCTTAGTCTCTCTTTGGATGTTAATTAATTAATCAATTGAAGTTTCATTTCTGTCTTAGGCTGGGTTCTCTAGAGAAAGCATATATATAAATGTATATAAACCAAAAACCCATTGCCATTGAGTCAATTCCAGTTTATAGCGACCCTATAGGACAGAGTAGAACTGCCTTATAGGGTTTCCAAGGAGAGGCTGGTGGGTTCTAACCGCTGACCTTTTGGTTAGCAGCTGTAGCTCTTAACTACTATACCACAAGAGCTCCATAAATGTATATGATTTATTTCAAGGAAATGGCTCTCACACAAATGTGGAGGCAAGTTCCAAACCATGGGCTAGGTGGCAGGCTGGAAGCGTCTCCTGAGTCACCTGGTTGCAGGGGCTGACCAACCCAAAATCTCTAGGTCAGGTGTCAAGCTGCTGGCTCGCAGGGTTGTGGGAGCTGGTGAATCCAAAATCTGCAGGTCAGGCAGCAGGCTAAAGGCTTCTCATGTCCCAAGAACTGGAGGTCAGAAGATGACTAGACAAATGCAGGATCAATAGAGAGTGAACTTTTCTAGAACATTCGTTTATATCATGAATGCAGGCTATACCCCCAAGGAAACTCCTCTTCCAACTGATTGGCTGCTCACATTAGATCACAGAATGGGAGGTGATACATAGTGTCTGCCAAACCACTGAGAATTATAGCCTAGCCAAGTTGACACATAACATTAACTATCACACTAGCCTTTCCTCTTTGGGAAAGATACAATGTCTCTCAGCCTCTATTTTCTCATCTATAAAATCAAGATAATCATCTGCTTTCAGACATTGTGAGCAAAACAGACAATACCTCTGCCCTTGTGGATCCAGAGACCCAAGCATCACCAGTGAGTTGATGGTTGTGGCCATTGAAGAACATGAGATTTCCTGAGAAGAATGTGTATAGTGAGAAGATAGATGACATAAAGACACAGCCCAGAGGGGGAAGAAAAAAGGCTCAAATCCAAACAGACCTAGACGTTAATCTTACATTAGTTAATACTGTGTGACCTTGGGTGAGTTACTTAATCTTTCTATGTCTCAGTTTTCTTATCTATAGAATGGGAATATTATCCTCCTTATAAGATTTTTATGAGAATTATATGAGAGAACATATTTAAAGCACCTAATGTTGCACTAGCATGATAAGCAGTCAATACATAGGTATCTAAGAATTTTATCTATATAGCTACCAATATGTAAGAAACAGTTAGAGGGGAAAAAACACAAAGGAGATTGAAAAAAAGAGTGGTCACAGATGGAGAAATAAAACCAGGAAAATGTGGTGACATAGAAACCAGGGGAAATGAGAGTTTCAATAAAATAGTGGTCAGTAACATCAAAGCTCAAATGGCATATGGTATGCCTGGATGAAGCCATAGTCTTTTCAATTACCTCATATACATGTGAAAGCTGTACAGCGAAAAAGGAATACCAAAGAATTGACACATTTGAATTGTAGTGTTGGCAAAGAATATTGAATATACCATAAACTTCCAGAACAAACAAATCTGTCTTGGAATAAGTACAGCCAGAATGCTCCTTAGAAGCGAGGATGGCAAGACTTAATCTCACATACTTTGGACATGTTATCAGAAGGGAGCAATCCATGGAGAAGGACATCATGCTTGGTAAAGTAGAGGGTCAGAAAAAAAGAGGAAGAATCTCAGTGAGATGGATTGACACAGTGGCTGCAACAATGGGCTCAAACATACCTACTGTTGACAAGATGACACAGGACCGAGCAATGTTTTGTTTCGTTATACTTAGAGTTGCTGTGAGTAGAACCGACTCGACAGCATCTAACAACAACTAACGACAGTGTCAAAGCTGCATAGTATTCAAGAAAAATAAGGACCTAGAAGAGTCTTTTTCTCTTAGCATTGGGAAACTTAAGAAGAGCAAAGTCAGGATGGGCTTTGCAGAAGCAGACTTCTGTGATTTGTAAGATGAATGAGGGTTGAAGAAGTGGAGATGGCGAGTGCAGACAAATCTTAAAAGAAGCTTGACTGGGAAGGAGATGCCCAATGTGAATGTCTAACAGTGTCAAGAAAGGATTTTTTTGTTTGTTTATGAGAAAGTCTTGGACACATGGAAATGAAGAACAATAGTGAGGGAGACACTATAGGAGCAAGAAGATGGCTGATGCAGTAAGGTGGCTTAGCATGCAGGCCTTGAGCACAAGAGTATGAATCAGCATTAGAAACAAGGAAGGTATCTTCCATAGAGAAGGGAGGAAAGGCTAAGTTATCGCATGTCTTATGGCCTCTACCTCAGCATAAGTACCTTAAGTCCACATGTTTTGTCTTATTCATGTGTATGTAGTCCAGGACCTTATGGATATCTGGGTGGCCTTCACACTCTTGGGAACTATTTGCATACTGGTATTTCAGCTTCTGGAGGCAACCAAAGAAAAGAGTATTTAGAGAGCCTTAGGATCAACACTTGGCTTAGAACAGAGGTTCAGCAGTGAATGCTCCTAATTGAGGCCAAGGCAAACTGTCTTCCCTGAGTCCCATTGTGCTTAAAGTCCCTGTGGCCAACACTAGGTGCCCAGGAACATGGAGAGTTATTGGCACAGCCTTCTAGGACCAGGCCTGTGAAAACCTCTAGACAATGCTATGAGGAGCCTGCTCTTCATATCCAGTAAGGGAGGAGGTATGCCCAGTGTCTCCTGGGGTCTGTGGAGCTCTGAAAACTCAGAAGCCAATCAGCTGAGGAGCAAGAACAGAGCTGTATCTACTAGAATGTAAACTCCACGAAGGCAGGTGCTTTGAACGTCCTCTTCAGTTCTTAGCATGTATTAAAAAATGAACTGAAATGAATGGAAACAAGCCCACCCACAACATCATCACAACAGCAGTGGTGATGGCCATGGTGAGCTCTTGATGGACAGCCCACACACGAGAACAGAGAAGCAGGCAAGTCCTAGTGTCTTGCAACTTTTGCAATGCAGAAGTTGTACTGGGAAACTCTGCAGAGGGACTGGCAGGTGGGAGAGAGTCAGGAATGGCTCATAAGGGACCAGCAGGAACAGTGAGTTCTGAGACCCAGGGAGGTGCTTGGAGACATTTGTGACCCCTTCACAGAATGGTATTCAGGGTCAGTCTCCATAAGCTCCTCAGGGAATGACAATAGGAGAGATGTCTTCGTGGCAGGGGAGCTCAGTATATTTAAAAGCATGAGGATTTGGAGTGAAATAGTGATTGCAAAGCACTTAGCACTGTGTGAAAAATTGTTTAGCTTTAGAAGGAGCTTCATTTCCTTTTCCTTCAGCACCTGGGACAGAGCAAGTGTCCAATCTGGGGGGCAAAATGTACAGTGTTCACACAGAGTCCAATATAGTTCCATAGGTGGATGCACTAAGGTGGTTATGACAATTATTTGACCAAAGAATATGAGTGACAGTGAATGTAAACTCCAGTGCTGTCAGCCTGAATCAGTACATATCAGGAGTAATGATCCATTGACTTCTGGGTAATGAGAGAAAGTTATGATGTTGTGACTATATGATGACTTCTTGGAATTTTTACTGCTTTTCCCATGCATTAATATAATAACAAGAAGGATGCATCGTTTGCTTCTGGACTGCATGAAGCTGCAGGCTGAGGAGTTGATCATTTTATGTCAGAAAGCCATTTCTGAAAGAAAAACAACAGGACAGTACTATGGCATTTACTGAAGCGTACTTCAAATTTGGAGCTCTCCACATTAGGTGATTTGTCTCTGGAATCATTTAGTTCCTGTTTGGGATAAACACTTGTCATATTAGAAAGCCTGTGTGCAAAGTCAGTCAAATGTGATCACTTAATATAAATTTTTAAAAAGGACATTTGTGTATTATTTCAACAAACATTTTTTGTTCCTACTACGTGCCAAGTTTTGTTCTAGGTGTTAGAGTATAAATATTCCTATCACACATTCCCTGCTATCAATATATTCATGCAGTAGTAGCAGACAGAGCCAAATAAGTGAATTATTTCGAGTCAATATGGTAAATATTAAGTTTAATGATAGATGATAGTTTGGATATTATGGGAGCTCACAGGAGAGAATCTTAACATACTTGAAGAACCATGACAGATAGTGTCCTTTGAACGTTAAAAGTTAAGTAGAAATCAACTCCAGGCCAAAAAAGAGACAGCATGAGCAAATTCATATGGGAGAAATGGCATAGTGTGGGGATGGTGAGGACAGGAGGCAACCAAAAGGAGTTTGCTATTCATACATTTCAAGGCATAGAATGCCAGGAGACAAATCTGGAGAGAGGCAGAAGTTAGACCATTCTAGGTCTTGTATGTCATGTTGAGAAATGTGGCGTTTGTCTTTTACCTGAACACCACTGAAACCATGGGAAGCCATTTAAAAGTTTTAAAGCAGAGTTAACACATCACAATATTTACTCATCTTTCATAATGTGGTAGGCTAAGAGGAGAAGCTTAAACATAAAATGGGGTGAAGTAGACCAGATACTCAGCTCAGAGGCAAAGATTCCCCTGTGACCGTCTCTAACTATTTATGGACTTTTCTCTTCTTTTTTGTTCCTCTTGGAGAGTTCCATTGAGCAACATCCTGCATCTTGTTCATCTTAAAGATATCTAGTATTCTCTTGTGACTGGGGGATAGTGATTCTCATATAATTTAAATATACATAATGTTTGCCAGACATTTGGGAGACAATAACCCTAATGTGGATACTAATAGTTTTCAGATCATTCTGGGGCTTTCTCAGGGTTGAATATTACAAGATGTCAGGAGATCCCTGAGAATTTCAGACAACTGAACAGGACCCCTGAAGAGGAACAGAATTGAGGGCAAAGGTTGGAAATGCAGGAGTATTCTATCTTTCTTAAAATTCCCTAACTGCTTTTCATAGAAAATGGGCTGTTATGGTCTCAGAGGGAGATAAGCTGGGAGGGAATTGTAAAATGTGAAAGAAAATTAATATATATATATTTATATATATATGTATATATACAAGATACAATAATATATATAAAGTATATAAAACAATTATACGATTATATAATTATACAATTATATAAAGCATAAGTATATTTTATATAAGCCCTGGTGGCAGTGGCTAAGAGCTCAGCTGCTGACCAAAGGGTTGGTGGTTTGAATCCACTAGCTGCTCCTTGGAAACCCTCTGGGACAGTTCTACTCTGTCCTGTAGGGTCACTATGAGTCAGAATTAACTTGAAAACAAGAGGTTAGTGGGCTATTAAGTATATATATTATATATATATATGTATATTTATAAAAATTTAAGTCTTTACGTGGTCTCATATTGCCTCCAACCATGATGTAGGTGGGCATTCAGACATTAAAACAAAAATATCCTAAGATTCTGCAACTTCTCAATGATTTCTAGGTTACTAAGGGAGAATGCAAGAAAAAACAAAACTTATCTAACAGTAGCTTAAGAAAATAATTCTGATATCTGTGAGGAGAATGGATGTAAAAGATATAGGAATAAATGAAGGAAAATCAGTCCAGGCAGGAATGATAAGGACCTGTGCTAGGTCAGAGGAGATAGGGCTGGAGAACAAGAACAAGGACTGAATTTGTGAGATTTTAGAAGGTGAACTTGACGAGTCTTGGTGACCAATCGGATTTGGAGAATAAAAACACAATTCCAAGTTTTACAGATGATTGAGTAGTTAGATAATGTTGACAACAAAAGAGTTAGTTATTTCGGGAGCAGACGCAGGATTTGGAAGGATGGTACAAGTTTCACTTAGGATTTGTCACATCTAAGGTGTCTATGGGGTACGCAAGTAGAGACTTCCAGGAGGCAACCACATATATAGATCAAGGGAGAACTCCAGCCTCAAGACAAAGATGTGGGAGTCATCAGCATATAGGTCATAGTTGAACCAATAAGAGTGGATGGAATTGGCCAGAAGAACGTAGAGTGGGAAGAGCAATATTGTACCACTATTGTAGTGGTACAATAGAAGCCAATTGATTATACTAGAAGCATAACCAGGACATCAAAATACTAATCCAGTGCTTTATTTTCTGGGCTAATCATTTCCTTGTCCAGGTATATTTTCAGTTTTCCCAACTTGTGTAGTTCTGTAGCAAGTGCTGATTCATCCATTTATTCAATACACATTTACTGAGCACTTACTTTGTACCAGACACTGTGTTTGGCGTTGGATATATAAAAATAAACCAAAAGACACTATTTTCTTATGATAATCCAGGGAGGAAAGATAAACTAAATAAATAGTCTCACAGATGAATATGAATTTAATAAGCACATGGAGAAAATTATAGGATGTAATGAGATGTAATGCTGAAGAGGACCTAATAAATATTGGAGGATTTGTGAAAGTGATATTTAGCCTGAGACCAGAAGGTTGAATGAGAATAAACCAGGTGAAAAGATGTTTCAAGAGCATTCCCAGCAGAAGGAACCTCAAAAGTGAAGGGCCTGAGATGTTAAAGGGCTAAACAACTAAAAGAGGCCAGTGTGACCAGAACACGGTGAGTGAAGAAAGGAGTGGCATGATGGGTGTGACTAGGGAAGTAAGAAAGAGCCCACCTATCTCTAAAACTAAGTTATCAAGAACTTCCATAGACCAAGTCAAACAGTCAAGTATGAGATCTCACCCCTGTTGGAATCAGGTTTCAATAGCACCAAAGTGCATGTTAAACTAACCAGGATGGCAAGTAAAGATTTCGTACAGACAGGGAAGCCTGTGTTCACCTTACGTGGTAGGGCAGGACTGTCCAAAGGACTGTGCAAGATTAAATCTTGTGAAGTGATCTTAATAACCAGTGGGAAAAATTACACCTGTCCTATGACCTTAATAAAATTTGTTGGAACATTGAAGATTTTCTTATTGTCAGTTATATATGTTCAAGAAAATGAAAAAAATAGTAAAACTAATTATCTATTACACTGTAATTTAAAACATTAGAAACATTATTTATCTGTAAAGATTTTAACCAAGAGTAGTTTATACAGTACTTGCTTTCTTTTTTTCTCATTATATATTTATAGACCAAGCATTTTTCATATGCCTCAGTGAATTGCCATACTCCTTCCTAAGTTTGGATCAGCTTCCAACATTTTATCCTTTGGGTTTTTAATGTCACGAAATATCTCTGAGAGTTTGTGTGAAGTTCTTGATGGCATCACTTCTTCCAGGATATATCCATCCTTTACATCATGATCACCTTCCTCATTGATGTAGATAAGTTTCCCTTCCCTCAGTCCCTCTGATTGCATTTCTAGAGTCTCTTGAACAGAGGCAGTGCCAGCTTTCTCATGGTAAGCTATTTTTCTGTAACTCCATTTGCATTCACTTCAAATTTCACTTACGGCACTGAAATTTTTTTTATCTTTTGCTGCATTTTCATCTTTGTTGGCCACTTCCTTCTTTCAATAATCCATTGTTTGGTTAAAATTTTACATGGGTTTATCATTGGGAGACAGGAGATAACCCAGCTACACACTGCTGTTTGTGTGTGTAAACTGAATCACCCATGAACAATGACTGATCACAGACAAACTTAGAAGGAAGTGATGTGGTTGATCACTGATCATTATGTGCATCTGTTATTTATGTAGTGATTTGTGGACTGAAAAGCTAGTAGTAAGTTTGCACTTTATGCAGTTACAGTTTAATATACCAAAGTAATTGATATTTAACTGTTTTGTTGACTATAAAAAATTTTGAGGCAAGTGCCACGTATAGGAAGGAAGAGGTGTCAAGCGTCATAGCAACCTCATGTGACTAAATTATGGAATAACCCCAAACTATAAAGATGCCTCAAGCCCTTTTCCTTTTATGACTGTAGCAAGGTGTCCCTGATTATGTGCAGTTAATAGTAGAAGTTTAATCAATTATTTTAGTTCATAGAGACTGGAATATTTCAGATGCTATATTTCAGGTATTTTCTAAGTGCTGAGGAATAGATGGTCCTGATCTTACATTACAGAAAATGTCTAATGCGCATACAGATGAGTTGAAATGCTGAAGAAAATGATGGTGATGATGATGACAACAAACAAAATGATGACAAAGACAATTGATCATTCAGGATCATGTCACTTCTTTTTTTCTCAAAAACACTTGGTTCCCCATTATTACTGCAAAATGCAGATCTGAGCTGCCTGCCGCGAAAGCCAATACTGAGGCAGGGGTGAGGTGACCAGCAAGAGGGTTTTATTGTATGTTGATATATAGGAGACAGAGGGGAATAGCTCCTCCAAAAACCTGTCTCCTCGAATTGGAGACTGGCTGAAGGTTTTATATGGACAAGGTTATAGTTTCTCTTTGCAGTAGTCACAATTGCCATGTCCCAGATGAGTTAACCATTTACTGGCAATCCTTGAGGTTATCAATTTGTTTTGCCACCCTCCAAGGAGAAACTTTAGTTAATCTTAAACTTTTATAGGGACTGGAATAGGAGGAGGGAGAAAGAAGAAGAAATCTCATGAGACAAAGAGGGGGACAGTAATGGTGGGAATCAATTATTCAGCAATGGTGGTAATTGAGCTTATGCAGCCTATTCCACCATTGGCTACCAATTTAAGTCTTTAGTCTGAAGTTAAGATATTTCATAATATGGCTTTGAAAATAATTTTTATTCCTTATAAAAATCATAGAATCTCAGCTATGAGTAAATATCTTTAAAGGTCATCAAATTAAACCACTCATCCAATACTTGAGTCCCTTCTGCAGCACCCCTACTACACGGGCATTCTGATAATTTATAATACCTCCAATGCTGGAAAACTCTTTTCCCAAAACAGCTACTGTAATATGACTATTGGAAAATTGTTTATTATTTCCAAATGTTTATAGATGCCAGTCCATTCCTTGAGTCCATCATGCAGCTGTGTGACATGGTGGTTTTACAAGTGGGCTTTGAAGCCACTGTTCGGGTAGCTAGAACTTCCTGTCTGTGCAACTATGGGGTAAGTTTCATAATATCTCTATGACTATGTTTCCTTATTTTTGAATTTGGATTAACGATAGAACCTAGCTCATGGGGTTGCTGTGAATAAATGATTGGTAAATGTTAGCTGTTATTATTTTCCTTTTACACATACCTTGTTCTCCTCACCCCCTACCCCCGCCAGAAAAGCCTGCATTTCAGTGCCTCTCTGGTCTTGGTCATAAGGCTCACCCCATTTCTTCCATTTGTTGAAATAGTTTACTGAAATACTCCTTATATGGCCTTTGCCACAGAGGTTTTTGGGATGTGAGAAGAAAGTATTTAGCAGTAGGTCTGCAACCCATTCTTTCCTGTTTCCTGAGGGATATCCCTGGGAAAGAAAGAAGGAAAATGATCAGATCAAATTTCCTAATCATGCTAATGTTGGACCTCCTTATAAACTCACTCCTTTTCCATGGAGTACTTTTAGCAGGATGTACCTTATTTGTTTAGGACTGCTGATGGTAAATAAACCTGGAATCTATGGATTTAAGGGGCATGAATTCTGGGAAAATGTCATGTAAGCTACGTAGCTGTCTAAGTAGAAAATGGAGATGTTTCCTAACTGAAAGAACACTGTTTTGTGCAATGATATAGCCACATGCATCGCTTAGATGCTTCATATTTAAAACTGGGGCCAGAGCAGGTCCTAATGCAGAAAGGACCTGCAAAACTGCGATGGAGATTCCAGATCTTTTCCTGCTTAACCTGTGCCTTGTGATTATATCTTTGACATTACTACTATTAAGTAAAGCTTAATACTGGGCAAGATTGTTATTTTGACTTGATATTACTATCTTTTGTGTTATTTCACATGTGTCTTTTCCTTCATACTGACTCTAAACTCCTTAAGAGATGAGACTGTCCTTTGCTCAACAATTGTAACTGACACAACATCTTACACCAGGTAGTCGTTCAGAGCTACCTCATGGCTATCTGATGCACACCAGACACAGAACCAGAAGCTTTTCAAAAATGAAATAAATCAACTGAATGGTTCTATGAATTAGATATTATTATTTCCATTTTATAGAACATAAAACTGAGGCTCCAATAGTTTAGTTAACTTGCCAGCGTCTCAGAGCTGTTAAGTAACTGAGTTAGCTTATATTCAAACACAGGACAAAATGTCTCCAAAGCCCGCGTTCTTTCCACAACCATCAAGTATCTGTGGAACATGTTCAAGATATAAGGGTAAGTAGAATAACTAGAAACCATCTCTAGGCTCACAGGAAGAATTCTATAGTTAATTGATTGATCCACTGTTATAAATCATTTCCAGGATTACATTTGTGACTAACTCTTAATGCTGACCATTCAGGGCAGTAGGAAGAGTGGGACATTTACTCGTAGGGTTCCTTTATAAAATTCACTTAAATTTATTAGGACCTTTCTGGATCATTTGCAAGGATATCTGAAACAATCAATTGCTTTTCCTAAATCTATTCAATTATTTTCTAAAAGAGCTCATACTGCTGTCTCCATGAGACCCCTTGTTTCTGCTTCTTAAAGAAAGAGGAAAAAGATACACATATAGTTTGTATTGGGACCAAAAAGTGATTAAGGCATCTAAGAAAGACTGCTTTTGGGATTGCCCTCTGAGAATTTCATTTCTCTGTTGTCATGATAAAATATACTTGGACTTGAACAAGTCCATTGTTTTTCCTAATGCAATGAAGCAGGGTACAACTGCATGGTTTTCCTGTACTATATTGCTTTGGAGATAAATATGACTAAAAGGCTTTTGGAGTATCTTTACCAGAAATGCTTGAGATGTTTGCTGATATCTCATACTTTTACTCTGATTGTGAGAAAGATGATTCTTTTCAGATCAGGCCCCAGGGGTGGGTAATGCAAAACTGAAGGGTGTCCACTGATGAGCAATTCCATTAACCCCCTTCACATTTGTCTATTTCCCATCAGCAAAGGGAAATCTTTATTGTTTATCCTACAAATCTTTTGTAACTTAAATTTCTCCATCTGTCCTTTGGAAACAAGGACAAGGGTTTTAATAGTATCTTCCTCATGGGATCTTTATGAGAATTCATTCAGTGAGGATTAAATGCATAAATGCATATAAACTGTTAAAAATGGTATCTGGCATATAAATGGTGCTCCACACATATTGATATTATTGTTATTATTAATATCATTGGTTTATCTACTTCCAAATTCAACTTCTCTTAGAAATAGAAGAACTCAGAGAATAAAAATGTTAAAGCAGGAGAAACTGTATATTACAGCTCTGGTTCTATTATTTAATTATCTGGCCAACAAAGAGTTAAATTATTCTTCTGTCCTAACTCATTCCAGAAGTTTCAGGAGCAAAGCCAAGAAGAGTTTCTAAAGGCCTTGAAGAACTCAACTTTTTATCTCACTGGTTCTAGGTAACACAGTGGTGATGGTAAACACAGAGGAAGTGACCCACGTGGGTGTGGGTAGGAACTCTCTGAACTTCTTCTGAGCACATGTCCTGAGAGGGCAGCAGCATCTCTGGTGGACCATAGTCCTGGCTGGTAAGTTCACTGAATTATCAGGAAAGTAAATTTTGTTAAAAAGCGGTATAACATTGGCTAAGGGAAGGCTGCATCTCATTTAGATTAATGAGTCCTGATATTTGAACAACTGCACATATATCTGTTTTAAGAATACTGTGGAGCAGAGTAATTGTGGTAGAACAGAATCAGGTAGGCAAGATTTTCTCCTAACTATCCTTTTCTATTACATAAATGTCCTCCGCTACAATGATTTTATCCTTATTTCCTGAATTTTCTTAAGAACATAAGTCATCTGCTTACTATTTTCTCTTAGCTTAGTCTTTTCCAAACATATACTAATTGTGACTGCAGTGTTCCACTTATTTTTGTTCTATAATTTTTAAAAGCAAAATAATGATGTTTTTTCTCTATCATCTATCCTTAAATGAGAAAAGGTATATTTAGGTTGGATGTTTGCCAGTAGTTGCAGACAGTTGTAGTATGTATTTCTTTTTTCCCCTTTACTAGGAACTATTAGAAAACTAATGTCACTTTTATAAATTAGAAGGTGGTTAAACACAGGTCCTGTTATCAAATGTTGAGTGTCTAGAAGTCAGTTATTTGGTTTGGCTGTGTTTTAATATATATGGACAGGATGACAGCTTCTGGGGTTGAGAGACAAAGATTTTAATCAGAAGCACTCAAAGTTTACTCCCTTTGTCATCAGGGCATAAAAAAGTACAAAGGAGCTTTTGGAGTGAATGGGGACTGTGTGAGTCTTAGGAGCAGTACAGACTTTTCAACCCTATTCCTTCCTATAGTTGACTGCACAGCCCTGTGTGTGATGTCAGCTTCCATCCCAGGCTTTGGTGCATTAGTGGGAATTTCATTCCGACTGTACGTAAAACGAAAGGCACTGATGGTGGAAAAGGTGGGTTGAAATGTCTTTGTATGCTTAAGGATGCATGTCCTGGAAATGAAGAGGTTGGCTGTCAGCCCTTTGGTCAGCAGGGGACATGTTTCTGAAACAAAAGTTTATAATGGACTTGGGAAAATCTCTTTTCACAACTTTTACTGCAAATTGACTAGGGAAAAATTTCCTGGGATGTTATATTACTGACTGGCATGTGTAGTTAAGGAGCCCTGGTGGCACAGTGGTTAAGCACTCAGCTGCTAACTGAAAGGTCAGCAGTTCAAACCCACCAGCTGCTCCGTGAAGAAAGATGTGGCAGTCTGCTTCTGTAAAGATTGCAGCCTTGGAAACCCTATGGCGCAGTTCTACTCTTACAGGATTTTGCAGGATCCCTGTGAGTTGGAATTGACTTGATGGCAATGGTTTTTTTTTCTTTTTGGAATACATAGTTCATAGAGAACTAATCAGGCAAAGCAAGGCAGACACCACCTTAAACCTAAAGCCTTGAGATAATTTCCATTTTTTACTGTGGTTTCCAAACTTGATATTAAATTTTTAGTGTTAAGTATTGAGAAAAATTTTCTTGCTTTTTGAATATTTGAATATATATATATTTCATAATTTATTTTCTGTTGTTAACATTTTTTATTTTAAATAACATACTTTTTTCTTTTTCTATTGTACAAAATATGTAACACATTTTCCAATTCAACATTTTTCATGTGTACAGTTCAGTAACACCAGTTCATGTTGTACAGTCATCATCAATATTTGTTTCCAGATTTTCCATCACATATACAGAAACTCAATGTATTTAATAGAAATATTTTCACTATAGAATATTTAGAAAATACAACAACATTAAACCCGTTGCCATTGAGTTGAATTCGACTTATAGTGACCCTATAGAACAGAGTAGAACTGCTCCATAGGGTTTCCAAGGAGCGCCTGGTGGATTTGAACTGCTGATCTTTTGGTTAGCAGCCAAACTCTTTAACTACTATGCCACCAGGGTTTCCTCACAACAACATTAAAGAGAAATTATTAAGTTTTCTGTAGCCCCAATAACTGGAGGTAATGATGTTAACAACCTTGTTTAGTTTCTTCTAGTTTAAATTGTTATGTAGTCAAGATATAACTAGTCAAGCTGTTAACTACCATGTGAGCAGGCATGACAGACTGGAATCTGGAAACTCAAAAACACAAAAATAAATTGTTCAATTGAAGAAGTTTTCCCTATCCCCATGAATTTTGCTGAGAAAATAGTAGGAGAAGTGGGGTTAGAAAGCAGAGAGTATTCGATATTGTACACTCTCTTGGTGCTTTCATTCATGCCTCTGTTGGAATTTAATTGAAAACTGAGTCTAAACAAAGTAAAACTGCAATCTACTTCCCTTCCAGCTCAACTTCTGATAAGATCAAAGAGATTAAATACTTGATATCATGGGGCCCTGGTGGCACAGTGGTTAAGCATTTGGCTGCTAACGAAAAGGTCAGCAGTTCGAATTCACCACCACTCCTTCGAAACCCTATGGGGCAGTTCTACTCTGTCCTATAGGGTTGCTATGAGTCAGAGTCGACTCAGTGGCAATGGGTTTGGTTTGGTTTGTTTTTATCATGTGGGAAGATGTGAATAGGGCTTAACCCTATTTGTAAGCAGAAGTGAATTTAGTCTGATTTGGGAGGAACAAAACAAAATAAAACAAGAAAGATTATATATTGGTCTTTACTGTTATTTTTGCCAAACACTAAAAACTGAGACATGAAGAGAACTAGAAAAACATGAAAGATAATCAAGACAAACAATCAGTAGAAGCAGAACAGAAGACCCAGATATTGAAATTAGCAAATGCTTTAAACAACTCTTACAAATGTGCCAAAATGTTATAGAAAAGATGAATTAAATGGGTAAAGAATTCAAGAATTTCTGGAAAGAAATGTTCACTCTAACAAAAGGACCATATTGAAATTCTATAATGAAAAATTCAATTCAAGAAATGAAAAATTTCTTGCTGAACTTAAATGGCAAATTGGTCACAGCAGAAGAAAAGATTCAAAAATTTGTGAACCTGAAGATATGCTAATAGCAATTATACAAACTGAAGCACAAAAATAAAACAAAACAAAAACAGAGGTGGGACAGGGGGAACTAAACAGAGAATAAATGACCTATGGCATAAAAAATAAGTGGCCTATGGAAAAATATTAACTACGATACTTGCAACTGGAGTCCTTGAAGAAAGGAAGATTGGAACAGAAACAAAAAATTTTGAAGAAATAATGTCAGAAAATTCTTCAACTTTGATGAAAAAAATCAAGCTACTTACCCAGGAAGCTATCAACCTAGAATCTATACCCAGCAAAAACATCTTCTAAACAATGAAGGTGAAATACACCCACTCCTCACTTATTGACATGGTTAGGTTCCAAAGACCAGATCATTATGTGAAACTGGTGTTATGAAAAAATGGAGGATGACCACATCAGATCACAAAATGGAGGATGACTACATCATGAGATAACTGTCAAGATACATCATTATATAACTGCCAAATTACATCATTACATAACTACCAAATTATATCATCACATAACTGCCATGCCACTGAGAATCATAGCCCAGCCAAGTTGACACACAATCTTAACTATCAAAGCCAGAATTACTCTGCCTCATACCTCAGTGTTCATTATTGCCAGATGTATGTTGTTAATGCACACAATAGATGGATAGCAGATTTTCTACTACTGACATAAATGTGAAATGTCGGATAACGAGATAGTAAGTGAGGCACCTACTCCTAACCGTGTCAATAAGTGAGGAGAGAGTATGTGTATATATATATGTATATATGTGTATATATATATATACACACACACACACACACACACACACACACATATATATATGCCAGTTTCACTTAAGAATTTCTGACCAAGTAATAAAAATCATTAACTTTATTAAATCTTCTATCTTAAATACACATCGTTTTAATACTCTGTGTGGTAAAATGGGAAGTACACATAAAGTTCTTATGCCGCATATAAAAGTATAATGCTTGACTCAAGGAGAAGTACTTGTGTGACTGAATTTTGGGCTGAACTAGCCACTTTTCCCAAGAAAAACCATTTTTTAATTGAAAGGATAACTGAAAGACAATCTATGGTTATTCAGACTTTGCTATTTGCAGATACAGTCTCACAAATAAACAAGGTAAATCCGTTAGCTCAAGGAAATGACTGATAGTATTGGTTGTCAAGGATAACATTTAAGGTTTCAAGCAAAAATTAGAATTTTGAAAACTTGTATTGCATGATTATGAGCTTTACAACCAATATTAAAGCTTTTCCAATAAAATATATGGTGATATTAACAGGTATGACTTTTTGATGTATAATGACATGTATTGACATTTGGAACATCTGCATAACTCACTGATCCAATATTTTCAAATGACCAATGCATGATATTACAAAATCCTTTGAAAACGCAAGATCGAGCAACGGATTTTAATGAGCGTGTGAAAAATTCATTGATATAGCTTCAGATTCCACATTGTAAATAAACTTTAAAAAATGATCACTTGCTGAGGTTTGGTATAGTGTCAAAGAATGATATCCAAAATTATCTGAAAAGGCTATTAAAATATTCCTCTCTATGCCAACTACATATCTATTTGAGGCTGGATTTTGTTTCATCTACTTTAACCAAAACAGCATATCACAATAGACTTAATGCAGCTGTCTTCTATTAAATCAGATATTAAAGAGATTTGAAAAAATGTAAAACCATGCCATTCTTCTTGCTAAAATTTTTTCTTTCAGAAAATATAGTTGTTTTTCATAAAAATTTGCTATTCATGTCAATGTGTGATGGGTTTGTTTTTAAAACCAAATAAATAAATACATATTTTTAAAAATAATTCTCAGTTTTAATTCCTAATACAGAAAAAAAAAAAAAGATATAACTACACCAACTTCTCACTTGTCAACATGGTTAGGTTCCAAAGCCCAGGTCGTTTGCAAAAATCGGTGTTATGCAAAAATGAAGGATGACCACATCAGATCACAAAATATTACGTGGGACACACATGTCCCTCTGGACCCGAGAGGCAAAAAATGTAGGTGGGTGCTGTGTGTCGCACTGGTCATGAAAGGGTTACTCTCAGATGTATGTCGTTAATGCATAAAATAGTCAGATAGTAGATTTTTACAATTGTTGTAAATGCAAAATGTTGGATAATGAGGTAGTGGTAAGTGAAGAGTAGATGTGTATAAAAATGCTGTTTGGGGCCCTCAATAATTAACAGTGTAAAGGGTTTCTGAGAAGAAAAAATTTGAGAATCACTGTGCTAGAACAGTCACATGTTGAAATTTTACATGTTAAATTCTACCTCCCAACTATTTATTTATGTTGTTCCCCAGATCCCCAAACCAGCAAGTGCTTCCCTCCTCTTAAGTCCCATAAAACGTTATTTGTACAACACCACTTACTACTATTTATTATGGATTCTTATGCCTACTGTGACTGTTAATTTTATGTGACAACTTGGCTAGGTGATGGTCTACAGATGTTTGAATAAACACTAATCTAGATGTTGCGATGAAGGCATTTACATGTGATTAACATTTACAGTTAGTTGGCTTTAAGAAAAGCAGATCAGCTTCCATAATGTGGGTAGGCTTCATCCAATCAGTTGAAAGCCTTAAAAATGGAGTTTTCCTGAAGGACAAGAAATTCTGTCTCAAAACCATAACATAGATATTCTGTTGGCGTTTCCAGGCTACCGCCTGGACTACAGATTTCACATTGAAGAGTACTGGGGTTTCCAGCAGCCTGCCTCCTGACCTATGGATATTGAACTCCTCACAACTGCATGAGCCAATTCATTAAACTCTCTCTCTCTCTTTCCATATATATACATATATATATAATAACTTATATAAAATAACATATATCTATATAACTTACTCATTCTATTATATATAAAATAACTTATTCATTCTGTTGGCTCTCTTTTTTCTGGAGAACCCTGACTAATATACCCACCTATTAAATTTCCTACTAGAATGTAAGCTTCATGAGCATAGAATCTGTCTGATTTATCTTTGTACCCCCAATGTGTCTGTCAAAGTTCTAGCACTAAGTAAACACTTGTTAAATGATCACATGAAAATGGTCTTGGCATCTTTGCATTGCCAGGACCACTCGTATTTGGTATTTGAATCATGTTTCTTCACTGTATTTCATCACTAGACTCTGATTCAGGGTGGCAGGCATGTCACACTCTTTCCTCTGTTACCTGTTTCTCTTTTGAAAAAGTAACAGATTCTGAGTAATTCTAGTACCAGATACCATTTCTCAGATTAATCAGAGGACATTGGATCAATGCCCAGGAGTGTCTGGGAACCCAGTCAATATCTAAGAAATCTATAATTTTGGTTACTGTAGGCCATATATGAAAAAAAAAAAAATACAGAGAAAAAGGATTAAAAGACAATCTCATCTACTTCACAATCACATATAATTTTTTTTTAACTTCCATATCTATATTCTTACTGTGAATTAAAATGAGTGAGGGGTCACTGGACATGATTAAATGAAAAATTAGGGCCATCAATGAACACTGACGGGCAATTTCAAGGTGTTAATGTGTCATCTTTCAGAAGAAATTTAATTTTTCTCTATTCATGTATCTAAAGCATTTGTTCATGTTTTCAATTCACTAAAAACATCAGAGTTCTGATTAATTTCCCCAATCTTATGCAAGCAATTGTGCAGATCTTAGGATCACAGTGACCAGTGGAAGACAGCCCATCCTTTTTTGGATTCCAATTCTTTGTTGCATTTATTTTTCAATAGAAAAGAGTTCTTTTTTTTTTTTTCTTGGTATAATTCAATCTCTTAATATTTATGTGTTTGCTGCAGTGTTTTATCATGAAAATAGAACAGTTGGCCACATATCACTTGCTGTTCTAAGAAAAAAAAAGGACATACTGCAGAGTTTAACAGCATGGGGAAAAGAATAGTGGTTAACAAGAAGTTCGTGGCATGGTCAGGGTTAATATTTATGGGACTGAGAAGAATGGAGGTAGATGAAACTGGAAAATTAAACTGGAGGTTCTTTCCATCCTGTGGTGAAGGTTTTCATACTGTGGTATTCGAGGATATGTGGAAACATTTTGAGGAGGAAAATAATATGCTTATATCTGAGTTTTAAAATATTCATAGTTTTAATAGTAAGGAGAATATTAATTGGGAGGTTTTCTTTGATAACAGCTTCAGATAACTCAAAATTAAGCCTCTGACATGCAAAATGTGAAAAATGATCATTCATTCATTTAACACATAGCTGTTTACAAAAAATGTTGAAATTTTTATTCCCTTTAAGTGGGATTTTCCAACACAGTGTCTATAGGTTTTTGTGCCCTCAGAGAAAAAATATATACTATTCTTCCCAGAAATATCTCTTCACATCAAAGCTGTGTTTATGAAATCACTAAGACCAAAGTATACTTGGCTACAAGAATAATTCTTCCAGATCATTCATTGTTATAAAGCACTCCCTGGGTTAACATGCTTGGCTGCTAACCTAAAAGTTGGCACAGAAAGGAATCCACCCAGAGGCACCTGGAAGAAAGTCCTGGTGATCTACTTTTGAAAAATCAGCCATTGGAAGTCCTATGGAGAACAGTTCTACTCTGACACACACAGGTCACCATGAGTTGGAATTGACTTCATGACAACTGGTTTTTACTACAAATGTAGAAAACCAAATGTTAAAATATGAGGAAAGGTGAAATACGGACACCAAGAAAACCTAAGGGGGAAAGATTGGTCATGAATTGCCTGAGGCCTGAGGTGGCTGTTGAATTAAAACTTCCATTTGCACTTTCTCTATTTTTTTCCCAGATAGCAGCTAGCTTGATCCTTTAACACTACCCTCCTTAAAAACAGATCAAGTATCCTTCCAGTGTACTTAGGAAAAATGACAAAATGTTAACATGGCCCAAAACCTTCCTGTTCCAATTCTGTTCCTCATCTTTCTATAATTCATTCATGCCCTTTTTTATTTTCACAATACTTCCTCAAAACCTTCACACAACTCATTTCTCTCCTTAGAAGTCTCTTCCTCATCTTTTACACTTGGGATATTCCTATTTGTTCTTCAATTTTTAGCTTAAATGTAATTTCCTCAGAAAAGGAAACATTCTAAATTCCAGTGAAATGCTACCAACCACATTGACCGACAGGATGAATTGAAAAACGTTTTCTTGTTAATTTTTCTGCACTTCCCTGAACCCTTGAGGAGGGCAGGAAAAGTCTTTCCCTGAAAAATAGTACCATGTTTTTCAGACGGTACTATCTGTAAATATAGGCAACAATCAAGTACCACCTTACCACTTTTCTTATCCCACAAGAGTAATGTCTCTCTCACCACAAACGGGTTCTTTCTTTTCAAATATTTGTATAAACCACATTTCCAATACCCCAACATGACTGGAGTTAGGGGTCTTTACCAGTGGCCAGTTGATTCCTGGGTCGTAAGACTGTGTTATGCAGAGGGATAGAATCAGAAACAGCTCTGATGATAGTACACACAGTAGAGTATGGCCTTTTGCTGAGAACTCTTGTTCAGGGAGAACTGCTTTTCTTAAAGGAGATTCTAACTCTGATTTCCAAATTCTACTTCTAAGCAGCTTCTCTGGACTGTGTTGTCTGTCTTCAGGAAGAGAGAAAGTCCTCCTGAAAATGACATAAATTCTTCTTTAAATAATATTTTTAATCTTGCCTCTTTGTCTTGATTTGGATTTTCATGTTGACTCATCTGTTTTCCCAAGCCCTTTATAATTAATTTCCTAGGCTAAATTAGTGCCAAATAAATAGTGAATTTCCAAATTAGCTGACACCATAATGGAACAGAGATTTAATTAATTTACTATCAAGGGCCTTCTATAGACAACTGTAAGTTTATAGCATAAAATGATGGTATTTATTAATGTGGAAAGTGTTCTTATTTTAACGGGTTGTTTCAATAACCAGACTTACTATAGAGACCTTCTTGTTCTCATCTATGTAAACAGCAGGATTTAGGTCAGGCAAAAACCACATTGATATTCAGTACATTTAGTTTGCTATGAAGGTCTTTGGTTTCACTCTATGTAGCATTAAGAATAACTAATAATTTTCTTACCAGAAAGATATTTACCTGTGTTTTATTGACTGTGCAAAGACATTTATTTAACTGTGTGGATCATAACAAATTATAGACAACACTGAGAAGAATGGGAGTTCCAGAACACTTAATTGTGCTTATGAGGAACCTGTGAATAGATCAAGAGGCAGTTGTTCAAACAGAACAAGGGGATACTATGTGGTTTAAAGTCGGGAAAGGTGTGCATCAGGGTTGAATCCTTTCACCATACCCATTCGATCTGTACGCTGAGAAAATAATCTGAGAAGCTGGATTATCGAAGAAGAACGCAGCATCAGAATTGGAGGAAAACTCATTAACGATCTGTGATATGCAGATAACACAACCTTGCTCCCTCAAAGTGAAGAGGACTTGAAACACTTACTGATGAAGATCCAAGACTACAGCCTTCAGTATAGATTACACCTCAACATAAAGAAAACAAAAATTCTCACAACTGGACCAATAAGCAACATCATGATAAATGGAGAAAAGACTGAAGCTGTCAAGGATTTCATTTTACTTGGATCCACAATCAAATCCCATGGAAGCAGCAGTCAAGAAATCAAAAGATGCATTGCATTGGGCAAATCTGCTGCAAAAGACCTCTTTAAAGTGTTGAAAAGCAAAGATGTCACCTTGAAGACTAAGATGCGCCTGACCCAAGCCATGTTGTTTTTAATTGCCTCATATGCATGAGAAAGCTAGATGATGAATAAGGAAGACTGAAGAAGAATTGATGCATTTGAATTGTAGTGTTGGCGAAGAATATTGAATATACTATGGACTGCCAAAAGAACAAACAAATCTATCTTGGAAGAAGTACAACCAGAATGCTCCTTAGCAGCAAGGACGGCAATACTATGTCTCACATACTTTGGACATTTTATCAGGGGGGATCAGTCCCTGGAGAAGGAATCATGCTTGGTACAGTAGAGGGTCAGCAAAAAAGAGGAAGACCCTCAACGAGATGGACTGACACAGTGGCTACAACAACGGGCTCAAGCATAACAATGACTGTGAGGATGGCACAGGACCAGACAGACAGTGTTTTGTTCTGTTGTACATAGGGTTGCTATGAGTTGGAACTGACTCGAGGGCGTCTAACAACAACAGTAACTTTATTAAAAATAATTATTCAAGTATTCACGATAATTTTAGAAATGATTTACCCAGACATAAGAGGCATAAACACACAGAAATCTCAGGTATCTGCCTTTCACTCTATCACCAGATCGAAAGCTTTCTTCCATAACTGTCTTGGTGTATGTACACTATGCCCATATCTCCCAGAATTTCCCTAAATGGATCTTTACATACTAGCCATTTCTATAGAACCCTGGGTGGACTATGAGTTGATAGAAACTGTATGATACCTGGGGACTTCTACTTTGTAAACATATGATTTGGGCATGTAGTATCAACTGAAAACTCTGACTTCCTACTGTATAAAATGTAGATATTGCAAATGTAATTACCCGCCCTATTAAATCCACTGGATTTTTTAGGGAAATAAATTAGATTCTGGTCATGAAAACCATGAGGTTCCATAGAAAGAACTTAAAAGCCATGTGACCTTGGACAAATCTCCTTAAGAATTCTACACAATACATAAAGATACTTATACTAATATCATATATTTTTAATTCAATCTTCAAAATAACCATATGTCAAATATCTTCATGAGAAATAAAATATCTGTAAAGTATCTGCAGTAAAGCAGCTAAAATGTAAAATGTCTGTAGTAATGAAAGTGATGGTTTTCATTATTTTTATTGTCATTTAAATCATGAAAGACATTTAATCACTTTTCTTCTATACATTTAACCAAAACCAAAATCCAAACCTATTGCCCTCAAGTCTATTTTGACTCATAGTGACCCTATAGGATAGAATAGAACTGCCCTATAGGATTTCCAAGGCTGTGATCTTTATGGAAGCAGACTGACACATCTTTCTCACACATAGCAACTGATGGGTTTGAATAGCAAACCTTTCCGTTGGCAGCCACTGAACTGAAAAAAATCAGCATCACATTCCATTGGCATTCCATTGTCATTCTTCTAGAAATTATGGTCAGGTCAGAGAGGATTTGCTGAGACCGGAAAAAAAAAAAAAAAAAAAAAAAAAAAACCAAAGGCTTAAGGTGACTTCCTACATCCATCCTATTATTTGGAATGCTCACTTTTTTTAAATAACTACCCACAATTGGAAGGCTCTTTTATCTTGGGTTAGGAAACTAAAGTATTTCTGCAAAATCTGAATCTCCTCAGAAGTTGTTTTTATTTTTAAAAGAAAGTTTCTTCACTCAAATGCTTCTTTAACTATTTGAATGTGGAAAGATAACAAAAAATAAAAGAAAAAACTAGGTTATTGTCATGGATTGAATTATGTCCCCCCCAAAATGTGTGTAACAATTTGTCTAGGCCATGATTCCTGGTACTGTGTGATGTATGGTGTAAATCCTGCCTCTATGATGTTAATGAGGGAGGATGGGTGGCAGTTGTGTTAGTAAGGCAGGACTCAATCTACAAGATTGGATTGTGTCCTGAGACAATCTCTTGAGATATAAAAGAGAGAAGTGAGCAGAGAGATGGGGACCTCATACCACCAAGAAAGCAGTGCCAGGAGCAGAGCGTATCCTTTGGACACGGGGTCCTGGAGAAGTTCCTAGTCCGGGGGAACATTGATGAGAAGGCCAACAGAGAGAGAAAGCCTTCCCCTGGAGCTGACGCCCTGAATTTGGACTTTTAGCCTACTTTACTGTGAAGAAACAAATTTCTCTTTGTTAAAGCCATCCACTTGTGGTATTTCTGTTGTAGCAACACTAGATGACTAAGACAGAATTTGGTACCGAGAGTGGGGTGCTGCTCTAACAGATATCTAAAATGTGGAGGTAGTTTTAAAACTGTGAATGGATACAGAAGCAGCAGCAGAGAAGCAGCAGTGGCAGAGAACCAACAGCAGCAGAAGCAGGAGACCAGTGCGAAATGGCACTCGAGCCGACCCATGGAGTGAGAGAGCTGACTGCCTGTGCACAGGAGGCTTCCTGGTTGAGTGGGGTGCCTCTGGGTACTTATTGGTGGAGCTAGGCTTGCTGACCCCACGGAGTGAGAGAGCAGAGTTCCTGTATGCATGAGGCTTTCTGGTGGAGTAGGGTGCCTCCGGGCACTTATTGGTGGAGCTACCGAGCTTTGGAACACTTGCTGCAGCAGGGCGGATGCGAGCATGAGGCCTGAGGAGCCAAGAGGCTAAGAAACCAGGAAACAAGCTGAAGAGACAAGGGACACAAGAAGCTGAGCTGCCTCAGTCTCAAAAGGTATGGCTATGACCTCAGGGGTTTCAAAGAGTGGAGCCATGGCCTCTGGTGCTTCTAAGGGTGGAGTTGCCACTCAGATGGACTGGGAGAATGATGCACCTAGAGCCAAGGGAGCAGGGTTGCTGTCCCATTGGGCCTGGAAGGTGGAGCTGAAGGCCAGGGCTGAGGTGCCTCCACTCAGAATCCAGGGTGTGGCCAATACTAGAGTCTAGAGGGCAGGGCCATTGTGTAAATTGTCTCAGAGGACAGAAGATTATTTTCAAAGCCTTGAGGGCTAATGTAACGTGTTCTGCTGTCTTGCTTGGTGCCTGTTATCCCTTCTTTCCCTTCAGTTTCTCCCATTTGTAATGGAAATGTCTAGCTTGTGCCTGTTCTGGCATTGTACCTTTGGAAGCAGATAACTTGTATTCTAGATTTCACAGATGAAGAGGAATTTTTGGATTTTGGACTTGGAGTTAAGACTTTTGCTATCATATGATGGGGTGAATATGTTTTCCATGTTGCAAGGATGTGGTTTTTGAGGGGCCAAAGGGTGGAATGACATGGATTGAATTATGCCCCCGCAAAAAATGTGTATAGCAATTTGGCTGGGCCATGATTCCTGTATTGTGTGATTTTCCTATATAGTATAAATTTTGCCTCTATGATATTAATGAGGGAGGATGGGTGGCAGTTGTGTTAGTAAGGCAGGACTCAATCTATAAGATTGGATTGTGTCCTGAGGCAATCTCTTGAGATATAAAAGACAGAAGTGAGCAGAGAGACAGGGGACCTCATACCACTGAGAAAGCAGTGCTAGGAGCAGAGCATGTCCTTTGGACATGGGGTCCGTCCACGGAGAAGTTCCTTGTCCGGGGGAACATTGATGAAAAGACCGACAGAGAGAGAAAGCCTTCCCCTGGAGCAGACGCCCTCAATTTGGACTTTCAGCCTACTTTACTGTGAAGAAATAAATTTATCTTTGTTAAAGCCATCCACTTGTGGTATTTATGTTGTAGCAGCACTAGATGACTAAGACAGTTATAATTTTCCTCTTTAATATAGGATAGGTTTCTCCTTTGATAAAGACCAATTGAAACTCCTTGTGACAAAAAAGTAAGCCATACACCAGCCCTCTCTGAAAGGGTGCTAATCCCTTCTGTGGAATTATGCAAAACTATGACATAATAAAAGTGGTCACAGGAATAATCAAGGCAACAAGATGGGTTTTTGAGGCCATTTATGATTTGAGTTTTAATAGATGGTATTATAAGAATAGGGTGGGAGAGGTGATGTGAAGAAGAATCAGTTTGGAGTTCCAAAACAGAGAGAGACAGACAGAGGGGAGAGAAAGAGAAAGAGAGAGGCTGAGAGAGAGTCAGATTGAGAGTGTACTTGGCACAATGTCTTGAAAAGAATAGATTCTCAAGAAGTTGTAGGTAATATTATTAAGAAACATTTTGCATGCCAGCAGCTAATCTTTCTCTTTAAGTGTTTTCTTGTGGCGTTTATCTACCTAAAGCTTGATCTAGAAGGAGGACTGGTGATGTGCACTCAATTTGGACCATGCTTACTTGATCCTGTGGGATCCTCACTCCATGAGGAAGGGCACAGCCAGAGGAGGGTCAGAGAGGGGCAGAAGTTCTGTCACCTGTGTAAAGGGTGATAACTACTTACAATTCTACTTTCTATTACCAGGGCGCAGAATGGCTCCTATGCTTTTGAAATAACCAATCAATCACTCCTTGCTCATATGCCAGCAACCTCTTTGTTCATATCTAAGAGCAGCATTTGAGAGTCTGACCCTCTCTCTAACCCTTCTCCACCACTCCTCCATATCCAGTAATCTAAATTTGAGGTAAAGAGAGAGCAGGTCCAATAAAATACCAGTTTAACACACTAGATATATTCTCAAATTTTCAAAAGAATTCTGGGCTATGTTGGTTACATCATAGATCTGAAATCCTCTCAGCAGATGCTTTAAAATGCGCCAGGAAAGAAGATGAACAAAACCCATTACATAGTGTGGAATGGGTTTTCAAAGAGTATGGAGCCATACTCCTTGATATATGAGCCAATAATTTAACCAGAGTGATGCTACTTATCAAACTCTTCTCTACCCTTCCCCTTCCATTCACCATGAGGACTATCTACAGTTCCAAGAAGTTTGAAAATTTAAGAATTAAATGATTATGACTCCAAGATTTCACCTGCTGAAAACTCATAATCTCATGTTTTTTACGAACATAACTTATAAAAACATTTTGTTTTTAAAATTGACATAAATTTGATAAAAGAGAAAAATTTGATGGCTTTCTGCTGACTTTTTTTTTTATTGTACTTTAGATGAAGGCTTACAGAGCAAATTAGTTTCTCATTAAACACTTAAAACACATATTATTTTGTGACATTGGTTGCCAACCCTGTGACATGTCAACACTCTTCCCTGCTCGACCTTGGGTTCCCCGTTACTAACTTTCCTGTCCCTTCCTGCCTTCTTGTCCTTGCCCCTGGGGTGATGTGCCCATTTAGTCTCATTTTGTTTTATGGGCCTGTTCAATCTTTGGCTGAAGGTGAACCTCAGGAGTGACTTTAGTACTGAGTTAAAAGGGTGTCCGGGGGCCATCCTCTCGGGGTTTCTCCAGTCTCTGTCAGGACAGTAAGTCTGGTCTTTTTTGTGAGTTAGAATTTTTACATTTTTCTCCAGCTCTGTTGGGGACCCTCTATTGTGATCCCTGCCAGAGCAGTTGGTGGTGGTAGCTGGGCACCATCTAGCTGTGCTGGACTCAGTCTGGTGGAGGCTGTGGTAGTCGTGGTTGCCATTTTTTTTTTTTTTTTTTTGCGTTGGAAACATACATAATGTTGGCTCTGCCAGAAAGAATGTGTAGAGCACTGAGATTCCTATAGTCAGTTCTCATTGGCAGTCTGAGGAGGCTCTGAGTACACAACACATAAATTTAGAAAATTGGTCAGAGACTCGTCTATAGTTTCCATGAATATTTGCATATTTACCTAAAGAGTGATACAGGATAAAATTTCAGGGTAAATCTCATCTACTGCAACCACTTTGCCTCTGGGAACGAATCTATACATTGTCGCTAAAGTCTCAAGAGAAACTAAAGGCTGTAGTTGAAAAAAAGCTTTCAAAAATCATCATAGTAATAATTATTTTAATCTATTTTTAGTTTAAGAGAAGTCCTGTGCTTAGAATGCAGAGATCAGTTTGTGATCTGATTACAAACTGTTATAAACAAGTAGTCACTAAAGACTGTAATGAAGATAGACTGAAACCATTTAAACAAACACACATTTAGGGCTCAAAACATGAATAAGAGCAAGATCCTTCTTAATGAATTTACTTACTTCCCTAATGTGGTCATTAACTGCTGTCAGTGTTTAGTTGTTACATGAAATCATAATGTTTGTAGCTGGATGAGCCTGTAGAGATATTCTACATGGATGGTTCCCATACCTGGCTGATCATGAAAATCATCCAAAGCAGTACTTCTCAAATTTTTATGTGCATTCAGTTTACCTTGTGATCTTATTAAAATGAAGATTCTGATTCAGTAGGTCTGGGGCGGGGATCAAGATTCTGCATTCCTAACAAGCTCCCAGGTGATACCAGTGCTACTGGCCTGT
This sequence comes from Dugong dugon, assembly GCA_030035585.1. Classification (NCBI taxonomy): domain Eukaryota; kingdom Metazoa; phylum Chordata; class Mammalia; order Sirenia; family Dugongidae; genus Dugong; species Dugong dugon. The sequence goes on along the minus strand of CM057471.1, from coordinate 35,864,632 downwards.
GCACAATACTTTGGGTAGCAAAGACCTAGAGACCTGTGTAAAAACACAGATTCTAAGAACTCACTCCCAGAAATTCCAATTTAGTGTGATTGTTGTTGTTGTTAGGTGCTGTTGAGTTGATTCTGATTCATAGCAACCCTGTACAACAGAACGAAACACTACCCAGTCCTGCGCTATCCTCACAATCATTGCTGTGTTTGAGCCCATTGTTAGAGCAACTGTATCAATCCATCTCATTGGGGGGTCTTCCTCTTTTTAGCTGAACCTCTACTTTACCAAACACGATGTCCTTCTCCAGGGACTGGTCCCTCTTGATAAACATGTCCAAAGGACTTGAGATGCAGTTTCACCATCTTCGCTTCTAAGGAGCATTCTGGCTGTACTTCTTCCAACACAGATTTAGTGGAATAGACACTGAAAATTTCCTAATTTTACAGATGAAGAAACTGAGGTCCACAGTGGTCCAGTGACACCATAGGTAACATCATAGTTAGTGGTGGAGCGAATGAATAGTAGGCCAAAAAGTTGCTAATTCCAGTCCACTGCTGTTTTACTTACACCATACTGTTTTTCATAATAAGAAACCCTTCTGTGTTTTAGAGTCAGGATGTGCAACCTGTGCAGTTGCATAGGGCTCCATGTTCAGAAGGTCCAATGCTTGGCTTGATGCTCTTCTGTCACCAACTTAACATTTTATTTTTATTTTTGTTTATTGTTGTAGTTTAAATCAAGTTTACATTTTGAGTTAGTCTCCCATACAAAAATTTATACATGCATTGTTATGTGACCCTCATTTCTCTCCCTATACTGTGACAGCACACTTCTCCTTTCCACCCCTGATTTCCCATATCTATTCAACCAGCTCCTAACCCTTTCTGCCTTCCCATCTCACCTCCAGACAGAAGCTGCCCGTTTAGTCTCTTGTACCTACTTGAGCTAAGAGGCACACTCCTCACGAGTATAACTTTATGTCCCACAGTCCAGTCCAATCTCTGTCTGAAGAGTTGGCCTCGGAAATTATTTTAGTTCTGGACTGATAGAGAAGCCAGGGGCCGTGCTTTCCGGGGTTCCTCCAGTCTCAGTCAGACCATTAAGTCTGGTCTTCTTACTAGAATTTGAGCTCTGCACCCCACCTTTCTCCTTCTCCATCTGGGACACTCTGTTGTGTTCCCTGTCAGGGTAGTCATTGGTGGTAGCCAGGCACCATCTAGTTCTTCTGGTCTCAGGCTGAGGAAGTCTCTGGTTTATGTGGCCCTTTCTGTCTCTTGGGCTAATGCTTTCCTTGTGTCTTTGGTGTTCTTTGTTCTCCTTTACTCCAGGTGGTTGGGACCAATTGATGCATCTTAGATGGCCACTTGCAAGCTTTTAAGACCCCAGACACCACTCACCAAAGTAGGATGCAGAACATTTTCTTCATAAGCTTTGTTATGCCAATTTACCTCGACGTCCCCTGAAAGCATGGTCCCCAGACCCCTACCCATGACTCTGTCCCTCAAAGTGTTTGATTGTATTCAGGAAACTTAATAGCTTTGGTTTAGTCCAGTTGTGCTGACTTCCCCTGTAGTGTGTGCTGTCCTTCCCGTCACCTAAGATAATTATTTTCTACTATCTAGTTAGTAAATAACCCTCACCCTCCCTCCCCACCCTTGTAACCATCAAAGAATATTTTCTTCTGTGTTTAAACCTTTTATTGAGTTCTTATAATAGTGGTCTTATACAATATTTGTCCTTCTGTGACTGACTAAATTCACTCAGCATAATGCCCTCCAGGTTCCTCTATGTTATGTTTCACGGCTTCATCGTTGTTCTTTATCATTGCATAGTATTCCATTATGTGGCTATACCATAATTTGTTTATCCATTTGTCCATTGATGGGCACCTAGGTTGTTTCCATCTTTTTGCTATTGTGAACAGTGCTGCAATGAACATGCATGTGCATATATCTGTTTGTGTGACGGCTCTTATTTCTCTAGGATATATTCCCACCAACAGTGTATAAGTGTTCCAGTCTCTCCACAACCTCTCCAGCATTTATTATTTTGTGTTTTTTGGATTTATGCTAGCCTTGTTGGGGTGAGATGATATCTCATTGTAGTTTTGATCTGCATTTCTCTAATGGCGAATGATCTTGAGCATTTCTTCATGTGTCTGTTAGCTGCCTGAATATCGTCTTTGGCGAAGTGCCTGTTCATATCCTTTGCCCATTTTTTAATTGGGTTGTCTTCTTGTTGTTGAGGTTTCACAGTATCTTGTAGATTTTAGAGATTAGATGCTGATTGGATTTGTCATAGCCAAAAATTTTTTCCCAGTCTGTAGGTTGGCTTTTGACTCTTTTGGTGAAGTCTTTTGATGAGCATAAGTGTTTGATTTTTAGGAGCTCCCAGTTATCTAGTCTCTCTTCTGGTGCTTGTGCATTGTTACTTATGGTTTGTATTGTGATTATGCCATGTATTAGGGCTCCTAGCATTGTCCCTACGTTTTCTTCCATGATCTTTATCATTTTCGATTTTATATTTAAGTCTTTGATCCATTTTGAGTTAGTTTTTGTGCATGGTGTGAGATATGAGTCTTGTTTCATTTTCTTGCAGACAGATATACAGTTATGCCAGCACCATTTGTTAAAGAGACTGTCTTTTCCCCAATTAATGGACTTTGGGCCTTTGTCAAATATCAGCTGCTCATAGGTGGATGAATTAATGTCTGGATTCTCGATTCTGTTCCATTGGTCTGTGTATCTGTTGTTGTACCAGTACCAGGCTGTTTTGACTACTGTGGCAGTATAATAGGTTCTAAAGTCAGGTAGTGTGAGGTCTCCCACTTTGTTCTTCTTCTTGAGTAATGCCTTACTTATTCAGGGCCTCTTCCCTTTCCATATGAAGTTAGTGACTTGTTTCTCTTTCTCATTACAAAATGCTGGTGGGATTTGGATCGAGACTGCATTGTATCTATAGAGTTCTCTGGGTAGAATTGACATTTTCACAATGTTAAGTCTACCTATCCATGAGCAAGGTATGTTTTTCCACTTATGCAGGTCTCTTTTGGTTTCTTGCAGTAGTGTCTTGTAGATTTCATTGTCTAGATACTTTATGTCTCTGGTTAGATTTATTCCTAAGTATTTTATCTTCTTGGGGGCGATTGTAAATAGTACTGATTTGGTGATTTCCTCTTTGAGGTTCTCTTTCTTGATGTAAAGGAATCCAACTGATTTTTGCATGTTTATCTTGTATCCTGAAAGTTTGCTGAAATCTTCTATTAGTTCCAGTAGTTTTCTTGTAGATTCTTTGGAGTTTTCTGTGTATAAGATCATATCATCTGCAAATAGAGATACTTTGACTTCTTCCCTACCAATTTGGATGCCCTTTATTTCTTTTTCTAGTCTAACTGCTCTGGCTAGAACCTCCAGCACAATGTTGAATAAGAGTGGTGATAAAGGGCATCCTTGTCTGGTTCCAGTTCTCAAAGGGAATGCTTTCAAACGCTGTCCATTTAGGATGATGTTGGCTGTTGGCTTTGTATAAATGTCCTTAATTATATCGAGGAATTTCCCTTCTATTCCTATTTTGTTGAGAGTTTTTATCATGAATGGGTGTTGGACTTTGTCAAATGCCTTTTCTGCATCATTTGATAAGATCATGTGGTTCTTGTCTGTTCTTTTATTTATGTGATGGATTATGTTGATTGTTTTCCTAATGTTGAAACATCCCTGCATACCTGATATAAATCCCACTTGATCATGGTGAATTATTTTTTTGATATGTTGCTGAATTCTATTGGCTAGAATTTTGTTGAGGATTTTTGTGTCAATGTTCATGAGGGATATTGGTCTGTAATTTTCTTTTTGTGGTGTCTTTCCCTGGTTTTGGTATCAGGGTTATGCTGGCTTCATAGAATGAGTTTGGGAGTATTCCATCCTTTTCTATGCTCTGGAACACCTTTAATAGTAGTGGTGTTAACTCTTCTCTGAAAGTTTGGTAGAATTCTTCAGTGAAGCCATCTGGGCCAGGGCTTTTTTTTTGTTGGGAGTTTTTAAATTACCTTTTCAATCCCTTCTTTTGTTATGAGTTTATTTAGTTGTTCTACATCTGTTTGTGTTAGTTTAGTTAGGTAGTGAGTTTCTAGAAATTTGTCCATTTCCTCTAGGTTTCAAATTTGTTAGAGTATAATTTTTCATAGTATTCTGTCATGATTCTTTTAATTTCAGTTGGGTCTGTTGTGATATCACCCATCTCATTTCTTATACGGATTATTTGCTTCCTCTCCTATTTTTCTTTTGTCAGGTTGGCCAGTGGTTTACCAATTTTGTTGATCTTTTCAAAGAACAAACTTTTGGTCTTGTTAAGTCTTTGGATTGTTCTTCTATTCTCCATTTCATTTAATTCTGCTCTAATTCTTATTATTTCCTTTTTTCTGGCATCTGAGGGCTTCTTTTGCTGCTCTCTTTCTACTTGTTTGAGTTGTAGGGTTAATGTTTTGATATTGGCCCTTTCTTCTTTTTGGATGTGTGCATTTATTGCTATAAGCTGACCTCTGAGCACTGCTTTTGCTGTGTCCCAAAGGTTCTGGTAGGATGTGTTTTCATTCTCGTTTGATTCTATAAATTTCTTTATTCCATCCTTAATTTCTTCTATAACCCATTAGTTTTTGAGCAAAGTGTTGTTCAGTTTCCATGTGTTTGATTTTTTTTCCTTGCTTTTTCTGTTATTTATTTCTACTTTTATGGCTTTATGGTCAGAAAAGATGCTTTGTAATATTTTGATGCTTTGGATTCTGTTAAGTCTTCTTTATTGCTAGTATGTGGTCTATTCTGGAGAATGTTCCATGTGCGTTGGAAAAGAAAGTATACTTGGCTGCTGTTGGGTGGAGTGTTCGGTATATGTCTATGAGATCAAGTCAGTTGATTTTAGCATTTATATCTTCCATGTCTTTGTTGATCTTCTTTCTGGTTGTTGAGCTTCTTTCTGGATGTTCTGTCCTTCACCAAAAGTGGTGTGTTGAAGTCTCCTACTACTCTTGTAGAGCTATCTCTCTTTTCCGTGCTGTTAGAGTTTGTTTCATGTATTTTAGAGCCCTGCTGTTGGGTGGGTAAGTATTTATTTTAGTTATGTCCTCCTGGTGTGTTGACCCTTTAATCATTATATAGTGTCCTTCCTTATCCTTTGTGGTGGATTTTACTTTGAAGTCTATTTTGTCAGAGATTAATATTGCCAATCCTGCTCTTTTTTGAGTGTTGGTTGCTTGATATATTTTTTCCATCCTTTGAGTTTTAGATTGTTTGTGTCTTTAAGTCTAAGGTGTGTCTCTTATAGACAGCGTATAGACGGATCGTGTTTTTTTTTTTTTATCCAATCTGCCACTCTCTTTTTCTTTATTGATGTATTTAGTCCATTTACATCCAGCATAATTATTGATAGGTATGAGTTTAGTTCTGTTAGCTTGATGTCTTTTTTTGTGTTGTTGACAGTGTCTTTGTTTCACTTAATTTTCTGTGCTAAGTCGTTTTTCTTTATGTGTTTTCTTTTCATCTTTTTCATTGTTGTAGTTTTTGTGTTTGCTGAATCTTTATATTTTTCTAGTTTTTTATTTTGACTTGTAGGATTGTTAGTTTTATTTGTGGTTACCTTAATATTTACCCCTAGTGTTCTAAGTTTTTATCAGTCTTTTACTTCTTTATATTGCCTTGACTTCCTCTCAATATGAAAAATCTGTGTCTACATTTTTTAAGTCCCTGTTTTTTGTTTTAATGTTGTCATCTTTTATATACTGACGTCTGTTTCCCTATTTTCAGTGTTTTCGCTTTGGTTTATTTTTGTGACTTCCCTATCTGGGTTGATATCTTGGGTTGTTATCTGATGTTACTGATTTTCTAACTGGAGGACTCCCTTTAGTATTTCTTGTAATGTTGGTTTGGTTTTTGCAAATTCCCTAAACCTCTGTTTATCTGGAAATGCCCTGATTTTGCCATCATATTTGAGAGACAGTTTTGCTGGATATATAATTCTTGGCTGGTAATTTTTTCTTTCAAGGCTTTATATATGTCATCCCACTGCCTTCTTGCCTGCATGGTTTCTGCTGAGTAGTCCAAGCTTATTCTTATTGACTCTCCTTCGTAGATGACTTTTTGTTTATTCTTAGCCACTGTTAAAATTCTCTCTTTATCTTTGGTTTCGGCAAGTTTGATTATAATATGTCTTGGTGACTTTCTTTTGGGATCTACCTTATGTGGGGTTTGATGAGCATCTTGAATAGATATCGTCTCATCTTTCACAATATCAGGGAAGTTTTCTGCCAACAAATCTTCCACAATTCTCTCTGTATTTTCTGTTATCTCCCCCTTGTTCTGGTACTCCAATCACTTGTAAGTTATTCATCTTGATAGAATCCCACATAATTCTTAGGATTTCTTCATTTTTTTTAACCCTTTTATCTGATTTTTCCTCAAATAAATTGGTTTCAAGTGCTTTATCTTCAATCTCGCTAATTCTGACTTCCATTGCCTCAATTCTGCTCCTGTGACTTTCTATTGAGTTGTCTAATTCTGAACATTTATTGTTAGTCTTCTGGATTTCTGACTGCTGTCTGTGTATGGATTCTTGCAGCCTGTTGAATTTATCATTATGCTCTTCTCTAATCTTTTTAATTTCCTCTATTGTGTGTTCTGTGTTTTGCTTAATTTCCTTCCTAATCTCTTGAAGAGTTCTGCATATTAATTTTTTGTATTCTGCATCTGGTAATTCCAAGAAATTTTCCCTCTCTGGAAAATTTCTAGATTCTTTATTATGGGATCTTGCTGAAGCCATCATGGACTGCTTCTTTATGTGATTTGATATTGACTGTTGTCTCCAAGCCATCAATAAGTTATTATATTTATTTATTTTATGTTTGCTTACTCTATCCTAGCTTCTTGTTTTGTTTTGATATGCCCAAATAAGCTGCTCCTGTGAGCTAGTCTGAGTATTGTCACCTTTGAAGCTCTAATATCTTGTCACCAGGTGGTTAGACCTGTTACTAGCTATATGAGCTCAGGAGTCCACCCACTTCTCCTGTTTGGATTCAGCTCAGGTACCCAGGTAGATAGCCACCAAGTGTGTGATGCAGGCTCTCATGTACAGTCCTAGACAGGCATGGGTGATTGGTGTAGGCACAGGCATCTGGCTGCAGGGGGACACACTCTCAGCAAGGCAGGGGTCTGATGGCTTTCCCTGAATGTCCAGGAAGACGTGTTTCTGTTCCCTAGAGCGCATAGGTGGGTGGGTTTTGCAGCTGGACTTTGAGCACCCAGTGCTGTTGGCTGTAAGGACTGGGGGGCACCTCTTATTTTGGGCCCCTATCACAGGTGTCTAGGTGGCATGCATGGAGCCACCAGTCCTTAGGCCCCTGATGTTGGTAGGTGAAGACCCTGATTAATGGGCAGAGCAGTGTCAGATGTCATGAACCTACCACTTCACAGCTGAAACAGTTAAAGTTAGACTTCAGGTATGTACCCTGTTGTACTGAGGTAATGAGGGCCTAGAGTGTTGAGATGGGCCCACACAAGTCTATGCAGGGGGAAAGGTGCTCAAAGTCTGTGGGTCCCTTATGCCTGTGCCTAGGCAAAGGAGCTGTGCCTACCCTGAGTTCCTGGCTTAGGGGAACTAGCAGGGTTTTTTTTTCTCCGTTTGTTAATTTGTTCACGCTCCAAGGCTAGGAGAATGGCTCAGGGCATGTGACAGATCCTACTTCCACCCCAGGGGTCTTGGCAATTGCTGAAGCTGGTCAGGGACCCAGTGCAGAGCAGGGAGTGGAGGTAAATGGGAGAGAGCTTTTTCCCTAAGGGGGATGTTTTTCATCCATGTGGTAGGCCAGATGCAATGACTTATCTTTGCCAGTCGAGGGCTGCTTCTCATTGGTTCTGTGTGGCTGAGTAGCTCTCTGCCTCTGGATCTCTCCTGGTGCAGAATATGCCTCCCGGACAGCTGCTTGCCTGCCTCACTGCTCACCCCCAAGTTGATCAGGCCTGAAGGGCTCAGGCTCTCGCCGGTTCAGATTTGGCAACTCCTCGCTGCTTCCGAACCGACTCTCCCTCCTCTTGCCACTCAGTCCGGTTCCTCAACTTTGCCTTCGATGTTCAGGGCTCCTAAATTGTCATGTATAATTGACTCACTTGTTTTTACTGGTCTTTGTTGTAAGATGGCCCACTGGAAGCGTCTGACTACTTTGCCATTTTGGCCCCGCCTGCCATCTTAACATTTTAAATTTATCTTTGAATTTATATTTTGTAATTGAGGTCTGATGGGACTATGAAGTGTGTGTCGTAGGAGGGCTTAGAGCCTCAGTCCATGCATGGTTCTGTCTTCTGCGTCTTCCCCACCTCCCAGAACAGATTATCAGCTGCATGCTCCCCACCCTGTGAGGCCCAGGCACCGTTCAGCTCCTTCTCCCTTCCTCTGCCCAAGACTGCTGCCAGCCTCCATCTGGAGAGGTTACCAGGTCTCATTGGTGAAGGGAAGCCTGTATTTCACCATCACTTTTCACCCTCTGTGGAGACCTGGGGAAGGTGAGGGTTGAGAGTGCCCTGTGGGGCAAGGCACGATGATAGCAACCCCCACACCAGGCTAGCAGTGCAATGGTAGATTTGTCACATTTGTTGGATGACTTGTACTCTTATCAACCCTCAATCCAGGTACCAAGTATGTCCTAGAGCAGAAGTTTCAATCCCTTTGGGATGCCTGTTTGTTGTGGATTGGGACAGTCAACCCACGGGAAAGGAGAATTGACTTCCCTCATGTCTAGCAGGAGCCTAGAGTCTTCATTTTGCATTGGCCCCACAAATTATGTAACTAGCCCTGTTTACAGCATTATATGATGGACCTATTCTTTAACAGGGCTGCAGGTGGAGGATATCCTGGGAATAACCTCAAGGTGTCTGATTTTCTTCAGATTTTATGTATTAGGTAGTAAGCCTCCCTTTGGATAGTCACCAGATTATTGACTTAAACTTAACTACTGAGAATCATCGTTTCACGGTGATATAAATGTTGGTTTATATTTTGCACTTAATTGTTTGGAATGAAGTAGAGAGTCAGCCAGCTAGGCATAACTGATGATGAGTCTCAGGAAGAAAGGAATCTCTGCTCTTCTGTGAAAGATCGCATGGTGCTGTCCTGCTGCATGAAGTGCAGTATCTCCTGACTAGAAAACAGTGGGGTGCACTTTAGGGGACCCAGAAGCTGCCACGACAAGCTCCTTCCTTCCTTTGCATATTTGTGTGCCCCCAAATCCACCAGATGGATCAGGTTACAGGGCATAGCCTCTGCTCTGCTGTTCCTTAGCTGTCCCTCCACTTTATGGAACAAGTAGTGCTGAAGGAGGCAATTTGAAAATGAGAGTACCTCATTTACCTAGTGTTGCTGTAATGAAATATGCCACAAGTGGGTGGCTTTAAAGAACAGGAATTTATTGTCTCAGTTTTGGAGGCTAGATCAGGGCATTTGCTCTAGGGAAGGGTCCTTCTTTGTTAGTAACCCCAGGAATCCTTGGCGTTCCTTTTACTGTACAGGTAGTCCCCAGTTTATGATGGGGCTCCATTCCCATGACTCTGTCTTGAGTCGGTTCTAAGTCAAATACTTCTTCTTTTAGTTTTCATAGTCTGCTATATAGCAGTTTTGAACAGTAAATCATAAATTAAACATATCACAAGTGAATATCTGAGAATAACAAATTACAAGCTGCAACACTGTAGGTAGAACATAGTACTAACGATAAGACATACAAAAAAAAATACATACAGTCCTAAGTATGGTTCATTGTAACTAGAATACATGGTAAGTTGGGGACTACTTGTGTTGATTTCTATATATTTCCTCTTTGATGGTAAGCTTTTTGGTAATAGACTTGTAAAGTACTTTTTAGTGGATTTGATTGTTAACAGAGAATGTTGTTGTTGTTAGTTGCTGTTGAGTTGATTTTGACTCATGGCAACTACATGTGTGCAGAGTAGAACTGCTTCATAGGGTTTTCAAGGCTTTGACTTTTTGGAAGCAGATGCCAGGCCTGTCTCCCAAAGAGCTGCTCATTGGGTTTGAACTACCAACTTTCCACCTGTTAGTGAGCGCTTAACCATTCATGACATCCAAGGACTCTATGACTTATAAAAATCCCTACTTCTTAAATATAAAGTTTTCTTTTCAACCAATCACATGATGCCTTTTTGTAAATGGATAATGTATATGTGCGCATGTATACTTTATATACTTATATATATATTTATCCACTGTATCACTTAGTTTTTTAGTTTCCTTACTTGATTTTAACTTTAAATCCTCAAATAATTTTATTAAATTTACACTATAATTTGATTTTTATTAATTTCTCCTTACATTTTTAATATATTTAATCATGTTGCTACTAGATGCATACTGGTTTATGATTGTTACAGCAACATGAATTGTGCCTATTATAATTTTAAAATGTCCCTCTTTACACTGCTTATAGCTTTTAATCTTATATCTAAGCTTTTTGGATGAAATGTTGATATTTTTGCTACTTCTCATGTTTGTATTTGCCTGGTACCTTTTGGCTTTATTTTTCAACTGTTCTTTATCACTTGGTTTGAAGCAAGTTTCTTGTGAACAGCACATTGCTTAATTTTTTTTTAACCCAATTTGACAGCCTTTGTCTTTTCATGGAAGAATTCAGTCACAGGATTCAGTTTTAAAGATGAACCAGGGAGACTGCCTCTGTATATTTAAGCAGATTGTGTTCCAAAGACATGGACGTTTTTGTGGCAGGAGAACTAACTAGCTTCTTACATCTAGGAAGGTGTTTCTATAGGGGATGCTCCACAAATTCCAATTAATTGTACCATAGATTACAACATCACCAAGGTTCCCTTTGAAACATTTCTCATCAAAGAGTGTTCCATGGGGAAGAAACAAAAAGCTAAACAGGCCAGGAAGCCAAGACAAGAATCAGAAGAAAAAGAAAAATGAGCAACCAGATAATAAAAGTCACCACTAAGCCAATTAAGGAGCAGGAAATGCAGCAGGATGTTCCAGACAAAACCAATTGAAAGTCAAGTACAGACAACCAGAGCCAGTTCTTGCACAGCTAATGGTTCCCCAGGTGTGAACTGAATAACTCAAAGAGAGGCATTCTCCTACCTCTCACCCATGGGTTAACAAGGTAGCAACATCACAGATAATGCCAAAAGCAGGGGTGAGTCAGGTTTTGGGAGGCCTAAAACTTAAACTATTTTGGGAGCTGTTTTTAATAAAAAGAATACAGTATTAGGTAAAAATGTGAATACAGGCATATCCCAGAGATATTGTGGGTTTGGTTCCAGACCACTGCAATAAAGTGAGTCACATGAATTTTTTGATTTCCCAATGCATATAAAAATTAAGTTCACTGTCTTATATGGGCATGGTTCGTGGTGCCCCAAAACAATTATAATAGTAATCTCAAAGACCACTGACCACAGATCACCATATCAGATATAATAATAATGAAAAAGTTTGAAATATTGCAAGAATTGCCAGAATGTGATACAGAGACACGAAGTGAGAACATGCTGTTGGAAAAATGGTGCCGATAGACTTGCTCAACACAGGGTTGCCACAAACCTTCAATTTGTAAAAAACGCTGTATCTGCAAAGTGCAATAAAGTGAAGCACAATAAAATGAGCTATACCTGTATTTATTGAGATAAGAAAAAAAAAAAATCACAACAAATGACTAGGGCCTTGGAGATGCAGGTCTTTCTTCTTAGATCTCTTTGGACAAGTTACTGGAAATGCTCAAATAGAAATTCTCACTTTGCATGTAGAATGCTCAACAACTCCCAGCACTAGCAGGAGCTGTGAGGAATCCTGAGGCTTAAACTCACTTATCCTCAAGGTGAATCTACCTCTGGTCAAAATGTTGGTTTCTATAGGAGTAAAGGGAAGGATTATATCCGCTCAACATGAGCTAAACCAGGCATCCAGATCTATGAATACAAGACACACTCCTGAAGCAAAGGAATGCTGCCAGGATGTAATTCAAAACCAGTAAACTCAGATTTACCTATCCGAAGTGTCAGGATGTTTTAAAGACTCAGGTGTAAATGCATGTCTTAGTTATCTAGTGCTGCTATAAAAGAAATACCACAACTGGATGGCTTTAACAAAGAGAAATATACTCTCTCACAGTCTAGTAGGCTACAAGTCCAAATTCAGGGTGCCAGCTCCAGGGGGAGGCTTTCTTTCTCTGTTGGCTCTGGGGGAAGGTCCTTGTCATTAATCTTCCCTGGTCAAGGAGCTTCTCAGTGCAGGGACCGCAGGTCCAAAGGATGCACTATCCTCCTGGCTCTTGTTTCTTGGTGATTTGAGTTCCCCATGTCTCTCTGCTCGCTTCTCTCTTTTATATCTCAAAAGAGATTGACTTAAGACACAACTTCTAATCTTGTAGACTGAGTCCTGCCATTAACATAACTGCCACTAATCCCATCTCATTAACATCATAGAGATAGGATTTACAACACATAGGAAAATCACATCAGATGACAAAATGGTAGACAATCACACAATACAGGGACTCATGGCCTAGCCAAATTGATACATACATTTTTAGGGGATGCAATTCAATCCATGACAGTGCATAATTTCAGAATCTTTAGAATAGGTTACAGTACTCCCTATGGATTACTGGAGCCCTGGTGGCACAGTGGTTAAGAGCTTGGCTGCTAACCAGAAGGTTGGCAGTTCGAATCCATTGGCCACTCTTTGGAAACCCTATGAGGCAGTTCTACTCTGTCCTATAGGGTTGCTATGAGTCTGAATCAACTCGATGGCAACAGGGTTATGGATTACTAGAAAAACACTGTACAAGAGGTCTAACTTCTGAGAAAAATACACTGAGGAATAAGATTTTAGGATGTTGAATAGTGAAAAGGATAGAACTAGGTACTATAAAGAGAGAGGAGCTAAATGAAAGGACAATTTGGCAGACCTACACTAGAGCAGTCCTAAATTTAAGCAGGCCATGCCTTTTTTTATTTTTTAGTTAACCATTTTAAATCAGTTATCAAAATTCTGAAAGAGTGAGAGTGGAGTAAAAAGACTGCTGACCCCAGAAGAGGAATGGACTGGCTACCAACTTCCTGCCAGTTAGGGAAGCTGATGTAAGGAGTATGTAAACAGTCCATTTAGGAAATCAGATCAAGTTCTCTAAAGGCCAGTGACCTAGCCCAAGATAATGTGCAGCCATTTTAGAAAGTCGACTAATTGAAATTCCTTGTTCCAAAAGAGGTGAGGAAGACATAAATTTATTGTGGAATTACCCTGAATTTAAGGTCATGAAACCAAACTCAGAATTTTCCTGTGAGGCACTTTCGCAAATATTCAGGCTTTGCCAAGCTTTGGTTGGTTGAGCATACTACCCATCAACCTCTTCCTCTCCTCAGCTAGAGAAATTAGAGACCTTCACTAGGAGATGTGGCCTGGATTAGCAGGAAATTGGATGAGCCTGAGCCTGGTAATTTGTTACCAGCCCAGACTCATCTGGGGTAGTGATGGAAATGACATCAGCTGAATTAGCAACATTCAGAATTAGGCTCACTGGTTTTAATCTAAATCCCGTGTATCTGGCATGAGCTTCTGTGGAATTTATACATATGTATAGTATCTTCTGTGAATGCTCAGTCTTTATAACCCATTGAGCCTGCCAGCACCCTCTTTCTGGAGGGCAAAACCCATGTCTCTCAGCTTTAACAGTGGTTCAACATCATACTTAATGGACCCGATTCTCCAAAGAAATTCCAGACCTTTCAGAAAGAAGAGTTTCTGAATTTGTCAGTGGCTTCTAACCCCTGTTACTGTGCCAGCTGTGTATCCTCTCTTGCTGGGAGTCCAAAATTGAAATTCTTCATAACTGAGGTCACGTGGTTTAAGGCTACCTATTCAGAACCATGAACTCTATACCATTTTATAAAGGACACATCAGGTGTAGGTAAAACTGAGATAGTTGAAAAAAATCCTGATGTGTTTTAGGTTTAATAAAATACTCCCAGCTAAAATCCTAAACACAGCCTTTTAAGTTTCCCATTGAACAAATGAGAAGGCCACTGAGAACTAGCCTAATGTCTAAGAATCTGAAGTAATGAAGATCATGATGCCCTAGTTCTACTGTATCTTAAATTTAATCTGGCCTTGATCTTGGGGATTTGGTTTCCATTAATCTCACTATTATGACACATATAAGAACTAATTCCAAGGAATATGAATCATTCTACTTTTGTGTGTGGGTTTGTGTGGAGATAAAGCATCTAATAAATCTTTAAATTAGTTTTTGTGTCAGCTGATATTTATCTTAAACTTTCCTGTGTGAGAACCCCACATTAACACAATTTTCCTTCACAATAACATTTACTTAGTGAACAATGTGAAAAGAAGATAATAAGACAAAGCTTCATTTTAAAGTACTGTTCAAAACTGTACATACTTCCTTGAAAAAATGTGCCTACCCTTGTTATATAGTTGTCATAGACTGAATTCATGATTTTATGTAAGGTTTTTTTTTTATTGTACTTTAGATGAAGGTGTACAGAACAAATAGTTTCTCATTAAACAGTACACAAATTGTTTTATGACAATGATTAACAACCCCATGACATGTCAACACTCTCCCTTCTCAAACTTGGGTTCCCTATTACCAGCTTTCCTGTCCCCTCCTGCCTTTTGGTCCTTGTCCCTGGATTGTTATGACCCATTAGTCTCGTTTTGTCTTATGGGGCTGTCTAATCTTTGGCTGAACAGTGAACTGCAGGAGTGACTTCATTACTAAGCTAAAAGGGTGTCTGGGAGCCATACTCTGGGGATTTCTCCAGTCTCTGTCAGGCCAGTAAATCTGGTCTTTTTTTGTGAGTTAGAATTTTCTTCTACATTTTTCTCCAGCTCTACCCGGGACCCTCTGTTATGATCCCTGTCAGAGCAGTCAGTGGTGGTAGCTGGGCACCATCTGGTTGTACTGGACTCAGTCTGGTGGAGGCCATGGTAGTTGTGGTCCATTAGTCCTTTGGACTAATCTTTCCCTCATATCTTGTTTTCTTCATTCTCCCTTGCTCACGAAGGGGTGAGACCAGTAGAGTATCTTAGATGGCTGCTCACAGGGTTTTAAGATCCCAGATGCTACTCACCAAGGTAGAATGTAGAACATTTTCTTTATAAACTGTGTTATGCCAATTGAGCTAAGCTAGATGTTATACCTTAGCTTTTAGTTGTGGCATAGCATTGTGGTTAAGAATGAAGGTCATGGGCTCAAAGAAAGACTTCCTGGGTTCCATGGTCCCCACAGCCCTCAGCCCAGCAATTTGGTTCCTCAGGGAGTTTGGATGTGTCTATGGGGCTTCCATGACCTTTCCTTGTACAAGTTGTGCTGGCTTCCCCAGTATTGTGTACTGTCTTACACCTCACCAAAGCTACCACTTATCTATTATCTATTTAGTATTTCCCCTCAACCCCTCCCATCCCTCGTAACCAACAAAGATTATTTCTTTTTGTGTGTAAACTTTTTAATGATTTTTTACAGTAGTGGTCTCATACAATATTTGTCCTTTTGTGATTGACTTATTTCACTCAGCATAATGTCCTCCAGTTTCATCCATGTTATGAGATGCTCCACAGATTCATCATTCTTTATCGTTGCATAATATTCCATTTGCTGTATGTACCATAGTTTGTTTATCCATTCCTCTGTTGATGGGCATCTAGGTTGTTTCCATCTTTTTGCTATTGTGAGCAATGCTGCAGTGAACATGGGTGTGCATATGTTTATTCCTGTGATGGCTCTTATTTTTCTAGGATATATTCCTAGGAGTGGGATTGCTGGATCGTATGGTATTTCTATTTCTAGCTTTCTAAGGAAGCACCATATCATTTTCCAAAATGGCTGTATCATTTTGCATTCCTACCAGCAGTGCATAAGACTTCCAGTCTCCCCATAGCCTCTCCAACATTTGTTATTTCCAGCATTTTTGATTCGTTCCAGTAATGTGGGGGTGAGATGGTATCTCACTGTGGTAATTTTTTTTTTTTTTTTAATTTAGGGTTGCAACTACCAAAACATAGTTGTAGAGACTATTTGGATTTATAAAGTCCCAGTGTCCACCTCATTAGTAAAGGTAGAAGAAGTGTTTTCTGGGATGAAAGATGTGCCTCCTTCATATCCTCCTTCCCCTTCTAGCAACTGGGTAGAGAAGACAACAGGATGAATCATCAAATGGATGATGGCTCTCCACTGACCAGGCTCACCCATTTGTAAACGAAAAATAATGTTTTACTGCTTTTGAGTCATTATCCTGTTGGGGGTCTATTTGCTATGACAGAGTAGCCTACCCTAACAAATACACTTTCCCGAAGGTCATACAGATAAAAAGGGGCAGAGCCAAAACTTGAACCCAGGAAGTCTTTCTTTGAGCCCATGACCTTCATTCTTAACCACAATGCTATGCCACAACTAAAAGCTAAGGTATAAGAAAATTCCCAGGGGGGAGGGCTACGCTCCCAGAACTGATAAAGAGGAGGACCTGGGAGAAAAGCAAGAGCACATTTGAAAAATCTCCCAAAATTAAAGCAACCAAGGAAAATCTCATTTTTTTGGTCATTAATATGTGTTTTTAAAAGTATGCACTAAGATATAAACATTTATTTATTATTTAAATGTGGAAAATTTTATATTTTCTCTTTATTACTGGTCCGTTAAATTGGAAATTAAATTGAGCCTTTTTTTTTAAATGTCACTATTTGTTATTAGAAGAAATCAAAGAGAAAATTTAGAAAAATTGAACTAATGTGAGAAAAAATAAGGATGGTGACTTTATTGTTGCTTTAAAATTGGTAATTACTGAATCACTTTGTGAATACAAAATTTCAAACTGCTATTTCAGTTTTAATACTTCCTCAGGTAAAAGAGAATAAAATATTGTCGAATTTATGCAGTATTTTTAAAGTCTGTTCTTAAGAAATACGGAATGTTCTTTGTCCTATAGTTTATATCTTATATTTTAGTTTTATTTCAGTGTTATTCTATACAACTAAAATACTTTTAAATATATAATTTATAGACATATTACAAAGCCTAATTTAGCTTCAACTGTTTTTTGAATCTCAGTTGGAAATAAAGTGTTTTGAGCCCTCTATCTGTCAATATTATTTCGGATAAAATACATTATCGACTGTAACTGATTGTTTTTTATAATCATTGCTATAAAATGGCATCAGACCTTTATAAAAGTGATATACAGAATTTGATATATTTCTCTGTGGTTGCTTTTGTTATAATCACCATAAACTATAAAATTAGATAAAAGGTATGGAGACTTACAAAATAAATTGACAATTTTATAAGTTTACCATCATGTTTTAAACTGTATCATTTTTGCCTGAGAATTAATTTTAACAGTATTAAGGATTGTCTGGAATATGATATAGATGTAAAAGTGATCAAAATTTATACATGCTCAGGCACTACTGATGCTGTGCACACAGCACTGTTCTGAAATAACAAAGGTGGGCACAGAATCTAATACTCATTTATGCCTTATGGATACACAAGAGAGAAAAATATCTCCAAGCCAAACATAAGCTATAATATTCACGTTGCAAAGAACACTATGTCCAAGCTCTAATTGTAGAAACATTTTTTAAAGAACATTTTCTCCTTCATTAATTGTGTCAGTTGCTTCCCCTGCAATTTACATTCATGAACCTTGGTTTCCAAGGCACTTCATAATGACATCATAAATGAATGAGCAGAGCCTTTCAGCCTTCCCTTTATATTAAAATGGTTAAGGGCACCTTTTAAGTGTTCCCATTGTTCTATCACTGAATACTTCCTCTGTGAATAATTGCATTAGCTTTGCCTACACCAGGATATCCTTGAAAATAAAAACCAAGGTTTATCTCAGAGGTAGACACTCTGCTAAACTGGGACAGTCACCACTGTATTTCCTGCTTCCCTCACTGAAGCCCATGACCTTCATTGGTCATCAGTCTTGGATAATAATTTTAAAGCAGCTCCATTTTGGTGACTGAAAGTGAAATGTTTTGTTCAACCTGTCACATACAAGTTACAAAACAACTCTACTTATGTGCTAATGCCTAAGATGCTTAAGTCAACCACAAGTTACCATCAAGATCTTTCATTCAGTTTTGCATTACTTCAGGTGGTATGTGCAAATGGCTCCTAAAACAATCAAATGCATTAATCATGCCCTATTTCATCCTTCCTAGTTCATTTATATACTGTCACTACAAGAGTATTACACTCCAGTCCTGCTCCTTTTTTCCTCTCCCTTGGTCCTAGGCCAGAATTCTCTCATGGTCAGAGCGTTCCTCCCCTTGTAATGAATGTAGAAGATTATAGGTGTGATATAAATGACCCCCCTCAGACCATAAATTAGCTGGGCTGGGCCCTTGCTAAGGCTCTTATCCAAGAAAAGTCTATTTAGGTCAACTTGAATGGATTGAGTCGAGAACCAAGATATCCTTGAAACAGAAAGGATATGCAAATTTTAGAAGTCTTATTTGTAACCATAACTCATTCCCTTCTCGAATTACTTCTCACCTATTTTGTCAGTTAGGACAGATCCATAATCTCAGAAGATCGTCTCAGCTAGAATTGATACATCAGATGTAGGGACTTAATTCATTAATTCATTCTTCCTTGGACCTACTCACAGAATTGGACAGAATTGTTTATTTATTATTGTCTTAATTGCATTATCTTACTTTGAAAGATAAAGTTTAATATTAAGGATCAAGGAATTTTTTTGGCCTTTACTAACTCTTAGTAAATCATCTCTAACTTGTTTAAATAAAAGAATACATTAAATTTCTAGTTAAATATGGCATATCAACAAATCTCGTTTATCTCCTCTCTCTCCAAAAAAACCCCTAAATAATACTGTAGGAAAGGAAAAAAGTTTTAAATCAACATAAACAAATATAAAAGAAAATAAGATAGCAGCATATAAGACTTTTTTGGGGGTGGGGGTTGGAGAGATGTAACTGATTTATCAAGGCAAAGGGGAAGCCAGCCTAAAGTGCCTACAGACATGAATACTAATGACAAGTGAGAAAATTACTTGGAGGCATAAGATATTATAGTGGACAAGGAGCAAACAGGGGAGTTGGTTGAACACAGTGTAGGAAGCAGTTAGAACCACTGATCCTCTCTATTACTTATAAAGGCCAGACAATTACTCTCTTCTCTGTCCATGCCCCATTCCTAGGTGGGGGTCAATTTTTTTACTCTCTAGAGAAACTGTTCTGGAGAAATTCTGGACAACGAGTATCAAAAAGGTAGGGGTTAGGCCCAGGCTTGAAAGTAGAGAGATTTTATGCAAGTTTGCAGGGCCACACCCATAGTCCATGGCAGAATTCCAGGAGACTGGCAGTCCCGGATGTCTTCACACTGAAAGGTGGCACCCTCAACCTCTCATTCCCTAGCTCCAGGAAGATCAGCATGTTTTGCTACCACTCCATCACCATGACTGAAAATAAGACTAAAATATTTAAAAGATTTTCACATAATTATATTTGAGCGTTCCCCAATGAATCCGTCAATGTACTCCCAATCACCCAACAATAGAATTCTTCCCACTCACACAGAACTTCCAGTTGGCTTCTATTAAATAAAAATAGACAGCCAAGGAATCACAAAACAGTTTAAGAAAGGCTTCAAAGTGAAAGAGATCAAAATAGAGAAAGAGACCTCATATTTGAAAACCTCAATTACCCTCTGATTGAAATCTTCAGAGAGACAGCTAAATTATATATGTAAAAGTGCAAATTGATGCTATGACAAAGGAACAATCAGATATTACTAGGGAACATTTAAAATTGGAAATATAAGAGCCAAAATAAGTTCAAAAAATCAATAATAGACTTCTGGTTTAGGTAAGATGGAACAAGCATGTGTCATCCTGTCTGTCCCCTTAATGCAGCTAAAAACCTGGACAGAATGCCTGGGGCAGCAATCTGAGGACTCTGAAAAGTAAATTGTAGCAGGAAAACTTGAGAAGGAAACTAGAATTCAAAGTACTAACAATCTACTGGTAAGTGTCCTGTTCTCTTTTTCCTTCTGTATCTCCCAGCCTGAATGCAGGCTGAATCTCAAAACTATACATCAGGCATGGAAGAAAGATATCCCAAAGAATCTTTTTTTGACCTAAAGCTTGGGAATGGGAACCCTCATGGTACAGAGACAGTGAGGAAATGGATTTTGCAGAGGTAATTAAGGTCACAAATCAGTTGACTTTGAATTAATCAAAAGGGAGATTATCAGGTACACCTAGTGGACTCACATGAGACACTGAAAAGCAGGGAGTTTTCTCCAGGGCTTTGAACCAATTCGTTCTGTTTCGACCTCCTGCTGAGAATTTGCATTTCCACCCCAGATATACTGAATCAGAATCTACAGTTTAACAAGATCCCCAGGTGATTCTTATGTACCCCCAGGTGATTCTTATGTAAAATGTGGCTTATGATTCAGCATATCTGGGGTGGAAATGCAAATTCTCTGCAGGGGGGTGGGACTGGAACAAACTGATTTGAAGCCCTGGTTTTCTCTGGCTGGATGAAGGAAAAATCAGAAAGAATCAAAGCATGTGAAGAATTCAAGGCACCGTTTCTGGCTTTAAAATAAAGCAGGACTCATGCAAGGAGGAGGGAGGGACCTCTATTTGCTGAGAGCAACTCCTAGCCAACAGTCAGCAAGGAAACTGGGATCTCAGTCCTACTACTACAAGGAACTGAATTCTGCCAATGACAGGATGAACTTGGAAGAGGAATCCAAGCTTCAGATGAGAATGAACGTGGCAGACACTTTCATTTTAGCCTTGTGAGACCCTAATAGAGAGCCCAGATGAACCTGCCTGGACTTCTGACCTACAGAACTGTGAGTTAATAAATGAGTGTTATTTTAAACCACTAAGTCTGTGGTAATTTGGTAATTTGTTGTACAATAGAAAGCAAATAGAATACAGAGGGCTATCTGGTAGCAAGTATTTAACAAATGACAATTTAATTATCACCAAACCAAACCCATTGCTGTGGAGTCCATTCTGACAGCAACCCTATAAAACAAGGATCCATATAACTATTTTATAGATGGGGAACAGAGGCTTAAGTAATTTATACAACTTGTCTAAGGCCTCATAGGTTATAAATAAGAGAATCCAGATTGGGTGTCATGGCTGTCTGTGTAAGTACAAGAAGCTTTCATTAACTCTGTTCTTGGAAGTCAGGTATAATAACTAGCAAGGATACCATCCATCCAGGGAAAGACACTCCAAAAGCACACCCAGAAGGAACACATTTTCCTTCTGGACAGCCCCATTATTGTAGACTGAAGACAAATTCTCCCTCAAAGCTAAAATTGTTAATTTTCTGTGATTCCTGTCTCATTTAATGTAAATGACCTCATCTTATTCTCTGTATTCCATTTCTGAACCATGAGTCAGGAGAACAGCCTTATCTATGTAGTAGTTAAGTTTTATCTTCTGCAAAGACTTGTCCTTAAGTGCTTCATACTTAGCTTCATTGATACGGAATAGTATTAATTCTACAGTTTAACTACTTCAGTTAAATCACCTGCCAGATTTTTGTTTTTGTTTTTTTTCCAGCCTAATCACTAACTAAAGGGAAAAAAAAAATCCAACTTCTTCCACCACATGAAATTCACATGATTTTTAATATTAAGTTATTTAATATATTTAATGCATTTTTAAATGTAATTTTTCAGAAGAAAGCTTAGCTTCGTTCACTTAAGACTAGTTTCAGTCTCATGTGTTAAATCTTCCATTTGATCACCTGGCCATAGGCATAGTTAATTGAATTAGTTATAACAGTTTCTCAGAAACAGAAAGTATAGCCCAAAGGTATCATTTAAGTCCAATTAAGATTCAACCATTAGCTTTATTGGATTTTCAGATGGTAATATTGTTTCACTTTCTAGTATTTGATTTCATTTACAAATAAAATACAACACTTATTTCATGAATCATACTTTGGTCTCAAACATACCTAGAGTTAACCTACATTACTTTCTTTTTAGAATATACATTCTATAGAATGCAGTTTTTGTTGTTTTTTAAGAATTGAACTTCATATGCATAATTTGAGACAACTCTAGATGTATCATATGGGCTTACTTCAAGTTGCATGATCCAAATGTCCTGAATTAATCTTTCTTTGTAAATTGGGTATTTTCTGAGTTGAATTATTTTTCACACCAAAAAAACTCTAGTTGATACTCTGGAAAAATGTACTCAATTGAATTCCACAATGTAGGAAATTTTTCATTGAATTAGATGGAGTATTTGGAATTCATTCTCCATTATAGATTATAATGAATAAATCAAGCAACACGTGGTTAATACAAATATATAATACAAATACTCAAAGGAAAATATTATTCTGTGTCCTGACTTCCAAATAATTAAAAATATCAGTCCATTTCTTTCTAGTTTTTAAAATATGTATTTATTCATAGAATTGTGATCACAGTATCTGCACAATTAATTGTGATTTCTTTCATTTAATATTTCAACATAAGTACTTTCTAAGGTTATCACAGTCTCCATAAGCATCACTCTATGGCTGTATAATTTCCATCATGTGATTGTATCAGAATTCATTAATCTTTGATTAGTTTTAGATGTCTGGATTGTGGCCATTTTCCCCCTATTACCGTGATACTTTGGTGAACTTTTTTTGCATAATTTTTTTCTGTATCTCTTCTATTTTGAGATAATGCCACTTTTCATCAATTGTGACTCTTGACACTTTACAGCTTGAAGTTTCCATTTTTGCAAACAAAATTTATTATACATTTCATCCTCCAGGGGCTTGATCTCATGTCATCTCTTAATTTTCATTTTCTTCTAAGCCAGTTTTCTCAATCCTCTCATGTAGATACCTCAGCATCCAGTGATCAAATCCCAGCATTTCTTTCACAGTCCATCTCTACCACAATGTTGCCTGTTCTGCAGTACAAGTAGTTATTAACTTTAATTACAATAATGATCACCTTATATAGCAGAGGCCCAAAGGATGATTACAAATCATATTTCATAATATTCTTCAGTAAGATCAAGCTTCAACACAGCTACCAGGCTCAAATAACTAATTTGCATTTAACTATATGGAATTCAAATGGGCTTACTTTACCTACTCCCACCCTTTAGTCATCTCATTACAGTTCAGAAAATTTATTGACTGTACCATGAGTCTTCAGGTGAAAAGTAAGGGAGTGGGAATCCATTACTAAGGCAGTTATAATGATGAGAAAAAATTTTCCCAGGATACTCTGTATTTTGCCGGATATAATTGATTATATAAATCATTAGCCATTGATACAGCATTAGAAAATTTTATAAGATTTAATTAAGTAGAGACAGTAAGACTTATAATTTATTGAATGTGTGCTGTGAGTCTGGTACTATGCTGAGTTTAACACATTTTCTAATTTAATTCTTAGAAAAATATCCTGGGGTTGGTATTATCTCTATTTTAAAGATGAGGGTACTGAGTCTTAGAAAAGTTAGGCAAATGATTATGGTCAGTTAGCTGGCCAGCAGCTGACCCAGATCCAATCTCAGTTCTTTGTGACTTCTTAACCAAGGATCTAAACCTACTGTTCCCTACAGAATTTCTTTGGGGGGTGCTTTGCAGAGAGGGTTTTATCTTGTTGAACACAAATAGGTAATAGTCCTGTGCATTTATGCACT
This sequence comes from Dugong dugon, assembly GCA_030035585.1. Lineage (NCBI taxonomy): Eukaryota > Metazoa > Chordata > Mammalia > Sirenia > Dugongidae > Dugong > Dugong dugon. Next base: position 35,840,885 of record CM057471.1, on the reverse strand, counting down.
TACTCATTTTTAAACCAGTATTTCTAGAGGGCCCACTCCATGACAAGCACTAAGCATTATTATAACTTCACTCAGTGTTGGCATTCTTGCTTTATTGTTATATAAGGGTAGTGTATCTCTGTGAGCCTTACATTTCCATGAAAGGGGCTAGCCCAGTGACTCTTGTTCTCCAGAAATTCTGTTCCAAACTGAAGGAATATATTGACCCACACAGGAAAGGGCTGACAAATTTTCTACCTCTTTAGGTTATACAAGAAAACATATGTTTAATAATGATAATCATTTACAAGGAGACCTCAGCCTCTCATAAATAATAGAGTTATAAATGCTCCCATTGATGATATACAGTATTAATTATTTTTCTGTTCCAACATAAAATATAATGATTTATATTGCAATAAAATAAGAATGCTCAATTCCCAGGGACCACTGCATTGAGGATATTTCTGAAATCTTTAATGCCTCACCCTCTGTTCTATTCACCAATCTCTCTGACTTGTTTTTGTTTCAGTTTTCCTCATAAACATTTATACTCAAGGTCGTTTTCATCTCAAAGGACCTTGTTTTTTATGACTTACCAAGATGATGCTCTGTAGTTCTCTTATATGAATCTTATGGAGTCAGAATGACTGCTGTGTTAAAAATTATTGCAGTCAAACATATCTATGGCACAACAGTTTTTATAAAAATAGAAAGGTGGTCTGTTAACAAAACATTAAGATTATTAGAGTAACCTTCTTGCTTTCCTCCCATGTTACCTTCCTGAATAAAAGTGGTACAGGTGAGCACAGCATACCCCTTTCATGATTGAATTATTTTTCACTTTAAATTTGTTGCTGATAATGTTTTTCATTAATGGAATGCATGCTGAATTACTAAGTGTATCTGAACTGAGTGTGTCCCTCTGGACTCTGGGGATAAGATTGGTGGAACACATGTGTGTCTCTGGACTCTGGGGATAGGATCGGTGGGATGTATATGTCCTGCTGGCCTCTGGGATGCTTATGTACCTGTGGACTCTCTTGCAGATTGGTAGGACACATATGTCCATACAAGATGCACCACCTCATATAATACCCTGTAGAAACAGTAATTTGCAGTACACACCCATTTCTTCCATTTCAAACAGTTATATAGGTCCCCTCCTGATGGATGCACATACTGTCAGTGGGAAACAGGCTTCCCAGTAAACCTGAGAGAAGGAAAAAGTAGGTGGATGCTATATGTCCTGCAGGTCATGAAACCTGAAAAACAAAACAAAAAACCAAACCTGTTGCTGTTGAGTTGATTCCGACTCATAGCGACCTAACAGGACAGAGTAGAACTGTCCCATAGGGTTTCCAAGGAGCGGCTGGTGGATTCGAACTGCTGACATTTTGGTTAGCAGCTGAGCTCTTAAACACTGTGCCACCAGGGGGTACTGTATTCATTCTTGTTTCCCATTCTAATGTTGTTTCCTTTCTGCATATGCCAAGCTTTAGAAGATGTCATGTTATTTCCACTAGGGTATCTTAAATAGCAAATCACTTCCTTTTCAGTGTCTGAAAAATTCTCTGTAGTCTTCTTAACTAAATAATTCAATAGGGCTCCACCTCCAGGGGTTTAAGTAAAGTTCAAATAAAGTAAAATTTCTAGCCTAGTACTTAAAATAAACTGGTATGTCTTTGGGCTTTTCACAGCATAGTCCATTGAGACAGAATCCCTTTACTTGATGTTGCAAGATGCGTATTTGCTAAAAATGAAGTAGCTCCCAGGAGTTGTTACAAAGACTTAGGCAGTTTGTCTGTGCATATTAGCCTGTGCATCTGTTGGAAAAGGAGCAGAGAGGTTTGAAGGGACAAGGGTCAAACCAAGCTGAATCCAAATGATGTTATAAGACACATCACATTTTGCTCTTTACAGTGAGGAAAAAAATTCCTAAATTGGGTGCCTCTGGAGCTGTATAAGTCTAAATTAATTGTAATCACCATGCTGCCTTCTTATTACCACTGGAGACTTCAAGTTTGTTTTCACAAATTTGGAATCCTGGGATCTTTTTAGAGGAGCCCATGTATATGACTGCTTATTTGAAAGCAAGTCATTGAAGATCTCCTGGTCATTTAAAGGCGAAGTTATTTTTCATTTGCATAGCTATTTGGGTGTGCTTCTCCAGCGAAATTCGGGCTGGCTGATTGCATTTTGCAAATATGTTAGAGTATTCAGTTAATATATGCTACTGTAAATATGGATGGGAGAAACAGCCCAGACAGTTTTTAAACCTAATAAATTTTGGGAGCCTGCAGTATAATTTGAAGCTAAAGCACTTTGGGATGTGAGTTCCGCTATGGCCATTCACAAATAGTTTTCTCCTGTAGAAATCTTCCACACAAATAGCTACAGCCCACACACTGGCTTGTCAGAAGAGCAAAAACTGTCAAGAAGCCATTTCGAGACAGTAAAGTATAAGGGTTAGGTGTGAGATTTGGAATCAGATAGATCTGAGTTCCAATCTGGGATCAAAAATTTACCAGCTATGTGATCCTGGGCATGTTTTTTAACCTGGCTGAGTCTTAGTTTCCTCATTTGTGTAATGGGAATGATAGAGCCAATCTCTTAGGGTTGTTTTAAGGATTAAATAATACAAGCCAAGCACTTAGTGCTGTGCTCAATAAGCATTCTGCTGCTATTGGTTGTTGTTGAGGTCAAAGTTACTTGGGTTTTCTTGAAGGCTACATCTCTAAAAATCTTCTTCTGAAGTAGCTGAATATAATTTTTCTCTGCAATTAGAGAAAATGTCTTATCTGCGTAATCATCTCTATGGCAAAGTTTCACCTACCAGGAGGAAAATGTTAGGGGTTAGGGTCATACTCAAACATACTACATACACACTACTTAATATAAGCCACATGAGGCTGGAGCGGAGCTCTGCTCCTTCCCCTCAAGTGCTAGTGCACATTCCTGTCCTGCCAGTGTAGTTCCAGAGAGGGCAGTCACTCCCTAGTAGAGAAAGTTCCATGCCAAGTTGGCTGGGCCTCTTGAGGTTAAAGCTCATTAGTCACTCACACAGCCATTTCCCAAAGCGAAAGTCTATCCTAGGAAAACTGAATTGAGAAGGCCTCTCTTTCCTTTTTCCTGCCAATACCTTGCCTCCTCCCAGATTCAGTGATGGAAGCCTTCTACAGGCCTGACTTCTACGATGCCAATGTGATTTTAATTTAGGGGCTCCCTTGCCCTCTCTGCCACTGAGCACTGTTAGCATCACCCTAGTCTACCCAACATATTTTCTTAATTTTGAATCTTATTATCTCAGTTTCTTCCCTTCCAGGAAGCTCCTGGGCTTCAAATGCAAATTGTCTACCAAGTTGTCCCAAGCTCTTTATGTCAAGAGGTAAGGGGAGAGCAGTTCTGCTAAGACACGGAAAATTGGCTCCAAGTTAACATTCTGATTGGACCGTTATACATAGAAACTTCTAGCATAAATTTCATGCTCTAGTTCATCAATCATCCTTCTGTATTATTTCACATAATTGTCAAATAAATATTATGTGAGCAAAATATTGTTTCTATTTTATATGTGAGGAAATTGAAGCACAGTTCAGTTATAACTCCAAGGCTATCCAGCTAACAATTGAGAGAGCACAGACGTGAACTCCGTTACAATGAATCTAGCAATATTCTTTGGAAATACAGAAGACTATTCTTCATTTGGTCATATTTAAAGTAATAGTTCATATGTAAGAAATAAAGCTGTCTATTTTTCTATTTTTTATTGAATCATTTTAAGATAATACTTCTTTAAAAAGCAGGCTGAAACAGCTGAATATCAACATGGAGTATAAAACATTGTTTTTAGGTGCCTTCCAGTTGGTTCCGACTCTTAGCAACCCCATGCACAACAGAATGAAACATTTCCCGGTTCTGCACCATCTTCACAAGTGTTGCTATGTTTGAACCCGTTGTTGCAGCCACTGTGTCAGTCCATCTTGTTGAGAGTCTTCCTCTTTTTTGCTGACCCTCTAATTTACCAACCATGATGACCGGTTCCAGGGGCTGGTCCCTCCTGATAACATGTCCAAAGTACGTAAGACAAGGTCTCGTCATCCTAGCTTCTACAGAGCGTTCTGGCTGTACTTCTTCCAAGACAGATTTGTTCGTTCTTCTGGCAGTCCATGGTATATTCAATATTCTTTGCTGACACCATAATTCAAAGGCATCAATTCTTCTTCAGTCTTCCCTATCTGTAGTCCAGCTTTCACTATGCATGTGAGGTGATTGAAAACACCCTGGCTTGGGTAAGGGGCACCTTAGTCTTCAAGGTGACATCTTTGCTTTTTAACACTTTAAAGAGGTCTTTTGCACTAGATTTTCCCAATGCAATGTGTCGTTTGATTTCTTGACTGCTTCTTCCATGGGTGTTGATTGTAGATCCAAGTAAAATGAAATCCTTGATGACTTCAGACTTTTCTCTGTTTATCATGATGTTGCTTATTGGGTAGTTGTGAGGATTTTTGTTTTCTTTATGTTGAGGTGTAATCCATACTGAAGGCTGTGGTCTTTGATCTTCATCAGTAAGTGCTTCAAGTCCTCTTCACTTTCAGGAAGCCAGTAAAACACAGTGATTTACATTAATAGAGGCAGATTTGAAGAAATAACATCAGAATACTTATTCCTGTCAGGCACTACTTAATGTAAGCCTTGTTCTTCCCTCTCCTTTTGTAAGAATTACTCACCCCAGACTCCAGTACTCATGTTACTTAGATATCAAACAATCCTCTAAATGCTTGTTCCAGCCTCAGTCTTCTCCCTCTCAGTAATAAACTTGTAAATGGAAGTTTTATGGATTTAGCACTGATGAGAAAAAAATGTCATCTCCCACTTTCCTATTTTGCTGATCAGTATAAGACAGTGGAAAGAACATGGACTTGGAGCCTGTCACATATGGATTCATAATTCACTCCTAGCAAACTGGCAAATTACTTAAACTCTATGAGTCCAGTTTCCTCCATTATAAAAGTGATTAAGAGAAGTCACTCAGCTCATAAGTTACTGTTTTACAAACCAAATCCTTGTCTACTTGACTCCAAAGACAGTGCTCTCTTCACTAGACCATGCTGCCTCCTGGGATTTCTCTCTGGGCCTTGTGACTGAATTTTCAGAGTTATGAAGTGGCAACTCAAGATTGGCCCCAGTCCTTGTCCCAAGAATCACCCTTTTAATATCTTAGATAGGGACTTCTATACTTGATAGAGAATGTAAAATTTGGAATATTCATACTTCCTTGTTAGAAGGGTCATAATATCCTCAGATTTTCAAAGGAATCTTTGTCTTAAAATGTTAAGAATCAATTCCTTGTAAATCTAAAACATCTCCCTGCTCCAAATAGTGAATCACCTATGCCTGAACAGGGAAGACAGAACCAATAGCTCACCTCAGGCTCCCAGCCTCCAGAACTATGAGGCAATAAATTTCTGTTCTTATAAGCCACCCAGTCTACGGTACTTTGTTAGGGCAGCCCTAGGAGACTAATACAATCAGAGCTGGACTTAAGCACATAATGTAATCTAAGTATTTGAAGTAGAGTTACAAATAAGAATGCAGATGCCACAAGTAATTCTTCAAAGCAGTGCTAGATAATAACCATTATTGAAAATAAAAGGGGTCAAAAAATCTAAGATTGTGTATCTAACATGAATATCAGATGAGAGGAGAATGGATGGAAATAAGTAAAACATTGACTGTGAATTTACATACCCATTGACGCTGAGTTGGTTCCCACTCATAGGCACCCTATAGAACAGAGTAGAACTGCCCCATAGGGTTTCCAAGCAGCAGCTGGTGGATTCGAACTGCCAACCTTTTGGTTAGCAGCCAATCTCTTAACCACTGTGCCATAGGTAGGTGTCAAATACACTAATTTATTTTTATGTTAGTAATTAGAAACTATTAGTTCCATTATTTTTTTAAAGTATATGCTGATAAAAAATATTCAATTCTAATTGATGTCGAGTCCAGCTCATGGTGACCCCATGTGTGTTAGAATAGAACACCATTCTGCTTTTGTAAAAATCCCTAATATAGAATATCAACCATTTGTCCATTTTTAGTTTTGTATGTCTTTTAATAATGCTACAAAGCTTTCAGAGATAAGGCAAACATCTTAGTAGAAAATTGCTCAACAAAAAATTAGAAATTACAATAGCAAAAACAAAGACTAAATAACAAGCCTTCAATAAATACTTTTAGATGAATGAATATTGGCAGTAAGTCTGGAACAAATATTTTAAGTCAATAAATGCATGAATGAAACATTTTACTGGCAATAGATGTAAAGGAATATAAATAAAACAGCAAATAAAGTTTTGCTTTTTTCATCATGTAGACAAAAAAATGTTTACGTTAATATCCAATGCTAATAAAATTGAGGACAAGTAGACAACCCCATACACTACCAATGAGAATATGAACTATTAAAAAAAAGTGTAGAGATAAATTTGTTTATATTTATGAAAATGTTATTATTCTCTAGGAATAATTCCATTTATTTTTATAAAGATGTGTGTGAAACTAGCTCAGTGGAAGATAATTCATAGTAGACTAAAATTAGAAAGAACGTAAATGTCAAACAATAGGAGATTACTTAAATAAACTCTTGTATAGCCAGAGTTTTGGAAGGATAAAGTTACTGAAAAATCTTTACAAAGTAATGTTAACTGAAAAATAAAAATAGGGACAACATAATCTTAATTACATTTTATTTGCATATATTTTATGCATACATATAACATTAGGGGGGTCAAGACCTTCACGTTATCTGTGTTTATATCTGGATCATGAGATTACTGTTGATTGTGTGCACACTCAAGCTTCTCTGTGCCTTCCAACTTTCCATAACTAACATATTTTACTTTTGTAATAAAAGAGAGACCCCAACAACCGTTATAAATTTATAATAAAATAAAACTGGGAATGGTGAAGTGGAAAGAATTTCAACGCACATTATTGCCTTAGGATTGCCTGGGGCTCTGGTGGGATATAGATGCATTATTGCTTTATGAATAAATGGTGATGGGATTACATATAAAATTATTCCTCAGATTACTTTTAGAGATGATTATTCCCAATGGCCACAAGACAAAGAAATCTTTGGAATAATGATAGCTAACATCACTGAGTCCAATTTATGGGTCAGAAATCATTCTAAGAATTTCAGATGGGTTGTCTCATTTTATCCATACAACAGCTTTAAAAGGTAGTTATTGTCATCATCCCCATTGTTTAGATGTAGGAAAAAAAGAAATCAAACCCGTTGCCTTCGAGTCGGTTCCAACTCATAGTGACCCTATAGGACAGAGTAGAACTGCCCCATAGGGTTTCCAAGGAGTGGCTGCTGGATTTGAACTGCTGACCTTTTGGTTAGCATTCAAGCTTTTAACCACTGAAGAAACTTGAGTTTAAAGAAATTAAGTACACTGCTCAGGTTTAGTATCTAATACATGGAAGAGTTTGGATTTGAAGCTAAGTAGTCTGATGCTCCCATAAGAAATGCTTTATAAAAGTCTTTTTTTTCTCTCGAAATTTAGTAAAGTAAGTTCACTTTTTAAAATTTGAGGCTAATTATTGTGCAGCATGTTTACAGAGAGCTTGACAGAGAACCCATGCTGTCTTTGGAGGTTAGAGGAGAATAATCTAAACTGACATGGCTGCCTCAAATCGCTCTGACTTGGAATTTGTTAAGGGAGATTCTGAAGCCAGTTTGCTCAGGGACTGCATGTATGAGATGGTGTCTTGTCAAAGTGCTGTCAAATCATGCCAGGCTGCTCAGCAGTTCATTCCAAGAGACATCTGCCAAAGTAATGGGCCAGCAATCTGACATTCTCACAGCTGCATGAGGAAGGACGCTCTTTATCTCTCACATACAGCTACTATCTTTTCATTTAAACATTTTAAGTGTGATGACTAATTTCACCATCTAAGCTAGAGGAAGGGCTGTGTAAATTTCTTATAAGTGAGTGCTTGTTTTGAGAAAATAGTGTCTTTCTTGACTATAAATGTTAAAGCTTCTTGACTTAAGTGTATATAATCTTTTTGTTTCTTCTTTCTGATTATTTGAGTTAGACCTAGCAGTTGTTGAATGAACATTAGAGCATACCACAGTATTGAACTGAAATCATCTGAGTTTAGGACCTTGAAGTGATATAATTATTTTCCCATCTTTTCTGAAATTAATGTGCCCAGGACAATTATAATCCCAGGAAGCCTCAAACTAGGTATTAGCTGAAAAACAAAAGGAAAAGTAGTCATTTGTTCGTTCCTTCCTGAATCATTCAACAAGCATTTACTGTATTAGGTGCTGGGGATACAAAGATGAATAATTCAGAGGCTTTGCCAGTTATGCAAATTACGTAGAATCCAGGTAAAGGAAAAAAAAAAAGTAAACTAATAATTAACCACACCACGTGGTCTCAAACTCTATTTAGAATGAGGATGAGCATAAGCACATATGCGTAGTGCTAATAACTTCTAATAGCCTCATGTTCAATGTGATGCAGAAGAGCAGAGCAGGGTCACCTAATCTCTTAGAAATGTAAAGAAGACTTCCAAGAGGAGGCAAATCTGGAGCTAATGTGTGGCAATTAGATGAAAAGAGGAAGAAAAAGGAGAAGGAGAAGAAGGAGAAGGCACAAAGCATGAAATTGAATTGCTTATATTCCCACAAATGTAGCAGGCTATATGATTGGGTGAGGGGGCATAAAATTGAATTATCTGTTTTATTTAATATTCAATTAGTTGCCAGTGCTCTTGCACCTTTTCTATGTTCAGTCCTTTTCATTCCTATAACTGAATTTTAAGCACTGTTATATTTGCTTATAGCAGTTAAATCAGAATCTCTAGGGGTGGGACCAGAAAAAACTCTGTTTTCTCCGTAGAAGATACTCTGTAGGAAATTCTCACGAGGTCCTGGGGTTAAGAACCTCTGATGTTGACTGACTGAGGCAAGCATAAGGAGCTGTGAGCACACCATGATAGCATCCAGTGCTACTTAAAAGACATGTGACTAAAAGAATGTGACAAATACTCTACTGTAATGCAACTGCTAACAAGTTAACAAAACTTTTCTGGAAGCCTGAAAGGGAAAAAATAATCTTGGATTTTTATTTGTGGTTGTGTTGCCAGTGATTTCCTTTCAGAAACTGACCAGAATCCTGTAATACTGTCCATAGGATCCAATCTCTCAGTTTATAAGCAGGGTTCGATTTGGCATTTTTATAAAACTGCATGTGAGGACAAACGAAAGCAGCATCTGTGGGAACGTCACCTGGTTTTCACTGTCAGGCGGCATGGAGTCGGTTCTGAGCCCTAGTGACCCTAGGTACAACAGAATGAAACACTGATAACATGTCTAAATTACGTGAGAAGAAGAAGTCTCATCATCCTAGCTTCTAAGGCACATTCATTCTGGCTGTACTTGTTCCAAGACAGATTTGTTCATTATTCTGGCGGTTGATGGTATATTCAGTATACTTCGCCAACACCATAATTCAGAAGCATTGATTCTTCTTCAGTCTTCCTTATTCATCGTCCAGCTTTCACATGCATATTAGGCAACTGAAAATACAATAGTTTGGGTCAGGTGAACCTTAGTCCTCAAGGTGATATCTTTGCTTTTCAACACTTTAAAGAGGTCTTTTGCAGCTCATTTGCCCAATGCTATGTCATTTGATTTCTTGACTGCTGCTTCTGTGGGCATTGATTGTGGATCCAAGTAAAATGAAATCCTTGCCAACTTCAGTATTTTCTTTGTTTATCATGATGTTGCTTATTGGTTCAGTTGTGAGGATTTTTGTTTTCTTTATATTGAGGTGTAATCCATAGTGAAGGCTGTAGTCGCTGATCTTCATCAGTAAGTGCTTCAAATCCTCTTCACTTCCAGCAAGCAAGGTTGTGTCATCTGTATATCACAGGTTGTTAATGAATCCTCCTCCAATTTTGATGCCCCATTCTTCTTCATATAGTCCAGCTTCTCAGATTATTTCCTTGGCATACAGATTGAATAAGTATGGTAAAAGAATACAACCCTGACGCACATCTATCCTGATTTTAAGCCACATAGTATCCTCTTGTTCTTTTCAAACGACTGCCTCTTGGTCTGTGCCCAGTTTCCTCATGAGCACAACTAAGTGGTCTGGAATTCCCATTCTTCACAATTTTATCCATAATTTGTTATGATCCACACAGTTGAATGCCTTTGCATAGTTAATAAAACATAGGTAAACATCCTTCTGGTATTCTCTACTTTCAGCCAAGATCCATCTGACATCAGCAATGATTTCCTTCGTTTCACGTCCTCTTCTGAATCCAGCTTGAATTTCTGTCAGTTCCCTATGGATGCACTGCTGCAACCAATTTTGAATTATCTTCAGCAAAATTTTACTTGCATGTGATATTAACGATATGGTTTGATAATTTCTGCATTCTGTTGGCTCACCTTCCTTTGGAATAGGCACAAACATGGATCTCTTCCAGTCAGTTGGCCAGGTAACTGTTTTCTATATTTCTTGGCATAGACGAGTGAGTGCTTCCAGCATTTCATCTGTTTGTTGAAACTTCTCAATTGATATTCCATCAATTCCTGGAGCCTTGTTTTTTGCCAATGCCTTCAGTACAGCTTGGACTTCTTCCTTTAGTATCATTGATTCTTGATCATATGCTACTTCCTGAAATGGATGAACATCAACCAATTATTTTTGGTACAGTGACTGTGTATTCCTTCCATCTTCTTTTGATGTTTCATGCATTGTTCAATATCTTGCCCATAGAATCCTTCAATACTGCAACTCGAGGCTAAAAGTTTTTCATTTCCTTCAGCTTGAAAAATGCCAAGCATGTTCTTCTCTTTTGGTTTTCTAATTTCAGGTCTTTGCAAATTTTATTATAACACTTACTTTGTCCTCTTTAGCTGCCCTTTGAAATCTTCTGTTCAGCTCTTTTACTTCATTTCTTCCATTCGCTTTAGTCACTCTACAACCAAGAGCAAGTTTCAGAGTCTCTTCTGACATCCATTTTGGTCTTTTCTTTCTTTCTTGTCTTTTTAATGACCTTTTGCTTTCTTCAAGCATGATATCCTTGATGTCATCCCACAACTTGTCTGGTCTTTGGTCATTAGTGTTCAATGTGTCAAATCTATTCTTGAGACCGTCTCTAAATTCAGGTGGGATATACTCAAGGTCATACTCTGGCTCTTGTGGACTTGTTTTAATTTTCTTCAGCTTCAGCTTGAACTTGCATATGAGCAATTGATGATCTGTTCTGTAGTCAGCCCCTGGCCTTGTTCTGACTGATGATATTGAGCTTCTCCATCATCTCCTTCCACAGATGTAATACACAGGAATCAAACTGACTACATCAGGCAAGGTCCGTGTGTATAGTAGCCATTTATGTTGTTGAAAAAGGCATTTGCAATGAATAAGTAATTGGTCTTGCAAAATTCTATCATGTGATCTCCAGCATTGCTTCTACCATCAAGGCCGTATTTTCCAACTACTGATCCTTCTTTGTTTCCAGCTTTCATATTCCAAGCACCAGTAATTACCAATGCATCTTGATTGCATGTTTGATTGATTTCAGACCACAGGAGTTGATAAAAATATTCTATTTCTTTATCTTTGGCATTAGTGGTTGATGCATAAATTGAATGATAGTTGTAGTAACTGGTCTTTCTTGTGGGCGTATGGTTATTATCCTGTCATTGACAGCATTATACTTCAGGATAGATCTTGAAATGTTCTTTTTAATGATTAACACAACACCATTCCTCTTCAATTTGTCATTCCTGGCATAGTATACCATATGATTGTCCAATTCAAAGTAGCCAATACCAGTCCATTTCAGCTCATTAATGCCTAGGATATTGATCTTTATGCATTACATTTAATTTTTTATGATCTGGTTTTATGTCCTGCATTATAAAAGGTGAAAAGGCAGAAGGAAATAACAGACCACAGGGGCCTCTGTCACCCAGCTTCACCTTTGTGGAAGAATCTGCCATAGGGGAGTATGTTGCAAGTGTGTGTCTGATCTCTTCCACTGGCTTTTGTGTAGATACGATTATTAGCTTTCCAGGATCACTTTTCATTCTCTATTACCATATATAATATTGGTGGTAACTAAGCAGTGACAGTGTATGGAAATGAGGTTACAAAAGCTAAAGGAGGCATAAGAGATGCCATTAAACAAAAGGGGGAAAATACAAATTTTCTGGATCTCCAGCTATTTCATTTTATCTGTATTATGGTGAATATGTCACTTGTTATATTCACATGCTGTAGTAAAGCAAGCCAACAGATAAACTTATCTGCTGAAACAAATTCCTTGCTGGAACTCCCAAATTCCCAAGGAATATTAAAAAAAAAAATGGATTGGAAAATTATCTTCAGGTTAGAAGCTAAGAAGCTATCCACATATCAAAGACTTTGAAGATGTTCTGCTAGATAGTCTCTAGGTGGGATAAGATTGAAGAAACAAATCTCAGGTTATTTGAAGAAATGGCTGTAGTGATATAAGAAGTAAGCACAGGAAATCCTGTTGAACTCCACAGACAGCCTTTAATCTGCAGGGACAGAACATGTGACAGTCTCCCCATGGAAACCTTTTCGTTATGATTAATCAATAGCAGCAGGAATCAGCTTCAACAAGACCAAGGACAAGACCACACAGTGCAGGAGGTGAATTGTCGCTTGGAGGACAAATGAGAGAGCATGAAGGCCTGATGCACCCAGATCCTTTAAAATATGCATGTCCTTTAACCCAGAAACTCTGCTTCTAGGAATTTACCCTAAGGAAATAATCATGGATATTTATAAAGATTTAGCTGCATCTCACTTTTATAGTAGCATAACATTATAAACAACTAAAGTAACAAAAATAAGGATTTTTAAAGTATGACAATTGAGTAATGAATATTATTGTCTTATTAAAAATGATATCATAAAATGGGAAACACTCCTGTCTTAGTCATCTAGTGCTGCTATAACAGAAATACCACAAGTGGATGGTTTTAACGAAGAGAAAGAAGTTTATTTCCTCACGGTTAAAGTAAGCTAAAAGTCAAAATTCAGGGCATCAGCTCCAGGGGAAGGCTTTCTCTCTCTGTCGGCCTTCTTATCAGTGTTCCCCGAGACTAGGAGGTTCTCAGCCCAGGGACCCCTGTCCAAAGGATGCACTCTGCTCCTGGCACTGCTTTCTTGATGGTATGAGGTACCCCTGTCTCACTGCTCACTTCTGTCTTTTATATCTCAAGAGATTGCCTCAGGGCACAATCCAGTCTTGTAGATTGGGTCCTGCCTTACTAACACAACTGCCACCCATCCTCCCTCATTAACATCATAGAGGCAGGTTTACAACCTACAGGAAAATCACACAGTACCAGGAATCATGGCGTAGCCAAATTGATACACACATTTTTTGGGGGACATAATTCAAACCATGACAACTCCCAATAAATTTTCCTTAAGAGAAATGTAAATTATTAAAATAACATTTTTGTAAAATAAAGTTCTTATACACTTGATTTCTGAAAGTCCTCCATTCTAAGACGCATGTTTTGTCCAAATTTCTGAAATCAGATTGTGTCTCAAAATTGATGTCAAATATTTCTGGAAGCCATCAAGCGAGTGAGTTAAGACATGGTTGATATTTTCTGCCTATGTGGGAACCAGGGTTTCAAACTAGTTTACTCTGGTTCAGACTCCCTAGAACAAGTTCCTAGGTGATGCTAATGCTGCTAGTTAGGGACTAATTCTGAGAACCACTAGTACAGCAATGGTTCTCAAAATTTATTATCTATAAGATTCACCTGGGGATCTTGTTAAAATGTAGATTCTGATTCAGTGTATCTGGGGTGGAAATGCAAATTCTCAGCAGGGGTTCAAGCTGTAACGAACCAGTTTGAAGTTCTGGTGGGAACCTCATGATGTGTAAGTAGCACTTGTTGATTGATTTCCACCTCAGCTGAGATATACTCATTGGTAGCATCTCAAGCACTTAAAATTTAAATATGGATGCTTAATTGTTGCTAAAAATATCTTCCAAAACATTACATTGGGATGCAACGTGAAATTAGAAATTATTGTTCATATAGAAAACAGTCTGTCACACACATGGTAATACAACAAAAGACAGTAGAAACTGTCCCCTTAAAAAAGATTCTGGAATTTTCAAAGCTGTCACTCAGGTGCCAAACACCAAGTGTCAAAATTTTCCATCAGACTTGCAAGGAAAGCTGTTTAATATTTTGCGTTGCTAGTCAATTAAAACAACAACAACAAACAAGCTAGTACTTTAATGAAGGAAACCCCAATATTTGGTTTCCCTGGAAATTTTGCCACCAAACCTAAAGAGGCCTAAAAGGTCAAGATACAATCAAGGATTAGGAAAAGCAACATGCCTTTTGATGCTTATATCACTGAAGATGGCTGAAGTGACACAGAAGATGTTTGTCTTTGTGCAGAAAGGAGGCTTAGATTCAAACTTTGTGGTACACAAGAAGAAAATATTATGAAGATGTATTAATGTATTCAATATATTTCTCAGTAAAATTTTTTCTCTACATTACATGTAAAGTTTCTTTTTTCCCCCAAAAACTGTTTTTGAATCATGAAGTTGTGTTACATAAATGACATGTTAGAATATATGCTTTAGAATGAAGAATATGTGATATATTTTATTTATATTCATTACACAGTCATATTTCTTCACATTCACATGGCAGAAATATTGTAATATCATACACCAAAACTATGATTATCTTTCATTGATGAAATTTAAATTTTTAATTTTTTCTTCAAAATTTTCTAAATTACTTTCATATTTAACAAGATATTTAAAATTAATACCTAATTATATAATCTTTATTTATGTACTCCTGTAAGCCAGCCTAAATTTTTATATCATACTTTCTCCTGTGCTTAAAAAATTATACATAATTAAAATTAAATATAATTTTAAAACATGAAATAAATTGTCCTTAAAACTATTAAAGGATCTCTGGTGGCAGTAACTGAAATAACTATTTTTATATTGATTTTAAGATATATAGATAAAAAGATAAGAGACAGAGAGCTATGGATGTATATAAAACCAAGACAGAAATTCAGTTTATAATAATGTTAACAGTTGTTAATTTTGGGCAAAGCCATATTGGATATGTTCTGATTTTTTTCCTCTCTATGCTTTCCAACTTTTCTATAATGAACATGATACACTTTTAACAAAAAGTTATAATAATTTAATGGAGGTTATATATATATTACTTAGCTGAGAAGTGTCTTCTAAACCTTCAAAATAACTCACCAATTCTCAATTTCATGTAATATTGAAAGCCATATATCCAAAATCAAATAACTAAATTTATTTTGTAGAACTTGGCACGTAAACAGTTTCTTTTCAGAGACAACAATCAAGAAAAATTCAATAAAAGCTTTATAATATAAAAATATAACAGAAGATTTCAAAGGGCGGCTTGAGAAGACAAAGTATTATAATGTAATGGGCAAAAAACTAAGAGTTAGAAAACCAAAATGGAAGAACACACTCAGCATTTCTCAAGCTGAAAAAGCTGAAGAAAAAAATTCAAGCCTCAAGTTTCTATGGGCAAAATATTGAACGACACAGGAAGCATCAAAAGAAGATGGAAGGAATACAGAGTCATTGTACCAAAAAGAATGGGTCAACGTTCAAACATTTCAGAAGGTAGTATATGATCAAGAACTGATGGTATTGAAGGAAGTCCAAGCTACACTGAAGGCACTAAGGGAATACCAACTGAGATGTTTCAACAAACAGATGCAGCACTGGAAATACTCACTCATCTATACTAAGAAATATGGAAGACAGCTACCTGGTCAACCAACTGGAAGAGTTCCATGTTTGTGCCTATTCCACAGAAAGGTGATCCAACAGAATGTGAAATTATGGAACAATATCATTAATATCACATGCAAGTAAAATTTTGCTGAAGATAATTCAAAAACGGTTACAGCAGTACATACACAGGGAACTGACAGAAAGTCAAGCCAGATTCAGAAGAGGACGTGGAACAAGGGCTATCACCGCTGATTTCAGATGGATCTTGGCTGGAAGCAGAGAATGTCAGAAGTATGTTTACCTGTGTTTTATTGACTATGCAAAGGCATTTGACTGTGTGGATCATAACAAATTATGTATAACATTGCAAAGAAAGGGATTTCCAGAACACTTAATTGTACTCATGAGGAAACTGTACACACACCAAGAGGCAGTCATTTGAACAGAACAAGGGGATACTGTGAGATTTAAAGTGAGGAAAGGTGTGCATCAGGGTTGTATCCTTTCACTATACTTAATCTGTATGCCAAGCAAATAATCTGAGAAGCTGGACTGTATGAAGAAGAATGGGGCATCAGGACTGGAGGAAGACTCATTAACAACCTGCTTTACGCATGTGACACAACTTACTTGCTGAAAGTGAAGAGGACTTGAGGAATTACTGATAAAGATCAAAGACTACAGCCTAAAGTATGGATTACACTTCAATAAAAACAAACAATTCTCACAACTGGACCAATAAGCAACATCATAAATAGAGAAAAGACTGAAGTTGTCAAGGATTTCATTTTACTTGGATCCACAATCAACTCTCATGGAAGCAGCAGTCAAGAAATCAAACGATGTAGTGTATTGGGCAAATCGGCTGCAAAAGACCTCTTTAAAATGTTGAGAAGCAAAGATGTTAGTTTGAGGACTAAGGTGCACCTGACCCAAACCATGGTATTTTCAATCACCTCATATGAATAGGGAAGTATACGAGTGAATAAGGACAGTGAATAAGGAAGACCAAAGAAGAATTGAAGAATTGATGCCTTTGAATTATGGTGTTGGCAAAGAATACTGAATATACCATGGGCTGCCAGAAGAACAAACAAACAAGTCTGTCCTGGAAGAAGTACAGCCAGAGCGCTCCTTAGAAGTGAGGTTGGTGAGACTTTGTCTCACATAATTTGGACATATTATCAGGAGGGACCAGTCCCTGGAGAAGGACATCATGTTTGGTAAAGTAGAGGGTCAGGGAAAAAGAGGAAGACCCTTGACAAGATGGATTGACACAGTGGTTGCAACAGTGGGCACAAACATAACAACGGTTGTGAGGATGGCGCAGGACTGGGCAGTGCTTCGTTCTGTTGTACATAGGGTTGCTGTCAGTCAGAACTGAATTGAGGGCACCTAACAACCACAACAATATAAAAATAATTCATCTTAAACACGGTGAATATTGTTCCAGTGCCAATATTAAATAGCTGTGTAAAATTCCACTTTTATTTTTAATGGACCGAGTCTGAGAAACACAGACTTGCATTACATCAAGAAGGAAACTCTCTTTTCAATGGAGAGTCTTTAAAGTACAAGATTAATTAGAAAGCAAATTTTTTTCCACATAGTAATTCCTCAGAAAAGAGGTAGACACCTTAGATGCAAGTTCTTAGTAAGTCTCTCATTTCACAAATAGATCTATATATCCATTCCAATTTGAATCATAATGCCAATTTACATGGAATTGTGCAAAGGGTCAAAAAAGCCTAGACAAGGTAGAAGGGCTTTCTATGCCAATTTTCAAGACCTACTGTAAAGTTACAGTAGTTAAGACAGTGTGGTATTAGTGCAGGGCTAGACACAAGAGAATAAAGGGACCAGAAATATATCCATGCTTATCAGCATACTTAATATACAAAGGTCTTTTTAATAAATAATGCTGGGGAAATGAGATACCTAAATGGGAAAAAATGAGATTTGACATCATACCATACACAAAAATCAATGAGTATTACCAATTTGGTACAGAACTGTTAGAAGGATGGATGTTAGAAGGGCTGGTAGGGAGCAAAAGTTCTCACACTTTTCCTTGTGTTGCCCATGTTCTATGAGGTCTCAAACCAGGGTAAAAGTGGCATCTAAACCCTGGGCCATCAAATGCTGTCCTCAGACCAAAGTGTTATACAGTGTCTAAACCTATCATAGAACAACAAGGAAATTTTTCTTTTCTTTTTTAATTTGGCCCTGAAAAGAAGTTGACTATTAAAATTACAAACTATACAAGGCTGCACTTCCAAGAAAGCCATCAGACCATGAAATTAAAGTATGCATTTAGAAGGTGCTCTGTTTAACACTGACAGATATTAATTGAAGAAATAATTGTCTCGGTTTTTTAAGACTCTTTTTATCTCCTTTGTTCAACAGGCCATCTCAAACCTCCTAAACTGGCTTCTACTATGACCAAAAATATCATTTTCTCCCTCAAATGAAGACTAGCATATGAACAACTGGAACCATGTCCATTTCAATTAAATTTGCAATTCAGTAAATGTTCAATTATACATTTCAGTAAGATGCACTTCAATTAGGAAACTGTCATGTAGAAATTAAATTAGCTCTGTTTCTCAAATTATGATTTGCATTACCCAGAGAAGCATGGTGATATATCAAAGGGTAGTATAATTATGGACTATCTTCTTGAAGCATTAATTATGTTCAGAAGTTTGGTGGACATGAGTGGGGGATAGGCAGCAATGAGAAATAAACAATTCATCTAGCTAATAATGTAAAGCATTTTTATGTAAAAACAAACACATTTCTATTTCTGAATAGAAAAGTGTGGATGAAAATATTTATACATAGTATAATCTTTATATGTAGTAAATATTTAAATAATAGGATATGGTATGGTGAAATGTAAATATCCTTCCCACCCCTAAATCCTTGTTTTCTAGTCCTTCTCCCAGTGCAATGTTACCAAAATTTAAAAATTTTCTTGGATTCCTGTTCTTTTTTGAGATTTTTTATATAGTCTTCTGTATAGACACTTTTGGTTTCAAACACGCATGAACATAGGCTCAACAGTACAATGAATCTCCATGTACCAATTACCTAGTTTCATAATCATCAACTTTCTGTTCTTGTTTCATCTATTCCTCCCCACAATTTTTATGCTCAAATATGTTAAAGTAAGATACCAGATAGCAAAACGTTTTTTTTTTTTTTTTAGTAGTACACATGTTGTTTTATGACATTGGTTAACAACCTCACAACATATTAACCCTCTAAATTCTCAACATTTTTTTTTTGGTGAAAATACACATAGCCAAGATACACAGTTTCAAAAATTTCTACATACACAGTTCAGTGACATTGACTACGCTCTTCCAATTGTGCTGTTATTCTCACTTAAGATGAAGGCTTACAGAACAAAATAGTTTCTCATTTAACAGTTACTACACATGTTGCCCTATGACAATGGTTAACAATCTCACAACACATCGACAATATCCTTACACAACCTTGGGTTCCCTATCACCAGCTTCCTTGTCTCCTTCTGCCTTCTGGCCCTTGTCACTGGACTCCTGTACCTCGTTAGTCTCATTTGGTTTTACGGGGCTGTCCACTCCCAGGCTGAACAGTGAACCTCGGAGGTAGCTTCACCACTGAGCTAAAAGGGTGTCTGGGGGCCATACTCTCGAGGTTTCCCCAGTCTCCTTTAGGCCAGTAAATCTGGTCTTTTTTTTGTGAGTTCGAATTATGCTCTACATCCTTCTCCAGCTCTGTCCAGAACCCTCTGTTGTGATCCTGGTCAGAGCAGTCAGTGGTGGTAGCCGGGCACCATCTAGCTGTACTGGACTCAGTCCGGTGGAGGCATTGGTAGCTGTGGACAATTAGTCCTTTGGACTAATCTTTTCGTTGTATCCTGTTCTCTTCATTCTCCCTTGCTCCCGAAGGGATGAGACCAGTGGAGTATCTTAGATGGCCGCTCACAGGCTTTTAAGACCCCAGACACTACTCACCAAGGTAGAATGTAGAACATTGTCTTTATAAACTATGTTATGCCAGTTGAGCTAGATGTTCCCCTATACCATGGTCCCCAGAGCCCTCCACCCAGCAATTCAGTCCCTCAGGGAGTTTGGATGTGTCTATGGAGCTTCCATGACCTTTCCTTGTACAAGTTGTGCTAGTTTCCCCTGTATTGTGTACTGTCTCACCCTTCACCCAAGATACCACTTATCTATTGCCTATTTAGTATTGCCCTCCCACCCCTCCCATCCCTGGTAACCAACAAAGATTGTTACATTTTGTGTGTGAACTTTTTCGTGGGTTTTTACAATAAGGTCTCATGCAATATTTGTCCTTTTGTGGTTGACTTATTTCACTCAGCATAATGTCCTCCAGTTTCATCCATGTTATGAGATGCTTCACAGATTCATTGTTGTTCTTTCTCGTTGCATAGTACTCCATTGTGTGTATGTACCATAGTTTGTTTATCCATTCATCTGTTGATGGGCATCTAGGTTGTTTCCATCATTTTGCTATTTGAACAATGCTGCCATAAACATAGGTATGCATATGTCTATTCGAGTGACGACTCTTATTTCTCTAGGATATATTCCTAGGAGTGGGATTGCTGGATCGAATGGTATGTCTATTTCTAGCTTTCTGAGGAAGCGCCATATCATTTTCCAAAATGGTTGTATCATTTTGCATTCCCACTAGCAGTGCATAAGAGTTCCCATCTCCCCGCAGCCCCTCCAACATTTGTTATTTCCAGTGTTTTTGATTCGTGCCAGTAATGCCTGGGTGAGATGGTATCTCATTGTGGTTTTAATTTGCATTTCTCTTATGGCTAATGATCGTGAGCATTTCCTCATGTGTCTGTTGGTGGCTTGAATGTGTTCTTTGGTGAAGTGTCTGTTCATTTTCTTTGCTCATTTTTTAATAGGTTTGTCTGTCTTTTTGTTGTAGAGGCGTTGGATTTTCTTGTAGATTATGGAGATTAGACCTTTGTCTGACTTGTACTGTCTGGGAATTTTTTCCCAGTCTGTAGGTTCTCTTTTTACTCTTTTGGTGGGGTCTTTTGAAGAGCATAGGTGTTTGATTTTTGGAGGATCCCAGCTGTCTAGTTTATCTTCTGGGGTTTGTGTGTTGATGGTTGTGGTTTGTATCCTGTTGATGCCGTGTGTTGGGGCCCGTAGAGTTGGTCTTATTTTTTCTTCTATGAACTTTGTAGTTTTTGGCTTTGTGTTTATGTCTTTGATCCATTTTGAATTGGTTTTCGTGTATGGCGTGAGGTATGGGTCCTGTTTCTTATTTTGTGGATGAATGTCCAGTTTTGCCAGAATCATTTGTTAAAAAGACTGTCTTTTCCCCATTTGATGGACTTTGGGCCATCTTCTTTTGATGCTTCCTGTGTTGTTCAATATTTTGCCCATATAATCTTTCAGTATTGCAACTTGAGGCTTGAATTTTTTCTTCAGTTCCTTCAGCTTGAGAAATGCCGAGTGTATTCTTCCCTTTTGGTTTTGTATCTCCAGGTCTCTGTACATTTCATTATAGTACTTTATCTTTTTGAGCCACCCTTTGAAATATTCTGTTAAGCTCTTTTAGTTCATCATTTCTTCCTTTTGCTTTAGCTACTCTATGTTCAAGAGCAACTTTCAGAGTCTCTTCTAACATTCAGTTTGGTTTTTTCTTTCTTTCCTGTCTTTTTAATGACCTGTTGCTTTCTTCATGTATGATGTCCTTGATGTCATTCCACAACTTGTGTAGTCTTAGGTCATTAGTGTCCAATGCATCAAATCTATTCTTGAGGTGGTCTCAAAATTCAGGTGGGATATACTTAAGGTGGAAGCCCTGGTGGTGTAGTGGTTAAGAGCTACAGCTGCTAACCAAAAGGCCGGCAGTTCGAATTCACCAGGCGCCCCTTGGAAACCCTATGGGGCAGTTCTACTCTGTCCTATAGGGTCGCTATGAGTCAGAATCAATTCCACCGCAGTGGGTTTTTGGATACTTAAGGTCGTACTTTGGCTCTTGTGGACTTGTTCTAATTTTCTTCCACTTGAACTTGAACTTGCATATGAGCAACTGATAATCTGTTCCATAGTCAGACCCCTGGCCTTGTTCTGACTGAACAAGGTCCCGAAATCTTAACTCCATCCATGTCATTAAGGTCTACTTTACTTTGAGTGCCTTCTAACCTAAGCATCTCATCTTCTGGCACTATATCAGACAATGTTTCACTGCTTTTGATAAGGTTTTACCTGGCCAATTTTTTCAGAAGTGGACTGCCAGGTCCTTCTTTCTAGTCTGTCTTGGTCTGGGTGCTCAGCTGAAACCTGTCCAAGGGTGACCCAGCTGGTATTTGAAAGATCGGTGGCAAACCTTTCAGTATCGCAGCAACACACAAGCCACCACAGTACAACAAACTGACAGACAAGTGGTAGGAGTATACAGTAGTAAACATTTATATAATTTACTGTCTGTGGTAGATGGCATTGGCTGATTTAGACTAAGATTGGCTCAGTCCACTTGTCTAGGGCATCTCTGTACCATATGTCTATCATCTTCTTCATGGGGCCACAGGACTAGTCCAATCATATTCTTTTATGGCAGTAATAGAGGTGCAAGAGAACACAAGCCCAACTGCAAAATTGTATATTGAACTTCTGCTACATTACATTTGGCTGCCAACATTCCGTTGGCTAAATCATGTTACATGGCCAAGCCCAACATCAGCAGGAGTGGGGAAGTATACTTCTCCCATGCAGTAATAGAAAGAAGTGAAAAACTTAATGTATCACAGAAAGGGAGTGTACTTATGGTCAACTGTTGTTCTGGAAAGTACAAGGAAAGTGAGAGGCATAAAGGAGCTTCAGAGATGTGAAGAGTGTGCAGAAAGAAGTACTAAGCAGAACGGAAAGAGGGATTCAGAGGTGTTTGCATTCTGAAGAGTGCCCAACATGGACCGGAGAGGAAAGGGATGGTTGGAGTTAACTGGGCTTAAGTTTCCTATTGGAGTTCTGGTGTAAAGCTATTTTAGGGAGCTCAGTTTTTAGTCAGTTTGTTCCACAGATTGAAAAGGACATTTCCCAGAGACTTATTTCACTGATAATTATACATCAATCATACCAATAATATATCAAAGTTTTCTGTACTCCTTCAAGATTTCAGTCACCCTATACCTCTGTTCCCAAGTATGCCTAGATTATTGAATAGATTATGGCTCTCTCAACTCATGCTAGACAGCTGAGATACCAACTGCGGTAGAAGGTTGGATCTGCCTATATAAAATTTTACAGTTACAACACTGGCTTAGATCCATACGAATTCTGATCAGGGTTTAAACTGCATCCAAGTACTGATTTGGGGATTAGTGAAATATTTCTAATACAAAATTAAGGAAATGAAGAGACTCCTTGCAACATTTGATAATTTTTGATCTGAGAAGAATCTTAAGACAGGTGTGGATTGTTTAAAAAAAAAAACAAAAAACCTGGAATGATGGAAAGTAAACACCTGAGAACTTCTTGGCTCACCAAATTTGCAGCCCTAAAATAGCCAACGTTTTTCACAGTGAATGTCTTCTGAGGATCAGCCTATTCCTGTTATCATTCACTCATAAATATTAACCAACATTAAATACAGTCCATTGACTACTATCAATAATGAACATTTAAAATACCAAGATAATGTGAGACAAACCAAGACAGTGTGAATCTCAATGATTATTACAGGGTGCTGTTTGCTGTCTACAGTAATGGTTGGATTAGGAGTTTTTGATAGAGGGGAACATGAGCAGGGATTGCCTGTGTAAGATAATTACAAAATGCCAGAAGGAGAGTCTAGAATTTTCCAAGAGGCTTTAATGACTCCCAGGACATTGGGGAGTAGCATGCATCTTGTTGAGAAAATATAAACTTAGTATAACAGAAAAATAATTGTCTGGCTAGAACATAGAGAAGGGAAAGATATTAACATTCATCCTGATTTTTTTGATGGTCAATGGGGAGTTTACTTTCATGAAATGTATTTTTTTTTAATCTTTCAAGCTGACAGAATGGTAACCAAAGGAGTGGGAGAGGAATGGAGGCGCTGAATTATATTATTTAAATTTTATTTATAAAGACCACTGACCTACCTCATCCTTCTTCCTCTGAGCAAAAAGGCACAGAAATGATATCCTAAAGGCATATGAGATCAGTTAGAATAAATTAAGCAGTGAATGACAAAAAGAACATAACACAAAAACATAGCCTGCATTATTTAAAGTATTCAAAGAACGATTAAAAAAAACTGTTAATAAGGTCACTGTGAGGCATAATGATAACTCATAAAATGTTAGTCCTATGTGGTCATTAACACAAAAATAAATTTTCTCAAATTACAGTAATAAGTATAATACATAAAATTTGGGAGATAAATAAAAATATAAAGACAAATAAGAGTTAAATCCAGAAATAAGCATTTAATAAATGTCATTTTGCTTCCCGATATATTTTTAAAATATTGGTGACTGATTATAAAACAATAAGAGTTCCTTATAGAAAATTTAGAAAACATCAAAATAGTATAGATTCTAAAATAAAAATTATCTATAATTCATCATGCAGAGATAACTAGCATTAGCATCTGGGAATACAAATGTCCAGATTTTTATGCATTTAAAAATTTATTTTTCTCAAAAATAAAAACTTACCATATATGTTGTTTTATACATTTTGTTGCTATATTCTCTTACAAGTACATTCTGAACATTTTTGTATGTCATTAAATATTCTTCTGCACCCCTATTTTAATGCTTCCAAAGATTTTCATTATATTCCAGACATACTATGTTGAATAAACCTAGTTTTAATGAACAATGTTGTGATTAAGATGAGAGTGTGTACACACTGATAATTTTTCTGTAGAGTCTTGGTTCATTTAAGTTTTTTTTTTTAGTAGTACACATGTTGTTTTATGACATTGGTTAACAACCCCACAACATTTTAACCCTCTAAATTCTCAACATTTTTTTTTTTTTTGGTGAAAATACACATAGCCAAAGCTACACCGTTTCAAAAATTTCTACATATACAGTTCAGTGACATTGACTACGCTCTTCCAGTTGTGCTGTTATTCTCACTTAAGATGAAGGCTTACAGAACAAAATAGTTTCTCATTTAACAGTTACTACAAATGTTGCCCTATAACAGTGGTTAACAATCTCACAATACATCAACAATATCCTTACTCAACCTTGGGTTCCCTATCACCAGCTTCCTTGTCTCCTTCTGCCTTCTGGCCCTTGTCACTGGACTCCTGTACCTCGTTAGTCTCATTTGGTTTTACGGGGCTGTCCACTCCCAGGCTGAACAGTGAACCTCGGAGGTAACTTCACCACTGAGCTAAAAGGGTGTCTGGGGCCATACTCTTGAGGTTTCTCCAGTCTCCTTTAGGCCAGTAAATCTGGTCTTTTTTTTTTTTTTTTTTTTTTGGAGTTAGAATTATGCTCTACATCCTTCTCCAGATCTGTCCAGAACCCTCTGTTGTGATCCTGGTCAGAGCAGTCAGTGGTGGTAGCCAGGCACCATCTAGCTGTACTGGACTCAGTCCGGTGGAGGCCTTGGTAGCTGTGGACAATTAGTCCTTTGGACTGATCTTTTCCTTGTATCCTGTTCTCGTCATTCTCCCTTGCTCCCAAAGGGATGAGACCAGTGGAGTATCTTAGATGGCCGCTCACAGGCTTTTAAGACCCCAGACACTACTCACCAAGGTAGAATGTAGAACATTGTCTTTATAAACTGTGTTATGCCAATTGAGTTAGATGTTCCCTGAGACCATGGTCCCCAGAGCCCTCCGCCCAGCAACTCAGTCCCTCGGGGAGTTTGGATGTGTCTATGGGGCTTCCATGACCTTTCCTTGTACAAGTTGTGTTCGTTTCCCCTGTATTGTGTACTGTCTCACCTTTCACCCAAGATACCACTTATCTATTGCCTATTTACTATCCCCCCCCCCCACCCCTCCCATCCCTGGTAACCAACAAAGATTGTTACATTTTGTGTGTGAACTTTTTTTTTTTTTTTTTAAATATTTTATTGTACTTCAGGTGAAGGCTTACAGAACAAACAGTTTCTCATGTAACAGTAGTACACATGCTGTTTTATGAATTTGGTTAACAACTCCACAACATTTTAACCCTCTAAATTCTCAGCTTTTTTTTTTTTTTTTTTGGTGAAAATACACATAGCCAAAGATACCCCATTTCAAAACTTTTTACGTACACATTTAAGTGACACTGACTACGCTCTTCTAATTGTGCTGTTATTCTCACTTAAGATGAAGGCTTACAGGACAAAATAGCCTCCCATTTTACAGTTACTACAAATGTTGCCCTATAACAGTGGTTAACAATCTCACAACACATCTACAGTATCCTTACTCAACTTGTGTTCCTTATCATCAGCTTCCTACTCCCCCTTTGCCTTCTGGCCCTTGTCACTGGACTCCTGTACCTCGTTAGTCTCATTTAGTTTTACTGGGCTGTCCACTCCCAGGCTGAACAGTGAACCTCAAAGGTAACTTCACCTCTGAGCTGAAAGGGAGTCTGGGGGCCATACTCTTGAGGTTTCTCCAATCTCCTTTAGGCCAGTAAATCTGGTCTTTTTTTTTTTTTTTTTTGGAGTTAGAATTATGCTCTACATCCTTCTACAGCTCTGTACAGAACCCTCTGTTGTGATCCTGGTCAGAGCAGTCAGCGGTGGTAGCCGGGCACCATCTAGCTGTACTGGACTCAGTTCGGTAGAGGTCTTGGTAGCTGTGGTCAATTAGTCCTTTGCACTAATCTTTTCATTGTATCCTGTTCTCTTCATTCTCCCTTGCTCCCGAAGGGATGAGACCAGTGTAGTATCTTAGATGGCCACTCACAGGCTTTTAAGACCCCAGACACTACTCACCAAGGTAGAATGTAGAGCATTATCTTTACAAGTAGTGTCATGCCAATTGAGCTAGATGTTCGCCGAGACCATGGTCCCCAGAGCCCTCCGTCCAACAGCTCAGTCCCTCGGGGAGTTTGGATGTGACCATGGGGCCTCCATGACCTTTCCTTGTGCAGGTTGTGTTAGTTTCCCTTGTACTGTGTACTGTCTCACCTCTCACCCAAGATACCACTTATCTATTGCCTATTTAGTATTTCCCCCCCCCTCCCTTCCCATCCTTGGTAACAAACAAGGATTGTTACATTTTGCATGTGAATTTTTTCATGGGTTTTTACAATAGAGGTCTCATACAATATTTGTCCTTTTGTGATTGACTTATTTCACTCAGCATAATGTCCTCCAGTTTCATCCATGGTATGAGATGCTTCACAGATTCACTGTTGTTCTTTCTTGTTGCACAGTACTCCATTGTGTGTATGTACCATAGTTTGTTTATCCATTCATCTGTTGATGGGCACCTATGTTGTTTCCATTTTTTTGGTATTGTGAACAATGCTGCCATGAACATAGGTGTGCATATGTCTATTCGACTGATGACTCTTATTTCCCTAGGATATATTCCTAGGAGTGGGATTGCTGGATCGAATGGTATCTCTATTTCTAGCTTTCTGAGGAAACGCCATATCATTTTCCAAAATGGTTGTGTCATTTTGCATTCCCACCAGCAGTGTATAAGAGTTCCCATCTCCCCGCAGCCCCTCCATCATTTGTTATTTCCAGTATTTTTGATTCGTGCCAGTAATGCCAGGGTGAGATGGTATCTCATTGAGGTTTTAATTTGCATTTCTCCAATGGCTAGTGGTCGCGAGCATTTCCTCATGTGTCTGTTGGCCATTTGAATGTCTTCCTTGGTGAAGTGTCTGTTCATTTCCTTTGCCCATTTTTTGATAGGATTGTTTGTCTTTTTGTTGTAGAGGTGTTGGATTTTCTTGTAGATTATGGAGATTAGACCTTTGTCTGACTTGTACTGTCCAAAAATTTTTTCCCAGTCTGTAGGTTATCTTTTGACTCTTTTGGTGAAGTCTTTTGAAGAGCATAGGTGTTTGATTTTTAGAAGATCACAGGTATCTAGTTTATCTGTTGGTTTTTTTGTGTTGATGTTTATGGTTTGTATCCTGTTAATGCCATGTATTAAGGCCTGAAGTGTTGGTCCTATTTTTTCTTCTATGAACTTTATAGTTTTAGGCTTTATATTCAGGTCTTTGATCCATTTTGAAGTAGTTTTTGTATATGGTGTGAGGTATGGGTCCCGTTTCATTTTTCTGCAAATGGATATCCAGTTTTGCCAGCACCATTTGTTAAAAAGACTGTCTTTTCCCCATTTGATGGACTTTGGGCCCTTGTCGAAAATCAGGTGACTGTAGGTGGATGGATTTACATCTGGGTTCTCAATTCTGTTCCATTGGTCAATGTTTCTGTTGTTGTACCAGTACCAGGCTGTTTTGACTACTGTAGCTGTATAGTAGGTTCTGAAGTCAGGTAGTGTGAGTCCTCCAACTTTATTCTTCTTCTTCAGTAGTGCTTTACTTATTCGGGGCTTCTTCCCTTTCCATATAAAGTTAATAATTAGTTTTTCCATCTCTTTGAAGAATGTTGTTGGTATTTGGATCGGGATTGCATTGTATTTGTAAATTGCTTTAGGTAGAATTGCCATTTTCACAATGTTGAGTCTGCCTATCCATGAGCATGGTATGTTTTTCCATTTATGTAGATCCCTTTGGGTTTCATGCAGCGTTTTGTAGTTTTCTTTGTATAGGTCTTTTACATTCCTGGTCAGATTTATTCCTAAGTATTTTATCTTTTTAGGGGCTATTGAAAATGGTACTGATTTCCTGATCTCCTTTTCAGCGTTCTCTTTACCGGTGTATAGGAATCCAACTGATTTTTGAATGTTTATCTTGTATCCTGCTACTCTGCTGAATCTTTCTATTAGTTCCAGTAGATTTCTTGTGGAGTCTTTAGGGTTTTCTATGTATAGTATCATATCATCTGCAAACAGGGACAGTTTAACTTTTTCATTACCAATTTGGATGCCCTTTATTTCTTTCTCTTGCCTTATTGCTCTAGCTAGAACTTCCAGCACAATGTTAAATAGGAGTGGTGATAAAGGGCATCCTTGTCTTGTTCCTGTTTTCAAGGGGAATGTTTTCAGCCTCTCTCTATTAAGAATGATGTTGGCCGTTGGTTTTGCATAGATGCCCTTTATTATGCTGAGAAATTTCCCTTCTATACCTATTTGATTGAGAGCTTTTATCAGGAATGGGTGTTGGACTTTGTCAAATGCCTTTTCTGCGTCAATTGAGATGATCGTGTGATTTTTTTTCTTTCCTTTTATTTAGGTGGTGAATTACGTTGATGGATTTTCTAATGTTAAACCATCCTTGCATACCTGGTATGAATCCTACTTGGTCGTGGTGTATTATTTTTTTCATATGATACTGAATTCTATTGGCTAGAATTTTGTTCAGAATTTTTGCATCTATATTCATGAGAGATATTGGTCTGTACTATTCTTTTTTTGTGATGTCTTTGCTTGTTTTTGGTATCAGCGTTATGCTGGCTTCATAGAATGAATTTGGAAGTGTTGCTTCCTCTTCTATTCTCTGAAATAGCTTGAGTAGAACTGGTACATGCTCTTCTGTAAATGTTTTGTAGAATTCTCCATTGAAGCCATCTGGGCCATGGCTTTTTTTGGTTGGGAGTTTTTTTTATTACATTTTCAATCTCTTCTCCTGTTATGGGTCTGTTCAGATTTTCAATATCACTTTGTTGTAGTTTGGGTAGGCCGTGTGTTTCTAGAAATTTATCCATTTCCTCTAGGTTTTCAAATTTGTTGGAATATAGTTTTTCATAATTTTCTGTTATAATCCTTTTTATTTCGGTTGGGTCTGTTGTAATGTCCCCCATTTCATTTCTTATTTGGGTTATTTGTGCCCTCTGCTGTTTTTCTTTTGTCAGTCTGGCCAGTGGTTTGTCGATTTTGTTGATTCTTTCAAAGAACCAACTTTTGGTTTTGTTGATTCTTTCTATTGTTTTTCTGTTCTCTAGTTCATTTATTTCTGCTCTGATCTTTACTATCTCCTTTCTTCCGGTGGTTGTAGGCTTTTTTTGCTGTTCTCCTACTATTTGTTTGAGTTCTGTAGTTAATGTTTTGATTTTGTCCCTTTCTTCTTTTTTGATATGTGCATCTATTGCTACAAACTATCCTCTGAGGACTGCCTTTGCTGTGTCCCAAAGGTTTTGGTATGATGTGTTTTCATTTTCATTTGATCCTAGGAATTTTTTAATTCTATCTCTGATTTCTTCTATTACCCATTGATGTGTAAGCAGAGTATTATTCAGTTTCCGTTTGTTTGATTTTGTTTCCTTGCTCTTTCTAGTGTTAGTTTGTACCTTGATGGCATTGTGGTCAGAGAAGATAGTGTGAATTATCTCAGCGTTTTGGATCTTGTTGAGGATTGCTCTGTGGCCTAAGATGTGGTCTATTCTGGAGAACGTTCCATGTGCATTGGAAAAGAATGTGTACTTTGCAGCGGTTGGATGGATTGTTCTATATATGTCTGTGAGGTCCAGTTGGCTGATTGTGTCCTTTAGGTCTTCCGTAGCTTTGCTGAGTTTCTTCTTAGCTGTTCTGTCCTTTACTGAGAGTGGTGTGTTGAAGTCTCCTACTATTATTGTGTAACTGTCAATTTCTCTTTTCAGTGTTGTTAGAGTTTGTTTTATGTATTTTGGAGCCCTGTCATTGGGTGCGTAGATGTTTATTATGGTTATGTCTTCATGATGGATCGTCCCCTTAATCATTATATAGTGTCCTTCTTTGTCTTTTATGGTAGATTTTGTTTTAAAGTCTATTTTATCTGAGATTAGAATTGCCACTCCTGCTCTTTTTTGGTAGTTGTTAGCTTGATATATTTTTTTTCCAACCTTTGACTTTTAATAAATTCACCTCTTTGTTTCTAAGGTGTGTCTCTTGTAGACAGCATATTGATGGATCCTGTTTTCTTATCCATTCTGTCACTCTCCGTTTCTTTATGGGTGCATTGAGTCCATTTACATTCAGTGTAATTATTGATAGATGTGAGTTTGTTGCTGTCATTTTGTGGTGCTGAAGTTTTCTTTGTTCTTCTTACTCTCTTGTGCTGAGTTACTTTTGTTTGTGGATTTTGTGTTCATTTCTTTTGTTTCTGTAGGTTTTGTTTTTGCTGAGACTTTATGTTTTTCATCTTTATGAGTTGTTTTGTTAACTTTATTTGTGGTTACCATGAATTTTACCCTTATCTTTCTAAGTTCGAAGCAGTCTACCCTTACTTGGTATCGCCTTGCCTTCCTCTCCATTAGAAGGTTCTATACCTATGCCGTTTATTCCCTCTTTCATTGTTTTGATGTTGTTGTCATCCATCGATTGACTGCTCTGATTCCCTATTGTATTTCTTTTGGTTTTGTATAGTCCTCGAGAGTTCATTTCCTAGATTGGTATCTGGCTGGTATGATCCTGCGTCCTAGGTCCTGCCTGAGGGCTGAAGCTATTTGTCCTCAGATCGAAGAACTCCCTTTAATAATTCTTGTAAGTTTGGTTTGACTTTTACATATTCCCTTAGTTTCTGTTTATCTGGAAATGACCTAATTTCACCATCAAATATGAACGAGAGTTTTGCAGGATATATTATTCTTGGCTGACAATATTTTTCTTTCAAGATTTTATATATATCATCCCACTGCTTTCTTGCCCGCATGGTTTCTGCCGAATAATCTGAGCTTAGTCTTACTGTTTCTCCTCTGAATGTGACTTCTTGTTTATCACGAGCTGCTCTCAGGATTCTTTGTTTCTCTTTGGTTTTGGTGAGTGTGAGTATGATATGTCTTGGTGATTTTCTTTTGGGGTCTCTTTTATATGGGGTTCGTTTAGCTTCATGAATGGCCAGCTTTTCATCTTTCATGATATTGGGAAAGTTTTCTGTCAGCAGTTCCTCAATGATCCTCTCTGTGTTTTCTGTTTTCTCCCCATTCTGGAATGCCAATCACTCGTATATTTTTGCTTTTAATTGTGTCCCACATAACTCTCAGGGTCTCTTCATTTTTCTTTGTTCTTTTTTCTGAGTTTTCCTGAAACAGAGTTGTATCCAAGTGTTTGTGTTCAGTTCCACTGATTCTGTCTTCCACGGTTTCAAATCTGCTTCTCAGCCCTTCTATGACATCATCCATTTCTGAAATGTTTATCTTTTGGATTTCTAATTGTTGTTTTTGTATAATTTCTAATTGTGAATTTATTTTGGCATTTTGTTCCTGCATCATCTTCCTGAATTCTTCCAATGTTTTGGTCTGTATTTTCCATAAATTTGTCTATTTTTTCCTCATGTTTGTCAGCTTTTTGCCTCAGTTATTGGAAAATTCTGAGTATTAGTGATTTGAATTCCCTATCAGGTACTTCTAGTGTATTTTCTTCCAGAGGAGAGTTATCTGGTGTTTTAATTTGGATGCCTACTGGTGCCATCCTGTCCTGTTTTTGTAAATGTTTTGATATTGTTTGCTGTTTTTGGGGCATTCAGTAGATATTTCTCTCTTTTATTGATTGTAGATTTTTTTGTTTCATCCGTTTTTAAAAAAAAATTTGAGTATGTCTGTGCAGGCGGACTGCGTGCCCGTTGTTGTTCACTCGTCTGTGCGCTCAATACTTTTCGCCTCCTTCTCCAACTGGCCGGTTCAGTCACTCATATGTGGTACAGCAGGGCAGGTGTAGCTGAAGAGGAGCCACTGGAACGGGTTGTTTGTGGCACTCACCGCAGCCACCAGGGTGGTCGGTAATCAGTGCTGGGCAGGTTCCAATAGGCCGTGCCTGCACAGGTTGGTGGTGTGATGTCAAGTGCACAGTATAGGTAGGCAGGATGCAGCGGGGAGATGGTTATGTGTGAAGCTAAGCGGCTGTTTTGTCTCCCATTGGACGCTCCGTGAGGCTGCTGTCTCATACCCCCGTTTGCTGGTCTCCGATAGGAGTCCAAGATGGTGGATCCACGCTGCGTTAGCTGGTGGCGGACCTCTGCATGAATCTCTCCTCGCTCTCCGTTCTCTTTCAGTATTCTCACTCCATTTGGTGCTCGGCTGAGTTCTTTATCTCTTCATTTGATGTTCTAGGGTTTCAGGATTGTTGATTCTCTGTTTGGCTTAGTTTTTTGGATCTTTGCTGTGGAGGGACGGCATGGTGCGTCTGCCTAGAGTGCCATCTTGCCAGACTCCGGTTCATTTAAGTTTTGATAGTTATTTCCAATTGTTTTCCACTTGTACCAAATTCCCACTTTCTTGACTTTTTATATTAGTGAGGTCATACAATATTTATCGTTTTGTGATTGGCTTATTTTGCTTAGCATAATGTCTTCAAGCTCCATCCATACTGTAGCATGTATCAAGACTTCATTTCTTTATGGACAGTAGTTGAATATTATATTTTATTTAGATTTAGATATAGAACTGTGCACAAAACAGGGCACATGTTTTAAGATATGCTAATGTATTCATTTAGTTTGGCTACCTTTTCAATCAATTTTCATGTTAAAAATACACAGGTAGAGCTCAGTAGTTGATGGGCACAATGCATAATAGAATACTAAGACTCTCTATGCCCAGACATCTGAATTACAAATTTATGCAAAACCTATCTGATTTAGGTTCACTGCAATTTTCATTTTAATGAAGAGGCAATTGACATAAAAAAGGGAGAGAGTAGAGAGGAGAAAGATTTTTTGTTTTTTGTTTTTGTTTTTTTTTTTAACTTAAATCCTTACCCAATATAGTATAGATAAGCAAGTATATACAGTATTGCTATGAGTCAGAATCGACTCGATGGCAATGAGTTTGGTGGTTTGGTTATAGAGTACTTTATCCAGTTTGGGGTTATAGGATTAATACTACTACAAAAATAGAAAGTTCTTCACTATTCCTTATTTAAAATACTACTTATATTTTATGGGCTCAACTCTTGCCCTACTTTTACCAAAGTTTCAACTTCCAAATAGCTCTAACCCACAGATGCCAAAAAAAAAAAAAAAAAAAAAAATCTGCAGTCAGACATATACTGGAGTTTTCCTTCTTCTTTTTTAATTCTTCCTTTGTTCCCGCCTCTCTTTCTCTGTTTTATTACTTTTAAATAATATGTGCTTTTAAATGGATAATTCAGAAGAAGAAATCTGAAGTTCAACAGTCCTGGATTCTTTTTTTTTTTATTTTTTAATAAAGTTATCCAACCACACTGTCTCAAATTCCCTTCTAACAACCAAAGCAAAACGAAAATCAAGTTATCTCATGGTAAGTTATTGAGATGTCAGTTGCTGTTTTCTTAGTCCTTATTGTTTGGTTGAGTCATAAAGCTTCTTCCTGCTGTAAATTCACTAGGGAAAAAAATGAAAATATTTCACTTCTTCCCCCACCTCCTTCCAAAATGATTAGAGAGCTCAGATTCAGATTATATTTGATTTAGAAAAATATGAAAATTTGAATAGTCATGGAGCATTTCATTTCATTCTAGTAGTTATATGAGAAAAGGAAAAAGAAATGCTTGGCAGTCCTCTGGGTCTAGAAAAGAGCGTCTCCCAGAAATGTCTTATATTCAGTGTTGCTCACTGAAAATTATTTTTCGTATTTTTCTATCCCAGAGTTGCATATAATGTTGTTTTGTGAAGTGTTTAATTCTTTTGTATGCACAGACATATATACATATATCCTTAAGTTTCATTGCTACAGTAAATGTGTATTTTCTGTTTCTCTCTTTTTAAAATTATTTTGCCAGAGGTTTATCTTACTGGTATTTTTAGAGAATTAAATCTTGGATTTATTTATTAATTCTACCATTCTACTCTTGTCATTAATTTTGACTAATAATTAAATTAACTAATTAACCATGCTTTAATATTTATATGTATTTTTATATTTTAATGTAAATATTTAGTCACTGTATTTTTATTATTTCTTGTTTAACTGGAAAACCATAACAATATGAACTTTTCTCATTGGTTGCATCCCATACATTTTATATTTATTGCCTTCATTTTCTAAACACGTTTTATTGCTCTTTCAATTTTCTTTTAACTTCAGAGTTAAAGAATTTTAAAATGTTTTCCTAATTTCCAAGTTTAATTTTCAATTATGTCTTTTGTTTGTTTGTTTTTTTAATTTATAGCACTAAAGACAGAGAAGGAAGCCTCTGATTTTTCTGACTTTTGAAATGTATTGAAGTTTTTGTGTGGGGATCTGACACAAAGCTGCAGTCTCTGCTTCTTGTGAATATAAAGAGAGACATAAAGCTCTTAAGGACAAATATATCAGAATATTTGTTTTTATTTTAACAGTGACAAACAGCTTTTAAGCAGAATAATGCTTGCCAGCAAAATTAAAAATTAAAGAGAAAAACTTCAAAACAATGCAATTTGCCAGTTTGATCACACAAAAGACACTATTCATTCAGCTAGTAGTATTTTCAGAAGATACTGTTATTCTAATGTAAAATTTAATGTTGAAGACACAGAAGACCTTTATCTTCCTTTTTTCCAGATGGTTTAAAAAATGCTCAGGTAATTGAATGAGTTATTAAAAAAATTACTGTGAAAATTAATACAGCTTTAAAAATTTACATCAGACCAAAAAAACCGAACCCACTGCTATCAAGTCAGTTCCAACTCATAGTGACCTTATAAGACAGAGAACAACTGCCCCGCAGGGTTTCTAAGGCTGTGTATCTTTACAGAAGCAGACTGCCACATCTTTCTCCCTTGGCGCAGCTGAGTACTTTAACCACTGTGCAACCAGGACTTCTTAAAAATTGCATCAGCTGATACAGAAGATTCAATAGAAAATGAACTCAACTTTGCTAAAAGATATCTTTTATTCAAAGCCTTTAAAGCCTTCAGTAAACTTACAGAATTAAGCTGAACAACTCATTTCACTATTTTCCTGTTACAGTCAATTTTTTAATAATGTGATTTCTGAAGTTTCTTTTCTAAAAGCCCAAGTATAATAGTAAAGTTTTTGAAAACTTGTATTTTTCACATTTATAAATTATTCTGATCCTCTATATATCTGTTTAGGTCTATGATTACAACTGTGCTGCTGTATTTTTTTATTTGTATATTTAATAGGTTTTGCTTTAACAGACAAAAGGTTACAATTACCTAGGGAAAACTGATTGTAGAAAAAGACCACTTAAAGTGAATGCACTTGAAACTGGAACCAACATTTCATAGGATGTTGAGAACCAAAGCTTTGATTGACATTTTCTTTCAAAAATTAAAAAACAAAAACCAAAACTATGAGGTCATTTGCTCTTTTAAAAGTGAAATTTGTACATCATAAGCTAACTTTTAGAGTGAACAAAGAAAGAAGAGTGTTAGTTTTGAGGGAGACATAATTTTTTCGCAACAGCACAAAGAAACATCTTTCCCTGGGCATTGACATTGGCAATAACATCAGAAAGAAGATAACTAAAAAAAAAAAACAGTATTTCAGAGCTTGGCCAGTTTTGCCAAAGGCCTCCTTTAATCCTTCTATCTTCAAATCATTCTCTTTTGAAGAACCTGTTATATCACATGACAGCTGTAACTGGTCTCACTCTACTAGATCCTCTTAAGACATTGTGTTTTGGTGGGATTTCAGCAGATCTCCAATATTACTTTCATCCACTTCATGAAATGCTACATATTGTCAAGGTTTGAAATTTCACTTTGCATTATATTTGAATAACATTTTGAATGAACAAAAGTTGAATCAATGAGAAGGGATGTTTGTATTCAGCAGCAAAGGATGCTAGAGAGGGGACTGACTTTGTACATCAGTAGTTCATGGTGAAATTTTTAATATTATAATGACTTTTGAGTTCCTTTGCCATGATGTTATTGTAAAGATTAAAGAACTGAATTTCCCCAAAACATGACCTTCATTTTTAAAAAAATCAATGTTATTTGGAACATAAATGTTCGTGACTCTTACATCTTCGTTGAGTACATAAGATCGTGACGCTATTTTATGCTTTTTAAATTGAATTCTATTTTATCTGATGTCAACAGTGAAACTGCTGCAAGAAAGAAAGCAAAGAGGCTCTTTTTTAATTTATCAGGGATATTTTTGTTTATCCTTCTTCATTTGGCATTATTTGTTTCACTGCTTTAGGTAAGTTTCTTATAATCATCAAAATTTGTAAATGAATTTGACACTTTATAGGAGTGTGTTTCATTTAAAAGGGGAAATTATCTAGATGTTTTATTTATTACTGCTAACCCCATGTTATTCATTTTCTATTTTTTGGTTTTATGCCTTCTTGTTGTGACCCATGTTTTTCACTTTTTCCCCCCCTGTTTCTTGTTTTGGATGGATTGTTGTTGTTAGGTGCTGTGGAGTCTGGTCTGACTCATAGCAACCCTCTGTATGACAGACAAGCACTGTCTGGTCCTGCACCATCTTCACAATCATTGTTATGCTTCAGCCCATTGCTGCAGCCATTGTGTCAATCCATCTCATTGAGGGTCTTCCTCTTTTTCGCTGATCCTCTACAGTATCAAGCATGATGTTCTTCTCCTGGTAACATGTCCAAAGTATGTGAGACAAAGTCTCAACCATCCTCATGTCTTTTTTTGTGTGTTTGTTTATTGTTCTAGTCTAAATGTAAGTTTACATTTTAAGTTTGTTTCTCCTACAAAAATTTATACATACATTGTTATGTGACCCTAATTGCTCTCCCTATACTGTGACAGGACACTCCTCCTTTTCACTCGATTTCCCGTGTCCATTCAACCAGCTCCTAACCTTCTCTGCCTTCTCATCTCACCTCCGGACAGAAGCTGCCCATTTAGTCTCATGTATCAACTTGAGCTAAGAGGCACACTCTTCACGAAATTCATTTTATGACCCACAATCCAGTCCAATCTTTGTCTGAAGGGTTGGCTTTGGGAATTTTTTTAGTTCTGGGGGCTGGGGGCCATGCTTTCTGGGGTTCCTCCAGTCTCAGTCAGACCGTTAAGTCTGGTCTTTTTACCAGAATTTGAGTTCTGCAACCACCTTTCTCCTGCTCCATCTGGGACACTCTGTTGTGTTCCCTGTCAGGGCAGTCATTGGTGGTAGCTGGGCACCAAGTAGTTCTTCTGGTCTCAGGATGATGCAGTCTCTGGTTGATGTGGCCCTTTCTGTCTCTGGGGCTAATACTTTCCTTGTGTCTTTGGTGTTCTTCATTCTCTTTTACTCCTGATGGTTAGGACCAATTAATTGATGCATCTTAGATGGCTCCTTGCTAGCTTTTAAGACCCCAGATGCCACTCACCAAAGTAGGATGCAGAAGATTTTCTTAATAAACTTTGTTATACCAGTTGAACTAGATGTCCCCTGAAAGCATGCTCCCCAGACCTCCGCCCTTGCTACTCTGTCCCTTGAAGTGTTTGACTGTTTTCAGGAAATTTCTTAGCTTTGGTTTAGTCCAGTTCTGCTGACTTCCCTGTAGTGTGTGCTGTCCTTCCCTTCACCTAAGATAATTCTTGTCTATTATCTAGTTAGTGAATAACACTCACCCTCCCTCCCCACCCTCATAACCATCAAAGAATGTTTTCTTCTGTGTTTAGACCTTTTCTTGAGTTCTTATAATAGTGGTCTTATACAATATTTGTATATTGTGAATCCCAGAATCATCAGAGCAGACAGCAAGCCTCTGGGGAGGTCAGTCGATCATGAACTGGACACAGGATACAGGTGCAGAGAGAGAGAGCCTCACCAGGACATACACATATATCTTAGATGCAGGTCACACCCCAGGGAAAGGAGTGACTGACTAAATTCAATCGGCATAATGACCTCCAGATTCCTCCAAGTTACAAGATGTTTCACAGCTTCATCGTTGCTCTTTATCGTTGCGTAGTATTCCATTCTGTGAATATACCATAATTTGTTTATCCCTTCGTCCACTGATGGGCACCTAGGTTGTTTTGCTTCGTGAACATTACTGCAATGAACATGGGTGTGCACATATCTATTTGCGTGACAGCTCTTATTTCTCTAGGATATATTCCAAGGAATGGGATTTCTGGATCATATATATTTCTATTTCTAGCTTTTCAAGAAAGCGCCAAACCGATCTTCAAAGTGGTTGTACCATTTTACATTCCCACCAACAGTGTGTAAGTGTTCCAGTTTCTCCACAACCTCTCCAGCATTTATTATTTTGTGTTTTTTGGATGAATGCTAGCCTTGTTGGGGTGAGATGGTATCTCACTGTAGTTTTGATTTGCATTTCTCTAATGGCTAATGATCATGAGCATTTCTTCATGTGTCTGTTAGCTGCCTGAATGTCTTCTTTGGCAAAGTGCCTGTTCATATCTTTTGCCCAATTTTTTAATTGGGTTATTTGTCTTTTTGTTGTTGAGGTTTTGCAGTATCTTGTAGATTTTAGAGATTAAATGCTGATAAGATTTGTTGTAGCCAAAATTCTTTTCCCAGTCTGTAGGTTGTCTTTTGCTCTTTAGATGAACTCTTTTGATGAGCTTAAGTATTTGATTTTTAGGAGCTCCCTGTTTTCTAGTCTCTCTTCTGGTGCTTGTGCATTGTTCATATTCTGTTTATGCCACATATAAGGCCTCCTATTGTCCCTATTTTTTCTTCCATGATATTTATCATTTTTGATCTTATATTTAGGACTTTGATCCATTTTGAGTTAATTTTTGTGCATGGTTTGAGGTATGGGTCTTCTTTCAGTTTTCTGCAGATGGATATATCCAGTTATGCTAGCACTATTTGTTAACAGAGACTCTTTTCCCCAGTTAATGGACTTTGGGCCTTTGTCAAATATCAGCTGCTCATAGGTGGATGAATTTATGTCTGGATTCTCAATTCTGTTCCATTGGTCTATGTATCTGTTGTTGTACCAGTACCAGACTGTTTTGACTACCATGGCAGTATAATAGGTTCTAAAATCAGGTAGTGTGAGGCCTCCCACTTTGTTCTTCTTCTTCAGCAATGCTTTACTTATCTGGGGCCTCTTCCATTTCCATATGAAGTTGGTGATTTGTTTCTCCATCTCCTTAAAAAATGCCATTGGAATTTGGATCGGGATTGCATTGTATCCGTAGATCACTTTGGGTAGAATTGACATTTTCACAATGTTGAGTCTTCCTATCCATAAGCAAGGTATGTTTTTCCACTTATGTAGGTCTCTTTTGGTTTCTTGCAGTAATGTCTTCTAGTTTTCATCGTATAGGTCTTTTATGTCTCTGGTTGGATTTATTCCTACGTATTTTATCTTCTTGGGGGCTATTGTAAATGGTATTGATTTGGTGATTTCCTCTTCAAAGT
Source organism: Dugong dugon (assembly GCA_030035585.1). NCBI lineage: Eukaryota > Metazoa > Chordata > Mammalia > Sirenia > Dugongidae > Dugong > Dugong dugon. Next base: position 35,800,767 of record CM057471.1, on the reverse strand, counting down.
TTTCTTTGTTGGTGTAGAGGAATCCAACTGATTTGTGTATGTTTATCTTGTATCCTGATACTTTGCTGAAATCTTGTTATTAGTTCCAGTAGTTTTCTCATGGATTCTTTGGGGTTTTCTGTGTATAAGATCATATCATCTGCAAATAAAGATACTTTTACTTCTTCCCTACCAATTTGGATGCCCTTTATTTATTTTTCTAGTCTAACTGCTCTGGCTAGGACCTCCAGCACAATGATGAGTAAGAGTGGTGACAAAGGGCATCCTTATCTGGTTTCTGTTCTCAAAGGGAATGCTTTCAAATTCTCTCCATTTAGGATGATGTTGGCTGTTGGCTTTATATAAATGCCCTTAATTATGTTGAGGAATTTCCCTTCAATTCCTATTTTGTTGAGAGTTTTTATCATGAATGAGTATTGGACTTTGTCAAGTGCCTTTTCTGCATCAATTGATAAGATCATGTGATTCTTGCCTTTTGTTTTATTTTTGTGATGTTTTTCTAATGTTGAACCATCCCTGCATACCTGGTATAAATCCCACTTGATCATGGTCAATTATTTTTTTGATATTTTGCTGAATTCTATTGGCTAGAATTTTGTTGAGGATTTTTGCGTCAATGTTCCTGAAGGATATTGGTCTGTAATTTTCTTTTTCTGTTGTATCTTTACCTGGTTTTGGCATCAGGGTTATGCTGGCTTCATAGATTGAGTTTGGGAGTATTCCATCCTTTTCTATGCTCTGAAATACCTTCAGTAGTAGTGGTGTTAACTCTTCTCCGAAAGTCTGGTAGAGTTCTCCAGTGAAGCCTTCTGGGCCAGTGCTTTTTTTTGCTGAGAGTTTTTTAATTACGTTTTCAATCTCTTCTTTTGTTATGGGTTTATTTACTTGTTCTACCTCTGTGTTAGTTTAGGTAGGTAGTGAGTTTCTAGAAATTTGTCCATTTCCTCTAGGTTTTCAAATTTGTCGGAGTACAATTTTTCATAGTATTGTGTTATGATTCTTTTAATTTCAGTTGGGTCTGTTGTGATATCACCCATCTCATTTCTTATTTGCTTCCTCTCCTGTTTTTCTTCTGTCAGTTTGGCCAATGGTTTATCGATTTTGTTGATCTTTTCGAAGAACCAGTTTTTGGTCTTGTTAACTCTTTCAATTGTTTTTCTACTCTCTATTTCATTTAATTTTGCTCTAATTCTTATTATTTTTTTTCTTCTGGCTCCTGAGAGCTTCTTTTGCTGCTCTCTATTTGTTTGAGTTGTAGGGTTAATGTTTTTGATTTTGGCCCTTTCTTCTTTTTGGATGTGTGCACTTATTGCTATAAACTGACCTCTAAGCACTGCTTTTGCTGTGTCCCAAAGATTCTGGTAGGATGTGTTTTCATTCTTATTTGATTCTATGAATTTCTTTATTCCATCCTTAATTTCTTCTATAACCTAGTAGTCTTTGAGCAAGGTGTTGTTCAGTTTTCTTGTGTTTGATGTTTTTCTTGCTTTTTCTGTTATTGATTTCTACTTTTATGGCTTTATGGTCAGAAAAGATGCTTTGTAGTATTTTGATGCTTTGGATTCTGTTAAGGCTTGCTTTATCGCCTAATATGTGGTCTGTTCTGGAGAATGTTCCATGTGCGTTGGAAAACAAAGTATAGTTGGCTGCTGTTGGGTGGTGTTCGGTATATGTCTGTGAGATCAAGCCAGTGGATTGTAGTATTTAGATCCTCCATGTCTTTGTTGAGCTTCTTTCTGGATGATGTGTCCTTCACCAAAAGTGGTGTATTGAAGTCTCCTACTATTATTGCAGAGCTGTCTATCTCTCTTTTCAATGCTGTTAGAGTTTGTTTTATGTATTTTGTAGCCCTGTCATTGGGTGGGTAAATATTTATTATACTTATGGCCTCCTGGTATATTGACCCTTTACTCATTATGTAGTGTCCTTCCTTATCCTTTGTGGTGGATTCTACTTAAAAGTCTATTTTGTAAGAGATTAATATTGCCACTCCTGCTCTTTTTTGAGTGTTGTTTGCTTGATATATTTTTTTCCATCCTTTGAATTTTAGTTTGTTTGTGTCTTTAAGCCTAAGGTGTGTCTCTTGCAGGCAGCATACAGACAGATTGTGTTTTTTTAATCCAGTCTGCCACTCTCTGTCTCTTTATTGGTGCACACAGTCCATTAACATTCAGTGTAATTATTGATAGGTATGAGTTTAGTGCCGTCATTTTGATGTCTTTTTCTTGTGTTTGTTCACAGTTCCTATGTTTCACATAATTTTCTGTGCTGAGTCATTTTTCTTTATGTATTTTCTTTTCATCTTTTTTTGTTGATTTTGTATTTGCTGAGTTTTTATGTTTTTCTTGCTTTTTATTTTGATGTGTAGGATTGTTAGTTTTATTTGTGGTTACGTTAATATTTACTCCTATTTTTCTAAGTTTAGTCCTGTCTTTTATGTCTTTATATCACCCTTGACTTCCTTTCTATATGAAAAATCTATGTCTACAGTTTTTAGCCCCCTTTTTTGTTTCAGTGTTATCATCTTTTACATATTGACATCTCTTTCTCTATTTTCAGTGTTTTAGCTTTGATTTATTTTTGTGACTTCCCTGTCTGGGTTGATATCTGGTTGCTCTGTCCTGTGTTCTAGTCTTGGGTTGTTATCTGATGTTCTTGATTTTCTAACTGGAGGACTCCCTTTAGTATTTCTTGTAATTTTGGTTTGGTTTTTGCCAATTTCCTAAGCTTCTGTTTATCTGGAAATGCCCTAATTTCACCATCATATTTGAGAGAGAGTTTTGCTGGATATATAATTGTTGGCTGGCAATGTTTTTTTCTTCAAGGCTGTATGTATGTTGTCCCATTGCCTTCTTGCCTGCATGGTTTCTGCTGAGTAGTTGAGCTTAGTCTTATTGACTCTCCTTTGTAGATGACTTTTTTTTTTTTCCCTAGTTGCTCTTTAACTTCTCTCCGTATCTTTGGTTTTGGCAAGTTTGATTATAATATGTTTTGGTAACTTTCTTTTGGGATCTACCTTATGTGGGATTCGATGAGTATCTTAGATAGATATCTTCTCATCTTTCACGACATCAGGGAAGTTTTCTGCCAACAAATCTTCAACATTTCTGTATTTTCTGTTATCCCCCTGTTCTGGTACTCCAATCATTTGTAGGTTATTCCTGTTGATAGAATCCCACATAATTCTTTGGGTTTCTTCATTTGTTAAAATCCTTTCATCTGATTTTTCCTCAAATAAGTTGGTGTCAAGTGCTTTATCTTCAATCTCACTAATTCTGACTTCCATTGCCTCAGTTTTGCTCCAATGACTTTCTATTGAGTTGTCTGATTCTGAAATTTTATTGTTAATCTTCTGGATTTCTGATTGCTGTCTCTCTATGGATTCTTGCAGTCTGTTAAATTTGTCATTATGCTCTTCTCTAGTCTTCTTAATTTCCTCTATTGCATGTTCTGTGTTTTGATTAATTTCCTTCCTGATCTCTTGAAGAGTTCTGTATATTAATCTTTTGTATTCTGCCTCCGGTAATTCCAAGAAATTTTCTTCCTCTGGAAAATTCCTAGATTCTTTATTTTGGGAGCTTGCTGAAGCCATCATGGTCTGCCTCTTTATGTGATTTGATATTGACTGTTGTCTCTGAGTCATCAGTAAGTTATTATATTTATTTTATGTTTGCTTACTGTGTCCTAGCTTCATGTTTTATTTTGTTTTTGTATGCCCAAATAGGCTGCTCATGTCATCTAGCCCGGTCTCCAGCACCCCTGAAGCTCCAATGTCCTGCCACTAGGTGGCCAGACAGACCTGCCAGTAAGTATGTGAGCCCAGGAGTCCACCCACTCCTCCTTATGGATTCGACTCAAGTGTCCAGGTAGTCTGCTACCAAGTGTGTGGTGCACACTCTCACCTACAGTCCTAGACAGGCATGGGTGATCGGTGAAGGGATAGGCATCCTGCTGCAGCAGGGGGACACAGGCTGAGCAAGGCAGGGGGCTGACGGCCACACCCGAGTGTCCAGGAAGAAAGCGTGTCCCTGTTCCCTAGAATGCATAGATGGGTGGGTTTTGCAGCTGGACTTTGAGCACCCAGTGCTGTTGGCTGTAAGGACTGGGAGGCATCTCTTATTCTTGGGCCCCTATCACAGGTGGCTAGTTGGCGTGGGTGGAGCCACCAGTCCTCAGGGCCCTGATGTGGGTAGGTGAAGACGCTGCTTAATGGGCAGAGCAGTGCCAAATGTCACGAACCTTCCACTTCACAGCTGAAACCAGCTGAAGTTATATTGCAGGTATATTCCCTGTTGTACTGCAGTAATGAGGGCCTACGCTGTTGAAATGGGCTCCTACAAGTCTATGCTGGGGGAAAGGCACTCAAAGTCCATGGATCCCTTATGCCTGTGCCTAGGCAAAGGAGCTCTGCCTACCCTGAGTTTCTGGCATGTGTAAGCTGGCAGATTATTTTTACACCATTTGTTATTTTGTTTACTCTCCAAGGGTAGAAGAATGGCTCAGGGTGCATGATGGGTCCTACTTCTGGCCCAGGGGACTTGGCATTTGCTGAAGTTGGTCCCAGACCCAGTGCAGAGCAGGGAGCAGGGAGGTAAATGGGAGAGAGGTTTTTCCCTAAGGGGGGGGGGTGTTTTTGATCCGCGCCATAGGCCAGACACAAATATTTATCTTTCACCAATCAAGGGCTGCTTCTCACTGGTTCTGGGTGCCCAAGTAGACTCCCTGCTGCTGGGTCTCTCCCAGTGTGGAAAATGCCTCCCAAGTTCTGCTGCCTGCCTGCCTCACCGTGCACCATGAGCTGGTCAGGCCTGAAGGGCTCAGGCTCTTGCTGGGTCAGGTCTGGCAACTCCTCGCTGCTTCTGAACTCCCTCTCCCTCCCCTTGCCAGTCTGTCTGATTCCTCAACTTTTCCTTTGATGTTCAGGGCTCCTAGACTGTCGTATATAATCGATTCACTTGTTTTTTTGGGTATTTGTTGTAAGACGGTCCACCGGAAGCATCTGACTACTCCGCCATCCTGGCCCCTCCTCACCATCCTCACTTCTAATGAGCATCATGGCTGTACCTGTTCCAAGACAGATTTGTTCATTCTTCTGGCAGTACATGGTATATTCAATATTCACCAACACCATAATTCAAAGGTATCAGTTATTCTTCAGTCTTCCTTATTCATTGTCTAGCTTTCACATGCATATGAGGCCACTGAAAATACCATAGCTTGGCTCACGTGCACCTTAGTCCTTAAAATGACATCTTGGCTGTTTAACACTTTAAAGAGATCTTTTGCAGCAGATTTGCCCAATGCAGTATGTTGTTCGACTTTTTTGACTGATACCTCCATGGGCATTGTTTGTGGATCCAAGTAAAATGAAATCCTTGACAACTTTAATATTTTCTCTGTTTATCATGATGTTGCTTATTGCTTCAGTTGTGAGGATTTTTGTTTCATGTCGAGGTGTAATCCATACTGAAGGCAGTGAGTAGTCTTTGGTCTTCATCAGTAAGTGCTTCAAGTCCTCTTCACTTTCAGCAAGCAAGGTTATGTTATCTGCATATCGCAGGTTGTTAGTCTTCCTCCAATCCTGATGCCTCGTTCTTCTTCATATAGTCCAGCTTCTCAGATTATTTTCTCAGCATACAGATTAAGTATGGTGAAAGGATACAGCCCTGATGCACACCTTTCCTAACTTTAAACCATGCAGTATCCCCTTGTTCTGTTTGAATGACTGCCTCTTGGTCTACTTACAGGTTCCTCATTAGCACAATTAAGTGTTCTGGGATTCCCATTCTTCCCAATGTTATCCATAATTTAGTATGATCCACAAAGCTGAATCCCTTAGCATAGTCAATAAAACACAGGTAGACATCTTTCTGGTATTCTCTGCTTTCAGCCAGGATCCATCTCACATCAGCAATGATACCCCTTGTTCCATGTCCTTTTCTGAATCCGGCTTGAATTTCTGGCAGTTCCCTGTCAAGGTCCTGCTGCAACCTTTTTGAATTATCTTCAGCAAACTTTTACTTGTGTGTGATAGTAATAATACTGTTCGATAATTTCTGCATCCTGTTGGATCACCTCTCTTTGGAATGGTCACAAATATGGATCTCTTCCAGTTGGCTGGCCAGGTAGCTGTCTTCCAAATTTCTTGGCACAGATGAGTGAACACTTCTAGCACTGCATGTTTGTTGAAACATCTTAGTATGTATTCTGTCAATTCCTGGAACCTTGTCTTTTGCCAGTGCCTTCAGTGCAGATCGGACCTCTTCCTTCAGTACCATTGGTTCTTAATCATATACCACCTCCTGAAATGGCTCAACGTTGACCAATTGTTTTTGGTACAGTGACTCTATGTATTTGTTCCATGTTCTTTTGATGCTTCCTGCTGTGTTTGCTTTAGCTACTGTATGTAGTATAAAGCAGAGCAATGTAGCACTCATAGAGTTTTCCTTAAAATCACTGTGATCTGGAACCATACTTTATTTATTATCTTTTGTGTCATAAATATGCTGTATAAGCATTCCAGTTGCCTGGTATTTAAATCAACTTAGAAAACATTAATTGTGCCCTTAATATAATCTAGGCTGTGTACTAGGTCCTGGGGTTTCAACAAAGAATGTTTCATTCCATTCCCAAGGAGTTATGGTCTGGCAATGAAGAGAGACATTAATTCTAATTGAGGGTTGAGGATCCTTATAAATTTCACAGAGAATGTAACAGTTTAGCAGATCTCCCAATTTCCTAGTTAAAAACAAAATAAAATAACAAAAACAAAAACCAAACCTACCAACCAAGCAACCAAACAAATTAAAAAAACCCGGAGGAAAGTGAGTAGAACTGTCATGTTAATGGAAAAAAAATCAGAAAAAATGTGAAATATTTCACACTTGTGATTTTTGTGTTAAGAACTGTAGCAAAAATAAAGGTAAAGGTGATAATGATTGTAGTAGATATTACTGGTTGCCTACCCAGCAGCCATTTTACCCCATCCTTTTCCCTGGTAACACCCTAATTTTCCTTGTAGTGTCTATCTCTCTCCTGATTTGTAGCAATCAAGTAGTTTTGAGGATTGGCCCCAGATCAGGAATTAGCTCTAACTGTTGTTGTCAAGTCCTGTCAAGTCGATTTTTGACTCACAGTGACCCCATGTGACAGAGTAGAACTGCCCAAGTATTCCTCCCATGGAACTGCTGGGTGGGTTCCAACCACCACCCTTTAGGTTAACAGGTGAGTGCTTAACCATTGAGCTACCAGGGCTCAGTAAGCTCTAATTAGTCCCAGCCAGTTAAGACAATCCCATCCCTCAGGTGTAGGCACACAAGCTTTTGATAAACAGAGATCGGTTCAGGAAAGGGCATAAGACCAGATTTGGATCAATGAAATGTGAGCAGTTTTTTGAAAAGGATTCTAGGAAACTTTTCCTTATTCTCAAGTGATAAAATTAGGAGAGCTCATTTCTGCTGGCCGTTGACGCAGCAGGAGGGATGCCGTTGCCATCAGATTACCAGCCTGAGGATGAAACTAGCACAAAGATGCTCCCCAACCCCTACCACCCCAGAGAATCAGAGGGGAATGGAGAGAGAGCCATTAAATTAAATAAATCCTAAAACCTACCTGACCTATGGGCTACCAGGTATGAGATCCATCAGTGTTCTTATTGTTTAAGCCAGTTTGACTTGATGTTTCCATTGCTTGCAATCAAAGGAATTATAACAAATTTAATGATTAACAAGCAAATAAAAAGAGCTGACCTAAGAATTAAGACAACTGAAATGCAAGAGTGTCTTAAAAGAATATAAATGAAAATAATAAAAATGGACAAGGGTAAAACCAGAATACCAAAATTATTACAAAGCTAAAATACATGAGAATAAAAATGTCTAAGTAGAAAATAATTAAAAGTTATAAAACAATTTAGTAAAAAAATTCTAAAATTGGACAAAAGTGACAAACTAATGCTTGAAAAACTATAAGCAGTTTTCCAGTGTACTAGTTAAGGTTCTCTTGGATTTAAACAAACAACTGGCATGCACGTTAGGAATGATGAAGGTTGAATGCAAGGGGGGTTTCCTGCCAAGGGTACACAGCAGAAACAACTGTGAAGCTTTTTAAAACAAGGCATTCCTGGTTGCAGCCCTGGTGATTTTGACAAGACAAGCATGATGGAGCTCTGGAATTCAGGGACGTAAGTGACTGATGCTCCTTAAAGAGGTGCAATCGGCTGATATAAATATCCTTCCTGGAAGTGGAGCCTCTCCACCCTCACTAGTGTGGTTTCTTTCAGAGCAATAATATTAGTAGACAAGAAGTAAGTTCCTCGTCTGATCGGGGGAACTTGTGTCGCTGACTGCCTTGTGATAATCTTAACATATTAGACACACCTATTCAGCATTCAGCTCAAACTCATGATGCAAGAGAGAAAACTCAACATTGAGGGTAAATGTGTTAGTTCATTTTAATCATCTTAATCATAAAATAATTCTACTTATAATAAAATAATTCACAACATAGTCACGTCACTTCTGACTCCTCATTGACTCTTGTAATTGCATACCACACGTTCATCAGGGACACCTGCAGCTTCTTTTATCTGCAAAGCACTTTTGTGCAGTACTAACTTGCAAGTTAACACCTTGCTCTGAAAGATACTTTGTGCATCCTGTTTTACAAATTCCTGATTTTGAGACCTGTCAGGATCTGATCTGGATCTTATGTAGCTGTTCCTCATCCTTCCTCACAGGATGCTCCCAGCATGGTCCTTCCTCAATTATTTTCTGCTTCTCCAGATTGGGTCTTTATTTCCCCTCTACCATGCCTTTTTGGTAACTTCAATATTCAAATACTGAAGATGTCAAGGGTTTCATTTTACTTGGATCCACAATCAATGCCCATGGAAGCAGCAGTCAAGAAATCGGACAACACACTGCATTGGGCAAATCTGCTCCAAGAGATCTCTTTAAAGTGTTAAAAAGCAAAGATGTCACTTTAAGGACTAAGGTGCACCTGACCTAAGGCAAGGTGTTTTCAATCGCCTGATATGCATGTGAAAGCTGGACAATGAATAAGGAAGACCGAAGACGAAATGATGCATTGGAATTATGGTGTTGGTGAAGAATACCGAATGTACCACGGACTGCCAAAAGAATGAACAAATCTGTCTTGGAAGAAGTATGGGCAGATGCTTCTAAGAAGCAAGGATGGTGAGACTTCGTCTTCTGTACTTTGGACATGTTATCAGGAGGCACCAGTCCCTGGAGAAGGATATCATGCTTGGTAAAGCTGAGGGTCAGCGAAAGAGAGGAAGACCCTCAAGGAGATGGGCTGACACACTCGCTACAACAATAGGATCAAACATAGCAGTGACTGTGAGGATGGTGCAGGACTAGTCAGTGTTTCATTCTGTTGTACATAGGGTTGCTATGATTTGGAAGCAGCTCAATGGCACCTAACAACAACAACGATGCCTTTGTCCATTTCTGGAAGCTCTAACGCTAATACTCTATTTCCGTTACCTTATGAATAACCCCCATAGCATTTTCTGATAAAATACAGTTCTAATATTTCCAAGGTAGTTTTTAAATCAGTTTACCAAATATATGAATAACAAGTCTGATAAAAAGGGACAACAATGATCTGTAGAGGACTGGACAGAAAAGAAAAGGACTGGACATTGATGCCCTGGGTTCCAATCTTTGTAATGGCTGTGGGGCCTTGGAGGAGATTACTTCTCCAAGCTTCTGTTGTCCATGTGAAATATGAGGAATTAGATCTTATAACCGTTAAAGATATGGTTGGGCCCTAAACATTTCTAGTCATCGTAGAAAAAATTTTTCACTAAAATAAAATCATGTATTGCCATTCAACTCATGCCATTTACAGAATTAAAAAATTATAATCAACCCTGCTCATGTTCTTAACCAATCAAAAAGTAGTTCACTTTCTCAAAATAAATTTGCATTTATGTTTTGCAGATGATTTCTAATTTGGTTTAGTTTGTGTTTTTGAATTTAGATTTTATAAAACTTTAACTGAAAAATAATTTAATTGACTAGAACTCATATTATTGCTAAGAGGAAAAGTAAGTTTGTAATTTCATCTCTCATTATGAATCTTAACAACTTAGTTTATATTCATTTATTTACAGTACATTAGTTGCCTTTTTTCACACGAGAGGTTTGAATCTAACATATTTAGACTCGAGGAAATTTACTGAGATCAAATTCAGTACTTGGCTTTTTAAATTGCAAAACAACTATTTAAGACGATGGGACACAAAGTACATTAATGCCTTTTGCCTTTTGGCTAACTAGTTATCCTGAAAATGAACTTATAATCTTCATTTAGAAGATTTTCCTAAGAAATCAGTTCAGTCCAAAGTCACAATCAAATAATGTAGAAAACATATTGTAAAAATCAAAAGAATAACAAATAGAAAAGTTAATAATTGAATAGGGAGAGGAGTTCATAGTGATTAACCAATGTTGAAGTAATTTCAATGGGTATATCCAAGAACATACATTTTGTGTTTTGAAATCATTTTTAAAAGACTTCTGGCTTCAGAGAATTCTGTCATATATGGAAAGGGCACTGATACTATTAGCTAAGTCTTAAGTCACTGTGTATGAGGAAGCTCTGCTACAGCATAAAACACTCAACGAACTTGGGCTTATTAACTCAAATAAATAAAAAAACAATTAAAGTAACAATAAAAAGAATCAAATCCCACAATTTATATATTGCAGATTTTCTATGTCTTTATATTTATTCTCAGCTGCTAACCAAAAGGTTGGCGACTTCAACCCACCAGCAGCTCAGTGGGAGAAAGATGCAGCAGTTGGCTTATCTAAAGATTACAGCCTTGGAAACCCTATGGGGCAGTTCTATTCTGTCCTATAGAGTTGTTATGAGTTGGAATCAACTCGGTGGTGATGGGTTTGGTTTGTTTGTTGTTTATAATGGTAATAGTGAATTAAAATATCACTACAACTGTGTTTTTCTATGACTCTTGAGAATTTATACCAGGATTTTTGCTTTATGTATTTGGATACTTTCCTATCTGTTGGATATAAGTATATTTAGAACTGTCATATCTGTCTGTTGCCTGATTAGGGTCTGTGCCGTGGAGCAGTCGAGCCAATGAAATGTACTCCAAGTCAGAAAGACACAGAAAATTTATTAGGAGGTGACATCAATGGGGAGACCGACAGCAACATTGGCTGTCTTCATGGAGTCCCTAAAGGCAATTTCTACATCAGAGCTATACATTATTTTTGCAAGTGTTACGTAGTGTCTTCAGGCACAGCCTCCAGATGGTTGGATGAGTATACATCACAAGACAATTACAAGAAACTCTTTGTCAGACTAAAGATATGCATCCCAGATATCTGGACTCTAATCTTATGTTTGTATGTCAGAAGTCACACATGGCCCAACTGTACAAAACAAAGTCTTTAATAAAAGCATACGGAAAGGAGAAGACAGGCAAAAAAACTTACATAAAAGTTTCTCGGCTAGTGGAACTGGCCTGCCAAGTTTACTGTGACCAAGATAAAAAGCAAGAAAGAAAGTAAGTTGCAGACCAAAAGCACCAGGCAGCCTTTCTAGCTGCCACCTTGCAGGCTGAAGGCCATCCCCCAAGAGAACAAAAAAAAGGAGGAAGACCAGGCTGCAAGAGCAGAAAAGGCCCCACACCCCTTTGGAAAGAGACCAGTGCAGCTGGTGTAATTAAAAAAAGAAAAAAAAAAGGTTACTTATACTTACGAGTATCATTATGGTGTTAGTTATGTCAAGCTCTCAATCGCCCATTTTGAAAAGCAGAAAACATGTTGCGGAGTATTAGGGTCGCCTGTTTGTCCCTTTCAACAATATATAATTCTGTTTTCTTATTTTATGATGTTTCTCTTAAACCTTAATGATTTTAAAATGGTAGCAATATTAATATCAGACACTTTAGACCAGCATTTTATTCTAACCTTTCCATTTTGCTTTAAGAATGTCTTTTGTTTGTGAAGAAATTTAGATACATTATTTTTATTTTTAGAAATCATAATTTGATCTACATCTTGCCTTTCTACTTTTTGTTATTCGCCTTTTATCTATCTCAACAAGTAGCAATTATGTATCTTAAATGTCCATTATGTAACCCAGAATTGTGCTAAGCACTAGGAATACTATATAAAAAGTCCTGGGGCAAGGTTTTATTCAGATTTTTGTTTTTTATTGAATTAAGTATGCTTTCTTAAATTTAGAAATTAAATCAATTTGTAACGTTAATGGCATATATAACTGTGGTGGTGATTATCTTAAAATTTCTCTAGCTATTTATTAATCCTTTACATAACTTGTATAGCTCACAATAACTTTGGATTTGATTAGATGGGATAAAAAAGTGTTATATTTTATACATTTATCATCTCAGTCTTCCACCATTTTATTAATCTAATAGGAGTTGTGAAAACAGTGCTATGGGTTTTGATATTGTCTATCTTTTGTAATGCATTTGTTTCAGCACTTAGGTAATTCTACTCAGTGGCAGTTACTGCTGTTAGTGTTCTTGTTTACTGACCTCTTCAATAAATAGATCTGTCAGCATCCATTTTCATCAACAACGTCTCTGTTCAAAAATTTCTTTTGAAATGCAGGCTTCAATATCTGGAGGTATTTCCCTGAGAAAATGTTGGAGAAAGGGCATATTTAATAAATATTCAAAGACATATCTGATTATACTTTCTTATGCCTCTGTAAATGAAGGTCATTGTGGCTACAAGGCAATCCTTGGAATATGGTCTTCTCTGCCAGCTTTTTTCTTTAACTCTACTTTTTATTTATTTCCAAGTAGTGTAATTTTTTCCTTAGTAGCCTGTGCATTTATTTTACATTTTAGGTAGAATTTTATGAGATTATATGGTAGTCATAAGGGCTACTGCAAATATCTTTCTTCACAATTTCTCCAGTCACTTGATAGGATTGCATCTCTTTGCCCCCTTTTGGATTAGACATGGTCATATAACTTGCTTTGGCGAATAAAAAGTGAGTGGAAGTGACATGTGCTATTTCTGTGTAAAGCTATACAGCCATGTGCAAATCACCATGCCCACTTCCTCTTCATGGACAATTGTTGAAGCATGTGTAGAGATGAAATCTCTGTCAGCCTGTGTCCCAAAGTCTTCCCTTCCTATAATGGTCTTCACTGGACTTTAACATGAGCAAGAAATTAATTTTTTCTGTATTCAGATTTGGGGTTGTTCGATACTTCAGCAAAACTAGCCTGTACTCACTGACAAGAACTGTATCTTTGTAATTGTTCCTCTTTTTTAACCGTAGGTATAATCCAGTGAATCCTATCTATTTGTGGTATTTTTTAAAAATAATCTAGAGGAAATCTCCTCAGTGATACTTGTGATTATCAGTCTCGTGCTAGGTTAGTCTGTTTCTCTTCTAATGATATCTAGTATTCAAAGGTCAGCTCTCTGAGATTAGTTTTGCAAATCCATCATCTTCTCCATGGTGGAGCAAAAGAATACTCCTAATTGATCACATCCTGGTGAACCACATAGACACATGGTTTATATCGGGATAAAATAGGTACTCCCTTCGGCTCTTTATTTAAACTCTTCAGGGTTCTAGATGACTTTCACTTTTATTTTCTTTTGTACAACTTTGTTCTATAAAATATAGATTCTACCCTTTACTGTTTCAACACAAGTTTTAGTTCATTTAGTGCAACATTCATTATGTCACAATCTTTTCAAAACCTGCTCTCTGGTATTGTGATACCAGATACATAAGAGACCAGGTCACTCCCAGCACTAATTAGCAGCATTCAAAGTACTCAAGTGAGGAAATCCTTAAACAAATTCCTAAATATCAAGGTCTAGGACACCAAATTTAAACAACTGATAAAGTAGTAAATTGGTGTGTCAAACTCATAAAGACTGCTAAGAAAACACTGGAATAACTGAAGGTTGATAATCTGTGGGCTGGGATAGAACATGCTAGATATTTTTGACATCTTATATCATTTAGCGTCACGAAAATTCCCCCATATGCAATATTACAGATGAGGAAACCAAGGCTCTGAGGGGTTGAGGAATATGACCAGGATCTAATACAGCAAGTAATCTGCATAGCTGATAATTAAACACATTGTTATTTTTCCTACACTACCTTGTCATCTTGCCAGCAGGAGGTTTTTACTTGAAGCCAAGGAATATGGCATCTAGGAACCTTAGGGATGCTTTCTCTGTTGAAGTTATATTTATATAATTCCTACGTAGTCATTTTTTTATGCATCCAGGAAGGAGACAGGGCACACACACCATGAGACAGCACTTTCTGTTCTAGGTTCAAGCCCTGATGTCACTTCCCTGCTCCCCATAATGTGACTGGTATTATAGTCATGGTCCCTGTTGTCATTCAGCCTTACCTACAGCAGCTCACCCAGTAGAGTCAGTGATAACTCAGGCTACCTGGCTCCCTTTGTTGGAAGATGATTTCAGACCAAGGTACTAATCAAAAGTTTTCCAATTCTTTTTATTCCCTAAAATGTCTTAATACCAGGATTATAAATAACAAGAACCACCCTTTGGGGATAAGTAGGAGTTATTTTGAGGAACTCAAAAGCTTTTTCTCTAAAGTCAGGAAGACCCTCCATAAGCCCTTGAGGTTAGACATTCCTAGGAACTTGTCTAAGTATGGTTTAGACACAGAATTATCATGTAGAACTATCAAAGTAGATGGCCTGGGGAAAGCTCTAGAGCTGTGCTGTCCAATATGGTAGCTCAAGCTACTGTGACTACTTAAATTTAAATTTTTTAAAATTAAAGAAAATACTCAGTTCCTCAGTTACAAAATCCACATTTCAAGTGCTCAATAACCACATGTGGTTATTTTTATCAGCTCAGAAAGTTATATTGGTCAGCACTGGTGTTGCAGGTTAGTAAGCAATTTTTTGCCACTGAACTAGTTCTGCTCCTTCCCCTGTAGTTACAAAACACTCTTTGACTTCCAACCCTACCTATTCTAATTCTTACAGGAAGCTCATTCCTATCTCTAGGAAACTTGCAGCATACATTCCCCTGACTATGACTGTGAATCACATTATGATTCATCATGATTCTCTAGGTGGTGATTGGGTGTTCACCCGTCTGAGCATTCAAAGACGGAGAATGTCTAGCATTAGGGTCTTCCTGATAATGGCCCTGCTGTCACCGCCTTCTCAAATTTTGCCTACCAGCTGAGTCTATTTTTCCAAGGACAGGAGGAGAGCCTGAGCCAGCAGCTAATGCACAGTTACGACAGCTAGTTCTGAAATATTTAGGAGTTCATGGAAGGTCACAGGCTCTGAAACTGAGGAGCCAACAGAAAAGAGAAAAAACAGGCTTAAGGGACTCAGCACCGTTAGGTAAGTGTTTCCCAAATAGATAGGAGCATCAGAACAATCTAGGGAGGGTTTCTCCTTATAGTAATGGTGGATTAGGTTGTCGAAAAACAACCCTCCCACCCAGAACAACTACACTATTCAAATAAAATAGTTAAAAAAAAAAATTAAGACAATGGAGGGCTACCAAGGCAGCAAGGACTTAAGGGACAAGTTCTTGGAGAGAAAGAAGGCACAGAAAGAAAATGTGATACTGACATACACCACTAATTTTCCACTACAAGCATTTATCAAGTTTCAAGCAGATGCTGAGAAGATAAAACCTGAATGGAAAAAGTATAGGCAAAAACTGGACATAGACTTTCTCTGACAAACACCAAAGCTCTGCTTTGATTCAACTCAGTAATATTGAATTAAAGTAATATACCCCTATACTACCTGCCTTCCAGAAGCAAAAGTAAGTTCTCTTTGGAGGACTATAACATCAACTAGAGTCTAACTTATCTATACAATGTTTAATATTCAATAAAAAAAAGTTTCAGGCATGTTAGGAGGCAAGCGGACATGAACAAAACAAAATGTCCACAGGAGATTCAATTTGGTAGTTATCAGACATACATTTTAAAATAACTAAAATTAATATATTCAAGATACAATACAGGATGTAGAAAATCTCAAAGATACATGGGATGAAAGATTATCACGTAATTATTCATTGGTTTTATTGCACATTACATACAGAAGAGTCACAGAAAAACAACATTAATATGCAGTGCTAACCAATACAGTAACTGTAAAGTTAAAAATTTTTGCTTATTCTTTCCCATTTTTCCATCATTTATTTTGCATATTGCACTATAATTTTCAGAATATATAGATATCGATAGAAAGTTGCATCTATCAAAGTCCTTCATCCGTAACTACATGTCTATATCTTGAAAGAGAATATTCTCTTAAATGTCCACAGTGTACTTACAAATCTCAATATATGTAACACTGATACAGAATTTCATCTCATATATTGTCTGTATTAAAATCGTGTCGTTACAATTATGCCCATTATGAGTTTTTTTTCCATCCAGTACATGATCTGTTATAAATATACATTGGTTTTGATGTCTCTTCAGTCTGGAAGACTTCCACAGCTTTTGTCTCTTATGACATCAATAGTTTTGAAGAATACAGTCAAAGGGCCATTTGTAGAGTCCCTTCGGAACCCTGGTGGCACAGTGGTTAAGCGTTGGGCTGCTAACCAAAAGGGAGGCAGTTTGAATCCACCGGCTGCTCCTTGGAAACCCTATGGGGCAGTTCTACTCCGTCCTATAGGGTGGCTGTGAGTCAGAATAGACTCAATGGCAAATGTTTTTTTTTTTTTTTTTCTCTTCATAGAGGCAAATTACAATTTTGGAATTTTGGAGCTTAGCTTTGCTCTGACTTCACACAATGTTTTTACATACGGGAGTCCTTAGGACATTTTAGGGCTCATCAGAACCAGAAGCAGGCATAAGTGAAAGCCCCAGAAATGCCAAGATCAGTGCGAGGACTTTTTTTTTTTTTTTTTAACGAAGTATTCCTGTAGTCAAGGTAGAGGGGATAAGGGGATGGTGCCTTCAAGTGTAAGTTCTGTGAGAAGAGGAAAGGATGAAGCTATTGCTACAGCAGAAAACAGGCAAAGAAAGCTGTCAATTCTGATAAAATATCATCATCCTATCGGTGGGAAAGGATTCGGTCTCCTCGGCAAGGTTAATCCATTAGGTTTGGTAGTGTAATTGAGGAAAGTAAAGGAAGGAAAAGATACAGTGCTGAAATCCAGCATTTTATTATCTTAATAATGCAGAGATAAGTGTTAACAACTTGGTGACGTGCCTGACTAACATGGGCAGGGAATACACGAACACACACACACACACACACACACACATACACACACACACACACTCATATATATCATCAGCAACAATGACCTTACTAATTACTTGTAAAATTATTGAGGCTAATAGGGATTTCAGTGAAAATATAGAAAATACATGGAAAGAGGAAATCCTTCATAAAGGGAATAACCACTGGTATGATTCAAAACAAAGTTTTTTGTTTTTATATAACTCCACTGCTTTCTAAGAGGTTTAACTGTTACAAGGAGGACATCTCCCACTCCTCCCAAAGTCTTGGCTCTCTACAGGCCTCCTTTGAAACCACCCCAGCAGGAACTGGAAGAGCACCGCTTACCTCCGGATGCAGGTGCAAATCTCGGTTCCCCCACGTGATCTCCGCTGACAGGAGCTGATTGGGAGAGAGGTGGGAGGTGTGTACGTTGGTGGCCTACTGTTTCTGGCTTCAGGCTGGTGGAAGCCTAGGGCCTGCAGAGTGGGGAGGCCCCTTCCCTTCCGCTTGCCCATTCCACGCCTGCGCAGTGGGGCTGGGAGCGGGCGTCGCAGAGGCTTCTTTGCGCCTCATGGAGCTTTGGTACACCCATGCGAGGCTTCTGTCGTCGAGGGAAGCCATCCAGTGCCCAGGTGGTCCAGGTGTGTTTCCAGTGTCGCCACACATCTCAGGTATGCGGACTATCGCTTGCAGAGCCATGGCACACCCGAGACCACAGAAGCCTGATGCTGCTGCCTCTTTGCTCTTGTACCACCTCTAAGGCCCCGGCTCGTCATGACTTAGTTTGTGCCTGCCTCGCTTCAAAACAACAACATGGTTGGGTTTTTACCAAAATTTGAAAGCTGACCTTTCAGTAGGGGAATTCAGTAAATCTGCACTCATTTTGAGTAGTAGGGATATGTTTAAATTGCTCTTGCCTTTTTTTTGTTTTGTTTTCTATTATCAGGTTATTTTGCATTCTTGTGTGCTGTTACTCATTTTTTTCTCCTGTTTACTCTCAACCTATTTTACTTTCTTTTTAAAAAAAAAAATCAACTATTTTCCCTGTAGAGTTTTTAAAGAAGTTTTGTACTTTATTTTCTTGAATCCCCTTATTTAAAATAATATTTATTTTGCACACATGTAATTCAGAGAGTTATGACTAACTGAGTAATAGGCCATAATCCCACATAATAAAAAATAATATATCCATAGGACAAAATATAAATTATACAGAAAGTTATAAAATAAATACACCCACTCCTCATTTACTCACATGGTTAGGTTCCAAAGACCAGCTTATTATATGAAAATCGGGAAAGGGGAGTCAGGGCTGTCTTCGGTGTTGATGTCACCCTCCCCCACTGCCATCTTGGGAGGTGCAGCCAACCCCACTTCCTTACTATGCCTTCCCCACCACTGCGGGTTTGAGGGTGTGGTTGGGGGTTGTCTGTCACCTCTGGAGCAGCAGGGGCCTGCAGGCAGGTGAGGCCCAGCCACCCGACCTTGTAGAGGTGGCAGAGAGGCCTCTTTGAAAGAAGAGACTTCAGACCCCCCCCCCCCTCCCCCGCCAACTCCTGTGGTCCTGGCTCCTGCTGCCTCTGCCTCCTCCTGGCCTTGCCGCCTCAAGCTCGCTGCAGGCCCAGCTTGGCTTCTCTGCCCGAACCTGTTAATATGAACACCTGTGCCCATGCAGACACACTGCCTCTCACAAACCTCACCTTCCTCTCTTCCCCCTCTCTTCTGGGCTCCTTAATGCACAAAATACTAGGATAGTATATTTTTTTCTGTTGTCAAAAATACAAAATGTCAGATAACAAGGTAGTGGAGAAGTGAGGAATAGGTGTATACTCTATGTTTTCCAACCTTCTTTCCTCCAGAAATCTCGGTTACAGGCTTTTTGTTTTTGGTATCTTTTTGTAAGTATTTATAATGTGTGTTTGATTCCTGGCCAGTGCTCCTCAAGCACAGCCACGACACATTGGTCACTGGAGGTTTGCATGTTGCTATGAAGCTGAACAGGTTTCAGTGGAGTTTCTAGACTAACACAGACTAGGAAGAAAGGCCTCGTGATCTGCTTCTAAAAATCCGCAGTGAGAACGCTGTGGATCACAGTGGTCCCATGTCGGTGTGCATAAGGTGATGAGTTGGGGGTCTACTTAGCAGCTGCTAACAACATATAATATTTTATATATTGTTGTATGTCATTTATTATCACAGATATTATGACAAGATACCAAAATCACGTTTAACATTAATGTTATGCTAAGTATTTTCTATATTATAAACATTATCATCATAAATCATATGATCATAGGTAATATGTATATTATCACATCAAAGAGATTGTGCTGTGTACACTGCTTTGCTTTTTTTTTGTCGTAATATACCTTACAGATTTTCCACATCAACATTTGAAAACACACCTATTTATTTTTAAGCTTTGTAGTATTTCATGTACAAACCATGTTTTATTTAACCAGCTATCGGGTGATGGATATTTTAGGTTAATTCCTGTTTTTTTTTTTTTCTTCTTCTTATTTGTTGTTGTTTATGAGGCTGTTTTATTTCTTAGCAGAATTTTACACATATATCATAGCAGGGAAGTTCCTGGGTCAGAAGGTCTGTGAAGAGCCATTCTTCACTGAATCTGAGGAATAGGACCTGTACTTTCTTTCTTTCAGGGAATTTGGATGAACATGTCCCTCTCAGAGTTTATTGTAGCCTCAGTTTCTTCACATGTACTGTTTTCAGATACCAACCCCTGCTATTTTGTCCTTATTTTTTGTTATAAACAAAAATATAAACAGAAGTAGTTACTGCTTCTCTCATAGAGTTATAGTGAAAATTGGAAATATTATATGTGCATGCTGATAACAGGGCATGACCCATAGTTGGTGAAAAAGTAATAATTGCTTCGTTTTATTCATCTGACTGTAGTTATTAAAGAACAAGCGAGGGGAAAACAAACTATCTGTGGAGATCTTTGGTTCAAGAATAAATATGGTAGGACTTGAAGAGAGCTCATGTTAGCCTACGTAACCATTGCCTGAACTAATTTCAGGCTGAACTGGCTTAGTTTACATTAAAAGAGATATGCATAATTTAAAAATGAAGGAAAATAAGAAAAAAATAAAAATTGAATAAATCATGGAGAATGAGGGGGAAAGAAATACACTGTTGTGTGTCTGCACTGTTGTGTTCCATTGAGTCAATTCTGACTCATAATGATCCTATAGGACAGAGTAAAACTGCCCCATAGGTTTCTAAGACTGTAATCCTTATGGAAGCAGATTGCCACACCTTTCTTCTGTGGCGCAGCAAGTGGATTCGAACCACTGACGTTTCGGTTAGCAGCTGAATGCTTAACCACTGCACCACCAGGGCTCTTAAGAAATACACTAGGAACATGGAATTATATAGTTATTGATACTGGTACTTAAAGTTAGCCACAAAGACCCATATTTCCATATTATGTTTAGGAACCTGGAAACCGTGTGGCATTTTAATGACTTGATGGTTTTCAACTCATCCTCAAACCACTGCCTCCCTCTCCTCCTACCAGTGGGAGGAAGACTTCTTTGTTCCTCAGAAGTATTCCATGTTTTGCTGTCTAGCTACTTCTCTGCAGCCACCGTTTCTTGTGAGACCACACTGAAAACAAACGAACACTCTTCACACGTCCGAAGGAGACTGAAAGGGAGGGAGAATGAGATCGAGGCCGAAAGGTTAAGAGATGAAAGATGTAGTCGCTCTTTTTCTGGGCCAGTACATGGTGGTTTCTGTCTGAACGAACAATTACAGATCTCTGCTGAGCCAGGTTTCTGTACTTCTGCCCCAAGCCTTGATAATTTGGTCCTCAGTGTAGTTGTCCTTGAATTTTTCATGTTTTCTTCCTTGATGTTCTGGGTCAGAAAGTCTCAGGTAAAAACTTCCATTCTCTGTAATAAATTCCCAATTTCAACCTGCTGTGGTGACAGTGCTAAGGCAAAAACAGGCGTACACATGCACCCACTACTCCCACAATTTCAGAGTCAGTAGTCTGAAAAAGCATCAGTCAAAGCAGTACAAATCCTATGATTTATATATACATACACATATGCACACACATATTTATTGATGAATATGCTTCTCTAGTCCCATTTTTGATTGCATGGCTATGACTTGTCTACTTTCCCAGCATATCTGTTCTTTTCCTTTCTTCACATTGTTCTTTTTCTATAATCAATGATAGATGTGTGTCTGCATCCAGCTAAAAGATATACATACACGTGTGTGTGTGAGAGAGTGTGTGTGTACACACGTGTGTGTCTCATTGTATCCACATAACTATTATAGGTAAAATATATAATAACTTCGAAAAAATCAAGGTTATGGGATTCAAATAATGATACCCTTATTGTAATGCCAAGAAATAGTAGTTACATTGAGATACAATTGTCACACAATTTGCAAGAGAGAAACTGAATTGGCACGTGAATCAAACAACGTATTTTTCTGCAGGATAAAATAAAAGCTCGGATTAACTTTGGAGATGCAAAAACTATGACTTTTATTTTCTCTCTTTGGCAGTCATTTATTTAGAAAAATATACTAAAGATATATGAAGAACACAAATTGCATTTAACAAATTCTGTGCCCTGCAAAATTGAAAATATTGATGTAGTAATCTTAAGAGATGAAAGCACCAGTTAAGGCTAATAAATGCTATGTTCTTTTTTTTTTTCCTATTACTTAGATAGAAGCCAACCACATTATTTTTTCCTGAGGAGAATCTTCTTTATGAAGTTGTTTCTCAGATTGAATTTGTATCTGTAAAGAAACAAGACAATGTTTTTTGACAAGTACAAAATGTTTCAGATATTTGATGACACTTTCTGGTGTCACTGAAGTCACTTACCCAATTATTGTCATTTATTTAATTTTATAAACCAGCTTCTGGATCTCGTAGTTACCAGGTTGAATGTGACTGAAGTTAATTCTGCATTTGAAGCATAGTGGTGCAGGCAGAAGAACAAAGTATTTAAGTTCACCAAGTATTGGATTGTATTTCCAACTCTACTACTTGCTATTGGTTGTTTCACTTGGATGAAGTTAGTAAAAATCTTTAATCCTTATTTTTTTCTTTTTAAAAAGAGGTACAACACCATTCTGACTTGCTGCCTTATCTCCTTAGCTAGTGGCTAAGGATATAAGCCTGTAACCACAGGACTTTTAAACCTGTAACCACAGGACTATATGTTTGGTTTTATGCTTCATCTATGCCTAGACAGGTTTGATACTCAATCACCCTACCAAAGAAGATTACCCTAGAAGCTAGCTGTGGCCCATATCAACCCCCAGTTTCTCTTTTGGTAGTATGATTTGTCTCAGTGAGGATTGTTCCTACAGCTAGATTTGACTCGTTAGCCCTGACTATTATTACTTTCTGTTTACTTCTCTTCTTCATTGATCCATGTGTCTGAGGGGCCAGAATTCTCACAATTGTGGCTGCCTGAGATGAGCCCTATACAGGTGGAACCTAAAGCACTTAATCATTCTGAACTGGTATAGGCCAAAAAAACATTTTTTAAAGGATCAGGTATAAATTATTTTTGAAAAATTTAGAATTTGTCAGGAAGATTGAAAAATTCTCCAGAGAGGAAGAAAAAAAAAATCAAGGCTTAGATATTAAAAATTATAGAGATGTTTGAGTAGTTTGACTTCTGTAGACTATATTAGAAATTTGGTATATTAGGGCATTGTCAGGTTATGCTGTGGTTGGAAAAAAATCTAAAAATCTCAGAGGCTTAAGTCAACAAAAGGTAATTTCTTGCTCAAAGTTCACTGCAGGTCCAAATGTAACCAAAGGTAATAAAATATTCAATAACTGGTTTTGAAAAATTGTTATGTTCTGTGGTAAAAATTTTAAACATAATTGCTTAGTGTTCTTTAAAATTCTAGATGAATTAAAATGTAAATGAAATGATAATAAAAAATTTAGAAAAACAGGTGAATGTCTAATGTGCAAATTTGGAAAAAAGCAAACAAGCAAAGGAAAAAACAGGAAACAAATAGAATTGGTATCAACATTTATAAACCACTACATTAAAAATGCATAAACATAATTAAGATACAAATGACAAACTAGGAAAATTTTGGGTATGAATATGCTGAGTATCCTTATGTATACATCAGTTGTTTATTGCTGCAATAATGCTGCACAACAACCATGAAACCTCACTGGCAAAAAATAAGACATGTTTATTCAGCTCAGAAGTCTTTGGAGTTCAGCTGGTCTGCGCTGGGCTTGTTTATGTGTCTGGTCATCTCAGAAGCAGCAAAGCAGCTCTCCTAATCTTGCCTAGGCTGTCTTACAAGTCTGGAAGCCAACTGGGCATGATTCAGATTTATTCATCCAGTAGACTAGCAGAGATAAGTTCTCTTGGAGATGGCAGAGATGTGTAAGTCTTTTCACAGCTCTGTTTGTGTCACAACTAGACAATGGCATTTGTCAAACAAGTCACATGGTTGATCCCAGAATTCAGAAATGGGTTCAACCTCTTGTCCTGGATGGGAGGAATGGGAGGACACTGGAAAGTTAATGGTAGAAGGGCAGGGAAACAGGGAGGGGCGAAAATTTGGGCTATCACTGCAGCCAATATAAAGAGTTCCTATTAATCCATATGAAAAACAGCGAACACCTCACTAGAAAAATAAGCAAAGACATAGTGGTAATTATATAAAAAATACAAGTAGCCGTAGGGAACAATACATGTAAAACAATTTTATTTTTGGATCCGGTTTTATTTTTCAGCAAATGGATATCCAGTTTTTCCAGCACCATTTGTTAGAGACTGTTTTTCCCCATTGAATGGACTTTGACCCTTTCTGGAACATCCAACCAAAACCAAACCAAACCCTCTGCTGTCCAGTCGATTCCGACTCATAGCGGCTTTATAGGACAGAGTAGAACTGCCCTCTGGAGTTTCCAAGGAGCAGCTGGCAGATTGGAACTGCTGACTTTTTGGTTAACAGATAGGCTCTTAACCAGTATGCCACCAGGCCTCACCATCAGCTGCCCATAAATGGCTGGATTTACTTCTGGGTTTTCAATTCTATTCCATTGGTCTATGTGTCTGTCACTGAACCAGTATCAGGCTGTTTTGATTACTGTGGCTGTATAGTAAACTCTGAGTTGTGAAGGGTGAGGCCTCCTACTTTGTTGTTCTTCAGTATTGCTTTAGTTATTTGGGGACTGTTTCCCTTCCATATAAAGTTGGAAATTAGTTTTCCCATTTCATTAAAGAATGTCATTGGAATGTAGATTGGGATTACATTATATCTGTAGATTGCTTTGGGTTGCATTGACATTTTCACAGTGTTAAGTCTTTCAATCCATGAACATGGAATGTTTTTCCATTTTTAAAGGTGTCTTTTGGTTTCTTATGGAGCCCTGGTGGCTTCATGGTTAAGAGCTATGGCCAATGACCGAAAGGTTGGCAGTTCGAATCCACCTGCCACTCTTTGGAAACCCTCTGGGGCAGTTCTTCTCTCTCCTGTCAGATCACTATAAGTTGGAATCGACTCGATGGCATCAGGTTTGGTTTTTTTGGTCTCTTGCAGTAGTGTTTTATAGTTTTCCTTCTGTAAGTCTTTTATGTCCCTGGTTAGGTTTATTCCTAAGTATTTTATCCTTTTGGGGCCTATTGTAAATGGTATTGTTATTCTTGATTTCCTTTTTGTAGTTTTCCTTGTTAGTGTAGAGGAACCCATCTGATTTTTCTGTGTTGATCTTGTACCCTGCCACTTTGCTTAATCCTTCTGTTAGTTCCAGTGACTTTCTTGTGGAGTCTCTAGGATTTTCTATGTATAGAATCATGTCATCTGTGAATAAGGATAGTTTTACTTCTTCCTGTCCAATTTGGATATCCTTTATTTCCCTTTCTTGCCTTATTGCTCTGATTAGGACTTCCAGTACAATACTGAATAATAGTGGTGATAATGTGCATCCTTGTCTCGTTCCTGTTCTCAAGGGGAATGCTCTCAATCTTTTTCCATTGACAATAACGGCTGTTGGTTTTGCTTATATGCCCTTAATTATATTAAGAAATTTCTCTTCTATTCCTAATTTGCTGAGAGTTTTTATCAGGAAAGTGTGTTAGATTTTATCAGATGGTTTTTCCACATTGATTGAGATGATCATGTGTTTTTCTTTATTTATGTGGTGAATTACGTTGATTGATTTTCTAATGTTGAACCATCCTTGAATCCCTGGTATGAATCTCACTTGATCATGATGTATTATTTTTTTTTGATATTCTGTTGAATTCTGTTAGCTAGAATTTTGTTGAGAATTAATTTTTGCATCTGTATTCATGAGGGATATTGGTCTGTAATTTTCTTTTTTACTAGTGTCTTTGCCTAGCTTTGGTATCAGAGTTATGTTGGCTTCATAGAATGAATTAGAGAATATTCCTTCTTTTTCTATTATCTGGAATAGTTTGAGTAGAATTGCTGTCAGCTCTTCTCTGAGTGTTTGATAGACTTCTCCAGTGAAACTGTCTGGGCTGGGGATTTTTTTTGTTGGGAGTTTTTAGAATGACATCTTCAATTTCTTCTTTTGTTATGAGTGTGTGGAGATTTTCTACCTCTATTTATGTTAGTTTATGTAGGTAGTGTGTTTCTAGAAATTGGTCCATTTTTTTCTGGTTTTCAAATTTGTTGGAATACAATTTTTCATAATATTCTGTTATGATCCTCTTTATCTCAGTTGATTCTGTTGTAATGTCACCCATTTCATTTATTATTTTGGTTATTTGCATCTTCTCATTTTTTTTGTTTGTCAAATTGGCCAATGGTTTGTCAACTTTATTGATGCTCTCAAAGAACCATCTTCTAGTTTTGTTGATCTTTCTGTTGTTTTTCTGTTTTCTATTTCATTTATTTTTGCTCTGATCTATGTTATTTCCTATTTTCCTGGTAACTGTGGTTTTCTTTTGCTGTTCCTTTTCTATTTGTTCAAGTTTTCAGATTAAGTTATTGATTTTGGACTCTTCTTTTTTGATGAGTGCATGTATTGCTATAAATTTTCCCCTGAGTGCTGCTTTTGCTGTATCCCAAAAGTTTTGGTATGTTGTGTTTTCATTCTCATTTTATTCTAAGAATTTTAAAATTTTTTCTATTACCCAGTAGTTTTTAATTAAGGTGTTATTCAGTTTCTTTGTATTTAATTTTTTCTCTTGTTCTTTCTGTTACTGATAACTAGTTTCATAACATTTTGGTCTGAGAAGATGCTTTGTATTATTTCAGTGTATTTGCATTTATTGAGGCTTGCTTTGTGGCCTAAAATGTGGTATATTTTGGAGAATGATCTATGTGTGTTGGAGAAGAATGTGTACTGTGTTACTTTGAGTGGTGTATTCTCTATATGTCTTTGAGGTTGAGTTCTTAATTGTGTTAATTATATCTTCTATCTTTGTTGAGTTTCATTCTAGTTGTTCTGTCCATCATCAAAAGTGGTGTGTAAAGTCTCCTACTATTATTGTAGAACTGTCTATTTCTCTTTTCAATTCTTTTAGAGTTTGTTTTATGTATTTTGGAGCTCTGTCATTGGGTGCATAAGTATTTATTATTGTTACGTCTTCTAGGTGAACTGATCTTTTAATCATTATATAATTCTCTTCTTTGTCTCTTATAATGGATTTTTACTTAAAATCTGTTTTATCAGAGATTATTATTGTCACTCCAGATCTCTTTGATTACTGTTTGCTTGATATACTTTTTTCCATCCTTTGATTTTTAACCTATTTATGTCTTTGTGTCTAAGATGTGTCTCTTATAGGCTACATATTTATAGATCATGTTTTTTTTAATCCATTCTGCCACTGTCTGTCTCTTGACTGGTGCATTTATTGTAGTTACATTCACTGTGATTATCAGTAGGTATGGATTCACTGCTGTCATTTTGTTGTACTTTTTTTTGTGTGTGGTGGTAATACCTTCTTTGTTCTGCTTAATTTTCTGTGCTGAGTTCTTTTTGTATATAGATTTTCTTTTCCTATCATTTGTTTTTGTGTTTATTGAGTCTTTTTTTTTAAATTTTCTTCCTTATTTTGGTGAGTAGATTTATTAATTTTATTTGTGGTTACACTGAAATTTTCCTTTACCTTCCTAAGTTTAAAACAGTCTGTTATATCTTGATATTGCCTCGACTGCCTTTCTATATGGAAGTACTATAACTACACTATTTATTCCTCCTTTTTGTTTTGAATTTGCTGTCATTTACAGCTTCTTTGCTGTAGAGGGATGGCGTGGTGTGTCTGACTGAGTCTCCATCTTGAGTCATCTCCCTCTCTAAAACAATTTTATTTTTCTAGCAAACTAATAATGATTAAAATAATAAAACTTGAGTATTCAGTGCCGGTGGAATAATATATGTAGTTATGTAATTCTGTAGGTAGGAATATAAATTAAGAGGAATTTCATAGAAAAATTGTTAACATGTATTTTTTTTAACAGTATATAGTCTTTAATCTTGTAAATTCATCTCTTGGAATCTAGACTTAAAAGAAAATTGGAAAATGGGGTAACTATTCAGATGTAATTTTTTCAATGTTATTTTTATGAGCTGAAAGTGAAAACACTCTCTGTACTTAACAATTGGGGAGTATAGGAAGACCTAGGTAAACTAGATGATGGATGGCAAGGGGATCCTGGACAGATGATGAGCACATTTAGTGTTTGTGCCAAGATAAGAAGCATGACTCTGGCTTTGTGATCCAACTCATATTGCGTGGTTTCAACAAATTCCTCACTTGAGAAATGCATAATAGCATTCTTGGGAATATGATGAGAAAAGGGACCCCACTGAAGAATTAAAGACAATGAGGAGAATCTGGGACCCTGGAACTGTGTTTGACAATAATTATTATTTTAATTAAAGCAGCAACTATTTGTTGAGTACCATGCTACATTCAATGTGCCAGAGATTTTAAATATACTAATTTATTTAATTTTCTCATTTTAAAGCTAAGCATTATTTATAATTTGCAAAGTAAATGTTATTGCTTCAGTCTTACAGATAACAGAACTAAGGATCGGAGAAGTTACATAATTTGTGGTCACTGTTGCTTGAGTGAAAAACCCAGGATATGAAAATAGGAATCTGCTTCCATCTATTCCATGTAGTGAAACACTCCATTTTATCATCTGTACCTTGGATAGTAAAAGTGAAGAGTGACCCATTATAGTTTGAAAAGGTTGCGGTAATACAGTTCTTTTACTGAAAAAAAAAAAAAAAAAAAAGGATTAGATTGGGTTTTGCTTGCTGTGGTAGGCAGAATAATGATCCCCTGAAGATGTCCATTTTCTAATCCCTGGAACCTGTGAATATGTTACCGCCCATGGCGGAACGGACTTTGCAGATATGATTAAGTTAAGAATATTGGGAAGAGGAGCTTATCCTGGATTATTTGGATGGGTCCAGTGTAATCACAGGGTTTCTTATAAGGAAGGTCAGAAACAGAGAAGGAGATGTGATTACAGAAGCAGAGGTTGGAGTGATGTGAGGAATGGGCCATGAGCCAAGGAATGAGGGCAGCCTCTAGAAGCTGAGGAAAGCAGGGAAACAGACTCTTCACTACAGCCTCCAGGAATAATGCAGTCCTGCTGACCTGTTTTTAGACTTCTGACCTCCAGAACTGCACGATAGTAAATTTGTGTTGTTTAAAGCTACCAAGTTTGTGGTAATTTGTTATAGCAGCAGTATGAAACTAATGCACTTGCTTTATTAAAAAAACAAAACAAAAAAAACCCGTTGCTATTGAGTTGATTCCGACTCATAGCGACCCTACAGGACAGAGTAGAACTGCCCCCTACGGTTTCCAAGGAGCGGCTGGTGGATTTGAACTGCCTAGCACCCTGAGATCTTAACTACTAGACCTAGGTTAAGATACACCAAAGAATAGCATTGATTTAGTTACAGTTTCATGAGTAATAGGTGGAAAGAGCTGCACATGAAAGGGTTAGGGCAGAAGCTGTGAGGGAGAGTCATTTTTATTTTTGTAAGTTACAAGACAGGAGATACACAGTGTACGTCTTTAACTTAGAAGCAAATCACTTAGAAGTTACCAAGGCCCATCAGTACCATTTTAATTGTTCAACGAACTCAGAGCTTGGCTTTGAAACATTGGGATAGCTTACATACAATGATTACTGCAGTTTGGTTGGTGAGGTACTGCCATTGGATATCTTTTTGTAATTATTACATTATTCGTAATGTGGAAAGTGACCCAAAGAAGACTACTAATATTTTTGAAGTCGATGTATAATTAGGTAGAAACAGGACTGAGATCTTGTCTGTATTCTCTCCTTCCTCTCTGCAATGTGAAAAAAACTGACAAAAGAGTTTAAGTATTGAAATGAGGCATAGGGTTGGGCTTTTAAAATTCATTTCATGCTTAATATTATGTAAAGCTCTTTTTCTGTTAAGTAGGAAAACATGTAAGGGGTATTAGGAATGGATTTAAAGGTTCATTTGTGGTGCCTAGTGGCTAAAAATGTTTCTAAAGGCTATATTGATGTCTGTCAAACCAGCAATATGGCGCTTGACCTACTTTTTAAATGTCAAATCTTATTTTGAGGGTTTAAGCATTTGAAGCTTTAGGCTTGCCTGTTTTGCAGATTTTAGAGCAAACTAGAGGAGGAATTTCATAACTTAACCCACTGAAGCTGTTACTTAAGACATATTAATAAAAGGTACAAAAGGAGAAATTGCCTTAAGCTATCTAGGGAGGAAGAAGAAATAGCGTAAACCTTAAAGATGACTTTCAGATTGGGGGAAAAAAAAGTTTTTACATACACACAGCCCCATTATAAATCCAACCTGATTTCTCTTCTGGAGTACTTTTGCTACTATACTGATGTGCATATGGATAAATAATTGTATATGAAAGAAAATTTTATGATATTAACAGAATTGTTCCATTGAACATAGAAACAGTGAAAATTAAAGAAAAGGATTTAATTACATCTCCTTTCTGTTATGAAGCAAGATGATCTTTTAAGATTAGTAAAAGGAAATTCTATTTTAAATCAACAAGGACTAAACTTAAGGCCATTAACAGCCCCCCAGATTTACATAAAATGAAATAAATATATAATTTGTTTTAAGATGGATCTAAATCAATTAATGGATGATAATTCTATAGCATGCTATTAAGGAAAATGAGAGTTTATAAAATTGTATCACTTACCTTTGGTATTACACAATCATATTTATCTACAATACATTCCTGTCAGAGAGAAACTGGGCAGAGTGAACCATTGATCTCACAAAGAAAGATATTAATTTACTGTCCTTATTAGGGTTAGTTTCTTATCTATAAGATGGGAAGATTATTATTTACCATACAGGTTTTTTTTGGTGAGAATTAAATAAAATAACCTATGTGAAAGCATAGAGTAAACTCTTCAGCTTTCATTTATAAATTCAACTGATATAGATTTTGAGTGTTTCTCTGTGCTGGGCAGTAGGAATACAATAATGACCAAGACAAAGACCTAGACTTGGTGGAATTCACATTCTTTTGGAGCAAACAGACATTAACAACAAATTACAAAATCAATTATTTACAAATGTGGTATTGCTATAAAGGAAAAGTTCTGATCTGAATTAGGCACGCAGTGAAGGCTACAACCTTGAGGAAGTGACACTGCAGAGGAACTCTGAAGGTTGGGTTAGAATTATTTAGACACAGAGGGAACGAGCTATAAGCAGAGGAAAGAGCATGTTCAAGTGCTCTGAGGTGGGAAAAACGAAGCTGTGTTGTGAGAACTAAAACAGGAACATGTGGCAGATTGTCTAAAAATACAAAGAGAGTGGCATAAAATCAAGTTGTTGAGGTAGGCTTGAGTGGATATTCAGCTTCTTGCTAATCTTTATACGAAGATCAATGAAGATCTTCTGAAGACTTGCAAGCAGGAATGTGGTATGATATGTATTTTTAAAAATATCTTCCTTGCTCCACTTGAACTAGAGAATAGTAGGAGTGGATTCAGGAATATTAATTTAGAAGCTATTTCAGTTGACCAAGCAAAGGATAATGGCAGCCAGATCAAAGTGGTTGAAGCAGAGATACAGAAAGGCAGGCATCACTATAATTGTTATTGATTTTGATGTAAATGCTACTTTGTGTTAAGCATGGTTGAATTTTCAAAGTTAAACCTTAAGCTTAAGTGTCTATTTGTAATGTTTTAATTATTGAGATCTGGATGAGCTGAGTTTATATCTTTTTTTGTTATCATTTGTTCAGAAATGTGCAAGGCATGATTAGAAATAAAAGTCATATCATTTAATATGAACAGCCCTATGTACATGGGATTAATAACTAGTGAGGTTTCATTTTCTCAGCTACTAGTTGATGAATAGTTTGCCTGGAATTTCTGAAGGTAAGGATTCATCCTCTGGTTTGGGGAACATCAGTCTAAGTTCAGAGCTTTTTTCCTTCTAAATTTTACATTGAGGGCAGTGGTCTTGTGAAGTAAGGGAAAAAGCCCTCCATTTTGAGAGATGTTTTGTTCCAACAGTTTAGCTACAAATAACTTATTTGAGGACATTCATTACTGTGTGTCTTCCAACGTGTCTTCTGATTTGGTTGTGTATTTGCTGAAGCATCTACTTGGGATGTCACAGCTTATAGGAACATAGATTCAGCTTGGACAAATGTAAACCTTGCCTGAGAAAGCAGACAAGCTTAAGATGTAAACATAATAATAGTAGCAACAACCATTAAAAACCCGTTGCTGTCAGGTCGATTCTGACTCATAGCAACCCTGTAGGACAGAGTAGAACTGCCCCATAGGGTTTCCAAGGAGTGACTGGTAGATTTGAACTGCTGACCTTTTGGTTAGTAACAATTATCGTTAGCTTCTACAGAAGACATGATTGTTAGCTTCTGCAGAAACCACAGAAATATTGTTTATTATTTATTCCACAGATAATCCTGCAAAATTCACATTAACATTTAAGATCATTAAATCTAATCAAAATTGCCACAGAGATCAAGTAATCTTGGCTCATGCTCCTTTATAGATGCTTTAAAAGGGCAAACTGGCAGAGTAAGACCCTCCAAAAATTCCTCTACACACACACACATACACACACACACACAAATTGGCAAAAATTATCAGAATTAAATTTTTGTAACTCTGGAAATTAGTCAAAAGCTTGTAGCAAACTAGGAGTGTTTATTCAAGGAAAACATCTAAATATGGTTAAGAAGAGCAAGATTTATGGCATTTTACCCTAGTTCCATCCCTCATTCCAAACCTCAGAGGTAGCCTTGAAAAACAATCGTCCACATTCTCAGTACTGAATGTGGCAGAAATGAGCTGGAACACTTTCCAAGCGTATTTCCAAAGAACTGTCATTATTTGACCTGGCTAGTGGTTCCTTGGAGTCCCTGGATGGTATAAACTGTTAACACTGTTGTCTACTAACTGATAGGTTGGAGATTTGAGTCCACCCAGAGGCACCTCAGAGCAAAGCCCTGGTGATCTACTTCCAAAAAATCAGCCACTGAAAACCGTATGGAGTACAGTTTTGCTAAGGCTACATGGGACCACCATGAGTCAGAATGAACTTGACACCAACTGGTACTGGTAGTGGTTTCTCGGAAGAACGCATTCATTGAACTCACCCAATGCTAAAAACCTCTCGCTGGGAGGCATTTATAGAAAACATTTACTGGCAAGTATTTTAACATCATGGCTGCCTGAGGCAGTGGAATATTTGTGGCAAATATTATATTAATCAAAAAGCTTAAAAGAAAATGAAATGTCCGTAGAACTTTGAAAAGTACTCACGTATTCCTGGTATTCTAGATGGTCATATGCATGCCCAGGGCTGTGAACATGCTTAGGAAAGACCTGAGAAGGGCTTAAATTCCTACATCTGACTGATCTTGAAGGCTAAGGCAGAGTTGTAAATTACCTGGCTGAGTGCTCAAGGTGTGTCCCACACACACACACACACACACACACACACACACACACACACACACACACACACACACACACACACACACACACACACACACACACACACACACACACACACACACACACACACACACACACACACACACACACACACACACACACACACACACACACACACACACACACACACACACACACACACGAGCGCATACCAAGGGGGCAAAGACTGGGAGATTTACTGGTTTCAGGTGTTTAAGGAAATCTATGTCCAATCATTGTCTGATCACTAATTAACCACATAGTGATTTTAATAGCCACACATAACAAAAAATATAGACTTAACAGAGTTATTTCAGCAAAGTCACAAACAGCAACAGACTGCAACTAGTATTAACAATAACACACCCTGTAGAGGGATGAAAATATGATTTTCAGCATTGCCACATTATATTATTTAAAAGATAGTTTTTAACAAAGTATGAGATATCAATAGAAAATGTCCTCAGGAAAACCCTTGGATTTACTAGACAAAGACATTAAAACACTTATTTTAAACATGTTCAAAGAGCTAAAGGCAATTATGTTTAGGGAACTAATGAAAAGTATGAGAACTATATTTCGCCAAATAAAGAATATTAATGAAGAGATAGAATTTGTAAAAAGGAGCTAAATAGAAATTCTGGAGTTAAAATGTAGAAACACTGAGATAAAAAAAAATTCACTAGAGGGTCTCAACAGCAGATTTGAGTTGGTAGAAAAAAGAATCGGTGAACTTTAATATGAATTTTAAGATTATCCAGTCTGATGAACAGAAAGAACAAAACATTGAGGAAAAATGAACAGATAGTGATGTGTGGAACACCATGAAGCATACTAAATACACCTAATGGTAGGTAATACCAGAAGGAGAGAAGACAGAGAAAGAGACAAAAAAGAATATTTGAAGAAATAGTGGCTGTGGGTGAACTTCCCAAAGTTGATGAAAACACTTCATGTACACATCCAAGAGCTGAACAGAGTCCAGGTAGGGTAAACTCAGAGACATCCACAACTAGACACATCACAATAAAAAATGTCGAAAGCCAAAGCCAGAGTCTTGAAAACAGTGAGAGATAAGGAGCTCGTTATGTATGAGTGATCCTTAGTAAGATTAACAGCTAATTTATTATCAGAAGCCATGGAGCTCAGCAGGCAATGGGATGACATATTCCAAGAAATGAAAGAAAAAAACAACAAAATCTGTCAACCAAAAATTCATTATCCAGCAAAATTATTTTCCAAAAATTAAAACGACGTTCCCAGATTTAAAAAACAAAAAAATCCTAAGTTTGTTGCTGGCAGGCATATCATACAAGAAATATTGAAGAGTCCTTCAGGTTGAAATGTAAGTACAATAGACATTAATTCAGGTCTACATGAAGTGTGAAGAGTATTGGTAAAGCTAACTCCATAGGAAAATTTAAAAGACACTGTAATTGTATTTTTGCTTGTAACTCTTTTGTATCTCATTTAAAAGACAGCTTCATAAATCAGTAATCCTAAATCTGTTGATGGACACAGAATGTATAAAAGATGTAATTTGTAACAATAATAACATAAAGGGGGAATGGAGATATACAGGAGCAAAGATTTTATATATTATTGAAATTAAGTTGGTATTAATCCAGACTAAATTGATAGAAATTGTCATGTTAATGATAATCACTAGGGCAACCACTAAGAAAATAACCAAAAAATATTTAGTTTAAAAAAAATAAAGGCAGGAAAATTAAAAGAGTACTTTAGAAAACATATATTTAACACAAATAAAAGAAATAATGGAGAAATTGAGGAGCAAAGAAGATATAAGAAACTTAGAAAACAAGTAGTAAAATGACAGAGCTAATTCTTATGTTATTAGTAATTATATTAAATGTAAATGCTTTGAAGTCTCCAGTTAAAAGAATGGCTTGATAAAATGATCCAATTATATGCTGTCTACAAGAAGCTCACTTAATATTCAAAGACACAAATATATTGACAGTAAAGGAAGAATAAAGATGTACCATGCAAATAGTAGGAGACAAAATAAGATTTTAACAAAAATTGTTGCTAGAGACAAAGAAATACATTTTATGACAAAAGGGTCAATGTATTAGAAAGATATAAATATATATGTACATAACAATAGAATTCCAAAGTACATATAGTTAAAAACTAACAGAATTGAAGGGAGAGATGAACAGTTCAACAGTAAAAGTTGGAGACTTTAATCTACCACTTTCAATAGTGGATAGAACAACTACACAGAAGATAAGCAAGGAAATAGGAGAGTTTGGCCTCACTATAAATGAATTAGACCTAATGGAGATCTCAAAAGCAGTCTAGCCAACAGCAGTATAGTACACATTCTTCTCAAATGCACATGGAACATTATCCAGGACAGATTATATGTTAGGTCATAAAAAAAGTCAGAAACTTTAAACAGGATGGTAACCATACAAAGTATGTTATACAATTACAATTGAATGAAATTAGAAAACAATAACAGAAACTTGGAAAGTTCATAAATATGTAGATATTAAATAATTCCCTCCTAAGTAACCGAGGGGCCAAAGAAAAAATCACAAAGAAAATTAGAAATTGCCTTGTTGAACTGCCAAAATATTATTTATTAATGATTATTGAAACAGACATGGTAGACATTATTTCAGAACATCTTTGTTAGCCACAAGAAGTACAAAAAAGCAAGTAGATAAAGCATTTTCAAAGTGTTTTAATACTTATAAGTGTTATACATTTGAAATTGTTTATCTAAATATCCAACCATAACAAAGGACTGCTCAATAAAGCACCACCTTTTTACCAGAAAGCCAAATCTCTTCTTGACTTATTCTATGAAACAGTATAAATTACAGTTTCCAAAGGAGTCCGGCAATATTCTCTAAGCAGCAGTTCAGTTAAAAGTTCATTCTCCCAGCCTCCTAATTCTCTATGGTTCATGAATGTAAAGTTAATAGTAAGAAATATGCAGTGTTGGCAGCTTATCACAATGATGCCAAGGTGTGAGAAAAAAGTCCATGATTAATAACGAAACTCAGATCATACGCTCCCAATAAGCTGCAAGAAAATTTTTGTTTTTGTAGCCTACAAGCAACACATTTTATAAATAACATCATTAACGCAAATGTTTCCCATACTGCTTTCTGGGTTAAAACTGGACCATTTCAGGGATCCTAAATAAATACTAAATTTGAAATAAAAATGCATGTCAGTTTTTAATCATGATGTCAGGAATGATGATTTTTTTTTTATTTTTATTTTCATCTGATGGGGAGCATATACGCCATAAGTAAATTATTTTCCTTCTATCATTGTAGTGATTTACATTTAACCATTTACATTTAACTCAATTTTTGTACATCACTGGTAAAGATATATTAGAATTGGCAAAGAAAAAACAACACAACGACAACAACTACAAAAAAACAGAAAGACCACGGAACCTACATGAACATACCATATCAAAATCTGATTTAAAGGAAGGCACAAAGCAAACCAAAGACAGAAGAATGGTCAACTCTGGAAGGCATTAGCTTCCACTCCTCAAACAAAAAACACAGCAAAACAAATAGAAACAAAGGAACTCTCTTGGGCCTACTTTGTGTTATGAGAACACAAATTAAATAAAACAAGAACTTTAGATTGTGTGTGAGATGAAAATGGAGATGAAAAAGCTAAGAAAAAAATTAATGATCAAAACGATACATAAAAGAATAACTAAAAATTATAAGACCTGGAGACAGAATAGAAGTAGTTGAACACTGAATTACTGACAGAGTAAAGTCTGGAGATAATTGCACTAAATTTAGATGGAAAATATGTAAAGTAAGACCAATAGATACTAGGTACAGAGGTAATAGTTACAGAAACAAAGACAAACCAGTATACAAAATTTTGATGTCTCTGAACTTAAAAAAAAGTAACACTAAAAAAAAAAAAAAAAAAGAACGAAAAGTATTTAAAGATATACTAGAAAAACAGTTTTAATGAAGAAACGAGTCTTCAGTTACAAAATGCACCCTCCATTCCAGAAAAAAACAAAAACGTAACATTCAGAATTTGTCACAGAGATATTATTTTTCTAAAGTTACGAAGATTTCTTATATTTATTTAAGACAAACTCATAAAAATCAGGAAAAGAAATATAAATTGTTTAGTAGAAAAATAGGCAGAAGAATGGGAAACCATTCAGAGAAAAGTAATAGTGACCAATACACATATAAAAAGATAGGAAAACACAAACCTTCCTGGTAATTACAGAAGAATGTATCAAACTATGAGGCACCATTTTTTTATTTCTTAGATTGTCAAAAAATTTTAAGATGCACAGTCAAGTAGAATATGGGAAATCACATTATCATTAACTGTTGATGGGAGCATACATTTAAATAACCATTTGAGTGGAAAGTTTGAAAATAGCTATCAGAATTGAGCCTGCTGTTGAGGGAGATTTATTGATTGGAGGAGATAACCTATTACGTAGGGGAAAGAAAAGACATTGAGTTTAACTAGGAAGAATAGGAGTTAACCTAATGAATTAGGAGAACTATGCTCATGAGAGAGACCTTGGGAAAAACAAAACAAAAAAAGTGAGAGAAAAACAGAATGGTGGGATGTTTGCCTAGATTTTACAACAGTGAGGATAGCCAAGCATCTCGTCATCATCGTTGTTCAGTGCCATTGAGTTGATTCCAACTCATTGACGCATATGACAGAATAGAATTGCCTCATAGGGTTTTCTTGGCTGTAATATTTACAAGAGTAGATTGCCAACTCTTTTTTGCTCGCAGAGCTGCTGGTGGGTTCGAACTGCCAACCTTTCAGTTAGCAGCCAAGCACTTAGCTATTTGTGCCACCAGGGCTCCTTAAGAGTTACTTTAGGAGGATACAATCAGGTATATGAATGTGCTCAGCCAGAGCTATGTTGTGCAAACTCCAAACACCTTGGCCTTATGATAACAGCATTATAGGCAAACAAACAAAAAGCAACATGAAAATGGGCTGTCCAGTAATTAAGGGCAAATTATCCCAGATAGCTTCACTTTGGGGGATATTGGGAGGAGATTTTCAAACGATTTCTGAAGGACACCAAGAATAAGTGCAAGAATGAGGAAGAGTTTCACTTTGGCACAGAAAGGTTAACTTGAGCTTGCAAACATTAGTAAGCGAGATTGTTTTCTGTTGCTGCTTCCCCAGGCTGCTAGAATTCTTTTCTATATATACAAATGATATGAGTATATTGATACGTATTTGTTAATATTAACTAGTTCTCTGCATCAGCTTAACAAAACTCATACTTTTAGAAAATTAAAAGATACAGCACTTTTTTTACTCATAAAAGTCCTATCCATATACTAGGACCAAAAAAAAAAAAAAAAAAAAAAAATTAAATGACAGAAATCTTAGACAAGATACAAATGATTTTCTTGGCTCAACTGTCAAAAACTCTTTAACTATGTGTTTGGCTTGAGGTCATTGAGCTTGTTTGTTTTTTCCTTCCAAATGTGTGTTTTCTAATTTTGAAATATGTTTAATAAGGGAATTGGAATTTTCATGTTAGATCTATGATCCTTCTTTTCGTTTTCATCATTTAGTATTAAGATCAAATTAAAAGCTATCAGAAACAGATTCACTTTTTTCTATTTTTCATATTTTTAGAGAAAATAAAGACACCTAGTATCAATGTTACATGGAAAAATCTGGTTTCTTGATAATTTTAAATTGTGCACTAGTAATATAAAGGTGACAGAAGCAACAAAACTGAGTGAATTTTTCAGATACGGTGGCATTAATCATATAATTATATAATCTCAACCTTCTCTTGACAGGTACAATATTGAACAAAGGCCCTAATGGCAAAATTACAGCATTAATTGGAACATACCTTAAAATTGTGGATTTATTTTGTTTAGAAGGTTGATACCAGATCTGAATAATTACTTCTGAAAATATATTCAGTTTGTTTCTTTTGTGTTTCAGCCTTTACATTTACTTTGCTCACACTTTATTTTTATTTTGGTAAAAATATATGATAAAATATTTGCCATTTCAACAGTTTTTACAGGTACAGTTAAGTGACGTTATGTTCATCATGTACAACCATCACCTCTATTTGTTTCCAGAATTTTCCATCACCCTTAACAGAAACTCAGTGTCCCCTGAGCAATGACTCTGCCTTTTCCCTTCCTTCTCTCCCACCCCTGGTAACCACCAGTGAACTTTGGTCTCTATAGAGTTGCCAGTTTTAGGTGTTTCGTATAAATGTTATCATACAGTATTTGTCTTTTTGTGACTGACTTATTTCACTCAGCATATTTTTTTTTAGATTTTACTTTACTGTACTTTAAGTGAAAGTTTACGATTCAAGTTAGTCTCTCATATAAAAATTTATACATACATTGTTATGTGACCCTAATTGCTCTCCTTATACTGTGACAGCACACTTCTCCTTTCCACCCCTGATTTCTGGTGTCTGTTCAAACAGCTCCTGACCCTCTCTACCTTCTCATCTCACCTCTGGACAGGAGCTGCCCATTTAGTCTCATGTATCTACTTGAGCTAAGAAGCATATTCTTCACAAGTATCATTTTATGTCTCATAGTCCAGTGTAATCTTTGACTGAGGAGTTGGTCTCGGGAATGGTTTTAGTTTTAATATTTTCAGGGTTCATCAATGTTGTAGCATGTATCAGGACTTCATTTCTCTTTATGGCTGAGTAATAATATTTTGCTTAGGTTTTTAGGTAGTTTCTTTAACACGTCATATGGATGTAGAGAATCAATCCTACAAAGCTATTGTTGAGCTGGAAGTGTGGGCAGCAGTGAATTACAGGTTCCCTGAGAATGGAACAAGACTAGGGCTCTGGATAATAAGTTTGAGGACAAATGTGGCAGGATTAGAAATCGCCCCAGATATTAATGCTCATAGTGACATAGAAAATGAATTAACAACATTTCTTGCCTCCTGCTATATACCAGGCACATTATCTGTTTTCACCTCCACAACAGCATTATGGAAGATTCCTATTATTTTCTGATAAGAAAGCTAGTTTCAGAAAAGTTAAAAAATGGACCCTTTATCCTGAGTAAAGGTGGAGCCAAGATTCACAGGTAGGGCTTAATGATACCACAGCCTGTGCTCTTTCCCCCATATCATTCCTATGTCCCAAGCTCAGGAAAACATCAGTTCAGATGGGAGAACACACAGCTATGGTAAATGAAGACATGGTCAAAATGCAGTGCTCAGACTATTGACACTGAGTGTCATTGTTCCTCTCACCCTTCAAAGCAGACACTAGGTCAGGAATGAAGGGTTACAGTGTGAACAGCAGAGGTCAGGAATCCAGATAAAGGAACTGAATAAAGTCATTTAAAATTATCTCAAGGACAGGCCTCCCTATGAGTTCATAAGGAGTTCTCCAGATGTGGTTGGCTGGAGGATGGGGTCAGAGCTGAGAAAGTAAGTTGCTGAGGGAAATGTCTCAATATAGATAGATCTCTGTGGACAGGATCATCATCACTCGCTCACATGTTTTGTAAACCTCTGGCATCTTTCCTGTTTGCACTAGCTTTCTAGCCTCACGGCCTATCGTCATGGTCCAGAACCCTCCACCTTCCCACCTGGGCAGTTTATTCATTCCTTTCTTCATCAGTTATTAAATACTTAACTATGTGCCATGCACTGTGCTAGGCACTGGGGATGCAATGGTAATCGATACGGACATGGTCCCTGTTTTTAGGGAGTTTATAATCTACTCAGAGCTGGATGATATGGCAGGTAAACAAGAGGTTATAACACAGTGGGAAAATAAACGTTAGAAGAAGAGGATATCTCTTAAATAATGAGTCCAGCTGAATTTCTGAGCATTGCTCTTATTTGAGGATAGGCAAAAAAAGGAGAATACACAGGTTAATTGTTAAGGGTGTACTGAAGCATTATTTGTGATAAAAATGCATGATAGACACAGATAATATGAGTAGGAAGATTAAATGTCAAATTGGTAGTAATTCTGAGATATTTATAAATTTTTATGTTTAATTTTGCATATTGTATGTGAGAGACAAAAAATTATGACACATAGTCCCTGTTCTTAAGGAGCTTCCACTCAATTTCACAAAGGCATTTCTAGCTTTGGTCATTGATTTTTGGCATGGAAAGCAAACCCTATAGACAACAGCTATTCCTTATGGACATGAGATTTGGGACAGTCCACACTATGAAAGGTATGCTAACATAAGACCCTAAAATTTGAAATACATGTAACAAAAATAGTTAATGACATGAAAATATTCACCACATATTGGTAAGTAAAAATAAAAGCTTATATAACAGAATGGCATGATGCCTGTTTTGTGATGTTTTTGTATATTTATTCAAGGAAGAAATCCAGAAGACTGCCATGTGTAGCACATAGCAGGTCTTTAGTAATATTTGTTTAAAAAAAAAAAAAAAAGAATGACCAAATGAGTAAGTGAATATAACAATCTATTAATATTGCTTTTCTTTGAATATTTCAGTTATGAGTCATGTTGATTTTCTTCTTTCTACTTCCTTTATAGTCCAAACTTTGTATAATAAATAAATAATACTCAATAATTTAAAAACATTAAGTATGGTTGTTAAAATATATTTAACAAGAAAAAAAATTATAAAAAATCAACCTAAGAGCTAACGAGTTAAGACAATCTCCCACAATTGACCTTTATGACTGAGAAGGCAGGGAAAATATGGGTGAGATTTTTGGGTTGATAAAACGCATAACTGCCTCAGATCCTTTTTAGGACCAGTTGTAAGGGCTAAATGCTTTCTTTATATCCACTCTCCCTGTCCTGTCACCACCAATAAATGTTAAGGAGCGTGAAAATCTTGCTTTATTCTACCCCAGGAACCTAACTATTAATTTATTTTCCACTCTTCATATATCAAGCCAACCCTACTGACACAACATCATCAGGACAGTCTATGACATTTCCTTACTAGGCTGTGAACTCTTTGAGGGTAGATATTGTGCCTTATTCATCTATTTACAGCGTCCAATGCGGCATTAGACAAAAACAGAGTATTTTATAAAGACCTATTGGATTTTACTTACACTGCTAATCCAGTATTGAAAAGGGCCCTGAATTTAGATCATCTTTATTTTCTAGCCTTATTTTATAGTCTATTAAGAATAAATATATAGGTAAGCTGGTTTCTTTAAGGATTACAGATAGTGTCCAAGGAGCAAAAGAATGGGCCTTTAGAGTATCTGATCTATGCAATTAGCATCATATAAATAGAAATGGTGCATTACATAGGTAAGAGGATGATGTTAGCTTGGTACCCATTTGTCCTGCACATGCATGTACGTAAAAATACACATCATTTGTGCCCAAGCACGTGTTTTGCAGGGAAGAATACAGATTCTTTTAGAATAAATCAGAAAACAGTAGCCTTAAAAAGATGTAATCACAAAACTCTGGCTAGCAAACCAAAACACTTGGAAGTCTAACACCAGAAAACAATTTTCATATATGCATAAGCTGACCTATGGTTTTACCTTGACACTTTGTTTGATGCCCCATTACCTCCCTGAAGCAGGTATCATAACTGACTCTGATCTGAATTGTCTTTCTGTATCTTGAAGTCTGTTTGAATTGTCTTTCTGTATCTTGAAGTCAGTAAAGCTACTTCACAGGTTGGCTGTTACACTGTCAACCTGTTCTGGATGTTATCTCCAGATCTTGTGAACAGTACATTTGTTTCTCACATTAAATGGGGCATTGGACCAAGTGGAGACATGAATACAATTCTGCAGTTAGCCAAGTTCAGGAACCATATATAGGGTGAGGTATGCAGTGATACTATTAATCTTTTTTTGCTCCTCTTTATTCCAAAACCTGTAATTTTTCTTTTTAATTATTTCAGAGTTATAGTGATAGTAAAATGTTCCTGGAGCTCTGGTGGTGCAGTGATTAAGAGCTTAGCTGCTAACCAAAGGGTTGGCAGTTTGAAGCCACTCCTTGGAAACCCTGTGGGGCAGTTCTAGTCTATCCATAGGGTTGCTATGAGTCAGAATCGACTCAATGGCAATGGATTTGGTTTTGGTTTTGAAAATGTTCCTGTATTGCACACGTTTAAAAGTACACTTTAGATTTTTTTCTTCATGGAGGAATCATAAATTTAAGCTTGCATAGAATTATTAGGTAACCTCTTCCTCTAGAAACTCAAATCAAGAGCTAAGTTTGAAATAAGTTAGACAGGCTTTAATGAGAGTTAAAGCAAAAAAGCAAAAAGAGATGAGACACTGATATTTTCATTTAAAGCATTGACAGAGATGTTCACTTTTTATAGTCTTTTTCATATTTGGTAATGTAGAAAATATGGGTTTATTGGTTAACTGTGCATTTATTTCCCAAATACATTGGAAATGTATAAGATGCTTTTTTTTTAAATAAAAAATTACTCTCTTGAAAAAGAGGCTGTAAATTAAGACAGAGGCTCCGTAAAGCAATTGTTTGTGCAGTCATGAAAATGAGTTATAGGCCATGAGAGATTTAGAGAGGCCTCCTGGTTAAAGTGCTGGACTCTAGTGATAAGGAGGAGATTTCTAGTTTGGGTTTTACTACTAAATAAATGCATCACCATGGGATAACTAATCTCTTGTGTTCCCAGTATTCTTACATGTAAAGTAAGAGCAATGGATGAACTGATCTTCATGGACTATGCTATGAGACTAGGATTGTAAATCTGAAGCTTGTATAAATGTTATTTTCTTTGGTTGTTTATAACATTTTATTTGATTTTTATAGAAATCTTTATATGAGTAATGCGGAATGCTGGTGTTATATGTACTTAGCTAAAAACATAAATAGATAGGTGATATTCCATGTTAGATTTAGATGAGGGAAGACAAATATCTAGCAAA
The DNA here is from genome assembly GCA_030035585.1 of Dugong dugon. Classification (NCBI taxonomy): domain Eukaryota; kingdom Metazoa; phylum Chordata; class Mammalia; order Sirenia; family Dugongidae; genus Dugong; species Dugong dugon. The sequence continues at coordinate 35,756,602 of CM057471.1, read as the reverse complement.
TATAGCACTAACTTGTTTTGGCCATGCAGCAATGGCAGGTATCAATAATTGATCATGCTGTATGATTCTTTTGAGAATCCCAAGGCTGGTCTTAAGGCCAAAATAATCAAGCAGCCACTGCCTACTGCTTATAAAAATGAAATTCAGAAAGGTTAAAAGGTTATTCAGAGTCACAAGGTCATGTGGCTCAAACTTTGGAGTTAAGTCTTGAACCAAGGTCATTTGATTTCTTAACCTGTAACAAGTAAAATCCAGTAATTAATGTTCATTAATATTTTAGTTGGCAATGGAAGACAGATAACAGGGTAACAGGATGTAAGTTTACAACAGTGAGTAACCTTGGGATAAAAAGAACACACACGCATGCACATGCAAATATACACACATAGATGTGCATACACACCCATATGGAGATACGTGGATGTCTTATAGATATTCCAGACTTAAAGTGTCCTAAACTGATTTCCTTACCTTTTTTTCCCACATCCTTATCCTTATCCTGAAGGCTTCCTGCAATCCTTTCTTACAGTTGCTCATCACAGAAAATGTGGGAGTTATATTTGACAACTGACTTATTTCTTACTTTCATTTCTCTTATCAAATATGTGAGCAAATTCTTCAAAATATATCTGGAATGTGACTGTTTCTTATTGCTCCTCTGCTTTTGAACCATGCTTATCTTTCTCCTAGATTATTGCAAAAATTCTTATTCTACCCCTGCTTCTGTTCCAGTCATTTCCCTATTCTCTCTGTTTTCCTTCTTTGCTCTGCGTTGTACATTTTCTAGGGATTGGATCCTAGAAAAGGCATTTCTCGGACTTCCTTGACAGCTGGCTTCTGCTTAGATTCGGCCACTAGAAGACACTGTTGGGAAATTGGAAGCTGGAAAGAGGGAAGAAGCCAGTGCTCTTTCTTTGAGGGTATAATTAGAAGCAGAGGGTGGTTACAGGCCAAAATGTCCTTCAGTGGCAACAGCACGGGCAATGGTTAGTGACTGTGGGCTTTGGAGGTTCTAGCTGCAGTGTCAGAAACTCAACCAGCAGCAGAATCAGTGGAAGTGTGTCCTGGGCTCTGTCTGGTAACACCATCTTCTCCATTTGTTTCCTCTAGCACTCTGTGAGCTACAGAAGTCTCTGGATTATTTCAGCTTCTTTTTGATTCTTTATCTTTTTCAACACTATGTAACCAAACCCTGGTATTAAATCCCCTCTGTACCATGTGTGGTGTCCATTTTTCTGACTGAATGCTATCTGATACATTAACTATCCCTTAGCCTACACTTAACAGGAAATCTAGTGATTCTACTAAAGCTTGCCACACTATATCCCTTCTTCATTCAAAACCCTCTGGTAACTAAAATCCAAAGTATTTTTCACTGTTCTGTAAAGCCCTATACAATTTGATCCCTAGTTATCCCTCTGACTTCATCTCTACTACTAGTTGATCACTTCCCTCCAAACACATCGGAATCCCTTATTTCCTTGAGCTCTTCAGTCATCTTACCACTTAAGGACCATTCACTTCTGTTCCCACTGCCACTGAATGCTCTTCCCCAGATGTTAACATGGCTTGTTTCCTCTCCTCAGTTAGGTCTTTGCCATAGGGACAACTTTAAGGCCTTCTTTTCTAAAATTGCATTTTACTCCCCTTCTCAACACTCCTCCATTCATTTTCTCTATATCACTTTATCTCCACTAATGTTTTTTTTTTTTTCTTTTTTTTTAATTATTTATCTGGTTTATTTTGTGCCTGCATTCATTAGAGGGCAGGCATTTTAATTGTTTTTTCATTGCTATATTTTTAACCCCTAAAACATTGCTTAGCTCACTTAAAATTTTTGAACAAATGATTAATAATACATTGGAGGGGTGGCAAGAGTAGCTGTGGGGAGACTTCTAGGAACCACAGGTAAGAAATGATTATGATTTGTACTACAGTGGTGCAATAGGAATAAAAGGAGAAGACAGATTCAAAGTATATTGAGAACACAATTCAGTTAGATGACAGCAAGCTGTATATATAATAAAGCAGTGTAGATTTAACATAATAGTTAAAGTGTGACAAAAATCTTACTAAATGAAAGAGTAAGAGAAATGTTTCCTTTTCACCATTCATAATCCAGTACTTTCTCACCATATGACATTAATTTAAAAAAAAACAAAACAAAAACATAAGCCCTAATTCTTACCATCATTTCCTTCTTATAAACATAAATATGAGCTCTATTAATAGCACTAAAAAATCTACACTGCTTTTTATGAACTGGAAGATGATATGATAGCCATCTATTTTGCAAAGCAAGGGACTGCATATCACTATGTATGTGGCAGTTAGATATTGCCACAATAAAGTTGTGCAGTGGTCACAGAAAAATCTCAGTGACATTCAGCAATTAGTTCACTCACCTGGGGAATGACAAGAGGGTTTTTTAGATAGGGGGTGGTGAGTCTTTGGTTGTCTTAGTTATCTAGTGCTGCTATAACAGAAATACTACAAATGGATGGCTTTAACAAAGACAAATTTATTCTCTCACAGTCTAGAAGGCTAGAAATCTGAATTCAGGGCATCAGCTCCAGGGGAAGACTTTCTCTTTCTTTCGGCTCTAGGGGAAGATCCTTGTTATCAATCTTCTCTGGTCAACAAGCTTCCCAACACAGAGACCCTGGGCCCAAAGGTCACGTTATTCTCCTGGCTCTTGTTTTTTGGTGGTATGAGGTCCCCATGTCGCTCTGCTCGCTTCTCTCTTGATATCGTAAAAGAGGTTGGCTTAAGACACAACCTAATCTTGTAGACTGAGTCCTGCCTTATTAACATAACTGCCACTAATCCCACCTCATTAACATCATAGAGGCAGCATTTATAACACATGGGAAAATCATATCAGATGACAAAATGATGAATAATCACACAATACTGGGAATCATTGCCTAGACAAATTGATACACATTTTTTGGGGACACATTTCAATCTGTAACATTCCACCCTTTGCCCCCCCCCCCAAAATTCATGTCCTTGCCACATGTAAAACACATTCACGCCATCATATCATAGCAAAAGTCTTAGATCAACTCCAAGTCCAGAATCCAAAAATTCCTCTTCATCTGTGAAATCTGGAATATAAGTTATCTACTTCCAAAGTACAATGGTGGAACACCCACAAGCTCCACATTTCCAGTACAAATGGGAGAAATTGGAGGGAAAGAAGGGATAACAGGCACCAAGCAAGTTGGCAGAACACATTACATTAGTCCTCAAGGCTTGAAAACAATCCTGGGTTCTCTGAGATCATTTATACAATAGCTCTGCCCTCCAGACTGTAGGTATTGGCCACACTCTCTGGATTCTCTGTGGAGGCCCCTCGGCCCTGGGCTTCAGCTCCACCTTCCATGCCCACTGGGTCAGCAACTCTGCTCCCTCAGACTTCGGCAGCCCCATTCTCCTAGTCCATCTGGTGGCGACTCCACCCTTTGAGACTGAGGCACCTCTGCTTCCTGTGTTCTTTTCTCTTCAGCTTCTCCTTCCTGGTTCCTTGGCCTCTTGGCCCCTTGGGCCTCGCCGCCCATGCCTGCCCTGCTCGTGCAAGTGTTCCATGGCTCTTTAGCTCTACCTGTAAGTGCCTCGAGACACCCTTCTCTGCCAGTAAGCTTTGGCTGGAAGGCACTCATCTCTCTTCCTTTGTGGGTTGGCAAGCCTAGCTCCACTGGTAAGTGCTTAGAGACACCTCACTCCACCAGTAAGTGTCCTTTGCACAGACACTCAGCTCTTTTGCTCCATGCAACAGCTCCGACACTGTTTCACGCTGGTCTCCTGGTTCTGCTGCTGCTGTTTCTCTGCTGCTTCCAGTTCTTTGCTGCTGCCTTTCACTGTCTGTGCCATCTCCAGTGTAACAGCTCTCCTCACTTCCTTCTGAGTCCTCATCAGAATTGTATTTGACGTCCACAATTCCACCAACAGTCTCTTCAAGGCAATCTTAAAACTCTTCCAACCTCTACCCATTTACAGTTTTGAAACCACTTCCACATTTTAGGTATCTGTTAGAACAACATCCTGTTCCTGGTACTAAATTCTGTCTTAGTTATCTAGTGGTGCTATGACAGAAATACTGCAAGTGGATGGCTTTAACAAGGAGAAATTTATACTCTCACAGTCTAGAAGGCTAGAAGTCCGAATTCAAGGTGGCAGCTCCAGGGTAAGGCTTTCTCTCTCTGTAAGCTCTGGGGGAAGGTCTGTATCATCAATTTTCCCCAGTTGAGGAGCTTCTCAGTGCAGGGACCCTGGGTCCAAAGGACATGCTATTCTCCTGGCTCTTGTTTCTTGGTGTATGAGGTCCCCATGTCTCTCTACTTGCTTTTCTCTTTTATATCTCAAAAGATTGGTTTAAGACACAACCTAATCTTACAGATTGAGTCCTGTCTCATTAATTGCCACCAATCCCACCTCAGCATCATAGAGGTAGGATTTACAACACATAGGAAAATCACATCAGATGACAAAATCATGGACAATCACACAATACGGGGAATCATGGCCTTGCCAAATTGATACACATTTTTGGGGGACACAGTTCAATCCATAACACTGCTGATCTCAGCTGGACTCCCTTTACATGTCTGTGGGTCAGCTGATCTAGGTTAGACCAGCTAGAGAGCTAGAGCTAAAGATTGATACAACATTGATTATGATACGGAAGCACTTTTAAAGCCCTTATATCCAAAATACGTGCAAGATAGTATAATTCTGACCAACATTTCTTACAGAACTTTAGAAGACAGTTCCCTACAAAATTAATATTTTCCAAAGATACAACCTCTGTAATGAAAACTCATGTTTCAAGATAAATTCAAATAAAAACAATCAAATATTTATTGAGTGTCTTCTATGTACTAACCACCATGTTAGTAAGGCCCTGGAGATACAACAGATGCTGTATCTGCTTTTCCAGAGATAGATACCAAAGTAATTGCTATAAAACATCAGATTCTGAATAAATCATGAAAGCATGGCAGAAAATTGATAATGTAAACACAGATGACTATGCCATGTAGTTCATAATCAGAGCAAAATATAGGCATCAAAGCAGTCCCTTTTGGGAGTACAGAATCCATGATGCTGATTGGAAACTGTACCACAAGCAGACATGCTGTAGTAGTGATCTATACTCTGGGGGAGATGTAGTTGAGGAATGATCTGTGTTTTCCAGAGGGCTCAGTTTTTGTGAGGTAAAAGCAGAGTGTGGAGCACCACACTTCAAAGAATACCCAGTTTATTGGCTATCTCTTTCTAATCAGATTTGCATTCCCATGTAGTAATCTTACTCAGCACACTAACATGAGAACAGCTACAGAATTAGATTGCTTGCTTTTCATATCATAGAATATATTGTGCATATATTACATAAGAATATTAGTATAATGAAAATCTAATGTCATTCTATGAAGAAGCCAAAGCAGAAAACCTACAAAATTAAAGATACATGAGAATGACATATGATAAAATCCATCTCCCACTAGTAGTTTACAAAACACAAAGCATATCTTAATAAAATACTTCTTTAGTATGACTGTAGTAATATTTAAATTGTTTCATAATTAAATATGCTGCATATTTATAAAACAATATTCAGCATTATTCTTTATCATGAGGCACTGGAAGCATTCTCTTAAGATTCAGGGGAATAAAAAAGAGAAGTACTATCATTGATTATTTAACATTGTTCAAGATGTGCTAGTCATTTCAATAAGATAAAGAGAAAGAAATATGAAGAATACACATGAAATTTCAAGTTTGAAAAGGAGGCAGCTAAATTATTATCTCAGTGTGAAAATGATCATGGTACATTCCTGGGAATTCTTAGCCTAGCGATTTACCTTGTACACTATTAGAAAACATAAATTAGGTCAGTAAAGTGACTGGTTACAAAATTAGTATATAAAATAAGTAGGTTTCCAAGATGGAAAACAGGCAGCCATTTTAAATGTGCATACACAGTCACCATTTGAGTGCATTACTGTTGCTTTTTGGGCAGAGGTCCTCAAATAGGGAGCGTTTGTTTAGTTTGTCCTCAGTTCATGGCACAGTATTGCATATGGTCTATGCAAGGCCCCTCTCTTTTTAATTTAGTTCTTTATTTGTTCATTTCCTTTTATCCAAATACCTATCTCTCACTCCCTTAACACCCCAATTAATAATTATTCTATCTGTTTAATGTGTTTTTGCAAAATGCGTGGTCACTTTTATGATTGCACATTATTCTTAATGGTCATATGTACATTTTATCGAGCCACTCTCCCAATGATGGTGATGTATTAATTTTTCAATTCAAAAGTTTTTAAAAAGAGATCTGCTCTTAAAAAATGTTTCCAACTTTCCAGATAAGGGGTTTGAATTCTTAACATTCTTGTGTCAGGCTCTCCCAGAGGTGAACCCTAAAATTCATTATTATGGTTTCTCCTGTTAACACCAAAAGTATGACAAACCTCCCTCCTGCTTCATTACATTTATTCCATACAACACTGGTCTGCTGTGGCATTTCTATTTTTCAAATACATAATACATTCATATATACTGATTTTCTTGCTGGATCTCATACAAACCGTGTAATATTTAAAAGAAGAGAAGTGGTTCATAAAGGGGTGTAATTTCTTATAGCTTCTACTAGAGTGGGCTGAGAAAGGTTAAGTGGTTTTTATCACATTTAATGGACTTCTGTCTCCATCCTAAAAATAACAGTCCCCGTACTAGAGAAGCAGTCATTTGATCAGCAGACAATACAGTGCTGGAGACACTGTCTGACAATGGAAAGCTTACAGTTTCATACTGAAGAAGAAGACCAGGCCCACTTTTGGAAATGATAATGACTGAAATGTAGGGTGTCACCTCATTCAGAAGGTGTAACAGAAGAAAAATAGGTGCTTTCTTGTGCAGTGTAGAGAAAGCTATTAGAGTGAAATAGACTGTGTCATCTGACAAAAAAGGATTATCTGGGAGAACAAGGCAGGTTGTATCTGGACAGCAGCCCCAGCATGTAGCCTTTAGGGAAGGGACAGCTGGGTATTGTCACATTCACCAGGTCACATGGTGAGGCAGACCCAGCAATAATTAATCAAACAATGGGAATGTATATATGTGATCAGTCCCAAGTACATCTGCATAGCACAAATAAGCTACACAAACAAGAGGCCCAGATCCACGTGTTATTTATATGGGCCTCGTTGAGTATCCCCCTATAAGCAGCTGACATAGGTGGGAAAAACCCAGACCTGGTTTGTAGTGTGTCAGTTCAATATGTTGGAATAAGTGGAAATATAAGCTCCCTCAGTGGTGGCCCTGAAACATAGTAGTGAGGATAAATCTTTCCAGGGGGAAGAACTTTGAGCAGTACACCTGGTCATTAACTTGGTGTGGGAGAAGTGGGCTGAGGTAAGATACACATGGACTTTCAGGCAGTGGTGAATGGCTTAGATGGTCAGGAGCCTGGAAGAACTGAGACAGATAGGGTTTGGTAAGACTAATGTGGATTGACCAATGGGAAGGCACACAAGTTGTAAACATCTTATTGATCATGAGTGGATATCCATTCCAGGGGAGACAAGCCAGCTTCTAATGTTTGGCAGCCTCAGTGCTTGCTTAGTGAACTCATGAGTGGAGTAACCATAGTGTCCTGGATGGAGACTATGCATGAATCCCATAGCATGGGCTAGAAGCAGCAAAGACTGATGCTGAGTCCTCATGTTGGTACCATCCCTCAAGGAACTCAGTGAGCTATCCATCATGAACCGGGTATCCAGGGTGTTGCTTGGATGATCCATGTAGATGTTCAGTTAATCGAAACCGATAGAATAACTAGGAGAGGTAAGAAAGATGATGAATTGAAGGTTAAAATCTTTAGGAGAGAAAGATGTTGAGTCAATTTTGACTCATAGCAACCCTATAGGTCAGAGTAGAACTTCCCCATAGGGTTTCCAAGGAGCGGCTGGTGAATTTGAACTGCCAGCCTTTTGGTTAGCAGCTGAGCTGTTAACCAGTGTGCCACCAGGGCTCTGGAAAGTTAGTAGATGACTTTAATAAGAACAGTTGTCTGTGTCACTGATGCTCATATTTCAGGGCATTCAGGCTTTTGAGGGAGAGACAAGGAGTGATGAGAGATAGTTGGTAACCTAGCCCACCCCCACAGCTTGTGAAACATGGGGTTTGAGAGAAAAAATTGCATACCACATTGTTGAGGGGAGGCTACAGGAAAATGAGAATTCACATGTGATAAAAATCTCCACCATGTGCATGCAGACCCATGTTGCATTGGAATAAATACAGTGAAGCAGGAGGGAGGTTTGTCATGCTTTTGGTGCTAATAGGATGTTGTTCAAATTAATGAAGATATTTTCTTACAGACTTATAGGCTTGCTACCAGACAATTATGGTTGAGTTTTTAAAAAAATAATTCTAACAACTTTAATCATCACCAAGACAGTGAAAATTTATTTTGCACTGTTATGTTGTCTATATAAAATTGCAAACTTAACACACTATATTTCTATTTCATTTTTAAAAGATGTTTCCTTTTTCATAAAAAATAATCATAATTTACATGGAACAATAATTTACATCTTAGTATTTATGGATTACATTCATCTGTGTTTTCTGGGAACTGCCTTCCTACTGTTTATAAATTACCCCTTTTGTCTAATGAACTTTTGTGTGATTACAGATTAATTTTCCCACATGGTGCTTTTATTATACAGCTGGTCAACTGAATGATAAAACTGGCCTGATTGCTTCTTCTTCTGAATTAAGCATAATTTGGCACAATGCAGGTTATACAAGGTTATATACAACTATCCCTAAAGTATAATGTTCTTTAAATTGACAGTTGCCTGCATTTGTTCTGACTACTACACAGGTCATATTATAGAACACACATGTTCCACATTCTCGTATTGGTGTACCTAGGTTTACAGACTGTGGCAGAAATTGCACAGGCTGCAGTGTGGTTACACAGAATTTCCACATGAGCTGACTATTGCTGTACGTTTTCTCTTCTTAAGGAAGGATAAAATAATTCTAGTGGTTTGTATTAAATATATAATCTCTATTAGCATGAAATACATCTTTATTAGCAGGAAAATGAAAATATTTGTATCATACTTTATTAGTGATGATAAAATTGCATTGTATCAGGTACTATGGTTAAGAACCATCACTTTAGAAAATTAATTTTTATTTCATTGGCTCAGATAATTGGGAACTGGTACTCCTGCTAGAAATCTGTGCCTAGCAAATGAGTCATCTGTCCCCCTCCGCTTTCTCATGCAGGGCATGGGGCTGTGGAGTCTGATGCCGTTGAAGAGGTTGACAGCAGATTCTCAAGCTGGAAGGACAAAGCAAGGTATACAAAGATTAAAATAATCTTGAGCTTCTAAAAGATAGGAGCCAAATCTTTCCATTTTTCTTCTTCCTACCCTTCTCTCTTTTCAGCATAACTGAAACATAGTTAACACTCAACATCCTTTTAAAACTTTAAATGCAGTTCAAGAAAACAATGAGCAGGGAAGAAGGACCAAGATAAATATTGAGATTCCTCAGTGAGCAGAAAGGCTATAGAAAAAGGAAATTCAAATGTCGTTAAGTCATGGATAATGGTGAACATTTTCCAGCAGAGGATGATGTCAAAATTTCCGTTATCCATGTAAGGAGGGCACCATAAGCTTCACTGCTCAGCTGATCCTTTTGTTTGCTCCTTTTTGGGGTAGAGTGTTCTATAAACATCAGTTAAATCAAGTTGATTGATAGTGTTGCTAACTAATTTTTTGTCTGCTTTTTCTGTTAACTATTAAAAGAGACCTTTAATATATGACTTTCTGGAAAGGGCAAAACTGTAGAAGCAGTAAAAAGGTCTGTGGTTTCCAGGAGTTTTGAGGAGAGCAAAAAGAGATGAATAGATAGAGCACTGGGGATTTTTAGGGCAGTGAAACTTTTCTGTATGATACTCTAATGTTGGATATATGACATTATACATTTTCTAAAACCTATAGAACTGTACAACACAAAGGGTGACCCCTAATGTAAACTATGGACTTTAGTTAATAACAGTGTATCAAAATTGCTTCATCAATTATTAAAAATGTACCGCACTAATGTAAGATGTTAATGATAGGAAAACTGTGTACAGGGGAGAGAGGATAAATGGAACTCTACTTCCTGCTCAAGTTTTCTGTAAACTTAAAGCTGCCCTAAAAAATAACACGCACCTCCAAAAAAACAAAAACAAAAACAAAAAACAAACCCATTGCCGTTGAGTTGATTCCGACTCATGGTGACCCCATAGGACAGAGTAGGACTGCCCCATAGGGTTTCCAAGGAGTGGCTGGGGGATTCGAACTGCCAACCTTTTGGTTAACAGCTGAGCTCTTAACCACTCTGCCACCAGAGCTCTAAAAAATAAAGACTATTAATTAAAAAAAGAGGGTGTTGAGATCTCCAAACATAATATTGTATTTATTTATCCTTACAGTTCTATTAGTTTTCACTTAATATATTTTGAAGATCTGTTATTAGGTGCATAAAAGTTTAGAATTTTATGTGTTCCTGATTTTTAATCTGCTGATCTTTTATTATAAAATGATCATCTTTATCTATGATTATATTCTTTGCTTTGAAGTCTGTTTTGTCCAATGTTAATATAGCCACTCCAGCTTTATTTTGATTGTGCTGGCATAGTAAGTCATTTTTTATGTTCTTTCTCGTAACATATTTATATCTTTATATAAAAAAAAAATTTCTTGTAGGCAACATATATTTGTGTCTTGTTTTATAAGCTAATCCAGCAACCTCTTACTTTTATTTGGAGTGTTTAAACCTTTTACATTTAGTGTGATTATTGACATGGTTTGGTTTAAATATGTCATTTTGCTATTTGTTTTCTAATTGTTCTCTATCTTCTTTGCTCTTTTTTCTCCCCTTTTCTGCATTTTTTATGGTTCTATTTTATCTCCTTCGTTGAATTATTTTTGCTCCATAATTTGAATGATCATATGCCCATTTGTAATACAAATATTAACCACAATGTTAATCTAAAAATATTGAGTAGCTATAATATGCTAGACACTGTTTTAAATATTTGTGGACTTTAGTTTTCATAGCATCTCTGAAGCACTTAGTATTATCCTTATTTTATAGATTATGTAACAGAGAATTAAATTACTTATCAAAGATCACTTACAGCTAGTAAGTGAGGGAGCTGAGGATTGAGCCATATCTCCACTAGGCCTGAGTCTCATTTATGACAATTATGCACTTTCTAATTTGTACATGGGTGGCCTACTGATGTTCTTTTTCTTTGCAACACACCAGAATATAGCCTTGAGTCTCAGCATGCACAGAAAGTCTAGGCCTTCTGAAGTCAATTGCTTAGCATCTTGACGTTTTCCATTTCTGATCAGTTCATGCTCCCCTGCTTTACATGGTTTATCTTTACTATCTTACTATGACTTAAAGCCTTATGCCAGCCTCATTTATTCATAATCATAACTAAAATTATTGAGTCACATAATATGCCCAACACCAATCTAAGTACTTTACATGTTAACCTAGTTGTTCCTCAATACAATTATGTGAGGTAGGAACTCTTATTACTATTTCCATTTTACAGATGATGAGACTTAATTTCAGGTGTGCAGCTTGAGAAACCTAATGAAAAGTTGGAAACACTTTATTTTCTGCACATTTTATCCATTCTAAACTCCTATGGCTTAGACAGCCGATTATTCAACAAACAGAATACAATGTGAACAGTAGTCTGTGGTGTGGGTGTGCCAAAAGGCCTAAAACATTAGTCCCATCATTGTGTTTCATGCTGGCTAAACACCACTTTTGTCAAAACAGCCTTGGTTTCCCACATATGCCTCATCACTGTAACAATAGATACAGCTGCTTCTTGTGTAGCCCCAAAGGTGAAGGCAGATGAGGAACTCCCCCACTTTCCACTTTCACTCCCTTACTAAGTTGCATATGTCTGATTTAACAGATCTCTGAAAACAGCCAAGAGCATATTCAGAGGTTTCCTTTCTACTCTTTTTCTCCACACTGGCCCAATCCTGGATTTATCCCATGCTTGCTTATGATTTAGTAGAGAACAGGTCCATGTGGATTTGAATTTACTTTGCTAATGAATTTCTAAGTCATCATGAAAATGCTACCTACTCCATTTCATGACTCCCAAATGAACCTTAGTATAGTTTTAGAGGAATGTGCCGTTGCTCTTGGTTTTCAGGGTTTGGGTAGTGTTCTTTGGGATTAGGTTCTATGTTTCATTCCCAAAAGAAGAGGGTAATACCCTAAGTCTGGTGAAGACTTTAAAACTTGACTGTGAGAGCTTATAATTGATGTAGATAATTAACGTATTGTCCATATGTTCTACCTAAGCGTTACATACACATTACCTTATTTTGGTATAAAATGAAGCTTACAGCATAAATAAACTCTTCAGACTTCTGATTCCCTGGTTCCCTCATACTAATGGGTTTGAAACTGCCTGTTTAGAAAAATTGATAAACACATGCTGAATTGTTTTATTTCTGACCAAGAATTTTTCAGACCTAATTTTATTAGACATAATTGCTTTAGTTTTCCCAGCTGTACAGGTTTCCTGCTCTTCCTCATGAGAAATCATAAACTAAGGCCAAGACCCCATCAAGCCATTTGTTTTTAAATATTAACCACTGCTCTGGCTTCTCCCAGGTACTTTCACTCTTTTACCTTCCTAGAATGAGCATTGTAACTTATTTCCAAGAATCATATTTTTTGGAGCTGGATGAATTGTAGTCATTTGAAGATCAGTTATTATTTCTACCCATAGTTCAGAATAAAGTATAGTGAAACAGGATGGTCAAATTAAACCACTGAGTTTTTTTTTTTTTTAAACTTGAATATTCATTTGTGTTTGTCATATAAATTGGAGGGAGGAAAATAATTTTCACTGCTGGAGCATAAAACAGATTAGACATAATGGTACATAAAAGGCAAACTATAATCACCCTCTTGAAAATTAATACCATTTACAGAATTTGAAGCCATTATTAAAAAAAAAAAAAAAAAAAAAAACCTGTCAGAACATTTTTAAACTCTTCTAGTTCTTCCATGCGCCATCCTATTCTCTCTCTGGTGACCACATTGTGGAAGGCTGTACCAGTAATTAAATAAATGGCATTGTAGCAGGCTTACAGTCATGTAAAATGGCTTGAAGCCAACTCTTTCCTTTCACTTTTTGACTTCAATTACTATTATACATTCTGACTCTGGAAATTTTATTCTATTTAACAAAGTGGTTTAATTTATTACCAAATCCATTTTTTCTCAGTGGTGTATGTGACCCTTCTGAAAGTTAGCTTATGCTCACGGAAAAAGGAGCATAAAGTATTGTGTTAATAGTCATGCTTTTTCATAAGGAAAAAGTACATTAGACCTCAAGTATTCATATAATATGATTATCAGATTTGCAGATAAGCAAACTCTCATATGATTGTGTTAGATACTCCAGTGTAGATTTTTTAGAATTTTAGGTGATAAACTGCTCTAAACCCAAGTCCAGTTTAGGTTAGTGCAGGCTCTGTGTGGCTGATGCCCATTGTATACAGCTGCAGTCTCATTCTAAATATATATCTAAATCTATATTTCATATTTTATATATAGCTGGAATTTATGTTTTATATGTGGTGAGAGGAAAGAATCTAACTGCTTTTATTCTCCTAATGAGTAGCAATTGTTCTAGACACTGTGTCTCTACCTCTTCCTCTGTCTCTATACTTAGCTAGATTGATAGGTAGATACCATGTATTGTGTATCTTGGATTATGAAGAGCATACATAAATAAAACGAAAGCAAAGGTAGTAAGGAAAACACTGAGAAGTTGACTATATAAAGTTATCTTTATGACACATGCTGAAAAAGCCCATAACAATTAAAAGACAATTTGGAGAAAATATTTTGGATAAAAAGAATTTCTTATTTATTAAGACAAAATTTTAACATTTACAGCTCATGAAGAGCTCCTAGGAGTAAGTAAAAAACAAAGAAACAAAAACAAAAACACCCAGTAGAAAAATTGATAATATAAAAGGCTACTCACTGAAGGAAAAAATAAACCAAACCCGTCACTGTCAAGTTGATTCTGACTCATAGTGACCCTATAGGACAGGTTAGAACTGCCCCACAGGGTTTCCAAGGAGCACCTGGTGGATTTGCACTGCCAGCCTTTTGGTTAGCAGCCAAATTCTTAACCACTATGCCACCAGGGTTTCCACTCACCAAAGAAATGTAAATGACCATTAAGCATGTGAAGAGATTCTCAAACTCACTTGCGTTCTGGCAAGTAAATTAAAATAACCCTGAGATGCCTACCTTCATGCAGATTGAAAGATCTGATAATACCAAGTGATTGCTAGGACTTGAGCAGTAGTTATTCTCATAAACTTTCCTTGTGAGAATAAAATTTAGACTACCCATTTGGGCAGGCAAACTCAAAAGTATCTATTAAAATATGCATACTTACATATTCTACTTTTCTATTTCTATCTTGAAATTCATTTATATAAAAACAAAAACAAAAATTGCCATCGAGGCGTTTGCAACTGAAAGTGACCCTGTAGGAGAGAGTGGAACTGTCCCATATGGTTTCCAAAGAGCAGCTAGTAGATTCAGACTGTCAACCTTTTGCTTAGCAGCTGAAGTCTTAACCACTGTGCCACCAGGGCACGTATACAGTGGTGTTCATTGTAATTTTGTTTATAAAAGCAAAATATCATAAATTCTCTATCTACTTGACAATATGATTATTTTTAAATAAACTATAGTACATACAAACTATGAAATTCCATGCAATAATTAAAGAAGAGGCATATTGTTGGATGGAAAAAAGAATGATGCATATAATATAAATCCTTTGTGTACATAGAAAACACACAAAAACTGTGTGTGTGTGTGTGTGTGTGTGTATTTGTATAGGTAAAGCTATTTGTAAACAAATAAATAGGAAAGATCCGGCAGAATCACACACTTATAATAGAGCTCACCTCTGGTAAAAGCACCAATTGGCACTTCGTCCTTGGTTTGTAGATCTTTTTTGCATGTCGTCTGTCTTCCCCCTGTGTGTGTGTCTCTGTGTCTGTTCTACTCTTTTTATAAGACACTATTCAGAGTGATTAAGTTTGGAATCCTCTCTACTCTGGCATGACCTCTTATCATAACAAAAGAAAATCTCTATTTTCAGACAGGGTCATATTTATATGTTTAGAGGTTAGGACTTCAGCATAACTTTTCAGGGGACACAATTCAACCCATAACAGTCCCTTTGAAGATGAAGCCTGAAACACTGCAAAGGTTATATTCTGTGAAACTTTTCCTGAAACCTTCCACAGAGGGACCTGCAGCCCATTGTGAGGGTAGCTTTGTGTGATGAAAGAGAAATAGCCAATGGATTTGTAGACAGAGATTTTAGTTATTTCTCCATTCTCATAGTGTGTAGTGGAAAGTGTAGTAAAAGGGAGAATACATACATTGGTTTCCTGAGCAATGAGAGGGCTAAGATGGTAGAAAGGGCCAAGAGAAAACTTCTGGAACTATCTTCACCTGGAAGTTCTACCAAGATAATATACCCAAATCCTTGGAGGAATTGCAGAAGTTAGTTCTATTGCTATAGACCTGAAAGATGCAAGAGTGGTGACTCCTACCCCATCTCCATTTAATCCCCCTGTTTGGCCAACACAAAAGCCAGAAGAACTATTGTATATTTTCACAGATGTAATCCTATTGTGAAGCCAATCACAGCTGCTGTTCCACATGTTGTATCTTTATTGGAACATATTGATACAGCGTTTATAAATTAAAATATATTTGTTGTTGTTGGTCAACCCTATAAATAAAGGAACATTCTCCAGAAATTCTCCAGGGACAAGAGTATATCTTTACTGCCTTGCCTTGGGGCTAGATCACCTTCGGCACTTTCAGTTATAACTGCATCTTAGTCATCTTGGTATCCCTTGGGACATCTAGCTCATCCATTGCATTAAAGACATTTAATTGGACCTGGTGAAGCAAGCATCCTAGGTTTCCTATTAAGATACATCCCTGCCAGAGGATAAAGAAATATATATGAAAAATCAAGGTCCTTGAAATCTTGAATTTTCTAGGGTTTAGTGCTTTATTTGAGCCCTAGTGGTGCAGTGGTTAAGAGTTTGGCTGCTGCTAATCAAAAGGTTGGCAGTTCACCTCCACCAGGCACTCCTTGGAAACCCTGTGTGGCAGTTCTACTCTGTCCTACAGGGTTACTATGAGTTAGAATCGACTTGATGGCAACAGTTTTTTATTTTTTTATTTTAGTGCTTTGTTGTATATCCTCTCTAAAGTGAGGAACAAATTGTGGCACCTGGCACTGAACAGCACAAAGAAAGAGGAAAAACCCTTGGTTGATTTCTTTGGATTTTGAGGTAACAAAGAGAATTTGGGTGTGCTGCTTCCAGCATTTACAGGTTGCTAAGGTTGCTATGAGTCAAAATCGACTGGATGGCAATGGTTTGATTTGGTTTTTTGGTTTTGAGTGGAGCCTAGCCTAACGAATGGCTTTTGCAATAGGTCCAGGTTGAATACCAACTGCTCTATTACTTCGGTTTTATGACCCAGCAGACACAATGTTACTGGAAGGGTGTGACATAGACAAATAAGCTGTGTAAAGCTTTTGGCAAGTCTCAGGAGAATCACAGTGCAGATCCCTAGAGTTTGCAGTAAGGCCATGAATTCTTTTGTAACAACTATACTCCGTTTTAGGAAACCCTGGTGGCATAGTGGTTAAGAGCTACAACTGCTAGCCAAAAGGTTGGCAGTTTGAATCCACCAGGCACTCCTTGGAAACCCTATATGGGGCAGTTCTTGTTCTGCCCTGTGGGGTCGCTATGAGTTGGAACCAACTCGACGGCAACGGGTTTGGTTTTTTTGTTTTATACTCCATTTTAAAAGTGACTCCAGACTTGATAATAGGCCTTCATAGGGACTGAATAGTTGATAATAAGACACCAAGTTACTATGTGACCCAAAATGCCCATTGAGAAGTTGGTATTATTGGACCGAATGAACCATAAAATTGGACGTGCATAGGAGCATTTAAGTTTTAAAATGGAAATGGAATATATGAAATCAGGCCCCAGCAGGTCGAGAAAGCAGCAGCAAATTGATGAACATGTGGCTCAGACTCCCATGGTAACTACTTATACAGCTTTGCCTTCAAAATTTGGCTTCATGGGGATTTTCCTATGAATAGAATGCCTTATTCATTGCTTTCTATCTCACACAACATTGCTTCTGACTAGGGTTCATATTTAACAGCAAAGGGAAGTACGACAATGGTTCGCGTCCTTGGAAATCACTTATTTTCCCACATACTTCATTGGCATGATATACTGAAATGTCTAGGTTAAGGCTAAATTGTGTATGCTGTCTTTTAGAAAGTGGTATATGCCTTCAATCAGTGGTACCATTGATGGGTACCATCTTCCCATAGCCAGAAGGCAGGTGTTCTGCATTCTCCAGGGCAGGTCCACACAAGGGGACCAGCAGGTCTGCTGGTTATAAATTCAGCCTTTGTAGGTCTGAAAAATTTCACCTTCGCTTATGAAAAATATTTTTGCAGGGTGAAGAATTCTAGGTTGATAATTGCTTTTCTTTTAATACTTTAACCCTTTCACGACCCATGGTACAAATGGTATACCACCCATTTTTTCCAGCTCTCAGGTTCTTTGGGAGAACCTTAAGGTATTTTCTGCCCTCTAGTGGGGACTTGAATAATGACAAAAAGTGAAATAAACATTAGTTGAAGCAAAATAGCTGGGATATGAGGGTTGTAAGTGCAACCAGGAAGTGTGATTCCATAAAAATTTTGTCCCTTGTAAGCATGTTTGTGGTTTCCTGTGTGATAGTTAGGGAGCCTTGGTGGGTTTTTTTTTTTTTGTGTGTGTGTGTGTGTGTGTCATATTTGGAAAACCAGAGGTTCCCTATGTAAGAAGGTATCAAGAGAAACATCACTAGCCAAGGTCTGGAGGTATAGATGGGGGCCCTTTAATTATTGGGTTTGAGAACCTTAAAAGTTCTGTGGTAACCATGTAGTACCATATAATATTGCTCAAAATCTGTATTACCAACTAAAAATTTAAACACACTCCATGACTCAGCATGCTTCCATTAATGAAAACACGTGATATCAAAAAAAAAAAAACAAGAAATAAATGAAAAAATTGGGTTTTGAAAGGGTTACAGTTGATGCTTGACTGCTTTTAGCTTGAATAATTTCTAATAAAAAATCTGCTTTATTAGTATCTTTGTTTTTCTGTACATAATGTGGCTTTTCTCTCTGATAACTTTTAAAATTTTCTCTTTACCACAGGCTTTAAGTAATTTGTTTATGATGTGCCTTGGTGTAGTTTTCTTTATATTTCTTTTGCTTAAGGTTTGTTGAACTGCTTGAATCTGTAGGTATACAATTTATATTAAATTTGGAAATTTTTGGCTTCTATTCCTTCAGGTTTTGTTTTTTTTTAAATTCCCGCCCCCCTTCTCTCTTATGGAATCTCCAATTACACATACATTAGACTGCTTGAAGCTTTTCCTTGGTTCTCTTACTCTTTTCATATATTTCATGGTTTTACATTTTGGATTTTTAAAAATTAATATACTTTAATTTCATTAATTCTTTTGCAGTATCTCATCTGTTAGTCATCCAGTGTATTTTTCATTTAAGGTATTAATTTCTTATCTCTAGAAGTTTGATTTATGTCTTTTGTATATCTTTCATGTCTGTCTAATGTTCTCAATATTTTTTCTATCCTTTGAATGAATATATATATATATTTAAATATATAGTTATAACAACTTTTTAAATGTCATTATCTGTTAATTCTTCTGTCCTTTATGCAACTTTAAAAAAAATTATTTTCTCCTCTTTATTGGTTTTGTTTTTCTGCTTCTTTGCATGCCTAGTAATTTTTGATTGCATGGCAGGCATTGTGACTTTTATCTTTATTTTGTATGCATTTTTAAAATTTTTCTTGTAGATATTCCTGAACTATGAGACTCTGTAATCCTTTTGAGGTTTACTTTTAAGCTGTGTTAGGCATGATTAAATAGACCTTTTGCCTAGGGTTAATTTTTCCTTACTAGTGAAATGGTAACTGTCTAACTACTCTACCTTCCAGGTCCCTTATGAGCTCCAGATATTGTTTCCTCTAATCCTTTTGAGTGTTTTTAGTTTTTCTTCCCCCTTTGGCCATGGATAGTTTCCTTATACGTATGTGTTGATCATTATGCAACTGAAGATTTGATAGGGATTCCCTGTATATCTACAGAGCTCTCTATCTCTTTGCAGCTCTCCCTTCTGTAATATTCAGCCATTGTAAACTCTAGCAACCTTGAACTCCCTGAACTCCTAACTCCATCTGTTTCACTCACAGAAACTGCTGGGCTCTTTCCAAGTTCCCTTCTCTGAACTGCAGCCTTGAAAACTCTCTCAGTTCAATAAGCTGTGGCAGTCATAGGGCTCATTTTGTTTTCCCTTTCTCAGGTATCATTGTCCTGTGCTGCTTGATGTCCAACATCTATATATAACCGTTTTATATATTTTATCCATTTTATTTAGTGTTTTTATGTGGGAGGCTGACTCTAATCCCTGTTACTCTTCCTTGATGAAAGTGGAAGTATACCTTTTACTGTTTTAATTTTAGAGAGTCAAAATAAAATTGAGAATGGACAGTGTAATAAGTTCAAATTATTTTCCATGAGGAAATGACATTTTATTGAAGGAAATATATTTTATAAAATAAGATTATTTAAAAGTAAAACACAAAACATATCCTGTAAGACCAGTATGGGTAGGGCAGGGTAAAAGTCACTCAAACCAAGGACTTCTCACTCTCAGGCCCAAATACAGAGTACTAGGGCTGACTCTTTATACTTAGATTTGAGAGACACAAATCATAGGTGACTTTGACAGCTTCATTTTCTCTCCATCCATTTTGTCACCCCTCAGTGAGTTAGAGATGCCTGGTTACTTGTTTAAAACATGTACAAGGCAGTTTGCACTGAAATAACAGAGCAGCTCCATTTCCCTTAATGTACTTTCTCTTATTAAGCCCTACGTAGAGCTGACCTTCCATTCATAAATCCTCATTGTGTGCTTAGTGTTTGCTGAGATTCAGTGGTTTTAAATTATTAATAATAAAAGCATCTGGTCTCTCTGGACTAGAAAAATCAACATTATTTAATATCAAGGGAATTGTATGCTTTTTTTTTTTTTAAGTCACCATGAACATACTGAAATTCAAGTAAAGGCAAAATTACTATGTTACATTGAGTGTCTGTATTCTGTTTTTGTTCAAGCTCCACATTCAACTCAGTTATTTCTGGCAGCAGATCCTTCTTGTTATAACTCGGTGTTATCACCCCATCAAATGTTAAATTAAAAATAAAAATTTCTTCATCTTTAGTAAGTAGCCTTTGTGAAATGTGCACCTTAATATCCTTTCTGTTAATTATGAGTATATATTCTAAAAATATTTCGATTTATCTTTGACTAAAAGACAATAACTTTATAAATCTAAATACCTTTTTATCTTGGATCTTCATCCTAGCTTGCTAGCCCTGTCCATTCCCAGAAAACACATCTCTGTCAATAAGACTTCCATCTGAAAGTCTTTTAATTACAGTACTATTAATTTGATAAACCAATCAAACAGAATGTCCCTGAATACCCATTTCCCCTTCCATAAGTTACGTAAATAAAAAAATGGGAAAAAAAAAAAAAAAAAACTAGTTGTTTCCCAGTGGAGAAAACTTCCACTCACCATGCTTTCTCATGTCACACTGAACTGGCTTCACTGAGCTGGAAAGCTTAGAAGAGCAAAAGTGCGGCTATTATGTGACTGACAGTTAAAGCCTCTGATTGGTTGAATACTTCTGTGACTTTCTATAGGGCTCTTTCATGTTAGATGGAATTTCAAAGAGTACAAGTGATTTTCTAGAAAATTCCTTTTTTTCCTTCTCTCCTAGGAAAGTACATATTTGAAAATGTAGGACTAGTAATTGATTACGTTAACAAACTTGCTAAATTCATGTTTGGTAAAATACTATAGCAGCTGAAGACTCAAATACATTTTCTGGGAAATAAGCAGGGTGGTTGTAATAGAGGTATAACAAATTAAAATTGAGGCGCCTGGATTCTAGTGCCAGTGTTGTGTCTAATTAGTAGTGGGATCTCCGTGCTTCAGTTCTCCCGTCAGTAAAATACAGGGTTTATATTACATGATCTAGAAGGCCTTTATAAGTCTGAATTCCAGATCTTTTACTTATTTGGCAAAAGGGGAGGGAAAAGGAAATTTTGTTGTACTCAGCCTGTACAATGAATAGCCATTAGAATAGCCATCTGAGGACGAAATTAACAATGCTAAACTCTTCCCAGCGCTGTGGTTTTTGTGAACCATTTCAGTGATCATGACAACGATCATGGTCCTTCATTGCCTGATCTTCAGTGTCTTGAATCCTTGTTTTATATATTTTATATGCCTTTGTTTTTTTTTTTTTTCCAAGTAGGCAGGTAAGTCTAGTTCTTGTTACTCCATTTTACCTCAAAGGGAAAGTCACAATTTACCTTGAAATACATCAAAAAATAAGAGATTGATTTGATGAATAAAGGACTGTGATGGCTGTGTGATAAAGTATGTTAATAGTAGAATATAGATGTGGGTATACAAGTATTTACAATAATGCTCATTTGACTAGTTTTCAGACTTTCAAAGTGTCACTGAAGTTCCAAAAATTACCATAATTAATTGCATATATTTTAGGAATTTTAATTATTCAATTTCTAGATTGCTTGTTAACCTGATTTTACTTACTGATTCTGAAAATGGTCTCCCTTGGTAAGAGATTAACAATTTTTGACTTTGTTGGCATTAAATAACATTATGCAAAGATTGTGTGACAATTTTTTATTAAATATAAATTCCTGTAACTTTGTGTTTATGCATGAGTCACTGTGAAGCAAGCTACAGATCCTTAGAAGTCAGGCTTTGTACTCTGGTGTCATGTATTGAATTGTGTCCCCCCAAAATATCTGTCAACTTGGCTGGGTCATGATTCCCAGTATTGTAAGATTGTGTACCATTTTGTAATCTGATGTGATTTCCTTATGTGTCGTAGATTCTTATCACTATGATGTAATAAGATGGATTAGCAGCAGTTATACTGATGAGGTCTACAAGATTGGATAGCGCCTTAAGCCAATCTCTTTTGAGATATATAAGAGAGAAGTGAGCAAAGACACAGGGGAACCTCATACCACCAAGAAAGCAGTGCCGGGAGCAGAGCATGTCCTTTGGACCTGAGATTCCTGTGATGAGATGCTTCCAGAACAAGGGAAGATTGATGACATGGACCTTCCTCCAGACCCGACGGAGAAAGTGTTCCCCTGGAGCTGATGCCCTGAATTTGGACTTGAAGCCTACTGGACTGTGAGAGAATCAACTTCTCTTTGTTAAAGCCATCTACTTGTGGTATTTCTGTTACAGCAGCACTAGATGACTGAGACATCTGGGGATATTAAATGGTATTAAATTTTAACATAACATTTGTGCATCTTGGTGATATGTTTTCTAGTGGAAGAAATGCTTTTTAGTTCGGATATTCAGAAAGATTTATCTAAATACACAAGATGTAACCTCTGCATACACATGTATTTTAAGGTAAGTCAATGTTGAACAGATGATAATGATTGTAACTTATCAGATTTCTTGAAATTTTTTTTTAGATGTGGGAAAACTACTTGTATATCTTTTAGAAGCTTGAGGTCTAGCTATTTCATCATAAAAATGTAAATAAAGATGTCACTAAATACAGTGTTGTATGGAAGTTAGCTGTCATTTTAAGAGTTAAGTTAAAGTTATGCCAAGCTTAAATTAATTGCACCACCATTTGACCAGTACTCCAAAATAAAACTTAAAAATCATCCTTGCTTCTGTCATTCAGCCACCAAATTCCCAATAATTTTAAAAAACCTGTCTTTTCGTATCTATTTCTTTTATTACCTTGATCTGAACCTTTATTGCCTCTCATTTGAGTGATTGCAGCAGCATCTGAAATGCTCTCTGTGTCATCTCCAAACAGTCCAGGGTTTTTCATAGCTCTGAACTGCTCACTTTGACCTTCCTCGACCAGTGTTTCAAGGATCAGCTCAGTATCACTTTGTTGCGGTCCCTGACTTTCCCCAAGCCCAGGCTATTCTGCCACTTGTCTTTCCATATCACTTAATATTTTTATTGTAGACCATATATGTATCATTTTGCACCTATCTCTTCTTAATGGCAGCCATAAGTTTATCACCTCTCCAAATTTCAAATATTTGGCCAGTGCCTGGCATGTAGTAGACAGCCAGTGTTTGACAGACTCAGTGAATTCCAGACTGTTAGCAGTATCTTGAATGTTTCAGTTCACTCTACCCATCAGGAGTTCCTGGACTCAAAACATGTCTGGAAATGACTTGCTGTGCTCTTGTCTCTCACTTCCACTTCCATTCCTGGCCAGAAGATGTGAGTGCAATGCTGTGTGAAATTAAAAAAAAAATTAGAGTCCAGACATGTGTATGAGCCATTTGATTATTTTTTATCCCCAACAACCTTACCAGCCTGCTTTAAAATGAGGCAGCTCTTTAGTCAAATTTAAAAGAACAGAAAAAAAGTTGGTGAATTATTTCAGGAATGGAAAACTTAAAGACATGCTTTGTTAGTTTTCTTGGAAGATTTTCTCCAAACTTTGATTTACTGAAAATTATTAAGAATCGTGGTACATCTGCCAAAATGTTCACCATGGTTACACTTCTGCTTAAATTGTTTTGGTGTTAGAAACATCTCTGAAGCTAAAAGGCCTTATCCAATATACAATTTAGGATTCTTGAGAAACAATTGCTGTATTATTTTATACGAAATGCTATACCTCAAATGAGGCTGAGTTATGAATTTCTTTAAAACACCACAGTATCATTGATGTAAAATCTGGAAAATTATTCCAAAAAAACCAGTCTTAAAATTACCTTTTCATTGCTCAAGTATTTTATTTATACTTCAAAACCGGTGGAAAGCAGATTTTTCGTTTTATACTATTTCATAAAAATTTTAATTTCTTTCCTGATTTTCGTAATATTCCATGACTGGTTGAACACAATTCAAGTTGACTTTTTTTTTTAAACATAGTTTGATTATGCAGTGACACAATTTCATTCATAATAAAAGTTTGATGAATATCTTAATTTTGCTTTTAAAATTATTTTGATTTTTTCCTTAGGGAGAATTCCAGTAGTTAATTACTGTATCAAAGGATATGTCTGGTTTACATGGGTCTTGACATATTTGCCAAGTTTCCTCAAAAGAGTTTCTGACTCTGGAAAATAGGCCAGTGGCTATGAAACTCCGGGAAAGTCCTTGAACATTCTGGGTCTTAGTTCTAACCACCATAAAGAGAAGGTATATTGGACACAGACCTTCAGCTTCCCTAAACCATCAAAACTAATAGAAATGGAATTTTTATTGTCAAGAAAAGTCACTGCAAAAATTTTGAGAACAACAAAGAAGAAGATAAGAACAAAATACTGTTACTGTTCAGTGCCACAGAGTTGGTTCCAACTCATAGTGACCCCATGCACAACAGAAGGAAACACTGCCTGGTCCTGTGCCATCCTCATGATCATTGATTGTTATGTTTGAGCCTGTTGTTGGAGCCACTGTATCAGTCCATCTTGTTGAGGTCTTCCTCTTTTTTACTGACCTCCTGCTTTCCCAAGCATGATGTTCTTCCCTAGGGACTCGTCCTTCCTGATAACATGTCTAGATACTTGAGATGAAGTCTTGCCATCCTCACTTCTAAGGAGCATTCTGCCTGTACTTCTTCCAAGACAGATTTGTTCATTCTTCTGGCAGTCCATGGTGTATTCAGTATTCTTTGCCAACGTCATAATTCAAATGCATCAATTCTTCGGTCTTCCTTATTCATTGTCCAGCTTTTGCAACCATAAGAGGCGATTGAAAATACTGTAGCTTAGGTCAGGCACACTTCAGTCCTCAAAGTGACATCTTTGCTTTAAAACACTTTAAAGAGGTCTTTTTCAGCAGATTTACCCAATGCAGTGTGTTGCCTGATTTATTGATTGCTGCTTCTGTGGGCGTTGATTGTGGATCCAAGTAAAATGAAATCCTTGACATCTTCAATCTTTTCTCCATTTATCATGATGTTGCTTATTGGTCCAGAACAAAATATAAAACCAAAAACCCAAACCCATTGCTGTCAAGTTGATTCTGACTCATAGCGACCCTGTAGGACAGAGTAGAACTGCCCCTTAGAGTTTCCAAGGAGCGGCTGGTGGATTTGAACTGCCAACCCTGTTGGGTACTAGCCTGAGCTCTTAACCACTGTGCCACCAGGGCTCCAGAACAAAATATAGAAAAATGTAAAACAGATAAATGATGATTGATGTGTCAGACGCTATAAAAGCAAATATTGAACAATTAGTGAGGGAAACTGAGATACATCCAGATCTACATTGTTATAATCCAAAAAAAATTGTGTAGGAATAAGCAGCACCATCCACTTCTGGATGTAGTTGTCACGAGTGGAGATTTAAAACATTTATGAAGTAATTAGATCAGTGGTTCTCAGTCCTGGCTGCACATTGGAATCACCTTAGGTTTACAAAATTTCTACACCCAGAGATTTTCATTTAATTGGTACCCAGGTAATTCTGATTTACAGCCAAGTTTGAGAGAGAGTGAGTCCAGATTAGAGCATTGTGATTCAAGATTCTGGCACATTGAGAATTACCAAGGTTTCTGACTTTGTGCTGATGTTTGAATCTGATGAAACTGTTGGAGGGCAGATGTGCTTCATCAAAACAAGGGAGTAAACCAAGAAAGAGGAAAGTGCCAGAAAACAGACAGTCAAACCAGAAGGGAGACAAAGGGACGTTCAGGAATGGGTGTGTAGCCAAGTTAGTGCATCCAGCTCAGGTAACAAGGGCATGCAGGTTTTAGAAGAGTTATCTTTAAAAAAAAATCGAACTAAGAATGTAATGATGCTATTGATCATGTGTAACGTTTCACCTAGAGGCTTTTGAAAGGTGTGTGAAGAATTAGCAACAGGTACAAAGAAACATTGTTGATATTGATGTTAGGTGCCTTTGAGTTGATTTCAACTCATAGCAACCCCATGTGACAAACTAGAACTGCCCCATAGGGTTTCCTAGGCTGTAATCTTTATGGGTGCAGATCTCCAGGTCTTTTTCCCACAGGGCTGCTGGGTGGGTTGGAACTGCCACCCTTTCCTTTAGCAGCCAAGAGGTTCAACCATTGCGGCATCAGGGCTCCTTAAAGAAACATTAGCAGATGAAAAAATAAAACATTAAATTCAAAGAAACAGTCATAGCAGTGCTCAGCTGTGAATCATACTTCTGTAGGCAAAAATGTATATAAACACTATATATTGATTTAACCAACACATTGAATATAACTATTTCAGCAGGATGTTATGGAAAATCAGAGACAATGATAGTGAAAGAGAACTAATTTCTTATTTTCATAATTTAGTGTCAATAGATAACGTTCTTAATTGGTGATGCGAAAAATAGCAGGGTAGACATGTTTAGAAATATGAAGGTGTGTAAAAACTGTAAAAAACAGCTTAAAAAGTGAAAAATGGTTGCCTCTGTGGAGAGAGGCAGGGTTTCTTAACCGTGGCACTATTGGACATTTCTTGTGGGGTGCTGTCTGTGTGTGTTAGGGTGCTTAGCAGCATCAGCGGCTTCTGTCTACTAGATGCCAGTAGCACCTTCCCCTCAGTTGTGACAACTAAGAATGTCTCTAAAACTAAACCAAACCTGTTGCCATTGAAATGATTCCGACTCAGCAACCCTGTGTCTCTGGGGTGGCAAAATTGTCTCTGGTTGAGAGCCACTGGCCTAGGACGTAGTGGTGCTAGAAGTTGATATTTTGTTACAAGCATTTTATTATTTGACTTTTTAAATGCTGTAATGTCTTGCTTTGATATGATAAATATTAACTAAGCATACATAAGGAAGTTGAGTTAGATGATTTTGACTGTCCCTTGAAATGTAAAATGCTACAAAGTCAAATTCCCCAAATACAGTTTTTAGCTACATTTCTTTTAGTTGCAAATTATATTTTCTTGTTAGCTAAATCTCTACTGAATGGTTTATACAAGTACACTCGAGTTAGGTAGTTCCGGGTACCCAGATATATATGTAAAACCTTGTGCTTGATTTAAACACATATGACACATACAGCAACATAATGATGGAGAGAGTTTAAGAGATGTTAGAATCAGAGGAATATGTTCTCGATTCCCAGCTTTTCACCATATCAGCTCTCTGTTCTTGAGCAATGTCTGGCATATAATAATAATGTTATTTCCAGCTGCTCTTCTGAAAATCTTTCTCATTTCTGTGACTGTGAAAGCAGATTATGCTAAAATGTTTAACTGAGTTGTACAAATGATAAGTACTATTCATATTTCAAGGAAGAAGCAATAACTTAGCCTTGGAAGAGTAGGGGAACATTCTTTTTATTTTATTTTATTTTTTTATTGTACTTCAGGTGAAGGCTTACAGAACAAATAGTTTCTCATGGAACAGAAGTACACGTTATTTTATGACATTGGTTAACAGCCCCACAATATATCAACCCTCTAACTTCTTAACCTCTTTTTTTTTTTTTTTTTGGTGAAAATAAACATAGCCAAAGAAACACCATTTCAAAAATTTCTACATACACAGTTCAGTGACATTGACTACGCTCTTCCAGTTATGCTGTTATTCTCACTTAAGATGAAGGCTTACAGAACAAAATAGTTTCTCATTTAACAGTTACTACAAATGTTGCCCTATGAAAATGGTTAACAATCTCACAACACATCAACAATATCCTTACTCAGTCTTGGGTTCCCTATCACCAGCTTCCTTGTCCCCTTCTGCCTTCTGGCCCTTGTCACCAGACTCCTGTACCTCGTTAGTCTCACTTGGTTTTACGGGGCTGTCCACTCCCAGGCTGAACAGTGAACCTCGGAGGTAGCTTCACCACTGAGCTAAAAGGGTGTCTGGGGGCCATACTCTCAAGGTTTCTCCAGTCTCCTTTAGGCCAGTAAATCAGATCTTTTTTGTTTGTGAGTTAGAATTATGCTCTACATCCTTCTCCAGCTCTGTCCTCTGTTCTCCTCCGTTGTGATCCTGGTCAGAGCAGTCAGTGGTGGTAGCTGGGCACCGTCTAGCTGTACTGGACTCAGTCCGGTGGAGGCCTTGGTAGCTGTGGTCCATTAGTCCTTTGGACTAATCTTTTCCTTGTATCCTGTTCTCTTCATTCTCCCTTGCTCCCGAGGGGATGAGACCAGTGGAGTATCTTAGATGGCCGCTCACAGGCTTTTAAGACCCCAGACACTACTCACCAAGGTAGAATGTAGAGCATTGTCTTTATAAGCTGTGTCATGCCAGTTGAGCTAGATGTTCCCTGAGACCATGGTCCCCAGAGCCCTCCGCCCAGCAATTCAGTCCCTCAGGGAGTTTGGATGTGTCTATGGGGCTTCCATGACCTTTCCTTGTACAAGTTGTGCTAGTTTCCCCTGTATTGTGTCCTGTCTCACCCTTCACCCAAGACACCACTTATCTATTATCTATTTAGTATTCCCCCCCCCCCCCCCCACCAATCCCGTCCCTGGTAACCAACAAAGATTGTTACATTTAGTGTGTGAACTTTTTCATGGGTTTTTACAATAGAGGTCTCATACAATATTTGTCCTTTTGTGATTGACTTATTTCACTCAGCATAATGTCCTCCAGTTTCATCCATGTTATGAGATGCTTCACAGATTCATTGTTGTTCTTTCTCGTTGCATAGTACTCCATTGTGTGTATGTGCCATAGTTTGTTTATCCATTCATCTGTTGATGGGCATCTAGGTTGTTTCCATCATTTTGCTGTTGTGAACAATGCTGCCATGAACATAGGTGTGCGTATGTCCATTTGAGTGATGACTCTTATTTCTCTAGGATATATTCCTAGGAGTGGGATTGCTGGATCGAATGATATGTCTATTTCTAGCTTTCTGAGGAAGCGCCATATCATTTTCCAAAATGGTTGTATCATTTTGCATTCCCACCAGCGGTGCATAAGTGTTCCGATCTCCCCGCAGCCCCTCCAACATTTGTTATTTCCAGGGTTTTTGATTTGTGCCAGTAATGCCGAGGTAAGATGGTATCTCATTGAGGTTTTAATTTGCATTTCTCTAATGGCTAGTGGTCGCGAGCATTTCCTCATGTGTCTGTTGGCCATTTGAATGTCTTCTTTGGTGAAGTGTCTGTTCATTTCCTTTGCCCGTTTTTTAATAGGATAATTTGTCTTTTTGTTGTAGAGGTGTTGGATTTTCTTGTAGATTATGGAGATTAGACCTTTGTCTGACTTGTACTGTCTGGGAATTTTTTCCCAGTCTGCAGGTTCTCTTTTTACTCTTGGTGAAGTCTTTTGAAGAGCATAGGTGTTTGATTTTTAGAAGATCCCAGTTATCTAGCTTATCTATTCGGTTTTGTGCATTGATGGTTATGGTTTGTGTCCTGTTAGTGCCGTGTATTAAGGCCTGAAGTGTTGCTCCTATTTTTTCTTCTATGAACTTTATAGTTTTAGGCTTTATATTCAGGTCTTTGATCCATTTTGAAGTAGTTTTTGTATATGCTGTGATGTATGGGTCCTGTTTCATTTTTTTGCAGATGGATATCCAGGTTTGCCAGCACCATTTGTTAAAAAGACTGTCTTTTCCCCATTTGATGGACTTTGGGCCCTTGTCGAAGATCAGGTGACTGTAGGTGGATGGATTTACATCTGGATTCTCAATTCTGTTCCATTGGTCAATGTATCTGTTGTTGTACCAGTACCAGGCTGTTTTGACTACTGTAGCTGTATAGTAGGTTCTGAAGTCAGGTAGTGTGAGTCCTCCAACTTTATTCTTCTTCTTCAGTAGTGCTTTACTTATTTGGGGCTTCTTCCTTTTCTGTATAAAGTTTATGATTAGTTTTTCCATCTCTTTGAAGAATGTTGTTGGTATTTGGATCAGGATAGCATTGTATTTGTAAATTGCTTTGGGTAGAATTGTCATTTTCCCAATGTTGAGTCTGCCTATCCATGAGCATGGTATGTTTTTCCATTTATGTAGATCCCTTTGGGTTTCTTGCAGGCGTGTTTTGTAGTTTTCTTTGTATAGGTCTTTTAAATCCCTGGTCAGATTTATTCGTAAGTATTTTATCTTTTTCAGGGCTATTGAAAATGGTGTTGTTTTCCTGATTTCCTTTTCATCGTTCTCCTTATTGGTGTATAGGAATCCAACTGATTTTTGAATGTTTATCTTGTATCCTGCTACTCTGCTGAATCTTTCTATTAGTTCCAGTAGATTTCTTGTGGAGTCTTTAGGGTTTTCTGTGTATAGTATCATATCATCTGCAAACAGGGACAGTTTAACTTCTTCATTACCAATTTGGATGTCCTTTATTTCTTTTTCTTGCCTTATTGCTCTAGCTAGAACTTCCAGCACAATGTTAAATAAGAGTGGTGATAAAGGGCATCCTCGTCTTGTTCCTGTTTTCAAGGGGAATGTTTTCAGCCTCTCTCCATTAAGAATGATGTTGGCTATTGGTTTTGCATAGATGCCCTTTATTATGTTGAGAAATTTCCCTTCTATACCTATTTGATTGAGGGTTTTTATCAGGAATGGGTGTTGGACTTTGTCAGATGCCTTTTCTGCATCAGTTGAGATGATCATGTGATTCTTTTCTTTCCTTTTATTTATGTGGTGGATTACGTTGATTGATTTTCTAATGTTGAACCATCCTTGCATCCCTGGTATGAATCCTACTTGGTCGTGGTGTATTATTTTTTTGATATGATGCTGAATTCTATTGGCTAGAATTTTGTTCAGAATTTTTGCATCTATATTCATGAGAGATATTGGTCTGTACTTTTCTTTTTTTGTGACGTCTTTGCCTGGTTTTGGTATTAGCATTACGCTGGCTTCATGGAATGAATTTGGAAGTGTTGCTTCCTCTTCTGTGCTCTGAAATAGCTTGAGTAGTACTGGTACAAGCGCTTCTGTAAATGTTTTGTAGAATTCTCCAGTGAAGCCATCTGGGCCAGGGCTTTTTTTGGTTGGGAGTTTATTTTATTACCTTTTCAATCTCTTCTCTTGTTATGGGCCTGTTCAGATTTTCAACATCACTTTGTTGTAGTTTGGGTAGGCTGTGTGTTTCTAGAAATTTATCCATTTCCTCTAGGTTTTCAAATTTGTTGGAGTATAGTTTTTCATAATATTCTGTTATAATCCTTTTTATTTTGGTTGGGTCTGTCTGTTTCTTATATGGGTTATTTGTGTCCTCTCCTGTTTTTCTTTTGTCAGTCTGTTCAGTGGTTTGTCGATTTTGTTGATTTTTTCAAAGAACCAACTTTTGGTTTTGTTGATTCTTTCTATTGTTTTTCTGTTCTCTAGTTCATTTATTTCTGCTCTGATCTGTACTATTTCCTTTCTTCCGGTGGTTGTGGGCTTTTTTTGCTGTTCTCTTTCTATTTGTTTGAATTCTGTAGTTAATGTTTTGATTTTGTCCCTTTCTTCTTTTTTGATATGTGCATCTATTGCTATAAATTGTCCTCTGAGGACTGCCTTTGCTGTGTCCCAAAGGTTTTGGTATGATGTGTTTTCATTCTTATTTGATTCTAGGAATTTTTTGATTCCATCTCTGATTTCTTCTATTACCCAGTGATGTGTAAGCAGGGTATTATTCAGTTTCCATGTAATTGATATTTTTCCTTGCTCTTTCTATTGTTAATCTGTACCTTGATGGCATTGTGGTCAGAGAAGATACTTTGAATTATGTTAGTGTTTTGGATCTTGTTGAGGATTGCTCTGTGGCCAAAGATGTGGTCTATTCTGGAGAACGTTCCATGTGCATTGGAAAAGAATGTGTACTTTGCATCTGCTGGATGGAGTGTTCTATATATGTCTATGAGGTCAAGTTGGCTGATTGTGGCCTTTAGGTCTTCAGTATCTTTGCTGAGTTTCTTCTTAGTTGTTCTGTCCTTTACTGAGAGTGGTGTGTTGAAGTCTCCTACTATTATCGTGGAACTGTCAATTTCTCTTTTCAGTGTTGTTAGAGTTTGTTTTATGTATTTTGGAGCCCTGTCATTGGGTGCGTAGGTGTTCATTATGGTTATGTCTTCATGATGGCTCGTCCCCTTAATCATTATATAGTGTCCTTCTTTGTCTTTTATGGTAGATTTTGTTTTAAAGTTTATTTTATCTGAGATTAGAATTGCCACTTCTGCTGTTTTTTGGTAGTTGTTAACTTGATATATTTTTTTCCAACCTTTGACTTTTAATAAATTCACATCTTTGTTTCTAAGGTGTGTCTCCTGTAGACAGCATATTGATGGATCCTGTTTTCTTATCCATTCTGTGACTCTCCGTCTCTTTATGGGTGCATTGAGTCCATTTACATTCAGTGTAATTACTGATAGACGTGGGTTTGTTGTTGTCATTTTGTAGTGCTTTTTTTTTTTTGTGGTGCTGATGTTTTGTTTGTTCTTCTTACTTTCTTGTGCTGAGTTACTTTTGTTTGTGGATTTTTTTTTCATTTGTTTTGTTTTTGTAGGTTTTGTTTTTACTGAGACTTTATGTTTTTCCTCTTTTTTTTTTTATGAGTATGTTTGTTAACTTTCTTTGTGGTTATCATAAATTTTACCCTTATTTTTCTAAATTTGAAGCAGTCTACCATTACTTGGTATCACCTTTCCTTCCTCTCCATTAGAAGATTCTATACCTATGCTGTTTATTCCCTCTTTTATTGTTTTGATGTTGTTGTCATTTATTGATTAAGTGCTCTGATTCCCTGTGGTATTTCTTTTGGTTTTGGATAGTCCTCGAGAGTTCATTTCCTAGATTGGTATCTGGCTGGTATGATCCTGCATCCTAGGTTCTGCCTGTGAGCTGAAGCTGTTTGTCCTCAGATTGAAGAACTCCCTTTAATAATTCTTGGAAGTTTGGTTTGACTTTTACATATTCCCTTAATTTCTGTTTATCTGGAAATGACCTAATTTCACCATCAAATTTGAACGTGAGTTTTGCAGGATATATTATTCTTGGCTGACAATTTTTTTCTTTCAAGATTTTATATATGTCATCCCATCGCCTTCTTGCCTGCATGGTTTCTGCCGAATAATCTGAGCTTAGTCTTATTGTTTCTCCTCTGTATGTGACTTCTTGTTTTTCACGAGCTGCTCTCAGGATTCTTTGTTTTTCTTTGGTTTTGGCGAGTGTGAATATGATATGCCTTGGTGATTTTCTTTTGGGGTCTCTCCTATATGGGGTTCGTTGAGCTTGTTGGATGGCCAGCTTTCCATCTTTCATGATATTGGGGAAGTTTTCTGTCAGCAGTTCCTCAATGATCCTCTCTGTGTTTTCTGTTTTCTCCCCCTGTTCTGGAATTCCAATCACTCACAGATTTTTGCTTTTGATTGTGTCCCACATAACTCTCAGGGTCTCTTCGTTTTTCTGTGTTGTTTTTTTTGAGTTTTCCTGAAATGGAGTTGTATCCAAGTGTTTGTCTTCAATTCCACTGATCCTTTCTTTCACCGTTTCAAATCTGCTTCTCAGCCCTTCTATGACACTGTCCATTTCTGAAATCTTATTGTTTATCTTTTGGATTTCTAATTGTTGTCTTTGTATAAGTTCTAGTTGTGAATTTATTTTGGCATTTTTTTCTTCCATTATTTTCCTGTATTCTTCCAATTTTTTGTCTGTATTTTCCATGAATTTTTCGATTTTTTCCTGATGTTTGTCGGCCTTTTGCCTCGGCTCTTGGAGAATTCTGAGTATTAGTGATTTGAATTCCCTATCAGGTAGTTCTAATGCATTTTCTTCCAGGGGAGAGTCCTCTGGTGTTTTATTTTTGATGCTTACTGGAACCATCCTGTCCTGTTTTTGTAAATGTTTTGTTATTGTCTGCTGTCTTCTGGGCATTCAGTAGTTGTTTTTCTTGTTTATTAATTGTAGATGTTTTTGTTTCATCCCTTTTATAAAAATAAATTTGACTACGTCTGAGCAGGCAGACTTTGTGTTCTTTGTTGTTTGCTTGTCTGTGGGCACAATACTTTTCGCCGCCTCCTTCAACTGGCAGGGTCAATCACTCAGATATGGCATGGCAGGGCAGGTCTCGCTGAAGAGGAGTTACTGGGATCGGTTGTTTGTGGCACTTACCACAGCCACCAGAGTGGGTCAGTAATCAGTGCAGGGCAGGTTCCAGTAGGCCGTGCCTGTGCTGCTTGGTGGTGTGATGTCAAGTGCATGGTGCAGGTAGGCAGGATGCAGCGGGGGGATTGTCATGTGTGGAGCTAAGATGGATATGGGAGAGAGGAGAGAGGAACAGGAGCCAAAAACATACAAACAAACAAAAAAGAATGCTAGGGGAGGTTGCCATTGGAGTGGAGAGATGAGAGACTAATGGAGAAAAACAGAAAGGGGAGGAAGAAGAAAAGAAAAGAATAAATAAATAAGAATCAGAAAGGTTAAAGAACCGCAATGTTCCCAGGGATCCCACCGGTGCAACTATGAGGTCTGGGAAAGTCGCTCCCAGATATTGCAGTACAGCCTGGCTAGAAGGCGTAGAAGTATACAATGCCAGGTATTCAGGGAACAGAAAGAGAAGGAAGATATAGTGAGACGAGAAACGGTTGTTTTGTCTTCCGCTGGAAGCTCTATGCGGCTGCTTTCTCGTACCCCCTGTTTGCTGGTCTCCAATAGGAGTCCAAGATCGCGGATCCACACTGCATTAGTTGGTGGGGTACCTCTGCATGGATCTCTCCTTGCTCTCCATTCTCTGTCAGTTTTCTCACTCCATTTGGTGCTTGGCTGAGTTCTTTATCTCTTCATTTGATGTTTTAGGTTCTCAGGATTGTTGTATTCTCTGTTCGGCTTAGTTTTTCAGATCTTTGCTGTGGAGGGACAGCGTGGTGCTTCTGCCTAGAGCACCATTTTTCCGGAACTCTCCTAGGGGAACATGCTTACAATAGAGCTGCAGGTTCTCAAATAGGTACAAAAGAGGGCCTAGGTGTCTTAGTTTCTTAAACCTATGTGAACAAATGTCCTTCTTCTCTTAACAGAAAAGACAGACTAATACCTCCCTCTCCGCATACCCAGTGTAGTCCCTGATGGAGTTAAAGTAATATTGAAGTTGCTTCCATGGCTGATAGTCTGTCTCTGATCACATAAGGTATTCGTTTGGACTCGATGTAAAAATGGATCTGGTTTAAACTGATAATAAGGTTGTGCAAATAAATCCCTGTCTTTATTGAATTTATTAAGGTTGTTGGCTCTTAACAAATACTAAGAATTGTATTCATAGAACTTTTTTTTTGGTGAATAAGAATTATGAGGCATTTTAAACCTAGGCATAAATGTACTTTTAAGTAGTAATTCTATGAAATCAGACAGTCTGGGTGCTTTTTTTTTTTTTCCCCTGATCTGTCTTTCTGGAATAATTATTTGTTGCTCATAAAAAAATAATATTCTTAATAGCAAATCAGTTTTGTCGTTGATGTTATTATTTTTTTAATACAGGTGAACCTGGAGCATTTTCTCATGGCATGAAGTAGATTTTTATTTTACAAAGCCGAGAACAGACTGAAGTTTGCTAGTGAAAGTGTTTGGTAAATACCATCAATTCTGATGACAGATTATTTTCAATAATCCCAGGCAATTTTGTTATACTATTGTCATGTTTAGGTGATAGCAAATTAAACTGATAAAATGCCTTTATCTCTTTCCTGCAGCTGTTTTAGCAATCTCATAAAATGAGTTTATACTGTCAGCTGTACCTGTCCAGAAATATATAAATACAGGTGGCATTGTTCCTTAAGTATTTCACTAGTCACCTTGCTGCGTAGACAGTCTAATGGTCCATTTCTAAAGAAAATGTTTGTGTCTGTTTTTCAGTTATTTGAGAAATAGACATGTTCAGTGCTTTGCCTTGTGTCAGGGTCATCTCACCATATATATTATGGTAAATTACTGTAATAGGAGCACTTGGCATGTCTCATTAGAGTGCAAGGAAAAACAGATTGGATGGAAATAAGAATTCATTCTTCCTCTCTCCAGTGTGTTTGCCTCACCTACCACCAGGGGAGCTTATTAACCTTTCTCACGTTGTAAATGTTTCTAGAAGAACTGAATTGAACAAGCTGTGCAGTCAAACAACCTTTTTCTCATTTCCTACTGAAGATAAGTATTTCCTCCCTAGACAATTTAAAAATAAGAATTTTGTATATAAATTTGGATTTAGTTTTGTTCTCTTCAATACACTTTATGTGCAGCTTGTTTTCATTTATGTGTTTATTTATTTTCTGTTTAGGACTCCAGTGCCTGCCCTTGTGAGGTCTTTTTTCTAAGTCTGTAGATTCATTCGTTTCACAAACACTGAATTCTTACTAGAAACATCGTGCTTGTCACTGTGGCTTGAGCACAAAGCACTGAGTTCGTTAGCAATCAAGTTCACAGATCCACTGAGAATCGACCATCTCTTTGGTCACTTTTTGTCTGAGGTACAGATCTTTTCCCAAAACTCCCACTTCAGGGTTTTCAACATTCACTTCTCTCCAGGCAAGTTTCTTCGAACTCCTTTGTCTTAAGTATGTCTTTGCCATTTCCATAGCAGTGTTCTCCATTCTGGGCCAGTGCTCCACGTCATTTTTTACCACTCTTCTCTAAATGTCCAAACCACATTGATGTTGTCATCGTTACTCTGAAATAAGGAACAGTAACTGCTTCGGTTAGTTGAACCTAGCAACTTTGGATCTGGCTTTGCTTCTATCAGCCACAACCCTGTGTACAAATTAAAGAGCATAAAAATCTTCCTTGAACTCCAGCCAGCTCTGTTGTGAAGTGCTGGTGTCCCTCAGCATGTCAGGGCAGTCCTGTTTCTTCAGGGAATTACTGCCCATGGATGATTGGTAACAGATGTTCATTTATGTAATGAATGAGTGAGAAATTGGACATAGTCTGGTTTCAGGTCAATTTTAAGTCACTTCTTTGTATATGACTGTTGTTTTGTAGTTTGGACTTATGGTGTTTAAGGGTGTAGTACTTCCTAGTGGACCACATAGTTCTTGATCTGGGATACAGAAGAGCATAACAGCTAAGACCAAGGGTGCTGTAATCACAGGAACTGGGCCTAAATTCTGTATGCACCACTCTCTTTAGACAAGTTAATCTCATGTATTTCTGGAGGAGTTAAAATTAAATGAACATTTAAATCACTTAGCAAATTGCCTAGTGTGTATTAACTATTAAATAAATAGGAAAAACAGAAAGAAAACAACAATAGAGCAAATAGCACAAATACCACCTTGGTGCAGCCTTTGATTTGAAGACTTATACTTTCTGAGATGCCCTGAAAATGGGCTAGTTTCTTAGAAACCTTCCATGCCAGTACTGAGCTGGACAGGATCTTCTAATCAACAGTTTACCCTCGGGAAGACCCTGATGCAGACCCATCTGTGGTATTTACATCTTTCAAAGGATGTAAGAGAGCACAACTTATATTACTATCTAGTTCTTATGTTTTAGCATGATGGTGAATGTTTTTTCTTTGAAATTGCTGAAAATTGCTCTTTTTCCATCATAGTGGTGATAGTTGCACATGATGAACATGATTAATATCACTAAATAGTACATGTAAAAAATGTTGAAATAGCAAATTTTTTGTTATGTATGTGTATACACACACACACACACACACACACAGAGTCATGCGCCACATAACCCACATAAGATTTGTTTGGGCAATGTCCAATCATATATATGTTTAGTGGTCCCATGAGGTTATAATAGAGTACAGAAATTGGAGAGCTGAATGTAGCGGGTGTAACCAGACATAGCGAATGCAACAGCTTTCCACGCACAACACATGTATCTCGTGTTTCTTGTATAGAAAGCAATTGCGTCACCAGGCATATAATGGTACAGTACATATATAACCTGTAACAGATATGTCTTGATAGGTATAATAAACACCTGGGTTACTGGCTTAATGTATGTACTGTACTTTCTGTTGTTATTTTGATGTGAACTTTCCCTACTTAGAAATAAAAAGTTTACTGTATACCGGTGTATGCTTCAGCTCACAGGCAGCAGCATCCAATCTCATGTATCACGCATCTCTTAAGTGTTGTAGCGTTATCTCTTGTTTAATTTTCTTATGTTACCATGAAGTGCATTATGGCTCGCAGACATAGAAACACCAGTGCTAGTGATAGAAGCAGAAAGAGGCAAAGGAGAAGGATTGATTTGGAAGTAAAACAAAAGGTTATTAAACAACACAAAGATGTAAAATCAGTGAATGCTATTGATTGTGATTTAGGCATGTTCTCACAACATCCAAATCATACAATGTACTGTTTCACAGAAGGTATCATGGACATTAAGCGACACATACACACACACACACACATATATGATAAAAATTCAAAATTAATTAAAAAAAGAAAATTGCTGTTACATGCTTTGAGACTCACCAATAAAAGTAACTAAAGCAATTCAAAATCTTGGGAAAATGTGTTAGCATTTAAGATTTTATAAAACATGACACAAAAGGAAGTGTTGTGCTCTTAGGAAAAAATCAGATACCTCTTGTGCTGTAATTAAGACACTGTTTTGTTTTATGATTTTTGTGTGTGTTGTTTTGTTTCTACTAAAATAAAACAGAAAATCTCATTGTAGTGATTTGATCTCTTGTTTTATCCAATGACTTGGAACCTGAGTGCAACATTAAAACTACAAGATACCAGGACTGTTGACAATCATTTAAATGATGATGTATCTAGGGATACTTCTCAAAACAGAGCTGTTGCTTTTTGTGTTAACATAAAGCTCATATATCTACGTGATATAGCTGTTCTCTGTGGGTTTGTGGAAACAAAATGGCTATTATCTTGGTGATACTAGATAGTTATTTGTAAACATACTCAGTGCTGTTAATGTTTTGTAAAATGGTGTGGCTGCCTATCCAGTTTGGAGTGCCAGTCATAGATCCTTACTGAATCTATTTTTGAAAAGGAAGTTGGTGTGAGATTACATTCAGTTAACCTGTCTGCAGGCTTTTAAAGGAGATGATACTGTTAAGCAAATGGAATGATTCCTTGCCAGAAAGGGGAGCTATATGCCCTAGATAACTGGGACCTGGACCTAGAGCCTTCAATACCAACCTATGTTAAAGTGTTTGCCTTAATCCAAATAAACAGATTTCATTTTGAGTCCCTATAGGGTCGCTATGAATTGGAATCGATTTGACAGCAACGGTTTTTTTTTTTTTTTTTTTTTTAAATCAGTCATATGGAGCCCTGGTGGCACAGTAGTTAAGAGCTCCACTGCTAACCAAAAGGTAGGCAGTTTGAATCTACCAGGCTTTCCTTCGAAACCCTATGGGGCAGTTCTACTCTATCCCATAGGGTCACTATGAGTTGCAATTGACTCGACAGCAGAGTGTTTGTTTGGATTTATTAGTCATGTGCACAGACTTGTTTGGGGAATGGTGCCTTAATCCCTCTGACTTGTTTCTTTCTCTGTACAGTGAGGAAAATAATTGAATACACTTCATACATTTGTTGTGAATATTAAATAAGATAATGTACGTAAAGCATTTAGCAAAATTGATGACCCATAGTATGCACTTAAGGAATGTAACCTGTTTTTACAAATATCATTAATACCTCTGCCATTATTATCATTATCATCATTACAAAATGTTTGCTTTAGGTTATCTCTCGTTTTCTCTTTCATTTTTCTTATTTCCATTTGTGGTGTTGTACCACAACCTGAAATAAGAAATACCCAAGAACATGCCCACATGTAAGAGAAGAGTAAAGCAGAATTACTTTATGTCTTATCTAAATTTACTTATGATGAGGCTAAAAAAAGCACTCATCAAGTCACTGTTACAAGAATATGGCAAGCCAGTCACAGATCATAGAATATAAATTGTTGAGGCCTGGCAACTGCTTTCACATGAGATGTGTTGTCCCCAGATGGCTCCAACC
The DNA here is from genome assembly GCA_030035585.1 of Dugong dugon. Classification (NCBI taxonomy): domain Eukaryota; kingdom Metazoa; phylum Chordata; class Mammalia; order Sirenia; family Dugongidae; genus Dugong; species Dugong dugon. The sequence continues at coordinate 35,716,404 of CM057471.1, read as the reverse complement.
CAGCCATGTGCTATGGCAGACATTGCCAGGACAGTAATTCATAATTGAGTGATTCTTGGAGTTTCTTGCAAGAGGAGCTTTTTAGATTTTAATGAAAGCCTGCAGCACCAGCTCTCTGCCCTGCCTCTCCCTCTGGGTCTCTTCCAGGAATTGACTTAGAACCTTTCTTAGAGGTCTGCAAGAACATTGAAAAATTACCTTTAATTCTCTCAGTGGACAGTTATTCATTTATTTGTTCATTTATTCATTAACTCATTTACTGGGTTTCTGGTAAGTGCCAGACACTTTGCTGGATGTGAAGAATATCCTGACAAAGTGGACAAAGTCAGTATTTGCCCCTGTCAGTCTTCCAGAGTGGTGGAAAAGAGAGACACTGAACTTTTAATAAGAGAGTAATGAATGAAATGATAGGACGTGTTGAATATGTAATAAATGAATGTAGGAGGGGACACCGAAACTGACAGGGGAGGTAGAAAAACTAGTGAAAATATATTTAGAAATAAAAGAGGACTATAAGTTAGGTAAGAGGAATCACATGGGAGATGAGTTGAGCATCAGGGTTGTAGTTGTTAGGCGCCCTCGAGTCTGTTCCAACTCATAGTGACCCTGTGAACAACAGAATGAAACACTGCCTGGTCCTGTACCATCCTCGCAATTGTTGTTACGTTTGAGCCCATTGTTGCAGCCATTACGTTGATCCATCTTGTTGAAGATCTTCCTCTTTTTTTGCTGACCCTCTATCTTACCAAGCATGATATCCTTCTCCAGGGACTGGACCCTCCTGATAACATGTCCAGAGTACGTGAGATGAAGTCTTGCCATCCTCGCTTCCTGTGAGCACTCTGGCTGTACTTCTTCCAGGACAGACGTGTTTGTTCTTCTGGAAGCCCATGGTATACTCATTATTCTTTGCCATCACCATAATTCAAAGGCATCAATTCTTCTTCACTCTCCTTTATTCTTTGTCTAGATTTTGCATGCATATGAGACAATTGAAAGTATCATGGCTTCGGTCTGGTGCACCTTAGTCCTCAAAGTGATGTCTTTGCTTTTCAACACTTTAAAAGAGGTCTTTTGCAGCAAATTTGCCCAAAGCAATGTGTCATTTGATTTCTTGACTGCTGGTTCCATGGGCATTGATTGTAGATCCAAGTTAAATGAAATCCTTGACAACTTCAATCTTTTCTCCGTTTATCATGATGTTGCTTGTTGGTCCGTTTGTGAGGATTTTTGTTTTCTTTATTTTGAGGTGCAATCAATACTAAATGCTGTGGTCTTTGGTCTTCATCAGTAAGTGCTTTAAGTCCTCTTCACTTTCAGCAAGCAAGGTTATGTCATCTGCGTAAAGCAGGTTGTTAATGAGTCTTTCTCCAATCCTGATGCCATGTTCTTCTTCATATAGTCTAGCTTCCCTGATTATTTTTCTGGCATACAGATTGAATAAGTATGATGAAAGGATACAACCCTGACACACAACTTTCCTGATTTTAAACCATGCAGTATCCCTTTGTTCTCTTTGAACAACTGCCTCTTGGTCCATATACAGGGCGTCAGGGTAGTGTTCCCAGAAGAAAGGATAATATGTTCAAATGCCTAAGCCAACAAATAAGCACAATGGAACAAAGTCCATCATGTTGCTTAGAAAAACTCAGGAAGAAACGGTATGGCATAAGCTTTCCTAGGGAGAGTGTAATTTATATGGTAGTTGATGGAAGGTCACAGACGGTATTTTATGGTATTAATACCAACAGAATTTATGTCAGGAAGCAGAAAAGTATATGAAATAGTGAGAGGTTAGAAGAAGTGCAGCTTGTTTGACAGCTACTAAGGATATGCCAGGCGAAGGTGAGTCCTGAATCACAGAAGTCATGGATTCAGAACCACCTCAAGAATTTGGTTATTCAGCAGTCATGTATTACTTAAGTGCTTTTATGCACAGTTCTAGTTGTGGTAGCTACAAAGAGAAGAAATACATGGTTTCTGCTCTGGGGAAGTTGGGAGAGAGAGAGAGAAGAGAGAGGGCAGAGAGGAGTTGAGAGAAGGGAGAGGAGAGATGGGAGAGAGGAGAGAGGAGAATGAGAGACTGAGATTGTACTGTGCCACTTCAGGTTAAAGTTGGTCAGAGAAAGTGCTATGTCAGTTTGCTCAAAACCAGTTTGATGAAGGATCAGCTTCTCTATTATTATTGGAAATGTACTATGTGCTTTATATGCATTATCTTACCTAGTTCTTTTTACCAGTCAATAAAGTGGGCTTTATTTTTAACTCCCAAATGAGAAAATTGAGATCCAAATGTCTATGTATATTTCCATCATATATTACTTGATATATTTGAGTTTGATAAGAGGCTCCTTGCTAGAGGGAGGTAAGGGGACTCTTAAAACTTATGTATTATTTTAGAATATTTTGTTTCTTTTGTTTGTTTTTCTTTAAGAAAGGGGCTCTTCGTTGAAGCAAAGCCAGGAAGGAAGGAAGGGAGGAAGGGAAGAAGAAGGAAGGAAGGGAGAAAGGACCATTAAATGAAGAGGAAAGGAAGGCTGACAATATAGGCTTATTATAATACCAGCACTTAAGCAGATCAAGAATATCTAGGAACCTCAGTTTCATTATAGGAATATATATTTATCCTAAAAGACAAATTCCTTCTGTGTAAATTGATCTTTATTAGAACATAGGACTTCAGTCTAAGTGATATTAATACTACAGGTAAATTATCTTATATGTAGTTAATTCATTTTTTAATGGTAGACATTTTCAGGTCTTCATCTAATCTAAAATTTAGAGACATGTACATTTTTTAATTTCAGAATGGAGAGAGACAAAAATGATAAGATTCTTCTAATCCTTCATGCAGATACTATTTGTGAAGTTATACAGAATCACTTTTTATAGAACTCTTCAGAATAAACAATAGGGAGTGAGAAAAAGAACAAAGTTACTCAGGGTATACCTCAAAACTGTCTTTTATAAATTATTGAAAACAGTGTGTTCGTTTGTTGCTATTTTCCACAGTTAATACTGATTTAGTGATTGAATTAGTGCTGCTAGTTTATTGGCAACAATACAGCCATCAATTGGAACACTAATTAAATTTTTGTGCAGGGCTGATGCTAAGAGCTATGATCAGAAACTATTTTTGCATTGAACAGTCCATGATATAGTAGTCTCTTAACCAGATTTACTCATATTTTGCTGCTATATTTATTCAGTATATTCCACTGAGTGAGTGTTTCAGTAAATAACTGGTACATAGTCTCTTTACATAATTCATCTTCAGAAGGCATGGAGACATTTTTCAAATTAGATTTTACATTTTCAGTAATATTCAGTAATACTTAGACTTGATCTTTTGTTTCCCCATTTCGTGCCAGTATCTTGCTGCATTAGGACCTAGATGAATTTGCTGATTTTTAAAAATGCAAGGTCTATACAGAAAACTAATCAGGAGCACCATTGCCTGCTTCACCATATGGGTGCCTAGACTGAGGGGAATACCACTCCTCAAACTTTGCTGCACACTAAATCACCTGAGGCGGGGAGAATGTCTTATTCCCACCTAAAAAACATTAGGAGTGTGGTCCAATTTGGGCATTGAGATTTAAAAAAAAAATCCCAAGTGATTTATAAAAGACAGTTTTGATATACTTGCTGAGTAAACTTTTTCCTTTATTATTATTTTTTATTGTGGTAGATATACAGGTGACAAAACAGTTGCCATCTCTACAGTCTTCATTATTGGATTTAAGTAAGCAATTACCCCTTTGACTTTACAATGTGATTTAATTTACAAAATGACCACAATTTTGGCAACCTAGTTGGTTATTCTGCCTGCCTCTCCTCCCTCTCAAATTGTCTGCCCTGCTTCTGTGCCTGGGGAGGGGGGCTGAACTTACAGATGCATCACCAGGGTTCCCTTGTCCTCTGGCTTCCAGTTGAGTTTGGCCAGTGGGAGCTCAGTGAGGAGGAGAATGGCCTATTCCTTCTCCTCCCTCTTCTGCCTTGGTATTGTGATTCTGGTAGTGTCTGCCTCCCTCTACAACTACAGCTCTTGCCAAGAGCTTCTATGGCTCCAGCTCTTATCAGACTCTAGTACTGTTGTTTCCTTCCTTGCCTTTTTAGGCCTAGGTGTAGTAATAGTAAAAGGAACTCTGGTTGCGCAGTGATTTAAGCACTTGGCTGCTAACCGAAAGGTCAGTGGTTTGAACCCACCAGCAATGCTGCACGGGAGAAAGATGTGGCAGTCTGCTTTCATAAAGATTTCAATGTTGGAAACCCTGTGGAGCAGTTCTGCTCTGTCCTGTAGGGTCACTATGAGCCAGAATCAACTGGATGGCAATGGGTTTGGTTTTGGCTTTTGGTAGTAATAGCAAGGAGTCCTGGTGGTGTAGTGGTTAAGTACTTAGCTGCTAACTGAAAGGTCAGAAGGTCACTCTGAGTCGGAATTGACTGGACGGCAACTGGTTAGTTAGTAGTAATAGCTTCCACCATTACTACTCCCAGCATGCCTCAGTATACCTTATTAATTACTTTTCTCCACACCTTTGTAACTAGTGCCTTTATATTATCTTCAAAACACCACCTCAGTCTACCTTGTGTTTCCCCTCGGGATCCTGACAGATATAATAACACAACTCAAAGATAGAGGGATGAAGTTTCCATTAAATAGCCAATGAGTGACAACTAATAGGAAATAGACCTGGGGAAAGTGTGACTCTACCTGTATTTTTTCTTCATCCTGTGGTGCCCTTGCTATAGAATCCCCAAAGAAATCTGCCAGTGGTTCCTGATTACCCTACAGGAATCTTGTAGGTTTCTTTTCTTTCTATCTGTTCTATGCAAAAGTAGGGATGTTAATTCTACTTAGTCATACATGCAAAGCTACTTTCCAAATTTTGTTGAAAGGGGATTTAAAGGTATCACGCCCAAGTAACATATATTACTTTTTTATATATTGTCTGCCACATGACTATAAACTTTGCAAACTTTCCCACACATGAACTTATTTTTACTGAAATGCAAATAACAAAAGATTTCTAGAATATGTAGGTAGGTGTTGTTGGAGAGAATGGAAGAGTGAATAGGGCCCATCAGAGGTAATCTGTGGATAAATGATTAAGCACTAGAATGGATATCACAGTGAAGGTCTAGCCTCATTTGTTTTACTGATGCTGCTTCATTTAGGCAAAATGCCTCTTTATATCTTAGGCAATTAGGCAATGAATTAGAAGAATAGCTAAAAGGAAAAAAAAAAAAGAGAGTCATCCCAGTGAAGCTGGGGAGTGAATGGATATTTAAGTTATTCTCAGATCCATTAGTCTTAGAGTCTGTTACTATAAAATTCAGAATCATAGTCATGTCAATACATTTATTATTCTTAAATAAATCAAGAAAGGTTCATTTTCAAAAATGCCAGATGGTCTGTATTTCTCTTGTGGCCATATAAATCTAAAGTGTAGCTATGTTAAACATCTGTAAAAAATACACACTTGTTAGAGGGAATAGCCAATTGACCAAACATGAAGCACTTTGAATAATGCATCACTAAGCAAAAGGATTGTTCATTCTATTTAAAAAACAAACTAAATACCCTAAACAATACTGTATAATGTTATGAGCATTTACATTATGAGGTAAATGCATAAAAACATGCGTAATGCCATCTACTGTCCTGTGGGTGATCTGTTAGTTTATGGGGCAGATTGTCATACTTCCACTGTGTGTGTGTGTGTTTGTGTGTGTGTGTGTGTGTATGTGTATATATATGTATGTTATGTATACTTATATATACATATGTACATGTATGTTCATACTGTGTTTATGTATGTATACTGCATGTGTATTTATATATACATATATGTATGTATCCCTAGGTATTAAGGAATATATTTACTATTTTATTTCTTACTACAAGTGAAGAAAATTTGTTGTTGTGATAGGTTGCTGTTGAGTTGACTCTGACTCATGGTGACCTCATATGTGTAGATGTGGAGAGTAAAACTGCTCCGTAGAGTTTTGGAAGCAGATTGCCAGGCTTGTCTTCCAAGGCACTTCTGAGTGGGTTCAGACTGCCAACCTTTCAGCTAATAGTCGAGCACTTAACTGTTTGCTCTACCCAGGGACTAAAATTGTTAAATCTGGTGATATGTGCATGATTGTCTGTCTATTTCATTATCTTCTGCACTTTTAAAATATTTCAGGATATATTATTTTAAATTTTTCATGTTGTTAAAAAGAGAGTGGAAAGAAAAAAATAGAGACAAACAGAAGTTAAACAAGGATAAACACTACAAACTGTGTACCCACAAAATCTAATAGAATGGCTGATGAGGAAAAAAAATTTCCACCCCTAGGTTTCTTCCAAGAATAGCACGTATGCCATTTGATAGGTCACATTTCCCTGGGATGGGATCAAAACACAAGTGTAGGAAGGATTCTTGGACAAGTGGAAAGGCAACTTCTGTGGGACTAAATATTCCTTGCCCTCTGATCATTTCTATTTTCTCATTCAATTTAGAATTGAGGCCATCTTTTGAAATTGAGTTGTCTAGAAAGGTAAGTTAAGTGTGACTGGGAAGGAGAGACTGAGATGAAAGAACTGGAACGAAGGGTTGAAAAAGGACCAAAAAAAAAAAAAAAAAACAAAAAACAGTCTTACCAAGTAGCATTTTGAGAATCCAGATGAGATTGAAGTTCATTATTCTATAAACTAGTGTCGTCGAGTGGAATATGATTTATGGTGAGCTCATGTGTGTCAGAGTAGAACTCTGTTCCATAGGGTTTTCAGTGGCTGATTTTTTGGAAGTACATTGCCATACCTTTTCTTCTGAGGCACTTCTGGGTAGACTTATACCTCCAGCTTTCAGTTAGCAGCTGAGCAAGTTAACCATTTGTACCACCCATTATTCTATAGTGGCACCAATTTATTTGCTTTTATAATTTTCTTCAGAACTGATCAAACATGAAATATTTTAGATTGACCTAAAGTTATACAGAGTGGATCATGGCAGGATCAGCTGCAAGGAGCTGAGGACTGGGGAGAGAGAATAGTTGAGGTTATCAACAACAGAGGTCAAGGTGGGAGGAAGGAAAAACAAGAAGAGAGGAGGGAGAACCAGGAAGGAACTGACAGACTAGGAGAAAATGGAGAATCATGGGATCATAGATAAGTGGACAGACTTGTACAGTACAGTGTAAGAGTGAGGGACTAGAAGGATAGAAGGCTGAAGTCTATAGTTTCAAATTTTTCAGAGGTGGAACAGTATAATAAGATGACAAAAGTATATATGGACACGGGGGCTGAAAAGGAATAAGAGTGAAGATGACTGAATTGAAGAAGCTCCCAAGAGATGATTCTAGGCCCTTGACTGGGTCAACAGCATGGGCTTTGAAATTTCTCAGGAAAGTTTCAAGAGTAGGTATTAATGAAGACTTTTTGCCCTCCTTTAAAGCCCTCTATGAATATGAGCAATGTTGAAGATTCATACATGATTACGTATGTTGAGGAGGGTAGAAAGTGGTGCAGCCAGATCCAGAGGCATTGGTCTGGAGAAAGTGATAAAGGTTAAAGAAAATACTGCCTTCTCTCTGCTGCTAAAGTGGTTGTGGAAAAAACACATCAAGTGGTATCCATGGAGAGAGTAGATTTTAGTTCAGATTTATTCTATTTGGAGTTTAAGGATGCTTCTTTGTGACAGGGTGGGAATTTCAGAAGGTGCAGAGAAAATAATTGGAAAAGAAGTTAGCTAGAGAAGATGAATGGGTGAAACCAGGTATAGTTTAAAGATAAAAATGAGAAGATAGGCGATCTGGACCATGCATATTGGTAGTGAGTTGAGTGCTCTAGATGGGATCAGGTAATCTGAGGTTCTGAAATGAGGAATAAAGATACTTCCAAGTGCACAAATGAAGCCTGATTCCATTATCTTGGCTGAAGCTATATCTCAGTAAGTCTGGTGTAATAGCAAAAGTTACATTTCACTGTCATGCATGTATGACATTTCTGATAAAATTTTGATGAAATAATACATAGATAAATAGATAGGTACTTATTACTATATGCCTAACACTAACATCTCAATTTCTTTTCCTTCTTTCCTTCCTGCTTCCCTTCCTCCCTCTTCTTCCTCTCCCCTTCCTTCGCTCCCTCTGGGGCTTCTCTATTTAATTTATGTGTAGGATAGTCTTCCCCAGACTTCTACATCTGTTCCTATGCACCCTTTTGATAGAAGCTGGAATGTCACTGTCTTGAGGGTATCTTCCCTGATTTTCTTCTTCCTGAGCATGATGCCTGTAAACCACCAAGTCCCCTAAGCCGGGAACTCAGGACTAACCATGCCCAAACCGGTCTCGAGGCTGTAAAAAATCACCATGTCCCCAAGCCAGGAACTCAGGGCAGGCACTGCCCCTTTGCCTAGGCACTGGTATAAGGGGTCCACAGACTCCTAACGCCCTTCACCCCTGCCTAGACCTGTGTGGGCTGATTCAACAGTGTAGGCCCTCACTAGCATAGAACAAGAGGTTATATACCGGAAGCATATTTTCAACTGTAGCAGTCAAGGGGGAGTTGCAAATTCGTGACATTTGACATTGCCCTGCCCATTAAGCAGAGTCCTCACCCACATCAAGGTCCTGAGGGATGATGGTGTCACCCATTCCACCTAGCCACACATGACAGGGGTCTGAGAAGTCACACTCAGTGACTGATGACCTGGACACCTGAGCTGAATCTGCACAAGAAAAGTGAACAGACTTCTAGGCTCACACATCTAGTAGCAGCTCTAACCACCTGGTGACAGGGCAAGAGCGCTTCAAAGATGCCAAAACCCAGAGTAGCTCATACGCCCAGCCTGCTTGGGCATATCAGAACAAAACAAAACCAAAAGCTAGGACACGTTAAGCAAACACACAATAAATAAATATAATAATTTATTGATGGCTCGGTGACAACAGTCGATATCAAATCACATAAAGAAGCTGGTCAGCATGGCTCCAGCAAGCAACCAAAACAAAGAACCAGGGAAGCTTCCAGAGGAAGAGAAGATCTTGGAATTACTGGAGTTAGAAGTCAAAAGATTAACATACAAAGCTCTTCAAGAGATCAGAAAGCAGATCAGTCAAAACTCAGATCAAGCTAAGGAGCACACAGAGGAATAGAGGAATTCAGGAAAACAATACAAGAAAAGAATGACAAATTTAACAGGCTGCTGGAAACCATAGGGAGACAGCAAATAGAAATCCAAAAGATTAACAATAAAATTGCAGAATTAGACAACTCAATAGACGATCGTAGGAGCAGAATTGAGGCAATGGAAGTCAGAATTAGTGACACTGAAAATAAAGTACTTGACACCAATTTATATGAGGAAAAATCAGATAAAATAATCAAAAAAGAAACCCTAAGAATTACGTGGGACACTGTCAAGAGGAATAACCTACAAGTGATTGGAGTACCAGAACGCAGGGGAGGATAACAGAAAATACAGAGAGAATTGTTGAAGATTTGCTGGCAGAAAACTTCCTATATATCATGAAAGACAATATATATCTATCCAAGAAGCTCACTGAACCACACACAGGATAGATCCCAAAAGAAGGTCACCAAGACATATTATAATCAAACTTGCCAAAACTAAAGATAAAGAGAGCATCTTAAGGGTGCCTAGGGAGAAACAAAAAGTCACCTAGAAAGGAGAGTCAGTAGGACTAAGGTCTGACTACTTAGCAGAAATCATGCAGGCAAGAAAGCAATGAGATGACATCTATAAAGCCTTGAAGGAAAAAAATTGCCAGCCAAGAATTATATACCCAGCAAAATTGTCTCTCAAATATGGTGGTGAAATTAGGGCATTTCCAGATAAACAGAAGCTAAGGGGATTTGTAAAATCCAAACCAAAATTAAAAGAAATATTAAAGGGAGTCCTACAGCTAGAGAACCAACAATATCAGAAAACAACCTAAGACTAGAACATAGGACAGAACAACCGCATATCAACCCAGATAGGGAAGTTGCAAAAATAAGTCAAAGCTAAAAGGCTGAAAATAGGGAAACAGAAACACCAATATGTAAACAATAACAACGTTGAAACAAAAAAGAGGGACTACATAGTGTAGTCATAGAACTTTCATATGGAGAGGAAGTTAAGGCAATATCAAGAAATAAAAGACTGGTTTAAACTTAAAAAATTGGGGGTAAATTTTAAGGTAACCACAAAGTAACAAATCTATCCATCAAAATAAAAAAGAAGAAAAACACAAAGACTCAGCAAACACAAAATCAACAATAATGAGAAAGTTGAAAAGAAAATATGTAAAGAAAAATGACTCAGCACAGAAAATTAAGTGGAACAAAGGAACTGTCAACAACAACACACACACACACACACAAAGATACATCAAAGTGACAGCAATAAACTCATACCTATCAATAATTACACTGAATGTAAATGGACTAAAAACACAAATAAAGAGACAGAGAGAGTGGAAGAATGGATAAAAAGAAACAAGATTCATCTGTATGCTGCCTACAAGTGACATACCTTAGACTCAAAGACACAAACTAAAACTCAAAGGATGGAAAAAAATATATCAAGCAAACAACAATTAAAAAAGAGCAAGAGTGGCAAATTAATCTCTGACAAAATAGGCTTCAAAGCAAAATCCACCACAAAGGATAAGGAAGGACACTATATAATGATTAAAGGGTCAGTGCACCAGGAGGACATGACCGTAATAAACATATATATACCCAATGACAGTACTCCAAAATACCTAAATTCTAACAGCACTGAAAAGAGAAATAGCTCTCCAGTAATAGTAGGAGACTTCAGCACAGCACTTTTGGTGAAGGACAGAACATCTAGAAAGAAACTCAGTAACAACATGGAAGATCTAAATGCCAAGTCAATCAACTTGACCTCAGAGACATGTACAGAACATGCCACCCAACAACAGCCAAGTATACATTCTTTTCCAGCATATCTGGAATATTCTCCAGAAGAGACCATATATTAGTCCTCAAGGCAAACCTTAACAGAACCCAAAACATTGAAATATTACAAAGTATCTTTTCTGACCATAAAGCCATAAAAGTAGAAATCCATAACAGAAACAGTAAGGAAAACAAAATCAAATACATAGAAACCGGACAACAACTTGCTCAGAAACTACTGGGTTATAGAATAAATCAAGGACAGAAGAAAGGAATTGATAGAATCAAATGAGAATGAAAACACATTGTACCAGAACCTTTGGGACACAGTAAAAGCAGTGCTTGGAGGTCAAATTATAGCAATAAATGCAAACATCCAAAAAGAAGGAAGGGCCAACATTAACCCTACTACTCAAACAAATAGAGAGCAGCAAAAGAAGCCCTCGGGCACCAGAAGAAAGAAAATAATAAAAATTAGAGCAGAAATAAATGAAGTAGAGAATAGAAAAACAGTTGAAAGAGTCAAGAAGACTAAAAGGTAGTTCTTTGAAAAGCTCAAAAAAATCAATAAGCTATTGGCCAAACTGACCAAAGAAAAACAGGAGAGGAAGCAAATAACCCAAATAAGAAATGAAATGGGCGATACCACAACAGACCCAACTGAAATAAAAGGAATCATAACAGAATACTGTAAAAGATTGTATGCCAACAAATTTGAAACATAGAGGAAATGGACAAATTTCTAGAAACAAACTACCTACCTAAACTAACACAAACCAAAATAGAAAAACTAAATAAACCTGTAACAAAGAAGAGATTGTAGAGGTAATTAAAAAAAAGAAAAAATTCCAACAAAAAAAAACCCTGGCCCTGACAGTTTCACTGGAGGATTCTGCCAAACTTTCAGAGAAGAGTTAACACTAGTACTACTAAAGCTATTTTAGAGCATAGGAGAGGAAGGCATACTCCTAAACTCATTCTATGAAGCCAGCATAACTGATACCAAAGCCAGGTAAAGATACCACATGCACAAAAAAGAAAATTAACAGACCAGTATTCCTCATGAACATTGACGTAAAAATCCTCAACAAAATTCTAGCCAATAGAATTCAACAACATATCCAAAAAAAAAGAAAAAAATCATGACCAAGTGGGATTCATACCAGGTATGCAGGGATGGATCAACATTAGAAAACAAATCTGTGTAATCCATTACATAAATAAAACAAAAGATAAGAACCACATGATCTTATCAATTGATGCAGAAAAGGCATTGGATAGAGTCCAACACCCATTCATGATAAAAAACTCTCAGCAAAATGGGAATAGAAGTGAAATTCCTTGACATCATGAAGGGCATTTATACAAAGCCAACAGCCAACATCATTCTAAATGGAGAGAGTCTGAAAGCGTTCCTCTTGAGAACAGGAACCAGACATGGGTGCCCTTTATCACCACTTTTAGTCAACACTGTTCTAGAGGTCCTAGCCAGAGCAGTAAGGCAAGAAAAAGAAATAAATGGCATCCAAACTGGAAAGGAAGAAGTAAAAATATCCTTATTCACAGATGATATGATCTTATACACAGAAAACCCCAAAAGAATTCACAAGAAAGCTACTGGAACTAATAGGAGATTTCAGCAAGGTATCAGAATACAAGATAAACATAAAAAAATCTGTTAGATTCCTCTACACCAACAAAAAGAACAAACATCAATACCATTTACGATAGCCCCCAAGAAAATAAAGTACTTAGGAATCAACCTAACCAGAGATGTAAAAGACCCATACAAAGAAAACTACAGAACGCTACTGCAGGAAACCAAAAGACACCTACATACTGAAGTTGAAAAACATTCCATGCTCATGGATAGGAAGATTCAACATTGTGAAAATGTCAGTTCTAGCCAAAGCGATCTACAAATACAGTGAAATCCCGATCCAAATTCCAACAGCATTTTTTAATGAGATGGAGAAACAAATCACCAACTTCATGTGGAAAGGGAAGAGGCTCCAGATAAGTAAAGCATTACTGAAGAAGAAGAACAAAGTGGGAGGCCTCACACTATCTGATTTTAGAACCTGTTATACTGCCACGGTAGTCAAAACAACCTAGTACTGGTACAACAGAGGCATAGACCAATGGAACAGAACTGAGAACCCGGACATAATTCACCAACCTATGAGCAGCTGATATTTGACAAAGGCGCAAGTACATTAAATGAGGAAAAGACAGTCTGTTTAACAAATAGTGCTGGCATAATTGGATATCCATCGGCAAAAATATGAAATGACCCATACCACACACCATGCACAAAAACTTAACTCAAAATGGATCAAAGACCTAAATGTAAAATCTAAAACAATAAAGATCATGGGAGAAAAAACAGGGACAACACTAGGAGCTCTAATACATGGCATAAATAGTATACAGACCATAACTAACAATGCACAAACACCAGAAAAGAAACTAGATAACTGGGAGCTCCTAAGAATCAAACACTTATGTTCATCAAAAGACTTCACTAAGAGAGAACCTATAAACTGGAAAAAAATTTTTGGCTATGACATAGCCGATCAATGTTTAATCTCTAAAATCTACAAGATAACTGTAACACCTCAACAACAAAAAGACAAATAATTAAAAAATGGGCAAAGTATATGAACAGGCACTCCATCAAAGAAAACTTTCAGGTGGCTAACAGACACATGAGGAAGTGCTCAAGATCATTAGCCATTAGAGAAATGCAAATCAAAACTACAGTGAGATACCATGCCACCCCAACAAGGCTGGCACCAATCCAAAAAACTCATAAGTGTTGTAGAGGTTGTGGAGAGACTGATACACTTATGCACTGCTGGTGGGAACGTAAAATGGTACAACCACTTTGGAAAACATTTTGACATTTCTTTAAAAAGCTAGAAATAGAAGTACCATAGGATCCAGCAATCCCACTCCTTGGATTATCTCCTAGAGAAATAAGAGCCATCACATGTATAAATATATGAAAACCCATGTTCATTGCAGCACTATTCAGAATAGCAAAAAGGTGGAAACAACCTAGGTGCCCATCAAAAGACGAATGGATAAACAAATTACGTTACATACACACAATGGAGTACTATGCAATGATAAAGAATAATGATGAATCCATGAAACATCTCACAACATGGATGAATCTGGAGGGCATTATGCTGAGTGAAATTAATTCAGTCGCAAAAGGACAAATATTTTATGAGACCATGATTATAAGAGCTCAAGAAAAGTTTTAAACATAGAAGAAAGCATTCTTTGATGGTTAGGAGGGTGGGGAGAGAGTCGGAGGGGAATTCACTAACTACAAGAATCATCATAGGTGAAGAGAACGACAACACACAGTACAGGGGAAGTTAGCACTACTGGACAAAAGCAAAAGCTAAGAATTTTCCTCAACACAACCAAACACTTTGAGGGACAAAGTAGCTGGGCTTGGGGCCTGGGGACCATAGTTTCCTGGGAATCTAGATTAATTGGCATAACAAAGTTTTTAAAATATTCTGCGTCCCACTTTGGTGTGTGGCATCTGGGGTCTTAAAAGCTTACAAGCAGCCATCTAAGATGCATCAGTTGTTCCCAACCCACTTGGAGCAAAAGAGAATGAAGAACACCAAAGACACAAAGAAAATATTAGCTCAGGAGACTAAAGATTCATATAAACAAGAGACTCCCATCACCCTGAGACCAGAAGAAGTAAATGGTGCCTGGCTACCATCACTGACCACCCCCACCCCCGACGGGACAAAACAGAGAGTTCTGGACAGAGCGAAAGGAAAATGTGGAACAGAACTCAATACATGTAAAAAGACCAGAGTCTGACAGACTGGAGGAACCCCCAAAACTATGGCTGCTGAATGCTCTGTTAACACAGAACTAAAACCATTCCTGAAGCCACTCTTCAAAGATTAGACTGGACTATAAAACAAAAAATAATACTCATGAGGAGTGCACTGCTTAGTTCAATCAGATACACGAGACCAAATGGGTGGCTCCTGCCCAGAGGCAGGATGAGAAGACAGGAAGAGACAGGAACTGGTTGAATGGACACAAGAAACCCAGGGTGGAAAGGGGGAGTGTTCTGTCACATTGTAGGTATTGCAATTAATGTCACATAACAATATGTATATAAATTTTTGTATGAGAAATTAAAAAAAAAAGGGTGATAGCCTTGGAAGAAAAAATAAAGGCTACAGTGAGGCTTCATTAAAGGATGTAACAATTTACTGAAATAATATCTTATGATGGAAATTTTCCAATGTTTTGTTACTATTATCTATTTGTTACTATTACTATTTGTTACTATAATCATTGTTGCTATTAATATTTTTCTACATATATCATTATTAACTTAAATATATTTCAAATTAACATAAATAAAATTGGTGGATATAAGAGTACAATTTTTATGCTAATGTGTATTGCTTAAATTACCTGTTAAAACAGTGGCCACAGTTGTTCACTTCTTTCATAAATGAATGAGTTCTATGCTTGTACTCCTTAATTCTGGGCTTGGTTTTATGAATGCCGTGGAGTGGAAATGATGCTGTGCTCATTCTGAGCCTAAGCCTCAAGTAGGACTTTCACTGTTCAAGTTGCTGTTTGGGAACCCTACCTCTACCAAGTGAACAAACCACATAGAACGAGCTGAGTCAGATGACTTGTCCCAGTCTCAACCACATGTGAGATCCCAGCACAGACCTGTATAACATACTGTAGGATCATGGGCCAAATAACTGCCTGTTTTAAGCCACTACATTTTGGAATTGTTTGTTAAGCTTCAATGACTAATTAATACATTCACTTTTAGAAATGGATACTTGTATGAAGAATATGTGAGAGGGTCAGTTTCCCGACTAGCTCAACAACAGTGGGACTTATCGATATTTTTATTATTTGTATTTGAGTTTCTTTATTAATAAGATGACAGATCTTTTCATATGTTTATTGGCCACCTATGAGTAATCATATAAATACATAAATATAAATATATAAAAATTAAATATATATATATTTAATTGCTGTTCATCTCAGTTCTCCTTTCAGGGAATCTTACTAAAGTTAATAGAACCTAATTTTAAAAGAAAACATTCTAGTTTTCCATCACACTTCTTATCACTAACCAATTAAAGTCAGATTAAATCCTGATCCAACCCTGTACTTAGCCTTACATGTTTGGAGTGCCTGCTCTAAAATAGGTATGCCAATATTGTTGGTAAAATTTCATAATAAAATCCTGTCCTATAGATAGCATTTAAAAAACAAAGAATTGGCTAATAAAAGTAGGAAGTATTACCATTTCCTTCAGTATGCCAGTCATTTTTTCTCATTTAGAAGTTTCTCATGCTTATAAAAATGACAACCAGCTAGTGACATTGTCACAGGAATAAACAAAAGTTAGTAATTGTATAGTGTACAGGAAAAAGGGGGATTAAAAACTTATTTGAACAGACAAAGGATTTAAAGTTCCAGAGGGTTAGCAAAATTTGCCCATGGTCAAAAAATGAGACATTGCAGGCATTAGGTTTAAAACATAATTTATCTTCTCAAAAATGCATTTTCTTTATATTTTTCTATTTCAGGTGTCTAGGGATTTGTCTTGAATTCTTGTTAAAGAAATACTTGCATAAACTTGAAAAATAAAACCACATGAATTCTTTTTCATCATTATTTCTTTCTGGTACTTAAAATTTTTCTTCCTGGTTGTCAGAAGAAAAAAGATTATGGCTGTAACCTGCTGGGGTAAGTACGTGTGTTGTAAATAAAGTGCTATCAGTTCAGTGACTGAGAATGTTCATTTTCAACCCCATACTTAACCAAAAAATATGCATAAGACCACAGAATGTTCTCTTCTCACTCTGCTTGAGCACTGTTTAAGACTTTCAATGGTTTATTTTAGAAATTGCAAATTTTTAAGCCTATTTAACATATGGCAAAATGAAGTGGTAGCCTGTAATTATTTCAGTTTTAGGCTAATTTTCTGGCAGTTGCTTTGCTGAAATAAAACTGTTTATTCTCAGCAGTTGGTAAACTTATTTAAGAAGATATTTTTATTCTTTTTCTTGGTTTCTCTTTTTTGTTTATCTTTTTTTTTAATCTTTTGCTTAAGTTTTTTTTTTTTTCCTTTAAGGATGAAATGGAAAGACAGCAATATTAGTGGTATCACACTTGATTTTGCAACAATTTAGCTGTCATATCTGAACCTCCCAGGTCGGAATGCTGTACAAGATTAAGTGAATAGTGTCAGGAGTCTGTGGTGAGAGCAGAGTGAAGGGCATAGTAGAGTGTTTTAAAGACCTTCCTAAATTGTGTTTCCCAGCTATACCTTGGCCTTTTCTCCATAGTTAGGCTAAATTACTCTGATTAGAAAAATGGTGGTGCACAGTGTAGTGAGAATAGAAGGTATATTAAAGCAGTGTTAAGATACTGTGCATGAACCTCATCCTGATTATGACCTGAGATTCTATGGAGCAGTTTATTGATGTGGTAAAAGGGTTAGAATCTGGAGATTTGGTTTCTTGTCATCTGAACTCATTCAGTGTCACTGTGATTTTGGTCAAGGCTCTTCATCCTCTATTAACAAACTGAGAAGATTTTACTACATTTTTTTTTAAGGTTGCTGGCAATGCTATCATTCTATGAGGGTCTTTGGAGCAAATTATACACGGAGCAATTAAATGCATTTAATGCTCATATTGAGTCATTTATTCTATGCTTTTCAGTAGAATTGAATCACTTTGAGTTTGGTCCCCTCATTTATGCCTAGGAACCCTGGATTCCAGAATATGAGTCTCTCATGCACCACTTCTAGGGTTTTTCCTTTATTCAGTTGCCTCAGAGAGACAGTGTAGCATAGTGGTAATAATTTCAGTCTCTGTAATCAAATAGTACAGTTCTAATTTTAGCTCCATCATTTACCTGCTGTATTACTTTTAGCAAATGATTTTTCCTCTTTATGCGTCAGATTTATTACCTGTAAAATGGGAATGTTGGTAATAGAATATACCTCCTAGGTTTATTGTGAGGAATAAATAAGGTCATCCATGCAAATCATGTAGTAGGAGCTCAGTAATTATTAGCTATTATTATAAAGAATTTGGTATTTAAATAATCTGTAATTTTTTCTATTGTATCCATTTTTGTTTGCAGTACTAACACCTATAGGATGATTAGTCCATCCCCTATTTTAGCAGAATCAGTAAATAGATATTTATAGATACAGATACATGTGTGTCTATATGTAGGCAGTCCTGGGGTTACGAACAATATCTGTTCCTAATCTATCTTCAGGTCGAGTTTGTAGGTAATCAGAACAGATGCATACAATTCTTATTTAGCCTTCTTTAGTGCAAGAAAAGGCTTGAAGGCTTTTCAGTGATTTAAAAGCTGCACGTGCCGCAAGTGAAGGTGATTGTGAAGAAGAATTAGTTGCGAGCAGGGGTTGGTTCATTCGCTTCAAAGTGAAGTGAATTTATGTAACATTAAAGGGCAAGTACTAGTTGTCCATAAATCGAATGTTTGTAACCCAGGGAATGCCTGTGTAGTATTTGTAAGTAAATAGGTATTTGTAAGTAAAAAGGTAAAGAAGTCCATTTTTCATCTACAGGGAAATTGTTTGGCAAATTAATATTTGTCAGAGCGTATTACAGGGAGCCAGGTATTTTACACAGACCAAGGTAATTTGCAATCATTATCATTAGGTACATAAAATAGATGTTTTATCTTTTATCACTTTTAAAATTATTATACTTACTTTAACCTAAACATGAAAGATTGCACCTAACATTAATAATATGTTTTTTGGGGTAGTTGGGTATTAATTTCAAGACAAATTGTCTTAGAAATCTTAGGATCACATAAAAAGAACATACAAGGAAAAAGTCATGTTTAAGAATTTGATTGATATCTCAGTGATCTTTTACCAGATATTTTTAGAAAACAGAGGAAGTGTATATGCCTTTGCAAATGTAAAAGATTTATCAAAATAAACCTTGTTCATTGTAAAGTGCTTTCTAATTTTTATCTGACCCTGATAATCACAAGTACACCACTGTTTCTACTTAGGTTTATGACAGGGCAAGATTGCAGTTTTGAATTAACCCAAACACAGTCAAAGGTAAATGAGAAATAAAGAACTTGGCCAAATTTCTGCAGTGACAGAGGCAAGCTGACATTTGGCAAAGAAAATCACAGGAGTCTAGATAATGTGGATATTGGCTCCTAAGGGAACTGAATAGTATTTGACCTATGTCACACAAATGCTGGAGTTGTATCCCTCACTGTGAAAAGGGCTTGATACCACATAACAAGGTTGTAAGTAAACAATAAAAAGGGCACAGGTCTAAACCACGAACAAGATCTAATCTTTTTTTTCAATATTATTTCTGATTTTTATTGTGTATACACACACACAGCATATTTTAAAGATGGGTGTCTTAGTTATCTAGTACTGCCATAACAGAAATACCACAAGTGGATGGCTTTAACAAAAAGAAATTTATTCTCTCACAGTCTAGTAGGCTACAAGTCCAAATTCAGGGCAGCAGCTCCAGGGAAGGGCTTTCTCTGTTGGCCCTGGTGGAAGGTCCGTGTCATCAGTCTTCCCTTGGTCAGCACAGGAACCTCAGGTCCAAAGGATTCGCTCTGCTCCTGGCGCTGCTTTCTTGATGGTATGAGATCACCATGTCTCTCTGCTCGCTTATCTCTTTTATATCTCAAAAGAGATTGTCTTAAGACACTATCTAATCTTGTAGATCTCATCAATATAACTGCTGCTAATCCATCTTATTATATCATAGTGACAGAGTTTATAACACATAAGGAGATCACATCAGATTACAAAATGGTACACAATCATACAATACTGGGAATCATGACCCAGCCAAGTTGACAGATGTTTTTGGGGGACACAATTCAGTCCATGACACTGGGCCTTACAATATATGTGGTTTCGTTACCTGGTTTATTGTGAACATTTTTCTTTGTCTTCTACAACAGTTAAAGCACTTGCATAGTATGGAGAAAACATAAATTAACCAATCTTGTTGGGGAAATTTAGATACAGTAAGTCCCCAGGTTATGACTGTTTGACTTATGGACAACTGGTAGTGGTATTGTTAGGTCCTGTCCAGTCAGTTCCAACTCATAACAATCTACATAAGACAGAACAAAACACTGCCCAATCCTGCACCATCCTCACAATCCTCGTTATGCTTGAGCCCATTGTTGGAGCCACTGTGTCAATCCATCTCATTGAGGGTCTTCCTCTTTTTCACAGACCCTCTACCAAGCATGATGTTCTTCTCCAGGGACTGGTCCCTCCTGATAACATGTCCAAAGTACATGAGATGAAGTCTTGCCATCCTTGCATCCAAGGAACATTCTGGCTGCCCTTCCAAGACAGATTTGCTCGTTCTTTTGGCAGTCCATAGTATATTCGATATTTTTTGCCAATATCATAATTGAAAGGCATCAGGTATTCTTCAGTCTTCCTTATTCGTTGTCCAGCTTTCACAGCATATGAGGTGATTGAAAACACCATGTCTTGGGTGAGGTGCACCTTAGTCCTTAAAGTGACATCTTTGCTTTTTAACACTTTAAAGAGCTCTTTTGCAGTAGATTTGCCCAATACAATGTATCGTTTGATTTCTTGACTGATGCTTCTATGGGCACTGATTGTGGATCCAAGTAAAATGAAATCCTTGACAACTTCAGTCTTTTCTGTGTTTATCATGATGTTGCTTATTGGTCCAGTTTTTTTTTCTTCTTTATGTTGAGGTGTAATCCATACTAAAGGCTGTGGTCTTTGATCTTCATCAGTAAGTGCTTCAAGTCCACTTCACTTTCAGCAAGCCACGTTGTTTCATCTGCATAACGCAGGTGGTTAATGAGTCTTCTTCCAGTCCTGATGCCGTGTTCTTCATATAGTCAAGTTTCTCAGATTATTTGCTCAGCACACAGATTGAATACATACGGTAGAAGGATACATTCCTGACTCATACATTTCTTGACTTTAAACCACGCAGTATCCCGTTGTTCTGTTCAAACGACTGCCTCTTGGTCTATGTACAGGTTCCTCGTGAGCACAATTAAGTATTCTGGAATTCCTATTCTTTGCAATGATAACTGTAACTTGTTATGATCTACATAGTTGAATGCCTTTGCATAGTCAATAAAACACAGGTAAACATCTTTCTGGTATTCTCAGCATTCAGTCATGATCCATCTGACACTGGCAGTGATATCCCTGGTTCTATGTCTTCTTCTGAATCTGGCTTGAATTTTTGGCAGTTCCCTGTGGATTTACTTCTACAACTGCTTTTGAATGATCTTCGGCAACTGGTACTTGCCCTTTAATGTTACATAAATTTGCTGTCACTTTGAAGTGATTGAACCAACCCCCCACTCAAATTCCACAATCACCTTCATTTGCTGCAAGTGCAGCTTTTAAATCATTGAAAATACTTCGAGCCTTTTCTTGCATTAAGGGAAAAAAAAAAAAAAAAACAAATGTGTTGCTGTTGAATCGATACGAGCCAATAGCAACCCTATAGGACAGGGTACAACTGACCCATAGAGTTTCCAAGGAGCAGCTGGTGGATTCGAACTGCCGACCTTTTGGTTAGCAGCCTGGGCTCTTAACCACTGTGCCACTAGGGCTGCATTTGTGCTAAAAGAAGGCTAAATAAGAACTGTATGCACCTGTTCCAACTTACCTACAAATTCAACTTAAAGACACACTTAGGAATAGATCTTGTTTGTAACCCAGGGACTGCCTGTATACTTTTTTCCCAAGGAGACTTCAGTCTCAATAATTTGAGAAGAAGGGGGATTGTCTTATATAGCTTTTCTTTTTAACTTTCTATAGATGATGGAAACTTGCCCTTCACTTCAATTATTTAACTTCTTATGTATACCTACCTCATCATCAACCAAGTAATCTGTTTTATTTTTTCCACTCTTTCCTATTTGCTTCCTTTTTTCTACCCAGTCTTCCTGTTACATGCATTTTACCATTATTTACCACTCCTGTCTGGAGGCCTTCCATTAAAGATGTGTTCTTTGTTTTTCTTTTAAAGATACTCTCTATTGATTTTGACCAACTCTACTTAAAATTTTTATCCTCAGTTCCACATTAGGATTATCTTTGAATAATCTGAAAATTAGGTTTAAAAGAGAATACTGATATGAACCCGTTTGTAGAGCTACATGTATCAAGAAACAGGACGTAGGCACAAAATAGATATGGTCAACTTTTTTTTACAAAAGTAGGTTTTTGGAGAGGGAGGACAAGGCAGAGGAAAGAAGTAGTTGGCACATTAAGCAAGTGTTAGGGACCGTTATTGAAATATATTCATTATTGCCAGGCAAATAACAAATGATTGTCTTTCAGTTACACATTATTTTGATATTTTCATGTTATCTAAACTCATATGTCCAGAAAAAGACAAATATCGATTAGTAGAACAGTGTAGAAAGGCAGATGCAGCTGGTGTTAATTCTGAAATCCTGGAAGCCATAAGGTACTCATCAATCATGTGGTCATCACAACCAGTCAGAAATGTCTGAGGAAAGCAGTGATGCCAGCCATGCCAGCTTTACACAGAAAACACTTACTGGGCAGCCAGGTGTCATGTAACACAGACCCACAATTCTCTTTGTGAACATCATGCTTATAGGTCTGCCTGTAGAAGTAGAGAGGGCAGGCGCAAAAGGACCCCAGCCTGCAGCTTCCCCCATTCAGATAGCAGGTCTTGTTTAGCTCTTTACTGTCCTGCATTCCCATGAACAACATAAACTGGAAAGATTGATGACAAATTATAGACTTCTCCTGGCACCGAATGTGGACGTCTCACTATGAGGGACGTGCAAGTTCATGGTGGCCAAATCCAGCAACTAATCCCAGTTCAAATGCTTTGGAAAAGGCCATGATCAAAACTACACTTGGTCATAGTCCCCAGAACATTCAGGCAGGCCAGAAGAGGGGAGAGTATGCACAAGATCTAATCTTACTGACCTTCAGGAAAGTTTAATCCAAATAGTTAATTAGTGAAATAGATGCTTACTCAAATAATTATGCCACAGATTTTCTTACTGTCCCCAATCATAGCCAAGATAAATATTTGCATTGTTATTTTTATTTGAAGTAACTGATGTTTCTCTTAATTCCCACAGTATATTATATAAAAATGTATAAATATATAAAATTTGTAAGTATAATTATGGGTGTATATTTATATTCCAAAATATATTATCTTCTAAAGGAGGAGAATTTTATAAATGATATTTGTAATACTATTTTATAACTTATTTATAAGAAGGCAATGGAGGGAAGAAATAAGGTGATATCTAGGGGCAAAATACAAGGTGAGGAAGATTGGAATGGACTCCTGAAATAATTTAGTCCATCCATCTCATTTTTCAAATAGGAAACAAACGTATCATTCCAAGTGAGTCAATTAAAATTAAGAACTGCTTCTCCTGAGACTCTATGCAGTGCCCTTTATCATGAAATATCTCTTATGTGATAATTGCCCAAACTGACATTTAAGACACTGAGAGAAGTCTCATGATGTAATTGGTCACATTTCCTCCAATGAAAGAAATATCTCTTAGCTTTCAGTGGAAACTACACTAAGAAGACAGGCTATCCAGTGGTGTGCTGGAGTCTACTCACACAGATTTATAAGAAGGAGTCTGTGAAAGTTCAGTAATTTTGTTTGTCAGTTGTTAAACACAGCCATTATTAATTTTTTAATTAACTTACAATTAAATAAATGATATCAAATCAAAGGTAATTTTAAAAATACATCACTTTCTAAGTATTTTACAAACAACATGCTTGTAAAGTAGAGGGTCAGTGAAAAAGAAGACCCTCAACAAGATATATTGACACAGTGGCTGCAATAATGGACACAAACAGCAACTATTTTGAGGATGGCACAGGAGCTGGCAGTGTTTCGTTCTGTTGTACATAGGGTTGCTTTGAGTCAGAACCAACTCGATGGCACCTAAGAACAACAACAGCAACTATTATATATGCTCTTGAGGTTATTTAGGTGTATTTTATATATACTGTGGAATTACTATACAACGGTGTACTATTGTGCATCTCTTCCCAACTCTGTATTTATTGTTATCACATTAGTGTCTTGAAATTGACTGTAATGGCAGTATTTACACCACAGAAATCAACTACTACTACAAGTAAGAGCCCACTGCCCTTTTTTTCCTGCAGATTCAGTTGTTAAACATTTACTGGCACACCATTGATTATATCAGATTTAACATCATTCTGAAATTAGATTTTTTATGTGTCTAGAGATTCAGATTTCTAAACTTCCATGGAGTCCCTGGTTCTTGTTTTGCCTCTTGTTTGCAAAATTGTTCTTAGAAGTGGTGCAAACATCTAATGCTGTCATGTGATTGAAAGTCTTTCAGTAGGAGAGGATGAGATGTAAGGTATATCCCAAGTATTTAAGATAGAAGTTTTGGCCTCAGGAGCAGGATACTGTTTGGTACCAAAATAGAGCAAAGACATAAGAAGAGAAATCAATAGATCAATAACCAACTCAACAAAGGTCTTTATGATGAAGAATAATACCACAGAGATAAGGTCAATTAAGTTTGAGAATGAGATCAGTCATCCAAAAGCCATCAACTTGTACATTCTGTGCCTTTCAAGAAGTACCCTAACCACTGAAGGGGATGATGTCTCTGACCTGCATCATGTTCCACATGTGTTTCCTTCATGGATCAGCCAAAGATAAAATACATTGTCAAAGGTCCTGTCAGAGTTCCTGTTTCCTAGACACTGGGTTTAGCAACTAGCATCCAGAATTCCTAAGGATATTACTTACAAGCAGGAAGTGATAATGATAACACTTTCAGTAAATGGGAAAGGTTTATGAGGCAATCTATAAATGTTATTTAAAAGTAATGAATGAAGAAATGTTTCTAGCTGTGTACTTAGTGCTTGATGTGAGGAGAAGTAAAGCAGAGAAACAGAACACAGTCCAATCAGAGAGAGCAGTTTAGCATACTCCATATTAAAGTGCAAAATACAGCACAGAATATTGAATAATCAGGGAATGTAGAGTCAGATGAGTATTGTTCAATATGGACAAGAAATCTCCCAAAAGTTGAGAAAATACAGACAAAGCATGGCTATATAAACTGTGGTTTGCCTTCCAGTTGATTCCAACTCATAACACCCTATAGGGTTTTCTTGGCTGTAATCTTTACCGGAGCAGATGGCCAGGTCTTTGCTACTGCAGAGCCACTGGTTGTATTTGAACTGCTGACCTTTTGGTACCAGCCAAGCATGTAACTATATAAGTAATAATAATAAAAAAAAACCCTTGCTGTCGAGTCAATTCTCACTCATACGAGCCCTGGTGGTGTAGTGGTTAAGAACTCAGCTGCTAACCAGAAGGTCGGCAGTTTGAATCCACCAGCTGCTCCTTGGAAACCCAATGGGGCAGTTCTACTCTGTCTTATAGGGTCACTATGGTGTGTGTGTGTGTGTGTGTGTGTGTGTATATATATACATATATATATATATACACATACATACTCAAATTATTTGATCTCAGAATTTTTTTTCTTTTGTTTAAGTTTTCTCTCAGAGTCTCAGAATAGTTTTGTTCAGATCACACCTTGGAAAATGCTAGTGTGTAGAATGAGGAAATAAAGAACAGCTGAATTTTTAAATTTTGGTTTGCTTTCTCTGTCTTTGATCTCTAGATTATTGAAGTAAATATTTATTATTATCACATCCAATCTTTTTTCAGAGAAGAGCTATACCATTGATAAGACTCTTCCATAGTTCTATAGGCAGATTAATACCAACTCTAGGATAAAAAGCAGACTATATTTTCTCTCTTTTTTCAACACCAGCATCATAAACATACTTGATACTTGTCTAGAACTACACTATGTTTAAGACACTTTGACCTAGATTATTTGACTCTCAGATCCCCACAATGACTCTGTTGTTACTTCTTTGTTTTTTTTTTTTTTACATGAGAATGCTTAGGCTTACCCAGTGACACATAGTAAAATGAGTGGAAGAATTAGGATTAATTTAGAAGAATGATGATATGTAAAATATGAAACCTATGTAACACATGCAATTTACATTTAAAATATGTAGAGTATGTAACAGCTATAACAGCTCAGATGGCTGTCAATTCAATAGAAATGGTACCAGTATGTCCCATCTGATTATCAAACTTGGAATAGGGACAGTGTCTTCGGGTTTTGAAGAAAGTGCCAGTTTTGTGTAGAAGTTTTAGTCTGGAGAAATGTCCAATGAAATTGGAAACCAAAGTTATTTAATAATTAAAATATAGTAGGTACTAAAAACAACCAAACCCATTGCCATTGAGTCCATTCCGATTCATAGCCACCCTATAGGACAGAGTAGAAGTGCCCTGTAGGGTTTCCAAGGAGCGCCTGCTGGACTCGAACTGCTGACCTTTTGGTTAGCAGCTGAACTACTACCAGCACACCACCAGCATTTCCACAGCAGGTGCTAGTAATGTTTAATTGCAGCTTATTGTTCAGCTATGATATATTGATTGCCTGTTGTTTGTCGGTCACTACGCTAAGTTCAAGGAACCCTGGTGGGTGCAGTGGGTTAAGTGCTTAGCTACTAACCAGAAGGTTGGTGGTTTAAACCCACAAGCCACTGCTTATTATGAAAGATGTGACACAGTCTGCTTTTGCAGAGATTACAGCCTTGGAACAAAATGGTAAGAGTTGCTACATAATCCAGGGTAGATACCTACAGTGGCAATCCCTGCAGTCATATGTATGCTAGTGACTTGACATGTTATCTAGTCTGTGTCTCCCAAATAAACTTTATCCCAACAACCTCAGAGCAAACAAACAAGGGACCCTTGTTTTTACACATAGACTATGCCTTTGCTTATCACTAGATAGCATTATTTCAATCTTAGCTACAATCCACAGTATCAGAAAAATACCTCCTTTTTCAAAATCTACCCTGGATTTTGAAGATTTTAGGAATATAATTAAAATGCAAAAATATATTATCATAGAAGCCGTCACAGTGTAGGCAGTACATTTTCAGATCTCCTATTCATTTTTTCCCATTATCTCTGCATAAATTGATGTTGTCAATATAATTTCAGCTATATTAAATACAAGAAACAACTATATTAAATACAAGAAACAAATGGTGTCTATGCAGGTGGTTGTCAAAGCAATATTTTATAACTCACAATGACTATATGCTTCTTATTTTATTCAAAGACAAAAATACAGAAAATACTTTCATACTTAGTGGAATTTCTCCCTCATTCATCCCTGGGCCCCCGATGTTGAGGGCAGGAAGCCTACTCCTCTGAGCTATTCCTATTTGGAAGAAAATGAAATAATTTTTTTTGTGTGTGTGTGTGAGTGTGTATTTGGAGGAGGGTGTTTGTATCTGGGAAGTGATGGTTTACTAATTACAAGATATGTTTAACATTTTGAAAAATTGGCTGAACTGTTTTATAAAGTGACTATAGTGATGTACAGTATACCAGTGATTTATGAGGGTTTCAGTCTATCCACATCCTCACCAATTTTAGTCTGTCCATTTGATTTTAGCCACACTAATATGTGTAAAGTTGTATTTCATTGTGATCTGATTTTCAAATCCCTTATTACTGATTATGTTGAGCATCTTTAATGTGCTTACTTGTCATTTGTATAACATTATTTGGAGAAATGTCTGTTCAAATCTTTTGCCCTTTATAAAACTGAGTTATTTCCTTTTTGTTGTTGTTGCTGTTGGGTTGTAAGCATTCTTTATGTGTTTTGGATAAAAGTTCCTTATCAGACATATAATTTTCAAATATTTTCTCCCATTCTATGCATTATTTTTTTCACTTGCTTGTGGATATTCCTTGAAACAGTTTTTTTTTCCCCCCCAATATTGATGATGGCTAATTTATCTGTTTTTTCTTTGGTTGCTTGTGCTTTTGGTGTATTATCTAAGAAACCGTTACCTAATTCAAGATCACAGGTTTGTACCTATATTTTCTTCTAAGGATTTAATAGTTTTACCCCTTACGTTTAGGTTTCTGATTAATTTTCATTTTAATTTTTATGTATTATTTGAAGTGGAAGTCCACATTAATTCATTTGAAGACATCCAGCCAGATACCCTAGCACCATTTGTTGAAAAGATTATTCTTTCCATATTGAGTTGTTTTGGTACCCTTGTCTAAAATAAACTGACCAAAAATATGCATGTATATTTCTGGATTCTTAATGCTGTGCCATTGATATATGTTCACTCTCATGCCAGTATGACACTGTCTTTATTCTCTCTGTCTTTGTGGTATGTTTTGAAATTGGGGAAGTGTGAGTCCTCCAAGTTTATTCTTTTTTCTCAATGTTGTTTTGCTATTCCGGGTCCCATGAATTTCCATATGAGTTTTAGGATTAGCTTGTCAATTTCTACAAAAGATAGAGCTGTGATTTTGTTAGAGTTTGAGTTGAACCTTTAGAGGAATTTGGGGAATAGTGAAATTTAATGACATTAAATTCTACAATCCATGAGCATGGAAAGTCATTCTTTAATTTCTTTCAACAATGTTTTGTAATTTTCAGTGTGTAAGCCTTGTACTTCTTTTATTAATAAATTCAGTATCTTAAGTATTTCATTTTTTGATACTGGTATAGATTGAATTATTTTACACTAGTTTATATTAGTTAATTATTAGCTGTAATAGTTTTTTTTTTTTAATGTGGATTCCTTGGGATTTCTGTGTACAAGATCATATCTGCAAATGCAGATAGTTTTACTTCCTCTTTCCAATCTGGATGCCTCTTTATTCCTTTCCTTCCTTCCTTCCTCCCTCCCTTCCTTCTTTTCCCCCTCCCCCCCTTCCTCTTTCCTTCCTTCCTTCCTGACATGGACTTGTAACATGAAACTTGCCTCCAAAAATGGAGGGCACTGAGA
Source organism: Dugong dugon (assembly GCA_030035585.1). Classification (NCBI taxonomy): domain Eukaryota; kingdom Metazoa; phylum Chordata; class Mammalia; order Sirenia; family Dugongidae; genus Dugong; species Dugong dugon. Next base: position 35,687,467 of record CM057471.1, on the reverse strand, counting down.
GAAGAAAGAGGTGGGCAGTTCCAGGGTGGCAGCAAAGGAGTTTATCAGGGAGACTTACATATGAGACCAGTCCTGGGCAGCTGTAGGACCAAGCTGATCTTCATACTCTGCAGTGGTAGGGCAGAGATTTTTATAGCGGTGGTGGACAATAGTGGCTACATGCCAGGGACTTACATAGGAACGACTTAGCAAACTACAGTGAACTAGTGGCCTCATGAGGGCACTCATGTTTGGCCTTGCAAAACCTGTTTACTCTTCACTTTCTTCTTTGCTGCCTTCCAACCTTGCTACACTTTTTTCTACCTTTCTCCTTCCTTTCTTTCATTATTTATTTGTACAATTGTCCTGACTTGAAATTCCAGTACAATATTGGATAGAAATACTGAAAGCAAGCATCCTTGTCTGTTCCATATCTTAGGGGGAAACCTTCAGTCTTTCACCATTAAGTGTGATGTTACCTGTGGGTTTTTCATAACTGCCCTTCATCAGGTTGAAGACATTGCTTTCTGTTCCTAGGTAGTTAAGTGTTTTCATCGTGAAAAAATATTGGATTTCATCATATGATTTTTCTGCATTCACTGTGATGATCTTGTGTTTTTGTTCATTATCCTATTAATGTGGTGCATTACACTGATTGGTTTTTAGATGTCAAACCAACCTTACAGTTCGAAAATAAATCCCACTTGGTCATGTTGTATAATCCTTTTGATATTTTGAGAGATTTGGTTTACCGCTTTTCAGAGGCTTTTTGTGCTTATATTCATAAGTGATATGCATTTGTAGTTTTAGTTCTTGTGAAGTATTTGTGTAGTTTTGATATCAGGACTGCCCTTGTGGAATAAATTGGGTAATTTCCTTTTCTATTTTTGGAAGAGTTTTTTGATGACGGATTGGTATTAGTTCTTCTTCAGCTGTTTTTAGAATTCAATAATTAAGCTATCTGGTCCTGGAACCTTTTTTGTGTGAAGTTTTTTGATTACTAATTAATAACTAATTACTAATATCAAGTAATCTCTTTATTTGATATAGGTCTAACCAGATTTTGTATTTCTTCTTGTGTCAGTTGGGGTCACTAGGCTGATACAGCTGAAGAAATCAGTAGATATAGTATATCTGTATTTCAGGAGAGCATTTCTGATGATATTCTTAAGGACTTTATTGTGTGGTTAGATGAAGTCATAGTTCTTTAAATGACCATCCAAAAATGGATTAATGTTTGAAGTCAAACGAGAGTCTGTGACAAGATTCTGAATATGACCGTATTTTATTTAACAGTTTCGTCCATGGAAACAGATGTCTTGCTTATCATAATGACCATTGGTTACCTAACCTAGTTGACCTTAGACCAAAGCAGCTTGTTCAGAATGAGACGTAATTAGATGAAGCATTATATGAAGTGAGATAGAACAAAGAGTTGAAAATGATTGTACTTCTCTGGCTTATGGAGATTGGGGGTCAAAGTTGGTAACCAGGAAAGGGGCTTCAAATCTAGGATCGATAATTAATTATAAAGATATCAGAAAGCTTGATTTATAATAAAGCCCTAAAATTTTCTGTACACATGGAAGTAGAATATATAAGATCTAATAGGTATGTCTTGAGTATGAGTTTTTCTGAGACTAGTAAGGACCCATTTTAAGTCTTATGTACAAGCTTTGTGGTATGTGTATGTATGCATGTGCTCACACTCACATACTTTACAACATCTCTAAGTCTCAGTGTGACTTAACCACTAAAATGTGTGAATTATTTCTGCAAATGTTCTTCTTGCCAAGTGCTCATAAATAGTAGGTGGGTTCAGTGAGAGGCCTTTGTAAATTTATGGGGCTATCAAGTTTCTGGTTAATTGATCTTGTACTTGATGATTCCAAACATGTTCAGCTCCATTAAATGCAATGTCATTCTTTTCCAAGGGGCCAGTTGATCTCAGTGTCTGTAAAAAACTTGTTTTAAAAAAGGTTTTTCTGTCACCCTTTGCTCTATGATCATATACAAATTATTAAAAAAAGAAAAGTATAATCTTGGGAGTAGGGAAAGCTTTTCAAAGCATGACACGAAGCCTATAAATCATAAAGGGGAAACCAATACACACATCATCCACACACACACACACACACACACACACACACACACACACACACACACACAATGAATAAAGGAAAACATATTTTTTAAGACATTTGAAAAGGGCTAATGATGCCTATGTAAAAAAAAATGTAATCTGTAAAAGAAAAACTGGAAAGGTATGAATGAAATAATTAGCAAGGATAATTCTTCAAAGAGGAATTTAGAAACATTTTATCCTTACTTCCTGCACTTTTGTATTGTTAGAAAGCATTTTCATTACCTTTTAATAATAAAATTATATTTTAAAATTGATGTCCTGTCACATGCTTTATCCTTTTAGAAGTTTATTTATTTGACTCTTCTCCTCTTTTAATATATAAATAAGAAAACAAATCTATTTTCACTATTCTATTTCATATCTTTTTGTGTGGTTTCCCATGGAATATGTTCACCTACAAGTATCTTGTTGTGTCTCATAAATTCTATTTCATATTTTCGTGATGCACATTTATCCAACACATGAATATGTTAAAAAGTAAGAGAAACATTTTCTGGCTGCGGATCAAGACTCCCATAATTTTGCTGCCCCTGCAGTAGGTATCTAGGACAGAGGTGGGTGAAGATGGGGGAGAAAATATTCCAAAGGAAGAAAGACGTATAACCATGTTTCTGTTTTCGAAGTACTGACCCTAGTGAATGACAGACATCACTAGTTGGAAAATACAGAACTCCGTGTTCTGGGGCCAGCCAGCTTCAGGTAGAAATTTTGGTTACATGAATCTGGTTGAGATCTACATATCCAGAAGAATAGGTAATAAAAGATGTTCACAGCAACATCCAGTAGCCAGGAGAGTACAGGTGTTACTCATGTAGAGGATTGTGTGTATGTGTATGGAAAAGGTGAGGACAGCAGGAGATGGGGCTAGAATAGTAATCAGGGATGAGAGGTGGGCTGGAGTAAAGGAATCATGGTGTGAATTAGGAATGGTCCATAGGTGACTGTTTTGGGCACATGTGTATGGTGGTTGCAGTGCATAGAGATTCCTCACATCCTAATGATGTCCAGTTTTGCTTGCCATACTTTAAAATGATAAGGTAAATGGTATCACATACAGAAGAGGTCAAGTTTGATAGCCTTTTCTGTCTGGTTTTTTAAACTTAGCACAATGTTTTTAAAGTTCATCGGTATGTAGCAAGTGTCAGTACTTCATTTTTATAGTCAAATCATACTCCACTGGATGGATGTGCCATATTTTGTTTATCCATTCATGAGTTGGTTGCTATTGGGTTTTTTATACTTTGGGGTTATTATAAATAATGCTACTGTGAACATTCATGTACAAGTTTTGTGTAGATATTTGCTCCCAATTCTCTTGGTTTATATTTAGAAGTGGAATTTCTGGGTTATATGAGAACTGTATGTTTAAATTTTTGAGAAACTGCCACACTTTTCCAAAGCAGTTGCACCATTTTATATTCCCACCAGCAATGCAAAGGTTCCAATTTCTCTATATCGTCTCCAGCACTTATTACAGTCTTTTAGATTATAGCCATTCTGATTGTGTAAAACAGTATCTTTTTGTGGTTGTAATTTGCATTTCTCGAATGACTAATGATGTTGAGGGTCTTTTCATGTACTTACTGCCATTTATATGTCTTTTTCTGAGAAATCTGTATTTAAGCCTCTCTTACTTTTTAATTGAGTTATTTGTTTTTTAATTTTTTAGTTGGAAGTCTTTATATATTCTGAACATCTTTCTTCGGATACATGATTTACAAATATTTTCACCCATTCTGTAGAATTGTCTTTTCACTCTCATGATGGTATCATTTGAAGCAGAAACTTTTTAGCTCTGATGTAAAATATTAATCTGCATATCTAAGAACTTCAACAAACTCCAAAGAGGAATAACTTAGAGATCCATACCAAAACACATCACAGTAAACTCAAAAGCCAAAGGCAAAAAGATAATTATGAAAACACCAAGAGAAAAACAAAAGGAAAAGTATCCATGATATGTTCAGTTTTAACTGGCAAGAATTACAGAACTATATGTTGGTTATGATCCAAGTTTTGGAAAAATAAAAAGCTCCTTCTGCTAGCACATGCAATAAGTTCATATGTGTGTGTATGTATGTGTGGTTGCATATAATCAGAACTGACATGACAGATAGATCTCTTCTGGGAAGTAAGATAGTAGGAGTGAGGGCAGGAGTGATGACTTCTTGATTTATTTTATATATAATTATACGGTTTTAATTTAATTTGAAAAATACATTTCATTTTTCATTGGGGAAAAAGTACAGTACATTTAATAAGCTTGTCCTTTTAACTTAAGACATTAGTCCAAAGTCTATGTTAAGATGTTTACTTGAAAAATCTGGTCAGCAGGTGAGTTTACAGAAAGAAACATCATTAAAATGGAATGTTAAGTCCTATGGGAACACTTATATATGCTAAGTGGTAACGTAAATATGTATAGGTTTCTGGGAAAACAATTTGACATTAGGTATTAAGCGCTTAATTTTTTTTAGTTATTCAGTCTCCTTTTGAGGAGAATAATCAGATAGTCCCCAAAAGCTTGTAACTAGTTGGCAGGAAAGCTAGGATTCGAATTCAAGGTGGAATGGGAAAAGAGTCATAAATATTCATTGCAGAGGTATTTACTATACTCAAACACTGCAAACTAAATTTCCTGCAGTAGGCAGATGGTTAAATAAATTGTAGTTAAGTTTCCACAATGTCCTTTAATACAGCATTTTACAGATATGGGAATGTGCTCATGCCATAACAATTTTGTTTTTAAACACACTTGCAAATAGTATTCACAAAATGTTATCTTCTTTATAAATATAAGCTCCAGTATAGGAAAATATGGGAAGGAAATACGAAGAATTGTTACTTATACCTGGATGGCGATGATGTTATATATGGTTCTTAGTTTCGTTTAAATACAAATCTATAGTCTCTAATCACAGAAAATGAGTGTGTTTCCTTCATAATCAGAAACAATGACTTTTAAAAGGGGAGATTATAATGCATTTCCTAAAGGATTTACTTCCAATTCATAAAGTTTAATGGTATTTTTAAGGTGTTTATTAGCCTTGAGTTTCTTGCTTTTCGTAAAGTTCTTAAATAGTATTTTTTCGTATTTATCGAGATGATGAACGATATGACTGATAATATTTATGTAGCAAAATAATTTTTCTTTACTTTTTAGTAAAGAGGAGCTATTTCTCATCATTCATAGATGAGAACGACAGTAGATCTCCAGTTTTTTACAACTGTCTGGTCAATGAAGCACATTTTTCTGTAAAAGAACAGAGCCAAACTGTTAGAATATATAATCCCTGTAAATGCTTCTACAGAAAAATGCCAATGTCTTCCACCCACAGAATGACAATGATACATGCCATGAATAATGAGAGGAGAGAAGCACTGTGACAGCAGAATAGCATTTTTAGAATTTCAACTGTGTGAAAAAAAAATGTCAGGATAAAATTTGGGGGCGGGGGGTTCCATAGGAATTTATGATCTTGCATGTTACTTATGTGTTATTTTTATTATAATACATTATTTTTATACTCATTGATTCAGTCAGTAACTCTGTCATAAATACTGATTAACTAATGCCTTATGCCAGGCACTGCTGTAAGCCCTGGGAATCCACATTTAATGAGGCACTTGTTATTTTCAGAGAAATTCAAGGAGATCCTATTACGCCTAAGTCCCACAAAGGACTTGAAGCAATAACAAATAATCACAAGACAATTATAGTGTATGTGCTTGCCTTTGTTATCAGGAAGCAATAAAGCATCATAAATATATCTGTTACCCTGAATCAGGTGCTGTTCTTTCTCCTTGGGTCTAATCTTGTAAGTATCTTGACATTTAGATATAAACACAGTAGTTGATGCAAAGTACTTGGTGGTTGGTATGCGGGGAAAGGAATTCCTGCTTTTTCATCATCTCATTCACAAAACCTAGAAAGGAGATCAGGCTCTGTGGGAGCCATCTTGACTCAACAGCATGCTGTTTGGGACTTGCACCTGGAGGATACTTTGGAATCTTTGTTTAATAATAATAATTATTATTGCTACAGCAATATCTATCTTAATTTTACCAATTTAAAGATAAATGAATATGAATTAACAAATGTATGAAAAGTCTATTTAGCTCATGAATATAAAAATGAAGGCAAAATAAGATATTATTATCATATTAATAAACATTTAAAGTACTGTAATATCCATTATAGGTGAGGGTAGGGTAATTGTTTATTCTCATATACTGCTGGTAGATTTGCAGATTGGTATAACTTTTTTGGTGGGGGCAGTTTGACATTGACTTTGAACATGTTAAGGTATAGCTTCTACTCTCCCTGACACTGGGGTGCTTCTCATGATAGCCTTAATTTTCCTTGTGCACTCATCCCTAGTCCATTTGGTCATTTCTGTCTGCCCCACTTGCTTCTTGCAGTGGCCAGTGTGTTGCCAGATTCTGTACTTTATGGCAGAGAATAAACTTAATTCCATTTGCTGTGCCATTTCCTTTCCTCACTCTGGATATTCTAGGCTGTTAGTCTTTTTTGGGAGTGTTAGACATTGAATTGTGCCTTCCAAAGTATGTGTTAGAATCCTAACCCCTATACCTGTGGATATAATGTAATGTAATACAATGTAATTACTTTCCATAATGCAGTGTGACCGTACGAGGAAGATGCAGGCATCTGCTTCCATAAAGTTTTGCAGCCTTGGAAACTCTATGGTTCATTTCTGCTGTGTCATAGGACTGAAACCATTCCCAAAGCCCACTCTTCAGACAAAGATTAGAAAGGACTATAAAACAAAAAATAATACTCATGAGGAGTGTGCTTCCTACTTCAGTCAGATACACGAAACCAAATAGGCAGCTCCTTTCCATAATGCAATCTAATGTAATATAATCATTCAGTCAATTGTGGGTGTATCAGTGTAGGGTGGATCCTAAACATAATCACTTCTAAGTTATATAAAGAGCAGAATAGACACAGAGACACAAACTCCCACATAGGGGAAGACAAATGCCATGTGAGGAGTGCCAAGATACCAAGGGATGGCTAGGGTTACCAACAAGGAAAGAATCGACATGACTGAGACTCTGACTTTTAGCCTCAAAAACTGTGAAAAAAGAATTTTTTTTCTTTTCTTTAAAGCCACCCACTTGTGGCATTTCTGTTAAGACAGCATCAGGAAACTGAGATGGAGGAATCAGAGTGTCATTCACTGTAATCTTCTTTATATACCACAATGATTCACTTAGATTCTGATCCCTGTGCTTTTAGTGCAATGCACTCTTTTCTGTTACTCTTTACAGTGGTTACATCAGATTGTGCTGTTAGAAAGTGGCTTTTCTTCTTTCCAACCACAAACCATTTCAATGCTTCTCAGAAGAAAGGGGTCTGGAACATCTGTTCATACTCCCAGGATTGGGCTGAAGGTATTTCTTATGTTACCTCGTCCTTCTACCATTGACACCTGTACTTCTACCTGTTATCCTCATGTAAGGAAGACCTTACAGAGAATGGGACACTAACGGATAGAGTGAGTATCCTGCTCTGAGTCTTTGTTGTGATAGTTCTTTTTTTTTTTTAATTGTGCTTTAGGTGAAGGTTTACAGATCAAGTTAATTTATCATACAAATGTTTATGCACATAATGTTTTGTGACATTAGTTGCAATCCCCACAATGTGACAGCACTCCCCCTTTCCACCCCTGATTCCCTGTGTCCATTTAACCAGTTCCTATCCCTTCCTTCATGTCCTCTCATTCTGCCTGCAGATAGGAGCTGCCTATTTGGTCTAGTGTATCTGACTGAAGTAGGAAGCACACTTCTCATGAGTATTATTTTTTGTTTTATAGTCCTTTCTAATCTTTGTCTGAAGAGTGGGCTTTGGGAATGGTTTCATTTCTGGGTTAACAGAGTGTTGCAGGGGGTCCATAGTTTCGGGGGTTCCCCCAGTCTCTGTCAGATCATTAAGTCTGGTCTTTTTACGTGAATTTGTGTTCTGCTTCACACTTTTCTCACGCTCTGTCCAGGACTCTGTTATGTTCCCTGTCAGGGCGGTCATTGGTGGTAGCCAGGCATCATCTAGTTCCCCTGGTGTTAGGCTGGTGGAGTCTCTCGTTTTTGTGGCCCTTTAGTCTCTTGGGCTAATATTTTCCTTGTGTTTTTGGTGTTCTTCATTCTCCTTTGCTCCAGGTGGGGTGTGACCAGTTGAGGCATATTAGATGGCCGCTCGCAAACTTTTAAGACACCAGACTCCACTCACTAAAGTGGGACGCAGAACATTTTTTTTTTCTTTTTTATTGTGCTTTAAGTGAAAGTTTACAATTCAAGTTAGTTTCTCATATAAAAATTTATACATTGTTACTTGACCCTAGTTGCTCTCCCAATACTGTGACAGCACATCCTCCTTTCCACCCCAGATATCCTGTGTCCATTCAGCTAGCTTCTGTCCCTTTCTGCCTTCTCATCTCACCTCTGGAAAGGAGCCGCCCATTTAGTCTCATGCATCTACTTGAGCTAAGAAGCACACTCTTCACGAGTATCATCTTATGTCTTATAGTCCAGTCTTACCTTTGTCTGAAGAGTTCATCTTGGGTATGGTTTTAGTTTTGGGCTAACAGAGAGTCCAGGGGCCATGTCTTCTGGGGTCACTCCAGTCTCAGTCAAACTATTAAGTCTGGTCTTTTTACTAGAGTTTGAGTTTTGCACCCTGCTTTTCTCCCGCTCCATCAGGGACTGCCTGTTGTGTTCCCTGTCAGGGCGGTCATTGGTGGTAGCCAGGCACCATCTAGTTCTGGTCTTGGGCTGAAGCAGTCTCTGGTTTATGTGGCATTTTCTGTCTCTTGGTCTAATATTTTCCTTGTATCTTTGGTGTTTTTCATTCTCCTTTGTTCCAGGTGGATTGGGACCAACTGGTGCATCTTAGATGGCCGTTCACTAGCTTTTAAGACCCCAGATTCCACTCACCAAAGTGGGATGCATAACATTTTCTTAATAAAGTTTGTTATGCCAGTTGACCTAGATGTCCTCTGAAAACATGGTCCCCAGACCCCCGCACCTGCTACTCTTTCCCTGGAAGTGTTTGGTTGTATTCAGGAAACTTCTTAGCGTTTGGTTTAGGCCACTTGTGCTGACTTCTTCTGTACTGTGTTTTGTCCTTCTCTTTGCCTAAGATAATTCTTGTCTAGTATCTGGTTAGTAAATAACCTCTCCCTCTCTCCCCACCCTCGTAACCATCAAAGAATGTCTTCTTCTGTGTTTAAACCTTTTCTTGAGTTCTTATAATAGTGGTTTTATATAATATTTGCCCTTTTGCAGCTCACTAAATTCGCTCAGCATAATGCCTTCCAGATTCATCCAGGTTATGTTTCACGGATTGATCATTGTTCTTTATTGTTGCATAGTATCCCATTGCATGAATATACCATAATTTGTTTATCCGTTCATCTGTTTATGGGCACCTAGGTTGTTTCTATCTTTTTGCTATTGTGAACAGTACTGCAAGAAACATGGGTGTGCGTATATCTATTTGTGTGACAGCTCTTATTACTCTAGGATATATTTTAAGGAGTGGGATTGCTGGATCATATGGTATTTCTATTTCTAGTTTTTTAAGGAAGCACTAAATTGATTTCCAAAGTGGTTGTACCATTTTACATTCCCACCAACAGTGTATAAGTGTTCCAGTCTCTCCACAATCTCTCCAACATTTATTATTTTATGTTTTTTGGATTAATGCTAGTCTTGTGGTGAGAAGGTATCTTACTGTAGTTTTGATTTGCATTTCTCTAATGGCTAATGATCATGAGCATTTCTTTATGTGTCTGTTAGCCACCTGAATGTCTTCTTTGGTGAAGTGCCTGTTCATATCTTTTCCCCTTTTTTTAATTGGGTTATTTGTCTTTTTGTTGTTGAGGTTTTGCAGTATCTTGTAGATTTTGGAGATTAGACCCTGATCAGATTTGTCATAGCTAAAAATTTTTTCCCAGTCTGTAGGTTGTCTTTTTACTTTTGGTGAAGTTTTTTGATGAGCATAAGTGTTTGGTTTGTAGGAGCTCCTAGTTATCTAGTTTCTCTTCTGGCATTTGTGCATTGTTAGTTACAGTTTATATTCTATTTATGCCATGTATTAGGGCTTCTAGCATTGTCCCTATTTTTTCTACCATGATCTTTATCATTTTAGATTTTATATTTAGGTCTTTGATCCATTTTTATGTTAGTTTTTGTGCATGGTGTGAGGTATGGGTCTTGCTTCATTTTTTTGCAGAAGGATATCCAGTTATTCCAGCACCATATTTGTTAAAGAGACTGGCTTTTCCCCATTTAATGAACTTTGGACCTTTGTCAGATATCAGCTGCTCATTGGTAGATAAATTTACATTTGGATTCTCAGTTCTGTTCCACTGGTCTATGTATCTGTTGTCGTACCAGTACCAGGCTGTTTTTACTACTGTGGTGGTATAAAAAGTTCTAGAATGAAAAGCCTCATGCTTTGTTGTTCTTCAGTAATGGTTTGCTTATGCGAGGCATCTTTCCATTCCATATGAAGTTGGTGATTTGTTTCTCCATCTCATTAAAAAATGCCAGTGGAATCTGGATCAGGATTGCATTGTTTTTATAGATCACTTAGGTAGAATTGACATTTTCACAATGTTGAGTCTTCCTATCCATGAGCAAGGTACGTTTTTCTACTTAATGCAGTTCTCTTTTGGTTCCTTGCAGTAGTGTCTTGTAGTTTTCTTTGTATAGATCTTTTGTGTCTCTGGATAGATTTATTCCTAAGTATTTTATCTTCTTGGGGGCTCTTGTAAATGGTATTGATTTGGTGATTTCCTCTTCAAGGTTCTGTTATTGGTGTGAAGGAATCCAGCTGATTTTTGTATGTTTATCTTGTATCCTGAAACTTTGCTGAAATCTTCTATGAGTTCCAGTAGTTTTCTTGTGGATTCTTTGGGGTTTTCTGTGTATAATATCATATCATCTGCAGATAGAGATACTTTTACTTTATCCCTACCAGTTTGGATGCCCTTTATTTCTTTTTCTAGTCTAATTGCTCTGGCTAGACCTCCAGCAGAGTGTTGAATAAGAGTGATGATAAAGTGCTCCTTGTCTTGTTACAGTTCTCAAAGGAAATGCTTCCAGACTCTCTCCATTTGGGATAATGTTGGCTCTTGGCTTTGTATAAATGCCCTTAATTATGTTGAGAAGTTTCTGTTCTTTTACTGTCTTACTGAGAACACATGAATGGGTATTGGACTTTATCAAATGCTTTTTCTGCATCAATTGATAAGATCATGGGTTCTTGTCTTTTGTTATATTTATGTAATGGATTACATTGATTTTTTTCCTAATATTGAACCATCCCAGCTTACCTGGTATAAATCCCACTTGATCATGGTAAAGTATTTTTTTGATATGTTACTGAATTATTTTGGCTAGAATTTTGTTGAGGATTTTTGCATCTATGTTCATGAGGGATATTGGTCTGTAATTTTTTTTTTTTTTTTTTTTTTTTGTGGTTTTGGTTTCAGGGTTATGCTGGCTTCATAGAATGAGTTTGGGAGTATTCCATCCTTTTTTATGCTCTGAATATCTTTAGTAGTAGCAGTGTTAACTCTTCTCTGAAAGTTTGGTAGAATTCTCCAGTGAAACCATCAGGGCCAGGGTTTTCTTTTGTTGTTGTTGCCAGGAGTTTTATAATTACCTTTTCAATCTCTTCTTTCGTTATAGGTTTATTTAGTTGTTCTGCCTCTGTTTGTGTTAGTTTAGGTAGGTAGTGTGTTTCTAGAAATTTGTCCATTTCCTCTAGGTTTTCAAATTTGTTAGAGTACAATTTTTCGTAGTATTCTGTTGTGATTCTTTTAATTTCAGTTGGGTCTGTTGTGATATTGCCCATCTCATTTCTTATTTGGGTTATTTGCTTCCTCTCTTGCTTTTCTTTTGTCAGTTTGGTCAATGGTTTATCGATTTTGTTGATTTTTTTCAAAGAACCAGCTCTTGGTCTTGTTAACTCTTTGTAATGTTTTTCTCTTCTCTATTTCATTTAATTCTGCTCTAATTCTTATCATTTCCTTTTCTCTGGCACCTGAGGGTTTCTTTTGCTGCTCTCTTTCTACTTGTTCCAGTTGTAGGGTTAACGTTTTGGTTTTGGCCCTTTCTTCTTTTTGGATGTGTGTGCATTTATTACTATAAACTGACCTCTAGCACTGCTTTTGCTGTGTCACAAAGGTTCTGATAGGATATGTTTTCATTCTCATTTGATTCTGTGAATTTGTTTATTCCATTCCTAATTTCTTCTATAACCTAGTAGTTTTTGAGCAAAGTGTTGTTCAGTTTCCGTGTGTTTGATTTTTTTCCCTTGATTTTTCTGTTATTGATTTCTACTTTTATGGCTTTATGGTCAGAAAAGATGCTTTGTAATGTTTCGTTGCTTTGGATTCTGTTAAGGCTTGCTTTATGGCCTAATATGTGGTCTATTCTGGAAAATGTTCAATGTATGTTGTAAAAGGGAGTATACTTGGCTGCTGTTGGGTGGAGTATTCTGTATGTGTCTATGAGATCAATTTGGTTGATTGTGGCATTTAGAATTCTCTCTGTCTTTGGTTTTGGCAAGTTTGATTATGTCATGGTGACTTTCTTTTGAGATCTACCTTATGCGGGGTTTGATGAGTGCCTTGGATAGATATCTTCTCATCTTTCATGATATCAGGGAAGTTTTCTGTCAACAAATTGTCAGCAATTCTCTCTGTATTTTCTGTTATTCCCCTCTGTTCTGGTACTCCAATCACTTGTAGGTTATTTCTCTTGATAGAGTCCCACATAACTCTAAGAGTTTCTTCATTCTTTTTAATTATTTATCAGAGTTTTCCTCAAATAAGTTGGTGTCAAGTGCTTTATCTTCAGTCTCACTTAATTCCGACTTTTACTGCCTCTATTCTGCTCCTGTGACTTTCTGTTGACTTGTCTAATTCCGAAATTTTATTATTAATCTTCTGGATTTCTGATTGCTGTCTCTCTCTGTGTTCTTGCAACCTATTAAATTTGTCATTATGCTCTTGAATAACTTTTTAATGTTCCACTACTGCTTTGTCTGTGTGTTCTTTTGATTTCTCTGTGTTTTGAAGAATTTCCTTTCTAATTTCTTGAAGAGTTCTCTATATTAATCTTTTGTATTCTGTCTCTGGTAATTCCAAGAAATTCTCTTTCTCCAGAAAATTTATTGGTTGTTTATTTTGGGAGCTTGCTGAAGCCATCATGGACTGCTTCTTTATGTGATTTGATATTGACTGTTGTCTCTGAGCCATCAATAAGTTATTATAATTTTTTTTATATTCGATTAGTGTGTCCTAGCCTCTTCATTTTATTTTGTTTTGATATGCCCAAATAGGCTGCTCATGTACACTAGTTTAATTATTGGCAGCTTTGAAGGTCTAATGTCCTGTCACCAGGTAGTTAGGTGTGTAACTAAGTATGTGCACCCAGGAGTCCAATAAATTTTCCTGTATGGATTCAGCCCAGGTGCCCAGGCAGTCGGTCACCAAGTGTTTGGTGCAGGCTCTCACCTACAGTCTTAGAGAGGCATGGGTTATTGGTGTAGCCACAGGTATCTAGTTGCAGTAGGGGGTCACACGCTGAGGAAGGTAGGGGGCTGATGGCAGCCCCTGAGAGTCTGAAAGGAAAGTTGTCCCTGTTCCCTAGAGTGAGTAGGTAGGTGAGTTTTGCAGCCGGATTATGAGCACCCTACTCTGGTGGCTGTAAGGACTAGGGGGCACCACTTATGCTTGGACCCCTGTAGCAGGGGGCTTGGTGCTGTGGGTAGAGCCATGAGTCCTCAAGCCCCTGATGCAGACAGGTAAGGTGCCTGCTTAAAGGGCAGAGCAGTGTCAAGCATCACAAATCTGCCACTTCACAGCTGAAACAGTTGATGTTAGACTTCAGCTGTTTACCCTGTTGTACTGTGGCAATGAGGGCTTATGCTGTTGAGATGGGTCCACACAAGTCTTTACAGAGGTGGAAGGCACTCAAAGTCTGTGGACCCCTTATGCCTGTGCCTAGGAAAAGGAGGTGTGCCAATCCTGATTTCCTGGCTTAGGGGAGCTGGTAGCTTATTTTTTCCCTGTTTGTTAATTTGTTCCCTCTCCAAGGCCAGGAAAATGGCTCAGGGTGCCTTACTGGATCTACTTCTGGCCCAGGGGACTCAGCGATTGCTGAAGTTGGCTGGACCTGGTGCAGAGTGGGGAGGGAGGAGGTAAATGGGAGAGAGGTATTTCCCAAATGGTTTTTTTTTTAAATCCCCGTGAAAGGCCACACGCATGTACTTATCTTTAGCCACTTGGGTGCTGCTTTTCACTGGTTTGTAGTGTCCCAGCAGAATCTGTGCTGCTGGATCTCTCGATGTGGAAACTGCCTCCCGAGCGAGCAGAGCTGTATGCCGACATCTCTGCGCAACTCGAGCCGATCTGGGCTGAAGGGCTGTGGCTCCTGCTGGGTCAGGTCAGGCATCTCCTTGCTGCTTCTGAACTGTCTCTCTCTACCCCTGCCACTCAGTCCGATTCCTCAACATTGCCTTGTTCAGGGTTCGTAGATATTCATATACAATCAAATCTCTTGTTTTTTCAGGTCTTTGTTGTAAGACGGACACAGGAAGCCGTCTGACTACTCCACCATCTTGGCCCCACCTCCTGATTGTGGCATTTAGATCTTCCATGTCTTTATTGAGTTTCTTTCTAGATGTTCTGTCCTTCACCTAGAGTGGTATGTTGAAGTCTTCTACTATTATTGTGGAGCTGTCTATCTCTCTTTTCAGTGTTCTATGTATTTTGGAGCCCTGTCTTCGGGTGCATAAATTTTTATTATGTTATGTCCTCCTGTTGTATTGACCCTTTAATCATTATATAGTGTCTTTCCTTATCCTTTGTGGTGGATTTTACTTTAAAGTCTGTTTTGTCAGAGATTAATACTGCCACTCCTCTTTTTTGATTGTTGTTTGCTTGATATATTTTTTTTTTTCCATCCTTTGAGTTTTAGTTTGTTTGTGTCTTTAAGGTGTGTCTCCTTTCAGTAGCATCTAGACGGATTGTGTTCTTTTAATCCATTCTGTCACTCTCTATCTCTTTATTGGTGCATTTAGTCCATTTACATTCAGAATAATTAATGATAGGTATGAGTTTAGTGCTGTCCTTTTGATTCTTTTTTTGTATGCTGTTGACAGTTTCTTTGTTCCAGTTAATTTTCTATGCTGAGTTGTTTTTCTTCATGTATTTTCTTTTCATCTTTTTCATTGTTGTTGATTTTGTATTTGTTGGGTCTTTCTGTTCTTCTTGTTTTTTATTTTGATGTGTAGTATTATTTCCTTTGTGGTCACCTTAATATTTACTCCTGTTTTTATAAGTTTAAACCACACTTTCATTTCTTTATATTGCCTTGACTTCTGCTCCATATGAAAGATGTATGAGTACATTTTTTAGTCCCTCTTTTTTGTTTTAATGTTGTCATCCTTTACATATTGATGTCTCTATTTCCCTGTTTTCAGTGTTTTAACTTTGATTTATTTTCGTGAGTTCCGTATCTGGGTTGATATCTGGTCGCTTTGTCCTGTCTTCTAGTCTTGGGTTGCTGTCTGATGTTATTGATTTCTAACCAGAGGACTCCCTTTAGTATTTCTTGTAATTTTGGTTTGGTTTTTGCAAATTGCCTAAACTTCTGTTTATCTGGAAATGCCCTTATTTTGCCATTGTTTTTGAGAGACAGTTTTTCTGGGTATACAATTAATGGCTGGCAATTCTTTTCTTTCAAGGCTTTATATATGTCATTCCATTGCCTTCTTGATTGCGTGGTTTCTGCTGAGTAGTCCGAGCTTAGTCTTATTGACTCTCCTTTGCAGATGACTTTTTGTTTATCCCTAGCCGCTCTTAAAATTCTCTATCTTTGGTTTTAGCAAGTTTGAATATAATATATCTTGGTGACTTTCTTTTGGGATCTACCTTATGTAGGGTTTGATGAGCATCTTGGATAGATATCTTCTCATCTTTCACGATATCAGGGAAGTTTTCTGCCAACAAATCTTCCACAATTCTCTCTGTATTTTCTGTTATCCTCCCCTGTTCTGGTACTCCAGTCACTTGTAGGTTATTCCTTTTGATAGAGTCCCACATAATTCTTAGGGTTTCTTCATTTTACAACATTCTTTTATCTGATTTTTCCTAACATAAGTTAGTGTCAGGTGTTTTATCTTCAGTCTCACTAATTCTGACTTCTATTGCCTCAATTCTGCTCCTGTGACTTTCTACTGAGTTGTCTAATTCTGAAATTTTATTGTTAATCCTTTGGATTTCTGTTGGCTGTCTCTATGAATTCTTGCAGCCCGTCAAATTTGTCATTATGCTGTTCTCTAATCTTCTTAAGTTCTTCTGTTGCTTTATGTATGTGTTCTTTGGCTTGGTCTGCATTTTGCATGATCTCCTTCCTGATATCTTGAAGAGTTCTGTCTATTAATCTTTTGTATTCTATCTCCACTGATTCCAAGAAGTTCTCTTCCTCTGGAAAATTTTTTGCTTCTTTGTTTTGAAAGCTTTCTGAAGCCATCATGGTTTTCCTTTTTATGTGATTAGATATTGACTGTTGTCTCCGAGCCATCAATAAGTTATTATATTTATTTATTTTATGTTTGCTTACTGTGTCCTAGCTTCTTCTTTTGTTTTGCTTTGTTTTGGTATGCCGAAACAGACTGCTCTTGAGAGCTAGTTTTTTTTACTGGCACCTTTGAAGCTCTGACTTCCTGTCACCGGGTGGTTACATCTGTTACTAGATATGTGAGCCCAGGAGTCCATTTAATTTTCTTGTATGGATTCAGCTCAGGTGTCCAGGTAGTCAGTCACCAAGTGTGTGATGCAGGCTCTCTCCTACAGTCCTAGATGGGCAGGGGTGATTGGTGTAGGCACAGGTATCTGGCTGCAGTAGTGGGTCACACCCCGAGCAAGGCAAGGGGCTGATGGCTGCCCCTTAGTGTCTGGGAAGAAAGCGTGTCCCTGTTCCCTAGAGCTTGTAAGGTGAGTTTTGCTGCCGAACTATGGTTACCCAATGCTGTTGATTGTAAGGCCTGGGAGGCACCACTTATTCTTGGACCCCTGTCGTGCGTGGCTAGGTGGCATGGGTGGAGTCACCAGTCCTCTGGCCCTTGATATGTGTAGGTGAGTACCCTGCTTAACGGGCAGAGCGATGTCAGATGTCACAAACCTGCCACTCCACCGTATAGCTGATACAGTTGAAGTTAGGCTGCAGGTATATACCCTGCTGTACTGTGGTAATGAGGGCCTGCGCTGTTGAAATGGGCCCACGCTAGTCTCTGCAAGTGTTAAAGGTGTTCAGAGTCCACGGACCCCTTATGCCTGTGCCCAGGCAAAGGAGCTGTGTCTACCCTGAGTTCCCGGCTTAGAGGAGCTGGCAGGTTGTTTTTTCTGGTTTGTTAATTTGTTCCCTCTCCAAGGCTGGGATACTGACTCAGTGAATATGATGGGTCCTACTTCTGGCCCAGGGGATGCAGCAGTCGCTGAAGCTGGCCTGGGACCCAGTGCAGAATGAGGAGGGGGCAGGTAAATGGGAGAGAAGTTTTTCCCAAAGGAGGTGTTTTTTGATCCACACAGTAGGTCAGATGCATATACTTATCTTTTGCTGATTGAGTGCCACTTTTCACTAGTTCTAGGGGCTCGTTGGACTCTCTGCTTCTCGGTCTCTCTCTATGTGGAAAACGTCTCCTGGGTGCCACTGTTGTCCTCGCCGCATACACCATCCAATCCAGCATGAAGCATGCCAGCTTCCGCCAGGTCAGGTCTGGCAACTCCTTGCTGCTTCCAAACCATCTCTCCCTCCCCCTACTGCTCAGTCTGGTAACTTCAACTTTGCCTTTGATGTTCTGGGCTCCTAGATTATCATATATAATCAATTGACTTGTTTTTTCTGGTCTTTGTTCTAAGACGGACCACAGGACGCATCTGACTGCTTCGCCATCTTGTCCCCACCTCCGTCCAGAACATTTTCTTAATAAACTTTGTTATGGCAATTGACTTAGGTTCCCCCCAAAACTATGGTCCCCAAGCTGTTCTTATATTTCTTGAAATGCCTCTGTGTTTGTAACAAGCTTCAAAAGGTAAGCAATGCACCATTTCAGGGAAAAAGGATCTTAACAGACTCCTGAGAATAAGAAATAACCCAAGGTAAAAAGGAGGAATCCTACTCAGCACATCTGCTGTTGGAGGTCCTTCATCTGAGTCACAGTTTACCACCTATCTATCTGTGGGGCATCCCTGGCCGAGACTGTGATATGATCTCAGCCTGTGCTGTACACGGTAGTGTGTAGACAGAGAACTCGGTGATGGCAGAAGCAAAACTGGTACATTGCTGTGAATGTTTTCCAGGCACCAATCCTGTGAGATGCAATAATGCTAAGCCTCAGGGCGCATGACAGAGATGGACTTGACCAGTGGAGAGGCAGATGTAACGTTGACAATGCCTGAGTTGTATTAAAGATAAAAAGATTAGTCATTATTATGGTGATATGTGCTTTCAAACTTAGCATCAGTAAAACAGAAGAAAGTCCAAGAGCTTGACAGAATTCTTCAGAAAATATGGACCCATAAAAAATAAACTCGAAAACGCAACAGGCTATTTTTTCAGCCTATCTCAGGTCAACGGTACAGTTTATTTCTAGGCAAAAGTATTGTACTCTACCAAGGTAGCAAGCAGTGCCAGTGTGCTCTGGTGCATTATACTGAAGACAGGCCTTCATTTGAGAATCCTGTTTGTTAAAAGGCAGTAACATAACAGAAGTCTTTTACAGCAGATTTGCCCAATGCAATATGTCATTTGATTTCTTGACTGCTGCTTCCATGAGCATTGCTTTCAGTCCAAGTAAAATGAAATCCTTGTCAACTTCAGTCTTTTTCCACTTAAGATGATGTTGCTTATTGGTCTAGTTTTGAGGATTTTTGTTTTCTTTATGTAGAGGTGTAACCCATACTGAAGGCTGTGGTCTTTGATTTTCATCAGTAAGTGCTTCAAGTCCTCTTCACTTCAGCAACCAAGGTTGTGTCATCTGCATATTGCAGGTTTTTAATGAGTCTTCCTTCAATCCTCATGCTGCGTTCTTCTTCATATAGTCCAGCTTCTCAGAGTGTTTGCCCAGTATACAGATTGAATAAGTATGGTGAAAGGATACTACCCTTCCCATACACTTCCTGATTTTAAACCACACAGTATCCCCTTTTTCTGTTTGAAAGACTGCCTGTTTGTCTATGTACAGGTTCCTCATGAGCACAATTAAGTGTTCTGGAATTCCCATTCTTTGCAATGTTATCCATAATTTGTTATAATACACACTGCAGTGCCTTTGTGTAGTCAATAAAACACAGGTAAACATCTTTCTGGTATTCTCAGCTGTCAGCCATGATCCATCTGACAGCAGCAATGATATCCCTCATTCCATGTCCTCTTGTGGATCTGGCTTGAATTTATGGCAGTTCCCTGTCAATGTACTGCTACAACTGCTTTTGAATGATCTTCAGCAAAATTTTACATGCATGTGATATTAATGATATTGTTTGATAATTTCCGCACTCTTTTGAATCACCTTTCTTTGGAATGGGCACAAATATGGATCTCTTCCAGTCAGTTGGCCAGTAGATGTCTTCCAGATTTCTTGGCATAGACGAGTGAGTGCCTCCAACAGTGCATCCATTTGTTGAAACTTCTCAGTTGGTATTCTGTCAATTTCTGGAGCCTTGTTTGTCACCAGTGCCTTCAATGCAACTTGGACTTCTTCCCTCGATAGCATCAGTTCTTGGTAGATGTCTTCCAGATTTCTTGGCATAGATGAGTGAGTGCTTCCAGCGGTGCATCCATTTGTTGAAACTTCTTAGTTGCTATTCTGTCAATTCCTGGAGTCTTGTTTTTTGCCAGTACCTTCAATGCAACTTGGGCTTCTTCCCTCAATAGCATCGGTTGTTGGTCATGTGCTGTCTCCTGAAATGTTTGAACGTTGACTAATTCTTCTTTATACAGTGACTGTGTGCGTTGGGCAAATCTGCTGCAAAAGACCTATTTAAAGTGTTGAGAAGCAAAGATGTCACTTTGAGGATTAAGGTGTGCCTGACCCAAGCCATGGTGTTTTCAGTTGCCTTATATTCATGGGAAAGCTGGACAATGAATAAGGAAGACCAAAGAAGAATTAATGCATTTGAATTATGGTCTTGACAAAGAATATTGAATATACCATGTACTACCAGAAGAACAAACAAGTCTGTTTTGGAGGAAGTACAACCAGAATGCTCCTTATAAACAAGGATGGCGAGACTTCACCTCATATAATTTGGACCTGTTAATCAGGAGGGACCAGTTCCTGGAGAAGGACATCATGCTTGGTAAAGTAGAAAGTCAGTGAAAAAGAGGAAGACCCTCAATGAGATAGACTAACACAGTGGCTGCAACAGTGGGCTCAAACATAGCAACGACTATGGTGCAGGACCGGGCAGTGTTTCATTCTGTTGTACATGGGGTCACCATGAGTTGGAGCTGATTCGATGACACCTAACAACAACAACAACATAACAGAGTATGTTCCTAGAAGGGCTTGAAGGGAGATGTGGGGCCAGAAGGTTATTTTGTAAGGCGTATGTTTATGGACTTGGGAAAGTTAAGGCTCCAGTGTGTACAGATACTGCTATTATCATTTTAAGTAGATATCTGAAGAATTGTCATGTGGAAGAGATAACACATACATAAGTTTTCTATCTATAGCTATATATATATATATATATATATATATATATATATAGTGATATATATATATATATATAGTGATATATACCATGGAATAGCAGTGGTGATTCAATGGTAGAATTCTTGCCTCCCGTATGGGAGACTTGTATTTGATTCCCAGCCAGTGCACCTTAAACACAGCCACCAGCTGTTTGTCACTGAAGGCTTGTGTGTTGTTCTGAAGCTGAACAGGGTTCAGTGGAGCTTCTAGACTAAGAGACTAGGAAGAAATGCCTGATGATCTATGTCCAAAAATCAGCCAATGAAAACCCTATGTATCCAATGTTCTGGAACCATTGGATACATAAGATTGCTATGAGTTGGGCAGACTCAATGGGAGCTAACAATAGCAACAAATGCATAATATATTGTATGTTGTTGTGTGCCATCAAGTCAATTTTTGACTTTTAGCGACCCCATGTGACTGAGTAGGAATATTCTGTAGGGTTTCCCAGGCTATAATCTTTAAAGGAGTAGATTGCCAGATCTTTTTTCCTAAGGAGCCACTGGTGGATTCAAACTGCCAACCTTTTGGTTTGCAGCTGAGTGCTTAACCATTGTGCCACCAGGGCTCCTTAATATAATGTTTCATGTACATAATACCAAAACACATCCAGGATCCGTTCTTACCACTTAGTTCTAACTTGCTCATTCACTATACCTAGGTGTAAGGGAGACTGGAAAAAGAGACTTGGGTGAAGGGAACAATGATGGTTTGGACCAATTGTGATTCATCCACTGTGATTGGCATTTTGCTACTTTAAACAGCTGCCATGCTCTGAGAGGCAGGAAGAAGGACAGCAGCTGAGAGTTTTTACCAGCTGTTAATGCTGCTCTGTATTGCTGTTGCCTAATTTCCTGCCTGTCTCTTGATGCCTTATGAGTTCCCCAAGGGAAAGGCTTTGTCTTGGTAAAATTTTGGTCACCTGAGCCCAGTTGCAAGCATATGGATAGCCAGAATTAAAGGACTATTAAGTTAAGTGAAAATACATTAGTGTCAGGATCCTTTCTAAGACCTCTGAATCACTTTTAGGGAAAGTTTGCAAGCTGCTTTCCCACATACAAGCCCAGTGGGTTCCAGTCTTCTGCATGGTGTTCCTTCTACCTGGAATGCTTTCTTTGTCAGGTTTCATCCAGTCTGTTTAGTTAGATGCTATTCACACCATTCACGCCTTGCACCAGGACTTTGTTGTTGAGCCTTCTCTGCCTCTCTCTTCTGAGTTCATTTGTCCCTTTCCCTTTGGCATGTACATCCTCTGCTAGAATAGAAATTGTTTGAGGGTAAGATTCGATGTATCTAGTATTTAGCATAGTGCTTGGCACAGAGTAGGTTTTCGGTAATTATATTTTTAAACCAAATACTTTAGCAGTTGTCATGGATTGAATTGTGTCCCCTGAAAACATCTGTCAGCTTGGCTGGGTCATGATTCCCAGTATTGTGTGATTGTCTACCATTTTGTCATCTGATGTGATTTCCCCAAGTGCTGTAAATCCTATCACTATGATGTAATGAGATGGATTAGTAGTAGTTATATTGATGAGATCTACAAGATTAAACAGCGTCTTAAGCCAAACTCTTTTGCGATATAAAAGAGAAGCGAGCAGAGAGACATGGGGACCTCATACCACCAAGAAAGCAGTGCTGGGAGCAGAGTGCGTCCTTTGGACCTGAGGTTCGTGTGCTGCAATGCTCCCAGACCAAGAGAAGACTGATGACAGGGACCTTCCTCCAGAACCAACAAAAGAAGCTTCCCCTGGAGCCTGCGCCCTGAATTTGGACTTCTAGCCTACTGCACTGTGAGAGAATAAAAGTGTCTTTGTTAAAGCCATCCACTCGTGGTATTTCTGTTATAGCAGCGCTAGATGACTAAAACAGTAGTTTTCCATGTGGTTCCACTGTGAAAACTCTAAAAGATAAATGTGCAGACTAGGTCAGAAAGGCTTAGGAGAGTTGTGCTTCCCACGAGAGTTGCACAACAATCATTGCCTTTTAGAAATCCGTATTTTTTTGAAGATAGAAATATTTTATTTCCCAAATTTCAGACCTGGTCTTCATTAACCAGATTTTTTCAGAAATAATATTAAAGTTTATATTGCTAAAGTTGCCACCTTTAGCTTGAGTTGAATTTTATGAAAAGCTTGTCTTTATTTTGACTTTTTCATGCTCATTTAAATTTCGGAAGATAGTTTCTATTCTCCCTTATTACCAAAAGCCTAAGCAACAGTTTTTCTAAAGAGGAATGCCTGAGGGTCAGTTGTTACAGCAATTATCAATTACATTTTGCTTCATTTAATTGTTTGCAAAATTAGCTTTTTAAAGTCCCATTTAATTCTCTTTCCGGTCTTCTCAAGAAATGTAATTAATGAACTAACTATAATTAAGCATAATGATAAAGTACAAGGAACTTTTAAATTAAATCGTTACTATACTCTCCACAGACTGGTCCTCAGGTACTGCAGGGCATTAAATACAGTAGACACCTCACTGCACTCCTTCTACCCCATTTTGTTCTTACAGTTCTATATCTAACTTATTAATGTAATCAAAATGCTCCATCTGAGTTGATTTCTCAAGCCTATAAGTTATAGGGTTGCTGTAAGTCAGAATTGACAGCAAGTTTTTTTTTAATGAACTATCAAAATATATTTTAAAATAGCCACAGAATTTCAAAAATTACATGTCAACATTGATCTGCTCAATCCCTGTGAAGTGAATGGCCTGTGACCCTACAGCTTCACCTCTGGTGAAAAGCCTGTGTTCTGAGGCTGTCAGCATCCATTTTATCCTCTAGATACCAGCCTTACCTGCAGCCCCTGTACTGAATATTCCTAATTGAGATATAATGACTTTATAAAAAAACAAAAAGCTCTCCAGAAAAATATTAGGCAACCCATTCAAAAATATCTTTAGAGCTCACATATGGAAAATTATAGAAATATAAACCAATATTTCCACTTCAGATAGTGTTCAAAATACATTTATTGTTTTTTATTGCAAATAACACATGCTGTTTTAGAAGAATTGATAAATATAGAAAAGTATGAGAAAAAAAATCCAAATCCATAATTTGTAATCCTATCGCCAGAGCTAACATTTATTAACAATTTGAAATGTAAAATATATACACATTTTTATATGTAATACACACATAACACATATATATCACATTAGTCATATTTACCCCTTTCTCATGTTGTTTCCGCATACCTTTTAATGGCTATAGAATATTCTATATTTTGGATATGCCATAATTGATGTAATCAATCACTTATCATTGGACATTGAGGATTTCAGCTTTTTAGTACTTTAGAAAAATTCTTATTAAATACACACTTTTGTGCATATCTTCAATTATTTCTTAAGGATCAAATTTTAGAACTAACATTGCTGGGTATATTAGTTTTATGTTGTAGTTTAACAAATGACAACAAATGAGTAGTTTAAACATGACTCCTTTATTAGCTCACAGTCTGAATGGCAGAAGTTTGGGGCAGAGCACAGCGTGGCTGGGTTCTATGCTCAGGCTTTCACAAGGCTGAAATCAAGGTGTCTGCTTGCTGCGACTCTATCTGTAGCCCGAGGTCCTCCTCCAAGCTTGCATGGTTGAATCAGTTCAGTTCCTTTCAGCTATAGGACTGAGGTCCCTATTTTCTTGATGCCTGTCAGCCAGGGGACACTTTCCACATTCCTTGTCACATGATAATTTCGATCTTCAAACTAGCAGTGGAGGATCTTCTTCATGTCAAATTCTTCTCATGCTTTGAATTTCTCTTACTAGGAAAGCCCGGTCTCTTCTAAGGGCTCATCTGTTTAGATCAGGCCCATCTAGGATAATGCTAGGGCTTTGAACCAGTTCGTTCCTGTTTGAACCCCTGCTGATAATTTGCATTTCCACCTCAGATATACTGAATGAGAATCTACATTTAACAAGATCCCCAGATGATTCTTATGTATGATAAATTTTGAGAACCACTGCTCCACTAGTGGATCTCAGAATTGGTCCCTAACCAGCAGCATTAGCATCATCTGGGAACTTGTTAGAAATGCACCTGGTTCGAAGCCTTGGGATAATCTCCCTATCTTAAAGTTAACTGACTTGGGACCTTAATTCCTGCAAATCTTTACAGAATCATACTGCCACATCTTTCTCCCACGGAAAGGCTGGTGGGCTCAACCTGCCGACCTTTTGGTTATCAGCCAAGGGCTTTAACCTCTGCACCATCAGGGCTCCTTGGGCCTTAATTATAACTGGGAAATTCCTTCACAATAGCAGACTAGTGTTTAGCTAAATAACTGGGTGAATGTGTATTATACCAGGGGCAGGAGTCTTGGAGGCCATCTCAGATTCTGCCTACCACTCTGGGTCAAAGGATATGATATATATTGCCATATGGCACAACTGGGACATTTCATAACTAGGAATGAGCCTGGATATTCCATGTCAGTTCTGCCACTGACTGACTTTGCAAGTTACAAACTCTATCTTGACTTTGGTTTCCCTGTCTGGAAGATGAAAGTCTCATAACCTCTCTTTTTCTGACTATTTGAACTGGTGCGTTACTTCTTAGGAAGCAGGAGCCACCTTTTGGTGCTGCTTGCCAGTTTTCCTTTCTTTTGCACTTTGTTCATAATTGCTATGCACTGACAGCTGTGAAATTTTCCGATGTTTAAAAAGAATAGCTACACAAAACTGAAAAAAAAAAAAAAAAAGTGGTACTTAAGTCTCCCCTTCTAAGAAGCTTCATGGTGGTGAGAATTCCTAGGGCACTTTAGATAGCCTCCTGACTTAAAATGTGCCCCTGTAGCTTCTTTAGAAGGTAGTTGCTCATGTCTGTGAGGCTATATTTCAACACCAGATGACAGGCATTTGGTGAGATTTTAGTACTTTCAGTGTTGCCCTTGTCATTTAATAGGCTTCTTCAAAAAGAACAGAACACAGCATGGTAGTGCAGAGTCCTCTGCTGCGAATGTCTGATCTCTTGCCTTCACACTGAATGACTACTGTGTATCTCTTGGGGGTTCATGATGCTTATTTTCCCATTCTAATTTATCAGCACCACTTCTGATTTTCTCTTAAGTTCTGCCACCCCCTTGCAGTGTCCACCACTGCATTGTCAACAGCCTCTCTTGTGTTTACGTAGCATTGCCAATCATCCTGATCATCCAAAGGAAAAGGAATCTCCTTCCATCTCTGATTCTGTATCAGTTTGTACTGATTTCTAATAAAACATAACTCTTCAGTTTTTCAACTAAGTAAAGCTTGCATTATCCATCGTGTATTAAATTAACCAGTTATGCATTTCCAGAAGTTCTTTTAGGAACACAACCTTTGCAAATTATTTCAGTAGTCCATGGGCACTTATCCATGATGATGATGTTTAGAACTAATGCAGAGAACATGTTTGTGATGCTTAACTGGCTTTATTCTTTGAAGTGAGTAATTGGCACTTGATTATTCCAGTTTACAATTATATATATATATATATATTCATGGTTTCTTTCATTCAGTGTTGTAGGTAACAGTAATGGTAAGGAATAATTTCTATATGGCACTCAGTAGGTGCCAGAGCTAGACTAAGCACTTTACATACATTACATCATTTATTCATTATAAAATCACAATGAAGTAGGTAATGTTATTATCCTGTTTTACAGATGAGGAAACTGAGCACAGAGAGTCTAAGTAGCTGTGTCAAGTTCACAGAACTAGTAAGTGGTAGAGATATTAAATTTTTTAGTTGATTTTTCTGTGTTTTTCATCTTGGATAATGTCTCCAAGTTCATTAATGTTTTTGCTGTTAATTCCATCCAGTGTATTTTCTCCAGAAACATTGTAGTATTTATCTGTAAAAGTCAGAGCTACGTCTTTTTTTAAATCTTCCATGTCTCTATTTAACTTTTGAACATATGGAATACATTTATAATAACTGTTTTAATGTCCTGCCTGTTAATTGTAACGTCTGTGTCAGCTCTATTTGGTTTCAATTGATTGATTTATCTCCCCCCCAGATTTCTGATTTGTGTTTACAAAGTAAAAGTGCAACTGTCAATAAAAAGTAATTTTACTTCCTTTTCCTCTTGTTCTTAAGCTAGCTTCTGATTAAGGAGCCCCCGTATAGAGAGTGGCTAAAGCCTGCATTGTTCATTTTAATTTTCAACAGCTATGAAGTTGGTTCATAACTCTTGTCATTAGCCATATACTTTCATTTGGCACTTGTATATTTTCTGAATTTTTAAGCATACTTTTTTTCCATCTTTGCCACCACAAGCTTTGAGGAGAGTTTTAATTATTCTATGTGTGTTATCTATTTAATCTTTTTCTAATACATACTATACTGTATTTTGCAAAAATTGCTCTGTATATGATTGATAGAAACTACCCTTTGTTTCCTAGCATTTATGTGCATATCCTCAAATATTTATATTTCTTTTAAGTGGAAATTTGGGAGAAAGAGAAATTAAATATGTGGATTCAGATAGCCATCTTTACTCTGAAACTGAATATAACCAGTTTTAAATGCAGTTTTTCATCAATTAAATATCTCAAATATCGACTTACAACTCCTTTTACTCTGGCCACCAATAAGTGATGGATACATTTTAGGTCCATTGCTGTCGAGTGGATTCTGACTCATAGTGACCTTGTAGGACAGAGTAGAACTGCCCCATAGAGTTTCTAAGGAGTGGGTGGTAGATTTGAACTGCCGACCTTTTGGTTAGCAGCCGAGCTCTTAACTACCAATTGCTCACATGCAAGTTCAACTTGAAGCTGAGAAAATGAGAACAAGTCCATGAGAGCCAAAGTACAACCTTGAGTATCTCCCACCTGAATTTAGAGACCATCTCAAGAATAGATTTGACAGGTTGAACACTAATGACTGAAGACCAGATGAGTTGTGGAATGACATCTAGGACATCACACATGAATGAAGCAAGAGGTCATTAAAAAGATAGGAAAGAAATAAAAGACCAAAATGGATATCAGAGGAAACTCTGAAACTTGCTCTTGAATGTCGAGTGGCTAAAGTAAATGGAAGAAATGATGTAGTAACAGAGCTGAACAGGAGATTTCAAGGGGCAGCTCAAGAAGACAAAGCAAAGTATTATAATGACATGTGCAAAGACTTGGAGTTAGAAAACCAAAAGGGAAGAATATGCTAGGCATTTCTCAAGCTTAAAAAACTGAAGAAAAAATTCAAGCCTGGAATTGCAATATCAAGGATTCTACAGGGAAAATATTAAACGATGCAGTAAACATCAAAAGAAGATGGAAAGAATACAGAGAGTCATTATAACAAAAAGAATTGGTTGACATTCAGCTATTTCAGGAAGTAGCATATGATCAAGAACCGATGATACTGAAGGTAGAGGTCCAAGTTGCATGGAAGAGCATTGATGAAAAACAAAGCTTCAGGAGTTGATGGAATACCAAGTGAGATATTTCAACAAACGGATGCAGCACTGGAAGTCCTCACTTGGCTATGCCAAGAAAGTGGGAAGACAGCTACCTGGGCAATGAACTGGAAGAGATCCATATTTGTGGCTATTCCAAAGAAAGGTGATCCAACCAAACACAGAAATTATCGAACAATATCACTAATATTACACGCAAGCAAAATTTTGCTGCAGATCATTCAAAAGTGGCTGCAGCAGTACATTGACAGGGAACTGCCAGAAATTCAAGCCAGATTCAGAAGAAGATGTGGAACAAGGGATATCATTGCTGATGTCAGATGAATCCTGGCTGAAAGCAGAGAATACCAGAAAGATGTTTACCTGTGTTTTATTGACTATGCAAAGGCATTCAACTGTGTGGATCATAACAAGTTATGGATGACATTGCAAAGAATAGGAATTCTAGAACACTTAATTGTGCTCTTGAAGAACCTGTACATAGATCACAAGGTAGTCATTCAAAAAGAACAAGGGGATACTGCGTGGTTAAAAGTCAAGAAAGGTGTTCTTCAGGGTTGTAGCCTTTCACCATACTTATTCAGTCGGTATGCTGAGCAAATAACCTGAGAAACTTGAGTATATGAAGAAGAATGCAGCATCAGGATTGGAGGAAGACTCATGAACAACCTGCATTATGCAGGTAAACAACCTTGCTTGATGAAAGTGAAGAGAACTTGAAGCACTTACTAATGAAGATCAAAGACCATAGCCTTTAGTATGGATTACATCTCAACATAAAGAAAACAAAAATCCTCACAACTAGACCAATAAGCAACATCATGATAAACAGAGAAATGATTGAAGTTGTCAGGGATTTCATTTTACTTGGGTCCACAATTAATAGCCATGGAAACACCAGTCGAGAAATCAGATCACGCATTGCATTGGGCAAATCTGCTGCAAAAGACCCCTTTAAAGTGTTAAAAAGCAAAGGTGTCACCTTGAAGACTAAGGTGCTCCTGACTCAAGGTATGGTGTTTTCACCCGCCTCATATGCATATGAAAGCTGAACAATGAATAAGGAAGACTGAAGAATTGTCACCTTTGAATTGTAGTGTTGTTGAAGAATATTGACTATACCACGGACTGCCAAAAGAATGAACAAATCTGTCTTGGAAGATGTGCGACCAGAGTGCTCCTTAGAAGCAAGGATGATGAGACTACGTCGCACGTACTTTGGACTTCTTACCAGGGAGAATCAGCCCCTGTAGAAGGACATCATGCTTGGTAAAGTAGAGGGTCAGCAGAAAAGAGGAAGACCGTCAATGAGATGGATTGACACAGTTGCTGCAACAGTAGACTCAAGCATAACAGTAATTGCGAGGATGGCGCAGGACCGCGCAGTGTTTCGTTCTGTTGTACATAGAGTCACTAAGAGTCGGAACCAACTCGATAGCACGTGACAATAACAACAACTTTTTAGGGCAATCCAAGCAAGTGGAAATTCTTTAAATCCTCTCCTTTCCCTTAATCTATTTCCCCAGTTGCCTCTCTTATCCCAAAGTGTTAACTCAGTATACTAGAACTGAACTTGTCATAGTGGGAAAGTCATTTCAAAATAAAAGAAATAAAAATTAAAAAAAAAAAAAATCACTTGTCTCCACACCAAGACTGTGCTTGAAATTGGCCTCCCCTCTGCAGCTTTATGTGAATAAAAATAAAAAAATCACTTGTCTCCAAACGAAGACTGTGCATAGGCCTTCTCTCTGCAGATCTGTGTGTCTGGGCATGTGCTTTATGCTCTGGCTGGCTCTTGTGTAGCTATGAGCATCCTGAGAGGATGGCTGACAGAAATGGGCTTAGAATAGACTATATTCCTCCACGTCCTCCAGAGGCGCCCTCACATATTTGAAATCTCTGACCTTTGCCTGGGACCCTGGTGGCACAGTGGTTAAGCGTTTGGCTGCTAACCGAAAGGTCCACAGTTCGAATCCACCAGCCACTCTTTGGAAACTCAGTAGGGCAGTCCTACTCTGTCCTATAGGGTCACTATGAGTTGGAATTGACAGCATTTGGTTTGGTACTGCTCTCTCTGCCCAGCCTACTAAAGAGCAACTCTACAACTGTGTGAGCTATTTCCTTTATATAAATCTCTCTCTCTCTCTCTATATATATATATGCCGAGCAAATAATCTGAGAAGCTGGACTATATGAAGAAGAATGGGGCATCAGGGTTGGAGGAAGACTCATTCACAACCTGCGTTACGCAGATGATACAACCTTGCTTGCTGAAAGTGAAGAGGACTTGAAGCACTTACTGATGAACGGCAATGACTATAGCCTTCAGTATTGATTACACCTGAACGTGAAGGGCTGTGGCTAATGGTTTGGTTGCATGGTCAGGGACTTGGAAGAAACATGATTGGAAAATTGGAGACAGGGATTTACAAGGAAGAGGTATGTGGCTAGACCTTTCTGAATGGGTCAAAGAAGTGAAGATATTTGTGTCTCATGTGAATGGTCACCAAAGGGTGACCTCAGCAGAGGAGGGTTTTAACAATCAAGTGGATAGGATGATATGTTCTGTGGAAACCAGTCATCCTCTTTCCCTAGCCACTCCTGTCATTGCCCAATGGTCTCATGAACAAAGTGGCAGGGATAGAGGTTAGGCAGGGCTCAGCAACATGGACTTCCACTCACCAAGACTGACTTGGCCACAGCCCCTGCTGAGTGCCCAATCTTCCAGCAGCAGAGACCAACACTGAGTCCCTGATATGGCACCGTTCCTAGAAGTGATCAGCCAGAAACCTGGTGGCAAATTGATTACATTGGGCCACTTCCATCATGGAAATGGCAGCATTTTGTTTTTACTGGAATAGACACCTACTCTGGATATGGATTTTCCTTCCCTGCACGCAGTGCTTCTGGTAAAACTGACATCTGTGGACCTACAGAATGCCTTATCTGCCGTCATGGTATCCCACACACTATCGCCTCGGATCAAAGACTCACTTCATAGTAAGTGAAGTGTGGAAATGGGCCCATGCTCATGAAATTCACTAGTCTTACCATGTTTCCCATCATCCTGAAGCAGCTGGCTTGATAGAATGATGGAATGTCCTTCTAAAGACATAGTTACGGCACCAGCTATGTGACAATACCTTGCATGTTTGGGGCAATGTTCTCCAGAAGGCTGTGTGTGCTATAAACCAGCATCCAATGTATGGTGCTGTTTGTCCCATAGCCAGAATTCATGCGTCCAGGAATCAAAGGGTGGAAACGGGAGTGGCACCACTCACTATTACCCCAAGTGATTCACTTGTCAAATTTTTACATCCTGTCCCTGCAACCCTATGCTCTGTGTGTCTACAGGTCTTAGT
This sequence comes from Dugong dugon, assembly GCA_030035585.1. NCBI lineage: Eukaryota > Metazoa > Chordata > Mammalia > Sirenia > Dugongidae > Dugong > Dugong dugon. The sequence continues at coordinate 35,655,765 of CM057471.1, read as the reverse complement.
TCCAAAGGGAGGAATGCTCCCACCTGGAAACACATTCCTGATTCCACTGAACTGGAAGTTAATAATGCCACATGGCTGCTTTGGGCTCCTTATGCCCCTGGATCAACAGGCAAAGAAGGGAGTTACCATATTGACTGGTGTGATTGATCCTGATTACCAAGAGGAAATTGGATTGATATTACATAATGGAGGTAAAGAAGAATACATCTGGAATGCAGGAGTCCCTTAGGGTGTCTCTTAGTACTACGATGCCCTGTGATTAAAGTCAATGGAAAATTACAGCAACACAGTTTTGATATGACTAATGTCAGAATGACCCAGCCCCTTCAGAAATGAAGATTTGGATCATTCCACCAGGCAAAGAACCACAACTAGCTGAGGTGCTTGCTGAGGGCAAAGGGAATACAGAATGGGTGGTAGAACAAGGTAGGTCTAAATACAGTTATGACCAAGTGATCAGTGGCAGAAACGAGGACTGTAATTGTTACGTGTGTTTCTGCCTTGTATGAGTGCATCGAATATTTTCTTCACTTACATAAGGTGTAAACAAGGCTAGTGTGTATTTGGTTGCATGTGTGTTAGTTGTGTCATGTTAGGTGCAAGTTTGACTTTATAATTGTCTTTATTTGAGATTGTGCATGGTTTAAGGAGATGTGTACAGGTACCAAGTTGATATGGGGTGGACTGTGATGGTTAAGATTGTGTGTCAACTTGGCTGAGCTATGATTTTCAGTGGTTTGGCAGTCATGATGTAGTTTGACAGTTATATGATGATGTGTTCACCTCCATGATGAGATTTGATGTAATGTGATCACCTCCATGATGAGATCTGCTGTGAGTAGCCAATCAGTTGAAAGGGAGTTTCCTTGGGGATGTGGCCTGCATTCAATATAGGTGGGCTTTCTCACAAGGCTCGCGGGCTATTGCTCACTCTGGATCTTGCAGCCGTCTCCTGTTCATCTGACCTCTGGTTCTTGGGACTTGAGGTAGCAGCTTACCTGCCATCTTGCCTACTGATCATGGGATTCATAGGTCTTCGCAGCCTGTAAGCCAGAGCCCTACTGCCTGACCAACCTCTTCGGTTATGTGAATCAGCAGAAGCCTCTTGCCTGACATATGGACTTGGGGCATTCCTGCCTCTATAATGTCGTGAGCTAATTCCTTGATATAAGTCTCTCTCTATATATATTTATATGCTTTACTAGCTTTGCTTCTCTAGAGAACTCAGCCTAAGACAGTAGGTAAGTTACCATCCACCAGCGCTGGAAGATGTCTATCACCTTCTCACCTAAGAGCTTGAATGAAATACACTGGCATGCAAGCATAAAATGGATTGTGAAAGTATATGTATGTGTGTGTTTAATATATTCTTTCCCAAGCACATTTCACTTAGTTTGGGTATCTTGGTTCTCTGAAGTGTAGCAAATTCTGTTATACTTGAAATGTTTAATTGGGGAATAATGATTATTGCCCAGACTTTAATCTACCTTAATTATGAAAACAGATATGTCAAATGCTTTTATAGCATTTCTAATTTGGCTAATGACTATATTTGTATTTCCAAAGAATGTGTCCCATTAATACATTTGCCTTTTTCAGAGGAAAAGTAGGATTGAATATTTTTTAAAGATTCTGTGTTTTCATTATCTTGCCTAAGTCATGCCATGCGTTCTTTCAAAGACTTGAAGAGTAAGATAGTTTGTGACTCTTGGAAATAACCATCTCTGATATGATCTTGTTAGCTTCTGTCTTTTCCTGATCCATATATTACTTAATTACAACATAAAAGTACCCATATCTTCACTTTAGAAATGTCACATAAATGGTTTGCTTACAAACGAGTTAATAAGAACAGTCTGGCTATCCTTAGAGTAACCTTTGCCGAACTTTTGGACTCTACTGTGGTTGTTATTGTTAAAAACAAACAAAACAAAACTTGTCCATCAATTATTTATGTAGTGCTATTTATGTGACAAACCCTGGTGGCATAGTGGTTAAGTGCTATGGCTGCTAACCAAAAGGTCAGCAGTTTGAATCCACCAGGTGCTCCTTGGAAACTCTGTGGGGAAGTTCTACTCTGTCCTATAGGGTCGCTATGAGTTGGAATTGACTCAGTGGCAACGGATTTGGTTTTTTTGGTTTATCTATGTGACAGGCTCTATTTTAGGTATAAAGGATATTGTATGACTAACATCTCCCCACACACTTATATTTTTCAGGAGCTTCCTCTACTGATTTTCTATTGCTGCCATAATAAATTACTACAAATTTAGCAGCTTAAAACAACACACATTTTTCATCTCACAGTTTCCTCAGGTCAGGAGGTCGGACACTGTATCTGCCAGCTAGTTTTCCACTTAGAGTCTCACAAGGCTGAAATCAAGTTGTCTGCAGAGCTGTGTTCCTTTTTGTAGGCTCTGAGAGATAATCGGCTTCCAGGCTTATTCAGGTTATTTGATGGAATTCATCTCCATGCAGTTGTATCACCGTGGTCCTCATTTTGTTACTGGCTATTGGATAGAAGTGGGAGGGGGTTGTTCTAGCTTCTAGAAGCTACCTGCATTCCTTGGCCACTGGCCCCCTTCAGAGCCAGCAAGGGCCAGTTACGTCCTTCTCAAACTTTTGATTCTCTCTGACTTCCCTTTCTACCTCATCTCTCTTATCATCCTGTTCTGCTCCATCTCTCTGTCTCTTCTGCTTTTAAGGGCTCATATGATTGCTTTGGGTCCGCTAGATAATTCAGAATAAACTCCTTAATTTAAGGTTGGCTGATTAGTTACCTTAATCACATCTGCAAAGTCCCTTCAAAGCAGTGCCAAGATGTTTTGATTGAATAACCAGGGATGGAAATCTTGGGGTAGGAGGGTGAGCATTTTCAGAATTCTATTACTACACTGCCTGTATTCTCTAAGATGTTTTGAAGTTTTGTTTAAAGACAGTGGTTTGACCTGTAGCATATGAAAATGCTTGTAACGATGAGAAGTAATTTGTAGTGTCTTTTCTGTTATTTTTCAATCATCAGCAAGTATCTTAGAGACAGCCTTACATTTACTTATAACAAGTACACCAATATTTACAATCCTACTATTGGACTTGTCAAAATAAACTCATCCTTTTATTGTACTTGGTTCTCAAATAATGATTATAGCATGTAATGTATGACTGAGTCATCTTTCAAAAAATTAAAAGATAATGAATGAGTAATAGGAATTCAGTTTGTTTTAAGGTGATGTCTGACTCAGCCTGGGTCTTATTGTTTCCAAAGGTACAAAGAAGTTTCCTTGAATTAGATAAAGGATATTTTGAGGACTGAAAGAAAGGTACTCTGAATCATTAGAGAAGATATTTGACACATTTTAGCAGCTATTCCTAAATTAAATACATCACGTGACAGCTATTTTCTCTGGGGGCCAGAAGTTGGAAGTGTCATTGTCCTAATACTGCTGATAATGACATCAAGCTATTCAAAATATAACATATTTTGACATAAGAGTGAGAAGATTATATTCTTGGTAAGTCACATTCTGATTTGTCTTTTCTGTAAACTTATTTTTGAGTCTAAGAGAGGTAGTGGTAGTGGTTATGGTGATAAACAAGACAATGAAATTAAGGAGAGTATCCATGGTGTGTGTATGTGTTTGTGTATATTTTATATAAACCACACAATTACAAAGCAGAAGTTATTAAGTAGAGTCGTATAGTTATTTTTAGTCATTCAAATGATTGAGTGGTTGATTTTCTTACATTTTCATAAATTACACATAAAATAATTATATTGTGAGGTTATAAAATAGTGGCTCTTATGTCAAGGAAAAAATGGCTGTTAAGCTTTTTTTTTTATTCAGGGGAAGGCTTACAGAACAAATAGTTTCTCATGAAATGGTAGTACACATATTGTTTTATGACATTGGTTAACAACCCCACAACATGTCAACCCTCTAACTTCTCAACCTTTTTTTTTTTGGTGAAAATACACATAGCCAAAGATACACCATTTCAAAAATTCTACATGCACAGTTCAGTGACATTGGCTACGCTCTTCCAATTGTGCTGCTATTCTCACTTAAGATGAAGGCTTACAGAACAAAATAGTTTCTCATTTAACAGTTACTACCCATGTTGCCCTATGACAATGGTTAACAATTTCACAACACATCAACAATATCCTTACTCAACCTTGCGTTCCCTATCACCAGCTTCCTTGTCCCCTTCTGCCTTCTGGCCCCTGTCACTGGACTACTGTACCTCATTAGTCCCATTTGGTTTTACAAGGCTGCCCACTCGTAGGCTGAATGGTGAACCTTGGAGATAACTTCACCACTGAGCTAAAAGGGTGTTTGGGGGCCATACTCTCGGGGTTTCTCCAGTCTCCTTTAGGCCAGTAAATCTGGTCTTCTTTTTTGTGAGTTAGAATTATGCTCTACATCCTTCTCCAGCTCTGTCCAGAACCCTCTGTTGTGATCCTGGTCAGAGCAGTCAGTGGTGGTAGCCGGGCACTATCTGGCTGTCCTGGACTCAGTCCGGTGGAGGCCTTGGTAGCTGTGGTCCATTAGTCCTTTGGACTAATCTTTTCCTTTTATCCTGTTCTCTTCATTCTCCTTTGCTCCCAAAGGGATGAGACCAGTGGAGTATCTTAGATGGCCGCTCATAGGCTTTTAAGACCCCAGACACTACCCACCAAGGTAGAATGTAGAGCACTGGCTTTATAAGCTGGGTCATGCCAACTGAGCTAGATGTTCCCTGAGACCGTGGTCCCCACAGCCCTCCGCCCAGCAATTCAGTCCCTCAGGGAGTTTGGATGTGTCTATGGGGCTTCCATGACCTTTCCTTGTACAGGTTGTGCTAGTTTCCCCCGTACTGTGTACTGTCTCACCCTTCACCCAAGATACCACTTATATATTGCCTATTTAGTATTTCCCCCCCACCCCTCCCATCCCTGGTAACCAACAAAGATTGTTACATTTTGTGCGTGAACTTTTTCATGGGTTTTTACAATAGAGGTCTCATACAATATTTGTTCTTTTGTGATTGACTTATTTCACTCAGCATAATGTCCTCTAGTTTCATCCCTGTTATGAGATGGCTCACAGATTCATTGTTGTTCTTTCTTGTTGCATAGTACTCCATTGTGTGTGTGTACCATAGTTTGTGTATCCATTCGTCTGTTGATGGGCATCTAGGTTGTTTCCATCATTTTGCTATTGTGAACAATGCTGCCATGAACATAGGTGTGCAAGTGTCTATTCGAGTGACGACTCTTATTTCTCTAGGATATATTCCTAGGAATGGGATTGCTGGATCGAATGGTATGTCTATTTCTAGCTTTCTGAGGAAGCGCCATATCATTTTCCAAAATGGTTGTATCATTTTGCATTCCCACCAGCAGTACATAAGTGTTCCGATCTCACTACGGCCCCTCCAACATTTGTTATTTCCAGTGTTTTTGACTCATGCCAGTAATGCCGGGGTGAGATGGTATCTCATTGTGGTTTTAATTTGAATTTCTCTAATGGCTAATGATCACGAGCATTTCCCTATGTGTCTGTTGGCCGCTTGAATGTCTTCTTTGGTGAAGTGTCTGTTCATTATCTTTGCTCATTTTTTAATAGGAATGTTTGTCTTTTTGTTGTAGAGGTGTTGGATTTTCTTGTAGATTATGGAGATTAGACCTTTGTCTGACTTGTACTGTCTGGGAATTTTTCCCCAGTCTGTAGGTTCTCTTTTTACTCTTTTGGTGAAGTCTTTTGAAGAGCATAGGTGTTTGATTTTTGGAGGGTCCCAGTTGTCTAGCTTATCTTCTGGGGTTTGTGTGTTGGTTGTGGTTTGTATCCTGTTCATGCCGTGTGTTGAGGCCTGTAGAGTTGGTCCTATTTTTTATTCTATGCACTTTGTAGTTTTTGACTTTGTGTTTATGTCTTTGATCCATTTTGAATTGGTTTTTGTGTATGGCGTGAGGTATGGGTCCTGTTTCATTTTTTTGCAGATGGATATCCAGTTTTTCCAGCACCATTTGTTGTAAAGACTGTCTTTTCTCCATTTGATGGACTTTGGGCCCTTGTCAAGATCAAGTGACCATAGGCGGGTAGATTTACATCTGGGTTCTCAATTCTGTTCCATTGGTCAATGTATCTGTTGTTGTACCAGTACCAGGCTGTTTTGACTACTGTAGCTGTATAGTAGGTTCTGAAGTCAGGTAGTGTGAGTCCTCCAACTTTATTCTTCTTCAGTAGTGCTTTACTTATTCGGGGCTTCTTCCCTTTCTGTATAAAGTTTATGATTAGTTTTTCCATCTCTTTGAAGAATGTTGTTGGTATTTGGATCTGGATTGCATTGCATTTGTAAATTGCTTTGGGTAGAATTGTCATTTTCCCAATGTTGAGTCTGCCTATCCATGAGCATGGTATGTTTTTCCATTTATGTAGATCCCTTTGGCTTTCTTGCAGTCATGTTTTGTAGTTTTCTTTGTATAGGTCTTTTACATCCCTGGTCAGATTTATTCCTAAGTATTTTATTTTTTTCGGGGCTATTGAAAATGGTATTGTTTTCCTGATTTCCTTTTCATCGTTCTCCTTATTGGTGTATAGGAATCCAACTGATTTTTGAATGTTTATCTTGTATCCTGCTACTCTGCTGAATCTTTCTATTAGTTCCAGTAGATTTCTCGTGGAGTCTTTAGGGTTTTCTATGTATAGTATCATATCATCTGCAAAGAGGGACAGTTTAACTTCTTCATTACCAATTTGTATGCCCTTTATTTCTTTTTCTTGCCTTATTGCTCTAGCTAGAAGTTCCAGCAGAATGTTAAATAGGAGTGGTGATAAAGAGAATCCTTATCTTGTTCCTGTTTTCAAGGGGAATGTTTTCAGCCTTTCTCCATTAAGAATTATGTTGGCCATTGGTTTTGCATAGATGCCTTTTATTATGTTGAGAAATTTCCCTTCTATATCTATTTTATTGAGAGTTTTTATCAGGAATGGGTGTGGGACTTTGTCAAATGCCTTTTCTGCATCAATCGAGATGATCATGTGATTCTTTTCTTTCCTTTTATTTATATGGTGTATTACGTTGATTGATTTTCTAATGTTGAACCATCCTTGCATTCCTGGTATGAATCCTATTTGGTCGTGGTGTATTATTTTTTTTTGATATGATGTTGAATTCTATTGGCTAGAATTTTGTTCAGAATTTTTGCATCTATATTCATGAGAGATATTGGTCTGTAATTTTCTTTGCCTGGTTTTGGTATCAGTGTTATGGTGGCTTCATAGAATGAATTTGGAAGTGTTGTTTCCTCTTCTATGCTCTGAAATAGCTTGAGTAGTACTGGTACAAGCTCTTCTGTAAATGTTTTGTAGAATTCTCCAGTGAAGCCATCTGGGCCAGAGCTTTTTTTTGGTTGGGAGTTTTTTAAATTACCTTTTCAATCTCTTCTCTTGTTATGGGTCTGTTCAGATTTTCAACATCACTTTGTTGTAGTTTGGGTAGGCTGTGTGCTTCTAGAAATTTATCCATTTCCTCTAGGTTTTCAAATTTGTTGGAGTATAGTTTTTCATAATATTCTGTTGTAGTCCTTTTTATTTTGGTTGGGTCTGTTGTAATGTCCCCCATTTCATTTCTTATTTGGGTTATTTGTGTCCTCTCCTGTTTTTCTTTTGTCAGCCTGGCCAGTGGTTTGTCAATTTTGTTGATTCTTTCCAAGAACCAACTTTTGGTTTTGTTGATTCTTTCTATTGTTTTTCTGTTCTCTAGTTCATTTATTTCTGCTCTGATCTTTACTATTTCCTTTCTTCCAGTGGTTGTGGGGTTTTTTTTTTGCTATTCTCTTGCTATTTGTTTGAGTTGTGTAGTTAATGTTTTGATTTTGTCCCTTTCTTCTTTTTTGATATGTGCACCTATTGCTATAAATTGTCCTCTGAGGACTGCCTTTGCTGTGTCCCAAAGGTTTTGGTATGATGTGTTTTCATTCTCATTTGATTCTAGGAATTTTTTGATTCCATCTCTGATTTCTTGTATTACCGAGTGATGTGTAAGCAGGGTATTATTCAGTTTCCATGTAGTTGATATTTTTTCCTTGCTCTTTCTAGTGTTAATTTCTACCTTGATGGCATTGTGGTCAGAGAAGATACTTTGAATTATGTCAGCATTTTGGATCTTGTTGAGGATTGCTCTGTGGCCTAAGATGTGGTCTATTCTGGAGAATGTTCCATGTGCATTGGAAAAGAATGTGTACTTTGTAGCTGTTGGATGGAGTGTTCTCTATATGTCTATGAGGTCCAGTTGGCTGATTGTGCCCTTTAGGTCTTGTGTATCTTTGCTGAGTTTCTTCTTAGTTGTTCTGTCCTTTACTGAGAGTGGTGTGTTGAAGTCTCCGACTATTATTGTGGAATTGTCAATTTCTCTTCTGAGTGTTTTTAGAGTTTGTTTTATGTATTTTGGAGCCCTGTCATTGGGTGCGTAGATGTTCATTATTATTATGCCTTCATGATGTATGATCCCCTTAATCATTATATAGTGTCCTTCTTTGTCTTTTATGGTAGATTTTGTTTTAAAGTCTATTTTATCTGAGATTAGAAGTGCCACTCCTGCTCTTTTTTGGTAGTTGTTAGCTTGATATATTTTTTTCCAACCTTTGACTTTTAATAAATTCACGTCTTTGTTTCTAAGGTGTGTCTCTTGTAGATGGCATATTGATGGATCCTGTTTGCTTATCCATGGTGTCACTCTGCGTCTCTTTATGGGTGCACTGAGTCCATTTACATTCAGTGTAATTATTGATAGATGTGAGTTTGTTGCTGTCATTTTGTAGTGCTTTTTTTTGTGGTGCTGAAGTTTTCTTTGTTCTTCTTACTCTCTTGCAAATTCTCAGGATGATTTCTTTTTATTTTTACAAACTCTGATTCCATCAAGGAAAAATAGTCTATGCTTGGAGATGGGGACCAGGGGTCAGTTGAAAGATGAAAGTAAATATGCAAGTGTGGCTGCTAATCCTTCCAGAGAAGGATTCTGTAGTATTTCACACAGAATTGCAGATCCCAGAATTGTAATGCGAGAACAGCAAAGACTAACATTCTAGTAAAATCCCTTTGCCTCTCTTTTGGGTAGACAGTGAGTCTGCATTTCCCAGCCTCTCCTTCAGTTGGGTAGGGGCATGTACCTATGTTCTTATCAATGAGTCTGAGTACAAGTGATAAGAACCCATTTTGGTTCTGGATTATAAAGCACTTTCCCTTATGGTTTTTTTTCTCTACTAGCTGAATACAGATGGAGATGAGTTTCAATAGGATGGTACAACCAAAGACGGAAGAAACCTAGATTCTTGAATTATTTTAGAGAGAGGGTACTCTACTGAAGAGAATGCACATAGGATTGTTGTATAAGCAAGAAGTGATTTTTATTTTGTTAAATCACTCAAATTTTAGAGTCTATTTATTATCAGTCAAATATTATCAGATAGACTACCCTACCCTCACTCAATCCAGAAAAATCTGTTTTTCAAGGTTATTATTTGCTATTTTTTTTTTTAAATTACTTTCTGACATTGAAAATTCATAAGATTACAAGATTGGTCATCACAACACAGCTCTAAGTGGTGAAGAACACCACCACAAGCCTAGATTTGCCTGTTTGCTGTGATGAATTCAAAGTGATATGCTTCCTTAACATTTTTTCCCCTTTTTCAGGCATAATGTTATTTAACATTTTCCCCATCAATTAGTGTATTTTGAGCAGTTCCTCTGTTAAATGCTAAAAGCACAGAGTGATGAAGGCAGGCATGACTATACCTTCATGAGGTTTGCAACTCTGGAGAAGATAGATATTCAAACAAATAATTACCAGTTGTTCTATAATGGTAGTGCGCAAAGAACGAATATGTTTCTATAGCTGATTTGCTTTTATCACAACCGTAAAAATCATAGATGATAAGGACTAGAATATAATAAATATTATCTAGTCAACTACTTCAGTTTATACGTGAGGGAACTGAAGCCCAGTGGAGGAATTTTTTACTCTGCATCACTCATCTTGTTAGCCTTTCATTGAAAAAGTATATTTAAACAAATGAAATTACACAGCCCAAGTTATATAACTTTGAAAACTTGGATCCCACTGAACTGAAGCATACATTTTATACAAACTCTGTTTTTATAAACTTCTGCTAAAGTTTTCTCAGTTTCTTTGTTGTTGTGAGGTGCCCTCGAGTTGGTTCCAACTCTTAGCGACTCCGCGTACAATGTAACATTGTCCGGTCCTGCACCATGCTCATGATGGTTGTTATGCTTCAGCCCATTGTTGTAGCCACTGTGTCAGTCCATCTCATTGAGGGTCTTCCTCTTTTTCACTGGCCCTTTACTTTACCAAACATGATGTCCTTCTCCAGGGACTGATCCCTCCTGCTACCATGTCCTAAATATGTAAGACGAAGTTTCACCAGCCTCGCTTCTAAGAAACATTCTGCCTGTACTCCTTCCAAGGCAGATGCATTCATTCTTTTGGCAGTCCATGATATATTCAATATTCTTTGCCAACACCATAATTTAAAGACATTAATTCTTCTTTGGTCTTCCTTATTCGTTGTCCGGCTTTCACATGCATATGAGGCAATTGAACACACCATGGCTTGTGTGAGGCACATCTTAGTCCTTAAAATGACATCTTTGCTTTTTAACACTTAAAAGAGGTCTTATGCAGCAGATTTGCCCAATGAACTGCATTGTCTGATTTCTTGAATGCTGCTTCCATGAGTGTTGATTGTAGATACAAGTAAACAACTTGACAACTCAACAACTTCAGTCTTTTCTCCGTTTATCATGATGTTGCTTATTGCTCCAGTTGTGAGGATTTTTGTTTTCTTCATGTTGAGGTGTAATCCATACTGAAGGCTGTAGTCTTTGATCAGTTCCTTAGTAATGGTTAAATTTTATTAATAAAAACATGTTTTATACACACATATTTTGAAATGTCAAGTGTGTAGGGCTTGACTCATAGCTGACTGGAATTGATAGAATATCCATGAAATAGTATCATCCCTGTTAATTACCTGGATTTTGGAGTCAGGTCATTATAGAGCTTAGTTCATCTCTGGCACTAGTTTGTCTTGTTATTTTTATCAATGTGTATAACCTCTCAGTGGTTTGTTATTAATCCATAAGGATATAAATTGAATTATTAAAAATTATACAGTTGAAAATAACAGAAAACTCTTTAAAAACCAGCTCAAAAGAGCAGGCTTGTTTAATTCACATGATAGAAAGCTCAGGGGTAAGTAGCTACTGGCATCAGATCAGCAGCATATTGCTGCAATGGCCAGCATTTCCATAATTCTCTTCTCACCCCCATGCTTTTTACCTTATTGTCCCCGAATGGCTACTGTATCAGTTGGAATTGTTTCTACCTTCTAGGCAAAAAGAAGAAGGAAGAGTCAATGGCTTTGCCTCATTTATTTATATTTTCCAAGAAGAGATGCTCTGACCAGGAAATTCTATATACCATTTCTTTGGCCAAAAGTTTTTCTTTACCTGACTCCCTATAGCTATAAAGATAATGTGAGTTGTATACTTGAGCACATCATCCCAAATGAAATCACAGTTCTCTTAGTAATGGAAAATGGGGAATTAATAGTGAATGGACAAATAACAGTGTCTATCAGATCAAAATACTTCCTCACAGGGACAGTATGAGAAGTGAATGAGATGATGGAATCAAAGCCCTTAGCACCATGCTTAGCACGGAGTAAACCCTCAGAACACATTATTACCTGTTCTGTGCCATTGAATGTGTCACAATGTCATATATATTTAATGCTGAATATTAATATAAAATATTGATATGAAGTAATAGTTTCTAAATATCCCTTAGGGCATGCGGTAGGATTATACTTCTTCACCCTCTTGAAAGACTAACAATAAAATATAAGCAGAAGTGATATGCCTTATTTCTGGGTGGCAGCTTTAAAAGCCAATATGCAACTTGCCACACTCTCTCTTCCTTTGCATTACTGCCAACCTTCCTATGTGAGCCATTGTCCTGGAGTGAGGTTAATGTGAAACAGAGCCTTAAGCTAACCAACGACGACAAACCAGGAATATGAGTGGGAAATAAAGCTTGTGGATTTAAACCACTGAGATTTTGGAGTTTATTTACCATAGCATATTTGGCCGATCCTGACTGACACGTATCATTCATTAAATTCTTTTACTAAATAACCCTTGCTGCTATTGCTGCCTTTTACAAGGTTATACAGGTTAATACTCTGCCTCTAGTCACATGACTAGCAAGCAGTGGATTCCTATTGGTACCCTGGCTTTTTATGATTTCATACGTCTTTCAGGATAGTAATTGAAATGGAAGAGATGAGCTTAGTATGTGAATTCTCTGTTTCCTTTTTTATCAAGACTTTCATCAGTCCTGGACTCAATGTTTCATTTCCTCACTGATAATTTTATGATGAGAAGGACCTTTAATATTGAACAGTAAGATAAAAATAATGGGAAGTAAGACAGCTTAGGATTTCTGATTATTTTAACTTTCTTTAACTTTTCTATATATTTTCTTACCTGAAGATTAGGGCCCATACTTTCTAATGTGCTTTTCACAAAGTACTTAGAGAATATTATATTAATGGTTTATAGCATATAAACTATTTGCTTATGTTCACACTTTTATTTATTCTAATTTTTAGTTATACCCAAACATTAACTAAAAATTACATCAAGTAATGATGTAATTGGTGGTTACATCTAGTAAAAATAAAATGATCAGAACTGAAAGGCATTATATTTCAAATCATCAAGTTTTTCTTCTATAAAGAAAAAAAGGAAAATAGTAAGAGCAACATTTATTTCCTATGCAGACAGAATATATTTTTATTTTCTGGAGTGAGAATGAAGATCTACAGAGGTTGAACACCATTACTGCCTTTTGAGTTCATGTTTGTACACCAGCCTTAAGAGGTTGAACATTTACTCTATTCTCAGCGTAGCAGAGTACATTTTGGCACACTTGATTCAGGAGTATATTCTAGTTTCAGTAAAGGTCTTTATGTTAACTTAAAATACAACAACAAAAAAGAAAATATCCCTGCCCCCCCCCCCCCAAAAAAAAAGTCTTTATGTTAAAACACATCCAATTGCTCAGTTCTTTAAGGAGAAGGGAAAATTTCATACCTTTATTATAAATGATACCTACTTGAACAAGACTCTCCAGGGAGACAACCTGATCATTCATTTAAAATATGTTATTGAGAACCTTTTGTGTGCCAAGCATTGTCTTAGACGTTGAAAGTGTATCTTTGTCCTCTAGTATAAAAACCTTTGGAACATGATTCTACTCTGACACACATGGAGTCACCATGAGTCAGAATCAACTTGACAGCAACTGGTTTAGGTTGATTATATCAATTTGGTTATATGCCTGGAGCAGAAATATAAATTGGAGATTCATTGTTCTATAGGTGGCAATACAATTACCCACAAGAGTGTATAGGAAGAGAAGAGAAAATATGGGAACAAACATGTTTCAGGAAATGGAGAGAAGGACAGGACATTGTGTAGAAGACTGAGGAAGGTTCGAGAGATAGAAGGAGACTCAGTAGTGGGGCCGTACAAGCTAAGGAAATTCCCACTATTGGGAGAGGTCAGCAGTGTAAATGTCTCTTAGAGAGCCCTGGTGTGATGAAAGCTGAGATGGGACCTGTGCACAAGCCAAAGGGAACTCAGTACTGATAAGAGTAGTTTTAGAAAAATGATTAGGGCAGAATCCTGGCAGTGTTAGGATGAGGGAGAGGGAAATAAGAAAATAGATAATTATTTCAAGAAAATAGTTTTGTAGGAAAAGAACAAGGCAAGTTAATATTAAGTAGTTAAAAAGTTATGCATGTTAAAAAATTTTTTACTTTCGTTTTTAAAATAAGATAGAATCTGAAATTACTTACATGCTCAGGAAAAGAGCCAAGATAGAAAAGGTGAGAACAATACAAAGTGGTACAAGCATTTTGGAAAACATTTTGGCAGTTTATTAAAAAGCAAAACATATGTTTATGATATTGTTCAGCCATTCCATTCCTAGGTATCTACCCAAGATCACCAAAAGCGGATATTCATAAAAATAGTCATGCATAAATGTTCATAGAAGCTTATTTTTTGGTAATTTCCAAAAACTGAAAGGGACACTGATGCCCAGCAACAGATGGGTGAACAAATTGTGGTCTATCCATTCAGTGTATACTACTTAGCAATAAAACTAAATGAACTACTGATATAAGCAACATCTGGATGAATCTCAAACTGATTATGCTGAGTGAAAGAAGCCAGATCAAAAAGAGTATATTTATATAAAATTCTAGAAAAGGCAAATTAATCTATAGTGACAGTTGTTGCCTGGGGATGGAGGGAGGGGATACACAGGGACAGAAGAAAATTTTGGGAATGATGGAGATGTTCATTGTCTTGGTCATCAGGATGGTTTCATTGAAGTATACATATGTCAAAAATTATCAAATTTTACAATTTAAATATATGCAGTTTATTGCATGTCAGTCGTATCCCAGTAACGCTGTAGAAATAGATGTGAATTGAAATCTCGTAAAATTCTTGCTACAGTATAATAATCCATTGTATGAGTAGCTCTGTGTTTAAGTGCATTTGATAATGGAGAGTTCAGCATCTCCCAGGCAAGGTGCTTTATCTATTCACCTTGGACAAAAACAAAGCCTTCTTTTTTTCAGTTTATTGAAAACAAAGTCTTATATTCTAGAAAATCCTCCTACTAATTCCAGAGGTTTTTTTTTCCCCTGGAAAGAAACAATCGGTTACTCCTTGTCTTAGTTTCTTAGTGATGCTGTAATACCACAAATGGGTGTTTTTTTTTTTAATTTTTATTGTAGTTTAAGTGAAAGTTTACAATTCAAGTTAGTCTCGCATACAAAAATTTATACATACATTGTTACGTGACCCTAATTGCTCTCCCTATACTACAGCAGCACACACCTTTCCACCCCTGATTTCCCATGTCCATTCAACCAGCTCTTAACCCTCTCTGCCTTCTCATCTGACCTCCAGACAGAAGCTGCCCATTTAGTCTCATGTATCTACTTGAACTAAGAAGCACACTCTTCACGAGTATCATTTTATGTCCCACAGTCCAGTTCAATCTTTGTCTGAAGAGTTGGCCTCGGGAGTTGTTTTAGGTCTGGGTTAACACAGAGTCTAGGGGCCATGCTTTCTGGGGATCCTCCAGTCTCAGTCAGACCATTAAGTCTGGTCTTCTTATTAGAATTTGAGTTCTACATCCTACCCTTTCCCTGCTCCATCAAGGACTCTCTGTTGTGTTCCCTGTCAGGGCGGTCATTGGTGGTAGCCGGGCACCATCCATTTCTTCTGGTCTCAGGCTGATGAAGTCTCTGGTCTATGTGGCCCTTTCTGTCTCTTGGGCTAATAACAAGTGGGTGGTTTTAAAGAACGGAAATTTATTTTCTTAGTTCAGGAGTCTAGAAGTCTGAATTCAGGGGAAGGCTCCCTCTTTCTTGTCTCTGTGGGAAGATCTTTGCCTCATCTTCTCTGACATTCTTCTTGGTGTTCCTTGGAGATCTCCATGTAGCATGTATCTTTCTCCTTTTGTGCTTGCTTCTCTGTGCTGAATATGCTCTTTTTATATTTCAAAAGTGAGTGGGTTTAAGACAAACGCTACACTGATAGGACCTCATTAACATAACAGAGAAATCATATTCTAAAATGGAACTACATCCACAGGTATAGAGGCTAGGATTCCAACACATATTTTTGGGAGGGATACAATTTAATTGTAACTCTCCTTTTTCATGGTTATTTCTTGCTGAATAACTGTAGGATTTTGAGATAGAGCCAAAATGCCTCATTTTAAAATGTTTTACATCTTAAACCAATTTAAGAAACAAAAGGTAGAATATCCTGTTAAGCAATTTTTTAATTTTTAAATATGTTACCAGATATATTCCAAGCCAGAGGTCAGATAATAGCTTTTTAAAAAATAACTTTTGTGGGCAAAGCCTTTTAGTTAATGATATATAAATCCCCTTCTGAAATCAGTATCATTTAATTTTGAAGACAATGTATGATGTATAAAAACATAAAATGAGCAGTTTTATGATAATCAATTAAAATATTTTTTGCATGCTCAATCAGTGAAAGCCTTCATTAGAGGAATTTTCAGGAGTGACAAATTAATAAGTCAGGTCACTGGCACTCAGGGAGCCTAAGGTATAAGCCTATGACTCCTTTCTAAAACTTTACTGGAGGACCTCATTTAACATTAAATTGAATACTTCCAGAAACACATAGCTCTCTATGACTGTATTAGATACTTCCAGAGACACACAACTCCCTATGATTAGATTAAATACTTCCGGAGACACACAACTTCCTAAAGCAGCTCAGTCCAATTTGGGACGCTGTTAATTTTTAGACCTAACCATAGATAAAATGCAAGAGTTAATTACTAATGAAAAATGTCTTACTGTAGATGCTACAAACAGGTGCATGGATAATTACTGCATGGTACCATACATAATTTTGATGAGTAATATTACTATGGGCTAGCATGATCTCAGTCCAGCAGATCATACTATTAAGGACCGTTGATTTGTCATTTGCTGGACTATTTACTTGTGGGGTCAGTGTTAACAACTTGACAGACAGTTCTGTACTGCAGAGATTTATATTTTTTCTTGACAATTTTGGTACAAAAATAAATAAAAGGTAGAGGAGTGGCAGGGAGTGCTCAATGCTAGGTACTACATTTATTTCTCAGTTTATGTAAGAAAGGGAGCCCAGGTTTTATTTTCCATCATTTTCTCCATGTTAATGTAGCCTACTATTCTCCACGTAGTTAGTAGATGCTGTGCATAGCTGACACTAGATGGTATTGTGGCTCCTTCATTTCAGTGGCCTCCTGAGTGAGAGGTACTTTCTGTCTATGTGTAATCGGTGTGCTGCACGTATTTAATGTGAGATCAGTACTACCTAGGGAAAAAAAGAGCTCTGTGTTTATGAAATACGGTTTAAGAGAATGAAAGACTTCCCAGCATCTTTTTGAGTTTTAAACTTCAGTGAATGTGTTTGTGACGCTAGTGGCATGTCCTCAGATACTGATATTTGTATTTTACCAATAAAATACTATTGAGAATATAAGAAAGGAGTCTTATAAGGAACATGAGATAAGTAATTGTACTGTCTGTAGATTTTATATTTAAACTAATACTGCAGAAGCAGGTTAATCTTTCTCTAAAACCATACCAGGGAGAGACCAAATGTCTGCTTATTTTCTTTCTTTTTTTTTTTAACTTCAATGGAAATTTTATTTTGCAAAATAAATATCTAGCACTTATTTATTTCAATCCTTACAAAAACTTTGCATACAAGACTGAATAATTTCAATACTGATCAGGATATTATTAATGATAATATTTTGCAACCACATTATATCTAGAAGTTAGTAACAGCAAAAATGTCAATCTCTAGCCTGGATATTTGGTTCACATTTTGCCTTGATATGGAAAACTCTTCTCTTTCATTTCCACTTCAAAAAATGTCTGCCTATATTTCAAGGCCCAACTTAATGTCACTTTCTCAATGAATCCACTCAGATCTTCTACTTTAACTGATCTCTATCGTACAAAATGCATTTCTTGCAGAACTAAACATTTTAGACCTAAGGAAAATATCTTGCTCACTTTGTATTCTCATGTTCTTAATGCAGGGTAAAGAGTAGGTCTTTAATGAATGCTTTTAAATCTTTTTTTTTTTTTTTTTACTTTAAAAAAAGCTGCATAAGACAAATCTTGAATCAACATCATTACTATTGTGTGAATTACTATTGAGAGTATAAAAGTTATTTTTTACTATTAATTAACAGGTAGACATTTCTTTATGATGAAGCATCTGTGACTAATTAGAGAAGAATAGTTTACTTCCATATCCTCAGTATCTATAGATTGTAACCCACCTGAGGTCAGGATTATTTTGACTTTGTTAACAAACCCTGTATGTTTTCCACATCAAATGCTTTATTCATTTCTCAACAACTCTTTTTCAAAGGTAGTTAAAAGTAGCCATTTTCCAAGTGTTGCTAGGAAAACTTAATAGGAGAGCCAGTTAGAGAACTAATTAAGCATTGGGTGTAAATTAGTTCAGGTAGCCAAAGTCTGAAAGGAAAATGTGAAACAGTTCCACCATTAAACAAATATACATATTATATGGACAATTGCCTCTTTTGATTAGATGTTTTGGGAGACTAGTGTCCAGGAGAATGAGATCAATTTCATAGCCAGTTGCTGTGGTAATTAATCAGACGCATTGTGATGGATGTTAGGTCAACTAGAAGCTTTCTATCAATATTCCAGGAATGTCTAATATTAATATAAATAGAGCAAGAAATGGAAAACTTTTGCTGTAAAGGGCTAGAGAGTAAATATTTTTGGCTTTGCAGGCCATATGCTTTTGGTAACACTACTCAGACATGTCACTAATGCCAAAACAGCCATGGATGATATTGTTTACTTATCTGTGAGATTTTGCAAATTACTCATAATTTTCTGGAGTTGATCCACAGGCTGTACTTTGCTGACCCCTGATCAATAAACTATAAAGAAACATTTGTATTATTTTTAATATAAATATACAAGGTCTGTGTAAAAGCTTAGATTTAAGTATGTTTATAGATACTAAGTTTTAGTAAGAAAGTGACCAAATTAAATTTAGCAGTGACATCTGCATTTATTTCAGTTCTTACAAAAACTTTATGAAACATTTTTTAAATGTTTGATACTAAATTAATCTTACCTCACTTCTTCCAATCATATAATGAACCCTTATCAACACACTGTTTTGTATTTGTGCCCAAGTCACATGTCTTTTTCTTTTACTAATGTGTAAACTCCGTGAAATCAAGAATTATCTATTAATTGTCCCTCTTTGTTTCAAAACTTCTAAATATAAAGGCCCCATTTGAATATCAAAATATTCTATGGAATCTTAAATTCACACAATTATATTTTAGCATCAATTGAAAAGTACTTAATAACAAAAAGATATAAATTTAGTAATGTTTAAAATGAATTGTATTTAATTAGTCATGATGCCTGAAAGCGTTGGAAAAAAAGGTAGAACAGTTATCTGGGAGATATTATTTATTTAGCCCATAAATAAAACTTGGTGCAATTATAGATTATGAGTAATCTGCAAAATGCCACAGTTCCTCTGGGATGATTCAGCCCTTATCTTCAAACACTGTGTATTCTTCAAGGATGATGGTGGTCAAGTGTTTTTTTTTTTTTTTTTAACACAATTTGCTATAATATATGTCTATCTAGAGCACTCTTAGTGTAAATGGTCAAGTACTTGGCTGCTAACTGAAATGTTGGTTATTTGAACCCTCTCAATGGCTCTGAGGGAGAAAGAACTGGCAATATGCTCCTGTAAAGATTACAGCCAAGAAAACCCTATGGGACAGTTATATTCTGTAATATGGGGTCTCTAGAAGTAGAAATTGACTCAGTGACACCCAACAAGAGAGTAAGATTTTATAAATACTTAAATATTATAAAGTATCCAACCAAAAGAAACAAATGTGAGGCAATATATACACATGAAAGTGTTTTCATATTAATGAAAAATTGGAAATATTAGAAATGTCTAAATGCATTATAATTATTGTAGAGAACATCATTGTGAGAATCATATCGTTAAAGAATGAACAGGGGTATGGCCAAGACCTGGATTTAAAAAAAAAAAAATCATTAAGATGTTATGGATTATGGCTGAATTATGCAGAATTCAACCACTCAGTAAAGAGATTGTTGTTGTTTTTAGGTGCCATTGAATTGATTCCAACTCATAGTGACACTATGTACAACAGAAAGAAACAATGCCCAGTTCTGTGCCATCTTCACAACCTTTGTTATGCTTGAGCCTATTATTGCAGCCACTGTGTCAGTTCATCTTGTTGATGGTTTTCCTCTTTTTTGCTGACTCTCGACATTACCAAGCATGATGTCCTTCTCCAGGGACTGGTCCCTCCTACTAACATGTCCAAAGAATGTGAGATGAAGTCTGGCCATCCTTGCTTCTAAGGAGAATTCTGGTTGTACTTCTTCCAAGACAGATTTGTTCATTTTTCTGGCAGTCTATGGCATATTCAGTATTCTTCACCAGCACCGTAACTCAAAGGCATCAATTCTTCTTCAGTCTTCCTTATTCATTGTCCAGCTTTTGAATGCATATGAGGCGATTGAAAATTCCAAGGCTTGGGTCAGGCACACCGTAGTCCTCAAAGTGACATCTTTGTTTTTTAACACTTTAAAGAGGTCTTGCAGCAGATTTGGCCAATGCAATATGTCTTTTGATTTCTTGACTCCTGCTTCCATGGCCATTAATTGTGGATCCAAGGAAAATGAAACCCTTTACAACTTCCACAGTTTCCCCATTTATCATGATATTGCTTATCCAGTTGTGAGGATTTTTGTTTTCTTTATGTTGAGGTATGTATAATCAATCCATACTGAAGGCTGTGGTCTTTGGTCTTCATCTTACTGTGCTTCAAGTCCTCTTCACTTTCAGCAAGCAAGGTTGTGTTATCTGCATATAGCAGGTTGTTAATGAGTCTTCCTCCTATACTGATGTTGCATTCTTCATATAGTCCAGTTTCTGGGATTATTTGCTCAGCATACAGATTGAATAAGTATGGTGAAAGGATACAACCATGATACACACCTTTCTTTACTTTAAACCACGCAATATCCCCTTGTTCTGTTCGAACAACTGCCTCTTGGTCTATATACAGGTTCCTCATGAGCACAATTAAGTGTTCTGGAATTCCTGTTCTTTGCAGCATTATCCATAATTTGTTATGATCCACATAGTCTAATGCCTTTGCATACTCAATAAAACACAGGTACGCATCTTTCTAGTATTCTTTGCTTTCAGTGAAGATCCACCTGACATCAGCAGTGATATCCCTTGTTTCATGTACTCTTCTGAATCTGGCTTTACTTTTTGGCAGTCCTGTCAATATACTGCTGGAACCGCTTTTGAATGATCTTCAGCAAAATTTTACTTGTGTGTGGGATTAATGATATTAGTCAATAATTTCCACATTCAGTTGGATCACTTTTCTTTGGAATAGGCACAAATAATGGATTTCTTCCAGTTGTTTGGCCAGGTAGCTGTCTTCTAACTTTCTTGGCATAGACAAGTGAACACTTCCTGCACTGCATCTGTTTATTGAAACATCTCAATTGGTATTCCATCAACTCCTGGAGCCTTGCTTTTTGCCAGTCTTCAGTGCAGCTTGGACCTCTTCCTTCAGTACCATGGGTTCCTGATCATATGCTACCTCCTGAAATGATAGAATGTTTATCAATTCTTTTGGTACAGTGACTTTATATTCCTTCTGTCTTCTTTTGATGCTTCCCGTGTCTTTCAGTGTTTTGCCCAGAGAAACCTTCAGTATTGCAGCTCAGGGCTTTAATTTTTTCTTCAGTTCTTTCAGCTTGGGAAATGCCAAGTGTGTTCTTTCCTTTTGGTTTTCTAACTCCAGGTCTTTGTACATGTCATTATAATGCTTTGTTTTGCCTTCTCAAGTCACCCTTTGAATTCTTCTCTTCAGCTCTTTTACTTCATCATTTCTTCTGTTCACTTTAGCTAGTTCACGTTCAAGAGCAAGTTTCAGAGTCTCTTTTGATATCCATTTTAGTCTTTTCTTTCTTTCCTGTCTTTTTAATGACGTCTTGCTTTCTTCGTGTATGATGTCCTTGATGTCATTCCACAACTTGTCTGGTCTTCGGTCTTTTGTGTTCAGTGTGTCAAATCTATTCTTGAGATGGTCTCTAATTTCAGGTGGGATATACTCAAGGTCAAACTTTGGCTCTTGTAGACTTGTTCTAATTTTCTTCAGCTTCAGCTTTAACTTGTATATGAGCAATTGATCGTCTGTTCTGAAGTTGCCCCCTGGCCATGTTCTGACTGATGATATTGAGATTTTTCACAAATGTGGTCAGTTGGATTCCTGTGTAATCCATGTGGCAAGGTTCATGTATATAGTTGCTGTTTATGTTGTTGAAAAAAGGTATTTGCAATGAAGAAGACTTTGATCTTGCAAAATTCTGTCATGGGATCTCTGGTGTCACTTCTGTCACCAGGGACATATTTTCCAACTATCAATCCTTCTTCGTTTCCAACTTTCACATTCCAATCACTAGCAATTATCAATGCATCTTGATTGTATGTTTGATCAGTTCCAGAATGCACAAGTTGGTAAAAATCTTCAATTTCCTCATCTTTATCATTAGTGGTTGATAGACAAATTTGAATAATATTCTTATTAACTGGTCTTTCTTGGAGGCATATGGATAGTCCCTATCACTGGCAGCATTGTACTTCTGGATAGATCCTGAAATGTCCTCTCTGATAATGAATGTGACACATTCCTCTTCAATTTGTCATTCCCAGCGTAGTAGACCATATGATTGTCCGATTCAAAATGGCCAGTACCAGTCCATTTCAGCTCACTAATGCCTAGGATATCAATGTTTATGTGTTCCATTTCATTTTTGATGACTTCCAGTTTTCCTAGATTCGTACTTTTTACATTCCACATTCTGAATGTTAATGGATTTTTACGGTTGCTTCTTCTCATTTTGAGTCATGCCACATCAGCAAATGAAAGTCCTGAAAGCTTGACTCCATCCATGTCATTAATGTCAACTGTACTTTCAGGAGGTGGCTCTTTCCCAGTTATATTTTGAGTGCCTTCCAACCTGAGGGGCTTATCTTCCAGCACTATACCAGACAATATTCTGCTGCTATTCATAAGGTTTTCACTGGCCATTTTCTTTTCAGAAGTAGACCTCCAGGTCCTTCTGCCTAGTCTGTCTTAGTCTGAAAGCTCTGCCACAACTTGTCCACCAAGGGTGACCCTGCTGGTATTTGAAGTATCGATGTCATAGCTTCCAGTATCATAGCATGTGTCTGTCAGTTTGTGGTAAAGAGATTAGTATAGAACCAAATATAAGTATAGGAGTCCTGGTGCTACAAGTTAAGCCCTAGGCTGCTAACCTAAAGGTTGCCAGTTCGAATCATCCAGTGGCTCCACAGGAGAAAGACTTAACAATCTGCTACTGTGAAGAATACAGCCTAGAAAAGCCTATGGGGCAGCTCTTCTCCATCACATGGGGTCACTATGAGTTGAAATCAACTCAGTGTCATCTAACAACAACAACAGTAATGTGGGTATGGTTTGCAGAGTCACATCCGGTAAAATCAGGTATCTAAACTTGGATTGTGAAGAGTTGGAAACTTCGCATTTCCTGTACATGAGCAACTGTAAAAAGGGCTCAGTGTATTCACCTGTGGAATAGGTACAGTTTGAGATACTGTTGCTTAAAAGGTTAAAGTAACCTTAGTTCATCTGAGACGGTAGTTCTGTTCTAGTAACTGGGTAATTTTTCTCCTGTCATAAGATAAAGATAAGAGTATAGAACTGCTAAACTAAAGCAAGTGAATGTTAATTTTCGTATAAATTCCAGATAATTTGCATGTTTGTTATGTTAAATGTCTGTGCTATTGAGAGAATCTAGCATTTTCCTCTTGAAATTTCAATTTAATATGTGTAATTGATATTAAATTTGTGGTTTTTAGTTAAAACATATAAGAAAAATCTGATTATAAAATGAAAAGTTCAAAATAAATTGATTTACTCTAAGTTTAATTTATTAGATTTCTAAGATTCAATCAAGGGCTTTGGAATGTTTTGATTTCCAGAGTTATAGTCTGTCAGGCACTTGGAGTACTTAAAAAAAGAACATCAAAAATATTAATTTATAACTGACATTTTAAGAAGTAAAGGAAGTTTACCCAATTTTATGAATAAGGCTAAACATTGAGGTAATTCATTCTTTTGAACTTGAGTCAATCCAACTTTGTTTAAAGAATAAGTAAAAATGACTAAAGTTTTTATATAGAAACAACTAAATTAAAAAAAATAAGATTTATAAATTGAAAGCTTAAGGCAAACAAGGTTCAAAAATTGTGTAACTAAAAAAAAAGCGATCACTATTAATTCTAAACTCAAGGAACTCTAAAAAGTCCCCTACCACCTAACATTGACATCTGACTCTTCTGGAAGCCTTAAATCAGTTATGGAATACACGTGCTGTGATGTTGATGAGAACTAACTATTATTACATCTTTACTGAGTACTAAGTTCATAAGAAACCCTTGCAGCAACAACTCATTGCCGTCAGACGATTCTGACTCATAGATACCCTATAGGACAGAGTAGAACTGCCCTGTAGGGTTTCCAAGAAGCAGCTGGTGGATTCAAACTGCCGACCTTTTGGTTAGCAGCCAAGC
Organism: Dugong dugon; assembly: GCA_030035585.1. Lineage (NCBI taxonomy): Eukaryota > Metazoa > Chordata > Mammalia > Sirenia > Dugongidae > Dugong > Dugong dugon. Next base: position 35,631,385 of record CM057471.1, on the reverse strand, counting down.
TCTTAACCACTGTGCAACCAGAGCTACTTATAAGAAATAGGACCCTGTTTAATCTTCCCGGAAACCATGGTAGCGTAGTGGTTAAGAGCTACGCTGCTAACCAAAAGATCGGCAGTTCGAGTCCACCAGGCGCTCCTTGGAAGCCGTATGGGGCAGTTCTACTCTGTCCTATAGGGTCGCTATGAGTCGGAATCAACTTGATGGCAATGAGTTTGGTTTGGTTTTGGTTAATCTTCCCAGCAATACTGTGAGGTAGGTATTGCCAATTATCTCTTCATTTATGGAAGAAGAAACTGAGGCATAGGATGATCAAGTAACTTGGAAAAGGTCATAAAGGTAGAAAGTGGTAAAATGAAAAGTGCAATCAAGTGAGACTTTCAGAGAAACAGCAAATGCATGAAAAAGTTTCATATCCTTCCTATATATTTTCTGTTGTTGTTTTGTTAGATGCTGTCAAGTTGGTTCCAACTCATAGGGACCCTGTGTACAGCAGAACAGAACACTGCCCGATCCTGTGCCATCCTCATAATCATTGCTGTGTTTGAGCCCGTTGTTACAGCCACTGTGTAACTCCATCTCGTTTTTTTGGAGTCTTCCTCTTTTTTGCTGACCCTCAACTTTACCAAGCATGATGTCCTTCTCCAGGGACTGGTCCCTCCTGAAAACTTGTGCAGAGTATGTCAGACGAAGTCTTACCATCCTTGTTTCCAAGGAGCATTCTGGCTGTACTTCTTCCAAGACAGATTTGTTTGTTCTTCTGACAGTTAATGGTATATTCAATATTCTTTGCCAACACCGTAATTCAAAGGCATCAATTCTTCCTTATTCATTTTTCAGCTTTCGCATGCATATGAGGCGACTGAAAATACCATAGTTCTCAAAATGACATTTTTACTTTTCAAGACCTTTAAGAAGCCTTTGTAGCAAATTTTCCAAGTGCAGTATGTTATTTGATTTCTTGATTGCTGCTTCCATGGGCATTGACTGTGCATTCAAGTAAAATGAAATACTTGACAACTTCAGTCTTTTCTCCGTTTATCATGATGTTGCCTATTGGTCAAGTTGTGAGGACTTTGTTTTCTTTATGTTGAGGTGCAATCCATACTGAAGGCTATAGTCTTTGATCTTCATCAGTAAGTGCTTCAAGTCCTCTTCACTTTCAGTAAGCAACGTTGTGTTATCTGCATATCGCAGGTTGTTAATGAGTCTTTCACCAATCCTGATGCTTTGTTCTTCTTCATATAGTCCAGTTTCTGGGATTATTTGCTCAGTATACAGATTGAATAAGTATGGTGAAAGGATACAACCCTGACACACACCTTTCCTGATTTTAAACCATGCAGTATCCCCTTGTTCTGTTCAAACAACTGCCTGTTGGTCTATGTACAGGTTCCTCATGAGCACAATTAAGTGTTCTGGAATTCCCATTCTTTGCAGTGTTATCCATAATTTGTTATGATCCACACAGTTGAATGCCTTTGCATAATCAATAATTTTCTAGAAAAAATAATTAAGAAATGGAATGTAGACTGAGCTTTTAAAATTCATAGCAAAAGAAAATTTTTTTTCCAGAAAATCTAGGAGAAATGAAGAATTTATAGCCTGAGTGTCAGCAACACTTTTTTTTTTTTTTTTGAGAATTGTATGTTTCATTGTAAAAAGAAGAAAAGCCTAAGTTGAGATGCTGAGCAACATCTTTAAATGTTTAGAGAATTATTTATGTTTTTTTAAAATAACTTTTTATAGCTTTTAAAAGTTAATTTGAAGTAAATTTTCAGGTGTGTGTCTACATATCTGTATATGACATATATGTGATGTGTTTTACAGGTGTACAAACACATTACTGTGTGTATAATACAGTAATATCTAACAGTTGTTTTGTATATGTGTTTAAGGGTCTAAATTTAGCAGCTCTGCAGTAACAATGTTTACATTGCTGGTGATCCTGTCTTGGTATTTGTTTTGGCTTCAATAAAAGTCATATTGGATATTACACATTAACTGTAGGCAGTTTATCCCAAATACTTGCTAATAATTTATAATCCAGAATGAACAATCTGTAGTGAATATATGCAAATATCATACTTCTTCAGAAACTCAAAACTGGTAAGAAGTATATAGACAAAGTTCTTTTTAAAAAGTAGATTCAAATATGGCATCATTAAGGACAAATCATGACAATCTCTCTCCTCCCCTTCTTCTTACCTCTAATATTACATATACACATATACAAACAAACATATCACAATTGATCCAAAAATATGCAAATATGTAAAATTATGTCTATATATTGTAGTACATTTGTCTTCAAGATAAATTTTTAAACAGAAACACAAAGGAAAGATGCCGTATAGTTCTGTGAATAATGATGATGTACAGCAGTTGTTTGGATCCCCTGTGATAGAGTAAGAACTTTCAAGTCATCAGTCAGCAAGTGTGTATTGAATTCCAAGAGGGCCTTTAAATGTAAGAAATAGAAAAGATCAATAAGGCCAGCTAGCCTAATCATCTTGTAGTATTAAGAAAAGGAAATCTAAAAAGAAATACAGCTCTGTTACATAAATTCATAGCAAGAAAGTTACTCCTTCTTCCCATAGATTAATTACACTTAAAAACTCTCCAAAGTAAGTAGAAATGTTGATTCATAGTAACAATGATTTCTGTCTAAAAAAAAAAAAAAGACCCTAATTGTGTGAATATTTTTGGTCAAATAAGATGAGGACAGTTTAAATAGTGAATACTAAAGAAAAATCTGGAAGACAAAAATGGACACTCCATTTGTAGAAATCTGGTAAATGAATTATAATGTGAAAATAATTTAGCAATGGATTGTACACTAGTTTTTCATGATAGATCCTTGCTAGAAGTGGATTGCATTTGTGCAAAACTAGTTTTTAAACAGAGGTTATATTTCTTATTAGGTAATGAATTTTTTAAGTGACAATAAAAATTTATAAATTTTTACTGGGCACATAGTTTATTTTTGGGGTCATGAAAATTTCCTGGAATTAGAGAGTGGTAATGGTTGGCTAGGGTCAGTGCTTGGCTGTTAACTGAAAGGTTCATGGTTAGAATCCACCAGCCGCTCCACGGGAAAAAGATGTGGCAGTCTACTTCCCTAAAGACTACAGCCTTGGAAACCCTATGGGGCAGTTCTGCTCTGTCCTGTAGGATCACTGTGAGTCGGAATCGACTCTATAGTGATAGGTTTGTTTTGTTTTATTTTATTTTGTTTTTGGAATAGTTGTGTAACTTTGTGTGTATATCAAAAAACCACTCAGTTGTATGCTTTAAAAGGATGATTTTTTTGTTTTGTATGTGGACGGTGTTTCAATTTAAAAAAATGAAGGGATTATTTTATCTCATATTAAGTAAACTTTGGCGGGGGGGCACCAAGGGAAATGAATGCTTCAAGGAGAAGCTCTTCACAAGTGTTTAAAGCTGCCAAGAGATGAAGGTCTATATGACCTTTGACATCAGAAAACTAACAGATACAGTTATCACAGGGAATTGTGCATTGTGTTAAATGCTACAAAAGTCTAAATAAAATATGAACAAAAAGAGTGACCATTGATTTTAACAATTCAGGGTTACTGTAGACCTTACTGAGATTAATTCAAATAGAATATCAGGGACTGGAGCCGTACTAAGTTGTTTTAATTAAATAATGCTTGGAAGGTATTAGTGGAGACAGCAAATACTGACTGTTCTCTAAAGAAAACTTTGTTATTCAATGACGGTAACCTTTAAGAAGAATCAAGAGTCCTCTGTTATGTTGGAATAGACTTGAACATGATTTAGATTCATCTTGCTGTTTTACAGAAGACTGATTCAGTGACTGCTGGGCCAAAGTCAAAATGAAAGCTCTAGAGTTGTTTTTTAAAACCATCAGGCTATTAGCCTGGAAATGCCCACTTAAAAGGGACATTTTGGAAATAAAGGAGGTGGAAAAGAAAAAAAAAACTGCTTTCAGTATTCAGTGCATGATATTTTATCTAACTTATTGTTAAGAGTGGTTTTGGCATTTCTATATGTTTTATTTACCTGCTGTTATCTCTTATAAGAGACGGATTGTATATAAAATTGACCTGAATCAGCATTTCGAGAATACAGTAATTCAGCAAGAAAATTCACTGGTTGATACACTCTACCACACAAAAGCATAATGCTCTCGAACAGATTAAATAAGGCTGAGAAGAAACTTCTATCTTCGTTTCAACAGTGAGAAAAATCTTTTATAATAAGTGAAAACCCCAAACAACTAATATTTTATTATAACTACTCCAAATATCTGTGAATTATTTGTGATGTACTTTCTTTTTTCACTTGAAATTTCAGTTTTGAAGAGAAAATAGCTACATTTGATTTGTTCTCGAATGAGTGAGAAATATGGTTAACTCTAGTGATTCCAGCTGTATTAACTACTAGATTCTGTTTAATCTTATAAAGTGTGTGTGTGTGGTGTTTGTATACTAGATTTGATGTTGCTAACTCTGAAATTAAACCTCTTCATCAGTAAATTTTTGACATAACTTTTTATAATTTTAGCTTATCCTTAAAAAATATGCAACAGGTTCAATGGAATTTTGGTACTTAAATTGAGCTAATAATGTTCAAATATCTCTTATTAAAAATGAGGAGGTTCAAACTATTTGAGCAATTTTATCTAAATCACATAATGACTTACTTGATACTGAAATACATATACTTTGAGTCCTAGAGTTAGCAAATAAAATATTCTTGGTCATGTTATTAATGAGCCTTAGTTCTAGATTTTAAACTTTGGTCTTACTGACTTTGAGGCTCATATTATTTCCCGCATAAAGAAGAAATAGGTACAACGCTGGGAGCCGTAATACATGGCATAAAGAGAATACAAACCATAAATAACAATGCACAAACACCAGAAGAGAAACTAGATAACTGGGAGCTCCTAAAAATCAAACACTTATGCTCATCCAAAGACTTCACCAAAAGAGTAAAAAGACAACCTACGGCTGGGAAAAAAAATTTAGGCTACAACAAATCTGGTCAGCATCTAATCTCTAAAATCTACAAGATACTGCAAAACCTCAACAACAAAAAGACAACCCAATTAAAAAATGGGCAAAACATATAAACAGGGACTTCACCAAAGAAGACATTCAGGCAGCTAACAGACACGTGAAGAAATGCTCATGATCATTAACCATTAGAAAAATGCAAATCAAAACTACAATGAGATACTATCTCACCCCAGTAAGGCTAGCATTAATCCAAAAAGCACAAAATAATAAATGTTGGAGAGGTTGTGGGGAGACTGGAACACTTATACACTGTTGGTGGGAAGGTAAAATGGTACAACCAGTTCGGAAATCAATTGGACGCTTCCTTAAAAAGCTAGAAGTACCATACAAGCCAGCAATCCTGCCCCTTGGAATATCCGAGAGAAATAAGAGCCATCACATGAATAGACATATGCACACCCATGTTCATTGTAGCACTGTTCATGACAGCAGAAAGATGGAAACAACCTAGGTGCATCAATGGACAAACGGATAAACAAATGTATGGTATATTCACACAATGGAATACTATGCAACAATAAAGAATGATGAATCTGTGAAACATCCTATAACATGGATGAATGTGGAAGACATTATGCTGAGTGAATTTAGTCAGTCACAAAAGGACAAATATTGTATAAGACTACTATTAAAAGAACTCAAGAAAAGGTTTAAACACAGAATAAAACATTCTTTGATGGTTACGAGGGTGGGGAGGGAGGGAGAGGGTTATTCACTAACTAGATAGTAGACAAGAATTATCTTAGGTAAAGGGAAATACAGCCCACACTACAGGGGAAGTCAGCACAACTGTACTAAACCAAAGCTAAGAAGTTTCCTGAATACAACCAAACATTTTGAGGGACAGAGCAGCAGGGGCAGGGGTCTGGGGAGCATGCTTTCAGGGGACATCTAGGTCAATTGGCGTAACAAAGTTTATTAAGAAAATGTTCTGCACACTTCACCAAAGAAGACATTCAGGTGGCCAAAAGACACATGAGGAAATGCAATCATTAGCCATTAGAGAAATGTAAATTAAAACTACAATGAGATACCATCTCACCTCATCATTACTGGCACAAATCAAAAAGACTGGAAATAACAAATGTTGGGGAGGCTGTGGGGAGATCAGTACTCTTATGCACTGCTGGTGGGAATGCATAATGCTGCAACCATTTTGCAAATAATATGGTGCTTCCTTAGAAAGCTAGAAATAGACATACCATATGATCCAGCAATCCCACTCCTAGGAATATATCCTAGAGAAATAAGAGCTGTCACACGAATAGACATGTGCACACCCATGTTCATGGCAGCATTGTTCACAATAGCAAAAAGATGGAAACAATCTAGATGCCCATCAACAGATGAATGGATAAACAAACTATGGTACATACACACAATGGAGTATTATGCAACGATAAAGAACAATGATGAATCTGTGAAGCATCTCATAACATGGATGAAACTGGAGGACATTATGCTGAGTGAAATAAGTCAATCACAAAAGGACAAACACTATATAAGACCTGTATTTAAAAAACTCCTGAAAAAGTTTACACACAAAAAGTAACAATCTTTGTTGGTTACAAGGGATGGGAGGGGTGGGGGGAGATACTAAATAGACAATACATAAGTGGTAACTTTGGTGAAGGGTAAGACAGGACACAATACTGGGGAAGCCAGCACAACTTGCACAAGGAAAGGTCATGGAAGCTCCATGGACACATCCAAACTCCTTGAGGGACTGAATTGCTGGGCAGTGGGCTGTGGGGACCATGGTCTCAGGGAACATCTAGCTCAACTGGCATAACACAGTTTATAAAGACAATGTTCTACATTCTACCTTGGTGAGTAGCATCTGGGCTCTTAAAAGCCTGTGAGCAGCCATCTAAGATGCTCCACTGGTCTCACCCCTTCGGGAGCAAGGGAGAATGAAGAGAACAGGATACAAGGAAAAGATTAGTCCAAAGGAGTAACAGACCACAGCTACCAAGGTCTCCACCAGACTGAGTCCAGTACAGCTAGATGGTGCCCAGCTACCACCACTGACTGCTCTGACCGGGATCACAACAGAGGGTTCTGGACAGAACTGGAGAAGGATGTAGAAGAAAATTCCACCACACAAAAAAAGACCAGATTTACTGGCCTGACAGAGACTGGAGAAACCCTGAGAGTATGGCCCCCAGACACCCTTTTAGCTCAGTGGTGAAATCACTCCCAAGGTTCACTGTTCAGCCGGGGATTGGACAGCCCCATAAAACAAAATGGGACTGATGAGGCACAGCAGTCCAGGGACAAGGACTAGAAGGTAGAAGGGGACAGGAAAGCTGGTGATAGGGAACCCAAGGTTGAGTAAGGACAGTGTTGACGTGTAGTGGGGTTGTTAACCAGTTATAGGGCAATATGTGTACTGTTTAATGAGAAACTATTTTGTTCTGTAAAGCTTCATCTAAAGTGAGAATAGCAGCACAACTGTAAGAATGTAATCGATATCACTGAACTGTGCATGTAGAAATTTTTGAAATGGTGTATCTTTGGCTATGTATATTTTCACCAAAAAAAAAAAAAAAAAAAAAAAAAACAGTCCTTCAAGGTTGAGAAGGGAAAGTGTTGACGTATCTTGGGGTTGTTAACCAATGTCATAAAACAATATGTGTGCTGACTGTTTAATGAGAAACTATTTGTTCTGTCAACCTTTGCCTAAAGTACAATAAAAAAAAATTAAAAAAAAGAAAATGTTCTGCATCCTACTTTGGTGAGTGGCATCTGAGGTCTTAAAAGCTAGCAAGCGGCTATCTAAGATACATCAATTGGTCCCAACTCACCTAGAGTAAAGGAGAATGAAGAACACCAAAGTCACAAGGAAAGTATTAGCCCAAGAGACAGAATGGGCCACATAAACCAGAGACGGCATCAGCCTGAGACCGGAAGAACTAGATGGTGCCTGGCTACCATGAGTGACAGCCCTGACAGGGAACACAACAGAGTGTCCCTGATGGAGCAAGGGAAGGGTGGAATGCAGAACTGAAATTCTAGTAAAAGGACCATATTTAATGGTCTGACTGAGACTGGAGGCTCCCCAGAAAGTATGGCCCCCGAACTCTTTGTCAACCCAGAACTAAAACCTTTCCCGAGGTCAACTCTTCAGGCAAAGATTAGACTGGACTATGGGACATAAAATGATACTCGTGAAGTGTGTGCTTCTTAGTTCAAGTAGATACATGAGACTCTATGTGCAGCTTCTGTCTGGAGGTGAGGGTCAGGAGCTGGTTGAATGGACACGAGAAATCAGGGGTGGAAAGGAAGAGTGTGCTGTCACAGTACAGGGAGAGCAATTAGGGTTACATAAGAGTACGTATAAATTTTTGTATGAGAGACTAACTTGAATTGTAAACTTTCACTTGAAGTACATTATTTCCTGTATATACGGGGCCCTCTTTTTTTTACCGCTTCTGCCGTTGTCCATTCAGGAAAGTGAAACCACGCCAATTTATTTAAAGAAGGAACTTAATATAGAAAGTTGTTCAAACATATATTGGAAAATTGAGTAGATGAAAGGGAATACAGATGTAACAGCAGGAAAAATCTACCACCGCTTTGGCTAAGGGAAAGCTAGGGTCCGGACCTTTGACGAAAGGACCTGCCCAACCAGTACTGCTGCCTCAGGAGCTCAGAACCTGGGCTTCAGACCTCTGAGGGTGAGCACTGTCTGGCTATTGTTGTTAGGTGCTGTTCAGTTGATTCAGAATCACAGCAACCCTATAGGACAGGGTAGAAGTTCCTCATAGGGTTTCCAAGAGAAGCTGGTGGATTTGAACTGCTGACCTTTTGGTCAGCAGCTGAGCTCTTAACCACTACACCACCAGAGCTCCTACTGTCTGGCTGGTATGGGTATATCTGAAGGGATGTGATTAGAGTCTGAGGGAGTGTGAAAAAACACTGGAAGTTGGAACCATCTGTGACTATGGGAACTAACTGCTACTTCGTCATAATCATGATGAAATCGTCTCTCCACTTTTTATATCTGCTGTGGAGAACTTGGGAGTTGAAAGAGAAGCCCCTTCTATACACATGTCTCTGGGTTGGGAGAGAAGTAGTTCTAAGAATGAAACGGAACCCTTCTGATAGCCTCATTTTTAAAATTCTGCTTCAGTTCCAGAGGGCTACTTAAAGTTTAAATTTCACCAAAATGAAACTCTTAGATGCACTAATACTTATGAATTTAATGATGGGTAATAGTGACTAAATGAAACAGAGACAGGCATTAGAATTCCAGCAGAAATTAAGATGTGCCACTAACGTCCATTATCCAGTTCTGGCAGATGTGATTTGCTAGGCTGATGTTGCTGGTCTGGTCTGTGACCCTTCTTGCTTCTCCTGTTCATGGATGTTCCTCTTGTAACTTTATAATTAGCAGAAGAGGATGGGTTTTCCCAAATGGGAGAAGATGGCTCCATTGAGGGTAGCATATTTCTGGCCATAATTATGTGCTCTCATTTTAATAGAATTAGAGTCATATATAATAATATTCATATTAGTGATCTAAGTCCATAGGCTTGCTGAAAAATCATAATTCAAATGTCAGAAGTTTTATTCTACTTTTTTTTTCTTTTTGCATTCACTTTATAATAATCCTATACCTACTATCCCATCTCTGGCCCCTACCGTTACAATCTACACCAAAGCAAATCCATTAACTAGGTAGAAGTATATAGAAGGGGAAAGAGGAAATGGCATCAATATTTTTCTACATATTATCTCTGTAAAAGATTCAGTCAAGAGAGTGATAATTAGCATTCTTCACTGCACCACAGAAATAATCCCATGTTTCTCTTGGGTGCCTTTGTATGTTTCTCACTGGAATACTGGAATATTATCCTATTTTCCCATTAGAAAAAAACAAAAACACAAAGATATGCCATTTCTTGGAAGCTTTTCCTAAGTGACCCAGATCTGTTTCTCTAGAATTGCCTTCTTACTTCCCAGATTTGTTTTTTAGATTCTCCCTTGAACCAGCTTATCCTCTCATTGTCTTCTGTATCCCACCTCAGTATGGGCAAAGAATCTATATTCCTTAGTGGTCTCGGATTTAATTTAGCTTTGGAAAAATGTCCTTATAGAGGAATTATAAAAGGTCTCACCCTATAGTTCCTTTACTAATGGGATGGTTTTCAATGAGAGCTTCCGTGTACCAAAAAGGGCATGTGCATTGATGTTTTTCATCAACAAGGAAGCTCATGGAACTTCCTTTTTCAGAGCCTTTATTGAGGCCTCATTATGTAGTCATGATTGATTGAATCAGCCCCCTCTTCTGAGATCAGCTGATATTATGAAGTGGCCTTTCTGGCCTGGCCAGCCCCGACCTGAGTTGCCTCATTAACATGAACTCTGAGGCATGGTCTGGAGGCCTGTTATTCAGGAAATTCCAAGGGTTTAGAGTTATCTCTTCGGAACTAAGGATAAAGACCAAATTCTTCGGGTAAAGTTCATGTAAACTGCACAACTCCCTAACTCTATATTTAAAGTAGGCAATAGCATGATTTCTTATTATCTAGCACGTTAATTCAAAGCAGTGGGAGGAAGTTACGTGAAAGTGTTAGAAAGTTATGCTTATCTACTCAGGTTGTGGTATGTTTAATTGATCTTGTTCTGTCATTTAACATGATGGAAAGATACCCATTACAGATGAAGAAGAAGGACTAGAAGACTGTATGGGGTTATAGTTGTGTATTTTTTGGCCTAAATGAGGCTTTTTATGAACATTTGTCCTTATGTCATACCTGCCTACACATACATAAACCTTACAGAATTCAGACATCTCTTTAACTTCACCTATAATATTTAACATTGATGGAAAAAAATCAGGAGCCTGGGGTGGGGGGCAGTGGTTAAGAGCTTAACTGCTAACCAAAAGGTTACATTTCAATTCTACCAGCTGGTCTTTGGAAACCATATGGTGCAGTTTTACTCTGTCCTGTAGGGTCACTGTGAGTCAGAATCCATTGGATGGCAACAGATTTGGTTTTGGTTTTGGAAAAAAATCATATCACTGTGCTCACTGGATACAGTAGACATTCATGACTTCTGATCACAACCCAGCCTTTGATGTTGCATGGCAATCTGAATCTGTCCTTTCGTTACCTCCCTTGCCCTTTTCCTACATAGGATGCTTCAGACTTTGAGGACTAAGTACAATTCACCTGTCCAGCCTCACATTATTCATTCTCAGAAGTGTTAATGCTTCTCAAAAATATTGTCTCTTGCCTTACATTTTCTGGAAAAAATAATTGAGGTTGTGGACTTGAGACACTGTTTTTCTGTACTTTCCAGTGGTAAGCTTTTAAAGCATAGACTGTTTCTACAGACTGAGGGTATAAATGGGCCACTGTAACAGTAAAATCACAGTCCACTGGCTCTTGCTTTAGACCCTCAGACCATCCTCCGTCCACCTGCAAAATCCTCATCCAAAGAATCACTTTCATCTGCTCCCAGAGAGCAGCCCAGTCAGATACAATATGGCATGTGTCAGGCACTGCTTTTGTTACCTGTGCTAGGAAATGCCTGCCCACCAGGCATCTCTGCCTCTCTTGGGTACTGGTGCCACTGCCACTTGTGCAGTGCTGCATTGGCAATGTGTCAGCATGATTGCTGGGCACTTCTGGTGCTTTCATTGAGTGCCACCATGTCTGTTAAGCCCCGTGGGCATCACCTGCCAGGCACAGCAGTGATCCACCTGGCACTGTGGCTTTTTCCATCTCTTTTCAGGAGCTGCTAAAAAAGAATGCTTAAAATTTTAAACTGATAAAGTGGTTTGTGACAACAATGAAGAGAATGAATCCCCCTTCGTCCTTTCATCCTATGTGCTGATGGATGCGGTCCTACAGTATCCCTCTCATTTCTTACTGAAATTTGTTCAATTTCTTACTCATAGCCTATTTTTGCACAAGAGATGAGTTGACAGGAGTTTGGAGATGACACAGTTGAGGAATAAAATTTACAAATATTATTTGATGTATGAAGTGTAATGCTCAAATGAATGAATATTTTCACTAATTGCTTGCCTTTGGTCAGGTTTCCCAGAAGCAGACTCCAAGAAAAGGATTTGTGAGAAAATTATTTATTAAGTACTCCCAGGAGAAACCAGGAAGGGAGTGCAGAAGGCAGAACTAAGAAGGGAACAGGGCCAAACAAGGGTGTGATTTTAGGCAATATCCCAGCTTCAGCCTCATCCCATGGAGATCTCTGATGTGCAAATTATGCCTTAGGGAGAAGCTGGACTTTCATACTTTCAGTTAGTCATTGGCTAAGGCCATCTTTGGTGGGGGTGGGGGAAGTCAAGTTCCAAGCACTTTCAGTTCTCTGGGTAGGAAGAGTGGCTCCAGTAGCCTGAAAGACACTGACAGTCGTTTGAAGATAGTCAGAGGTGCCGGCCATTGGAAGCAAAAGTACACAAAAGCCAGGGAAAAGGTGCACAGAGAGGGTTAAAGGGATCTGAGGGAATCCAGGCAGACACTGACAGGGTCCACTACAGTCATCCAATAGTGGCTTTCTTTGTTTCCTAGTATGAGGACAAAACATCTTGGAGCCGCCTGAGCCAAAAATGACCCACATGCTTTTAGAATTTCATATACAGGCAGTCCCCAGGTTACAAACATCCAAATTACAGACAGCTCATACTTGTCCTTTAATGTTATGTAAATTTTTCCCTCACTTTGAAATGATTGAACCAACCCCTACTTACAACAAATTCTTTGTCACAATCACCTTCACTTGCTGCACTTACGGCTTTTAAATCATTGAAAAGTCTTCAAACCTTTTCTTGCACTAAAACAAGGCTAAATAAGAACTGCATGCCCCTGTCCCAACTAACCTACAGATTCCATTTAAGGATTTGAAGACACAGGAACAGATCTTTATAAAACCCAGGGACTGCCTATATATTAGAGTTCAAAGGAGATATTTTTTGAAAAACTAAACTTGGTGTAAAAGATTTTCTGAGATTTATTTCATAACATCATATATTTTTGAAACTGAGGGGACTTTGGTGATATGGGCAACCTTCCACTAGCTTGAAATTATGCCTCCTGAAGCCATCTAGATAAGTGTCACCTTCTAGATACTAAACAAGTCACTAATAGGGCAGCTATAATAGCAGTCTTTCTGTTACTGTTGTTGTTATTTGCCATCAAGCAAGTTCTGACTCGTATTGACCCTATGTAGAACAAGACAACAACACTGCCTGGTCCTGCAACCATCATCACAGTTGTTGCTGTGTTTGAGCACATTGTTGCAGCCCCTGGGCCAGTCCATCTCTTGGAAAGTCTTTCTCTTTTTTGCTGAGCCTCTGTTTTACCAAGCATGATGTCCTTCTCCAGAGACTGGTCCCTTTTGATAACATGTCCAAAGTATGTGAGATGAAGTCTTGCCATTCTCGCTTCCAAGAAGCATTCTGGCTGTACTTCTTCCAAGACAGACTTGCTTGTTATTCTGGCAGTCCATGGTATATTCAATATTCTTTGCCAACACCATAATTCTAAGGCATCAATCAGTTCTTTTTTGGTCTTTCTTATTCATTGTTCAGCTTTCTCATGCATATGAGATGATTGAAAATACTGTGGCTTGGGTCAGGCACACTTTAGTCCTCAAGATGACGTCTTTGCTTTTCAACACTTTAAAGAGATCTTTTGCAGCAGCTTTGCCCAGTGCAATCTGTCTTTGATTTCTTGACAGCTGCTGCCAAGGGCATTGATTGTGGTCCCATGTGAAATGAAATCCTTGACAACTTCAGTCTTTTCTTAGTTTATCATGATGTTGCTTATTGATCTGGTTGTGAGGATTTTTGTTTTCTTTATGTTGGGGTGTAATCCATACTGAAGACTATAGTCTTGGATCTTCATCAGTAAGTGCTTCAAGTCCTCTTCACTTTCAGCAAGCAAGGTTGTGTCATCTGCATAACGCAGGTGGTTAATAGTCTTCTTCCAATCCCAATGCCCCATTCTTCTTCATATGGTCCAGTTTCTCGGATTATTTGCTCTGCATACAATAGGTGTGGTGAAAGGATACAACCCTGACACACACCTTTCCTGACTTTAAACCACGCAGTATCCCCTGATTCTGTTTGAACAACTGCCTTATCTATGTACAGGTTCCTCCTGAGCACAATTAAGTGTTCTGGCATTCCCATTCTTCACAATGTTATCCATAATTTGTTATAATCCACACAGTCGAATGCTTTTGCCTAGTTAATAAAACACAGGTAGACATCATTCTGGAATTCTCTGCTTTCAGCCAAGGTCCATTGACATCAGCCTCCATCTGTTATTGTCTTTTATATTGTATTTTTAATAATTATTTTACTTGCAAAATATTTCAAGCATATAGAAATATAGAAAATATTGACAATCACCCATGTTGTCATCAGTTGTTTAAATAGATACTAATATTTTATCAAAATTGGTTAAGCTATCTTTATTATTATTAAAAAAGAAAATAATATAAATTCAGCTAAAGTACCAGTCTCCATCTTCTCCAGTCCTCCCCGGAAATATTCAGTCTTTAAAGATAGCATCCCCTACGCGTCTGTCAGTTTGCCATACTGTGGGGCTTGTGTGTTGCTGTGATGCTGGAAGCCATGCCACAGGTATTCAAATAGCAGCAGAGTCACCCATGGAGGACAGGTTTCAGCTAAGCCTCTAGACTAAGACAGACTAGAAAGAAGGACCTAGCAGTCTACTTCTGAAAAGAATTAGCCAGGAAAAAATTATGAATAGCAGCAAAACATTGTCTGATGTAGTGCCGGAAGATGAGCCCCTTAGATTGGAAGGCACTCAAAAGATGACGGGGAAGAGCTACCTCCTCAAAGTAGAGTCGACCTTAATGACGTGGATGGCGTCAAGCTTTTGGGACCTTCATTTGCTGATGTGGCATGACTCAAAATGAGAAGAAACAGCTGAAAATATCCATTAATAATTGGAACATGAAATGTTAGAAGTATGAATCTAGGAAAATTGGAAATCGTCAAAAATGAAATGGAACACATAAAGATTGATATCCTAGGCATTAGTGAGTGGAAATGGACTGGTGTTGGCCATTTTTAATCGGACGGTCATATGGTCTACTATGCCAGGAATGACAACATGAAGAAGAATGGCGTTGCATTCATTGTCAAAAAGAACATTTCAAGATCTTTGCTAAGTACAACACTGTCAGTGATAGGATAATATCCACATGCCTACAAGGAAGAGCAGTTAATACAACTGTTATTCAAATCTACGCACCAATCACTAAGGCCAAAAATGAAGAAATTGAAGATTTTTACCAACTTCTGCATTCTGAAATTGATCGAACATGCAATCAGGATGCATTGATAATTACTGGAGACTGGAATGAGAAAGTTGGAAACAAAGAAGAAGGATTGGAAGTTGGGAAATATGGCCTTGGTGATAGAAATGATGCTGGTGATCGCATGATAGAATTTTGCAAGACCAATGGCTTCTTCATTGCAGATATGTTTTTTCAACAACATAAATGGTGACTACACTCGTCGACCTCACCAGAGAGAATACACAGGAATCAAATCGACTATATCTGTGGAAAGAGAGGATGGATAAGCTCAACATCATCAGTTAGAACAAGGCCAGGGGCCAACTGTAGAACAGACCATCAACTGCTCATATGCAAGTTCAAGTTTAAACTGAAAAAAATTAGAACAGGTACACGAGAGCCAAAGTACGACCTTGAGTGTTTTCCACCTGAATTTAGAGACCATCTCAAGAATAGGTTTGACGCATTAAACGCCAATGACTGAAGACCAGTCAAGTTGTGGAATGACATCAAGAGCGTAATGCATGAAGAAAGCAACAGGTCATTAAAAAGACAGGAAAGAAAGAAAAGACCAAAATGGATGTCAGAAGAGACTCTGAAACTTGCTCTTGAGCATCAAGTAGCTAAAGCAGAAGGAAGAAATGATGAAGTAAAAAAACCGAACAGATGATTTCAAAGTTCTGCTTGAGAAAACAGAGTAAAGTATTATAATGACATTTGCAAAGACCTGGATATAGAAAACCAAAAATGAAGAATATGTTCAGCATTTCTCGAGCTGAAAGAACTGAAGAAAAAATTCAAGCCTCGAGTTGCAATAGTGAAGGATTCAATGGGGAAAATATTGAACGATGCAGAAAGCATCAAAAGAAGATGGAAGGAATATACAGAGTCACTGTACCAAAAAGAACTGATCAGTGTTCAACCATTTCAGGAGATAGCATATGATCAGGAACCGAAGGTACTGAAGGAAGAAGTCCAAGCTGCACTGAAGGCGCTGGTGAAAAAACAAGGCTCCAGGAACTGATGGAATACCAATTAAGATGTTTCAGCAAACAGATGCAGCACTGGAAGTGCTAACTCACCTATGCCAAGAAATTTGGAAGATAGCTGCCTGGCCAACTGACTGGAAGTGATCCATATTTATGCCCATTCCAAAGAAAGGTGATCCAGCTGAATGCAGACATTATAGAACAATGTCAATATCACACACAAGTAAAATTTTGCTGAAGATCATTCAAAAGCAGATGCAGCAGTATATCAACAGGGAACTGCCAGAAAGTCAGGAGGGATTCAGAAGAGGATGTGAAATAATGGCTATCATTGCTGATGTCAGATGGATCCTGGCTGAAAGCAGAGAATTCCAGAATGATGTTTACCTCTGTTTTATTGACTATGCAAAGGCATTCAACTGTGTGGATCATAACAAATTATGGATAACATTGTGAAGAATGGGAATTCCAGAACACTTAATTGTGCTTATGAGGAACCTATACATATATCAAGAGGCAGTTGTTCAAACAGAATCAGGGGATACTGCGTGGTTTAAAGTCAGGAAAGGTGTGTGTCAGGGTTGTATCCTTTTACTATACCTATTGTATGCTGAGCAAATAATCCAAGAAACTGGACTGTATGGAGAAGAATGGGGCATTAGGATTGGAGGAAGACTCATTAACAACCTGCGTTATGCAGATGACACAACCTTGCTTGCGAAAGTGAAGAGGACTTGAACCACTTACTCATGAAGATCAAAGACCACATCCTTCAATATGCATTACACCTCAACACAAAGAAAGAAGAATCCCCACAACTAGACCAATAAGCAATATCATGATAAATTGAGAAAAGATTGAAATTGTCAGGGATTTCATTTTACTTGGAATCCCAATCAATGCCCATGGAAGCAGCAGTCAGGAAATCAAAAGACAGATTGCACTGGGCAAATCTGCTGCAAAACATCTCTTTGAAGTGTTGAAAAGCAAAGATGTCAATTAGAAGACTAAGGTGTGCCTTATCCAAGCCATGGTGTTTTCAATCGCCTCATATGCATGTGAAAGCTAGATAATGAGTAAGGAAGACCAAGAAAGAGTTGACGCTTTTGACTTGTGGTATTGGAGAGTATTGAATATACCGTGGACGGCGAAAAGAACGAACAAGTCTGTCTTGGAAGAAGTACGATCGGAATGCTCCTTAGAAGCAAGGATGGTGAGACTACATCTGACATACTTCGGACATGTTATCAGGAGGGATCGGTCCCTGGAGAAGGACATCATGGACTGATGCAATGGCAGCAATAATGGACTTAAGCATAACAACGATTGTGAGGATGACACAGGACTGGGCAATGTTTCGTTCTGTTGTATGTGGGGTTGCTATGAGTCGGAACCAACTAGACGGCACCTAACAACAATAACAAAGATAGCATGAACACATCCTTAGCAAGTTTTTGTAATTTTGCTACATTTGTATGTAGAGGTATGCATACCGTACTGTACGCATCCTTTTGCTACTAATGCTAACTCTTTTTACTCAACATTTTTTAGATATATTATTTTGATACTTACAGACATAATCCATTCATTTGAGCATCTGTATAGTGTTTCATTATATTTTCTGAGTGAGGTTCAGAGTTATGTTGTGTTTCTTTTTTATTGTTAATCAAAACAGTGATATTTAGATTTTAGGCCTACTTTATATGAGTTGGGGCCCTGGTGGCGCAATGGTTAAGAGCTTGGCTGCTAATCAGAAGGTCAGCAGTTTGAATCACCAGCCGCTCCTCGGAAACCACGTGTGGCAGTTCTTATAGGGTTGCTATGAGTCAGAATCGACTTTATGGCAAAAGGTTTGGTTTTGGTTTTTGGTATATGAGTTGAAATAGGCTCAACGGTAGTGGGTTTGGTTTTTATTTTTTTATCTTTTTGGTTTGGTATACCTGTACAAAGTTTTTCTATGGTAGATGTGGCATTGCTAGGTTGTATGATATGCGTACTTTCTTCTTTTCTAGGTTTATTTATTATAAATATATTCTAAAGGAATTCCTCAGTCAAAAATAATAATTCATGAGTTTTCTCAAAAATGTTGTAACACATCTTGAAACAATTTATTGCTTCATAGTCTTGAAGCATTATCCCTAAGTTAATGGACTATTATTATTTGTGTTATATGTGTTTATTCATTTGATTGCTTATTTTTTAACTGAACTTTATTTCACTTTCTGAGAATTGTTATGATGGCATTAAGGATATAGAAGACTAATATTAAAATAGAGTTAGCAGTGAACTTGAAAGGGGCAAAAACCTTTCAAACTTGCTCCCCTCCCCGCTTTTATGATTAACCATATGTAGGTCTATTTTTGCTTCCATTCTTACTAAATAAATTTGAACACCTGTTAAACA
This sequence comes from Dugong dugon, assembly GCA_030035585.1. Taxonomy (NCBI): domain Eukaryota; kingdom Metazoa; phylum Chordata; class Mammalia; order Sirenia; family Dugongidae; genus Dugong; species Dugong dugon. Next base: position 35,612,622 of record CM057471.1, on the reverse strand, counting down.
AACCTGTGTTTAGAATTGATGTTCATGTATAGCTCTCCAACTCTCATCTCCATGCTTAAAAGTACTGTGACGGAAACAGCATGCTTTTAGACCTACTCAATTCATATTATTCCTCATGGAAAATCAGTATGTTTTTAAAACATAAATTCGTCAGTGTGTATGGGTGGTTACTTAGGATCATAAAATGCCAGAAGCTCTCAAAAACAAGTAAGAGAAAAGATAGGCGGTTTCAAGTTCTCTTGATAATTTCCTCCAAGGCTTTCTTTTTTGGATATGGATGTACATGGTGTTGAGTTGGAAGGAGCATGATATTGAGGGGAAGACACTTGCTTTGTTATCTAAATTAGAAACTTTTTTTGTAAATCATCCCCCTCAGAATCCCATGACAAAGGAGTCTTTATGTGGCCAGTAGAATCTCCACATATTCTGCCATCTTATGGTCTCTGTTTTAATCCTAATTATTTCAGAACTATGGAGTCCATGATTACTGTAGGGAGTGAGTACTGGGCTGTAACTTGGAAAGATTTTAGGTGAAGAATCTACTGAAGGATTAAAAATGCACCTCAGTCTATGTAATATGCAGGGTGCTTTCATATACATTTATTAAATGGTAAACCCTGTTTCTAGAGGGTTAGTCAATAGTTATTATTCTCACTTTGGCAGATGAGGAAGCTCAGGCACATAGAGGTTAGATAATTTATCCATGACCACAGTGCTTTGTTCATTGTTCTCTGATTTCATGCCTAGTAGTTATACATAGGTCAAGGATCCCTGGTTGTGCAGTGGTTAAGTTCCTGGCTGCTAACCAAAAAGTTGGTGGTGGCTCTGGGGAGAAAGACCTGGTGATCTGCTTCTGTAAAGATTACAGCCAAGAAAACCGTATAGGGTACAGCCAAGAAAATCCCTCTGTTACATGGAGTCACTATAAGCTGGATCAAGTCGACAGCACCCAACAACAGTTTATGGTCAATACAGTCAAAATGGAGTTTAGTTTTTGAGAACAGTGTTACAACAAATTTTGTTGACATCAATTCAGAGTATGAATAGGATCTTCAGTTTTCCCCAGGACTTCGAATTGGTTCTTCTTGGTTCAGTCATGGCTGAAGAAGCGAAATTGAAACAGAGCTGAATTTTTAAAATTTGAGTGAACAGGAAAATTAACTGGAACGGGAAAAATTACTAGATGAAGCCCTGCTAGAAATGTAATCTCCCTCTTAGAAAACAAGGGTAGCATACACATTTCATGGCAACCAAATCTCTTACTCATTGGACTTTGAGCGGAGTCAGAAACATTGGTGCCCAGCTCAAAGATGGTGGCCAACTGCATTGCTTTGAATGTGTGCTGCTGTCTACAGTCCTGATACTCAGTCTCATGCATCAGGCTCCTGAAAAGGTTCACTAGGCCTTTTCCAAGTCTTTCATTCTGGGGATTTACCTGTAATTTTTCCTGTTCCAGTTATTGTTCTGGATCACCAAAACTGTAAAAATTTGGGTCTGTTCTGATTTCACTTTGTTGGCCATGAACGAACCGGTTCGAACTGGTTCAAAGTCCTGGCTTTCTCTTCTACCTATCAGACTCCATCGGCAATCTTGACCCTGGTATGGGATTCAAATAGAGCTCTTTTGGCATCTTTCCTATTCAGTTGTGTATATGGGCAAAGTTATGTTGCTGGGACTCCTGGGCAGCCACATTACAGACGTCTAGAGACTATATGGTGTAAGATTTAAGATCACAGGCTCTGGATTCAACTGCCTGGGTTCAGATCTCAGCTCTTCCATTTATTATGAATAGGCAGCCAAAAAAAAAAAAAAAAAATCCCTGAGAGCATTAACAACTAAACTGCACTAACTGATCATTTGGGTGACTGATTTTAATTGTAGTGATGGAATAACAAGCACACTGTTAGAACAATGAGCCATTTCTGTCTTCATTTACTAGAGCTTTTGAGTGACATAAAACACCATTCTCCTTTATAGAGCTCTGTGGCCACCCATTTTTTATTAACTTATTTGACATTTCATTTTCATTTGCCTTACAAAGGATGGCGTTCCTCAGTGGTTCAACCTTACTTCTGTTATTCTTCACTTATAATGTCTTTATTGACTCCATGTACTTCCCTGATTTAACTTCTATTTGTATGCCGATGAGTCGAAATAGATATCTTCAGTCTTGATTTCTCTGATGCATATGGAACCAGTGTGAGCTTTTCCAGGAAATACAAATTGAGCTTTACATAAATTGAGACATCCTTAAAAATATAACTTAAGAAATAATTATTTCTGACTTGTTTGTGTATGTTTTACAGTGCAAAGCATAGTAGTTCTTGTGTTAAGGACTTGGAAGGTACTCAGTACATATTAAATTAATAAAATTTCTTAAGTTTTTATGGAATAAAGAAACAGTTCATTTAAATTTATTATTATTAAGTATAAATTTTAAGGAACTATATCTCCTCATAAATTAAAAAAACTTTCATCATTGTTTACAAAAATATGGAAACAGTGCTCAGTACACCACTGAAGAACATACCATGTGTTTCCAACAAGTTCTCAAAACTGTAATTCATTATCCAGCTGTTCTTTGGTTTATGTAAATTACTTTTCCTGGAAACAGTGAAAACTGTAATAAATCAATCACCCAAAAGATCAGTTGAGTTGATAGTGCTCCCAGAAGAGTAAACATACCACAGCTCTGTTTCCCATACTGATTTGTGATCCTGTAAATGATTTCATGATTTTTCTGCATCGTTCTTTCTAATTTTAAAATAAGGTCTTAATTGATATTACAAAGATTTTGAAAGATGTAACTTTCTAAGGAAAAGAAAAAATTACATTGATAATTAAATAATTATCTGATTTAGAATGGTTTTGCCAAAACTTAAGAACTCAAGAGAGCCCAGTAATACAAATATTAGTCATGTGACAGAGATATGCTAGATGATTTCTCACATTTTTTTCCCCACAAATTCCTCACAATACATCAGTGCAGTAGGCCTTATTGTTCCTGTTTTGGAAATGAGGAAGCTACAGGAGGAAGCTGAGAGGGAATGGTTAGAGCATAGGGGGAGTGTGTGGGTAGTGGTGCTAGTGGGGAAAGAGGGGAGAACAAAATAAAATAGCTTCAGCAAAACTGGGGGGGTGAAGAACTTCCAGAAGGAAGAAGTGGTCAATAAATTCAAATATCAAAGATAAATTTTGTAAGATGAGATGGAGAGGTGACTTTTAATTTTTGTAATTGGGAGATTTTGGTAATCTTGGTAAATCCATTTTACTGGAGAGTCAGAGGAAGAGACCAGAGTGCCAGAGGTGGTGGAATAAGTGGAAGGGGAAGAAGCTCATCAGCAAATGTACACACTCTGGGGAAACTGGATACACAAGGGTGAGACAGAGAGAGCATAATTGGTAGAGGAAGGCACCTGCCTAAGGGTGGTTTCATTGAGGTTGTCATCGTTATTTTCTGTTGTTGATTTTAAAAGTGATATTGCCTTCTCCAGTTTATGTTATTACAATCAGGGGCCAGGGGATAAGGAGAGCTGAAGATCCATTAAGAAGGGTTGATGATAAAGAAGGTGCCCAAGGTGGTGGGAAGGTATTGAACCCCAAGTCCAGAAGAAGGGCTGAATTTCAGCCAGAAGTAACAAACTGTATAAAATTGTAGGATCACATACATAGATACAAATATAAAAAAATAGGTGAGGGTAGATAGAAAAATTGACTTCTCTCAGGGCCTTTCCTTGTAATCCAGGCCTTGCTTTGTGTTGAGCTTCAGAAAATGAGAAGTTTAGGAACTCTGATGCAGGGTGTTTCTGACAATCAGGAAGACTCCCAAGTCAGTTAGGTTAGAAAAGGCAAGCAAGTCAATGTTATTTACTACCTTTTCGGAGGTGTTTGTATTTTATAGTTCATTTATTATTTATATATGCCTGGAGTGCCAGTTATGGTCCAAGCACCATACTAGGTGCAGAACATATCCTGGTGAATCTTTATGTGCCCTCACAGAACTTGGAAGAGCTACAGAGGGAAAAAATTAAGAAAAAGCCAACAACCTCAGGTATAAGTGCTAAATAGAAAATACAAACAGACTCATAAGCAGAAACAGAATGGGAGAAGGGGAGTGCACTTTTGATATTTCTGTAGGGATTTGTAAAAACTGACGTGGGGGCAGTGTCTTACTTCCTCTGACTTCGAAAGGGGGAAAGAGAAACAAGATCAACAGCCCAAAGCTGATTCCTACGAGATGGAGGTCAGATATGCCTCCTCTCTCTGCCATCTTTATCAATTCTGACACCAACCTCCCTCACACGGCACTCTATACTTCTTTTCTGGGTTTGATCATTCATTGCAAGGGCCACACAGAACTGACAGACAATACTCAAAGTTATGGGGTTTATGAGGCAAGTAACAGGTTACAGTTCAGGTTCAGGAATGCTCAGGATACAGTTCTTCCATCAGGAGCCTCTTCCCAGCCGAACTCGCAGGCATGCCTCTCCCTGGCCCTCTGCTTCTGTCCAAAGGTACTCAGCTTTCGCACTTCCTGGGCCGGGAAGCCCACTGCGCAATCTCTCCTGCTGATCTCTCCTGCCACTGCTTCTCTGCCACCGCTTGTCACCATCTTCAGGGTTACAGTTCACTCTCTGTCTCCTGGGTCCAGAAGCATCACAGTGTAGGGATCCTGGGTCCAAAAGATGTCCTCTCCATTCCTGGCTATTCTTCTTTGGTGGCTGTGGGATCCTCTCTCTCCCACCGCTGGGGTGGCTCACCTCAAGCCCAGTGGGATGGCAAAACTGACCAATCCCTTTGGTGGGCCACAATTAGCATATCTTCACAGTCCTGCCCAATCACTTGGGTGGGAGTTAGAAGATCATGGCAAGAAAGGCCACAGGAAATCTATCCATTGCACCGCAGGATTGGTACTCGCTGGAAGGAGCATGTAAAACTCAGGATGGAGGAAAAGCAAATGTAAAGACCTCAAAGGTGGGAATGAATTTAGCATTTTTTTGTTTTTTGAAAGAGGAAAAAAGCAAAATTGACTAGAGAATAAATGAATGAGAGGAAGACTCGTAACAACTGAAATTGTAGCTTAGAAAATACAGTATATAGCTTAGAATATATTTTTTTCAATATTCCATATTGACATGACAGTCTTTGACTTCACACTTACAGATATTTTACTGTAGCATTTTGAGTTGGTATAGTAACTGTTAATCATTACTGACATATTAACCAGGAGATCTTTCTTTTATTAGAACTAAATAACACATAGAGATCATAACACATTTGAATATATATCTTATCTTAATCATTATATCTTCTAGAGCAGCAAACATGATTTGAATTTGTAATATGGTTCTCCACAGAATTAGTATAATAATTCTCAAAATCTCTACAGTAAATACTTCCTTTCCAATTGAAAGCAATTAAGGGATATATAAATAGGATATAAGAAATCATGTAGAAGCTTTTCACATTGAATTACTGTCTTGTTTAAATACTTCTTGATATAGACACCCATTAATGACATTCCTCTTTCCTCAAGCACCTGCTCCTGGTAAAAACAAGGGCTATATTGATTTGCTGCAATTTATCTTCTCCCAGGATTTTTGTCTTGACAGTGTGAGAAGATTAATTGGAATTAATGGCATTTGCACAGCTAATTAAAGTCACTCTTCCTAAAGTCAAATCAATTCCTTTAATCAGAGGAGTGACAAAGCTTTGCTTACTTCTTATAGTCTGCATGTAAATGTTCCCTGGATGAATCAGAACCTCTGTGAGCATAAGCATGGAATGCAGAACTACTTGGGTTGGTCAGGAATTTCTCTGGCACTTAGTAATTTGTAAAAAATTGCTTATGCCATTTATATATACACTATGTTTTTAATTAAATGAAATGCAATTGGATTTACATGTACTTTATATGCAATCTTTGAAACTCCTTTCAGTGGTTGGCATTCATATGCATAAATCTCTAGGGTAATTCTGAGGTGAAGGCCACATAATGCAGGAGGAAGCAGAGGGTTAGTAATTATTTGGTTAATTCAGGCATCAAATCGATGTTTAATTCACATTGCTTTATTTTCTCAAATTCTACCAATTCCTTTCTCTGCATTCCCTATGTATCCACAAGTATATATAAGGAAAGTGTTTATTAAAGAATGAATAATTCAGGTAAAAAGAAGACATATTTCTGAGTGTAATTTAGGGAGATGCATAAAAAATTTGTCTATATTTTTGTTCAGTGTCAACGCAACAGGAGTAAAGCATCTGAACATGGGAGTGGAGTGAGGCGAGACGGGACTTGCATGTTCCCTTCTCCCATCATGTCAGAAATAATGTTTTTATATCCTAGTAAAGAGAGGAGTATGGCAAATGTGTGAAAAACAAAGTAGGGTAGTATTTTGAGTCAGCTAAAGATTTGAATCCTGGTATAGTACAAGAACTATGAGGATCATGAATAAATGCAGATATCATGGTATAGTATTGGTAGGAATATGAATTTTTAAAACTAGAATGCTTTGAGTTAGAATAGCTTTTTTGCCACTTTGAGGTATATGACCTTCTTCATCTTAAATTAGGAAAAATAATACCCATAAATAAATACTCATAAAACTCTAGTGAGTTTTAAATTAGGTAAGACATGTTAAAATGTCCGGCCCAATGCTTGATACACCAGTATCTCAGCAGTAATGTGAACTCTTTTCTTTCTTAAGGAATTTGTAGACAATTGGGAGCCATTAGGCAACTTCGAGCAAATTAGTGACAAAGAGGTAATTGAAGTTGGGAAATCAGGTCATGATTTGCAACCTGTGTTGATGTCTGGAGATACTGAAACCATCTGGAGTGCAACAGCCACAGTGCCAGCTGCTTCAGGTAGGTGATGGCTATGGCAATGGCAAGAATGGATGGAAACAAGATATGAATAATTAAATCAAAATACTTTGAGACTTTTGGGGAAAACAGAGTCAATGCTGTTAGCAGGTCCCCATCTTAATCCCAAAATACAATATTACCATCTTTATAATGATCAGAAGTATCGTAAAATCATTTAAAGTGATATATAGAATTTTCTTCTTATTTCAGTCATTTGTATATCGTATATAATGTTCACCCTCAGCAAATAGAGATACTTTGTTTCCTTGGTAAAATATTTTTTTCCCATATACACATTTCTTGGATTTCCAAATTGTGAAAAAGTTCAGTGGATGATTTCATATTTTTTTCCTTGGGAAACTAGATATAGTGGGTCTTGTTGTCAAGGAGGCTACTTTTAAGAACTTACCCAAAATTTGGTTCTCCCTAATCATTTTGTTTGATTCTCTTCTATATTTCCTTACCTCTCAAGAAGAGTGGTTCCGGTGTTCTCCCACTGAAAATATGGGTCAGTTGGTCTATGTTTTGTGTTCACTTCCCCTCCAAAAAGAGTCCAATTTATATGCTTTCTTTCTAGGTATATATTTTTCTCACAAAACATAGTTGCCTATGCATAATGGCGTACTCATGGATCCCATCAGTTATTTCAACCAAAACAAGTATTTTGCTGTTATTAAGCCTTTAGCAGTTCACATCATTCTTTGTAGCTCTTATGTTTCAATATAAGTTCACATTTAATTTGTTTTCCATTAACATTCCCAGGAATCATTCAGTAATAATGTTTTCTGTCTTCTGTGCTCATTGAATATCTATTACTATTTATGCATCCTTGGAGATAGTAGTTTGCATCGTTCCCAGCAGAATTATGTTTTGTTATTTTGGGCTTAGCGTTCTGAGACTTTGGCATCTATACCGTTGTATTTCTCTCAGTTGCAGTTGTTTTCAGTAGCTCCATAGTTAATATTGTTCAAAAATATCATATGCATTGTTATGGATTGAATTGTGTCCCTCCAAATTTATGTTGAATCCCTGGTACCTGTGAATGTGACCTTGTTTGGAAAAGGGCCTTTGAAAATGTTACCAGTTATGTTAAAATGGGGCCATACCAGAGTAGGATGGGTCTTTATCAAATCTGAGTGGTGTCCTATTAAAAGAGGAGAAGAGATACAGAGAGACACACATAAGAAAATGGCCATGTGACGATGGAGTTATGCTGCAGCTGCAAACTAAGAAACTCCTGGGGCTACCAGAAGCTGAGAGAGACAAGAAAGGATCTTCCTCTAGAGCCTTCAGAGAGAGCATGACCCTGCTGTCTCCCTGAATTCAGACTACTAGCTTCCAGAACTCTTGAGATAATACATTTCTGTTGTAGGAAGTCACACACTTTGTGGTTCTTTGTTACAGCAAACATAGGAAACTAATATATGCATGTCTTCTCTCCTATGAATCATGTAGAACTATGACATAAGACCAAAGGGAATGCAATCTGTAGATTTTTTTCTCCCAGAGGTCTTCTCAATATATTACCTTTTATTTGTCATCAACTTTCATTTTCTTCAAGTTTTTTGAATCAAATAGTTTTGGCTTTAAAGCTGTATGAAAAAATGTTGAGCAAAGAGAGGTAGAAGAGAAAAATAAATGTAATGTTTTCAGGTGATAATAATAGCTAATAATAACGATGATATTGATAGCATGATGCTTTGCATTGGGCAAATCTGCTGCAAAAGACCTCTTTAAAGTGTTAAAAAGCAAAGATGTCACTCTGAGGACTAAGGTGTGGCTGACCCAAGCCATAGTGTTTTCAATCGCCTCATAAGCATGTGAAAGCTGGGCAGTGAATAAGGAAGACCAAGGAAGAATAAATGCCTTTGAATTATGGTGTTGGAGAAGAATATTGAATATACTGTGGACTGCCAGAAGAATGAACAAATCTGTCTTAGAAAAAGTACAGCCAGAATGCTCCTTGAAAGCGAGGATGGTGAGACTTCATCTCATGTACTTTGGGTGTGTTATCAGGAGGGATCAGTCCCTGGAGATAGACATCATGCTTGGTAAAGTAGAGGGTCATCGAAAAAGAGGAAGACCCTCAACGAGATGGATTGACACAGTGGCTGCAACAATGGGCTTAAGCATAACAATTATCATGAGGATGGCACAGGACTGGGCAGTGTTTTGTTCTTCTGTACATTTTGCTATGAGTTGGAACTGACTCAGTGGCACCTAACAACAATAACAACATTGAAAGCATACATTCATTGAGATCATAACATGTGCCTTGCTCTATGGCATGTGCTTTATATGTGTTACTTCAGTTAAGGCCACAATACCTCTGTATGTTAGGACTCTTCTTATCCTTGTTTTGAAGACGGATAAATTGAGCTTGTGAGAAATTTGGTAACTCCTCAAAGGTCATACAGCTAGTAAGTGGAAGAGCAGAGGCTCTAACTTTTTAGCTAATATACCACTGTTCTTTAGTTTTTCTATTTGTTATTGTTGTATATTTATAAAAAATTGAAATACCCCCCCAAACTCAAAATTACTCTCATAACAGGAAAAATAAACCATAAAAAGAGATGGTGGCCTTTGTCCTAGAAAACATGCTGTTTTCACTGTCTTTCGACTCTGCTCACCAGAAAGAAGTCATAGTTTCCCCTGTTAGTTCCAAGATTTACTTCTTTCCCAGGTCTTGCATTTATCTCTGATCCACTCTTCTCTTCTTTGTATGGATCCTTGTCTCTCTATACTCAAAATTTGCAAAATCGTGTTTTCCCAGGATTGAATTTTAAAAAGTTGTTTACCATTAGAACATTGCAGTAATCTTCTTAATGACACCATTAAATATAAATAGAGTTTGATGAATAAGGAGATGTTTAATGGTTCATTTATTACAATATACCGATCATAAATAGTGAGATACTTCCTTATATAATTGATTATGAATATAAGTTCTTATGAATACAAATTTACGCAGTGTTAACAATTTTGATATGTAATAAACTTTCCATTTTCTCCCTTTTGAAGTTTTTATTTATTTACGTATTTGCTCTGTGGTGGGTATAAAGGCAGCTATCTCAGTAAATCTTTCATTTGCTGAATGATTGCTAAGATGTTGGGATTCATTCATATAGTATGTCTGAAAAGCCTATGTTTTTGCCATGGTATTTTGTGATACATTCTAAATTCTGCCAAGTTTAGGCTAAATATTAAATAATACAGTTTACAATAGTATAGATCTTCTTTTACATAAAAAAATAATGTAGTGTTTATCAGGACAAGAGGAGCATCCAAAAAATAAAAGAAAACCCATTCACTAAAAAGAGAAATAGCTTAGATTATAACCATGAACTAGAATTAGATTATGTTAATATCTGGGTAAATGCCAGCCTCTGATTATCAGCATCAAATGCCTTTTAGTTTTCATATGATCTCTCTCTTTTTTAACCAATTTTAAACTCAATTTTGCTATTTACCAAAGTAGACAACCATGAAATGGATTTTTCATAGTAAGGAGAGATTCTCAGTGAATAACAATGCTGTGTGATAGTGTCACTTCTCTAGATTTGTTTTAACTTCTTCACTATGTACTCTCTATTTTGGTGTGGCAGAGATGTGTTTGTCTTGCTCTTCCTGGATTCATACATGGACTCCTCAGCCCCTTGAAATTAGATGGGACCATGGGACTGACCTCTGGCCAGTGAAAAATGCACGTAAATGATGGCACTACTTCAGATAAAATTCATCTTCACACAATTCTACACTCTTTTCCCTTCTGTAGATACCCTGGGGGCCAAGCGTGGAAGATAGTGGGTCTTAAGTTGGAAGAAGTCAGTGTCCTTCTCCCCTCACCTTCCAACACACACATACACACACACATTGAGCTGTGATGTGAGTGAGGATTAGTATTGTTTCCTACTTTGAACCACTGATATTTTGAGTGTTAGAGCAATACGTCTTTCCCGAATAATACAATAAAAGTTTTTCCAGGTCTAAGGAAAGTATGCATAGTGGTTATGGACCCACCCCCAATAGTGCCTGTAAACCTGGGTCCTGTTACTCAGCTTGGATATTGATCATGGTAGGTACAAACCTAGTTGAGAGTATCACGCAAAGTAGATCCCGTCTGGTTCCCTGCTTGCCTCGCTTCCCAGTTAGAGAGAGAGAGAGAGAAAGTATTTTCATTTCTGAAAATATCCCTGCTTCTTGAGGAAGGCTTTTACATTGTTAACTTAATATTCCATATATTAAGCTTACACTAAAATCATTCATTTGATTCTCCTATGATCTTTAAAAATTATTTAAATATACTTCATTTTTCTTCTTTGTTCATTGGATCTTATGACACAAGGTCCATTGGGCAAAGTAGTATGACTCTTATTATAGTCTGCATTGCATTAAAGTTCCTTGTAAATACACTTTTTTTCCTAATGTGTAAGTTCTTTGTGGATAAGATCTGTGAAGGACTATGCCATATTCATACGTGTATCACCCTATGCCTTTGTTAGGTACTCAGAATCCCTGTTGAATTTGATTTTAATCTTGGGACAGTGAAAACCTCCTCACTGTTACTGTCACCTGTTGGTCCTCTCTCTTCTTCCTAGTGTAGTGGCTATCAAGAATGGCTTCAAGTTACATAAACTTTCAAAAGCCCAGACCTACCCAAAACCATTTAAATCAAAATCTCTTGGATTAGACCTAAAGGTGGACATTTTTTGAAAGCTCATCAGATGATTCTACTACTAAGCCAGGGTGAGGAAACACAGCTTTGGAAGGACATGGAACATCCTCCTCTTCCTTCCCTACAACACCACTTTAAATTTTTATCGATATTTATCATGTCTCCCTGTCTTTTTCCCAAATGAAGCACTGTATTTATAACTCACATGATTATTATTGTTTGCCCAGAACCTGCAGCATACAGTTTTACCTCTTCTGGGACTCATATTACCTGTTCAAAACCTTCACTAAATATGGCACTCTCAGTGTGGAGCTTCTACGAGCCTTTTGGAGATTATCAGCCTCCCAATTGTGAGATTCAGAATTTGTGAGATAAAAGCCATATTTTTATGAAATGAGCTTTCATTTAGCTCCTCTTGTAAGTGATACCCATAATAGTTGCCATTGGCTGCCCTGCTCTGTGACTGATTCCAAATTTACTGTTTAATGACTTTTTCTGGATTTATATCTCCTCTAGATGAATAACAGTCTGAGATTGTAGAAAGAAAGATATAGACTCTGAAATCTGACACAGCATGAATTGATCTCTGCTTCTACTCATAGATAACTAATGGGCCACTTGATGGAAGCAGGGTTAGCTGGGAGAAATTTGTTTTCCTCATTTCTAAAAGGAGACCAGTGCTATCTCACAGTAATAGTGAAGATTATACCTAATGTTTATAAGGGAGTTAATATAGAATCTGGCACACAGAAAGTAATTCCATTAAACTGTAACCATCATTATAACAAACAAACCAAACTCATTTCCATGGAGTTGATTCCAATTCATAGCGACCCTACTGGACAGGGTAGAACTGCCCCATCGGATTTCCAAGGAGCAGCTGGTGGATTCAAACTGCTGACCTTTTGGTTAGCAGCTGAGCTTTTAACCACTGGTCATACCTCTTCTATCGTGACCCGCAATGAACTATGCTGGAGTAGTTTTACATCAGTAACTGAAATGTTCATGTCTTAGGGTTCTCTAGAGAAATAGAACCAATGAAATATATGTGTACATAGTGAGACATTTACTTCAAGGGATTGGCTGATACAATCATGGGAGCTGGCAAGTCCAAAAATTGTAGGTCAGGTAGCCAGCTGGAGACTTCTGCAGGCTTGTGTCCCAAGATTCATAGATCAGGTGACAGGAAGAATGCAGAGTCCAGAGAGGGAGCCAAAATACCTATTTATTAGTCTGGAGGCAACCACACCCTAAGGAAACTCCCTTTGCAACTGACTGATTGATTACATTACATTATGAAAAGCAATTACATTGAATTAGATTACATGATGGAACAGTAGCTGGTGATAGGCCAAACCACTGGGAACCATAGTCTAGCCAAGTTCACACATAAAATTAACCATCAAAGTTAGTAAGGTCAATATTGATATTAATCAGTTTTGAAGGGTAGAGTAGGCTAAAGGGCATTTGGACTGTAAGCATCTACCCGGCAAAGTCCACTTAACACTTCCTGGCCGGTTCAGGTGACAGAGGCTCCATTTTTTATGGACCCACCCCCTGTCAGTGCCCTGGCAGTAAACCCAGGCCCTGCTGTTCAGCCTGGGGGTATTGACCAAGGTAGGAACACACCTGGTTGTATCATGCAAGGTAGGCCCTGTCTGGTTTCCTAACTGCCACACTTCTGGGTTAGAGACAGTCTGCAACATCACACGGCCTGGGTTAAGGGAGCTTTAGGTAGAAAGGAAAAATGTTTTAGGCCAGAATCAGCAAGAAAACAAAAGAAGGTACAGATACCCTACTTCCCATCATCTGACAGAAAGGCATGTTGGCTGCTAGGGCATTCTGTTGGGTCCCCAGATTTGGGTATATGTTCCAGCAGAAGGGTCCTTTACCTCTATGTGTTTCGCTTTTCTTTTTGGGGAGGGATGGGTGGGTACACATAAAAATCAGCCATTTTCAGGGGGAATATTCAGATGATTTTGCTTCCAGGAAGTCATGAATTGGGAGCCAGCTGTTTACAAGTGCTATCTGGGAAAAGCACTCAGTGTCCCAAGGGATGTTTTTCAGGAGAAGAAAGTCATAGGTTCTGTGGGAATCTTTTCTTGGATAAGCTCATTCTGTTTGGAGAATGGCAGCCTGAGTTTCCAGCAACTCAGACAACTCAGAGTGACATCTGGGGACTCCTGCTTGGGTTCCACATATGGAAAAAAGAAGATGATAAAAAACACATTTTAAATTTGCTATATGTCTTAAGTAAACATTGTTTGGTGGTTTGCCAAAGAGATTACCTGAATAAATGGTAGCTATTATTGCTTTCTAGGCAACACTGCCCAGAAGTTGGACACAGTATCATAATAGAAATAATAGACTTTATTTCTGAGTAATTACTGGCAGACTTGCCTTTTCATTAAGATCCCAACATGCTTTTTTCTTATTTATGTGTACTTAAAAATTGCTGTTTTTTTAAACAATAGAGTTACATGATCCAAGAGTCAAATCATAAAATCTGCATATACAGAGAAGTCCTGTTCCTATCCTGTACCCATTTAGCACCAGAGATAACTATTTTTAATTGTTTGTAGTTTTGTTATGCTTCCTAAAGAGCTCTTGTGGTGCAGTGGTTAAGTGCTCAGCTGCTAACTGAAGGGTTGGTGGTTCAGCTGGTGATTCTAACCCACAAAGCAGTTCCAGAGGAGGAAGACCTGGCAATCTGCTTTCGTAAAGATTAAGCCAAAACCCATTGCCGCTGAGTTGACTTTGACTACTAGCAACACTATAGGTCAGAGTAGAACTGCCCCATCACGTTTCTAAGGCTGTAATCTTTATAGAAGCATGACTGCCACATCCTTCTCCCACGGAGCATCTGGTAGGTTCAAACCTCTGACTTTTCAGTTAGCAGCCTAGTGCTTAACCACTGTGTCACCAGGACTCCTTTGTGAATATTACAGCCTGGAAAACCCTATGAGGCAGTTTCACTCTGTCAAATGAGATCACTATGAGTCAGAATCGACTCGAAGGCACCCAACAACAGCAACAACATTATACTTCCAGTGTTTTTTCTTTAGACAAATGCAAGCAAATACACCTGTATATTCTTATATATACTTTTCTTACATAAAAAATAATATACTGCATATACACTTTTCTGTCAGGGTATTTGGTAACTTTATATGCTGTTCTTACAGTAAATGGAAGGAGAGAGTAGAATGTGAGGGAGTTTTTCTTTCCAGTACTGGCCTGCTCTTTTTTTTTTTTTTAAATAGTATTTTATTGATTTTTTGGTGAAAGTTTGCACAGCAAATTATGTTCCCATTTGACAATTTCCGCAAAAATTGTTCAGTGACATTTGTTATGTGTATTATAATGTGTCAACATTCTCTTTGTGTTGTTTGTTCTGTTTCTAGTACAACTGTTGACCCTTTGGTCTCATACTAATGATACTGATGGTTTTTAAGTAGAGCGCTGATCTTACAGGTAATATCCTTTATTTTGTGTTCCACTCTGCTGTTTTACTATATCAGGGGATAGGCTCAATTCTCAGTTTAAAGAGTGTCTCAGGGTGATAGTCTCAGGGAGTCCTCTGTTCTCTACTGTTCTAGTTTGTCTGGCTTTTTTTTTTTTTTTTTAATTTAAGAATTTGAATTTTATTCTACACTTTTCTTCCATTCTATCCGGGACCATCTGTTGTGACCGTGGTCAGAATGGTTAGTGGTGGTAGCTGGGTACCACCTTATTCTTCTGGTCTCAGGGTAGATGAGATTGTGCCTTGTGTAGACTTCTTTCTTCTCTGAGCTTTTGGTTACCTTCTTACTGTTTTACTCCTGGTGAGTAGGGACCCATAGTTGTGTTTTAGATGGTTGCTTGCAAGCTTTTAAGACTGCAGATGCTACTGACTTCATTCAGGTGCAGATCATGATTTTTGTGAACTGTTACACCAATTGACTGAGTTGTCCCACGAGATTATGGTCCTAAGCTTTCAAACCCAGAAAACAAATCTTGGAAGGTATTTCGTTATATCTGTGGAGTATCCATATTTATGTCTTCAATGAATATATGTGCCTGCACCCACATATCTGTATTTACATGTACCTATAGATACTTCTATCTGTTCTCACCTTTGTACACACATGTACATACCTGTGTACCAATATGCCTCTACCCATTCATGTGTCCTTAAACACTTGTTTTTACTTTGGTGGTGCTGTGCTTATTATACTCACATACAGTGCCACTTTTCCCATCACCAAAAAAAAAAAAAAAAGAAAGAAACAAGTCTCTACGATCTAAAGTGTACTTCCCCTTCCCTCTCCCTCCTCCTCTCCCTCGTAACCACCAATAAATATTGGTCTCTCTCTCTCTATGTATATATTCTTGTCTTCTTATAAAAGAGGGATCATACAATATGTGTCCTTATACGCTTGACTTATTTCACTTATTTCTCCAGGTCTATCCATGTTATGTTTCATGAACTCATCGTTGTTCTTTATTGTTGCATAGTATTACATTGTACGTACGTATCACAATTTACCTATCCATTTATCCCTTGATGGATGCTTCTGTTGTTTCTATTTATTTGCTATTGTGAATAAAGCAACAATGAACATAGATGTGCATATGTATGTTCATGTCATTATTTTTAGGTCTCTAGGATATATACTGGAGCCCTGGTGGCACAGTGGTTAAGTATTCGGCTATTAACCAAAAGGTTGCAGTTTGATCCACCATCTGCCCCTGGAAAACACTATGGGCAGTTCTTCTCCATCCTGTAGGGTCACTGTGAGTTGGAACCGACTGGACAGCAATGGGTTTGGTTTGGTTTTGGTTAAGGTATATACCTAGAAGTGAGATTGCTGGATCATGAGTATTCTATTGCTAGTTTTTTTGAAAAAGCCTCATACTGTTTTCCATAGTGGTTGTACCATTTTACAGTCCCACTAGCAATAGATAAGGGTTCCAGTCTCCCCACATCCTTGCCAACATTTGTTCTTATCTTTTTTTTTTTTTTTTTAAATCAATTCCATTTTAGCTGGGTTAAGATGATTTCTCATTGTACTTTGATTTGTATCTCTCTAATGGCTAATTATCATGAACATCTTTTCATATGTTTGTTGGTTGCTTGGATGTCCTCTTTGATGAAGGTTCAGTTCCTGTCCTTTGTCCATTTTGTAATTGGGTTGTTTGTCTTTTTGTTATTGAGTTGTTGCAGTTTTTTGTAGCTTTTAGAGATTAGACCCTTATTGGATAAGTCATTTCTGATGATTTTTTCCCAGTCTGTAGGTTGTCTATTAACTCTTCTACTGATTTTCTAACCAGAAGCCTCCCTTTAGTATTTATTGTAATTTTGGTTTGGTTTTTGCAAATTCCCTAAACTTCTGTTTATCTGGAAATGCCCTAATTTTACCATCGTATTTGAGACAGTTTTGCTGGATATATAATTCTTGGCTGGCAATTATTTTCCTTCAAGGCTTTATATATGTCATCCCATTGCCTTCTTGCCTGCATAGTTTCTGCGGAGTAGTCTGAGCTTAGTCTTATTGACTCTCCTTTATAGATGACTTTTTGTTTATCACTAGCCACTCTTAAAATTCTCTCTTTATCTTTGGTTTTGGCAAGTTTGATTATAATATGTCTTGGTGACTTTCTTTTGGGATCTGCCTTATGTGGGGTTCGATGAGTATCTTGGATAGATACCGTCTCATCTTTCATGATATCAGGGAAGTTTTCTGTCAATAAATCTTCAAAATTTTCTCTGTATTTTCTGTTATCTCCCCTGTTTTTGTACTCCAGTCACTCGTAGGTTATTTCTCTTGATAGAGTCCCACATAATTCTTAAGGTTTCTTCATTTTTTAAAATCCTTTTATCTGATTTTTCCTCAAATAAGTTAGTGTCAAGTGCTTTATCTTCAGTCTCACTAATTCTGACTTCCGTTGCCTCAGTTCTGCTCCTGTGACTTTCTATTGAGTTGTCTGATTTGGAAATTTTATTATTAATCTTGTGGATTTCTGATTACTGCCTCTCTGTGGATTCTTGCAGCCTATTAAATTTGTCATTATGTTCTTGAATAACCTTAAATTCCTCTATTGCTTTGTCTGTGTGTTCTTTAGATTTTTCTGCATTTTGACTTATTTCCTTCCTGATATCTTGAAGAGTTCTGTATATTAATCTTTTGTATTCTGCCTCCAGTAATTCCAAGAAATTCTCTTCCTCTGGAAAATTTCTTGATTCTTTATTTTGGGAGGTTGCTGAAGCCATCATGGTCTGCCTTTCTACGTGATTTGATACCAACTGTTTTCTCCAAGCCATCAACAAGTTATTATAATTTATTTATTTTATATTTGCTTACTGTGTCCTAGGTTCTTGTTTTGTTTTGTTTTGATATGCCGAAATAGGCTGCTCATGTGAGCTAGTTTGATTATTGGTGCCTTTGAAGCTCTAATGTCCTGTTACCAGGTGATTAGATCTGTTACTAAGTACATGAGCCCAGGAGTCCATTAACTTTTCTTGTATGAATTCAGCTCAGTGTCCAGGTAGTCAGTCACCAAGTGTGCGGTGTAGGCTCACACCTACAATAGACAGTCATGGGTGATTGGTGTAGGCACAGGTATCTGGCTGCAGTAGTGGGTCATGCGCTGAGCAAGGCAGGTGGCTGACAGCTGCCCCTGAGTGTCTGGGAGGAAAGCGTGTCCCTGTTCCCTAGAACACATAGGTGGATGGGTTTTGCAGCTGGACTATGAAGCACCCAGTGCTGTTGGCTGTAAGGACTTGGGGGCACCACTTATTCTTGGACCCCTGTTGCAGGTGGCTAGGTGGTGTGGGTGGAGATACCAGTCCTCAGGCCCCTGATTGAAGTTAGACTTCAGGTATATACCCTGTTGTACTGTGGTAATCAGGGCCTATGCTGTTGAAATGGGCCTGCACAAGTCTGTGCAAGGGTGAAAGGCATTCGAAGTCCGTGGACCCCTTATGCCTGTGCCTAGGCAAAGGAGCTGTGTCAACCCTGAGTTCCTGGCTTAGGGGAACTGGCAGCTTATTTTTTCCCTGTTTGTTAATTTGTCCCCTCTCCAAGGCTGGGGGAATAGCTCAGGGCACGTGATGAGTCCTACTTCTGGCCCAGAAGTCTTGGCAATTGCTGAAGCCAGCCTGGGACCCATCAGGGAGGGGGGAGGTAAATGAAAGAGAG
Source organism: Dugong dugon (assembly GCA_030035585.1). NCBI lineage: Eukaryota > Metazoa > Chordata > Mammalia > Sirenia > Dugongidae > Dugong > Dugong dugon. The sequence goes on along the minus strand of CM057471.1, from coordinate 35,593,899 downwards.
GTTTTTCCCAAATGGGGTGTTTTTTGATCCTCACGGTAGGCCAGATGCAAGTACTTATCTTTAGCTGCTTGAGTGCTGCTTTTCACTGGTTCTGGATGCCTGAGTAGACTGTTTGCCGCTGGGTCTCTCCTGATGTGAAAAATGCCTCCTGAGTGCCACTACTTTGTGCACATGAACTGATCCAGCCTGAAGGCCTCTGGCTCCCTCTGGGTCAGGTCTGACAACTCCTTGTTGCTTCCAAACCTCTCTCCCTCCCCCCACTACTCAGTCTGATTCCTCAACTTTGCCTTTGATGTTCAGGGCTCCTAGATTGTCATATACAATCAATTCACTTGTTTTTTCGGGTCTTCATTGTAAGAGGGACCATAGAAAGTGTCTGAGTACTCTGTCATCTTGGTCCCGCCTCTCCTATTAACTCTTAATAAAGTCTTTTGTTGAGTAGATGTCTGTAATTTTTATGAGGTCCCATCTATTTTGTCTTCCTCTATTTGTGCATTTGTTGTCATGTTTTTTGTCCTATTTTTACAAAATATTGGATTCCATAGTTTTCTCATGTTTTCTTCCAGGAATTTTATGGTTTTAGGTTTAACATCTAGGTCTTTGGTCCAGTTTGAGTTAGTTTTTGTGTATGATGTGAGGTCTGGACATTGTTTCATTTTTCTGTAGGTAGATATCCAGTTTTGCCAGCTTCATTTCTTAAAGAGACTGTTTCTGCCCCCTCTGAATGGACTTTGATGCCTTGTTGAAAATCAGTTGTCCATAGATGGCTGGGTTTAATTCTGAATTCTCAATTCTGTTCCACTGGTCTATACATCTATCATTGAACCAATACCAGGCTGTTTTGATTACAGTGACTATGTAGTATGTTTTGATATGGGGGAGTGTGAGGCCTCCTGCTTTTTTCTTTTTCTTAAATATTGCTTTGGCTATTCAGGATTTCCTTCCTTTCCATATGAAGTTGGTCATTAGTTTTTCCATTTCAGTAAAGAATGTTGTTGAGATTTGTATTGGGATTGCATTCTATCTGGAGGATCACCTTAGGTAGAATTGACATTTTCACTATATTAAGTTTTCCAGTCCATGAGCACAGGATGTCTTTCCAATTTTGTAGGTCTCTTTTAGCATCTTATAGCCATGTTTTATAATTTTCATTGTATTTGTCTTTTATGTCCCTGGTTAGGTAAATTCCTAGGCAGTCCCTGGATTACGAATGACTTCTGTTGCTAAGTCTGTTCTTTAAGTTGAATTTGTACCTAAGTTGGAACAGTTAGGAAAGGTTTGTATCTAACGTCAGCTAGTCAAATATTTGTCTTAGTGTATAGTATATAGTGTAACTTCTTATGCATAAAAAAATTAAAGAAACACTTCCAGATACACTAAGACATTGTCTTAGTTATCAAGTGCTGCTATAACAGAAATACCACAAGTGGGTGGCTTTAACAAACAGAAATTTATTCTTTCACAGTCTAGGAGGCTAGATGTCTGAATTTAGGGCACCTGTTCCTGGCGAAGGCTGTCTGTCTCTGTCAGCTCTGGAGGAAGGTCCTTGTCATCAATCTTCTTGTCTAGGAGCTTCACAGTGCAGGGACCTTGGGTCCAAAGGACGTGCTCCACTCCTGGTGCTTCTTTCTTGGTAGTATGAGGTCCCTTTCTCTCTTCACTCACTTATCTCTTCTTTTATCTCTTGTATGTCCTAGCCAAGTTGACATATATTTTAGGGGGACACAATTCAATCCATGACAAATATCTGTACATAATAATACAGTAATAATACTAATGCTTTGATACATGTCACAAAGTAGCATCCATTTGTTACTACAAACCGTTGTATGTACCTTGAATTTTTACTATAATAGGCTTTACAGGGGTTGGTTTGTAACTATGGTTTGTATGTAAGTCGGATATTTGTAACCCAGGGACTGCCTGTATTTTATCGATTTGGGGGTATTGTAAATGGTATTGTTTTCTTGATTTCTTTTTCGGCGTAGTCTTTGTTAGTGTAGAGGAGCTCAACTGATTTCTGTGTGTTGATCTTGTACCCTGCAATGTTGCTAAATTCTTCTATTAGTTCCAGCAGTTTTTTTGTGTAATCTTTAGGGTCTTCTGGAGCCCTGGTGGCACAGTGGTTAAGAGCTTGGCTGCTAACCAAAAGATTCGCAGTTCAAATCCACTAGCCACTCTTTGGAAACTCTACGGGGCAGTTCTACTCTGTCCTGTAGGGTCCCTATGAGTCAGAATCGACTCAACGGCAACTGGTTTATGTATAGAATCATGTCATCTGTAAACAGAGATAGTTTTACTTTTTCCTTTCTGATTTGGATACCTTTGATTTCTCTTTCTTGTCTTATTGCTCTGGCTAGGACTTCCAGTACAATGTTGAATAAGAGTGGTGATAATGGGCATCCTTGTCTCATTCCCATTCTCAAAGGGAAGGCTCTCAGCCTTTTTCCATTAAGTATAATGTTGGCTCTTGGTTTTGCATATATGTCGTTAATTATATTGAGAAATTTTCCTTCTATTTCTATTTTGCTGAAAGTTTTTATCGGGAAAGAATGTTGAATTTTATTGAATGCATTTTCTGCATCAATTGATATGATCATATGGTTCTTTTCCTTCATTTTTTTTATGCGGTGATTACATTGATAAGTTTTCTAATGTTCAACCACCCTTTTCATCCTAGTATAAATCCCACTTGATCATGGTGTATGATTTTCTTGATAAGTTGCTGAAGTCTGTTGGCTAGAATTTTGTTGAACATTTTTGCATGTATGTTTATAAGGGATATTGGTCTATAATTTTCTTTTTTTGTGATATCTGTGCCTGGTTTCAGCATCATGGTTATGTTGGCTTCATAAAAAGAGTTAGATAGTGTTCCTTTCTCCTCTGAGTTTTTGAAGAGATTGAGTAGGATTGGTGTCAACTCTTTTCTGAATATTTGGTAGAATTCTCCAGTGTAGGCATCTGGTCCTGGACTTTTTTGTTGTCTGTTTTTTTGATGACATCTTCAATATCTTTATTTTTAATGGGTCTGTTTAAATTTTCTAACTCTATTTGTGTTAGTTTGGGTAGGTAGTGTGTTTTTAGGAATTTTTCCATTTCATCTAGGTTTTCAAATTTGTTGGAGTACAGTTTTTCACAGTAATCAATTATGATCTTCTTTATATCTGTCGAGTTGGTTGTAATGTCACCAATTCATTTCTCAATTTGGTTGTTTGCCTCTCCTGGTTCTTTTCTTTTGTAAGTCTAGCCACTGGTTTGCCTATTTTATTGATCCTTTCAAAGAACCAACTTCTGGTTTTCTTGATTCTTTCTATTGTTTCTCTGTTTTCTGTTTCATTGATTTCTGCCCTGATCTTTATTATTTCTTCTTCTTCTTCTTCTTCTTTTTTTTTTTCCTGGTAGCTTTTGTCTTCTTTTGCTCTCCCTTTTCTATTTGTTCAAGTTGTCAGTTTAAGGTAATGATTTTGGATCTTCTTTTTTAATGTAGGGATTTATTACTATGAATTTCCTTCTGGGTACTGCCTTTGCTGTGTTCCAAAGGTTTTGATATGTTCTGCTTTCATTTTCAGTTGCATCTAGGGATTTTTTTTTTATTTCACTTCTGATTTTTTCTATGACTCAATAGTTTTTTAGTAATGTATTATTTAGTTCCATGCATTTTTTTTTCTTGTTTTTCCTGTTGTTGATTTCTAGCCTCATACAGTTATGGTTAGAGAAGATGCTTTGTATGATATGAATCTTTTTAAATTTGTTGAGACTTGTTTTGTGTCCTAGTATATGGTCTATTCTGGAAGATGATCCATGTGCACTTGAAAAGAATGTTACTGCTCTGATGCTGGGTGGAGTGTTCTATATTTGTGCATTAGGTCCAGCTGGCTTATGGTTTTATTTATGTTCTCAATGTCCTTAGTGTTCTTCTTTTTAGATGTTCTGTTTATAATTGAAAGTGGTGTGTTAAAGTTACCTACTATTATTTTAGACTTGTCTATTTCTCCTTTCATATTACTCAGTATTTGTTTCATGTATTTTGGAGCATTGCTGTTAGATGCATATGCATTGATAACTTATGTCTTTTTTCTGGATTGACCCTTTTATTATTAGGTAATATCTTTATCTCATATAATAGATTTTGATTTGAAGTCTGTTTTATCTGGTATCAGTATGAACACTCCTGTTCTTTTTTGTTTACTGGTTGCATGGAATATTTTTCTCCAGCTTTTTATTTTCAGTCTTTTTGTGTCCTTATGTCTAAGATGTGTTTCGTGTAGACAGCAAAAGGATGCATCATGTTTTTTTTTAATCCATTCTGCCACTCTCTTTCTTTTCCATGGAGCGTTTAGACGATTTACATTTAATATTATTACTGAACACAAAGTGTCTATCTCACTCATTTTGCTGTTTGTTTTTTGAGTGTTTCGTATCTTCTACTTTTTTCTAATTTTTATGGTTTTGTTTGTGTTTGGCTGCTTTCTTGTGATGAGGCTGTCTACTTTTTTCCTTCTCTTCTTATGAATGTTTTTTCTTGGTGATTTCTTAGTGGTTACCACACATATATTACATTACACAACTTACAATTGGTACAACATTTAACATATGCGTAACAGTTAACATGCAACCTCAACATAATAAATCTATTTCTGATATGCTCTTCCCTCCCCCATTTCTGTTGGTGTGTCTCCGTTCACATCAATATACATCTATATTCGATAAGTTTACTTTGTACTTATTCTTACAAACTTGATGTTATATTGTTTGTGGGATTTTATTATTGAGTTTATTTCCTGAAAATATTATATACTCAGTCCTTATTATTGCCCAAGTTGTTGCACTTTTTTGGAGATCTCTCTCTCTCTCTGTTACTTATTTTTCCCCTGTGTATAGATAAAAGTATTTAATGCCCTTGCCTTTCCATTTGGAGTACTCCCTTAAGTAATACTTGCAAAACTGTCTTGTAGTGGCAAATTCCCAGAACTGCTGTTTGTTAGTGAATGTCTTGATTTCCCCCTCATTTTTGAATGACAGCTGTGCTGGCTGAAGAATTCTTGGATGGCAATTGTTTGCATTCAGTATTTTATATATGTTGCTCCATTGTCTTCTGACCTCTAGAGTTTCTGGGGAGAAATTCACACTGATTCCTATGAAAGACCTTTGGTACGTCGTATTATGGTTTTCTATTGTTGCGTTCAGAATTCTATCCTTGTCTTTGGTTTTCAAGAATTTTATTAGGATATGGCACAAGGTTGATCTTTTTTTTTTAAGTTTTTTTAAATTGTACTTTAGATGAAGTTTTACAGAACAAATAGTTTTTCATTAAACAGTCAGTACACATATTGTTTTATGACATTGGTTAACAACCCCATGACATGTCAACACTCTCCCTTCTTGACCTTGGAGGACCTTTTTTTTTTTTTTTTGGTGAAAAATACACGTTTTTTGGTGAAAATATACATAGCCAAAGATACACCATTTCAAAAATTTCTACATGTAGAATTCAGTGACATCGATTACATTCTTCCAGTTGTGCTGCCATTCTCACTATCCTTTTCCAAATTATTCCATCACCATTATCTTCAACTCACTGCGCTCTAGGCTTCCTATCAAACTCCCTGAGTTGCTGTTGTCAATTTGATCTCACATAGATAATTTTTTTTTTTTTTGTACTTTAGATGAAGGTTTACAGAACAAATAGTTTCTCATTAAACAGTTAGGAGACATTTGCCCTATGACAATGGTTAAGAACCCCATGATGTGTCAACACTGTTCCTTCTCAACCTTGGGTTCCCTGTCACCAGCTTTCCTGTCCCCTACTGCCTTCTAGTCCTTGTCCCTGGACTGCTGTGACTCACCAGTCCTGTCTTGTTTCATGGGGCTGTTGAATCCCCGGCTGAATGGTGAACCTTGAGAGTGACTTCACCACTGAGATAAAGGGTGTCCGGGGGCCATACTCTCGGGGTGAGTTGATCTTTTTTTGTCTCTTATAGTTGATGTTTGTGTAGCTTCCTGTATTTGCTGGCTTAGTTCTCTGTTTAGGTCTGGGAAATGCTCTCTGATCATCTCTTGGAGAATTGTTTCTATGGCTTTATATATCTCATTGAGGATCTTCTTCTCTTTTGCTGATCTCTACTTTACCGAGCATGATGCCCTTCTCCAAAGACTGTCTCTCCTGATAACATGTCCAAAGTATGTGAGATGAAGTCTTGCCATCCTCACTTCTAAGGAGCATTCTGGCTGTACTTTTTTACCAAGAAAGATTTGTTCGTTCTTCTGGCAGCCTATGGTATATTCAGTATTCTTCATCAGCACCATAATTCAAAGGCATCAGTTCTTCAGTCTTCCTTATTCATTGTCCAGCTTTCACATGCATATGAAGCAACTGAAAACACCACGGCTTGGGTGAGGAGCACCTTAATCCTCAAAGTGACATCTTTGCTTTTGAACACTTTAAAGAGGTCTTCTGCAGCAGATTTGCCCAATGCAATACATCATTTGATTTCTTGACTGCTGCTTTCAGTAGTGTTGATTGTGGATCCAGGTAAAATAAAATCCTTGAAAACTTCTATTTTTTCTCTGTTTATCATAATGTTGGTTATTGGTCCAGTTGTGAGGATTTTGGTTTTCTTTATGTTAAAATGTAATCCATACTGAAGGTTGTATAGTCTTTGATCTATATCAGTAAGTTCTTCAAGTCCTCTTCATTTTCAGCAAGCAGTGTCATGTCATCTGCATATCACAGGTTGTTAACGAGTCTTCCTCCAATCTAATGCCATATACTTCTTCACATAGCCCAGCTTCTTCGTTTATTTGCTCAGTATGCAGATTGAATGAATATGGTGAAAGGATGCAACCCTGATGCACACCTTTCCTGATTTTAAACCACATAGTATCCCTTTGTTTTGTTCGAATGACTGCCTCTTGATCTATGTACAGGTTCTGCATGAGCACAATTAAGTGTTCTAGCATTCCCATTCTTGGCAGTGTTATCCATAATTTGTTATGATGCACCCAGTTGAATGCCTTGGCATAGTCAATAAGTCACAGGTAAACATCTTTCTGGTATTCTCTGCTTTCAGCCAAGATCCTTTCAACATCAGCAACGATATCCCTCATTCTGTGTCCTCTTTTGGGAGCACTGGTAGTGCATCAGTTAAGAGGTCGGCTGCTAACCAAAAAATTGGCAGTTCAAATCCACCAGCCACTCCTTGGAAACCCTATGGGACAGTTCTACTCTGTCCTATAGGGTCACTGTGAGTCAGAATCAACTCAATGGCAATGGGTTTATGTCCTCTTCTGAATCCACTAGAGGGCACTCTTATCCTTAAGTTTTTTTCAGTTCTGATTCAGGAGTTCTGGATGCTTGAGCTCTGGAATTCAGAATGCATTGTGGGAGGTGTTTTTAGCTGGTCACAGATGCTAATATAAGCAGTGGGGCTTTACTTCCTGTGGCAAAGGTGAGGGGCTGTCTATGTCTTTCCCTCACGGGCACCCCTCCAAGGCTCTTCCACCGTATCCCACTCTAGGCAGGGAGCTAGCTGTTTCTGTGTTGCTTATCTGTCTGAAGTACTCCCCCTCTCCCTGCTGCCCTTGCAGTTCCTCCCGTCCCAGAGCCCATCCATCTTGGGCCTCAGCAAGATCCAACAGCGCTCTCTCAAAGTGCCACGGTTTCCCTTCACTCCCTCGAATTACACAGCCCGTGAACTCCCACAGCCAGTCTGTGACGCCTTAAAAACTCAGGCCACAGTTTCCTCAGATTATTTCCCTTTCTGTGTTCTCTGTTTGGGGTGTTGCCCAGCCACATTCCAAAATGGCCGCCATGAGCAAGTGCTCTTGATGTTAGCAGGTAGGTTCTTCCTTCTTCTGTGACGTTCCCTCTCCTCTTCTCCCCTGATTCTGGACTCACACCAACTTTCCAACACCTCAGCTGCCATCCAGAGTTCTGAGATCTCAGTTGGTGCTTGTTTTTATTTGTTGTTTAGTGGGTTATTTGTTGGGGGAGTAAATGGGAGTGTCCACTCACTTCACCATCTTGCTCTGCCCTCTCCTGGCCTGCTGTTTTGTATAATTCCCAGAGTTATGGCCTCACCCTTTCTTACGTTGACTTGCTAGTAGTCACTCTTACAGACCTTGGTACAACCTGAGATCATTTCCCTACCCTATCACCTAACCAGTGCTGGACACATAAAAGGTGATTAAAATAATCAATGTTTGCTGAATGAGTGTAAAATGAATACCTCAGGGAGGACCTGAGACAGGGTCTTCATGTGGCATGTAAATGACAATGCTCCTGCTAAAGCATCTCTCTCCATAGCAATTTAACACGTCTCAGGAATTTCAGTAGCTCTCTTGGGATGGTGTTTAATATTGCCAGTAAAGTATTCCTCTTGCAATGAGACAGTTTCAGGTGCTTGTAATTGTGCTATGCACTCAGCCAGTTTTCAAATATATTAAGAAATGATTCATGGTGAGTTAGGCAAAGCACATTATGCAAATGATATACCTAAAATATAGTTTAATTCCAAAGACTCAATCCTTCTCACATTTTAAATATTAACCATTTGTTTCAAGCATCTGATTTTAGGTAAAAAAAAAAAAAAAAAAGCAAAGAAAGCACTGATTTTCCATTACCCAGTTATATCCTAATGCATTTCTGTCTAGCTAGAATTTTAAATAAGCAGTTGAGAAAAGATATGGGATTATTTTATGGAATAGAATTTGGAGTCTATGACAACGGTTAATAAAATTTCTGTCAAAGAGAAATGGAAAAGAAATTTAGTCACTTCGTCAAAATTATAATTGTCCATTTAGGGTTTGAAATACTGAAATTAAATGATGGTAGCACCACATTTAAATTTGTATACCCAATTCTGTTGAAGGATAAAGGTTCAGAATTTTTGTAACTCCCTGTATGGTCAAGTAACTTCTCCACAGTAAAGGCATAATGGGGTTTTACACTAAGTTTTAGATATTTAATATAGCACTCTTGACCAAACTCTTGACAATAAATAGCCCCTGTTGATGAGGTGAGAACAGATTTAAGCAGAAAGATTTTTGGTAGTTTTGCATTTAATAATATTTGAAAAAATTTGTATTTAAATTGTAAATATATTTTGTTTTAATGGATTACTGTGAAGCAGCCTTTTAATCTGTTCTGAAGTACCAAAATATATTTAATGACTGTGCTGTTACATAATAGCTAATATCAAGATTTAAGAGATTTTTTTAAAAAATTCACACACACACTCAGAGCATCAAATAGCTTGCAAAAATATGAAAATCTCAGTGCCTGGATTTATCATGAGTATCAAGAAGCTAATAATACTGTTATTGCTTTAATTCTTTGAAGAAATGAGTATAGTAAAATGGAGACCCTGTGATCTATTTTCAAAGAAAAAGAAAGCTTAATTTCTGATAGACAAAGATTGTTTATAGATTCCTGTTACGAAGACAGCCTGAAGTAAGCTTCACAGTTTCTTGTGTTACACTGCAAGTCTGGCCAGCTTACATCTAAGAAATGTAAGTAAATTTGAGAATTTTTTTGCTTTCATGTGACTTTCAGGAATAGAAAAAAACTTTTTTGGAAAATATGAATGTGAAACAGTTTCCTAAGATTTAATAAATTGACAGTACTTTATGCAATATGTTTTCTAATTGTAAACATTTTACTCCTCAAAGCTTAGTGAAATTCATATGATTTCTGTTGGGCACTTTTTGCATTTAGTTCAAGATTTTTTTACATCCTTAGAGTATTAAGATGTGTCTACAACTCAGTCCTTCGTTTAGTTCAAACTGACATTCATATTAACATAAACACCTTAAATAATAAACACAATGAAATTTAACACAATTAATGCAATGAAATTCCAGTGACCTGAACATCTAGAAGTGTTGTTGATGGGCTATTGATGTAAGCATCATAATTCCTTACCTAGATATGTGATCTTGAGAAAATTATCTGAATTTTTTTTTATTTTTAATTTCAGCTTCCCAAGTAAAATGAGAGCATTTAAACTAATCATCTCTAACTGGTCTTTTCAGTTCTGCCTCTCTATGATTGTGTGAAAGGGCAATCTGCCCTAAAGATTGTTCTCTGATAGTTCTGACAAAATTTCTTTTCTTCCCTTTAAATTTCCAAAATAAGAATTATTTACCATTTTTATGAGACCATCCCTTTTCATTCTTCAGACCATTATAGATAAAATTCTCTCCCATCAAGAAAAAATGATTTTGGTCAAGTTACCAGTGATCTCTGAATTGCTAAGATAAATCAATATGTAGCAGTCCTTACCTGACCTGATCACTGCAGCTCTAGACAATGTATTTCTGAAACTGCTACCTCCTTTGGCTTTCTGATATCAATTTTTCCTGGTTTTTCTCTTCCTTCAGTGGCTGCAAGGTATGTCAAATAAGCCCAACAATTAAAAAAAAAAATTGATGTGAAAGTCACGTAACATAAAATTAACCATTTTAGAGGGAACAATTCCATGGCATTTAGTATGTTCACAGTGTTATTGACCACACAAAATTTTCATCTCTGTGTTTTTTCTTTCTCAGTGAATGATGTCACAAAACCAGCCAGTGCTCAGCTCACCAGGTGGCACACCTTGGTGTAGGGTTTTATCTACCATGAAAAAGGGTCAGCTTTTTCTTCATACAAAGACCAATTTGCTCACCAAGTCTATGTTGTCTTCAAGCAGATATAAGGTAGTTCAGCCTACTGTCAGCTATAATACTATACAGTAACATATCAATTTACTACCCCCCCCCCATTTTTTTCAGGGTCTAGGCAGGAAACATATGTACACTCAAGTTGAGTGATTTGAGAAGAATTTAAAGGACATTCATTAAGGTGTAATCAGCATATAGAGAAACTACAAGGAGTAGTGCAGTACCCTCAGGTTAGTAAAAACAGGGCACCATCACCTTCCATAGACCAGAAGAAATAGAAGGGGAACTTTACTGAATCCAGAATTGTGTTTCATGTGGAGAGGACCAAATAGTAGCTAGGACCTTCAATTGAGAGTTTGATAGAAGACTGCAGCCGACCCCCGGGGATAAAATCTGAGTAAATACTCCAAAATATCTCTTATTTCTCCCTGTGATCTTCTGCCAGTGCTACCATTTGGTGAAACACAGCTAGAAGGCATAGGACAAGGGAGCCCATCAATACAGGTCATACATGTCATCCCCAAAGTGGAGCTAGGGGGCAACTTGGAGATATTTAGTGCACTCCCCAAACCAGGTATTCACCTACCACTCCATTGTCTCAGGGATCTTTATGTTTTTTTCCTTCATTACAAAGTTTTAGAGGAAGAAGTTACAGCAGTGGCTACTTTCAACAGTACAGAATTAGTTTCTGTGGTTACTGTTGTGATTGTTTTATTTTTTGGCACACAACATCAAAAACAACAACATGATGGAAATGTACTCCCAGTTAGTGTTTTCTGGCTGAATGTTTAATTTTCATAAGAAGATTAGTAAAATTAGCAGGAGATACCTGTATTTGTTCTTAGAAGTATAGATTCTACTATGATTTGCTCCTATTTGGTCCTATGATATCTCCTTATGGAGTCTTAGAGAGTGACTTGCTCAAGAGACATACTACAGAAATCCAGTAGCAGGTTTTTTTTTTTCTCTCCAAATCCAGTCTTTTGCCTCAAATACTAAAACAAAGGTTTCTCATGAACTGGGATGAAGGGTTTTTTCCACTTTTTTTTTTTTTTAAACTACACATATACTATGTGTGTGTCATTTTCTGGTTGCAATATGAGTCTAGAGGTAAGAAATGCCTAGAAAACAAAGTTGGCATGCTACTTCTGTTAGTGGGAGCTTTGCCCTAGCCTGTTTAGTGCTTTAGCAGCCTAAAGGAAAGATGAAAAAGAGAGCACTACTCTCATTTTCTAATTTCCCACCTCTAATTATACCTTGACCAAGATAGTTCATCAGGGCAGATTATACAGTGTGCACCATATGATGTGGCAACACATGATAAAATGCCAACATTTATACAACAGAAGCCCAGTCTTATAAGGGGATTCTTATTTCACAGAAAAGTTAAACAAACTAAAAAAACACCTGATAGCCTCTCTCCCATTTTAAATATGTTTTTAAGGTGCTCCAAAAATATGATAAATACAGCAAAGAAATTAGTTTTAAAATATCTTCTCCCAATTTGAAGGAGTATTCTTAAAACATTTCATAAAGCTCTTTGAACTGTTTTGCTTTACGTTACCTGATGATGATGAGCCCTGGTGGTGTGGTGGTTAAGCACCTGGCTGCTAACCAAAAGGTTGGCAGTTTGAACCCACCAGCTGCTCCCATGAGAAAGATATGACAGTCAGCTAGTCTGCTTCCGTAAAGATTTCCAGCCTTGGAAACCTAATGGGGCAGTTCTGCTATGTCCTACAAGGTCGCTGTGAGTTGGAATTGACTCGATATCAGTGGGTTTGGTTTTTAAGCTTAAAGTTGACCTGTGAACCATGGTCTTACATTTATCAGCCTATTCACTGTAAAAACTTGCTAGTTGTCTCTAGAGCCTGGAGTCTCTGTCTCAGGTCATTGTTCTATCCTTTATTAAATGTTTATACATTGTTGAGAAAAACAGAACAAACTACCTTTATAAATGATCTGGTGTCTCATGTTTCCTTTAAGATTGTTTAAAATCATTTTTGTTTGTTGATTTCATTTGTTTTCTAAGTATAAGCTCAAATACTATCACTACTTTATAAAGTATTATAATTTTTAATATTGATGGCAACATAATCAAGATTCTAAATCACTCTCTAAATCTACACTTATTTCCTCAAAAGATAAGCAGAATGCTAATTTTCTGAAGTGTTTGAGCAGGGAATAAATAAAAAGCATTTTTAGGAGTTCTATGAAAGAGGAAAAAGTAAGAACACTGATCATATATTTGATAAAAAATTAAAATTGTCATAAGAGCATTACTTTGCTGTGTGTGTATATTTGTGTACTTGTGTGTGTTTGGAAGTAAACAGATGTTACTAACCTTGTGATTATCACTTGTCCGTTCCTTTAAAATAGCACATTTGCAATACGCTGGTTCTTCAGTGAAGTATTTTCAGAGAGAAGATCAAATAGAACAAAAAGAAATCATTTTTAAAATTTTTATCTGATCCTGATCCATTTAGTCTTGAGCTCAGCTACCCAATAACACTTTTCCCTTAAACCTGATTACCAGTGGGAAAACACTTCTTGTCAGACTACAAGGAAAATCTTTCTAAATCCAGACTTCTGTGAAGTCCTCTTGTTTTGAGTAAGTCAGAAAGCTGGTATGCTGTATTTGTTTGATTTAGGATAGACTTGTGATTTTTGTTGCTGTATTTGTTCATATTGTGTTTATTTTCTGCAAGTCAGAAGTTCTTAAATCAGTCTGTGAAACTCATAATGGTTTTACATTAGCTCCATGGAGGCCTTTATTTCAGAAGGCTCGGCACTGGGTAAATAAAAATACTCTTCAGCTAGAATCATTTCACAATAATGTTTTTCCAACAACACCAAAGTATTTGTGCGAATCCATATATGCTCTCTAGGCCACTATCCTTGTTATAAACTCTGCTATTTGCCAAATAGCCAGGGTTTCAGGCTGCAGTCATCTATTTTGGGCTGGAGCTGAAAAACCTAAAACAGCTCCTGCCCTTTCTTAGCCTGAGGGCTGAGCCTTGCATTTGAATATAACAGAGCAAAAGCAAGGGTACCCATTCAAGTGGGGTCTGAGTCCATAGCCAGTTTTCAACCTCTATTAAATGATGCACATCACAAAATAACTGACTGAATTATTAAAAAAACAAACAAAAAAAAACCCCTGGTATTTCAACCAAAGTTTTAGTTGAACAACACTAGTATCCTGTGTGTTTAAGAACATGGGCCATTACATCTAGGCTCTAGCACCTCAGTGTATTGTTTGTTACAAGAAGGGTTACAGTTAAATTTGCTCCTAAAATTCAGTGCTTTCTTCCCACTGTGATTGTGAGCATGAATTCTTTTCCTTAGGCAAGTACTTACGGGGTTTGAATGAAAAATAGTGTTGCCACGTTACACCTATGTGATCTGCACAGTAGTTGAAGATGAATAGTTTCTTCCACATTAGCAAAGAGAGAATTGTGTATTTTTTTTAAGTACCCAATTTTTAAGCAGAAGCCCTGGTGGTACAGTGGTTAAGCATTTGGCTGCTAACTGAAAGGTTGGTGGTTTGAACCCACCAGTGGCTCCATGGCAGAAAGATGTGGCAGTGTGCTTCCATGAAGATTACAGCCTTGGAAACCCTATGGGGCACTTCTACTCTGTCCTATAGGGTCACCATGAGTCAGAATCCATTTGACTGCACACAGTAACAATTTTTAAGCGTTGAACTTGATTAATGTTCATAAATTGATGCTTTCAGTGCCTTGCTATAAACAAGTATTCATATTTGATTATAGCACTGGCTTATCAGTCCAACAGCTTCTCCAAATGTGTTGCTTTCCATTTTTAGATAGAAAAGTGTCTGTCCTGGACTTTTATTTTTAATTCCTACAGTGGCTCATTTGCACCATTCCTAGAAATATCATCTCTCTTGGCAGCTTTTCATTAAATGAGGGAGTGAATTTGTTAGTGTTCTCTCAGAGAGCTATATTTATCAGGGGTTGCTTTTATACATTGCGAGTTCCCTGCAGTCCTGGGAAGTCCATGGAGAGCTTTCAGTCCTTCGTACTTCTTGCCAATTGGGTCCAAACGCCTCAGAAATGGCCTAACTGCAGCTTATAAAACCAGCAGTAAAGAGTAGTTCATCTCTTTTGCAAGAGTCAAATCAAGTTGAATTTTTTCTCAAGCTGAGTTTTATTACTAGCTGAAAAACAAATAGAATATTAAAAGAAAAAAATTGATTTATCATTATTAGATTAATTTTCATGTGAAGACAGTTGTTATTGTATTTTCTTACTTAATCTCTGCATTTTTTGTCTTGGGCAAATTCAGTACCTGTTGCTTTCATCTTAAGGAGAAGATATTTCATAAGCATGAGATTTAATCTGTGCTTGCTAGTTCTGCTGATTACTCCTGCTTACTATTTGCCACAAATTCTTTTAACCAGCTATGGGGAAGCTGCAGCCAAGTTCAAGTTATCACAGGTATTTGAGAAAATCATATCATTCTACTTTATCTCTCTCTGTGTTATGTCATCAAAAATCATCTTGTGATAAAATATCTTCCTGTAAATGTTCCATAAATTCGTTGAGCCAGAGGACATGTTTTCTCAAAATCTTATTAAATATCCAATAAGGTGTTTTAAAATACTTCTTGAAAATAACAGGTTCATTCCTGTCAAGGAGTAAATCCTTCATTATCGCAACTCCATTTTTGCATTTGTCAGTTCACTTCAATCATTTGGTGTGTAAGTGCTATATCAGGCAATATAACATGGATAAGAAGTGTTCACTCCCCTTTAGGATTTTTATTATGTTGTATAATCTAAAATGATCATTAATTTAACCCTAATATTTATAAATTCCTGAATTAACAATTGTATCAAGGGAAAAGAAACTAAAAAAGATATGAACAGGCCTCCGATTGTGGAGACACAATATTACGGGAAAAGTAAGGATCTCTGAATCAGAACTGCAGGCAGTGGCTTTGTGTGAGTCACTGGGAGTCTCTGGATTACAGTGTTCTCATTTGCACAATGGGAAGAGTTTTTTAAGTTATTGGGGAGCACTAAATGTATTGCAGAGGGTCAAAAAAAGCCTTTGGCATATACCGTACTTTGCCTTTAATAAAATTAGTGGGAACTGTAATTGAATACCCTCGTTGCTACATAATTCTAATTTACATTTTACGAAGAACTTGCCAATACCAAAAACATAACTTTAAAGCTTTTTTTGGGGGGTGGGGGGGGTCTGGTCTTTGCTCTATTGTTTTAGTGGCTGCTGAACTAACTCCTGACAAAACTGATCTATGAGTTCCTTTTCTTTTTTGTTAATTTACAGAGAGACTAAAAGAAAGCAACATAAAAATAAAATAAAACCACTAGGAAATGAGACAAAACTTGGAGCTTTGTAGTACAAAGGGGCTCTGTATTATTTATTTCTGTGATGCAAAGCCAAAACTCTGTCTGGCTGAATGAATAATTTCTTTTATAAGGATCAGCACAAAGCTGGTTCCTATGAGGGGAAGGTTAAAGATGTCTCAAGTGTCCAGCTTTTCCAAGCTTCTATACCGCTCCATCATCTCTAACATCAACTATTCCCTCTCCCCTCAGTATTCTCCCTCCCATCTTTGGGTTCCCTAATTTGATGCAATGTCTCTCAGAACTCACAAACCATATAAAGGAAATGGCTCACAAGGTTGTGGAGGCGGGCAAGTCCCAAATTCATGGGTCAGGCATAGGCTTCTCCCTGGCCCTCAGTCTCTGCCCAGAGGCACTTAGCTTTCTCGCTTCGTGGGCAGGGAACCCCACTGCGCCATCTCCTGTGGTTCTTTCCTGCCAATCCAGGAGCTTCTCAGAGCAGGGATCCCAGGTTCAAAGGATGTGCTGGCTCCTGGCTGTTCTTCCTTGGTGGTGCTGGGATTCTCCTCTCTGCTCTGGATTTGGCTCTCTTTTAACGCAAAACTGACCAATCCCCTTGGTAGGCCACAATTATCTTATCACACAGTCCTGCCCAGTCACCTGGGTGGGAGTTACAAGACCATGGCTAGAAAGGCCTCACAAAAGTAATCACTCACACTGCACTGGCATATAGTCAGTTCACAGTAAAAACATGTTAAACTGAAAACAGACCAAAATACCTGATGCCCCTACTTTAATAGCTGTAGAGTACAGGGGAAAAAAAAACATGCTTTCGTCATTTTGGAACAATGGGGAAAATTCAGGAATCATAGTTAATAATTAAATACCAGACAGTTCTAAACAATTTTCTATCTGTTCTGGTATTTTTAAATAATACAGTAAGAAAATCAGGATTCAGAGAAATGCTGTTCAAGTGGAACAAAATGGCACTGGACTCACCTGAAAATTGACACACTTCCCTTAACATTCAGTATGGTGAAAGACAATTGTTTCAGTCAGTTTTCTAGTTACTAGAAAAATGCAATATTATGCTGGTAAAGTAACAATGGCAATAATTATAATAATAGCTAATATTTTTGAAGTCATTCCATGGCTATCTGTCAAACACTGTTTGATATGTTTTATATGTATATTATTTATCCTCATGAGTACTGTAATGAAGTATGTAGTACTGTTGTTCCCAGTTAAAGGTGAGGAAAGCAAGGCACATGGAATTTTGGTAACCTATCCAAAGATACACAGCTAGGAGAACTAGAATTTGAACCTAGGCAGTCTGACTCAAGGGCCTATAATCATGATCATTATATTGCAAAAATGTGAAAGCATCAAATGTTCTTATGTTTATCTGATATGTTTACATCTAATTCTAAATAAAGACAATAAGCAAATTGACACATATCCTTATTAGTGGTTGATCCAAATCAAGTTAAACTACTTAACGCAAGATAAACCCCACCACTCTTGTGACTCCCCAAATGCTCACGCTAAGATACCCGCACTTCTAACAATCTCATCAAGGTAACCTAAGTGAATTGAACCATTATTTTAACATGTTTGTTCAAGCATGTTAAATATAAGATCACTGCTCAACCATTCTTAAAGTCAACTGAAATAAACATGGGCTTATAGGTAGTAGGAGCCACAGCTACATCTGCCGAAAAGTTGGCAGTTTGAATCCACCAGCCGCTCCTTGGAAACCCTGCAGGGCAGTTCTGCTCTGTCCTATAGGATCGCTATGAGTCGGAATCGACTCGACGGCAACAAGGTTGGTTTTTTTAGTATAGGTAGTGCGATCACTGCCTAGCAACCTTTGTGTTAATCACAGCCTTGACATACAGTGGGTATACTTTGAATCTTTCTAAGGTAAACTTAATCACAATCGTAAAATTCTACTCCCAGAAGCTCCTGAAGCTGAAGAAAGATTTTAAAAAAATTTTTTTAAATTGTACATTAGATGAAGGTTTATATAACAAATAATTTCTCATTAAACAGTCACTACACATATTGTTTTATGACAATGGTTAACAACCCCACAACGTGTCAACACTGTCCCTTCTCGACCTTGGGTTTCCTATTACCAGCTTTCTTGTCCCCTCCTGACTTCTAGTCCTTATCCCTGGACTGTTGTGCCCCATTAATCTCGTTTTGTTTTATGGGGCTGTCTAATCTTTGGCTGAAGGGTGAACCTCGGGAGTGACTTCATTACTGAGCTAAAAGTGTATCCAGGGGCCATACTCTCGGGGTTTTTCCAGTCTCTGTCAGGCCAGTAAGTCTGGTCTTTTTTTGAGTTAGAATTTTGTTCTACATTTTTCTCCAGCTCTGTCCCAGACCCTCTGTTGTGATCCTGGTCAGAGCAGTCAGTGGTGTTAGCTGGGCATGATCTAGCTGTACTGGACTCAGTCTGGTAGAGGCCTTGGTAGCTGTGGTCCATCAGTCCTTTGGACTGATCTTTCCCTTGTATCCTGTTCTCTTCATTCTCCCTTGCTTCCAAAGGGTGAGACCAGTGGAGTGTCTTAGATGGCTGCTCACAGGCTTTTAAGAGCCCAGATGCTACTCACCAAGGTAGAATGTAGAACACTGTCTTTATAAACTGTGTTATGCCAGTTGAGCTAGATGTTCCCCAAGACCATGGTCCCCACAGCTCTCTGCCCAGCAATTCAGTCCCTCAAGGAGTTTGGAAGTGTCTATGGAGTTTCCTTGACCTTTCCTTGTACAAGGTATGCTGGCTTCCCCAGAATGGTGTACTGTCTAACCCTTCACCAAAGTTACCACTTATCTATTGTCTATTCAGTTCCCCCCCACCCCTCCCATCCTTCGTAACCAACAAAGATTGTTTCTTTTTGTGTGTAAAGTTTTACATGAGTTTTTTACAGTAGAGGTCTCATACAATATTTGCCCTTTTGTGATTGACCTATTTCACTCAACATAATGTTCTCCAGTTTCAACCATGTTATGAGATGCTTCACAGATTCATCATTGTTCTTTATCTTTGTGTAATACTCAGTTGTGTTTATGTACCATAGTTGGTTTATCCATTCATCTGTTGATGAGCATCTAGGTTGTTTCCATCTTTTTGCTATTGTGAACAGTGCTTCATTGAATATGGGTGTGCATATGTCTATATGTCTATTCGTGTGACAGCTCTTATTTCTCTAGGATATATTCCTAGGAGTGGAATTGCATTTTGTAGTGCTTTTTTTGTGGTGCCGACGTTTTCTTTGTTCCTCTTACTCTCCTGTGCTGAGTTCCTTTTGTTTGTGGATTTTTTTTCATTTCTTTTGTTTTTGTAGGTTTTGTTTTTACTGAGACTTTATGTTTTTCTTCTTTATTTTGATGAGTAGAGTTATTAACTTTCTTTGTGGTTACCTTGAAATTTACCCTTATCTTCCTAGATTTGAACCAGTCTATTATTACTTGGTATTGCCTTGCCTTCCTCTCCATTAGAAGATTCTACTTACACTGTTTATTCCCTCTTTAATTGTTCTGATGCTGTTGTCATTTACAGATTAACCTCTCTGGTTCCCTGTTGTAATTCTTTTGGTTTTGCATAGTCCTTAAGAGGTCATTTCCTAGGTTGGTACCTGGCTGGTACAATCCTGTGTCCTATATTCAGCCTGTGGTCTGATGTTGTTTGTTCTCAGATCAAAGGACTCCCTTTAATAAGTCTTGTAAGTTTGATTTGGTTTTTACATAGTCCCTTAATTTTGTTTATCTGGAAGCTAATTTCACCATCATATATGAGCAAGAGTTTTGCAGGATATATTATTCTTGGCCAGTATTTTTTTTCTTTCAAGGTTTTATATATGTCATCTCATTGCTTTCTTGCCTACATGGTTTCTGCCGAATAATCCGAGCTTAGAATTATTGTTTCTCCTCTGTATGTGACTTTGTGTTTTTCTCTCAGGAGTCTTTGTCTTTGGTTTTAGCAAGTGTGATTGTAATATGCCTTGGTGATTTTCTTTTGGGGTCTATCCTGTATGGGGTTCGTTGAGCTTCTTGGATGGTCAGCTTTTCATCTTTCATGATATTGAGGAAGTTTTCTCTCAGCAATTCTTCAGTGATCCTCTCTGTGTTTTCTGTTTTCTCCCCCTGTTCTGGAACTCTGGTCACATGCAGATTTTTGCTTTTGATTGTATCCCACATAATTCTCAGGGTTTCTTCATTTTTCTTCAATCTTTTTTCTGATTTTTCTTCAGACAGAGTTGTATCCAACTGTTTGTCTTCAATTTCGCTGATCCTGTCTCCCATCGTTTCAAATCTGCTCCTCAGCCCTTCTATGACACTGTCCATTTCTGAAATCTTGTTGTTTAACTTTTGAATTTCTAATTGTTGTTTTTGTATGATTTCTAGTTGTGAATTTATTTTAGCATTTTGTTCTTGTATTATTTTCTTGAATTATTCCATTTTTTTATCTGTATTTTCCATGGATTTGTCTATTTTTTTCCTCATTTTTGTCTGCTTTTTGCTTAAACTCTTGGATAATTCTGAATATTAGAGATCTGAATTCCTTATCAGTTAGGTCTAGTGCTTTTTCTTCTACTGGAAGGTCATCTGGTGTTTTATTTTGGACGCCTACTGGAACCATCCTGTTCTGTTTTTGTAAATGTTTTGATATTGTCTGCCATCTTCGGGGCATTCAGTGGTTATTTTCCTCATTTATTGATTGTAGATTTGTTTGTTTTGTCTTGCTTTTTTGTTTTATTTGGTTATGTCTGAGGAGGCTGGCTGTGCATTCTTTGTTGTTTGCTTGTCTGTGGGTGCGATACTTTTCACCTCCTTCTCCAATGGGCAGGGTCAGCGACTCAGGTATGGTACAGCAGGGCAGGTCCAGCTGAAGGAGATTTGCTGGGGTGGGTTGTTTGTGGCACATAAGGGCTGACAGTATAGACCAGGAATCAGTGCAGAGCAGGTTCCAGTAGGTCGTGCCTGTGCTGCTTGGGAGTGTGATGTTCAGTGCATGGTGCAGTTAGGCAGGAAGGAGGGGGTAGATTGTGATGTGTGAAGCTAAGATGGGTATGGGAAAGATGAGAGAGAGGAGGGAGGAAGAAGAGCCAAAAACATACACACAAACAAAAAAGAGTGCTAAGCGAGCTTGCTTTTGGAGTGGAGAGATGAGAGACTGAGAAATGGGGAAAAACAAAAATAAAAAAGAAAGAAAAAGGGTAAAAGAAAAAAATGAATAAATTGAGAAACTGGAAATAAAGAAAGACAAAAATGGAATAAGAGAGAGAAGAAAACAAAACAGAGAAACAAACAAACAAACAAAAAACAAAAAACAGAAACCAAAGAAAAAACAAGAAAAAAGAAATGCCCCCAGGGATGTCCCTGTGCATCTGCGCAGAGTAAAGGAGTAGCTTCCAAGCCGCGTGGTACTGCCTGGCTAGACGGGGCTCCCAAGCTGAGAAAAGAAAAAGAAAACAAACAAAAAAATCAAAACAAAACAAATCAGAGCAAACAAACAAACAAAAAAGTCCCACAGGTCCCACCAGTGTGGCGGCATGGGCTGGGAAGCAGTTTCACAGTCAAGTGGTATTTTGCAGCCTTTCAGGAAGAAGCAAACATGGTGCATGGAGCCAGGTATTTGAGAGAAAGGAGGGGGAGGTGGTGAGAGGTAAGGAAGAAATCTAAAGAAGCAGAAAAAAGCAACACCAGCAGCCCACAAAAGGTACTCAGGGAGCTGGCCAGTGCAGGTGGGTAGAATCCAAGTGACACCGGGTGAAGCTGGTGTTTCCTGGTCAAGAGACTGTGGCTGCAGGAAGAAGAGGAGGCTAAGTGGGGGTGAAGAAGGGTGGGGGGTGGGAAAGCCTATATCGCTGGTTACTGGTGGTTCTGTCTCCTGCTACAAGCTCCATGAAGCTACTTTCTCATACCCCCTGTTTGCTGATCTCTGATAGGAGTCCAAGATGGTGGATCCATACTGCGGTAGCTGATAGGGGACCTCTGTATGTGTCTCTCCTCACTCTCTGTTCTCAGTCAGTTTCTTATTCAGTTTGGTGCTTGGCTGAGTTCTTTATCTCTTCATTTGATGCTTAGGGTTTCAGGATTGACGTGTGACTCTGTTTGACTTCATTTTTCTGATCTTTGCTGCAGAGGGACGGTGTGGTGCTTCTGACTATAGCACCATGTTGCCCGAAAGTCTGAAGAGAGATTTTGCAATAAGATGTTTGGGTGAGGCCTCATATGATATATATGTATGTATATTCTCTCATCTTCTCATAAGGACTTAAGGTGACTTACATGTCCGTATATGGGAAACTGAATACCTGCCTTAGGCTCACCAATTGTTGGTTGTGTAACTTTAGGTAAGTTTCTTAATAGCTTTAAGCTTAAATTTCATGACTTAATTTTCATCTTCAGTGTTATTGAAAGAAAAAGGAATTTTAAATGTATAGTGATTAGCTGAGTGCCTGCTACATTAGAAGTGCTCAATAATTGCTAACTACTTTATCAGAAGATATAAACATTTGTCTACAAAGAAATTGTAAAACAAACAAGGTCTTTTTTGCTGGGTTCTGATCAACAGACTGGTTTATCAAGCAGGATATCTTGTGAAAGAAAGAGTAGTATGGCTGAAGTAGAAAAGTCTTGACACTCATCCTGGCTTCCAAGTGACCTGGGGCATGCTTCTTCCTGATTATTAACATGCTTTCCACAGTGTAGAAGGATCCTGGCCCTGGATAATCTCCCCAGCCTCCTTTCTCCATCTTTCCTTCCTTCACTACCCTTCAGCTGACATTTGTATGTTCTTGAAACTCATCTAGCAATTCATTCCTTCAGAACATTCGTTTGCCAGGAAGAATGTGTCTCCTCTCCCCAAACTCCCAAACTAATTTCCTCTCTCCATTCTAGTTCTCATCTTAAATAGCACCTTTTCACTAGGATTTTCAGTGGTTACCCTGTATAAACCTGACTCAGCCCTCTGTCTTGTTTAGTTTCTTTCATAGTTTCATTATTTGGAATTTTCTTATTTGTCACTTAGTTACTTGATGTTGTCTGATTTTTTCCTGATAGAACGACATCACTCTAAAAGCACAGACCTTGTCTACTTTGTCTGATGTGTTATACCTCAACACAAAGTAAAACCTCAGTAAATATATGTTGAATAGAAAAACGGTAACTACCATATCTCTCTGAGACAATTGCCATGAGAATAAATAACAGACTTGAAATCACCTCCTGGACTTTAAAGTGTATTATGAATTAATATTATTAGACTGGTCTTAAGATACACTAGCAAGAGTTTCTTTTTATATTTTATTGTACTTCAGGTGAAGGCTTACAGAACAAATAGTTTCTCATGAAACAGTAGTACACATGTTGTTTTATGACATTGGTTAACAACCCCACAACATATTAAGCCTCTAAATTCTCAACTTTTTTTTTTGATGAGAATACAGATAGCCAAAGATACACTGTTTCAAAAATTTCTACACACACAGTTCAGTGACATTGACTACGCTCTTCCAACTGTGCTGTTATTCTCACTTAAGATGAAGGCTTACAGAACAAAATAGTTTCTCATTTAACAGTTACTACACATGTTGCCCTATGACAATGGTTAACAATCTCACAACACATCGAGAATATCCTTACTCCACCTTGTGTTCCCTATTACCAGGGGACTTCCTTGTCCCCTTCTGTCTTCTGGCCCTTGTCACTGGACTACTGTACCTCATTAGTCTCATTTGGTTTTTTTTTTTTTTTTAACAACATTTCAAAACTTTTTACTTACACATTTAAGTGATATTGACTATGCTCTTCCAATTGTGCTGCCATTCTCGCCCAAGATGAAGGCTTACAGGACAAAACAGCCTCCCATTTAATAGTTACTACAAATGTTGCCCTATAACACTGGTCAACAATCTCACAACACATCTACAGTGTCCTTACTCAACTTGTGTTCCTTATCATCAGTTTCCTACTCCCCCTCTGCCTTCTGGCCTTTGTCACCAGACTCCTGTACCTCATTAGTCCCATTTAGTTTTACTGGGCTGTCTACTCCCAGGCTTAACATTGAAACTCGAGGGTAACTTCACCTTTGAGCTGAAAGGGTGTCTGGGGGCCACACTCTTGAGGTTTCTCCAGTATTCTTCAGGCCAGTAAATCTGGTCTTTTTTTTTTTTGGAGTTAAAATTATGCTCTACATCCTTCTCCAGCTCTGTCCAGAACCCTCTGTTGTGATCCTGGTCAGAGCAGTCAGTGGTGGTAGCTGGGCACCATCTAGCTGTACTGGACTCAGTCTGGTGGAGGCCTTGGTAGCTGTGGACAATTAGTCCTTCGGACTAATCTTTTCGTTGTATCCTGTTCTCTTCATTCTCCCTTGCTCCCGAAGGGATGAGACCAGTGGAGTATCTTAGATGGCTGCTCTTAGGCTTTTAAGACCCCAGACACTACTCACCAAGGTAGAATGTAGAGCATTATCTTTATAAGTAGTGTCATGCCAGTTGAGCTAGATGTTCCCCGAGACCATGGTCACCAGAGCCCTCCGTCCAACAACTCAGTCCCTCGGGGGGTTTGTATGTGTCTATAGGGCCTCCATGACCTTTCCTTGTGCAGGTTGTGTTAGTTTCCCCTGTACTGTGTACTATCTCACCTCTCACCTAAGTTACTACTTATCTATTACCTATTTAGTATTTCCGCCCCCCTCCCCTCCCATCCCTGGTAACCAACAAGGATTGTTACATTTTGCATGTGAATTTTTTCATGGGTTTTTACAATAGAGGTCTCATACAATATTTGTCCTTTTGTGATTGACTTATTTCACTCAGCATAATGTCCTCCAGTTTCATCCATGTTATGAGATGGTTCACAGATTCATTGTTGTTCTTTCTCATTGCATAATACTCCATTGTGTGTATGTACCATAGTTTGTGTATCCATTCATCTGTTGATGGACATCGAGGTTGTTTCCATCGTTTTGCTATTGTGAACAATGCTGCCATGAACATAGGTGTGCATATGTCTATTCGAGTGATGGCTCTTATTTCTCTAGGATATATTCCTAGGAGTGGGATTGCTGGATCGAATGGTATGTTTATTTCTAGCTTTCTGAGGAAACACCATATCATTTTCCAAAATGGTTGTATCATTTTGCATTCCCACCAGCAGTGTATTAGAGTTCCCATATCCCCGAAGCCCCTCCAAAATTTGTTATTTCCAGTATTTTTGATTCGTGCCAGAAATGCCGCGGTGAGATGGTATCTCATTGTGGTTTTAATTTGCATTTCTCTAATGGCTAGTGATCGCGAGCATTTCCTCATGTGTCTGTTGGCCATTTGAATGTCTTCCTTGGTGAAGTGTCTGTTCATTTCCTTTGCCCATTTTTTGATAGGATTGCTTGTCTTTTTGTTGTAGAGGTGTTGGATTTTCTTGTAGATTATGGAGATTAGACCTTTGTCTGACTTGTACTGTCCAAAAATTTTTTCCCAGTCTGTAGGTTCTCTTTTGACTCCTTTGGTGAAGTCTTTTGAAGAGCATAGGTGTTTGATTTTTAGAAGATCCCAGTTATCTAGTTTATCTGTTGGGTTTTTTGTGTTGATGTTTATGGTTTGTATCCTGTTAATGCCATGTATTAAGGCCTGAAGTGTTGGTCCTATTTTTTCTTCTATGAATTTTATAGTTTGAGGCTTTATATTCAGGTCTTTGATCCATTTTGAAGTAGTTTTTGTATATGGTGTGAGGTATGGGTCCTGTTTCATTTTTGTACAAATGGATATCCAGTTTTGCCAGCACCATTTGTTAAAAAGACTGTCTTTTCCCCATTTGATGGACTTTGGGCCCTTGTCGAGGATCAGGTGACTGTAGGTGGATGGGTATACATCTGGGTTCTCAACTCTGTTCCATTGGTCAATGTCTCTGTTGTTGTACCAGTACCAGGCTGTTTTGACTACTGTAGCTGTATAGTAGGTTCTCAAGTCAGGTAGTGTGAGTCCTCCAACTTTATTCTTCTTCTTCAGTAGTGCTTTACTTATTCGGGGTTTCTTCCCTTTCCATATAAAGTTAATAATTAGTTTTTCCATCTCTTTGAAGAATGTTGTTGGTATTTGTATTGGGATTGCATTGTATTTGTAAATTGCTTTAGGTAGAATCGCCATTTTCACAATGTTGAGTCTGCCTATCCATGAGCATGGTATGTTTTTCCATTTATGTAGATCCCTTTGGGTTTCATGCAGCAGTGTTTTGTAGTTTTCTTTGTATAGGTCTTTTACATTCCTGGTCAGATTTATTCCTAAGTATTTTATCTTTTTAAGGGCTATTGAAAATGGTATTGATTTCCTGATCTCCTTTTCATCATTCTCTTTACTGGTGTATAGGAATCCAACTGATTTTTGAATGTTTATCTTGTATGCTGCTACTCTGCTGAATCTTTCTATTAGTTCCAGTAGATTTCTCGTGGAGTCTTTAGGGTTTTCTATGTATAGTATCATATCATCTGCAAACAGGGAGAGTTTAACTTCTTCATTACCAATTTGGATGCCCTTTATTTTTTTCTCTTGCCGTATTGCTCTAGCTAGAACTTCCAGCACAGTGTTAAATAGGAGTGGTGATAAAGGGCATCCTTGTCTTGTTCCTGTTTTCAAGGGGAATATTTTCAGCCTCTCTCCATTAAGAATGATGTTGGCTGTTGGTTTTGCATAGATGCCCTTTATTATGTTGAGAAATTTCCCTTCTATCTCTATTTTATTGAGAGCTTTTATCAGGAATGGGTGTTGGACTTTGTCAGATGCCTTTTCTGCGTCAATTGAGATGATCATGTGATTTTTTTCTTTCCTTTTATTTATGTGGTGGATTATGTTGATGGATTTTCTAATGTTAAACCATCCTTGCATACCTGGTATGAATCCTACTTGGTCGTGGTGTATTATTTTTTTTATATGATACTGAATTCTATTGGCTAGAATTTTGTTCAGAATTTTTGCATCTATATTCATGAGAGATATTGGTCTGTAATTTTCTTTTTTTGTGATGTCTTTGCCTGGTTTTGGTATCAGCGTTATGCTGGCTTCATAGAATGAATTTGGAAGTGTTGCTTCCTCTTCTATGCTCTGAAATAGCTTGAGTAGAACTGGTACAAGCTCTTCTGTAAATGTTTTGTAGAATTCTCCAGTGAAGCCATCTGGACCAGGGCTTTTTTAGGTTGGGAGTTTTTTATTACCTTTTCAATCTCTTCTCCTGTTATGGGTCTGTTCAGATTTTCAATATCACTTTGTTGTAGTTTGGGTAGGCCGTGTGTTTCTAGAAATTTATCCATTTCCTCTAGGTTTTCAAATTTG
Source organism: Dugong dugon (assembly GCA_030035585.1). Classification (NCBI taxonomy): domain Eukaryota; kingdom Metazoa; phylum Chordata; class Mammalia; order Sirenia; family Dugongidae; genus Dugong; species Dugong dugon. The sequence goes on along the minus strand of CM057471.1, from coordinate 35,566,569 downwards.
TTGGAATATAGTTTTTCATATTATTCTGTTATAATCCTTTTTATTTCAGTTGGGTCTGTTGTAATGTCCGCCATTTCATTTCTTATTTGGGTTATTTGTGCCCTCTGCTGTTTTTCTTTTGTCAGTCTGGCCAGTGGTTTGTCGATTTTGTTGATTCTTTCAAAGAACCAACTTTTGGTTTTGTTGATTCTTTCTATTGTTTTTCTGTTCTCTATTTCATTTATTTCTGCTCTGGTCTTTACTATCTCCTTTCTTTCGGTGGTAGTAGTCTTTTTTTGCTGTTCTCTTTTTATATGTTTGAGTTCTGTAGTTAATGTTTTGATTTTGTCCCTTTCTTCTTTTTTGATATGTGCATCTATTGCTATAAATTGTCCTCTGAGGACTGCCTTTGCTGTGTCCCAAAGGTTTTGGTATGATGTGTTTTCGTTTTCATTTGATTCTAGGAATTTTTTAATTCCATCTCTGATTTTTCTATTACCCATTGATGTGTAAGCAGATTATTATTCAGTTTCCATGTGTTTGATTTTTTTTCCTTGCTCTTTCTAGTGTTAATTTCTACCTTGATGGCATTGTGGTCAGAGAAGATACTTTGTATTATCTCAATGTTTTGGATCTTGTTGAGGATTGCTCTGTAGCCTAAGATGTGGTCTATTCTGGAGAACGTTCCATGTGCATTGGAAAAGAATGTGTACTTTGCAGCGGTTGGATGGATTGTTCTATATATGTCTATGAGGTCCAGTTGGCTGATTGTGTCCTTTAGGTCTTCTGTATCTTTGCTGAGTTTCTTTTTAGTTGTTCTTTGCTTTACTGAGAGTGGTGTGTTGGAGTCTTCTACTATTGTGGAACTGTCAATTTCTCTTTTCAGTGTTGTTAGAGTTTTTTTTTATGTATTTTGGAGCCCTGTCATTGGGTGCATAGATATTTATTACGGTTATGTCTTCATGATGGATCATCCCTTAATCATTATATAGTGTCCTTCTTTGTCTTTTATGGTAGATTTTGTTTTAAAATCTATTGTATCTGAGATTAGAATTGCTACTCCTGCTCTTTTTTGATAGTTGTTAGCTTGATGTATTTTTTTCCAACCTTTGATTTTTAATAAATTCACATCTTTGTTTCTAAGGTGTGTCTCTTGTAGTCAGCAAATTGATGGATCCTGTTTTCTTTTCCATTCTGCCACTCTCCGTCTCTTTATGGGTGCATTGAGTCCATTTACGTTCAGTGTCATTATTGATAGATGGAAGTTTGTTGCTGTCATTTTGTAGTGCTTTTTTTTTGTGGTGCTGAAGTTTTCTTTGTTCTTCTTACTCTCTTGTGCTGAGTTACTTTTGTTTGTGGATTTTGTGTTCATTTCTTTTGTTTTTGTAGGTTTTGTTTTTGTTGAGACTTTATGTTTTTTGTCTTTATTTTTATGAGTTGGTTTGTTAACTTTCTTTGTGGTTACCATGAATTTTACCCTTATCTTTCTAAGTTCGAAGCAGTCTACCCTTACTTGGTATCGCCTTGCCTTCCTCTCCTTTAGAAGGTTCTATACCTATGCCGTTTGTTCCCTCTTTCATTGTTTTGATGTTGTTGTCATCCTTTGATTGATTTCTCTGATTCCCTGTTGTATTTCTTTTGTTTTTGGAAAGTCCTCTGTAGTTCAGTTCCTAGAATGGTATCTGGTTCATATGAACCTGCGACTTAGGTCCTAGGTCCTGCCTGAGGGCTGAAGCTGTTTGTCCTCAGATCGAAGAACTCCCTTTAATAATTCTTGTAAGTTTGGTTTGACTTTTGCATATTCCTTTAGTTTCTGTTTATCTGGAAATGACCTAATTTCACCATCAAATTTGAATGAGAGTTTTGCAGGATATATTATTCTTGGCTGACAATTTTTTTCTTTCAAGATTTTATATATGTCATCCCATTGCCTTCTTGCCTGCATGGTTTCTGCCGAATAATCTGAGCTTAGTCTTATTGTTTCTCCTCTGTATGTGACTTCTTGTTTTTCATGAGCTGCTCTCAGGATTGTTTGTTTGTCTTTAGTTTTAGCGAGTGTGAATATGATATGACTTGGTGATTTTCTTTTGGGTTCTCTTCTATATGGGGTTCGTTGAGCTTCTTGGATGGCCAGCTTTTCATTTTTCATGATATTGGGAAAGTTTTCTGTCAGCAGTTCGTCAGTTATCCTCTCTGTGTTTTCTGTTTTCTCCCCCTGTTCTGGTATGCCATTCACTCGTAAGTTTTTGCTTTTAATTGTATCCCACATAACTCTCAGGGTCTCTTCATGTTTCTTTGTTCTTTTTTCTGAGTTTTCCTGAAAGAGAGTTGTCTCCAAGTGTTTGTCTTCAGTTCCACTGATTCTGTCTTCCATGGTTTCAAATCTACTTCTCAGCCCTTCTATGACACCGCCCATTTCTGAAATCTTGTTGTTTATCTTTAGCATTTCAAATTGTTGTTTTTGTATAATTTCGAGTTGTGAATTTATTTTGGCATTTTGTTCCTGCATCATTTTCCTGAATTCTTCCATTTTTTTGCCTGTATTTTCCATAAGTTTGTCTATTTTTTCCTCATGTTTGTCAGCTTTTTGCCTCAGTTCTTGGAAAATTCTGAGTATTAGTGATTTGAGTTCCCTATCAGGTACTTCTAGTGCATTTTCTTCCACAGGGGAGTTATCTGGTATTTTAATTTGGATGCCTATTGGAGCCATCTTGTCTTGTTTTTGTAAATGTTTTGATATTGTTTGCTGTTTTCGTGGCATTCAGTAGATATTTCTCTCGTTTATTGACTGTAGATTTTTTTTTTGTTTGTTTCGTCCTTGTGGTACAGCTGGGCAGATCTAGCTGGAGAGGAGCCACTGGGACGGGTTGTTTGTGGCACTCACCGCAGCCCCCAGGACTGTCGGTAGTCAGTGCTGGGCAGGTTCCAATAGGGTGTGCCTGCACAGCTTGGTGGTGTGATGTCAAGTGCACGGTGCAGGTAGGTAGGGTGCAGCGGGAAGATGGTTATGTGTGAAGCTAAGCTGGATATGTGAGAGAGGAGAGAGGAGCAGGAGCAAAAAGCATACAAACATAAAAGAATGCTAGGGGAGCTTGTCGTTGGAATGTACAGATGAGAGACTATGGGATGGAGGAAACCAGAAGGGGGAAGAAAAAGAAAAGGAAAGAATGAACAAATAAAAATCAGAAAAGTTAAAGAACTGCAAAATTCCCAGGGATCCCACCGATGCAGCTATGAGGTCTGGGGGAGTCGGTCTCAGTTTTCACAGCACAGCCTGGCCAGAAGGTACAGAGGCATACATCGCCTGGTATTCAGGGATCAGAAAGAGAAGGAAGAGATAGAGAGACGAGAAATTAAGCAATGAAGAAAGACAAAAGGGAAAAAGAGGGAAAAGATGACAAAACTAATCAAAAAAGAAGAAAAATAAAATAAAAAAAAATAATAATAAAAAAATAAAAAAATAAAAAAAAAAAAGCAACACCAGCAGTCAGTGCCAACAAATGGGACCCAGAGATCCCCCACTCAGGGGTGCAAATTCCAAGCAGCCGGCAGTCTCGGGGTTAAGAGACCGTGGCCACGGGTAGCAGAGGGGCCAACGAACAAAGGCCCCGGGATCTCACCAGCGCAGCAGCCCAGACCTGGAATCCGCCACACGCCCGAACGCAGCCCCACAGCCCCGCCAGAGAGAGCAAAGACGGTGCTCAGAACCAGGCACCCGAGCAAAAGGAGGGGGAGGCAGCAAGAGGCAAGCGAGAAACCAGAAGAAGCAGAAAATGCCCACCAACAGCCAACAAATGGGACCCAGAGAGCCCCCACTCAGAGGCGCGAATTCCAAGCAGCCGGCAGTCTCGGGGTTAAGAGACCGTGGCCACGGGAAGCAGAGGGGAGAATGAACAAAGGCCCCGGGATCTCACCAGCACGGCAGCCCAGACCTGGAAGCAGCCACACGCTCGAACGCAGCCCCACAGCCCCGCAGGAGAGAGCAAAGACGGCACTCGGAACCAGGCACCCAGGCAAAAGGAGGGGGAGGCGGCAGAAAAATCTTCACCAGCAGCCAGCAAACGGCTCTCAGAAAGCCGCCAGCCCAGGCACGCGGATTCCAAGCACCGGCACCCCCTAGCCCAGGGACCCTGGCCACGGAAAGCAGGGGAGCCCCAGCCGAGGCGGAGAGGGGTGGGGGGTGGGAAAGCGCGCACCGCAGTTTACTGGTCGTTCTGTCTCCCACTGGATGCTCTGTGAGGCTGCTCTCCCGTTCGCTGGTCTCCGATAGGAATCCAAGATGGTGGATCCGTGCTGCGTTAGCTGGTGAGGAATCTCTGCATGAGTCTCTCCTCGCTCTCCGTTCTCTTTTGGTATTCTCACTCCGTTTGGTGTTTGGCTGAGTTCTTTATCTCTTCATTTGGTGTTCTAGGGTTTCAGGGTTGTTGATTCTCTGTTAGGCTTAGTTTTTCGGATCTTTGCTGTGGAGGGACTGCGTGGTGCTTCTGCCTAGAGCGCCATCTTGCCCCGCCTCCCAAGAGTTTCTTAATAACACTTTTATATGAGTAGTTCATGTGCTGCTACATACAGATGCTAGGCAAGGTAATGATGCCCATGCCTTCAAAAAAATATTTTATCAACTCAAGTTGGTGGGTTGAGGAGATTTTGACCTATAAAAAATTCCAGTGGGTAAAATCCAACAAAGTGGGAAACTTTGTAACTTATTTTAAGAATTTGGTATTGAGTATTTAACTTTTTCTTAATAACTAAGCTATTTTTGATGGTCAGAATGCTGCTAGGATCATCATAGTAAACTATTCTTCACATTTTACCCTTCTATGACATGACTTAGGATTTATCAGGTGAGAACTTATTGGTGAAAAAAAGTAGAAGGAAAATGAACAACATGAAGCATATAACTTCACAATCAACTTTTCCATGACCTTCAGAGAGAATTGTGGCTATATTAAGGCAGATTTCTGTTTTAAGGCATATTTGCCGGGAGTGAACTCACTTGGGATTTCATTCACAGCTGGTAGAAAGAAAATGACTTAAAAGAAGCCATATGTGCTCATTTTATAATTGTTTCAGGCACTGCTTGACAAAATTTTTTTTTTAACCTTAAAATATTTTTTATATAATTAGCTTCTATGGATGCCAATCCTTAGAGTCTGTTTTTACAGTATAGTTGGGATGTGAAGTGAGTATGCTTTTTTGCTCATTCTCTGTCAATGGCATTTTATGTTCTTCTATAAAATGTCTATGATTCTATATCAGCATCTTATGACGTTTCACAATTATGCATCATTTTCAGCTTAATGCAGAATAAGATAGATGTACAAAAAAAAGTAAAATACGGTGTGATGGAAAAGACCAAAAAGTTGGATCAGATTTGAGTACTGGTGAGAATAACAATTGGATTGTGGCTGAGACTATCAATTTATTTATTTTACTGCCTCACAAGCAAATAAGCAATGCAAACGATATATGCATAAATACAAGATCAAGGATAAATGATGGTGCAAGTGGATGCTGTTGCTAAGTTCCTCATGAAGGCATGGCTTAAGTTTGGGAATTCACCAGGAGTACAGAATCTACTATGTAAGGGGAGCTGTGATCCTAGGAGAGCTGCCTTTTGTACCACTTTAATCTGGGGTCTGAAGAGGACAGAATGTCAGTACCGAAGGACCTTCTTTATTATCATAGCCATAGCTACACACTTAGTCAATTTCTTGCTGTACAATTCAGCACCCTTGAGAGTTCTTAGGCAGGCCTGGCCATGGCCTACCTTGTAGAGGGCAACTCTTTCATTTATACAAGTATCTTTCATTTGCATATGGATCTAATATAAGATCTCCTTAAATTGAAAAAAGAAAAAACAAAACAAATAAAAAAAAAAAAAACCCTGAAAACAGTTAAAAATGAAGATACATGGCAAGAATTAAAGTTGCCCAGGGTTACTCATCACATGACTATGTTTCAATCAGGGACTAATGGGCTTGATTATTAAGTATAAAGACCCCGATACCAAGATATTTTCCCCCGAAGCATTGAGCATAATGTGACTCGGGAGAAAGAGAGAGATGTAGCAACTGTAGATGTTGTTGGGTCTGGAGCAGGAGTTGGGTAGCTGTGAGAGAACTGTAAGAGGGAAGTCAATATGGTAGCTTCAGTGATGTCACAACTGATACGTCAGGTTTCTTACTGAAATGGGAGGAACCAAAGATTCAAAGATTACATAGCATAGAAGATATTTGTTTTGGTATCAGACAACTTGGCTTTAACCTCATTTGCTATTTATTAGCTGTGTCGTGTTGAGCAGAGCTGCTGAGTATGGTTGTGCAGGTTGTGCACTGCCCAGTTGAGGATTCAGCCAGTGATCTATTGCCAAAAGGCACTTAGGACTTCTTCACCCTAGAAGTAGGGAAGCCTTTTTCTCATTCCCACAAAGGCACTATGTGCCATAAGGGAGCTACTTAGTATCACTGAACCACAATTTCTTCATCTTTAAAACGTCTATAATAATACCCACCCTATAGGTTATTGTGAAGATTATAGACAATGTATGTGAAGAACCTCCCACAATTCAGGCACCTAATAAGAGGCTGTCAGAAACAATAAAACTATTGCTTTGTGCTCAATTCAGAGTATGTATAAGGGATTATATGTAGGGAGTACATGTACTATGTGATGTCTTCTAGGAGATTATAAATTATTGTATAGAAATTTTTTTGTTGAAAATAATTCTAACTAATTTGTAGAAAATAAAATGTGCACCTTAACCATGCTGAGTGGGAGAGGTCAGGTTGGCTAAGGGAGTCGAGGTAAGCTTTGTGGCAGAGGCTAGGGCATTTTACTCTATGTAAAATTATACCTCCTTAAAGACATGTTAAACAAAAAGTCCTCTGTTTTGGAAAAATGTGTGTTTATTATGATCAAAAATATGCAAAATACCCCTTGAAAGGAGGACTGAGATGAAATATAGCAGCGTGTTAACAGCATAGAGGGAGTGTAATGGGGTGGATTCTAGTATTAGAAATCTTGGTTCAGACCTTTCCTTTGCTCTTTACAAGCTTCATGCTATTTAACAAAGTATTCTCTGAGCTCTACTTTCCTTGTGAGAAATAAATGAGATCATGAAATAAATAACTGTAAGCTATTAATAGTATCACCATCTTTGAGCAGGAGCACTAAAGGTGATTGACTTTCCTACATTTCTAATTTTTTTATTTCTATAAAATGAACTTGAGTTGTTAATAACAGAAAAATATAAACTAATTTTTAAAAACATTCCAACCAGATAAAAGCTGTGATGATATGTAAGAAAGCAGATATATTTCAGAATCAAAAGCAATGCAACCCTTTTCCCGAGCGGACTCTTCCATTGAGCTAGCTCAGACCTGCTGAGCTAGTATCTAAGCTACCAAAACAAGGGAAGAAGTGAGTCACCAGAGTAGGGTTATCAGATTTAGAAAAAAAAAAAACAGGACATCTAGTGTAATTGAACTTCAGATAAACAATGAATATTTTTTAGTGTAAGTATTCTCCATGCATTTAAAAAAAATTTTTGTATATCTCCTGTGTTCATGAGGTTGCCATGAGTTGGAATTGACTCAATGGCAACTAACAACAACAACAACATGCAGTACTTGGGAACTACTTATATTAAAACATGATTAGTTGTTTACCTGAAACCCAAATTGAACTGAGCACTCTGATATTTTATCTGACAACCCTACCCAAATAAATTCACACTCCTTAACTAGTTTCTCCCTAGGCTACCAAAAGAGGGGAAGGAGTGAGCCACCAGGGCCATGCAGGTCTTTCTCCCTACATAAGGAATAATCAGGCTTGAAAAAGCCAAACAAAAAAAGAGAAAACAAACTGAGCAGATAGGTTGAGGAGGATGACAGGATGATGTCATAAAGACCTAGCCTCTGGTGCAGCAGCTTAAATACAGAGGAAGTGATAGAACATCCAAAAGTTCCTTTAAATGTGGCATCAGCAAGGCTAGGGCCCTGTTGGAATAGTCTTTCATATGAACTTTTTCAAAGCATATATAAATCCATCTCTCCTAATGAAGTCCAGATACAAGAGGAATACATTTTCAAGTGCACAAACCTACGCATATATGTCAATGGGGAAAATCAGGGTACAAAAGCACACTGGAAATAGGGGCTGCAGCTGTCAACATTTGAAATGTCAAATAAGGCATGTGAATCTGGGGCACGTCTGAGACCAGGAGCACTAAAAGTACTCTCAGAAAGGTACAGCTAAGTGTGTTTTCCATAGTGGCCTGTAATATGTTTTTGAAAGGTTTATAGCTAATATAAGAGCCTTGGTGGCACAGTGGTTAAGTGCTCAACTGCTAAACACAAGGTTGGCAGTTCAAACCAGCAGCTGCTCTGCTGGAGAAAAGATGTGGTACTCTGCTTTTGTAAAGACTGGAAATCCTGTGTGGCAGTTCTACACTGTCCTATAGGGTCACTATGAGCTGGAATCGACTCAGTAGCAACAGATTTGGTTTTTAGTTTTTTTGGTGGCACAATAGTTAATTGCTCGACTAGTAACCAATAGGTCGACAGTTCAAACCCACCAGCTGCTCCGTGGGAGAAAGATACCGCAGTCTGCTTCTATAAAGATTACAGCCTTGGAAACTCTTTAAAAACAAACCAAACCTCTTGCCGTCGAGTTGATTCTGACTCATAGCAACCCTGTAAGACAGAGTAGAACTACCCCACAGGGAGGGTTTCCAAGGGGTGCCTGGTGGATTCAAACAGCCAACCTTTTGATTAGCAGCCGTAGCTCTTAACCACTATGCCACCAGGAAACCCTTTAGGGCAGTTCTATTCTGTCAGAGTTGCTATGAGTCAGAATCAACGCTATGGGACACAACAACAACAACATATCTAATATAATGAGGCCAGGCCAGTTTTTGTCTGATTGAAGATTTGGACAGTAAAAGAATTATTAAGATAGTGAGATATCTTATTCAGATTAGGGATTACCTGTGCAAGTAACTGATAGCATATCATTAGAATTCAATGAATATTTGTTCATTGAACAAATGAATTATGAAAAGACAGAAAGCATCTCCCGTTATACCTTTCATCATCAATGTTTTCCATTTAGATGAAAAATTCAGGTTGAAATTTCTTATTGCTTTATTATTTTTTAAAAAATTATGTAAGTATTACTTCAAACACTTTAGGAAAAATTGTTTTTGGCTAAAAGTTTTACAAATTATTGTGTAGAAGGGTTACAAAAGTCTAATATTTAAGTTTTATAACTTGGCTGCTTTGAAAAAAAATCCTTTTTGGGTAGGATAAGGAAAGCAGTTTAACATATATTTGTGTGCAGATGATTTTGATTTTTAGTATATTTTGGTGAGAACTTTTTAGAGCAATTAATAATGCATTAATTGGCAGCTTATCATTGCTTTTTATTTAATCAAATGTCTCACCACACCACTTTGTAATTTCATTCTCAGCCATCTGCCAAGCAAGGTACTTTCACCACATTTTATTTTACATATGTGGCCTACTTTGAAAGTCTCAACATTTTTCTAGCTTTGTTTTCAGCAGATACCAAATTCAAGTAACTGAATGTGTGAATGTTCCACATTTTTGTACAAATATAAGAATCACACAAAATATGCATACTATTATTACTTGAGAAACAGTGCTCTTTATGCTGATGATTTAGCTGAGTGCTTCTTGTTAAATGAATATTCATATTTTTCTTTTGTTGAAGAAAATGTTTCTGATGGCTGGAAAACTACTAAGATTTCCCTTGACTCTTGGTTGTGCCCAGCCACAGTGAAAGAATATGTTTGTTGCACCCACTGCTGATAGCTCAGTCCCACAAATATGTTTTCAGGCAGTGAACAATGTAATGTCCCTGTTCCCCACGTCCACATAGTGGACATGAATGGAATCATTCACATTAAAAGAGATTATATATATGACAGAGAAAGCCTAACCTTTACTGAGCATGGGGGAAGGCTGAAAATGGCCCTCCAAAGATATATCTAATCCCTGGGCCAGGTAAATGTTACCTTATTTGGAAGAAGGGTCTTTGTAGATGTGATTAAAGATTTTGAGATGAAGATATCATCCTAGATTATCCAGGTGAGCCATAAATGCCATCACAGTTGCCCTTATAAGAGTGAGACGAAAAGGAGGAGACAAACACAGAAGAAGAGAAGGCAATGTGAAGATGGAAGCAAAGACTGGAGTGATGTGGCCACAAGCAAAGGGAGGCTGGCATAAACCAGAATTTTTAAAAAGGCAAGGAATGTATTCTCCCTTTGAGGCTCCAGAGGGAACATGGCCCTGCTGACACCTTGATTTTGACCCAGTGAAACTTATGTTGAACTTCTGGCCTCTCAAACTGTGAGAGAATAAATTTCTGTTGTTTTAAACCATTGAGTTTGCAATAATTTGTTATGGCCTCCATAGGAAAGGAATACAGGCACCTACTATGATCTAGGCCTAAATATGTGCTAGGTGTTTTGTTATGCCATCCTATTACTCTTCAGGATTATCTACACAGTGAGGACGGTTATTTTTATCTTAATTTTATGGATGAGAAAAATGAGGCTGATGTAACTTGCTGTAGGTCCCACAACTAGAGAGCAGCAAGGTAAAGCTACAAGAAGAGCCTCTCTACCTGCCTCAAAAGTAATAGTGCCTTTACCTACTCAGGTCTTGCTCACTAATATGTTCTTCCTTTAATCATCAACCACAACCCTGATGGCCTCCCGTTTAAAGGATTTATTGCCAAGGCTCCTGAGTAGTAATGGAGAGAACAGAGAACCATATCTGTGATGGTTAAGATTGTACGTCAACTTGGCTGGACCATTATTCTCAGTGTTTTAGCAGTTGTATAATGTTGTGATCACCCCCATGATGGAATCTGCTGAGTGGTACAGTTTCATCTCTCTGCCTTTTGTCAGTTACCTTCTGTCTGCTCACCTTGCCAAGGTTTTTGGCTTGTTCCAGACTCAGCAGCTGCCTCTTATTGTCTCACCTCCAGTTCATGGGACCTGAGCTAGCAGCTTACCTTTTGATCTTGGGATTCGTCGAACCTCTCAGCCTGCAAGCAAGAGTTCGGTTCCCTGACCTGCCAACCTTGGGTTCTCCAGCCCCTGCAGCTACGTGAATCAGGAGAAACCTTGCGGTCTTGTCTGCTGATCTTGGAATTCACTGACCTCCACAGCCTGTGAGCGGGAGCCCCTCTCCGACCTGCCGACCTTGGGTTCGCCAGCTTCTGCAGCTACGTGAACTGGGAGAGGCCTCTACCCTGATCTGTGGACTTGGGACGTTTTAGCCTCTACAATTGCGTGATCTATTTCCTTGATATAAATCTCTCTCTATATATGGTTATATGCTTTACTGGTTTTGCTTTTCTAGAGAACCCAGGCTAAGACAATATCCTTAGGTAAAACTCACATTGTCACTTGCTATGGAGAGAATGGTCCCCAAATATCTATGGTGCTTCTCTACTCCTTTTTTTCACCATATAGTAGTTATTTTCATACAGACCTCACCAGCTAAAGATTGAGCAAAAAATTAGATATTCTTTAACATTGGTTGTGATTAAAAAAAAAAAGAAAAAAAAGAATGTCCAGGTTCATCCACAGGTTTTCCAAAGTCTTGACAGTTAGAGTTTCTCTTCATGAAAATCTTAGTCTTGATTACTAGATTGAGACTCGAAAAGCCTGTTACCTAAGAAAATGATCAATTTTCATTTTAGATTCCCTAAGAATAAAAATCAGGGTGAGAAGTGTTATACAACATGTGCATATTAAATGTATTTATTATAAATTGACTACATTTATGCATTTATGTTTCAAATGGTTTCCTGTTTTAATTTAAATAGAAAATTGTATCAAATGTGTTTCCTCTTTATCTATCGCCTTTTATTTTACCTTTAACATGGTAGCAAAGCATACTGTAGCCCGAATGTGAATTTTTTATTAATATCAAAATTGGTGCCACGCTGAGGTAGGCTTTGGTAAATTACAAATCAGTCCCGCATGCTTTATTATCCCTGCTCATTGGTCTACTTTCCTACCTTCCAATTCAGCCCCACAGGCCAATATAGATTTCAGGGAGGAAGTACTATATTTTGAAATTTAAAGGACAATTAGTAGTACATTCTGATAAAATTGGTACAAATAGTTTGTGCTCATCTACTAACTAAAAGTTCAGCGGTTTGAACCCACTCAGTGGTGCTGTGTAAGAAAAGCCAGGTGATCTGCTTCCATAAAGTTCATAGCCAACAAAATCCTGTGGAGAAGTTTTACCCTGTAACACCCTGGGTTGCCATGAGTCTGAATCAACTTGACAGCAACAGGTTTAGTTTTGGGTTTTAGGGTCCACTCAGTCCAGATAACTCTGCAACAATACTTAAAGTTTAATTGTAAACATGATCAAAAATATTCATTGAAATTGACTAAACTTATACTCTGTAAAGAAAATAATTGTTTGATTATATAAAATTTATATTTTATATAGTTTTATTCATAAGAACATTTATTCATGAGTTCACAGTTCCTTGTTGTTAAAGAAACAATGAATCTCCTTAACCTGTAGGCTAAGCCACAATCTCTGCTATGGATGAGATGGAGTCTCCATTCTTGTGTTGCATCCACTTAGCTGTGTCCTGTGAGATCCAATCCCTTTGTATTTTCTGTTGGGATATTGTTGCCTCATTTGATGACCTGAATTGTTAGTTCAGGTAGTCCTTTTATTTAGAACCTCTAAGTTTTCAAAGTTCACTTCATGTCCGTACTTTGGGGTGGTTTGGCTCATCTTTTTATGCTCTGCGCAAAGCAGGTGCTTGCTCTGCTTGTTAACTCAGGAATGTCCTTTGCCAGTCCACTTGGCTCAGCAGTTTTTACTCTGTCTGGAGCACCCTGGCCTGCCCCATCAGCATCCTTTGCTATCCTCTGGAGGTGACAATTATAGAGGTTTTTTTTTTCTTAGCAGAAAAAGTTACTTTTTAACTAAATATGGATTCCACTATAAAAATTGCCATGACACTTTCCGACAACATCACCTTGATGGCAGTTTATCTTTTTGTCTGTGGAGTACGATTTATATACAGTAAAATACACAAATCTTAAGTACACAACTTGACAAATGTTGAGATCAAGAATAGAATATTTTCATCTGCTCAGAAGGGTCCCTCATGTCCCTTTCCTGTCAGTCACCCTCTGTCCCAGGGGATCACTATTCTGACTTCTGTTACATTGGTTAGTGTTGCCTGTGCTTGAACTTCATATAAATGTAATCACACATCATACATTGTAAATATCTCATCCATGCATCATACGTCTTTCACATCTGGTTTCTTTTACTTAATATAATATTTTTGGTATTTATCTATGTGTTTACTTTAATCGATGTTTTTTTTTTTTAAATGGTTGAATAATCCTCTATTGCATGAACATACCAGAATGCATCTATCAATTCTGCTGTTGATAGACATTTGGGTTGTTTCCAGATTGAGGCTAAAATTGGTTTGAATGTTCTTATTCAAGACACAGTTCTCTTGGGACTATACCTAAGAATGGAATTGCTATGTCACAGGGTAGATGTGTGTTTAACTGAATTAGAAACTGCAATGGTAATACTGAAGGGCAGTTGCTAAAGTATGTTATGGTCATTACTGGAAAGGCAGTAAGAACCCAAATCCTTGTAATACTCCAGAATCAACAATTAGCCTTTATTTCTAAAAATTAAGCCTGAATGTTTTATTCATTCATTTGATAAACATTTAATAAAAAAAGAGTACCAAGATTGTCTTATGAACGACCCTAGAAGCTCAGGTTGTCTGGTAACAGACAAATAACATTGCGTCTCATGGTATGGAACAACCTTCATCCTTCAATGGGATGGATTGTACGCAAACTCACTCTCAGATAGAAGAGGCTGCCCTCCTTTCTCTAGTACATTCATTCTTAGTAGGGGTGATATTATCCCCCTAACGGGGTGAAAATTGGTTCTTGGGGGCATGAAAAAATATCTTATTCTTTTTATGTATAAAGCACAGACATAGTACCTAAACAGATATGCCTGTGGTATTAAAATTTTATTTGAGGGTGTTATTAGGAACAAAATGTCTAAAGATTTCTTGGGATTGTAATAATGAATAAGATAGATTAAAGAACATTGCTGTAGTAGCTTCAATACAATTTCTCAGTCAGTCCTCTGTACTGGCATTTATATCCTGAATTTCTAATCCTAGGTCCTATCCTTTCATTCTTCACTGTCAAGTCAGTTCAGAGGCTTCCACTCTAAGAAGATATGTAGCAGCAGACAGGGCCCTGCCTGGAGCACCACTACATGGTGTAACTCCTGTTTTACCAGTCCCAGTACATCTTTCCATAGCATGATGAGGGAACAGTGGACTGTGCATCTACACTTCATGACTTGGGGCTTACAAGGTTCCCCTGTAAAGCATGTTCTCAACCCATACTATGAGACAGTGTTATTTGCTTTCAACCATCTTGTCATAAATGTGTAAGGCCATACTATATTCTTATACTCTGTGTAAAATAATCCATAGTGATGTTAAAATCTTCTTTGTCCAAGAAGCTGTTCAGCAATCCATAGTCTTATTCTTGTCAATTTCCTTCACTAATTCTAAGCCCAGTGCTTCAGGTGATGGCTTTTTTCAATCATGCCTAAAGAGACCATCTGTTTGGCTGAGTATCCAAACATTACCTTCTTTCCTCTATGCATTCAAAATATTGGGACTCTTTGCTACTTAATATCACTCTCCTTTTTCCAATAAGAAAGAACAGAGATTTCAGTACTTCTTACAAAGGGCCATGCCAACCCAAATTCACTTTCTTTGACTCTGAGTATATAAACTAATGCCATGCCCCAGGTCTCCCTCCAGCCTACTCTGTCTTGCTGCAAATGCATTTCAGTGTCTAATAGTCAAATCCTCAACTCTGACAAGTGTAACTCTATTAAAAATAGAGGTAGCTGATTTAGTCTCTCTTTATCTTAGTATCTGTGGCAGACAACCTGATGGAGAAATTTGCTGTGGTCCCTTCCTATGGGCATATCCACAATCAAGGCCCATGGAAGCAGCAGGCCAAGAAATCAAACGATGCATTGCAGTGGCCAAATCTGCTGCAAAAGCCGTCTTTAAAGGGTCAGGCACACTTTGAGGAGTAAGGTGTGCCTGACCCAAGCCATGGTGTTTTCCATCACCTCATATACAAGCAAAAGCTAGACAATAAGGAAGACCAAAGAAGAATTGACATCTTTGAATTATGGTATTGGTGAAGAATATTCATGGACTGCCAGAAGAAGGAATAAATCTGTCTTGGAAGAAGTACAGCCAGAATGCTCCTTAGAAGCAAAGATGGCAAGACTTCATCTCACATACTTTGGATGTGTTATCAGGAGAGACCAGGCCCTGGAGAAGGACATCATACTTGGTAAGATAGTGCATCAGTGAAAAAGAGGAAGACCCTCAATGAAATGGATTGACACAGTGGCTGTAACAGTGGTCTCAAGCATAACGATTGTGAGGATGGTGCAGGACCGGGCGGTGCTTCATTCTGTTGTACATATAGTCACCATGAGTCAGGACTGATTCCATGGCACCTAACAACAAAAAAAGTTATCTAATGTTTCATAACAAATCATGCAAATATTAATGGCTTAATGAAACTATTATAATTTGATATCTCACATAGTTCCTCTGGGTCAGGAATTTGGAAACATCTTGGCTGGGAAGTTTTGACTCAGGGTCTCTCTGAAGTTACAGTCAGATATTGACTAGGGCTACAGCCACTTAAAAGTTCGATTAGGGCTGAAGGATGCACTTCAGATAATGCTGTCATAAAGCTGGCATATTGGAAGTGGCTATCACTGAGAGGCTCCAGTTCCTTTCCATGTGGGCCTGTCCAGGGGGCTGCTTGAATGTCCTCACAAAATGCTAACTTCTGCTAGAGTGAACAGTCCAATAGATCAAAGCAGAAATTTCACTGCCTTTTATAACCTAGTCTTCAAAGTCACATTCTACCACTTCCGCCATATACTGCTGGTCATACAGATCAGTCCCATTCAGTGTGTGTGGGGACTACACAAGAATACCAATACAAAGAGGCCATGATGATTATTGGCTATCTTGGAAGCTGACATCCACAGCTATTATACTTAAAGTCAACTCAACGCAGAAAAAGTGAGAGAGAAAACAGAAATAAAATTCCCTAGCTGTGTCTGCCCACATTATTAGCTCCTTAATATTCTTTTCTGCTGCCTGAATTGATAATCTAAATGTACTATAACCAGCTGTACAGTTGAAGTAACTTAGGGAGGATTAAAATGGTGTTGAGATAGACATGAAGGAGACCTAGGAGAATACACTGGAAGTACTTTTTTGTTTTTGTTTCTGTCTTCTTTTTTTTTTTTTCAAATATCAATCTTAGTAAAATTGATCTCTTCTCATTTAAATATTAGGAAGGAGGAAATCAAACGAGAATGGAACAATAATTCTACCACATTTCCTTAGTCCATTTTCTGTTTTACTCTCCCAAGCTATCATTTTCTATCTTCTCTGCTGTCTTCTACCCTCACCATTGATTTCTGGTTTGCTAGCAATCAGAGGCTCACTTTTATAAGATTGCACTCTCTTTCCTACATCTGTGCCATGTACTCCTCTTCTGTTATTATGGAAAAAATTGTGCTTTTAGCTACTATTAACCCTTCCTCTTATGTACTACAACACTTTCCCTCATGCTTACTCAGGGACTACCGCACTATTGCGAAACTGTTTTCCTTTCTCTTCTCAATTTTCAGGTTTTTCTTTTACTAGATCATCTCTGTCAGTTTATAAACATGCTGCACATTTTACCATTTAAAACCTTTTTTTTTTTCTTGACCCCACATTAATCTCCAGCTGTTGCCTGTTTGTACTTTTTCCTTTCAGAAAGCTCCTCAAAAGAGCTATGCATACTTGTAGTCTCCAATTCCACTTGTCCCATTCCTCTTGAACCCAATTTATTTGAGCTTTTATTTTCACCACTCCTCTGAAAGAGCTCTTGTAAAGGCCAGTAATAACCACCAAAATGCTGTGTCCGAAGGTCAGTTCTAAGTCCTCTTCTTACATCACTTATCAGTAGCATTTGACACAATCAATTGCATCCTTCTCCTTGAAATACTTTCTCTGTTTGGCTTCTTGGCCCACAACACACTCTCTCTTTTCAAACCCATTACACTGGCTGCTCTTCTTCAGTTTGCATTTCTCCTTTCTCCTCATCTATCTGATCTCTTCACAGAGACATACGATTTGAAAAACTAGAGAGTCACAAAAATTCATAGAATTGAAGGCAATAAAGAAAAACAAATCTTAAAAATTAAATGTTAATTGATAGAATCTTATTTTAATTGTACAATTTAAGACACTTCTCATTTCATGACATTTCAACAAAAATAAATGAGAATATGAAATATATAGCTAATACAGTTAATAATGTTAATATAATACAGAAGTGTTAAAACAAACTATAGAAATTAAATATATCAGTACGTATGTAATAATGGAACACTTAGAAAAAACTAAAAGTATGTTTGTAGAGTAAATTTAAATGTATGATATAAGCATAGTATTATTTTACAATCTACGATAATAAATATGACAGGCTGGTTCCAATAAAATGGATAAATATGCAAGACCATAAAATACGTAAAAAGGGACATAAAATCTTTGTTGACCACTAATCATTGTAAAAAATTGAAAATGTTGTCAAAGAATTAACCCGCAAAGCTGCTAAGCCGTGACGATTTGAATGAAAGCTTTTATTAGAAGTCCAAGGAAGAGAGGTAAGATTACAGGAAAAAAATAATAACTTATTTTATAAAACCAGCAAGCAAAAAAACAGATTATTTATAAGCAAAATTATGAACAAATTCTCTCATAAATATAGATGAAAATTATAAATAAATTTTTAGAAAATCAAACTGAGGTATTAAAAATTAAGACTAAGAATTCAAGAAAAGCTCATCATTAGGAAGTCTATTAAAATATTTCCGAAGTCCAATCAGACAATTGAGATTATAAAACTATAAATGCTGAAAAGGCATTCGAGAAACCATATGCATACTTAATAAATGACTAATAAACTATGAGTTGAAGAATGCTGCCTAGTATTATGTAGACTTTTCAAACCCAAAAGCTACGTTATAATTACTGGTGAGATACTAAAGGCATTTCCAATAAAGCAATGAACAAATAAAAGATGCCTTTTAAAGCGTATGTTATTGTTCACATCCGTTCCATGTAGTCTTACTCATAGACTCAGGCCCCTGTTCAGTTGTTTATACTATTTTGTTGTTATTGTTTGCTTTTCTCTGTTAGAAGAAAAAAAAAAAATAGAAAGGATTCAGTTAGCCCTAAGGAGAAGAGCAGCCATTTCAACAGTCACTAGTCTGTAAAGTTTTCTTATCTGCCTCCTACATTGGATACGCACTATGGGTGAAGAAAACCAACGGGCAAAGAAATTCACAGCATACTATGATGAAGTAGGATCTAGCATTTTGGATGGAGTGACTGTAAATCCTAATGTCTCTGAATCTGATCACAAAGAAACACACTACCAAGGTTTTGCATGTAAGTGGTTTGGCTGTAGAGAAGATGTGTGGGCATTTAAGCCTAAGGTTTCTCAAAAATTCTGATTCTCAATACACTTTAATATTTGGGATATATTTCTTTCTTAACGTTAACTTTTTAAGTATAACTTAGACAATGCCAGCTATAAAGAATGAGAAATATAAAAGAAAAATAAGAATATTCCCTGATTCTTTATTCATAGAGGTGAGTGTAAAAATAGAGCACTTGGTCAAACCAAAATACACATGTTTTACAATGGAGAAGATTGATAAGACTTAACAGGGTGAGAAGTGACTGTCAGTTATTTGCTTACAATCCTCAGTAACATTTCATTGTTATTTCAAAGATGAGTAAGTACCTGTATTATATCATTAGATGAGGAAGCATAATGCCAGTTCTTATGAAAAAATCCTTAATATCTTACATATAGAATGTCCATTACCTTTAGCAATGTAAATCCTCTCTGATACTCACATTAAGTATTTGCATTATAATACATTCTCTTGTTCTTCACTTTTATTCCTGATTCATAATTATGACCATTTTGTTTGGAAGGGGATTAGAATCATTATGTCTAGGAAAATGTCCTTTCCTGTTTAGAGTCAATGAATTCACTGGAGATTTTTGCCTGCATGATTACTTGAGTAGGTACACCTGGAAAAGCATAAAAGGCAAGAACCCAAATGAGAGGGATTCTTATTTTAACTGTCTAGACATGTAGGCATGGAAAAGGTAATACTAGGAACGCTCAGGCTATAGAACTCAAATTATTTTTTAAAAAAATAGATCCTTGATATTCATTGACACATGTGTTCCTAAAGAAGAGACCAGAATCCTATTGCCATTTGAAGCTGGGGTTAAATAATAAAATAATTGTTTTAGTCAATAATTTAAATTGATGATTTTAGTGAAAACTACCTGGCCAGATTCTCTTACCTGCAGAATGAAGAATCGAATGGAAAGTTTGATCTTCCTGTAGAAATGTTCATTGAGATTTTTCTTTATAAGTATGTACAGGGAGGACAGTCAATTAGTGTATTTTTGAGATGCAGTGTGGGGACAGTACGTATGTCTTTGAATTTTAGTGATTAATTAAATCCTAGAAAGACAGGAATTCAAAAGAAATGTTTTTGAGGAGTAATTGGGCAAAATAAACCACTTA
This sequence comes from Dugong dugon, assembly GCA_030035585.1. Taxonomy (NCBI): domain Eukaryota; kingdom Metazoa; phylum Chordata; class Mammalia; order Sirenia; family Dugongidae; genus Dugong; species Dugong dugon. The sequence goes on along the minus strand of CM057471.1, from coordinate 35,546,810 downwards.
TTATATTTTAATTTAATTATTTAGTATTTAATCAGTATTTAAAGAATTTCTTAGGTTCATGTTAGTGGAAGACATTTTCTTAAGCATATTAAGCCATAGTGAGGGTTATGAAAAATAATATGGTCTCTGTCTCTGTAAGCTTCTTCTATAATTGGTACAATTCTTGCTTTGGTGTGCACTTTTAGTTGCTAATGATGCAATATGTATAGGGTTATTTTTTAATATAAATGTCATTATGCATGCTAGTAGCAGTAGTTGATATTTTATCACCTATTGGGGATTGGAGCCCTGGTGGTGCAGTGGTTAAGCTTTCTGCTGCTAACCAGAAGGTCAGCAGTTCAAATCCACCAGCTGCTCCTTGGAAACCTTGTGGGACAGTTCTACTCTGTTCTATAGGAAGGGACAATTCGACTCTACTCAGTCCTATAGAGTTGCTATGAGTTGGAATCAACTAGATGGCAACGAGTTTCTTTGTTTGTTTGTTTTTGGTATTGGGGATTAGTTGGGAGGACGACATTATATTACAAGTAAATTTAGTGGGCCATGATGTTGAATATAAATCAGTGCTACTACAAGGGGAAAGGATCCTATTAATGCATAGAGTAGAAAGTAGAATCCCATATTCATTTGCATGTTTGATCAATTTCAGACTGTAGAAGTTGGTAAAAATCTTCAGTTTCTTCATCTTTGGCATTAGTGGTTAGTATATAACTTTGAATAGTCCTGTTAACTATTGGATATTAGCCTATCACTGACAGCGTTGTCCTTTAGGATAGATCTTGAAATGTTCTTTTTGATGATGTGTATGATGCCATACCTCTTCAATTTGCCATTCTGGCTTAGCAGACAGTATGATTGCCAAATTCAAAATGGCCAATACCAATGCATTTCTGCTCACTAATGCCTAGGGTATCAATCTTTATGCTTTTGATTTCATTTTTGATGACTTCCAGTTTTCCTGTACATTCCGTGTTCTGATTATTAATGTTTCAGCTGTTTCTTCTCATTTTGAGTCATGCCACAGAAAATGAAGATCCTGAAAGCTTGACTCCATCTACGTCATTAAGGTTGACTCTACTTTGAGGAGGCAGCTCTTCTCTATTCGTCTTTTGAGTGTCTTCCAACCTGGGGGGCTCATCTTCTGGCACTATATCAGACAATGTTTTATTGCTATTCATAAGGTTTTCAATGGCTTATTTTTTCAGAAGCAGAGCCAGGTCCTTCTTCTTAGTCTGTCTTAGTCTGGAAGTTCTGCTGAAACCTGTCCACCATGGGTGACCCTGCTGGTATTTGAAATACAGGTGGCATAGCTTCCAGCATCACAGCAACATACAAACTACCACAGTAAGACAAACTGACAGACGAGTGTGCCTACAGATACTAAATTCCCAGCTAATGGAGGGGCACATTGTTCACTTAATTCCTACTTTCGTTTCTGCGATTAACGAGACAAGTAATAAAAGGAATTATGGGGCTGGTAATCAAAAGCATATTTTTTTTATGAGAATGCTCTATCTGGAGCACCTATCATTAATGATCCTAATCAGTTTCAAAATCCTCAAGTCATGATGGCATTATTATAAAGAAAATTATTACTAAGTCATTGGCAATAATAATCAATTTTAAATTTAAGTGTCTCCTAATAAAAAAAAAGTCTTCAATGATTAAGATCAGCTTGAATTAGCAGTCTACAAGTTGTCTCCACTATTCCACTTTAAGCAACAAGTAGTCAATATGGAGCCCTGGTGGCGCAAAGGTTAAGTGGTCAGCTATTAACTGAAAGTGATTTCAGATTTAGTTGAAACTTCCTAGGTGCATGCTGGGTGCTTTAAATTTTAACTGTACTTTGACTTGCCCAAGTGATATTCTAGTATGCTTATGGTATTACTATATTTTTATATTAACATTACTTATTTTACATTATTAATTTTATGTTTGGAATTTTATTTGAGGTGGGTAGGCTATGTGCACTCTTTATGGCCTAATTCAGTTGGGCTTTCTAATCTTAATTTATTTTTAGTCTCTTCATTTCCTAAAAGTTTCTGTTAATTGACCTAACATTTTTATGATAATTCTTGTGATTATTTTATCACCCATTTTAGAGTTTGCTGAAATGGCATTATTCAGTCTAAATTAGCAGGTGGTAGTAAAGTTTATTTGATTTGTTGATTACAGAACAGGTTTCCACAGAAGGGATTAAAGCAGTGTCAAATCATTTGAGTTTTTTAAGCTACTGCTGGTAGTACTCTGGAGAACTTTGTTTTTTTTTTTTTTTCCTTTACAATTAGCACTGTGGGGTTCTAATGCATTTACAATGCATTTCAGCTGTTACAATGTACTGGAATGCTTTTGATGTATAGTTCCAAAATAGTATATTTTGTGATAGCTGTAGAAAATTTGATTTCAAAGTCCAAATATAATTCTTTTACAATCTTATCCATAGAAAAATCGAATTGGAAAAATTGTTTCTCTTTAAGATAGGTCTTCAGAAAAAAACCTGGTCAAACATGAATAAATATAACAATATTGTTAAGTGTATTTGAAAGTTTTATTAAATCAAAATACATAACTTCTGGATTCATTGGTTACATATCAATATCTTGTAAAAAAAATCTCTATACTGTTGTGTTATCACTTTTTCAAGGTGTAGCTTTGACTAGAACAATTTTATTCTCATTTTGAAACTTTTTTTTTGCATTTGAAGCACATGTTTGAAAACTAAAAGTTTGATAGTATGATTTAAAAGATTAAAACACAACACTAAAAATACCTGCAAAAATTGCATCCTAATCACACTTCAGCCTTTTAATAGTTCAGTCTTTATGAAATTATGCACAATTATTCCAATTTCATTAGACTCTTCAGCATGTGCCACTATTTGCATAGAACATTTTGCTATTCTAATCATGATCTTTCGTCTACTCATAAGATGAAGTCCTTTCAAGTTTCAGCAGTTATATAATCTCCCTTTAGTGGATATGACTTTATACAATATCCCAGACAAATTACTTGCAGCAAAATATAGTCCATGCCCATCAAGATGCAAGATCCAAAGTTTCTTCTCACTTTAAATAGAGTTAAATTCTGTTCCCCCAATTCAGAACACATTTGGAGGTGTTTATGTTTTTAAGGAAATAGTAAAATCTTTGAGCAGTTCATGTCACAGGGCATGATTCAGTATCATTTCATCCCGAACAAAAATTTCTTGGGTTATGTCAGGTGGGCAATTTTATCTGGACAGTTACAAACAACTCTATCTGATTGGTCTATTAATTTAATTTTGGGGAATATGTTTTTCGAAGGTTGCTGATTCCGTTATGCAGGCAGATCTATCAATATATGTCATGCTCAAAAACAAGCATTGATAGAATTTATTTTCTATATTTCATGCTTCCAAACAAGCACACACACACACCTACACACTGAGTCCCAGTCCAACTATTTCTTTTCCATATTGTATAGTTAAGAATTCTGAATATCCTTGCTCAATTACACAAATAAATAATATCATACTGTTTCCCGTAGAAATCTTTGATATCTCCCTTCATTTACACAAGACACACATTTCTTCATTGAGATAAAAATATAATAAAATGTTGTAATTAATATAGTAAGATATTATTGTACTAATGCATGTTTAGTATTTAAGGAAAAAAAAAAAAGTATGTGGATATGTTCTCCGTTAGTGATACTGAAGACCTAGGGATACTTCAGAGATACTCTCATCTCAGGTAGTCTGTTTCTGCTTCTGGTTAAAATCCTAGTTAGACAAATTAATATTTTAAGTATCATAGTCTTGAGGACATGCTAAACTATAGATCATTTCCTTATATCTGTAAGCTTTCTGCCTAAAATCTTTTAGAACACCTCAATCACAGAAAAGATGAATTTAAAATAATCAAAGGCGTCAAGACAGTAACATAATTGTGATTGAATAGTTGGGTGGCTCGGCTGTTATTTCATGTGCACTTTAGCCCTTTGGTGACCCAATTATTTTCTGCTTTGAATGTTTTGTTGATACCATGTGTTTTCACTAATGGAAGATTAAATTGATCATTAATGTTGATTAAAGGACCAATTCAGAATTTTTGTTATCTGTTATGGATTTTGATACCCTTTATAGGGATTGCCTATGTCCTAGCAGACGTTGGACATCATAAATCTTGCTGATATGAGTCTATGATAAAATCACTTAAAAATCTTTTTTAAAAAAATTTTAGTTTTTGAAAATTTGCAAAACGTGAGATAAAGCATGAAGGCACCAGGCAATGACTGCACATAGATTTTATTCTAGTCTCCTTCTTCTTAGCCTTTTTAGTATTTTTTGTGAAACTTTTCAAAACATGGTGCAATGCATTCTTTTTTACTGCAAAAGCAGTACTCCAGCTCAAATAAATAAAGCCAAGGGAATTTTTTATCTCAGGAAAATTACCACTACAATGCATTCATCGTTACTGTGAAAGCAGTACTTACAGGCCAAATAAATAAAACTAAAAGAATTGGAATCTCAGGAAAAGCAGTACTAACAGCTAAGAAGCAGAAACTGCTGCCCTGGAATACTGCAGAACTGCTAACAGCGGTGCATTCCACCTGCTACATGTGGAAGCAATGATTGGGCCCTAAAATTGAATATGGGGTAAGAATAACTTATAGCAGTTCTAATCTCTTGAAAAGTACCACTGCAATGCATTATTCCTTATTACAAAGTCATTGTTTACTCTTCAGAAGCTAGAGAAGCATGGAGCCAGTAACATCTGGAAACAATGAATGGTATCAAGTACAGAATGGCCACTACAACTGAATGAAGACTGGGAATAGCATCTTCTTGTGATACGTACATTCTCATGAGAACATAATACATGAGAAACATAGTACAGAGGCTTATCTCACAGAAATAAAGGCAAATTTGTCAAAAGTTTAGGAAATTCACATATCCAAGAGGCATCACCTAAGACAATGCTCAGTCTACACAAAAATGAAACTCCAACTCATTTCAAAAGGCTCTTACCTTGAGGCTAAATGTGTTAAAATTGAGCTACCTCCTTCCCAAAGAACTCCAGAGGCATAAAAAGTGGTTGGGATATTGACTGTCCCATGGGTTACGAAAGGATTAAGAGAGTACCAGCAAAGACAGAAAAAAGCCAGGAAGCTGTGGAAACTCTGCAGAAAAGTCATGGAGGGGAGCATTGGAAGTGCCCATTCCGGAGCTCTTAAGAGTACAGCACCTTGTCTGTGCCAGGCATTGTGCTAGGCACTAAGAATACAAAGGAAACTGCAGTCCGGTGAGGAATATAGACAAGTATAAAAATACTTTCAAAATATTCTAATAAAGGCTATGAAAAAAATGCCAAAACACACTAGAAAACATATTCATTGCCTTTAAATATAATTGTGTGTTATTGAATGAATAAAAATACATTCATATGAAAGTATGCATAGGAAAAAAAAAAAAAGAAAAGAAAAGACTACAGGTATATACTCCAAGCCTATAAGACTACTTAACTCTGGGGAAGAGAATGAGATGGCTCATGAATGGATTGGTGAAAGACCAGTTTATTTTACTTAATTTCGTATGGTTTCTTTTATTTTGTAAACAATACATGTTAATATATTAATGCATTTCATACATAACATACACACGTAACACATAAAAGGGATCAAAGAATCCTAAAGAATAAGTAGCAGGAAGTTCTGGAAAAAGTGTAGTAGAGGCTTTTCAGACACTGAGAGCCGCTTCTGTCAAGACTCATAAATTGGGAAGAGCACATGCCTTTCAGGGAACTCCAAATAGCTTGGTAAACCTGGATGTTGAACTTGATATGGGTAGTGAGAAAGTGAAAAATGACCCTAGCAGTTAGGTGCTGGAAGCTGATACCTAGGCCATAGGGTTCCCCACTAAACATAAACCGCTTTCTGAGAACATAATCAGTACGTGGGTGAGGCCACTCTGTGATCACAATTGAATAAGGCAGACAAAAAGATAGTCTGCAACCACAGAAGTAACTAAACATCCACTTTTTCTGGCAAGCGTGGTGAGTTCTGTTTGCTTACCAGTGACAGTTCTAGCCGCACTTTGATCTCCCTGCCTCCTAGATAAAAATTACAAAGATACCCAGTCATTGACTTGTTCTGCTACCTGAACATGTCCCACCCAGAATTGTTCACACTTCTCTAAATCCTCCTGATAATTATTCAGCATGAGGGCAAATCTTATGATAAGCACATCCCAACTTCCTTTTCCAGAGACACATAACTGTCCTGCTGGTGTGTGTTCTTCTTTAATGCAAGAAGCTTAATAAACCTCAATTTGTTTGACTACAGATATGTGGTGGTCATTGGCTGGTGGGCTTTAATGGTGGTGACGGCCATATAGTTAGGCTGGAGTGAGATCATAAAGGCATCCTAGAAAGTACAGTATAGGGATCCCTTGTGGTGCAGTGGTCAAGTACTCAGCTGCTAACTGAAAGGCTGGTGGTTTGAACCCACTAGCCACTCCATGGGTGAAAGATGTGGTAGTTTGCTTCTGTAAAAATTTACAGCTTTGGAAATCCTATGGGGCAGTTCTACTCTGTCCTGTAGGGTCACTGTGAGTCAGAATCAACTCGGAGGCAATGGGTTTGGATTTTTATGGGTTTTAGAAATGTACACCTGTACAGAGAGCAAGAGGCAGTCCTTCGAACGGAACAAGGGGATACTGCATGGTTTAAAATCAGGAAAGGTGTGCATCAGGGTTGTATCCTTTCACCATACTTATTCAATCAGTATGCTGAGCAAATAATCCCAGAAGCTGGCCTATATGAAGAAGAACAGGGCATCAGGATTGGAGGAAGATTCATTAACAACCTGCAATATGCAAATGGCAGAATCTTACTTGCTGAAAGCAAAGGGGCCTTGAAACACTTACTGATGAAGATCAAAGACTACAGCCTTCAGTATGATTATTCAACATAAAGAAAACAAAAATCCTCACCAACTGGACCAGTAAGCACCATCTTTATAAATGGAGAAAAAAATTGAAGTTGGCAAGGATTTCGTTTTACTTGGATCCACGATCAACACCTGTGGAAGCTGCAGTCAAGAAATCAAATGACATAATACAGTTAGCAAATCTGTAAAAGACTTCCTTGAAGTGCCAAAAAGCAAAGATGTCAGTTTCAGGACTAAGGTGGGCCTGATCCAAGCCATGATATTTTAATTTGCCTCATATGCATGCAAAAGCTGAACGATGAATAAGGAAGACTGAAGAAGAATTGACGCCTTCGAATTATGATGTTGGTGAAGAATATTGAGTATACCATCCACTAACAGAAGAATAAATCTATTTTAGAAGGAGCACAGCTAGATTTCTCCTTGGAAGGAAAGATGGCGAGACTATGTCTAGCATACTTTGGACATGTTATCAAGAGAGACCAGACCCTGGAGAAGGACATCATGTGTGATAAGGTAGAGGGTCAGTGAAAAAGAGGAACACCCTCAATGAGATGGATTGACACAGTGGCTGCAACAGTGGGCTCATGCATAACAAAGATTATGAGGATGGCACAGGACCTGGCACTGTTTCATTCTGTTGTACATAGGGTTGCGATGAGTTGGAACAACATAGCACCTAGCAACAACCACAGAAATGTACAATGTCAAGGAAATGGCACTTAATCTTATCTGCTATGGGTGGCCATTGTAACACAGGGGAGAGAAAATCAGAATTGTTTAAAACATCATTTTGGTGGTAGTATGGAAGATAAATTGGTGTATGGGGCAGGATTACAAGGAGTAATTTGGAGGGGCAGTTTTAACAATCTGGACAAGAGGTGATAAAGGCCACACTTAAGGACTCTCACAGTGAAGTAGGCAGAGAGGAAAATCGAAGGCTTGGTAACTGATTATAATGTTGTCATTTACTGAAAAGCAAAGTGGAAGAAACAGCTTCGGGGAGGGATGGACGATTAATTGAGTAGGAGTTGTTCATGAGACTACAGTATGGTAGTTAAGGAGGCAAATTGATCAGTTGATCTGAAACTCAGTAGAGACATATGGGCTGGAAACAGAGATTTGGTTGCTACCAGCAGAGAGATAACAATTATGTCCCTTGAATTTTTATGTGACACTTAGCTATAGCCTACACTGAGTGGACTCAGATGGCTCTGCTTTTCTAGTTTTTGCTGTCAGCTTTTGGCAACTAACCAATGCATGCACTTGTAAACCTTCAAGTGAAATTAATTAGGATAATTTTTACCTGTGTTATGAAGGCAAGTAAACTAGGTTCGGGTAATGCATAAGTACAGCTCAGCTGTGAGGTAAGATAATATACATTCTCTCCTGTTCATGAACTCAAGATGTTGGGCAGGAAAGACTTTAGGGATAGAATTGCTCAGCTAATCCTCTCAGGGTTCTACCAAGCCCATGACAATGGCGGGGTTCAGGTGAATAGATGCATGAGTGGAGTATTTCCCTATGAATGAGGTCCTAGCCTTCTTCCCTTCTTAGGGGAAATTGCTTATAGGAAAGAGCAACAGTTGATAATTCCTGAAGAGTCGCTGTAGAGAAGGGAAGCTTGGTAGTAGTAGTCAAAGGACTTTGAGTAATTATTCCTTTCCACCTTCATTTCACCCACAGATTTTTTTTTTTTTATTGTACTTCAGGTGAAGGCTTACAGAACAAATAGTTTTTCATGAAAGAGTAGTACACATGTTGTTTTATAACACTGGTTAACAACCCCACAACATATCAACCCTCTAACTTCTCAACCTTTGTTTTTCTGGTGAAAGTACACATAGCCAAAGATACACCATTTCAAAAAATTTATACATGCACAGTTTAGTGACATTGACTATGCTCTTCCAGTTGTGCTGTTATTCTCACTTAAGATGAAGGCTTACAGAACAAAATAGTTTCTCAGATAACAGTTACTACAAATGTTGCCCTATGAAAATAGTTAACAGTCTCACAACACATCAACAATAATCTTACTCAACCTTGGGTTCCCTATCAGCAGCTTCCTTGTCCCCTTCTGCCTTCTGGCCCTTGTCACTGGACTCCTGTACCTTGTTAGTCTCATTTGATTTTACGGGGCTGTCCACTCCCAGACTGAACAGTGAACCTCGGAGGTAACTTCACTACTGAGATAAAAGGGTGTTTGGGGACCATACTCACTAGGTTTCTCCAGTCTCCTTTAGGCAAGTAAATCTGGTCTTTTTTTTTGTGAGTTAGAATTCTGTTCTACATCCTTCTCCAGCTCTGTCCAGAACCCTCTGTTGTGATCCCGGTCAGAGCAGTCAGTGGTGGTAGCCAGGCACCATCTAGCTGTACTGGACTCAGTCCGGTGGAGGCCTTGGTAGATGTGGACAATTAGTCCTTCGGACTAATCTTTTCCTTATATCCTGTTCTCTTCATTCTCCTTTGCTCCTGAAGGGATGAGACCAGTGGGGTATCTTAGATGGCCGCTCACAGGCTTTTAAGACCCCAGACACTACTCACCAAGGTAGAATGTAGAGCATTGTCTTTATAAACTGGGTCATGCCAGTTGAGCTAGATGTTCTCCGAGACCATGGTCCCCAGAGCCCTCCGCCCAGCAATTCTGTCCCTCAGGGAGTTTGGATGTGTCTATGGGACTTCCATTACCTTTCCTTGTACAGCTTGTGCTAGTTCACCCTGTATTGTGTACTGTCTCACCTTTCACCCAAGATACCACTTATCTATTGCCTATTTAGTATTTCCCCCACACCCCTCCCATCCCTGGTAACCAACAAAGATTGTTACATTTTGTGTGTGAACTTTTTCATGGGTTTTTACAATAGAGGTCTCATACAATATTTGTCCTTTTGTGATTGACTTATTTCACTCAGCATAATGTCCTCCAGTTTCATCCATGTTATGAGATGCTTCACAGATTCATTGTTGTTCTTTCTCGTTGCATAGTACTCCATTGTGTGTATGTACCATAGTTTGTTTATCCATTCATCTATTAATGGGCATCTAGGTTGTTTCCATCGTTTTGCTATTGTGAACAATGCTGCCATGAAGATAGGTGTGCATATGTCTATTCGAGTGGACGACTCTTATGTCTCTAGGATATATTCCTAGGAGTGGGATTGCTGGATCGAATGGTATGTCTATTTCTAGCTTTCTGAGGAAGCGCCATATCATTTTCCAAAATGGTTGTATCATTTTGCATTCCCACCAGCAACGCATAAAAGTTCCCATCTCCCCGCAGCCCCTCCAACATTTGTTATTTCCAGTGTTTTTGATTCATGCCAGTAATGCCGGGGTGAGATGGTATCTCATTGTGGTTTTAATTTGCATTTCTCTAATGGCTAGTGATCGCGAGCATTTCCTCATGTGTCTGTTGGCCATTTGAATGTCTTCTTTGGTGAAGTGTCTGTTCATTTCCTGTGCCATTTTTTAATAGGATTATTTGTCTTTTTGTTGTAGAGGTGTTGGATTTTCTTGTAGATTATGGAGATTAGACCTTTGTCTGACTTGTACTGTCCAAAAATTTTTTCCCAGTCTGTAGATTCTCTTTTGACTCTTTTGGTGAAGTCTTTTGAAGAGCATAGGTGTTTGATTTTTAGAAGATCCCAGTTATCTAGCTTATTTGTTGGGTTTTGTGCACTGATGGTTATGGTTTTGTATCCTGTTAATGCTGTGTATTAAGGCCTGAAGTGTTGGTCCTATTTTTTCTTCTATGAACTTTACAGTTTTAGGCTTTATATTCAGGTCTTTGATCCATTTTGAAGTAGTTTTGTATACGGCGTGATGTATGGGTCCTGTTTCATTTTTTTACAAATGGATATCCTATTTTGCCAGCACCATTTGTTAAAAAGACTGTCTTTTCCCCATTTGATGGACTTTGGGCCCTTGTTGAACATCAGTTGAACATAGGTGGATGGATTTACATCTAGGTTCTCAATTCTGTTCCACTGGTCAGTGTATCTGTCATTGTACCAGTACCAGGCTGTTTTGACTCCTGTAGCTGTATAGTAGGTTCTCAAGTCAGGTACTGTGAGTCCTCCAACTTTATTCTTCTTCTCCAGTAGTGCTTTGCTTATTCGGGGCTTCTTCCCTTTCCATATAAAGTTAATGATTAGTTTTTCCATCTCTTTGAAGAATGTTCTTGGTATTTGGATCGGGATTGCATTGTATTTGTAAATTGCTTTGGGTAGAATTGTCATTTTCACAATGTTGAGTCTGCCTATCCATGAGCATGGTATGTTTTTCCATTTATGTAGATCCCTTTGGGTTTCATGCAGTAGTGTTTTGTTGTTTTATTTGTATAGCTCTTTTACATCCCTGGTCAGATTTATTCCTAAGTATTTTATCTTTTTCGGGGCTATTGAAAATGGTATTGTTTTCCTGATTTCCTTTTCATCAGTCTCCTTATTGGTGTATAGGAATCCAACTGATTTTTGAATGTTTATCTTGTATCCTGCTACTCTGCTGAATCTTTCTATTCCAGTAGATTTCTCGTGGAGTCTTTAGGGTTTTCTATGTATAGTATCATATCATCTGCAAATAGGGACAGTTTAACTTCTTCATTACCAATTTGGATGCCCTTTAATTCTTTTTCTTGCCTTATTGCTCTAGCTAGAAGTTCCAGCAGAATGTTAAATAGGAGTGGTGATAAAGGGCATCCTTATCTTGTTCCTGTTTTCAAGGGGAATGTTTTCAGCCTCTCTCCATTAAGAATGATGTTGGCCATTGGTTTTGCATAGATGCCTTTTATTATGTTGAGAAATTTCCTTCTATACCTATTTTATTGAGAGTTTTTATCAGGAATGGGTGTGGGACTTTGTCAAATGCCTTTTCTGCATCAATTGAGATGATCATGTGATTCTTTTCTTTGCTTTTATTTATGTGGTGGATTACGTTGGTTGATTTTCTAATGTTGAACCATCCTTGCATCCCTGGTATGAATCCTACTGGGTCGTGGTGTATTATTTTTTTAATACGATGCTGAATTCTATTGGCTAGACTTCTGTTGAGAATTTTTGCATCTATATTCATGAGAGATATTGGTCTATAATTTTCTTCTTTTTGTGAAGTCTTTTCCTCGTTTTGCTATCAGCATTATGCTGGCTTCATAGAATGAATTTGGGAGTGTTGCTTCCTCTTCTATGCTATGAAATAGCTTGAGTAGTACTGGTATAAGCTCTTGTGTAAAGGTTTTGTATAATTCTCCAGTGAAGCCATCTGGGCCAGGGCTTTTTTTGGTTGGGAGGTTTTTTTTTATTTCCTTTTCAATCTCTTCTCTTGTTATGGGTCGGTTCAGATTTTCAACATCACTTTGTTGTAGTTTGTGTAGGTTGTGTGTTTCTAGAAATTTATCTATTTCCTCTAGGTTTTCAAATTTGTTGGATATAGTTTTTGATAATATCCTGTTGTAATCCTTTTTATTTCAGTTGGGTCTGTTTTAATGTCACCGATTTTATTTCTTATTTGGGTTATTTGTGTCCTCTCCTGTTTTTCTTTTGTCAGTCTGGACAGTGGTTTGTCGATTTTGTTAATTCTTTCAAAGAACGAACTTTTGGCTTTGTTGATTCTTTCTATTGTTTTTCTGTTCTCTATTTCATTTATTTCTGCTCTGATCTTTACTATTTCCTTTCTTCCGGTGGTTGTGGGCTTTTTTTGCTGTTCTCTTTCTATTTGTTTGAGTTGTGTAGTTAATGTTTTGATTTTGTACCTTTTTTCTTTTTCGATATGTGCATCTATTGCTATAAATTGTCCTCTGCAGACTGCCTTTGCTGTGTCCCAAAGGTTTTGGTATGATGTGTTTTCATTTTCATTTGATTCTAGGAATTTTTTGATTCCATCTCTGATTTCTTCTATTACCCACTGATATGTAAGTAGGGTATTATTCAGTTTCCATGTAGTTGATTTTTTTTCCTTGCTCTGTCTATTGTGAATTTCTACCTTGATGGCATTTTGGTCAGAGAAGATACTTTGTATTATCTCAACATTTTGGATCTTGTTGAGGATTGCTCTGTGGCCTAAGATGTGGTCTATTTGGGAGAACGTTCCATGTGCATTGGAAAAGAATGTGTACTTTGCAGTGGTTGGATGGAGTGTTCTATATATGTCTATGAGGTCCAGTTGGCTGATTGTGCCCTTTGGTCTTCTGTATCTTTGCTGAGTTTCTTCTTAGTTGTTCTGTCCTTTACTGAGAGTGGTGTGTTGAAGTCTCCGACTATTATTGTGGAACTGTCAATTTCTCTTTTCAGTGTTGTTGGAGTTTGTTTTATGTATTTTGGAGCCCTGTCATTGGGTGCGTAGATGTTTATTATGGTTATGTCTTCATGATGGATCATCCCCTTAATCACTATATAGTGTCTTTCTTTGTCTTTTATGGTAGATTTTCTTTTAAAGTCTATTTTATCTGAGATTAGAATTGCTACTCCTGCTCTTTTTTGGTAGTTGTTAGCTTGATATATTTTTTTCCAACCTTTGATTTTTAATAAACTCACATCTTTGTTTGTAAGGTATGTCTCCCGTAGACAGCATATTGATGGATCCTGTTTTCTTATCCATTCTGTCACTCTCAATCTCTTTATGGGTGCATTGAGTCCATTTACATTCAGTGTAATTATTGATAGGTGTGAGTTTGTTGCTATCATTTTGTAGTGCTTTTTTCGTGGTGCTGAAGTTTTCTTTATTCTTCTTACTCTCTTGTGCTGAGTTCCTTTTGTTTGTGGATTTTTTTTTCATTTGTTTTGTTTTTGTATGTTTTTGGTTTTGCTGAGACTTTGTTTTTCCTCTTTTTTTAATGAGCATATTTGTTAACTTTCTTTGTGTTTACCATGAATTTTACCCTTATCTTTCTAAGTTTGAAGCGGTTTACCATTACTTGGTATCGCCTTGCCTTCCTCTCCATTAGAAGGTTGTATACCTATGCCATTTATTCCCTCTTTTATTGTTTTGATGATGTTGTCATTTACTGATTAACTGCTCTGATTCCCTGTTGTATTTCTTTTGGTTTTGGATAGTCCTCGAGAGTTTATTTCCTAGATTGGTATCTGGCTGGTATGATCCTGCATCCTAGGTTCTGCCTGTGAGCTGAAGCTGTTTGTCCTCAAATCGAAGAACTCCCTTTAATAATTCTTGTAAGTTTGGTTTGACTTTTACATATTCCCTTAATTTCTGTTTATCTGGAAATGACCTAATTTCCCCATCAAATTTGAACGAGAGTTTTGCAGGATATATTATTCTTGGCTGGCAATTTTTTTCTTTCAAGATTTTATATATGTCATCCCGTTGCCTTCTTGCCTGCATGGTTTCTGCCAAGTAATCTGAGCTTAGTCGTATTGTTTTTCCTTTGTATGTGACTTCTTGTTTTTCACAAGCTGCTCTCAGGATTCTTTGTTTGTCTTTGGTTTGGCAAGTGTGAATATTATATGCCTTGGTGATTTTGTTTTGGGGTCTCTTCTATATCGGGTTTGTTGAGCTTCTTGGATGGCCAGCCTTTCATCTTTCATGATATTGGGGAAGTTTTTTGTCAGCAGTTCCTCAATGATCCTCTCTATGTTTTCTGTTTTCTCCCCCTGTTCTAGAATTCCAATCACTCGAAAATTTTTGCTTTTGATTGTGTCCCACATAACTCTCATTCTCTTCATTTTTCTTTGTTCTTTTTTCTGAGTTTTCCTCAAACAGAGTTGTATCCAACTATTTGTCTTCAATTCCACTGATTCTGTGTTCCACTGTTTCAAATCTGCTTCTCAGCCCTTCTATGACACCGTCCATTACTGAAATCTTCCTGTTTGTCTTTTGGATTTCTAGTTGTTGTCTTTGTATGATTTCTAATTGTGAATTTATTTTGGCATTTTGTTCCTGCATTATTTTCCTGAATTCTTCCAGTTATTTGCCTGTATTTTCCATGAAGTTGTCTATTTTTTCCTCATGTTTGTCAGATTTTTGCCTCAGTTCTTGGAGAATTCTGAGTATTAGAGATTTGAATTCCTTATCAAGTAGTTCTACTGCATTTTCTTCCACAGGAGAGTCATCTGGTGTTTGATTTTGGACACCTACTGGAGCCATCCTGTCCTGTTTGTGTAAATGTTTTGATATTGTCTGCTGTTTTGGGTTCATTCATTAGTTATTTTTCTTGTTTATTGATTGTATATTTATTTGTTTCATCCCTTTTTTTAATAAAAAATTTGACTGTGTCTGGGCATGCGGACTGTGTGTTCTTTGTTGTTTGCTTGTCTGTGTGCAGAATATTTTTCACCTCCCTCTCCAACTGGCAGGGTCAGTCACTCAGATATGGTACGGCAGGGCAGGTCTAGCTGAAGAAGAGTTACTGGGATGGGTTGTTTGTGGCACTCACTACAGCCACCAGAGCGGGTCTGTAATCAGTGCAGGACAGGCTCCAGTAGGCCGTGCCTTTGCTGCTTGGTGGTGTGATGTCATGCACATGGTGCGGGTAGGCAGGATGCAGCAGGGAGATTGTTATGTGTGGAGCTAAGATGGATATGGGAGAGAGGAGAGAGTAACAGGAGCAAAAAACATACAAACAAACAACAAGGAATGCTAGGGGAGCTTGCCATCGGAGTGGAGAGTTGAGAGACTATGAAATGGAGAAAAACAGAAAGGGGAAGAGGAAGAAAAGAAAAGAATGAATAAATAAAAATTGGAAAGGTTAAACAACTTCAAAGTTCCCAGGAATCCCATCGTTGCAGCTATGAGGTTTGGGGAAGTTGCTCTCAGGTGTTGCAGTACAGCCTGTGTAGAAGGCGTAGAGGTATACTATGCCAGGTATTCAGGGGACAGAAAGAGAAGGAAGATATAGAGAGATGAGAAACTGAGCAATGAAAAAAGACAAACAGGGAAAAAGAGGGGAAAGAAAAGAAAACAAATTAAAAAAAAATAATAATAACAAGAAAGGTCCCCCAAAAAACAGAAAAAGAAACCAATGAGAAATGAAATGCCCTCAGGGATCCCTCTGCAGGTCCGTGGAAGCCGAAGGGGAGTCTTCTTGCCAAGCAGCTTCGCTTGGCCAGAAAGGGCTCCCAACTCAAGAAAAGGAAAAGAAAACAAACAAACAATTCAAAACAAACAATTGAATAAAAGCCCCGGGATCCCACCAGTGTGGTAGTCCAGACTGGGAAGCAGCTCCACACTCGAAGGGAGCTCTGCAGCCCCTCAGGAAGAAGCAAAGATGGCGCATGGATCCAGGTTCTCGAGCGAAAGGAGGGGGAGGTGTCGAGAGGCAAATAAGAAATCAAAAGGATCAGAAGAAAAAAGCAACACTAGCAGCCAAAAGATGGCACTCAGAGAGTGTTTCTGGACAAGAGACTGTGTCCACGGTAAGCAGAGTGGGCCGAGTGTGGGTGAAGAAGTGTAGAGAGTGGGAAAGCGTATATCACAAATTACCAGTGCTCTGCAGCCCCTCAGGAAGAAGGAAAGATGGCGCATGGAGCCAGGTACTCGAGTGAAAGGAGGGGGAGGTGGCGAGAGGCAAGTAAGAAATCAAAAGAAGCAGAAAAAAAAAGCAACGCTAGCAGCCAACAAATGGCACTCAGAGAGCCAGCTAGTGCGGGCTGGTGTTTCTGGACAAGAGACCGTGTTCGTGGGAAGCAGAGGAGGCAGAATGTGGGTAAAGAAGGGTATAGAGTGGGAAAGCATATATCACAAATTACCGGTGCTCTGTAGCCCCTCAGGAAGAAGCAAAGATGGCGCATGGAGCGAGGTACTCGAGTGAAAGGAGGGGGAGGTGGCGAGAGGCAAGGAAGAAATCAAAAGAAGCGGATAAAAGCAACACCAGCAGCCAACAAATGGCACTCAGAGAGCTGCCCGTTTGGGTGTGTGGAATCCAAGCAGCCAGCGTTTCCCTGTCAAGAGATTGTGGCCGCGGGAAGCAGAGGCCGCCGAGTCAGGGTGAAGAGGGGTGGGGGGTGGAAAAGCGCATATCACAAATTACCGGTTGCTTTGTCTCCCGCTGGACTCTCTGTGAGGGTGCTTTCTCGTACCGCCTGTTTGCTGGTCTCCTATAGGAGTCAAAGATGGCGGATCCACACTGCTTTAGCTGGTAGGGGACCTCTGCATGAATCTTTCCTCGCTCTCTGTTCTCTGTCAGTTTTCTCACGCCATTTGGTGCTTGGCTGAGTTCTTTATCTCTTCATTTAATGTTTTAGGGTTTCAGGATTGTTGTATTCTCTGTTCGGCTTAGTTTTTTGGATCTTTGCTGTGGAGGGACAGCGTGGTGCTTCTGCCTAGACTGCCATTTGCTGGAACCTCTGTCACCCACAGATTTTTTAAGACAGTCAAGGGGCACATGGATTCTTTTGGAATAAAACATTCTTAGCCCAAGATTCGGTAAAGCCTTTGTATAGTAGTTATTTTTATCCCCAGTAGCTGTAAACCATGAGGGTTTATTGTTCAAGTGTATCCTTTATTCCTCAGTCACAACTTTGGAGGATAGTAAAGAGTGTTGTAAGTATAATAATATTGAACATTCATGTATTAGACACTGTGCTACACACTTTCCATACATTGTCTTATTTAATTGCCATCACAATCTTATGAGTTAAAAATTTTATCCTTATTTTATGGTTGACACAACAGAGGCTTAGAAAAATTGGCTGTTATAATACAGCTAATAGGTTTTGGAGCCGACTCCTGAGGTAGAACTCTTAAATACTGTACTTTCATTATGTAGTATAAAAGTTAGTCTTTTGATGAGGGGGGAGAAAAAAGTGTCATCATCTGAATCATTATATTGTTTGTATTGGATAACATATTATCCTATTTTCTTCTAGCTTCTTCTCTGTTGCAAAATATCACCACTGCCTTTGCCTATTTTTATACTGGGTAGAAATTACTCCCTAACAGCTTACTTAGTATTGTGGTTTTAATTTCCCTGTGAGTGCAAAGTCATAATCATCTTCTCCCTTCCAGATCATCTTAAAATTGGAAATACATTTATTATCTTTTGTGACCATTCTCCCTTTGTGCTTTATTGAAAAGTACGAGCCTCTAATATGAATATATTGACCTTTTCATTTTCTAAGGAACCTTGGTGGTATAGTGGTTAAAGTGCTCAGCTGCTAACTATAGAAGGTGGGTGACTTCCATAAAGATTTACAGCCACGGAAACCCTACGGGGCAGTTCTGCTCTGTCCAAAAGGGTTGATATGAGTCAGAATCGACTCAGTGGCAGTGGGTTTGGGTTTTCATTTTCTGCTGTTTATCTGGTTTTTACCCCTATAGCAAGAGAAAAGTCTCCTTGGTCTATTACCCTGACCCCGATTCTCCTTAGGTCATCTTTTGGCATCATGTCTGCAAAACCTTGGGTGCTGATTTAAAATACAGATTCCTGGCCCCATATTACATCTACTGAGTTAGTCTCCAGGAGTGAGGCCTGGGAATCTGCACTTTTATCAAGGATTCTATGTAAGTCTTCTGCACAATATAGGTTGACAACCACAGCTATAGGGAGTGATGATTGGATATAATTTTGTAGATGCTTTACCCAGCTGCTAATCTTTAGCTATATGATGAAAATAACATAAAATTTGCTTTTATTGCCTCTGAATTTTCAAATAATACATTATCACTCCACAAACTTCAGAATTTTGCAAGGTATTTTTGGTAGCACTTAATTAGGATATTAGTATAATTATACATATAAAATTCAAGTGCGAAAAGATGTATTTTATTTAACATATGATTCAGTGTTAGAATTCACAAACATGAATTAACACTTCTAAAGAAGAACAAAGAAGAATCATAGGCAATAACATAGAGCATAAAAAGTTTTATGCTGAAAAGGGGATGAAGAAGAAGACACCAGGCATTTCTTACCATATTATCAGAAAAAGTTACCTGTCTTTTAATTTCAAGGATAATCCAAACCACAGGGAGGTGGGGTGGGGGGAGGCAAGACAAAACGAACAAACAAACAAACACCCACACCTGTTTTCATCAAGTTGATTCCGACTCATAGTGAACTTGTATAAATTTCCTTAGGGGAAGAAATATTAAATCATCAGCCTTGCCACTTTCAAAAGTAATAGAAACAAACTATCTTATATTAAGTAAAATTAATATAAAAAAGATATTTTACTTTGGGTAGGTAAGGAAGTGGAGGAGCCCTGGTGGCACAGTGGTTAAGCACTGGACTTAACTGAAAGGTCAGCAGTTTGAACCTACCAGCTGCTCAGCGAGAGAAAGATGTGGCAGTGTGCTTCCATAAAGATTACAGCCTTGGAAATCCTATAGGGCAGTTCTACTCTGTCCTATAGGGTCTCTGTGAGTTAGAATTGACTCAGCGACAATTTGGTAAGAAAGTGAAAAGGGCATGGGGATAAGGAGGCAGGAAGGGAAAATCACAGAGGCATAAAGTAAGAGGGTAAGAAATTTATGTTTTTGCTATCAGTGGGAAAAAGACTGTTAGTCACCACCCAATATCCATGTCCTCCTTTTTTTTTTTCAGTAGTATATCCCCAATATTACTTGGGGACTTGATATTCCAATCTAAATGACAATATTTTCCAGCCTCCTTTACATCTAGATATGATATTGAGACAAACTTCTTGCCAGTATGACATAAGGAAACCATTGTTGCTATTGTTAGCTGCCATTGAGTCGGCCCTCAACTCATGGTGACCCCATGCATAGCAGAACAAAATCCTGCCCATTGCTGCATCATCCCTATGATGGGCTGCCAATCAAACCATTGTGATCCATAGAAAATGGCTAAAAGGAAGCTTATCTAGCTGGGAGCAGAAACTTTTATTTCTGCTGTCTTCATCTATCTTATTGCCTGGGAATTGGATGTGATGGGCAGTGCTCCAAAGTTCTCCTGGACCATGAAGTATATGCCAGCACAAGTGCCAAGGTAGGGTGGAGCAGCACAATGGTCAAAGGAACTCTGTTTCCCTGATGATGTGCACAACAGCCCTAAACTGCCTACATCTGGAATTTTTTGTGAAAGAAAAATTCTGTCTTTGTTTAAGCTTCTGTATCTTTTTTCATTTGTTTATTTTTTGTTATACACAATTGAAACTAACTCTAGCTGAAAAATGGGTAGACACTTGAGGATATAAATATACAAATTTCAGTTTTCCCTTCATCTTTTCACAAGGGTACTACAAATGACCCTAATGAAACCAAGATCCTAGCCCTAACACTAAGTTTAAATTTAATTGCCTGGAAATTCTATCCAGAGAGGAAAGCTATTACACAGACTCATTACACAGAGAAAGCTATGTTGCACTGAAGAGTCTAGGTAGAGACTTGAGGTAAGGTGGCTAATTAGTTCTTCTATTTAGTGTCATTAATAATGCCACTCCTTAATATTTTCAGATTCACCCAAAAAGCCATTGGTGATTCAGGCAGTAGCCTGAGGGTCCCGGACAAAATGCCATTGATCATAAATCCTGCTCGCTCTTATACTTTTCAAGCAACTATTTATAGTTTAAGGAGTCCTAGTGGTGCAATGGTTAAAGCTCTTGGCTAGTAACCAAAGGTCAGTGGTTTGAACTCACCAGCCACTCTGCAGGAGAAAGATGTGGCAGTCTGCTTCAGTAAAGATTATAGCCTTGGAAACCCTATGGAGGCAGTTCTAGTCTGTCCTGTAGGGTTGCTATGAGTCAGAACCGACTCGATAGCAGTGGGTTTGATTTTTTATTTTATTTATAATTTAGCCCTATGTGTTAATCTGACTTTTATGTCTTATATTATGAAAGCTGCTGTTTCAGACTGAAGCAATGAGAAAAGACTCTGAACCAGTGAAAGAAAGCACTGATCCCTAATAGTTTTGATGGCATTCACATCTGTGAATGAACTGTGTCAATTTTTTATTGATGATCATAGGTTTAGATGATTCATGCTTGGCATAAGAGTATTTCATATGAATCAGTGGAAACTATTGAAGTCTATATTCATACTTATTTTTTTCTTGTTGGTCATTGTAGCACTAACTCTGTTCAACCAGCAACAGTAGTCTTGGATTCTGATTGACAGTCATAATCATGAGACACATTAAGTTTACCCAGCAGGGAGTTTACTTAGCTTTAAAAATAGTAGAGGATAGACACCAACACAGCATGCATGGCAATAGTAAGACACTAAGGTGCAGCTCCAAATGCTCCAAAGCACTCCAAACCCTGATATGTGTGGTCACATGAAACAAGGCTTAGACCACCTTCGCTCAGGGTAGTGATTAGTTTTGAAGACCCTTCAGCTTTCAAACCTAACTAGTAAATTAACTGTCTCGGTAATACCTATTTTGAGTGTAGCAGTGTCTCATCAGTACAAGTGACTCATTCATACAATAAACATTCTCAGAAATGACATACAGGTGCTTGTTTGAGTCCAGATTTCCATTTAATTTCAATCTAGTATAACTATCTTAAACTTGAAAAAATTGTAACATGATAGAAAATCATTGAAAAAGCTATAAAATTTTCAGTGTATGCAGCGTAATTATATTGGACAATATGGTTTTCTTTTATGTGACTATTGTACACAATACAAAATGACCCAAAGCAGAACTCTAGCATTTGCAGTGACTTCAAATTATTCCACTACAGCAGAATGATTTACTTAATATCATCAGAGCTTTATTTTTAATCATGTCTGTTCTTCTGTTACAGTTTGTATGCCACCTTCCTGTGGCAATCAATATTAATGCTATTTCAAATATGATAGGAAAATCAATCCAAGAGTTATTTTTTTTCAAGAGTTGCCTCCGAAGACCTGTTTACAAAGTTAAAAGTCTTTTAAAGGACTCTTCTTTCTGACGTGATTGAGTGAAGAGATTAATGGAGTAAAACAAACTTGCAAAAATCTACTTAAGTAAAAACTGATATAGTCTAATTTTATAAAACAGAAAAAAATGATCTTCTGATAATAAAGGTGTTTTTTTCTCTCTCTCTTCCTATACATGCAAACACACACACACTCACATGCACCGATATAAGCAAATGCATCTGTCTGTTTGTCTGTCTCTCTTAAGATCATTTATACAAAGGTGCGTTGAACTTACATGGCAATAGATATTGTAAAAAGAACAGTGGAATGTTATTTCACATAAGTCTGAGCTTCCTGGCAGTCTTATATTCCTCACCCAAAGTAAATTAAGTATTCTTTAATCCAGTTCTACCAAATAAATATTACATAAGAATACTCTGGATATTCATTAAAATTGTAGAGGAATGAGTCAATTTCTACTAAATTATCATCTCTGGAAATAGAGTCTGAATATGCACTTTTAAAATACTTCTCTATTAAAAAGTTTGAGAATAACTGCCCTGGCCCCTTATCCTTCCTTACATTTGTTATGAATTTTCTCAGCACAAAATCAGATACGATGGCCATTAATAGCCAACATCTAAAATTTTAGCTCAAATAATTCTCTGAACGGTAAAAGAGTGTACAAGTTTAGAAGGGAATATAAAACAAATCTATTTAGATTAAACCAGTGGCTCTCCAAAGCAGTTCTATCTCCTAGCTATATTTGCATATCTATCCTGGAAGTTTTCATTTAAAATATAGAATTTAGAAACTTTCCCAAAACTGTAAGATCGCAACATTTTAGAGTGGGTTCTGGAAGTCAATAGATATTAGTTGAGATGTTCAAACTGCCTACTTATGCTGAGATTATTTTGTCTTTAACACCATCTTTGATTATATTTAGTTATAAAAACACTGAATAATGTTTGGGCATTCATTTGCTGCTGGAGCTCTGGTGGATAGTGGTTAAGTGCTTGGCTACTAACCGAAAGGTTGGCAGTTTGAACCAAATAGCCGCTTCATGGGAAAAAGATGTTAGGAGTTACTGTGAGTTGGGATCAACTGGAGAGCAACGGATTTGGTTTTGTTTTTTTCAGGGGGCACAAACGGTTTACATGACTGTTAACCTAAAGGTTAAAAAACAACAAACAAAAAACCCCTTGCCATGGAGTCGATTCCAACTCATAGCGACCCTGTAGGACAGAGTAGGACTGCCCTATAGGGTTTCTAAGGAGAGGCTGGTGGATTCGAACTGCCTGCCTTTTGGTTAGCAGCCAAGCTCTTAACAACTGCACACCAGGCGGGTTCAAACCCACCGAACAGAACAGTGGAAGAAAAGGCCTAGTGATCTACTTCCATTAAGATTACAGTCAAGAAAACCCTGTGGAGCAGTTCTACTCTGTAACACATGGGGTCACCATGAGTCAGAATTGACTCCACAGCAGCTGAAAACTGTTCCAGTTGTGGAGTTTTATCACATAAGCTATGGGCTAAGCAGGCCATAACACCTGAAGGTAGATGTTCTCTTGACATACAAATACAAGGACAAGAAACCACAGAAAACACATGAAAAGCATTGCTTTGTCAGTGAGTGTCAGTGAGCTTTGAGCTCTTGTCTCTTTGAAAGAAAGGGGAATTTATTCTTTAGGCTTACAGGTTAGCTTTTCAAACTGTAATTCACTTTTAGGACCATAAACGAATGTCTGAGGGAACACATATTTCAAACCTTTTTCTAAAGACAGAATATTAAGTCGTAGGGGTCATGAGGGAACCAATGAAACTTCAGATACAGAGGTCTGAATTTAACTACAAGAGAACTGAAGGCTAAAAAATAAATAAAATTCTAGCTTCAATGATAGATTAAAAAAAAAAAACAGACTGGAAATACCCCCAGATGTTAGTTAATGGTTATCTGTAGGTTGAAGAAACAATTTAATTCTTTTCCTCTTGATATCATTTTTTAAGTTTTTCAAAAAAAGTCATGCATTGCAATTGTATTAGAAAAAGCTAAACATAATTTTTAACATTCTTTTTTAATGGGAAAAAAAAAAGAAAAGAAACATGATTAAGTTTATCCCCAAGGTTGCCAATCTTCAAAGTGAGGGGACAATTATTCAAATCTGGTCAGTTTGACTCCATGCTCTTGGTTTGTCAAAGTTACTCCTTTAAATTAAGAAGCTGTCTTAAGAGCCTAGTTAATACATTTTCGGGATTATTTTAGAATTTTCTAGATTCCTCTAGGCATAAAGGACTACCATGTGGGTTAATATGTTTACTTAAATTTATCCATAGTGTTACTTTAGGAGATAATATGATTTTATTTCTTGAGGACATCAGTGAAAATCGAGGAGATATCTGAGTAAAATTAGAATAATTCTTTCAGCCCTTCTGTGAGATTCCCAGAAAAACCAAAGAATTTTCAGTATAGTTCAACATATGCTTTACCTATAGACTTACATAGTTATAGAGATGGACTTGAAAGTCCTACGAGACAATCTGTTTGTTAGATATTTCTGCAGCCATTAAGTATATGTTCAGACTTATAAAATCCCTCTTACAACTTCCAAATGATTTTAACAAAATAGATATAGACATGAAATATGGGTAATATGCCTTTTTTTTTTTTTTTTTTTGTAAAGGAGCAGGATTATCAGAGAGTGACTAACATTTCTAGACAGGGACATTGATGGGTGAGTTCCTGATTTTGACAACTTGGCAGCTGTCACTATACAAAGGGACATTTGTTTAGAATGGCTTCGCAGGTCTTTTTCTGAGAACTGTATTCCATTAGGAACTCCAGCTGTCTTCTCGTCTGAATTACACACATGACAAAATATGAAGTTTTTAGTTTATGCTGCTACTTCTTGTTCTGCAAAAAGAAACTGGACCGCCTTTCTGGAGGGACCTGGAAGTATGAACAGAGGTCATCTGCCTGGGTATCTCCAAGTCTGTACCCTGGTTTGCCACCATACCTCATGATGGTTAATCCCATATCCCAATGATTGTAGAAACGAAGTAAACTATCCTTGTGTTTCTAAGGTTTTGGGAAAGATTTCATTATTTCTAATCACCTTCCCATGATTTCCTACTTTTGGTTTGTCTTATGTTACTGTCTTGTGATAAAATTCACTCAAAAGTTAAAGGAGCAGGACTACTTTCTAAGTACTGCTTCCTGAGATACGGACGTAATAGCTGGAACCATCTTCCTACATAATTCCAATAGCATCCTACTGGCCTTCTCCTTGTATTCTGGCCCCACTACAGTCTATTATCAATATATCAGCCAGAGACCCCTTTAAAAGCAACATTTCATTCTTTTCAAAACTCTCCGATGACTCTCTTGCTTACTCAGAGTAAAAGCCAAAGTATTTCAGTGGTTTACAGGTCTCATCATTCAAACCCCTTCACAACCTTGGGTCTTTTTTTCAGCTGTGTTCCTCCTACTCTTTGCCTTATTCATTCTTCTCCAATACACTAGCCTCTTTATTTTTCTCAAACAATCTAGGCATACTCCAGCCCTGGATATGTTCTCTCCTCTCCCTAGAACATTGCTCTCTGTGCTATCTGAAGTCTCACCTCCCTCACAAGCCTTTAAGTTTTGCACAAATGTCAACTACTCAGTGAGGCCTTGTCCCTGACTGATCTGTTTAAAATTCCTACCCAATTCACTCCACGTCCTTCCTTCTTGGCTGTATTTTTTTCTTCATGGTACTTTTAATCATTTAGTTTATTATAAGTTGTATCCATGTTGTTTAATGTCTGCCCCACAACTAGAATATAAACTTTGTGTGTGAGGTTTGTCTTTTTTGGTACCAGTGCTGTATCCCCTACACCTAGATCACTGCCCAGCACCAGAGCTTCATGGCAGAGCGCTCCATGCAGTTGCATGAGGTCCCACACTCAGATCCCTTGTACTTGGGGTTTAATGCTTTGCCATCTTGAAACTCTTAATGACTTTCTCTTAGGATTTTTATTTTGTAAGTGAACGCTGATGGAACAATGGAGCATGTGTCTGGGGCTTGGAGTCTGAGCTGCGACAAAGGCCCACCTCAAACCATCCACCTCTCCCTGTCTACTCTCAGCTGCCTGATCCCCTGCCTCCTGGTGCCCATACTTTGCCTGGCCTCCTCCTAGTGTCCTCTGACCACTGGCATCTTGGAGCAGGGCACAACAATGGCAGTCCCCACCCTGGATGGGCAGCATCACACTGCATTCAGTAGGTTTCTTGGTGGGGTTGAGCCTCTCACTTACCCTATCAGACACAGAATGTGTGCAGGCATACAGGCAGTAATTCCCATGGGGATCACCTGTCAGTAGGTTGGAGTTCTTGGTTCCATGAGAAGAGGATATTAACTTCCTAGCCTTTGACTTGGGCACAGGACATGTTCCAGCAGCTTGTGGGAGCAGGGAACCTGGCAGCTGTTGGGCCATGCAAGCATGTGTGTGCAAAAGCACTCTGAGTTACTGCATGGGATCCCAGGCATCTGTCAGGAGCTACACTTTCCTGAGTAGCCCCATGCTCGAGGCAGGGCAACATTAAATATCAAAACAAAACAAAACAGAAAACACCCCTACAACAGGTCAAGAGGTCATGGAAGAAAATAAAAAGTTTTACATTTTAGTACCTTTACAGCACTTTTTTCTGCTTTTTGAATAAGAAACCCTGCATTTTTATTTTATAATAGACCCTCTAAGCTATGTAGCCAACCCTACCCAAAACATAATGTGCAATAAAAAGTATTTGTTGAACCATTTGAATGAATCTTAGATCATGAGGTAGAAACCACATTTTGAAGATGGAATAGCATTGAGGTTGGACCATGGGTTCTGATGAAAGTTTAGATTGTCTGTCACAGGCATCTTCATACGTGAGATAAATAACTTCAAATGTATTTAAGCCACTTATTTTTTCCTGTTCTATGAAGCCAAACCTAATATTCAGTAACACAGCCCTCAGCTATTTCTTGTACTGAACATTCTTATTTACCAAACCCCTTATGGAGTCTTGGCTGCCTACCTTAAGGCTTTTGTTGATTATCATCTTCTCTTCTAGTTTTCTGGCTCCAGTTCTCCAATCCTCATTACATTTCTTATGAAAGAATTCTGTTTTATCTTCTACCATCACCTTCTGGAGAGAGGTCTGGTGCATACTCAACCTCTACACCGTCCTCATCAGAAGCTTCTGATTAAGCAGTTATGCTCTCTACTCAAAGGAAGAAAAATAAACTATACTGTAAAGGGGCATAGTGAACTGTAATAATATAATTTGCTTTCGTATTTGCTCTATTAGTGATGAGGTAATACCCTGAATATGATTTCAGTAGAAAAGGTGTTCAGAAGAGTAAAAAATGTGAGCTAAAAAAGCAATCTAGGATCTTGTCCTGGCATAGATTGCTATTTCCTAGTCTTAACATTGTGAAACTCTCTTCACCTATCAATTTTTAAACAGCATTATTGAGATATAATTCACATACCATAAAATTCACCCATTTAAAGTATACGCCTCAGTGGATTTTAATGTATTCAAGGTTCTGCAACCATCACCACAATCTAATTTTAGAACATTTTTGTCTCCCAAAGTAAACCACATACCCATTTAGCAGTCACTGCACATAGTCCTCCCCCAACCCCTGGCAACCAGTACTATACTTTGTGTCTTTATAGATTTACCTGTTATGGACATTTCATATAAATGGAATCCTACAATATGTGACATTTTGTGACTGACTTCTTTCACTTAGCATAATGTTTTCAAAGTTCTTCCATGTTGCAGCATGTATTAGTACTTGTTATAGCTGAATAATAATTCATTGTGTGAATATACTACATTTTGTTTATTCATCAGGTGATGGGCATTGGATTATTTCCACTTTTTGACTATTATTAATAATGCTGCTATGAACTTTCATGTAAAAGCTTTTGTGTGGACATAAGCTGTCAATTTTAATAATCTCCAAAATGCTGATATCGTCTTACTCAGTTTCTCTAGCCTGAATCTCAGAATTTTAAGAGTAATATATGTAACACTGTATTATATATCCACCTGAATATGTCCCTTCAATACAGCTTTGTAACTCTGAACTAAACCTATTCCTTCTACTTTTCCCTTACCCAAGTTAGTATCACCGTTGATCTTGCCAACTACAAACCTTGCAGTCACCCTGTGTTCTACCTTTTTGTAACCATACATGCAATCGATGACTTAACCTTACAGGCTCTATTTCTAAGCATCTTCATTTTATGACTGTCAACTTCTCCCCACTATTGCTACTGAATTATATTAAGATCAAGTGTTCTTTCCTGTGGGTTCTGCAATGACATAGCTAGTTTCTGTCCCAACTTCCTTCCTCTTGTCCATCATCCCAAGCCTTGGGGTTAGGTTCTCTTTCTGCCCACAAGCCCTGTAGCTCTCTGTATCTCTGAGAGTGTTCTTAGATCTTTCTTTTGTAGCAATATGCTCTATATCATATACCTTTTATAGAAATCATTTCTAAGTTGAGTTTTAAAGAAAAGCAGTTAAGAATTGGAAGTAAATCTTGGTCCCTATTATAGACCTCAAAGGCATATCAGTTTTAAATAGGTCTGTATATATATTTAAGGAACTATTTTATTCAAATAAAATATTTCTAAACCATAATGGTACAATTAGTGTTCCCATCCAGTTATTAAAAAATATAATTTCTTAAATTTTTATGTAGATATTATAATTTCTTAATCAAAGTTCTAGGAAATCTAGTCAATTTTACAGAACATGGAAATGCTCTCCTAAGGTCTTATTTTAATGAAAAAGTGTGTATCCCCAAACTTTCCTGTTACTCTCTCCCTGTCACTTCCCATAGCCAAATCTAAATATCCTAGGAGTAGACTATTCAATAAGGAGCCCTGGTGTCACACTGGTTAAAGCGATCGACTGCTAACCAAAAGGTTGGTGGTTTGAAACCACCAGCAGCTCTGAGGGAACAAGATGTGGCAATCTGCTTCCGTATAGATTTACAACTTTGGAAACCCTGTGGGGTTGCTGTGAGTCAGAATCAACTTGACAGCAATGTGTTTGGTTTTTGGAGACTATTCAATACTGGGAAAAGGAATAGATTTTACTTTTAGAATTCAAAGACAAATTATGATATTATTCCATCTTGATCACATTTCTCTAGAGGTTTTCTCTGGAAAGCATATATTGTTGATATTTTATATGTGACTCAATGTAGTAGATAAATGGGAATAAACAAGTACAGTGAAGTAGGAAATGCAGAGTATGAAGGGAGAATGAAAGAAGAATAGCATTCGCATGGGGAGTAATGAAAGAAAAAGGCTACGACACGCGAGGATTCCTGTTGTATAGCAGTTCATCTAAATTCTTAGCTTTCATCTGTGTATAGGCAAAGGGCAAATGTGGATCAAATCACCATATTTAAATTCTAACTATAATCTCTAATGCTTATGCTTTTCCTTAGATGATTATCCCATTACACAAAAACTTATGATAGCAAAGACAACTTATTAACAAATTACTACATTTTTATTTGAGAGGAACAATGCAATTCTTTCTGCATTTCAATGTAGGAAATGGCTCCCAGGAAGTAAATTTAATCATCTAAACTGTAAAATTCCAAAATACTTAAAAAAAAGTAAATAGTTCTTTTTTTTTTTTTTTTCAGGTACACTGGGACGTATTAAAAAACAAATGTTCATTTGCTAACCAGTTGGTCATCAGGATTTATTTAGCATCTTGGTTTGTAGAGTTCCCTAGACAGAGATGATAATTAACAAACTATGCAGATATACCAAAGCTCAAGAAAGTTATAAACAGAAATACTAGATTTGTAAAAGGTGACATAGCTAAGCAGAGCTACTCAAAAGTGCCAAATAGGATAATGGAACAACTAAAATTAGTATGTGTTTAGTGGCCACCATGTGTGAGGTTTTGTGCCAGTTCTGGAGATACAAAGGTGGATGAGAAGACAAGATTCCTTCCTCATGGAGACATGGAATTCTGGAGTAAGTAGAAGTTATAAAATAAAATGACGTTAACATGGCAAACTGTAATGGGAATAATCTACATATTTTAGAATAATTGAGAGAAAAGCAGGAAAGGCTATTAATATTACTTCATTTGTTGAGCATAAAAATCATATAATAGTAATAAGTAATGCTTAATAATTTTTCAGTGGGTGCCAGCCAGGAGCTTGGCTACTAGCATTACATGCGTTATTTCATTTAAACCACAATCACAAGACTGTCATGGTCCTCCTTTTCTAGATCTGTGCCTGGAGGACCAGAGAGTTTAACTAACTTCCTTTATCTACACAGCTATTACCAAAAAAAAAACCAAACTCACTGCTGTCCGGTAGATTCCGACTCATAGCAACCCCATAGGATTTCCAAGGCTGTAAATCTTTATGGAAACAGACTGCCACATATTTCTCCCACGGAGCCGCTGGTGGTTTCAAACCACCAACCTTTCGGTTAGCAGTTGAGCGCATTAACCGTTGCACCACCATAGCTTTTACACAGCTATTAGTAGTGGACTAATCTCAGAGGCTGTGCCTTTGTTAACTGCACTATGCAATTGTCTCTAGTCTAAAAGGCATAAGGAAGCTAATGAGGAGACTCAGGTCTGCAGCAGGAAATAACATGTTCAGGCTCACAGAGGTTTCATGAGAAGGAAATAGTATTAAAAATTATCTATGCGATTTCAAATTACTTGCTCATTTTATGTTTATTTCTTTACCAAAGCTGACTCCTGATAAGAGGAAAATGGAATTTTAGGTGATGAGCAAAAGCTAGAACTGAGTGGAAATAAGGTTAACTGGGCAGCAGGGTAAGAAATCAGGGGGAGGCTGTATGATTCTTAGTTATGCAAGCTATGTATTTTTATTTTATAGTTTGACACCTTTTCCACATTTCAATTTGCACGAAATTTAGAAGAATTAATGAAAAAGCATATTTAATTTTTCAAAAGAAAAAAAAAAGCAATATTTATTTTTATTTCTCCATCCAAATATCACAGACTCTTCAGTAGCTAGAATCTAAATGAATTCTTTAGGTAAATAACACGGTAAATCTTTAAAGAAATAGGAGTTTCTTAGATCTTTAAGGCCAATGGTGTGGTTTCCAGAATTGATGATGTGTGCTTATATTGCACTTGGAGAAGAGTAACTCATTTTCCTGCAAGATGTTGGATAGACTTCTCCTTTATGCATTAATATTTTTGATGAACATTCACTGGAGACAATTGTTGGAGTAGTGTTTTGTTGGCAAGTGGGACTGTGGGTGCATTTTTTTTTTAACTTTTGTATCTTTTAGAGTCTTCCTGCAATAAATGTGCACTACTTTTATACAAAGAAAAAAATGCTTTTTAAAAGGGCATTTTGACCTTAGCAGAAATTGTAGTATCTAAATGTGTGTTTTATTGCTTTATTCTAGCTCCTTTACATTATGTGGTTTGTGAAACCATTGTTTAGAGATTTCCTATGGTTTGTCAGTACAAGAAATGCATGGATAAATTTATGGGGTCTCATAATGGAAAAGCTAGAAGCAATTATATGGCTTTTGGTTAGTAGTTCCTGACTCAGATTCCGTTGTACTTTGAAATGCCTACAAAACAGAGAGAGAGAAAAAAGAAATTTTAAAATATTTTCAAAATCTGAGAACAATTTCCACTCTCTCTAATCCTGATAATTCTGGAATAAGAAAAATGTGTCCTGTCCCGCCCAAGCTTCATCTCATGATGCAAGTTAAACCCTGAGCACCTGAAGGATGAAGGCAGGGATCTTTGTCCATCTCCACCTCTGTCCTTGAATTAGAAAGTAACCAGAACACTTCTTATTTAATTAATGGCTTGTCTTAGTCATCTAGTGCTGCTCTAACAGAAGTACCACAAGCGGATGGTTTTAAAAGAGAGAAATTTATTGTCTTCACAGTCCAGTAGGCTACAAGTCCAAATTCAGGGCATCAGCTCCAGGAAAAGGCTCTCTGTCTCTGTCGGCTCTGGAGAAAGGTCGTTGCGATGCCTCAGTCTTTCTTTGGTCTGGGAGCATCTCAGCACAGGAACCCTCAGGTCCAAAGGACATGCTCTGCTCCCAGCACTGCTTTCTTGGTGGTGTGAGGTTCCCATGTGTCTCTGCTCGCTTCTCTCTTTTATATCTCAAAAGAGATTGCATTAAGACAGTAATCTTGTCAACCTCATCAGTATAACCTCATCACAGTGACAGAATTTATAACACATGAGGAGATCACGTATAATCTCATCATAGTGGTAGAGATTACAACACATAAGGAAATCACATCAGATAACACAACCATACAATACTGGGAATCATGACCTGGCCAAGTTGCTACACACATTTTTTGGGGGACACAATTCAATCCATGACATGGCTGCAAAAGTTTTATTGAGTCAAGTATGCATACAATGACTCAAAATCTCATGAATAATTTCTTGAGAATATTGAATGAAAATAGGGAAAATTAGGCTGAACTTGGTATATTAAAATATTAAAATCTGAGGACCTAAAGGCTATTGTGGTAGCTTTATATTATACCATTTTAGGTAAACTGGAAATACATTTATAGAATCCTCCCCCCCCTTACATGAATCTCAATGAGGGATGGGAAATATTCCCAGATTTACAATATGGAACTGAAGCAGCAATCTTGTTTTCTTAACATCATTGAAAGTCAATGTTGCAGCTCACACTTGTTACTGATGTGCTAGCCCATCTTGTTAGAAAGCGGCAGCAGATGGGCTTGCCTCTTCTGTAGCTCCTGAGGATCTACAAGTTCAACTTCATACAGTCTTGAGTCAGGTTCTGGTGAAGCCATGTGATGGAGGGTGCCAGTCTTCTACAGGTCACCCGCATCACCCAAGTTGAAGACTTGGAGGTGACTAGAGACCAGTGAAAGTTCTGGAGAAAAACATATGCGGCTTTCAGTTTATTCTCATGGATTCATTCATCCTCCTGGGTGCTAGTTTATTCTCTCCCTTTCTGTCCATCTTCCCTTCCCAACTACCAGCCCTGTTGACCTCAGTCCTTGCACCAGATTTAGGTGCAGACAGACTGACACAAACTTCTTAGCCAGCTCCCACAATCATGTAAAATCTAATACCTACAATCCATCGAATCACTCTTAGTGGTTCTGTCTCTCTGACTGAACCCTAAAAGACACAGCTACAGATGTGTTGCCAGTGCTTGATATTTTCATTTGTCAGTATTTACTACTTACTATGTTGAATGAACTCATCAGTCAGCATAAGTGGCATGGTGTACATATGTTCATTTAACAAAAAAGTAAATGATTGTAAATACACTTCTAACAAGTCACTGAAGAAGGCCATGGTGTAGAAAACCACTGTTACATAAGGAATATAAAAATAATATTTCTGAAAAGGAATGGTGAAAGGTTTTAAAAAACTGTACAACTCTTCCCTCTTTACCACTCTTCTCATCTGCCCACAAACATCTATGTTCTTAGTAGGAGAGAGTGTCCGGTCTTCTCTGACATACTTGAGGTAGTAGAAATATGTATCTTTAGTGTGCTTAAAAAAAACAAAAGGTTTCTGATGTCAAATATTTTATTTTCCACTTTTTGGAGTTGAGAAAATAACCCTGGAAATCACTGATATTCTGTTTTAAGACTGACCTAGATATATATTCATCTTAACTTCTAACTTTATCACTTCTTGAAGAGTATGAAGTCTTGGCCTTATGACTTGGGATTTTATTCAGGCAATGCTGTCATGGAGGGGAATATTCTCAGACATGCTTGTTTCCCTCTGATGTTCAGGAGTTTCCTGAAAATTTTCTGAGTTGGCAAGAGTCCTAGAGTCTTATTTTGTTAGTTTTTCTGTCTGCACGTTTCTCTTCATTCTTCTCACAGTTTGGAAAATTCCTTGTACCCTCTGGAAGCATGGGGCAGAAGAAAACAGGATCTTTGTAGATATGAGGTTACTTTCTGGAGACATCATTGATTCCTCTGGATGACAGAACATACCTTAGATAAATCGTTCTAATTTAGACAGGAGTCTGTGAATCATCAGAATTAGGAAGTCTTGACTATATAATGCAAAACAAATGATCAAGTAGGAGAATCAATAAGAACCAACCCTCTTGTTGTAGGACACGAAACTATTCATTTATTTGAAATAAAATCAGGACAGGCAAACCACATGTATAAAAATTCCAGTTGACCATATGTTTCAATAGGAATCTGGAAATTCTAGTGCCATCTTTTAAAACAGCTGATCTATGGAAGAATTTAACTTTCTCTTCATATCACAGGTCTTACATGCCCTTTGCTTTGTCACCAGTTTTGTTGGCAGACCTCATTACAGTGCTACTTCAATCTAATTGAAAACATTGAAGTAATAATAAGCATATTGCACTACATGTACAGCCAGAGAGAGAGACAGACAGACAAATAGGTAAAAAGCTAAGTGAAAAGAAAAAAAGAATTTTTTTTTTTAATTGAACATGTTTAACCAACTGTGAAACAAAGCTGGAATCCAGATTGTAGTCTTTTTTCCTGATGGGACAAGTTGGATTTTTTTGTGTAGTTCAAGTTATTTCATGACATTTCTTATTACTAAATCATAGAAGATAGAAGAGTTTTGTCAGCGTAGAACTGGAACAAGACTTTTTTTTTTTTAAATTTACAAGCTTGATTGGAACAACAAAAGATAACTACTTTTTCCCATAGGACTTTCTTTTTTTCATGTTTTGTGATTTTATTCTTCTCTGTGTACTATGTGTAACCCTCAGTAACTATGAGGATTTATTTTACACTTGAATCTTGAGAAACTATTAATTCTCTCATACATTCTGCAAAGGCATTGACTGCTTCTTGGGCTAAGCAAAAATTTCTTAGATGAGATACAAAAGGCATAAGCCATAATAGGAAAAAATTGTACTTAACGACATTTTTATTTGCTCTTTGAAAGGCATTGTTAAGAAAATGAAATTTGCTCTTTGAAAGGCATTGTTAAGAAAATGAAAAGACAAGGACAGACTATGAAAAATATGAGAAAAATATTTGCAAATACATACAGGTAGTCCCTCACTGAGACATATTCAAGTTATAATGAACCCATGCTTATGACCATCTTTTTTTTTGTACATTTTTTCATTAGTAATATGTACTACGTACAGTGTTGCAGCTCATAATTTGCTGATATTATCATTCTCATGCCAGCCCCCACAGACAAATAAAGATCAGATTTACAAAGATACTGGTAAGAAAAGGCAATAATAATGAAAACTTAAAAAAAAAACCCAGCTATTCTTCTTATGTCAGAACTGACTTATAACGGAGTCTATGGAACGGAACCCCATCATAAGTCAGGGCCTATCTGTATTGATAAGGACTGTTAACCAGAATATACCAAGACTACAACTGAATAATAAGCAAACAAATAAACCAATTAAACATGGGAAAACTATTTGAACAGATAGTCTACCAAAGAAGGTATGTGGAAAGCAAATAAGCACATGGACACCAATTAAGAGTATTAGCCTTTAGGGAAACGACCTACCACTGCGTTATTGTTTTTGTGGGCTGTCGAGTCGATTCCGACTCATAGTGACCCTATACCACCACACACCTCTTTAACTAAAATAAAAACAAACCTATAACAGAAGGTCCTGATCAGAATGCAAAATGTTACAGCCACTTGGGAAAACTGTTTGACAGTGTTTTATAAGGTTAAAAATGCCTTTGTCATTTGACCCAGTGACAAAAGACAAAAAAAAATTTATGGTCACAAAAGAGTCTGTACGTGAATATTTATAGCAGCTTTATTCATAATCCCCAGGAACTGTAAATAACGCAAATGTCCTTCAACTAGTGCACGGATAAACAAATTGTGATAAACTACTTGGCAATAAAAAAGGAACCAATTACTAATCTATGTAACTACATGAATGAATCTCATATGTATTATAACAAGTAAAAGAAGCTAGACTTAAAAGGCAACCTACTGTATGATCCAAATTACAAGACATTTTGGAGAAGGCAGAACTATATAGACAGAAATATAAGATCTGTGACTGCCAGAGAGTTCAAGAGCCAGAAGGAAGTTGACCACAGAGAGTCATGACATAACATTTTGGGGTGACAGAAATATTCCGTATCTTGATTGTAGTGGTGCTTACATGACTGGGTTTCCAGAATTCATAGCCATATACACCTACAAAGAGTGGATTTTATTCTTTATAAATTATACTTTAATAAATCTGACTTAAAGAAGGCTAAAAAAAAAAAATGCTGTTCTGTCCAAATCTTATCTGTTATTCCAGGCTTAGCAAAAACATGACCTTGTCTGCGAAACATTGCTTGATTCTAGAACAGGAAATTATCTCTTTCTATTCTGAAATCTCATATCTCTTAGAGTACTTATAGTATGTTTTGTGTTATAGCATATTTATATAAATTATTTTCTCATGGACACTTTAAGTTCTTTGATCACAGAGTAGAATTATCTTCAAGATGGCAATGCATATACCATTATTGATAGACCTTTAATTTCAAATTCTTATTTTGATAATAAGTACAAAAAAACTTTCCTCAAAACTGCATGTGGCTAACTTACCAGATGTGAGTAGAATTTTATTGAGAAACGTTAGAAATTTTCATGATTCTTGGAATTTTTAATAAATGTTTTATTTTAAAATAGAGTTATATTCACAAAAAAGTTGCAAAGATAGTACAAAGATAGTCCATATACCCCACACCCAGTTTCCTTTAATATCATTAGTATGGTACTTTTGTCACAATTAATGAACCAATATCAATACAATTATTATTAGTTGAAGTCCCTAGTTTATTTAGGTTTCCTCAGTTCCCTGTTCCCCTCCCAATGTCCTCTTTTTAGTTCCAAGATCCTATCCAGGGCACCACATGATACTTAGTAGTCATGTCTCCTTAGGTTCCTCTAGGCTGTGACAGTTTTTAAGACTTTCCTTGTTCTTGATGACCTTGACAATTTTGATGAGTACTGGTCAGGCATTTTGTAGAACGTCCTTCACTTAGGATTTGTATGATGTTTTTCTCATGATTAGACTGAGGATATGGGTTTTGGGGAGCAAGACCACAGAAGTAAAATATCGTTCTTATCACATTATATCAAGGGTTCAAATTATCGATACGACCTACCCCTGTTGACGTTAACCTTCATCACCTGGATTGACGTACTATTTGTCAAATTTCTTCACCGTAAAGTTATTTTTGTCCTTCTTTCTCTCTCTCTTGTCTATACTCAGGAATTAAGTACCATGCACGCCCATACATAAAGAGTGAGGAGTGATGTTCCACCCTTGTAATGACAGAATATCAGCATAAATTATTTGGGATATTTGGGATTCTTCTACTCAGAAGGTGTATCCATTCTCCCCCATTTATTTAATTATCCCATCATTTATTTACATTAGGATAGATTTCATGGATACTTATTTTATGCTTTGGTTTATAGTCCAATAATACATTGTTTATTTTGTTGCATAAATTGTTCCAACTTTGGATATCCACAGTTTAGAAGAGGGATTCTAATTCCTTGGGTTTATTTATTTTGTTTCCATTTAAAATAGTTGAGTTCTACCCTTGAATGGTACAAACTGAATAGCCCCAAACATTTGATCTTATAAAATTTACAAATGTTATTATATTTTTTGAATTATGCATTTTAGAAATATTGATTAGTGAACAATTTATATATTTTTCATAGAAATTTGCCTTCAAATCTCTCTCCACTGCAGATAAACAAAGTCAGTATTTTCCTAATTAGCATTCAACTCCATATTTATCTTTTTTTAAACCATTGGAACTGGTAAAGTGCCTTAAAAAAAATCATCCTTCCTGATTTCCAAAAAAAAAAAACGCTGTTTTGTGACGTAAAAAAAATTGCATTTACAACAGAATAAACAGAATAAGTTGCTATTAAACTGGTATCAACATATATCAAGGGAATTCTGCCTGTATTCATAGACATTTATAGTTACCACTCAAAACGCTAACTTTTTGAATAAATTGTTTTTTAACGAGGAGGATTTTGCTTCATTTCTGTAAGACAATATTATAAATGGTAGCTGGGGCTTACTTTCCTAAATTCTTACTAAAACTCTAATTTCCCTGAGATTATAAATAAGTATGGGAGAAATGCATCGTAAAATCTCTTAGGTAGAAAAATGAACATGAATTCTAAAGTATGTTTCAGATTTGTTTTCTCTGGATTATTGCAGAAACAATTTATTCTAACAGAGTAATCAAGTACCAGTATGGAGTTTTGTAAGTTGTTGCTTGATGAATAAAACTTACAAGTGAGGGTGTTGCTATGTGTCAGTCATAACGGGTGAAAGGAAAATCTGTTGCAGATTATCAGGATGCTTCCTGTATCTCTCATCAGGCAGGATAACTGGTTCTGAAAAGTTAATATATGTATTTCCTTTTATGTGTCTGTAGACATCTTTCAGTAAACAAACCCAAATACTCTCTTGAGCAGCGCATCTGCTAACGTTTTAGAGAAATCAGCTACGTATACGGAATTTAAATTGATCTTTAAAAAGATGAAGATGTTTGTCTTTGGAGTGGCATATTTGAAATTTGCTTTTCTTTGAAATGTATAAAATGGGCAAAGAAACTAAAACATTTTAACAATTTATTGAACATTAAAATAAATTAAAAATTCAAAAATTATATTTACAAATTGAATACAGCTTGTCAGCTTATATTCAAAAGACTCAAATATATATGTTAATTTATTTTAAAAAATATGGGTTAAGAAATACAGAAATGCTATAATTTTTTTATCACTACATATTTTACAGATTTGATTCAAAGCTGTGTTTAGGATTTTTAGAATGTTTATTAACAACCTAAATTACTATCTTTTCTAAGATACTCCTTGCTTTCAAGTAAAGTGATTATTTAAGAAAAAAATAATCTCACTGCCCTTACAAATGCTGAAGATGATCCTTCCAGCAGGGGAGACAAAATGTCATAGGGACAGAAATGCAATAGATTTTGTCTCCCAAACTAAATGTGACCAATTGTTAATGGATACATGGGGTACTTTGCTGACAAGGGTTTTTCTTTTGATAATAAGTACCAATACATTAGGAACAAATACTGCAATCAGTTGGCAATGTCTGTCACTGGTAAAGGGTGGAAAGAACATATGTGATACACATTTGTGTACCCATGTATATTAGTAAAAGTATTTTTAAAGCTGCCACATGGAAGAGCGATTAAATATTTTCTTAACAGAGGCATGTATATCTTCTGAATAGAAAAACAATTTATAATGAACCAAAAGAGGGAATTGACTCCTTTCAGGGACAGGGAAAATCTTGTCATCAATAATGTTCAAATGGAGGCTGGATTGCTACTTAAGAAATATGTTATACAAGGTTTCCCTGCCCTACATATAAAGTTAGACCCAGTGATTCCTAAGTGTGCTTAAAATGCAAAAATTTAATAATTTTATTAAAGCAATATGTGTGCCATTTAGGAACCACTGCTCCAGGTCATAGAAAGATGAAAAAATTAATTAAAAAATAATATTTTATTAAGTCAGTGACTCACTATGTGTTCATAATGATCGTGTGAATTTTTTCATCCTGGAGAAGACATATTGAAAGTAATTTATGCACTCTCCCTGCCTGTGTAATATATCCTTTGAAATTTGGGTATTTTACTTTATTATTTTAGATTTGTGATTCTCAAAATGTGGTCTGTCACAGGCCCTGCAGGGTAGGTCTTAGCTCTTAGGATTTTATAACTACATCTAGACTACAGTTTCTGTAATAAACTTACTTCATGTATTTTGAAACTGTGTTATTAGGTACATACAAATTTAGGATTGTTTTGTTGATGAAATGACCCCTTTATCATTATGTAATATCCCTCTTTATCTTTTATAACATTCCTCATTCTAAAGTCTGCTGTGTGTGATATTAATATATCCATTCCTGCTTTCTTTTGTTCAGTGTTTGCATGATTTAATTTTTTTAATTTTTTTATTTTTAATTTCTCTTTATTATTTAAAGTGGGCTTTCTGTAGACAGCATATAGATGGATTTTATTTTTCATTAAATTGGACACTCTTTACCCTGTAATTAAGGCATTCATACCTTTTATATTTAAGGTAATTAGAATATGGTTGGATTAAATCTTTGCATATTCTTTGTGTTTCCGTTTAATCTCTGCTAGTGGCTTTTTACTTATACCTACTTGAAATAAATTTTTAATGATTGCCCTAGAGTTTAACATTTATATAATTAAGTTAATACAGTTACATTCAAATAATGTTATACCTCCTCATGCATAGTACAAATAACCTTAAAGAAATAATGGTTCTTTGTGTTATAGGCTAAATTTTCCTTGCTTAAATATCATCATATCCTTAAGACCTACTGTATTTTTAGGCAAATAACATGCAACTTCTACGTTTGTCTGCCAACCGCACTCTCCCCCTGTGAGGTATTTTCATGAGCATGCTATGCTAATTTTTTTCATAGCAATGTATAAAAAATTAGCATGGTGGCATTTATGGATATACCTTGTAGGGGGAGGGTGCAGTTGGCAACCAAATGTAAAAGGTGTGCGTTATTTGCGTAAAAGTATGGTATATTGACCACCTTGTATATACAGAGCTTGCTCCCAACTCTCACCTTCCAGTGCTCTTAGCCTGCTCTGAATTTTTTTGAAAGGAGCTATTGCTTTCTAATATAACTATATAATTTAATGTATATTTATTTTATATATATTATATATATATTTATATATAAAATGGAAACCCTAGTGCCGTAGTGGTTAAGTGCTATGCTACTAACCAAAAGGTCGGCAGTTCAAATCCACCTGGTGCTCCTTGGAAAGTGTATGGGGCAGTTCTACTCTGTCTTGTAGGGTCGCTATGAGTCGAAATCAACTTGATGGCATTATTATTTTTTTTTTTGGTGCTATATAATATATATATAAAATATATATTAAATATGAATATGTATATACTGTCTGTCTTACTCCATTAAAATAAAATAAAATGCTTTATTTTATTGATATTTTCGTGTATTTCATTCACAAATGTATTCAAAGCACCAAGAAGTGTACCTTAGATGATGAATGAATAAATAAATTTGAAGGAGTCTGCTAAAATCACTGAACAGTTAATGATTGCATAATAATTTAGAAATAATGTATTATGCCAGATAATTTGAAATACTGCAATATTGCCCATTTTGCTGAGGGTATAAATCTCATAAAGAAAAGTAATTCTGGATAAATCTGGCCAAGCAAACTTAAGTCAATCATGAAGTACTTTTAAGGATTTAGAATTATATTAGGCATACCATTAAGAATCTACTGAAAAGTTCTGAGTGTTGGAAAGGACATAGGAAGGAATATCAGAGCCAAACCTTGTTGGCCACGTATATTCACAAGATAAGTTGACACTGATACCTAAACACATTTTTATTGGTTTTCTTGCCGACTGAGAGGACTGAGGAGACTGTTGTTTGAAAGTCAGAAGTAAAAATGAAATAACTTTCTGATCATTGTTGTAGTATCTCTTAGAAAAAAAAAAAAAAAAAACATAAAATAGCCAACAAATCCAACAAGCAAAAATGCAGGAAGGAGAAAAAAAAGAAAAAAGGAAAACATGAATGAATTTTGTATAGAAAAGAATGAAAAAACATGCAGAAAAAAACAAACAAAATGATTTCAAATTACTAATAGGAATTTTACATGAAGGTGCCTTTTTAGTTAACAAACCATTTTAAGAATCAAAACCTTCTCTTGTAAGAGCAAGTTAGCTTTAACAAACCTGGGTAAATCATTATACTTTCTGAAAGAAAATACTCCAGGATTAATAAAACTGAACTATTTCAACAACTTTTTGATAAGAATATTTATATATATATATATATATATATAATATATTATATATATATTAAATATATATATATTTGAGTTGCATTTTCTTTTTCCTTTATTCTTGACAGCACTGCATTATGTATAAACCCATAGGCCTGTAACATTTACATACATCGCCTCATTTGCAAGTATCCCAGAAATATAATTGTACATATGGGTAAATACAGGAATTTTCCCAAGGCACAACTGATACACAGCGTGCAGCACAGTGTGGAGCATGGCAGAGGTAGAAGTCCATGACGTGACAATGCACCCTTTCCTCATAGAGCAGTTCCATACACTTCTGTGGCAACCCAAATGTACCATCGAAAGTGAATGGTTAGATTCAATGCATCCTTTTGTAATTGTTCCTGAACTTGGCAAATGGTTTAATAAAAGGAAAGAGCTGGTAGACTTGTATGAAGGTAAAGCAAAGAGATACCTATTCAAAAGTAGAACAATGACAAAAATCCTTGAAAGTTGAATAATCTTTATCGGCATATCTTCCTTCAGCTTTTATTTCAGTGAAAATTGAAAGAGAAAAGAGAATGAAAACTCATTATTAAATTCTTGATAATTTCACGGGAGAAGTCTAAATTAAGCCAATGCTAGAGCTGAAGTAAAAATCAACTTTTTTTCAGAATCAACTTATTTTCAGAACTGTTTTTTTTTTTTTCCTCCTGGAAGTTAGGCCAGTCTGAGGTTTAGGAAAGGTACAGGAACAAAGCAGAATGAAAATGTGGATAGATTAGAGTCCTCAAAATGAGAAGAGACCTACATTATTTAGAATTAGGGAATGGAGTCTAAAGGACTCATTGATCATCCATTCTTTGGTGTAGATACTGCATCAATCTAACAGCTGTGGAAAACCCTCTGATCGCTAATCCCGGGTAACTGAAAGTCTGTTGGATGATTTCTGGAAGTATGGTATCAGGGAAAAGTATATCTTGCCCCTTACCACAGTGGCGTTTAATACGGCCAGTAGGAATTTTTTTATGAGCCACGGTAATGGTGGACACACAGCTAGGTTTTCTTTTGACAAAAAAAAAGATTATTGCTTTAATATATACTATAAATATATAATATTTTTACACAAACAACACGTGCCTTCTGTGTTTGCCAGCTGAGCAACTTTTTTATACAGTAATACTGTCAACATTGTTCCCTGTTTTCATTTATTTCAACAAAACTCATATAGCTATGTCTTATCCTTCTTTATATGTCCTCTTAACTTGTGCCCTTTTAAAAACAAGCAAAAATGCAATGATGCATCTATCATCGTAAAAGAATTTCGAACTTTTCCAAGTATTCATTTGGATTCATTTTTTATATTCAACCTGGGATTTATCATTTTCTTATCAATAGGTGTCATTTGACTCACCCTGGAAATAAGCTTTATTTGTTTGAGGACTATGAGAAGTAACGAGCTATTACTAAATTCTTTTAGTATGTTTGTTCAGTCGAAAGGAGGACTAAATTTAAAGAAGTCTATTTCCTTTTGCGTGTTCCATCTTTCGTTATTGTCAGCATGGGGAGAAGTCATTGCTTTGTAATCCCTGAAGAAAGACAGCCTTCAATATACTTGCATAGAAATCCAAACATTTAAAATAATATGTTGTTCAACTATTCACTATATAGTTCTCTTTAGAGTTAACATGACACATCACTTTTAGAGTATGCATCAAAGTTAACCTCGTAAGTAATTCAAAGCATATTTTATCTGAGGATTGCAGTTAAATATTGGAAAAAAAACATATTTAAAAGGTATACAGAATGAAAGTAGGTAGGAAAAAAGCAATGCAGAAGGTTATTTAGAAGCTGATTTGGACTCATATTGATTTAGAGACTGAGGCCAATTAAAATAAGACAAGTATATGTGACAAGAAAGAGCTGTATGTCAACACCTATTTCTTTTTGGATTTGTTTGAGAACTAGTTAAATGTTTGTGAAATGGCTAATGCCAAACCTTTGTCAGAGCAAATTTATTTAAATTAAAAATACTGATTAAATTTATTACCTGTACATTCATGGAAGTCAACTTTTACCGTAAAGAGAACTGCTTTTGCCTGCTTTCTGTGCAAATCTGACATTACTTACTATTAGGAGGTTACTCTGAATTAGATATGGCCATAGTAGAAATGTGGTGAAAGTTAAAATTTCACCCGTAAAATAAAAGTGACAGTAATAATTAACTGAAATGAACTTTGTTTGGCTTTTTAAACTTGAATTTTGGTGATTATTTTTTAACCCTGATGCCTTAGCAATAATTCACATTTCTGTCAGAACTATTTCATTCTTTTAAATTTTTCTATCATTAGATTAATATTCAGGATTCAAACCATAAGAATTTGGTAACAGTATCTTGAGAGACCATATAAAATGAACAGGATTTCTACCATTTTCCACATAAAAGATGTACAGAGATTGGATCAATTTTAGTTAGTTATTAAAGAAGATGGAGGTTCACAATCTATAGAAAAGGCTGATTTCAATGGCTAAGAATGGAAGCTTTGTTTCTCATGGCTTAACTACATAATTTTCATTTTATTTTTGGATCAGCTTTACTGATTTGAATACAAATATTTTGCATATTCTGTTCACTAATTGTGTTTGTACAGAGTTTCCACGATGAATCTGGCCATGACCTAGCACTGAGTATTGTAAGTACTGGAATAATTAGATAGTCACGGCTTCACGATGCTTACATTCGAGAAGAAGTAGGCAATAAACACACACACACACACACACACACACACACGTACACACATATAGTCAGGTGGTAGTGACAAATACTTTGAAGAAAAAATAGAAAAAAAGGATATTTGATAAAGTTTTCATAACATGTATGATAGTCATTTTTTAATATGGTTATTATTTAATAAAGTTGATTGGTAATGCAAATTCCTT
The DNA here is from genome assembly GCA_030035585.1 of Dugong dugon. Taxonomy (NCBI): domain Eukaryota; kingdom Metazoa; phylum Chordata; class Mammalia; order Sirenia; family Dugongidae; genus Dugong; species Dugong dugon. The sequence goes on along the minus strand of CM057471.1, from coordinate 35,502,281 downwards.
CTGGCTGAGAATACTTTCCTGGCCAAGAATGTGCTCAGCATAAAATTCCTCCTGGTGCTGAGCGTACCATACATAAACTGAATCTTAGTTTAAGCTATTAAAAAAAACCCATATAAATAAATGACTATTTGTTGTAATCACAAGAGCATAATTTAAAAAGTATCCATCTTTTCCCCCTGTTTAAGTAAGGCAAAAGGAGTCAGTAGCACGAGGTGGGGAAAAGAAACTCAGCTCTATTATTGCTTAAACTAGGTCATTGGGCATGGCTTATCTGCATTTTTGTTTTGTTTGTTTTTTTATGAAATTGCAGGATAGAACTAGCCCATCTAATCAGAGGTGATGCTAGAGATTTGCAGGCCTTCCCCATTGGCTCCTGTCCTTATAAAATGTAATTGATATGTGAACAAGATTGTGTGTATTGTGATCAAAACACAAAAAAATATATTTTAGTTGGAAAATACAAAATTTAAGTTTAAATAAAGGCAAAGATTTCAGCTGCAAACACATTAAGGGTCAAAATTATCATACAGAAAAATATGAAAATGAAGAAATACGAAGTTTCACATATACTTACATTGAGACTCAGTAATGGAAAAATGATTCACTGGTTAATTAATTCAGTAAGCAAATGCTGAGCTGCTAGGTTTAAAAAGATGATTAAGTTTAACACAGCCACTGGCTTCTAATTGCTCACACTTTCGTGGGAGAAACAGGTAAGTAAACAACTGCTTACAATAAATTTGGTAAATGTGAAAAGGAATACAGTAAATATATGTCCAGTTAACTCAGATTTTTGTGAGTCAGGGAAGGTTTGCGGGAAAAACATAGATTCTAAATTGGCCCTAAAGGTAAGTAGGAATTATCTAGTTGAGGTAGGGGCTGGCACATGGTGAGTGTACCTTTAGGCCAACATCTCAGCTTGTCTATAAAGAACACTGTGCAATTGTGTTACAAATCTTTGCATAACTATTTTCTGATTCCTTCACTTGACTTTGGTACCAATATTATGTTTTGGTTTTTTTTAAATCTTTGTACCACATGCCTAGCTAGCATTGTGAACTCTGTCAGGTTTGTTGTCTCTTAGTTTTGGCACTATTTTTTGCTTTACAATTTAAAAAATAATTCCAGCTTCCACTCCAGGAAGGATCATGATAGCAATGCAATTTTAAATGACTCTACCCTCCAAATCCCCCAATAAAAATAATCAGAGCAACCAGAATAGCAAAAATAATAGCATCTTCAACAAAACCAGATGATAAGGAGTCTTCATAAACCAGGAAATGAGTGGGTGGGGCAAAACCACAGAAGATTTCTCAAAGAACCAACACAGGTTTACCAGCAGTGCATGAGTAGATGGTGGAAGGAAGAGAGGTTTTTAAAGGACGGGTAAAATTTTGGATAGTGAAAAAAGGAATGGTAAAGGTATTTCCTATTTGAGGCACGATGTGTCGAAAGATGCAAAGGCTAAAACATTGATTGATAAGGCTAATAGATAGATAAAAATGACAATCATAGCTAATAATTATTGAGGTTTCCATGAGCCAGGCACTATTTTAAGTGTTTTGCATGTATTATCTTCATTTAATAACAACTCTGTGAGGCAGGTATTGTTACTATGCACTATTACACATAATGGATCAAAGCCGAGGAGAGAATACATAATCTGCTCAGTGATACCTAGAGGCGATCAATGCTCCTAAATAATACGTTTCTAGAAGGAAAAATGAGATATTAATTTGGAAAAGTTGGTTATTAGAAGTGTACTTTTAAATTTTTGGTTAAATTGACGATCTTGAAAGTTCAATTAGCAGGAAAAGAAGCCAGAGTGCTCAGAGTGTATGCTCTAGGTATGCTAGTTTCATCAGACTCTGAAATCTGTCAGTAAAATAAAATAGCTAGAAACTTCTTTGTTTGAGAAGAGGAGGCTAGTTAAGAGGTCTTTGCATCCATTTATTCATTAGAAAAGGGCCTGAATAGATGCAGTAAATGTCAGTTGTAAAGAAAATGAGCAGAGCTGGATGTAGTGCAAAAAAGAATTGAGGGGAAGAGGTGTGTGAAAAATGACAATTTAGGTACAGCATTGAGAGCTACACTTGAAGGTTTTCACATCTGCCTCTGGACATTAAACACAGCATTACCAGGCTCTCTGTTAATAGATTGAATTGTGTACCCCAAAAATATGTGTTGTAAATCCTACCCCCTATATTTGTGGTTATAATCCCATTTGGGAATGGGCCTTCTTTGTTATGTTAATGAGACAGGATTAGTGTAGGGTGTGTTTTATATCAGTCTCTTTTGAGATATAAGAGTTTAAATAAACAAGCCAGAGAAGCAGAGATGAGGGAAGAGAGATGCCATGTCACATGAAGATTGCCCAGGAACAGAAGATCAAAGAGACAAGGACCTTCTTCCAGAGGCTACAGAGAGAAAGCCTACCCCTAAAGCTAGCACCCTGAATCCAGACTTCTAGCGTCCTAAACTGTGAGAAGATAAATTTCTGTTCGTTAAAGCTACCCACTTATGGTATTTCTGTTATAGCAGCACTCAATAGCTAAGACACTCTCCATCACAGCTTTATAAACTCTACTTAAGGTCTGAAAAGTCATTGGATATTATTTTATCTGTCTGTATTTAAACCTATGTCTCTACAGATCACTACATGACACATCAAAGTAATATTCTTAGAACACTAATTAAATGTGAGTGAAATGCACAAAAATAAGCCTTTGGTAAATATATTGGCTCATCAAAACCACTTGTTATTGGATTTTTTCCCAGAATTTAATAGGAAGTTAGAATGATGAGATCATTGTGGACATAAAGTGATAAGGCAATTCAAACTGTTGCAGAATTTTTTTCAGTCTTCAGATTATAAATATTGGTTCATTAATTTTGGTGCCAGTGTTGTCAGAACAGATGCCACAGATCTCTTTGATCATCTGATCATTCCTTTTTTCCTTCAATTTCTGAGGACTAATACTAATATCTAAACTCATAGGACCCTTTCTCTTTCCATATTTGATTATCTTTGTCAGATTGGAACTTTTCAGTACTTTTTGTTTTTTCTTAAAACTATAAAAACAACCACCGTCTCCACTATCCATGATGCCAAAATTATACATTTGGTTTGTTTCATTTTTAGGTAAGTGTATGTTCCCATTTTGTTTATTTTCACCTTGGAAGCTTATTTCATTTTTTAGCCTTAGTGGTGCAGTGGTTAAGGACCCGGCTGCTAAAGGAAAGGTCGGCAGTTTGAACCCACCAGGTAGTCTGGGGGAGAAAGATGTGGCAGTTGGCTTCCATAAAGATTTACAGCCTTGGAAACTATGGGGCAGCACTACTCTGTCCTGCAGGGTTGCTATGAGTCAGAATCTGCTCAATGGCAATGTGTTTGTTTGTTTTTTATATAATAAATAGCTTAGTTCTGTTTCTTTAGGTATTCTTCAACAATGGCTATATGCATCCAGTCCTATAAAAAATAACACCCTTTCATTGACCTGTTTTTCTGAATTTAGATCATACTCCTTAATAATCTAATCTCAACCACCTCTGTCATTTTGTATTTAAATTTTCTAAACATCCTTGGTTGTCTGTCTTGTTCCAAGTTGATTCTTTCTTATGGATCTTTTTTTTTTTTTTTTTTTAGTTTTTATGCCTCTGGCCTTGAATCCCCTCTTGAAAATGGATTACCTTCTCCTGGCTTAGCAGATATTTTCCAGCAGTCAGCTTGGCTATCATACACTTATGGCCTACTGGGATGAGCAGTAGGCATGTGGGAAATATATGATAATATTACCCAGGGTACATTATAGTTCTGAGAAATATTCCCCAAGAAATTATTTGGTATTATATGTATAGGTAAAACAAGGTATGAGCCTTGAAAATTAAGTCTTGTCTATATCAACTAAAAATTTCTTTAGGTTCTTGTAATTGGTAACAGGTAATTTATTTGAATTTTAACAAATAAAATAATTGACTAAGACTGTTTGCACTTCATTGCAGGTCACGTGAATTTTAAGTTTAAGTTTAGAGGTGGATGCTAACTTCATCTTCACTACCAAAAGTCTAGCAACAAGAAACAGAAACTATCAATAGTGAGTGTCAGCTATGTAACAGATAAATTTCCAAAAACTTTATGCACAATTTCTCTAATCCTTCAGGGTATACCTTTTTTTTTTTTTTTTAGTATACTTTATTTTTTAGAACAGTTTTAGATTTATAGATTAATTGTTAAGATAGTATAGAGTTCCCATATACCCCACACACAGTTTCCTCTATTATTAAATTCTAACATTAGTATGGTACATTAATTGTAATTAATTAACCAACAGTGATACATTATTATTAGCTGAAGTCCATAGTTTATTCACATTTCCTTAGTTTTTACCTACTGTCCTTTTTTTCCTGTCCAAGGATTCCATCCAGGACACCACATTATATTTAGTTATCATGCCTCCTTAGGCTCCTCTTTTCTGTTACAGTTTATCAGACTTTCTTTGTTTTTGATGACCTTGATAGTTTTGAGGAATACTGGTTAGATTTATTGTAGGATGCCCCTACATAGGAATTTGTTTGATGTTTTTCTAATTATTAGACTGAGATGATGGCTTTTGGGCAGGAAGATTACAGAGATCAAGTGCTATTTTCATCACATCATATCAAGGGTTTGTATTATCAACATGACTTATCACTGTTCATGTTGACCTTGATCACCTGGCTAAGGTAGTGTTTGTCAGTTTTCTCCACTGTAAAACTGCTCTTTCCTCCCATTTCCATCCTGTACTCTTTTGAAGGAAGTCACCATACAAAGCATAAAGTATCTGCATAAATTATTTGGAATTCTTCTACACGGGGGATTTAACTCTTTTCCTCCATTTATTGAATAATGTTTCATTTTGTTTTTGGTGAAAGTTTACACAGAAAGTTAGGTTCTCATTTGACAATTTCCACACAACTTGTTCGTGACATTAGTTACATTTTTCACAATGTGTCAACTTTCTTTTTAATTGTGTTCTGATTTTTCCATCCAGTAGAGCACCATTCTTCTGGGTAATGTTTGTTATTTTGTGTGCCACTCTGTTATTTTGCTAAAAGGTGATCTCAGGAGATAGTTTTTGTTCAAGGTATAGAGTGTTTCAGGGCGATAGTCTCAGGGAGTCCTTTGGCCTCAACTGGTCCAGTTAGTCTGGACTTTTTTATGAATTTGAATTTTTTCTTCATTTTTATCCCATTCTATCCAGGACCATTTATTGTGATCCTGGTCAGAATGGTCAATGGTAGTAGCCAGGCACCATCTAGTTCTTGTCTCAGGGTAGATGAGGCCATAGCTCTAGTAGGCTATCAGCCCTGTAGATTTGTTTCTTCTCTGAGATTTTGGTTGCCTTCTTTCTCTTTTGCTGCTGCTGATTAGAGACCAATAGTTGTGTCTTAGATTGCCGCTTGTAAGCTTTTAAGACCCCATATGATACTCACTTCACTAGGATACAGAGTTGGAACTTTGTGAACTATATTATGTCAATTGACTGAATTTTTCCATGAGACTATGGTCCTAAGCCTTCAAACTCAGAAAACCAATCTCGGAACGTATTTGGTCATGTCTGAGGTATATCTGTAGTTGTGTCATCGATGAATGTATGTGCCTGCACAAAAACGTATCTGTATTTACACATACATAGAGATACTTCTGTCTCTTCCCACATATGTGTACAACTATACCTACCTGTATACCTATATACCTATACTTTTTCATATGTGATCTTACACTCATTTTTTGGTCTTTGTTGGAGTTGTTGCTATGCTATATATGCCAAATTCTTTAGTACCAGCATCCTTTTCTCTTGAGCGCCTCTCAGTGACATCTATCAATTCAGTCATTTACTTATGCATGTATGTTGTTTTAGGTGCCATCAAATGGGTTCTGACTTACAGCAACCTTGTGTATAACAGAATGAAAAGTTGCCAGGGCCTGCATCATCCTCACAATTGTTGCTATGTTTGAGCCCATTGTTGTAACCACTGTGTCAATCCATCTCATTGAGGATCTCCCTCCCCACCATAGCATGATAAACTGACAGATGGTCGTGGTATGTAAGTATGAACTCATGGATATCTATTTTTAATTTTTAGATAAAATTCAATGCCACTTTATTTATTTTGTTGCTCTAATTATTCCAGTTTGACCATCAGGAGTTCTTTCATTTGGAACTTGCACCCCGCTTTGACATAGCCCTGTGTGTGTGGGCGTGGGTGTGTTTGAGCACTTCATTACTTTCTGGCAATACAGGATGCTTCAGGTCCCTCATCTTGTATATTTCCTGCTATAGTCCTAGAAGGAGCCATTTCTCCATTGAGTCCTGATTCCTTTTATTGGAGAATGACGTTTGAAAATAAGCAGTGTAAAATAAATAAAATATATACTATGGCAGATGGTAATAAAACCATGGAGAAAAATAATGCAGTGTAGAAAAGATACTGAGTTTTAGCATAAGGATTTGGGGGTTCAATTTTTAATACAATGATCTGGGAAAGCCTGCCTCGGATCCCATTTGAGCAAAAACCTGACCTGTTTTGGGGAAGAATGTTGCAATGTGAAATACCTATAAGAACTATGACCCTGAGGGAACATGGCTTGTGTTGCCAAAAAAAAAAAAAAAAAAAAATGGCTAGAAGACAGAGAGAATGTGGAAGGAATGTGATTGATGTCAGCAGTGGGGGTGGGAGGGCAGACCATGGGGGGGCCATGAATGAGATGTGAAGAAAGGAACTAGTTTGGGGCAGAAGATGATGAGTTCATTTTTGTAGATGATAAGTCCAAACTGAATATTAGACATTCAATGAAGATGTCAAAGAAATATCTGGGATGTTAGCAACTACATTATTCTGACTCTAGGAAATACTATGTCTCTATGAAATACTGTGAAATTTGAAATAGTCATCCATAATTAAAATGATCATATCCTCCCACTAGTGGGAAATACAGTATAAATGATTTGCAGAATTAAGGACCACTTGAGGTTACTTGTCATCAGTTTAAAGTAGTGCTGGTTAACATAATTTTATCTTTTTCTCTGTCTGTGTTCGGTTAAGATAGATGCAGAAGAGATGGGAACTGTTCTTGACAAGAGTTCAGTGTGACAAAGCAAGAATGGGGCATAAAGTTTGAGTGTATTTGCCAGAGAGTAATTTTAGTTGTGGATAATAAAATTTAACCAGTCTAAGGAGGGTAGTAAAGTCATGAGGGAGTGAGTAATGTAAAAATGTGATATGCTCAGTGGCATGTTAAGTCTTAAGACAGTTGAAGAAATATTTGTTTCAAGGTACTAGAAGAAATAAGCTATAAAGATTGGAGATAGTAGTAAGAGTAAGATGCATATGTGAGTATATGGAGGAATTATTGGTCTTGGGAGTGATGAGAAGGAAGGATGGGACTATGAGTGAGAGTACCTATGAGGTAGAAGACAAAGTCATTAGAGGAGAAGAGTTCAAAGAAACATAATTTCAGGGTATTGGAGGAATAATCAATATGAATATTAAAATCACTAAGAATGACAACAAGCATACAGTTGGAGAGACTGAGAGTGAGTCAGATGCTAAAATCTTCAGTGAATGAAGTGGAATGATCTTGGGATATTTAAGACTGAAACAAAGAAGAGTAGTATCTGATATGATCTGATGAATTGAGAATCAAGCTTCAGAATTTTAGGGAGAAAGAAGGGAAATGTGCTGAAATTAGGAATGAGGAATAAGAAGGTAACCTGTCCAATCTTCAGGTCCAGTGATTCAAGGTGGAGTTAAAAAAAAAAAAAAAAAAAGACTGAATTATTCAAATTCATAACTGGCAGAGCTGAACATGAGCTCAGATCTGCCTGTCTTGAAAATATATGCTCTTTTCACTTTTCCTTGATACTGCAAAACAAAATACTTGACACATGGTCCAAACCTACTGCAAGTGAGGCTGGGAAATGTACTCTCTCGGTGGGACCAAGAGAACAAATTGGAGTTGTGAGTGTCTTGCCAGTCTTTGTCACAAATAGTCCTTTACTTTCTTCTGAAAAAAATAGTAGTTCTGGGATAGGAGGATATAAAAAGGAAGTTATGAAAATACACACAAATATGTTGAGAAAAAAATAGGGAGAAGTGTCTAAATATACCGCAGACAGAAAGCTGTCAGATGTTCTCAAAAGGTGAAAAACAGCAACTCATATGCCAAGAAATCTGAGTGAATTTAGTTGCTTGAAAGGTCAATAAAGTTACATTGTAAGTGCAGACATTTTAAAAAGCATATGGCACCGCAGAAAACTTTAAAAGCAATATAATATCTAGAACAAAAGTTTAACAGTGTCTCCCACAAGTGAGATCAGTATAGATTGTTGTTGTTCAGAAATTTGATGGCATCAAGAAGGATGCCACATTTTATGAGATATTAAGAAGTACTGGAATCTATCAGATATAAACACCAAAAAAAAAAAAAAAAAAAACCCTAAACTCCTTGCCAGTGAGTCAATTCTGACTCATAGCGACCCTATAGGACATAGTAGAACTGCCCCATCGGGTTTCCAAGGAGCTGCTGGTGAATTCAAACTGCTGACTTTTTGGTTAGTAGCTGAATGCTTAACCACTGCAGCAAATTACCTGCTTAAATGAAGACAAGTAGGGCAGTGGGGACCAAACAACAGCCTTCCAGTGTGGAATGGAAAAACAACTAGGAAAAGTGAGATATATAGTTTCAGTGTTTAGCTTTAGTTTTAATTTTGTGGGTGTCTCGTAGAGTTAGGCAGTAAGCCATCAGTGATGTCCGCAAATAGAATTCATCATCTGGTGGAGGTAGTGTTTGCCTGGTTTTTCCACTGTAAACTTACTCCTTTCCCCCTCCTTTCAATAGTCTACTGTTTGGAAAGAAGTCACCAAGTACAGCCTACAGTTACAGAACTGGGAGTTATGCTCCCCCTCCTTTGGGGTGGGTTATTTACATAAATTATTTTGAATTCTTCTGCACAGATTTGTTTCTTCTCCCCCATTTATTTACTTATACAATTGTTATCAGTACAAACTCATATTCATTTTTTAATTTGGATTATAACCTAGTCCTTTGATGTAACTTTTTTAAAAGTTCAGGCCAGTTGTTTTATAGAATGTCCCCTGTTCTGTATTTTTCTGTACTTTTCCTCAAAATTTGATTCAGGTTACAAACTTTGGGCAAGAATACACTAAGTGCTGTTGTGTGTTTCTTATTGCCTGTCATTAGGAGATACACGTTGTCGTTGTATTAGGTGTCCTCCAGTTGATTTTGACTCATAGCGACCCCAAGTGACAGAGCAAAACTGCCTCATTGGGTTTCCTGGGCTGTGATCTTTATGGAAGCAGATCAGAATTGCTGGTTGGGTTCAAACTGCCAACTTTTTGGTTAGCAGCTAAGCGTTTAACTGTTGGGCCACCAGTGCTCCTTAGGAGACATGTGATGTTAGGTTAATCCACTATGGGTGATACTGTTTGATCATTTTGTTTAAATGGTGACTCTCCTTTGAAAATGGACATAATTATCCCCTTTTAATTAGTAAGTAGCCTTTGGGATGATATTTTGAGAACATGTTCCCCAACAACCTACCACTGGTTTTGAGTTATTAGATTGAAGGTTTCAAAATGATGATTTTTCTAATTCTGCCCCTCTTCTACACTAGCCAGCATTTATCTATAAAGGGCTTTTGCCTTTTTCCTTTTATTTATTTATTTTTTTTGGTTAATATAACTGTCACTTATGGACTTTTTATTTCCATTGTGTTACAATCCAGAATTTTTATTATCATTTGTGATGCTAAAATCATCCCAAATTGGAGAGTAGAAGTCTCTTCCACTTGCTGTTGGGTCCTTTTGGCATGGCTGCATTATTTTTTGAGCACTATTTTTCTTTCTGGCAGAATTAATTTTTAAGGATGCTCACTTGAGCATGCTCTATTATGGGAATAGGCTAATTATAGAATTGGAATGATTCTGATGTTTACCCATCCCAGTTTTCTCAGCCTGATAGACATGTGACCTTGACTGGGTTTCTCTCTCCTACTTTGACAGTACTTAACTTAGAACTAGACATTCCCTTATCGTTTTTTATCATATCTGTTATGTTTTTCTTCTTACCTGAGATCAAATACCCTTTGTTCAAATTTATGGTTACCTCTTTCTCCATTTATAGAAATGGCACCATTCAAAAAACAAAAAATTTTTTTCTGTACTGCATAGACGAAGGTTTTGAACAATGAAGTTACTCACAAACTATTTGGGAATTTTATTATTTTCTTGAGTAAAGAGGCTGTTAGTGGAAAAACTGGAGTTCTTTTGAAATCATAGGTGTCGCAGGCTCTAGAATGAGGAGGGGTTTTGTAACAGATTTGACCTTTCTGCAATGGGCTGTTAGAGGAGGTACTCAGCACATTTTCCACAGAGTTATTCAAGCAGATATTTGACATCCAGCTGGCAGCAATATTGTAGAGGAGACTGGAACAACAAATAAGAGAGTAGATGTGTTCTTAAAGTGTCTTCCTGTCCTATGTGTCTGCAAATTTATACATTGATTTTTACCAGTGATGGTAATTAATTTCACTTGAATCCAGTCGTTGTATCCACCTACTCTTGTGACCCAAATACTTAGAGGTGAGGCTCAGGGTCTATGGCCAAGGAAAATACTGGCCCTTGCTACCAACTGACCATTAAATCCCATAAATCAAGCCCTTGAGATCATATGTAACCACTGTACAACTAGGGTTCCTTATACATTATAAACTCATTTTGAATATTTTCACTAAGATTTACATGTGTGTATGATTTTACGCTTTAAATTTATAGGGTTTTTTTTTTTTTTTTTGCTGTGGAGTAGGAGATTTGGTGGAAAGCTATTTCATCTGCACAAGCATCTAACTTGATATGTAAGAGCAGAATTAAAAGATGAAAGGAAGGGCGAGCTGACTTATAAAGGGTTGACTTTGATTTGTGAGGGTGAGAAGGGAATATTGTTGTGGAGCATGGAACATAAGAGTGATACAAATAGGAATGGAGTGTAAAAGATTTGTGACTGATGTGAGGCAATGTAAACTTTTTGTGATATAAAATTGATGTAAAAGGGGGTCAGCTATCATAAAGTATTGAAGTTTCAAAGTTTCAGAATTGGAAAGAACTTCAAGGAGTCAGTGAAGGGCTTTGAAAAGAACTTGCTTTGAACTGTGTGCACTTTGCAAAATGATGCAATTCAATTCCAAATCCACTGACATTTATTCGTGTGATTTTAGGGGCAGCCAGTAAATGGGATCAATATTGATGGCAAATTGAATTTTGAAAAAAATACTCAAGAAGCGTTTATTTTACTAAATAAAACAGATTCATTTTTATGAAATAAAAGTAATTTTACAAGGCATCACATTAGCTTTAATAATATCGAAGTCAGTGCTATTCATACTAGTTTGTTCTTTTTATGCTAGTATGTTCTCATTCTCTCAGGTCATTTTCAATTCATTTTATTTGAAATGAGATTTATAAAACATGGTGATGCTTTTTAGAACTCTTCCAGTAGTTCATGACTGGAATACACATTTGTAGATAAATCTTTCTGGTGCAACTTCTTCCCTTACCTAATACTCATTCTTTGTAAATAAATAGCACAGTATTAACTGTTGTAGTCATTTCTGTGACTGTGATTGAGTTGACTGTCTTTGTTGGCACCATGAACTTTAACTGATTCAATATATTCAATGGCTAGAAAATGGACTTCACTTTGCTTGACGAAAGATGGATTAGTAGCTCCAGGATATCACAACATTCCTTTTCAAAGTACAAAATAACGTTTTAGTTAGGAGACTATGTCGTGCTTTTTTTTTTTTTTTTCCTAATTTCATCTATAGGGAACAGAAAAATCGTTTGAGAACAGGTATTATAATGTATCTGAGCTAGCAGTCAGAGTTAAACAGTAGGTGTCAATGTCAGTGTTTCCACATGATTGAAGAGTCGTTGGAATCCTTACACAAGAGAGGACATTTTTAAGTGGACACATGGATAAAGAGACATAGGCCATGACATTGGCACAAAAAAGAATAGTTCTATTTCAGTAACACCTATTATGCAAGATTAATAAAAATTTGCAAGGTTGCTTATGAGTTTTTAGCAGCATAACTAGGTTTTGAGTCAACGTAAATTAGTTGTGGAAGAAACCAGGAGTTGTAAGTGCCCATGTCTTTGTAAAACAGATAAATTTTGCACCACAAAATATCTTATTAAACTCAAATTTCACAACTTGACACAAGATAATGTGCCTTCATTGCTCACACAATTAGATTTAGTACTTTGATTAAATCAGCAACTCATAATAAGTTGTTCTGGGGTTTTATTTTATATTTAATATTGTACTGCATGCCAGATGTAAGAGCACAATTATAGCTGTATTGCATATGCAGGAAACAAACCAACTCAATATACCATAGGGAGGTGAAGACTATGTTCTTTCTTCTCCTTTGCACCATTCTTTTTTTTTTTTTTTTTTAATTTTTTTATTGTACTTTAGATGAAGGTTTACAGAACAAATAGTTTCTTATTAAACACTCAGTACACATATTGTTTTATGACATTGGTTAACAACCCCACGACATGTCAATACTCTCCCTTCTCAACCCTGAGGACCTTTTTTTTGGTGAAAATATACATACCCAAAGTTACACCATTTTGAGAGTTTCTACATGTACAATTCAGTGACATCGATTACATTCTTCCAGTTGTAGTGCTAGTCTCACTACCTTTTCCAAATTATTCCAGCACCATTATCTTCAACTCACTGTCCCTTCGGCTTCCCATCAAGCCTTTTGAGTTGCTGTTGTCGATTTGATCTCGCAGATAATTGATTTTTTTCTTTTTTTTGTACCTTAGGTGAAGGTTTGCAGAACAAATAGTTTCTCATTAAACAGTTAGTACACATATTGCCCTATGACAATGGTTCGCAACTCCATGACATTTGTCAACACTGTCCCTTCTCAACCTTGGGTTCCCTATCGCCAGCTCTCCTGTCCCCTCCTGCCTTCTAGTCCTTGTCCCTGGACTGCTGTGTCTCATTAGTCCTGTTTTGTTTTATGAGGCTGTCCAGTCCCCGGCTGAACAGTGAACTTTGGGAGGGGCTTCACCACTGAGCTAAAAGGGTGTCTGGGGGCCATATTTTCAGGGTTTCTCCAGTCAGGCCAATTAATCTGGTCTTTTTTGTGTGAGTTAGAATTCTGTTCTACATCCTTTTCCAGCTCTGTCAAGGACCCTCTATTGTGATCCCAGTCAGAGCAGTAAGTGGTGGTAGCCAGGCACCATCTAGCTGTACTGGACTCAGTCTTGTGGAGGCCATGGTAGCTATGGACCATTAGTCCTTTGGACTAGTCTTATCCTCGTATCTTGTTCTCTTCATTCTCCCTTGCTTCTGAAGGGGTGAGACCAGTGGAGTATCTTACATGGCTACTCATAGGCTTTTAAGACCCCAGACACTACTCACCAAGGTAGAGTGTCTTTATAAATTGTGTTATGCCAATTGAGCTAGATGTTCCCTGAGACCGTGGTCCCCACAGCCCTCCGCCCAGCAATTTAGTCCCTCAGGGAGTTTGGAAGTGTCTATTGAGTTTCCATGACCTTTCCTTGTACAAGTTGTGCTGGCTTCCCCAGTAATGTGTACTGTCTTACGCTAACCAAAGTTAACACTTACCTATTCAGTTCCCCCTCACCCCTCCCATCCCTCGTAACCAACAAAGATTGTTTCTTTTTGTGTGTAACCTTTACATGAGTTATAGAGTAGAGGTCTCATACAATATTTATCCTTTTGTGATTGACTTGTTTCACTCAGCATAATGTCCTTCAGTTTCATCCATGTTATGAGATGCTTCACAGATTCATCATTGTTCTTTATCTTTGTATAATACTCCATTGTGTATATGTACCATAGTTTGTTTATCCATTCATCTGTTGATGGGCATCTAGGTTGTTTCCATCTTTTTGCTATTGTGAACAGTGCTTCAATGAATATGGGTATGCATATGTCTATTAGTGTGACAACTCTTATTTCGCTAGGATATATTCCTAGGAGTGGGATTGTATTTTGTACTGTTTTTTTTTGTCGTGCTGATGTTTTCTTTGTTCCTCTTACTCTCCTGTGCTGAGTTCCTTTTGTTTGTGGATTTTTTTTTCATTTCTTTTGTTTTGTAGGTTCTGTTTTTACTGAGACTTTATGTTTTTCTTCTTTATTTTGATGAGTAGAGTTTTTAACTTTCTTTGTGGTTACCTTGAAATTTACCCTTATCTTCCTAGATTTGAACCAGTCTGTTATTACTTAGTATTGCCTTGCCTTCCTCTCCATTAGAAGGTTCTACTTACACTGTTTATTCCCTCTTTAATTGTTCTGATGCTGTTGTCATTTACAGATTAACCTCTCTGGTTCCCTGTTGTAATTCTTTTGGTTTTGCATAGTCCTTACGAGTTCATTTCCTAGGTTGGTATCTGGCTAGTACAATCCTGTGTCCTATATTCAGTCTGTGGTCTGATATTGATTGTTCTCAGATCGAAGGACTTCCTTTAATAAGTGTTGTAAATTTGGTTTTGTTTTTACATAATCCCTTAATTTCTGTTTATCTGGAAATGACCTAATTTCACCATCATATTTGAACGAGAGTTTTGCAGGATGTATTCTTCTTGGCTGACAATTTTTTTCTTTCAGGGTTTTATATATGTCATCCCATTGCCCTCTTGCCTGCATGGTTTCTGCCAAATAATCCAAGCTTAGTCTTATTGTTTCTCCTGTGTATGTGACTTTTTGTTTTTCTTGAGCTGCTCTCAGGATTCTTTGTTTGTTTTTGGTTTTAGCGAGTGTGATTATGGTATGCCTTGGTGATTTTCTTTTGGGGTCTATCCTATATGGGGTTCGTTGAGCTTCTTGGATGGTCAGCTTTTCATCTTTCATGATACTGGGGAAGTTTTCTGTCAGCAGTTCTTCAATGATCCTCTCTGTGTTTTCTGTTTTCTCCCCCTGTTCTGGAACTCCAATCACTCCCAGATTTTTGCTTTTGATTGTATCCCCCATAATTCTCAGGGTTTCTTCATTTTTCTTCATTTTTTTTTCCAATTTTTCCTCAAACAGAGTTGTATCCAAGTGTTTTTCTTTAGTTTCTCTGATCCTATCTTCCACTGTTTCAAACCTGTGCCTCACCCCTTCTATGACACTGTCCATTTCTGAAATCTTGTTGTTTATCTTTTGGATTTCAAATTGTTGTTTTTGTATGATTTCTAGTTGTGAATTTATTTTAGTATTTTGTTCCTGTATTATTTTCTTGAATTCTTCCATTTTTTGTCTGTATTTTCTGAGTTTGTCTGCCTTTTCCATGAATTTGTCTATTTTTTCCTTATTTTTGTCTGTTTTTTGCTTCAACTCTTGGATAATTTTGAATATTAGAGATTTGAATTCCCTATCATTTAGGTCTAGTGCCTTTTCTTCTACTGGAAGGTCATCTGGTGTTTTATTTTGGATGACTGCTGGAACCATCCTTTCCTGTTTTTGTAAATGTTTTGATATTGTCTGCTGTCTTCGGGGCGTTCAGTGGTTATTTTCCTCGTTTACTGAGTGTAGATTTATTTGTTTTGTCTTGATTTTTTTGTTTTATTTGGTTATGTCTGAGGAGGCAGGCTGTGCATTCTTTGTTGTTTGCTTGTCTGTGGGCCTGATACATTTCACCTCATTCTCCAATGGCAGGGTCAGTCATTCAGGTATGGTACAGCAGGGCAGGTCCAGCTGAAGGGGAATTACTGGGATAGGTTTTTTGTGGCACATACCAGGGCTGACAGTGCGGACTGGAATCAGTGCAGGGCAGATTCCAGTAGGTTGTGCCTGTGCTGCTTGGGAGTGTGATGTTTAGTGCACAGTGCAGGTGGGCAGGAAGGAGGGGGTAGATTGTGATGTGTGAAGCTAAGATGGGTATGGGAAAGATGAGAGAGGAGCACGGAATAGGAGCCAAAAACATACACACAAACAAAAAAGAGTGCTAAGTGAGCTTGCTTTTGGAGTGGAGAGATGAGAGACTGAGAAATGGGGAATAACAAAAATAAAAAAGAAAGAAAGAGGGTAAAAGAAAAAAATGAATAAATTGAGACGCTGGAAATGAAGAAAGACAAAAAGGGAATGAGAGAGAGAAGAAAACAAAGAAATGAAAAAAAAAACCGAAAACAAACAAACAAACAAAAACAAGAGAAAAGAAATGCCCTGAGGGATGTCCCTTTGCGTCTGCGCAGAGTAAGGCACTAGCTTCCAAGCTGCATGGTACTGCCTGGCTAGAAGGGGCTTCAAGCCGAGAAAAGAAAAAGAAAACAAAGAAACAAATCAAAACAGAACAAATCAGAGCAAACAAACAAACAAAAAAGCCCTGGGGGTCCAACCAGTGTGGCGGCATGGGCTGGGAAACAGTTTCACAGTCAAGCGGTGTTTCCCAGCCTTTCAGGAAGAAGCAAAGATGGTGCACGGAGCCAGGTATTTGAGAGAAAGGAGGAGGAGGTGGTGAGAGGTAAGGAGGAAATCTAAAAAAGCAGAAAAAAGCAACACCAGCAGCCAACAAATGGCACTCAGTGAGCTGGCCAGTGTGGGCTGGTGGAATCCAAGCAGCACTGGGGGGAAGCTCGTGCTTCCCAGCCAATACACTGTGGCTGCAGGAAGCAGAGGAGGCTAAGTGGGGGTGAAGAAGGGTGGGGTGTGGGAAAGCCTATATCGTGGGTTACTGGTTGTTCTGTCTCCTGCTGGAAGCTCCGTGAAGCTGCTTTCTCATACCTCCTGTTTGCTGATCTCCGATAGGAGTCCAAGATGGCAGATCCGTGCTGTGGTAGCTGATAGGGGACCTCTGCAAATATCTCTCCTCGCGCTCTGTTCTCGGTCAGTTTCTTATTCCATTTGGTGCTTGGCTGAGTTCTTTACCTCCTCATTTGATGCTTAGGGTTTCAGGATTGACGTGTGACTCTGTTTGACTTTGTTTTTCTGATCTTTGCTGCGGAGGGACAGCGTGGTGCTTCTGACTATAGCGCCAAGTTGCCTGGAAGTCTGCACCATCATTCTTTTAATGAGCCTAACCCCTAGGATGTGATATATTAGTAGTAGATACCTCAATGTCTTGTCCATCACTGCCCAACAACAACTTATTTCTGGTGCACTTACATTTATGAAATACTTGTTGGATGATACTTTGATGGATTTGTAATGTTGTAAGAAAGGATTGCTATTTCTTGTAGCCAATAACCAGTATAATTTTTGTTTGTTTGTTTTTTTAAGATAGAGGCAGCATGTTCCCTGGAGGAAGTCTAGCAAGATAGGGCATGGGATCTCGAGTCAGAACTCCTAGGGCAAATCTTAGCTTTCCAGCTTTAATATTAGTACTTCCTTTAATGGTTTGATGTGAGGATTAAAAAATATAATGTATATGAAGTATTGAACATAGTGCCTGCCTCCTAATACACGCTCAGTAAGTGTTACTCACACGGGCACACACACACACACAAACACACACACACACATAATTTCTTTCATTCATACGTCTGGAGATATGACTGCTATCTTACAAGTACATGTGGGGAATTATGATAATAAATTTAATATAATGCTGTTACCCGAAATGCAAACTTTGGGATCAGTAGTAAAAATGTTATATAAAAGCTATTTAAATAACATTTGGTAATACTTATATATTGATCTTATATACTTATATGTTGCTTTTCAAGATATGATATTCAATAATGCTAATATATGATTTATCACAGTATATCATGTAAGACAAGTGTGTCTCAGTTTTTTTTTTTTATTCTGAAAAATGGTGTTAGTATATGTAAGTGCAATGTATTATAGAAAAATTAACTTGGTAAACAGTACCTGATCTGTTTTGACATTTACTTATATATACAGGCCTACATTGCTTTATTGTGCTTTGCTTTATCATGATTTTCTTTATTGCACTTTGCAGATACTTCGTTTTTAACAAATTGAAGGTTTGTGGCAACCCTATTTAGAGCAAGTCTATCAGCACCATTTTTCCAACAGCATGTGCTCCCTTTGTGTCTCTGTGTCACGTTTTGGTAATTCTCGCAGTATTTCAAACTTTTTTATTATGATTTTATCAGTTATGGTCATCTGTGATCAGTGATCTTTGATGTTACTATCATAATTGTTTTGGGGCACCACGAATTGCACCCACATAAGACTGCAAACTTAATCAATAAATGTTGTGGGTGTTCTGACTACTCCACCAATCAGCCATTCCTCCATCTCTCTCCCTGTCTTAGGGCTTCCCTATTCCCTGAGACATGGCAATATTGAAATTAGGTCAATTAATAACCCTAAAGTGTTCTCTAAGTGTTCAAGTAAAAGGAATTGTTGCATGTCTCTCACTTTAAATCAAGAGCTAGAATTGATTAATCTTAGTGAGGAAATCATGTTGAAACCTGAGATAGGCCAAAAGCTAGGCCACTTGCACCAAACAGTTAGCCAAGTTGTGAATGGAAAGGAAAGTTCTTGAAAGAAATTAAAATGCTGTTCCAGTGAGCACACAAATTATAAGAAAGTGAAATAGCCTCATTGCTGACATGGAGAAAGTTTTAGAGGTCTTATCCAGAAGATCAAACCAGCCACAACACTCACTTAAGCCAAAACCTAATCCAGAGCAAGGCCGTGACTGTTTGATTCTGTGAAAGCTGAGAAAAGTGAGGAAACTGCAGAAGAAATGTTTGAAGTTAGCGGAGGTTGGTTTATAAGGTTTAAGGAAAGAAGCCGTATCCATAGCATAAAAGTGCAAGCTGAAGCAGCAAGTGTTGTTGTAGAAGTTGCAGCAAGTTATTCAGAAGATATAGCTAAGATGATTGATGAAGGTGGCTACACTAAACAGCAGATCTTCAATGTAAATAAAACAGCCTTATATTAGAAGAAGATGCCATCTAGGACTTTGATAGCTAGAAAGAAATCAATGCTTGGCTTCAAAGCTTCAAAGGACACATTGACTCTCTTGTTAGGGGCTAATGCAGCTGGTGACTTTAAGTTGAAGCCAATGCTTATTGGCTGATGAAGATGTACATACAAAGAGATTAATGTTTTCATGCTTGCTAACACAACATCCATTCTGCAGCCCATGGATCAAGTCTTATTTGGATGGATCTGTGAAACTGTGAAAGCTAGATTACAAGTTATTTGTTTCCAAAGGACAATGGTGGAGCAGGCACAAGATAGACATTTCCATTACACGTGAGAGAAATTGGAGGGAGAGAAGGGATAACGGGCACCTAGCAAGTCCAAAACCCAGCAGAACAAATTACGTTAGCGCTCAAGGCTTGAAAATAATCCTGTCTTCTTTGAGATCATCTGAGCAATGGCCCCACCCTCCAGACTCTGGATGTTGGTCATGCCCTTTGGATTCTGGGTAGAAGCTCCTTGGCTCTGGGCTACAGCTCCATCTTCCAGGCCCTCTGGGATGGCAACTCTGCTCCTTTGCTTTAGGCAGCCTTATTTTAAGAATTGTGATCAGCTTTATGATAATGAATTTCTAGTTACGATTTTAAGAAATACTTGCTCTTGCTTTTAATGGGAGACAAGAGATGCATATTTTTATTTCCAACAGCAGTTTGGTCTCAATAACAGCTCTAAAGGTTCAGGTTCATTTCAAGTTCAAGCAGATAAACTGCCCAAGCTATTATTCAGCTCAAATATAATTAAACTCCACGTTAGAGCATAATTAGTTTACTCAAGAAATTGTTACAAGAGTATGTTGGAAGACAAAGAAAGAGAATAGAAAAATCAAATAGAAGGATCAATGTATTGTCCAGAAACTAACATTATTAGCCCACGTATATGAATTTTCACCAGAGAAGCAAAAGAACTAAAATCAATAAAATAGAACTTTAGAAGGGAAATTTTTTAAACTAACCTGAAAATTGAAAGGGAATTTAAAAAATATGAAAGCCATATCTGGATATAAAACATAGTAAGCTTAAGAGTTTTAGTAGATTTTTGGTTTTATTTAAAACAGTTGTTAGTCTAATTTCTCCTATTTATAATATCGTACTGTATATTTATAATATCGTACTGTATTGTTTTGCATACAGATAATACTGTCCCCTCCTCATTATGTTCACAAGAGTGAGAATGAAAGGGAAGGAGTGTGACAATTGTAATATTCCCAAACATTTAACAACCAGCATGAGTCTCTTCCAGTTGGAATGGCTGTGGGGCCAAGAACAGACACTGGCTCATAATTCCTTTGTGAAATCCTGGTCTTTCCTGTCTGCCAGGTGTCTTAGATGCATGGAGCAGTAGCACCTCTCATTTACCTTTTCCATTTATAGCAAGCTGTTGTTAATTGATGCTGAATCAGCTCCACCTCTTGGCAATCTTATTATGTATAACAGAACTAAGTGTTGCCCTGCCCTTTGCCATGTTCATGATTGTTGGTATGTTTTAGTCCATTGTTGAGGCTGTTGTGTCAATCCATCTCATTGAGGACTTCCCTTAGTTTTGTTGGCCCTCCATCTTACCGAACATAACATCCATTTCTAGTGATTGGTCTTTCTTGATGATGTATCCAAAGTAAGCGAGCTGAAGCCTCGCCTCCTCACTTCTAAGGAATATTCTAGTTGTATTCCTTTTAAGACTGATTTGTTCTTTTGGCCATCCAACAACACAGCTCAAATGCATGAATTCTTCTTCTGTCCTCTTGTTTCATTTATCAAGTTAAACATATAATAATTGTGCTCCTTTCTTGTGGGTGAAAGTCTGTTCATAATTATATGAACTTAGAATGTGAGTTCATTTCACTGTAACCACACATTATTTTCAACAGTTGTTATATATACCTGCTTTTCTGCAAATAGAGTTAACCTAGACATTGAGGAGTTTAAAAAAAAAAAAACAAATATTTTTCCATAATATATAAGAAGATGGCACTACTAGCTAAAATTTAAAAAGGACATCCCCACCACACCCCTACCCCAGGACTGATGATGGCTTTAGATTGAATCCACCAGTTTCATTCCTTGTTGTATACATGATTAAGGATTCATTTCTGATTTGGTTGCTTGGGATTTTGAATGCAGATTCTTTGGAATTGTGGTATGTTAAATAACTCTTATGAGGAATAGAAGGACTCAGAAATGGAAAGATGAGGAAAGAGGTTAGGAGAGTGATGAGAAATAGGAGGTAGATAAAGGGTGAGAGAATAGGAAGGAGAATGGGAGGGAGGAAACTAACATATATTTATCATCCATTATGTTCTAGCTAGTATGCTAATCATTTTGACATTTATTATTTCAGCAAATCCTCATGCCAACCATGAGAAAGATATTAGAATCTCCATTTTCACAGATGAGGTAAATGAGCTTAAATGGTGTAAGTAATTTGTTGATGCGTTGTTTTGGGGGTGCCATCACGTCAATTCCGACTCATAAGGACCCCATATGACAGAGTAGAACTGCCCCAAAGGGACTAACTGATGACCTTTCTGTTAGCAGCCAAGGTGTAACCATTTTGCCACCAGGACTTTGTACTGGTAGTAGTTTGGGATTTGGAGACAGGCTGGTTTGTTTGACTTCAAAGTCCATGGCATTCCGTTTCCAAACCTGCTTACCAAACCTGTGATCTGAACAGAAGTATGATCCAAATCTGTTGTACTAGGCAAGTAGAGCGATTTTTGATTGTTAAGAAACAACATTCCTAGCTTTGAAGGCAGGCTACAGACTTTTTAGCCACTGTGACTTGTGCATGTTACCTAACTACTCATGCCTCATTGAGCAGATACGTCAACACCTACGTGCTAGGAACCCTAGGATTAAATGAGAAAATGGATGAAAAGATCTTAGATCAGTCCCTGACACAAGCAGGTACTCAATAAATATTAGTTAATAATTATAATTCCTTCATCTAATAATTTTTTATATTTGACTCAATCTAGGCATGAGACTAAACTCAGTTTTAGCCATTAGCATTATTTCCCTCCTGTTCAACGGAAAAGGGGGTCAAATTTGCTTTTTAGACAGAAGTCATCTCATCTCTGCTAATTTCAGATATTACCATAAAAACAAATTTATACAACAAAATATAGTGTTTTCCTAACAGAAAGCACATTCTAGAATTTAACGCACTATTGATTCCTTGCCAAAATAAGAAAGATGTTGAACTATCCTTATCTAAGAAGAATTGCATTTTGAAGCCTGGCTGTCAGTTCACAGCATGAAGCAATGTTTTAGAAAACCAACTGTTGTTGAGCTACAAGATGTATGAAAAAGTGAAAACTATCAATTCTGTATTTTTTACTTTTTTCATTTTTCAGTGGACATTTATAAAGCTAGTCGGTGTTGCCTAAGTTTTGACATGACAGTCAAAATAAGTAGGCCAGATCATTTGCAGCAGTTACAACCATGACAAACTGACATAACTTGGTTGATTCCTCATAATGACAAGAAGTAAAAGTCAAGAACATCTGGGATAAACAGGCCACCCGAAGTTAAGCCCAAATTATTGAATCTCAGATCACTAATTGCATAACTCTTAAGTTTCTTCTGGCATTCAAAGACCTCAATTATGTTGCCCTAAAGTGACTTTCCAATTTTATTTCAAGCTATTCAAATTAAATTATACTTTGATTTTTTTCCTACTATTTTCCTATACATAAGCAATCTACATGCTTTTGCTTAGTTCTTTTTGTTTGCTTGGTATGTCTTATACTCAATTCTGATATGTTCAAACTCTATCCTTCAAGACCTAAGTCAAATACAGACTACCTTCTAGGCAAATAACCCTAGAGAAATTTAAAATTCCTATCTCTGAACTAGCATTGAATTTATCTGTAGCACTATTTTAGCACCAAATACTATATTATGTGATTAATTTGTGATAAAATGTAATCACTCCTTCCTTGACTGTAGATATCAGGGCTGATTAATCCTTATATTTTTTATAATGGGCATCTCAATTACAATGTTAACAATCTCTGTTTATTTACAGATATTGAATGGTTATCTGGTTATACCAAAAATAATGAGGCCCCATAAACAATAAGTCGCATTGCAGTAAGGGCTGTAGGAGCCCTTTTGCCATCTGGTTGGGTAGCAAAGGTTGAAAGAACTCATAGGAAGTTGGGTTAGTTCTGTAACTTCACCATCCTTTTCAAATTACTTCAGGGGAAACAGGAGAGAATGATGAAACAATAAGATGTTAGCTCAACACTACTTTTACAAATTGCTATAAATATTATATTTTGGGGCAATTAGAGATTCTTGTGGTGCCTTACAATTTATTACATAACAAAATTCTAGATAATAATTCCAGAGCACCATTTCACCTAGCATACCAGAGCTTACTGAGAGAATGAAAAATTGAACACACGTACTAATGATGACAATTCAATAAAAAGCTTATTGTTTCACAAAAGGCAAAAAAAAGGTGCTAGCTAGTTATTGAGTACCAATCATTCATTGATTCATAATTATTATTAATAATTGTCTAATACAGTCACTATGAATTCAGAGGCAAAAGAAATGCATGATTTTAAGAAGATTTATATAGATTTTTTTTTCTTAAATGTAATCCTAAATATTCACACAGTGATCATGTTAGTAGAAACTATCACCATGGAAAAATGGCATGGGGGCAGTGTCTGACCCCCTCCAATACCACAAAGGGGAAGGAGAACCAAGATTAACAGCCTAAGGCTGATTCCTATGAGGTAGAGGTCAGACCTACCTCCTCTACCATCTTTACTAATTCTGACACCAACCCTCCCTCCCACAGCACTCTCTACTGGGTTTGACAATTCATTGCAATGGCCACACAGAACTCACCAACCATACTCACAATTATGGGGTTTATTAGGGATACTTCCCTAATAAACAGTTTTAATTCAGGCTCAAGAATACTCAGGATGCAGTTCTTCCATCCAGATAGCCTCTCCCTAGCTGTGCTCACAGGCACACCTCTCCCTGGCCCTCAGTCTCTACCCAAAGGCACTTAGCTTTCTCCCTCTGTGGGCCAGGAAGCCCACTGTGCTGTGCCGGGTCTCTGCTGCTGGGTCTCTCCTGCTGGTCTCTCCTTCCTTGGTGGTGGTGGGTTCCTTCTCCTGCTCTGGAATTGGCTCTCTTTTAAGGCAAAACTGACCAACTCCCATGGTAGGCCACAATTACCCTATCACACAATAACCTAGGTGGGAGTTACAAGATTATGGCTAGAAAGACCACACACAAAAGTAATTAATCCGCTGCACACCACAACCCATGTTTGATAAGATTGGGTTTGGTGATTTTTCCCTAAGTTTTTTAACATCCAACCAGTTGGACAAATCTTTACAATTTCTTGTCTTAAGGGCAAGAAGACAATGTTAGGTCTTCTAAAATTGACTGAGATTGGTTTGGTTCTGAAGCAAAATGATTTACATATTTTGATATCAAAGGGTCTGTGATCTCAGAGTCAATGCTAGGTTGCTGACAGTATCAAAGAGGTCATTAATGCACTCTGTGCATACATTTTATTCCTCTGATAAATGCCCTTTTTCAGTGTGCTCTTGATGAGGACATTTATAACAGTTAGAAAAGTAGGGAAGTTCCCAGCTATCTTTAAGATTCCTTTTAAAGAAAATAAAAACCCTATGCATGTCAGTGAAGTTACCTTCCTATGTCAAAGACTAATATACTACCAAATTGTCAAACTAAAACAATGGGAAAAGTTAAAAGAGATGGATAAAGTTCAAGAGCTAAAGGAAATGATTTCACTGGAATAGACAACAAGCAATAGGGTACTAATTAAAATTTGTAGTTCCAGTTTTTAAGAACTGTATTCATTTATTGATTTTTATTAATTTGTTAGCAATTATTTATTGAATGACTACTTGATGCTAGAAGCCATTCTGGATACTGAGAAGACAGCAATGAGCAAAATAGCAGAGAGAAATAGGCAGTAAACAGATAAATACATAATTTGTGAAGTGGTCATAAGTGCTACAAAGAAGATTAAAACAATAAGAAGAGAAAAAAAGGAATGTGGAGGATTATATATGGGAAAACAGAATGAAGAGGAATTTAATTTTTGTTGGAAAAATAAATTGCTAAACTTTAAATACAAAAGAAGATCTGAACTACACATAAGATACTTAAAATGCAAATTAAAAACACTGATGTGTTAAAATATCAGCCAGAGATAATTACGTGTGTGTGTTGCACACGTATATATAAATTCAGGGAGGAATGTAATGGGAAAAAATATACCCTGAGTTGAAGAAAACCTTGAGTATATAAATAGAATGAGTTCACTAATTACAAGTGCAATTAATTAAAATAACTCTACTTCAAGATACGCTGGTACCTCATAATTATTGTGGATTTACTATTTGGCAAGCACAGTGCTAAGTCCCTTTATTCTAGAGCCCAGACTTGTAAACATTTCACTGCTTCTCAAATTTAAGAGACACAAAGACAAAAAATGAATTTACCTACAAAGGGAAACAGTTAGTCCTAACTTCATGAAATGTTGAAACTAAATGTGATATATGTTCACAATGATTTCTAAAAGAGTGGGGTTTGAGGAAGATTTTAAACTGAGAATTCCATTCAGAAACGTGAAATCAATAGGATATACCTAAGATGTGAAAGGACTCTGAGAATATATCTCCACGATGCAGTTTCTGAATAATATGAAAGCACAGCAGCTAACTTAGAAATGAGTGCAATGTGGAAGGCAAGAGTGAGAAAGAGATGGCGTTAAGTAAATGCCAATACAATGGAAACAGAAAACCTCACTCTTTTTGGCTTAGTATGATCATGTCCTATAAAGTATGTATCAAAAATAGTGATGACAAATCACTGTTGAGTTAAAAATTAATAAAAATATGAATATAAAAGACCACCTAATGCTAGGAAACACTGGGTGGTAAGATGAGCAAGAGCAAGTGATAGATCTTGAAATGCTAAAATTCTCAGGTAACAAAAATAAATTTCAATTTGCTTTCTCTTTGGCTTTGATCGAGAAATAAAAGTTTAAATATTCATAATTCAAAGGCAACAGGAAAAAAAAAAGGTGCAGCTATTTAATTCCTAGAAATAAAAGAAGCAAATTTACAGTGTGAGGAAGATATCAAAAGTTAAAACTTAAAGAAAGGTTAGAAATTGAACCAATTTGGAATGAGAAAACAAGGAAAGAAAAACTTAAAATAGGGTGGCAATATAAAACAACCAAAATATAATTCAGGGCAGAACAGATTAAAATGGATAAAGAGAAAAAATAACTTCAATCTAAAAACAAATTTGTTTAGAAAACTCATAGAGAAAATACATAAATTGCTAATTAACTAAATATTTTTAATCTTACTAATAATAAAATGCAAAATAAGACAAACACAATTAAACGTATTTATAATTATGATGTCAGTCTTGGTGGTGCACATTATCTCTTCCATGTTATCAGTAAAGGCATATGACTGTATACACTTTAGAAAAGTAATTTGGTAGTTTTATATCAAGAGCTCTAAAAAATAATCACTTTAGTCATCTAAGTTATTTTTCTCATGGGAATTTATCCAATAGAAAATATTCAGACATGCTCGGAATGTTTTATATATGTTTATAATGTTTTATGTGCAATGTTCTTTGTTAAAGTAGCTATAGTATTGATAAATGGGCTACAAAGTGTCTAGTCATTAGCAATGTTTCATTAGATTTTGAGATAGGAAAATGGTAATGTATAATGTGGTTGTTTAAATCATACTTTCATAAAATAGCTAATACTTTCGAGAAGAAAGAGTATAACATTAAGTAAAAAAATGCAATGTGTAGTTTGTATAGATTATGATACTAACTTTAGATTACATATATTAATAGCTAATATATGTCTATAAGAATGATTTAAGTTGCTTATCTTTTGGTAGTGGGAAACTAACTGAATTTTATTTTCTTCTCTGATTTCTACTTTATCAGTTAAGTCACAAGCATTGTTTATGTTCAAATTATTTTTATAATTTAGAAATGTTACTAATATTAAATTAGAAGTATTGACTCTAATAGATATGAAAATAGTAGTTACTCTAACCAAAGTTTCTTCAAATATGAAGATAATGTATATTATCTTGACAAGATTTTTCTGCAACTCATGGGATAATAACCATCTTTATCCAGTGCAGGGGCTACAGGCCAGGTTCACAATGTGCTAAATGGAACACATAAGCCCTGAAACTCTGACAAAGCCATTCTCTTGTAAATAATTTGATGAAAGTCCAAGAGAATGCATTAGCTAGCATCAAGGGTTTTCTAACTGAAATCGCTTGGAAAGCTCTGGAGAATCCTCTGAAATTGGCCATTTGACATAATTTTGCACTATGTTGGCAGAATAGCTGTAAACTAAGGATTTTGAAACATATGATGGCTTTTAAATTCTTAGTACATTTATTAGAAGATGTGGCTATGCAGCTTTTATGGGTATTTAAGAAGTTGGGGAACATCCACCTCACAGCACCCTTCAAAGGAAATGAGTTATTAAGAGGCTGTAACAATAACAGCAGGTTGTTAGAGCAACGTCCTTTTCCCATAGATTTCACACAGGGCCTAGTTAATGCTATTGGGCCTCTGAGATGAGTAGGTAGCAAGCATGATTTCTTCATTTACAAACAATAATTCTGTCTCATGAAGTAACAATCATGACCACAAAGCAGTATAGAAGATAAACTAAAAATAAGGCATTTACCAATGGGTATCAGGAAAAGATTATTGAATTAGTGGCTTGTGATTGCATAGAGGATAGAGTGGCAGTGCCCAACAGACAACCCATGTTCACAAAGAGCTAGCTCTATTGAAACATCATGCACCACCCTGATTTAGTGTCCTGTTACAGAAAAACGAGGCTGCTATATAAGGCAAATTTTAAAAAGAATTTGAGACTTATCTATGAAATGATTTGCAGACAATTTGAAACTGGTTAAATAATCTTATCTGGTGCGTTACTTTAAGAATATAAGCCAACTTCAGTGGACAGGGAAAAATCTAATTTTAAATGGCAGACTTTTATTGCTAGCAGCATTGTGTTAAACATTTTTATTGTTACTATGAATAAGGCCATAAATGACATTTACAACAAATTATCAGATGGCAGGAAACTGGAATGATAAAAGCCGCTTGGATTGAGATATTCAGGATATAAAATAGCCTCAGAGGGCTAGAACAGTGGAGCAAGCCTAACCAGATACATTTTATTAGGAGTAATTGTAAAGAATGTTGTTTTGGTGGCAATATATACAACCAAACATATATCCATTCACAGTTTCTACATGTGCAGTTCAGTGACATTGGTGACGTATTTCATGCTATGTCACCATTCTCACTCTCTCTTCCCATATTGTTACATCATCATTAATTTAGACTCTCTGCCCCTTAAAGTTCTCATCTGTGCTTTAGATTAACTGTTTGCAGTTTGAATTCATATAGATAATTCTTCATAAGAGCATAACACTCAAGCAAACACTCTTTATTAATTGAGCTGAACTGTTGTTTAGTTTAACAATGGCTTCATTGGATAGTTTGGGTTCAAGGTTTAAAGATTGTTTCCGGGCAATAGATACAGGGGTCCTCCAGAGTCTTAATGGATCCAGTAAGTCTTGCTTCTGTATGAATTTGAAGTTTTGTTCCTTGATTTTCCTCTTTTTGATCAGGATTCATCTATTGGGTTCTTGATCAAAACGTTTAGTAATGGTAGCTGGGTACCATCCTAAATGTAAAGATACGCTCTTATATCAAAAATAAAAGTCTGCAAAGTAAAGAATTGGCTAAATGAGAATGCAGTTGACTGCAAGTCTGTTACAAGCCTAAAATAAGATGTGAAAACCAAAAAATTATCAGCTGCAATCATAGGTTGCCTTAATATAGTAAAACATTATGATTATGATGATTTTAATAAAATAACTAATAACAAACTATGTTTTTTTACATTTCCTATCTTAATATTCAGAATGACACCATGGGGTAGGGAATACAGTTTTACAAGATGAGCAGAGATTTCTCCTTCTTGTCACCCTATGCTCATCCTACTTTTTAGAATTAGTACGTTTGGCCTGTTCTCTTTATGCCAAGAGAATGCAGGATAATTTGTGACTAATTCAGGTATGAAGAGGGTAT
Organism: Dugong dugon; assembly: GCA_030035585.1. Lineage (NCBI taxonomy): Eukaryota > Metazoa > Chordata > Mammalia > Sirenia > Dugongidae > Dugong > Dugong dugon. Next base: position 35,473,127 of record CM057471.1, on the reverse strand, counting down.
TTTTAGCATTACAGCAAGTGTTGCAATGGAAAATAAACAGCAGGTTTTCCAAAAGAAATTAATGCTATGTTTACAAGGTGGTTACTTTTAGATGATACTTGCTCTCGCACGGAGTGAAAAGCTGTACTATTCTAACAGTTATCTCTCCAGATTTGACTAGGGTCCAGAACTCCATTTAGAAACCATTTATTAAGAAGACTCGGTATAAAATAGGAGCCCTGGCGACACAGCGGTTGAGTGTTTGGCTGCTAACCGAAAGGTTGGTGATTGGAGTCCACCAGTCGCTCTGTGGGAGGAAGATGTGGCAGTCTGCTTCCATAAAGATTTACAACCTTGGAAACCTTAGAGGGGCCATTCTACTGTGTCCTGTAGGGCTTCTATCAGTCAGAATCAACTTGTGGCACACAGCAACGACAGGTATAGAATAGGTGTTACTGAAAATTTGGGAAAATCAAAAAAATACAAAAAACAATGTTAGTAAGTCAGGCCATTCATCTTTGAAAAGAAAATGTTAGCTGACATGAAAAAAATGTTTCTAATATGTAATGTTAGTGCTGTTGTGTTGGCTCTGACTCATGATGACTCCATGTACAACAGAGCAAAAAGTTCTCTGGTCCTGTGCCGTTTTCAGGATCCTTGGTGTGCTTGAGTCCATTTTTGTGGCCACTTGGATTTTGAGCGACTTTTGACCAAGGCACTCATCTTTCAGCACTATAGCAGACAATATTCTGTTGTAATCCATAGGATTTTCATTGGCTAATTTTCTGAAGTACATCATCAGGACTTTTTTCCTAGTCTGTCTTAGTCTGAAAGCTTCTCTGAAAGCTGTCCACCATGGGTAACCCTGCTATTATTTGAAGTACTGGTGTCATATTGTCCAGCATCACAGCAACAATCAAGCCACCACAGTATAACAAACTGACAGATGGATTGTGGCTCTAATAGATAAAGGGCTTTAAACTTAGGAAATTAAGACATTTATGTTAGAAAAAAAGTGCTAGCTGACATGAAAAAATATTTATAATGCAACATACTTATAACATATACCATGACCTATATGAACCTACATAACCTGGTCCAGTTTACTTCTTTACCTGCTCTCCTGCTAATTTCCCTCACTCTCACTCTACTGTGGCCACTGACTTTCTTGCTATCACTTCTAAGGCTATCACTTCTTAAACTACTACTTAAACCAAGGCTTTGCTCTAGCCCTGTACTCATCCTGGAGTGCTCTTCTTTCAAATGCCTTCTTGGTTATCTCCTTGATCTTCAGGTCTGAATTCTAATGCCTCCTCCATAGGGAGAACCTCTCAAATAGACTTCTACCCCAAATTCCTGAATCCCCTCCCCACTTTAATTTTCTTCTTAGCCCTCATTTGCACATTCTGGCACATTCTATATTTTTGTTATTTCTTTTATTTATGTCAGCCTTCTCTCACTCAAAGGTAAGCCCTATGAGGGCAGAGATTTTTTTTTTTCCCACTGCTATGCTTCCAGTGCCTATAATAGTTGTGTACCACATAATATGTGCCTAAATATGTATTTGTAGTAAAATATAATGTATAAATCATTTTTTATCTGTATAATGAATACAACCACTCCATGTTAGTAGTTCCATTTCAGAAAATGCTGCTTTTGTTTTTGCATTCCTTAAATATTAATTTTAAAGGATTAAGTGAAACAGATGGTACATTATGTAAACAGACATTATATGAACAGCTGCTAAATTGAAATATATTGGACTTTACAATACTTTCAATGTACTGAAAGCTCACTCAAAGATGGCTAATTCTATATTAATATCCATAAACTACCGATCATTTTGGAACTGATAATTTTTACATTCAATTATTAAACAACAACTTGATAGCTATAAGATAAAACAGCAGGAGAGAATAAATGGAGAGCTTTAATTTGTATTAAACATTGAATTCCCAGCACTAAATGAGAACCAGAACCACATGAACAGGGAGAGACTGCTAGAACAAAAAAGCCTATAATTTATTTCAGAAAGCAGTAACATTCCCTCTGTACAGACAAGCTGTTATTGTTTCTTCCTCTGTCTTTACTGCGCCACTTCAGAGATACTGCACATATGACTGGACCTTCATACAATGGAATGAGGAAGAGGACCAGATGTCATAATTTTATTTTATTTTATTATTATTATTTTTTTTTAATTTCTTTTTTGTTAAAACTTTCCTTTTACTGTATTTATTTATTTATTTTTTATTGTTGTAGTTTAGATGAAGTTTACATTTCAGGTTAGTCTCCCATACAAAAATTTATACATACATTGTTATGTGACCCTAATTGCTCTCCCCATACTGTGAGAGCACACTCCTAATTTCCACGCCTGATTCCCCATGTCCATTCAACCAGCTCCTAACCCTCTTTGCCTTCCCATCTCATCTCCGGACAGAAGCTGCCCATTTAATCTCTTGTATCTACTTGAGCTAAGAGGCACACTCCTCACAAGTATCCCTTTATGTCCCACAGTCCAGTCCAATCCCTGTCTGAAGAGTTGGCCTCAGAAATTGTTTTAGTTCTGGGCTGATAGAGAATCCAGGGGCCGTGATTTCTGGGGTTCCTCCAAGTCTCAGGCAGACCAGTAAGTCTGGTCTTACTAGATTCTAGTGAGTTCTGCACTGCACCTTTCTCCTGCTCCGTCAGGGACTCTCTGTTGTGTTCCTGTCAGGGCAGTCACTGGTGGTAGCCGGGCACCATCGAGTTCTTCTGGTCTCAGGCTGATGAAGTCTCTGGTATACGTGGTCGTTTCTGTCTCTTGGGCTCATACTTCCATTGTGTCTTTGGTGTTCTTCATTCTCCTTTACTCCAGGTGGCTGGGACCAATTGATGCATCTTAGATGGCCACTTGCAAGCTTTTAAGACCCCAGACACCACTCACCAAAGTAAGATGCAGAACGTTCTCTTAATAAGCTTTGTTATGCCAGTTGACCTCGATGTCCCCTGAAAGCATGGTCCCCAGATCCCTACCCCTGCTACTCTGTCCCTCAAAGTGTTTGATTGTATTCAGGAAACTTCTTAGATTTGGTTTAGTCCAGTTGTGCTGACTTCCCCTGTAGAGTGTGCTGTCCTTCCCTTCACCTAAGGTAAAACTTGTCTACTATCTACTAAGTGAATACCCCTCACCCTCCCTCCCCACCCTCGTAACCATCAAAGAATGTTGTCTTCTGTGTTTAAACCTTTTCTTGAGTTCTTCTAATAGTGGTTTTATATAATATTTGTCCTCTGTGACTGACTAAATTCACTCAGCATAATGCCCTCCAGATTCCTCCATGTTATGAGATGTTTCACGGCTTCATCATTGTGTAGTATTCCATTGTGTGAATACACCAGAATTTGTTTATCAGTTCGTCCATTGATGGGCACCTAAGTTGTTTCCATCTTTTTGCTATTGTGAACAATGCTGCAATGAGCATGGGTGTGCATATATCTATTCATGTGAAGGCTCTTATTTCTCTAGGATATATTCCAAGGAGTGAGATAGCTGGATCGTATGGTACTTCTATTTCTAGCTTTTTAAGGAAGCACCAAATTGATTTCCAAAGTGGGTGTACCATTTTACATTCCCACCAACAGTGTATAAGTGTTTCAATCTCTCCACAACTTCTTCAGCATTTATTATTTTGTGTTTTTGTATTAATGCTAGCCTTGTTAGGGTGAGATGAATCTCATTGTAGTTTTGATCTGCATTTCTCTGATGGCTAATGATCATGAGCATTTCTTCATGTATCTGTTAGCCACTTGAATATCTTCTTTGGTGAAGTGCCTGTTCATATCCTTTGCCCATTTTTTAATTGGGTTATTTGTCTTTTTGTTGTTGAGGTTTTGCAGTATCTTGTAGATTTTAGAGATTAGACGCTGAATGGATTTTTCATAGCCAAAAATTTTTTCCCAGTCTGTAGGTTGTCTTTTGACTCTTTTGGTGAAGACTTTGGATGAGCATAAGTATTTCATTTTTAGCAACCCCGGTTATCAGGTCTCTATTCCGGTGCTTGTGCATTGTTACTTATGGTTCGTATTGTGTTTATGCCATGTATTAGGGCTCCTAGCATTGTCCCTATTTTTTTGTCCATGATCTTTATCATTTTTCATTTTATATTTAAGTCTTTGATCCATTTTGAGTTAGTTTTTGGGCATGGTGTGAGGTATGGGTCTTGTTTCAGTTTTTTGCAGATGGATATCCAGTTATGCCAGCACCATTTGTTAAAGAGCCTGTCTTTTCCCCAGTTAATGGACTTTGGGCCTTTGTCAAATATCAGCTGCTCATAGGTGGATGAATTTATTGATTCTCAATTCTGTTCCGTTGGTTTATGTATCTGTTGTTGTACCAGTACCAGGCTGTTTTGACTACTGTGGCAGTATAATAGGTTCTAAAATCAGGTAGTGTGAGGCCTCCCACTTTGTTCTTCTTCTTGAGTAATGCTTTACTTATCCGGGCCCTCTTCCCTTTCCATATGAAGTTGGTGATTTATTTCTGCATCTCATTAAAAAATTCCATTGGAATTTGGATCGGGATTGTATTGCATCTGTAGATCGCTTTGGGAAGAATTGACATTTTCATAATCTTGAGTCTTCCTATCCGTGAGCAAGGTATGTTTTTGCCACTTATGCAGGTCTCTTTTGGTTTCTTGCAATAGCGTCTTGTAGTTTTCATTGTATAGGTCTTTTATGTCTCTGGTTAGATTTATTCCTAAGTATTTTATCTTCTTGGGGGCTATTGTAAATGGTATTGATTTCCTCTTAGAGGTTCTCTTTGTTTGTGTAAAGTAATCCGACTGATTTTTGTATGTTTATCTTGTATCCTGATATTTCGCTGAAGTCTTCTATTAGTTCCAGTAGTTTTCTTGTGGATTCTTTGGGGTTTTCTGTGTATAAGATCATATCATCTGCAAACAGAGATACGTTGATTTCCTTCCTACCAATTTGGATGCCCTTTATTTCTTTTTCTAGCCTAATTTCTCTGGCAAGGTCCTCCAGCAGAATGTTGAATAAGAGTGGTGATAATGGGCATCCTTGTCTGGTTCCCATTCTCAAGGGGAATGCTTTCAAAGTCTCTCCATTTAGGATGATGTTGGCTGTTGGCTTTGTATAAATGCCCTTAATTATATTGAGGAATTTCCCTTCTATTCCTATTTTGTTGAGAGTTTTTATCATGAATGGGTGTTGGACTTTGTCAAATGCCCTTTCTGCATCGATTGCTAAGATCATGTGGTTCTTTTCTTTTGTTTTATTTATGTGATGGATTACATTGATTGTTTTTGTAATATTGAACCATACCTGCATACCTAGTATAAATCCCACTTGATCATGGTGAATTATTTTTTGATATGTTGCTGAATTCTATTGGCTAGAATTTTGTAGAGAATTTTTGTGTCAATGTTCATGAGGGATATTGGTCTGTAATTTCCTTTTTTTTGTGGTGTCTTTCCCTGGTTTTGGTATCAGGGTTATGCTGGCTTCATAGAATGAGTTTGGGAGTATTCCATCCTTTTCTATGCTCTGGAACACCTTTAGTAGTAGTAGTGTTAACTGTTCTCTGAAAGTTTGGTAGACTTCTCCAGTGAAGCCATCTGGGCCAGGGCTTTTTTTTTTGTTGTTAGGAGTTTTTCAATTACCTTTTCAATCTCTTCTTTTGTTATGGGTTTATTTACTTGTTCTAACTCTGTGTTAGTTTAGGTAGGAAATGAGTTTCTAGAAATTTGTCCATTTCCTCTAGGTTTTCAAGTTTGTTAGAGTACAGTTTTTCATAGTATTCTGTTATGATTCTTTTCATTTCAGTTGGGTCTGTTGTGATATCACCCATTTCATTTCTTATATGGGTTATTTGCTTCCTCTCCTGTTTTTCTTTCATCAGTTTGGCCAGTGGTTTATCGATTTTGTGATCTTGTCAAAAAACCATCTTTTGGTCTTATTATCTCTTTCAATTGTTTTTCTATTCTCTATTTCATTTAATTCTGCTCTAATTCTTATTATTTCCTTTCTTCTTGCACCTGAGTGCTTCTTTTGCTGCTCTCTTTCTAGTTGTTCCAGTTGTAGGGTTAATGTTTTGATTATGGCCCTTTCTTCTTTTTGGATGTGTGCATTTATTGTTATAAACTGACCTCTGAGCACTGCTTTTGCTGTGTCCCAAAGGTTCTGGTAGGATGTGTTTTCATTTTTGTTTGATTCTATGAATTTCTTCATTCCATCCTTAATTTCTTCTGTAACCCAGTAGTTTTTGAGCAAGGTGTTGTTCAGTTTCCATGTGTTTGATTTTTGTTCCTTGCTTTTTCTGTTATTGATTTCTACTTTTATGGCTTTATGGTCAGAGAAGGTGCTTTGTAATATTTCGATGCTTTGGATTTTGTTAAGGCTTGCTTTATGGCCTAATATGTGGTCTGTTCTGGAGAATGTTCCATGTTCATTGGAAAAGAAAGTATACTTGGCTGCTGTTGGGTGGAGTGCTTGGGATATGTCTATGAGATCAAGTTGGTTGATTATAGCATTTAGCTTTTCCGTGCCTTTGTTGAGCTTCTTTCTGGATGTTCCGTCCTTCACCGAAAGTGGTTTGTTGAAGTCTCCTACCACTATTGTGGAGCAGTCTATCTCTCTTTTCAGTGACGTTAGATTTTGTTTTATGTATTTTGGATCCCTGTGGTTGGGTGCATAAATATTTATTATAGTTATGTCCTCCTGGTGTATTGCCCGTTTACTCATTACGTAGTGTCCTTCCTTATCCTTCGTGGTGGATTTTACTTTAAAGTGTATTTTGTCAGAGATTAATATTGCCACTCCTGCTCTTTTTTGAGTGTTGTTTGCTTGATATATTTTTTCCATCCTTTGAGTTTTAGTTTATTTGTGTGTTTAAGTCTAAGATGTGTCTCTTGTAGGCAGCATATAGATGGATCATGTATTTTTATCCAATCTGTCACTCTCTGTCTCTTTATTGGTGCATTTAGTCCATTTACATTCAGCACAATTACTGATAAATATGAGTTTAGTGCTGTCATTTTGATGTCTTTTTTTGTGTGTATTGTTCACATTTTCTTTGTTTCACTTAATTTTCTGTGCTAAGTCTTTTTTCTTTATGTATTTTCTTTCCATCTTTCTCATTGTTGTTGATTTTGTCTTTGCTGAGTCTTTATATTTTTATAGGTTTTTATCTTGACTTGTAGGATTGTTAGTTTCCTTTGTGGTCATCTTAATATTTGTCCCTATTTTTTAAGTTTGTACCAGCCTTTTATTTATTTATATCACCTTGACTTCCTCTCCATATGAAAAATCCATGTCTACATTTTTTAAGTCCCTCTTTTTTGTTTTAATACTGTCGTCTTTTACATATTGACATCTCTGTCTCTATTTTCAGTGTTTTAGCTTTGGTTTCCTTTTGTGACTTCCCTATCTGGGTTGATATCTGGTTGCTCTGTCCTGTGTTCTAGCCTTGGGTTGTTATCTGATGTTACTGATTTTCTAACCGGAGGACTCCCTTTAGTATTTCTTGCAATTTTGGTTTGGTTTTTGCAAATTCACTAAACTTCTGTTTATCTGGAAATGCCCTAATTTCACCATCATATTTGAGAGACAGTTTTGCTGGATATATAATTCTTGGGTAGCAGTTGTTTTTTTTTTTTTCCTTTAAGGCTTTATGTAGGTCATCCTATTGCCTTCTTCCTTGCATGGTTTCTGCTGAGTTGTCCGAGCTTATTCTTATTGATTCTCCTTTGTAGATGACTTTTATTTTATCCCTAGCCACTCTTAAAATTTTCTCTTTATCTTTGGTTTTGACAAGTTTGTTTATAATATGTCTTGGTGACTTTCTTTTGGGATCTCCCTTATGTGGGGTTCAATGAACATCTTGGATAGACATCTTGTCATCTTTCACGATATCAGGGAAGTTTTCTGCCAAAAAATCTTCAACAATTCTCTCTGTATTTTCTGTTATCCTCTCCTGTTCTGTTCATAGGTTATTCCTCTTGACAGAGTCCCACGTAATTCTTAGGGTTTCTTTATTTTTGTAAATCCTTTTATCTGATTTTTCCTCAAATAGGTTGGTGTCAAGTGCTTTATCTTCAGTCTCACTAATTCTGACTTACATTGCCTCAATTCTGCTTCTATGACTTAAATTTTATTGTTAATCTTCTGGATTTCTGATTGCTGTCTCTCTATGTGTTCTTACAACCTGTTAAATTTGTCATTATGCTCTTCTATAATCTTTTTAATTTCCTCTGTTGTGTGTTCTGCATTTTTGCTTAATTTCCTTCCTTATTTCTTGAAGAGTTCTGTATATTAATGTTTCATAGTCTGCCTCCAGTAATTCCAAGAAATTTTCCTCCTCTGGAAAATTTCTAGATTCTTTATTTTGGGAGCTTGCTGAAGCCATCAATGACTGCCCCTTGATGTGATTTGATATTGACTGTTGTGTCCAAGCCATCAATAAGTTATTATGTTTATTTATTCTATGTTTGTTTACTGCATCCTAGCTTCTTGTTTTGTTTTGATATACCCAAATAGGCTTCTCGTATGAGCTAGTTTGATTATTGGCACCTTTGAAGCTCTAGTGTCCTGTCACCAGGTGGTTAGATCTGTTACTAGGTATGTGAGCTTAGGAGTCTGCCCACTCCTTCTGTATGGATTCAACTCAGGTGCCCAGGTAGATAGCCACCAAGTTTGTTTTGTAGGCTCTCACTTACAGTCCTAGAGAGGCATGAGTGATCGGTGTAGGCACAGGCATCTGGCTGTAGTAGGGGGACACACTCTGAGCAAGGCAGGGGGCTGACGGCCACCCCCGAGTGTCTAGGAGGAAGGAGTGTGTCTGTTCCCTAGAGCACATAGGTGGGTGGATTTTTCATCCAGACTATGGGCATCTAATGCTGTTGGCTGTAAGGACTGGGGGCACCTCCTATTCATGGGCCCCTATAGCAGGTGACTAGGTGACATGAATGGAGTTATCAGTCCTCAGGCCCCTAATGTGGGTAGATGAAGACCCTGCTTAAGGGGCAGAGCAGTGTCAAATGTCAAGAACCTGCCACTTCACAGCTGGAACAGTTGAAGTTGGTCTTCTGTTATATACCCTGTTATACTGTAGTAATGAGGGCCTATGCTGTTGAGATGGGCCCACACAAGTCTACGTAGGGGGAAAGGCACTCAAAGTCCATGGATCCCTTATGCCTGTGCCTAGGCAAAGGAGCTGTGCCTACCCTGGATTCATGGCTTAGGGGATCTGGCAGTTTATTTTTCCCCGTTTGTTAATTTGTTCAGATCTCCAAGGCAGGGAGAATGGCTCCAGGCGTATGATGGATCCTACTTCCTGCCCAGGGGACTCGGCAATTGCTGAAGCTGGTCTGGGACCCAGTGCAGAGCAGGGAGCGGGGAGTTAAATGGGAGAGAGGTTTTTCCCTAAGGGGAGTGTTTTTGATCCACGCGGTAGGCCGTATGCAATTGCTTATCTTTCACCAATCCAGTGCAGCTTCTGGGTGGCCGTGTAGACTCTCTGGTGCTGGGTCTCTTCCAGTGCTGAAAACATACCTCCTGAACACCGCCACTTGCCTGCCTCACTGCTCACTCATGAGGTGATCAGGCCTGAAGGGCTCAGGCTCTTGCCAGGTCAGGTCTGGCAACTCCTCACTGCTTCCAAACTGTCTCTCCCTCCCCCTGCCACTCCATCTGGTTCCTCAACTCTGCCTTTGATGTTCAGGGCTCCCAGATTGCCAGATATAATCGATTCACTTGTTTTTTCTGGTCTTTGTTGTAAGAGGGTCCACCAGAAGCATCTGACTACTCTGCCATCTTGGCCCCACCTCCCTTTTACTGTATTTTTTATATCTCCTTTTTCTGCTTTTCTGTCTCTTTCTGTGTGTGTTTCACTTTCTTTCACTTGAGTTTCTCTGATTCTTAATGAACCTACCTCTCAGCTCTCAGCAGTGCGTTTGAGACACAAATGTGAAGTTGCGCTGGAGGATGGATACATTAAAAATAAGAAATTGCAGGCAATCAAAGATCTGACCCTGAGTGACCGTTGACAGAAAGCCATGAACGTTTTATAGAAAAGGACAGGAGTCTAGGTCTCTGTTATTAAGTAGACAAGAGGCAAGGATGGTGGTCCAGAGTTTTAGTATGTTATTGTTAGCTGAAGTCCAGTAGATTCCAACTCATGGCAATCCCATGTATTATAGGGTAGAAGTACTCCATAAGATTTTCTTGGCTATAATGTTAATGGAAGCATATCACCAGGCCTTTTCTTCCACAGTACTGCTGTATAGGTTGGAACTGCTTGAGCACAAACTGTTTGTGTCGCCTAGGGACATACGCAAGTTTTAGCATAGTTTACTGCAAACTGTAGTCTTGCCTAACAAAAACAACAACTGCTAATTCTGTGGAAGATCAGGATTCTCAGCACTCTGAAGATTTATCAGTCATCAGACTCTAAAGATTCATGTCTGATGTCAGCCACTCCATACTTCCGTTTCTTGTTGCCGTGGAGTCAATTCTAACTCATAGTGACCCTGTAGGACAGAGTAGAACTGTCGCATAGGGTTTCCAAAGAGCAGCTGGTAGATTTGAACTGCTGACCTTTTGGTTAGCAGCGAGCCTCTTAACCACCGTGCCACTAGGGCTCCAATGTATTTCCATTAGCAGGACTCAAAGCCCCAGAGTACTACCTGCTGTGTCTTTTCTACTTCTAAGTTGCCTTTGGTTTACTGCCATAGGTAAAAGTACCTTCTGTGACCATCTTGTACTGGAAATATTTTTCTATGGTATTTAGATCAGTCCATTCAGCCATTTCTGCTCATTGGGTCCCACAAAGTGGTTTGGTATTGTATCTTCCTCTTCTAGGAATGCACCATCCTTGCAGAGCTGACTGTGGAGAGGGGGACATGTTTCTCCATCTCAGTGTAAGGTCAGAACAAGCCAGAGATTCCAGGCTTAGGGTAAGCTATCTTCTTTACTTTCCTTTTAACTGCATAGTGCAACTGCGATGTTGTGTAAATGCCTGTTTTCTGGGAAATTCAACCATTTAATAAACAAACAGTCAAATAAATAAATAGCACATAAACATCTAATATGTCAGAAAGTAATAGTTGTCCTGAAAAAACTTAGAAGACAAGATACAAGAAGGTAATTTTAATTTATATAAGTTTATCGGAAGCATTCTCTCTGAAAATGTGACATTTGATGAGAGATCTTAGTTCCTATGCTAGATCTTTCCCCAGTAGAATAGAAGCTCAGTGAAGGCAAGGATTTATTCATTTTTTTCCCTCCTTTAAACTCAGTGGATAGTACAGTGCTTGACACATATTGTTGGTCAAAAATATTTGTTGAACAAATTTGTTAAACTAAGTGATGTTCTCTACGGTATTCTTCATGTTTACTTAGAAAAGGGTGATTGTCCTGAGCATTCTCCTTTTAAAAGGGCATGCAATTTGGTTACATGATTTAAGGTATTCCCATTAACATGATTAATTATATAATATGTTTCTAATGGTTTAAGACCTAGCTGTCAAGATATGTTGGCTAACAAGCCACTAGCAAGAATCTGTCTTTTTGTTAAAAACAAAAACGAGTCCATGAAAATGACAAAGTGACACAACGGAAGTGGATAGAGCCCTTTGCCCTCTCAGTTCAATTCGTTTGATCTGGTTTTCTTATCAGCCTTTTGGGGGAATGTCTGTTTCTGCACTCATGATGTAACATAAAATTTCTTTCTGGATGAATTTCATTTTTTCCTGAGAGGAAAGTGGTGCATGGATATCAGAGGCAAGCCAACTTTTCAAAATCTGCCTGTCAGAAGTGTGACTTACATATAAAAAAGTAAAACAAAGAATAATGGCAAAAGGGCACTTGGGGCCTTTAGAGATTAATAGGTTTCAGAATATTTCACCTCCAAGTCATTGCTTCAGATTGACCCAGTTCAAAGTGGTCAAGGTGAAGCCTTCTGTTGTATATATTTAACATCTTGTTTTGGTTTCAAGAAGTAGTGGATAAAGGCGTGGAGAACAAAAGATAACCCAGGCAGTAAGAAGAGCTGACAGACGACAGTGAGGGTAATGGAACTGGAATACGTTTTGAAGACATGGGCAGTTACTTAATTATTTTGTTTTTCTAAACACATAAATTAATCAAAATATATGTTTATAGATAAGTTATATCCATATTTTAAGAATAATTTATGAAGTGAATTTGGAGTGAATTATAACTGTTTCACCTTATTTCATAAAATATCTGCCTTGCTTTAGATAATATTTAAGTTTGAACAATAGGAAGACATTTTTCTTTTTTGAGTTTAGAACAACTGAAATTAAAATAGAAACAATATTAGGATGACATTTAAACTTTGTGTAACTTTTCATCACTCACTTCTCAAGGGACCCAGACTAGTAGTATCTGTGTATCTGTGATGGGGCAAAGGGCAACATGATTTTACAAATGAAGCTTCAAGGCAGTCTTTGATTCCCATACTTCCATTGTTTTAAGGAATGGAGGTAATAAAGATACAGCCAAAAAAGTGATTTAGTTAAAGCACTCTGTAGAATTGAGGCAGAAAAAAAATAGTATGTCAAGTATTAGGCAATGAAATTAGGCAAAGGAAAACTATTAGAGGCATAAAGTCTGTAAAGGAAGACAGGAAAATTGCATATATTTTATTTATTAGGGAGAAAGATATGACCTAGACTACTATATTCTTTTTTTTTTTTTTTTCCTCTTTGAAAACATGGACATTAGTCTTGGTAGCAGTTAGATATAATGCCTTGAGGGAGATGGAGGGGATAGAGGGTATGAGAGCATCACGTTCAGGACAAACACTCTGTTGTTACAGCAGTCTGTCCCTCTGCCTGTCACTGACCCAGTGTGCCTGACCTTCATGGTCACATGGCTTCCTTGGCACTATCAAGTGGATTCTATTCACCTTGTAGCATTAAGTTAAAAAACATGCCATTTGCATCTTTTAGAATTATTGAATTAATCATGGATACTGAGGTGAATTAGAAGATTGGTTAATATTCTCGGACTTCTTTTGCAGATATTTGTTCTCATTTTCCTTGCGTCCTTTCTTAGGATTTTCACATCTTCCATGTATCTAATTTCATCTGCCATATGATGTGACTCTTTTTTCATTCTTTGTAGGCATCTAATAATAAAGAGAGACATTTGTGAGCAAGTAAAAGTAGCCTCCTAGAGAACTGTTTGGGAAGTCATTTTTAAAAAAAGCATGACCATAGCTCACCATGTGCCCTTTGCTTTCTCTTTTCTAGACGTCTGTTTCGTTAGCTGTGAAATTATACTCAGCCTCATACTGATAGTATTTATGTGGGTTGAATGAAAATAACATTGACATCATGAAATGGAATGCTCTATATAAATGAGATGTATTATTTTTACAAAAATGAATTATTATGGAAAAATGGGAACATAACCACCTAAGGGGTAGAACATAGCAGCACTTATAGAACTACAGTACAATTTGGAACAGGGTGCCAGGACCTGCTGTCTAATTTTATTTTTCAAAATGAAATTACTGGAAGAATTTAGCTCTGCAGCACAGTGCAATTATCTAAATGGGAATTGGCCAGGGAACAAGGGTTAATAACCTCATTCTTTCAGGGACTTGGTTTTAATTTGATATCAAAAAATGAGCTGATTTATACATTATCAAATAGAGCATAGATTAATAATACTTACATTAAGTTTAAGTTTTTTAGTGACCAAATCTTCCTCTTTATTCTTTGAAATCCAGAGTTTTGTTTTTGGTTTCTATTTTCTGACAGATGGAACCTAGCCATTTATACTACCTGTTGGCATAGTGGTTAAGTGCTACGGCTGCTAATCGAAAGATGGCAGTTCGAATCCTCCAGGTGCTCCTTGGAAACTCTGGGGCAGTTCTACTCTACCCTATAGGGTTGCTAAGAGTCAGAATCGACTTGACAACAACAGTTTTTTGTTTTGTTTTGTTTTGTTTTAGACCAAGACTAATCATATTATCAAAATTCTTAACCTAAAAAAAATTAGTTGGCAACATATAATAAATTTAAGAACAACAGCAAAAATATTATGAAAATGAGTGATTGCCATTTATATAGAGACCCTAAAAATTATCTGAGGTATCTGACCAGAGTAAAAGAAGCTGAGATAAGGATTCAGGCCTAAAAATACATTTTGTGTAAAAAAAAACCCTGTAGAACCAGAAAACTGAACTGGTGAGGGCAGTTCTGCCTGCCGAGAACAATACTGTTAGTTATTTGCAAGGAGCGTTAGGTAACCTCTGCATTTTCAGAAATGGATGCTTTGCAATTACCATGTGACTATCCTGTGAACCCCTCACAGTCACTAAGCCAAAAATGAATGCTGTTAGGTTGTTCCTAAGGAACCCCCCTCTTTTAAACCTCTTTGATCACTAAGCAGTGGTAACTAAGGCAACAAAACCTCTTTTAACCTACCAGTGTGAAGTCCCTACTTCTGTTTTCCCTCCTTTGACAATGATGTAGTAGTGAATAACCAATCAGAATTTTTCTTAACTTACTTTCTTCTATAATGGTATATAAGAAGTTCCAGGCTTGTGATTCAGTGGGTCCTGCTGGTCTCTTATGTCGACACACACCAGCAGATGCCTCATTGCAGTGATTGTCTTGCCTTTGTCCTAGGTTAATAAAAATCTCTTCTGATTACATTTGAATCTGGAATCTTCTCCCCCTACAACATTTTCTTCTTCTTTTTAAATCTAGATCAATTTACATGGTTTTAGGTAGAAATTTTATGTCTTCCTTCCACCACACCAATTTCAGTTTCATCAATCTCAAGATATTCAAGACAATTCAGATGTAATTCAGTTTTGAGAAGGGAAGTAGATGAATGCCACTAGAAAAAAACTGTATTATGAAGCAGGCTTTATTAGATTAAACATATAACTTTTTATATGCAAGACATCTTTAATTACGTTATATATAGAGTAACTGTTAACATTGTTCAATTACTGAAATCTTTAACATGATACCACTTTCTCCTTTTTATTACAAATAGTTCACTTTCCCACATAACCTAATTATGCAAAGTTTTTTTTTTTTTTATATTTTACACGGCAGTACAATTATCCACATGATTTATTGGAAGAAAAGCAGCAATAAATGTAGTTTGGTGGAATATGTTTCTTAACTTTAGAGCAATGATGTATACAAGGGTCTTACCTTTTAAGTTTGGGGGGAAAAAAAAAAGACCAAGAACAAGATTGACTAGTTCTGTGACTTGAGGATATAGAATTTAAATTTTATCCAATTTGTTTTTCTCCTCTACATAGCAGATAATCATATACATAAAGTTCAAATCAAATAGTTTACTGGGGCTTATTCACAAGAGGAAGTCCCTGGGTAGTGCAAATAGTTAACACACTTGGCTACTAACTGAAGGTTGGTGATTCAGGTCCACTCAGAGGCACCTCAGAAGAAAGGCCTGGCAATCTATGTCTGAAAAATCCACCACTGAAAACCCTATGGAGCACAGTTCTACTCTGACACACATGGGGTCGCCATGATTCAAAATCAACTTGACTGCAACTGGTTATTCACAAGAAAAGGTAGAAAAGGAAAGACAATGAGTCACAATCTTGGGGATAAAATCCTTGTGGTAAATCACTACTGTTCACCAATTGTTTGGTTCTCCACTCCTTCCAGGCACACAGGAGAATTGCACCTGGTGGTGCAGTGGTTAAGAGCTATGGCTTCTAGCCAAAAGGTCAGCAGTTAGAATCCACCAGCTGCTCCTTGGAAACCCTATGGGGCAGTCCTATTCTGTCCTGTAGGGTCACTACGAGTCAGAATTGACTTGATAGCAACGGGTTTGGTTTTTGGTATTGGTATGCATGTAATTAGATGTGCCATGTGAGCATTATGTGATTCTTTTTGTTTTCTTTACCCTCATGGCAGGCCCTGAAGCCTAGATTGATATGGTTGTATCATAGAATGGTAATGCCTCCATCAGCCTATGTCCCTGAGTGGCAACATGTGCTGGACATGTGCTTATGTGAATGAGAAATAGACCTTCGTTAGTTAAATCCACTGTGAGCTGGGGTTGTTTTTAACCACTATGCTCCTGAAATAATACTAAAAGCAAGGTGCATACATAGGTTAAAAGGTAAGAGAATACATATTCAGAATTGTAAATACATATAAAACAAGTAGAACCAGGAAACCATAAATGACTGTTTAAATGATGAACGTAATTGATTGTCAATCTGTTTTACCAGAAAAGTAGTAACAAATATGTAAATAACCTTTATTAAAAAAAAAAAAAACTTCTGTGATTCAAATTAGATAATTCATTTTAATCTACTTTGAAAATTTTACAAGAGAATTTTATAGGTACTTTTATGCCCATATAAAACACATATGTGCTGAGGAAAGGTAAGGATCATTAATGTTTTCAACACACTGATAAATTTAGTACAGTACTAGTTGTTAACAGAATGGAGTGCGGGTTGAAATGGAGGGCTCTTTTGCATTATTTGTTTCATATTTCTGATAGACATTTATTTTTATAAGTAATTTCTGCTTTTATATATGTAAGGAAAAATAAAGATGAAAACAAATAAGAGATTCCATAAAAAAGACTGTTCAAAAAATTTTTGCATAACCAATTTTTTTAATCACGTGCTTTCATCCAGCAAAATTTTGATAGAAAAAGTTTAGTTGCTGCTAAATCTAAGATTTGAAGATATGAGGATTCAAGCAACCAACCTTCAAATTACTGATAATTTAATCACTAAGGACCCAGTGGTTTTACTCGCATTGTCTCATGCAAATAAAGCCAAAGATTTTGGCATTTTCAGGAAGGAAGTGTTTTCTGTGTTTTGAATATCTCATCCTAACTCAGGTGACATATAATTAGGACTGGGGAGGCAGTCAATAAAAAGAATATATTGGATTTATTTTTATTTTCAATGGATACAATTGCCTTTTTACAGAAATGTTGTACATGCTTAGTACACTATTAAGACCCAGTAAGGAATTACTCCCAGTCACTCTGGCAGATCTTTAGTAATCTCCTAACTCCACACTCAGCAGCTTTAATCCTTAAATAAGCAAAATCTATAAAAGTACGAGGGGGTTAGAATCATATGAACAGAAGAACTAATGAAATGACAAAAGCAACTCTCTTCACTTCATTTGGTATTCTGCAGCCCTTCCAAAATGTGAACAATTTAGCTTCCACCCTGAATCTGACAATTCTTTGTATGCCCAAGACTTTTTCCAACTTGCTTCTTACCCCAGAGCTACACGTGGGGAGCACCTTCAGAACAATTGTTACAGTTCTGTCTTATATTCATAGTACTTCATTTAACGTTCTCTTTAGATGACTCATACCACATAGTGAGAATAGAGGCAGATTTATGGTGAAGCTAATGAGCTTAAGCTTCAGGTCCTTTATGTGCATGGGCCTCTCTCTGTGAGTTACGGAGGTTGTAGAGTGTTGGAAGTCATCTTGCAATAGGAACTATTTCTATGTAACCATTACTTGTAGATTACCTGAAGAAGTCTCAGAACAAAGGCATCTGGATTTCCAAGGCTCCTGTTATTTCTTTGCTCATTCTATAAATATTTTCACTTTCATACCTAATTTTGTATTTGCAATTTCTTTTTCTTAAAAGAGGCTTTACAACTTTTTTTTTTAATAAGGGTTTGGTGTCTCCAAGTCTGAATCCCCTTGCCAGGAAAAATGAGTTTGAGAATATCTGCTAAACCCATCACTGATTTAGAAAGTAGTGTGAATTCTAAAATAAGCCCTTATTATTTATCTAATGTCATCATAATGCTAACCACCCTCAAAACTTAGTAACTAAAAATAATAAGCAATTATTTGCTCATGAGCCTATAGCACAGTTGTTTCAGCTAGACTTAACTGAGCTCACTCCCATGTCTGGGCTCCGCTTACTGGAGGCTGAGCTAGGAATGGTCTCAGTGTGGATGATGGGGGTGGATGCTTTCGCTCTACCCCATACGTCTCATCCTCCAGTGGGCTACTCTGTGCACGTTCTTACAGCAATGATAGAGGGAAAGAGTGGGAGGAAACTTGCAGGAGCTTTCTCAAGCATCTGTGCATCCTACCCACTAACACCTAGTTGGCCAAATCAAGTCACATGCATAGCCTAATTCAAAATCAAGGAGTAGCAAAAAAGACTTCTCATAACTTTGGAAAATGTTCATCAGAGTATATAGAGTCCTAACCTTTTAAAGATACATACTGAGATATTTGCTGTTGGAATAATATGACATCTTGGATTTGCTTCAATATAATATTCAAGAGGGGAGAACAGGTGGGGGTGAGATGAAACAAGACATGAGTTGATAATTATTGAGGCTGGAAAATGGGCATATGGTGTTCATACTAATATTTTCTCTACTTTTGCATAAATTTGGGGAAAAAACTTATTAGCTATTCATTACACTAAGAGTAAAGGGGATACATTTAACAATAATTTATTCTTTTTAATATAGGAGTTATTTTATTACCATATTTGATGGCTGGAAGGAAATGGATAATAGGAAAGTTCTCCTCATTTATGGACTCTTGGTTAGATTGGATCTACCTGGACAATCCAGGATCCTCTCCCCATCTCAAGGCCCTGAATTTTAATGGCATGGCAAAGTCAATTTTACCATGTTAGATAACATTCACAGGTTCCTGGGATTAGGACATGGATACCTTTGGAGGGTCATTATTCTGGCTACCACAGTAGTCAAATGGTGGGAGAAAGAAAATAAGTAAGCAAAATAGATACTTTCAGACACTGATATATGATTGAAAAATCTATAAAGTAGTGATACAGTGGTCAATGATTTGCAACCCCTGTGTATTTATATATTGAGTGGTAAGAGAATGCCTTACTAAGGAAGTGATATTTATAGTGAGTCTTTTCTAACAAGTGGAGATGGCCTTGCAAAGTTTCATCCAGAGGGAAATCTTGGCAAATGAAAACTAATGTAAATGCCCAAAGTGGGAGAATACAATGAAGGTACAGGGGTTGGATCCTATAGCGCTAGAGGGAAAGTAGTACAACAAGAGGCTGGAGAGTTAGTTAGGTTCTCACTTAGTATGTTATAGACTTTGCATTTTATATCAATTGCAAAGAAAAATCATATAAAGGTTTTAAGCAAGGAGAAGATACATCTGATTTGTGTTTATAAATAACACCTGGATTTATTCTGGTTTTCTATTCTCTACAACACCTATCATGGACTCTGATTGTTATGTCCAAAAGTAATTGTTGTTGTGTTGTTAGGTGCCATCGAATTGGTTCCAACTCATAGCGACCTTATGTACCACTGAACAAAATATTGCCTGGTCCTGTGCCATCCTCATGATCGTTGTTATGCTTGAGTCCATTGTTGCAGCCAGTGTCAATCCATCTCGTTGAGGGTCTTCCTCTTTTTCACTGACCCTCTACTTTACCAACCATGATGTCCTTCTCCAGGGACTGATCCCTCCTTACATATCCAAAGTATGTGAGATGAAGTCTCGCCATCCTCGCTTCTAAGGAGCATTCTGGCTGTACTTCTTCCGAGACAGATTTGTTTGTTCCTTTGGCAGTCCGTGGTATATTCAGTATTCTTCCCCAGCACCATTATTCAAAGACATCAATTTTTCTTCCGTCTTCCTTATTTATTGCTCCGCTTTCATATGCACCTTAGTCCTGAAAGTGATGCTTTACTTTTTAGTACTTTACAAAGAGATTTTTTTGCAGCAGGTTTGCCCAGTGCAATGCGTCATTTAAAACACTCTTTTTACTAATTAATGTTAAGTTTGGAAAAGTATCTATTCTGAGGATTTGGAACGGATACTGGAAGGATAAGTAAGACTGGACAAACTTATTTATTATAAGTAGTGTATTCTACCTTTAACAGAGACAATTCTGATACTTGCATACACAGATTAAAAAACTAATGAAAAGGTAATATTCACCTGTGTTTTTAACAAACTCCAGATCACAGTGTCTGGGGTACCTCATTGTATGTTAAAGCTAAATAAGAAGCAAATAAATCAAATTTTTTATGTTAAAATGTTCCAAACCATTGTGATTGTTTAAATTTATGAAGAAAACAGTTTCACAAGGTTTGTTTTCTAAATATATAGGTAAACATTCAGTCTACACTGTGTTAAACAGATGAGCTATGTTATTATCTGTTGTAATGTGCTCTGCTTACAAGGTCAGTTGTAGGAGCAATAAAGTAATTGGTTTAGGGTGTTAAAATTTGTACATTTTAGAAGATGGTGGCTGGAGGGAAATGGAGCAGGTATTATAAGGAAATTTACCAAAATCAAGTTGACTGCAGAATAGGTGCATGTATCTCTACCCTTACCAGCCCATCCTGTCAGAACCAAGGTGCCAGGTTCTAATTTTGGCAATGAAAGATTCTAAAATATCCCCCCCGTACACGTGAATTTAATGTATAGCATCTTGTGTGGTGTCTTACAAATACACAAGCCACTATCTCTGGTGAGGAGAAATGGAAGCTTGCAAATATTGATAAAAACTGAATCAAAATTAAGAAATTGAGTTTCAGAGAAATGAAAGTATAGTAGGAAAAAATTTAAGCTTTATTTTTCTTTCTCATTTTCAGTACCAATGATTTTGATGAAATTTTGTATTATTACATAAAAGGGTAAGTCTGAAAAATTCACGATGTTATTGAAATTATACTTTAAGATAATAGAAAACCAATTTTTCTCTTCCTCTGTAATAAAGCCATAAAGATACATGCACATATGGGTGTATATGTCTGTGAATAAAATAAAGTTACAGTATACCATTACGATCATGCATCCCTAAATACAGCAAATTTGTATATAAATAATTGTCAATAATTTTTAAAAAACATATATTTTAACTACAAAGCCTCATCTTATTTGGGCACCGTCTGCTCTCTGAGGCAGTGTATATTCACTGTGTATATTACAGTGTATATTACCACTTCCTCTCAGTAACCCACATTCAAAACAAAGGTGATTCATTGGAAATGGACATCCATTCTAAACAGCTTTGTAAAATTAACATAAGGAGTCTTTCATTATAGGACAAGTATGCTTTCTATGTAAAATCCAACAAAATCAGTTATTGCATCTAGTTTTGGTTAATAAAGATAAAACAGAAGTTAAGGCATAGTCCCTCACCCTCTACTTCAATGAGTAAATAAGAGGAAACCACAATCAACAAACTGCTTTATTTTTTGCTCGCTTTTTAATCTCCTCTTGCCTTTCTGCCGACCAAGGAGAAGTAATAGAGCAATTAATCATATGATATTCCTATCCTGACAGCACTGGCCTCTTCTGACTACATTTATTGCTGTACTGCCAAGCCTCTGTCTGCCACATCTTCTGGCCTGTCATAGCTTTCCCAGTAATTCTTCATGCTATCAATTATTTAGCACAAGCAGTGTTTTACATCCATTCAGGAATTATTATTCAGGAATAGAAATGAGTAAACAGAAGGTCTATTAAAACCCATGTAATAAGGGAAAATGCCAGAAAGATTATAATTTGTCCTGTACCTTGCACAAAAGGAGCTATCATAAACCAGTTAGAGTTCACTCTCATTGGTAACATCACTATTAAATTTTTTAACAGTAGGATGTCATCACTTCGATGCTTCTCCTTGCTCATAGATTTATAGAGGCGATACAAGTTGATACTATGACAAGGGAGACTTTTGAAGTTTGAGATTTTGACAGAGCACAAAAGCAGCAGAACCACAGTTTATTAGCCATTTTCATGGATAAGAGTTTCAGTGACTGAACACTCTATGATGCCTTTGGCTGTGGGCTTGGTTGCTTATAACTAGGGGGAGCCCAGGAAGAATTAATACCTAGATAAAATTCAAATTTGCTAAAGTCTCACAGTCATTTGAATAGGTCTCAATCTCCAGCTACTTCTCAATTTACCTGAAAGGCCTGATGAAACAGGTACCTTAGATTACCTAAGCAAGGGAATACTTCAAGTTCTTGTAAGAACATATATTCAGAACTTTCTTTCAAGGCACAACCTCTAAAATGCTATTATTCCTCCTTTCCACCACTGAATGTCAGGTTCCTGTTCTGTTGTATGCATTGATTGTAGAACTTATTGCATGATACTTAGCTGGCAATTCAGACTGCCCGGAATAGCCCCGCCAGGCAATGGAGTGGAAGAGAAGTACTGAATCATTTCTAGACACTGCAGAGGGCATATTTCATAACAGAGACTTGGAACCTTTGAGAATCACATGGCTACTTATGTTTTCATCCTTTATTTTATGTAAACCTGAAAAGAAGTTGGAGTGGCTTGGATTATTCAGCAGTATCTAAGAAAGACAGGGCTTTAGAGTGATTAGAATGTTTTGATGTCCATCATAAAATAATATAAATTTATGTTTATACTGTAAAATAGCAAAGATCTGACTGGCTTTGAAATCACTCTTAAAAATGTGTATTTATAAGTATCAGTATACGATATCTGTGAGTGCACGAAGTGACTGTAGAATTTATGATAAATGGAGAAAATATTGAAGTTCTCAAGGATTTCATTTTACTTGGATCCACAATCGATGCCTATGGAAGCAGCAGTCAAAAAATCAAAAGACACATTGCATTGAGCAAATCTGCTGCAAAAGACCTCTTTAAAGTGTAAAAAGCAAAGATGTCACTTTGAGAACTAAGGTGAGTCTGACCCAAGCCGTGGTATTTCCAGTCACCTCATATGCATGTGAAAGCTGGACAGTCAATAAGGAAGACTGAACAAGAATTGGTGTATTTTAACTATGGTATTGGAATATACCATGTTATATGGAATATACCATGGACTGCCAGAGTGGTTAAGAGTTCAGGCTGCTAACCAGAAGGTCGGCAGTTCGAATCCACCAGCTGCTCCTTGGAAACTCTCTGTGAGTTGGAATCGACTTGACGGCAATGGGTGGGCCAGAAGAATGAACAAGTCTGTCTTGGAAGAAGTACAGTGCTTCCAAGTAGAGTGCTTCTTGGAAGTGAGGATGTTGAGACTTCTTCTCATCTACATTGGACATATATCAGAAGGGACCATTCCTTGGAGAAGGACATCATGTTTGGTAAAGTGGAGGGTTAACGAAAGAGAGGAAGACCCTCAACAAGATGGATTGACACAGTGGCTACAACAATGGGCTCAAGCATAAGAGCGATTGTGAGGATGGCACAGGACTGGAAAGTGTTTCATTCTGTTGTACATAGGGTCACCAAGGGTTGGAATCAACTTGACAGCACCTAACAACAACAACAACAACAGATAATATTTCTAGCTTGTTTCTTTTGAATGTTTGTTCCAGTGGCAATTGTGATATGCTTATAGCTCTGTATGATACCCAAGTGAAATTAAACACACAAAAATACATTCTTGCAACATAAGGAGGGAAAAGAGAATGAACAATTTATGTTCTCAGAGTTCCACACATGTAGGCACTACATCATTTTGAAAATAAAGCTTTACTTAACTCCATGTTGGTATACTCAGTAAAAAAAAAAAAAAAAAGACTTGATTTTATGACGGTATTACATCAAAAGGCATAGTTAAAATGTAAATTTTTTCTTCTTTTACCTTTTCTACAATTTCATTTATTTTTCTCCATATTAAAAATCATCAATAATATAAAATCATCATATGGAAATAGAAAATGGATTCTATACTGGCTTTCATATGCCCAATATGTGTCTATAAATATAAATTTTTATTTTAATAAAAATTACATTATAATAAGCAATTAGAAGGATTAAAAAGTAAATGGAATAAAATGCACTTTCCTCATTATCAGAAAGCCAGAGAAAAGTAATATCTTTGATGGATCAGATACTTTCTGTTTGCAGGGGTAAGATATTTGTGATCAAATATAGCCTGAGGTATACAATACTGGTTTCTCTTTCAAGAGGTAATGAAATAATATTCCTGGATTCTCCATTTTTAAATAGACTTTTATTATCAGTATCTTATCTAAATCATTGATTAAATGTTGAACAGGATGAGCCAAGGATAATTTCTGTCTTCATTTTGACAATAACTTACCAATTCTCCAATTATCTTTGGGTAATATACTTTTAAAATTAGATAGATCTATACCAACACATTCAACATCCACAATCAACACCTATGGAAGCAGAAATAAAGAAATCAAATGATGAATTGCACTGGGCAGATCTTCTGCAAAAAGAACTCTTTTAAAAAAGCAAAGATGGATGCAGGCGGCAAGATGGTGCTCTAGGCAGAAGCACCATGCCGTCCCTCCACAGCAAAGATCCGAAAAACTAAGCCAAACAGAGAATCAAAAATCCCGAAACCCTAGAACATCAAATGAAGAGATAAAGAACTCAGCCAAACACCAAACGGAGTGAGAATACTGAAAGAGAACGGAGAGCGAGGAGAGACTCATGCAGAGACCCCCTACCAGCTAACACAGCGCGGATCCACCATCTTGGACTCCTATCGGAGACCAGCAAATGGGAGAACAGGAGAGCAGCCTCGTGGAGCGTCCAGTGGGAGATGGAATGACCGGTAATTTGCGGTGTGCGCTTTCCCACCCCCCACCCCTCTCCGCCTCGGCTGGGGCTCCCCTGTTTCCTTCGGCCAGGGTCCCTGGGCCAGGGGGCGCCGGTGCTTGGATTCCGTGCGCCCGGGCCGGCAGCTCTCTGGGAACCATTTGTTGGCTGCTGGCATAACTTTTTCTGCCGGCTCCCCCTCCTTTTGCTCGGGTGCCTGGTTCCGAGCGCCATCTTTGCTCTCTCCTGCGGGGCTGTGGGGCTGCGTTCGGGCGTGTGGCTGCTTCCAGGTCTGGGCTGCCATGCTGGTGAGATCCCGGGGCCTTTGTTCGTTTGCCCCTCTGCTTCCCGTGGCCACGGTCTCTTGACCTGGGAGCACTGGCTGCTTGGATTCCACGCACCTCTGCGGGAGGTTCTCTGGGTGCCGTTTGTTGGCTGCTGGTGTTGCTTTTTCTGCTTCTTTTGGTTTCTCACTTGCCTCTCGCTGCCTCCCCGTCCTTTTGCTCGAGTGTCTGGCTCCGAGTGCCGTCTTTGCTCTTTCCTGCAGGGCTGTGGGGATGCATTCGGGCGTGTGGCTGCTTCCAGGTCTGGCTGCCGCGCTGGTGAGATCCCGGGGCCTTTGTTCATTCGCCCCTCTGCTTCCATGGCCACGGTCTCTTGACCTGGGACCGCTGGCTGCTTGGAATCCGCTCACCTGTGCGGGAGGTTCTCTGCATGCCGTTTGTTGGCTGCTGGTGTTGCTTTTTCTGCTTCTTCTGGTTTCTCGCTTGCCTCTCGCTGCCTCCCCCTCCTTTTGCTCGGGTGCCTGGTTCTGAGCGCCGTCTTTGCTCTTTCCTGCGGGGTTGTGGGGCTGCGTTCAGGTGTGTGGCTGCTTCCAGGTCTGGCCTGACGTGCTGGTGAGATCCTGGGGCTTTTGTTCGTTTGCTCCTCTGCTTCCCATGGCTGCAGTCTCTTCACCGGGGTCGGCCGGCTGCTTGGATTCCACGCGCCCGGGCGGGCGGCTCTCTGGATGCCGTTTGTTGGCTGCTAGTGCTGCCTTTTTTTTTTTTTTTCTTTTTTTTTCCTCCTGCTTCTTTTGGTTTCTCACTTGCCTCTCGCCACCTCCCCCTCCTTTCACTCGGGTTCCTGGCTCCTTGCACTCTCTTAGCTCCTTTCTGAGGATCCCCAGAGCGCAGGAAATTTGTGATATACGCTTTCCACTCTCCACCCTTCTTCGCTCACACTCGGCCTCCTCTGTTTCCCATGGACACAGTCTCTTGTCTAAAAACAACAGCCCGCACTGGCTGGCTCTCTGAGTACCATTCATTGACTGCTGGTGTTGTTTTTTTTTTTTAATTTTTTTTTTCTTTTTGATTAGTTTTGTTTTCTTTTCCCTCTTTTTCCCTTTTGTCTTTCTTCATTGCTCAATTTCTCGTCTCTCTGTCTCTTCCTTCTCTTTCTGATCCCTGAATACCAGGCGATGTATGCCTCTGCACCTTCTGGCCAGGCTGTGCTGTGAAACCTGAGACCGACTCCCCCAGACCTCATAGCTGCATCGGTGGGATCCCTGGGAACTTTGCAGTTCTTTCCTTTTCTTTCTCTTCCCCCTTCTGGTTTCCTCCATCCCATAGTCTCTCATCTGTCCATCCCAATGACAAGCTCCCCTAGCATTCTTTTATGTTTGTATGCTTTTTGCTCCTGCTCCTCTCTCCTCTCTCCCATATCCAGCTTAGCTTCACACATAACCATCTCCCCGCTGCATCCTGCCTACCTGCACTGTGCACTTGACATCACACCACCAAGCTGTGCAGGCACGACCTATTGGAACCTGCCCAGCACTGACTACCGACTGTCCTTGTGGCTGAGGTGAGTGCCACAAACAACCCGTCCCAGTGGCTCCTCTTCAGCTAGACCTGCCCAGCTGTACCACAAGGATGAAACAAAAAAAATCTACAATCAATAAATGACAGAAATATCTACTGAATGCCCCGAAAACAGCAAACAATATCAAAACATTTACAAAAACAAGACAGGATGGCTCCAACAGGCGTCCAAATTAAAACACCAGATAACTCTCCTGTGGAAGAAAATGCACTAGAAGTACCTGATAGGGAACTCAAATCACTAATACTCGGAATTTTCCAATAACTCAGGCAAGAAGCTGACAAACAAGAGGAAAAAATAGACAAATTTATGGAAAATACAGACAAAAAATTGGAAGAATTCAGGAAGATGATGCAGGAACAAAATGCCAAAATAAATTCACAACTAGAAATTACACAAAAACAACAATTAGAAATCCAAAAGATAAATAACAAGATTTCAGAAATGGACGGTGTCATAGAAGGGCTGAGAAGTAGATTTGA
Organism: Dugong dugon; assembly: GCA_030035585.1. NCBI lineage: Eukaryota > Metazoa > Chordata > Mammalia > Sirenia > Dugongidae > Dugong > Dugong dugon. The sequence continues at coordinate 35,446,264 of CM057471.1, read as the reverse complement.
AATCGTGGAAGACAGGATCAGTGGAACTGAAGACAAACACTTGGATACAACTCTGTTTCAGGAAAACTCAGAAAAAAGAACAAAGAAAAATGAAGAGATCCCGAGAGTTATGTGGGACACAATTGAAAGCAAAAAGTTACAAGTGATTGGCATCCCAGAACGGGGAGAAAACAGAAAACACAGAGAGGATCATTGAGGAACTGCTGACAGAAAACTTTCCCAATATCATGAAAGATGAAAAGCTGGCCATCCAAGAAGCTCAACGAACCCCAAAAGAAAATCACCAAGACATATCATATTCACACTCGCCAAAACTAAAGACAAACAAAGAATCCTGAGAGCAGCTCGTGAAAAACAAGAAGTCACATACAGAGGAGAAACAATAAGACTAAGCTCAGATTATTCGGCAGAAACCATGCAGGCAAGAAGGCGATGGGATGACATATATAAAATCTTGAAAGAAAAAAATTGTCAGCCAAGAATAATATATCCTGCAAAACTCTCGTTCAAATTTGATGGTGAAATTAGGTCATTTCCAGATAAACAGAAACTAAGGGAATATGCAAAAGTCAAACCAAACTTACAAGAATTATTAAAGGCAGTTCTTCGATCTGAGGACAAACAGCTTCAGCCCTCAGGCAGGACCTCGGACCTAGGACGCAGGTACATACGAACCAGATACCAATCTCGGAAATGAACTATCAAGGACTATCCAAAACCAAAAGAAATACAACAGGGAATCAGAGCAATCAATCAAAGGATGACAACAACATCAAAACAATGAAAGAGGGAACAAATGGCATAGGTATAGAACCTTCTAAAGGAGAGGAAGGCAAGGTGATACCTAGTAAGGGTAGACTGCTTCAAACTTATAAAGATAAGGGTAAAATTCATGGCAACCACAAAGAAAGTTAACAAACCAACTCATAAAAATAAAGATGAAAAACATAAAGTCTCAGCAAAATCAAAACCTACAAAAACAAAAGAAATGAACACCAAATCCACAAACAAAAGTAACTCAGGACAAGAGAGTAAGAAGAACAAAGAAAACTTCAGTACCACAAAGAAAAACACTACAAAATGACACCAACAAACTTACATCTATCAATAATTACACTGAATGTAAATGGACTCAATGCACCCATAAAGAGACGGAGAGTGGCAGAATGGATAAGAAAACAGGATCCATCAGTATGCTGTCTACAAGAGACACACCTTAGAAACAAAGACGTGAATTTATTAAAAATAAAAGGTTGGAAAAAAATATATCAAGCTAACAACTACCAAAAAAGAGCAGGAGTGGCAATTCTAATCTCAGATGAAATAGACTTTAAAACAAAATCTACCATAAAAGACAAAGAAGGACACTATATAATGATTAAGGGGACGATCCATCATGAAGACATGAGCATAATAAACATCTACGCACCCAATGACAGAGCTCCAAAATATAAAAATATCTCAACCAACACCGAAAAGAGAAATTGACAGTTCCACAATAGTAGTGGGAGACTTCAACACACCACTCTGAGTAAAGGACAGAATAACTAAAAAGAAAATCAGCAAAGATACAGAAGACCTAAAGGACACAATCAGCCAACTGGACCTCATAGACATATATAGAACAATCCATCCAACCGCTGCAAAGTACACATTCATTTCCAATGCACATGGAACGTTCTCCAGAATAGACCACATCTTAGGCTACAGAGAAATCCTCAACAAGATCCAAAACGTTGAGATAATACAAAGTATCTTCTCTGACCACAATGCCATCAAGGTAGAAATTAACACTAGAAAGAGCAAGGAAAAAAAATCAAACACATGGAAACTGAATAATGCTCTGCTTACACATCAATGGGTAATAGAAAAATCAGAGATGGAATTAAAAAATTCCTAGAATCAAATGAAAATGAAAATACATCTTACCAAAACCTTTGGGACACAGCAAAGGCAGTCCTCAGAGGACAATTTATAGCAATAGATGCACATATCAAAAAAGAAGAAAGGGACAAAATCAAAACATTAACTACAGTACTCAAACATATAAAAAGAGAACAGCAAAAAAGCCTACAACCACCGAAAGAAAAGAGATAGTAAAGACCAGAGCAGAAATAAATGAAATAGAGAACAGAAAAACAATAGAACGAATCAACAAAACCAAAAGTTGGTTCTTTGAAAGAATCAACCAAATCGACAAACCACTGGCCAGACTGACAAAAGAAAAACAGCAGAGGGCACAAATAACCCAAATAAGAAATGAAATGGGGGACATTACAACAGACCCAACCGAAATAAAAAGGATTATAACAGAATATTATGAAAAACTATACTCCAACAAATTTGAAAACCTAGAGGAAATGGATAAATTTCTAGAAACACACGGCCTACCCAAACTACAACAAAGTGATACTGAAAATCTAAACAGACCCATAACAGGAGAAGAGATTGAAAAGGTAATAAAAAAAACTCCCAACCAAAAAAAGCCCTGGTCCAGATGGCTTCACTGGAGAATTCTACAAAACATTTACAGAAGAGCTTGTACCAGTTCTACTCAAGCTATTTCAGAGCATAGAAGAGGAAGCAACACATCCAAATTCATTCTATGAAGCCAGCATAACACTGATACCAAAACCAGGCAAAGACATCACAAAAAAAGAAAATTACAGACCAATATCTCTCATGAATATAGATGCAAAAATTCTGAACAAAATTCTAGCCAATAGAGTTCAGTATCATATCAAAAAATTAATACACTATGACCAAGTAGGATTCATACCAGGTATGCAAGGATGGTTTAACATTAGAAAATCCATCAATGTAATTCACCACATAAATAAAAGGAAAGAAAAAAATCACATGATCATCTCAATTGATGCAGAAAAGGCATTTGACAAAGTCCAACACCCATTCCTGATAAAAGCTCTCAATCAAATAGGTATAGAAGGGAAATTTCTCAACATACTAAAGGGTATCTATGCAAAACCAACAGCCAACATCATTCTTAATGGAGAGAGGCTGAAAACATTCCCCTTGAAAACAGGAGCAAGACAAGGATGCCCTTTATTACCACTGCTATTTAACATTGTGCTGGAAGTTCTAGCTAGAGCAGTAAGGCAAGAGAAAGAAATAAAGGGCTTCCAACTTGGTAATGAAGAAGTTAAACTGTCCCTGTTTGCAGATGATATGATACTATACATAGAAAACCCTAAAGACTCCATGAGAAATCTACTGGAACTAATAGAAAGATTCAGCAGAGTAGCAGTATACAAGATAAACATTCAAAAATCAGTTGGATTCCTATACACCAGTAAAGAGATCGATGAAAAAGAGATCAGGAAATCAATACCATTTTCAATAGCCCCTAAAAAGATAAAATACTTAGGAATAAATCTGACCAGGAATGTAAAAGACCTATACAAAGAAAACTACAAAACACTGCTGCATGAAACCCAAAGGGATCTACATAAATGGAAAAACATACCATGCTCATGGATAGGCAGACTCAACATTGTGAAAATGGCAATTCTACCTAAAGCAATTTACAAATACAATGCAATCCCGATCCAAATACCAACAACATTCTTCAAAGAGATGGAAAAACTAATTATTAACTTTATATGGAAAGGGAAGAAGCCCCGAATAAGTAAAGCACTACTGAAGAAGAAGAATAAAGTTGGAGGACTCACACTACCTGACTTGAGAATCTACTATACAGCTACATTAGTCAAAACAGCCTGGTACTGGTACAACAACAGATACATTGACCAATGGAACAGAATTGAGAACCCAGATGTAAATCCATCCACCTGCGGTCACATGATTTTTGACAAGTGCCCAAAGTCCATCAAATGGGGAAAAGACAGTCTTTTTAACAAATGGTGCTGGCAAAACTGGATATCGATTTGCAGAAAAATGGAACAGGACCCATACATCACACCGTATACAAAAACTACTTCCAAATGGATCAAAGACCTGAATATAAAGTCTAAAACTATAAAGTTCATAGAAGAAAAAATAGGACCAACACTTCAGGCCTTAATACATGGCATTAATAGGATACAAGCCATAAACATCAACACACAAAACCCAACAGATAAACTAGATAACTGGGATCGTCTAAAAATCAAACACCTATGCTCTTCAAAAGACTTCACCAAAAGAGTCAAAAGAGAACCTACAGACTGGGAAAAAATTTTTGGACTGTACAAGTCAGACAAAGGTCTAATCTCCATAATCTACAAGAAAATCCAACACCTCTACAACAAAAAGACAAACAATCCTATCAAACAATGGGTAAAGAAAATGAACAGACGCTTCACCAAAGAAGACATTCAAATGGCCAACAGACACGTGAGGAAATGCTCGCATTCATTAGCCATTAGAGAAATGCAAATTAAAACCACAATGAGATACCATCTCACCCCAGCATTACTGGCACGAATCAAAAATACTGGAAACAACAAATGTTGGAGGGGCTGCGGGGAGATGGGAACTCTTATACACTGCTGGTGGGAATGCAAAATGATACAACCATTTTGGAAAATGATATGGCGTTTCATCAGAAAGCTTGAAATAGACATACCATTCAATCCAGCAATCCCACTCCTAGGAATATATCCTAGAGAAATAAGAGTGGTTACTCGAATAGACATATGCACACCTATGTTAATGGCAGCATTGTTCACAATAGCAAAATGATGGAAACAACGTAGGTGCCCATCAGCAGATGAATGGATAAACAAACTATGGTACATACACACAATGGAGTACTATGCAACGAGAAAGAACAACAATGAATCTGTGAACCATCTTATAACATGGATGAAACTGGAGGGCATTATGCTGAGTGAAATAAGTCAATCACAAAAGGACAAATATTGTATGAGACCTCTATTGTAAAAACCCATGGAAAAGTTCACACACAAAATGTAACAATCCTTGTTGGTTACCAGGGATGGGAGGGGAGGTGGGGGGAAATACTAAATAGGCAATAGATAAGTGGTATCTTGGGTGAGAGGTGAGACAGTACACAGTACAAGGGAAACTAACACAACCTGCACAAGGAAAGGTCATGGAGGCCCCATGGACACATCCAAACTCCCCGAGGGACTGAGTTGTTGGACGGAGGGCTCTGGGGACCATGGTCTCGGGGAACATCTAGCTCAATTGGCATGACACTACTTATAAAGATAATGCTCTACATTCTACCTTGGTGAGTAGTGTCTGGGGTCTTAAAAGCCTGTGAGCGGCCATCTAAGATACTACACTGGTCTCATCCCTTCGGGAGCAAGGGAGAATGAATAGAACAGGATACAACGAAAAGATTAGTCCAGAGGACTAATTGTCCACAGCTACCAAGACCTCCACCGGACTGAGTCCAGTATAGCTAGATGGTACCCGGCTACCACCACTGACTGCTCTGACCAGGATCACAACAGAGGGTTCTGGACAGAGCTGGAGAAGTATGTAGAGCATAATTCTAACTCACAAAAAAAAAAAAAAAAGAAGACCAGATTTACTGGCCTAAAGGAGACTGGAGATACCTCAAGAGTATGGCCCCCAGACACCCTTTCAGCTCAGAGGTGAAGTTACCTTCGAGGTTCACTGTTTAGCCTGGGAGTGGACAGCCCAGTAGAACCAAATGATACTAACGAGGTACAGGAGTCCAGTGACAAGTGCCAGAAGGCAGAGGGGGAGTAGGAAGCTGATAATAAGGAACACAAGTTGAGTAAGGATACTGTTGATGTGTTGTGAGATTGTTAACCATTGTTATAGGGCAACATTTGTAGTAACTGTTAAATGGGAGGCTTTTTTGTCCTGTAAGCCTTCGTCTTGGGTGACAATGGCAGCACAATTGGAAGAGCATAGTCAATGTCACTTAAATGTGTACGTAAAAAGTTTTGAAATGGTGTATCTTTGGCTATGTGTATTTTCACCAAAAGAAAAAAAAAAAAAAAAGCTGAGAATTCAGAGGGTTAAAATGTTGTGGGGTTGTTAACCAAAGTCATAAAACAGCATGTGCACTACTGTTACATGAGAAACTGTTTGTTCTGTAAGCCTTCACCTGAAGTACAATAAAATATTTTAAAAAATAATAATAATAATTATGCAAAGATTCTGCTATTAAAAAAAAAAAAAAGCTAAGACGTCACTTTAAGGACTACGGTGCACCTGACCCAAGCCATGGTATTTTGCAGTTACCTTATATGCATGTGGAAGCTGGACACTGAATAAGGAAGACCAAAGAAGAATTGAGGCATTTGAATTACGGTGTTGATGAAGAATATTGAATATACCGTGACTAGATGGCACCAAACAACAACAGGGGGTTAGAGACAAAACGGTGCAACAAGTTAAGTAAATGAGGATTAGGTTATGTTTATTATGTTAGTGAGTCAGGATTAAGCTGTATCTTGAGTCAATCTCTTTTGAGCAAGCTAAGTAGTAGAGATGGGGGAAGAGAGATGCCAAACCACATGAAGATCGCCAAGGAGCAGAAGCTCAGAGGAGACCTTTCTCCAGAGCTGATGGAGAGAGAAAGTCATCTCCTAGAGCCGGCACCCTGAATTCAGACTTCCAGCCTCCTAAAATGTTCATTAAAGCCACCCACTTGTGGTATTTCTGTTATAGCAGCACTTGGTAACTAAGATAAGTAAGGAAGAACATAAAGTCACTTGCTCCTAGGTCAATCCCTACAATGAAGCTAGTACTGGTTTTTCTCATCTAGAAATATCAGGCATAAAAGACAACGGGACTAAGAAGTAATGTAAAGTACAAAAAAAAAAAAAAAAAGCAACAACAACATACTAAGCGTTAGTAACAACAGCAACAACAAAACCTATTAACCATCAAAGCCATTTCATGGGCTAATACTCATTCTGCCTAGGTGGTGTTCTTACCTCATAATTTTTTGAATAATATAATATTTTCTCCAGAGAATTTTATTACTAATTATTCAACCAGAAAATTGTTTGCTTTCCATACAATAAGGTCTTGACGCTTACACTATGGTCAAGGCACTTAACCTTTCAGAGTATCAGTTTTCTCAGTAAAAATTTCAGAAAATTGGAGTGAATGTCTGAAATCCCTTTCAGCATTACCACAGTATGATGCCATGACATTATTGCCTACCAAATTAAGCTTGAGTTATGTCTGACTTTCAAGTTTCTTCATATTTAACTCATCTTCTATTTCCAGTCTCATTTATATTGCCCAACATGTATTCTCTCCTATAGTTAAGCTAGTCTCCTTCTATAACCAGATTCTGTGTTTATCCATGCCAACTTGATTCTCACAATGTTAAGACCTCTGTCAGAAATTCTTCTATCTTATCTCCAAATTTCTCTCCATCAAAGTCCAGAAGAGAATTTGCATCGACTATTTTTAACTGTTTTAAAATGCACCACGTTTCCTTCACAGATCCCACACGGATATCTCTGATAGTTTTTGGAATGCTGAACAAAACCGTAGCGATCGTCTAGTTGCCATCAAGTTTATCCTGAGTCATGGTCACCCCAGGGGTGTCAGGTTAGAACTTTGCTCCATAGAGTTTTTGATGACTGATTTTTTTCAGAAATAGATTGCCAGGCCTTTTATCTGAGATACTTCTGAGTGGATTCAAACCTCCAACTTTTCATTTAGCAGCTGAGTGTGTTCACCATTTGCGCCACTCAAGGATTCCAAGCTAAACCATATGAATTAGAAATTATATATATACAATATGTGACGTAGTTTTTTCTTTGTGAATTGAAATGGTCTTATGATTTCCTGCCCTTACATCTCCTTCTCCTCGCAAACTGAGGAAACATACTGATATTTCTTTTCACTGCTTTAATTTTATTTTTCTTTCAGCACTCAGTAAAAAAATCCACTTCTCTTTTTCACTTTCTCCTAATATCTGTAGGGGAGCTTTTTCAAAAATTATTATTATTTATTCTTGATGAATCAGAATCGACTGGACGACGGTGGGTTTTTATTTTTATTTTTTTTTTGTTTATTCCTGATGTTTTACATATTTTGAGCTCTCTGCATTCATTTCCACTACTCAGCTTCTTTAACGTAGGTCACTCTGAGCTTTAAGGGTTCCTTCAATTTAGTGCCTAGTTTTAAAACAATGCCAACTGGTCTATCTTTTATTTTCATAATTTTTCTGGTCAGAAAATATCTGGATTATGCTTTTTAATTATGGAATTTTCCACTCCATCTCTAAATAATTGGATTTTTTTATTATGATCTTTAAAATGGAGTGGGCTCATTTAGAAAAATAATATTCAAATTAAACAGAAAAAGGAGATGAAAATCACTTGTAATTGCATATCTAGGAATAACTACTCATAACGTTATTAATAGATTCTTCCAAACATACCTCTTTTTATGTATGTCTCAATACATTTGTGTGTGTGTGTGTATGTGAGACAGAGAGAGAGAGAAATCATATGTGGTTTTGTACCTGCTTAACATTTGACTGCTAACTAGCAGTTCAGCAGTTCGAACCCACTAGCCTCTCCATAGGAGAAAAGACCTAGCTATCTGCTCCAATGAAGATTATAGCCTAGGAAGCCCAATAGGGAAGTTCTACTCTGTTTTATAGGGTTTCTATGAATCAGAATCCACTCGGCACATAACAATAACACGTTACAGTGTATGGACATACCATAACTTATTTAACAAGCTCCTGGGAGCCCTGGTCGCCAAGTGGTTAAGAACTCAGGCTGCTACCCAAAAGGTCAAAAGCTCAAATCCAACAGCTGCTCGTTGGAAACCTTGTGGGGCAGTTCTACTCTGTCCTGTAAGGTCGCTGTGAGTCTGAATCAACTTGAGGGCAATGTTTTTTCTTATTGATTTAACAAGCCATGTGGAATGGCTTGGCTGTGTCTCACTATTAAAAGTTATAAATAATGTTGCAGTGAAAAATTGTGTGCACATGTGTGTGTACCTTTAATTTTTTTTTTTTTTTATTGTACTTCAGGTGAAGGCTTACAGAACAAATAGTTTCTCATGAAACAGTAGTACACATATTGTTTTATGACATTGGTTAACAACCCCACAACATATCAACCCTCTTAACTTCTCAACCTTTTTTTTTTGGTGAAAATACACATAGCCAAAGATACACCATTTCAAAAATTTCTACATGCACAGTTCAGTGACATTGACTACGCTCTTCCAATTGTGCTGCTATTCTCACTTAAGATGAAGGCTTACAGAATAAAATAGTTTCTCATTTAACAGTTTCTACACATGTTGCCCTATGACAATTGTTAACAATCTCACAACACATCAACAATATCCTTACTCAACCTTGGGTTCCCTATCACCAGCTTCCTTGTCTCCTCTGCCTTCTGGCCGTTGTCACTGGACTACTGTATCTCATTAGTCCCATTTGGTTTTATGGGGCTGTACACTCCCAGGCTGAATGGTGAACCTCAGAGGTAACTTCACCACTGAGCTAAAAGGGTGTCTGGGGCCATACTCTCGGGGTTTCTCCAGTCTCCTTTAGGCCAGTAAATCTGGTCTTTTTATTGTGAGTTAGAATTATGTTCTACATCCTTCTCCAGCTCTGTCCAGAACCCTCTGTTGTGATCCCGGTCAGAGCAGTCAGTGATGGTAGCCGGGCACCATCTAGCCGTACTGGACTCAGTCTGATGGAGGCCTTGGTAGCTGTGGTCCATTAGTCCTTTGGACTAGTCTTATCCTCGTATCTTGTTCTCTTCATTCTCCCTTGCTCCCGAAGGGATGAGACCAGTGGAGTATCTTAGATGGCCGCTCACAGGCTTTTAAGAGCCCAAACGGTACTCACCAAGGTAGAATGTAGAACATTTTCTTTATAAACTGTGTTATGCCAATTGAGCTAGATGTTCCCCAAGACCATGGTCCCCACAGCCCTCCGCCCAGCAATTCAGTCCCTCAGGGAGTTTGGATGTGTCTATGGGGCTTCCATGACCTTTCCTTGTACAAGTTGTGCCAGTTTCCCCCGTATTGTGTACTGTCTCACCCTTCACCCAAGATACCACTTATCTATTGCCTATTTAGTATTTCCCCCCCTACCCCTCCCATCCCTGGTAACCAACAAAGATTGTTACATTTTGTGTGTGAACTTTTTCATGGGTTTTTACAATAGAGGTCTCATACAATATTTGTTCTTTTGTGATTGACTTATTTCACTCAGCATAACGTCCTCCAGTTTCATCCATGTTATGAGATGCGTCACAGATTCATTGTTGTTCTTTCTCGTTGCATAGTACTCCATTGTGTGTATATGTACCATAGTTTGTTTATCCATTCATCTGTTGATGGGCATCTAGGTGGTTTCCATCCTTTTGCTATTGTGAACAATGCTGCCATGAACATAGGTGTGCATATGTCTATTCGAGTGACAACTCTTATTTCTCTAGGATATATTCCTAGGAGTGGGATTGCTGGATCGAATGGTATGTCTATTTCTAGCTTTCTGAGGAAATGCCATATCATTTTCCAAAATGGTTGTATCATTTTGCATTCCCACCAGCAGTGCATAAGAGTTCCCATCTCCCCGCAGCCCCTCCAACATTTGTTATTTCCAGTGATTTTGATTCATGCCAGTAATGCCTGGGTGAGATGGTAGCTCATTGTGGTTTTAATTTGCATTTCTCTAATGGCTAGTGATTGCGAGCATTTCCTTATGTGTCTGTTGGCCATTTGAATGTCTTCTTTGGTGAAGTGTCTGTTCATTTCCTTTGCCCATTTTTTAATAGGATTATTTGTTTTTTTGTTGTAGAGGTGTTGGATTTTCTTGTAGATTATGGAGATTAGACCTTTGACTTGTACTATCCAAAAATTTTTTCCCAATCTGTAAGTTCTCTTTTTACTCTTTTGGTGAAGTCTTTTGAAGAGCATGGGTGTTTGATTTTTAGAAGATCCCAGTTATCTAGCTTATCTATTGGGGTTTGTGCATTGATGCTTATGGTTTGTGTACTTTTAATTTTTGCCTTAAGAAAAATACTCTTAGTGGACTTGATAGGCCAATGAAATTTCCAGTTAAAATTAGACTAGATTACTGAGTTAATGACACTTTGGCCTTTTGCTACCTTTCTATGTAGAAACATTATATAATAATAATAATAATAATAAAACTGTATAAAACTCCTTACTGAACTCATGGTGTAACCTTAAAGAAGACACACTGTTTCTAGATCTCAATGAGCAATATTTGATATGGTATTTTTGAATATTCATATATATGTTCATGTATGTATGTGTGAACAGAATCTATTTTATGTAATGATTGTTATCATAGCTTGCCTCCATTAGGCACAAACATTTTGATATATCAGGTAGTGTTTGAAGCAATTTTTTACTGGATTTTCATACAAATATTGTCTTAGTTATCCAGTGCTGCTATAACAGAAATACCATAAATGGATGACTTTTAACAAAGAGAAATTTATTCTGTCACAGTCTAGTGGGCTACAAGTCCAAACTCAAGGCATCAGATCAGCTCCAAGGGAGGGCTTTCTCTCTCTGTCAGCTCTGGAGGAAGGTCCTTGTGATGCATCAGTCTTTCCTTGGTCTGGGAGAATCTCAGCGTAGGAACCTCAGGTCCAAAGGATGTACTCTGTTCCTGGTGCTTCTTTCTTGGTGGTATGAGGTTCCCATGTCTCTCTGCTCATTTCTGTCTGTGATGGTTAAGATCGTGTGTCACCTTGGCTGGGCCATGATTCTCCATGTTTTAATGTAATCACTCCTATGATTGAATATACTGTGAGTAGCCAATCAGATGAAAGGGAGTCTCCTTGGGGGTGTGGCCTGAATCTGTATATAAGCAGACGTTCTGGCTTTTCTTTCTCTCTGGATCCTGCGGCTGCTTCCTGTCTTCTCATCTCCCATTCTTGGGACTTGAGCTGCCACCTTATCTGCCGAACCTGGGATTTGTTGATCTGCACAGCCTGTGAGTGGGAGCCCTGCTCTCTGACCTTCCAATCTTGGGCTTGCTAGCTTCTGCAGCTGTGTGACTTGGGAGAGGCCTCTACCCTGATCCATGGACTTGGGACGTTCTAGCCTCTACAATCACGTGAGCTGTTTCCTTGATATAATCTCTCTCTATATATATATTTATACACTTTACTGGTTTTGCTTCTCTAGAGAACCCAGCCTAAGACACTGTCTTTTATATCTCAAAAGAGATTGGCTTAAGACACTATCTAATCTTGTAGACCTCATCAGTATAACTGCTGCTAATCCATCTTGTTACGTCATAGCGATAGAGTTTACAGCACATCAGGAAATTACATCAGATTACAAAATGGCACCACAGTCATACAATATGGGGAATCATGACCCAGTCAAGTTGACAGATATTTTTGGAGGACACAGTTCAATCCATGACAAATATGAAACCTGAGAAACATAGTAATAACTTACCCCAAGCTCATGGTTAGTAAATTATATAAGATTTCTACCAGTTACTAAGCTTTCACATTTGAAAGTTATGTAGAAAGGAAATCACTAAATCAACAAAGGAAGTAGATTCTGCTGCATTCTTGCATATGGAAAGCCATAATCTATTGCCTAAAAATGCAAATTGTTGATATTTCTAGAATAACTGTAAAGAATGTCAAACAGAGTAGGTGTAAAAACTAACAAAAAGAAATTTTTTTGGTATGGAAAATAATATTGGATTATAAACAAAGTAGTTGATGTCATGGGTTTTAATTTCATACTCAGTCTTTGTTCTAAAGAAAATTAACGGTGAGTTTTCATTTCTCGTATGTAAAATTTCAAGAAAAATGCATATTCTAAATTGAAAAGAAAACTGAAATGTATTGTTTCTACTATGCACTTAGTTGCTGTCGTATATGCTACTTCTTTTAACTTAGTTTCAACACGATATTAGTAAGTGCTATCAAGCCATTGTGGTGATGGGAAAACAGAATGTGGTCTTGCATCTAGCAAGTGTTAGACCCATATTCAAGCCCAGTTATAATATATTCTTGAAGTAGAAATAATCTTAGATACTTCCTGAGAACTTGGAAATAGGTAAATAAAGCTTGTGCTCTGTAAATGAATTTGCTGAAATATAGACACATTTGGATTTATTAATTGCCTAGGAAGACCAAGATATTATAATGGGTAGTAATTAACTGCAAAAGGAATTCATAATTAATGAAGATAGCAAATTGTGTTGGGTGAGAGAAAACAAAGATCTTGAAAAGTCCGTTATAATGAATCCTAAATACCATGTCAACCTCCTCATGTTCTGGATGAATTATCAATCACTATCTAACTACTTACTCTCTTATTACAATATATCAAGCAACACCTTCATCAGTAATTTATTTTATCAAATTCCTCCACACTAGGAAAGAAGGCACCTTCATGGGTGTAAGCATCACCATCGTGAAAAAGGATCATGGTTCTTTTCTTATTAATGAAAAGCAAGTTATTGCTATCAGTTCATTTAATTACATGAGTCTAGCCCAGAAAGTCTCATCATCCCTTGGTGTTGTGACAATATACAGTTTCTAGATCAGCAAGGTAATCTTACTCTCCAGGATGAGTGTCTTGGAAGCCAGCCAACACTCCTTCTTTTGTCAGAAATCCTTCCCATCATGTATCATGTCTTTCCTCTTTACAAAATTTAGTATATGAAATGGAAAATAATTAGAGTTAGTGTTAAACTTCTAGAGAAGTAATATAGTTAAAATATTCTGTGACTTTTTTGAAGAGAAATAACTATGAAAAGGTTTTTTTTTTCAATATTGATTTGTACCAGGGAAAACATTTATTAACATGATAAAAAGCTTTTCCTTATTTATTTATTTATTGTGGTCTAATCAAAACTATACTTTAATTATTGTAGCTCTCCATTGTCCTTGTTCAGCCTAATTGTCAACAAATCATAGAACAAGATCCAGGCAATCTTAAAGCTTTATTAAATTGCACCTTCACATTTGATGTACAGAGATGTAAATGTAGACAAGTTTTAATTTTTTTAAAATAATTTCAAAGTGTAAATGAGATCCAGTACTAGATGAAAAGCAGGTAATTGAAGTTTTTTCTGCATACTAGGAAAAGAGATGGACATAGTCAGTATGTAACTGAATAACAATGGCTCCTGATCTCTTTCTTTTTTTTTGTGTTAAGATCTGTCCTCAACCTCTGCTTCCAGGACTTACTTTAAAACTATTTAGAGAATTCTCTGCCACCTCCAAAACTCTACCTGACAATAAAAGAATGGGGATGCAAGACCCAAGGCATGGATTTTATATTCCCAATTACGCATCTCATCTAGATTCACGCAGGTGTGTAAACGATGTTCTGCACTTCAGATTTAGTCAATAGAAAATCCTTCTTTGCCTTTAAAGAGGCTAGCTTATGCATCTATCTCAACAGAAGATAGAGGAGGTTCCTCCCCTGCAACGACACTGATCTGGTACTCCAAGTCTCTTTATTCTGGGAATATTGAACTCCTGACAATAAAATACAATCTGGGCAAATAGCAGGCAGAGAAGACAGTCCCATCTATGCTAGGGTTACTTCTTTCCTCCCTGATCAGGGACAATATGTACATATTTAATCAGGGAAATACTATAGAATTAGAAACCAGAAGATGGGTGTAATAGTTTCAACTCTGCAACAAATACCTTCAGGGAAAGATGTCTTCAGAATACCTGTGTGTCATTTTCTTTACTCGTTCACTAGCAATAGAATGCCCGTCTTAAGTAACTAACTGTCCATATTATTTTGAAGATTAAATTAAATAATGCAAGTGAAAGTGACTTGTAAACTACAATGTTCTATACACACATTTTATCATCATTAAGACACACTTGCTATTCTGTTATTCATAGGCTACGTATCAGGGTTCTCAGTTTAAATATCACTCGCCAACTATGGATAAAGGCACTATTATGCTAAAACATGGTAGCTAATTACATAAATTTATTCAACCATGAAATTACTTTGTTAATACATAAAGGAAGGAATTTGTTACGTGTGTTCTTGCAAATGAATACATCTGTGTAAATAGTGACCTTCACTGGACACTTCATTTTCTTTCTTTCTTTATTCTTTTCCTAATAAAACAACATTTGCAGGTGTAACTCTCTTTATTGCTTGTAAACACAATAAGATTCATCTAATTTCATCACCGTGGTCAAGGGCAATAATGATGGAACATGACACTATTAATGCAGAGCATAAATAAGGAATGTAAATGTCATTTCTATGGGTTCAATAGTTATTTCTCTTTTATTTAAGTTACTAGTACCAAACCATTAATGTAAATAAGGAATATTAGTGTGGTGCTCTTTTTAACCTAAAATAATACCTCGGGTCTTCCTTTGAATTGTTTTTTTAATTGTCTCACTGCCTCAGTGGAATGATTTTGTATGCAAGAAACCTTTTTAAAATTATAGATAACATTAATTTACATCATCTAGAATGTGGACTATCCAATGTAACTTGGTTTTGAGGGTTCTCATTTAAATTTAAGAAAATTGGCTATAATTAAACCCTTTATTTTTATTATTTGCTCCCTTTATTTTTGTTTCCCCTTGGAAACTACAATTATTTAACTAATTTTTTTTTAAATTAAAACATTTAATTTCCTAAAACTATCTTTGGGAATTATACAATAGCAAGGACACCTGCTAAGAAAAGGAAAAATTATCTGATTTTAGATTTATGCAACTCACCTGTCAGAAGAAGCACAGTCTTTCCATCTTTTATAGATTGGAATTTGTTTCAAACCCACATAAACAAACAAAGAGCACTGGTAAAGGTAATTATGTAGTTATGAATGAATATTTTTCTTCTTTCCTCAATATAATATTTCTATAAAATAATATGCATAGAATATATTGTTGGTTCCATAACGTATAGAAATATATGTGTAATGTATTTTCCAATAACAGCATAAAGGAGGTGGGTGCGGGGAAAGCAGTAATGAGCTAAGCAAATGATGGCAGATGATAAAATAATAATTGTAACAATGTACTGTTGACTTTGTAATGTTAATTGATGTAATACATATAACAATAATACCACAAAAATGGGGAAAGGGAATAGAGCTATGTAGGAGTAATGTTTTTATGTATTACTAGAATTAAACTAGTATAAATCTGAAGCTGATTCTGATAAGTTAGGATTTATATGGTACCCTAGAACAACCACTAAAAATAAAACTCAAAAATATATAGTAAATAACAACTTATTTTTACACAAATAATCTGCACCTTCTACGTTTGTTTGCCAACCACCCTCTCTCCCCAAGAGGTATTTTCATAAGTGCTGCTTTGCTGATTGAGTGCTTATGAAAATAACTTGCAGGGGCAGGGAGGGGTTTGCAAGCAAGCACAGAAGCTGTGTGTTATTTGCATAAAAATACAGTAATCATTAATGAAATTAAAATGTTATAAAATATTCACATAATGCAAAATAAAGTGATGAAGGAGAAATGTTGATGTTGTTAGCTGCTGTTATAAGTTGACCCCTGACTCATGGTGGAAGGAAATGCTGCCTGGTCCTGTGCCATCCCCGTGATCAGCTGCAGAATGGACTGTTGTGATTCATAGATTTTTTCACTGGCTAATTTTCAGAAGTAGATCACCAGGCCTTTCCTCCTCGTCTGTCTTACTCTGGAGACTCCCCTGAAAACTGTTCAGCATCATAGCAATAGACAAGCCTCCACTGGCAGAGGGGTGGTGGTTTCGTCTGAGGTGCACTGGCCAGAAATCAAACCGAGGTATCCTGCATGAAAAGCGAGGATTCTGCCATTGAACCACCACGGCCCCCATAAAGAAGGAATAGAGAGGAAAAAAAGACATGAGGTATATGGAAAACAACAAGTAAAAATGGGAGCATTCACTCCAACTATATGAGTAATATCATTTAATGAGAGTGGATTAAACAACCCAATCAAAACCCAGAGATTGTCAGACTGGATAAACAACAACAACAAAATGATCTAACTCTATTATCTATAGGAAACACATTTTAAATTCTAAGACCTAAATAGATTGAAAGTAACAGGATGGAAAATGATATGTCTTGTGAACAGCAACCACAGTGCCTTGCCATGTGGACTTCTCAATGGGAGTTTTTGACTATTCCAATGAAAAGGCAGCTATCTTACCCCAGAGTGAGTGATCAAAGAGAGAGCTAGGCAAAATCCGTAATACCTTTCATGATCTAGTTTCAGAAGGCCCATGCCTGCTGAGTACTCTAGTAATAACTGCTCCTTCTGGTCTCCACATATTGATCGATACCAAAAGGAAGCCCATTGCTGTTGAATCGATTCCAACTCATAGCAACCATATAGGACAGAGTAGAACTGCCCCCATAGGGTTCCCAAGGAGTGGCTGGTGAATTTGAACTATCTAATTGTCAGCTTTTTCATTAGCAGCTGAGCTTTTAACCACTGCACCACCACCAGGCATCCTATTGGTCCGTAGCACATGCTAAATAAATATTAACAAAAAAATAAAAGACTCTACTTGGAATTGGTTTATAATTTTTTAAATTATAATTTTTAAATCTAAATGTCATTTAAATAAAGTATATAGAAAGCCCTGGTGGCACAGTTGTTAAGAACTCTGGCTGCTAACCAATGTGTCATCAATTCAAATCCACCAGCCACTCCTTGGAAACCCTATCGGAGCAGTTCTATTCTGTCCTATAGGGTCACTATGAGTCGGAATCAATTCAATGGCAATGGGTTTGGGTTTTGTTTTTTTATATAGAAAGCAAAATATGTGGAAATTTTCTTAGGTTACAGACAAAATTCTTCAATTTTTTGAAGGAATGAAGGAATACCACTCTTCCTCTGGAGAATTTACAGCAAGGTGGGAAAAACAACTAAAACTGGAACAAT
This sequence comes from Dugong dugon, assembly GCA_030035585.1. Taxonomy (NCBI): domain Eukaryota; kingdom Metazoa; phylum Chordata; class Mammalia; order Sirenia; family Dugongidae; genus Dugong; species Dugong dugon. The sequence continues at coordinate 35,428,410 of CM057471.1, read as the reverse complement.
TTTGTACTAGCTGCATGAGATTGTAGACATTGCCAAAATGATCATTTCCATCTCTAACATATGTTGCATTTATCTTTATGAGTTTTGACTCACAGAAAAGAAAATGAATGCCAGAAAGATAAAGGTCCACATTTAATTTGAAATCTGAATGTCAGTTTGGAGAAGAGAGTTATCTTTCTCACTGTAAAATATTGATTCAGAGTAAAATGTTTGAATTTATGTTTTTTTTCCTTAAAGTTTTATTCCTGTTGGGATAATTTCAAAGTCCTTTATTATAATACTTTGGCACCATTTTAGTTTTGAACAGAGCCCTCTTATTCAGATTACATTGTTTCATACTAATACTGAAAGCACAGTTGTTTGGATTAGATTCATTTCACCCTAAGATATGCTTGTATTCTCTTTTGTCAAACTTCCATCTGTTTCTCAATTGTTGTGGCACTCTCCAGATCCTGTGAATTATTTTTTTCCACTCTACAAATACTCTTTACATCCCTAAAGAGTAAATCAATATACTGCATTAAAGCTCCCAAATTAACCATCATCTATAGAATACCTAGAATAAACTGTCAAATTTCAGTAGCTTTTGTCCCTCACTGTCAGTCCCTGTCTTGCCTAGCTGTAGGGGATGAAAGTGTGTAGCATGTAAGGTTGATTCCTCCCATTTTCTGATTCAGTGAATATCATGCTGGTCAGCATACTGAGAATGCTTTCAGCATCAGCAAGGGATTAAGACAGATGGTTTTTCCAACTCTGGCATGCCAGGAGGCAGTCCATGTGTGTCTACATGAATACTAAGCAACAGCTATCCTTCCTTGAGCCCCCAGGGTACCTAAAATATTGCTGTCTTCTTCATGCAAGAAGAAGGTTTCAGGCTGACTACACTACACTATATGTTGTCTATATCAGGTAAAGCCAATATAGTTTATTGTCTTGGGTGCAAATTCTATCTCCATTCAAAGATTAGTTGTGACACATTTTTCTAGATGTGTAACATTTAGAAGTTATTAATGTCTATAGTCCTGTTTTTCCTCAATCTAAAATAGAGATAACAAACCTATATTCAAGTGTTAATTGAGATAAGCATTAGCAATTATTATTTTAATGAATCAATGAAAGATCTTTTATCTCCAGTTATTCTGCTTCCAGCTAGAATGTAGAATTGCTAACAGAGAATCACTTCCATTGTAAAGATTAGAAAATAGTTGCTAAAATTAAATATCATGTATTTTTAAAGTCATCAAAGAGCTGGGGATTCAAAAAATCTAGAAGTTAAATTTGAGAGAGGTATCAGAATTTTCAAGGTGAGCATAGAACAGTGACTACTTCTTCCTGGGTAGCATATGCTGAATCTTGGGATACAGACAGGTAGAGGATCAAAGTCTCACACAAGATGGACTCTGGAAACCAATGGAATAGTTAATGGTCAGTTGGGCTGGTGTGATGAATTAGAGTATATAGAACCCCAATCATAGAGATAGTTTTTCCTACCTTCCAATTCTGCATTCTAGGACATTTTCTGAAACCAAATTAGAATGGAGGGCTGGGGTATGAACTGAGAAACTAAAAGAGATTTTTGAAGTCTTAATGTACTTGGAACACAGTGTCCTGCTAGATGTGGAGAGAGGGTCTTATCTCATCCTCCAGAAATATGAAACCATAGGTGAACTAAAACTAACTCAGCAGCAATAAATTCATGATTCAACTCATCCCTGAAGGAACTGAAGTGATCATCCCCTCTTTAGCTGCCTAGAAGAGAATGGCTATGCACCTTAGAGGATAATAATATGTAGACAAATTTCAATGTTTCCTTTATACAAAATATTGGTATACAATAAAAAAATTATAAGAAAAGCAAGGAAACATAAAAATGTGATTCCTAATCCAGAGTTAAATAAGGCAATAGAAGAAGACCCATAGGTGACCCAGCTGTTGGACTAATCAGAAAATACATATAAATAATTATTATATATATGTTAAATAAATTTGAGAGAAAGGTGGACAAAATCAAGGAAGTATGAATCATTTTAACAGAGAAATTTAGGAATTATATATAAGAACAAAATGAACTTCTGTTAAATGAATGTAAGGGATCCTTAAGAATAACCTAGGTTTAATGATTTGCTAGAAGAGCTCACAGGACCCAGAAATGTGATTAGACTCAAGGTTACAGTTTATTATAGCAAAAGGATATGGATTAACATCAGTGAAGTTAAAAGGTGCATGGGACAAACTCTAGGGGAAACCAGGTGCAAGCTTCCAGGTGTCTTCTCCCAGTGGAGCTGCAGGAATGCAGTTAATTCTCCTATCGATGATTTGTAATAATACATGTGAAGTATTGCCAACTAGAGACACTTACCGAGCCTTGGTATCCATAGATTTTACTGGGAGTCAGTCATGTAACACTCACATGACTTAGATATTCAGTATCCACCCCTCCAGAAGTCAAACTGATACAGTGTGACAATAGCCCCTTGGCATACGCAAACAAGTGTTCTCCATAAATCACACTGTGAGCATAAATTATCTGGCATGGTCCAAGTCCTCAGACATAAAAAGACACTTTTATTGGGCAGGATACTTCAAGGGCTCAGAGGTAATCTCCCAGGAGTCAGTTAAGAGCCAATCCTGAAGGCCTTTGAAATGTGCAGCATTTGGACATCTATGGTACACACTGAAAAAATTTTTTAAAAGGAACAAAGAGTTAATTGGACATGCAATTAGCACATTTTTCACATCAGCAGAAAGGCTCCAAGAATTTGAAGACATACAGATAGGATTACACAAAGTGAAACATAAAGAGATATATCGGTTTTGGGGGAAGAAAAACAGAACAGAACGTCGGAGGCTCCTGGAGATAATATCAAATATTCTTACATATGTGTATTGGGAGCCCCATAAGAGCAAAGATAGAGAATTGGGCAGAGGAAATATTTGAGAATACAATGGCCAAGAAATTCCCTAAATTTATATTATCATTAACACACATTTCAAGGAGCTCATTAATCCTAGGCAGGATTAATTAAAAGCAAACAAACACAAACTAAGCATATCATAGTCAAATTGCTTTAGACAAATGAAAGATAAATTTTTAAAAGTAGTTGGAGGAACAAAAAGAAAGATGTGACATACTGAGGAGTAAAAATATTAAAAGGACAAATACTTTCACTCATAATGAAAGCCAGGAGAGAATAGAACAACATTCTTAAAGGACTGAAAGAAATATAAAATCCAGCCAATTATTCTTTACCCAATAAAACACCCTTAAAAATAAAATAAATGTAAATATATTTTAGACAAATGAAAGCCTCCAGCAGAACTGCACTACAGGAAATACAAAGTATATTCTTAAGGCTGAAGGAAAATGATATCAGAAAGAAGCAAAACATATGTAGAAAAGTGTAAGGAAATGGTAATTAAATGTAGGTAAATATGAAAGTAGGAGCCCTGATGGCACAGTGGTTAAAGCACTTGACAACCAAAAGGTCAGTGGTTCCAACCCACCAGCCACTCTGGGGAAGAAAGATGTAGCAGTCTACATCAGTAAAGATTTACAGCCTTGGAAACCCCATAGGGCAGTTCTACTCTGTCCTATAGGGTCACTGTGAGTTGGAATTGACTCAATGGCAATGGGTTTAGTTTTGTTTTAAATATAAAAGTTGATAATAAAAAATTTAAAAGACAATTGTTCAAAGTAATAATATAGCAAAATAATTTTGGACTTACAGATTTAAAAGAATAGAATATATACAAACAATAACAAAAAAAGCAGAGGGTAAATAGATTCACATTTGTATATGGTTATTATTTGTTAATGAATTATTAAAATACTAATTTCAATTAGACTCTAAAAAGCTAGCAATGTATATTGTAAAATCTAAAACCATTAACAGAGCTGACAAAATGGAGTAAAAATATAGTTGCTTAATCCAGAAGAAGTCAGCAATGAAAAAGAAAAGTAAGAAAGAGCAGAATGGAGAAATACACAAAACTAACAAGGGAAGAACATGTTCATCATTTCTCAAGCCGAAAGAACTGAAGAAAAAATTCAAGCTTTGAAATGCAATTTTGAAGGATTCTATGGGCAAAATACTGAATGACTCAGGAAGCACCAAAAACAGATGGAAGTAATACTCAGAGTCACTGTACCAAAAAGAATTGGTTAATGTTCAGCCATTTCAGGAGGTAACATATGATCAAGAGCCAATGGTACTGAAGGAAGAAGTCCAAGCTGCACTGAGGCATTGTCAAAAAACAAGGCCCAGAAATTAATAGAATACCAACTGAGATGTTTCAACAAATGGATGCAAGAAAGGAAATGCTCACTCATCTATGCCAAGAAATTTGGAATCAGCTACCTGGCCAACCGACTGAAAGAGATCCCTATTTGTGAACATTCCAAAGAAAGGTAATCCAACAGAATGTGGAAATTATTGAACAATATCCATTAATATCACACGCACGTGAAATTTTGCTGAAGATCATTCAAAAGTGGCTTCAACAGTACACTGACAGTGAACTTCCAGAAATTCAAATGGAATTCAGAAGAGGACATGGAACAATGGATATCATTGCTGATGTCAGATGGATCTTGACTGAAAACAGAGAACACCAGAAAGATGTTTACCTATGTTTTATTGACTATGTGAAGGCATTTGATTGTGTAGATCATAGGAAATTATGGATAACACATTGCAAAGAATGGGAATTCTAGAATACTTAATTGTGCTCATGAGGAACCTGTACTTAGACCAAGAGGCAGTCATTTGAACAGAACAGGGGATACTTCGTGGTTTAAAGTCAGGAAAGGTGTGCATCAGGGTTATTCAATCTGTATGCTGAACAAATAATCCAAGGAGCTGGACTGTATGATGAAGAACGGGGCATCAGGATTGGAGAAAGACTCATTAACAACCTGCGATATGCAGATGATACAACTTTGCTTGCTGAAGGTCAAGAGGAATTGTAGCAATTACTGATGAAGAGCAAAGACTACAGCCTTCAGTATGGACTACACCTGAAAAGACTACAGGCTTCAGTAAAGAAAACAAAAATCCTTACAACTGGACCAATAAACAACATCATGAGAAATGGAGAAAAGATTGGAGTTGTCAAGAATTTCATTTTACTTGGATCCACAATCAATGCCCATGGAAGCTGTAATCAGGAAATCAAACAATATATTGCATTGGGCAAATCTGCTGCAAAAGACCTCTTTAAAGTATTAAAAAGCAAAGATGTCATTTTGAGGACTAAGGTGAGCCTGACTCAAGCCATGGCATTTTTAATCACCTCGTATGCATGTGAAAGCTGAACAATGAATAAGGAAGACCTAAGAAGAATTGATGCCTTTGGATTATGATGTTGGCAAAAATATTAAATATACCACGGACTGCCAGAAAAATGAAAAAATCTATCTTGGAAGAAATCCAGCTAGAGTGCTGCTTTGTAGGTAGGATGGTGAGACTTTGTCTCACATACCTTGGACATGTTATCAGGAGGGACACGTCCCTGGAGAAGCACATCATGCTTGGTAAAGTAGAGGGTCAGCAAAAAGGAAGAAGACTCTCAATGATATGGATTGATACTGTGGCTGCAACAATGGCCTCAAACGTAACGATTGTGAGGATGGCACAGGACTGGGCAGTGTTTTGTTCTGTTGTACATAGGGTCGCTATGAGTTGGAACCAACTTGATGGCACCTAACAACAATAACAGCAAGACTGTAGATTTTAAGCAAACTATTATTAGTAATACTGTTAAATGTTAATCGGCAAAGCACTCCAATTAAAATGGAAGATTTTCAGATTGTATAAAAAAAGACTTTAATACAGACTATTTAAAATGAACCACTTTAAATATAAGCACTTGATCATTATTTCCAGTCACAAATATCTGTGTGTTTATAATTGTACAAATTTAACAGGGAGACCTGGGCTACAAAAATTATTGTAAATAAAGTTTACATTTTGTTCATTGAAAAGATTCCCAGTCATTCCCAATTTCTCACTGACTTACAGGAAAATTAAAGATGATTTTTTTAATGAACAGAAATGTCTGTAAATAAAATACAATTGAATAGTTTGATAAAAGTTACATAGGGCTAGCCAGTTCTTCAGTCATCTTAGATGTATAAATTTATTGTTCATTGACAAACAACTAACTAGGTAACTATAGCATCCCTGTTGGAAAATAGGTACTAATGAGTATAAGATCAAATAATGCTTTTTATTCATCACTTCATTAAAGTTAATATTTTTCATACACACACGCACACACACACACACACACACACATTCCTGTATAGCTATATGGAGTCCCTGAATGATGCAAATGGTTAATGCTTAGCCGTTAACCAAAAGTTGGAGTCTCAAGTCCACCCAGAGGTACCTCAGAAGAAAGGTCTGGCAATCTTCTGAAAAGATCAGCCATTGAAAACCCTATGGACGACAGTTCTACTCTGACAGGCATGGGGTCACCATGAATCCGAACCAACTCGATGGCAACTGGAATATAGCTATATACCTGATTAAGCAGATCCATAAAATCTTTCCTACATAATTATGAAATCTATGAATATACACATGTACTATAAGCCTTGTATGTAATATTGGAATTTGAGCTTTAATCAGATTAATGCCAGTTCCTGCATTCTCTTCTCTAACCTGAAGTTGGGAACAATTATTACGTTGAACTAGTTGATTAGCACATGGCTTGAGGGATTAGAGATGCAGGTGCACAAATGGTGCTCATGTGCTGTGGATGACTATCCAAACATGTATGCTTGACTAATGGTGCATAGCTGTGGAAATATGTCTTCCAAGCAAAAGGTAAACTAAAAACACAAGCATCTGCCCCATCCACTGTAGTTCTCATTAATTAAAAGCATTTACTCTGGCACAAAATGTCATCAATTTGATGTTGCTCTGCATTAGGCCCAGCTGTCCAGTCGTGGCAAATAGTATGAGGTTAAATACCCAAAATAATAAAAAACACTTCAATAACAAGGCAGTATAGTTCATACCAATGTGGAGAGGTGCTTATGGGGTTGAAATATAAATTTGTGTTTTAATTTCAGGGCACAGTTAAAATATTTGGCAAGATGTCTTGTGCTCAAGCCTGTTTGGGAAAGAAAAAAATTTTATTTAATTCATGGTTTCTTTCCTGCTTGCTGCTATTGTTCTCCAACGTGACATATTCTAGCAGCATGAATTGACAAACTCTTGCCAAAACATTTCGTTGTAATTCTCCTTTGCCAATAACCCAGCCAGATTCAGAAAAAATGTTTTGTGATTTTTCCAGTTTCACATTGCAGCAAGCATTCATTTTTTATATGTTCATGACACATTACCAAGTTAGAATCTAAACTTGCGAGAATGAAAAATAGCTACTAACAAAATAACTAAATGAAGTAACTTGTTTTTATATAAGTTAGTTGTATTATTACACCACACATCAAGCAAGTAGTTGTCAAAACTTGTCTTTCTCTGAGGAAGGGGGACAATAATATTTGCAGAATTGGTTTGGGGACAGTACAACTTTCCAGAAAGTATTTATCAACTACCCAAACATTTTAGGAAAATTAGTCTTTGACCAACAAAACGGTGTTTGAAGGTGATACGTGTTGGGTTGAATGGTCTGTAAATTTTTATTTTATGTTGGTCCCTGTGGCAGCTTTCAACAGGTCATATCAAAGGAAGGCCATTTTTTTTTTTCCTGTTTGATCGCTAATATGAGCTATGAATGGTCAGTAGTGTTTTGAATCAGATTCTTCCTGTTTTTCTTTTCACGGACAACAGAGTTTCCAGGCTGTGTATTGCTTCTCAGTGGTAATACTGATAATAGCTGACACTGTCATATGTCAGGTAGTCCCCAGTTTATGACGTACTTGGGTTACGATGAACCACACTTGCAACTGTCTTTTTTTTTTTTGTACATCTTATCTTTCATAATATGTACTGCATACAGTGTTGCAACACATAATTTGCTGATGTTCATTCTCAGATATTCACTCGCAGATGTTCAGTGTTATGATTTATAAGGATACTGATACTGCTTGACAAAAAGATGCTGTTCTTCTTTAGTTAAATATTTTGGAAGCTTCTAAAACTAGATTTGAGATGTACATATATGTTATTTTTCTATAAATATCTTAATAATGTAACCAAACACCTTGGCAGAACCCAGAGCCCTGGCTAAAAAGTAAACTAAAATGTCCTGCAAGTTCAGAGATGTATTCTAACCTAAAAAAAAAAAAAAGATAAAAAAGAAATGAGGTCAATGAGTCTGTAAAAAGAACAACTGCCCAGCAAGACAGGTCAATAGCAGTATGGAGCAAACAAGAGAGGCTAAGTAGCAGGATGAGAGAGCCACGGGCCATGGAGAGGATACAGCATGGTCTCAGCACACCAAGGTCTTTGTACAGTTTGCTATGTGCAGTAGAGGTGATTAGCCACATATAATTTAGATTGACATAGTTTTAATTGTGTGCACTGTATATACATGCAACTTCAGAAATGCAATACGTTCTGGGAATCAGCCACTTATACCTGCAGGGAATATTATGTAAAGTGGAGACACCACCAGGAGACACAGCAAATGAAGGCACTCAAGTCAATAAAAGACTTGCACAGCTCTCACACAAATGCTTGCTTGAGGTAGCTTAGCATTCTGCCAAAGTCATTGAAGAACTTTTTGTTCTAAGAATATGATGAATCTCAAGGAAAGGCTAAGCCCCTAAGCCAGTTGTACCTGACGTGGGTGTGCACCACAAGAAATAGCCATGCTGAACCATGGAGGCACAGGAATAACACCTTAGAGCTTCTATTTGTATTAATTGCTATCTAAAACTAAGAATGAGATTACCATGCTATATTTACTGGTATTTACTGATTCTCTATACCTGTTGTTGTTATTGTATGACATCAAGTCGATTCTGACTCATAGCAACTTTATAGGACAGAGTAGAACTGCGCCATAGGATTTCCTAGGCTGTACATCTTTACAGAAGCAGATCTCAAGGTCTTCTCTCCTGCACAGTCGCTGGTGGGTTCCAACCTCTACACAGCCCATTGCTTAACCATTACACTACCAGGGCTCCTTTTCTCTATAGCATATGCATATAATTTAAAAACAGATATAAGTATGTTTGCCTTAAAAGTGGATAGAGAAGCTTGTTTTCTCTATGTTCTATCAACATATAAATAAAATAAGAATTATCATTCCTTAAATTTTCCATTAAAAGTATTTGGGCCGGTAAATGTTAGCTGAGAAGATGGCACTCTAGGCAGAAACACCACGCCGTCCCTCCACAGCAAAGATCCGAAAAACTAAGCCTAACAGAGAATCAACAATCCTGAAACCCTAGAACACCAAATGAAGAGATAAAGAACTCAGCCAAACACCAAACGGAGTGAGAATACTAAAAGAGAACGGAGAGCGAGGAGAGACTCAGGCAGAGATTCCTTACCAGCTAACGCAGCGCGGATCCACCATCTTGGATTCCTATCGGAGACCAGCAAACGGGAGAGCAGCCTTGCAGAGCATCTGGTCGGAGACAGAATGACCGGTAAACTGCGGTGCGCGCTCTCCCACCACCCACCCCTCTCCGCCTCAGCTGGGGATCCCCTGCTTTCCGTGGCCAGGGTCTCTGGGCTGGGGGGTGCTGGTGCTTGGATTCCGCGCACTTGGGCTGGCGGCTTTCTGGGAGCCGTTTGCTGGCAGCTAGCGAATCTTTTTCTGCCGCCTCCCCCTCCTTTTGCCTGGGTGCCTGGTTCCGAGTGCCGTCTCTGCTCTCTCCTGCGGGGCTGTAGGGCTGCGTGCCGGCGTGTGGCTGTTTCTAGGTCTGGGCTCCCGCGTGGGTGGGATCCCGGGGCCTTTGTTCGTTCGCCCCTCTGCTTTTCGTGGCCGGAGTCCCTGGGCGGGGGGGCGCCGGTGCTTGGATTCCGCGCGCCCGGGCTGGAGGCTTTCTGGGAGCCATTTGCTGGCACCTAGCAAACCTTTTTCTGCCGCCTCCCCCTCCTTTTGCCTGGGTGCCTGGTTCCGAGTGCCGTCTCTGCTCTCTCCTGCGGGGCTGTAGGGCTGCGTGCGGGCGTGTGGCTGTTTCTAGGTCTGGGCTCCCGCGTGAGTGGGATCCCGGGGCCTTTGTTCGTTCGCCCCTCTGCTTTCCGTGGCCGGAGTCCCTGAGCTGGGGGGCGCCGGTGCTTGGATTCTGCGCGCCCGGGCTGGGGGCTTTCTGGGAGCCGTTTGCCGGCCGCTAGCGAGCCTTTTTCTGCCGCCTCCCCCTCCTTTTGCCTGGGTGCCTGGTTCCGAGTGCCGTCTCTGCTCTCTCCTGCGGGGCTGTAGGGCTGCGTTCGGCCGTGTGGCTGTTTCCAGGTCTGGGCTCCCGCGCGGGTGGGATCCTGGGGCCTTTGTTCGTTGGCCCCTCTGCTTCCCGTGGCCACGGTCACTTAACCCCGAGACTACCGGCTTCTTGGAATTCGCACCCCTGAGTGGGGGCTCTCTGGGTCCCATTTGTAGGCACTGACTGCTGGTGTTTCCCCTTTTTTTTTTTTCTTTCTCTCAATTTTATTTTTCTTCCTTTTTTGATTAGTTTTGTCATCTTTTACCTCTTTTTCTCTTTTGTCTTTCTTCATTGCTTAATTTCTTGTCTCTCTATCTCTTCCTTCTATTTCTGATCCCTGAATTCCAGGCGATGTATGCCTCTGTACCTTCTGGCCAGGCTGAGCTGTGAAAATTGAGACCGACTCCCCCAGACCTCATAGCTGCATCGGTGGGATCCCTGGGAACTTTGCAGTTCTTTAACTTTTCTGATTTTTATTTGGTCATTCTTTCCTTTTCTTTCTCTTCCCCCTTCTGGTTTCCTCCATCCCATAGTCTCTCATCTGTACATTCCAACGACAAGCTCCCCTAGCATTCTTTTATGTTTGTACGCTTTTTACTCCTCCTCCTCTCTCCTCTCTCCCATATCCAGCTTAGCTTCACACATAACCATCTTCCCGCTGCACCCTACCTACCTGCACCGTGCACTAGACATCACATCACCAAGCGGTGCAGGCACGCCCTATTGGAACCTGCCCAGCACTGACTACCGACCGTCCTGGTGGCTGCGGTGAGTGCCACAAGCAACCCATCCCAGTGGCTCCTCCTCAACTAGATCTGCCCAGCTGTACCACAAGAACGAAAAAAAAAAAAAAAAAATCTACAATCAATAAACGAGAGAAATATCTACTGAATGCCCCAAAAACAGCAAACAATATCAAAACATTTACAAAAACAAGACAAGATGGCTCCAATAGGCGTCCAAATTAAAACACCAGATAACTCTCCTGTGGAAGAAAATGCACTAGAAGTACCTGATACGGAACTCAAATCACTAATACTCGGAATTTTCCAAGAACTGAGGCAAAAAGCTGACAAACATGAGGAAAAAATAGACAAATTTATGGAAAATACAGACAAAAAATTGGAAGAATTCAGGAAGATGATGCAAGAACAAAATGCCAAAATAAATTCACAACTCGAAATTATACAAAAACAACAATTAGAAATCCAAAAGATAAACAACAAGATTTCAGAAATGGACGGTGTCATAGAAGGGCTGAGAAGTAGATTTGAAACCATGGAAGACAGGATCAGTGGAACTGAAGACAAACACTTGGATACAACTCTGTTTCAGGAAAACTCAGAAAAAAGAACAAAGAAAAATGAAGAGACCCTGAGAGTTATGTGGGACACAATTAAAAGCAAAAACTTACGAGTGATTGGCATACCAGAACAGGGGGAGAAAACAGAAAACACAGAGAGGATCATTGACGAACTGCTGACAGAAAACTTTCCCAATATCATGAAAGATGAAAAGCTGGTCATCCAAGAAGCTCAACGAACCCCATATAGAAGAGACCCCAAAAGAAAATCACCAAGACATATCATATTCACACTCGCTAAAACTAAAGACAAACAAAGAATCCTGAGAGCAGCTCGTGAAAAACAAGAAGTCACATACAGAGGAGAAACAATAAGACTAAGCTCAGATTATTCAGCAGAAACCATGCAGGCAAGAAGGCAATGGGATGACATATATAAAATCTTGAAAGAAAAAAATTGTCAGCCAAGAATAATATATCCTGCAAAACTCTCATTCAAATTTGATGGTGAAATTAGGTCATTTCCAGATAAACAGAAACTAAAGGAATATGCAAAAGTCAAACCAAACTTACAAGAATTATTAAAGGGAGTTCTTCGATCTGAGGACAAACAGCTTCAGCCCTCAGGCAGGACCTAGGACCTAAGTCGCAGGTTCATATGAACCAGATACCATTCTAGGAACTGAACTACAGAGGACTTTCCAAAAACAAAAGAAATACAACAGGGAATCAGAGAAATCAATCAAAGGATGACAACAACATCAAAACAATGAAAGAGGGAACAAACGGCATAGGTATAGAACCTTCCAAAGGAGAAGAAGGCAAGGCGATACCAAGTAACGGTAGACTGCTTCAAAATTATAAAGATAAGGGTAAAATTCATGGTAACCACAAAAAAAGTTAACAAACCAACTCATAAAATTAAAGACGAAAAACATAAAGTCTCAACAAAAACAAAACATACAAAAACAAAAGAAATGAACACAAAATCCACAAACAAAAGGAACTCAGCACAAGAGAGTAAGAAGAACAAAGAAAACTTCAGCATCACAAAAAAAAGCCATACAAAATGACAGCAACAAATTCACATCTATCAATAATTACACTGAACGTAAATGGACTCAATGCACCCATAAAGCGACGGAGAGTGGCAGAATGGATAAGAAAACAGGATCCATCTATTTGCTGTCTACAAGAGACACATCTTAGAAACAAAGATGTGAATTTATTAAAAATCAAAGGTTGGAAAAAAATATATCAAGCTAACAACTATCAAAAAAGAGCAGGAGTGGCAATTCTAATCTCAGATAAAATAGACTTTAAAACAAAATCTACCATAAAAGACAAAGAAGGACACTATATAATGATTAAGGGGATGATCCATCATGAAGACATAACCATAATAAATATCTATGCACCCAATGACAGGGCTCCAAAATACATAAAAAAAACTCTAACAGCACTGAAAAGAGAAATTGACAGTTCCACAATAATAGTAGGAGACTTCAACACACCACTCTCAGTAAAGGACAGAACAACTAAAAAGAAACTCAGCAAAGATACAGAAGACCTAAAGGACACAATCAGCCAACTGGACCTCATAGACATATATAGAACAATCCATCCAACCGCTGCAAAGTACACATTCTTTTCCAATGCACATGGAACGTTCTCCAGAATAAACCACATCTTAGGCCACAGAGCAATCCTCAACAAGATTCAAAATGCTGAGATAATTCACAGTATCTTCTCTGACCACAATGCCATCAAGGTAGAAATTAACACTAGAAAGAGCAAGGAAAAAAAATCAAACACATGGAAACTGAATAATAATCTGCTTACACATCAATGGGTAATAGAAGAAATCAGAGATGGAATTAAAAAATTCCTAGAATCAAATGAAAATGAAAACACATCATACCAAAACCTTTGGGACACAGCAAAGGCAGTCCTCAGAGGACAATTTATAGCAATAGAGGCACATATCAAAAAAGAAGAAAGGGACAAAATCAAAACATTAACTACAGAACTCAAACAAATAGAAAGAGAACAACAAAAAAAGCCTACAACCACCGGAAGAAAGGAAATAGTAAAGATCAGAGCAGAAATCAATGAAATAGAGAACAGAAAAACAATAGAAAGAATCAACAAAACCAAAAGTTGGTTCTTTGAAAGAATCAACAAAATCTACAAACCACTGGCCAGACTGACAAAAGAAAAACAGCAGAGGGCACAAATAACCCAAATAAGAAATGAAATGGGGGACATTACAACAGACCCAACTGAAATAAAAAGGATTATAACAGAATATTATGAAAAACTATATTCCAACAAATTTGAAAACCTAGAGGAAATGGATAAATTTCTAGAAACATACGGCCTACCCAAACTACAACAAAGTGATATTGAAAATCTGAACAGACCCATAACAAGAGAAGAGATTGAAAAGGTAATAAAAAAACTCCCAACCAAAAAAAGCCCTGGCCCAGATGGCTTCACTGGAGAATTCTACAAAACATTTACAGAAGAGCTCGTACTAGTTCTACTCAAGTTATTTCAGAGCATAGAAGAGGAAGCAACACTTCCAAATTCATTCTATGAAGCCAGCATAACGCTGATACCAAAACCAGGCAAAGACATCACAAAAAAAGAAAATTACAGACCAATATCTCTCATGAATAAAGATGCAAAAATTCTGAACAAAATTCTAGCCAATAGAATTCAGTATCATATCAAAAAAATAATACACCACGACCAAGTAGGATTCATACCAGGTATGCAAGGATGGTTTAACATTAGAAAATCAATCAACGTAATCCACCACATAAATAAAAGGAAAGAAAAAAATCACATGATTATCTCAATTGATGCAGAAAAGGCATTTGACAAAGTCCAACACCCATTCCTGATAAAAGCTCTCAATCAAATAGGTATAGAAGGGAAATTTCTCAACATAATAAAGGGCATCTATGCAAAACCAACAGCCAACATCATTCTTAATGGAGAAAGGCTGAAAACATTCCCCCTGAAAACAGGAACAAGACAAGGATGCCCTTTATCACCACTCCTATTTAACATTGTGCTGGAAGTTCTAGCTAGAGCAGTAAGGCAAGAAAAAGAAATAAAGGGCATCCAAATTGGTAATGAAGAAGTTAAACTCTCCCTGTTTGCAGATGATATGATACTATACATAGAAAACCCTAAAGACTCCACGAGAAATTTACTGGAAGTAATAGAAAGATTCAGCAGAGTAGCAGGATACAAGATAAACATTCAAAAATCAGTTGGATTCCTATACACCAGTAAAGAGAACGATGAAAAGGAGATCAGGAAATCAATACCATTTTCAATAGCCCCTAAAAAGATAAAATACTTAGGAATAAATCTGACCAGGAATATAAAAGACCTATACAAAGAAAACTACAAAACACTGCTGCATGAAACCCAAAGGGATCTACATAAATGGAAAAACATACCGTGCTCATGGATAGGCAGACTCAACATTGTGAAAATGGCAATTCTACCTAAAGCAATCTACAAATACAATGCAATTCCGATACAAATACCAACAACATTCTTCAAAGAGATGGAAAAACTAATTATTAACTTTATATGGAAAGGGAAGAAACCTCGAATAAGTAAAGCACTACTGAAGAAGAAGAATAAAGTTGGAGGACTCACACTACCTGACTTGAGAACCTACTATACAGCTACAGTACTCAAAACAGCCTGGTACTGGTACAACAACAGAGACATTGACCAATGGAACAGAATTGAGAACTCAGATGTAAATCCATCCACCTACGGTCACCTGATTTTTGACAAGGGCCCAAAATACATCAAATGGGGAAAAGACAGTCTTTTTAACAACAAATGGTGCTGGCAAAACTGGATATCCATTTGTAGAAAAATGAAACAGGACCCATACCTCACACCATATACAAAAACTACTTCAAAATGGATCAAAGACCTGAATATAAAGCCTCAAACTATAAAATTCATAGAAGAAAAAATAGGACCAACACTTCAGACCTTAATACATGGCATTAACAGGATACAAACCATAAACATCAACACAAAAAACCCAACAGATAAACTAGATAATTGGATCTTCTAAAAATCAAACATCTATGCTCTTCAAAAGATTTCACCAAAAGAGTTAAAAGAGAACCTACAGACTGGGAAAAAATTTTTGGACAGTACAAGTCAGACAAAGGTCTAATCTCCATAATCTACAAGAAAATCCAACACCTCTACAACAAAAAGACAAGCAATCCTATCAAAAAATGGGCAAAGGAAATGAACAGACACTTCACCAAGGAAGACATTCAAATGGCCAACAGACACATGAGGAAATGCTCGCGATCACTAGCTATTAGAGAAATGCAAATTAAAACCACAATGAGATACCATCTCACCCCGGCATTACTGGCACGAATCAAAAACACTGGAAATAACAAATGTTGGAGGGGCTGCGGGGAGACTGGAACTCTTATACACTGCTGGTGGGAATGCAAAATGATACAGCCATTTTGGAAAATGATATGGCATTTCCTCAGAAAGCTAGAAATAGACGTACCATTCGATCCAGCAATCCCACTCCTAGGAATATATCCTAGAGAAATAAGAGTCATCACTCGAATAGACATATGCGCACCTATGTTCATGGCAGCATTATTCACAATAGCAAAACGATGGAAACAACCTCGATGTCCATCAACAGACGAATGGATACACAAACTATGGTACATACACACAATGGAGTACTATGCAACGAGAAAGAACAATGATCGGTGAACCATCTCATAACATGGATGAAACTGGAGGACATCATGCTGAGTGAAATAAGTCAATCACAAAAGGACAAATATTGTATGAGACCTCTATTGTAAAAACCCATGAAAAAATTCACATGCAAAATGTAACAATCCTTGTTGGTTACCAGGGATGGGAGGGGGGGGGGTTACTAAATAGGTAATAGGTAAGTGGTAACTTGGGTGAGAGATGAGATAGTACATAGTACAGGGGAAACTAACACAACCTGCACAAGGAAAGGTCATGGAGGCCCTATAGACACATCCAAACCCCCCGAGGGACTGAGTTGTTGGACGGAGGGCTCTGGGGACCATGATCTCGGGGAACATCTAGCTCAATTGGCATGACACTACTTATAAAGATAATGCTCTACATTCTACCTTGGTGAGTAGTGTCTGGGGTCTTAAAAGCCTATCAGCGGCCATCTAAGATACTCCACTGATCTCATCCCTTCGGGAACAAGGGAGAACGAAGAGAACAGGATACAAGGAAAAGATCAGTCCGAAGGACTAATGGTCCACAGCTACCAAGGCCTCCACGGGACTGAGCCCAGTACAGCTGGATGGTGCCCGGCTACCACCAATGACTCCTCTGACCAGGATCACAACAGAGGGTTCTGGGCAGAGCTGGAGTAGGATGTAGAGCATAATTTTAACTCCCAAAAAAAAAAAAAAAATAATAAGAAGAAGAAGACCAGATATACTGGCCTAAAGAATACTAGAGAAACCTCGAGAGTGTGGCCCCCAGACACCCTTTCAGCTCAGAGGGGAAGTTACCTTCAAGGTTCGATGTTAAGCCTGGGAATGGACACCCCAGTAAAACTAAATGGGACTAACGATGTACAGGAGTCCGGTGACAAGGGCCAGAAGGCAGAGGGAGAGTAGGAAACTGATGATAAGGAACACAAATTGAATAAGGACACTGTCGATGTATTGTGAGATTGTTGACCACTGCTATAGGGCAACATTTGTAGTAACTATTAAATGGGAGGCTTTTTTGTCCTGTAAGCCTTCATCTTGGGCGAGAATGGCAGCACAATTGGAAGAGCATAGTCAATATCACTTAAATGTGTAAGTAAAAAGTTTTGAAATGGTGTTTAAATAAAATAAAAATAAATAAATAAATAAATAAACAAATGAGACTAAAGAGGTACAATAGTCCACTGACAAGATCCAGAAGACAGAAGGGGACAAGGAAGCCCCCTGGTGATAGGGAACACAAGGTGGAGTAAGGATATTCTTGATGTGCTGTGAGATTGTTAACCATTGTCATAGGGCAACATGTGTAGTAACTGTTAAATGAAAAACTATTTTGTTCTGTAAGCCTTCATCTTAAGTGAGAATAACAGCACAGTTGGAAGAGCGTAGTCAATGTCACTGAACTGTGAATGTAGAAAATTTTGAAACGGTGTATCTTTGGCCATCTGTAATTTTCATCAAAAAAAAAGGTTGAGAATTTAGAGGCTTAATACGTTGTGGGGTTGTTAACCAATGTCAAAAAAAACAACATGTGTACTACTATTTCATGAGAAACTATTTGCTCTGTAAGCTTTCACCTGAAGTACAATAAAATATATATTAAAAAAAAAAAAAAAAAAAAGTATTTGGGCCATGTGAACTATTTTAGCATAGTCTTTTGACTACCTTTACAATTTCTTTTATGTATTTACCTATTCATGTTATCTCTTCTTGATTTATTTCTGGAACTTTATAATTTAAAATAAAATTAATAATTTTATCTAGATTTTAAAATTATTGGTATACATGTGTAGCTAATATCCTCTTATATTTCCTAATCTTGGTTTCTTGTGTCTTTCACTTAATTTTTTATGTCTGTGATTTTCAAGCATATTGGTGCATGTAACTACTGCATTGTGTGAACATGCCATAAATTATTTATGTATCCTGTGGTTAATATAAAATCCTCACAACTGGACCAATATGCAACGTCGTGATAACCAGAGAAAAGACTGAAGTTGTCAAGGATTTCATTTCACTTGGATCCAAAATCAACACCCATGGAAGCAGCAGTCAAGAAATCAAACAACACATTGCACTGAGCAAATCTTCTGCAAAAGATCTCTTTAAAGTGTTAAAAAGCAAAGGTGCCACTTTAAGGACTGAGGTGCGCCTGACCCAAGCCATGGTATTTTCAGTTGCCTCATATGTATGTGAAAGCTGGACAATGAGTAAGGAAGAGCGAGGAAGAACTGATGCCTTTGAATTATGGTGGTGGCAAAGAATATTAAATATACCATGGACTGCCAAAAGAATGAACAAACCTGTCTTGGAAGAAGTACAACCAGAATGCTCCATAGAAGTGAGGATGGCGAGACTTCATCTCACATGCTTTGGACATGTTATTGGGAAGGATCAGTCTCTGGAGAAGGACATCATGCTTGGTAAAGTAGAGGGTCAGTGAAAAAGAGGAAGACCATCAACGAAATGGATTGACACAGTGGCTGCAATAATGGGCTCAAGCAAAACGATGATCGTAAGAATGGCGCAGGACTGGGCAGTGTTTCATTCTGTTGTATATAGGGTCGCTATGAGTTGGAACCATCTAGATATGCACCTGACAACAACAACATAGTTAATATGCATTTGGTTTATTTTTTATTACTACTATTCCATATGGTTCTATGAATGTTCTTATTGATGTCTTCTGGTTTGTACAGAAGATTCTCTAAGATATTTATCTAGAACTGGATTTGCAGTGCCATAAGAAATGATTGTTTTCAATTGTACTGTTGTTAGACATCGTTGAGTTGGTTCCAACTCATAGTGACCCTTTAGGACAGTGGAACTGTCCCATAGGGTTTCCAAGGCTATAATCTTTACAGAAACAGACTGCCACATCTTTCTCCCGTGGAGCACCTGGTGGGTTGACCTAGAAACAACCGAACGAAACACTGCCGGGCCTTATGCCATCCTCGCAATCACTGCTGTGGTTTTTTTTTGTTTTTTTTTGTTTTTTTTTTGATAATTTCTTTTTATTGTGTTTTAGGTGAAAGTTTACAGCACAAATTAGTTTTTCATTCAAAAATTTATAAACTGTTTTGCAACATTGATTGCAATCCTTACAGTGTGTCAGCACTCTCTCCGTTTCCCTGTCCACTCTGGGTTCCCTGTGTCTGTTCATCAATTCTTCCTGTCCCTTCCCGCCTTCTTGTCTTTGCCTTCCGGCAGGTGTTGCCCATTAGGGCTCTTATATTTGATTGAACTAAGAAGCGTGTTCCTCATGTGTGTTATTGTTTGTTTTATTGGCCTGTCAAATCTTTGGCTGAAAGATGGACTTCAGAAGTGGCTTTAGTTCTGAGTCAGCAGGGTGTCCAGGGGCCATAGTTTCAGGGTTCCACCAGTCTCTGTCAGATCAGTAAGTCATCTTTTTTATGAGTTTGAATTTTGTTCTACATTTTTTTCCTGCTCTGTCCAGAACCTCTATTGTGATCCCCATCAAAGAGGTCAGTGGTGGTAGCCGGGCACTATCTAATTTTTCTGGGCTCAGGCTGGTGGAGGCTCTGGTTCACGTGGTCCTTTAGTCCTTTGGACTGACACTTTCCTTGCATCTTTGGTTTTCTTCATTCTCCTTTGCTGTGATGGCTGCTTGGAAATGCTACTCACCAAAGTAGGATGTAGAACTTTTTTTTTTGATGAACTATGTTATGACAGTGAAACTAGGATGTCCCTTGAGACCATGGTCCCCTGCCCTCAGCTCCAGTAACTTGGTCCCTCAAGGTGTTTGGATGCGTCTAAGAAGCTTCTGTGGCTTTGCTTTGGTCAAGTTGTGCTGACTTTTTCTATATTGTGTGTTGTCCACCAAAGTTAATATTTGTCTACTATCTAGTTAGTAATTTCCCATCCCCACCCATCCCTACCCTCATAACTATCAAAGATTGTTGTTGTTTTCTGTGTGTAAACATTTCCTTGAGTTTTTATAATAATGGTCTCATACAGTATTTGTCTTTTTGTGATTGACTTATTTCACTCATTATAATGCCCTCCAGATTCATCCATGTTGTGAAATGTTTCATGGATTCATCATTGTTCTTTATCATTGCATAGTATTCCATTGTGTGTATGCACCATAGTTTATCCATTCATCTGTTAATGGGCACTTAGGTTGTTTCCATCCTTTTGCTATTGTGAATAATGCTGCAGTGAACATGGGTGTGCATATGTCTATTCTTGTACTGCATTGTTTTGCAAAGTGGTTGTACCATTTTACATTCCCACCAACAGTGCATAGGAGTTTCAATCTCCCCACAACCTCTCCAACATTTGTCATTTTGTGTTTTTTTGATTCTGTCAGTAATACCAGGGTGAGATGGTATCTCACTGTAGTTTTAATTTGCATTTCTCTAATGGCTAGTGATCTCAAGCATTTCCTAATGTGTCTGTTAGCTGCCTGAATGTCTTCTTTGGTGTAGTGTCTGTTCATATCCTTTGCCCATTGTTGAATTGGATTATTAGTCTTTTTGTTGTAGAGGTGTTGGATTTTGCTGTAGATTTTAGAGATTAGACCTTTGTCAGATTTGTCATAGCCAAAATTTTTTCCCAGTCTGTAGGTTCTCTTTTTACTCTTTTGGTGAAGTCTTTTGATGAGCATAAGTGTTTAATTTTCAGGAGCTCCTAGTTATCTAGTTTGTCTTCTGGTGTTTGTGCATTGTTAGTTATGGTTTGTATTGAATTTATGCCATGTATTAGGGCCCCTAGTATTGTCCTTAATTTTTCTTCAGTGATCTTTATCATGTTAGGTTTTATATTTAGGTCTTCCATCCATTTTGAGTTGGTTTTTGTGTATGGTATGAGATAAGGGTCCTGTTTAATTTTTTTTACAGATGGCATCCAGTTTTGCCAGCACCACCATTTGTTAAAAAGACTGTCTTTTCCCCATTTAAAGGACTTTGATACTTTGTCAAATATCTGACTATAGGTGGATGGAATTGTTGCTCTTTGAGCCCATTGTTATAGACACTGTGTCAGTCTATCTCATTGAGGGCCTTCTTTTTTGTCACTGACCCTCTACTTTGTACTAGATAATGTTAAATTGCAATAAAAAGTAATTGTACCCATTAACATTCCCAAAAGAGTGTTTGGTAGCTCTTGTTACTCCACAGTGTTGTATTTCTAAAAGTTGTTGTGTTTATATAGCTAGCCAGTTAGCTTCACCATGTATGATTCATGAAAAATAATTGAAAACTTAGAGGAGATAAATTATTTCCTATAAAAACGTAAAATAACAAAATTTGCCTATGAGGAAGGCAAAAATTGAATAGACTAATTCAAATAAGAGGCTAATAAAAATATAATTTTGAAAATGTGATTAAATTTAAATTTTATTTAGCTTTGATAAACCTTTCAGTTTTATCTTAAAAATTATTCAATGTCATTTGAAGTCTTCCAGATTCTGTCAAAAATATGATTCTCAACGAATTTGATAGAGCCAGCATTATTTTAAAACCAAATATTAATTAGAAATAATGTAAAAATGACACTATTTATGTCATTTTTGCAATAATGAATATAAAAACTCATCTGATTAATGAGTTAACATATTATATGTAAGTGTGGTTTATTCCAGAGGTGCAAAGGAAACTATCAGTATAATCCATTACATCAATAAATTCCAAGAAGAATATAGAGACTGAGAAGTTACATTATAAAAAATTAGTAGATATTTCTCATACAATTGTAAGCAAATTAGGAACTGAAACAAAATATTTAACTATTTAAAGGTATTAAAAAGTCCTTTAGAAAATATGCCATTTCAGTTAAAATCAAGAAGGAAATGGGGATTCCATCTTCACTATTAAATGTCATCTTGGAGGGCATACTAAATCTAATAATAAAATAAAATAATTGGCATAGACAATCCAAAATATAAGAAAGCTCTATTCATTGTTGACAGTGGTACCGTTTTTGTCACATAAAGCTAAAGAAACTAGAAAAAATTTACAAGAAGTAAGATAATTTGGTAAGATAACTGGATCTGTTATAATTATTAAAACTCAGTAAATTATTCACTCTTTTCAAAATCGTGCAATTTATGTGCAACTTTTATAAGAAAGTTTTAGAAGCACTATAAAGAAAACTGTAAAACCTCATTTTAAAAACTGTAAAGAAGATCTGAACTAATGGAAAATGTATCATTTTGCGGGGGGAATAAATCATAAACTGATACCTCTTTGAAATTTTAATATGCATTCAATGCAATTACAGTAAGAATCCCCATAGTATATTTTTAGCATTTAATAAAGTGATTTTAAAATGTATATCACAGAATAAATACCTAAGAATAGCCAAAAAGATGTTCTTGTGGAGGAGACACAAATAATTGCAAAATGATCTTTACCTCATCCAGTATCAGAGGATTATATAAAGCCACCCCATCTTGCACATAATACATAATAGGTCTTCATTTAGCTTTTTAAATGAGTTGTCTTGACTCTGTTATTGTTGGGTACCCTCGAGTCAGTTTGACTCATAGTAACTCCATCTACAAAAGAACGAAATGCTGCCCGATCCTGCGACATCCTCACAATTATTGCTCTGTTTGAGCCCGTTGTTGCAGCCACTGTGTCAATCAGTCTTGTGGAGGGTCTTCCTCTTTTTCACTGACCTCTATCAATCATGATGTCCTTCTCCAGGTACTGATCCCTCCTGATAAAATGCCCAAAGTCTCTCCCTCCTTACTTTTAAAGAGCATTCTGGTTGTACTTCTTCCAAGACAGATTTGTTTGTTTTTCTGGAAGTCCACGGCATCTTCAATATTCTTCGCCAACATCATAATTCAAATGCATCGATTCTTCTTTTGCATACATATGAGGCAATTGAAAATACTATGGCTTGGTTCAGGTGCACCTTAGTCCTCAAAGTGACATCTTTTCTTTTTAATACTTTAAACAGGTCGTTTGCAGCAGATTTGCCCAGTGCAATGCGTCTTTTGACTTCTCAACTGCTGCTTCGATGGGCATTGATTGTGGATCCAAGCAAAGTGAAATCTTTGACAACTTCAGTATTTTCTCCATTTATCATGATGTTACTTATTATCCAGTTGTGAGGTTTTTCGTTTTCTGTATTTTAAGTTGTAATCTATACTGAAGGCTGTGTACTTTGATCTTCAACAGTAAGTGAGTCCTCTTCACTTTCAGCAAGCAAGGTTGTGTCATCTGTGTATCTCAGGTTGTTAATGAGTCTTCCTCCAATCCTGATGCCCCCTTCTTCTTCATATAGTCCAGCTTCTAGGATTATTTGCTTAGCATACAGATTAAATAAGTATGGTGAAATGATGCAACCCTGACATACACCTTTTTTGATTTTAAACCATGTAGTATCCTCTTGTTCTGTTTGAACGACTGCCTCTTGTCTATGTACAGGTTCTTTTTTTTTTTTTTTTAAAATATTTTATTGTACTTCGGGTGAAGGCTTACAGAACAAACAGTTTCTCATGTAACAGTAGTACACATGCTGTTTTATGACTTTGGTTAACAACCCCACAACATTTTAACCCTCTGAATTCTCAGCTTTTTTTTTTTTTTTTTGGTGAAAATACACATAGCCAAAGATACAGCATTTCAAAACTTTTTACGTACACATTTAAGTGACATTGTATGTACAGGTTCTTGATGAGCACAACTAAGTGTTCTGGAATTCCCATTCTTTGCAGTGTTATTCATATTTTGTTATGATCCACACAGTTGAATGCCTTTGGGTCACCTTGACTACCCTACTCTACTATATTACTGGAGGAAATGATTTGAGCACACTGAAGTTAAGTTGCTTCTTCTCAGCTGTTAAAAATGCTTCCTGCTTTAGAAACTTAGTAATTGAATTCCTGATTTTTTAGGCTTTTAAGCGCTTCTAGAATGATTCTTTGTGACATTTATCTCTCCCCATGGCCTTTCTTAAATCTACTAGTCCTCTTTCCCCCACAGAACTGCCTTCAGTTAAGTCAATATCATGTAGTGTGAGCTCTTAAAGCTGTGGGATTCATACTACAAGTTCTTACATTTACGGCAAGGCAAGAAGAATCTTTTTTTTTAAACTTTCATACATTATGACTTGGAGCATATGCTACTAATACATTAGGGACATGACAAAGGAAAAAAAAAGCAGAGATTGGTTGCTGGCTGCCTTTAGCACACAGACAAGTACCTTATAAGCAATGTGTCAAGAAAAAATGCGTTGCGTTCTATACAGACCATCCACAAAACAGCAATTGCCTTCTCCTCTTAACAGTAACTAGGCACTAGGGTATTTCAGGCTGTTACACGAGCAACAAAGCCAGCTGCCTAGGCCCCTGTTTTGACTAAAGGAAAAAAGTGGAATGCAATAAAAGTTAATTAAACTTCCATTAATTGGAATATGGGAAAGCTGATGTTTATTTAGATTTAGTTCTGGAAATTAATAATGCAGACAAGATAGTAAGAGTATGTAAAACTGCTTCAGAGAATAAAATTTTTTCAAACAATCAAATGTAATAAAAACAACAATTCATTTGAAAATAATTGATGTGTTTAATGGAACATTTTCTTATCTAGTAATTATAGCATCACCCCTATGGACAGCAACCAAGCAGGAGTTTGTGTTTTTAATTGATAAACATTAGGTAAAACTGAAAAGACAAAACAAAAAACTGAATTTGTAAGTATTCCATGATTCTGAATCTTTTCTAATTCATACTGGCTTTCTACCCAATTAAACGTTCAGTTATTTAATTTAATAAACATTTTTAATGCTGTACACAAGCCACTAAAACAAGTTTGTATATATATATATAATTATGTCATGATTTTATTATATGCCCAAACTCTTCTTTCTAAAAATAATGGAGAAAGTTAAAAATCATTTGTATTAAATTGTAGAGAGACAGTGTATACAGAAATATTGAATGGATTTCTGGCCTTATAGACTGGGCCTAACAGGATTCCCATACTCTGGTGTATACTCTACCTTTCTACTTTGGTCCTTAGTGTTCTAGGACTATAACTAACCAGTTACCATCCCAGCTGACTCTGATTCATGGTGATCCCATATGTGTCAGAGTAGAACTGTGCTCCATTGGGTTTTCAATGGCTGAGTTTTCAGAAATAGATCACCAGGACTTTCTTCCAAGGTGCCTCTTGCTAGACTCGAACATCCAATTTTTCATTTAGCAGCAGAGCACGTTAATCATATGTACCACTCAGAGGTAAATAGATAAATGGGGCTTTGTTTTCAAAATAGATGGTAAGGGAAGGTGTCTCTGAGTATGAGTATTTGAGCAGATGTTTGAATGGGTGAAGCAACTGATAGGAATAGCTAAAGAATTAGCTTTCCTGTGGCTGTTATAAAAGACATGCTTGATTTACGGTAAATGTTAATTTTATTCATATGTCTTCCAGGTTGTCCAACTACGTGTTCTAGGACAGAAAATGTCATGCTTATTCAGGCACTTTTTTTTTTCTGAAAAGGCTCTATTAAACTGTTGTAGAGTAAATGAAGCAGCTAAGGTATAATGAAATGTTTATTCACTTGTTTGGCTCATAACAAAAATATGCAATATTGACTCTCTGGCATCGTTCCCTATAGGCTGTTCAATTCTCAGGAAACTGACTTTTTATTTTAATGCTTTGTGGCTATGTTATATTCATGCAGCACTGCTATATTTCTGTTAAAATGAATGTGATTATCTTACAGTCAGATTGACTTATCCCCAGATGATAACCAGAAAAGGCAACTCCCACAGAGGCAGAGAACAAGAGAATCTTGGGGAGGGGGAGGGGCCACCTCTGAGAGGACTCTGTCAATAAAAGCAATTTTTTATATGAGAAATCTGAGACAAAGGTTAGTTAGGTGTTTGTATGAATGAGCATGTACAGCTAGTTATAGACAGAATTGGAAAGTGAGAATCCAGACCTCCCTGATATAATCCCTGTTCTACTACATTGAGAGTTTTTTCTAATTAAAATATAAAACCTAAATGTCACTTAAAATATACCTGTAAAAGCACCACTTTAAGAATCTGAGTATTTCCCTGGAATAAGTACAATAATATCACCTTACCTTCTAAAAAACGATAAATGATTCTCAAAGAATATTAAACTCTTTGATTAGACTCAGCACATTCGGCCATATGAGTTGAAATTCCTTGTAAAAATGGACAATCCTAATGTGCTCTGGTATAGTCATATATATATCTTTTCTTCAGAAAACTAATTCCGTGTAAATAGTTATCCAAAATACAAAATGCTGGTTAAGTAGGTTACCTGATTTCTCATCTTACTTAAATGCTAGATGTAGAATTGTTTAGAGTTAAGGTAATGACTATTCCCTTTTAAAGCTATAATTGGCCTCTGAGAGTACTTGAGAAATTTTTATTCAGGATTTAGGTATCTGTCTGAAAAAATTATCCTGGAGGACTCTGTTCTTATTTATAATACCAAATTCTTGAAACAGATCCAATACGATTTCACTCACTGTTTATTCACCTGAAACATTCAGTTGTTGATGTCATTTCTATTTTGAAATCTTCCAAAGTCCATTCTGGGCTTATCAATTTAACTTAGATCATTCATATTTTACATTGTACCCTCTGTGACCATTATTTAAAAGGTGTTTATTTAATAATGTTTTGACGATCTAGAATAAAGCTTTCTTCCATACGTTGGGATATTTTCTAATAATGATGTGATGGCTCCAGCATGTATGATTTATGTCTAACTGCTTATTGTATTTTTCTTAAGACTGAGGCTATGTATATGTATATTGATGCCCATAGCACTTAACAACAATTCACTTGCACTTGGTGCTATCTCAGTAAATATAACTTTGAGTGAATGACGGAAATTAAGATTGTATTGATACACCATTAGTATTATACTTTACAAAACTAGAATATCATCAGAGATTTTTAATCAGGTCTCCTCAAATTCCCCCAAAATTAATTTCAATTTCCTATGTTAAATATCATTTAAGTAGTGTAACTATTTGTGGAAATAGTGCATAGGAAGAACTTGTAAAATTATGCTTAAGAAGCAAAGTTATCACTACCTAAAGTTTTTAAACAGCACTGCTTTCAAAGTTGTGTTGCTGGAAGGCAGAGAGGGCAGAGACAGAGAGAGGGGTGGGGAGAGGGAATGAAGAGGAAAGAGGAGACATTTGTTACATTCTAGGGTTGTTTACATCTGCTTCAGTATTCGTGCTCTTAAAGATTTATTTCTAACGTAAATTGATCCTTCTGTTGTTTTCAGAATATGAAATATTCTGTCATCACTATAAAAACCGTTAGGTTAGCAAGTGTCACATAAGTGTATCTTCTTAGCAAAAAACCCCCCAAAATCCAAGAATTAAGCAGGAGCTAGTGTAGGTCTATATGCTAAATAAAATAAAATTTATTTTTTCTCAAAAATAAATTTCCTAACAATGATATTGAATCTCCATATTTTTATAAGAATAAGTGCAATTAAAATCTGTAAATCATAATTAAATCACGCTTGTATTTATTTGTAGGCAAATGGTGAAGTGAGCTTTTCTAGTGATTTTGTTCAAGAAAGGACCAAATATAATTAATTCTATAGACTTGTTTTATGTTCGCTAGTCCACTAATCCTAAAAGAACACATTGTTTTGTTTTATCTTAATGTTCTCAACTATAAAATTGAAGGATTTAAATTGAATTCCAACTTCCTTTTAAAAGTAGAGGAACCATTTTATCAAAATCAGTCTTATGCATAACACCAAGAGAATTGGACAGAGAGAATTAGAGAGGACACTTCTCTTTCACTTATTACTCTTCCCTTCCAAAGGAATATTAGTATCTAGTCTGATGGTGGAGATTTACTAGATCTCATGTTTTAGTGGTAGAGGTGACTGTGTCCCAAGTACTCTATCTACATAGGTCTTTTTCCCACTATCTCTGAACCTCCCTCTCTCTTAAATTCTCAGGTTGGTTGAAATCTAATGACTAAATTCTAATTCTACAACATTTTATTCTATTTTTTTTAAATCTCATTTTCAAAAATCTACCATTTCTAAGATATGTAGTTTCGTTCAAGTTCCTTAACTTATTTGGATTTTAGTTAAACTTCATTTACAAAACAAAGATAATAGAATTCTTCTGAATAATTCCATCACGTTTTCATGAGATACTGAATAAAAATATATGCTTGTTAATGTCTTTATTTTTTTTCTATTCATCAATATCTCAACAAGAGAATAAAAAAAGTAAAATATTTAGTGTCACCATTTGATGCTTGGGTTAAGAACTAAGGCGTGAGAATCAGATGACCTGAACTGGAATTCTAAGTCCATCAGTTAGTCCAAATTTTTAATCTCCCTAAGCTTCTGTTTTCCAATTTGTAAAAAAATTCTATATTGTTTCTCCAGCATTATTATCACTGTCAACGTATTAGGAATTTGTAGCTATTGATGATTCTCATGTCATAGAGATTGAATTTCAAATCAAAGTATTTAATAAACTGTACTACTAGTATTACTGAACACATCTCAACAATTTGCTCAAACTCTGTTTCTTCTGACCTAAAACATGTTATCTCATCATTCCCCCTTCTTCGTGCTTCTATTTGTTATGGCTATTCTTATTCCAACACTTATCTATGAAGTTATTAAATTATAGAACTGAAGTCTATCAACTCTAGTGAGTTCTACTTCTATAAATGCTTCCTTCTCCTATTTCATATAAAAGATGTTTGAATGGATTGACTAGGTATCATCTCCAGCTAGAGGCAGACAAATAGATTATAGAAATGTATCTTACTCAAAAAGAATGACCCTTCTTTGTAGTCTCCGCGAAGACCATAAAAAAACTAATTTGTTCGTAAGAGATTGTTGGAGTCCATGAAGATAAGCTGATAGTCTTAATAGTTCTCTATACTTTGTTTGCTCCTTCCTCCATGCCTTCCTCATTTTGCTGAAATTTAAAGAACCCTTGGTAAGCAACTGGAATATTAAGAGATGTATGTGAGAGACTGTGAAACTGACACTTTCTTCCCCAATTCCTAGGAGGGAGGAAGGCTCCCATGACAAAGCAGAATGACTTGCTTATGGTAAAAAGTTTTTTGCCTTTGTCCTATCTATGCTTATCAGCATTTTCACAACAGTGCTGCAGTACTCAATATCAACTAAGCATTTATTTTTATCTTCAGTGGATGTAAGTCAGCTGTGATGGCTTTGCTTCACGTTGCTTCATGTTGCCTATCTGCGGGTTAACTGGAGCACAGTTCTGGGTTTTGACCATTTTGGATGCAAGTCCTTTGATAATGTACTGCATAGTTCCTGGGATTCTTTAACCAAGCATAATTGACCTTTTAAATAAGTTACACTCATTATTATTAATATCAATTACTGTTCTGTTCTATACTACCTTCCTGAATATGCAGCTTGCCTTTGCATAAGTAAATCTGCATATTTTGAATCGAGTTGCTTAGTTTTGCAGATCCTTTATTTAGTCATTTGGAGTCATTTGTTATGAAGCATCTAATATTGAAGTAAATTGTGACTGTTTTTCCAATATTTATTGACTTAAAACCAAATAACCTAACCAAGTATAATTTTTTTGCAATAAGTATAAGCAGTCTCAGAATAAGGGCCAAAGCATGTGCATATAAGTAAATTATATAAGTTTTAGTGTATATACTTACTGACTTAAAATTTGGCTATTAGAAATCAATTTTAAATGTTTCCTGGATGTATTCTGAATAAGGAAGATATTTCTCTATTATTATTTCCTGCTTTACCTAGTATGATATAGTTAGTGTACTTTGATATTAAATTGATAATTTTATGATCTTCTGTTTGCTATCAATTCATGGAAAATGGCTTAAAGGTGATAAATTAAAATGACAGACATAGTTTTCAACATATTTAGTCTAGTTGCTTCTTTGATGTGAGCTAGGAAATTTAATCTAAGTTTTATTTTTATTGTTTTTCTTTCTAACACTTCTATTTGGAATGCAGAATGTGGTTCATTTTTTAAACTCACATTAGGCACCTCATGGAACATTAATGTCTGGGGAAAAACTATATAACCACCTCCATTTAAGTGCATTGATTGTCTAAAGCGTGAGGATATATTTAATATATTGATGTGCAGCTATTTTCAGTATAAATTAGTCTGCTCACACAGTTGCCATAATGATGAGACTAGAAAAGCATTCGATCAACATTTAGGTTGTATTTTTCATAGTGCTTTCAGAGAAAAGCATAGCCACACACAAGTTGTTAAAATTATGATGGTAGTGGCAATAGTAATAATAATAATAATAATTAAAATGCTACTTACTGTATTTCAGGCAATTTTCAAAGTACTTTACATACATTATATTTATTTGTCATATGAAGGCCATGAGCTTGGTACTATTATTTTCATCCTCTTTTTACAGATAAGAAAGCTAAAGATTGAGTTACATTATTAACTTACCCAAGATCACACAACAAACGGTGGAGTTGTGGTCTAAAGTAGGATGTATTTGATTTTATATATCATGTCCTTAATTAGCATACTATACTGACTCCAAAGGTTTCATTTATTCCCCTGTGAGACATGAAAGTAACTATGACTCAATTCCTTGAGATCATTTGTATCATTATTTTTTAAAATTTTATCGTACTTCAGTGAAACTTTACAGTTCAAGTTAATTTATCATTCAGAAATTTATATAGCTTTATGACATTGGTGGCAATCCCCACAATGTGATAGCACACTACCCCTTTCCAACCTGGGTTCCCTGTATTCATTCGTCCAGTTCCTGTCCCTTCCTGCCTTCTCATCTTGCTTTTGGGCAGGAGTTGCCCATTTGGTCTCATGTATTTGATTGAACTAAGAAGCACATTCCTCACATGTGTTACTGTTTCTCTCATAAATGCCTATCTAATCTTTGTCTGAAAAGTGGGCTTCGGGAGTGATTTCAGTTCTGAGTTAGAAGGGTGTCTGGGGCCATAGTGTTCGGGGTTCCAGCAGTCTCTATCAGACCAGTAAGTCTGGTCTTTTTTCATGAATTTGAATTCTGTTCTACATTTTTTCTCCCATTCTGTCTGGGGCTCTCTGTTGTGATACCTGTCAGAGTGGTTGGTGGTGGTAGCTGGGCACCATCTAGTTCTTCCAGAATCAGGCTGGTGGAGTCTCTTGTTCATGGGGTTGTTTAGTCCTTTGGGCTAATATTTTCTTCGTGTCTTTGGTATTCTTCATTCTCCTTTGCTCTGGACAAGATGGGACCAATAGATGTATCTTAAATGGCCAGTCACAAGCTTTTAAGACCGCAGACGCTACTCACCAAAGTGGAATGTACAACATTTTCTTTATGAACTATGTTATGACAGTTGACCTAGATGTCCCCCAAAACCATGGTCCCCAGCCCCCAGACAAGCAACTCAGTCCCTCAAGGTGTTTGGATGTGTTTAGGAAACTTCTATGCTATTGTTTTGTCAAGTTGTGCTGACTTCCCCTATATTGTGTGTTGTCTTTCCCAAAGATGACACTTGTCTGCTACCTAGTTAGTGATTTCTCCTCCCCCTCCCTCCACACCCTCATAACCATCAAAGAATGTTTTTTTATGTGTGTAAACCTTTTCTTGAGTTCTTACAATGGTGATCCCATACAATATTTGGCTTTTTGTGACTGACTTATTTCACTCAGCATAATCCCCTCCAGATTCATCCATCTTGTGAGATGGTTTGTGGATTCATCACTGTTCTTTCTCATTGCATATTATTACATTGTGTGTATGTACTATAATTTGTTTATCCATTCATCTGTTGATGGGCATTTAGGTTGTTTCCATCTTTTTGCTATTGTGAATAGTGCTGCAGTGAACATGGGTGTGCATATGTCTACTTGTGTGATGGCTCTTATTTCTCTAGGGTATATTTCTAGGAGTGAGAATCCTGGATCGTATGGTATTTCTATTTCTAGCTTTAGGCCAGTAAATCTGACCTTCTTTTTTGTGAGTTAGAATTATGTTCTACATCCTTCTCCAGCTCTGTCCAGAACCCTCTGTTGTGATCCTGGTCAGAACAGTCAGTGGTGGTAGCCAGGCACCATCTGGCTGTACTGGACTTAGTCCGGTGGAGGCCTTGGTAGCTGTGGACCATTAGTCCTTGGGACTAATCTTTTCCTTGTATCCTGTTCTCTTCATTCTCCCTTGCTCCCGAAGGGATGAGACCAGTGGAGTATCTTAGATGGCCGCTCACAGGCTTTTAAGACCCCAGACACTACTCACCAAGGTAGAATGTAGAGCATTGTCTTTATAAGTAGTCTCATGCCAATTGAGCTAGATGTTCCCCAAGACCATGGTCCCCACAGCCCTCCGCCCAGCAATTCAGTCCCTCAGGGAGTTTGGATGTGTCTATGGGGCTTCCATGACCTTTCCCTGTACAAGTTTTGCTAGTTTCCCCTGTATTGTGTCATGTCTCACCCTTCACCCAAGATACCACTTATCTATTGCCTATTTAGTATTTCCCCCCACCCATCCCATCCCTGGTAACCAACAAAGATGGTTACATTTTGTGTGTGAACTTTTTCATGGGTTTTTACAATAGAGGTCTCATACAATATTTGTCCTTTTGTGATTGACTTATTTCACTCAGCATAATGTCCTCCAGTTTCATCCCTGTTATCAGATGGTTCACAGATTCATTGTTGTTCTTTCTCATTGCATAGTACTCCATTGTGTGTATGTACCATAGTTTGTTTATCCATTCATCTGTTGATGGACATCGAGGTTGTTTCCATCGTTTTGTTATTGTGAATAATGCTGCCATGAACATAGGTGTGCATATGTCTATTCGAGTGATGACTCTTATTTCTCTAGGATATATTCCTAGGAGTGGGATTGCTGGATCAAATGGTATGTCTATTTCTAGCTTTCTGAGGAAGCACCATATCATTTTCCAAAATGGTTGTATCATTTTGCATTCCCACCAGCAGTGCATAAGAGTTCCGATTTCCCCGCAGCCCCTCCAACATTTGTTGTTTCCAGTGTTTTTGATTCGTGCCAGTAATGCCGGGGTGAGATGGTATCTCATTGTGGTTTTAATTTGCATTTCTCTAATGGCTAGTGAGAGCGAGCATTTCCTCACGTGTCTGTTGGCCGTTTGAATGTCTTCTTTGGTGAAGTGTCTGTTCATTTCCTTTGCCCATTTTTTAATAGGATTATTTGTCTTTTTGTTGTAGAGGCGTTGGATTTTCTTATAGATTATGGAGATTAGACCTTTGTCTGACTTGTACTGTCCAAAAATTTTTTCCCAGTCTGTAGGTTCTCTTTTTACTCTTTTGGTGAAGTCTTTTGAAGAGCATAGGTGTTTGATTTTTAGAAGATCCCAATTATCTAGCTTATCTGTTGGGGTTTGTGTGTTGATGGTTATGGTTTGTATCCTGTTATTGCTGTGTATCCTGAAGTGTTGGTCCTATTTTTTCTTCTATGGACTTCATAGTTTTAGGCTTTATATTCAGGTCTTTGACCCATTTTGAAGTAGTTTTTGTATACAGCGTGAGGTATGGGTCCTGTTTCATTTTTTTGCAAATCGATATCCAGTTTTTCCAGCACCATTTGTTCAAAAGACTGTCTTTTCCCTATTTGATGGACTTTGGGCCCTTGTTGAAGATCAGGTGACCGTAGGTGGATAGATTTACATCTGGGTTCTCAATTCTGTTCCATTGGTCAATGTATCTGTCGTTGTACCAGTACCAGGCTGTTTTGACTACTGTAGCTGTATAGTAGGTTCTGAAGTCAGGTACTGTGAGTCATCCAACTTTATTCTTCTTCTTCAGTAGTGCTTTACTTATTCGGGGCTTCTTCCCTTTCCATATAAAGTGAATGATTAGTTTTTCCATCTCTTTGAAGAATGTTGTTGGTATTTGGATCGGGATTGTGCTGTATTTGTAAATTGCTTTGGGTAGAATTGTCATTTTCACAATGTTGAGTCTGCCTATCCATGAGCATGGTATATTTTTCCATTTATGTAGATCCCTTTGGGTTCATGGTGTATTATGTTTCTGATATGCTGTTGAGTTCTATTTGCTAGAAAAAAATTGAGAATTTTTGCATCTGTGTTCATGAAGGATATTGGACTGTAATGTTCTTTATTTGTGGTGTCTTTGCCTGGCTTTGGTATTAGGGTTATGCTGTCTTCATAGAATGAGTTTGGGAATATTCCTTCCTCTTCTATGCTCTGAAATAATACCAGTAGTATTGGTGTTACCTCTTCTCTGAAAGTTTGGTAGAATTCTCCATTGTAGCCATCAGGGCCAGGGGTTTTTTTGTTGGGAGTTCATTTGTTTGTTTGTTTTTACTTCTTCAATCTCTTCCTTTTTTATGGGTTTGTTTAGTTTTTGTACCTCAGTTTGTGTTAGTAGGTAGGTAGTTGTTTCTAGAATTTTATCCATTTCATCTAGGTTTTCAAATTTGTTGGAGTATAGTTTTTCATAGTATTCTGTTACAATCCTTTTTATTTCAGTTGGGTTTGTTGTGATATCACCCATTTCTTATTTGGGTTATTTGCTTCCTCTCATGTTTTTCTTTTGTAGTTTGGCCAGTGATTTGTTGACTTTGTTGCTCTCTTCAAAGGACCAGCTTTTGGCCTTGTTGATTCATTCCATTTTTCTGTTCCTATTTCATTTATTTGTGCTCTAATCTTTATTATTTCCTTTCTTATGGTACCCGAGGGCTTCTTTTGCGGCTCTCTTTCTGTTTGTCAAGTTGTAGGGTTAATGTTTTGACTTTGTCCCTCTCTTATTTTTATGTGTGCGTTTATTGTTGTAAGTTGACCTCTAAGCACCACAAATCCACTCTCAGGATTCTTTCTTTGTTTTGGTTTTGGTGAGTTTGGTTATGATATGTTGTGGTGACTTTCTTTTGGTGTCTATCCTATATGGGGTTCATTGAGCTACTTGGATAGATATCATCTCATTTTTCATGATATTAGGTAAGTTTGCTGCCAGCAAATATTCAACAGTTCTCCGTGTTTTCCATTATCCACCCCTGTTCTGGTACTCCAATCACTTCTAAGTTTTTCCTCTTGATAGTATCCTACATAATTCCTAGGCTTTCTTCATTCTTTTTGATTTTTCCTCTCACAAGTTGGTGTCAAGGGATTTTTCTTCAATCTCACTGATTCTGACTTCCATTGTCTCAATTCTACTCCTGTGATCTTCTACTGAGTAGTCTAGTTTGAACTTTTATTGTTAATCTTCTGGACATCTAGTTCCTGTTTTTTTGTATGGTTTTAGCAGCCTGTTTATTGTGGTGTTTTGTTGTTGTATTGTTTCCTGAATTCTTCTATTGCTTTGTCTGTGTGTTCCTTGGTTTGGTCTGTGTTTTGCCTGATCTCCTTCTTGATCTTTTGGAGAACTGTGTATATTAGTCTTTTGAATTCTTTATCAGGTAGTTCCATTGCCTTATCTTCCTCCAGAAGGTTTTCTGGTTCTTTATTTTGGTTGCTTGCTGGAGCCATCTTGTCCTGTTTCTTTATGTAATTTGATATTGACCGTTGTCTCCGAGGCATTAATAAGTTATTATATTTATTTATTTATTGTATTTTTGTTTACTGCATCCTGAATTTTTGTTTTTGTTTTTTTTTGATATATCCAAGTAGACTGGTATATGTACTACTCTGGTCATTAATCTAGCCTTGGTGAAGCTTTCAACTCCTGTCTCCAGATGTTTGGAGCAGCTACTAGGTGTGTGAGCCCAGGAGTCTGCTTGCTGTTCTTGCAGGCTGCTGAAGATGTAGATGGCATTTTTGGTGAGGTAGTGAATCTGTCCTGCTAGTCACCTGGCTGTGAGTACAGAGGGTGTCCTCCTTGGTCTTTGGGTTAGGTGTTGTGTGTGTGCTCCACTGCTTACCAGTTGGTCAGGGCACAGGTGGCCGGGTCATTTGTCGCTAAATGTGTGGTGCGGATGCTCTCACCTATAGTCCTGGGCAGGCAGGGCTGCATGAGGGTGTTCAGAGCAGGCACAAGTCTCTGGTTGCAGTGGGGGGTGATGTGAGTGAATGTCAAGGCAGGAAGCTGTCAGCTGTCCCTGGGTGCCCAGATGGAGGGCATGCCCCTGTCTGCTAGAGTGCATAGTGGGGGTATAGTGCAGCTGGTCCTTGGATGCCTGGTGCTGTTGGCTGGAGGGATTGGGCAGTGCAACTGGTTCTCAGGCCCCTGTCGTGGGCAGCTAGATAGAGTGGGTGGTACCGCCAGCCCTCAGGCCCCCAGTCTGTGTGGATCAGACCCCTTCTTGGGGAGCACGGTGGTGTGGAATGCCACAAATGTGTAGCTCCCACTTGGCTGCTGAAGGTGAAAATGGGCTTCAGCTGGAAGCCCTGCCTGTTTTGTCCTAATGAGGGTGTGCCATGTCAGAAAGCAAGGCACTGGTGTGTGTGATTGGCAGGGGTGAAGGACACTGCAAGTCCGTGGACCCCCTATACCAGTGTCTGGGTGAAGAGGTGGGTTCCTCCATACCGGGCTGTGAGTTCCAGGCTTATGGGGCATGGCGGTGTTGAATGCTGCTGGACTGGTGTTGAAGCAGGGAGAAAGATGGGTGAGGAGAAGGGAATGCTCCTCGGCTGTGGAGCTCTGGGTAGGGGAAGTGGTATGGTGTGCGTGCAGTGGGTTGGGAGCTTGCAGTTAACTTTCACAGGTCTAGTGTTGCTACTGTTTGGTTCTGGAGGTGCATGCAGATTCGCTGCTGCTTATCTGCACCAGATGATGTGAGTTTAGGCTTGGGATGCTACTGCTTGCCTCAATATGTCTGCACTATGAGGATTCAGCTAGCAGGATGCCGGCGATCCATTTCTGCTGTTTTTGAATTGTCTCTCCTTCCACCTGTCACTCAGTCTGATTCTTCAGCTTTGTCTTTGATATATTTATATCTGATTCACTTAATTTTTCAGGTCTTTGTTGTAAGAGGGACGACATGAAGCATCTGACTATTCCACCATCTTGGCCCTACCTCATTTCTATCATTATTAATGATATCTTCTGAATCATTTTCATGAGCCCTGGTGGCATTGTGGTTAAGAGTTCAGCTGCTAACCAAAAGGCCAGCAGTTCAAATCCACCAGCTGCTCCTTGGAAACCCTATGTGGCAGTTCTGTTTTGTCCTGTAGGGTTACTATGTGTTAGTATTGACTTGACGGCAAAGAGTTTGGTTTTTTTGGTTTATGTCAAAAATCGGTTTCCATTATATTTCTAGTTGCAGTGTACCATATTTACTATGAAACAGGCTTCACATTTTGTTGCCTATTATCTATTTCAAAAAAATAAAATATAGCCATTATAAAAAGGGAAATATTATGACAATAAATGAACTATATATGCATAGTCAGGTAGTACTTTTAAGGGTGTATCTGAACACTCACTTATATGTGAATGAGCGTCTATCAGTCTGGACCACTTTTATGGACCACATATCTTTGTGACCTTTATGGAACAGGAATGCTAACATTTATGCTCTACCAAGAACTAGATGGAATGTACATTAGGTTTCACATAATTCTCTATAGTCTAGGCAGTCTGCACTTATTACCAGTTTTCAACACTTTCGTTTTACTCTCTGCGAACTGATTTTTAGTTGTTTTTCTTTGGCCACACAACTATTTTAGGTTAACCCTAACTTCATAGGAGAGTTAAATCAATTTTGTAGTACTTTATCTATGTGGAAGAAACATAAGAAGATGCAGAATGCTACCAAAAACATTTGAGATCCACTGAAGAAAATTCATGATCTACAAGCACTGCCTGAAGATTTTAACCAATTATAATTGTTTTCCTGGAAAAAAGTAACCGATCTTTTTTTATTCAGACTGTGACTGCATCCCTGTTAAAGTCAATTTCTTCAAACATTTTAATTTAATTTCAAAACACTTTTATAAGAAGGGCATAACTTTCATGCTTTTCTTAATTGTAAGAGCCTCTGCATAGTGATTTTATAAAAGTTGAGTTATTTAAGACCCTACCTGTGATCATTTAATAAATTGATTATCACTAAGGTTGTAGATAAAATTTCTTTCTAATGGCTATCATAGTTTATACCAGGACTTCAGACCAGTTTGGAATGGTTCAGTAATTGCCAGCATAAATGAGGGCAGCGTACACATTGCATAGCAACCAAATTTGCTGGC
This sequence comes from Dugong dugon, assembly GCA_030035585.1. Lineage (NCBI taxonomy): Eukaryota > Metazoa > Chordata > Mammalia > Sirenia > Dugongidae > Dugong > Dugong dugon. Next base: position 35,389,842 of record CM057471.1, on the reverse strand, counting down.
TGCCATTTTTTGACCTGAGTAGGAAACAAACAGAAGTGCCTCACTCAGAGATGGCTGCCAACCACACCACTTTGAATGTGTTGCTCTCCACAGTCCTGCCAATAATCCAATCTCCTCTAGGAGCCTGATGCGGAAGATTGGGTTATTGGCAAGACTGTGGAGAGCAACATACATTCAGAGTGATGTGGTCAGCCACCATTTTGAGTGGGACATCAGTCACTGTTTCCTAAACAAAAAACACCAAACCTGTTGCCGTCAAGTCGATTCTGACTCAGAACAGCCCTGTAGTGCACAGTACAACTGGCCATAGGGTTTCCTAGGCTGTAATCTTTATGGAAGCAGATTGCAACATCTTTCTCCTGTGGAGCGGCTGGTTGGTTCAAACTGCCAATCTTTGGTTAGCAGCCAAGTGCTTAACCACTGTGCAACCAGGACTTCTACTTGGGTCAAAATCCGACGGGCAACAGATTTGGTTGCTGTGCAGTGTGTATGCTGCCCTTGTTTACCTCGGCAATTACTGGACTGTTCCGAACTGGTTTGAATCCCTGGTTTATATACACTGTTTTCTAATAGTCTAACTAATGTACTTTTGCTGATAAATTCACTATATTCTCAAGTTTTAACTCTGTACAAAAATTTCAGTATTACAAAAAAGCTCTTCATCCTTCTTAGTAAAACACTTTACACAGAAATTGAACTTTATGTTGTCAAGATATAGAATTAGTGTGTAAATTGTAGCTAACATGTTTTTGATGCCATTTGCTTTCTAGTCAGCTCCAACTCATGGAGACCTCATGTATAACAGAATGAAATATTGTCAGTTATTGTGCCATCCTCACAACTGTTGGTATGTTTAAGCCCTTTGTTGAAGCTAGCGCGTCAGTCCATCTCATAGAGGGTTTCCCTTGTGTTCGCTGACTCTCTACCAAGTATGATGTCCTTTTCTAGTGAGTCTTCTTTTCTGATGGTGTTTCTAAAGTAAGCAAGATGAAGTCTCACCATCCTCGCTTCAATTTTGGCTGTATTTCCTCCAAAATTGATTTATTTGTTCTGGCAGTCCATGGCATATTCAATATTCTTCTCCAGCACCGCAATTCAAATGCATTAATTCTTCTTTGATCTTCCTTTTACATTGTCCAGCTTTCAAGTGCGTATGAGGTGATTGAAAATATCATGGCCTGGGTCAGCTGCACCTTAGTAATCAAAGTGACAACTTTGCTTTTTAACACTTTAAGGAAGTTTTTTCTAGTAGGTTTTCCCAATGAAATATGTCAGTTGATTTCTTGACTACTGTTTCCATGGGCATTGGTTGTTGATCCAAGTAGAATGAAATCCTTAGCAACTTCAGTTTCTTTGCCATTTATCATGATGTTGTTTATTGGACCAGTTGTGAGAATTTTTGTTCTCTTTATGTTCACATTTAATCCATATCGAAGGCTGTAGTCTTTGACCTTCATCAGTAAGTGCTTAAAGTAGTCTTCACTTTCACTTTCAGCAAGGAAGCCTGTGTCATCTGCACAAAATCTGTTGTTGTTGTTGTTGGGTGACTTCCAGTCAATTCCAACTCATAGCGACCCCATGTGACAGAGTAGAACTGCCTCATATGACTTTCTTGGTTGTAATCTTTACAGAAGCAGATTGCCAGGTCTTTCTCTAGCATAATGCCTAGCAGAATGTACATTGTAGCTCAAAACTTGTCTTCGTAAAGAACCAGGGTCATCTGTTTCTTATTCTTTCCAAAGATTAGCACTGACAACTGCTATAAGGAGCTTGTAGCTCTTCGTTAATTCTAATTAGTAATCATGCTCAATTAAGTAATATGGAATTTATATTTTCCAGTGTTTTCACATATTTTAGAACATTTTTTGACAAACATTCAACCTAAGGCATGTGAAGAAACCATGTGGATTGTTTTGTTCCAGGTGTATCAGATTGAACTAAGGGACACTTACATACAGGACAGCTTCCAGATTATTCTGAAAAAGACGAGATTTTTAAATCTCATTTACTTTGTGCTTAATCTTTATTAACAATTAGTTTTATCACTTCTGTTGTACAGGCTCTTGATTATGCTGTAATTTAATTGCAAAACTACCAAAGGATTAAGGACACATTTGCCTCAGAATATTGTTCCCTTTGTCTGATTGACTAAAGTCTTTAATTAAAATTATTTTGGCATTAATCAATAATCTGAAAATGAATATTAATTGAAGTAATCTACACTCAAAACCACTCTGTTAATGATAATTATGAGAACTATATCTGTAATAACCTTTCTTTCATATAAACACAGCTGAGAATCAACTATCAGCAATTTTACTTGAGACATTGTTTTTTTCTGTATCATCATAATCATTATCATCATCATCATCATATCACCGTAATACATGATGTTGTTCATCAATTAATATGTTAGTTTTCAGTTTACAAACTGATTTCATGCATTTTTTTTTTCTCTTTTTATCTGCACATCAACTGTGTGGGCATCACTCTTTCCATGTTTCCATTTGAGAAACTGAGTCTCATGGAGGTTAAGTGGCATGGATCTGAGGATACAGAAACAAGAGGTGGAACCAGAAAGACAGACCAAGCCCATCTAATAATAACTGTTACTTACTGAGCGCTTTACATATCTAGAATTTCATGTTATATCTCAACCAGTCACAAGAAACTGTCAAGGCAGGCATATCCCCATCCTATACCCAGGGAAATTAATTTTCTCAAGGTTGTATAGTTAACATGTGGCAGATCCAGGAATATAAATGCCATATAGATTCCCTTTCTATTAAGTCACAGATTAAAACCTCTACGCTAGTATTTCTGAAGCACATATATTGTGTACTTCCCTTCCAAAGCCCAATGCTTTGGGTTAATTGCGCTTACGGGGCAGAATCCCTGAAAAATAACAGAGATTGTTTTGATCATTATTCTCTACAAATTTTAAAAAGAAAATAGTCAAAAAAAAAAAAAAAAGAAGAAGAAGAAGAAGATAGCTGTAAGCAATGAAAAGGAATTAGAATCCTTGACAAAAAGACATTGTAGACTTACTTACTGTTAGATTCTCCAGAGATTAGGCTGATCTGGAGAAGTTATCTTCAAAAGTCAAAAACAAAAAGAAATTTAAATGCTTATGTTGAACTAAAGGAAGACTTACTGCCTTAAATTGTTAACCCAAGGGCAATTTACTGTAGGATTTACATGGAGCTAAAGAAAAATACCACAGTGATACCCTCTCACAGAATCCAGGAAAGCTGATAAACAAGGAATGCAGTGTTTGGGATCTGAGAGCGTGCAGGCTTTGTGCCCATTCTCCTGTGCTGCCCTTACCTTTCTGCAGGACCAATGAGTCTGCACCAAAGGGAGGTAGTATCTCCAAGTTCTCTTGTTTTTCCACAGCTTCAGGCAACTACTAGCTTGTAAGCAATGAAAAGCTTGATTTCTTGTATGGCTTCTCTTAGTTTTTCTGCTCTGCCTTAAGACATAAGTGGGACCCATATACCTGTAATGTACGAGGGTGTGGGAAGAAGATCTCCTGGCATGTGTGTATTTGCTTTTTTGGTTTTAACCTTCATATTATTGTCTGCTTTCTATTTGTGCTGCCTATTCTAAGTTCCTTTTTCTCTTCTTCCTTTCTTTTGATTTGATTGGTACTCTTTATTATTAAATTTATTCCCATCTATCAGCCTAGTAGTTACACATTATTTTATTATTATTTGTTTGTTCTATATATTTCTATATATGTAATGTCTAATATTAATCAGTATTTATCACTCCCCATGTAATTCATGATCCTTAGAATACCTAAATCCATTTGCCCATCATCTGATTTTTCTAGTATTGCTTTACCTACATAATTATTACGGTTGTTTTAAACAATTAATATTCATAACATATTTTTATATAGTCATAACAGTTTGATGGCCTATATTCATTTTTTTTAAAATCATATTTTTTGTTTTACAGTTAATTTTCATAACATAATTACCATAGTTGTTTATTATAGTTATTATTCATTCAGATTTAGATTTATCCATATATTTGTACTCTAATTTGCTCTTTGTTTCTTTGTGAAACTCTAGATACCATTTTTATTCATCCCAAATGACAGATTTTAATATTTTCTTTGGCATTGGGGTGCTTTTGACCATATCACAGATTGTTGTTTTCTATATGTCTTTATTTCACTTTTCATTTTTGAAGATTATTTGCACAAAGTGTAGAATTCTAGGCTGGCACTTTAAAGATATTATTTTATATTATGCGTAATTGTTTATGGTGTGTACCTTGGTTTAATTTTTATTGTCTTTTTAAGAATTATTAAGATTTTTGTTTTATTTTAGTTTTTATTTTTACCTGTTTGGCAGTTGATGTGTGTGTCAGAGATTCTATATGAGTTTTTCAGCCATTGTTTCTTTAGATATTACTTCAACCCTATTTTATTTATCTTGCCTTTCTCAGACTCCAGTTGCACTTACGCTAACCCTTTTTATCATTTTCTATAGTATCTTAAGGAACCCTGGTGGCACAGTGGTTAAGAGCTATGGCTGCTAACCAAAAGGTCGACAGTTCGAATACACTAGCTGCTCTTTGGAAGCCCTAGGGGGCAGTACTACTCTGTCCTATAGGGTCTCGATGAGTTGAAATTGACTAGACAGCAACAGGTAAACTCTTTCTAGTACCCCCCCTCCCCCCGCCATCCTTTGGTTTCTTCAAGCTTCTGTCTAGGTTTATCTTTTTTAACGTAAACTTCACGTCACTATTTTTTTCTTCATCTCTGTATAATACGCTGTTAAAACCATCAATGAAATTCTTAATTTCAGTTCTTAAAAGTTTTATTATTATAATTGCCATATTGTTTGTTAAAAGTTCCAGTTCTCTACTGAAATTATTAATCTTGTCTTTTATTTTCTTGAAATGATTAAATATAGGTGGTGCTTTTGTTTGTTTTTTGTTTGTATGTGTCTATGCCTCATCTCCCCATTATCAGAATCCTCTGTGGATTTGGTTCTACTGTCTTCTGTTTTGGATTTTGTTCACATTGTTTTCTTTTCTCCTTTTATTACTGGTTATTTTTGTACAAGAGACTGATTTTGTGTATTAAAAACTTCAGAATTATTTAAAACTCTGGGTGATTTTCTATTTTCAGAGTAAATTGTTCTTTTCTTCTGGCCAGAAACTAGAATTTAAAAAAAACAAACCTGTTGCCATCGAGTCGATTCTGACTCATAGCGGCTTATAGGTCAGAGTAGAACTGCCCCATGGGTTTCCAAGGAGTGCCTGGTGGATTTGAACTGCCAACTTTTGGTTAGCAGCCATAGCTGTTAACCACTGCACTACCACGGTTTCCAGAAACTAGAATAGGAACACTAATATTCCATATCACTTCAATTTTATTAGGCTTCTTTTTAGACAACATGAGGGCTTAGACTTTCCTTCTTTGCCCCTAGGATTATGTACTCATGGTTTCATCAACAACAACAACAAAAATCTCATAATTTAGTTGCAGTTATCTCAGTGGCAACTGGTACTGGTACTTGTATCACTTCCTGGTGGCCTTGAAATCCAATTTTAGCCATGTGGGTCTATTGAATATGCCAAAAATTCCACTCAGTTTTTCACTGTCTCACAAGTCTCTTCTGGAATACACAAGGCTCCAGAAAGTGACCCCAAATATTAGTAACAACATTTGAGTTTCCTTCTTCTCCCAGATCTTAGTCCTAGCACTCTTAATTTCTTTGATACTCTTTAAAAATTTTTTTAATTAAAATTATTTTGTCTAGCTTTATTTTTAGCTTTCTGAAATAGTTGCCTCGATTTCTTTAGACTGACACTACTTTAATAGTCCCTCCACTGGAAATTTTTAAGCAGTAGTATTCCATGATTGGATTTATGTTTTAAATGGCTGTTGTATTGAGAATAGACTCTGCTGGGGAAAAGAGCTGAAATAGTCAGCACAATTAGGCAACTACTGTAATAATTCAAGCAAGAGATGAATAATGGTGGCACGGACCAAGATGGTGACAGAATGTTGAAAAGTAGGCAAATTCTGTATATAATAGCTCATTTAGGGATTGACCTAATTTTACAACCATCATTACTCTTCCAAATTTTGTCATTGCTGTTTTATTCTACTATAATAAGGCACTGCCATATTCTCTGAGTTTCATTTTCATCATCTGTAAAATGGTTGGTTGTGCAGCAGAAAGTTAACTCAGCAGGCCAGGACTGCCCATTCCAAAGGTCTATAGAGCTGACTCTTGACTGGCTCCTGGAAGATAACCTCTGAGCCCTTAGAATGTTCTGTAATAAGATTGTTGTTATATATCTAGGACCATGGGCCAGGTCAGATAGTTTATGCTAACAATGTGATTTATGGAGAATACCAGTTTGTGTATGCCTGGGGGCTTTGGAGAGTCTATCAGTTTGACCTCTGGTGGGGCTGAAGACTGAGTAGCTATGGTGGTCCTGCCAGTACTCCATATGTATATAACTGACCTCCAAGAAAAACCTGGAGCATCAAGGCTTGAGTGAGCTTCCCTGACTGGCAACACTTTGCACATGTTGTCACATGTTGTGGCTGAGAGAATTAAGTGCTGCCTGTGCAACTCCATTGGGAAGACAACTGGCAACTTCAGCCTGTTTTTTTCAGCATTACACCTTATACACTTTTCCCTTTCATGATTTAATCTGCATCCTCTTGCTGTAATAAACCATAACTCTGAGTATAACAACTTTTCTGAGTTCTTTAAGTCCTTCTAGTGATTCATTAAACCTGAGGGTAGTCTTTGTGACTCCTAGCATGGAGATTAGTTGAATATTTTTAATGTTGAATATTTTTAATATATATTTTATATTATTTATAAATTTTTTTACATATGAAAATTCTTCCAGGGAATTTCAAAACTTTTTTAAAAAATTTAAGCCTATTCATTCTGATATTTAAAAATGACTTCACTTTTATTCAAATCAATAACCAAAAATAATAATATTTTGAATCATCTCTATTATAGTTTAATAGCTCCAATTTTAGTGTTCTGGGAATTAAGAAAATGTATTGATATTATTCAATTCTTCTGAGGCTCTTTGATACCTCATACTTAGTGAGTTACTCAAATTATTGCAGGTTATAAGTGAGTGATCTTGCATTTTCACATGTAAAATCTTTTTATAGTTGCCTCAGTTTCTTCTGTTTTCAAAAAATTTAATCCTTTCTGTGAATGGAACCAAGTGAAATGTTTATCTTAGTTTTGTTATTATGCTTAATGTTAAGGGTAATTCATTTCCTAGGGCTGCCGTAGCAGATTACCAGCTTAAATAGACAGCTTAAAGCTGGAGACTGTTGTTGTTAGTTTCCTTCGAGTAGATTCAGGCTCATAGTGACGTCATGTGTGCAGAGCAGAACTGCTCCTTAGAGTTTTTAAGGCTGTGAGTTTTTGGAAGTGCCTTCCGAGGTGCCTCTGGGTGGGTTCTAACTGCCAATCTTTTGGCTAGTAGTCCTGTGCTTAACTGTTTGTGCCACCCAGAGACTCAATCAAGGAGTCAGCAGTGTTGGTTCCTTCTGGAGGCTCTGAAGAAGACTCTGCTCCATGCCTGTCTCCTAGCTTCTAGTGGTTGCCAGCAATTCTTGGTACTGCTTCGTCTGTAGCAGCATCACTCCAGTCTCTGCTTCCATCATCACATAACATTCTTCCCTGTGTACATCTGTGTATCCTCTCTTCTTACAAAGGACACCAGTCATTGGATTAAGGGCCCATCCCAATCCAGTACAATCTCATCTTAACTAATTACATCTGCAAAGACCCTGTTTCCATTATGGGATTCTGGGTGGACATGAATTTTGGGGGGACACGATTTAACCCACCACAATAAGTTTGGGTCAGGGGAGAAGTGGATAATTGATGAGAGCAAGCCAGTTGAGCTGATGATGGTGGTGGTGGTTTATGAATGCATTGAGATACAGGACAAAACACCATACTAAATTAAAGGGGTGCAGTTCCATGTTTCACGTCCAAATTACCAGCTTGGGATATTATATGTTCTTGGCAATGATGTATATATATCGACATTCTAGACTGGTAATAAGTTGAATAATGACTATCAGAAGAGTCTGACAAATTATTTAGTCAGCCACACTGATCCAGTGGAAGAGCTTAAAATCAAATGATATTAAAAAGCTTGACATATAGTTTAGGTAAAAGGTAATTCACTGCAATTTTTCCCGAACTTGAGGTGTTACCAGAAGCACAGACAATGAGTTGCAAATAAACAGAAATATATAGGCATTATATGTGACACAAATGTAATTGTTAGAGACATTCTGTATAATTTCCTGCCACACATAATTTCCTAAGACATCCAACAAATGTTAATGTAATTTTTGATAGATCCTGGGAAAATAATAGTGAGATATATAAATATGTATATATTCCTACAACTGGTAAACTGGTCATTTGTGGCATATATAATGATGGAAAGGAACAATAAGTAAAAGTATTGTTCTTTCTTGATGTTATTCATTGTAATTGGGATGGAATTTAAAGTTCTTTCAATAATTCTCCAAGCACTCTAGACTATATTATAGTACTCTTGGGAAATTTCAGCTGTGTAAACATCTGGCAATTAGCATACACAGCCACATAGAGCATCAACAGTTTTAATTGGTTTCTCAGTGAACATCTTCTCATGTAAAATACTGCGATATGTTTTAAACCATGTAGATTAGGAAACAATCTTTGGAAAATTCAGGCATAAATTCGTTTGTAATTACAGATATACTCCGCTTTTGGAAAGTTCACTTTAGCTGCTTCTCTTTTAGCAAAGACCTAAATTAATGTACCTGTTTTAGCTAACCAATAGAAATCTGAAGAGGATTTTCACTTTTACGAAAAACAGCAAAGAGTGGAAATAGCATTCAGCGTTTGTTTTGCAGTGAGGCATTAAAGAGGCAACACGCACTCCAATCATGAAGAGTGGCGTCACCCCCACCTCAGGCCACAGAGCCTTCTGCAGCTCCCTGAGGGTGGGATAAGGACAGTGCCTCAGGTCTCCAACCAGCCCTCCACACCGGGTGACCCCCTCGTTTCCTCTAGCACACCCTTCCGGCCACGCTTCTTTTGTTTGCACGCCTCCTTCCAGAATCTCAGCGGGGCATCATTCACCGTCTCTAGCCTCCCAGAGACCCTGGGCAGGCAAGTGGGGTGGAGGTGGGGAGGCTGGTTTCCGCCCCCTCCCCCTAGGAGAGGAGGCCCAAGGTGGAAGCACTCTTAAGCAGAAGCCAATCGCTCCCCTCCCCCAGTACATGCCATCTGCCACCTGTCAGCCTCTCTGCACGCCTGGATCCCAGGCGCCAGAGACGTTTGGGGTGGGGGGAGCAGTTGCTTTGGTCCCTCCTTCCTGCCTTCTTTCCAGGTGTCTTGCAGCCTCTGCCCTTCCCTCGCCCCTTTTCACCTAGTCCCCTGCCATCCACACCCCCAATCCCTGGGCTGCTGGGTGGGAGAAGCTCCCAGTCTCTCCAGGAAGGCCAAGATGCTGGACACTTGAATGCATCATCTGGGGGAGGGATTGGCAGACCTAACCTGAGAAGTGGGGGAAGGGGGGTTGGGCCTCAGAGCCTGTGCCCCAGTTAGAATACGTCTCTGCCTTGGGCTGAGCTCCTCCCCCAGGAACTACACTCAGCATTTCGGCATCAAGCCACCATAACTTTGAACTGTGTCTGAGCATCTGTGCTTTATCTTGATTTGATTATCATATAATTCCTGCTTTTATTATATGTGAGTGTTATTTTAGATTTTAGGTGTTGTTTGGTATGATTCAGTAGGTTATTTTTTGGATCTGGGAACACTCAATATTTTTTCCCATATAAATTAATGGTAATTTTTTGCTTTGCACTATTTTGGCTTGGGGAAGGTTTCATAGGAACTCTGTACTTTTGGATAGCCGGGGAAATCTGTATGTATAAGGAAAAAGGCAAGCTTAATTGTCTAAACATACATAAGTACATCAGATACAGAAAATCAACATTTGCATAATTAACATTCATATATTGTTTGTAAATACCTTTGAAAATACTTGATTCCTCCCCCCCCCCTTTCACTTAAAGCATTAATTTAACCCTTTCATTAATCAATTATTTTCTGCTTTGAGTTTTTGTTAATACCATGTGTTTTTATTAATGGAGGCATGCTGAGTCACTGAGCATGTCTGAGTTTTTGGTAGGTAGTATGGGTTTTTGTTGTTGTTGCCTCTCCCACAAGCCTACCCTAACTGTTTAGTGGTACATATGAAGTACCACTAATTATACTCCACAGTCCCCACCGGCGTCTGTTGGTGCATACGTGTAATAAATAAAAATTTTTGAAATTTCTATTTTTCCTACTAAAAATTCAGATGTCTCATAAATACCCTGTAAAAACAGTAATTTGCAGCACACACCTACCTGTTTCTTCAATTTCAAAGAGTCATAAAGGCCTTTGCTTTGTGGCAGCATACACTGTCAGTGATACAGCAGCTTTCCAATAAACCTTCAGAGGCAGAAAAAGTACTTGGTCCCTAGAGGTACCTGTGAGCCTAAAACAGTTAAACCATTTGCATGACTAGACTTCTGTTTAGAAATAAATTACTTAGTGGGGGACTTAGTTGACATATAATATCTGCTTTAAATCACTGTTACACATTCATTGATCCTTAAAATATGATATAAAGTAAGATAACTAGCCCATGATATCTTGAAGGATGATGAGAAAATCTTGGCCCATTTATTCCCATTGCCTCAGCCAACAGGCAGCCAACTACCAAAAGGGGATTAAGATCATCCTAGACCAGACTGACCCACTGACCCACCAGCTGAATACAGAACCATGAGCAAGGCTAGTTGAGATTGCTAGAACATAGTTTAGATCAGAACTACCCAGCTGACCACTGAACTGTAAGATGATTTGCTATGAAGTAATAGCTAACTGATATACATGTCTAAACATTGGTTGAAACATTGGTTTTTACACACTTATATTAAAAATAAACAAACCAGTTGTCATCGAGTTGATTCCAACTCAGAGTGACCCTATAGGACAGAGCAGAACTGCCCCATACAGTTTCCAACGAGTGCCTGGTGGATTTGAGCTGCTGACATTTGGGTTAGCAGCTGTAGCACTTAACAACTGCACCACCAGGGTTTCCTCACACACCTATATAGTGCATAAGAAATTGACAGTATATATAAATCCATTAATTTCCTTCAAAAATTTTTAATCTTGGAGGGAGAGCAGTAAAATTAAGGTCAACCAATTGTGGTCACTTCACAAATAGGCACAGTGAATAGTTCAATTTGATACCTTGTTATGTAAACCGTATAATACTATATTGCAATTATTTGTTTACTTCCTTAGTAAACTGCGAGCCAATATTTGTTGTTGTTAGGTGCTCTTGAGTTGATTCCAACTCATAGTGACCCTATGTACAACAGAACGAAACACTGCCCAGCCCTGCGCCATCCTCATAATTGTTGTTATGCTTGAGCCCATTGTTGGAGCCACTGTATCAATCCATTTCATTGAGGGTCTTCCTCTTTTTCACTGACCCTCTACTTTGCCAAGCATGATGTCCTTCTCCAGGGACTGGTCCCTCCTGATAAAATGTCCAAAATATGTGAGACGAAGTCTCGCCATTCTTGCTTCTAGGGAGTATTCTGGCTGTACTTCTTCCAAGACATTTGTTCATTCTTCTGGCAGTCCATGATATATTCAATATTCTTCACCAACACCATAATTCAAAGGCATCAATTCTTCTTCAATCTTCCTTCTTCATTGTCAAGCTTTCGCATGCATATGAGGTGATTGAAAACACCAAGGCTTGGATCAGGCACACCTTAGTCCTTAAAATGACATCTTTGCTTTTTAACTGTTTAAAGAGGTCCTGTCTCTGTCTCTTTTCCTCTTCTTATAAGTATACCACTCAGATTAGGACTAACTCCAGTCCAGTATGACCTCCTCTTAACTTGAATACATCTGTAAAGACCCTATTTCAAAATAAGTCACACAGATGCCAGGGACTAAAACTTCAAAATATCTTTTTGAGGGACACGGTTCAACCCATAACAATCAAATATATATCCCATGGCAGACTGAGATATTATGGAGTTCTGAAGTGCCTTTATTATTTCTCTGATTTATATGCCTCAATAAATGTGGGACCACATGTATACTATTTATACTGAGACTTAAGCTTGTAGAGTTTTATTTTGCTATATTTGTCACACTGTGATGTAATTATTTACCAACGTATATATATATCCCTAGTGAATTGCAAAAGCATGCAGAATAGAGTATTCCTGCCTTCCTATTACTGTTACCTAGCACAGTACATAATAGATGACCCATAAATATATGGTAAGCTTTCTCACAAGTGGGAGACCTCATTGGTTTGGGAATACAGTCCTCATTAAAAAGAAATAGGAAGAAATGAAGGAAGAAAGGGAGAAAGAAGGAAAGAGGAAGGGAGAGAGGGAGGAAAGGAAGAAAGGAAAAAAAGAAGGAAGAAAGAAATAGTGATTGCTGTTTTACCATCTACCCACAATTAGTCCTACCAAATCTTCTTATTTTTAAGGTTTAAAAATATATGACCGTATATTTTTCCATGATAAGTGACCAAAGAAAGAAGAAATTTAATATCTTACTTCAGCAGTAGTGAAATATCGTAATTATTTTTACCTTTATTATTATTGGTATAATGTTTTTGGAGAAAAAAAATACATTGATGCTACTTTCTATTTGTGCCTGGGTATAATTTCCTTGATGCCCAACTTATGTATGCCTTAGGTGTAGTCATTTATCTTCCGTTAGAGGGGTTAATGAATGGAAAAGCCATGCATGTTATGAGATTTTGATGAGTTTGTTGTTATTTTTTTTTTTAGAGGGAAATTTGTGGGGAAATAGATGTAAATGGAGCATAACAATACCACATTAAAGAACTGAGCCCTAGATCTACAGTTCTGAATCATGTATCTCTGTTAAACTGCTAGAGTTCTAGGGCAGTAAAAGTTTTGCATTGCTGAAGTGAGGACTTCATAATTATCCTCTCAGAGAAGAGATGAAGGATGTTATTCACTATGGACCAAATCATTCTGTCTTCTTCTCAGTCTCATAATAGAATGCATGCTGAAGACACATTCACTGAAGAGTCTACATATATATGTGTATGTTGGTAAGAAATTAGTATTGAATAACTACTATTCTCCCTGTTTGTGGGCAGCTAACATCATACAAAAAAAATTTCAGGGTACTTAATTTTTCAGCATCTTGGCCAACTTTGCTAGCAGGCCTCCTTCCCCATAACTAAAAACACATAGAAATGTTAAATACTATGTAGTATTTTTTCTATTTAGTTGAGAATTGGCTTACGATAATCCTGTTAATGACCTTACTACTAAAATGTCACTGTCATGTTAATTTTAATGAAAAATAGAGTGTTTGAACTAATAATAAGTAGTCCCCTATTACCTACTAATATATAATCTAAAACCAAAAACTTAAACTCGTTGCCATCTATATATTCTCTAGTGGGAGATAAAAGCCTACTTGCGACGTACTACTTCGGGAAGGTGGGTGAATGAAAAGTATCCCTACTTCTGATGATGATTTTTAGCTAAGTCGAAGCAAATGGTTAAGTACTTAACTACTAGCTGAAAGGTTGGTGATTTGAACCCACCCAGAGGCTCCTCTGAAGGCAATCCTGGCAATCTGCTTCTGAAAGGTAATAGCCTTGAAAATCCTATTGAGCATTTCTACTCTGTACACATGGTGTCGCCATGAGTTGGAATTGACTCAATGGCAACTAACAACAACAACAGACTTTCTAAGATTAATAAGATGCATGGAACTACTTTACTATTCTTCCTCCCTTTTTTAGGGTATGAACTCCTAATTTATACCTTAACTTTCTTTCATGAACAATCATCATATTAAAAGTAAATGAATAATTTCTTTTGTAAGGATCGGCACAGAGGTGGTTCCTATAAGACAGAGGTTAAAGATGGCCCAAATTTCCAAGTTTTGCAAACTGCTTTATCACTCCATCATCTCTAACGTTGACAACTCCTCCTTCCCTTAGTACTCTCCCTCCTGTCTTTGGGTTCAGTAATTCACTGCAGTGTCACACAGAACTCACGAACAGTACTTAAAACAGTTAAGTGGTTTATCAGGGAAGTAACAGCTTACAACTCAGGATTCAAATCAACTTGGAAGTAATAGGAACAACTAAGGATGACGTTCTTCAATCAGGGTAGCTTCTTCTCACCTTCTGCCACTGGGCCCTGCTGGGGGCCTTCTCAGCTAAGTGTTCCAGTTCTTAGCTACATGGGTCAGCAAGCCCCACCGCAGCCATCTTGTGCAGGTCTCCTTGTTCCTACCAACTAGCACTGTTACTGCTCTTACTGCTGCTATGCTACTATCTCTCGCTGTCTTTAGTTTTACAGCTCCCCTCTCTCTCTCTCCCCCTGTCTTCTTTAAGCCTAGCAGGATAACAAAACTGACCAATCCCCTTGTTAGGGTTCCATATACCTTATTTGCATGGTCCCATCCCCACAAGGGTGCCATGCCCCTTATTTACATTATTAGCAAGTTATCCAGTCCCCTTGGTGGTCCACAAGTGCCTCATTTGCATAGTTCCACCCAGTCATTTGCTGGAGTTACAAAGACTATGGCTAGAAGGCTATATTAAGTAATACACTAGATTAAAATAAGGAATCCACTTGTAGCAAAAGCAATGGTACAAGGGTATCTCAGACTGCATTTATTGCATGTAGCTTGAGGTAGAAAGCCATGATCTCATCAGACTATTATCTGTTGGTAAATTAGGGTAGAAGTAGGTGTTTCTACTATTTTCTTTATACACTGAATCCAGTCATTTTCTTTTTATGAGCCCATCATTAAATTGAGTCCTTGGATAGAGCAAACACTTAAGTGCTGGACTACTAGCCAAAAGGCTGGCAGTTCGAACCCATCCAGGGATGCCTCAGAAGACAGAGCTGGTGATCCACTTCTGAAAGTCACAGCTTTGAAATCTTTATGGAGCAGTTCTGTTCTGCAAACATGGGGTCACTATGAGTCAAAATTGAAGGAAGCTAACAACAGTATCATTAAATAAGTAATAGAATTAACCATAAATATGAGTTGGGAATGATATTTATAAACTGTTTTCCATCACATTAAATTCCTCTGGTTACATATTCCACCAACTAAAAAGCATTTCATTTCAAATATACCCAGAATATTTAGAAAATTGATATCCTATGTTATAAATAAAACACTAGTTAATTCTAAAAGGTAAAAATTGTACACATTCTCTGAACATAATACAATTAAAATACAATTTAATGAGACAAAGAGAAACCAAGAAAGAGAAAAGCCCAAACACTGTGAACTTTATTTTAAGTGTTCCTTCCTCAATAACTTTGGTTTGATAATGGAATTAAAAACATACCATTAGAAGAAATTTAGGAAAGTAAAAGTAATATTAAAATTATTAAATATATCAAATATGAGCAAATCTTTACTCAGAGAAATGTCTATCACTTTAATACTTTGATTGTTATAAAGAACAATGGAATTTAATTGAAATAATAATTTACTCAAGCATTTAAAAGCAGAAAGAACATAATCTGGAGGTTGTATTCATAAATAGATATAGAAGCAGAAGTTAATAAATAACAAAGATAAAAATAACTGCAAATGTAATATAATACCAAAGCCCTTTCATGGAGATCAATAAAATAACTTCAAGTTTGAGATGATGTAAATTTGTTCTACTCAAGGTTCAGACAGGAGCACTGGGTGATGTCCTAGGTCAAAGGATATTTTCTATTTAATGTCTAGTGAACAATTTTTAGCATTTGCAAGATTGTGAAAGCCATTATCTCAATTGCAGGGGTTGGTATGGTTAAGTCCAAAATGTCACTGAGAAGTTTATGCAATTTATGAGTTTGTGGAGACCTTGGGGGAGACACAGGCAATTAACATAAAATAGTTCTTAACAAAGCTTTAAACCTAGGCAGACACATCCCTTAGTATGTTCTCAGTCCCTTTTGACCTCTTTCTCCTAGAGCAGAATGTTTATCTGTGGCCATTTCTGCTGATGCTAGGTGAGAATCATGACAGTTATGTACTAATTAAGTTAATCATGTAATTATATTATGTGTTATGATTAATATAGCTAAATAAGCACTACATAATCAAAACAGCATGATTAAATTAATAAAATTATTATGATTAATTAAATGAATAATTGTAACTACAATAATATTCTTCATTATTACTATATATCTTATTTTTAAAATTATTTTTAAATTGCTGCCTCAAAAGTTAAGCCATTGTTGTGTGCCAGTCTTAGAAAACTCTAATATACTGGGAAGGTTATAATAAAAAAACCACCTCATTTGTCTACACTCTAGAAATTTAAAAAATTATTTATTTATTCAGATAAGGCATAGCTAAATGTTATTGGCATCAACTTAAATCGATAATATGAAGAAAGCTGTAAAGGGGAGGCGTAATTATTTTGTAAAACATTTTGAAGCATCTTAGAATCAGCTACTGATATTCAGATATCTAACAGAGACAGAAAAAACATACATACATTTTTATTCAATACAAGATATTCCCTACAGAATTTTTGGTTAAAATATCTTGTTCATATTATTTGAGTTACTTGATAGACTTCAAAAAATACTGAAATTAAATTTCTATAAAGTATTTAAAAATTCAGTCTTTGATAAAATGACTTTGACTCAATTGCTATTTTTTAATGAAAGTTATTCTATTTAGCATTCTGGTGGGTTGGAAGATATAGAATGGTGCTATGGTTTTTGTTTTATTGATCAGGGTAGAGTTACCAGATCAGAGGGCTCTCCTCTTGCAGCTGGAGAAGGACTGAAAGTGAGAAGACTGCCCACGCATGCAAACGATGCATTGAGGTTTCTTGGTACTTAGGAGGGAGAGCAGGTGGGGAGAACAGCTGGGGAGTCTGACTACGTGGGGCCAGGACACATGTAGCCAGACAGTGTTCTGAACTTTTGGGAGGGTCCCGCTCCTCTGAGCAATCAGGATGGTTTGATGCCCACCACCTCTTATACCATAATTCAGTCTTAGTGGTTATCGGGTGCATCTTTCATGCCCTCAGCGAAGTCGCTGTTCTTTGAGGTGTTTACCCCTTTGGTGTAGCACTCATGTTCCATCAGGTGCTTATGTGCCCTTTAACCACTACACCTGCAAAGCTCAATTGGGCTTGTGATATGTTTCATTCTTCTGGCCTTGACAGATTCTTCTTAGGCCATAGTGTTATGTCATCCCTAGTGAGGATCATTTTATCTAATTTGATATCACAGTTTTTAAACCAGGAGGATGGGTGGATTATGACATAAATAAGAGCTGAGTTTTTAAAACTATTTTAATAACATTGTTCCTATGACATAGTTGTACATTATCACCATGAAGTTGTTTAAAAAGCATAATTTATTTATCGAGACCAAGAAAGTTATTATAATATCTTATGACACCACCAAATATTGCCTACTTCGAAGGACTGACAGACATTTTTATGAAGGTGGAGAGGCTATATTTTAAAGCCTAGAACATCTATAGTCTGAAATCAGAATACAGCAATGGCCTTAGATAAATCTGTCAAAAAGAGTTTCATTTCCTCACTAGAGTTCCTTGGGGATCAGACTGCTAAGAAGACAAGACCTTAGGTCCAGACTGATCGGAGACCATAAAAGTTACTAGAATAGGGACTTCAGCACTAGAACAATAGTCATTCAACAAAACTGAGGAACCTAACAGACACTACATCTTAAGAACTAAGCAAAAATGTTCTTTCTGAAGAGTAGCCAGAGCTGGATAGCCTGGGAAAAGTTTCAGAAGGATAAAAGGTCAGTGCTCTTTAATCAAGACCCTACCACTTTCTCCTTTATTTTTATTTATTTATTTTTTGATACTATGTGTTTTCAGTAATGGAAGGCATGCTAAATCAAGGAGTCTTTCTGAATTTATGTTTTGAACTATGGATTTTGATGCATATTTTGTGGGGAACTGATTTAGGAAATAATATTGGAATCATTTATTCCCTTTCCTTCAGCATAGAGAATGTGATCCAGCTGGAGCTTGACTCACAAGTACTCACAAGGACACATCAACTGGGCCCTGAGGTATAAAGACAATAGCTAAGATAATCTTGGAAAATATCCTTTAGGGAAACTTTCACATAAAGCCAATCAAACCGAACACAAAAGACTTTCTACTCTTATCTTTTTCTATTAGCATTTAGTGAATAGAAATTTGTTGGACCAATGAAGACCCTCCTGACTGTCCTTACTGACACCTGTACCAGTGATTGTTAAGAGAGACAATTCAAAATGTAGGATCACAGTTTCTAGCCAATCTGTGAAATGGTGAAGCTTTCAGTGGTTTTGCCCATTTGTAATGTTAATATATACTGATGATTCTGTAATGGTCTTGGGACTCGGGCAGACGTGGCTGTGCCAGCATGCTTGTCTGTTTTCCCATTCTTGCCTATTCTCTAATATTCTTTAGACTTGGACAGACACAGCTCTAGCAGCACGGTTGTCCCTTTTCCCACTTCTGCCCTTTTGAATATATGCCGAATAAAACTTACTTTTTGCTTCACTAAACTTTGTGATGTTTTTCCCCTACAACAGAACATATGTACCAAAAAAAGTAAAACTTTTCAAACATGTGCCAAAATCCCTTTGGTTACATTGGTTTTCCAAATATCTCTCTCTCTCTCTCTCTCACACACACACACACACACACACACACACACAAACCCAGAGCCACCAGGGCTCCCTAGCTATCACACAGGAAACCACAAATATGCTTACAATGGTTATCTAGCTGTACAAAAGCCAAAAGAGACAAATGCTTGACCCAGTCACACTTCCTGGATGCACTGCCTCATACATAAGATTCCTTCATACCTTAGTGAATATTCTCCAGAGAAGGTTTCTTTCATTTTTCACCATTACACAAGCCCCCACTGGAGAGCAGCAAATACTTTGAGTGGGAACAGTACCCTCCCAAGAAACCTGAGAGCCCAAAAATATTTGTGGGCAAATCCTGTCCCACTTGTCATGAAAGAGTTAAATCTTTTCTTTTTGGACTCAGTGAAGATTGGCCCTAGAAATTTAGAAATGCTGAAACTACTGTTTCAATGCCATTCTTTTAAATAAGGTGGATCTTTGAGTTTATTAACACGGTTAGCACATAGTTTCTGTTGATATTTTCTTAAAAAATTGAATGGTTCAAAAAGATAGAAATTAGAAAGAGCATGTTCTTTGTGACCTAATTTCTTCCCAGAGGTGATTGTGGTACTAAAATATGTGCATGTGAAAGAGCTGGTGTTTCAGGGTCAGGGTATGTTACAAATGAAATATTAGCTGATTGTGACTTCTGGAATCCATTTCCTACAAGTGTTCAGCAACAGTAAAAGCAATTGATGTTGGTATTTAAAACTGGGTTGACTTTTCTATTCAAGTAGGAATAAACAAAAAAACCCAAATCCATTGCCAGTGAGTCAGTTCCAACTCATGGCAACTCCACGTGTTACAGAGTAGAACAACTCCATAGGGTTTTCTTGGCTGTAATCTTTACAGAAGCAGATCTACAGACCTTTTTTCTGTGGAGCTGTTAGGTTGGTTCGAACTTCCAACCTTTAGGTTAGTAGGCCAGCACAAACTGTTTGGGTCAGCCAGGGACCTCTTTTCACTGATTTAAAGGGATTGGATTTTGGATAATATCCATTCTAAAAGATGTGCCAAATATATTTTTGTGTATTTGTAGAGGACTCACTTTATGGTCCATCCAGTTTCAATTTACTTGTGTCATGTTCCAAGAGAAATGCTGGTAAGATGCCTGCGTATGGACTTGTGAGCCACATTGCCGGGACAGTGTCTGAAGTGACTGTAAGTTAAAGAGATATTTCATATTTATTGTTACAGTGGACAGTTTTTTCACCACTTTGTATGATACCTTATTCTATGTCAAAATAGCCCTGTGAAGTGAACATTTATCTCTATTTTATATGTGAAGAAACAGAGAAATAGGGAAGTAAAGTAAATAACCTTCGGTGCACAGT
Organism: Dugong dugon; assembly: GCA_030035585.1. Lineage (NCBI taxonomy): Eukaryota > Metazoa > Chordata > Mammalia > Sirenia > Dugongidae > Dugong > Dugong dugon. The sequence continues at coordinate 35,369,703 of CM057471.1, read as the reverse complement.
TGTAGACACCACTGATTTATAAACGCCTGAGGGAAGAAGCCAATAGAACAGGAAGAGAGAGCGCTTCAGAAAACTTATCTGGAAAAAGGCAAAAAAGGTTAAAAAAAATTGTCCATTCAGATTTTAGGCCATTTCTTCGTATTCTGTTGTTCATGGTTCTTTTGTCAAATAAAGTACCTTTTGGAGCCCTGGTGGCGCAGTGGTTAAGAGCTCAGCTGCTAACCAAAAGGTTAGCAATTTGAGTCCACCAACTGCTTCTTTGAAACAATGTGGGGCAGTTCTACTCTGCCATGAGTCTAAATAGGTTTTTTGGTATTTAATATTCCTTTTTGGTTATGCAAACAGAGCCTAGGGCCTAGTTTGCAGAAAAAAGGTAATATGTAGCAGAAAGTCTGCATTTTGAGTTTCTCTCTAGCAGGTCTGGGAGGCAGGGACTAGGGAGGCTGTGCAATATAATAAAAGATGGGTCGTAGCAACATGACAGGGAGCTTAAGGAGAAAACAGCCTGGAAGATATCCCCCATGATGGGAAAGGTAGATTTAATGGCTCAATGGCAATGAGTTTGGTTTTTTGGTTTGGTGTCTCATGTTCAATTTTGAGTTTCTTTTTGCCTAGTTCATTTCTATTTTCTCTCTATTATCCCCAAATGTTTAATGGTTATTGTTGTTGCAATATTTCTGACATGGCAAAATTCTGGAAACAACATAAATATTCATCACTAAAAGAATATTAAGTACATCGAGTTATATGCTTTTATAGAACTAGCTCCAAGATACATTGATTTTTAAAAATGAAATTTGTATAATATATACCCTTTTTATTAAAAATATGATTTTGTAACTATGACAACACATATATATACATATACATAAGTTCATACCTAAATAGATACACATTTACGAAAGGATATACAAGAAAATGTATTAGTTTTCATGCCTTTTAGGTGGGATAGAGAATCTGGGAGTGAAATTCATTTTTTATTGTTTACCCTTTTGTATGCATACATGTTTTACATTGTGATTTTATTATTTTCATACAAATGATTATGACCATATATTAAGCTAAAAAGGCATGCTGCAACATTGTATGTATCTTATTATTAATTCTATAAATCAGTTTTTTATTTAATAAATCCTAATAGAGCCCTGATGATGTGCCCTTATAATGTAACTTTATATATCGTAACTCATATTCATATAAAATATTGAAAAAAAATCCTCAAATGCTCAGAATGCCATCTTATATGCACTGGATCATAAGAAAATTATTCTTTTTGTCTATACTTTGAACTTAAATTATATTCATTATTAAAACTCAACTTAGTTTAAATTTAGGAAGTACTAATTTAACATTTTAATTCATGAAAATAGATAGTAGGCATATTTTATTTATGCAGTTGGTTTCTGATTTCCATTTTCCAGAAAAGAGGAAGAATATGACGAGTGTTTTGAATTGAGTATATGTTTCTAAGTGTTGGGGTTTGGAGTTTCTAAGTGTTTGAAGTTTAGGTTTGGATTTAGGTTCTGGTTAGACTTCGTTAATTATGCTGCTATTGTGGTTGTTACCCATGTATATAGTCAACTATTAATTCTTTAGGTCTAGTTAGCATAGTTGTTTAGAATCTGTAAAAAGGACTGGGCCTTGAGATTAATTAATTTCCTTGTGGGACAGTTCGTTCTGCCTCATGGCTACTAAATACCACCAGTATACCTCGTTTGTTCCGGTAGATACAAGAGTTAGTAAGGAGAGGATATGAATCCATCCTTATCAATACATCTGTCTCCGTGGCAGGAAGTAGTGGAATGATTCACACTGTAAACTCAAGTCACTGGGTCAGTGTCATAATCTTCATATTAAAAGGAGATCTTTGGATAAAAGTAGTCACATCCAAACTTCATATTGTGATTTCAACAAACATTATTGTCTTGTTCAACGAACATTATTAACCCATTAAAACTAAACTGTCAGATATTGATAATTATAATTTTACGAATATCCTCCTGTTCAGGCTTCCCCTGAAGTTCAGTTTGTGCAGTAGAAACCGACAAGATATGATACCCATATCAAACCAAAGCCATTGCTGTCGGGTCGATTCTGACTCTTAACAACCCTGTCGGACAGAGTAGAACCGCCCTATAGGGTTTCCAAAGAGTGGCTGGTGGATTCAAACTGCCGACCTTTTGGTTAGCAGCCGTAGCTCTTAACCACAAGATATGATGGTGCCAGGAAATATCTCAAAATATCCTAATGAGTTCTCTGTCCCTTCATTTTGCCTGAAAGTTTGAAATTATTTATTCTGTGGAAGTGCAAACATTTTCCTACCACCTGCTTATATCTGCTTTTCCTTAATCTGATTTGCCTCTGGCTTATTAACACTGTGCCTTACTTGACAATAACCTAGACGCCTTTTGGAAAAAGTGATTTCTATTTTCATTGCTGAAAAAGGCTTTACCTTTCCTGCTTGTCATGTCTTACTGTTACAAAGCATATTTTGTTTGATCTTAATTATTGCTTCAGGCAAAACAGGTGGAATCCCTCGTTTGTTTGGAGCTGGAGCAGAACAAGGTTCTCAGATGACTGGGAAACTTGAAGCCTTCCTGAAGCTAAGACGAGTGTGCAAACTTTTCTCATTTTGCACCTGTTGTTTTTCATCAAGGTTCATCATAGCTACCTCATGCTGTACCATCATACCTACCACATGGTCACAAAAATGACACTTACCATTACAAATAACAGCACAGCTTGAGGTCCTGCCTGCATTTGTAGAGAGAGGATGGTTGTGGGAAAACTGAAAAGCAAAGAAAAACCATTGATTTTATAACACATTTTCAAGTTTTCCATATACATTTATTCTTGTATTTACTACTAAAGGTCTTATTAAATAGATAGATAGATAAATAGATGTCTGTTTATAGATATCTAGATAAATAGAGAGCGAGAGATAATTTTAAAATAAATTTTATAAAAGAAATTTGACAGGTAATAGATGAAAGACTGCATGATAAAACATTTGATAACCAATAGTAGTTACCATTAGGTGGTTTATTAATCATCCTCATTGAAAAATTCTGTAATGAAAACAGAAAATAACATAGGTGACCCAATATGATTACACACTCACACAGATGCACACACACGTATATGTATTATACACATACATATATGTATATATTACACACATACATGTGTGTATACATACTATATACATATATTTATATATTATACCTTATAATTATGTATATATAGACACACACACATACATATGGACCCTTGGTTGTGCAGTGGTTAGAGCACTTGGCTGCTAACCAAAAGGTTGGTGGTTTGAACTTACCAGCTGCTCTGTGAGAGAAAGATATGGCAGTTTGCTTCTGTAAAGATTTACAGCCTTGGAAACCCTACGGGACAGTTCTTCTCTGCCTTACAGGGTTGCTGTGAATTGGAATTGACTCAATGGCAGTGGGATGGATATAGATTATAGATAGATATTTATAGATAAATTGATATCTACTTATATAGGGTCTTCCTCTTTTTTGCTGACCCTGTACTTTACCAAGCATGATGTCTGTCTCCAGGGACTGATCCCTCCTGACAGCATGTCCAAAGTATGTAAGACGAAGTGTTGCAATCCTTGCTTCTAAGGAGCATTCTGGTTGTACATCTTCCAAGACAGATTTGTTCATTCTTTTGGCAGTCCGTGGTATATTCAGTATTCTTCACCAATACCACAATTCAAAGGCGTGAATTCTTCGGTCTTCCTTATTCATTGTCCAGCTTTCACATGCATATGATGCAATTGAAAATACGATGGCTTGGGTCAGGCACACCTTACACTTCAAGGTGACATCTTTGTTTTCAACACTTTAAAGAGGTCTTTTGCAGCAGATTTGCCCAATGCAATGCATCTTTTGATTTCTTGACTGCTGCTTCCATGGGTGTTGATTGTGGATCCAAGTAAAATGAAATCCTTGACAACTTCAATCTTTTCTCTGTTTATCATGATGTTGCTTATTAGTCCAGTTGTAAGGATTTTTGTTTTCTTTATTGTAAGGCATAATCCATACTGAAGGCTGTGGTCTTTGATCTTCATCAGTAAGTGCTTCAAGTCCTCTTCACTTTCAGCAAGCAAGGTTGTGTCATCTGCATATCGCAAGTTGTTAATGAGTCAAACATCAGCTACTCATAGGTGGATAAATTTATGTCTTGGTTCTCAGTTCTGTTCCATCAGTCTATATGTCTGTTGTTGCACCAGTACCAGGCTATTTTGACTACAGTGGCAGTATAATAGGTTCTAAAATCAGGTAGTGTGAAGCCTCCGACTTCCTTCTTCAGTAATACTTTACTTTTCCAGGGCCTCTTCCTTTCGCATATGAAGTTGGTGAGTTGTTTCTCCAGCTCGTGAAAAAATGCTACTGGAATTTGGATCGAGATTGCATTGTATCTGTAGATCACTTTGGGTAGAATTGACATTTTTGCAGTGTTGAGACTTCCTGTCCATGAACAAGGTATGTTTTTCCACTTATGTAGGTCTCTTTTGGTTTCTTGCAGTAGTGTTTTGTAGTTTTCTTTGTATAGGTCTTTTACATCCCTGGTCAGATTTATTCCTAAGTATTTTATCTTTTTAGGGGCTATTATAAATGGTATTGTTTTCCTGATTTCCTTTTCATCCTTCTCCTTATTGGTGTATAGGAATCCAACTGATTTTTGTATGTTTTTCTTGTGTCCTGATACTTTGCTGAAATCTTCTATTAGTTCCAGTAGTTTTCTTGTATATAAGATCATATCATCTGCAAATAGGGATACTTTTACTTCTTCCTTACCAATTTGTATGCCCTTTATTTCTTTTTTTTTTTTTTGCCTTATTGCAATGGCTAGGACCTCTAGCACAATGTTGAATAAGAGTGAAAGGGCATCCTCATCTGGTTCCCGTTCTCAAGGGGAATGTTTTCAGGCTCTCTCCATTTAGAATGATGTTGGCTGTTGGTCTGTGTAAATGCCTTTTATTATGTCGAGGAATTTCCCATCTATTCCTATTTTGCTGAGAGTTTTTATCAGGAATGGGTGTTGGACTTTCACAAATGCATTTTCTGCATCAATTGATAAGATCATGTGGTTCTTATCTTCTGTTTTATTTATGTGATGGATTACATTGATTGATTTTCTGATGTTGAACCATCCCTGAATACTTGGTATAAATTTCACTTGGTCTTGATGAATTATTTTTTGGATATGCTGTTGAATTCTATTGGCTAGAATTTTGTTGAGGATTTTTGCATCTATGCTCATGAGTGATATTGGTCTGTAATTTTCTATTTTTGTGGTGTCTTTACCTGGCTTTGGTATCAGGGTTATGCTGGCTTCATAGAGTGAGATCAGGAGTATTCCTTCCTTCTCTATGCTCTGAAATACCTTCAGTAGTACTGGTGTTAACTCTTCTCTGAAAGTTTGGTAGAATTCTCTAGTGAAGCAGTCTGGGCCAGGGCTTTTTTGTGTTGGGAGTTTTTTTATTACCTCTTCAATCTCTTCTTTTGTTATGGGATTATTTAGTTTTTCTACCTCTGTTTGTTTTAGTTTATGTAGGTAGTGTGTTTCTAGAAATTTGCCCATTTCCTCTAGGTTTCAAATTTGTTGGTGTGCAATTTTTCATAGTATTGTTATGATCCTTTTTATTTTGTTTGGGTCTATTGTGATATCATCCATCTTGTTTCTTATTTGGGTTATTTGCTCCCTCTCCTGTTTTTCTTTTATCAGTTTCCCCAGCGGTTCATCAATTTTGTTGATCTTTTCAGAGTACCAACTTTTGTTCTTGTTGACTCTCAATTTTTTTTCTATTCTGTTTCATTTATTTGTGCTTCAGTCTTTATCATTTCCTTTCTTCTGGTGCCTGAGTGCTTCTTTTGCTTCTCTCTTTCTTTTTGTTCAAGTTGTAGGATTAATGTTTTGATTTTGGCCCACCCTTCTTTTTGGATGTGTGCATTTATTGCTATAAATTGACTTCTGAGCACTACTTTTGCTGTGTCGCAAAGGTTCTGGTAAGATGTGTTTTCTTTCTCATTTGATTCTATGGATTTCTTTATTCCGCCCATAATTTCTTCTATAACCCAGTAGTTTTTAAGCAAGGTGTTGTTCAGTTTCCATGTGTATGATTATTTTTTTTCCTTGCCGTTTCTTTTATTGATTTCTACTTTTATGGCATTATGGTCAGAAAAGATGCTTTGTAATATTTATTTGTTTTGGATTCTGTTAAGACTTGCTTTGTGGCCTAAAATATAATTTTTTTCTGGAGAATGTTCCATGTGCATTGGAAAAGAATGTATAATTGACTGCTGTTGGTGGAGTGTTCTGTATATGTCTATGAGGTCAGGTTGATTGATTGTGGCATTTAGATCTTCCGTATCTTTACTGAGTTTCTTTCTAGATGTACTGTCCTTCACCAAAAGTGGTGTGTTGAAGTCTCCTATTATTATTGTGGAGCTGTCTATTTCTCTTTTCAATGCTGTTAGAGTTAGTTTTATGTATTTTGGATCCCCATCATTGGGTGCACGTATATTTATTATGGTTATGTCCTCCTGCTGTATTAACCCTTTAATTGTTATATAGTGTTCTTCCTTATCTTTTGTGGTTGATTTTGCTTTAAAGTCTTTTTTGTCAGAGATTAACATTGCCACTCCTGCTCTTTTTTGATTGTTGTTTGCTTGATGTATTTTTTTACCATCCTTTGAGTTTTAGTTTGTTTGTGTCTTTGAGTCTAAGGTATCTCTTGTAGGCAGCATATAGACAGATCATGTTTTTTTTAATCCATTCTGCCACTCTGTGTCTCTTTATTGGTGCATTTAGTCCATTTACATTCACTGTAATTATTAATAAGTATGAGTTTACTGCTGTCATTTTGATGTATTTTTTTTTAGTAGTGTTGATGGTTTCTTTGTTCCACTTAATTTCCTTGGTGAGTCATTTTTCTTTATGTATTTTCTTTGCATCTTTTTCATTATTGATAATTTTGTGTTTGCTCAGTCTTTATGTTCTTATTCTTTTTTACTTTGATGGGTAGGTTTGTTGACTTCCTTTGCGGTTACCTTAAAATTTACCTTTATTTTTCTATGTTTAAACCTATGTTTTATTTGTTGATACTGCCTTAACTTCCTGTCCATATGGAAGTTCTATGACTACACTGTTTATTCCTACTTTTTTGTTTTGACATTGTCATCGTTTACATATTAACATCTCTGGTTCTCTATTTTCAGTCTTTTAGCTTTGACTTGTTTTGCAACTTCCCTGTGTGGGTTGATAACTAATTGATCTGTCCTGTGTTCTGGTCTTGGATTGTTGTCGGTTTTCTAACTGGAGGACTCCTTTAAATATTTCTTGTAATTTTGGTTTGGTTTTTTCAAATTCCCTTAACTTCTCTTTATCTGGATATGACCTAATTATGCCATTGTATTTGAGAGACAGTGTTGCTGGATATATAATTCTTGGCTGGAATTTTTGTCCTTCAATGCTTTATATATGTCATCCCATTGCCTTCTTGCCTGCATGGTTTCTGCTGAGTCGTCAGAGCTTAGTCATATTGGTTCTCCTTTGCAGGTGACTTCATTTATACCTAGCTGCTGTCAAGATTCTATCTTTGTGTTTGGTTTTGGGAAGTTTGATTATGATATGTCTTGGTGACTTTCTTTTGGGATCTACCCTGTATGGAGTTTGTTGAGCTTCTTGTATAGCTATCTTCTCATCTTTCATGGTATTGGGGAAGTAGTTTGCCAGCAAATATTCAAAAATTCTCTCTGTGTTTTCCGTTATGCCCCCTATTCTTGTTCTCCAGTTACTCATAGATTTTTCCTCTTGATAGTGTCCCACATGGTTTTTAGGCTTCCCCATTTTTAAAAATTATTTTTTCTGATTTTTCCTCAAATAAATTGGTGTCAAGGGATTTATCTTCAATCTCACTAATTCTGACTTTCATTGCCTCAATTCTGCTCCTATTACCTTATATTGAGTTGTCTAATTCTGAAATTTTATCTATTTATCACTCTTTTGGATTTCTAGTTGCTATCTCTGTGTGGATTCTCTCAGCCTGTTAATTTTGTCATTTTGTTCTTGTATTGTTTTCCTGAATTCCTCTATTGCTTTTTCTATATGTTCCTTGGATTTGTCTGGGTTTTGCCTGATCTCCTTGCTGATATCTTGGAGAGCTCTGTATATTAGTCTTTTGAATTCTATCTCAGGTAGTTCCATTACCTTATCTTACTCTGGAAGATTTCCTGGTTCTTTATTCTGGTTGCTTTTTGGAGCCATCTTGACCTGCTTCTTTATGTGATTTGATATTGTCTGTTATCTCCGAAGCATCAATACGTTGTTATATTTATTTATTTTATGTTTGTCTACTGTGTGCTTTCTTGTTTGGATATGCCCAAGTAGGCTGGGCAGGTGAGCTACTTTGGTTATTGGCATCTTTGAAGCTCTCACGTCCTGTCTCCAGGTGGTCAGAACAGCTACTAAGCTTGTGAGCCCAGGAGTCTGTTCAGTTTTCTTGTGTTGGTGTGGCACAGGTTCCCAGGTCATCGCGTACCGAGTGTATGGTGCAGACTCTCATGTACAGTCCTAGATGGGTAGGGCAGCATAAGGGTTTTCAGAGCAGGCACAGGTATCTGGATGCAGTAGAGGGCTATGTGTGGAGCAAGACAGGGGGCTGATGGCTGCCCCTGGGTGCCTACATGGAGGGCAGATCCCTGTCCCCTAGAGTGCATAGTGGGGCTGTATTGCAGCCAGTCCTCGGGTACCTCATGCTATTGGCTGAAGGGACTGGGAGGCACCACTTATTTTCAATCCACCGTCATGGGTGACTAGATGGAGTGGGTGGTACCACTAGCCCTCAGGCCTCTGGTGTGGGTTGGTGAGGCCCCTGCTTAAGGGGCAGGGCGGTGTCAAATGTCATGAATCTGCAGCTCCCCTTTGGCTGCTGCAGTTGAAAGTGGGCTTCAGGTGTATGCCCTGCTGTTTTATGCTAATGAGGGCATGCGGTGTTGAATTAACCCACACAGGTCTAGGCAGGGGTGAAGGGTGCTGCAAGTCTGTGGACCTTTTATGCCAGTGGCTGGGTGAAGGGGCAGAGCCTCCTGAACCACCCTGAGTTACTTGCTGAGGGAGCATGGCATTTTTTTAAGCTGTGAGACACTGATAGCCCTGATTTCCCATCTTAGGGGGCATGGCAGTTATTGAATACTGCTGGGCTGGCGTTGGAGCAGAGTGGGATGGGGGTTGGGTGAGGGGAAAGAAGCATTTCTCCACTGTGAAACTCTGGGGAGGAGGAGTTATTTTGCCCCTGTGCGGTAGGTTAGACGCTTGTGCTTAACTTTTGCAGGTCCAGCATCTTTTCAACTCGGTTCCAGAGGTGTGTGCAGACTCACCACCACCTGGCCTCACCCAATGTGGTGAGATGTGTCCCAGACACTGTTGCTGACCTCAGCCCACTTGCTGGCTGACTCAGCCAGCAGGGCCTAGGTGACCTCGTGACTGACATTTCTCTGCTACTTTTGAATTGTCTCTCCTTCCCCCTGCTGCTCAGTCTGACTCTTAAGCTTTGTCTTTGATGATCGGTTCTCCTAGATTGTCATATATAATCAATTCACTTGATTTTATAGGTTTTTGTTGTAAGAGGGATGACAGGAAGCGTCTCACTCTCCTACCATCTTGGCCTTGCCTCCTGTTGACATATCTTAAAGCTCACTGATTGTTTAGCCATGTCCAATCTACCGATGAATTAAAGACTTCTTCATTTATGTACAGTATTTTTTATTTCTAGCATTTCTTTTAATTCTTTCTTAGTGTTTCCATATCTCCTTAAATTATTTATCGGCTCTTGCACATTGTCCACTTTTTCCATCACAGTCCTTAGCATATTAATTATAGTTATTTTAATTTCCTAGTCTCATAATTCCAAAATGTCTGCAATATCTGAATCTTGTTCTCATGCTTATTTTCTCTCTTCAGACTTTGTTTTGTACCTTCAGTATGCCTTGTAATTTTCTGTTGAAATCCAGCCGTGAGGTATTGGGTAAAAGTAACTCAGGTAAATAGGCCTTTTGTGTGAGGTTTTATGTTTATTTGGCTAGGAGTTAGTGATGCTATGATTACTATCTGCTGTAGCTCTGGATGTTAGAGGCTAAAATTTCCTCTAGTATCCTTGTTTTTGTCTCTTCTGTTATCTTTGGTTTTCTCTAGAGAAAACAGTCTAAAGTTTACAGTGTTTCAGCTGCAGTCCCCCGATATTTAATAGTAGCTCTGTTGATGTGGTCATAAGGGGTGGGGTAAGGGGGAAAAAAACATACCTGTTGCCATCAAGTTAATTCCAACTCATAATGACCCTATAGGACAGAGTAGAACTTCTCCATAGGGTTTCTAAGGAGTGGCTGGTGGATTCGAACTGTTGACCTTTTGTTTAGCAGCTGAGCTCTTAATGACTGTGCCACCAGGGGAAGCATATTATAATCATATGATCAGGACTCACTGTTTTCATGGGCATGTACCACTGGGTTGTGACTTTCACAAGTGCTGCTCGGCTTCTCCCCACCACTGTAAGTGAGACAGGAAGGCCAGAAGGGGCTGGGGTTGGGTATTTCCCCCACTTAGGTTAGGCTCTGGTCGAATAGTTTCCCTTGAGAACAGATCTTTGTTTAGACCAGAATGATCTGGGTGTATTTTTACAGTTATTTTTTCTCTGCACCTTCTGCAAGCATGAGGAAAATTTTCTCTGATCTTTACTGTGAAAACCTCATGGAGTTCTTGGAGGAAAAACTCATGAAAATCTGCGGCCCTCCTTAAAGCTTGGCTCTTAGAAGTTTTTCTCTCTCAAACTAGTCAACACTCAGTCTCCTATCAGATTATTCAATTACTGTTTAAATCTTCCTGCCAGTTGCTGGTTTGGGTGGAGGCCTCTATTGCCATTAAGCTGTGAGTTGCATTCCCCTGTCTCTCCAGGTTTCAGGGTGATGGTTTGTCCTATGTCCTCAATTGGATAGATCTTACAACAGTTGTTAATTTTCAGTTTGTTCATCTGTATTTTGTTGTTGTTGTTGCTCTTGTTGTTGTGAGAATTGGAGCAACTTCCAAATTCTTTACATGTTCCAGAGGAAACCAGAAGTTTTGCAGTTCACTTCTGATATTAGTAGCTTATGCCTCAAGACAGAAAAGATATTGATTTGAGTCAGAAGATACAGTTTCTTGGGGTTCTTTTTAATGTATGCTATCCAACATTTGTTTGATTGTCCAGTGCCCTTTATACAAGCTGTGTTCAATAAATGTTGTTAAATTGGGGGAAAAAAAGCAGATAATATTTTTAAAATGAGTTACAAACATCTGCATCCATGTTAACAAAGCAATGATTTGATTTGATAAGTCCCAGTGACTGTAAAAATTAGTTAACAGTTTTAAATATTCACATTTACGTAGTTTCTGCATGGAATAGCTCACACACCAGATTCTGCGGCACTAAGAGCATTTAGAACACCAAATGCAATTAAAAATAAACTACCTGCTGTTGCAGTTTAATTGCCACCAGAATTAGTGCTTGAGCAATTTTAGCAATGCAGGTGTACATGTATAATCATGGAGCCTCAAAATTTTTCTTCAGATGTTTCCCAGTGTAAATGAAAAGCAGTAAAATTTCATAGGAAGAACCAATTTTTTCTTTTTTACTTTGAAAATTGTATTTTCAAAGTCTCCTTTAAGTGGCATTATACAGAAGAGTACTGCCAACTTAAGACACTATAGCTAACTGTGCTATAATTTCTGTTCTGTATAAAATACTTGTTTTCTCTGTGGATTTCATTTTCCAGTAAGGATTGGAGTGAGCTTTAAAGAGGGAAATTATACTCTAATGATATAATTAAAATCAGTTGCATCTGTGACTTGTGTAGTTTTTGTTTGTTTTTTTTAAGTTAAAATGCAGGAAATCTTCATAAATATTAATTCCAGTTGAAGTCATTCCCTTAATCCACTTAATCTTCCTGGAATTGATGTTTGTTAAAAAAAAAAAAAAAAAGTGTCCTGCCATCTTTATATAGAAAGTAAAGACACACAGTAATGGAATACATTTATTGAGACTATCTAAATTTACTGCTGATTCTTACCAGAATTCAATTGGTGAATTTTGGGAACATCGAACACTTAGAAAACCTCTTTTTATTTTTATATTTTTTATGAATTTATTCTAACACATGCAGTCAGTTTTAACCATGTTGATTATAAATATTATATTTAAAGTTAAAATTCACTTATCTTTGCATTTTTTAATTTATAACAGGTATCTTAATTCTTTCTATATAGTCACCCGTTCAACATCATAATTCTCTATTCTGGTGAAACAGTCCTGGTAGCTGTACACAAATATTTGTCCTTACATTATTCATTTGCCCCTTACCCTCATCTCATTGAATGTCCTTTACCTTGAATTATTTGTCTGATATTAGTATTATCTCAGTTATTGTTGTTATTAGTAATTGTGTGATTCATTTTTATCTATTATTTTATTTTCAACTTTTGAGTTTTTGTTTGAGGGTTGTTGTATTGTTTGACATTTATAACTGGATTTCTAAAAGTTAATTATTTCAGTTTGGGAGTCCCTGTTCTCAAATGGTTATATTTAACTTGCTCACATTTACTGTGATTGCTCATGTATAATTATGTATATGGGTCTGTAAAGAGTCATGGTGGTGCATTGGTTAAGTGCTTAGCTGTTAACCAAAAAGTCTGTGGTTTGAACCCATCAGCCACTCCACTGGAGAAATCTGTGGTAAACTGCTTTCGTAAAGATTTATGGCCTTGGAAACTCTGTGGGACAGTTCTACTCTGTCCTGTAGGGTTGCTATGAGTTGAAACCGACTCAATGGCAATGGTTTTATATGTGTGTGTTTATACATATTTCTATATCTATATCAATATAGATACTTATCTAACTACATTTTGTTAAATGACCATGGATTCTTCCTGTAATGATTTACTGACTGATTGGTTTGTGTTTACTGCGTTTAGTGAAGTTATCCATTTGACCTGTTCCTCATTTCCCTTTACATCTCACCATTAAATATCCTATGTCTATTCTTTAGTGCTCTTAAAAATTTTAACCTACATTGCATGTGTTTTCAATAATGTTTAATTGTTTTCCTTCAATTAAGAAGCTAATCTTGTTGTCAGAACTTGATGTCTGCTTTAAACTCTTGTAGTGCCTCAAACTACTGGATGACAATAAACAAATAAATACCTAAAACTCTGAAATTTTAATAACAGACTGATATCTTAAACTTAGGAAACAGTTATTAAGCCTCACCTCAAGTTTTTGTTTTGTTTTGTTTACCACTTTTTAAAACTAAAATCTGCCTATCTATGTATCTATCTCTCTATTATCTATCTACTTATTGCATTTTCAAGACATTATTTCAAAAATGGTTTATGAGTAACAATATTTCTGAGTCATGGCCTCTAAGTAAATGACAATGTTTTTCCCTCTTAGACTTGATTAATATTTTGTCAAGACAGAAAATTTCGTTTTCCTTCGAAAATTCTTATGACTTTACTTCATTGTGCAGTATGCTTATTGATGAGAATTGATGCAAATCTGATTCTAGATTATAGATAAATCCTTTCGGTTGTTTGTGTTTGTCTCCAACTCCCTCTGGAGTGGTTCTTTTTCATGGTTTCTCTTTCTCTGCTTTGTTCATTTTTCAATGTTTCTTTTAGGCTCTTGAACATATTTCCAATTTATATATATTTATGTTCTACTCTGTCCTATAGGGTTGCTATGAGGTGGAATTGACTTGACGGCAATGCGTGTGGTTTTTTGTTTTTTAAACTGCTAGTTCTAATATCTGCATCATCGTAGCATCTCTTTTAATTGACTGATTTTTCTTTTAATCTTATTTTTTAGGTTGTTAATGCATTTAGTAATTTTTAATTACATTCTTGATATTTTTAATGCTATCTGATGTCTGGATTATGTTGTCTTTATTTAAAAAGTGTAGAAATTTATCACTAGCACTCACTTATACCAATGCAAATTCTTTGGATATGTCACGTTGGCTATATTATTTGTCAGGGCAAAACTTTTTTTTATTTTATCCTTAATCCTAGAGCTTAAACTCTAGTTTGTGGTCTTTATTTGTTAGGTGTGGCCATTCAGGACTCTTATTTGAAATTAGGAGGTGTTCAGAAGGTCTTTCATCTCTGGATAGGTCAGAAATCAAAATACTGTGAACCCTGAGCAATCTCTTTCTCTAAATTCTCAACCTCTTTGAGGGGCAGCTGTCTACTAAGCCTTGTGGAGATTCTGGTGAATGAGAAACTCATGTTTCTGTCAAAGACCTATCAGGACCACCACACAGACTTCTGGTGCCTCCCTCTGCATTTTCCCTTATTTCTGGGGACCTGCATAGCTAATTTTAGCTGCTTTAGCAACACCTAACTACATTATCTACCACCTCAACTCAACACATCCACTGGGCTCTATAAGGTCACTATGAGTTGGAATCAACTTGATGGCAACAGTTTGGTTTTTGGTATCCTCCTGTTGTGTGGGCAAGAAAGTGTCACTATGTGGGAAGCCGGAATGTATATCAAAATCACCTGATGCTTTACCCTTCTGCCATAGATTATAGTTTTGACCAACCTCTTGGCTAATAACTGAAAATAAAGGCCCACTATATACTTTGTGCAGTCTTATAGTTATTTATAGATAGAAAGTTTATCAGTTATGCCATTATGATGAGAAGTAGAGATGCTGTTTATACCTTACGTAGATTTTAGAAGTGGACTTTACAAAGTTACTGATTGTAATCAGCAAATTTTGAAATAAAAAGCTATTTATTATAAAAAACACAAAACTAAATAAATTTAAAATAAATTTACATAATAAAATATCCCAATGCTTTTTCTTTGTGAAGTTGTAGCATTTATGTTCTGACATTATTAAAGCTTAACACTGCACTTAGATTTTAGACCTTTCTCTTTCTCTCTTTCTCTCCACACATACACATCTGTATCTATTGCCAAGAATCAGAAATGACTCAATGGTAACAAACAACAGCAATCTACATCTATATCTCTATCTATATACCTATAGCCATATTTATCTATATCATCTATGTCAGTATTCTCAAAAAAATACGCATTTCAAAGAAGTGTTAATAGCTAACAACCTGAACACCTGAATAATAATATAAAATAGGATTTGAAATTAATATACCCTATTTATTTTTTAATACTAGTGCCTGTATATTATTTTTTAATACATAGTGATGGCACTAATGTCTGTTTGATCTTCCTTCCTAAAAACAGAAAAGGTTTGCAGCTCTAATTTAGTGCAATTTGTAATTTGTTTTAGAATGCTTTTTTTCAGATGTGTCTATTATTTTTCAATGAATAAGAGAAGGAAGTTGTATTGTGTGAATATATGGGCTTTTACTTTGAGACATACCAAGGTTTGAGTTCTATTTCTGATAATTATGACCTGTATTACATTCAACTAATAACTTAAACTTTCTAAGTTCTCATGATCTTATTTTACAAATTAAAGTAATAATTGATAGCTCAGATTGTTAATATTAAATGTGCTAATGGATATGAAAATGCCTAGTAGAATGATGGCACTGGTTAATTTTAGTTTTCTTCTTTGTCTTGTTACAAATCAAATTATTTTGTAAATCAGATTATAATTTTGCATAGGTCCATAAATGGCAGGGATGGTTTATATTCCATTTTTGGTTGATCTTCATTTGCAGTGTCTGCAGAGTGTTTTAAATACGTAACTGTGCTGCCTTCTAATCTTCACCACATATAGTTGATTAACTTGTTAAATATATTTACAAAGTAATTGAGAAGAATCAATGGAGCTCCAGAGTTGTAAAGGAAAAATGTGATGCATTTTTCATACTGTAATGCTTTGGAAATCCCTAGGAAAGTGAATTATTATTGCTGGTGTAATTCCTATTAGGTCCTTATACCGTATACCAATGCACGGTTTACCTGATTCTAGCGAATGCCATTCAGTAAAAACATTGGCACATCTCTTAGGAACCTGAGGCACAGACATTAAGTAATGTGGCCAAGGGCACATAGTTAGTGGCTGAGCTAGGAGTCGGATTCAGGACACTTGGATTCAGATTCAGGACACTTGTATCCAGATTAAAATCTTGTAGTTCCTATGTGAACCAAAATTCATGGTAAGTAGTATTTAAAACTCTGGGATTCATAGAAAGGTATATGGATAAAATAATATGTTTGGATAGACAGATGATAGAAATTGTAGCTGTCTAAAGCATTTGCATTCACAATGAATTTAGAGGATTAGTTGATGAGATTGCTCTCCCTTGAGAAATAAACTCTCCCTTTCTTGACATTAAAGCCTGTAGGAATAATATGCTCTCAATGCCAACAGCAAAACAAGTACCACTGTCTCCTGCCATGCATACTTCTTATTTACTCATCAGAATTTCTCATGGGCAATGATTGATATTTTGGACAGGGGAGATTGTTTAATTTGTTTTGGTGTTCAGTTACTTCAAGGTTTGCTTATTTACCCCAAGGTTTATCGCCTTCCAATTCACTTTTTAGGAGAAGAATATACATTTTATACTGCAATTTAATTTTTTTTTTTTTTTAAGAAAAGCAAAAGAAGACAAATCAGTGTGTTTCTACCAACTGGAGGGTTTTGAGTTCTGGAAAAGTGTGAATAATAAAGAGATGTACTGAACTTGAGGGAAAAGAGCTTTTCTGTGTCAAAGCTTCAACATGCAGGCATAATTCTAGTTTACTGAACATGTGTAGTGACTTTTTAAGGAACAAGAAGTTTATTATCTCAAGGACAGCATGAGTCAATGGTTTTAGGGGATTTAATAACAACCATGAAAAATCTGCACTATGATAGATTGGCTATGACATGTCTTGCAAAGTGTCATGTAGAACTTGCTGAATTGTATCACTGAAGGCTGCGATCCTTAGAGCAGAGAAAGTTCTTTAAATATAGGTCATTATGTTCTTTTGTATAATCAGATAGAAATAACCAGAAAGCGTTTTATGACACTCAAACAAAGAAAATGAAAACCATATTATTCATTCGTTTTAAGACACAGACAATAATAGGCACAGCATACCAAAATAAATAAATAAATAAAATAAAACCTACTGCCGTTGAGTCAATCCCAACTCATAGTGACCCTATAGGACATAGTAGAAGTGCCCCACAGGGCTTCTAAGGCTGTAAATCTTTACAGAAACAGACTGCCACATCTTTCTCCCACGGAGTGGATTTGAACTACTGACTTTCTGGTTAGCAGACAAGCATTTTAATCACTGCACCACCAGGGCTCCTTAGGCACAGCATAAGTGACCTTACTAATTAAATGCTGGTTAGAATTGACCCAAATTTCAAAGGTTTGGAAATTCAATTGTTTATACCAGCATCTTTGATGTGAAAAAGTGAGCTACTCAAACTAAAGCTTGGACTTCTATTTGATCACTTTCTAGAAGGGAGTAATTGTATTATCTTTGTATCTGTTGTCATAACCACTTTATATTCAAGGCAAGAATTGTAGAATATGTGTGTGTGTATATATAGTATGTATCTTATATCTCATTAAAATAATTTATTGAGAATATAAAAAGTGGTGTTTGAGTTTAAGGTGTTTATTTTTTTTCCTGTATTGGCATCTAGTCTTTTATGATATATCAGCTGTAAGTCAAACTGAAAAATACTGTTTCTTATTTCATCCACAAATGTGGTTGTATTAATACCAACTAAGCTACTTATAATACTGCCTCCTGACTCTTTTGCTAAAATGATAAGAGTAATTTATGGCTTGTAAAAATTGGAGAAACCCTAAGGATTCTAAGAACACTGAAACTCATATTATTTCCAATATAAGGTAGAAAAAAGAGTGTGAGAGAGAAGAGTGGACAGGAGGAGAGAAAACTGACAGAAAGAGTGGATGAGAACCTTAAACAGAAAGTTCAAACACTGAATTAACCGCATGGATGTACCTGTATGTGTGTGTGTGCACGTGTGTGTGTGTGCACGTGTGTGTGTGTGTGTGTGTGTGTGTGTGTGTGTATGGGTGTATTTTAGAATCTTAAACAGTTCTACAAGCAGGAAGATTGGGAGGCACAAGGAATAGGAAGCAGTATAGTAAAACAGACATTGAAAAGGGCGTTCTGCCCAAATAATTATTTCAGGTTAAAGTTCTCTTATTAGAAGTCATTTATAAAATGCTGTGGTGAGCTTTATGCAGCGTCTATTATGAAATGCAATCTACAATGAATAAACAATTAGGCCCTATTTTCCAGGCGTACATATAATAAAGGCTTTCCTGCTGTCTCCATTATCACATTAGCTTGGATTAGTTCATTCTATTCATTATCTGCCAACTGGGGAATAATTAGGTCTAAGACAAAGGGATCAAGTATTTTTTGTTGCAGAGAGGAGGCCAGGTAAGCTCCACAGCTGGAGGTTCTGCCCCAGAGAGATACCAAGACAGTGATGGTAGAGCTTTCTAGGCACTCCCATGCTTCCGGGGGCAGGTGGAGAACATCTATAATAGGCAATAGTGGACAAGATGCAGAAACTCAAAGAAAATTTGACTGGCCGAGAATTTTGGCTATTGGAAGCCCTGAAAATGAGTAACAGAAAGGCTAAACATATTATTTTCCTAAAATTAATTTAAAAACTTCTGTAGAGGGCACCCTAAGTAGTGAGAGTTTCTGGATTGTTGCAATAGCAAATTCCTTAGATGGTTCTATGTCTGTGTCTGGACTGCAATCTAAAGCACAAGTTTTGCCATAATTTAATGCAGTTATTTTTCCTCCTTTTATTTCAGGTCCTAAAAGCACTATCTCTAGGTGGAACTATTTTCCCCTCTCTTCTGTTACAAGAGAGTGTGATTTCAGTATTGCTCCCACTATAGTGGTAATCAGATATGCTTTAAATATAAATCCACTGTAAGGAATAGCAATTATGATAAAAAAAAAAAAAAAAAACCACAACTTAGATTTGCAATAACCATTTGAATGTAACCACAGGATATTGGTTTGGCAAATATGCAGATATATAAGTGAATGCCTTCATCTAATACTAAAAAGAATCCAGCCACTGTGACTTGTTATTATATGCTTACTTGTTATTCAGGATACTCTCCCATTTTGTCCTACAAAGCCATGATAATTTAATGTATGTATATGATTATAAGGAGCCCTGGTGGCACAGTGGTTAAACACTTGGCTGCTAACCAAAACACACTTAGTTCAAGCCCACCAGCTGCTCTACAGCAGAAGGATGTGACAGTCTGCTTCCATAAAGATCACAGCCTTGGAAACTCTATGAGGCAGTTATACTCTGTCCTATAGGGTCACCATGAGTCAGAATCGGTTCAATGACAATGGGTTTCGGTTTTGGTATGCGATTATATGTACTTTTTTTCTATAATAACAATAACACAAAAACATGTTAACCATGATGTTATAAATCATTATAAAGGAGAGATATCTCATAAATCACCTCACACTCTAGCTCAAGATATCTTGAATTGCCCCTCTTCTATCTTCCTTTAGTTGTAAAACTAAAATCCCCCAATATATATATCAACTCATGCAAGTAAGCTTTGTAGTGGGGGCTGGGGAAATAATAGTTCTGTATATTATAACCAAAGTTAAGCTTTGGTTGGGTTTAGCTAGAACATCCACTACAAATGTAAGGCAAACTAAACACACAAATACCTATATATATGCATGCCTTCCACAACCAGATATGAATATATATTATTAAAGAAAGAAAAGTAGGTATATATGTTATGTTTGTATAGACTAGATACTATGTGGTTGGGAACCTGTCTCTTTTTGCTCACCGTAGTAAAATGCCTGATCACAGTAGGCACTCAGTATAATTTTGTTAAATAGATGAATATAAAAAATCAATGCCAATATATTCTGGTTCAATATATGATTCTGTGACTTTCATTCAGATTTATGTAAACATACCAGACAAACAAACTTCTAACAATTCTGAGAAGTCTACCTTACCATTAGTTTTCTTCTTCTCATATTGGTTTGATTACACACATATTTCTAAGGAGCAAAAAGGTAAACATTAAAAATATAGAAAAAATGCTAAGTTAGTATAGTTTTATTTTTTCTAAATTTTAAAGTATTTTATTATTGTCAACCATGTGATTACAAATAATGAAGAAAATGCATTAGCTATTCTGAATATGAAAATATTACATTGTGCTATTCATTGATGGATGAAAAGCATGTTAAATATCTGATATAAAATTATATTCTATGAATATGTATCATTTCAAAGCCACAAAGTGTTCTAATGATCCTTCTGCTTTGAATTATTTCCAATCCTAAGAAATTCACTTCACTCTGTAAAGGTTCCTTTGCTCCTTATGGGGAAAGGTACCATCTATTTATTAGATTCTAAAGTTTTCTGTTCATTATAACCTACTTTAGAGAAGAAGTCCAGCAAAATCCAATATTCTATTTAACTGTGAACTTTGTTATACAGCAGGTTAAAACACAATATTCCACACATTTCTCTCAACAGAACTCAGTGGTTTCATCGCGTAGGAGCTGGGGCTCTCTGAGGCCAGTCATTCTATGCCCAATAGCTCTCTATCTGTTTTAATCCTATCAGGGTAACTAAAATCTATGGATTTGTAGAGGAACAATTTACATGTACCAGAAAAATTCTGTTCTCCTTGCCACTGATATCTTACTCCCTTATTAACAGAATGGACAGTCAACAAATATGCAGTCAATACATTAATAAAGGGGGGCAAATAGTAATGATAAAAAGCCTGGAATCAGAGAAATGGATGAAAATCTCACATATTAGCTGTGTGATCTTGAAACTTGTTTCTCTCATCTTAAAATAAGCAAAAATTTTAGGGTTGTTTTCAGTATTAAAAAACATAATAGTAATGGGCAAAAAACATAGGGTATTTTAACTATTGAAATAAATAATTCATGAAAAGCATTTAGCGCAGTGGCACATAGTAAGTTTAATAAATATTTATTATTATTTATACTATTATCCATCTCATGTGTATATTAAACAGTGGCTCTTAAGAAACTCTCTATGTCTTATTTTCTAAACCACTTGCTATGCAAATGATTTAGAAGAAATGCAGTGTTGGTAAGGCAGACAAGACTTTGATGAGGCAGAGAATGGGCATTGAACCAGAGTTGCTTATTGACTCTAGAACATTGTTGTGACTTCTGGTTTGTCTGAATTTCCTGATTATATCCAGGGCTAAGGAAAATAGCTTCTAGGTTGTCTGGATGAATTCCATTTCTATCCTTCAGAGGTCCTAGGGTGTTTTAGAACCTTTATGTCTATGGTCTAGGAGATGTTGAGGCTACCAATTGTCCTTGAGTCAGTTCCAACTCAAGGCAACTCTGTCTGTGTCACAGTAGATCTGTGCTTCATCCGGTTTTCAATGGCTGATTTTTCAGAAGTAGATCACCAAGGCTTTTTTCCAAAGTGCCTTTGGGTGGACTCAAACTGCCAACTTTTTGTTTAGCAGTCGAAAGTTTTAACCGTTTACGCCACCCAGGGACTCCAACTTTGGTACTATGTTTCTCTATTCATGGTAGGCCCAAGAACTGGGAGTTGATGGGAACTTTATGCAGACCAGAATAAATCTTGCATCAGAGAATGAGGGCCTGAGTAGACTAAGCTGATCCACCAAAATTAGGAACCACAACAGAACTGGATTCTCTTGTCTCACTGGCCTAGGAGAGGTAGCTAATGTGTTTTCTGTGAATGCTAGGATATTATCTAACCTTTCCTAACCTCAATTTTCATCTGAAAACGTGTAGTTTTTATAATTTCTAAAATATTTCTACCAACTATAACATTCTATGAGATTGGACCCAAAATATTACGTAGACCATATTTTTTAAAAAAATGAGAAAACATTTATAAGAAACATGAACAATGCAGCCTTCAGTGTGCCTGCATACAGGAACATTGAAATGAGAGATGATTCTGGAAATAGAATGCTGCAGAGAAACACTTTCTAGCCAGTGAAACATGGAAAGGCTTGATAGGAATGCGTCAAAATTCTTTGCACTGTTTGCCTTTAGACAGCGCCTCTGGCCTTATTTCTTTGA
The DNA here is from genome assembly GCA_030035585.1 of Dugong dugon. Lineage (NCBI taxonomy): Eukaryota > Metazoa > Chordata > Mammalia > Sirenia > Dugongidae > Dugong > Dugong dugon. The sequence continues at coordinate 35,347,551 of CM057471.1, read as the reverse complement.
AATCACCAGAACGAGAAACTTCTCTCAAACTGATCACAATGCCTAAAGGAAAATTTGTAGAAAGATCTAAAATACTGACCATGAGTTCCAAGGAGTATACGTTTTTAATCAAGGGTGAGGTGTTCTAACATTATTGCTTCTTAATGCCAAGGCGTTCAAGTTTTAAAGCAAAAAAAAAAAAATCCCTGGAGACCCACTGACAGCATCCAGGATGGCTGAATCACTTACATAGATTTAGACTTTTTTTTTAAGTAAAAGGAGCCTAGATTACATCCTGTGGGGAAACCCATGCAAATAGTCACCTGTGATTAATTGGTTACAAAATGTCACCCTCACACTTCTTAACTATAGGGGGAAAATATCCTTTCAAGTGGGAAAGGAAACGATGCACAGAGGGAGATCTGCGTGTATAATTGCCATGTCCCTAATGACCTGGTTTCCCTGGTTCACCTGGAAAACTAAAAGGAGCCATGGGTCTGTTTGCTAAAACATTCATACAAAACATTGTTTGAGGAAAATTGTGATTTCCTGACAGCATTTATAATTTTGTTTCAGTCAGGTAAGGAGTGAGTACTAGGTTCTGCATGGATTGACAAAACTGTACCTTTTAGTTATCTTTTATTTACAGAGGGGATTTGAACATTACCCACATTACTTTAGTGATGAATTTAGTATTCAAATATGTTTAATATGTGTGTTAATAGACACTGTATCCCCAAGAGGTATACATTTGAACCTCTCTACTTTAGAGGAGTAAAGGAGTTAAGTCTATGGTGACATAATATCCACCAAATGAATCACCAACAAAATATATGTTCACTCTATGCACATTCTTTAAGTACATTTTCTATTTCATTTTAATATGATGTATTCACAAAAAAAGACTTTAATCATTTAAGAACGAGTTGGCAAACCTGTTCATTAGTAACATCACATGTATTTACTAGTAATCAGTAGATTGCATAAAAATGCTACATCCCTAGTTTAATGCCGTTGATACGACTGAAAGATATATGTTTCTGTCAAAATGATTGGGCTTAAAGTATAGAATTTAAATTAGGTTATTAAGTTATTGCTGCCCATTCTTACACATGTGAAATTTATATGTATGTATTTTGAAATCTAGATTCCCTCCAACACCTATTCCAAAATAATTAAATAAAATGTTGTAATTCTGCGAGAAGGTGACATTGGATATGGAGAGGACAGAGTCTCAAAATATTTATAAGATACTACAGACAGAACTGAATGTCTCTTTCACCTCAGGGAAATAATTTAAACCCTATCTATGATCCTTAGCTTCCTCACCTATAAAATAGGGATATTCACACCTATCTTTCAAGATTGCCATCAGGATTAAATGAAATTATGTGTTGTGTTTGAGGCAAAAAGGATAATCCTTATCACAAATAATTCCTCACATATAAATAGTACCAGCTCTTAATATCATTAATAATATTAGAATTATTTTTCCCTCTTCCTCCTTCTCCTTCCCCTCCTGCTTCTCTTCTGACTTCTTCTTCTTGTCAGGAATGCTCGTGGCTATGAATACACAAGAATGCAGAGGGAAAGAGATATATTACCTACTCCCAGAAAAAGATTTTCTCATCCCTTAAGAAACGGTATGTCTGTGGGCAAAAAGATTGAACAAAGTGCTGACATATTTGGTGTTTGAAGTAAAGTAAGCAAAATTTACATTTGCAGACATAAATCCTTTAAAGTGTTGAAAAGCAACAATGTCACTTTGAGGACTAAGGTGCACCTGACCCACGCCATGGTTATTTTCAGTCACTTCATATGCATGTGAAATCTGGACAATGAATAAGGAAGACCGAAGAAGAATTGATGCCTTTGAATTATGGTGTGGTCAAAGAATATTGGATATATCATTGACTGCCAGAAGAATGAACAAATCCATCTTGGAAGAAGTATACCCAGAATGCTCTTAGAGCAAGGATGGTGAGACTTCGTCTCACATACTTTAGACACATTATCAGGAGGGACCAGTCCTTGGAGAAGGGCATCATGTCTGGTTAAGAAGCAGGTGAAGGAAACATAATAGGAAGACCCTCAAGGAGATGGAATGACACAGTGGCTGAAACAATGGGCTCAAACATAGCAAGGATTGTGAGGATGGGGCAGGACCATAGAGGTGATTGTAATAGGCACAGGTGTCTGGCTGCATTAGGGGGTTATGTACTAAGCAAAGTAGGGGCCTGACGGCTGCTCCTGAGTGCCTAGGTGGAAGGTGTGTCCCTGTCCCCTAGAGTGCATAGGTGGGTGGGTTTTGCAGCCTGACTTCGGGCACCGAATACTGTTGGCTGTAAGGACTGGGAGGTGCCAATTATTCTCCAACCCCTGTTGTGGGTGGCTAGTTGTAGTGGGTGAAGCTGCCAATCCTCAGGTCCCTGATGTGGGTGGATGAGGACCCTGCTTAATGGGCAGGGTGGTGTCAAATGTCATGAATCTGCCACTCCCTGTTAGCTATTACAATTTAAAATAGGCTTCAGGTATATACTCTGCTGTGCTATGCTAATGAGGGTCTATCCTGTTGAATGGGCCCACACAGGTCTAGGCAGGGGTGAAAGGCATTCAAAGTCTGTGGACCCCTTATGTCTGTGCCTAGCCAAAGGGTCAGTACCTGCCCTGAGTTCTGGGCTTAGGGGGGATAGCAATTTTTTAAAGCCGCAGACTGGTTGGGGCATGGTTAGCCCTGAGGTCCTAGCTTAGGGGAGCTGGCAGTTTCCTTTTTTTTTTGTTCATTTGTTTATTTGTTCCCTCCCCAAAGCCAGGAGATGGGCTCGTGCGAGAAGGGTCCCACTGCCAACGCAGGGGGCACAGTAACTGCTGAACACTGCCTGACTGTCAACAGAGCAGAGCAGGGAGAGGGTGGGTGAGGTGAAGAGGGGCACTTTCCAGAGGGGAAAGGGTTATTTTGATCCCATGTGTTAGATTAGATGCTTGCACTTAACTTTTGCAGATCCAGCGACGCTTCCCCCTGGCTCTGATGGCTTGTTCAGACTCTCCGCCACTGGGTTTCTCCCAATGTGGTAAAAACATGTCCCCACATCTAGGTCAATTGGCATAACAAAGTTTATTAAGAAAATGTTCTGTATCCTACTTTGGTGAGTGGCGTCTGGGGTCTTAAAAGCTTGCAAGCGGCTGTCTAAGATGTGTCAGTTGGTTCCAACCACCTGGAGTAAAGGAGAATGAAGAACACCAAAGACACAGGGAAAGTATTAGCCCAAGAGACAGAAAGGGCCACATAAACCAGAGACTTCATCAGCCTGAGACCAGAAGAACTAGTTGGTGCCTGGCTACCACCAATGACCACGCTGACAGGGAACACAACAGAGGGTCTATCTTCTTTTGATGCTTTGTACATTGTTTAATATTTTCCCCACTGAATCCTTCAATATTGCAACTCAAGGCTTGAATTTTTTCTTCAGTTTTGTCAGCTTGAGAAATGCTGAGCATCTTCTTCCTTTTGGTTTTCTGACTCCCCATGCATCTGTCAGTTCCCTATGTGTCTGTCAGTTTGTCTTACTCTGGTGGCTTACGTGTTGCTGTGATACTGGAAGCTGTGCCACAGGTATTTTAAATACTGGTAGGGTCACCCATGGTGGACAGTTTTCAGCGGAACTTCCAGACTAAGACTAAGAAAAAGGACATGGAGGTATACTTTAGAAGAAATTGGCCAGTGAAAATCTTATGAATAGCAGCAGAACATTGTCTGGTATAGTGCAGGAAGATGACCTCCTCAGACTGGAAGGCGCTCAAAATAGTATTGGGGAAGAGCTGCCTCCTTAAAGTAGAGTTGATCTTAAAGACATGGATGAAGTCAAGCTTTTGACAACTTTATTTGCTGATGTGGCACAACTCATAATGACAAGAAAGAGCTGTGAACATCCATTAATAATTGGACTGTGGAATGTACAAAGTATGAATGTAGGAAAATTGGAAATCATCAAAAATGAAATGGAACACATAAACATCAATATCCTAGGCATTAGTGAGCTGTAATTGACTGGTATTGGCCATTTTGAATCAGAAAATCATATGGTCTACTATACTAGGAATGACAACTTGAAGAGGAATGGCATTGCAATCATTGTCAAAAAGAACATTTCAAGATCCATCCTAAAGTACAACGCCATCAGTGAAGGATGGTATCCATATGCCTACAAGGTGGTTAATATGAGAATATTCAAATCTATGTACCAACTACTAAGGCCAAAAGTGAAGGAATTGAAGACTTTCACCAACTTCTGCAGTCTAAAATTGATCGAACATGTGATCAGGATGCATTGATAATTGGTGGTGATTGAAATGCAAAAGTTGGAAACAAAGAAGAAGGATTAGTAGTTAGGAAATATGGCCTTGGTGATAGAAACAATGCCGGAGATCGCATAATAGAATTTTGCAAGACCAACACATTTTTCATTGCAAATACCTTTTTTTCAACAACGTAAATGGCAACTATACACATGGACCTCACCAGATGGAATAGACAGGAATAAAATTGACTACATCTGTGGAAAGAGATGATGGAAAAGCTCAATATTATCGGTCAGAACAAGGCCAGGGGCTGACTGTGGAACAGACCATCAATTGCTCATATGGAAGTTCAAGTTGAAGCTGAAAAAAATTGGAACAAGTCCATGAGATCCGAAGTATATTCCACCTGAATTTAGATACCATCTCAAGAATAGATTTGATGCATTGAACACTAATGACAGAAGACCAGACAACTTGTGGAATGACATCAAGGACATCACACATAAAGAAAGCAAAAGGTCATTAAAACGACAGAAAATAAGGAAAAGACCAAAATAGATGTCAAAAGAGACTCTGAAAGTTGCTCTTGAACATAGAGTAATGATGAAGTAAAATTGCTGAACAGAAGATTCCAAAGGGTGGCTTGAGAAAACAAAGTAAAGTATAATGCCACTATCATACCTAAAAAAAATTGCCATTCTGTAATACCGTAAAAAAATTTAGCATTCAAATTTCTCCTAATGACTCATAAATTTGTTTTAAAGTTTGCACAAATGTCAATCCAAATTAAAAAATGTATATGTATTGCTGTCGAGTCAATTTAGACTTGCAGGGACCCTATTGGACATAGTAGAACTGACTCATAGGATTTCCAAGGCTGTAAATTTTTATGGAAGCAGACTGCCACATCTTTTTCCCTTTGAGCAGGCTGGTAGGATAGTTACAGCCAAGCGCTTAACCACTGTACCACCGTGGCTCCTTATTGATACATGTTAGGTCTGTATACTACAGTTGATTTTTATATATTTTATTCCTCCCTTTATAAAATTTTTCTCCAGTTTTTTCTCCCTTGAAATTTATTTGTTTATTGTATAGAGTTTTCAAGTCTAAATTTCGTTATTTCACTCCTGTTTCTCTCTAACTTGCATTTCTTACAGATTTGAAGGTAGATCTAGAAGCCATATCAGATTCGAGTTTGATTTTTTTTTTAAACAAAATTACTCAATGGGTCATATTATATATCCTGATGTACAGTTCTCACAAAAACGCAGGGGAAAAAAAAGCTTGATTATTTTTTATTCACTAGTTTTCAATGTAATGAGTTGGTTCTGTAGGATCTTCTAAAGTAATCGCTGAAGTTTGTCTATATTTTGAATATCAGTGTAAAAATGGTGTAGTGACATCAGAGGTCCTCTAACTTCAGGCAGAGCAAGGAGAATCACGGTCGACATCAACCCAAGACTGATTCCAGTGATGTGGAGTTCAGACGTACCTCCCTCCTCCAACCTTTTTACCAGTTCTGACACCAGCTGTCCCTCCCACAGCACTCTCTGCTTCTCTGCTGGGTTCAATTATTTGTTGCAATGGCACCTCAGAACTCATAGACCATACTCATAGTTATGGGGTTCATTAGGGAAGTAACAGATTACAATTCCAGATCAGGAATGACTCAGGATACAGTTCTTTGATCAAGACAGCTTCTTCTCAGTCGTACCCTCAGGCAGGCCTCTCTCTGGCCCTAGACCCCTCTGCCCAGTCTCTTCCCTGCTCGGACAAGTGTTACAAAGCTCTTTAGCTCCATGACAAGTGCCCAGGGGCACCCTTCTCTGCTAGGAAGCTTCCTGCCCAAAGTCTCTCAGCTCTTTCACTCTATGGGTCAGCACACCTACTCTAACTGCCTTGTTCCATGGGCCAGGAAGCCCACCGTGCCATCTTGTGCTGGTCTCCTGGTTCTACTGTTACCATTTCTGTGCCGCTGCTTCTTGCCATCTGTGCCCTCTCTGGTGTTAGAGCTCTCTCTCTCTCTGTCTTCTGGGTCTAGGAGGTTCTCGGTGCAGGGATATTCAGTCCAAAGAAAGCATTCTGAACCTGTCCCTTCTTCTTGGTGGTAGTGAGGTCCCCTCTTTCTGCCTCTGGAATGGCTCGTTTTAAGCCTAGCAGGATGGCAAAACTGACCAATCCCGTTACGGGTACATATGTCTTATTTGTATGGCCCCACCCCCCACAAGGGTGCCATGCACCTTATTTGCATTATTAGCAATGCTGTCCAATCCCCTTGATGGGCCACAAGCACCTTATTTGCATAACCCCACCCGATCACTTGGTGGGAGATACAAGACCATGCCAAAAAGAGAGAAATTCATCAAAGACTGCTGGGAGCATGTCAAAAGAACTCAGGAGACAAGTTGATGAAGCTTCCACTCTCAAAGTCAGGATGATCAGAGTATCAGTGACAATAATTTCAAGGAACTTAAATATATCTAATATACTTAAATACCTACATTCATAGTGACTGTGGTGCAATGGATTGCTTTTATATGGCCTCTCTAGCCATAGTCTTGTGCATATCCTGCTTTGGACCTGGAATTAACCATTCCTCCAGAAAACATTATTTCTTTTTAGTGGAAAGTGGTATTTGAAGAATACAACCTATGTACTGGAGGTGCTCATGGCTACTGAGTTGGTCTTTACTGTGCTTAGACTTTTCAGTGGACAAAGCCAGTGAGTGAGAGTATGTGTGTGTGTGTGTGTGTGTGTGTGTGTGTGTGTGTGTGCGCGCGCACACATTCACAAGGTGTCATCTTATTGGGCTCTAACCAACTTAAAAGACCACACTTGAAATAAAATTCACATAGAGGGACAAAAAACAGGAAGCAGAGCTAAGCAGCAGGTCAGCCTCAAACATTGCTCTTCAGTGGAAGTAGTTCTCTTACAAGTGTCCACACGGCTTTCCAGGAGTTATCCCCACTGCTCACCTAGACAGCTTAGGTGCAAGGGAACAGGCTCACCTCAGGGAAGCAGGGGATATGCCCTGGCCAAAAAACCTGCCCCGTAGAGGCCAATGTCTCTTATAACAATTTGATAGACATAGCTTTCAGGGTCTCATCAAGAGAAGGGACATCATATTCATGCAAGTCCAGAGTTATGACTTTCTATTAGACATTTATAACACATACATAGAATTCCCACACCAGATGTAATATACTAGTCTGGGGACATTTTTACAATAAACAATGTTACCATGTAACAGAGTTAACATAACTCCTTTATTAGAGTTCTTGGAGAATAGAGGTAAAATATAGATATTTTTAAGATTAAATACACCATAAATTATTCACACAAATACTTCCATTGATAGTTCAAGACTATAGAGATTTTATTCAACCTTATTAATCATATAACTGTATTTCTTTTTTCTCATACAAAAAAATCCCAGTTTCCAAAGATACCAGCATAATTACTCATTTGCTTTATCCCTCAGTACTCAAAAAGGAGTGTCAGAATAAAAATACCAACACTACCTCCAACAAGAGGATTACTAAGAAGAGTTCAAGATTTTTCCTTCAATTCTTTTTGTCTTTAGGGCATATTCCATGGGGGATGCACAGTTAAATTGCTGTATCTTAAACTGATTTGAAATTGTCTTTTTTAGTGTGGTTGTACCACTAACTTGATACATAGTTAGGTTCATTTGTTTAATTTTGCTTTCAATATTTAGAGATTGGCTTTTAATTTAATTTTGTTGTATAATTATATAAAACATTTACAAAGTTCTCAAGGTAACAGTATAAAACAAAGAATATTTAGAGAGGTCTAATTTCTATCCCTACCCCTCAAACCTTGTTCCTTCCCTCCTCCTATGGGTAACCATTATTGTTTTTATTATGGTGAAAATAACCCCAACAAAACATTTGCCAATTCAACAATTTCTACATGTGTAATTCAGTGAACCATTATTTTTTAAATTAAACTTTTGGTTTAGCCCTCAATTTAAAAAATAAGTAAATATGTATATCTGTTTATATCCTGTTCTCTTTTTTAGGCAGACAGTTGCATGTTATATCCCCTTTTCTCTAACTTGCTTTCTTTCACTTAATGTATCATAGTGTGTCATTCCATGGCAGTATATGTAGAGATTCCTTTTTTGAGAGATAATTAACATAACATAAAATTCACCCATTTAAAATACAAAATTCAGTGTTTTTTAGTGTAGCCATAGAGTTGTGCAGGCATCACCACTATTTAACTTCAAAATATTTTATTACCCAGAAAGAAATTGATACCCATTAGAAGTTATGCCACGTTATCCCCTTCCTCCAGCCCTGGCAACCTCTAATCTACTTTCTATCCTATGAATTTGCCTATAGTAGACATTTCATATAAATGGAGTCATACACTATGTATTGTTTCCATATTGGAGACACTTCTTTTACTTAGCATCATGTTTTCAAGGTTCACCCATGTTGTAGCATGCATCAGTACTTCATTCCTTTTTATTTCCAATAATATTCCATGTGTGTGGCTTACACATTTTGTTATTTATTCTTCATTGGATGAACATTTACATTGTTTCCAATTTTTAGCTTTAATGAGTATTGCTGCAATGAACATTCATGCACAAATTTACCTGTGGACATACGCTTTCAATACTCTTGGGTGTATACCTAGCAGTTGAGTTGCTGAGTCATATGTTGAATATTTTGAGAAACTGCTAAACTGTTTTTCAAAGTGGTCACCCATATTACAATGTAGAAGGATTCCAGTTAATTCACATCCTCCCCTACACTTGTTACATGATGTCCTTTTTATCTTGGCCATCCTAGTAGATATGAAGTGGTACCTCAGTGGAGTGTTGACTTACATTTCCCTAATGACTAATGATGTTGAACACATTTTCATGTGTTCTTTGGCCATTTGTGTGTCTTCTTTGCAGAAACATCTATCCAAATCTTTTGCCCATTTTCAAATTGGGTTATTTGTCTTTTTACTCTTGAGTTGTAAGATTTCCTTATATATTCTTGACACAAGTTTCTAATTAGGTATATTATTTGAACACGTTTTCTCCCACTCTGTGGGTTGTCTTTTCACTGTCTTGATGGCATTGTTTGATGCATATGTTAATTTTTTAGTTAAATCTGATATATCAATTTTTTTTTTGGCTTTGTTGCTGTGTCTTTGGTGTCATATTTAAGAAACCATTGCCTAATACAAGAACTTACTCCAGTGTTTTCTTCTAAGAGTTTTATTGTTGTAGCTCCTACATTTAGCTCTGTAATCCATCTTGAGTTAATTTTTTGGTATGGTGTGAAGTCAGGGTTCAACTTCATTCTTTCACATGTGGCTATCCAATTGTACCAGCACTGTTTGTTGAAAAGACTATTCCATAACAGTTCACTTAGCCTAAGAAGGTAGCTGACCTGAAATGTCTCTGGTAAAATGAGAACTAAGCCAGTTACTTAGCATAAATGACTTTATAATAATATTATCCTAGATCCTCATTATTAAAAACAATACCCAGAATTTAAGGTTAAAAAAAAAATAGGACAAAAGGTACATATGAAGTATTCAATAAAATATCTACTAAATAGAATACTACCAAATAAAGCAACTCAAATAAATTTAATTATACCTTATTATAAAGATACTTGACTCCATACTTTTTCAGAAATTGTAGAGGTATTCTTGGAAACAAGCACACTATGTTTTTGTAAAACCACCTTGGTGAGTGAAATCACATTTCACAGAATATTTTAGCATGAAAATACAAAATAAACATGAAATCCATTTACCATCTGGTGTTTTGTAAATATATTGTTGTTTACCCTTTTCAGAAGCCCTAAATGAATTTCATAATTGTCTCATTATCTGCAATATGTGATACCTCAATGGCTATTCTGGTGATGGTAACACATGGCTTCTTTAACAAAATACAAAGCAAAATGAAGAGAAAGGGAACTCATCCCATGAACCTTCATGCAATTTATGTAAAGAAAGATGTCTCTTGAAATAACAATGATCCGAGGTCCCAGTGAAGCTTTAAGCAATCCCGATAATGTCATCTGCTTCAGACCTATAAGTGCATCACTGGGACTACAAAGCACGCTTTGCTAAAAATCAAATCAGAGGCAGACCACAGTTTACCAGTAAAAGATCATTGGGCTGTGTCTCCAATGTGATTTTCCCATTAGCCTTCATTCTACTCATCCTTTTTGAATGGTCATATGAGTGCTTGATAAAAGCATATCATTGTTGAGAGAGCTACGTTAGAAGTATATTTCCTTTGCTTTAAGCTAGGCATTATCTAAATATATAATCTAAGAGCCCTGGTAGCATAGTGGTTAAAGTGCTGGGCCACTAACCAAAAGGTTGGCAGTTCAAACCCACTAGCTGCTCCATGGGAGAAAGATGTGACAGTCTGCTTTTGTAAATATTTATAGCCTTGGAAACTCTATAGGGTCACTGTGAGCCTGAATCAGCTCGACCACAGTGGGCAAATATATAATCTATATGCCACATATGTTTAGCATAAACTTTATAAATAATATACTACCTCTCTAACAGAAACAGATGTTATTTTGGTACTTGTTGTCAGATATATTCTCAATAAAAGCTTTTTGATGGAACCCTAATTCATTTCTTCCTTTATTTCATTATGACTTTTAAAATTTGTAGATATTTAACAGCAGGTACATGGTATGAACTGTGCACAGGAATCTTGGGCACAAGCATGATGAGCACGTCTTTACTGATCATTTACAAAGAGTTCCTGTGTAGTGAAGGAATAAGTAGGAATTTATAGGCATTTTTCCACACATGAATTTATTGCTTGTTCCATACAATTTCTGTGAGTCCATTAGGAATCTTGGGATGAAGACATTTAGTTTTGATCCATTTCTATCCTTTATCCCTCATTGCTTTCATAATATTCTACTGATATTATCTTCCTTTCTCAAAATTGTTGCTTGTTTTTTAAATTCTCTGCTACCACCTATGGTCTAGGACTACATCACATTACGTCTTTTTTTTTTTTTTTTAAACTAAATGAGTTTTTGTAGTAGGCATTCATACCTCCAATTTTTCCAGTGGAATGAAGAAAGGAAAGGATTATGTCTGTAGGAAAATTTTATTTTTAAGTAGGAGAGAAGAACCCACTTGAAGAGGAGAAATTAAAGAAGTAAGAGAGAGGGGCAAGTATTTTACAGAGGAAAGTATATGCATATAGATGTACACATAAGCATATATACCTACATAAAGCACGCAAATCAGAAAGGTTCAGCTCAATGGATTTTTACAGCATAAACATAACCATATCACCAGCACCTGGATTAAGAAATAGAACAACACCAACTTTCAAAAGTTCTTTTCATTCCATCTCAGGTAAGTATAAACCCTCTCCATCACCTACGAGGATAATCACTAGAGTGATTCCTGACACCATATAGAACTTTATGTATGAATATGAATGCAAACAATTTATATAGATGTAAATATAAATGATTTAAGAAGAATGTATTATTTTTTGCTGGACCTGTTTCTCAACCTTATGTGAGATTCTTCCAACCTTATGTTTGTGAGATACATCCATATTACTATATGAAGTTCATTTATTGTAATTTTTGTATGTGTGTTAACATAACACACCAAGAGTATATGAAAAGGTTTATGACTCCCATAATGAGGCTTTCTGGGGATAGTAGGTCAGGTTTCATTCAAGTGTATCTGATTCCAAAGCTCCTGTTTTTCTCTTGTCCTGAGCAGTGCCTTATATTCTGCTCTTCAAAACCCTTATAGTCTCAAGATACAGACCTCAGTTGGGCTAAGCTAGGATAGTCTCTTTATGGCTAGGAAATTTTGCTGGATGATCAGATTCTATTTCCATCTCTGCTTCCTAAATCTGGGAAGATAAAATATGTTAGTTAGGAAACAGATTTTAGACCAAGTTGCTTGATGGTAGGCCTCTAACAAACTTGATCCTTTCTTAATCTATAGTCAATACCCTACCATCTGTAACACTTCAGAGAGCTGGTTCTTGCAGAAGCCAATGAAGGAAGAATTTTTGTTTTTAGGCTTCAGGTTGGATGAATTTCCCCATGCTCCCATTGCTCATTTGTCTGACTCAAAGATGCCCTGTTCATAGGCTCAAACTCTATGTAGGCTAGGTCTGAGATAATCTGGGGTCTTTCTACCCTGAGACAGCTTGGCTGCCCTCTTTTCATCCAGGGAAGTCATGGCCCTTCTTAAGGAAGGCAATAGAATTTTTTTTTTTTTTTTCTGGCTCTGGGCAATCAGAGAGGCACATGGAAATATCAAATCTAAGCTACTTCTCCCTTGGTTCCCAGTGCTCTCTCATCTGAGAGCTAATGCAGTGAGGCCCTACAAGATCCTTCTATTCCTTGTAAGCCTGAGGGCTCAGCAGTTACCTTTCCACACTCTTGGCTTCCAGATATATTCTGGTTTCTAGGCATTAGTTAATTTGAGGATATCCACATGAAAAACATGCATAAAGTGGGCAAACTTCCAAGTGACCCATCTCTCAAAAATCCTCAAAGACTCTCTGCAAGAGACAAAAAACAATTGAGAGTTTTTATCTTCAAGGAGGCTCAGGATAGCCTCAGATCTATGAGTAAATTACTCAGGGACAGAGAATACACAGTCCAGTCTATTTACTTCTGCTATCAGTAACTGTTTCACAAGACTTGGACTGTGAGAACAGGGACAAAAGTGTAAGATTAAGGAATTATATGCATTGTCTTGTGGAACCTAAGTTCACACGGGTATTAGCTAGTCAAAGAAGAGAATTCTTTCTATTCAGTAGCACAGTTGATATCTCCAAGGAACCTGTTTAATTCTGAGCTCCTAAGAAATATTTAGAGTAAATGTTCTTTGAAATAATTGCCTTGACCCACCATAAATTCCTATAGGCCACATGTCCATGTTTTTCGTGGATATGGAAATCTGTAAGGATGCGTGTGCCTCAGTACTTTCCAGGAAAGTACCTGGGCTGGGATGAACACTGTAGCAGGAGTCACAGCTTGGGCTGAAATCCACTTTCTAGGGAGGCTTAGCTTTCCCACTTAGGAGGGGCTTACACATTTTCCAGGAATTGTAGGCATCTCCTCTGATGCTTGCTTAGCTCTTGGACTTCTCTCTGCTTCTCTACATCTTTCTCTTCTAGGCTTTAATATTGTTCATTCACTATCATTTAATGTCTTGTGCATGTATTTTACCTGAGGAGAGGAAAACATGTCTTTCACTATCACTTTCTCATCCATAGGAACATCATTTGGGCAAAAGTGCCCCCTTTCTTTGTTCCTGCCAAGATTATTACCAGTTTCCCCTAGTCAGCCCTACACTCTCGGACCAGCCCTTCCATTCAGTGTTTTTACTAGCGCCTGACCATAGTACTCTGAGTTAGTCTGTGCATACAGCTCAGCTCTGCCTCAAAGGTATAACCCTACCTCTCCTTCAGAGGTGTCTGTGTTCCCCTAAACTTCTGTCTCCCACCCTTTCCCTTCTGTCTTGTCACCTCCCTTCTCCTCACTCTGATCTTAGTCATCTTGGTAGTTTCTTCTATTCTTGCTGTGGTTTTGGAGAGATTCCTGGTCACTGCACATGGACATCACTATTCTCATTCTTTATTGAATTATTACCTCTCTCCTGGCCATTCCCTTTTTTGAGGTAAAATATGTATTTATTACTTATGTACCCAATGTCCCTGGAACAAGAGAATAGAAGTTACTACTCATACCAAGGCTTTGAGAGCTCTTAAACAGCTACAAATTTAACAGGGACCCAGAAGACAAATGGGGAGAAGGACATATTTCCCCCAGTTGATGCCCAAAAGAAATCTTTAGGTTCAGTTTCAGATAGGTCATCCTTAGCTTCTAGTATGATGACTGCAGAAGTGGGTAAGGGCATTATATGTATGTATCATATACCCTAAGTAAATAGATTTTTTTTGGTTGATTTATTTTAATCTTTTAAGTTTGTTCTTCACGCAACTGACATTTTTTTGGTAGGCAATTACTCAGTATTTAACTTAGCCTGAGAGCAACCACAATGATGCCTCTCAAGCCACACAGCTGTGGTGTGTCAGAGACGGTCCTGCTGAAAAGCCTGTTGTGGAGAGTGGTTCCCATGCTTCATTCCTGAGCAGCATTTCTACCCTGACTGTGTTCACCTCAGCGTCCTTTACAATCCCCAGATTTCTCTTAAGGACTTACCTATCCCTAGGAGTTCCACTTATAAATCATAGCCAATTTTATCCATACTTTCTGGTTCCCATATAACCAATAGGTCATCTAACTCATTTCATTGAACATTCTCTTATCCTTCCTTCTACAGCCCGTCTTTTATGTCTTCTGCGAATTAGCGTGAACATTTTGCACTCATGGTGCTAATGTAGGATAGGAAATAAGAATCAGTTCAAGATTATCTTAATATTTGAAATGTTTCTTCCTTTAGAAATTTACATGAAAAGCTCCAGTATCCCAAGAAAGCAGAGACAAAGATCACTGAGGCTTTCTTTACTCAGGGACCCAGGACATGGCAGCAACTCTAGTGGAGGCAATCCGTTTGCTGAGACCAGAGCCAAGTTAGAAACTGTGATCCTAATCCTCATGCCCGTACCTTGTCTCACAATGAAAGTCACGGTTGTTTTTCCTGTGCACCCCTGCCTGAAACTGAGGTGGGGATGGTAACAGTGATGCCAGTCATTTAAGTCTTCTAGTTCTGTTTAAACCTGTGAGCTGAATGAAAGCAGCTGATGATGTGTTGTAGGAGGAGGAAGTTTCTACCTGGGCACTTTGCTCGATGTCATCCTTTTTCACATAGGTCTCATTTTGGGCACTAAGGATATGTAGCCCACACATGATTGGGAAGAGGGGAGGGACTGCCCCTGAGGACACCAGTAACTGCTCTTCTGGTGTATTAAATTCTTCCTCTAACTCATCTTTACAGTTTGGACCTGGATAGAAGACATTTGCAGGCACCTATTCCCTTTACGGTTAGACACAGGAAAGACACAAGTGTTATGGGAAGTAAAAGAAGAATAATCTCTACAATTATTTACTTATTTTAATTAGGCTACCCCCAACTGATACAGCATGGGAATCACCTTGCAGTGAGACTTCCTAAAAGTAAAGAAATGGAACACAAATTAAGTTTTACACAGAAGTGCACACATGTGTATGCACACACACAGAGTTATTTGAACATTTGCAAATTATTATCCAGACCTCAGTATTGGTGAGTGAAAGCCTGGTATTGGCTGGAAGAGGGATATTTTCTTTTTACTGTTCTAATCTTCTTTAGTCCTGGCCACCACGGATGAGTATCTTGTCAGAAGCATTAAGCCAAGCTGGCCATGTCTGTGTTCTAGAGTGGGTTGGAAATGGTGGGGATTCTTCATTAGAGCATCCATTGTTTGTAGAACTCTTACGTGTGCTCCATTCTGTCACCCTCCTGCGTAATGCCAACTCCCAGTCTGGCAGTTATTTTTGCTTCTGACAGTGACTAGCTACTCAGCTTTTCTGTTTCCAGCCAAGTACTCTTGCCTTCCTTAGCTTTAAACACCCTAAAAATCAGTGTGTCTTTCTCTTACCATTCCCCTTACTCTACCATATTTGCCCTCTAACAGTGCGACTCTTCAGTTAAGGCCTTTCTGTTCTCCTGGAGAGAATAAATAACCTCATGATCTTTATATGATCTAAAGTCAGGATAAAATTATATATATATATATATATGTGTGTGTGTGTGTATATATGTTGTTGTTTTTAGGTGCGGTCAAGTCAGTTCTGATTCATAGCAACCCTATTAACAGAACAAAACACAACCTAGTTCTGTACCATCCTCACAATTGTTGTTATGCTTGAGCCCGTTGTTGCAGCCACTGTGTCAGTCCATCTTGTTGAGGGTCTTCCTCTTTTTCACTGACCCTCTGCTTTACCAAGCATGATGTCCTTCTGCAGGGACTGGTCCCTCCTGATAACATGTCCAAAGTATGTGAGATGAACTCTCGCCGTCCATGCTTCCAAGGAGAATTCAGGCTGTACTTCTTCCAGGACAGATTTGTTCATTTTTCTGGCAGTCCATGGTGTAGTCAATATTCTTTGCTAACACCATAGTTAAAAGACATTGATTCTTCTTGAATCTTCTTTATTCATTGAATATATATATTCAATCCCCTCCTCCATGTTATACAATTTTGAGTTTCATCATTTCATCATTCTAACTACTACTGAATAGAATTTGTTACTGTCCATATTTGCTTCATTTGAGTCTTTTAAAAAGAGAATTCTAGTCTCAGAGCCCTATCTGGGCTCTATTTTCCTTTTTCGTAGAGTTAGATCATTTATCATTACAGATAATCAAAGATGAGAAAAGGTGAGAAAGTAGAAAATAACCAATGTAAACAGTTGCAGCCCTCACTCAGACAGCGAATGCATGGTACAGTTACCACATGAAGATTGTGGTAGACTTGATATTCCTACAAAGCAGTCAACTAGGTTACTTCTGGGTTTTGTTTCCTCAGGCATAGTTGCTGCCCTAAGGAAGGAGAGTGACAGCATCCACCTTTTTCCACTAAGTGGCTTGAGTCTTCTATACCCATCCTTCCTCCAGGAAAGCTCACTGCAATCCATACACATCTCTGCCAAAGAAAGGATGCCTCAGAACTCATCTCTAGCCCAGGAGGTAGCTTCTCTTATATCCTCAACTTCCAGATGCTTCTTTGTTCAAAAGTGTTTCACTGCAGCTGACTTTAAGGCAGGGCACACTGATCCCATAGCAGATCTGTTCTTGGTGCTCAGATATTTGGCTAATTATATTCCTCTTCTAAACCTCTAGACCTGAAGGGCTGCAGTTTTTCAATCTTCCTCTACTCTAGACGGCTGTTGGGGTTGGAATACTGCCCAGGGCTCTGGAAATTTCTTGACCTTGTCAGTAACTCCCATGGATTCTGATACCCCAGATTAAATGCATAAACCAACTGCCTCTGAAGGACGATTTCTCTTCCTCAAAGGAAATGCTCTCACTCATCCACTGTTAATCACACACATAACTGCATTTTTATTTGGGAATGGATGAACGTTTGATTTGGAAATATCCTACTAGTCAGAAATACCATAAACGTCTCTGTCTTCCCACATGTCACAGGAGTGAACAATTCCCTTATTAAAGGGATGGTTTCCTCAGACGCCAAATTGAGATAAAAATGACATCACTTTTTTTCACTTATACCATTACAGTAATGCAAGAACTTAGTTTAAATTGTACAAGCACTATTATATAGGCAAAATCAAAGATTGTTATTAAAATCCCATCATCTTCAAAATTCATTCTTTTATATACAGTGAAACCTGTGAGAGCCAGAACTCGATGGGACTGCCTTGGTTTTCTAGGTCTCACAAGTTTTCTGTCTTTGACAGGGTGCAGTCTTACCAGTTTTTTTTTCTTTTAATTTTAATATTTTGTTGTGCTTTTAGCAAAAGTTTACACAGGAAATTAGGTTCTCATTTAACAATTTCTATATTATTGCTCAGTGACATTGGTTACATTCTTCACAATATATCAGCAGTACAGCCAGAATGCTTCTTAGAAGGAAGGATGGCAAAACTCTGTCTCACATACTTTTTATATTATCAGGAGGGACCAGTCCCTGGAGAAGAACATCACACTTGGTAAAGTAGAGGGTCAGCAAAAAAGAGAAAGACCTTCAAGGAGATAGATTGACACAGCGGCTGCCACGAAGAGTTTAAGCATAACAACAATTGTGAGGATGGCACAGGAATGGGCAGTGTTTCGTTCTGTTGTACATAGGGTCACTATGAGTTGGAACTGGCTCGACGGCACTTAACAACACCAACAACATCTCACTCTGATACTTATGCCTTTCTCTTACAAGGACCCTGTGATTTTACTGGATGTACCGGAGTAATCCATGATAATCTTCCCATTTGAAGATCCTTAATTTAGTCACATCTTTGAAGTTCCTTTTTCATGTGTACTAGGGTAAATTCACCACAAAGTTATAGTAAAGCAAAAAGAAAGGTTTTATTTGGCATATGTTCCAAGAGGCAAAAACGGACAAGTATGCTGCCAGAGCCATGTCTGTCTGAGTCCAAATAATATTACAGAATAAGCAAATGTGGGAAAACAGAAAAACATGCTGCTAGAGCCATGTCTGTCTGAGTCCAGGAAATGTTACAGAATCATCAGTATATATATAGTAACATTACAAATGGGTAAAATCATTGAAAGCTTCACCTTTTTACCGATTGGCTAAAAACTGCCTAATTCTACATTTTGAATTGTCTTTCTTAATAATTGTTGATACAGGTTTCAGTAATGACAGTCAGGAGGGTCTCCTTGATCCAACAAATCTTACTATTAACTAAATGCTATTAGAAAAAGGTAAGAATGGAAAATACATGGATCTTTTGTGCTGTTTATGGTTTGTTTATGTGAAAGGTTCCCTAAAAGATGTTTTCCAAGATTGTCCAACCTACTGTCTTTATACCTCAGGGCCCAGTTGATGTGTCCTTGTGAGTCCTTGTGAGTCTAGCTTCACCTGGGTCACATTCTTTATGCTCAAGGGCAGGGAATAATGACTCTAATTTTAATCTCCAAAATCACATGTAAGATAAGGAATCCACAGATTCCAAGGATTAGGATATTGACATCTTAGTGTGCTATTATATTATTCAGCCTCCCATAAGTTTATAGTACTATGACTGGGGGAGAGGTAGTGTGTGAGATAAAGATTAGGATTCACTGAATTGGTCAGAGACTTGAAGCTCTACAAGTTAATAAAATCTCTAGAGTGAAGTAGTTAAGAAAAGAGAATTTGGAAGGGACAGTGGAATGCCTACAGTTAGGAGGGGGAAGATTCAGAGTTGGGGATAAATATCAAAGTAGAACCAGAAGCTTGATCCCATTCAATTGAGTTTTGTGAAATGAGTTGATCAGATTTCCCAAATACCAAGGAAAAAGTAGAGGGAGAGAGAGCTTTAAAAAGCTACTGAATTTAGTATAAAAAGTTCTGCTTTGAAGCACTGTTGTAGGAATGGGAGTCAGATTGCTAAACACCATGTTATAAAGTTGAGAGCTGGGGTTTTGGCATGATCTTGAATTATTATATCAAATGTCAGCTTTTTTACTTATTAGCTGTATAATCAGGAATAATTTATCTGGGCCTCAGGCTCATCACATTTAAAATGGGAATAATGATGCCTGCCTTTCAGAATTGTTATAGAGATAAAAAGTAATAATGACTATGAAAGTGTTTAGACCATTGTCATCAAATAGATGCTTGCCATTATAAGACTGACATGAGAGAGTTAAAAAAAAAAAAAAAAGATGCACCCTCTTTTTAGGACATGGGAAGAAAGTTACAAATGGCAGGTTAGGTGACAGGAGTGTTTTAGCAAACACAGAGAATAACAGAGAAAATGACTCAGGAGAGTGCATTATTAAACTAAGTTCAGCAGAAGGTCTGGAGCAGGCTTGAGGTGGATGTTATTGAGGCCATCCATTTTGTGTATGTAGAAAGGTCGAGAAGCTGAGTGTGGCCAAGATTACTCTTACAAGAACTTTAGTAATTAGCAATTCTAGTGAACCATTATCCTGCTTGTAGACTGTTGACTTTTGTGGTCTTTATATGAAGAAAGTATATTAGAGAGGAATAGTTTAAAGTCCTGGCTCTAACTTTGAATTTTAAGATTTTGAAAACAAGGAGATAAAGGAACATTAAATATGAAGGCTCCTGTGGATCATCATTAGAGATGACAATGCTGGCTGGAGCTAAAAGGGAAAGAAAGAAGAATGTAAACAGTAGAAGGATACCACTAAAGACTTATTGTGTATTAAACACCCTGTAATCCTAGAAACATATGTTTAATGCACAACCCATTTATTGTGCATCCAGTTCAAAGGCTAAATGACAGCCCAAATCTGTGTGGTCTGCTCAAATTCCACTTTTCCACTCAGATTCTGAATCAAATGCTGGAATCATGTAGACAATTCTAAGTGTAAACAAAGAGATATTCTTTTATCAGGGACGTGGGGACATCACAAGCCACCATAGAAAGGCAAGAGGCAAGTAAGACCTGGGATTTTATTACTGAAGGTCAAAAGTTATTTAGGTTATCTAGGTTATCCAAAAAGATATTTTGCCTTTGTACAATTTTTTAATTGCTTAAATATTATTTAAGGAGTTCTTCCCAGAATTATAGTACCAACAACCTATATCATATTAAATTTGGTTAACATTTCAAAATGGGTAATATTTGATCCTTAAATAATTTATTTACATTTCTGAAAGTCATTACTGGAAACTGATTAAAAGCGCATCACTAAATTATTGAAATCTGCCCTCCAAGATTCTGCTGAAAATTTTACACAGGGAAAACTGCCAGTAAGGACTACTTTACAGACTACAGAAAAACACATTATTACTCTATGTAAATATTAGATTATGTCTCATACTTATTGCTAAATCAGCTTTTATTTTAAAAAAAATTTTTTTTTTTTGAATTTCATATTCTGATTTCCTTCTTTCTCCCACAGCTATAGATTTAATTTAGCTGGTTAGTGTAATGTGATTCATTTATTTCTAAAATAGTTCAGACTCGAATGTTCCACACAGGTTAAGCTGGGTTATACTGTCTTTTAGAGTGCCTTTCATTACAGACATCTTTCAGCCCTCTGTCCCCTCAGTGAGTTGTGTTCATAGGAGTTACCATTATTGGTATTATGTGATCCTGCCATTCTGTCCACAGCTGTGTCAGTGATAAACTTTTGGCCTAAAGGTTACCATAGTGGACTTATGCAGAAGCAGATGTAGGGAGTAGTTAAGTCACTAAAGTAGATGTGTGATGTGTATGTTCATGGTACCAAAATATTTCAAAGTTTGGGCCAATTTTATAGCTTCTGCTGAACTGACAGGTTGTCTCTGAAAATGAACTCCAGTGATTTAATTATTGACCAGCCCATGCATATGTTAAAAGCAGTCCTACCTTTGCAAGGAAGCTTGTGTGAACTTACGATGACACCAGTTCTTATGCATGTATGTATTTACAATAAAATAAGAGGGAAATGCTCGTTTTTGCTGAAGCCACTAAACATTTGTTAGAATCGTAAGTCAGCATGGTAGTTGACAGTTTTAAAGACATCTACTTGTCATTTAAACACGTTGGAAATACTGGTTTATAGAAAGAAAATTGCATCTTTGTTCTTGTTCCTATTGCTACTAAATCTCAATATTGATTCAGACTGAGAATGAGGCTCATTTCTCTGGTATCAGAGGACAACTTATTTGTGAATGTGACAGGATAGACATAACATCGTAGACATTCAAAATTGCAAATATTAAGCTCTTTTGTTTTAAAAGCATGGGCATCCACAAGCTTGGAAACACTTTGCATGTCACCTTTGGCAGAGAGCAGTACAGCAAATACTGGGCTAAAAGCACATTTGTTAGAAATGCTGTCTGGTTAGTAGGATCAGTCCTAGCTGTGTGGTAGTCAAGGCATCTTTTCTTCCTTAATCCTTGTATATTCTTTTAATAACCCCTCAATGTCTTATTTTATATATAAACCACTTTTAATGACATATTTCGTATGTATTTTTATTCATCAACATGGAAATTCAATCAGCAGTTTAGCAAAGGGCTCCCTGATGGAATGGGGGATGAGGCTTAGTTTGGGAAAAAAAGATAGGGAAACATTTCTGTCACAGAGCTGTGGAAAATGCTGAGATCAAATAACTGTGTGGACAGGAGGAAAAGGAAACTAGGTTCATGCCAGAAGAGAATCTGAAAAGACTATCAATACCAATGACCCAAAAAAGATATAGGAAGAGTCAGCTATGGAAAAAGAGATCCTAGAGCACAGAAAATAAGCAGGGATCACGAAGTCCAGAGCACTGACCCTTATGCTGGCTTTACATTAGAACCACCTGGAGTGCTTTCAGAAGTGGCCAGTGAATGGGCACTACCTGCAACTAGTTAAAATGGAATAACAAGAGATGGGACTTAGGCATTACATTTTTTTGAAAGGTACCACATTTTTTTAGTCTCCCCAGATGATTCTAATAATGTGCAACCAGGGTTGAGAATCACTGATATAGAGCAAGTACAGAATTTTCACCAGCAATTATCTGGAACAGGTGACACTATTATGTACTTCATGTCTTCTTGGCTGATGTGCCACAAACAACAATATGAGACAACTGGGTAGGTTTAAAAGTGCTAGGCAAAGTGCTGACTACAATTTTAAGACTCATGTTAAAGAAGCTACAAATTTTTGGTTCTCAAAGTTAATCAACCTCTATTCTTTATGTATAGAAAATCACTCTACTTAATAAATCAAAAAGAACATAATTTTTACATATAACACTGAATTTAATTGATTTTAATACTTACTGTTAAGGCTTTCATCCTCTTGTATCACTGTTCCTTTCTTTATTGCAAAATACTTAAGTAGAAGTACAGCCATGAAGAAAAATACAGTGAAATCCCATGTAGCCACAGTGATTTTAAGAAATAAAAATGGTACTACACGGTAAAGAATGGTACTACACAGTATGAATCTAGGAAAATTTGAAATTGTCAAAAATTAAATGGAACACATAAACATCAGTATCCTAGGCATTAGTGAGCTGAAATGGACTGGTACTGGCCATTCTGAATCAGACAATCATAGGGTCTACTACACTGGGAATGACAACTTGAAGAGGAATGGCGTTGCATTCATCGTCAAAAAGAACATTTCAAGATCTATCCTGACGTACAACGCTATCAGTGATAGGATAATATCCATACGCCTACAAGAAAGACCAGTTAATACGACTGTTATTCAAATTTACGAACCGACCACTAAGGCCAAAGATGAAGAAAGTGAAGATTTGTACCAGCTTCTGCAGTCTGAAATTGATTGAACATGCAATCAGGATTTATTGATAATTACTGGTCATTGGAATGCGAAAGTTGGAAACAAAGAAGCAGGATTAGTAGTTAGGAAATATGGCCTTGGTAACAGAAACAATGCTGGAGATCGCATGATAGAATTTTGAAAGACCAACAACTTCTTCACTGCAAATATCTTTTTTGACTAACATAAACGGTGACTATACACATGGACCTCGCCAGATGGAATACACAGGAATCAAATCGACTACATCTGTGGGAAGAGATGACAGAAAAGCTTGATATCATCAGTCAGAACAAGGCCAGGGGCTGACTGCAGAACAGACCATCAGTTGCTCACCTGCAAGTTCAAGCTGAAACTGAAGAAAATCAGAACAAGCCCACAAGAGCAAAAGTACGATCTTGAATATGTCGCACTTGAATTTAGAGACCATCTCAAGAATAGATTTGACACGTTGAACACTAATGATCTAAGACCAGACGAGTTATGGAATGACATCAAGGACATCATACATGAAGAAAGCAAGAAGTCATTAAAAAGACGGGAAAGAAAAAAAGACTAAAATGGATGCCAGAAGAGACTCTGAAACTTGCTCTTGAGTGTCCAATAGCTAAAACAAAAGGAAGAATAGTGAAGTAAAAGAACTGAACAGAAGATTTCAAAGGGTGGCTTGAGAAGACAAAGTAAAGTATCCTAATGACATGTGCAAAGAGCAGAAGATAAAAAACAAAAGAGAAGAACATGCTTGGCATTTTTCAAGCTGAAAGAACTGAAGAAAAAAATTCAAACCTTGAGTTCCAATAGTGCAGGATTCAATGTGGAAAATATTAAATGATGCAGTAAACATCAAAAGAAGATGGAAGGAGTACACAGAGTCATCATACCAAAAAGAACTGGTTGACGTTCAACCATTTCAAGAGGTAGCATATGATCAGGAACTGATGGTACTGAAGGAAGAAGTCCAAGCTACATTGAAAGCATTGGCAAAAAAACAAGGCTCCAGGAATTGATGGAATATCAATTGAGATGTTTCAACAAACAGATGCAACACTGGAAGTGCTCACTCGTCTATGCCAAGAAATTTGGAAGACAGCTACCTGGCCAGCTGACTGGAAGAGATCCATATTTATGCCTTCCCAAGAAGAGTGATCCAACTGAATGTGGAAACTCTTGAATAATATCATTAATATCACACTCAAGTAAAATTTTCTGAAGATCATTCAAAAGTGGCTGCAGCAGTATCTTGACAGGGAACTGCCAGAAATTCAGGCTGGATTCAGAAGAGGACATGGAACCAGGGATGTCATTGCTGATGTCAGATGGATCCTGGCTGAAAACAGAAAATACCAGAATGATGTTTACCTGTGTTTTATTGACTATGCAAAGGCATTCAACTGTGTGGATAGTTTAAATCTAGTATTAAAGTTTTATTAAGTATTATTGTTAATCACAACAAATTATGGATAACATTGCAAAGGATGGGAATTTTAGAGCACTTAATTGTGCTCATGAGGAAACTGTACATAGATTAACAGGCAGTTGTTCAGACAGAACAAGGGGATACTGCGTGGTTTAAAGTTAGGAAAGGTGTGTGTCAGAGTTGTATCCTTTCACCATACCTATTCAGTCTGTATGCTGAGCAAACATTCCGGGAAGCTGGACTACATGAAGAACGGGGCATCAGGATTGGAGGAAGACTCATTAACAACTTGAGTTATGCAAATGACACACTTCCTTGCTGAAAGTGAAGAGGACTTGAAGCACTTACTGATGAAGATCAAAGACCACAGCCTTCAGTATGGATTACACCTCCACATAAAGAAAACAAAAATCCTCACAACTGGACCAATAATCAACATCATGATAAATGGAGAAAAGATTGACGTTTTCAAGGATTTCATTTTACTTGGATCCACAATCAACACCCATGGAAGCAGCAGTCAAGAAATCAAAAGATGCATTGCACTGGGCAAATCTGCTGCAGAAGACCTCTTTAAAGTGCTGGAAAGCAAAGATGTCACCTTGAAGACTGTCTTAGTCATCTAGTGCTGCTACAACAGAAATACCACAAGTGGATAGCTTTAACAAAGAGAAATTTATTTCTTCACAGTAAAGTAGGCTAAAAGTCCGAATTCAGGGTGTGAGCTCCAGGGAAAGGCTTTCTCTCTCTGTGTTCCCCTGGTCTAGGAGCTTCCCCGTGCAGGGACCCCAGGTCCAAAGGACACACTTTTCTCCTGGCACTACTTTTTTGGTGGTATGAGGTCCCCCTGTCTCTCTGCTCACTCCTCTCTTTTATATCTCAAGAGATTGCCTCAGGATACAATCCAGTCTTGTAGACTGAGTCCTGCCTTACTAACACAACTGCCACCCATCCTCCCTCATTAACATCATAGAGGCAGGATTTACAACATACAGGAAAATCACACAATACCAGGAATCATGGCCCAGCCAAACTGATACACACATTTTGTGGGGGGGGACATAATTCAATCCATGACAAAGACTAAGGTGCACCTCACCCAAGCCATGGTATTTTCAATCACATCATATGCATGTGAAAGCTGGACAATGAATAAGGAAGACCGAAGAAGAATCGACACCTTTGAATTGTAATGTTGGCAAAGAATATTGAATATACCATGGACTGCCAAAAGAACGAACAAATTGTCTTGGATGAAGTACAGCCAGAATGCTCCTTAGAAGCAAGGAAGACGAGACCACGTCTTACATACTCTGGATATGTTGTCAGGAGGGATCAGTCCTTGGAGAAGGACATCATGCTTAGTAAAGTAGAGGGTCAGCAAAAAAGAGAAAGAGTCTCAACGAGATGGATTGACACAGTGGCTGCAACAATGGGCTCAATCATAACAATGATTGTAGGCATGGTGCAGGACCGGGGAGTGTTTGGTTCTGTTGTACGTGGAGTCGCTATGAGTCGAAACATACTCGAGGGTACCTAACAACAACAACAACAACAACAACAACACACGGTAAAGATACCTGTGCACCATTTCTCAATCTCTGCTCCTGTTATAGATTGAATTGTGTTCCCCCAAAATGTGTGTCAACTTGGCTAGGCCGTGATTCCCAATATTGTGTGGTTGTCCTCCATTTTGTGATCTAATTATCCTATGTGTTGTAAATCTTA
The DNA here is from genome assembly GCA_030035585.1 of Dugong dugon. Classification (NCBI taxonomy): domain Eukaryota; kingdom Metazoa; phylum Chordata; class Mammalia; order Sirenia; family Dugongidae; genus Dugong; species Dugong dugon. Next base: position 35,321,199 of record CM057471.1, on the reverse strand, counting down.
ACCTCTGTGATGTTAATGAGGCAGGATTAAAGCCAGTTATATTATCAAGGCAGGATACAATCTATAGGATTAGACTGTATCTTGAATCAACCTCTTTTTAGATATAAAAGAGGGAAGCAAGCGGAGACGAAGAGGACATCTTACCACCAAGAAGAAGAGTGGAGCTCGTCCTTTGGACCTGGGTTCCCTGCACTGAGAATCTTCTAGACCCAGGGGATGATTGATGCCAAGATGCATGGAGATCTCCAAGGAATGCTGGGCCCACAGATGTTGAAAGGAGACAAGGACTTTCCTCCAGAGCCAACGGAGAGAGAAAGCCTTCCCTAGAGCTGGCACCCTGAATTTGGACTTCTAGCCTCCTAAACTGTGAGAGAATAAATTTCTGTTTGTTAAAGCTACCCACTTGTGATATTTCTGTTATAGCAGTACTAGATAATTAAGACAGCCCGTGACTCCGAAAAATGGAAAAACTAGTCCCACGTCCCTGGTAAACACTAATCTACTTTCTGTCCCTATGAATTTGTCTATGCTGGACATTTCATTTAAATGGAATCATACAATATGTGGTGTTCGTGACTGGCTTCTTTTACTTAGCGTAATGTTTTCAATATGCACCCATGTTGTAGCGTGCATTAGTAAGTACTTCATTCCTTTTTATTGCCAAATAATACTCTGTTGCATTACTGTATGACATTTTCATCCATTCATCACTTGATGGACATTTGGGTTTCTTCCAGATTTTAACCAGTAAGAATAATACTCTATGAATGTCCATATATAAATTTTTGGATAGACATGCTTTCAGTATTCTTGTGTATATCTCTAGGAATTGGATTGCTGACTCATATGATAGATAACTATGCGCTTAACATTTTGAAGAACTGCTAAATTGTTTTGCAAAGTGGCTTCACCATTTCACAACCCCACTAACAATGTATGAGTGTTCCCATTCCTTCACATCATTGCCAATATTTGTTATTTTCAGACTTTTTTATTTTAGCCATTGTAGTGTATATGAAGCGGTATCTCATTGTGGCTTTGATTTACATTTTCCTCATGGCTAATGATGTTGAGAAAATGTTCATGCACTTATTGGTCATTTGTATGTCTTCTTTTATAAATGCCAGTTCATATATTTTGCCCATCTTTAATCAATTATATGTCATTTTATTATTGACTTGTAAGAGTTCTCTAAATTTTATGGATATAAGCCCCTTGTCAGATGTATGATACGAAAATATTCTTTTCTATTTGAGGGTTGTCCTCTCACTTTCTTGATAGTGTTGTTTGAAGTACAAAAGTCGTTTAACATTGATAAAGTCCAATTTATCTATTTTTTCTTTGTTGCTATGCTTTGGTTGTCATATCTAAAAATATATTGCTTAATCCAGGGTCAAGGAGATTTGTTGTTGTTAGGTGCTGTTGAGTCGATTCTGACTAATAGCTACCCTGTGTAAAACAGAATTAAACACTGCTCGGTCCTGTGCCATCCTCACAATCGTTGTTATGCTTGAGCCCATTGTTGCAGCCACTGTGTCAGTCCATCTCGTTGAGGGTCTTCCTCTTTTTCACTGACCCTCTGCTTTACAAAGCATGATGTCCTGATCCCTCCTGATAACGTGTCCAAACTATGTGACATGTAGTCTCGCCATCCTTCCTTCTAAGGAGCATTCTGGTTGTACTTCTTCCAAGACAGATTTGTTCATTCTTTTGGCAGTCCATGATATATTCAATATTCGTCACCAACACCACAATTCAAAGGCATCAACTTACTTCTGTTTTCTGCTAAGAGTTTTATCAATGTCTGTCTTATGTTTAGCTCAGTGATCCATTTTTTTCCAATAATATGGAAGTTTACATATATATTTTTAAATTTATTGTGGTAAAACATGTATAACATAAATTTGTTATTTGAATCATCACCACTATCTATTTCTAAAACTATCTGTTTCCGAACCTCTGTACCTGTTAAGCAATAAGTATCCATTATTCTCTCCCACAGCCTCTGGTAACCTCTAATCTACTCTCTGTATCGATCAATTTGCCTATTCTAGGTATTTCGTATAAATGAAATCAAACAGTATTTTTCATTTTGTGTCTGGCTTATTTCACTTATATTTTCAAGGTTCATCCATGTTGTAGAATGTATTAGAACTTCATTCCTTTTTGTGCCTGAATAATATTCAGCCTATGTATTTGGTTGTTATGTGGGATGTTATACAGGTGTCTGCAGAGCCCTGGTGGTGCAGTGGTTAAGAGTTTGGCTGCTAACCAAAAGGTCGGCAGTTCGAATCCACCAGCTAGCTGCTCCTTAGAAACCCTATGGGGCAGTTCTACTCTGTCCTGTAGGGTGGCTATAAGTTGAAATTGACTCAACAGCAACAGGTTTGGTTTTTTTTTTTTTCCATTAAGTCTAGTTGATTTGTAGAGTTGATCATGTCTTTTATTTACCTGTAGATATTCTGCCTATTCTATCCGTTGTTGAAAGTGGAGTGTTAAAATGCACAACTGTTATTTTTGAACTGTATATTTGTCACTTCATTTCTGTCAGTTTCTGGTTTGTGTGTTTTGGGACTCAGTTATTAAGTAAATATATGTTTGTAATATATACTAGATGACTTGAATCTTTGTTATTGGAAAATGAGCTTCTTTGTCTTTATAACAATTTTGGTCATAAAGTCAATTTTGACTGTATAATCACTCCAGCTCTCTTTTGGTAGCTGTTTGCATATTATCTGTTTTTCTATCTTTTTACTTTTTATTTTTGTCTTTTAATCTAAAGTGCATTTCCTGTAGAGCATAAAGTTGGGTCTTTTTTTTTCTTTCTTTTAATCCAGTCTGGCAATCTCTAATTTTGAGTGAATGACTAATTCATTTATGTTTAATGTAATTAGTGTTAAGATAGGACTTGCATCTGCCGTTTTGCTACTTGTTTTCTACATGTCTTTAGGTTTTTTTTTTTTTTTTGGTCCACTTTTCCTTCAATAATATCTTTTGTTTTAAATAGATATTTTCTAGAGTATCATTTTAATTCCATGTTGTTTCTTATATATTTTGATTTATATGCTTAGTGTTTTCCCTGGGGGTTATAATTAAGATCTTAATTTTTAGTAATCTAATTCAGATTAATAACAGTTTAATTTTAATAATACATAAAAACTTTGCTCCTACATAGCTTCATTCCTTCCTCCTTCTTTGTTCTATCATTATAATACAAATTACATATTTATATAAGTCCATTAAAACAGTTTCATAATTATTGCTTTCTGCAGTTGTCTTTTAAATCAGATAGAAGAAAATGTTACAAATAATATATTTATACTGGTATTTATATTTAACTATATAGTTACCTTTGCCAGGACTCATCTCTTTCTTCATGTGGATTTGAGTTACTGTCTGCTGTCCATTCCTTTTTGTCAGAATGATCCCCTTTATTCTTCATAGGGCAAGTCTGTTAGTGACAAAATGTCTCAGTTTTTGTTTTTCTGGAAATGTCTCGATTATACCACTTTTGAAGGATAGTTTTATTAGATTTAGAAATAGTTGTCGACAGCCTTTTCCTTTCAGCACTTTGACTTTGTCATCACACTGCTTCTAGGTGTCCCTGGTTTCTGATGAAAAGTTAGCTGTTAATATTGTCAAGAATTCTTTGTATAAGTTTGCTCCCAAGATTCTATAATTTTCTATGCCTTTTAAAAGTTTGACTAGGATGTGTCTAGGTGTGGATAGCTTTATGTTTATCCTACTTCGATTTGATTGAGCTTGTTAGACTAATGTTCTTCATCAAAATTCAGAAGATTTTGGTCATTATTTCTTCAAATATTCTTCCTGCCCCTTTCTCTCCTGTTTTCTTTGGGACTTTCATTCTGGATATTGACATATTTCATGTGGTTCGACAGGTCTTTGAGGCTCTGTTCTTTTTTTTTTTTTTTTCCTTTCTGTTCCTTATACTGAATAATCACGATTGACCGATCTTCATCTTTACTTATTCTTTCCTCTTTTTGAACTCTCTAGTTTTTGTTGTTGTTATTTTTCCTTAGTTATTGTATTTTTTAACTCCAGAATTCTATATGTGGTTATTTCTTATAATTTCTCTGTCTTTACTGATTTCCTCTATTTGGGCAAGACATTTTTATTACACTTTCTTTTAATTCTTTATACATGACTTATTTTAGTTATTTAAACATATTTATAACATTTCATATAAAGTCTTTGTGTAGTAAGTTCAACATCTGGGCTACCTCAGTAAAAATTTCTATTGACTCCTTTATATCATGTGTATAGGTCATACTTTTGATAAAGTCGAAGCGTCAATCCATGCATATTTTCCTCAATCTGTGCATGGAAACCAGTTGCCCTGGCAGGTTGCCCAAACCTATGTAGAACTTCGTGAAAATTTTAGTGGGAAGAATTTCATTATGTTAATTAGGCTACTAAATGGAATTTCTCACTGACGTTAGGATAGCTGTATGTAAATAGCATAGATTAGCCTATTTTAGTGAATAAATTTTGTAATGAAATTTTGTAATGGCATTTTCAGTAGAGATTAAAGGAGCATCACAATAACCTTTTGAGTTATTTCTGGGCCATCAAGTGTCTCAAAATGCCCACCTCACTGGTTATTTTAAAAGCAGAAAAATTCAGAGAAGTCTAGAGAAATGAGTCACTTCTGAATTTTCTAGGGTCATAATAGAAGGAGACATGTAATTTACATTTTCTATGACTGTTTCTTCCTCTGTAGAATGGGGATAATGATATTAATAATTTCATTTTGTTATTGTGGAAACTTAATTTAACTGAGATAGTACAAGTAGTAGACCCAGCATGTGGTAGGTATTCAAGAATGTTGGTCACTTTCCATTTTCCTTCTTTATCTTAATCTTTGACCTCTGGTACCAATCCTACAGAACACCATTCAACAAATAGCAAATCAAAAAAAAAAGTATGTTGTTTCTTTTTTTATCAGAGAGCTAAACTATCTAGCTATATCAAAGTTTTGGTTAAGACAACTGATTTTCATGACACTGGATTAGTATCATCTTAGTATATGTATTTCTATATTTTATAAACACATCAATTTTTATATTTCCTTAGTATGCTTTGTAATTATTACCATTACTTAACATATATAATAATTTTGAATGAATAAAAATGATAATATATATGTATACACACACACATAAATGTATGTACATATAGTTGAGGAATAAGATGGCTGAAGAGTGTTTATACAGATGTGTATTTTATATATATGTGTGTGTGTGTGTGTATATGTATAAAAAAACCCAAACTGATTGTCATCAAATAGATTCCAACTCATAGCGACCCTACAGGACAGAGTAGAACTGCCCCACAGGGTTTCCAAGGAGCACTGATGGATTTGAACTGCTGACCTTTTGTTAATAGCTGAGCTCTTAACCACTGCACCACCAGGGCTTTCCATATATATGTGTGTGTGTATATATATATGTATATGTGTATATATATATTTACATATTATATAGTCATCACATGTTTTATGTTATCTACATAAACACATTTGTATAAACACTTATGTTATAGATTTAATCGTGTCCCCCCAAAATACGTGTTGAAATCCTAACCCCTGTACCTATAAATAGGAGCCCAGGATGTTCCATACTTCTACACAAGGACTTCTTCAAATGTGTCATCTGCCTGGAATGTCAGAAGAAAACCAGTTTAAAAAATCTTGATCTGATATATGCTTAAAAAAAAAAAAAAAGATGACAGTCCTCAGCAGTCACAGCAATAACTTAATTTATTTAAGAGACAAAGATAAGTGACAGGTAGAGAAAATTGCTGTCAAGGCTGGGAGACCTTGAGATGAAAGAGAAACTCTTTTTGAAATTACCAAAGGTCACATCCTTAGTACTTTTAAGAGGCTCTCCTTGATGGTCTCTTTTCATTTCTCAGTGTCATAATGAATGTTGATAAGTCTGGAATTTTCCCTCAGTTTTGATGAAATCAAATCCTCAAATATACCAGGCAAAAAGACAAAGCAATATGAAATTTTGAACAGTTAGGCTCAAATTATGGATTATTTAAGTTGACAATTTAAATACCTTTTGTTTTTAATTTTATTACCTATTTCAATGTTAGAAAATTTCTACAATCTTTGAAAATATAATTAAGGGTTGGCCAATCAGTTGTAATATCTTCATCACATATTTATTCGTTCAAAATTAGGTACTGACTACTATGCATCATTGTCTACCATTGTTGTTGTTGTTAGGTGCCATTGAGTTGGTTTTAACTATAGAGACCCTGTGTCAACAAAACGAAACACTGCCTGGTCCTGCACCATTCTCACAATCATGCTATGCTTGAGCCCATCGTTGCGATCACTGTGTCAATCTATCTTATTATAGGGTCTTCTTCTCTTTCTCTGACCCTCTACCCTCAGCAAACATTCAGATCATTTTAAATTCCAACCTCTTTAAGGAATGGTAAGGAAAAGGTAAAATTAGAGATGCAAAATAAATTTCTTTACAGACAATAAACATGGAAGAAATTAGAATAGCAGAACAGGGGAGATAACATGAGTAACAGTCCTCAGATATTAATTTACCACATAAAATAGATGTTCCTGAGAACCTTAATTTATATCCATGTGATATCGTCATTATTATTAGCTATTTTTTTCCTTTTGAAGTTTCATATTGTATTGCAGTATATGTATGTTTTTTAAAATCCACTTCTAATTAAAGACCATCACTAAAATCCTGAAATTTTTGTTAAGTAGGACTTTGATAGTAGACAAAATGGGAACAACTTAGATTTTAACAAAATCATTCACATTTAACTGGATTTGTACTTTTTCATTATATTTTTCTTCTATTATATAGATAATAATATGGAGGGACAAAAAAGAATGCCAAGTTTACAGAAATCCAGGAGTCTCTCATCTGTCTTCTACCTTTTGCTCTTATTTTCTTTTTCCCCTAAATATGCTACTCTGCTATCAGATTGACTGCACATGATAGGGATAGATTTTCACAGACAAGCCACAGTTTTTCAAACAGTGTCAGTATATTTACAAATACATGCTTTCAGGATTATAAGATGGTACTGGGTATCTAATTACAGTTTTAAGAATAAATATGCATTCTTATGGAAGTAAAAAATAATCACTGCCTATTAATACTGCCAGCTGAACAATACCTATAATGACAACAATTTATTGGTCATATGCCATGTGCTCAGGTTTGGTTTACATTATTTTATTTAGTCTTTGTACCATAATAGTCCCCTGCTACCAACAAGGAATTGGAAGTCACAGAGTTTATATTCCTTGTCAAAGTAAACCAGCTAATGCATTATAGATTCTAACATAAGTTTGTCTGAATTCATCGTGATGTTCATCACGCTAGCATTTATTTTTGATTACATAATTCCTTTGGTTTTACTTTATTTTTTCATCAAGCTTAAGTCATTAACTACCTTGCTGTCTCTCAGTCTCTATTAACTCTCATCATTGATTGTGTTTTCTGTCTTTTACTTCTCTGCACATAGACATGTACAAGATCTCCTACCTCAAATAGGTGCGCTAGACATGATTTTCATAGGAAGTTACCCAACTTTGAGTTGATTCCTAAACAGCTTGTTTAAGAATGACTTACGTCATAAAATAAATGTGTGATTTTTGAGAACCCACATAACCATTCTAAACATCAATTTATTTATTTATTTAAGGTGTTAATGTAGACAATCTCAAATTTCCTTTAAAGTACTAACATCACAATATGAAAGACTTAATGATTCTAATTGTTTAAATTTGAACAAGTCTTAATTTGTATAATTCCTAGAAGCTGAGTTCACATCCTAACTTTGAGCTCATTCTGTTGTAGGAGTTTTATAAATTGAATTGTATCCCCAAAAAGATATGTTGTCGAAGTCCTAACCCCTGTACCTGTGAACGTGGCCTTGTTTGGGAATAGGGCATTTATTTTGTTAGGTTAATGAGGTCACACTGAATTAGGGTGAATCCTAAACCTAATCCCTTCTGAGTGATGTCTTATTAAAATGAAACAGATACGGAGACACACACAACGGGGAAGGACAGACACCATGTAGACAGATGCATGAGCCCAGGAACACTAAGGATTGCCGGCAGCTGCTAGAAGCTGAAAGGGATAAAGAAGTACCTTACTTTAGAGCAGATGCACTGATTTGGACTTCTAGCCTCCAAAACTATGAGATAAAAATTTTCTGTTCCTTAAAGCCACATAATTTTGGTCTGTTGTTGTGGCAACCCTAGTGAACTAAGACAGAATTCAATATATTTTAACCTGTATTCCAGAGAACACTAGTCCAGTGAAGTTTTCCTTGGAAATGGAATACTGAAGTATTTGATACTCCTATCATATCTGATATGATTATAGGTTGTTTGGAGGATGGGACACAGCAAAAAGACACTTGGAAAGATGAAATGCAAACTCATTATTCCTTACAATTCCAGATGAGAGAAGGCTCCCAGGTAGGGGTTGCACTCAGGGAAAGGGTAACAGCAGGTTGGAGGTGTGGAGGAGGCTTATGTATGGCAAGTAGGATGGGGTTAGCTAGGTTTCCCTGGCTTCCTGTAGATTCTATTTTTTGTTTTTCTTTTTTTATTGTACTTCAGGTGAAGGCTTACAGAACAAATAGTTTCTCATGAAACCATAGTACACATTGTTTTATGACACTGGTTAACAAACCCACAACATGTCAACCCTCTAACTTCTCAACCTTTTTTTTTTTTTTGTGAAAATACACATAGCCAAAGATACACCATTTCAAAAATTTCTCCATGCACAGTTCAGTGACATTGACTATGCTCTTCCAATTGTACTGCTATTCTCAGGATGAAGGCTTACAGAACAAAATAGTTTCTCATTTAACAGTTACTACACATGTTGCCCTATGACAATTGTTAACAATCTCACAACACATCAACAATATCCTTATTCAACCTTGGGTTCCCTATCACCAGCTTCCTTGTCCCCTTCTGCCTTCTGGCCTTGTCCCTGGACTACTGTACCTCATTAGTCCCATTTGGTTTTATGGGGCTGTCCACTCCCAGGCTGAACTGTGAACCTTGGAGCTAACTTCACTATTGAGCTAAAAGGGTGTCTGGGGGCCATCAATACTCTCGGGGTTTCTCCAGTCTCCTTTAGGCCAGTAAATCTGGTCTTTTTCTTGTGAGTTAGAATTATGTTCTACATCCTTCTCCAGCTCTGTCCAGAACCCTCTGTTGTGATCCTGGTCAGAGCAGTCAGTGGTGGTAGCCATGCACCATCTAGCGGTACTGGACTCAGTCCGGTGGAGGCCTTGGTAGCTGTGGACCATTAGTCCATCAGATTAATCTTTTCCTTGTATCCTGTTCTCTTCATTCTCCCTTGCTCCCGAAGGGATGAGACCAGTGGAGTATCTTAGATGGCCTCTCACAGGCTTTTCAGACCCCAGACACTACTCAACAAGGTAGAATGTAGAACATTGTCTTTAATAAACGGTGTTATGCCAAATGAGCTAGATGTTCCCTGAGACCATGGTCCCCACAGCCCTCTATCCAGCAATTCAGTCCCTCAGGGAATTTGGATGTGTCTATGGGGCTTCCATGACCCTTCCTTGTACAAGTTGTGCTAGTTTCCCCTGTATTGTGTACTGTCTCACCCTTCACCCAAGATACCACTTATCTATTGCCTATTTAGTATTTCCCCCACACCCCTCCCATCCCTGGTAACCAACAAAGATTGTTACATTTTGTGTGTGAACTTTTTCATGGGTTTTTACAATACAGGTCTCATACATTATTTGTCCTTTTGTGATTGACTTATTTCACTCAGCATAATGTCCTCCAGTTTCATCCATGTTATGAGATGGTTCACAGATTCATTGTTGTTCTTTCTCATTGCATAGTACTGTATTGTGTGTATGTACCATAGTTTATTTATCCATTCATCTGTTGATGGGCATCTAAGTTGTTTCCATCGTTTTGCTATTGTGAACAATTCTGCCATGAACATAGGTGTGCATATGTCTATTCGAGTGATGACTCTTATTTCTCTAGGATATATTCCTAGGAGTGGGATTGCTGGATTGAATGGTATGTCTATTTCTAGCTTTCTGAGGAAGCGCCATATCATTTTCCAAAATGGTTGTATTATTTTGCATTCCCATCAGTAGTGCATAAGAGTTCCGATCTCCCCACAACCCCTCCAACATTTGTTATTTCCATTGTTTTTGATTTGTGCCAGTAATACTAGAGTGAAATGGTATCTCATTGTGGTTTTAATCTGCATTTCCCTAATGGCTAGTGATCACGAGCATTTCCTCATGTGTCTGTTGGCCTTTGGAATGTCTTCTTTGTTGAAGTGTCTGTTCATTTCCTTTGCCCATTTTGTATTGGATTATTTGTCATTTTGTTATAGAGGTGTTGGATTTTCTTATAGATTATGGAGATTAGACCTTTGTCTGACTTGTACTGTCCAAAACTTTTTCCCAGTCTGTAGGTTCTCTTTTTACTCTTTTGGTTAAGTCTTTTGAAGACCATAGGTGTTTGATTTTTAGAAGATCCCAGTTATCTAGCTTATCAGTTGGGGTTTGTGCGTTGATGGTTATGGTTTGTATCCTATTAATGCCGTGTATTAAGGCCTGAAGTGTTGGTCCTATTTTTTCTTCTATGAACTTTATAGTTTTAGGCTTTATATTCAGGTCTTTGATCCATTCTGAAGTAGTTTTGTATACGGCGAGAGGTATGAGTCCTGTTTTATTTTTTTGTAGATGGATATCCAGTTTTGCCAGCACCATTTGTTAAAAAGACTGTCTTTTCCCCATTTGATGGACTTTGGGCCCTTGTCAAAGATCAGGTGACCATAGGTGGATGGATTTACATCTGAGTTCTCAATTCTGTTCCATTGTTCAATGTATCTGTCGTTGTACCAGTACCAGGCTGTTTTGACTACTGTAGCTGTATAGTAGGTTCTGAAGTCAGGTAGTGTGAGTCCTCCAACTTTATTCTTCTTCTTCAGTCGTGTTTTACTTATTCAGGGCTGCTTCCCTTTCCATATAAAGTTAATGATTAGTTTTTCCATCTCTTTGAAGAATGTTGTTGGTATTTGGATCGGGATTGCATTGTATTTGTAAATTGCTTTTGGTAGGATTGTCATTTTCACAATGTTGAGTCTGCCTATCCATGAGCATGGTATATTTTTCCATTTATGTAGATCCCTTTGGGTTTCATGCAGTAGTGTTTTGTAGTTTTCTTTGTATACCTCTTTTACATCCCTGGTCAGATTTATTCCTAAGTATTTTATCTTTTGAGGGCCTATTATAAACGGTATTGTTTTCCTGATTTCCTTTTCATCGTTCTTCTTATTGGTGTATAGGAATCCAATTGATTTTTGAATGTTTATCTTGTATCCTGATAGTCTTCTGAATCTTTCTATTAGTTCCAGTAGATTTCTCATGGAGTCTTTAGGGTTCTCTATGTATAGTATCATATCATCTGCAAACAGGGACAGTTTAACTTCTTCATTACCAATCTGGATGCCCTTTATTTCTTTTTCTTGCCTTATTGCTCTAGCTAGAACTTCCAGCACAATGTTAAGTAGGATTGGTGATAAAGGGCATCCTTGTCTTGTTCCTGTTTTCAAGGGGAATGTTTTCAGCCTCTCTCCATTAAGAATGATGTTGGCCATTGGTTTTGCGTAGATGCCCTTTATTATGTTAAGAAATTTCCCTTCTATACCTATTTTATTGAGAGTTTTTATCAGGAATGGGTGTTGGACTTTGTCAAATGCCTTTTCTGCATCAATTGAGATGATCATGTGATTCTTTTCTTTCCTTTTATTTATGTGGTGGCTTACATTGATGGATTTTCTAATGTTGAACCATCCTTGCATACCTGGTATGAATCCTACTTGGTCATGGTGTATTTTTTTTTGATATGATGCTGAATTCTATTGGATAGAATTTTGTTCAGAATTTTTTCATCTATATTCATTAGAGATATTGGTCTGTAATTTTCTTTTTTTGTGACGTCTTTGCCTGGTTTTGGTATCAGCGTTATGCTGGCTTTATAGAATGAATTTGGAAGTGTTGCTTCCTCTTCTATGCTCTGAAATAGCTTGAGTAGTACTGGCACAAGCTCTTCTGTAAATGTTTTGTAGAATTCTCCAGTGAAGCCATCTGGGCCAGGGATTTTTTGGTTGGGAGTTTTTTTTATTACCTTTTCAATCTCTTCTCTTGTTATGGGTCAGTTCAGATTTTCAACATCACTTTGTTGTAGTTTGGGTAGGTAGTGTGTTTCTAGAAATTTATCCATTTCATTTAGGTTTTCACATTTGTTGGAGTATAGTTTTTCATAATATTCTGTTATAATCCTTTTTATTTTAGTTGGGTCTGCTGTAATGTCCCCCATTTCATTTCTTATTTGGGTTATTTGTGTCCTCTCCTGTTTTTCTTTTGTCAGTGTGGCCAGTGATTTGTTGATTTTGTTGATTCTTTCAAAGAACCAACTTTTGGTTTTGTTAATGCTTTCTATTGTTTTTCTGTTCTCTATTTCATTTATTTCTGCTCTGATCTTTACTATTTCCTTTCTTCCGGTGGTTGTGGGCTTTTTTTGCTGTTCTCTTTCTATTTGTTTGAGTTCTGTAGTTAATGTTTTGATTTTGTCCCTTTCTTCTTTTTTGATATGTGCATCTATTACTATAAATTGTCCTCTGAGGACTGCCTTTGCTGTGTCCCAAAGGTTTTGGTATGATGTGTTTTCATTCTCATTTGATTCTAGGAAAGTTTTGATTCCATCTCTGATTTCTTCTATTACCCAGTGATGTGTAAACAGGGTATTATTCAGTTTCCATGTAATTGGTTTTTTTTCCCTTGCTCTTTCTATTGTTAATTTCTACCTTGATTTCACTGTGGTCAGAGAAGTTACTTTGAATTATCTCAGTGTTTTGGGTCTCGTTGTGGCCTAAGATGTGGTCTATTCTGGAGAAAGTTCCATGTGCATTGGAAAAGAATGTGTACTTTGCAGTGGTTGGATGGAGTGTTCTATGTATGTCTATGAGGTCTAGTTGGCTGATTGTGCCCGTTAGGTCTTCTGTATCTTTGCTGAGTTTCTTCTTAGTTGTTCTGTCCTTTACTGAGAGTGGTGTGTTGAAGTCTCCTACCATTATTGTGGAACTGTCAATTTCTCTTTTCAGTGTTGTTAGAGTTTGTTTTATGTTTTTTGGAGCCGTGTCATTGGGTGCGTAGATGTTTGTTATGGTTGTGTCTTCATGATGGATCGTCCCTTTAATCATTGTATAGTGTCCTTCTTTGTCTTTTATGGTAGATTTTGTTTTAAAGTCTATTTCATCTGAGATTAGAATCGCCACTCCTGCTCTTTTTTGGTAGTTGTTAGCTTAATATATTTTTTTCCAACCTTTGACTTTTAATAAATTCACATCTTTGTTTCTACGGTGTGTCTCTTGTAGACAGCATATTGATGGATCCTGTTTTCTTATCCATTCTGTGACTCTCCGTCTCTTTATGGGTGCATTGAGTCCATTTACATTCACTGTAATTATTGATGAATATGAGTCTGTTGCTGTCATTTTGTAGTGCTTTTTGTCGTGGTGCTGAAGTTTTCTTTGTTCTTCTTACTCTCTTGTGCTGAGTTCCTTTTTCTTTGTGGTTTTTTTTTTTCATTTCTTTTCTTTTGTAGGTTTTGTTTTTCCTGAGACTTTATGTTTTTCCTCTTTTTTTTTTTTATGAGTATGTTTGTTAACTTTCTTTGTGGTTACCATGAATTTTATTCTTATCTTTCTAAGTTTGAAGCAGTCTACCATTACTTGGTATCGCCTTGCCTTCCTCTCCATTAGAAGGTTCTGTACCTATGCCGTTTATTCCCTCTTTTATTGTTTTGATGTTGTTGTCATTTACTGATTAACTGCTCTGATTCCCTGTTGTATTTCTTTTGGTTTTGGATAGTCCTCGAGAGTTCATTTCCTAGATTGTTATCTGGCTGGAATGATCCTGCGTCCTAGGTTCTGCCTGTGAGCTGAAGCTGTTTGTCCTAAGATCAAAGAACTCCCTTTAATAATTCTTGTAAGTTTGTTTTGACTTTTACATATTCCCTTAGTTTCTGTTTATCTGGAAATGACCTAATTTCACCATCAAATTTGAATGAGAGTTTTGCAGAATATATTATTCTTGGCTGGCAATTTTTTTCTTTCAAGATTTTATATATGTCACCCATTGCCTTCTTGCCTGTGTGGTTTCTGCTGAATAATCTGAGCTTAGTCTTATTTGTTTCTCCTCTGTATGTGACTTCTTGTTTTCCACAAGCTGCTCTCAGGATTCTTTGTTTGTCTTTGGTTTTGTCGAGTGTGATTATGATATGCCTTGGTGATTTTCTTTTGGGGTCTCTCTTATATGGGGTTCGTTGAGCTTCTTGGATGGCCAGCTTTTCATCTTTCATGATATTGGGGAATTTTTCTGTCAGCAGTTCTTCAATGATCCTCTCTGTGTTTTCAGTTTTCTCCCCCTGTTCTGGAATTCCAATCACTCGAAAATTTTTGCTTTGGATTGTATCCCACATAACTCTCAGGGTCTCTTCATTTTTCTTTGTTGTTTTTTCTGAGTTGTCTTCAAACAGAGTTGTATCCATGTGTTTGTCTTCAATTCCACTGATCCTGTCTTCCACCGTTTCAAATCTGCTTCTCAGCCATTTTGTGACACTGTCCATTTGTGAAATCTTGTTGTTTATCTTTTGGTTTTCTAATTGTTGTCTTTGTATAATTTCGAGTTATGAATTTATTTTGGCATTTTGTTCATGCATTATTTTCCTGAATTCTTCCAGTTTTTTCTGTGTATTTTCTATGAATTTGTCTATTTTTTCCTCATGTTTATCAGCTTTTTGCCTCAGGTCTTGGAGAATTCTGAGTATTAGAGATTTGAATTCTGTATGAGGTAGTTCTAGTGCATTTTCTTCCACAAGAGAGACAGCCGGTGTTTTATCTTGGACGCCTACTTGAACCATCCTGTCCTGTTTTTGTAAATGTTTAGATACTGTCTGCTGTTTTTGGGGCATTCTGTAGTTATTGTTCTCGTTTATTGATTGTAGATTTGTTTGTTTCGTCCCTTTTTCTAAAAAAAATTTGACTATGTCTGAGCAGGCAGACTGTGTGTTCTTTGTTGTTTGCTCATCTGTGTGCTCAATAGTTTTCGCCTCCTTCTCCAACTGGCAGGGTCAGTCACTCAGATATGTTACAGCAGGACAAGTCTAGCTGAAGAGCAGTTACTGGGACAGGTTGTTTGTGGCACTTACTACAGCCACCAGAGCGGGTGGGTAATCAGTGCAGGGTAGGTTCCAGTAGGCCGTGCTTGTGCTGCTTGGTAGTGTGATGTCAAGCGCACGGTGCAGGTAGGCAGGATGCATCAGGGAGACTGTTATGTGTGGAGCTAAGATGGATATGGGAGAGAGGAGAGAGGAACAGGAGCCACAAACATACCAACAAACAAAAAAAGAATGTTAGGGGAGCTTACTGTTGGAGTGGAGAGAGGAGAGACTATGAAGTGGAGGAAAACATAAAGGGGAAGAGGAAGAATAGTAAAGAGTGAATAAATTAAAATCAGAAAAGTTAAAGGACCGCAAAGTTCCCAGGGATCCCACTGGTGCAGCTATGAGGTCTGGGGAAGTCACTCTGAGTTGTTGCAGTACAGCCTGGCTGGAAGGCATAGAGGTATACAACGTCAGGTATTCAGGGAACAGAAAGAGAAGGAAGATATAGAGAGACGATAAAATGAGTAATAAAGAAAGACAGAAAGGGAAAAAGAAGGAAAAGAAAACAAAACAAATAAAAAAAGAAGAAGCAAAACCCCCAAAAAACAGAAAAAAAATCCCAACAAAAAGAGAAATGCTCTCAGGGATCCCTCTGCACGTCTGTGCAAGCCGAGGGGGTAGTCTCCTTACTACGCAGCACCACCTGGCCCGAGAGGGCTCCCAACTCAAGAAAAGGAAAAGAAAACAAACAATTCAAAACAAACAAACAAACAAAAGCCCCAGGATCCCAGCAGCATGGCAGCCCAGACCAGGAAGCATCTCCACACGCGAATGGTGCTCCATAGCCCCTCAGGAAGAAGCAAAGATGGCGCATGGAGCCAGGTATTTGAGCAAAAGGATGGGGAGGTGGTGAGAGGTAAGGAAGAAATCAAAAGAAGCAGAAAAAAAAGCAAAACTAGCAGCCAACAAATGGCACTCAGAGAGCCAGCTAGTGCGGGCTGGTGGAATCCAAGTAGCCAGTGTTTCTCAGACAAGAGACTGTGTCTGTGGGAAGCAGAGGGGGCCAAATGTGCATGAAGAAAGGTAGGGAGTGGGTAAGCATATATCACAAATTACCAGAGCTCTGCAGCCCCTCAGGAAGAAGCAAAGATGGTGCACGGAGCCAGGTATTTGAGCAAAAGGAGGGGGAGGTGGTGAGAGGTAAGGAAGAAATCAAAAGAAGTGGAAAAAAGCAACACCAGCAGCCAACAAATGGCACTCAGAGAGCCAGCCCGTTCGGGTGTGTGGAATCCCAGCAGCCGGAGTTCCCCAGACAAGAAAGAGATTGTGGCCACGGGAAGCAGAGGAGGCCGAGTGTCGGTAAAGAAGTGTGGGGGGTGGGAAAGTGTATATCACAAATTACCGGTTGTTTTGCCTCCCACTGGAAGCTCCGTGAAGCTGCTTTCTCATACCCCCTGTTTGCTGGTCTCCGATAGGAGTCCAGGATGGCGGATATGCACTGCGTTAGCAGGTTGGGGACCTCTGCTCTCCTCGCTCTCTGTTCTCTTTCAGTTTTCTCACTCCATTTGGTGCTTGGCTGAGTTCTTTATCTCTTATTTGATGTTTTAGGGTTTCAGGATTGTTGTTTTCTCTGTTCGGCTTAGTTTTTCAGATCTTTGCTGTGGAGGGACGGCATGGTGCTTCTGCCTAGAGCGCCATTTTGCCGGAAGTCTCCTGTAGATTGGATATTTTGAATAATTCCATAACCTTAAAGAAATGGATATCCCAGTATATTAGGCATCTGGGGGGCCTCTGTGTGTTGTAACCTAGGAATGTTAGAACTTGATAAGGGAGTGGTTGAAGTGTAGGCTTAGCAAACTGCCTTCAAAGGATGATTGAGAGATTTTTAACCTTGATCTTAAAACTGGGCCAAGACAGCATTTGTGAAATATCGTATTACATAACTCAAATAAGTTTGAAAAATTCTGCTTTTTTATGACTTTTTTCATTTTAGGCTACTGTCATGAATTGAATTGTGTCCCATCAAAATATCTGTCAACTTGGCTAGGTCGTGATTCCCAGTATTGTATGATTGTCTACCATTTTATCATCTGATGTGATTTCCCTATGTGTTGTAATTTCTATCACTATGATGGAATAAAATGGATTAGTGGCAGTTATATTGATGAGATCTACAAGATTAGATAGCATCTTAAGCCAATCTCTTTTGAGATATAAAAGAGAGAAGTGAGCAAAGAGACGGGGACATCATACCACCAAGAAAGCAGTATCGGAATAAGAGTGCATCCTTTGGACCAGAGGTTCCTGTGCTGAGATGCTCTCAGACCAAGGAAAGACTGAGGTATCACAAGGACCTTTCTCCAGAGCCAACAGAGACAGAGAGCCTTTTCCTGGAACTGATGCCCTGAATTTGGACTTGTAGCCTATTAGACTGTGAGAGAATAAATTTCTCTTTGTTAAAGCCATCCACTTGTGGTATTTCTGCAATAGCAGGATTAGATGACTAAGGCATCTACTTCCAATAATCATTAACATATTAAATTGTCTAAGATATTGTACAATAAAATAATATTTAACTCAGCTTTCAAAGAAAATTATTTAACCGTAGAGAAATGTTCATTTTTTAAAAAGCTGTTTCCTAGACTTTCATCTCTGAGCTCCTTACTGGCTCTCCTTCGTATTTGTTTAAAGCTTGCCAAACTCATGATGCTACACGGTTTGGAAGAGTTTAATGAAAATTTTTTAACAATATATACACTTCTGTCTATTTAAACAGCAATGATTATATTTTGTTTTCCATTAATTGCTATAACTTATAAATGTCCTATCTAAACTAGAGATATTAAATGTTTTAATCTAGTTAATAGTGGAATTTTAGATGCTACCCATGATCTCCAAGTTAAGACTGGAAGTTTAGATGCTATCCATGATCTCCATTTATCTTTTATTTTTCTTTCCCATTTATCTTATGTGTCACAAAATGAAAGGCAAAACATACTTATCTTTTTATAAGATACTGTACTAATTGTGTGTGTTTTATAAAAAGGTATAAAAAAGAATGTTATTTTTTAATTATGTATGATGTGATTAAGTAACTACGTAAAATCTGAAACATTATAAAAGGAACAAGAGGTAATGATCATATTTTTAGCAAATAATGCACCTGTGTAAATAATGCACCCATGCATATAACACGAATAGTGCCCGTGCAAAATATCGAGTGAGGGGTTGCATGATTGGCAAAAATACATATAATGTGTATGTTATTTGCGTAAAAATACCATATATCTCTCAAACATATTTGATTTCTGTAAATCATTGGCACAAGAGTAAATCTGTCCTATGAGTATTATCAGAATAATTATCATTTTATGTTTTTATTTTGACTTAATAGGAAAAAAATGACTCAAAAATCAGTAAACAACTGACTAGCAATCTAGGTGTTGATTGATTCACAAACTGTTTATCTCTTTGCATAATTCTGCTACCCAAACAATTATTGCCTAAATATATGCAAACCTGAATCCAAGATTCCACAAGAGAGAATAATTGATTTCCATGAAAAAAAGAATATGTGCAGCAGTGCATGATAAACTAGATGTGCATCTTCAAGGTAATTGACAGGGCATGACCACTCTCTATGGGGAACTATGCAGAATGTTCATGTATTGAATTTGTGAGCAGTCACCCATAAAAGATAATTATAAATGTCTGAATATAGGGTGACCTGAAAATACCCTCAAATGTGGCTTTAGAGTCAATAATATCCATACTGGAGTTTGCTGTACAGAAAGATGAATAAAAATACATAGGAGGGCTTTCTTACAGAGTTTGGGGGAGAGACATAAACAACTGGATCTAGGATGAGAAATGTACACAGCCTATAAGAAAGGCTCATCATGGGATGAACTTGAAGACAGTACTTTTTTGTTTTTTAAGTTAATTCATCTTTGGAAAAAATGGACCAGGAGAGATACACTTATTCTAAGAGAAAGAAAAAAACAAAACAAAAACAAATTTTGGTTGGATTGAAGAAGGCTTATAATTGCTCTTATACAGTAGAAGTGTACATAAGAAGCTGGAACAGAGAAACACCGAAGTTAGGGAGCCTCTTTAAGATATTATTAGAGACCATGCTACTATTACTATCTTTATTACAAGAAATCTGTTTGTGTAATCCTGTCTTGATTTATACTTAATTTTCTCTTGTTAATCTTATACTGTCCATAGGTAAGAACAGTGTCTTGAGTGATTGCTTTGTGCTAGGACAGCCTAATTTCTGGGTTCACCTCAAGACATTTTAATCAATAGGTCTGAAATAAGTTTTTATAATTTAAATATGTGTATATACATATGTATGTATATATTTGACTTACTGAGGTAAATGCTATATAGTATATAAATGTAAATATATATATATGCATTTATATAGTATAAGGATATATATATATATATATGGAGCCCTGGTGGTGCAGTGGTTTAAAGCTACGGCTGCTAACCAAAAGGTCAGCAGTTTGAATCCACCAGCCACTCCTTGGAAACCCTGTGGGGCAGTTCTACTGTGTCCTATAGGGTCGCTATGAGTTGGAATCAGCTTGACAGCAATGGGTTTGGTTTATATATATATATATATATATATATATATATATATATATCCTTGCAAGGTTAATAAAAAAGTTTCTGGGTGGTGCAAATGGTTAAATGCTTGACTAGGTTGGCTGCTCGAACCCACCCAGAGGCACCTCAGAAACCAGGCTGGCAATCTGCTTCTGGATGTTCACACAGCCTTGGAAACCCTATCAAGCAGTTCTACTCTGCATACATGGGGTCTTATTTCTATTATCATTTATTTCTTATTTATATTATTCATCCTTTAGGATATTTTTTAGTGTCAACCCCCTTTTTTCTCTGTTCATTTAGAAATTATGTATGTATTTTTTTCATTTGGGCTCTTTAATACTTTGTCTCTGATTTAATATATTATCAATTCACTCTCATTCCTAAATTATAAAACTTTACCCTTATGGAAATACTGGAATATCAAGTAAATACAGATAATACAGGAAACCGAGTAAGAGCGTTATTGCACTGGCCTTGATTTCAGTGAGACACATTTCAATATAATTTAAAAATTCTAATAGCGAGTATGGTATTATTTAAAAAAAAGAAAAAGTGATTTCACTACAACAGAGAAGAAGCTGTCTGTTATGGATTGACTTGTGTCTCCCAAAAATGTGTGTCAACTTGGCTAGGCCATGATTCCCAGTATTATGTGATTGTCCACCATTTTCTCATCTGATATGATTTTCCTAAGTGTTGTAAATCCTACTTCTATGATATTAATAAGGCAGGATTAGAGGCAGTTATTAATAAGGCAGGACTCAATCTACAAGATTAGGTTATATTTTGAGTCAATCCCTTTTGAGATATAAAAGAGAGGTGAGCAGAGAGACAGGGACACCTCATGCTACCAAGAATGAAGAACCAGGAGGGGAGCATGTTCTTTGGCCCCAGGGTCCCTGCAGTGAGAAACTCCTAGACCAGGGGAAGATTGATGACAAGGACCTTCCCCCAGAGCTGACAGAGAGAGAAAGCCTTCTCCTGGAAATAGCACCCTGAATTCAGACTTCTAGCCTCCTAGAACGTGAGAGAATAAATTTCTCTTTGTTAAAGCCATCCATTTGTGGTAGATAACTAAACAGTAGATAACTAAGACACTGTCTGTTTTGAAATAATAGGTAGGTTGAGGGGAAAGAATCTAGAGTTTAACTTAAGATAGATGTCTTAGTTATCTAGTGCTGCTTTAACAGAAATACCACAAGTGAATGGCTTTCACAAAGAAAAATTTATTTTCTCACAGTCTAGTAAGCTAGAAGTCAAAATTCAGGGTGTCAGCTCCAGGGGAAGGCTTTCTGTCTCTGTCGGCTCTGGAGAAAGGTCCTCATCATCATCAGTCTTCCCCTGGACTAGGAGCTTCTCTGTGCAGGAACCTTGGGTCCAAAGGATGCGCTCTGCTCCTGGTGTTTCTTTCTTGGTGCTGTGAGGTCCCCACTCTCTGCTTGCTTCTTTTTCCTTTTATCTCTTGTAAGATAAAAGGTGGTGCAGGCGGCACCCCAAGGAAACTCCCTTTACATTGGATCAGGGATGTGACTTTAGTAAGGGTGTTACAATCCCACCCTAATCTTTAACATAAAACTACAATCACAAAATGGAGGACAACCACATAATACAGGGAATCATGGCCCAGCCAAATAGATACACATGTTTTTTGGATAACATAATTCAGTCCATGACAATAGATTTTCAGACTTTTTAAGTGGGCTCAAGTGCTAAATTTACCTGCCTGAAGATACCAATATTTTTTTTTCTGGAAATACCAAATTATGTCTGAAAAAAACAAAAAGAAAAAACTGTTGCCATTGAGTCTATTCTGACTCATAGCAGTCCTATAAGACAGGGTAGAACTGCCCAATAGGGTTTCCAAGGCTGAAATCTTTATGGAAGCAGACTGCCACATCTTTCTACTGCAGGCAGATTTGAACCAATGACCTTTTGGTAAGCAGCTGAGCACTTAACCACTGCACCACCAAGGTTCCTTAAATTATGTCTGCAGATATCCATAAATATATTAAATATCTTATATATTTTATGTTTTTGGAGAATTGACTTACTGAGATAAATGCTATTTTTAGTGATTTTCTGTTAACAAATTTTTATTTTGTGTAAAGCTAGGAAAGAGATGGAGAAAAGTGAAATCTAGTTTTCTCATCTAAAACATTAATTACATATATTCTTTCTTCTTTCTTTGTACGATAGAGAGGACATTTTATTATAATTTCTCCTAGAATTTGAAGGCAGTTCCTAGCTGATAAATAGCATGCAGGAAGAAACCTAATTGCTTTATTTTATAGTAAATTACATTTTACCAACTATGTTATTTTAAAGTTTATGAAGAGGGTGATTTAAAAAAAATTGAAATGTTTAGGAAGCTCCATTGATAAAGATACCAATAAGCCTAGAAGAATTTTAGTATTAAAAAGACATTTTGAGGAATCCATTCATATTAACACAATGGAATTTTGAAATAAAGCTGCCATGTATAACCTTTTATTTTATAGAGAAGACGTTTTGTTTTTCTTAAAAAGAGATCAAAACCATATGTGACCTATCATAAAAATCTTAACATAATCACTTGACAGAATATTGTACCTAATGTTCCTAAAAATTGAAATGTCTTAGAATTACTTTGCATTCTCTCAACAGTTTCACACAGGTGATTGGTACAATAAAATAAGTAAATGCATGAATAAATGTGTGATTTGAACTATTAATTATTATGTTTTATTCAAAATAATACGTTTAATGTATAAAATGATTATGTATATTCAAACATGTCTTATAACTCATTAATCATGATTAAACCCCAAATTTCCGTTATAAAATTACTTTAGGAAGCAGAGATGTGTAGTTCAAAAGAACATGCATAGGCTTTAGATTTAGATGGATTTGGGATCATTTATGAACTTAGTCATAACATAGACAGCCACCTAAACATTCCAAACCAAACTTTATACAGTCTCAAGATGCTCAAGATGAGCATAACAGTATCCAACTTGCAAGGCCTTTGTAAATTCTATGGAATGATAAAAAAAAGATATAAAGTTATAGTATGGTTTACTATGTTCTAATATCAAGGCTATGCATAGTTTCAGAAACTAATTAGGAAGATTTATATATATATATAATATATATATATATATATATATGTATGTATATATAATATATATATATATATATATATATGTATGTATATATATTTTATCTCCTCAGAATTATTTGTAACTTGAAAATTTTTATCCCCACATACTTTAAAATACATGTTCTTTTTATACATGTAGCATAACTTCTGTATGAAAAATGTGATTTGGAGTATCTGAAGGAAAGTACAACTGAACACCTGAAGGAGAGACTTCCCTGAGTATGAGACAAAGTAATATAAAAAAGATGTGAAACATTTCTTAAAGTAAGTTTATGTTCATATCATTTAGTTATTTTTTGTTGAAAATATTTTCCTTTGGAGCAATTAGGATTGTATGATAGCAAACTGTAGAATAAACAGGCAATTGAAATCACTTAAACATTTACTCTTCAATTATCCTGAAGACATTAACCAGCCCATGTGCATTTCCTCACTAAAAATATAATTTAATAATTTTATAAATTATAGCATGTCACCATAAAAATAATTAAAATATATTTTCAGAATATCATAGAAAATCAAATTTGAAATAGGATCACAATTAAGGAGCAGACATAGATTCCTTCTTTAATCCCACTAATATTTTAATAATTTGTTTTCATTTTTACTGACTGTGTTTATATTTTCTGGTTAAATTTTCTCTTTAACTGTGGAAATAAATATTTGTGGCAAATAGAGGAAGTTTTAACTAAATGTCATTTTAATGTTAATAAAGTCTTAAAAAATTTTAAATGGAATTGAATCTATATATGTACCTGTAGAGAACGTAAAAAGGGGGAGAGATGGCTAGTGTACACTGTACAACCAAGGATTTCTAAAATAAATTTTTAGCAGACTCTAAATAGCAATTTTGTTTTTAAAGACATTTTGAATTATTTACACTTAAATTATTAATTCTACACTTTTACCTGGAGTTGGGGAGAGATAGGACAAAAATGAACATTACTGAAAATCAGCATTAACTAAAAGTCATCAAAAGAAAGCAAAAACTGAAAGAGAATTTCAAAGCAGTAGATCTCAGTTCCACCTCTTCTCCTTTTAACTCTAATGTTACATCCTCAGTTTTGGCCATCATCATTCCTTACCTATAATTTTTTGTTTGTTTTTACTTTTGCTAGTCATCATGCTTCAACTAACTTTTATTAAAGTCAACATCTGTTTGTGTTATGCCCCCAATCCACGTCCTTCGATGACTTTTATTCATACTCAGAATAAAATTCTATTTCCTTCATGATGTTCTCCACCTCTCTAATCTAATTTTTCATTTTCACCCAGTGGGAATGCCATGTTTTCTGCTTCCTTTCTCCCTTAGCTACTACTCATTCTTCAAGAACCAACCCACCACCTCTTATGTGTCTCTTCTGTCACTTTCACTATGTCCTATGCCCCTATTCACAGCTCTATCCAATACCGTGTAACTATATTGAATAGTTAAGAATACTTGCCTTTCCATTAGTAATCAAGGAGTTTCAGTACAAGAATTGTGGCTCCAGTTTCTCCATATCCTAGCACATTCATTTTATTGTGTGGTTTTGATTATAGCCATCCTGCTGTTGTTGTGCACCATCGTGTTGATTTGGATTCATAGTGATCCCATGTGAAAGAGTAGAACTGCCCCATAGGGTTTTTGTAGGCTTTAGTCTTTACTGGAGTAGATCGCCAGGTCTTTTCTTGCCAGTGACTGGTGGTTTTGAACTAGCAACCTTTTGGTTAGCAGCTGAGCACTTAACCATTGAGCACCAGGGCTCCTTATAGCCATCCTAGTAGGTGTAAAGTGGTGCCTCATTGTGGTTTTGATTTATCATTTCCTAATCACTAATGATGTTTAGCATCCACTTTGGAAAGGTCTCAGCCATTGAGAACCCTGCGTGCAGTTCCATTTGATGTTCAAGAGCAAGTTTCAGAGTCTCTTCTGGCATCCATTTTGGTCATTTCTTCCTTTCCTGTCTTTTTAATGACCTCTTGCTTTCTTCATGTATGAAGTCCTTGATGTCATTCCACAGCTCGTCTGGTCTTCGGTCATTTCACCATAGCTATTCAATCTGTACACTGAGCAAACAATCCAAGAAGCCTTACTATGTGAAGAACATGACATCAGAATTTGAGGAAGACTCATTATCATCAACCTGCCTTATGCAGATGACACAACCTTGCTTGCCGAAAGTGAAAAGAACTTGAAATACTTACTGATGAAGATTAATACCACAGCCTTCAGTATGGATTACACTTTAACATAAAGACAACAAAAATCCTCACAATTGGACCAATAAACGGAGAAAAGATTGAAGTTGTCAAGGATTTCATTCTACTTGGATCCACAGTCATCACCCATGGAAGCAGCAGTCAGGAAATCAAAAGACACATTGCTACAAAAGACCTCTTTAAAGTGTTGAAGAGCAAAGATGTCACCTTGAAGACAAAAGTGTGCCTAACCCTAGCCATGGTGTTTTCAATCGCCTCTTATGCATGCAAAAGCTGGATGATGAATAAGGAAAACTGAAGAATTGATGCCTTTGAATTGTGGTGTTGGCGAAGAACATTGAATATACCAAGGACTGCCAAAAGAATGAACAATTCTGTCTTGGAAGAAGTACAACCAGAATGCTCCTTAGAAGCAAAGATTGCGAGACAGCACCTCACATACTTTGGACATGTTATCAGGAGGGATCAGTCCCTGGAGAAGGACATCATGCTTGGTAAAGTAGGAAAAAAAATCTTTTGCCGTCGAGTGGATTCCAACTCATAGCAACCCAATAAGACAGAGTAGAACTGCCCATAGGGTTTCCAAGGAGTCCCTGGTGGATTCCAGCTACCAACCTTTTGGTTAGCAGCCAAGCTCTTAAACACTATGCCACCAGGTTTTCCTAGAGGGTCAGTGAGAAAGAGGAATACCCTCAGTGAGATGGATTGACACAGTGGCTGCAACAATGAGCTCAAGCATAACAATGATTGTGAAGATGGGAGTGTTTCATTCTGTTTTACATAGGGTTGCTGTGAATCAGAACAGACTGCACTGGCACCTAACAACAACAACATGCCAGTATTTTGTATTAGGTACTTGTGAGCCATTGGAAATAAAGATACTTAAAATCCATGCCCTTATGATATTTATAGTCTATAAAGCCAAATTACATTTAAGAAGTAATTATTTCTCACAAACCATTATTTCATTATGATTATGGTATATGCTATGTAAAGAAAGTACAGGGTGTTATGAGAGAACATAACAGGTAAGTAACCTGCTTGAAAAGTCCTTGCTTGAAGAGTCCCTGACTTACCTGCTCTGATGTTTTATGCTCAGATATTTAATGAGTGAGGATTACTTTAGCAAAGTAGTGATTGGCCAGGGGCACAGCATTCAGAGAGGGATGATTTTGTAAGAAGACATTTGGGATGGAAATGGCATGATATATCAAATAACTAAGAGAAGGCAAATGTGGATGGTTCATAAACACTGAGGATTAGAGTTGAAATAGATGACCTTGGAGATACAGACAAGGGGCAGATTCTGCAGCATCTGAACTTTTTAAGTAAATAATAATTATCTTCTAAAAAGCACTCACTGAAACCCATTGCTGTTGAGTCAATTCTGATTCATAGCAACCCTGTAGGACAGAGTAGAACTGCCCCATAGGGTTTCCAAGACTGTAATCTTCATAGAAGCAGACTGCCACATCTTTCTCCCACGGAGTGCTGGTGGGTTCAAATCGCCAACCTTTCAGTTAGCAGACAATGTTATCAGGAGGGACCAGTCCCTGGAGGACATCATCCTTGGTAAAGTAGAGTGTCAGAGAAAAAGAGGAAGACCTTCAATGAGATGGAATTACATAGTAGCTGGAACAATAGGCTCAAACATAGCAACTATTGGACGAGGTTGCTATGAGTCGTAACCAACTTGATGGCCACTAACAACAACAAAAAAGCTCAGTTCAGTAATAAGTGTGTGTGTTTGCATTTAAAAGTCTGTGTGACATTCTGCAGCCTAACCAGTTATATAATGATTACCAACACCTTCAATAGGTAAAATGACAACGTTTACTGTCAGATTGTCTTCACTATGCTCATGGCCAGAGCAGAGAGCCAGGGAAAATACTTGAAGAAGGGGGGATTTCTGGATCCTGTGCTGCCCACCTGGGGCATCATACCTGAATACATATCAAAGCCATGGGTCATAATTGAAGGGTTGTGGATGTGAAATCTGAGATAAAATTTTGGTATTGGTTTAGAGACTGGTCATGTTGTAGAGTTGACCTACTAGGAATGAGTATAGACACATAAATTACAATGTTCAAAAAGCATACTACATCTGGTCAGATCTGACTATGAAAAGTACATACACAGGTGTAGGACTTTATAGAGCTGTATCAAAGATAAATCAATTTCCCATTTATTAGGAATCAGATGTTTTCCAGGAGGCAACATACTTGAGGGATCTGATTAATAAGGTTTAGAAGCCAAAAGAGTCACTTGCCCTGGGGGAGGACATGCTAAATCTAAGGTGAGGGAGGTTAGTAACATTATGGGTAGAGATGAGGTAGAGATGAATAACCTTGTGATTAGGAAGTCATGTTTTAATATTGTGCTACAACAACAAAAATATTTTCCCAAATAACATGGTTGGAGGAAAATCTTAAGAAAGAAATGCTATCTGTACAGGGCAGGGTCAACCTATACGCCAAAAAAACCCATTGCTGTCAAGTCGATTCTGACTCATAGCAATCACACATAAAGTAGCAACTACTATGAGTCAAGCAGAATTTTAAGTATTTTAGGCCATAGTGACTCATTTAATCTTTACAAAAACCCTATTATCAGATGTTAAAACTGTGTTAATTTTACATATGGGGAAATTATCCTTTGAGCATATGTGTTACTCGTCCAGGGTCATACAGCAGAACCAATATTGTTACCCCAGGCAATCTGACACCAGAAGCTATGTGTTTAACATAACACTGTTCAACTTCTCAAAGACAGCATGACAAAATTCACCTTCCAAGGCAAAAGCCATTAAGGATGCCTATGCATATAGATGGAAACCCTGGTGCTGTAGTGGTTAAGAGCTACGGCTACTAACCAAAAGGTCGGCAGTTCAAATCCACCAGGTGGTCCTTGGAAACTCCGTGTGGCGGTTCTACTCTGTCCTGTAGGGTTGCTATGAGTCGGAATCAACTCGACGGCAATGGGTTTTTTATGCATATAGATAGGGAGCCCTGGTGGTACAATGGTTAAGCTCTCAGCTGCTGACATTTAGTTCAAACCTACCAGTTGCTCCTCTGGAGAAAAGACCTGGAGATCTACTTCCATAAAGATTACAGCCTAGGAAACCCTATGGAGCAGTTCTACTCTGTCCTATAGGGTCACTATGAGTCGGAATTGACTCGATGACACACAACAACAACAACAACATGTAAGGATTAGCTACACACAGTGGGATGTGAGGTATCAGGAAAAGAAAGAAAGACAGCAGGTCCACTGGCATGCAGTTATAGAGATTCACCTAATACATTGGTTACAAGTCTTAGAAAATTCAACTCCACATTTGAAACAATAAGGTGGGTCGCCTAGTATTCAGACAGACTTGATTTTCACTGGTCAACAAGCGAAGATGAGTCTGGCTCCTGGCCTCACATCTTTAGAATTTATAGCTGAGTAAAACTGGAATTTGCACAGATTAATGATCATTCTCCAGTTTGCCATGTATACCAGGGAGCAGTCACAGTCACATAAGAGGCACTGCAAAACAATTTCCTCTCATTGGTAAATGAAAGAGTGTACAAGCCAAGGTCTTCAGAACATGAAGAAACCTGGAAACAGTATTTCTATACAACAGATAATTGAATTTCAAAGCATACAAATCTTTGGTCAGAATATGAGCCTCTTAGAAATTTCTTTGTGGTTTGACTATCGGCTCAGATTTGTAAAGCATTCTTCTTTGATGACATGCTTTTCACTGAGAAATTTTCTATTCATTCAAACTGTTCTGGTTGTAGAACTGAAATGAGCCTCTATTATGAAAATGAAGTGTCATAATTTTTAATCAGTATCTATTACCTCTGGGGCTGATCTAAGGAAAGACTATGAAAGGGACAGGGTGGATAACAAAAAAGCAATCATAAAAATCCAGATTATGTTTTGAGGGCAGCAGTTTAAGTTTTTAATAGTTGTAAGTAACCTTTTTTGACAGTTGTCATTCTATAATCCAAAAGCATTTGCCTTTGGGAGAGAATCAAATTTCTGCCTTGTCAGTTGAAATTACGGCACATCAGTCACAAACTAGTTAATTTATTCTCATTGAGCTCTTCATAATCTGTAGAATGCAATAAAAATAATGATGATATAATAGTAATAAAAACATGATTAATGGTAAAAGATAAAAATAAATGATATGTTACTTAGGATCATATTTCATTCATACTAAATAGAAAAAATATTTATTTTTATAAAGTTAATATATGCATATTGTGTGATATTTAGGAAAATACAATAAAAGAACAAAGAATAGGGAGATTAGTTGTATGAGCCATGAACTTTGGAGTCACGTATCGTAGCTTCATAATTTTGAACTTTCACTGAGTGAATCAGCCTGAATCTTAGTAAACTATACCTTGCAATGCATCCTTTACAGGGGTGTTTTCAGAGTATAATGAGAAACTTCATGAGAAGTGCTTACAGCAGGGTCTTACATGATACATAGTCAAATAAATAGCAGCTGTTAATGCTGTTTTCGCTGGCCAAGTGATTTTAATAAAAAGGTCACATTCACTATCAATTATTTGAACTAACAAAAAGTAATATTTTATCTTAAAAATAATTTTTAAATAATAATATTTAAATAATTTAAATAATATTTAAATAATTAAAAAATATTAACTTCTACACTTAATGGTGAAAATGTAATGTTTCCCCCTATGACGTCCCCTATAATTGGGAACAAGACTAAGAGGATTTGTCTCACCACTCTTAATCAACAAAGTGCTGGAAGTTATAGCCAGAGCAAGAAAATAAGTAAAGGAAATAAAAGACATTCAATTAGGAAGAATAAGATTGCCCCTACTTGTAGATGATATGATTGTATACATAGAAGAATCCCTAAGAATCCACGAAAGAACCCCTAGAATTAATAAGTGAGTTCATAAAGTTTGTAAGATACAAAATAAATATACAAAGTTAAATATATTTCTATATAATATCAATGAACATATGGGCGCCAAAATTAAAAATATAATACCATTTACAATCACTCCAAAAGTGAAATCTAACAAAACATGTACTGGATTTGTATGCTGAAAACTACAAAATGCTAATGAAAAAAATCAAGGAAGATCTAAATACTCTGTTCATGGATCGGAAACCTCTGCATAACAAAGATGTAGATTTACCCCAAATTGTTTAAACAGTTTGACACAAGTATGCAGTGAGAGTGTAGCAAACCTGTATCCCTCATACTTTGCTGATAGAAATGTAATTGGTACAGTCATTCTAGAAAACAGTTTGGCAGTTTATTAAAAAATAAAAATAAAAAACAAAAAAAATCACAACTGAACATGCAGCTACCATATTAGCTGGCAGTAGCACTACTGGGCATTTATTCCAGAGAAATGAAAACTTATGTTCACAAAAATACCTGTACAGACATATTTATAGATTTATCGATAATATCCATATACTATAAACAACACAGAAGTCCTTCAGTGGGTGTATGGTTAAACAAACTGTGGTACATCCGTACCTTGGAATACCACTCAGCAATAAAGACTAACAAACTGTTGATACACACATTAACCTAAATAACTCCCCGGGGAATTAGCTGAGTAGAAAAAAAGGCGGTTCCAAAGGTTACATGATGCCATTTATATAACATTCTTGGAATGACACAAATATAGAAATGAAGAATAGCTTAGTGATTGCCAAGTGTTGCCTAGTGAACTGGGGCAGGAGAACTGTAGCTGTGACTGGGATCCTTGTAGTAATTTTAATGTTTTGTACCTTGACTGATTCAATGTCAATATCCTCATTGTGATAGTGTACTATTGTTTTGCAGGATTTTATCATTGGGGGAAATTGGGTAAAGAGTAAACTGTATTTACCATATTATATCTTACATAAACATATAAATCTACAATTCTTTCAAAATAAAAAAGCTTAATTAAAAAATCTGCATGGCAAAAAATAAAATATTGAACAGATGTGGAAATTAAAATCTAGGAAAGAAAACATTAGAACATATATAATTATCTAAAAATCTTATTATTTTAATATTAGAATACTCTAAGCAATAAATAAATAAAAATAATTAATCCAACAAAAATAGACAAAGATATGAAAAGAGTTTAAAAAGAAAGCAACAAAAGTTTTAAAATATAGGACAATGCTCCACTCATGATTGAAAAAAATAGAAATTTAATAATAATGAAGTCTTTTTTTCACTTATCAAATTTGGAAAGATTAAAATGTGTGATAATGCGGAGTGCTGTTGATGATGTGGAAATAGATAGGAATGTAAGTTGATTGAATGTAAGTCAATAAGATATTTTTAGGACAGTTTGGGTGCACTGATTTTTTTAAAAAGTCTTTGGATTTCAATTCAGGGAATTTATCCGTATATTCACTAGTCTATTTTACCAAAGAAACATATCCAAATATTGACAAATTACACACACACTCTTGGAATTCTTAAAAAGTATAAAGTAGCAATATCGATTCGAATATACAGTGAACTGTAAAATAAATTAGAGGAAAGCTCAAACAACGAGTAAGTATGTATCTGTTTATAAAAAGAAAAAATTATATATAAAAGAAGACACACACTCACACATAAAAACATATATGTAAGCCTGCTTGCATAGTCATAGAATGTTTCAGGAGGATTCCTAAGAAAAGCAGGTAACTTCCCAGGGAAACTGGGGTAGGATAAAATTACTCATGCTTATTTTTAGCTGTATGTTTATCTGTACAATTTGTATTTGTAAAATGTATGAGATTATTTTTTATTAATAAAACAAGTTGAGAAAACTAGTAGCATTGTATTGCTTTTAAGATCAAAGTAGGAGCATAATATCAAAAAGATTTCAGATATATTAGTATATATAATACTTAAAAACCAATAATTTTAATGTTGATTTTATATTCATATTTGAAATTTTTACAATGAATAATTATGACAGTTTCAACATCAGTCCAGGTCTGTCTTTCATATTGCCATAATGCTTCCTATTTGACCTTTCAGAACTGTAAGACATATTCATCTGTCTGTGCCTATGGGGTAGAGTTTGAGATAGGGACCAGCCTGGAGAGTTAAGGAGTAATAACTGATTTGGAAGGACAGAAAAACAGTAGCTAATGCCTTACTCATCTGAATGTTCTTTTATTTATTACCATGTATTGCTGATTAGAAACAGACATTTACTATAAATTAGGGCAAATACAATCTCATAACAGCTGTAATATAGGCCACTTTGGGGAAAGAAAAAAAGCCTTTAGCCAATAATGAAACCTTCAACACAATTTTACACAAATATAGATGAAAAATCTAGTGATGCATTTTATAGCTACCACTGTACATTTACCTCCTGGGCTTAACTTCTACACAGATAAATTATTAAATGCAAACTAGCTTACATAGAGCTGCCATAGAAATGAAAAATCAATAAATCGTTTCTAATTGTCTAAAATAAGTAATGACTCCAAAAGTATTCCATGACTGGGGCAACATTTGTAAATAGCACACAATAAATAAAACTGAAATTACACTAGAAGATGCACTGTTATTCACTCATCATCAATATTTTGTGTGTGAGTGGGAGCCTGTTTTATTTTTCATTTGATGTTTATTTTATTCAGCACATTTTATCTATACAACATCATTTGTCTATTAAATTATGTATACCTATAAAGGGCTCTTTATTGTATATGAAAGGATGTATAAGAATATATGATATTTAAGTAGTTATTTTATAGTTTTCTGTCTCAAATTTTATTGCATAACTCCGAATTATTAGTTCTATGCTAAAAAATATTCAAAGTGGTTCTATTTATATTTTTTAATTGGGACCTACCTATACTTGGATAATATACTCAAAAATTTCCAAAATGACATTGCAGACTGTATAATAATATGAAAAAAGTTTAGAAAGTAGTAATAGGAATGCAGTCATGGGAGACCTGCCCTCTAAACTGGGCTTCAAATGTTACTAAGCTTCTGGTTTACCTTTTTTAATATCAAGCCAGTAGTATTGGTTTCATAGGGTTATTTAAGAATAAAGTATTTTATTTTGCCAGTGTCACAATAATTGGTCAAAAAAATGCTCTTTTGGGTTTTATTTCAATTTTAATTTAAAACACATGATAAAAATTATGATATGAAATATTTTTAATGATGTTGTGTAAATCCCAAAACTAACAAAAATACACATACACACAAACAAATTAAAAAGGACTAAAATATAACCATTTATCCTAAATATAGGTAAACATGATTTTTTTCTTTTATAAATTTATCTGTATTCCCCAAACTTCCTCTAGTGAGTATGTGGCATTCTTAAAATTGAAATGTATTTACTTTGTTTAAAAACTAAACAATCTGAAGAAAATAATTTTGTGAATGTGAAAGAAAAAGAAAACAAAGGCGTTTAAGGGTGTGGAAAATAAGATCTAGAAACAATTCTCAGTTCAGAAACTAGCCTGAAATAACCTGTGTGCTGTGAACTGTAATCTGTTGTCTACAAATTACCATATATGATATATAAGTTCAAAACTAGTGTCACTGAACTTAAATCACTGAAGGAATTGATAGGAATAGATACTACATAGGTATAGATATTGAGAGAGAGAGATTTGTACAACTGTCTAGTTTCAGGCAGCAAGGGTATAAAAATATGTTTTTATTAACTTGGAGGAAATTGAGAAAGTATAGAATAGAGTTAAAAGAATTATTTTAAGCCCTTGTCTACCATTTCTTTCGTCTGAGTCATTTTGCATCAGTTTCAACTGATTTATATTTCTCCTTAGTCTTGATTGTCTTTTCCTGCTTCTTGTTATTCTGGGTTTAATTTGTTTAAAATCTAGCCACTGTGAAGTTTCCCTTATTGGGTGCTAGATATTTTCAAATTCCTATAAATATTCTTGAGATTTTATTCAGTGATGAGGTCAAGTTTCTTGAATGCAATTTGATCTTTTGGGGTCTTGATGTTTAAACTTTACTGTTAAGTGGGACCCGCACAATGTTTAGTCTGGAGTTAATTTTTTCCCACTACTGAATACTCTTCCAGATGTCAGATAGATTATGAGGTTTTCTTTTCTGGTTTGTGGGAGTAGGCACTAATCCCTGCCTGGTGTAAGCACTGCTGGATGATTTTTCCTTCTAATATTTTCAGGTGTTTGTTTCCCAAGCCCCTTGTAGTCTCCTTACACTGTTCATGTATTGACCAGTATATGCCAGGAGACACTTGTCTAGCTCTTCAGAGTTGTCTCTTTATAACTCTCTCCCCTCCAGTATTCTGTCCTGCAAGCTCTAGTTGACAGGCTCCCCAGCTACCAGATATCTCTCCTCAGTTCATGCAGTTCTAGAGGCTTTGCCATGGTTCCCCATCCTTTTGCCATGGCCATGGAACATTCTCTAAGCTGTCTGCTGTGGCAATTATAGGTATCACCTTTTCTTTCTTTTCCATTTCTCAGAGACAAGCCTGATGTCCATCACTTTGAGAACCACTGTTTCGTATATTTTGTCCATTTTTTTTAGTTGGTTCAGAAGGAAAGGTAAATATAGTCTCTCTTTCTCCATCTTGGCAGGGAACAAATGTCAGGAATGAGAACCTGGTTTTTGTGTTACATTGCATGCGGGTGACAAATTTCACTCAAACACTTTTAGCTTCAAAGGAGAATTTAATGACTCATGAAATCTAAAAAGGAGTTGAACACAACTTCAACGAGTTCTCCTGGACTTCAGGGACACTTGAACATTGAGCAGTCTCTCTGTTTTCTCTCATCTCTGTATATTTACGTGTTTTAGTGTCATTCTCTCACTGCAGGCCCATCTTCTCCTCATGTCTAGGCAACTTGGCCACAGACAGACCTGTTATTTACATCTATATCATTACCACTAAAAAGGAACTGTTTTGATGCTTTCTCTGGAGAGACATGTTGGCCCTGCCTCATATACTTTTCTACCCTGAGCTTCTTTAATTGTGGCTAAGGTGCAGCCATTTGAGTGTTGTCTTGGTTATCTAGCAATATAGCTGCCACTAATCCGTTTTATTACATAGTGATAGGATTTACAACACATAGGAAAATCACATCAATCACAAAATGGAGGACAACCACACAACTGGGAATCATGACCTAGCCAAGTTGGCACATATTTTGGGAGGACACAATTCAATCCACTACAAGTGTCATTATGTATGTTTGGGGATGGGGTGGGGTGGGTAGAGAGATTGCCATGAGAAAAATAATGTTGTTTGGGTAGTCCTCCAACCATATTCTAAAACTCAGTGATGTAACTCCAGTAGTCATATAAAATACAACATTCCTTTAATTGGTACTATGATACAATTTTTATTTTTCTAGAAAAATAAGGTATCAACTGGCATGGGTGTTAATTATTTAAGTTTTATATCCTTTGGTCAAAATTGAACATTACTTTTACATAGCGGGAATGTTTTGTTTAAGGTGCAATAAAATCTTAGAGATTCAAATTTTTAAGTTTCTTGAATACAGACCATCTTAACATTCAGAGAAGTTTACCATTAATATCAAAGCTTTCCTGATCTGACTTTCTACTAACTCTCTTTCCATGTACAGCATGCAACCTGTTATTTCATTGTCCATTTAAATTTCCATCATCTATTCCTACAGATCCTATGTATT
This sequence comes from Dugong dugon, assembly GCA_030035585.1. Taxonomy (NCBI): domain Eukaryota; kingdom Metazoa; phylum Chordata; class Mammalia; order Sirenia; family Dugongidae; genus Dugong; species Dugong dugon. The sequence continues at coordinate 35,285,311 of CM057471.1, read as the reverse complement.
TTTTAATTTACTGAGGCACAAAAGTCCATATAACACATACATGAATCATGACAAAATGCTAACTACCCAGCAGTATTCTGGAAATACATCATATTACCTTAGAGAGATGTAAATATAGGAATAAAACATTTATTTTGCGGGGGAAAAAAACCTTGAAAATCACAGTCAGTGTCAAAGACTTTGCTTTAACTGTCATCAGCATCATCTGGAAGTCAGTGATGTGTTTGTTCTTCTTTACCGATAGGGATCTAAAGCTAACTATCAAATGAGTAAATTGCCAAACCAGAGAGGAGTTTTTTATGGAGGAAATCTGAGAATTATCACTCTTAAAGTAATTTATTATATCATTTACTATATTTCAATTATATGCAAAAAATTCACCCAAAAAAAGTCTTTCTTGAAAAATCATGTTTTAGTCTTACATTTCAAAAGAAAATTTGAAAAGTAAGATAATTCTATACTTCTACTGCTGTTATTTTTTAGAAGTTGATTGTCTACTGATCAGATATTGGGTACCTTGGATATAGTAAAGGAAAAAGAAACAAAATACAATAAAATTTATTTAATACGTACCCTCTAAAACTTGATTTGATGCCAAGTAAAAAAAGCAATGTAGTTCATCAGGAATGTCTCTAATATATCCTTACATGCAAGTTGACCTAATAAGGAACGCAATTATTTAATTCATTTATTCACTTATGGAGCATTGATTGTAAAGATAGTACATGCCAGGCCATGACTAGGTTTTTGAAATATAATTCTTTATAAGAGAAGGCTCATGTTCCCCAGGCTTTAACAATCTCTAGGTAGTAATATACATTTAAATAAATAAAACCAATGACTTGCGATAAGTGACAGAATGGAGACATACAAAGTAGAGAGCCATTAACCCCACCTGGGCGTTTTTCAGGAATTACATTTGACTTGTATCATGAAGAATGGTGGGGATGATTAAGCAGATGGAGATGAGAAAAGCTTAGGTATTATGGTTAATAGTACAAAGTAGTGGAAGAGGATATTATTCTCAAACAATTGTAACTAAATTTAATGCATGTGAAATGTAGAATTCATGGGAGAATGTGTCCGTTGATGAGGCTAGATAGTTAGGCTGGGACCAGACAGAGAAAGTCTTTTTACCTAACACTTAAGTCTTTGGATATAAGCTTTGAATCAACTAAGAACTATATCAAGATTTAAGGAGAGATGTAATGTAATATATAGGATATTATTTTCTCTAAAGTAAGGAAGGGTACAATATTACTCAATGAAATTAATTATTTTTGGTGTTCCCCCCCAAAAAAAAAAATAGTTTTTGAGTGTTGATCTCTCTATGTTAAATATGACTGTGTCATTAAATCAATTTATTTATTTATATTTCTTATTCAAACTAATAGAAAATAAAGACATTACACATGAAAACAAAGTTAGGAAAAATTATGGCCACTACAACTTTTTAAAATTGAATCCAGATATTTTTTAGTGTTGCATACTGCTGCCAATTACCCCTTAAGTGACAGTTTGTCATTATTTATTTTGTCATTAGACAATTCAAGGGGAACTTAGAAATTTGCTATATGTGCCATCATTTATGTCTTAGGCTGAATTCTCTAGAGGAGCAAATCCAGTGAAGTGTATATATAAATATATAGAGAGAGACTTATTTCAAGGGAATGGCTCATGCAGTTGTGGAGGCTAGCAAGTCCCAAATCCATGGGTCAGGCATCAGGCTGGAGGCTTCTCCTGACTTGTGTGGTTGCCAGAGCTGACAAACCCAAAAATGGCAGGTCAAATGAAAGGCTGCTGGCTCACAGGAATCCCAAAATCTGTGGGTCAGGGGTGGCCAGCTACAGGGTCCCATCCCAAGAACCAGAGATCAAAAGATGACGAGTCAGATGGAGGATCAAGAGAGAGCCAACTTTGCCAGAATATCCATATATATTGGATGCAGGCCACACCCCTAAGGAAACTGTTTTTTCAATGATTGGATGATCATATCAGATCATGAAATGAAGGATGACTGCATAATATCTGCCAAACCACTGAGAATCATGGCCTAGCCAAGTTGACACATAACACTAACCATCACAATTTGTTTATTGCCCTTTTAATGACACCCACTGAGTTAGATTAAATTTTATCCAACTTCAGTTCCCAAATATATGGAGTCTAATGATAGGGTCACTTTGAGTCAGAATTCGACTAGACAGTGATGTTCTTTTTTTTTGGTCAATGATCAAAAGACAAGTTTTAGTGTTTTTTCTTGTTATGAAAAGTTGAGAGATAGTGTGGCAAGGTCTTCTGAGAGTTTCTATTCTTTGGCTAGCTTTGAAAATTCAACTTTGATTATTAAATTAAATTGTGGTTCTTACTGTTCAGAAACCTCTGAATTGCAGTGGGCCAGATGTGGTTGCCTGATCAGATAGTGAGTTATTTTAATGACCAGCTGTAGCATTGTAAACCTGCTCTTTTAATACTTCTCTTTAAGTTTTCCGTCTGTTTTCAGCATCTGGTCCGTTCTGCTTATGTTGTCATTTTATTTCACCTCTTCTTTGATACAACACATATATCATGACTTAAATGAAACTGATACATTAGTGCTATGCGAAAGCCAAATATACCATTATTTTTCATTGTAATACACATTCACCTCTAATAATTGTAATAATACTACTGGTTCTATAGAATTTTCCTTTTTCAACACTTCTATGATACATAATATGGTTCTATATTGTTATACATAATATAAAAATATTCATTAAGGAACATTCAATTAATTTGGCTTATAAATATGGGGATCCCGCTTGCCCTTTTTTGAAGGTCTGTATTGAAAAAGTAATCTTGCCAAAACCCTCTTACACATTTGTAATATTACTGTAAAATGGGTCTAGAGAATAGGGTTAAATGAGATTTCATAGTTTAGGTATGAAATCTTTAAAAATCTGGGTGATGCAAATAGTTAATGTGCTTGGCGGCTAAATGAAATGTTGGAAGTTTGAGTTCACCCCAGAGTGTGCCTGAGAAGAAAGGCCTGGTGGTCTACATCTGAAAAATCAGCCATTGAAAACCCTATGGCGCACATTTCTACTCTGATACACATGAGGTTGCCATGAGTTGGAGTCAGCACAACAGTAACTGCTTAATTGGTTGTCCTTACAAATAGAGAATAATTGGACAGTTACTAACATTGGAGACCAGAACTGTAACAACTACATAAAAGATGGCATTATTGGGGCCTTGCATGCAACCACCTTTTCAACAATGGTCTTTCCCTGTCACCTTCTCCCAGTCTAAGTCTTGCCTGCTCTGTGAAGATGTATGCAGTTATGTTGTTATGTGCTGTCGAGTCAATTCTCACTCATAGAGACCCTGTAGGACAGAGCAGAACTGTCCCATAGGGTTTCCTAGGCTGTAATCTTTACCGGAGCGGATCTCCAGGTCTTTTCCCCAAGGAATGGCTGGTGGATTTGAACTGCCAGCCTTTCAGTTAGCAGCCCAGTACTTAACTGCTGAGTCATCATACCCACCCACAAATCTTTCTCTTTATGCAATTGCATTTAACTTACTAAAATATTTGGGGTTTTTTCTTACAATTTATTTTGGAGTTTTACTTCATCAATTTGATTAGACCCCTGTCTAGAGATGATATCATAGCTTTATTTATGTGTAAATATGCTTCACAACACTATTTATGGTTTTGAGGACTTGGAGCACACAGCAAGTATTACGGAATAAGTAAGAGAAGATTCACATTATCTAGTGACCAACCTAGATATTGTAGAGATTATAGACTATAACAACCAAACTCTAGTGAGAAAATAAGCAAAAATTATTAAACCAAGTTTTTGTTTTGGGGGCAGATGGAGGGGTGCATTTGTAGTTAAATTCAGCTTACAAACATACGATACACGACTTAAATTAATTCATTCAGAACATATTTATGATGTGCTTACTGCATGCTCTTTATTGTTCTATGTCCTGGAAATACATCAGAAGACAAAACGCAAAGATATCTGCTTTTGCACAGTTTATATTCAAGTATTTGATGGAAAAGAATTTTCACAAATAGCATACTACCTCAATATTGTCATTGTCTTAGTTATCTAGTGGTGCTGTAACAGAAACAGAACAAAAAACCTCCGCAAGTGGGTGGCTTTAAAGAAGAGAAATGCATCATCTTGCAGTTAAAAAAAAAAAGAAAAAAGGTTGCCATTGAGCCGATTTCGACTCATAGTAACCCTGTAGGACAGAGTAGAACTGCTCCATAGGGTTTCTAAGGAGAAGCTAGTAGATTCAAACTGGTGGATTCGAACTGCCAACCTTTTGGTTAGCAGCCGAACACTTAATCACTGCACACTTAACTCTGTCTTGCAGTTCAGGAGACTAGAAGTCCTCATGTAGGGTGTGGCTCTAGGGAAAGATCCTTCTTTGTATTTTTCAGCTTCTGGTAGCTACAGGCAATCAGTCCCTGGCATTCCTGGGCTTGTAGATGCATCTACCTGCCAGGTGTGCTTGCCTTCCCCTATGTGTTTGTTTCTGTGTCTATTCTGCTTTTTATAAGACATCACTCAGAACTGATTCGGTTAGGGCCCACCCTACTCTGCTTTGACCTCAATAGCATCACAAAAGAAAAACCCTTCTTGAACAGGGTCTTATTTACAGGTACAGGTGTTATGGGATCCTCATGTCTTTTTAGGGACATAATATAATCCATAGCAGTAATATGAGACCTAGAAGAATATTTAGTAAAGGTATTTTGTAGCTTTTTATGAAGAACATAAACTTCCTAAAAGTGTAAGAAAAAAACTCTGCGGTTTGAGACTCTAGCATTTGCATGAATTTTGGTGAGAGTAGAAAGAATAACAAGCCCTCCCCCCCAAAAAACAAACAAAAAACCCCCAAAAACAAAAATAAACAACAAAGTAGAGTTAATAAAAACAACCTGGAAATTTGAATTTTGAGGAATTGCATTTGCAACCAGTATCTTAATAAAGTGGTCAGGTCAAGACATACCAGCAGCACTGGTTTCAGAATCGTGTCAACAAATGAAGACAGATGAATGAAAAACAGTAAGTTTATCCAAACGGAGACATATTCACCTAGTTATTACTTTTGAAAAATCTCCCCTGGTGAGAGGGGTTGTGGGCTAATGTTAAATGGTATACTATCTATGTGTGATGGGTGTATATCCCTGATTTCATGATGAAATATTAAAAAAAAATACATAGTTCATGCCAATGTGTGGTATGAGTACTTACCATTTAATAAAATGAACCAAATCAAACCTGGTGCCTTCAAGGCGATTCTGACTCATAACGACCCTATAGGACAGAATGGAACTGCCCAATAAGATTTCTAAGGAGCTGCTGGTGGATTCAGGCTGCCGACCTTCTGGTTTGCAGCTGTAGCTCTTAACTACTGAGCCACCAGGGCTCCTACTATCTAATACATTTAATATATTTATAGTATTCCAACATGAGATAGAACTCCTTGTAATATAAAGAAAAGAGACCTGAAGTTAATGAACGTAAGTTACCTCTTTAGTGAAGTCCCCCTGTATCAATTGGGCACAGCATGTTTGACTGTGATACCCATAGATGCCAAAACCATTGGCAACTCTCAAATACTTAAAATGCTGTAAATAAATTTATCAAAACTTAATTAGTTTATGAACTTTAGTGTGTTTTTTAAACCTAGTTACAATTACTTAATCCTAAAATGATGCAGATGGAAACAATAAACCAGTCAAAATGTGCTTGTTTATCATCGAAACAAGATGATGGATTTGAGCATACTTTTTTTTTTTTTTTTTTACTAATAGTAGTGACAGCTACATCTAAAGTTCATAAATAAGTTTCAATAAATTCATGAGCTGGAATTGACTCGACGTGACGACAACGGATGGAGTGATAAATTATAAACAGCCCTGGTGGTGCAAAGGTTAAGTGTTAGGCTGCAAACTGAAAGGTCAGTAGTATGAACCCACCAGAGGCTCCTCTGGAGAAAACATCTGGAGATCTGCTCCTGTAAAGACTACAGGTTAGGATACCCTGTGGGGTAGTTGTTCTTTGTCCTATAGCGTCGCTATGAGTTGGGAATTGACAGCAAAACAAGAACAACAACAGAGATAGATTATACTTGGCCACATATTCTTTAACTTTTATCAAAGACTATTAATTTATTCTTCCATCATTTATTGATTTTGGCTTCAGCAAATACAAAAAACAAATAAGTCAAATATAATGGACTTTAATTGTGAAAATGATGGGTTTAAGATCATTATCTATAAATTAGGGAAGTTTATTGATTAGTCTATTTACTGTTAAAATGCAAAAGCAAACAAACAGCAAATGAAAACAACATTCACATGATTATAATTGAATTTTAATTGAACTGAATTTCATTTACCAGGAATCCTCAGATTATTGTAACTTCTGGGAAGTAAGCTATGTCCTAAATGTTTTTCCTTCTAAAATGAGCTATTTCACATGAAACATTGCTTAGATTTCATTTTACTTGGATTCACAATCAATGCCCATGGAAGCAGCAGTAAAGAAATCAAACGACCCATTGCATCGGGCAAATCTGTTGCAAAAGACCTCTTCAAAGTGTTCCAAAGCAAAGAAGTCCCTTTGAAGCCTAAGGTGTGCCTGACCCAAGCCATGGTATTTTCAATCGCCTCACATGCATGTGAAAACTGGAGAATGAATAAGGAAGACCGAAGAAGAATTGATACCTTTGAATTACGGTGTTGGAGAAGAATACTGAATATACCATGGACTGCCAGAAGAACAAACAAGTCTGTCTTGGAAGAAGTACAGCCAGAGTGCTCCTTAGAAGCCAGGATGGTGAGACTTTGTTTCCGGTACTTTGGACATGTTATCAGAAGGGACCAGTCCCTGGAGAAGGACATCACGCTTGGTAAGGTAGAGGGTCAGTGAAAAATAGGAAGACCCTTAACTAGATGGACTGAGGCAGTGTTTCATTCTGTTGTACATAGGGTTGCTGTGAGTCAAAACCAACTCAACAGCAGTCGGTTTCACAACATTTCTTAGAAAGCTCTTGCTACTGTCCAATTTGTTCACGAATGTGCCCCTTTGGTTTGTGAAAATCCACAGTAATAAAAACTTAAAGCTATATTCTAGTATATAATAATTAATATAACATATGTTGTTGCTGTTGTGCACCGTCATCGATTTTGACTTATAGCAATCTCACATGACAGAGTAGAATGGCTCCATAGGGTTTTCTAGGTTGTAATCCTTATGGGAGCAGGTCACCAGGTCTTGTAGGATAACTTTCACCATAAATTCATTGTTTAAGACGTGCTCATATGTCAGTTTCTCCTATGACCCTAAATAAATCTGGAAATGCTTAATCTATTAATACCTATTACATTTTATCAAGGTATTATAAATTTTGTGGATCATTTGAAGAAGCATGAATATAGAAGGAAATAAGAAACAGAGCAATTTCTGAAAATGAGTTCTTTATTCTGAAATTATTCCTAGGACTAAAATTACTGTGTGTTTTTATTATATTTCCAGGAACTAAAGGTGATTTTTAAAAACAATATTTTAAAAAAGGGTAATTTCAATACCAGAAGGTTACAAAGAAAACAAAAAAAGCAATTCTGAGGACGTCTAAGCCTTCTAAGGGAAGAGAACACACACAAGCACGCACACGCACATCTAGGAAATCAAACTTGTGCTGTTGATACTGTTTTAATTCACAGTGAGCATCATTTTAAGTAAGATTATTTTGGTTATTTTGTACTCAGCTCCAAAACTTCTTATATTTAAACCAAAACTTATTCCAGTGGGTATTTCTTGGTTTTTTGTTTTGTTTTTTTTTTTTTTCACTTACAGGAAGAAATTACTTTTGACTCTTGCACTATAGCTTACATGTTCCTTGGAGAAAGCAAAGAAAACAGCCAGTTACATTTGTAGGGAGTTCATTCACCCTCAGTGTCGTTTGAGATTCAAAATAGACTGCTCGTCCTTTACCAATTTTCTGCAGGAGTTCTGGCAGGAGCTGGAAGGCAGTGGGGCCTGCTGAGATTTACTGAAGACCCATGTGAATGAGGGCTTACGAGATAACCAGCATCTCAGTTGGCTTAGCTCCGTTTGAAAAAATGATGTATGATTATGTGATATCTGCACTCCAAGAGATTGATACTTTTCATTTATGCGTTCGGTAAAACAGCCCAAGAAATTTTAAAAGCCCAAGGTTATCTAACTCAGGTCAAGCCTTTAAAACATCCATACTTCCTGTTCTAAGGCAATATTTACTTGGCTCTTTTTTCCTTTCCAAAAGAAAGTAAGAATTAAAATGTTTTGAAAATCTCTTTTGGCAGAATTAAATGTTAAAGAAAAGAAAAAAAAAAAAACTTGCTGCCTTGTGGATCCTCATATCAAAAAAAAAAAAAAAAAAAACTCTTATAGTAATGAAATCATATAAAACTCCCACAATATATGTATACTTCATGAATGAGTTAATTGCCAGAAGAAAGTTTTCTCCTTGCAACTAGTAGTCATGCCTCTGAGAAAAGCTCCCCACTGGGCATAACACACAGTTTACCAGGAAAAATTATCTGATTGCATGTGTGTGCATGGATATCTCTTTTCCTTGTCATTTCTCTTCCCTTACTCATTCCCTTGAGAGACAAAGTAGAGTCATTTTGCTGAAAGCTACTCTACAGCAGTATAAGGGTGTTATCAAAACAACCCTTATCCAGAATAAACCCATGAGGAACTTTAATTCAATGGTTTGTGGCCACAGACCTCAATTAACATCTTAGAGAACTATTTTCCAGTTTTTTAAGTCTCTGGAGTAGAAAGGACTGAAATTATGTAAACTAACAAAGCTTCTTCTAGCAGAAAGACAGTGGATAGTTTACTGAGCTTTGCAACACATAGAATAAGTGACAATAAAACAGCAAGTAGACTGGGTTGGCCACAGTTGTCATTAGATGAGGACACTCGTAGTGTCACATCAAAAATTACCATAGATAATTGGGTAAGTGGTTGATGAAGGTGCTTCTGTAAGTGGGTGAAATAAAAGGTGATGCACATGGTGCCATCTTTCTCCAAGAAGATAGCAAATCCAAAAATTAAAAGTAGTAATAATACCCTTCCAAAACAGTAGAGAGGAGTTTAAACCAAAAACCAAACCAAACCCTTTGCCATTGAGTCGATTCCAACTCTTAGTGACCTTATAGGACAGAGTAGAACTGTCGCATAGTGTTTCCAAGGAGCAGTTGGTAGATTCAAACTGCTGACCTTTTGGTTAGCAGCCAAGCTCTTAACCACTGCACCACCAGGGCTCCAGCAGTCTACCCCGGCTCCAAAAAAGAAAAAAAAAAACAAAAACCTACTGCTGTGGAGTCAATTCCAACTCATAGTAACCCTATAGAACAGAGTAGAACTTCCCCATAGGGTTTTCAAGGCTGTAAATCTTTATGGCAACAAACTACCACATCTTTCTCCCGTGGAGCAGTTGTTGATTTTGAACCGCCAACATTTCGGTTAGCAGCTGACTGCTTTAACCACTGCGCCACCAGAGCTTCTATGGTAGTCTACAAGGGGACAATTTAAAGATATCAGCTTGAAGAACTCTATTGAAATTTTACTATTTTTACACATTTCAAAGACTGTAAAGCTTTATGAAATTTTTAGTATTGATATGTGAGTATCAGAGTCACTGTGTGTTGTTTGTATTTCCATTCACCTTACTAATTCCATCTTTATTTAATGTTGAATATTTTTCCTTGAGATACTTAAAAGTAAGCTCAGTGTTATATTTTTAACAGCTACACAATATTAAGGAGCCCTGGTGGCACTATGGTTAAGCACTTGGTTGTTAACCAAAATGTCAGTGGCTTGAACCCACCAGCGGGTCCCAGAAGAAAAGACCTGGGACTTGCTCCCATAAAGATTACAACCTAAGAAACCTTATGGGCACTTGTACTCTGTTCTATAGAATTGCCATCAGTAAACAACAATACAAAATTATATTGAATGTTACACTATAATGTATGTATCCAGGTGATGATCTTTTCAGTTTTATATGATTACACAGTAACTGCACTTGAGAAATTAGGGACCACTGTGCATGTATGTATAGATCTTCACTACTTTTTAACTAAAATGGCTTAGGCTTTTAGTAACTTTAGAAAGGAATATTATAATACTTCTTGGAGTCACATAATCAAACAGAGGTCAACATTACTGATTATTAATTTCAGGAAAAACTATTTGAGATCATTAAAATTCACATTACTCATTATTTTATTGTCCTTGAAATTTTCCACATACAAAAATATGTGTAATAAAGATCATGAAGTAAATAGATAGAATCTTGTATTCTGTTATTGTTGTTAGTTGCCGTTGAGTCTGACCCACGATGACCTTATGTATATCAGAACAAAATGTTGCCTGGTCCTGTGCCACCATTATGATTGTTGGTATATTTGAGTCTACTCTACTACTAGATAGTTAGTCAGATGCGCACACACATCAGATACAGATGCATATACATAAATATATGAATTTAAATATTCTTAAAGCAAGTACTTTTCATTCAAAAATTTAAAAAAATTTGAAACACAAGATATCTTTAGTTTTGTTACCCCATTAAATAAAAACTTACTTTTAGCCATGTGTCTGATGTTCAGTATCCGACCAGTTATAAAGTATGGATTATCTCTCAGTGAATTTCAGTGTACAACGGAAGGGGCTATACTGTTCTTCCTCCATGAACAAAAAGTAACACAGAATATAAATATAAATGTTTTTGAGAAACTACATTTATCTTGTGCATTGCTCTATCCCCAACACTAATTCTTTGTCTAGTACATATAGCAGAATATTTTTGAAAGATTACTTCTACTTTAGAATTATTTTTCCTCTATAAAACATCTAACGTTAGACTTTGCAGTGACTATTATTGCCTCACATAAAAGTTTGTTTCAGTCTAGAAGAAAACTCAATTGTTATCAATTGTTAGTGTATAGCAGAAACTATTTTCTGAAAACCAAAACACTTTTTTTATTTACAAGAACAAATTTAATTTAAATGCGAAAAGAAAGATGGTTGTGTGCATTTCCAAGGGCAGAATTCTAGAGATTTGTAGGCTCCCTTTCAAAAAAAGGGGTCAAATAGGAGACAGGTCATTAATGGCAAAGTATAGTACAGTCACTCTTCACTTATCAACATGGTTAGGTTCCAAAAACCAGGTCGCTATGCAAAAATCAACATTATGTGAAAATGGAGGATGACCATATCCGATTACAAAATGGAGGATGATTACATCACTACATAACTGCCAAATTACACCATTACATAAATGTCAAAACATTGAGAATCATGGCCAAGCCAAGTTGACATACAGCCTTTACCATCACAGCCAGCATTACTCTCGCCTCGCACCTCAGCCTTTTTGTCATTGCCAGAAGTACTTTGTTAATGTGCAAAATAGTTGGATAGTAGATTTTTACTATTGTCGTACATGCGAAATGTCAGATAATGGTATAGTTGATAAGTGATGAGTAGGTGTATTGATGTGGATGGACATAAGGACACAATCTGAATGCTATAGGGGAAAATAGCCAAGAGTTGAAAATGTTCAAAAGTGTTGTGGAGATTCAGAGAGCACTAATGAACTGGACAAGGTCTGTGGTAGGGTCAAGAGTGTGGGACTTTTGACCAGTAGCCATAAAAGACACCATATAACAAACATTAATTCATAGTGGGAGTTAATGCATGATGCCCCAAACCAACAGGATAAGCTTTAATAACCCTTTCAACACCCAATTATTTTCTCCTTTGAATTGTTGATACCATGTTTTTTCACTAATGAAGGCATGCTAATTAAAGGACCAATTCAGAATTTTTGGTATGAGTTATAGAATTTGATACTCATAATCTGAGATCCCATGTGTCCCAGCAGCCCCTGGATGACATAAATCCTACCTATATGAGTCAATGATAAAATTGTTTTTTAAAATTGTTTTATTTTATTTCTTGAAAATTTACAGAACATGAGGTAAAACTTCAAGGCACCCGGCAATGACTGCACATACATTTTATTCTAGACTACTTCTTATTTTGTATGAAAGTTTTCAAAACATGGTATAATACATAAAGGCACCTGGCAATGCTTGCACATAAATTTTGTTTTAGTCTGCTTGTTATTAATACTGTATTCTTTGCACAGTCTTTGGGGTGCATTGACAGGAAAATGCTTTCCATTCTTTTGGAGCCATAGCTTATCTGGCAGTCCTCTTACTCCTGGCTTGTGAATTGCCAGAAATGAGGGTCTTTTTCTTCTCTTCCTTTTCTGGCACCCAGAAAGCTGCCTACTGAGAGCAAAACTGAAGGACAGTCGGTTATGTTTTACCCTGCGGGTAATGTTCCACGTTGTAAAACTGTTTAAAATGGCAAGATCAATGAGAAAATACAGTAATTGATGTCACCATTTAAGAGAGTGCCTTCCCTTCATGCCTTTGGTCAAAACAGTCCACTCCTCCCATAATGGAGTTGTATGCTGCAGCTGCGCTTGGGGCAAGGGGAATTACAGGAGGAACCACCTTTGTTTGTTCTTTTGATAACACTGATATCCTGTGGATTGTGGAATGTTGACAAAACTGTCACAGGTTTATTGTCCTGCCACTTTACTGTTGACACACATCCTTTCATGTGAAAATAAAATTCTCCACACTGTAAAATTTCTTTCCTCCTCAGCATGTGTGGTAACCCCTTTCTATCTGTTTGCACTGTGCTGATTGCATACAGTCCAACTTCAGTCAGGTGTGTCATCAGATTATAAGATGTAAAATAATTATTGAAGGCAATGAGCCTCTGAGAATGGTGCCGTAAGTGGCATAGTCCCAGCACAACACTCTCACCAAGGGAGAGAGATGAGTGATTGCCTATACTTTTTTTCCACAGTAGATGTCAAAATGGCTTACAAACCCAGCTTCAGAGTCAGCCAAAACACCACACTTTGTACCCATGTTTGACAGGCTTCATGGGCATGTATTGTTCTATTGATGAATGACTATTGACTGGCACAATGCTTTCGTCAGCTGCCATGACACTTGATGGCATGTACGTCTCCTTTGGGCAGCTATTGAGAGCATCTACAGTTGGGTACAGTTTGTGAAGCCAGTTGTAGCCAGATTCTTCTTTGGTCACACCTTTTGAATTGTCATTGCAGTGTATGTTTTCGGTCAGTTTTTTGAATCTGGTTTTAGTCATTAGGTCTTGAATCAAAGTAACCCCATGCCTGGGTCACTGGACCACTAAAGCTGTAGCTCAGATAAGACATGTGTACTCATCAGTATGTGCACAACAATGTATGCCTTTATTTCCTCTATGGTTGTATCCTGCCAGTTTAGGGTGGACCCTCTAATAGTCTTCCCTCTATATTGTATGGAGCACTGCTGGCTTGCATAAAGATTCATTTGGTCCTCTGTAGTCGGCAATATCTCTTCCATAAATACTGTCAGAAAATAATCTACTTCTCTATCTGAATTGGTCAAGTCTGGGTAAACTTGGGCATGTTGACCAAGTGAGGCAGTTATATTTTCAAAGTAGGAGGCATGTTCGTACCATCCACCTTCATAATTGTCACCATCACCTACTCCATCCCTTTCCTCCGCTTTATCTGTTGATTCCTCACCCTTTTCTATCCTGTCAGTGTTGTTATCCCCACTTTCAGAACTTGATTCAGATCCAACATCATCTATAAGGCCTTCGAATCATCATCATCACCTTCCTCATCAGAGTTTTCCTCATTATCAGGTAGAGAAAAAAAATCTAAAAGTTCCTGGGGGTCTCTAAATCTCCTTATCATTTCTAAAACAGAGAGATGTACCAGAAAAAGATAGTTATTGGTCCTACAAAACTATCATACTAACTATAGCATACTTCTAAGCAAACATGAGAATACAAAAGGAGAGATACTTGCCTAGTCAAGTCTCCTTCCCAAATGAATAAAACCAAAGAAATTGTAATCTGAGGAAATTTATTACTACTATGTATTCTTAATTACTACAAAAGCAGTACTTGCATCCCAATAAATAAAACTAAAGAAATTTGATTCTGAGGAAAATGACCACTACTGTGTATTATTCGTTGGAGCCCTGGTGGCACAGTGGTTAAGGATTTGGCTGCTAACGAAAAGGTTGGCAGTTTGAATCCACCAGCCACTCCTTGGAAACCCTATGGGGCACTTCTGCTCTGTCCTATAGGGACACTATGAGTTGGAATTGACTCAATGGCAACATTTTTTCCCCCTTTCTTTTGATGTATTATTGCTTACTGCAAAAGCAGTACTTACAGCCCTAACAAATAAAGCCAAGGGATTTTTTTATCTCAGGAAAATTATCACTACTATGTATTCTTCATTATAACAAAAGCGGTACTAACAGGTAAGAAGCAGAAACAGCTTCCCTGGAATATTGCAGACCTGTTCGCAGCAGTGCATCCTACTGCTACTTGTGGAAACAATGACTGGGCTCTAAGATTCAATGCAGAGTAAGAATAACTTAATAAGAGTTCAAGCCTCTTGTAAAATAACCACTGCAATGCATTATTCCTTATTGAAAAGGCATTGCCTACTGTTCAGAAGCTAGCAAAGCAGCCCTGAAAGATTGCAGAGGAGGGAGCCAGTAACACCTGGAAATAGTAAATGATGTCAGGGAGAAGATGGCCACTATGACTGAATGAAAACTGGCAATGTTTTTTTTCTCACAATAAGTATATTTTCACGAGAACATAGTAACTGGGAAACATAGTGAGGAAACTTATCTCACAAAATTAAAGGTAAATCTGTCAAAAGTTTAGAAAATTCACCCATCCAGGAGACATCACCTAACACATTGCTCAACCTACACAAAAATGTGGCTCCAACTTAGGGTTCTTGAGTTTCAAGCATTTCAAAAGGCTCCCGCCTTGAGGCTAAACACATTCAAATCAAACTACTCCCTTCCCAAAGAACTCCAGAGGCAAAAAAAAAGTGATCAGGATATGGTATGTCCCATGGGTCTTGAAAGGGATACCACAGTGAATGACAGAACCCAGTGAGAGCAAGAAGCCATGTCTCAGGAAGACCAGCAATATTAGGGTATAATATAAGAACCTAATGTCTGGAGAAGACACTTCTCCTTCCCCAACACAACCTCAGAGCCCTAGCCCCAAATCACTTCCCATATTCCCTAGGGAAGAAAGAAAGGAGAAAGGAAAAAAAAAAGCATGATTATTTAATCAAAAGTGAATATATTTCTTGAAATAGCAAAATTAAAAGTTTTCTTTCATCTACAGAGATGAGGATTCAAAGACTAAAGTTACTAACATAAATATAAAGAAAATTGCATTCTGCTTGTGTTCTTAATGGTAAATTTTAAATCCACTGCATATTCACTGGTGTTCTACATATGTGTGTTGACTATTTTGGGGGCAACTGCAAAAAAAAGTTTTCCATTCTGAGTAACAAAGGTATTTGTATTCAAATTTCTGGAGTACTACATTTTTTACTGAATATTATCTTAGGAGAAAAAGGAATATTCAAGTATGGCTTAGGAACACAAATTTTATTAGGAATTTAAGATTATGGTAGATTTGAGGAGATATTAAGGATAGTGAATAAGCATGTGTGTGTGTATAAATATGTCTATATATGTATACATGAATATAGATATGTATACATGCACACACACGGGTACAACCATAAATATATACATATACATAATATTCTTTTGGAGAAGTGGCAGTGAAAGAGATTATAAAAACCACTCTTTATGGGTGTATCATCAACCAATATCCCCTGAAATCAAAACCTGGATTTTTAAGCAAGTAATTGTCTCTGACATCCTTTTGGTTTTCATAATGATCTCATGTTTAGAGCAATCTTTTAGGATTGAGTATATAGTCTGTTGTAAACATCTTTATCTGAGATAAGGCAAAATTTTCAGTTTCATGTCAGGTTTGTTTTCTTAGCAGTTTAATTCCAGTAAAATTAGCGTATATAATAGAAATCCATTTTAAATTCCAAATTATATCCCATGTTTTACCTGTTCATATGCAAAAAACAGTATCTGGAATGAAATTTACCTGGTCTGCAATTATATTTTGTTGGTACAATTCAGGGATGATTTTCTCCTTTTTTCTTTATACTCATTTGATATGCCTGCATTTATTATTATTAAATTATTATTGTTTTTATAAAAAAATGATAAATCATCACTTCACAGGACCAAAATTAGATTGTCATAAGACATCAAACTGTTTTTTTTTTTCCTTATGAATTAGCAAAAATTAAAATATTTAACAAATACTCTTGACTAGGGTAGGTAGAATGAGGGTGCAACATTCCTTCTGCATAGAAATATATAACAGTACCAATTTTACAGGATAATTTGGCAATATATGTTCAAATTTAAAATCGATTTTCTAGATTTACTAATGGTAAGTGAATTAGAGAAATTATATACATCTATATCCTCTTTTGCTCAATCCATTGACCTCTCCCTTCTCCCTCTGGGTGGCTGGGGTTGATAGTTGGCATTTCAGAAGGAGTTTCTCATTTTCATTTTAAAGTGTTCTTTCTGTTTTATTTGAATACTTTTAAACCTATGTATATGATTGATTTTTGAGCTGATGAGTTCATATTTTTGAATAAATTTTAATAAGAGTATGAGTCCTTTGGTTTCTACTTGTCAGGAGCAAAAGAGTAAGAAGGTAACCAAAATCACAGAGAAGAAACAAATCTACAAGGCTAATAGCCTACACAAGCCACAACCTCAACTACTCTGAGACCAAAAGAATTAGGTGGTGCCCAGGTACCACCGCTGATGGATCTGACCAGTGCCACAATAGTTGATCCTGGTTAAAAAGGGAGAAAAAGGCAGAACAAAGCTCAAATTCATATGGCCAGATTAACTGGACCACTGAGACTAGAGGATTTCTTAAGACAATTGCCCCGAGACATTCTTCAAACCTTGAACCAAAACAACCCCTGAGATCATCTTTTAACAGAAAAAGAGTGACACAACAAGATAAAGGATATAAATTGTTAGATCAGTGCTCTATTTAAAAAAAAAAAAGAAAAAGCTATATGAGTCCAAAACATCAACATTTATTATAAAGCAAAGATGAGAAGATAAGCGGGCAGGGAGTCTAGAGTACTGGAAATGTAACAATCAGAACACAATTAATGAGATTGTTGACACAATGTGAAAAATGTAATTAATGTCATTGATCAATTTATGTGGAAATACTTAAAGGGGAACCTAACTTGCTGTGTAAATTTTCACCAAAAACACAATAAAATATTATTTAAAAAAATAAGAGTATGAGTCCAATATAAAAATTCAGAGTCTCATAATATCTACTAAAATACATTACTTCCCTTTGTAAAAGAACACACAGTATGCATTTTCTTTCAGACTCTTTGAGTACTTTTTCAGTGCTATCTGGGATTTCTGATTATGATGGAAGATTCTGTTATCAGGATAAACTTTGTCCCATTACCGTAAACATTTGGATGTGTTTTATTATATTATCCTGTACAAATATAGAAATTTTTAATTTAAAAATAAAGTTTATAAAGGTGTAGTAGTAAATGCATGTATCTTTTTTTATTAATTTGAACTCATAGTAAATCCTTTCATGTAAAATTTCAGATTCTTTTTTCACTTTAGGAAGGTCATTTTCTCCTATGCCATTTATTATTCAGGTTTTGTTTGGTTTCTTTCTTCGTATTGGGTATTCATCTTTTGGGTAATTGAGTACTTACCTTTTCCAAAACTGACAGCATTCCTATTTAATATTATGTTCTCTTATTTTTCTCTGTATTCTGTGATTGTTAAGTACTTTGCTCTTAGTATTATGGATTGAATGTTCTGCCATGTCAATTTTGATATTTATTTACTCCAATGTTGACTTTAATCTTCCTATTTGGAATTTAGTTTTTCTAAATGTTGCTTCTCTGCTACCACATTTTAATTTCTGACTACATTTCAGCTCTATCTTTTTCATCCCTTCTTTTTGTCTTTTATGCTAAAGAAAGCATGCTCCCTTTTATTTTATTAAAAAGAAAGTTATTCCATTTTAATTTCTTTTTCCATTTCTATTATGTCCTCTTTTTCACAGGCATGGTTTTCTTTGAATCTTTAGGGCAATAAATCTTTTCATGTTCCAGATTACTTCTATAAATCCTGTATGATTGGTTTTTTTGATTAATTTTATTTGATCATTCTTGACTGAGGTGGGATATTTCTAAACTCTGATTACCCTACCGTGGGAGTTGCTGAAAGTTTTAGCTGCTCTAATGAACAGTGGAGAGCTACCACCTGGTTAACACTCTTCACTGTTTATTGGTGCAGCTAGAATATACATTTCAGATTGTCAGCTGGATAGTAAATTGATGTCAAATTTTCTAGGTCTAGCAGATATTTTTCATAGTTGAATATTCTGCTCCCAGTGCCACCTGCTCTATGACAATTTATGCTCTATGCTCTTAATTTCTATATAAATTGGTAAGTTTATTTTTTTCTACCTATTTATATTAATTTATATTTCATGTTGAACACTAATGACTGAAGAGCAGATGAGGTGTGAGATGACATCAAGGATATAATACATGAAGAAAACAAGATAAAATAAATAATAATTATTGCTGTTGGGTCGATTCCAACTCATATTGACCATATAGGACAGAGTAGAACTGCCTCATAAGCTTTGCGAGGAGCAACTGATGGATTCAAACTGCTGACGTTTTGGCTAGCAGCTGAACTCTTAACCACTGTGTCACCAGGGAAGAAAGAAAAGACCAAAATGGATGTCATAAGAGACTCTGAAACTTGCTCTTGAAGGTAGAGTAGCTAAAGCGAAAGGAAGAATTGATGAAGTAAAAGAGCCGAACAGAAGATTTCAAAGGGTGACTGGAGAAGACAAAGTATTATGATGAAATGCGCAAAGACCTGCAGCTAGAAAAACAAGAGAAGAACATGCTTGGCATTTCTCAAGCTGAAAGAAATGAAGGAAAAATTAAAGCCTAGAGTTGCAATATTGAAGGATTCTATGGGCAAAATATTGAACGACACAGGAAGCATGAAAAGAAGATGGAAGGAATACAGAGTCACTGTACCAAAAAGAATTGGTTGATTTCAACCATTTCAGGAGGTGGCATGTGATCAAGAACTGATGGTACTGAAAGAAGAAGTCCAAGCTGCGATGAACTCATTGGCAAAAAACAAGGCTCCAGGAATTGACAGAATGCCAATTGAGATGTTTCAATAAATGGATGCAATGCTGGAAACACTCACTTGTCTATGCCAAGAAATTTGGAAGAGAGCTTCCTTGCCAACCGACTGGAAGAGATGCATGTTTGTGCCCATTCCAAAGAAAGGTGATCCAACAGAATGTGGAAATTATCGAACAATATCATTAATATCACATGCAAGAAAAATTTTGCTGAAGATCATTCAAAAGCAGCTGCAGCAGTACCTTGACAGAGTACTGCCAGAAATTCAAGCCAAATTCATAAGTGGATGTGGAATGAGGGGTATCATTGCTGATGTCAGATGGATCTTGGCTGAAAGCAGACAATACCAGAAAGATGTTTACCTGTGTTTTATTGACTATGCAAAGGCATTCGACTGTGTGGATCATAACAAATTATGGATAACATTGAGAAGCATGGGAATTCTGGAATGCTTAACTATGCTCATGTAGAACCTGTACATAGACCAAGAGGCAGTGGTTGAAACTGTGTGGTTTAAAATCAGGAAAGGTGTGGTGTCTGGGTCATATCCTTTCACTGTACTTACTCAGTCTGTATGTTGAGCAAATAATCTGAGAAGCTAGACTACATGAAGAAGAGCAGGGCATCAGGATTGGAGGAAGACTTGTTAACAACCTGTGTTATGCAGATGACACAACCTTGCTTGCTGAAAGTGAAGAGTACTTGAAGCACTTACTGATGAAGATCAGAGTCTACAGCCTTCAGTATGGATTGCACCTCAACATAAGGAAGATGAAAATCCTCACTATTGAACCAATAAGCAACATCATGATAAACAGAGAAAAGATTGAAGTTGTCAAGGATTTCATTTCACGTGGATCCACATTCAATACACAAAGAAGCAGCAGTCAGGAAATTAAAAGATGCATTGCAGTGAGCAAGTCTGCTGCAAAAGACCTCTTTCAAGTATTAAAAAGTAAAAATGTTACTTTGAGGAGTAAGGTGGACCTGACCCAAGCCATGGTATTTTCAGTCACCTCATATGCATGTGAAAGATGGACAATGAATAAGGAACACTGAAGAAAAATTGATGCCTTTGAATTATGATGTTGACATATAATATTGAATATACCGTGAACTGTCAGAAGAATGAACGAATCTGTCTTGGAAGAAGCACATCCAGAATGCTCCTTAGAAGCAAGGATGGTGAGACTTCATCTCACATACTTTGGACATGTTATCAGGAGGGACCAGTCCTTGGGGAAAGGACATCATGCTTGGTAAGTAGAGGGTTAGCAAAAAAAAAAGACCCAACCAGATTGATTGGCACAGTGTCTGCAACAATGTGCTCAGACATAGCAAGGACTGTGAGGATGGTGCAGGACTGGGCAGTGTTTCAGTCTGTTGTACATTGGGTTGCTATGATATGGAACCGACTTGACAGCACTACATAATAATATAATAGTAATATTTCAAAAAATTAAAAATCCCTGTCTCAGGACAAAATAAGCTAGCCAAGTCTCTAGTTTCCTTTTCAACCATTATATATATATATATATATATATATATATATATATATATATATATTTATTTATTTATTTATATATAAATATATATATTTATTACTGGAGGTTATAATCTTCTAAATGTGTTTTAAAATAAATTTACTAATATAAATGGGATTGGGGATGGAGGTAAGAAACAGCACTGGCTACCTAATAATGTAATTATTTCTCAATATGGCAGTGTATTGAGTTAACAGATTGTCAGGTCTTTTGATCAGATGTTCAAATCCTGGTCTTCTATATCAAAGTTAGGATGTGTGGAATTCTTCACACCCTTTCTCTCTGTCTGATTGTACCATTCTCCTTAGAGGTCAATCCTGTGTTACCTTTCAATCATTTATTAATATTTTTCACTTATATGGAATTTTAAAGTAATTCCCCTCAGAATTTGATGTACATTTGATTGGTTTTCTGAGTTATTATCATTTTGCATCCTGGTTTATTTTAGTGAGGGAGGGTAAATGCCTTGGGTTTCAATTTTAAAGAATATCATTTTCTACACTTGTCTCTGTAGTAGACAATTTTGTCCTAGTCTGGGAACTAATCCAGTTACTGTAGTTTTAGTATATTTAATTTACCTCTCCCTCCCCCATCACTCAACTCTCCCATGCTTCTAGACATATAGAGGTAGGGGGTGATAGAAGGAAGGATAATATACAGTATTGAAACTGCTCAAAGAATTGACTACTGCTTTCTAGTTCCCTTTTTTTTTTTTAAACTTACTGACGAATTGCAATAACATAGTCAGTGTTGAGGACTAACAGAGCACCAGAATACACCAGAAAGCTATATCAATTGCTTTTCTTTAACAAATCAATGACTGAGAATTATTCCTGAAATGCTGTTCACTATAGCAAATCATGATCGCTGGCTGGTACCATCCAGTCTATGCCTTTTCCTGTTCCTCATCGAGCCCTAAGTACTATTTTTCCCATGAAGTAGTAGGACAATGAGAACACAAAAGTACTGGCTTTCTGGAAAATGAAGTTTTGCTCCAAGCAATATGCATACCTGGTGAAGCATATAACTTCTGTGTGCTTGATTGTTTCAGTCAGAACAGACGGTGCACCCTCTCCCACAGATGTCTTTATAATTGTTTGCAGTTTTATTCTTGTCTTTCTGGAAAATGTTATGCAAAAAGGCAAGAAAAAGTAATATCAAGGCTATATACATATTTCTAAAATATAAAACTGTGAAGAGACCAAATCTTCAATACTAATTGACTCAATACACTGCCTCACAAAACTGGCTCCTGCATTTATATGAGCAGCTGCCTTTACCATCCCTCATTCCTCACATGTCTTCGTTAAGCAGTAGGTTTGGGATTTCTGAGAGGAAGGCCTTGATGGGCAAGACTGTGCATTTTGATTGTGATATGTTGGTGGGAACTCTCCACAGTATTTATGAAAGAGGTGGGCTACTCAGAGTAGAAGAAAGGTACATTTTGTAAGTAGAGCTACTCACATATTTGCCACACTCTGCTTAGAATTCTCCTAGCCTTGGTTCTCCATGGAAAGCAGGATCTGAGATAAACTTGTAAACATGTAAGCTTATTTTAGAAAGTTATTCCAAGAAATAAAAAAGAAGGATTGAGAATAATGGAACAAGGAAATAAGAAAAGCCAATATAGGTGGATTTTCAGAGGTCATCTCCGTGGGTAACTGTATTCAACCTTGCTAGAATCTCCTAAGGACTCATACAGAAGATACTTTAAATTGTCTTTGCAAGGGACTACAGCGGGGTGTATTTAACCAACAGCTACCAACAATAATTGTGAATGCAAGGGAAAGACCTCTCTTCTCCTTTGCACCACTAGTCTGTGCCTGTGTAAGTGCAGGGTGAGTTTCCACAGGCCTCTGGCTCTGCTGGATCAGACAAGCACAGAGGCGAAAAGGCAGAGTCATGTGGAGCAGCAGATGCACATGAAGGCATCTTAGGGTTGTCTGAGGCTGGCTGCTGCAGTAATGGCCAAAGTAAAGGTGGTCTGTGAGAAATGTGAGGTGGTGCACAGAGATGTCCAGTACATTAGCTAAAAATGTCTGTGGAAGGAAACCAATTTAAATTTGTCTTGTTACTAAATCCTGAAAGTATTATTAATAATATAAGTAGTACTCTGGATGACTAATGTAAAGGACTATTAACTGAAGTGAAGTAGTTAAAATAGAAATCATGAAAGTTTTCCAATTACCTTTTCCATATTCCTCAGTCCTGTAGAGAGAGACACAACCCTGCTAATTGCCAGGGACTATGACTTGACCGCAACTAACAACGACAGTAGGATTGGAGAGCATCTGATTTAGGAAAATCTAATGAACTAGAATGAACATTTCTCAAACCAATCCTAGCTTTTGACCACTTTTGAGAAAACACAGTTTTTACAGTTTAAAGGAATGGAAGTATTGAGGTAGATCTGAATCTGGTTGATTTGGAACAATGATGAGAGAATCAAGAGCCAACCACATTGGTATCAACCAGATGGCTTGGTATGAGGGTTTATGCCTTCTATACTCCGTTACTTGGAATCAGGATTTAATCAGGTCCTAGGTATGTGCAGACTTGGGGCTACTCTCCCAGACTGGTCAAATAGCATTCTGTTATATACCCCCAGATTCTCTAGCTTTGGAATATTTGTGTTTCTCTTCAAGTTTGCCCAACAAGTTTTCTATTCTTTGTATTTGCCTATTAAAAGTCTTTGTCCACATAATAGATATTTAGAGCACCTCATATAGTACCCGATGTCTCTTATTTTTTTCAATATGGAAGATTCATTGTATTCATTCTCTATATATACTAATTTAGTACTAGAAATGCTAAATCAAAAGTATACAGTGGATTATTAATTAAATATTAATCAATTAATTCATTGTATAGTTGTGACTTAGCAGTGTATTTTTGCATTTTGTTATCTTAATTAATTCCAGACACAAATATTAGTTTTAATGACAACTCTTCACACTTGCTTTGACTTTTTTTTGGTCTGCTTGTTTAACAGAAGTAAGGTTAATGTGAGCAATACTCTGGATAACTAAAGCAATGGACTATTAACTGAAGTGAAGTAGTTAAAATATAAATCATGAATGTTTTCCAATTAGCTGGATGGTAATAGTTATGTAAAACTTTTATCTCATTATGTTCTACAGCACATATACAGAGACATTACTTCAGCAAAGTCTGGCATAAACTATAAATCCCTTTGCTCTAGGTTATAGTTAGGTGTACAAGGCAATATACCTCTTCAGGTTATGATATGGATGATTTTCTACCACGACTACTGTGGTTTTATGTCAGTCAATTATCAACTTAGCAATCATCAGTTTGTTTATTTACTAACCAAAATATGGGTATCTGAATGAGTCACTTTCAGGTATGAAAACCAGGAATTGTAATATCCCAATCTTTATACTGACACCATCAGTTTCTATGGGTAAAACACTTTCTATTGCTACTTAATCCTATCAAACACATGAAATTTATGGATTGTAAGAGGTGGGACTCTCCAAAAGTAACTACTTGCTATAAAATTTCTAATCTAAAATGCCTTTTTCTGTGCTGCAGTAGCTTTAGATAGAAAAGGAATATATATATATATTTTAATCAAGCATTTTCTAAAAGGCTTCCTCAACAATCATAGTTGCTTTGTATATAAGTTTTGATTTTAATTTTAAGTATACCCAAACCCACTGCTGTCAAGTCAATTTCAACTCATAGAGACTCCATAGGACAGAGTAGAACTGCCCCATAGGGTTTCCAAGGCTGTAAATCTTTATGGAAGCAGACTGCCACATCTTTCTCCCATGGAGTAGCTGGTGGATTTGAACCATCAACCTTTCAGTTAGCAGCTGAGCACCTTAACCACTGCATCACCCAAAAACCAAAAAAAGAGGTTAATATAAAATATTAAATACTAAGAAAGGCGTGTCTTATTTGGGGGTATATGATGGTTAATGTTATATGTCAACTTTACTAGGGTATGATTCTCAGTAATTATGTAATTCTCCTCCATTTTGTGATCTGATGTAGTTATCCTCCATTTTGTGATCTGATGTAATTGTGTTTCATTTTGTGGTCTCCTTTAAGTAACATAATGTAATCACTTTCATGATATGATCTGATGTGATCAACTAATCAGTGGTAAGGGGAATTTCCTTGAAGGTGTGACCTGCACTCAATATATATATGGACATTCTGGAGAAGCTCACTTGCTTGATCTGCATCTTGCATCCAGCTTATCATCATCTGACTTCCAGTTCTTGGGACATAAGCCAGTGGCCTGCTGTCTTACCTGCTGATCTTGGGGTTCGTCAGCCTCCACAGCCTGTGAACCAGCACCCTGCCGTCTTTCCTGCCGATCTGGATTTTTCAGCCTCTGGAGCCTATGAGCTAGTGGCCTGTAGCCTGACCTTCCGATCTTAGGTTTGTCAGCCTTTGCAGCTACTTGAGTCAGGAGAAGCCTCCAGCCTAATGCCTGACCCACCGACTTGGGACTTGCCAGCCTCTACAACCACGTGAGCCATTTCCTCGAGATAAATCTCTCTCTCTCTCTCTCTCTGTCTCTCTGTCTCTCTCTATATATATATGCTTACTGGTTTTGCTTCTCTAGAGAACCCAGCCTACAACAGGGGAGATTAGTCTTTTTACTAAAGAAAGAATACATTTAAGGGAGATTAATCTTTTTACTTAAGGAAAGTATTCCATATAAATATATTTCAGAAGTGTACACGAAGCTTACATTAATGATATTATTTATAATTGGCTGTAGGTAATGACTTCTTGGAAAAAGTACAATCAGAATGCTCCTTAGAAGCAAGGATGGTGAGACTACGTCTCATATACTTTGGACATGTTATCAGGAGGGATCAGTCCCTGAAGAAGGACATCATGCTTGGTAAAGTAGAGGGCCAGTGAAAAAGAGGAAGACCCTCAACAAGATGGACTGACACAGTGGCTGCAACAATGGGCTCAAGCATAACAATGATTGTGAGGATGGCGCAGGACTCTACAGTGTTTTGCTCTGTTGTACATGGGGTTGCTATGAGTCGGAACTGACTTGATGGCACCTAACAACAACAAGAATGAATTAGTATTAAATAACGTTAGTATTATATTTAATTTGTATCTTTGTTAATTCTTTGTTTTTTATGAAGTATTTTAATTTTAAAATACGTTGTTATTTTCTTTCTAAAATTAAACACTATTATATTTGTCTCCTTATGAGCCCGATTTTCCTGATCTTTTATGAATACATGGAATTATGATACTACTTTTAATTTCATATCTACACCTGCACTTCTGAATTTGTATTTTATAATTTAGGAATTAAAAAAAATAGTTCTAGTTAACTCCTGGGTCAAAGAAGAAATTATAATGAAACTTTAAAACATTTATAGCTTATTGAAATTTGAAAATAATATTTTTTAACATGACTTCTCACAAGTTTTTATATGCTATTGAATGTGGTGACATCACAAAAACTTCAGTGTATGCAGGATTACTCACATATATTTGATGAGGGGACTCCCATTTTGAGGAATGAATTATTCATCTAGTGTTTCACAGAATATACAAAAAGCCAGTTGCCATCAAGTCAACTCGGACTCATGAAGACCCTACGTGTGTCAGAGTAGAACTGTGCTTCATAAGGTTTTCAAAGGCTGATTTTTTTCAGAAGTTGATCATCAGGACTGTCTTCTCAGGTGCCTCTGGGTGGACTTGAACTTTCAACCTTTCTGTTAGCAACTGAACACATTAACTGTTTACACTATCCATGGACTCCTGCAGAATGTATATTGAATAATATTACCCTGGAAAAATATATGACCAATAAAAAAGAATACATTATCACCTTTTTACATTATTTAAAGAACAGCTAAAGCAATGGAAATCATGTATGTTACTTTGATAATGACTTTGACTCACAGAGAATAAAAACTGTGGCAATGTAAGAGCATAAAAATATTTTAAGCATATGCATTCTTTTGTACCAGAATAATGATTTAAAATATTTTGCAGTGAAGTTCCAAAACTACCCGACACATTTTCCAAAAATATGTTCCAGATTTTTGCTAAACTCAAGAATAATATAATGATTTGATTACTTCAGAAAGGCCTTATGCAGTAAATTAAATTCTATATTTACTTAAGCTTATATATCTGGTAGGATACATTTGGTTGCCATTGACAGCAAACACAAAAGAGATAACTGCAATGAAAATGCCTAACCGACAACTGAAACCATTTCTGAAGCCCACTCTTTAGGCAAAGATTAGACAGGACTATAAAACAAAAAATAATACTTGGTTCAATCAGTTACAAGAGACCAAATGAGCATCTCCTGTCCAGAGGAAGGATGAGAAGGCAGGAAGGGACAGGAACTGATCAAATGGACACAGGGAACCCGAATTGGAAAAGGGTAGTGTGCTTTCACATTGTGGGGATTGCAACTAATGTCACAAAACAGTATGTGTATAAATTTGTGTATGAGAAATTAACTTGAGCTGTAAACTTTTACCAAAAGCACAATTGGAAAAAAAAAAAATGGAGAGAATAGAAACAACACACCATGGTGTCTCAACCATAGACCTTAAGTCCTGCTTGTCAGGAATGACAGGGTCTCTCTTCATTGCTGTGGAGACAGGTCTTTGACTGCAACATACTTTTTTATTTCTAGGAAAATCTCTCTCGCTGTACATTATCCTTCATGGCTGTATCCAGGAGATGCATTAAATGGAGGCGATGTCCCTTTGGAGATGCCCCTCCTAACCAACATCTTCTTCTTAGTGCAAATTTTGGGGTGTGAGGGACACTTTGGAAGTTAAATAATCTATGTCATGGGCAAGAGTGGAATCTCTCTTTCAAAGCCACTCCCTTAAAACTTTGGCAGGCTTCTAATTTATTTTATTTGAGACAATTCTATGTACTAGAAACTAAAGCCAGAAAGATGCCATCTAATTTTATTCTTTCAACCTGGAATCAGGCCTGTGAATTTTGGTAAGCAAAAAAGCAGATTTAATCTCAAAGCGCTGCGCATGCCAGTATGTAGCTCTTCATTCAGAATCTTTCAATTCAATGCATTGAGTGCAGAAAAATGCTAAAATATTTCCGCCTGCAGGAGGCATCCTGAGGTGATCTTCCTTCCTTCCTGCTTCTTTCCTTTCTTATTTCTCCCTGTCTCTTCCCTCTCCTTTTCTCCCTCCTCTTTTCTCTTCTTTCCTTCCTTCCTTTCTTTCTTCCCCTCTTTTGTTTGTCCCTTGTTTTTTGTTTTGTTTTACCAGACAGAGACTCCTAAATAAGGTTGTGGGGTTTTAGGTAGAGATGGTGTCAAGCGTCCCTTAGCCAAATCACTTACTATCAAAAGTTACCTAATGTACCTTTTCACCGAAGCTTCAGTTTGCAGGATTTGCCTTTTCCTACACAGTGTGGCTCCAGATGTTCAGAATTTTTATCATCTTGTATTACAGCTTACAGGCAAAAGAATCTTCTTTTAGCAGAAAGAACTCTATTTTTTTTTTTTTTTCTTCTTTCAGATGGGCTGGCTTCAGAAAAATCTTGTCTCTTTCAAGACCTTTTAGAAAGCTGCAAAATTAACTGACAAACACTCAGACATTATAACATTTTCCTGCCACAACTCTTAATTTTTCAGACTCATTAGAAATAAGACCTGAGTACCAATGTACAAGTCACAGACTCAAGACTGTTTAACTAATAAAAAGCAAGGATAGCTAGACTCCTTGACTGTGATGGGGATTCCTTGCTGCCCTTTGTACTATTTCCTGAGTTCAGCTAATTCAGACTTCAGAATCTGTTACTGTCAAGCCCTTATTTCCCTGTACCAATTTCTGAATCAGTTCAAATGCTTTTACTTGCAAGTAACGGATGGCTCAAATAAATAGAAATCCCTTAGGTAGATCTTAGAACTCCTACACAAAGCCCCGGCGTTCACTCTGATTTAACTGGCTGAAGTCCAATTTCCAGCCCTAAGTAAATCACTGTGACCAGGAAGATGGAATTTTCTGATAGACTTAGCAAAATCCACATGGATGACAATTTGGGATTTGAGATATAATCAGTTTCAAAATGGATTCCCAATGAAAATTAGTTACCGTTTAAGGTGATGAAAAGGGCATAGAAGCTGAAAATTCAGCCAACAGATACACATTACTGTTTATATAAATCATTCTGAATCTTACAGAATTTTTAAAACAACATTTAACTCTCTTTCACAGAAATACTCCAAATGATATTTCATACCAGTTACACTGAAAATTAACTCCCTAATAGAAACTAAAGTGACAGTAGCCTTTGCAAGAACTGTTTGTAAATGTTGTACAGCTGACATACAAAAATTACAAAATTCAAAAAATAAAAAGATTCCACGCTGTCTAAAGGCTGTGGAAATTAAATTGGTGATTAGTTTGTTTTCTTCATCTTTTTCTGTAGAAGACCCTTCAACTGTAAATTGAATGCATTTATAACATAAAACCGGAATTTTAAATATACCAAAGTCTTTCTTCTCTGACTTAAACGAGCATGGAAAGTGCCCAGTGATTCATTAGGGAGCTTATTTGTGGAGGGAAAAAACAAACCTGTTGCGGTCGAGTCAGTTCCGACTCATACCAACCCCTTTTGAACAGCAGCGTAGCTCTTAACCACCATGCCACCAGGGTTTCCAATTTGTGAAAAGCTGTCCTTAAAGAAGTCACTTAACTGGACAGAAACTATCAATCCCAACAACTTGTTTGCAAGAAAGCACTGGTTCTGAAATAATACCAATCTGAGTTCAACCGCCCCCCGCACCATTATTTTATAATTATGATAACAAGTGTGGGTTAAAACACATTAAATTATGCTGTTATGTATATTAATACTGGGCTAGCTGATGCCTTGTGCAGATTAGATGATAAAGCATAAATGAATTGATTTAACACATTACTACCTAAGACATAAATAGTTCCTCAATAACTAATACTAATTTACTTGCCCACTTTTGTTAAATACTACTTTTTTTGTTTTTGTTGATGTTAGAAAAAGGGGTAATGGCAGTTAATTAATTCACTGCATCTTTTAGGGTCCTCTTTGTACTGCTCCTTTGTTTTCTACTTCTTATTCAGCTGCTTTTGTTGTTTCTGAATCCCTACCCTTACCTGCTAGTGTGGTGTTGGGAGTGTACAAGTGACTTTCCATTTGAATCACATTTAAACATGCATCACTGTGGATAATGCCAGACCTTCCTGCATGACACTGCCTCCTTAAATATCCTTGCTCACTACTGCAGCCCAGATTTTCACTAATGACTCATTCATGACCCTACTATAGTATTCCATTCATACATTGTATTTCATATCTCAACATACTTTCTTTTTTTCATGTGGGACTCAAAACCTCTGGCAGTTTTACATCTCTAGTCTATACCCTAGGGGGAGCCAAAAGGTAGTTACTGAGATCCCAGTCCAGAATGTTCCCTGTGTCACTCTTGTGTGCCCCTGCAAATCACAGAAAAAATACATTTCCTTTGTCAAATAAGTCACATTTGTTTCTGCTTCTGAGTTCAGGTTAGTTTTAGAAATGTTCGTGACAAGTAAGGCAGATATTATGAGTGAGTCCTCCATAGTCACTTCTCTTCTCTCGCTTTGTGTATGTTTGAGTGATATTTTGCTTATTTATTCATTCAGCAGATTTTATTAAGTATCTAATATTAATCAGAGTACACACTAAGTACTAGGAATATAGTAGTGTCCAGGATAGACTTGATATCTAGCCTTACTGAATTCACGTATGTTTATAGCATTAGTTCAAAACAATTGATTAGGGACTACATAAAATAAAAACACATTTTTTTACTCATTTTAGCTATCTTTAGGGGGGAGGGTATAAACACAATAAATTTTTAAAATAAAATTTTAAAAAGAATTTTGAATGGTAAAAACTTGTTAACAGTAATAAAATGTCGTATCTCTGTTATTTGTCCTTCTACTAATCACTGCCTGCCCCTAACTTCTCTGAGAACTTCTCTCCTTCTTTTGTTTTGTTTTGTTTTTTTTTTTTTTTAGTAATATTTCCACACTCTCCAATCTATTCACACAGTTGATTGGTTATGATGGGAGGTTTTATATGATCCAAATTCAGCCAATTATTTTCTCTCTTGTTTTCTGTTTCTATAAGTGATATAATTCAGAAACCATCAGTGACCATCTTTCTGGCTATGTAGTCTGGGAAAACAGAAAATGGAAAAGAAAGAGAGAATAATGAAGTAGACATGTAGAGAGATGTGTGGGGAGAAAGCAAGTTCTTATGAGACTTGGAGTTGTTTCTCATGCCCAGTTGCCCACATTTCTGCCCTTAATTTTTATATTTGAATATCCTTGTAACAAATATCTGATTTTTCTTACTCTATTTCAAGGGTCTCTTTGGGCCCCTTATCCTAAATTTTTAAACTTTACTTTTACATTATTAAGTGGCATTTTTCAAAGTAGGTTAATATCATTTTTAATAGTCCTTAAAGTCTGTCAGAGTCCCTGGGTGACAAACAGTTAAGTGCTTGAACACTAACCAAAAGGTTGACATTTCAAACTCCCGCAGAGGTGCCTCAGAAGAAAGGCCTGGCAATTTACTGCCAAAAGGTTAAAAACAAATAAAGAAAAACCAAACCCATTGCCACTGAGTTGACTCTGAGTCACAGTGTTAAGAGCTTGACTGCAAACCAAAAGATCGGCAGTTCAAATCCACCAGCCACTCCTTGGAAACACAATGGGGCAGTTCTGTTCTGTCCTATAGGGTCTCTATGAGTAGCTATGAGTCAAATGGTTATAGCCTTGAAAGCCCTATGGAGCAGTTCTACTCTGCACGCATGGGGTCACCATGAGTTGAAATTGACTTGATGCAAACTAACAACAGCGTCTGTCATATGCATACTCAGCTGGAATATTGTCATGTTATAGTCCTTGTAAACCATAGTATATTCTAAATTACGAGTGAGTATTATGGTCCATCCTGGTGATAATTTTTCTTCTGGATTTTGAGGTAATACATTCTATTAGTTATATTCCCATGTAAGAGAGTTTAAAATATGAAACCTCTGAAATCTTAAGTAAAAGTAATGTAAAATATAATGTGAAAACTTTATGGTGAGACCATTAGGAAATATAAGAAAAAAATAGTCATGTTTTAACAACGTATATATACTCTTCGCCCAACCATTTAGTTATCCTGACTGTTAATCATATCCTGTAGTAAACATTCGCTGAATGACTAAGCCTTCAATGATTTCAGAAAATAAGCAGGCAATCCCCAGGTGTGAGTACTGTGGCAAAAGCAATTCTCACAGTGCTCCCTGTTCAGTAACAAAGGGCTCTAAAATATTTAGACACAAGGTAATGGATATTTCATTTCCAATGGGTCAGGTTTGAAGGTCAGCACTATGAAAAACTGTAGGAGGCAAATTGAGCAATATTTTTTTCACTTTTAATGTTTTAAAGCAAGGATAGGAATCACCTACATGACAGGCTTTGTTCATAGTTATTTGATTTGTATTCCTGGTGTGAAGCCACACATTGACTAACCGGGTGCTGGGGTGGAGAAATTGGGCATGGGGTTGTGGTGAGCTGTGTCCAGATCTCGCCACAGAAAACACGCAGGTAGACATAAAGTGGACGCATCTAGGTACTGTAACACAAATGCAGATAAGGGAGAGAGACTCTGTGCAGGCAAAGTAAGAATTTCAAGGCCTGTAACCCTAACAGTAAGTCTTATATATGTGGCCTAGTAAAAGGATTATTTCTGGTCATGGTAGTGTAAGTTATTTCTGTGTTCTGATGTGAGTCCACAGATTTGTACTTTTCTGACTTAGTGAAGTGAGACCAGTACAGTTGAGCAGTGGAGACCACCAAACTTTGGGCATCACTGCATGAGACACAAGGGAAAAAATGGTAGCCAGCTCAACCACCTGTATCCTATCTGTACTTTGCACTACTTATTAGCTGCTTTAAGAGTAAGCCAGCATAAAAACAAACGTAAAACAAATCCAAATTGATATTCCTCCCCATCCTTTTAAGCATATCAACTCTGTAATCTAGACAAATGCAAGGAGTCAATATGATTCTTTTTTGTTTCACACAAGCACAAATACACACATAATGTGTATTTATAATGACTTTGGAAAAAGGTAGTGGAAACTACTATGTTTGCCATGTTCACTTTGCCCCTCTATAAGGGTAAGAAAGTACCATAAATGGCTTTCACTTGAAATGTTGTAAGTGGGTTTCACTGACTTGAGATGCATAAATCAGAGGAATACAGGCCGTTGGGAATTGCTCACATGGTGTCTCCTTGACCTTGATTGTCAAAAAGTCTGCAGATCACAGATGCTCTTCTTCTCCCCAGGTACTAGGAGCAGTAAAAGGAGCCCTGGTGGTGCACTGGTTAAGTGCTTGGCTGCTAACTGAAAGCTTGGTGGTTCAGACCCACTGGCCACTCCACAGGAGAGAGATGTGGCAGTGTGCTTCCTTAAAGATTAGTCTTAGAAACCCTATGGAGCAATTCTACCCTGTCCTATAGGGTCGCTATGAGTCACAATAGACTTGAAGGCAATAGGTTTGGTTTTTTTGGGTTTATGAGCAGAAAGTTCTTGCACAGGGGACTCACAAGTAAAGCCTATGACAGGGCAAAGCCCTTACTTCTAAGATGGGAGTTAACGTGTTTTCTTATTTAAAGAAAGATCAATATAAATGTGAAATAAGTGCCAAAAAGTAATAGAGTTAACATTCATGAGTACTTAGCATCATCCACTGCTCTAGATATTTTTTAGTTATTAACTCATTTAGTTACTATTATTATCTCCACTTTCCAAATGAGATAATTAAGCTGTTGTTAGTTGCCATCTAGTCAATTCTGACTCAAGTTAATTAAGCTACTAGAGAGTATGTTCTTTGCAGACCTAGAAGTGATTTGAGCTAAGGTTTTGATCTAGTGCCTTATATAAGCTCACATCAGTAAGAGTTGGAACCCGAATGTGAACCATATATAAATAAAGCATATAAATAATGTTTTTAAATTTACAAACCTATTACATAATTATGCCATTACAATTTCAACATTTAAAGTAAAATGCAACATTGGAATTAAACGATGAAAATGTTTAGTTTTTTAAAACAAATTTTATGATTGCATTCCATGGTTAATATTCTATGAATAAATTGCTTCAGATAGTAAAGGTGAAGGAAATGTTTATTGATTAAATAAAAAGGGATGTTGCCCTTTTACACTTCACAGAACATTTTTAGTGATTTCACCATAGCTGTACTGAAAATTGTAATGGATGCACAATAAAGTTAATAGATCATAATATTGCTCTTCTTTTTATTATTTACAATTTTATTAGGTCTTTAACAATTTTATCATTAAAAAATTCTCAACAAGCCGAAGTTAATAGCTAGAGATTCAAATTAGAAAAATGTCATGGCAGTTTCTTGTCTTTTAGTTTTTACTTTTGTTTACTTTTTCTCTTTATCATTGAGTTGTAATTATTTTTGGCAGGAAAGGAAGTATTAAATAAAATCGTTGGTAATACCAGTTTGTTTGTTTGTTTCTCTTGAAAGAAGCAGGAATTATCTAGCTTTCCCAGACTTAACTTCTGGGCAGAGGACTCCAAATGCTTGAGCCCCAAATAATTTTCACTATTTGTATACTTACATGAAATAAATTTAGCCTATCAATAAAAAATAAAAAATAAAAAAAAATAACCTGTTGCCGTCGAGTTGATTCTGACTCATAGTGACCCTATAGGACAGAGTAGAACTGCCCCACTAAGGTTTCCAAGGAGCAGCTTGTGGATTTGAATTGCTGACTTTTTGCGTTAGCAGCCATAGCTCTTTATCACTGTGCCACCAGGGGTCCAGCCTATCAGTGGAGGAAGTAAAACAGTTTCAAAATAAGCCAGGTGTATTTGTCATGGCACAAAATTTTCTGAGTTTGCTAACATTCTTATGTCTACAGCATGGACTCTCAATGACTCTCTTGGGAATTGAGTGAATTAAGAGTATAATATTTTGGTTTGAGCCTGCAACCCCCTTTCTTTCTTTCATATCACAATGTGATTTCTCACTACCTATTGATCTGATCATACTCCTGAATTCATTTGTTCATTCATTCACTTATTCCTTCATCAGACATTAGGGAGGCAATTCCTCTGTGCCATGAATTGGAGAAGGAGCTGGGAATGCAGAGAAAAATGACAAGTTACTTTCTTTAAGACAGAAAAATTACAAATCACTTTCTCTAAGACTCTTTCAATGTGCTAAGCATAGTGGTAGTGGAGAACTAGACATGGCATCACAGGAGCTTAAAAAAAGTGATTGCCTTCAGCAGGGATGTCAAGGAAAGCTTCTTGAAGAAGGTAATACCTGAGTTGAATCTTAGAGGATGGATAAGAGGTCTAGAAGCAGGGGAAAAGGGGAGGACCAGTCTACTTAGCATTAAGCGTAAGAAAATGAAGGCATAGAAGCTCATATAAGAATGTAGGTGCTGTCGAGTCATTTCCGACTCATAGCAACCCTGTGTTCAACAGAACGAAACACTGCCTGGTCCTGTGCCATCCTCACAATCATTGTCATGCTTGAGCCCATTGTTGCAGCCACTGTGTCAATCCATCTTGTTGAGGGTCTTCCTCTTTTTCAGTGACCCTCATGTAAGAATAGTGTGTGCATAATAGAAATTAACAGAAGCCCATTATTATTTTAGCATAAAATACAAATCACAGAGAGGGTAACAATAAGGTAGAAAATAAATAGAGACTGGTTTTTGTAGAGTCATATATGCAGAATGAAGCTGCATTTCTTTGTATAAAAAGTGGCCATTCTCTCTCTCTGTCTCTCTCTGTCTCTCTCTGTCTCTCTCTCTCTCTCTCTCACACACACACACACACACACAAAGTGATGTGTTAAGATTAGACTTGTATTAAAATCTATGATACCAGCAACAAAATGGAGAATCTGTTTTGAGGAAAGCAACTAGAGGCATGATAAATCAGAACTGTTCTCTACACAGGAGAATAAATGAAGAGAAGCTTCTGGAAATGGGCAGCATGATGCTTTAAAGCTATCTTTGTTCTGAGAGATCTGATATTTCCAGTAGGTCATGAATATATATCTTTCCCACCGAAGCCATTCTTTGCCTATCTCAGTCAATGTACCCTGTTTCTAAGAGGTAAATGAACCCTAAACACGAATTTCCTGTGTTAGCTTAGCTAATGACACCTCAACTAGTAGGAAGGAAAGGAAGAAAAGAAAGCTTTATGGAGCTAAAAAGTTCTTTCAGTGTTTTTGTAATTTCCCTTGACTTGCTAAAGAAAAGGGAATAAAATCTGTTTTACAGTCTCTTTACCAGTTTTGTAAACTGGCTTCTGATTTTCCCCCTTCTCGCTCTCTCTCATTTACTAAACTCATAAACACTTGACTTAGACCAAGTTTATTTCCTTCCCAGGGCCTTTGTACTCATTTTTCTCTGGTTTGGAAGCTTTATCCCTCCAGTTTTAAGGCTGCTTCTCAACTCTAAGATTGCTTTCTCACCAAGGTCTTTCATGACCACCCTGGTAAAAGCAATACATCAAGTGATTTTCTATAACATTATTCTGCTTGACTTTAACAGTATTAATACCTGAAGATATTATCTTCTTCATTCACACATTCAACTATCTACTTATTGTCTCTGTTGGCAATAGATAAAATCTTAATATAAATTATTTTAGAGCAGGGTCTCTTTATATTGTGTTCAATATTTTATCCTAAACATCTAGAATATGGTCTTACACATAAGATGGGTTTAATAAATGTGTTGACTTACTTCATTCATGTAGGTTCCGTAGCAGTGAAACAGAGAGGAGGGAAAGGTGAAAATCTGCTGCCCACTTAAAGTTCAAGAACAATTCTGTTTTGGTGTAATATGCACATATAATTAAAACCTCAGATATACCATGTTTTACTTACTTTATACATTAAGGATATTTGCCATTTATCTATCATGTATTTTAAAAACAGTTTCCCAGAACTCTGTTTGTTTTTAATCCATGTCTGTGGTACTATTTGTATTATAGAAGTTTTCCATTTGTTTATACTTGTGTCTTCCAGTCATTTTTAACAAGTTTATTGATACATACTTTATAAGCCATAAAAATTCATCTGTTGTAAGTGTGAAATTCATTCACTTTTAGCAAATTTATTGAGTTGTGCAACCATCACCACATCCACTTTTAGAACACTTCCCTCAGCCCAAAACATTCTCTCACACCCATTTGCAGACAATCCCCTCTCATCTCCAGTCCTAGGCAACCACAGAATGTGAATACTGTCTCACGGATTTGTCATTTCTGGCTATTTCATATAATAAACTCGTTGCTTTCGAGTCAGTTGCGACTCATAGCGACCCTATATGGAATGTAGAATTCTTCATTTACAAAATGTTGTTGCTGTCCATTCATGCTGTAGCATGTATCAATATTTTGTTTATTCGTAGTGCTGAATAAGGAGCCCTGGTGGCAGTGGTAAAAGTGATCAACTGCTAACCTAAAGGTCAGCAGTTCAAAACCACCAGCGGCTGCGTGGGAGAAAGATGTGGCAGTCTGCTTCCATAGAGATTTACAGCCTCGGAAACCCAATGGGGTTGCTATGGGTTGGAATCCACTCTACCGCAGTGGCGTTGGTTTTAGGATAGTGCTGAATAAAAAAACCAAAAAACAAAAACCGTTTCAGTCAAGTCGATTCTGACTCATAGCGACCCTGTAGAACAAAGTAGAAATGCCCCATAGGGCTTCCAAGGAGTGGCTGGTGGATTTGAACCGCCGATATTTTGGTTAGCAGGCAAGTCTTAACCACTATGCCACCAGGGCTCTGTACATTATTTTTTAATGCCTTCACCAGTTGTTGAGTTGTTTTCAGTTTACAGCTATTATGGAAGATGTTGCTATGTAAATTCACATACAAATCTTTGTATGGACATGGGTTTTCATTTCTCTTGGGCAGATATGAGTGGGATTGCTGGATCATAAGTTTATGTGGAGCTTTTTAGAAACTGCCAAACTGATTTCCAAACCGGCTGTACCATTTAAATTTCTCCAGCAATGCACAGAAGTTTCCTGTTTCATGACATTGTTGCCAACACTTATTATTTTCTTTCTTTTGATTATAGACATTCCAGTGGGTTTGTAGTGTTATCTTGCTGTTTTAATTTGCATTTTCCTAGCAATTAATGATGTTGGGAATGTTTGCATATGCTTAGTATCAATGAATATGTTGGTAAAATGACATATACGTTTTATCCATTTTCACTTGAATTACTTGTCATTTTATTACTGATTTGTAAATGCTCTTTATGTATTCTAGATACAGTCCTTTATCCAATATATTATTTTAAACATTTTCTTCCATTATTTGAAAACAAAAATGTCTTTTCATTTTCTTGATGGTTTCTTAAGAAAGAACATTTTTTATTTTTTTAATTTTGGTGATATTTTTTTTTCTTTTAATTGTGCTTTAGATGAAGGCTTACAGAGTAAATTAGTTTCTCATTAACATATTAATACACATATTGTTTTGTGACATTGATTGCCAACCCTGCAACATGTCAATACTCTCCCCTTCTTGACCTTGGGTTCCCCATTTCCATTTGTCCAGCTTTCCTGTCTCCTTCTGTCTTCTTGTCCTTGCCCCTGAGCTGGTGTGTCCATTTAGTCTCATATATATAGTTGAGCTACGTGTATTATTGCTTGTTTTATTGGTCTGTCTAATCTTTGGCTGAAGGGTGAACCTCAGGAGTGACTTCAGTATTGAGTTACAGAGACCAGTAAGTCTGGTTGTTGGGTTTTTTTTTAATGAGTTTGAATTTTGTTCTATATTTTTCTCCAACTCTGTCTGGGACCTTCTATTGTGATCCCTGTCAGAGCTGTTGGTGGTGGTAGGCGGACACCATCTAGTTGTGCTGGACTCAATCTGGTGGAGGCTGTGGTAGTTGTGGTCCATTAGTCATTTGGACTGTGTTTCACTTGTGTCTTTGGTTTTC
Organism: Dugong dugon; assembly: GCA_030035585.1. Classification (NCBI taxonomy): domain Eukaryota; kingdom Metazoa; phylum Chordata; class Mammalia; order Sirenia; family Dugongidae; genus Dugong; species Dugong dugon. Next base: position 35,246,459 of record CM057471.1, on the reverse strand, counting down.
TTCATTCTCCCTTGCTCCGGATAAGGTGGGACTAGTAGAGTATCTTAGATGGCCACTCACAAGCTTTTAAGACCACAGACGCTACTCACCACAGTTGGATGTAGAACTTTTTCTTTATAAACTGTTATGCTAATTGAGCTAGATGTACCCCAAGACCATGGTCCCCAGCCCTCAGCCAAGTAATTTGGTCCCTCAGGGAGTGTGGTTGTGTCTATGAGGCTTCCATGACCTTGGCTTAATCAAGTTGTGCTGACTTCCCCAGTATTGAATACTATCTTACCCTTCATCAAAGTTACCGCTGATCTATTGTCTAGTTAGTATTTATCCCTCCCCACTGCCCCTCCCTTGTAACCATCAAAGATTGTTTCTTTCTGTGTGTAAACCTTTTCATGAGTTTTTATAATAGTCGGATTTATTTGTCCTTTTGTGAGCAACATTTCACTCAGCAAAATGCCCTCCAGATTCGTCCACGTTGTGAGAAGTTTTGCAGATTCATCGTTAAGATGGCAACAACCTAAGTACCCACCAACAGATCAATGGATAAACAAACTATGGTACATACACACAGTGGAATACTCTGCAAGGATAAAGACCAATGATGAATCTGACATCTTTTTTTTTGTTTAATGGATTTTTTTTTCTTTTTTTGAAATTCTGTGTATCATGTCAAAGACTCTTTGGCTAATCCAAAGTGACAAACATTTATTTCTTATGTTGTCTTCTAGAAATTTTATAGCTCTAGTTTTTACATGCAAGTCTACAAAACACTATGAGTTAATTTTTTGTGTATACTCTGAGTTCATTCTTTTTGTGTATGGGTATTTAATTCTCCCAGCACCACTTGTTGAAAAACATTTAATTGCATTGGCACCTTCCTTAAAAATCAACTGATCTTTAATGTAAGGATTTATTTCTGAACTCTCAATGGTGATCCATTGATCTGTATGACTATTCTTACACTAGTACACTTTGAAATTAGGTAGTGCGACTCCTCCAGCTTTGTCCTTCTTTTTCAAAATTATTCTCATTTTTCCAGGTCCTTTACATTTCCATTACATTTTGAAAGAGTGTGTCAATTTCAACAACAACAAAAAATAAAACTTTGTGTTAAAAAAGATTGTGTTAATGTAGTTAGCAATTTGGGGAGAATTGTAACAATTTTGAGTCTCCTAATCCATTGAAATGGAATGTCTCTCCATTAATTTAAATCATCTTCAATTTCTCTTAGCGATATTTTATAGTTTTCAGTGCAGAAGTTTTGCACTCCTTTTATTAAATTTGTTCCTAAGTATTTTATTTTTTATATAATTTTGAATTTTTGAATTATTCATTAAAATTGATTTTCATATATTAATCTTGTGTTCTGAAACCTTGCTAATCTCATTTATTTTTTTATTACTTTGTGTGTGCATGTGTGTTTGTGTGACTTTTTAAAGATTTACTATATAGGATTATGTTTTATGTGAATAAAGACAGATTTATTCCTTTTTATTCAAACTATACCCCTTGAATTTCTTTTAAAAAATTTTATATTTTTTGTCGTACTTTACTGTCTAGAATCATCAGTTCAATGTTGAATAAATAAGAAACTCTGCAACATATACTATGTTTTAAAAATTTGAGTGTAAAATATGAAGAAGTAGCCAAAAGGAATCACAGGGCATTTATATGTTTAATCATATATATTGTTTGGGAATTAGAAAAGAAAAAAGTACAGAGGACAAACTTTATGCCTTATAAAAGAAAGGAAGTAACTTTTAGAATGAACACCGGACAAAAGATGTTTGAATGGACTTAGAGCACATTTGTTGGAATTGAATTAATACAGTATGTTGGACAGTCAAAAGACAATGGCAAAAATATAATAAATAAAATTGCAGTAAGTTACATCAACACTGATTTTAATCCAAAATCTATTAAGTGAGCTCTTACAATTAATAGATGTTGAGATAGAAATTCCAAATAAATATATACTCAATAAAATCATTCTCAGATGCCTTTTCATTTCTCATTTCATTCCTAATCATACACAAGCAGATGAATAATAAGCAAAAATAAAAGGGAAAAAAAGTGCATGTGTGCTCCATGAACATGTCCCACCCTGTCATGTCTCTATAGGGCTTGAGAATGAGGATAGGTATTCTCAGCTCCATTGCCTGTGCAATTTGCTGCTGGCACAGTCAGTAGAAAAGAGACATAATGACTGCACTTTGAAGCTTGGTAATGATTCTCCTACCAGGAGGCAGAGCAGCAGCCAGGACATAAGGGTGGAAATTGCTAGTCACATTTGATTGCCACCTGTACACTTACAAACCCCGAAGTTAATTTTTGAAAGTTGTCACAAAATAAAATAACATGAAGAAAAAGCTGTATCTAGATACTTTTCATGAATAGAGAACTAGTCAAAGGGTTTTGTTATCAATTATAATCCTTCTTTCCAACATATATGATATCCTTTGTATCTGTATGATGATGTCCCTTCACACACAGGGATATTATCTGTGGTACAATCGTATGAATGCAAATCATGTTAAGTTGATTTGTGATAATTTGGCAAATGATATCAAATGACTGCATTAAAATCTTGGACACCAGTGACTAATGGGGAACAGACATCTAGTGGGGGATATATATATATAAATTATTCTTTTTTTTTTTTTTGGTGTGCGTCTTCTTTTTCAAAGGGAAGAGTTTTGCTGTTGAGTTGAAAAGGACCAAGAAAATAGGCTATTAGAAGATGTCTTAGGCTGTGTTCTCAAGAGAAGCAAAACCAGTGAAGTGTATATATTGAGAGAGAGAGAGAGAGAGATTTATCTTTAGGAAATGGCTCACATGGTTGTAGAGGCTGGCAAGTCCCAAGTCCGTGGGTTAGGCATCAGGGTGGAGGCTTCTCTCGACTCATGTAGCTTCAGGCACTGATGAACCCAAGATAGACAGGTCAGACAGCAGGCTGCTGGCTCACAGACTGTGGAGACTGACAAATCCCAAGATCAGCAGGCAATACAACAGGCCGGTGGCTCAAGTCTCAAAAACCAGAGGTCATATGATGATGAGCCAGATGCAGGATCCAGAGTGAGTAAAAGCCAGAGAATTTTGCCAGAACGTCCATATGTATTGGATGCATGCCACACCCCCAAGGAAACTCCCCTTACAACTGATTGGCTGATCACATCAGATCAGATCACATCATGGAAGTGGTTACACTATATCACAAAATGGAGGATAACTACATCATTATATAACTGCCAAAATATATCATTACATAACTGGCAAACCACTGAGCTCATGGCACAGCCAAGTTGACATAGAAGTTTAATCATCATAGTTTTGAAACTGAATGAGTAGAGGCTAGAAGAGTTTTAAGGTGCCAAATAGTAAAAAACTAGATTGTCTTGAAGAGACTGTTGGTGGAATTATGGACATCAAAGGCAATTCTGGTGAAGGTTCAGAAGGAAGTGAGGAGAGCTATAACACTGGAGATGGCACAGACAGTGAGAAGCAGTGGCAGAGAAATGGTGGCAGCAGACAGGTGTGAGACAGTGCTGGAGCCAACCCAGGGAGCAAGAGAGCTGAGCACCTCTGGGCAAGAGGCTTCCTGGTGAAGTGCGATGTCTCCTGGCGCTTATCAGTGGAACTAGGCTTGTCAACTCATGGAGCAAGAGAACTGAGCACCTTTGGGCTGAGACTTACCAGTGGAGTGGGGTGCTTCCAGGCACTTATCAGTAGAGATAAAGAGCTCTGTAACACTTGTCTGAACAGGGCAGAGGCCAGGCCAGCTGAAGAGACCTGAAGGTCTGTGGGCCAGAGAGGCCAAGGAACTGGGAAGCAGAAGCTGAAGAGACAAGGAGCATGGGAAGCAGAGCTGGTTCAGTCCCAAAGGGTAGGGCCACAGCCTCCTTGGTTTCAAAGAGTCAAATCTTCACCAGCTTAGTTCTGGAATGTGGGGCTGCTGTTCATGAATACCAGGGGGATGGGGCTGGATCTGCTGCCCAAAGCTGAGGGTGTGGGGCTGCCATGCCCAAGCAGCAGAAGAACAGGGCCTTCCAGGGCCAAGGTGGTGGGGTTGCCACTCAGATGGACTAAGAGAATGGCACTCTTCAAAACTGAGGGAGAACAGTTGCTGTTCCAGTGGGCCTGGAAGGTGAAGCTGAAGCCCGGGGTGAGTGACATAATTACCACCAAGAAAGAAGAGACAGGTGCAGAGCACGTCCTTTGGACCCGGGTTCCTTGTGCTGAAAAACTCGTAGACCTAGGAAAATATTGATAACAAGGACTTTCTTCCAGAGCTGACAGACAGAGAAAGCCTTCCCCTGGAGCTGGTTCCCCAGATTTAGACATCTAGCCTCCTAAACTGTGAGAGAATAAATTTCTGATTGTTAAAGCCATCCACTCTTGCTATTTCTGTTACAGCAGTACTAGATAACTAAGACAGAAGAGTATTTTCTCAATGAGCCCCCAGTGACCCACTACAAAGGTGGTTTGGAGGACTGTAATCTCATACACAACACCCAACTCTGCCAGTTCTGACACTTGTTCCAGTCACATCATCCTGTTTGACAGGAAGGCAGGAAACAAATTTGGACTTAGCCAGGACAATATTCATAGCATTTATTTAACGTGGATGTTAGTATTTTAATTTCAACAAATTAAGAAACTGAGGGTAGGTGGAGTAAAATAATACGACATTACATAAATAGAGAAGAAAATAAACAAAGGAGGAAGGGAGAAGAGAGCATTTTATGGCCCAATAAGAGTATTCCATTAATGAAAGATTTTGGTTAATCCAATTCTGCTTTCCTAACGTACCAATGAAAGAAAGAGAAGAGGGTGAGAAGAAAGGAAAAATGTAAACAAGGAAATAAGAAATCAAGCAAGAAACAAAGGAAGGAGAGGAAGGGGAAGAAGGAAGGAACATACTAAGTAATTTGTAATTACTCTTAGTAATTTCTTAGTAATTACATACTAAGTAATTTGTGGTATGTTGCCCAATTTGTAAACGAAGCTGATCTGAGATTTTAACCCAAGGTAATCTAATTCCAAAACAGACATTCACTCCATAACATCAAGCTCTAGACTTGATGAATTTCTTCCAGAGCTGCATTTCTTTAAAAATAATTCAAAATTTGAATATTATACCAATCCTCAGATTCTGCTTGGCCTTTCTAAACAACTCCTACTCATGCCTAATACCACCTTCCACATTAATCATATTTAATGATAGACTAGTTTTCTACCATATTTTTACACAAATAATGCATGCCTTCTACATCTGTTTGCCAACCAAGCCTTCCCCCCGTGAGGTATTTTCATAAGCACAGCTATGCCAATTTTTTTATATGTTGCTGTAACAAATCAGCATATAATGTGTTATGGATTGAATTGTGTCCCTCCCAAAATGTCTGTCAACTTGGCCAGGTCAGGATTCCCTGTATTGTACAATTGTCTACCATTTTATCATCTGATGTGATTTCCCTATGTGTTGTAAATGCTATCACTATGATGTAATAAGATGGATTAGTGACAGTTATATTGATAAGGTCTACAAGTTTAGGTAGTGTCTTAAGCCAGACTCTTTTGAGAGACATGGGAACCTCATACTACCAAGAAAGCAGTGCTGGGAGCAGAGGATGTCCTTTGGACTTGCAGTTCCTGCGCTGAGATGCTCCCAGATCAAGGGAAGACTGATGACAAAGACCTTCCTCCAGAGCCGACAAAGAAAGCCTTCCCCTGGAGCTGACACCCTGAATTTAGACTTGTAACCTACTAGACTGTGAGAGAATAAACTTCTCTTTGTTAAAGCCATCCACTTGTGGTATTTCTGTTAAGCAGCCCAAGATGACTCAGACAGCACATTTACAAAACACCTCACGGGGGAGGGCATGGTTGTCAAACAATTGTAGGTGTGCGTTATTTGCATAAAAAGACACTGTGTGTGTATATATATATATAGTATGTGTATGTATATGTGTATATGTGTATATATGATCCACACTTAACTATGTGGATCATAACAAATTATGGATAACATTGTGAAGAATGGAAATTCCAGAACACTTAATTGTGCTCATGAGGAACCTGTATATAGACCAAGAGGCAGTCTTTCGAACACAACAAGGGGATACTCCATGGTTTAAAATCAGGAAAATTGTGTGTCAGGGTTGTATCCTTTCACTATACTTATTCAGTCTGTGTGCTGAGCAAATAACCCAAGAAGCTGGGCTACGTGAAAAAGAACCTGGCATCAGGACTGGAGGAAGAGTTGTTAACAACCTGTGTCATACAGATGGAACAACCTTCCTTGCTGAAAGTGAAGAGGACTTGAAGCACCTACTGAAGAAGATCAAAGACTACAACCTTCAGTAAGGATTACACCTCAACATAAAACAAGAATCCTCACAACTGGACCAATAAGCAACGTCATGGGAAAAACAGAAAATATTGAAGTTGTAAAGAATTTCATTTTACTTGGATTCACAATCAATGCCCACGGAAGTAGCAGTCAAGAAATCAAATGAGGGGGACCTCATACCATCAAGAAAGCAGTGCCTGGACCAGAACGTCTCCTTTAGACCGGGGTCCCTGCGCCGAGAAGTTCCTAGTCTGGGGGAACACCGAAGAGAAGAAGGCCGACAGAGAGAAAAAGCCTTCCCCTGGAGCTGACACCCTGAATTTGGACTTTTAGCCTACTTTGCCAGTGAGGAAATAAATTTCTCTTTGTTAAAGCCATCCACTTGTATTTCTGTTATGGCAGCAGTAGATGACTAAGACAGAATTTGGTACCAAGAGAGTGGGGTGCTGCTCTAACAGGTACCTAAAATGTGGAAGCGGTTTTAAAACTGTGAATGCATAGACGTGTGGCAGTGACAGAGGACCAGCAGCAGCAGAGAACCTACAGCAGCAGAGAAGCAGCAGCAGCAGAACCAGGAGACCGGTGAAAGACGGCACTGGAGCCGACCCACGGAGTGAGAGAGCTGAATGCGTCTGAGCAGGAGGCTTCCTGGCGGAGTGGGGTGCCTCTGGGCACTTATCGGTGGAGCTAAGCTTGCCGACCCACAGGGCGAGAGAGCTGAATGCCTGTGAGCAGGAGGCTTCCTGGTGCAGTGGGATGCCTGCGGGCACTTACCGATGGAGCTACTGAGCTTTGAAACACCTGCCTTAGCAGGGCAGATGCAGGCATGAGGCCTGAGGGCCGAGAGGCCACAGGAAACAGAAGCTGAAGAGACAAGGGATACAAGAAGCCAAGCTGTTTCAGCCTCACAAGGTATGGCCATGACCTCAGGGCTTTCAAAGGGTGGAGCCATGGCCTCTGGTGTTTCTAAGGGTGGAGTTGTGACTCCGATGGACTAGGAGAATGGTGCGCCTAAAGCCAAGGGAGCAGAATAGCTGTCCCAGTGGGCCTGGAAGGCGGAGCTGAAGCCCAGGGCCGAGGGGCCTCCACTCAAAATCCAGAGACTATGGCCAATACCTAGAGTCTGGAGGGCAGAGCTATTGTGTAAATTGTCTCAGAGAACAGAGGATTATTTTCAAAGCCTTGAGGGCTAATGTAATGTGTTCTGCTAACTTGCTTGGTCCCTGTTATCCCTTCTTTCCATCCAGTTTCTCCCATTTGTAATGGAAATGTCTGGCTTGTGCCTGTTCTGCCACTGTACCTTTGGAAGCAGATACCTGGTATTCTAGATTTCACAGATGAAGAGGAATTTTTTGGATTTTGGACTTGGAGTTAAGATTTTGCTATGATATGATGGGGTGAATATGTTTTCCATGTTGCAAGTATGTGATTTTGGGGGGGGCCAAAGGGTGGAATATCATGGTTTGTATTATGTCCCCCCAAAAATGTGTGTATCAATTTGGCCAGGCCATGATTCCTGGTATTCTGTGGTTTTCCTATAAAATGTAAATCCTGCCTCTGTGATGTTAATGAGGGAGGACGGGTGGCAGTTGTGTTAGTAAGGCAGGACCTGATCTACAAGACTGGATTGTGTCCTGAGGCAATCTCTTGAGATATAAAAGACAGAAGTGAGCAGTGAGACAGGGGGACTTCATACCATCAAGAAAGCAGTGCCTGGAGCAGAGTGCATCCTTTAGACCGGGGTCCCTGCGCCGAGAAGTTCCTAGTCTGGGAGAACACCGAAAAGAAGAAGGCCCACAGAGAGAAAAAGCCTTCCCCTAGAGCTGATGCCCTGAATTTGGACTTTTAGCCAACATTAACTGTAAGGAAATAAATTTCTCTTTGTTAGAGCAAAAAATAGAAATCAAGCGACATATTGCATTGGGCAAATCTGCCGCAAAAGAGCTCTTAAAGTGTTCAAAAGCAAATGTGTCACTTTGAGGACTATGGTGCACCTGACCCATGCCATGATATTTTCAATTGCCTCATATGCATGCGAAAGCTCAACAGTGAATAAGGGAGACCACAGAAGAACTGATGCTTTTGAATTATGGTGTTAGTGAAGAATATTGAATATACCATGGACTGCCAGAAGAATGAACAAATCTGTGTTGGAAGATGTACCGCCAGAGTTGTCCTTAGATGCAAGGATGGTGAGACTTCATCTCATGTACTTTGGACATGTTATCAGGAGGGACCAGTCCCTAGAGAAGGACATCATGCTAGGTAAAGTAGAGGGTCAACGAAAAAGAGGAAGACCCAAAAGGAGACAGATTGACACAGTGCCCGCAACAACGGGCTCAAACATAGCAGCAATTGTGAGGATGGTGAAGGACCAGGCAGTGTTTCGTTCTGTTTTACATAGGGTTGCTATGAGTTGGAACTTTCTCGATGCCTCCTAACAACAAAGAACAACATATATTCATTTTATTTAACTTAAAAAAATTACAATAATATTTTCTACTTTTGCTTGTTGGGGAACTGAGATTTTCTACAAAATTAGATCACCTTTGTAAACCTCTCACAGAAATTTTAGTGAATTAGTTTCATGAGAATCAATATACAGAAAGTGACAGATTCACTGTGGAAAATAAAAAGTGGAAAATTTTCTTCTCTCTATTTATACCTGATCTACCTTATATAAAAATACTCCCCTCCCTTCCTCAGGACTTAACGTATATTCTTTGTGGGTAGCTTAATTTTTACACATCCAGAAATTTGATTTTAGGTTTGTAAGATGCTATCCCTATCATAGTAATGACTTGAAAACTACTAGACATGGAAACATACTACATGTTTTAGTTACAATTCTGAACAGGCAGTATTAAAATGAAGATAACAATAATAGAAAGTAAAAAATCATATGCTTCATTAGCTTTATTTTTACCTAATGAAAAATCTCTGAGGATTAAAAGCCCCGACTCACCTCCTGGATTAAAAAAAAGAACAAAAAACAGAGACCCAGAGACCTCTTTAGCTAGCATGGTTTCAAAGAGATGATCCTAAACAGGGTAGTTTCATGTTATAGACTAAAATAATAATAATAACAATAAGAATAATACACAATAAGAATAAAAACAAATAAAATAAATGAATCATTGTTCTAAGAGAAAAGATAAATACCATGTCCAGATACGAGGCAAGACTGTGATTCCAACTGGCAACCATCAATAATTTCAAAGAGGCCAAGTAAAGATGTGAATTGAAGCATGGAACATCAGGGTGGCCCCTGGTAGAATGCCTATTTTGAGCAAGTATACCTAGGAATATTGCTAAAACCATTTGCCATCAAGTTGATTCTGACTCATGTCTACTCCATGTGTGTCAGAGTAGAACTGTGCTCCATAGGGTTTTCAATGGCTGATTTTTTGGAAGTAGATAACCAGGTCTTTCTTTTGAGACAGGTCCTTGTATAGAATCGAACTTCCAACCTTTTGGTTAGTAGCTGAATGCTTAACTGTTTGCATCACTCAGGGACTCCTAGGAGCGTTGGTAGGAAGCTAAGATTCCGGAAAAATTTCCAGAAGTGCTAGAATAGAGTGACAGGCTTTTCTATGATGACACTTGAATAGTCAGAATTGTAAAGATTAGTATAAGAAATTATTTTTAAAATTCTTTAGAAATTTCTAAAGTGCTACTTTGTTTTTGTCTTTTTGACAGCAAGCAGCTAATGATTACATTTGCAAACAACATCACTCCTTTAAAAATAAAACCCAAGTTTTATGCCAACTGGCATGATATTCACCAATGAGAAAGAATTTAGACAAATAACAAAATTTTACCTTCCTACATATAATTATTAGCCAGATGAATCTCTTTGCTCTGTTTTTACCCATGTATTCTAACATGAAATGAAATTATTCCTTTAACTTCAGAATAGGATCGTTGTATTTAAATACCAGAAAGATTTGGCCTTTGCCATAGATTGCCATTGATAAGGGATTTTGATAAACTCCATATTTGTTCACAAAATATCATATAAACAAAAATTGTGACAGTAGTATTCCTTCAGATAGCAAAATGTGTCCAGGAGTAAATCAGAAAATCTAGAGTACCTATTAAACATGAGACTGTTCCCAGATAACAACATTTGGCTACATACAAAATAGTGACAATTACACACGCAACAGTTTTAAGTTTACGTATTCTACATTGAGAAATTTGCCAAGAATTGAAATGTTACTGAGAATACCCACACTACTTTGAGGGTGTTTGGTTAAGGCCCCAGAATAATTGTAATCCAATTAGGAACAGAAATATTTTCTAGGAAGATTAATTATCATTGGTAAGAATATTTATGGAGGAGACCTACTGTGTGTAGGTTCACTGATCTTAGAACTGATTATAACAAATTACAACAGTTGCTCTGACACCCTCACTGTCTGCTGCTTACAGGTTAAACTGTGTTTTATTTACTTATTTTTTTTATTGTGTTTTAAGTGAAAGTTTACAGTTCAAGTCGGTTTCTCATACAAAAATTTATACACACATTGCTATGTGATCATAGCTGCTCTCCCTGTAAGGTAACAGCAACACTTTTCCTTTCCACCCCAGATTTCCCGTGTCCATTTTTGTCTTCTCATCCTGTCCTTTTTGTCTTCCAACTCCTGTTCCTTTTTGTCTTCTCATCTCGTCTGTGCACAGGTACTGCCCATTTAGTTTCATGTGTCAAGCTAAGAACCACTCTTCACGAGTATCATTTTATATCTTATAGTCCAGTCTATTCTTTGTCTGAAGCGTTGGCCTTGGGAATGGTTTTAGTTTTGGGCTAACAGAGAGGCTGGGAGCCAAGTCTTCCAGGGACCCTCCAATCTCAGTCGGACCATTATGTCTGGTCTTTTTACTAGAATTTGTGTTCTGCAACCCATTTTTCTCCTGCTTTCTCAGACCCTCTTCTGTGTTCCCTGTCAGGGCAGTCATAGGTGGTAGCTGGGCACCATCTAGTTCTTCTGGTCTCAGGCTGATGGGGTCTCTGGTTTATGTGGCCTTTTCTGTCTCTTGGGCTAATATTTTCCTTGTGTCTTTGGTGTTCTTCATTCTCCTTTGCTCCAGGTGGGTTGGGACTAATAGATGCATCTTAGATGGTCACTCACTAGTTTTAAGACTCCAGAAGCCACTCACCAAAGTGGGATGCAGAACATTTTCTTAATAAACTTTGTTATGCCAGTTGACCTAGATGTCTCCTGAAACCATGGTCCCCAGGACCCCACCCCTGCTACACTGTCCCTCGAAGTGTTTGGTTGTATTCAGGAAATGTCATAGCTTTTGCTTTAGTCCAGTTGTGCTGATTTCACCTATATTGTATGTTGTCCTTCCCTTCGCCTAAGATAATTCTTATCTACTTTCTAGTTAGTGAATAACCCTCTCCCTCTCTCTCCACCCTTGTAACCATCAAAAAATGTTTTCTTCTGTGTTTAAACCATTTCTTGAGTTTTTATAATAGTGGTCTCATACAATATTTGTCCTTTTGTGACTAATTTCACTCAGCATAATGCCTTCCAGATTCATCCATGTCATGAGATGTTCCAAAGATTCATCACTGTTCTTTATTGTTGTGTAGTATACCATTGGGTGAGTATACCATAATTTGTTTATCCATTGGTCCGCTGATGGGCACCTAGGCTGTTTCCAACTTTTTGCTATTGTGAACAGTGCTGCAATGAACATGGGTGTGCATATATCTACTCATGTGACTGCTCTTATTTCTCTAGGATATACTCCAAGGAGTGGGATTGCTGGATTGTATGATACTTCTATTTCTAGCTTTTTAAGGAAATGGAAAATTGATTTCCAAAGTGGTTGTACCATTTTAAATTCCTACAAATAGTGTATAAGTGTTCCAGCCTCTCTGTACCCTCTCCAACTTTTGTTATTTTGTATTTTTTGGATTAATGCTAGCCTTCTTGGGGTGAGATCATATCGCATTGTAGTTTTGATTTGCATTTCTCTAGTGGCTAATGATCATGAGCATTTCCTCATGTATCTGTTAGCTGCCTGAATGTCTTCTTTGGTGAAGTGCCAGTTCATATTTTTTGCCCATTTTTCAATTGAGTTATTTGTCTTTTTGTTGTTGAGGTTTTGGAGTATCTTGTAGATTTTAGAGATCAGACGCTGATTGGATTTGTCATAGTCAAAATTTTTTCCCAGTCTGTACATTGGCTTTTTACTCTTTTGGTGAAGTCTTTGGGTGAGCATAAGTGTTTCACTTTTAGAAGCTCCCAGTTATCTAGTTTCTCTTCTAGTGTTGTGCATGGTTACTTATGGTTCATATTCTGTTTATGCCATGTATTAGGGCTCCTAGCATTGTCCCTATTTTTTATTCCATGATTTTTATCATATCAGATTTTATATTTAGGTCTTTGATCCATTTTGAGTTAGTTTTTGTGCATGGTGTGAGGTATTGGTCTTGTTTCAGTTTTTTGCAGATGCATGTCCAGTTATGCCAGCACCATTTGTCAAAGAGACTGTCTTTTCCCCAGTTAATGGACTTTGGGCCTTTGTCAAATATCAGCTGCTCATAGGTGGATGAATTTACATCTGGATTCTCAATTCTGTTCCATTGATCTATGTATCTGTTGTTGTACCAGTACCAGGCTGTTTTGACTACTGTGGGAGTATAATAGGTTCTAAAATCAGGTAGTGTGAGGCCTCCCACTTTGTTGTGCTTCTTCAGTAATGCTTTATTTATCTGGCTTATCTTCCATTTCCATATGAAGTTGGAGATTTGTTTCTCCATCTCATTAAAAAATGCCATTGGAATTTGGACCGGGATTGCATAGTATCTGTAGATCTCTTTGGGTAGAATTGACATTTTCACAATGTTGAGTCTTCCTATTCATGAGCAAGGTATGTTTTTCCACTTCTGTAGGTCTGTTTTGGTTTCTTGCAGTAGTGTCTTGTAGTTTTCTTTCTATAGATCTTTTACATCTCTGGTTAGATGCATTCCTAAGTATTTTATCTTCTTGGAGGCTATTGTAAATGGTATTGATTCAGTGATTTCCTCTTCGAAGTTCTCTTTCTTGGTGTAGAGGAATCCAACTGATTTTTGTATGTTTATCTTGTATCCTGAAACTTTGCTGAAATCTTCTATTAGTTCCAGTAGTTTTCTTGTGGGTTCTTTGCGTTTTTTTGTGTATAAGATCATATCATCTGCAAACAGAGATACTTTTACTTCTTATTTACCAGTTTGAATGCCCTTTATTTCTTTTTCTAGCCAATTTCTCTGGCTAGAACCTCCAGCTAAATGTTGAATAAGAGTGGTAATAAAGGGCATCCTTGTCTGGTTCCTGTTTTCAAGGGGAGGGCTTTCAGACTCTCTCCATTTAGGACAATGTTGGCTGTTGGTTTTGTATAAATCCCCTTTATTATGTTGAGGAATTTCCCTTCTATTCCTATTTTTTGATTGTTTTTATCATGAATAGGTGTTGAACTTTGTCAGATGCCTTTTCTGCATCAATTGATAAGATTCTGTGATTCTTGTCTTTTATTTATGTGATGGATTACATTGATTATTTTTCTAATATTGAACAGTCCCTGCATACCTGGTATGAATTCCACTTGGTCATGGTGAATTATTTTTTTGATATGTTGTTGAATTCTATTGGCTAGGATTTTGTTGAGAATTTTTGCCTCTGTGTTCATGAGGGACATTGGTCTGTAATTTTCTTTTTTTGTGGTGTCTTTACCTGGCTTTGGTATCAGGGTTATGCTGACTTCATAGAATGTCTTTGGGAGTATTCTATCCTTTTCTATGCTCTGAAATACCTTTAGTAGTAGTGGTGTTAACTCTTCTCAGAAAGTTTGATAGAATTCTCCAGTGAAACCGTCTGGACCAGGACTTTTTTGTTGTTGGGAGTTTTTTAATTTCCTTTTCAATATCTTCTTTTGTTATAGGTTTATTTAGTAGTTGTGGCTCTGTTTATGTTAGTTTAGGTAGGTAGTGTGTTTCTAGAAATTTGTCCATTTCCTCTAGGTTTTCAAATTTGTTAGAGTACAATTTTTCATAGTATTCTGTTATGAGTCTTTTAATTTCGTTTGTATCTGTTGTGATATTGTCCATCTCATTTCTTATTCGGGTTATTTGCTTCCTCTCTTGTTTTTCTTTTGTCAGTTTGGCCAGTGGTTTATCGATTTTGTTGATCTTTTCAGAGAACCAGTTTTGGTCTCGTTAACTCTTTCAATGGTTTTTCTATTTCATTTAATTCTGCCCTAATTTTTATTATTTCCTTTCTTCTGGTGTCCAGTGGCTGCTTTTGCTGCTCTTTCTATTTGTTCGAGTTGGAGCGTTAATATTTTGGTTTGGCCCCTTCTTCTTTTTGGATGTGTGAGTTTATTGCTATAAATTGACCTCTGAGCACTGCTTTTGCTGTGTCCCAAAGGTTCTGGTAGGATGTGTTTTCATTCTCATTTGATTCTGTGAATATTTTTAATCCATCCTGAATTTTGTCTATAACCCAGCAGTTTTTGAGCAAGGTGTTGTTCAGTTTCTATGTGTTTGATTTTTTTTTTTTTCCTCGCTTTTTCTGTTATTGATTTCCACTTTTATGGCTATGGTCAGAAAAGATGCTTTGTAATATTTTGATGCTTTGGATTCTATTAAGGCTTGCTTTATGGCCTAATATGTGGTCTATTCTGGAGAATGTTCCATGTGAGTTGGAAAAGAAATCATACTTGGCTGCTGTTGGGGGGAGTGTTCTGTATATGTCAATGAGATCAAGTTGGTGGATTGTGTCTTTGTTGAGCTTCTTTCTAGATGTCCTGTCCTTCAGCAAAAGTGGAGTGTTGAAGTCTTCTGCTATTATTGTGGAGCTGTCTATCTCTCTTTTCAGTGCTGTTAGAGTTTGTTTTATGTATTTTGGAGCCCTGTTGTTGGGTGCATAAATATTTATTATGGTTATGTCCACCTGGTATATAGACCCTTTAATCATATTATATTGTCCTTCCTTATCCTTTGTGGTGGTTTTTACTTTAAAGTCTATTTTGTCAGAGATTAATATTGCCACTCCTGCTCGTTTTTGAGTGTTGTTTGCTTGATATATTTTTTTCCATCCTTAGAGTTTTAGTTTGTTTGTGTCTTTAAGTCTAAGGTGTGTCTCTTGTAGGCAACGTATAGATGTGTCATGTTTTTTTATTCGTCCTGCCACTGTCCGTCTCTTTATTGGTAGATTTAGTCCTTTACATTCAGCATAATTATTGATGTGCATGAGTTTAGTGCTATCATTTTGATGTCTTTTTTTTTGTGTTGTTGACAGGTTCTTTTTCCCACTTAATTTTCTTTGCTGAGTCGTTTTTAAGTATTTTCTTTTCATCTTTTTCATTGTTGTTGATTTTGTATTTGCTCAGTCTTTATGTTTTTCTTGTTTTTTATTTTGATGTGTAGGATTGTTAGTTTCCTTTGTGGTTACCTGAATATTTACCCCTATTTCTCTAAGTTTAAACCAATTTTTTATTTCTTCGTATCACCTTGACTTCCTTACCATATGAAAAATCTATGACTACATTTTTTAGTCCCTCTTTTTTGTTTTAATGTTGTCATCTTTTACATATTGATGTCTCTGTTTCCTTATTTTTAGCATATCAGCTTTGATTTATTTTTGTGACTTCCCTATCTAGCTAGGTTGATATCTGGTTGCTCTGTCCTTGTCTTGGGGTGTTATTTGATGTTATTGATTTTCTAACTGGAGGACTCCCTTTAATATTTCTTGCAATTTTGGTTTGGTTTTTGAAAATTCGCTAAACTTCTGTTTATCTGGACATGCCCTAATTTTGCCATCATATTTGAGAGACAGTTTTGCTGGATATACAATTCTTGGCAGGCAATTTTTTCCTTCAAGGCTTTATATTTGTCATCACATTACCTTCTTGCCTACATAGTTTCTGCTGAGTAGTCCAAGTTTATTCTTATTGACTCTTCTTTGTAGATGACTTTTCATTTATCCCTAGCCGCTCTTAAAATTCTCTCTTTATCTTTGGTTTTGGTAAGTTTGATTATAATATGTCTTGGTGACTTTCTTTTGGGATCTACCTTGTGTGGGTTCAATGAGCATCTTAGATAGATATCTTCTCATCTTTCACAGTATCAGGGGAGTTTTCTGCCAACAGATCTTCAATAATTTTCTCTGTATTTTCTGTTATCTGTACCTGTTCTGATACTCCAATCACTCGTAGATTATTTCACTTGATAGAGTCCCACATAATTCTTAGGGTTTCTTAATTTTTTTAAAATTCTTTTATCTGATTTTTCCTCAAATAAGTTGGTGTCAAGTGCTTTATCTTCAATCTCACTAATTCTGACTTCCAGTGCCTCAATTTTGCCCCTTGACGTTCTACTGAGTTGTCTAATTCTGGAATTTTATTGTTAAATCTTCTGGACCTCTGTTTGCTGTCTCTCTATGGATTCTTGCAGTCTGTTAAATTTGTCATTGTGCTGTTTTATAATCTTCTTAAGTTCCTCTATTGCTTTGTCTGTGTGTTCATTGGCTTGTTCTATATTTTGGCTGATCTCCTTCCTGATATCTTGAAGAGTTCTGTATATTAATCTTCTGTATTCTACCTCCAGTAATTCCAAGAAGTTCTCTTCTTCCAGAAGATTTCTTGATTCTTTGTTTTGGGAGATTTCTGAAGCCATCATGGTCTGCTTCTTTATGTGATTTGATATTGACTATTGTCTCCAAGCCATTAATAAGTTATTATATTTTTTTGTTCTATGTTTGCTCACTGTTTCCTACTTTCTGTTTTGTTATGTTTTGATATGCCCAAATAGGCTGCTCGTGTGAGCTAATTTGCTTATTGGCAACTTTGAAGCTCTAACGTCCTGTCACCAGGTTTTTAGAACTGTTACTGGGTATGTGAGCCCAGGAGTCCATTTACTTTTCTTGTATGCATTCAGCTCAGGTGTTCAGATAGTCAGTCACCAAGTGTATGGGGCAGGCTCTCACCTACATCCTAGACAGGCAGGGGTGATTGGAGTAGGTACAGGTATCTGGCTGCAGTAGGGGTCACGCTAAGCAAGGGAGAGGCTGACAGCTGCTCCTGCATGTCTGGAAGGAAAGTGTGTCCCTGTTCCCTAGAATGCACAGGTGGGTGGGTTTTCCAGCTGGACTATGGGCACCCAGTGCTGTTGGCTGGTAGGACTGGGAAGCACCACCTATTCTTGGACTCCTGTCACAGGTGGCTAGGTGACATGGGTGGAGCCACCAGTCCTCAGGCCCCTGATGTGGGTAGGTGAGAACCCTGCTTAATGGGCAGAGTGGTGTCAAATGTCTCGGACCTGCCATTCCACCATATAGTTGATACAGTGAAGTTAGGCTTCAGGTATATACCCTGTTGTACTGTGCTAATGAGGGCCTACACTGTTGAAATGGACCCACACAGGTCTATGCAGGTGTGAAAAGCATTCAAAGTCCATGGACCCCTCATGCCTGTGCCTAGGCAAAGGTTCTGTGCCTGCCCTGAGCTCCCAGCTTAGGGGAGCTTGCAGATTATTTTTTCCTGTTTGTTAATTTGTTCCCTCTCCAAGGCCAGGAGAATGGCTCAGGGCGCATGAGGGATCCTACTTATGGCCCAGGGGAAGCAGCAATCACTGAAGCTGACCAGGCCCGGGTCCTGGTGCAGAGTAGGGAGGAAGCTGGTAAATGGGAGAGAGGTTCTTCCCAAATGCGGTGTTTTTTGATCCGTGTCGTAAGTAAAGCACATATACTTATCTTTTGCCAGTTGACCCCACTTTTCAGTGGCTCCAGGGGCCTGAGCAGACTCTCTGCTGCTTGGTCTCTCTCGATGTGGAAAACGCGTCCTGAACGCCACTGCCCATGTCATCACGCATGCCAGGTGATCCAGCCCAGTGGGCCCCGCTCCCACCGGGTCAGGTCTTCCAACTCCTCGTTGATTCTGAACAATCTCTCCCTCCCCCTGCCACTCAGTCCCATTCCTCAACTTTGCCTTTGATGTTCAGGGCTCCTAGATTGTCATATATAATCGATTCACTTGTTTTTTCCAGATCTTTGTTGTCAGAGGGACCACCAGAAGTGTCTGACTACTCGGCCATCTTGGCCCCACCTCCCTGGTTGTTTTCTTAATGCTTGGGAGGTCTTTTACTATGGTAGATTTATCCATGAAAAAGAACCAAGAATATATCTGTGATGTGATAAATCTTTTACATGCTCTCATTTTAAAACCAAGATTGTATTGCTTCAACATACTTAAGGAAGGCTTCACTGAGCAACTGCTACTAAAGTTAGGCTTTGCAGATGAACATAATTGAATCAGAAGAGAGGAACATGGTGTGGTCTTGGGATAGAGCTGGTGTGAGTACGGTGATATAGGCAGAGGAAATAGTGTACATAAATGCACAGTGGAGACAGTGGGCAAACCATATGTAAAAGATAATAAAGAGGGATGGTGACTAAAGTAGAAGGATTCATACATTGGTATTGGTGAGGTGTATGGAGCAGGATATGAATTTGAATTAGCAAAGAAGGGCCTGGTTGTAGAAATGTTTTAATGGTTAAACTAAGGAATCTAAATTGAGCTTAACCATTATAGATGTCTGATCAATACACTATTGTGCAGAAAGTAGTCTTTTAAGTAGATATTGAGTGTTGGATACACAGGAGACTGGGAGAAATTAAAAACATGGAAACAAGTTATTTAGATCAGTTATTTCACAAAATGTGTTACATTCCCATGGGGTGCATATTTCAACTCATTAGAATGCAGGAAATTCTGTATTTAAATTAATTTTAATCTCATACTTTTGATATTTATTTCTGTTTTGAATGTGCGTTGCATGTTAGTTTATCAATATGCTTATATTTTATAACTAAATATTCATATATAAAATGAATGATCAATGAAATATGAATATTTATTTATAAAATCATGGGAGAAAGACACAGCCAGCTGCTCCCATAAAGATCAAATCCTAGGAAATGCTATGAGGCAGTTCTGCTCTGTCACATGTGGTCACTATGAGTTGGAATTGACTTGATAGCACCTAACAACAATTTATAAAATATAAATGTATTAATAAACTAATATGTAATGGATGTTAACCTAATCTAGATTATCTCAATCTAGATGTCATCTGCAAACTTTGATGATCATACACTACAATTACTAAATATGTAAAATGGATGACCAATGAAGTAGTAATAGTGGTGTATGATCAGCAAAGTTTGTAGGTTATATCTAGATTAAGCTAAATTAATGTGATAGAACTGATATTTATTAAGAAGGCTAAAATTAAAAGCCAGGACTTTTCTAGACCACTATCATAAAGGAAGGTATGACACAATTTAGTGAACTATTGGGAATGTGTAAGGAGGATGATATAGTGAAAGCTACTGCCAAGCTTTTATGCTTGGAGAACTGAGATGATGATGTTGTTAACCAAAATTTAGATTTTGAGAATGAACTCCAAGTGTAAATGGTCAGTTGGATTTTGAATATATTTGTTTCTCACCCTATTCATTGTTAAAAGGATGCAAAACACCCTATTTTTCTTTTTTAGTCCAAATCAAGTTAACAAATATTATTTCAGCACCTGTTATGTGTTGAATAGTGCTGGGTATACAGGAAAGGATAAAAGGGTCTCTCCGTCATAAGAAATTTGCAATACTATGTGAATATGTAGATGAATGTATACATTTGTCATACAAATTAGTTAATGCCATAGGAGATGCCTGTATAAATTGTTATAGGAATGAAGATGTTAGATCTGTTGATTGTGCCGGAGGTCGTCAGAGAAGAGCTGACATTTTTACACAGTAATTCAAATCCTTCATATATTTGTACTTAGGATATGTATTACTTTTGACAAAACAGTTAAGAAGAATAAATTCCCTTGCCTCAAGGAAATAAAGTATTGCTTTATATATTTAGCAATACTAAATATCGAACCGTTCATTCTTCCTGTAATAGCTATGGGATGTGACCTTGAAAATGATAGCTGATTTTAAGAAACAAGTGATATTATATAAGTACATGATGCAATCTCTACTTAAGTATAGTTAACTAATTAAATGGCATTAACAAGCCCTTATATAAAGATATAACTAACCTTCAAAGGCAAGTCATAACATTTTGTTAGACTTCCACAATATATTTATAGATGTACTAGTAGTACTGTAATGCCAAACATTACCATCAAATGGTTCCTGTCACCTTTTACAGCACAATTACCATAGTCATATGTCATTTACAGACATATATAACAAATCTAGCCATTAAATTTCTATCTTATTTGCTTGCTCTCATGCTGTGTATGTGTATGGATGTATGTATGGTAAGTATCTTTCTATTTAAAAAAATAAATAAATCTGAGGCTTGTAAAGTCAGGCGTTTTATGATTTTTTCCACTACTAATACCAGAATTTTTTGATTTGTATTTTATTTAGAATGTTTTTAGTAAAACAATTTTCATGATATTACAACAAAATATGATGGCTAGTGAAATAATAATAGTTTAAATGGCAATTGAAATGCATACATATATAACTCTTGTTGTTTTTTCATGTGTCAGAGTTGGAAAAAGACATAAAAATTTCAATTTCAGAGGAGGCGTGGTCAACATGGCAGACTAGTTAGATGCTTCCTATATCCCCCTTACAACAAAGACCTGGAAAAACAAGTGATTTGATTCTATGTGAACATCTGGTGGCCCTGAACAAGGCAAGGTTAAGAAATCCATCTGAGTCATACCGGAGAGGAAGACCATTTGGACGAGGTGAGGAGCGATAGAGCCGCAGCAGCGATACTGCAGAGACACAGCCAGGCCGAGCGGTGGTGAAGCGGGCAAACAGCTGTGCAGTGCACGTGCTCCAGAAGCAGTTTCCACATGGAGAGAGATCTGGCAGCAGAGATTCTGCTTGGACACTCGGAACCAGTGAAGAGCAGCTCCCAAGAGGCTAGGATAAGTACCTACGCTCACCCTTTCGTGGTGATTTGAAAAAAAAGAAAAGGCAAAAACCTCTCTCCCTTTTACCTCCTCCCTCTGCGCTCTGCACCGGATTTGGGAAAAACCTCTCACCCTTTTACTTCCTACCTCTGCGCTCTGTACCGGATTTGGGAGAAACCTGTCTGCCTTTTACCTCCTCCCTCCCCGCTCTACACCGGGAGTGCACTGGTCTGGAAGTAGATCCCAAAAGGCACCCTGACCCATTCTCCTGGCCTTGGAGAGGGAACAAATAGCTGCTGGCTCCCCTAGGCCAGGAACACAGGGTCGGCACAGCTCCTTTGCTGGCCATAGAAATCAGGGGTCTGCAGACACTGAGTGCCATACACCACTGTATAGACTTGTGGGGACCCATCTCAACAGTGTTAGCCCTCACTACCACAGTACAACAGGGCAAACATCTGAAGTTTAACTTCAACTGCTTCAGCTGTGAACAGGCAGATTTGTGATCCTCGAAACAGCCCTGCCCCTCAAGTAGGCACTTTTATCGATCTGCAGCAGGGTCTTGAGGACTGGTGGTAGCTCCTAAAGTGCCTAGTCACCTGCTACAGGAGTTCAAACAAAGTGGTGCCCTCGAGTCTTTGCAGCCAACATAGTGGGGTGGTCTTTGACCGGCTGCAAAACTCACCTACCTATTCACCCTAGAGAATAGGGACATGCTTTTCTTTCAGAATCTCAGGGGCAGCCATCAGCCCCCTGCCTGGCTCAGCACATGATCCCCTACCACAGCCAGAGTCCAGTGCCTGCACCAATCACCCATGCCTCTCTAGGACTGGGGGTGAGAGCCTGCATCACACACATGGTGACCGACTGCCTGCACACCTGAGCTGATCCCATATAGGAAATTTTAACGGACTCCGGCATGCACATACTTAGTTACAGAACTAACTACCTGGTGACAGGACATTAGAGATCAAAAGGTGTCAAAAATCAGACTAGTGCACACGAGCAGCCTATTTGGGCATATCAAAACAAAACAAGAAGCTAGGTTTCACTAAGCAAACACAAAATAAAATTATAATAAATTATCGATGGCTCGGAGACAGCAGTCAATATCAAGTCACATAAAGAGGCAGTCCATGATGGCTTCAGCAAACCCCCAAAATAAAGAATCAATAAATTCTCTGGAGGAAGAGAACTTCTTGGAATTACCAGAGGCAGAATACAAAAGACTAATATACAGAACTCTTCTAGAAAGTAGAAAGAAAATTCGACAGAATGCAGACACATCCAGGGAACATACAGACACAGTGGTAGCAGAACTTAAAAAAGTTATTCAAGAATATAATGCCAAATTTAATAGGCTGCAAGAATCCATGGAGAGACAGCAATCAGAAATCCAGAAGATTAACAATAAAATTTCAGAATTAGACAACTCAATAGAAAGTCATAGGAGCAGAACTGAGGCAGTAAAAGTTAGAAATAGTGACATTTAAGACAAAGGTCTTGATGCCAACTTATTTGAGGAAAAGTCAAATAAAAGAATTAAAAAGAATGAAGAAACTCAAAGAGTCATGTGGAACTCTATCAAGAGAAATAACCTACGAGTGATTGGAGTACCAGAACGGGGGGGATAACAGAAAATGCAGAGGAAATTGTTGAAGATTTGTTGACAGAAAACTTCCCTGATATCATGAAAGATGAGAAGATATCTAACCAAGATACTCATCAAACCCCACATAAGGTAGATCCCAAAAGAAAGTCACCAAGACATATTATAATCAAACTTACCAAAACCAAAGATAAAGAGAGAATTTTAAGAGTGGCCAGGGATAAAAGAAAAGTCATCTACAAAGGAGAGTCCATTAGAATAAGCTCAGACTACTCAGCAGAAACCTTGCAGGATAGAAGGCAATGGGATGACATATTTAAAGCCTTGAAGGAAAATAACTGTCAGCCAAGAGTTATATAGCCAGCAAAACTGTCTCTCAAATATGATGGCAAAATTAGGGCATTTCCAGATAAACAGAAGTTCAGGGAATTTGCAAAAACGAAACCAAAATTACACGAAATACTAAAGGGAGTCATATGGTTAGATAATCAATAACACCAGCTAACAACGCAAGACTAGAACACAGGACAGAGCAACCAGACATTGACTCAGATATGAAATCAAAATTACATCAAAGCTAAAACATTGAAAATAGGGAAACATATATCAATATTTTAAAAAAAAAAAGGATTATACTAAAACAAAAAAAAGGGACTTAAAAAATGGAGACATTGATTTTCTATATGGAGGGGAAGTTGAAGCAATATAAAGTAATAAAAGACTGGTATAAACTTAGAAAATTAGGGGTAAATATTAAGGTAACCACAAAGGAATCTAACAATCCTACAAATCAAAATAATAAAGTAGAAAAACATAAAGACCCAGCAAACACAAAATCTACAAAAAAGAAAAATACATAAAGAAAAAAGACTCAGCACAGAAAATTGAGGAGAACAAAGAAACTGTGAACAACACACAAAAAGAGATATCAGGATGACAGCACTAAACTCATACCTATCAATAATTGCACTAAATGTAAACGGACTTAATGCACCAATAAAGAGATGGAGAGTGGCAGATTGGATAAAAAAGCATGATCCATCAATATGCTACCTACAAGAGATGCACCTTAGACTTAAAGACACAAACAGGCTAAAACTCAAAGGATGGAAAAAAATATATCAAGCAAATAACACTCAAAAAAGAGCAGGAGTGGCAGTATTAATCTCTGACAAAATAGACTTTAAAGTAAAATCCACCACAAAGGATAAGGAAGGGCACTGTATAATGATTAAAGGGTCAATACACTAGGAGGACATAAATATAATGAATATTTATGTACCCAACAACAGGGCTCCAAAATACATAAAACAAACTCTAAAAGCTCTAAAGAGAGAGAGAGACAGCTCCACAATAGTAGTAGGAGACTTCAACACGCCACTTTCAGTGAAGGACAGAACATCAAGAAAGAAGCTCAACAAAGACACAGTAGAGCTAAATGCTACAATCAACCAACTTCATCTCATAGACATATACCGAACTCTGCACCCAACAGCAGCCAAGTATACTTTCCTTTCCAACGCATATGGAACATTCTCCAGAATAGACCACATATTAGGCCATAAAGCAAGCCTTAACGAAATCCAAAACATCGAAATACTACAAAGCATCTTCTCTGACCATAAAGCCATAAAAGTGGAAATTAACAACACAAAAATCAAAGAAAAAACTTCAGACACATGGAAACTGAACAACACCTTGCTCAAAAACTACTGGGTTATAGAAGAAATTAAGGATGGATTACAGAAATTCATAGAATCAAACGAGAATGAAAACAAATCCTACCAGAACCTTTGGGATACAGCAAAAGCAGTGCTCAGAAATCAGTTTATAGCAATAAATGCACACATCCCAAAACAAGAAAGGCTTATAATCAAAGAAATAACCCTACAACTGGAATAAGTAGAAAGAGAGCAGCAAGAGAAGCCTACAGGTGCCAGAAGGGAGGAAATAATAAGAATTAGAGCAGAATTAAATGAAATAGAGAACAGAAAAACAATTGAAAGAGTTAACAAGTCCAAAGCTGGTTCTTTGAAAAGATCAACAAAATTGACAAACCATGGGCCAAACTGACAAAAGAAAAACTGGAGAGGAAGCAGATAACCCATCTAAGAAATGAGATGGGTGACATCACAACAGACCCAACTGAAATTAAAAGAATCATATCAGAATACTATGAAAAATTGTACTCTTAGAAATTTGAAAACCTAGAGCAAATGAACAAATTTCTAGAAACTCACTACCTACCTAAATTAACACAAACAGAGGTAGAACAACTAAATAAACCCAAAGCAAAAGAAGAGATTGAAAAGGTTATTAAAAAGCTGCCAACAAAAAAAAGCCCTGGCCCGGATGGCTTCACTGGAGAATGCTACCAAACTTTCAGAGAAGAGATAACACCACTTCTACTAAAGGTATTTCAGAGCATAGAAATGGATGGAATACTCCCAAACTCATTCTATGAAGCCAGCATAACCCTGATAACAAAACCAGGTAAAGACACCACAAAAATAGAAAATTACAGACCGATATCCCTCATGAACATTTACGTAAAAGTCCTCAACAAAATTTTAGCCAATAGAATTCAGCAACATATCAAAAAAAATAAATCACCATGACCAAGTGGGATTTATACCAGGTATGCAGGGGTGGTTCAACATAAGAAAAACAATCAACGTAATCCATCACATAAATAAAACAAAAGACAAGAACCACATGATCTTATCAATTGATGCAGAAAAGGCATTCGACAAAGTCCAAGACCCATTCATGATAAAAACTCTCAAAAAAATAGGAATAGAAGGGAAATTCCTCCGTATAATTAAGGGCATTTATAAAAAACCAATAGCCAACATCATCCTGAGTGGAGAGACTTTGAAAGCATTCCCCTTGAGAACAGGAACCAGACAAGGATGCACTTTATCACCACTATTATTCAACATTGTGCTGAAGGTCCTAGCCAGAGCAGTTAGGCTAGAAAAAGAAATAAAGGGCATCCAGATAGGTAGGGAAGTAGTCAAATATCTGTATTTGCAGATGATATGATCTTATACACGGAAACCCCCCAAGGAATCCACAAGAAAACTACTGGAACTGATAGAAGATTTCAGCAAAGTTTGAGGATACAAGATAAACATACAAAAATCAATTGGATTCCTTTACACCAACAAAGAGAACCTTGAAGAGGAAATCACCAAATCAATACCATTTACAATAGCCCCCAAGAAGATAAAATACTTAGGAATAAATCTAACCAGAGATGTAAAAGATCTTTACAGAGAAAACTAGAAGACACTATTGCAAGAAACTATAAGAGACCTGCATAAGTGAAAAAATGTACCTTGCTCATGGATAGGTAGACTCAACATAGTGAAAATGTCAGTTCTACCCAAAGCAATCTACAGATACAATGCAATCCCAATCCAAATTCCAGCAACTTTTTTTAATGAGATGCAGAAACAAATCACCAACTTCATATGGAAAAGGAAGAGGCCCCGAATAAATAAAGCACTACTCAAGAAGAAGAAAAAAGTGGGAGGCCTTACACTACCTGATTTTAGGACCTATTATACAGACACGGTAGTCAAGGCAGCCTGGTACTGGTACAACAACAGATACATAGACCAGTGGAACAGAGTTGAGAATCCAGATATAAGCTCATCCACTTATGAACAGCTAATATTTGACAAAGGCCCAAAGTCCATTAACTGGGGAAAAGACAGTCTCTTTAACAAATGGTGCTGGCATAATGGATATCTATATGAAAAAAACTGAAACAAGACCCATATCTCACACCATGTACAAAAACTAACTCAAAATGGATCAAAGACTTAAATATAAAATCAAAAACGATAAAGATCATGGAAGAAAAAACAGGGGCAATGCTAGGATCCCTAATACATGGCATGATCACAATACAAACCATAAGTAACAATGCATAAGCACCAGAAGAGAGATTAGATAAATGGGAGCTCCTAAAAATCAAACACTTATGCTCATCCAAAGACTTCACCAAAAGAGTAAAAAGACAACCTACAGCCTGGGAAAAAAAAATTTGGCTACAACAAATCCGATCAGCGTTTAATCTCTAAAATCTACAACATACTCCAAAACCTCAACAGTAGAAAGACAAATAACCCAATTAAATAATGGGCAAAGAATATGAATAGGCACTTCACCAAAGAAGATATTCAGGAAGCTAACAGACACATGAAAAAATGCTCACAATCATTAGCCATCAGAGAAATGCAGATCAAAACTACAAAGAGATACCATCGCACCCCAACAAGGCTAGCATTAATCTATAAAACACAAAATAACAAATGCTGGAGAGGTTGTGGAGAGACTGGTGGGAATGTAAAATGGTAGGACCACTTTGGAAATCGATTTGGTACTTCCTTAAAAAGCTAGAAATAGAAGTACCATATGATCCAGCTATCCCGCTCCTTGGAATACATCCTAGAGAAACAAGAGCCGTCACACGAATAGATATATGCACACCCATGTTCATCGCAGCACTGTTCACAATAGCCAAAAGGTGGAAGCAACCTAAGTGCCCATCAATGGACAAATGGATAAAGAAACCATGGTATATCCACACAATGGAATATTGCATAAAGATAAAGAACAATGATGAAGCAGTGGAACATTGTATAACTTGGTGGAAGCTAGAACTTACTATGCTGAGTGAATTTAGTCAGTCACATAAGGACAAATACTGTATAAGACCATTATTATAAGAACTCAGGAAAAGATTTAAACACAGAAGAAAGCATTCTTTGATGGTTACAGGGATGGGGAGGGAAGGCGAGGGTTATTCACTAACTAGATAGTAGATAAGAATGATCTTAGGTGAAGGGAAGGACAGCACACACTACAGGGGAAGCCAGCACAACCGGACTAAACCAAAGCTAAGAAGTTTCCTCAATAGGATCAAATACTTTGAGAAACAGAGTAGCAGGGATGTGGGGTCAGGGGACATCTATGTCAATTGGCATAGCAAAGCTTATTAAGAAAATGTTCTGCATCCTATTTTGGTGAGTGGCATCTGGGGTCTGAAAAGCTTGCAAGCGGCCATCTGAGATGCGTCAATTGGTCCCAACCACTTGGAGTAAAGGAGAAAGAAGAACACTGAAGACACAAGGAAAGTATTGGCCCAAGAGACAGAATGGGCCACATAAACCAGAGACTTCATCAGCCTGATACCTGAAGAACTATATGGTGCCTGGCTACCACCAATGAACATCCTGACAGGAAACACAACAGAGGGTCCCTGATGGAGCAGTAGAATGATGGGATGCAGAACTCAAATTCTAGTAAGAAGACCAGACTTCATGGTCTGACTAAGACTGGAGGTGCCCCAGAAAGCATGGACCCTGGTCTCTCCATCACCTTAGAACTAAAACAATTTCCGAGGCCAACTCTTCAGACAGGGATTGGACTGGACTGTGGGACATAAGGTGATACTTGTGAAGAATGTGCCTCTTAGACAAGTAGATACAAGAGACCAAAGGGGCGGCTTCTGTCCAGAGGTGAGAGGGGAAGGCAGAGAGAGTTAGGAGGTCGTTGAATGTTCATGGGGAATCAGGGGCAGAGGGGAGGAGTGTGCTGTTGCAGAATGGGGTGAGTGGTTGGGGTCTCATAACAATGTATGTTAAAAAAAAAATTCTGTATGGGGGACTAACTTGAAATGTAAACCTCATTTAATTACAACAATAAAAAAAAATTCAGTTTCAAATGCATGTGTCTAAGTCAGCCAAAGATGTTTTAATATGTTAAAAACACAAAGTTAAATTATAGAGATGAGTATGATTATAAAAGCCTTTTTATAGTTTTAAGATTTGTGTAACAAGTAAATATTATCCATACATCATTTTTTATCGTCTGGGATTTTTTCCCTTATATTTACAGCTGAACACACATCAACTTTGTTTTCTTTTGATTATTCACATATCATTGGAGATCAGAATTAAGGTGTACATTTTTATATACATCTCTCTAATATTTGACTCTTTAATATCTTAATGCTTTTATTATTTAACTGAAAAATTTAGTCTTAGATTGAAAATGTTAAAGCAGGTTTAATAAGCAACAGACTAAACTACTTGATATACATCTAGAAATAGAAACATGAAGATAATTATCCTGAGAGGTGGAAAAGTCAAAAATATGAATAGGCTCAAGAAGGATTTAGGTAAATTTGAGGGTGAGAGATCAATAATGAGTTATCAATGTAAATTCAGAGTTTTACCCACAGTCATCAAAATATTATCATGTAGAGCATAACAAAGGGTGTAAAATAAGTTTTCTCTGATAAAGTTCTAGTTGTTTGCTGGAGAGTGTGAGAAAATATTATAAGATGGATATTCTTACTGAATGCAGTAGGAAAGGGGTCATGGTTAATAAAAATGTCTGTCATGGATGGGTGCAGGCTAATGCTTGCACACATGCCAGTTATTTTCCATTGCTTCTGTAATGGATATGCACTAGCTTTGCTGCTCAGCATTCAAACACCCTTGTCCTGGTGAACAGTATGCAGATTTTCCTGTGACCTCCTCCTCCAATTTTAATTCACAAATGTTGTGTGGAGTTGACTCTACCTCCAAACTCCAAGAATAGGCAAGGGCCATGGGCTTGATTTAAACAAACCAAAAAAAAAGAGTATTTCCACTGGCACGGATTGGATTCAAGGATGGGAATTTGACTTACTCAGTAACAGTAAAACTTAATTTAGATTTTCGCTGGGTCTCTTCAAACAGATGCTTATTGTATTTTGACTAAATTGAACTTATTAGAATGTGAGCCTATAGTTGGAAAAATAAAAGATCTTATAGAGCCATAGAACAAAGCCAAGTGGTAAGAGACATTGAAAAATGGAACTAAACTGAGTCCTTATTACATAAATTAGAATAAGCTAAACCTAAAGCCAGATACTCTTATCAATCTGTTTTTTGAGCAAATAAATTTATTTTCATATGGGCCAGTTGGAGTTGGATTTTGTATCAATAGCAAAGGAGAGTCTTAATGAAAGTGACATGTTTCATCTGTTTGGTCATTACCACTATCACCCCCAGTGTGTTTATTCATTACATACTTGACAGCTGTTGTTATAACAGGGCTTGCATATGTACCTTACCAAGGGAAATTTGGTAGGTGGCTGTATTTGCGTTTTCATGGGCACAGGGAAGGTGAATGTTCTTCTTGTGTTAAGGGATGGAGCTCATTAGAAGGCAGATATTTACACAAGTCAGCACACTCATGCCCAAAGAAGAAACGTCCCATAGAAAGGGTGGCTTGACCAATTGCCCTGTCTGAGAAATTATCTCTCACTTAGTTTCCTTCTAAACCACACATGTCCTCAAATTGTCTCCATTAAAAATGCAGATATTATGAATGTTAATAATTAGTAATCCCGTCCCCTCTTAGCAGGAAATAAAATAACAACCAACAGAGAGGCAGCTGAGATGGGAACTGAAACAGAAGGTTGAGGGAACACAAATGTGTGACTTGTCTGTGAGAAAGTGTGAGGGCAGAAATTCATGCTAATAGAATGTGGAAAGACATTTACAATAAATTGCCTAGTTCATAGATTGACCTGTCATATCTTCACTACTATAGTCTGTGGCAAGCATAGCTTAGATTTCTAGCCCATTATTTGTACCATGACATCCCATCAGTATATATTTGTTTAACTGTGTACATTATTGAAAAAATATTTGCTAGAACACATATGCATGTGTATGTGTGAATTTTTCACTGTGGATTTACTAAGAAAAAATGAATACATATTTTTTCCATCTAATAGTTTTTTCTCCATACTCTTCAACACCAGAAGGTGTGATAAGTATGTATGTGTGAGTACGTTTGTGTGTATATAAATGTATGTGTGGGAATATGTAGGTTTGAAAGAGAGTGAGGAAAATTTGCCACTTTGGGAGGCTGGCAGAGGATACAGGGGAAAAATTTTTGGAATTTTTATAAAATTTAGTTTAAAAATTTTCAATAGAAAAGCGAAGAATTGGATTGATTTTTGGTGTACCTACATCAATTCTCCATTTGAGTTTTAAGTCCGTTCCATCTCAGCTTGATGCTTTAAGTCACAGTTAGAAAGGGAGCATAATTTTAATGTGTGTGTTTCTGAGAGTATTACTGGGCCTTATACATTGTTCATTTGCTTGCTTGTTCATTTAAATTTAGGGTCTATAGGAGGATAGGTTCTGCTTTAGATAATACTGAAACTGCAGTTTACAAGACTATTCAGTTTCTTTACTTCACAGTCAACTCACAAGTTGGCTCAAATGAACTGGGAGATCAATGAACACTCTCCTACTGATTCATCATTCTAGTAAGGCTATCACAAGAGACTAAGATTAAAAGCTCCGTGTACTATGAGGCTGATGAAGGGTAGCTTTCTCTATTCCATTGGAACAGTTACTTCCTTCTAGTGTCTATAGAATAATGAATATGTCTTCTCTTCATGAACACTTCTGTGTGTGTGTGTGTGTCTGTGTGTGTGTGTGTGTGTGTGTGTGTTTATTAAAAGGAAAAAAACCCAAATCTATAATGTTATAATAAAATCTCAGATGCAAGTTATATTCTAAATCAAGGCATAGGTATATTTAAAATGTAACCATTTTTTGAAGTTAAACTTTGTGTCATGCATATAAAGCCACGTTGAGGCTTTACATCAGTTGATAAAGCAGGGTAAGAATGGGATAAAATTGAGGGTCTATGTCATACTTATTTTATAGCTGAGAAACACTTCCATAGAAATAGATGTTAATAAGTAAATAATTTTGCATAGCCTATCCCCAGCTATAAAATCAATTTGAATTAATTTGTCCTCCTGCTCATGAATTAAAAATTACAGGATAGCACTCGTTTAAATGTGTGGGTGTAGAGGAGAGGGGTGTGGGTGTTATGCATTGAATTGTGTTGGAATCCTAATCCCTAAACCTGTGGATGTAATCCTGTTTAGAAATAGTGCTTTCTTTGTTATGCTAATGAGGCCATATCAGAGTTGGGTATTTCCTAAACCTAAACACTTTTGAGTTATAAAAGAGCAGATTAGACACAGATGCAGGCAGACCTAGGGATAAGATAGAAGCTCTGTGATGATGATAAAAGCAGATGAATCTAAAAGCTCAGGAACTCCAAGGATTGCCAGCTACTAGAAGCTGAAATGGAGCCCTGGTGGCACAGTGGTTAAATGCTATGGCTGCTAAACAAAAAGTCGGCAGTTGGAATCCACCAGCTGCTCTTTGGAAGCCCTATGGGACAGTTCTACTCTGTCCTATAGGGTCGCTATGAGTCAGAATTGACTCAATGGCAATGAGTTAGAAGCTGAAATATACAAAGAAGGACCTCCCCCTATAACCACACCCTGAATTTGGACTTTTAGCCTTGTGAACTGTGAGAAAATAAATTTTTGTTCTTTAAAGCCACCCACTAGTGATATTTCTGTTACAGCAGCACTAGGAAACTAAGGCAGACTTGTACTGAGAAATAGGCGTACTGGTCTAATAAATTTCTAAAATTTGGAAGTGGTTTTGCAATTAGATAATGTGTTAAATTGTCAATGATTTTATTCTACTTGGATCAACAATAACATCCATGGAAGCAGCAACCAAGAAATCAAAGGACATATTGCATTGGGCAAATCTGCTGCAAAAGACCCCTTTAAAGTGTTAAGAAGTAAAGATGTCAGTTTGAGGACTAAGGTGTGCCTCACCCAAGCCATGGTGTTTTCAGTTGCCTCATATGCATGCGAAAGCTGAACAATGAAAAAGGAAGACAGTAGAATAACTGATGCATTCAAACTGTGATGTTGGAGAAAAATATTGAATATGCATACCATAGACTGCCAGAAGAACAAACAAATTAGTATTAGAAGAAATACAACCAGAATTCTCCTTAGAAGCAAGGATAGCAAGACTCTGTCTTGCTTATTTTGGACATTTCATTAGGAAAGACCAGTCACTAGAAAAAGACATCATGGATGGTAAAGTAGTATGTCGTTGAAAATGAGGGAAACCCTCAATGAGATGAATTGACACAGTAGCCAAAACAATGGACTAAAGCATACCAAAGACCATGAAAATGGAGGACAGGGAAATGTTTCATTCTGTTACACGTAAGGTTGCCGTGAGTCAGAACTGACTTTTAGTTCCCTAGGGCTGTCATAACAAAATACCACAATTCTGGAGGCTGAAAGTCCAAGTCAGGGTCTCAGTCATATGAATAGATCTTTCTTCTAAGACCTTTCAAAGGGGAATTTAATTGTTCCATGCCTCTCTCCTAGTTTCTGGTGGCTGCTGGCAATCCTTGTTGTTCCTTTGCTTGTAGATGGATCCTCACAAGCTCTCTTCCCCCTGTGTGTGACTCTGTTTCCCTGTCTGTGCTTCTCTTTACAAGAAGCCACACAGAATGGATTAGCATTAAGGCTCACCCTCCTTTAATTTAACTGATAACATCTGCAAAGAAAATGCTTATTTCCCCAAACAAGGTCACATTCACAGGTACAGGGGTTAGGGCTTCAAGATATCTTTTGTGGGGATAAAATGCAGTCCAGAACATCCTCTCATTGCTTTCAAGATGTTTTGTCTTTAGTTTTTAGAGGTTTGTGTCTGATGTGTCATGATGTTTGATTTCTTTGGATTACTTGAATCTGTAGATATATGTCTTTTGCCAAATTTGGGAAGTTTTAAGTCATTGTTTATTTCTATTTATTTTTTAGTACTTTGTCAGCCCAACCATTTCTTCCCTCTTCTTCCAGGAATGTTAGAGATTGTGTTACAGTCCCACAGGTCTCTGAGGCTCTGTTTTTGTTCTTGTTTTTCTCCAGTTATTTTCTCTCTGTTGTTCAGATTGGATAATTTTTATTGTTCTATCCTCCAGCTCACTGATGCTTTCCTCTGTCCCATCCATTCTATTGTTGAACCATCTATGAGATTTTTATTTTTGTCATTGTATTTTTCAGTTTTAAACTTTTTATTTGGGTTTTTTCTTATATCTTCTATTTGTTTGATGAAACTTTCTAATTTTTTTGCTTGGCCTTCACAATGTATTTATTTATATCAATCATGTTCATAATTTCTCCCTGAAACATTTTTATAATGGCTGCTTTAAAATCTCTGTCAGATAATTCTAACATTTCTGTCATCTCAGTTTGGGCATCTAGTGATTGCCTTTTTAAATTTCTTTTCAATTTATCCTGGTTCTTGGTATGTCAAGTGATTTTTAATAGAAACTTAGACACTTGTTGAGATTGTGATGCTTAGATAAAACCTGGCAATTGTAGAAGTCTAGGTTCCCCTCTGAGCCTTTCACATAGATGGGAGTGGTCTAGTTTTTCTTGTTGTTGTTGCTGATGTTTTCTTCTTCTGTAGTGTTAGGCTGGAGTAGAGCAGTTATTCTCTAAAACTTTCTGTTTTTCTGTGCTGCCCTTTTCCTAGTCCTTGACTAGAGACAACCAACTTTGTTGAGGCTTTTTGTCTGTGTCTTTTGTTGTTTCCTGGTGGCTGTCTTCTTCAGCTCCATGTCTCAGATATATGAACCCAAAAGAAAAATAGTTAAAGCAATTGTCAATCTCATGTCTATTTTCAAATATGAGCAAATCAATATAATGAAATTAGAAATGATCTAATGAAATGTTTTCATAAGATTATTTACTTTAGTTTTCCTTGTAAGTATATTAAACTACATACAACTACATACTGATTAATGGCATTTCATACAGCACTTTTTGAAATTTGTTTTCAAAGTCAAATTTAATTTTTACACAAGCCATAGCAAAGATATTAAATTATAATGATTTATTTCAGTATTATCAAAATCTACTTTTTTAGCATTACAGTTGTTTTTCCTTTATTTCAACACTTAATAATAAATTGACACATTTCTAAACTGACTCCAGTCCCTCTTGATAAACTAATTCTCTATTATTCTTTCTCTATGAAGATCTTCAATATACTAAGCAAAACTTTGCATAATAATAGGTAGATTTTATCTGAATTTCAACTTACTTCCAAGTACACCTTTTTATTCATTTCTAAGTTTATCAAGGAGTCTTTGATAGTTCAATAAATTTTGTAGCTATAACTAGTGGTCTTGAAATCCAATTATATAAGAACATGTAGCTTCTCCTACACATCATTTAAAATAATATTTAGACCCATTACAAATATTGCCAATATGTAAGTGTTTCTGTGTCGCTGCGACCTCTTACTTGACCTCTCTTAAAAGCAGCAGTTAGTCTTTGTTGGTAATTCTTCCTTGAATTCTTAATCATAAAATAAAAACAAGAAAGCTTCTGGGGATTTATGGTAAACAGAAGAGTTTTAGAATTCAAGATTCTATTATCCCTACTTATATGTGTGTAGAAGAAAATGAAATAATGAAGCAGATAGCGGGAAATCAGACATAAAAATGCACAGAGGAATAAATGAGAATTTCAAAATATCATAATTGCAGTTATATAGCAACTCTGTTAATTCTGTGGCATGAGAAAAAAGGAAATTTGAAAAAAAAAATGAATATATGGAATAAAAGGAGGAAGAAGGGGTGCTGTGGATTATAACATTTAATGCCATTAATGTTGCTGATATTCCTGCACATTTTGGTAATTAAATTAATGTGCTCCTTTGTTTCACCAACTTCTACAACGTATACAACACAATTTTACTCCGAGACAATTCTGTATTTAGAAGTTTATTATTCATTTTTTCTTATGGTCTTTCTGGTAAAAAAAAAAAAAAAAATCCTGTAAATACAGTCTTTTAGGGAGATCTAATTCTCAATAATTCAGTTTTCTCAAAATTACAATATTGGTTCATTAATTGTAACAAAGTTGCCACACTAACATAAGATGTTAATAGTAGGGAAACTGGGTATATGGGAACATTTTGCACCATCTCTACAACATTCCTGTTATTCTAAACTGTTCTAAAAAATAAAGTTTATAAAAAAATAATGTGTAGCAAAAAAATAATGTGTAGCAAAAGCTTGAAAGCAAATTTCCATTTAAAGCGCTCTATCTTTTTCATGATCTAATGAGTTTAAGTATTTTATAATGAGAGAAGTATTGAGTATTTATAGCTAGGCTCTTAGTAAACATTTTGTTTCCTTTTCATTTATTTTTCACATCTATGCTAGTTTTCTGTCCTACTAGCTGAATGACTTGCCAATCTTCTTGATTAAATAGTCTCTCTCTTCAAATCATGGGCAAAAATAAAATGATCCTTAGGTCAGAGTTAGCCAGACATCACTGACCAGAATTATTAAGCTTTCGGTCAATAATAGCATTAATAACTATTGAATTTATTTGTATTATTTTAGTAGATTCTGTGTTTCACCTTCATATTACCCTTTGGAGCTGAAGAAATTATTCCACCAGTTTCTGGAGTGTTACCAAGTGACAGCTTCATCTTCCAGCCCTGAGAATCATTCTCAGGTGAAAAGTACCACCTTTCCCAGGGGTATTGTGAGCCAGTGACTGGTTGATGTAAGAGTATTCAGTCCTGGCCCCAATGTCCCCACTTGGGTTAGCTTTGATCATGGCTCCCTGTGGGGATCACGGAGACTTTATTATCATTTCATTGTAGCCCAATTCCTCCCTGAGCTGATGGCTTTTCTGAGCTGACATGGTCCATGCCCACTTGGTCCCATCTCCCATGATCACCATTGTTCTGAGTGTAGAGGGAATGTGATGTTAGAAACTATGTCCAGGAATCATGAGATCACTGCTATCCCAGTGCCATCCACACTGTGTTTTCATCTATGCTGTGTTGTAAATGTGGTGTTGCCTAAAGCCTTATCTCAACATAACAGCTGATATTTGATCAGAACATGCATTGCAGTGCATCAATCCAGGAATGATTTGAAACAGTTTTTCTTGAGCTTTTTGCGCCATTTGACTGCATCAATAATTTGATCAATTACACACATACACATGAAATATAGCATTTCAAAGTTATATATGGACGTAAAGTAAGACTTTCTGAGTTAAGGTGACTTAGATTTTAATATAGCTAATGTATTAGATTAATATTTGATCTTTCCAATGCTGATTTATAGAATATTGAAGGAGATATACTCAGATATTTCAGGGCTTGGGCTGATAACCCTTGTTTGGAGGAAGTGTTTCAGCTGTGGATTTTTTTCCTGAGATATTAGAGAGGTGATAATGTCATTATATCAGTATCCGAAAAGAATATTCAGCTAATTGGATAATAATAGAATATGATTAGTGCAATTTTTCAGAAAGGTAAGTGTGTTTCATTTATCATTTATTTTCTACACCATACCTTTACATTTCAACAAAGATTAATAAAGGAGAGAATGAAAATGAGATATGATGAGAATTTTGAGGAGTTTGTTAAGAAGAAAAGCATTTATTATACCTAATTACCAGTTTCTTGATTTTGTTATTTTAACACTCCAAAAGCATTATAGGTCATTAACTTATGCCTTGAAAATATACTCATTGCAGTAAACTTTTCACAGAAAAGACATTTTATAACAGAACTGTACCTGTATCACTATATAATGTCTTTCCTTAATAATTTAACAAACACTGACTTCCTCGTATGCAATGAGCCAATTAAAGTAATTTTAAAAATGCATAAGTTGCTCTATGTTGCTATCAATTTTAAATAAGAACAGTATATAATATCCTGCAGCTTGATTTTTCTATTTGAAAATTCAGTTAATCTCATCACAATTATAGTTTTCTATCACATTTCCCAGTTGAATTGACATTTCACGTCTTCTATGATCTTCCTCTCTAAGGTGGTTTGCTAAAGAAATAAGAAGTCATGCTGAAAAATTCCATCTTCTAGTCAATTTGCAAAGCTTTGAATCAAATTTACTTATGACTTTTTTTCTTTTTTCTTTTCTATTATAAAAATGGGGAAGAATCAATAGCACTAGAACAAATATTCATCTTAGTTTAATGAGCATAATGTCCAAACAATATTCCAGCTTCCATAGCTGTCAGAGACTGAAAGAAAACTTGCAAATAAAAATATCCCAAAGAAAATGGAAACATTAAAGAAAAAGAGTCGGATAATAAGCTTGGCACAATAATCAAATACTGCTCCAGGAAAGGATTTGAGAGTTTTTAGTAAACTAATACAAATATGAAGGTCACTTACCTTTGAGAACCTACCTAAATCCCAGGAGCTTTAAAGTGATGTGTTGACCTTGAGGGGCTGAGCCACTGGGCTGAGGGCTGGGGACCATGGTCTTGGGGTACATCTAGCTCAACTGGCATAACAGTCTGTAAAGAAAATGTTCGCATCCTACTGTGATGAATAGCGTCTGGGGCCTTAAAAGCCTGAGAGTAGCCATCTAAGATACATCTACTGGTCCTATCCCAGTTGGAGCAAAGGAGAATGAAGAAAACCAAAGACACAAGGGAAAGATTAGTTGAAAGGAATAATGGACCACAACTACCACAACCTCCACCAGACTGAGCTCAGAACAACTAGATGGTGCCAGGTTACCACCACCGACTACTCTGACAGGGATCACAATAGAGGGTCCCTGACAGAGCAGGAGAAAAATGTAGAACAAAATTCAAGTTCACACACACACACACAAAGACCAGGCTTACTGGTCTGACAGAAACTGGAGAAACTCTGAGAGTATGTGGACACCCTTTTAACCACTCCTGAGGTTCACCCTTCAGCCAAAGATTAGACAGGTCTATATGGCCAACATGGAGCCTTGGTGGCATAGTGGTTAAGAGCTCAGCTGCTACCCAAAAGGTCAGCAGTTAAAATCCACCATCCACTCCTTGGAAACCCTATGGGGCAGTTCTACTCTGTCCTATAGGATTGCTATGGGTTAGAATCGACTCAACGGCACCTAACAACAACAGCAACACAGGGCCAACAATAACACACGTGAGGAACGTGCTTCATAGTTCAATCATGTATAAGAGACTAATGGGCACATCAGCCCAAAAGCAAAGACAAGAAGGCCAGAAGCGACAGGAAAACCGGATGAATGGAAATAGGGAACCCGGGGTGTAGAAGGGGAGAGTGTTGACACATTGCAAGGTTGGCAACAAATGTCACAAAACAATTTATGTATTAACTGTTAATTGAGAAATTAATTTGTTCTGTAAACTTTTGCCTAAAACAATAAAAAATAGTGATGTGTTGAACCACAAAAGACTGGGTATCTAATTGTATCTTGATACTACATTAGAGGGGGAACAGGAGGATGAACATCAGGATAACTAAGCCTAGCAGGACTCTTTTCTCGTTCTGCTTCCTGCGTGAAGGCAGTAAGTAAAAGGCACTCAGTCATGTGGACTAACTCTGGAGGTTAGCTTAGCATTGTGTTTCAATATGAATATTGAAACTTCAAAGTCAAGGTAACATCCTGCAGTCTCTCTTTATATTGGCTTCTGCAATGTTTGAATAAAGCAAGTACACTACTTTCCTAAAATTAGAAGATTTCTGTGATTAATACCTGAAAATATAGGAAACAGCAAATCAGCAGAAAGGCCTTGCTGACAAAAGTGTCTGAAAGGCCAGTAACAGAGGCATGCTTTGCCTTTATATTCATGCTACATGTTACTATGTAAACTGGGCCACATAACTTTAGGGAGACCACTTGATATCTAGTATTGATTTGTGTCTTGCATAACCCCCAATGAACCCACGCCTACCTACATCTTGAGAAGCAGCAGGAAAGATTTGTTTGTAAATAAAATAAACATCCCACTACTCATCTGTTAGTTTGTTGTACTGTGGTGGCTTGTGTGTTGTTGTGATGCTGGAAGCTATGCCATTGGTATTTGAAATAACAGCAGTGTCTTACATGGTAGACAGGTTTCAACAGAGCTTCCAGGCTAAGACAGACTAGGGAGAAGGACCTGGCAGTCTACATCTGAAAAAATTGTCCAGTGAAAATCTTATGAATAGCAGCAGAACATTGTCTGGTACAGTACCAGAAAATGAGCCCTTCGGGTTGGAAGACACACCAGTAGAATACAACTGGGAAAGAGCTGCCTCCTCAAAGTAGAGTTGACCTTAATGACATGGATGGAGTCAAGCTTTTGGCACCTACATTTGCTGATGTGACATGACTCAAAATGAGAAGAAACAGCTACAAACACCCATTAATAATCAGAACGTGGAATGAATCTAGGAGAGTTGGAAGTTGTCAAATGTGAAATGGAATACATAAAGATCAATATCCTAGGCATTAGTGAGCTGAAATGAACTGGTACTGGCCATTTTGAATCAGACAATCATATGGTCTACTACGCTGGAAATGACAAGTTGAAGAAGAATGGCATCTCATTCATCGTCAGAAAGAACATTTCAAAATCTATCCTGAAGTACAATGCTGTCAGTTATAGGATAATATCCATATACCTACAAGGAAGACCAGTTTGTATGACTATTATTCAAATTTACACGCCAACCACTAATGTGAAAGATGAAGAAATTGAAGATTTTTACCTCTGCAGTCTGAAATTGATCAAACCTGCCTTCAAGATGCATTGATAATTACTGGTGATTGGAATGGGAAAGCTGGAAACAAAGAAGAAGGATGGTCTGTTCTGGAATGTGTAAATTATTGACTAACGTAATTAATATCACATGCAAGTAAAATTATGCTGAAGATAATTCAAAAGTGGTTGCAGCAGTACATCCACAGGCAACAGCCAGAAATTCAAGCTGGATCAAGAAGAGGATATAGAACAAGGGATATCATTGGTGATGTCAGATGGATCTTGCCTGAAAGCAGAGAATACCAGAAAGATATTTACTTGTGTTTTATTGACTATACAAAGGCCCTTGACTGTGTGGATCATAACAAATTATGGATAACATTACGAAGAATGGGAATTCCAGAACACTTAAATGTGCTCATGAGGAACCTGTACATAGACCAAGAGGCAGTCGTTTGAACAGAACAAGAGGATACTGGTTTAAAGTCAGGAAAGGTTTTGCATCAATGTTGTATCTTTTCACCATATTTATTCAGTCTGTATGCTGAGCAAATATTCCAAGAACCTGGACTGTATCAAGAATGGTGCATCAAGATTGGAGGAAGGCTTATTAACAACATGTGACATGCAGATGCTACAACCTTATTTGCTGAAAGTGAAGAGGATTTGAAGCACTTACGGATGAAGATCAAAGACCACAGCCTTCAGTGTAAATTACACCTCAACATAAAGAAAACAAAAAGCCTCACAACTGGACTAATAAACAATATCATGATAAACAGAGAAAACATTGAAGCTGTCAAGGATTTCATTTTACTTGGATCCACAACAACACCCATGGAAGCATCAGTCAAGAAATCAAATGATGCGTTGCATTGGGCAAATCTGCTGCAAAAGACCTCTTAAAGTATTAAAAAGCAAAGATGTCACCTTGAAGACTAATGTGCACCTGACCCAAGCCATGGCGTTTTCAATTGCCTCATATGCATGCGAAAGCTGGACAATGAATAAGTAAGACTGAAGAAGAATTGACAGCTCTGAATTGTGGTGTTTGTGAAGAATATTGAATATACCATGGACTGCCAAAAGAATGAACAAATCTATCTTGGAAGAAGTACAGCCAGCACGCTCCTTAGAAGCAAGGATGGGGAGACTAAGTCTCACATACTTTGGACTTGTTATCATGAAGGATCAGCCCCTGGAGAAGGACATCATGCTTGGTAAAGTAGAGGTCAGGGAAAAAGAGGAAGACACTCAATGAAATGGATTGATGCAATGGCTGCAACAATGGGCTCAAGCATAACGATTGTGAGGATGGCACAGGACCGGGCAGTGTTTCATTTTGTTGTACATCGGGTTGCTAGAGTCAGAACTGAATTGATGGCCCCTAACAACAACAACAATTCAATTTTAGACACGTTTGAAGTTGAGATGCCAGTACAGCTTCTAAGTGAAATTTTCCAATAGCCACCCAGATATATGAGCTTGAAGATCAGGAAAGAAGATTTGAGATTCATCATTATGCCCATATAATCGACCATATGAAGTGAATAAAATTACTCAGGGAGAATATTTGGGAGGGTGGGAGGGGAAGGTGTCCAAAAAAGCAAACCCAGCACAACTTCATTTGACATTATTTTCTTTTAAATCAGGGAGGCATTTAATGCCCTGTCTTTATTTTATTTACATGTTTTATTCACAATCAACTATTATAGGAGAAAGGAGAATATCATTTTTCAAAAATATCATACAATTATCTATGAAAGAAGAGACAGTCCATATGGAGCCCAATAAATAAAAATACAAAAAACGTACCATTGAACAATTTTAGATAGTCTGGAAGGGAAGATAATGTTACAATTTCTTATCATGTACTTAGGGGGCTTAGTGTACACTGAAAGAACATTGTAACATAAGCCTAGTTATCATATGCACAGACCTTCAGACAAGATTCCTGTGTTTTGGGTCTTGATTTCTGTTCATTATCTGAGAACTGTTAGAATTAAAGTTGAATTTTGTTTTACTTTTTTCTAAATACCTGGTACATTCCATCTACTCCTTTCTTGTTTATCTGTTCATTTTGAAATTGCACTGTCAGAAAAAAAAATAGCAATCTCTGAAGTAATTTGGGAAAAGGAAAAGCTTCAAAACATGTGCTGTATATTTTTTCCATTTTGTCTTTTGTTGCTCTTATATTTTTCCTATTCCTATTTTTCTTTTCATATGTTCTCCATAGACCTTTTGAAATTGGAGCTTCTGCTTTGGGTGGGTGTTATAATTGCTTCTGATTGATATAACAACCCATTAACCTTATTAAGTCTATTCATTTTCTTCTCACTAAAATTATTCAATTGTCATACAAATAATGATAAGGCTACAAGGTCCTTTTTGTTATGAAATATTGAAAATCATCATTCTAGTATACAGTCATGCACCCCACAATGGCTGTTCAGGCAACGTCTGACCACGTATACTATGTCCGTGGTCCCATAAGTTTATAATAGAGTTCAGAAATCTCGATCAGAGAATGAGACGTAGTGGACATAACCAGACTTGGTGAATGCAACATCTTCCCACATGCAACACACATATTTCACGTCTCTTGTATACGAAGCAATTCCATCTGGGATAATGTGAGCAAAGAGTGCCTGAATGGCATATGGAAAAAAATACTGAAGTGGTATGTGCATGACTTTAAAGGATTTGAAATGGATAATGAGATTGAAAGGATTAATAGAGCTGTTTTTGACATAATAAACAACATTCTGAACCCATACAGTATTGTACAGTATTAAGCTACTTAACCCATATATTACCTTGCCAGATATATTAGCTGAAATACAGTGCTGTATGTGTACAGTATCTTGGTTATTTAGTCAGTACAGATACACTACAGTATCCCATATAGCTTTGCTAAGTATGTAATATGGTGTTCACACAACATCCAGATCACATAATGTCCTATTTCACAAAACATATCATGGGCGTTAAGCGATGCATGACTGTACAAGCATAAGCAGTTACATGCCAGAAGGATAACTTAAATGAAGGCCACTATTTTGATTTTTTAATTTACTCGTATCCTTGGGAAATGTAAGTTTCATATTTAAAAATAGAACTTCTGTGGCAATCTCATATATTATAAAAGCATTTAGTATATTCAGATTTATGTTGGACCTGCACAGTGACACTTCATTTAAATCTTATTAACTTTAAAAGCAGGTCAATAATTTTTTTAATGTAGGGAGAAGTTGATATGGAAATTAAAATGGCTTTTGTTTAAATTAAATTGTTACTACATGTCAATAAATTCTATCAAAGTTAATTGTTTAGTGATATCCTGAGGAGCACATACTGTATCACAAGGATATAGGTGTACTCAAGGAGTTAATGTCCAAGCAGAAGATTCAGATTGGAACAAAAACTATAATGCAAGGTAAAAGCATCATAATTAAAACTATACTGTAAAATCAGAAGTGACTTTTTTTAAGGCATTAAATTGCTCATTCTAAAAGCTATGGGCTCTTTGTAATGTGGGAAAGAAAGAATAGAAAGAATATCTAAAGGTAAATGTGATGAACCAAAAAATATGATGGTTTCTCATAAGAGTAAACTAATTTGCAAGCCTGAAAATCAGAAAATCTGGCAACTTCACTTAGTTGCATTGCTTGTGTATGAGGCCAAAATTTCTAGCAAATGTAAAAGCTGCCAGACAAATGATGTGGCACTTTTGCAAGGGATTCAGTCTACAGGGGAAATTGGGAGAGGCCTCTGCAGATAGTTACTTTGAAAAGAAGAAATTGAATTAGTGACAGTAGCTTTAAATTTTGAAAAGGAAGAATAAGAGTTAAAGTCCTATTAGCATTGACAGTACTGAGTTAAGGAGAAATCTGGTTCTAACTTAGAGTACTTTTTAAAATCATTAATACTAATCCATACAAATATATATATAATATGTATTTATGAATATATATACACATAGGAACATACACATTTATACATATATATTAAAAAATAAACAGCTAAACAGTTCCCACTATTATACAAAATAGAATACGATGAAGAATACTATTGAGTACTATTGAATATATAGAATACTATTGAAAATATCTGTGCTCCTCCTTAGCCTGAATTTTGTTTATAATTCTCTGCTTTTTTCTTTTTTTTTTAAAGTGTATTTTACCTCATATAAGATTAATTTAAAATGATACATTTTTAATTTTGCAATTTGGAGTTTATTAAAAATTATCATGCCTATGTATTTTTCTGAAACTTTTGTCTACTTTTGACACACGTAAGAAAATAAAATGCTATATTGTTAATTTTGCTAATTTGAGCTATATAAAAATGGTATCAAACTCTATGTAGTCATTTAGTAATTGTTTTTTTCACCCACATCCATCCATTTTGTGGCTATTGTTCAATCATTTACAGTACAATGAAACTCTGTATTATGGATAAACTCGATTTTTTCTTTCAATCTTTTCTACTCCAGTGAACAGTTGAAGTTTGGTTTTTTTTTTGTTTGTTTATTTTAAG
This sequence comes from Dugong dugon, assembly GCA_030035585.1. Lineage (NCBI taxonomy): Eukaryota > Metazoa > Chordata > Mammalia > Sirenia > Dugongidae > Dugong > Dugong dugon. The sequence goes on along the minus strand of CM057471.1, from coordinate 35,201,560 downwards.
TCAGGAACATTGCCATTCAGTTTTATAAGATAATTAAACGTGTTTACGTTGTGATGTGATATGATTGACCATTTTGCATTCTCACTAGCTATATGATTTCTTTTAAGCTATATCAATTTCAAAATTTGATGTTATCACTTTCTTGATTTATCATGTCAAGTGGGAAGAATCTGTAGCTTGTTTTGGTGTTCTTAATTTATATTTTCCTAATGCCTAATGAAGTCTAACATCTCTTCTTATTTTTATTCACCACTATAGTTTTTTCATTCTGATGTTCATGTTCTTTTTCAATGTTTGTATAAGGTTATTTTTCCTTTTCTTATTGTAATCTAGTAATCCTTTCTATATTCCTAATAAGAAAATTGTAATCAACTATTTGCTCAAGCTACTGCATGAGATTTTTGTTAATTTCAGTTTGAGGCAAATGTAATAGATGATGGGGGTCAGTTTTGGGGCCATCTATTCTCTTCTGTTAGTCTACATTTCTAATCTTACCCCTATGCTAATACCGTGATTGTTGTTAGGTGCTGTTGAGTTGATTTAGACTCATAGTGACCCATGTAGCAGAGTAGAAACATCCTATGCAATATTAATTACTATATATTTTTTAATTGTTTTACTTTTATTTATTGTTTCATATTGTTCTTAGCCCTCTGCTCGTCCATTTCAATTTTATAATCAGCTCGCTAATTTGCAATACAGTGCAATAAAATACAAGACAAATACACAATACTTTTATGGATATTATATTGAATTTATATAATATCTCACTGCATTTGTTTAGATTGTCTTTAAATCTTTTAAGTAAAGTTTTAGAATTTTATAACTTTAAGTAAATTTGTTTAATTTAAAAATTTTATGATTTTCCACTTAATTGGATTTCTTTTATTGGATTTATTTCTAAATACCCTATACGTTTTTTCTTAAATAGTGCATTTTTTGTTACAACATTTGTGTGTCCACTAATGAAATAAAATAAGTCTGTAGTGACCACCTTGAAGACTTTTACTTATAGCTCCTGCTTCTGTGTTGCTTTATTTTCAAGTTTTAATTAAAGTAAGAAAAATCAAAGGATCATGTAACTGTTTAGTAACTCCTTTATCACTACTGAGTAGAGAGGATATAAAATAAAATAGTAACTCAAGCAAAATTTATTTCTTGAAGTCAGTATATATTTGTCTACTTTGCTGTATTCCTTACTCAGCAGGGAAAAGTTTAAGGAAAATAAGATCAGATTGCTATTATTTCATCTTAATTCTCAGAGCAAGAACATATTCAACTTTTTTTGGGTGTGGTTCAGAAATCAGAGAATTCAACCACCTGCAAGGGCTTAATTAGAACTAATTCTGATTTTTTTTTTTTTTACCTTCTTTGGCTACATAAGCTTGTATTTGAGCCCCAGGGTATAGCTCATATTTTCCTTTATCTACACATATAACACTTCATAAGGTCAAACTTTATTCCCAGTTTAAGGAAAGGCAATCAGGAAGCTTGACTAAAATCAAAACATTACAGAGTAGACCAGGAAAGAATCCAATATATATATATTGTATGTTTCACTGCCCACTATGCCTTGCTTTTGATTTGTGGTTACATCGGAGCCCGTTGGGACTGCATTTACGGGTGTCTCTAGGCCCATCAGTTGAGATGTTCTTTTGATTTAAGTTATATGATTCTTTTTTTTCTGATCAGCTGGGTTTTTTTTAAAAAAGTGGGTTAAATTCTTCTTCTTGATTTCAACATGAATTGTATTTAAGTCATCTTAGAAATTTAGGACACTTTTCCATTCTTTTAACAAGTCAATATACTATTAACATCATAATTAATATGTTTTCTTAAATTTAACACAGATAAGAGGTTCATAGGACACATCATGGAATTGAACAGTGAGTCTTGCAACCATCTCGTGTATGGGTGATGTCCCATCATCTCTCAGATATGCTTATAAAAAGTAGATCAGCAATTGTCACATTTTTGAAGGTCAGGTAATTAATTGACTCATTCATTTAACAAACTTTTTTTTAGGGACATCATTGTACACTTGAATATAGCAGTTCAAGATGAAGAAATTCTGATTTGTAATTTACTGAAAAAGTATTTTATTTTTCAGAAGTGATGATTCTAAAAGTTCATCCCTTATGAGAACTGGTTCCCTTGTAGTCCTTTCAAGTAGTGTATGGTTTTGCTCTACAGCCCTCATGCCATGGGGCTTGGACGTATCTGCTTTGCTCCTCACTGCTGCTTCTAAATCATATTTCATTGTTCCTCTCTCATAAACTCTATTCAAAACGTATACATCAGATTTCTCTTATTTGCTGCCCTAACTTGTTACGGTATTTATGGACTGCAAGTCATATCCCTTTCTTCTTTGAAGATTTTAGCCCTTTATATAGTATTTCCTTTCCACTACTCTTCCAGGTATTATTGCTGATGACTTTCATATCCAAACATTATACAAATCCTTATCCATTATCCTTGACCACATCACCTCTAAAGACTTCTTTTCCTCCTATTCAATAACCCACTCTTGTAACCTTAATCCAGTCCTCACAAATAATAACACCACATCTTAAAACATGATTTCAAACATCCCACTTTCTTACCATTATCTCCATTGAAAATGGAATGTGGAAGATCTTCCTAAAATGAAGTCCAGCTTCTATCCCTGTCTCAGTTCAAATCTTCCATTGGTGCACTAGACTCCAGCCCCTCTCTTTTACTCACATTTTACCTCTGCAATTATCTTCTTTTTCACCTGCGCCATAAATATTTTCTGTCTTTTGGATAATTAGCATCAGAATAGAAATGCATTATATCTCCCATTATAAAACCAAAAGTTCTCTTGCTTTCAAGTTCCCTTTCAGACACTGACTGGATTCTCTACTACCGTTTACAAGATAATTCACCTAAAGTAGTGTCTCTATTAGGTATGTCTACTTCCCACACTTTATAATTCTCTCTTAAATTCAATCTAGTGTATCTATAATTTCAACCACTAAATCTGCTAGGAGATACATAAGAGTCTAGGATAGAGTTTCACACATAGTAGGCACTTGATAAATATTGCTGAATGAATGACTATGTGAATCCTTACCATAAAAAACAAACAAAACCCATTGCCATTAAGTCAATTCTGACTCATAGCAACCCTATAGAACAGAATAGAACTGCCCCTATAGGGTTTCCAAGGAGCATCTGATGCATAGATGGTAGACTCAAATTGCCGACCTTTTGGTTAGCAGCCAAGCTCTTAACCAGAATCCTTATTATCAGTGTACCCAGTTCTCTGATCGAAGATGAATTGAATAAATGTTTAGAAAGAATCCTTTGAGAACACGAAGTAGAAATGCCTTATTGGTTTTGTATGTTTCTGTATGCATATAAGAATTTATTATTTCATTTTTGAAACATTTCTAGAATCTAGATATCTATCTATCTATCTCTCTCTATATATATATATAAGATTCTATAAGAGGACACTGAATGCAAGGAAGACTAATTGACAAACATCAGTCCATCATAGCTATTTTTGAAAGATGGAATACTGATATTAATAAAATCCATTTTCTTCAGAAAGCACTCTTGCCTGCTACATCTAATGGAGTATTTTAATAATGAATTATAATGTATAGGAAACTATTAATTATGATATGTGATACTATTCGAATCTATAACAATTTTTTTTCATTTATATTAAAATTGAGACTGATTGGGAATACTTGTATCCAAGATATCATTTCTTAATTTATTAAATCCTAACAGCTTGCCCATTCTTGAGTCATTTATTTTAAAGTACTGATACAGTCATTCTGGCAAGGCAGCATATCTACAAGATAATTCCCTAGCAGAAAGAAAACACTTCTAAAATCTTAAAGCTTATACAGAGACCCTGTGTCCAGAGACACTCTTTCTGTCTATGTGTCAATCTATCCATCCCTATAATATTGCTTTGGTGGTTGTAAGTAAGCATCTCAAATAAGACCCTGTTTCTCTCTATGTTTATTTACATTTAAACTTTATTCTTTTTGAAATCATTACCACCTCCTGGGTTTCCGATTTTTCTAAAGATGAGTGGAGTAGGCCCCCATAGCAAGAGAGAAATTGAATTCTATTTGGGCAAGGGCAAAAGAGTTGACCTCCATTACAGGGTGTGAGTCAGTGTTAGTCCTCTATGTATTCAGTATTATTCCCCATCTGTAAATCAGCCTCCTGAGGGAGTATTAAACCACCAAAGTGGCTTAAAATAAAATTGGTTCATTATTTCTGAGCCAAAGTTATTTTCTCATTAAAGAATTCTGTGTAATTTAGGTCAATAAACTCTTAATGTGAGTTTGTTCTATGTAACAGGAGTTGGGTTAGATGCTATGAAAATAAGAAATGTCTCCTGCACTTAAGGAACTTAAAATCTAGTAGGTAGTGGCAATGTCAGACTTGTAATATGTAGATTTCATTCATTGCAATAAAATGTAAAATTAGTAAGATAAATATATTATCGTATAAGAGCATTTTCTAGTCAAATCTCTACAGAATTTTAGAGTAGCATAATGTGAATAAGCAGCAATCCAGGTAACAGTGACTTGGGATATTTTGTTACCCTCATGAAGCTTTCTAGCAACAGAGATGAGAAGAACTTCAAGTCCTAAAGAGGAAATCTTTCACAAAAATTTTATGATAAGCCCTTGACAATATATATTTTTCAATTTATCCCCATAAGTTATTTGCAAATTTTTTTTTTTTGCAAATTTTATAAAAAAATAGGCAGAAAGGATTATTTTTATAAACTGTAAAAATGAGGCTAAAAATAAGTGAAAACATTTGTTTTTATTTCTTTCTGGGCAGGAAGGGCTTTGTACTGTGCAGATTCTCATCTTCATCTTGGGAACTCTTGACCTGCCATGTCCACAACACTGACAGGATGCACAGGACAGGTGATAGAAAAGGAAAGGGAATTACCTTGTTTTACAAGGTTTTCATTTGCTTGTTTATGTGTGTGTGTGTGTGTGACTGAGTACTTAAAAAGAAATGTGATGCAAAATAATAAATGCTGGAGAGGTTGTGGAGAGACTGGAACACTTATACGCTATCGGTGGGAATGCAAAATGGTACAACCACTTTGGAAATCGATTTGGCACTTCCTTAAAAAGCTAGAAATAGAAGTACCGTATGATCCAGCTACCCCGCTCCTTGGAATATATATCCTAGAGAAATAAGAGCTTCCACACGAATAGATATATGCACACCCATGTTCATCGCAGCACTGTTCACAGTAGCAAAAAGATGGAAGCAACCTAGGTGCCCATCAACATACAAATGGATAAACAAATTATGGTATATCCACACAATGGGATATTACGCAATGATAAAGAAGAACGATGAAGCTGTGAAACATTGTATAACATGGTGGAAGCTGGAACATATGATGCTTAGTGAATTTAGTCAGTCACAGAAGGACAAATACTGTATAAGACCACTAGTACAAGAACTCAAGAAAACGTTTAAACACAGAAGAAAACATTATTTGATGGTTACGGGGATGGGGAGGGAGGGTGAGGGTTATTCACTAACTAGATAGTAGATAAGAATCATCTTAGGCGAAGAGAAAGACAGCACACACTACAGGGGAAGTCAGCACAACTGGACTAAACCAAAGCTAAGAAGTTTCCTCAATACAATCAAATGCTTTGACAGACAGAGGCAGGGGTAGGGGTCTGGGGACCATGCTTTCAGGGGACATCTATGTCAATTGGCATGACAAAGCTTATTAAGAAAATGTTCTGTATCCTACTTTGGTGAGGGGCATCTGGGCTTTTAAAAGCTTGCAAGCGGCCATCTAAGATGCATCAATTGGTCCCAACCACTTTGGAGTGAAGGAGAATGAAGAACACCAAAGACACAAGGAAAGTATTAGCCCAAGAGACAGAAAGGGCCACATAAACCAGAGACTTCATCAGCCTGATACCCAAAGAACTAGATGATGCCTGGCTACCACCAATGAAAGTCCTGACAGGGAACACAACAGAGAGTCCCTGATGGAGTAGTAGAAGGATGGGGTGCAGAACTCAAATTCTAGTAAGAAGACCAGACTTAATGGTCTGAGACTGGAGGTGCCCCGGAAAGCATGGCCCCTGAGCTCTCTAGCAGCCCAGAACTAAAACAGTTTCCGAGGCCAACTCTTTAGACAGGGATTGGACTGGACTGTGGGACATAAAGTGATACTCGTGAAGAGTGTGCCTCTTAGTCAAGTAGATACAAGAGACCAAAAGGTCAGCTTCTGTCCAGAGGTGAGATGGGAGGCAGAGAGGGTTAGGAGCTGGTTGAATGGTCATGGGGAATCTGGTGGAAAGGAGGAGTGTGCTGTCACAGAACGGGGTGAGCAATTAGGGTCTCATAACAATGTATGTATAAAAATTTTGTATGGGAGACTAACCTGAAATGTAAACTTCATTTAATTACAACAAGAAAAAAAAAAAAAGGAAATGTGATGTTTACCAATAGATTTATAACTTCTCTATCTTTCAGTTATGTTTCTCAGTTAAATAGAATTAAAAACACCCACCTCGCATGGCTGTAATAAAGATAAAACAAAATAGCATATGTCTAGGAACTAGCTCTCTGTCTTACGCATTGTGCATGTTATTTTCCTTGTCTTTTCCCTCTTGGTGGTGTACATCAAACACCTTGGGTGCAAACACACACTATTTAGAAATAAATAATGACTTTCATTAAATACGTTTGGAGTATTTTTAAAATTTTGTAATATCAAGTACATAATGACATAATCAAAGTGAGAAAAGTGCCCTTGTTTCCATTTGAGAATAGGATTTGACATAACATTTTAACTCTCATTAATGAGTTTTAGCTAATTGTTCTTTGTATTTATGAGCAATATAGAATTTTCCTTATTGATGTCATTAATGTTTTATATGATTATTTTTCACTTAGAGGGGAATCAAAATCTATAATTAAAAGGAAAAGTTGGCTGGCTTGGTTGTACAGCTTGTGCATTTGAATGTCATCTCTGCTTCTTGGTTTGTATTTGCTAAACTTTTTCTTATACATGAATTTGAATGTCTGTATTTCAGAATTTTAATTTAAATAATGAAATAAAACAAAATATGTGAAAGAGTGTAGATAAACAAAAAATAAATGTTCCTTCATTAGTCTTATTTTTCACATTTAAATTTTACTTTGTTGCGTAAGAAATGTAAGCTTCCCAGATGTACCAGTCTTTATTCCACATTTTTTTTTACATTTTACTTAATCTGTAAGTCTTGTGTATGAGTAAAATTGGCAAAAAATCTAACACAATCAAAAGCATTAGATGTAAAAATCAAGTATCAATGCCAATACTATATTTTTAATAACATTCTTAATTATGATTTAATTCATGGTGATAGTGTATAAAATGTCCTGGCTTTAAAGTAAGACGTATCTAGTTTCAAATTCTGATGGAGTTAGTTACTGTCCGTGTGATCCTGGGATTTTTGTTGTTGTTGTTTACACTTTCTGAACTTTAGCTTTCTCTTCTGTAACTTATGTCTAATAATACATACATCATAGGACATTGTGAAGATTTAATAAGATCAACATATTTTTAATGGATACCCATTTCCTAGTACATAATATGTATTCAAATGTACATTTTCTCCTATGTGCTCTATGACATAGAAAACAGAAAGAAGTATGAATCACAGATTTAATAAGAAAACAGAATTTAAAAAATATATGCTTCATATGTATAACACTATTATTGATGGTTTGGATATTTTAAATGTAGTAAAAAAGTATCTAATGGTTTTATTATGGAGATGTGCATTAAACATAAGTATGGACAAAAGAAAAACAAAAATCAGGTTATAATAAATAAGAAATAGTGAACATATACCATTTTAATCCCATCCAACTAATCATCTATCCATGCATTGATCCAGTCATCAGTCATTCAAAATACCATTTATTGGGAGGTTACCACATTTGAGAATACAACTAAGCAGAGTATACTAATCCATAGGTTCTGATCACAGAAATGCTAGTAATCATACTTTTTGTCAATTATATCCCCTTTTCTGTACTTATTCCAGATTTACCTTCTGCCTTTTAGTCTTCCAATCGCCCCACTGTACATTTTGTGTTCTCTCCCTGTCCTTTATCCTAATTTTTCTTCTTCATATATGTAGCATTTTGAGTGTTTTTCACTTTCATGATACCAGTGTTACATGATGAAGGAGAAATTATAATACTATTATATTAGTTTTTCAAATGTTATTATTTAATATATGTTTTAATTTCTTACTAAAGCTCACAATGCCCTTTACAGTCAAAGACTTTAAATCAAGGAATTCGGTATCCACCAAAGAAGTTGCCTAGTTTTATCTACAGCAGGTGCTTTTTTTACTTACTTGCTGAACCCAGGCATTCTTTTCTGCCTTTATATGTTTGTTTATTCATTTTATGAAGACACATTATATGATAGCATGTGAAAGCTTGACAATGAATAAGGAAGACCGAAGAAGAACTGACACCATTGGTGCTGACTAAGAGTAGTGAATGTATCATGAACTGCAAGAAGAATAAACAAATCTGCCTTGGAAGAAGTACAGCCGAAATGTTCCTTGGAGAGAGGATGGCAAGACTTTATCTCATGTACTTTGGACATGTTATCAGGAGGGACCAATTCCTGGAGAAGGACATTATGCTTGGTAAAGTAGAGGGTCAGCAAAAAAGAGGAAGATCTTCATGGAGATGGACTAACACAGTAGCTGCAACAGTGGGCTCAAGCATAACAAGGATTATGAGGATGGCACAGGACTGGGCAGTATTTTGTTCCATTGCACATAGGGTTGCTATGAGTCGAAACTGACTCGAGGGCACCTACAACAAAAACAACATATGTTAGGTATTATGGTAGGTGCTAAGGTTGTAAAATTAAATAAGAATTAGTTCGTATCTTCAAGGAGTTTCTAGCAGGAGAAGTAAATACATTTTAAAAATAAAAGTGATATGGTATAATAGCTTGATAGAAGCATGAATAAAATTAAGTTATGGGTATAAGCATATTGAGGTCAAATCCAGCTGAAATCAGGGAAGACTACAGAGACATTGATACTTGAGCTGAAAGAATGTAAGAGTTCACATAGCAATCAAGTCGGGTGGGATGAAAGTGAGGTCATAATCATATATTATTCATTTACAGATGTCTGTGTTTGATTTTTCAAATATTTTGTCAGGATAGAACATTGGGGTAGGGAATAGAAATTACAGGGGATAAAACTGGAGAGACAGACAGAAACAAAGAACTCTTTATGCTGTACTGCGCAGTTTGAAGTTTATGCCATACTGAATGGGGAAAAACATTACATAATTTTACTGAATAAAAAATGAAAAATAATGAGTAAATTAATTTTAAAAAGTGAGGCAAATAGTGTCTAAGTATAAAGTCAATCTTCAAACAAAATATAAGATTGTTGTTGTTGTTGTTAGGTGCACTCGAGTTGGCTCTGACTCATAGCGACCGTATGCGCAACAGAAGGAAACACTGCCTGGTCCTGTGCCATCCTCACAATTGTTGTTATGTTTGAGCACATTTTTGCAGCCACTGTATCAGTCCATCTCAGCGAAGATCTTCCTCTTCTTTGCTGACCCTCTACTTTACCAAGCATGATGCCCTTCTCCAGGGAATGTTTCCTCCTGATAACATGTCCAAAGTACTTGAGACAAAGTTTCACCATCCTCATTTCTAAGGAGCTTTCTGGCTGTACTTTTTCCAAGCCAGATTTGTTGCTTCTTCTGGTAGCTCATGGTATATTCAATATTTTTGCCAACACCATAATTCAAAGGCATCAGTTCTTCCTCTGTCTTCCTTATTCATTGTCCAAAAATGTAAGTTAGGTAACAGGGATTTGAAGTAGCATTTAAAAGTTTCCCTTTGGTGCTAAATATATGTACTATATATTTTTTTAAATGCCATATTTCATGTTTCAAAACAACCTTGAAAGAAGGTAGAACAGATGAAATTATTGTTCATTGAATATTTAAACACCCCACACACACATACATACAAACACACATTTTATTGTCCTTTGTTGTTGTTGTTGTTAGGAGCCATTGAGTCAATTTTCAACTGACAATGACTGTGTGACAGAGTAGAGCTGTTCATTGTCCTTAGCCAGGTGATTTGTTTTGGCCATGGGCACTTAGGCAGAAGTAAGAGGCATCTTGTGTTGTTACTTGCTCCTTTGGGAGCCTCTGACTTTCACAATGAGAAAAACATGCCTTACGTAGCCACTGCCCCTTCACCGTAGAACCCAGAGGGAGACAACTCAGCTTTATTACAGGGGCAATGAAAATAAAACATTGAACAACTTGACTGAATAAACAAAAAAGACATTCTGTTGGCCAAGGTCCATGTCAATGGTATAGGGGAGTATTTCCATTGATGAAAATGCAGTATGCTGAAAAATAATCCAATCTAATGTGTCTTCTTGTGAGGATTAAAATTACATTAAGCGTAAAACTACAGTATTTATGCCTAGCAAAAGGGAGAAATTCATAAATGTTATTTCCTGCTATATAGGTTGTGGTTTTTATTTATTTACCCTCATACCTGTACAAAATTCACTTTATTTTTTCATGAAACAATGCTGCTCCATACAACCCACAGAATTTCAGCTTGAAATAGAACTGACCCAGCCAATATCCAGACCTGTGAGTATGAGAACAAATGATTTTTGTCTCATGGTTGCTTATTATGCAGCAATATCTGATGGATACATCAGGCATTAATAATGATACTGATTAGAAAATAGGGAACTAAACACATTAGGTAAATTGCCTAAATTCCCCCAGCTACTAACAGACTGAAAAAAAAACCTGTTGCCATCGAGTTGATTCTGTTTAATAGACTAATAAATGAAAATGGTAGAATGACAGCTCACTCATGTTTGTCTCCAACATTTAATGTTTTTTCTACAATGCTATCCTTAACTTACTTTAAATAAATATCAATTTTATAGTAGTAAAAATTGTATTGATGTAAATAGTTATGTATAAATAGTAAATTCTGATTTCCACTGAAAACAAATAATACTTTTATTCTTCATAACTTACTATAAACCAAATACTAGAAGTCTCCTTATAAATTGGAATTTGAATAAAATTAGTATGAGCCCCCTATCTGACAACTGAAGGGGGATTCAATGCCTCTTCTCTAGATTTCTATAAATCTTAGGGAACTTAGGTCTCCAAGTTCCTAGAGTTGATGAACTCTTGGTATCATTTATTTCTTATCTCCTATACCTTGTGGCACAGTGGTTAAGCGCTCAGCTGCTAACCAAAAGGTCAGCAAGTCAAACCCACCAGCGGCTCTGCCAAAGAAAGAGGTGGCAGTCTGCTTCCATAAAGATTGTTGTTGTTGTTGTTAGGTGCCATTGAGTCGGTTCTGACTCATAGCGACCCTACATACAACAGAAAGAAACACTGCCCGGTCCTAAGTTGTTATGCTTGAGCCCATTGTTGCAGCCACTGTGTCAATCCATCTCATTGATGGTCTTCCTCTTTTTCACTGACCCTGTACTTTACCAAGCATGATCTCCTTCTCCAGGAACTGATCCCTCCTGATAACGTGTCCAAAATATGTAAGAGGTAATCTCGCCATCCTTCCTCCTAAGGAGCATTCTGGTTGTACTTCTTCCAAGACAGATTTGTTCATTCTTTTGGCAGTCCATAGTATATTCAATATTCCTCACCAATACCACAATTCAAAGCTGTCAATTCTTCTTCGGTCTTCCTTATTCATGGTCCAGCTTTCGCATGCATATGAGGCAATTGAAAACACCATGGCTTGGGTCAGGTGCACCTTAGTCTTCAAGGTGACATCTTTGCTTTTCAAAGGTTTAAAGAGGTGTTTTGCAGCAGATTTGCCCAATGCAGTGCGTCTTTTGATTTCATGACTGCTGCTTCCTTGGGTGTTGATTGTGGATCCAAGTAAAATGAATGTAATCCGTAAAGATTACAGCCTTGGAAACCCTGAGGGGGCAGTTCTACTCTGTCCTGTAGGGTCACTATGACTTGGAATCCACTTGACAGCAATCGACTTTTTTTTTTTTTTAATATACTTGTATTAATTAATTATCCATTACACACAGCACCTTGACTGCTACATGTTTTTGGTCCTTATTATTTAATGACTGTTTGAGCCTTAGTTTTTGGCATTGGCCCATCTAAGAGTAGCACAGAATTAAATACATTGTCTTTTAATCCTATATTATTTTCTATGTTGTATTGTAATTTTTCCACCAGTACTTCAGACCAGGTATCAGATTAGTGACCTCAAATTCTGTTCCTTTCAGTATTTTTTTCAAACTGTTTCTGAGGCCAAGAAGAATATGGAGGAAATATATATATATGGGGGGGGGGGTATTCGTTTGAGGAATGTCTTAAAGCATTGATTAGCAACTCACATCCAATTATCATGTGATAAGTCTGTAATACAGATGTTTTGATCATGGTTTTGAATTTTAAGGACCCAGAGAAATCCCAGAAATGGAAAGGCACGTATAGGAACATTTTCAAAGCTGCAGATAGGGAATCATTAATATGAGAAGTTTGGGAATCAGGATGACGCAGTCATTGCAGGAGATGTGATGCTGGCACAGCTTATCTTGAGAGATGATGACTAGGAACTGTATGGAGTTAGGATCTCAAGGGCAAGCAATGGCATGATGAGACACTCTGAAGGCAACCCAGAGAAGATAGTAATATATAAAATCAATACCTGTGTGAGATCTGGGATCTTAGAGGAGACCACTTCTTCTGTCGGGAAAATTGAAACACTCAAGTTTAATGCATTTGAAGAATGGAAAATTTTGGTAGACAACAAATTTTTTGAATTCTAGAAAAATATGCTAAGAAAAAAATGTCTGGATTATAAATAAAAGGAAGAAATGCAAACAAATAAGAACTCAGATCCAGTGTTAACACTATCTATTCTTGGTAGAAAAGAAAAGGAGCAAATTAAGAAGGTTGAAATTAAGCACTTCAGTTGAGTTTTCTAGAAAGGAATGTGAGTAGAACAGTGGAAAAATGGAATACTGGAGTGCAATGCGTGGTGGAGAGCAAAATGTTTCTGCTGTCACCGAAGATAGCATAAGTTACTCAAGTCTGAGAATATTCAAAATCTGAGGGAAACTTATTTTGAAGGAAAACACAGGGCAGAGATATTTGTCCTCACTAGACTCCAAACGCAACCATCTTCAAAACTCCTAATTGCAGCTACAGTTCAGGATTCTAGGATGGGTGATTCTTCAACTGAAGGAAACGTGAGCATATGTTAATCATAGTATAATCATCATCTCTTGGTGGGTAATTTCTCCCAGTTATATTTAGATTCATTGATTTTTTTTTTTTATATATACATTGAATACCAGTGTGGATTCAGAGATAGTTGAGCTATCATCTTTTTGTTAAAAGGTTATCCCAGGAAGCGAAGATAATTTCCCCTCCCAAAAGCCAAGTGAGAGGAAAAACTGCCAATAATTGAGAGAAAGTATCTCAAAGAGGAAATGACTGGCATTTATTTCCTGGATTGGACATCTAATTAGGCATCAGATGAGCTAATTTTTTTTGTTGTTGTTGCTGTTGTCAACTGAACAGGTAAAGGATAGTTGGGAGAGGTGGGCTCAGAGAAGGAATAGAATAACCTGTAGTCTCATTTTTGGCATGTCAAGAATTTGTGAAATTCCTGTAGGTTGAGTGTTCACCATGGAAGGTAACTAGACTTGAGTGATTTAGCAAATGTTCCCAGCAATAAATGTTGTGCAATGGACTATCAATCCTAATTTCTGAAGGTAGGTGTAAGAAATTGACTCTAAGCCTGGTTTCCCATAGCAGAGGACTGTGCAGTGAGGAGGTCTTTCAAAGTACTCATGTATATGCATAAAGACAGTATTAGTATGCCTACAGTTTGGCTTCCTGGACCATGGTTTCCTTGATAGTGTGGTAGAGAAGAATAAAACAAAATAAAACAAGACAAACAGAAAAGAAACTTACTACTATTTCACCTGTTTTGTAAAAGACATTTTCCTTTTTCCCTTACTCTTCTCCACCCAACGTTGGAGATTTCTAGAGTCTAGATGAAGCAAGTAGGAAAGTAAAAAGTAGAACATACCTCATGCCTAATTCTCAAATACTCAGCCCACAAGTTAATCTTGCACTGAGCTAAAGGGATAAATTTAAATTTGCCATCAGATGGAAGATTTAAAGTTGCTAAGTTTTAATAATTGGAAATGACCAGCAAATTATGAAACCTGACCAAGCTTTCACTAAGGGATAAGAAAGAGGGATTTGACGTAATTGAGAACAGTGGTTGAAGAAAATAAATCTGCTACATGTTCTTATGCTCCAAGAAAGTAAAACTCCTCAATAAACTCATTATATTAATAAAAGTACAGTAACAAATAATGGATTATTAAATAATGAGTAGGCAATTGAATTTATGTTTTTATTTACCAGGGAACAAAGAAAAAGGCAGAAGGAAAGATTTACAGTGAGTTTCTGAGGTTTACATTTTAATTTGTTTATTGGAAGGAAGGCTTTTCTGGAGAGTTAAGGGCCTGATAAGTGTACTCCCCTTAGATCAAATACGCCTCATGATAAAAGGCATCTTTGTCTCAAGTCATCAAACCAAACTAGTCAAGATGACAAAAATTGATAAAAGAAATATCTGCCGCAAGATGTATCAAGTCCTGGCCCTTAGAACACAGACTGAAGAGAAGGCAAAAGGTCAGCAAGTTGTTTTGACTTTGTACAAAAGATCACCAGAAATGGTGGCATTCCTTCTCATTCTTGCTCCTACTTCAGTTAAACCCCAGTAAACTCACTCATGGATTATGGCAACTAAGAACTGACCATGCAAGGTGGTTTTTGTGTATATGCATGCTCATACGTGCTTACATGCCTGTATACATATGTGTGTTCTTGTGTACTTCTGGGGATGTGTTTTGATTTGGTAATTTTTCATAAACTTTTCATCTTAAGTACATTGTTTATCTTTTGATTTTTTGTATATTAACTTCATCAGAACTTGTAATATGATTCATTATGTTTATGTCCAAAGGAACCAAGGCCCCATTATACTAAACAAAGCTGAAAAAACATTATAAATTTTTACTTTTGGGACTCTCTAGGTAAAAAGGCACTCATAGCTACTCGATTATTATCAGTAATTCATAAAATCAGAGTATAATTTTTTGTCTCTTGATCATTATATGAAAGGATATTCTGTGGGAGAGGCTGAATATTTCCTCCTAATATCCTAATAATAATAATAATAATAATAATCTAATGCCCTTTTGGAAAACCTGTCTCCTCCCAAGTCTGTTTTGTCAAATTTTCTACTATGTATTTTTTTTTCCTTTCACAAGTGGATTTCATAATAAGTATGAAACATATATTTGTCCACCTGTCTGCCTAGTGTAAGAATAATTGTTATTATTATCGATCATAATCTTCTTTTCCATTTCAATAGAATACTAACAGGTGAGTCAATTTTAAAACCTATTTATTAAGTATGCATTGATATGTTTATTCATCTCTAAATAAAATGTAAGCCCAGGAAGTAAATATAATTGAAGAGCTGGTTTTCACTTTTAGGCTAACTTCAATTTTTATATTGAAATGTTTGCCAACATGCACATTTATGCTGCTTTGAGTAGCGTTTACTGTTGAATTATCCTCTGTAGCCAGTACTTTCATTTTCATCATAATCTGAAATTGACATTTCAAGACGTAGACCCATCTAATACAGGGAAGTTCAGAATCCTTTTTAGCTTGGGAATTGAAGAAATCCAGCAGTGATTAAGGTGTCTTATTCAGTTTTGACCTGATGGTTTTATTTCTTATAACTTACCTTGTTTCTCTCAAGTAGAAGTATCTTAAATAACTCTTCAAAATGCCATTGAAAATATTCTAGGGATTTAAAGGATTCAATGGAGTTTTCTGCAAGGATTCAAATTTAACCTTTAAAAAATTAAGTGGTATATATTTGCAAATACACAGTTATTATTGAAATTATTGAAATAACCAATAATTGATCATTTTATTTATTGAAACAATATTAAAAATGATTATGTATATTGATTGAGAAAGATTTATATATATACATATATGTGTGTATGCATGCATCTATGTATATGTAATATATATAAAACAAGATGTGAACATATTTGTAATATGTCTTTTTTAATCTTGTCATGGTTGCAGTGACGCTTACTGTAGTCATTTTTGATCTGAATATATTACTTTACTTAGGGATCTAGATTGTTTTTCATGATCACCTTATCTTAATATCATTCTTGAGCAGAGAATTATATGAAGAAGTTTAATTAACAGAAGATTTGATATAAGAAACCTGATATCAAAAACTCTCTTTTCTCATAAAACCTCATACAATGTTTTAAATTTTCCTCTAGTTATGAGGAATTGGAGAGGGAGGTATCGTCTAGTTTCTGGGCTCATAAAATGGCTACAGTGCAGGCAGTTTTGGGTGAGTCCATACTTTCATCTTTAACGTGTTTTTTAAAACATATTTGAAAATAAAACAATGAAACTACATATTATAATCAGGAATTGTATTCTCAAAAAGCTAAAATGTATTGAAAAGTCTTAATGTTCTTAGGATCTGCCTTCCATTGACCCTGGCAACCCAGGTAATACATAAGACTTATCAAGACCACAGTGGTCTACCAATAATCTGTTGCAACTGATACTGGAAGCTTTGATCCAGGCATTTCCAGTTCCATTTTTCTGTGTTTCTGTTCCCCACCACTACCCCGCTACACACACACCTCATGGCTTAAGGAAACATTCCACCCCAGTCTTTAAGTCTTTACTCTAGCATACACTGGGTTCCTCCACCACTCCAGTGTACGTTGAGTGTGTGTGTGGGGGGGGGTCATTAATTTACCCACCAACACTACCCAAATACACATTTGAATGCCCTAACCTGATGTGTTTTATAACTAAAACCATATGCCTATGAAACCCTTAATCCAATCTGTGTGTGTGTGGAGCAGTAGGAGAGGTATGGTTGTGGAGTAGTTTGGGTCTAAGTGTGTCTTGAATAGGGACCCAGCATAACTAAGCAACTTCCAGGTTATCAAGTTCCTTCATCTAACTGGTGGGTGGGGTGGGAGGAAAAGGAAGAGGGGTGTGATGACATTCTGGAACAAGATGGACTTCATTTAACTGTTACAATAACAGAAATACCTATCAAATGCTTAGAGGGTCTTTGAGGATACATAACACTTCCTGGGAGAAAATGTCATCATCATTCCTCTCAGTCATCTGAGGCATGAAATGTGTAATGTGAATTCTAATAGGCAGACGTGATTTGTATGATGGCTAAATATTGCATTTGAGTGCCATGTCGATATCTTACTTACATCATTACTTCTGTTACATTACCAGTGTTTGTAGGACCTAAAGATAGTTTAGTCTTTGGCACATTTTCTTCTGTTTGTCCCCTTCCTCAATTACTTTGGCATCTACTGTGCATACACTGAAAAAAAGAACAAAAGGCCCCCTTTTCAGCACTGCTCTGTTTTTTGTTTTCTTTATTCTAGACGCCAATGCCTTGGCCTTTCAGTATTGTTTTATGGCAGAAAGAATCTTGCTTCTAAGATATTGGAACTTCAGCATGCAGACTTCTCTACGGTACTTCATCATACCAATCTAATCTAACCTCAGAGAGTAGCTGTAGCAGAAACTTTCAGCTAATTTTTTTGTCTACCTTGAATTTAACTGAAAATATAACTCCTGGCTTATTTCCATGTTCCAGACCTCTGGATGATGCAGGAGGTTTCTTTGGGGCACCTCAGTCTACTTCCAATTCGATCTGATACAGAGGAAACTCAGGCACAGCAATGATGCTTGGCAGTGAAGTGGCGCTCTTACAACATGAACAGTATTGGTGCTGATGGCAAGGCACCCTACTGTCAGAGGGTCCGTTCCCCTGCAGGGAAATGGAAGCTGTTTTGTTTTTAATATATCATTATCATTACCACTAAAATTCATAGATAATGTTTTAAGTTCATTCTTGCTTTTAACAGTTATATACCAAGAACTAGACCAGACCTAGTATGAAGTAAATTTTCTTTTTCCTTTGTCATGGGCAGCTCTGAGAGATGGAAGTATAGATTATTTAAACACTAATTGCTCTATATTCTAAGCTGGAAATGTGGAATTACGTCACTCTAAGGAGCAAGTATCTCCACTCCTCCATTTTATTAATGATCCGAGGGCAGGATTGCTTATTAGCATCTTGCACGATGTCACCACTTGTATGCTCTTCCTTATGTCACAGGGTTGGAAGGGTTGAAACTGTATTTCCCAGATGCCCTGGCATCAGATCCCAGTTTAGGCTTCTCCTTTGACAAGCACTTTGCAGGAAGGAAAGTCGAAGCCATGAGTGCTCTGTCAGCAAAAGGGCAGACTCACACCTTTAATGTGTACCTGACCAGCTTCACCTCTCCAGAGCTCCAGACAGCTGAGGACATAGCAGAGATTTCCTGAGGCTCCTACAATCTCCTCCACCCCAAGCCCTTTCATCAGTTTTGTAAGTAACCAGTTTCTTGCATTAAATACCTCTCCTCTTCCCAACTACAAGCAGGAAGAACACTCACAGAACGGCAGGTCTGAGAAACAAGTCAGTCCCCGTTGCTCTTTGATTGTAACTTTGCTTGATAATTTCCACATTCTCTTGGTTTACCTTTTTTGGAATGGGTACAAATATGGATCTCTTCCAGTCAGTTGTCTAGGTAGCTGTCTTCCAAATTTCTTGGCATAGACAAGTGAGCGCTTCAAGCACTACATCCATTTGTTGAAACATCTCAGTAGATATTCTGTCAATTCCTGGAGCCTTGTTTTTCACCAATGCCTTCAGTGCAGCTCAGACCTCTTCCTTCAGTACCATCAGTTCTTGATCATATGCTACCTGCTGAAATGGTGGAACGTCGACCAATTCTTTTTGGTACAGTGACTCTGTGTATTCCTTCCATCTTCTTTTGATGCTTTCTGCGTTAATATTTTCCCCTTAGAATCTTTCAATATTGCAACTCGAGGCTTGCATTTTTTCTTCAGTTCTTTCAGCTTGAGAAATACTGAGTATGTCCTTCCGTTTTGGTTTTCTAACTCCAGTTCTTTGCACATGTCATTATAATCTTCTACTTTGCCTTCTTGAGCTGCCCTTTGAAATCTCCTGTTCACCTCTTTTATTTCATTATTTCTTCCTTCTGCTTTAGTTATTTTACATTCAAGAGCAGCTTTCAAAGTCTCTTCTGACATCAGTTTTGATCTTTTCTTTCTTTCTTGTCTTTTTAATGACCTCTCGCTTTCTTTATGTGTGATGTCTTTGATATCATTCCACAACTTGTCTGGTCTTTGGTCATTTGTGTTCAATGTGTCATATCTATTCTTGAGATGGTCTCTAAATTCAGGTGGGATATACTCAAGGTTACTCTTTGGCTCTCATGGACTTGTTCTAATTTTCTTCAGCTTCAGCTTGAACTTGCATATGAGCAATTGATGGTCTGTTCCCTGGTCTTGTTCTGACTGATGATATTGAGCTTTTCCATCCTCTCTTTCCACAGATGTAGTCGATTTGATTCCTGTATTTCCATCTGATGAGGTCCACACGTACAGTTTATGTTGTTGAGAAAAGGTATTTGCAAGGAAGAAGTTGTTGGTCTTGCAAAATTCTATCATGCAATCTCCAGCGTTGTTTCTATCAACAAGGACATATTTTCCAACTACCAATCCTTCTTTGTTTCCAACTTCCACATTCCAATCACCAGTAATTATCAATGCATCTTGCTGACATGTTTGATCAATTTCAGAATGCAGAAGTTGGTAAAAGACTTCAATTTCTTCATCTTTGGCCTTAGTGGTTGGTGTGTAAATTTGAATAATGGTCATATTAACTGGTCTTCCTTGTAGATGTATGGATATTATCCTATCACTGGAGGCCCAGAGATTAAGAGCTGGGCTGCTAACCAAAAGGTTGGCAGTTAAATCCACCAGTAGCTCCTTGGAGTTCTACTCTGTCCTATAGGGTCACTATGAGTTGGAATTGACTCAACGGCAATGGTTTTTAGACAGCGTTGTACTTCAGGATAGATCTTGAAATGTTCTTTTTTACAGTGAATAGGATGCCATTCCTCTTCAATTTGTCATTCCTGGCATAGTAGGCCATATGATTGTCTGATTCAAAATGGCCAATACCAGTCCATTTCACCTCACTAATGCCTAGGATGTCAATCTTTACACATTCTGTTTCATTTTTGAAACTTCCAATTTCCCTAGATTCATACTTCATTCGTTCCACATTCCAATTATTAATGGATGTTTGCACCTGTTTCTTCTCATTTGGAGTCATACCATATCATCAAGTGAAGGTTTTGAAAGCTTGACTCCATCCACATCATTAAGGTTAACTCTACTTTGAGGAGACAGCTCTTCCTCAGTGGTATTTTGAGTCCCTCCGACCGATGGGCTCATTTTCTGGCGCAATATCAGACGACATTCCATTGCTATTTATAACATTTTTACTAGCCAATTTTTTCAGAAGTAGACTGCCAGGTCCTTCTTCCTATTCTTAGTCTGGAAGCTCCTCTGAAACCCATCCACCAAGGGTGACCCTGCTGGTATTTGAAACACTGGTGGCAAAGCTTCCATTATCACAGCAACACACAAGCCACCACAGTATGACAAACTGACAGACATGTGGTGGGTTAAATATTTAGCCAGTGTTAATTTGATTAAAATGTATGTTTTATATATACCTGTTCTTTATGAGGTTGCTATCTGAGAAGACTCTTTGATCATCAAAATATGTTTTGTTCTCCTTTAAGATGAACAAGGTGTATATGCAGAAATTCAACTGAAATCATGTGCATTTTCTCCTCACAAAAAACTCGCTGCAACTTCACTCACATGCACAGGCACACTTGTCCATACACACACCTACCAACATATGCTTTTGTAAATATAAAGTATGTCACAGGGAATTGCTAACTTTGTCATAATGTATAAAACATAGGCTAGAGAGCTAGGGTATGAATATAAGGAGCTGATAGGCATCAGGGAAAGTCAGAGAGGTGTTTGGGAAGTGTGATGGTTAAGATTGTGTATCAGCTTGGCTGGGCCATGATTCTAAGTGTTCATATGTAATCACTACCATGATTGAATATGCTGTGAGAAGCCAATCAGTGGAAAGGGAGTTTCCTTGGGGATGTGGCCTGCATCTGATTATAAGCAGACGTTCTGGCTTTTTGCTTGCTCTGGATTCTGCGGCTGCCTCCTGTTCATCTGACCTCTTGTTCTTGAGACTTGACCTATCAGCTAATCTGCCGATCCTGTGAGCGGAGTCCTGCTTTCCAACCTGCTGAGCTTGGGTTCACCAGCCCCTGGGGCTACATGATTCAGGAGAGGCATCTATCCTTATCCATGGACTTGGGACGTTCCAGCCTCTACAATTGCGTGAGCTGTTTCTTTGATATAAATTTATCTATATATATATTTACATGCCTTACTGGTTTTGCTTCTCTATAGAACCCAGCCTAAGACAGGAAGTGAGAGGAGGCTAGAGTTACGGTGAACCTATAATTCATCTTCTACATTGCACACTTTTGAGATTGAAAAAGGATTCTATTAATAATTGCCCTAGTACAATAGGCATATAATGAGAGGCTTTCATTAGCTGATCCACAGACAAACACCACTTCCCCACCATTGACTATGAGAGTATAATGCAAGATAGTTAAAAGGTTCAGATTTGGTAGGGTTTTCAATTTCCACAGATTTCTACAGATGTAAGACTTGTTTTGTTGTATAATTTTCTGTTAATTGTCTCTTCGACCTAAAGTTGAATTTATGCTATTGGTGTGCAAATGGCTTCCCCTTGATATATTTTTCCAGATTTGTGGATTCAGATTCAATTATCAAGCTAATTAGAATATAATAATGCATCCTATACACACTCAGGCACACACAAACACTGCACATAATCCTAGGATCTTATAGCTAACAAATAACAAGGAAAATGTGGCTGTTTTGCTTACGTTAATCTTTTTTTTTCCTTATTAGCACATTTGTATCCCAGGGTTTCCATTTAATGGCAGATTAGATTTAAAATTTAAAAATTTCTGGGGTTTACATTATTTCCAGGGAGAGAGAACTAATTTTTTATTATTATTATTATTTTTATTGTACTTCAGGTGAAGGCTTATGGAACAAATCGTTTCTCATGAAACAGTAGTACACATATTATTTTATGACATTGGTTAACAACCCCACAACATGTCAACCCTCCAACTTCTCAACCTTTATTTTTGGTGAAAATACACATAGCCAAAGACATACCATTTCAAAAATTTCTACATGAACAGTTCAGTGACATTGACTACGCTCTTCCAATTGTGCTGTTATTCTCACTTAAGATGAAGGCTTACAGAACAAAATAGTTTCTCATTTAACAGTTACTACACATGTTGCCCTGTGACAATGGTTAACAATCTCAACAACACATCAACAATATCCTTACTCAAACTTGGGTTCCCTATCACCAGCTTCCTTGTCCCCTTCTGCCTTCTGGCCCTTGTCACTGGACTACCGTAACTCGTTAGTCTCATTTGGTTTTATGGGGCTGTCCACTCCCAGGCTGAACGGTGAACCTTGGAGATAACTTCACCACTGACCTAAAAGGGTGTCTGGGGGACATACTCTCAGGGTTTCTCAAGTCTCCTTTAGGCCAGTAAATCTGGTCTTTTTTTGGGAGTTAGAATTATGTTCTACATCCTTCTCAGCTCTGTCCAGAACCCTCCGTTGTGATCCTGGTGAGAGCAGTCAGTGGTGATAGCCAGGCAACATCAAGCTGTACCGGACTCAGTCCGGTGGACGACTTGGTAGCTGTGGTCCATTAGTCCTTTGGACCAATCTTTTCCTTGTATCCTGTTCTCTTCATTCTCCCTTGCTTCTGAAGGGATGAGACCAGTGGAGTATCTTAGATGGCCGCTTACAGGCTTTTAAGACCCCAGACACTACTCACCAAGGTAGAATGTACAGCATTATCTTTATAAGCTGTGTCATACCAATTGAGGTAGACGTTCCCCGAGACCATGGTCCCCACAACCCTCCACCAAGCAATTCAGTCTCTCAGGGAGTTTGGATGTGTCTATGGAGCTTCCATGTCCTTTCCTTGTACAAATTGTGCTAGTTTCCCCAGTACTGTGTACTGCTCACCCTTCATCCAAGGTACCACTTATCTATTGCCTATTTAGTATTTCCCCCACACCCCTCCCATCCCTGGTAACCAACAAAGATTGTTACATTTTGTGTGTGAACTTTTTCGTGGGTTTTTACAGTAGAGGTCTCATATAATATTTGTCCTTTTGTGGTTGACTTATTTCACTCAGCATAATGTCCTCCAGTTTCATCCATGTTATGAGATGCTTCACAGACTCATTGTTGTTCTTTCTCGTTGAATAGTACTCCATTGTGTGTATGTACCATAGTTTGTTTATCCATTCATCTGTAGATGGGCATCTAGGTTGTTTCCATCGTTTTGCTATTGTGAACAATGCTGCCATTAACATAGGTGTGCATATGTCTATTCGAGTGATGACTCTTATTTCTCTAGGATATATTCCTAGGGGTGGGATTACTGGATCAAATGGTATGTCTATTTCTAGCTTTCTGAGGAAGCACCATATCATTTTCCAAAATGGTTGTATCATTTTGCATTCCCACCAGCAGTGCATAAGAGTTCCGATTTCCCCGCAGCCCCTCCAACATTTGTTATTTCCAGTGTTTTTGATTCGTGCCAGTAATGCCGGGGTGAGATGGTATCTCATTGTGGTTTTAATTTGCATTTCTCTAATGGCTAGTGATCACGAGCATTTCCTCATGTGTCTGTTGGCCATTTGAATGTTTTCTTTGGTGAAGTGTCTGTTCATTTCCTTTGCCCATTTTTTAATAGGATTATTTGTCTTTTTGTTGTAGAGGTGTTGGATTTTCTTGTAGATTATGGAGATTAGACCTTTGTCTGACTTATACTGTCCAAAAATATTTTCCCAGTCTGTAGGTTCTCTTTTTACTCTTCTGGTGAAGTCTTTTGAAGAGCGTAGGTGTTTGATTTTTAGAAGATCCCAGTTATCTAGCTTATCTGTTGGGTTTTGTGCATTGATGGTTATGGTTTGTATCCTGTTAATGCCATGTACTAAGGCCTGTAGTGTTGGTCCTATTTTTTCTTCTATGAAGTTTATAGTTTTAGGCTTTATCTTCAGGTCTTTGATCCATTTTGAAGTAGTTTTTGTATACAGCATGAGGTATGGGTCCTGTTTCATTTTTTTGCAGATGGCTATCCAGTTTTGCTAGCACCATTTGTTAAAAAGACTGTCTTATCCCCATTTGATGGACTTTGGGCCCTTGTCAAAGATCAGGTGACCGTAGGTGGATGGATTTACATCTGGGTTCTCAATTCTGTTCCATTGGTCAATGTATCTGTTGTTGTACCAGTACCAGGCTGTTTTGACTACTGTAGCTGTATAGTAGGTTCTGAAGTCAGGTAGTGTGAGTCCTCCAACTTTATTCTCCTTCTTCAGTAGTGCTTTACTTATTCGGGGCTTCTTCCCTTTCCATATAAAGTTAATGATTAGTTTTTCCATCTCTTTGAAGAATGTTGTTGGTATTTGGATCGGGATTGCGTTGTATTTGTAAATTGCTTTGGGTAGAATTATCATTTTCACAATGTTGAGTCTGCCTATCCATGAGCATGGTATGTTTTTCCATTTATGTAGGTCCCTTTGGGTTTCATGCAGTAGTGTTTTGTAGTTTTCTTTGTATAGGTCTTTTACATTCCTGGTCAGATTTATTCCTAAGTATTTTAACTTTTTAGGGCTACTGTAAATGATATTGTTTTCCTGATTTCCTTTTCATCGTTCTCATTATTGGTGTATAGGAATCCAACTGATTTTTGTATGTTTATCATTTATCCTGCTACTCTGTTGAATCTTTCTATGAGTTCCAGTAGATTTCTCGTGGAGTCTTTAGGGTTTTCTATGTATAGTATCATATCATCTGCAAACAGGGACAGTTTAACTTCTTCATTACCAGTTTGGATGCCCTTTATTTCTTTTTCTTGCCTTATTGCTCTAGCTTGAACTTCCAGCACAATGTTAAATAGGAGTGGTGATAAAGGGCATCCTTGTCTTGTTCCTGTTTTGAAGGGGAATGTTTTCAGCCTCTCTCCATTAAGAATGATGTTGGCCATTGGTTTTGCATAGATGCCCTTTATTATGTAGAGAAATGTCCCTTCTATACCTATTTTGTTGAGAGTTTTTACCAGGAATGGGTGTGGGACTTTTCCAAATGCCTTTTCTGCATCAGTTGAGATGATCATGTGATTCTTTTCTTTCCTTTTATTTATGTGGTGGATTACGTTGATTGATTTTCTAATGTTGAAACATCTTTGCATACCTGGTAAGAATCCTACTTGGTCATAGTGTATCAATTTTTTAATATGATGCTGAATTCTATTGGATAGAATTTTGTTCAGAATTTTTGCATCTATATTCATGAGAGATATTGGTCTGTAATTTTCTTTTTTTTGTGACGTCTTTGCCTGGTTTTGGTATTAGCGTTATGCTGGCTTCATAGAATGAATTTGGAAGTGTTGCTTCCTCTTCTATGCTCTGAAATAGCTTGAGTAGTACCGGGACAAGCTCTTCTGTAAATGTTTTGTAGAATTCTCCAGTGAAGCCCTTTGGGCCAGGGCTTTTTTTGGTTGGGAGTTTTTTTATTACCTTTTCAATCTCTTCTCTTGTTATGGGTCTGTTCAGATTTTCAACATCACTTTGTTGTAGTTTGGGTAGGCCGTGTGTTTCTAGAAATTTATCCATTTCCTCTAGGTTTTCAAATTTGTTGGAGTATAGTTTTTAATAATAGTCTGTTATAATCCTTTTTATTTCAGTTGGGTCTGTTATAATGTCCCCCATTTCATTTCTTATTTGGGTTATTTGTGTCCTCTCCTGCTTTTCTTTTGTCAGTCTGGCCAGTGGTTTGTCAATTTTGTTGATTCTTTCAAAGAACCAACCTTTGGTTTTGTTGATTCTTTCTATTGTTTTTCTGTTCTCTATTTCATTTATTTCTGCTCTGA
Source organism: Dugong dugon (assembly GCA_030035585.1). Lineage (NCBI taxonomy): Eukaryota > Metazoa > Chordata > Mammalia > Sirenia > Dugongidae > Dugong > Dugong dugon. The sequence goes on along the minus strand of CM057471.1, from coordinate 35,175,354 downwards.
TCTTTACTGTTTCCTTTCTTCTGGTGGTTGTGGGCTTTTTTTTTTTTGCTGTTCTCTTTCTATTTGATTGAGTTCTGTAGTTAATCTTTTGATTTTTTCCCTTTCTTCTTTTTTGATATGTGCATCTATTGCTATAAATTGTCCTCTGAAGACTGTCTTTGCTGTGTCCCAAAGATTTTGGTATGATGTGTTATCATTCTCATTTGATTCTAGGAAGTTTTTGATTCCATCTCTGATTTCTTCTATTACCCGGTGATGTATAAGCAGGGTATTATTCAGTTTCCATGTAGTTGATTTTTTTTCCTTGCTCTTTCTATTGTTAATTTATACCTTGATGGCATTGTGGTCAGAGAAGATACTTTGAATTATCTCAGCGTTTTGGATCTTGTTGAGGATTTCTCTGTGGCCTAAGATGTGGTCTATTCTGGAGCACGTTCCATGTGCTTTGGAAAACAACGTGTCCTTTGAAGTGGTTGGATGGAGTGTTCTGTATATGTCTATGAGGTGCAGTTGGCTGATTGTGCCCTTTAGGTCTTCTGTATGTTTGCTGAGTTTCTTCTTGTTCTGTCCTTTACTGAGAGTGGTGTGTTAAAGTCTCCTACTATTATTGTGGAACTGTCAATTTCTCTTTTCAGTGTTATTAGAGTTTGTTTCGTGTATTTTGGAGCCCTGTCATTGAGTACATAGATGTTTATTATGGTTATGTCTTCATAATGGATCCTCCCCTTAATCATTACATAGTGTCCTTCTTTGTCTTTTATGGTAGATTTCATTTTAAAGACTATTTTATCTCAGATTAGTATTGCCACTCCTGCTCTTTTTTGGTAGTTGTTAGCTTGATATCTTTTTTCCCAAACTTTGACTTTTAATAAATTCACCTCTTTGTTTCTAAGGTGTGTCTCTTGTAGACAGCATATTGATGGATCCTGTTTTCTTATCCATTCTGTCACTCTCCGTCTCTTTATGGGTGCATTGAGTCCATTTACATTCAGTGTAATTATTGATAGATGTGAGTTTGTTGCTGTCATTTTGTAGTGCTTTTTTATTTTGTGGTGCTGAAGTTTTCTTTGTTCTTGTTACTCTCTTGTCCTGAGTTACTTTTGTTTGTGGATTTTTTTTTCAGTTCTTTTGTTTTTGTAGGTTTGTTTTTGCTGAGACTATGTTTTTCCTCTTTTTTTTAATGAGTATGTTTGTTAACTTTCTTTGTGGTTACCATGAATTTTACCCTTATCTTTCTAAGTTTGAAGCAGTCTACCATTATTTGGGATCGCCTTGCCTTCCTCTCCATTAGACGGTTCTATACCTAAGTCGTTTATTCTCTCTTTTATTGTTTTGATGTTGTTGTCATTTACTGATTAACTGCTCTAATTCCCTGTTGTATTTCTTTTTGTTTTGGATAGTCCTCAAGAGTTCATTTCCTAGACTGGTATCTGGCTGGTACTATCCTGCATCCTAGATTCTGCCTGTGAGCTGAAGCTGTTTGTCCTCAGATCGAAGAACTCCCTTTAATAATTCTTGTAAGTTTGGTTTGACTTTTACATATTCCCTTAATTTTTGTTTATCTGGAAATGACCTAATTTCACCATCAGATTTGAATGAGAGTTTTGCAGGATATATTATTCTTGACTGGCAATTTTTTTCTTTCAAGGTTTTATATATGTCATCCCATTGCCTTCTTGCCTGCATGGTTTCTGCCAAATAATCTGAGCTTAGTCTTATTGTTTCTCCTCTGTATGTGACTTCTTGTTTTTCACGAGCTGCTCTCAGGATTCTTTGTCTTTGGTTTTGGCGAGTGTGATTATGATATGCCTTGGTGATTTTCTTTTGGGGTCTCTCCTATATGGGGTTCGTTGAGCTTCTTGGATGGCCAGCTTTTCATCTTTCATAATATTGGGGAAGTTTTCTGTCAGCAATTCTTCAATGATCCTCTCTGTGTTTTCTGTTTTCTCCCCGTTCTGGAATTCCAATCACTCGAAAATTTTTACTTTGAATTGTATCCCACATAACTCTCAGGGTCTCTTCGTTTTTCTTTGTTCTTTTTTCTGAGGTTTCCTCAGAGTTGTATCCAAGTGTTTGTCTTCAATTCCACTGATCCTGTCTTCCACCATTTCAGATCTGCTTCTCAGCCCTTCTATGACACCATCCATTTCTGAAATCTTGTTTTTCATCTTTTGGATTTCTAATTGTTGTCCTTGTATAATTTCTAGTTGTGAATATATTTTGGTGTTTTGTTCCTGCATTGTTTTCCTGAATTCTTCCAATTTTTTGTCTGTATTTTCCATGAATTTGTCTATTTCTTCCTCATGTTTGTCAGCTTTTTGCCTCAGTTCTTGGAGAATTCTGAGTATTAGAGATTTGAATTCCCTTGCAGGTTGTTCTAGTGCATTTTCTTCCACTGGAGGGTCATCTGGTGTTTTATTTTGGATGCCTACTGGAACCATCCTGTCCTGTTTTTGTAAATGTTTTGAAATTGTCTGCTGTTTTCAGGGCATTTGGTGTTATTTATCTCGTTTATTGATTGTAGATTTGTTTGTTTTATCCCTTTTTTTAAAAAAAATTTGACTATGTCTGAGCAGGCGGACTGTATGTTCTTTGTTGTTTGCTTGTCTGTGCATTCAGTAGTTTTTGCCTCCTTCTCCAACTGGCAGGGTCAGTCACTCAGATATGGTACAGAAAGGCAGGTCTAGCTGAAGAGGAGTTACTGGGACAGGTTGTTTGTGGCACTTCCTACAGCCGACAGAGTGGGTCTGTAATCAGTGCAGGGCAGGGTCACTAGGCCGTGCCTGTGCTGCTTGGTGGTGTGATGTCAAGCGCACGGTGAAGGTAGGCATGATGCAGCAGGGAGATTGTTATGTGTGGAGCGGTTGTTTTGTCTCCCGCTGGATGCTCCATGAGGCTGCTTCCTCGTACCCCCATTTGCTGGTCTCCAATAGGAGTCCAAGATGGCGGATCTGCACTGCGTTTGCTGGTAGGGGACCTCTGCATGAATCTTTCCTCGGTCTCTGTTCTCTGTCAGTTTTCTCAGTCCATTTGGTGCTTGGCTGAGTTCTTTATCTCTTCATTTGATGTTTTAGGGTTTCAGGATTGTTGTATTCTCTGTTTGGGCTTAGTTTTTCAGATCTTTGCTGCGGAGGGACAGCGTAGTACTTCTTCCTAGAGTGCCATTTTTTAGAGAGAGAATTAATTTTGAAAGCTACTGATTCTCATTTAGAGTTGGGCAATGCAGAAATTAATGATTTGAGTTAAAATAAATCTTTGGAAATTTAAAACACAGATCTAATTTCGATTACGTATATAAACATAGATACATCCATATATCTACATATCGTTAGGTGCCATCAAGTCGATTTTGACTCATAGCAACCACATGTGACAGAGTAGAACTACCCCATAGGGTTTTCCAGGCTGTATGTAGCCTTTATGGAAGATTATAGGTCTTTCCCCTGTGAAGCCACTACCTGGGTTTGAACCAACAATCTTTTGGTTAATGCCAAGTGCTTAACCACGGCTCCTTTATCCATATATATATTATTGTTGTTAGGTGCCGTCGAGTCAGTTCCAAGTCATAATGATGTCACTTTGAGGACTAAATTGTACCTGACCCGAGCCATGATATTTTCAATCCCCCCATATGCATGGGAAAGCTGCACAATGAATAAGGAAGACTGAAGAACAATTAATGCCTTTAATTATGGTGATTGCAATGAATATTGAATATACCATGGACTGCCAGAAGAATGAACAAGTGTGTCTTGGAAGAAGTACAGTCAGAATCTCCTTAGAAGCAAGGATGATGAGACTTCATCTCAGGTAATTTGGACATGTTGTCAGGAGGGACCAGTCCCTGGAGAAGGACATCATGCTTGGTAAAATGGAAGGTTAGCAAAGAAGAGAAAGACCCTCAATGAGATGAATTGACACAGTGGCCTCAACAGTGGGTTCAAACATGGCAGTGGTTTTGGGGATGGTGCAGGACCGGGCTGTGTTTTGTTCTGTTGTACACAGAACTCTGAGTTGGAACCGACTCAATGGCACCGAACAACAACAAACTGTACACATGAAAACATTAGCTACCCTTTACTGTAAACCAAGCAGCCCAGGTGGTACAGTGGTTAAGCTCTTGGCTGCTAACCAAAAGCTCAGCATTCAAGTCACCAACCACTGCACACAAGAGAAAGATGTGGCAGTCTGCTTCTGTAAAGATTGCATCCTTGGAAACCCTATGGGGCAGTTCTACTCTGTCATACAGGGTTGCTCTGAGTCGGAATCAACTGGATGGCAACGGGTTTGGTATTTCTTTCTTTTTTTGGTTTACTGTAAACCAGGATATCACGTTCTTATATACCACAATGACAGATCAAGCCAAAGAAATAAATCCTTAGAGTAAATATATCAAGAGTAGAGAGATGCGTTGTTCTTTTCTAGCAGATGATTTGAGTTATTTATCAAAACGTCCCTAGGCCATTGTAGAGAGCTTTACTATAAAACTTTGAATGCTACAAAATATTATTCATCACAGTTTGAAAAGAGTTTTCTAAGATAAAGGTGTATCTTTTCCATCTTTCTGAGAGAGTTACTTCAGTTAACTTTAAAATATAAGACAAATGGAAATTTTGAGTAGTTCTAGACAGTCTTTAAGAATAATTTATCTAAAAATGCTTATAAGAGTGCTGGTTTATTTTATTTAGTCTGTTTTCTATTGTCAAAATGAAGTAAAATTTATATCATATGTTGCTCAGATCTTAATTTTGTGTGTAATCTCCTTTTCCCCATCCACTTTACCCTTTCTAATCACTTTTCCCATTTTCTATCTCTTAATGCCCCATATTTTGCTTATCTTTTTCTAATCTTTCCCTTTCTGCATTATTTCTGTCCTTCTTCCTTCTCTTCTAGATTTCAGTGCACTTTAATTACCCCTTTTCACCATATTTATAAGAGTAGATTGCAAAGAATCTAACAAATCATTTTTTTTATATCTAAGCCAATTTTACTTAATGTATTTACTGACATATAAGTTTAAATCTGCCATCTTGCTCTTTATTTTACATTTGTTCCACCCATTCTATATTCATTTCACTTCAAGTAATTTTTATTACTCCTTTTTTCTCCTGTATTATCTTTCTAATTATTCATTCATTTATTCTTTTACTAGTTATCCTAGAAATTACGACATGCATCATCAACTAATTAAAGCCTATCATTGTTTCCTGTCAAACTGATTCTGACTCAGAGTGACCCTATAGGACAGAATAGAATTACCCCATAAGGTTTACAGGAGCAGATTGCCAGGACTTTTCTCCCACAGAGCAGCTGTTGGGTTTGAACTGCCAACCTTTTGTTGATCAGCCAAGCACTTTAACCATAGAGCCATCAGGCTCCTTAAGCCTATTATGTATTCATATTTTTTGACTTTCTTAACATTTCAGTTTTATTTAATACCTCCTGCCTTTTAAATTGGAGCCCCTGTGGCACAGTGGTTTAAGTAAATGTTACTGTGTATTGTAATTGTAATTATGTTTATATTTTGAAATACACATGCTATTATGTTTTTATTATTATTGGTATATAAATTCAATATTCATTTAGATTTCTCCAAATATTTACTGCTTCCATTAATTATCATTCTTTCACATATCACCATGCTTCCATCTTGGCTCATTTTCCTTCTGCCTGAATATCACCCTTTAGCATTTCTTTGGTGTTTGCCTATGGGTAAAAAATTGTTTCTGTTCGTCTGAAAATGGCTTTGCTTTTCCTTCATTTTTGAAAAATAATATTTTCATTTGGTATAGAATTATAGGTTGACAGTGATTTTTAAAGCATTCTTTGGTGGAGCTGGTCTATTTTCAGTTCCCTTTAACATTTTGGGGTTTAGCACTCTGGGATTTCAGTGACTCCTCCTCAGAGGACTCTGAATTAAAAATATTTCCCCAGGCCTGTGAGACGGCCCAAAGCTCTACTATATTCTCAGCTTTTAGGCTACCATTTTCTTCGCAACGTCTAATTTTCTCAATTTCTCAATAGGAAAAGCTACACCAAATGTTGGATTGTCATCTCTAGGCATCCCTTATCTCTGGGATTTTGGCTTTTGAATTTCTGTCTGCCATGGAGCTTAACTGTATCTTCAAATGGTTGATCTTTTTTTCTTTCTTTTCAGACTTTTCTAGTTGAACTTAACATAAGAATTGTTCTGAAACAAGCTGTTCCCTTGTCAGTGGAACTAATGACAGCAGAAATCTTCTCAAACATCTTATTGTGTCCAATTTTTACCTATTTCACTAATTCTTTTCCTTTAATCATGGGAAGCAATAGTCCTATTAACCACCAGTGACATATGAGATATGAAATACCTTTAAGACTACACTGAGTGAAATAGTATTAAAAATGATTCATTATAAAAATAATCTTCATATTTTACTTGTTTAATTCTCACAACCACTAGAAGTGGAGTTTAGCTTATCCAGAAAAGTAAGTACTTTGTGCATGTAATTGAAAGATCTATCTTTTTTTTTTTGCTTAATCATTTGTTTCAAATTTAGTATTAGGAGCCATTATGTTAGGAACAATTATCATTATATTAATGCCATTCTTTAATTCCTCATCAGCTCTTCTACTTCTTTTTCACGTTACCATTAATTCATAGCTAACTAATGATTGTGTGCCCTCATATTTAAGAAACATGGCAAATACTCAAAGTTATGATATAATGAAATGTAAACAAAGCCATTACTAAATGACTTTAACACTGTTTTTTGAATTTTGAAAGAGGAAACCACACTTATTTTCAGGCTGACCAATCTGTGCTGGTTAGATATTGTGTAATGCACTGGAATTAATATGTACAGTGCATGTTCTCTATCTTTATAGAAGATATTATTTTCCATCTCTTACATTAAGGTCTCTTTGAAAGGTAATGTGTTATTTCACTCAGCAAAGAATTATTTAGCCTACCAATTACTGTGCCACATGCTGGGAAACAGTAAGGATACTACATTTACTACATTTACCCTCTTGAAACTTGTAATCAAGTATGGAAGGGGGACAACATCTATTTCATACTTTGATTTTTTAAGAAATGAAATAATATTAAATATGATTTAATATGATTATAGCTTTACTTTGCATTAAACAAATTTTATTTAATCAAAGGGCTTTTCTAAATGAAATGATATTTAGAGATCATGCAAGCCAATCTTGTCATTTTAACAGATAATTAAACTGAAAATGAGACTGGATATGCCACAAAAGCTAGGAAGGTGTTAGCAAAATCCCCATATTAGCCATCTATTTTTTAGTAGAGTGAAAACTTCATCTCGGATCTCATGATCAGGATCTTTTACTCTGTGTTATAGTATGCCATACAAAACAAAACAAAAACAAGAAATTATCAGATCAGTTCTATTTTTGCAAATGTATTTTACTTCTAATATCACATAAAGGCGTATGTGTATGCAAAAAGATACTATTTAAGCATTGTGACAGCAACCTACCTGAAAACAACCTAAATGTTCATCAGCATTAGTAATTAGAACAAAGGTTATATAAGTTATTACAGCATCCATGAAAGGAAATCTTCAAGTATAGAAAAGGATAAGCTAGAACTGAATGTGATATTTAGAAAAGAATTACAAGATACACGTAAGTGTACAGAAAACAAAGAACAATGTGTGATCTATAATATAATTTGTATCTAAATATGTATCGAGAGAGAGAGAGATTTATCTCAAGAAATGGCTCAAGCAGTTGTAGAGGCTGGCAAGTTCCAAGTTCATGGGTCAGGTGTCAGGCTGGAGGCATCTTCTGATGCATATAGCTGCAGGGTCTGATCAGCAGGTAATACAGCCTACTGCTGGCTCACAGGCTGCAGAGGCTGATGAATCAGATAATATGCAGGTAAGTTGCTAGCTCAAGTCCCTAGAACTGGAGGTCAGATGATGACAAGCCAGATGTAGGATCCAGAGCAACAGCCTTGCTGGAACATCCACGTATATACTGGAGGCAGGCCACACCCCCAAGGAAACTCACTTTCAACTGATTGGCTGCTCATAGCAGATCTCCTCATGGAGTTGATGACATCATTACATAACTGCCAAACTATATCATAACTGCCAAACCACTGAGAGTAATGTCCCGAACTCTTAACTATCACAGACCACCTCTTGTCAACTTGGCACCTGTACACATCTCCTTAAACCATACGTAATCTCTAAATAAAGATGATTATAAAGTCATATTTCCACATAACATGATACAACTAACATGCAAAAAATCAAAAATGCACTGGCCCCATTTACATCTTATATTTTGTAAATGAAGGAAACAAAAATATCTGATGGACACATACAAGAAAGAAAAGCTCATAACAATTACAGTCCTCATTTCTGCAACTGGTCACGTGGTCGTAGCTGGTGTTTAGAACTACCTTCTTCCACTACCCATTCTGTATTCCCTTTACCCTCAGCAAGAACCTCAGCTGGTCGTGGTCCTTTTCCTGGTGGGGTGACCCAAACCTTTATTCCTGAAGGGCCTGGGCCATTACTAGTAATGTTGGAATTGGGTTGCTGTAGTTTTCCCTAGACTTTCATCACAGGGCATGGTAGCACAAAGAGATGCCGTAAGGGAATGCCTGTGTTCTAGACATCCTCTTCTCTACCACCATTGTGTAATATTAATCTTATTTCCCCTTGGTAGTCAGGGGCAATCACACCAGCCAATATGTTACCTCCTTCTTTGCCTGTTGATCTAGAGGCATGAGGAGCGCGAAGTGGCTGGGAGGTATTCTTAACTTCCATTTCAATGGAATCAGTGATGTGTCTCCAGATGGGAACATTCCTCCCTTTGGAACTAAGATGGTGAATAAGGCATTCTGTAAGTCCACAGGTGGAAGTTTTAGCAGAAGCATTGTGTGCAGGGAAGGTAAATCTATATCCAATGTAAGTGTCTATTCCAATAAGAACAAAACACTGCCCTTTCCATGATGGAAGCAGTCCAACGTAATCAACTTGCCACCAGGTTGCTGGCTGATCACCTCGAGGAGTGGTGTCATGTCTGCTGATCTCTGCTGCTAGCAGTTGGGCACTCAGCAGTGGTTGTAGCCAAGTTGGCCTTGGTGAATGGAGTCCGTGTTGCTAAGCCCATGCATAACCTCCACCCTTGCCACCATGGCTTCGTTCATGAGCCCACTGGGCAATGACAGGAGTGCCTGGGGAAAGAGGATCAGTGGTTTCCACAGAATGTGTCATTCTATTCACTTGATTGTTGAAATCCTCCTTTGCAGAGTTCACCCTTTGGTGAGAACACACATAAGACACAAATATCTTCACTTCAGTGGCCCATTCAGAGAGGTCTATCCACATAACTCTTTCCCATACATCTTTGTCACCAATTTTCCAATTATGTTCCTTCCCAGTCCCTTACCATTTACCCAAACCATTTTCCACAGTCCGTGAATAAGTATACGATTGCACATCTGGCCATTTCTCCTTCTAAGCAAAGTGAACAACCAGGTGCATTGCTTGAAGTTCTGCCCACTGGGAGGATTTCCCTTCACCATTGTCCTTCAGGGAGGTCCCAGAAAAGGGCTATAGTACTGCAGCTGTTCACTTTTGAGTGGTGCCTGCATATCACAGAGAACCATTTGTGAACCAGGCATGAATTTTTTCTTCCTCAGCCAACTGATCATAAGCAACTCCCCATAGGGCCATAGGTGCTGACTAGGAGAGGACAGTGTGACTAGGAGAGGTAATGTGACAGAAGTGGAGACCATGGGCATTTGGACCACTTCCTCATGCAACTTACTTGTGCCTTCAGGTCCTGCTAGGGCTCGATCTGACGTATACCACTTCCATTTAATGATGGAGTGCTGCTGTGTATGTCTGACTTTATGACGGTGGGTCAGACAATACCCAGTTCATGATGGACAGCTCAGGACACATGGTAACTTCGTAGCCTATAGTTAAGGATTCAGTGTATACTAAGGCCTAGTAATAAGCCAAAAGCTGTTTCTGAAAAGGAGAGTAGTTATCTGCAGAGGATGGCAGGGCCTGGCTCCAAAATCCTAAGGGTCTGTGCTGTGATTCACCAATAGGGGCTGGCTAATGATTCCAAACAGGATCTCTATCTGCCACTAACACTTTAAGCACCATTGGATCAGCTGGAGCATATGGCCCAAGTGGCAGAAGAGCTTGCACGGCAGCCTGAACCTGATGCAGAACTTTCCCATGTTCTAAGCTCCACTCAAAAGTAATAGTTTTTTGAGTCACTTGATAAATAGCTGATGCAGTACACCCAGATGTGGGATATGTTGCCTCAAAAATCCAAAGAGACCTACCAGATATTGTGCCTCCTTTTAAGTTGTAGGAAGGGACGGATGCAACAACTTATCCTTCACTTTAGAAGGACTGTCTTGACATACCACACACCACTGGAATCCTAGAAATTTCACTGAGGTGGAAGGCACCTGAATTTTTGTCACGTTCATTTCCCAACTTTTAGCACACAAATGTGTTACAATATGTCTAGAGTCTTGGTACTTTTCCTTACTAGGTCCAATCACATAATGTCATCAATGTAATGGACCAGTGTGACGTCCTGTGGAAGAGAAAGGCAATAAACGTCCCTGGTGACTAAATATGACATAGGGCTGGAGGATTGACATGCTTCTGAGGTAGGACAATGAAGGAGTATTGCTGGCCTTGCCAGCTGAAGGCAAACTGCTGATTGCCCTTCAAAACAAGTATGGGAAAAAAGGCATTAGCCAGATCAATAGCTGCATGCCAGGTACCAGGAGATGTATTAATTTGCACAAGCAATGAAACCACATCTGGAACAGCAGCTGCAATTGGAGTCATCACCTGATTAAGTTATTGATAATCCACTGTCATTCTCCAAGATCCATCTTTTTTATGCACAGGCCAAATAGACAAGTTGAATGGGGATCTGGTGGTAATTCCCACCCCTGCATCCTTTAAGTTCTTGATGGTGGCAGTAATCTCTGAAATCCCTCCAGGAATGCAACATTGCCTTTGATTTACTATTTTACTAGGTTGGAGCAGTTCTAATGGCTTCTACTTAGCCTTTCTTACCATAATAGCACTTACTCCACATGTTAGGGATCCAATGTGGGGGTTCTGCCATTTGCTGAGTATGTCTATTCCAATGATGCATGCTGGAACTGGGAAATCACTACCGGATGGGTTTAGGGAACCACTGGAACAACTGAGAGACGGACATGAGCTAAGACTCCATTAATTACCTGACTTCCATACCCCTACTCTTACTGGTGGGCCACAGTGACATTTTGGGTCTCCTGAAATTAGTGTCAGTTCAGAGCCAGTGTCCAGTAATCCCTGGAAAGTCTGATTATTTCCTTTTCCCCAGTGAACAGTCACTCTTGTAAAAGGCTGCAGAACCCTTTGGGAAAGGCTGGGATAAAGATTAACAGTATAGATATTCGGAAATGCAGTGGGTCCTTCTTCAAGGGGACCTGGCCTTCCCTTCATTCAAGGGGTTGTGGGTCTGCAAAGTAGCCCAAGTCTGGGAATTGATTGAGAAGCCGTGACTCTCTATTCTGGCGATTCAAGTTAGACTGCAGTTTGCTTGACCTAGAATTCTTCTACTTGTACAGATCAAGTAAATATTTAGATTTTCCATTTATTTCACTCCTAGGGAGACCATGACTAAGTAGTCAATGCCATAACTTCATACAAGTCTGACAATTCAGACTACTTCTTTGACTCCACTGTCCATTACTGGTAACCATGCCCACAATGGCTTTGTTGATTGAGTGTTGCTGTTTGGCCCTACCACCACAGGTTCCAGTCAGCCCTATTGTAGTTAGGTGTCTTAATTCAGTTAGGGCAGTTCTCCCTGTGAAATCTGACTTACATAAAATAGCAATCACAGCAGTCTTCAAGGATGCCATTGGCTCCCTTCACAAATTTATTCCTCACCTTTGTGGTAAAAGGTGTATTGTCTGGGCACTCTGTGTGTAGGTCTGTGGGACTAACCTGATAAATCCACTCCAACATGGCAATTTCCTTAAGCCTTTGGATACCTTGTTCTACAATATGCCAAGGCAGGCCTGGTACTTCAACTTGATTTAATGTTGGCCATTGTGTAATCCATACTTCAGCAAATCAACCAAATAAACTATTTAATCCTTTCCCAATCTCTTGAGCTGAAACATCAAATGAAGAATCTGCTTTGTTGTTGTTGTTAGGTGCCGTCAACTTGGTTCCAATTCATAGGGGCCCCGTGTACAACCGAATGAAACACTGTCCAGTTCTGCTCCATCCTCACAATCGTTAGTATGCTTGAGCCCATTGTTGCAGCCATTGTGTCAATCCATCTCGTTGAGGGTCTTCCTCTTTTTTGCTGGCCCTCTACTTTATGAAGCATGATGTCCTTCTCCAAGGACTGATCCCTCCTGATAACATGTCCAAAGTATGTGAGACATAGTTTCACCATCCTTGCATCTAAGGAGCATTCTAGCTGTATTTCTTCCAAGAAAGATTTGTTCCTTCTTTTGGCAGTACATGGTATATTCGATATTTTTCACCAACACTGTAATTGAAAGGTGTCAATTCTTCTTCAGTCTTCCTTATTCACTATCCACCTTTCCCATGCATAAAAATGGTACTACATTTGTAAAGATACTGTATACCATATGAAGTGATTGAAAACACCCTGGCTTGGGTCAGGCACACCTTAGTCTTCAAGGTGACATCTTTGCTTTTTAATACTTTAAAGAGTTCTTTCGAAGCAGATTTGCCCAATAAAATGTGTTGTTTGGTTTCTTGACTGCTACTTCCATGGGTGTTGATTGTGGATTCAAGTAAAATGAAATCCTTTACAACTTAAATCTTTTCTCCATTTATCATGATGTTGCTTATTCGTCCAGTTGTGAAGATTTTTGTTTTGCTTACATTGAGATTTAATCCATACTGAAGGCTGTAGTCTTTGACCTTCATCAGCAAGTGCTTCAAGGCCTCTTCAGTTTTAGCAAGCAAGGTTGTGTCATCTGTATAATGCAGGTTGTTAATAGGTCTTCCACCAATCCTGATACCCCATTCTTCTTCATATAGTCCACCTTCTTGGATTATTTGCTCAGCATACAGATTGAATAAGTATGGTGAAAGGATACAACTCTGACGCACACCTTTCCTGACTTTAAACCATGCAATATCCCCTTATTCTGTTTGAACAACTGCTTCTTGATCTGTGCACAGGTTCTTCGTGAGCACAATTAAGTGTTCTGGAATTCCCATTCTTCACAATGTTATCCACAATTTGTTATGATCCACACAGTCAAATGCCTTTGCATAGTCAATAAAACACAGGTAAACATCTTTATGGTATTCTCTGCTTTCAGCTAGGATCCATCTGACATCAGCAATGATATCCTGGGTTCCATGTCTTCTTCTGAATCTGGCTGAATTTTTGACAGTTCCCTCTCAATGTACTGCTACAGCTGCTTTTGAATGATTTTCAATAAAATTTTATTTGCATGTAATACTAATACTAATGATATTGTTCGATAATTTCCACATTTAGTGAGATCACCTTTCTTGGGAATAGGCATAAATATGGATCTCTTCCAGTCGGTTGGCCAGGTAGCTGTCTTCCAAATTTCTTGGCATAGACGAGCAAGCCCTCGGCAGTGCATCCTTTTGCCAAAACATCTCAACTGGTATTCTGTCAATTTCTGAAGCCTTGTTTTTCACCAGTGCCTTCAGTGCAGCTTGGATCTCTTCCTTCGGTATCATTGGTTTTTGATCATATGCTGCTTCTTGAAGTCATTGAAATAATGACTCTATGTATTCCTTCCATCTTCTTTTGATGCTTTCTGTGTCATTTAATATTTTCCCCATAGAATCCTTCAATACTGTAACTCGAGGCTTGAATTTTTTCTTCAGTTCTTTCAGTTTGAGGAATGCCAAGTGTGTTCTTCCCTTTTGGTTTTCTAACTCCAGTTCTTTGCACATGTCATTATAATACTTTACTTTGCCTTCTCAAGCCACCCTTTGAAATCTTTTGTTCAGCTCTTTTACTTGATCATTTGTTCCATTTGCTTTAGCTATTCAATATTCAAGAGCAAGTTTCAGAGTCTCTTCTGACGTCCATTTTGTTCTTTTATTTCTTTCCTGTATTTGTAATGGCCTCTTGCTTTCTTCATGCATGATGTTCTTCATGTCATTTCACAACTCATCTGGTCTTCAGTTATTAGTGTTCAATGTGGTAAATCTATTCTTGAAATGGTCTCTAAATTCAAGATTGGATATACTCAAGATAGTACTTTGTCTCTCTTGATTTATTTGAGGAATTTTCTTCAGCTTCAACTTGAACTTGCATATGAGCAGTTGATGGTCAGTTCCACTGTTGGCCCCTGGCCTTGTTCTGACTGATGATATTGAGCTTTTCCATCCTCTCTTTCCACAGATGTAGTTGATTTGATTCCTGTGTACTCTGTCTGGAGTGGTCCACGTGTATAGTCGCCATTTATGTTGTTGAAAAATGGTATTTGCAATGAAGAAGTCATTGGTCTTGCAAAATTCTATCATTCAGTCTCCGACATTGTTTCTATCACCAAGGCCATATTTTCCAACTAATGATAGTCTTCTTTTGTTTCCAAATTTTGCATTCCAAACATTCCAATGCATCCTTATTACATGTTTGATCAATTTCGGACTGCCCAAGTTGGTGAAAGTCTTCAATTTCTTTATCTTTGGCCTTAGTGGTTGGTGGGTAAATTTGAATAATAGTCATATTAACTGATCTTCCTTGTAGATTTATGGATATTATCCTATCACTGACAGCATTGTACTTCAGGATAGATCTTGAAATGTTCTTTCTGACGATGAATGCAGTGCCCGGCCTCTTCAAGTTGTCATTCCTGGCATAGTAGACCATATGATTGTCCAATTCAGAATGGCCAATACTAGTCCATTTCAGCTCACTAATGCCTAGGATATTGATGTTTATGATTTCCATTTCATTTTCAACAATTTCCAGTTTTCCTAGATTCATACTTCATACATTCCACGTTCTGATTATTAATGGACGTTTGCAGCTGTTTCTTCTCATTTTGAGGCATGCCACATCAGCAAATGAAGGTCCCCAAAGCTTGATTCCATCCACATCATTAAGGTTGACTCTACTTTGAGGAGGCAGTTCTTCTCCAGTCGTCTTTTGAGTGCTCTCCAACCTGAGGTGCTCATATTCCAGTACTATATCAGACAATATTCTGCTGCTATTCATCAGGTTTTCACTGGCTAATTCTTTTCAGAAATAGACCACCAGATCCTTCTTCCTAGTCTGTCTTAGTCTGGAAGCTCAGCTGAAACCTGTCTACCATGAGTAACCGTGCTGGTATTTGAATACCAGTGGCATAGCTTCCAGCATCACAGCAACATGCAAACCCCCACAGTACGACAAACTGACAGAAGCATTGGGGTGCTTAGTGGGCCCATATCAATAAACTCCAACTGATCCAACTTTATGTTTCATGCACCATTATCCTACACCCTTAATATCCATTCCCACACATATTTCCCAGGTTTTTGTTTGTATATACTAGAAAAGTCAAGCAGTTCTTTTGGAGTGTAGCATACCTCCTCCGGGTCACACTTTGTACTTCACCTTTTGGGGCTCACTAGGACTTAAGTCTAGTTATAGGTCTAGAAGCTAAAATTGGTGGTGGAGATGTGTTATGAAAATATTCAGAAATGTCTTGTAAGGCATCTGCCTCAAGCACTGCCCTAGTAGATGACTCAGATACTGCCCCAGCAGATATCTTAGACAAAGGCTCTTCAGACATAGCTGGGTTAATCTCATCAGATGGAGGTTCAGGGGATAATGGGTTTATTGTGGAGGGTGACTAAGCAGAAAAAAAATGGAGTAATCTCTTCAGATGGCAGTTAGAGGGCTAGTTCTGTTGGCAAGAGTAATTCAACAGAATTTAGGGCCTAGTGTCCCCAGCTTCCTGATTATCTGCCCATATGTCTCCATCCCAAGTTTCAGGACCCCATTTCTTTACAATAAATGACCTCACTTTAAGTTCAGACACCATTTGCGGTTGGAAATTCATCGGTGGTGTAATTCAGCCACTTTTATGATGAGACTCTGAGTTTGGTTTTCTGCAGTATCAGCTCTGTTACTGCAAGAAACAAAGCTTTCTTTCAGGCAGGGCACAAGGGACAACTTTGAAGTCTTTTATGTGATACTTAAGCTGTGACTCTGAAGCCCTGAGCTCATCTCCTTCTTTCACCACTTTGTGTAGCAGAAGTATGACCAACCAGCCAGCTTCCTCATACGTCTTATTCTGACTAAATTGTAGTAAAATATCAAATATGTGATCACCTAGAGCTTTGCCTCTCACCAATACTTTATCTATTTGTGGGGATATTTTGTTTATTACTATGGCCACCTCAATCCATGGATTAGCAGTGCCCTCTTTACTACTGGAAGCAGAGTCATCAAGATCTGTAAGAATAACCAGACTGAGAGCCATTTTAGAAAACTCATCCTTACAATTTTGTTTCTCTAGAACCACTTTCAGTGCCAAATGTCTTAGTCTGGGTACTCTAGAGAAGCAAAACTAGAGAAGCGTATATCTATATCTATCTATATAGAGAGAGAGAGAGCGAGAGAGAGATTCGTCTCAAGGAAATGGCTCACACAGTTGTAGAGTCTGGCAAGTCCCAAATCTGTGGGTCAGATGTCAGGCTGGAGGCTTCTCCTGACTCACATAGGTGCAGGGGCTAATAAACCCAAGATCAGCAGGTGTCATGGATTGAATTGTGTGTCAACAAAAATGTGTGTCAACTTGGCTAGGCTATAATTCCCAGTATTGTGTGGTTTTCCTCCATTTTGTGATATGATATATTTATCCTATGTGTTGTAAATTGTAACGTCTGTGATGTTAATTATGCAAGATTAGAAGCAGTTATGTTAATGAGGCAGGATGCAATCTACAAGATTAGTTTATGTCTTCTGTCAATCTCTTTTGAGATATAAAAGAGAGAAGCAATCAGAGAGGATGGGGACCTCCTGCCACTGAGAAAGCAGAGTTGTGAATGGAGCACATCCTTTGGACCTGGGGTCCCTGCACTGAGACACTCCTATACCGGGGGATGATTGAGGACAAGGAACTTCCCCCAAAGTGAGAGAAAAGTGAGAGACAGAAAGCTTTCCCCTGGAGCTGGCACCCTGAATTTGAACTTCTAACCTCCTAAACCAGAGAGAATAAATTTCTCTTTGTTAAAGCCATTCACTTGTGGTATTTCTGTTACAGAAGCACTAGATAACTAAGACAGCAGGTAAGCTGCTAGCTCAAGTCCCAAGAATCAGAGGTCAGATGATGACTAGCCAGATGCAGAATCCAGAGTGAGAGCGTTGCTGGAACATCCATTTATATACTGGAGGCAGGCCACACCCCCAAAGAACCTCCCTTTCAACTGATTGGCTGCTCATAGCAGATCTCCTCATGGAGTTGATTACATCATTTATAACTGCCAAATTACATCATTACATAACTGCCAAACCACATCATAACTGCCAAACCATTGAGAATCATGGCCCAGCCAAGTTGACACACAACCTTAACCATCACAAGGGCATCACGTGGCTCAGAGATCAGTGAATTTACAACATTAGCAACGATATATTTACAAGTATTTTACATTCATTCCTCTTGAAATATACAGAACCAGCCAAAGTGACAAATGACTTCTCAGTACTGTAACGATTTCATTAAGAGTCTTTATTTCAAACATTCTATTATTTAATGTTGTTCTTTCCCTCTTGGAGACACCTATTTTGGTTTATGACCCTCTATTTCTATTCCCTTGTGATGAAAGACTATTTCCCCTGCTTATCTGTATGATTCTCACATCCTCTTCAGGTGTCTGCTTACCTTACCAGTGAGGTCTTTCTTGGTCATAATGGCAGCCAAATCAAGATGAAACTCCCTATACCTCTTCCCTGCTCTATCATTATCTGTAATATAGTTTTTCCTTCTGACATACTATATTTATTATTCATTGTTTGTCTCCCTCCACTAGAATATAAGATTGCATGAATTCAGAGGTGTTTGTCTCTTTTAAGTCTCTGTATCTACCAACAGAACTTTACCTGGCAAATCGTAATATTTGTTGAATGATTGATTAAGTGGATGTATTTTGAATGAGAATCCAATTACAAACACCTTAATTAAAGGCAGCAATGGAGTCATTTTGAAACTTGGTTTTCCATACCCTAACACATTGCCTTGAATAGACTTATGCTCAATAAACATTTATTAATTGATTAAGTGAATAATTGGATGAAATATCAATGTAAAATTTTCAGGTTATGGATTAAATTCAATCCAATTTGACCACAGAACTGAAAGCTTGTAAGTGTAGTACTTGAAGTCATCATCTTTCTGGCAGTAAACCAATAAATTTCAAAGTACCTTTTCCCCTCCATCAAATGTAATCTTTCTGTCCAGAAGTATTAGGAATACATTTAACTTTGTGTATGATGAAGGAGAAGATAGGAAATAAATAAATGATAAATATATATAATAGTATATTAAGTGTTAAATGATAGGAGGAAAATAAATCAAGCGATGAGAATGGATAGCAAGCAATGAGGCAAGAGATGATGATGTCTTAGACCAGATGGAAGAAGTGGAGCTCATGAGTTAAATTTAAGACTTCCTAACATACATTTCTACAACTAAAATATTGTGATAATAATATCTAATATAGAAGGTGGTATTTAGGATTAAATGCAATAATATACAGAAAATATTTAATGCAGTGTCTAGTGTATAATTCTCAATACCTATTAAATACTGTGTATGGAGCTTAGCAAAATATGTGACAAATAATCATTACTTTATAAAACTTATCGCTGATAACATACATATTGCCATCTGAATATTATCTTGTTTTACTCAAGTGCTTGAGGTACCTGTAGAGTATTACAAAGGTAGGATCCTCCCCTGACTGTAGAAGAAAAGTAGGTTTGACAAAGCTATTGAAGTGAATAGGATGCTGACAGATATGTTAGCAGGGGAATAACTTTTGATTTTTCTAATGCTAGCTAATACTGGCTTTTAAGATTTCAGACTATTAGCAGACATACGAAATGTCTAGAGTGATAAAACATTCCAAACTATGTTTTCTTTTTTGTTGTTACTTTTCTTAGTCTGCACACTTGAACTATTTTCTTGAATATACCATAAGCTTTCAGTTTTCCAATTTCCAGATCAATACTCTCAGTAAATCATTTAATAACTTGGCAGCTGCATGCATCAAAATATATATTTTTTACATATATACAAATTAATAACACTGATTCTAATTAACTTGTACATGTTATTTTTTAGGTATCCGGTATTCATCTTCTTTCCTATGAATATCTTTCCTTCTTGTCTAAATCTGTTGGCACTGGAATTAAAAGAAAAGCAAATTATTAGTGACACAGAGATATCTTGATATATGCAATCTTGCAACTCTCTATATAAATTTATCTACATAACATCAGAATAACTATTTAATACATTGTTACTCAGTGGCATCACTAGGGGGATGCAGGGGGTGCATACCACACTGGGTGACACATCAGAGGGGGTGACACCAAAATGACTGTCTATAAAGTTTTTGTGCAGTATTTCAGCAGAAATTCATTATTTTTTATAAAAATATCCCTATAGTTAGTTATAACAACAAAAACATTTTTGTAAGCCCCCCTTCCATTTATCAATATACCTACAAAGCTAAAACTCTATGCTAATTTACTTTTTGGACTTTCTGATGCACTCCTGTCAGAACTATCATTATTACCCAATTTCAATAACACTTCGTATTACCTGATTTTGTCTGCATGCACTAAAAGCACATGCTGTTGTTTTTGTTGCTACCTGTCTTTTTATAGTCACTGGATTTTGTCAAATTATCTAGTGTTTTAGCTACAGTATTGTGGCAATTCCTTCCTGCATCTGTTAGTTTGTCATTCTGTAGGGGCTTGCCTGTTGCTGTGATGCTGGAAGTTACGCCACCAGTATTCGAATACCAGCAGGGTCACCCATGGAGGATAGGTTTCAGCTGAGCTTCCAGACTAAGATAGGCTAGGAAGAAGGACCTGGCAGTCTACTTCTGAAATAAATTAGCCAGTGAAAATTTATGAATAGTAGCAGCCCGTTGTCTGGTATAGTGCCAGAAGATGAGCCCCTCAGATTGGAAGACACTCAAAAGACGACTGGGGAGGAGCTGCCTCCTCAAAGGAAGGCTCAACCTTAATGATGTGAAGCTTTTGGGACCTTCATTTGCTGATGTGGCAAGAGTCAAAATGAGAAGAAACAGCTGCAAATCTCCATTAATAATCGGAACATGGAAGGTACAAAGTATGAATCTAGGAAAACTGGAAATCATCAAAAATGAAATGGAATGCACAAACATCAATATCCTAGGCATTGGTGAACTAAAATGGACTGGTATTGGCCATTTTGAATCAGACAATCATATGCTCTACTGTTCTTGGAATGACAACTTGAAGAGGAGTGGTGTTGCATTCATCATCAAGAACAACATTTCAAGATCTATCCTGAAGTATAATGCTGTCAGTGATAGGATAATATCCATATGCCTACACGGAAGACCAGTTAATGACTATTATTCAAATACATACACCAACCACTAAGGCCAAAGATGAAGTAATTGAAGACTTTTACCAACTTCTGCAGTCTGAAATTGATCAAACATGCAAGCAGGATGCATTGATAATTACTGATGATTGGAATGCAAATGTTGGAAACAAAGAAGGAGGATCCTTAGTTGGAAAATATGGCCTTGGTGATAGAAATGATGCCAGAGATCACATGATAGAATTTTGCAAGACCATTGACTTCTTCATTGCAAATACCTTTTTTCAACAACATAAACAGCGACTATACACGTGGACCTTGCCAGATGGACTACACAGGAATCAAATCGACTACATCTGTTCAAAGAGAGGATGGAAAAGCTCAATATCATCAGTCAGAACAAGGCCAGGGGCTGACTGTGGAACAGACCATCAATTGCTCATATGCAAGTTTAAGCAGAAGCTGAAGAAAATTAAAACAAGTCAATGAGAGCCAAAGTACAACCTTGAGGATATCACACCTGAATTTAGAGATCATCTCAATAATAGGACTGACACTTTGAACACTAATGACCAAAGACTAGACGAGTTGTGAAATTACATCAAGGACATCATGCATGAAGAAAGCAAGAGGTCATTAAAAAGACAGGAAAATAAGAAAAGACCAAAATAGATGTCAGAAGAGAGAGACTCTGAAACTTGCTCTTGAACGTTGTGTGCTGAAGCAAATGGAAGAATCGATGAAGTAAAAGAGCTGAACAGAAGATTTCTAAGGGCGGCTCAAGAAGACAAAGTAAAGCATTACAATGACATGTGCAAAGACTTGGAGTTAGACAACCAAAAGGGAGGAACATGCCCACTATTTCTCAAGCTGAAAGAACTGAAGAAAAAATTCAAACCTCGAGTTGCAATACTGAAGGATTCTACAGGGAAAATATTCAACAATGCAGGAAGCATCAAAAGAAGATGGAAGGAATACAGAGTTACTATACCAAAAATGATTGGTCGACTTTCAGCCATTACAGGATGTAGCATATGGTCAGGAACTGATGGTAATAAAGGAAGAGGTCCAAGCTGCATTGAAGGCATTGGCAAAAAACAAGGCTCCAGGAATTGATGGAATACTAATTAAGATGTTTCAACAAATGGATACAGCACTGGAAGAGCTCACTTATCTATGCCACGAAATTTGGAAGACAGCTACCTGGCCATCTGACTGGAAGAGATCCATATTTATGCCAACTCCCAAGAAAGGTGATCCAACAGAATACAGAAATTATCAAACAATATCATTAATATCACATGCAAGTAAAATTTTGGTGACGATCATTCAAAAGCATTTGCAATAGTACACTTACAGGGAACTGACAGAAATTCAAGCTGGATTCAGAAGAGGACGTGAAACTGGATATCATTGCTGATGTCAGATGGATCTTGGCTGAAAGCAGACAATACCAGAAAGATGTTTACCTGTGTTTTATTGACTATGCAAAGGTATTTGACTGTGTGAATCATAACAAATTATGGATAACATTGTGAAGAATGGGAATTCCAGAACACTTAATTGTGCTCATGTGGAACCGCTACATAGATCAAGAGGCAGTCATTGGAACAGAACAAGGGGATACTGTGTGGTTTAAAGTCAGGAAAGGTGTGTGTCAGGGTTGTAGTCTTTCACCATTCTTATTCAATCTGTATGCAGAGCAAATAATCCAAGAAACTGGACTATATGAAGAGCAAGGAAGTCTCAGGACTGGAGGAAGGCTCATTAAGAACCTGAGTTATGCAGATGACTCAACCTTGCTTGCTGAAAGTGAAGAGGACTTGAAATACTGATGAAGATCGAAGACTACAGCCTTCATTGTGGATTACACCTCAACATAAAGAAACAGAAGTCCTCACAACTGGACCAATGAGCAACATCATGATAAACGGAGAAAAGATTGAAGTTGTCAAGGATTTCATTTTACTTGAATCTACAATCAACACCCTTGGAAGCAGCAGTCAAGAAATCAAACGAAACATTACATTGGGCAAACCTGCTGCAAAGGACTTCTTTAAAGTGTTGAAAAGCAAAGATGTCACGTTGAAGATTAAGGTGCACCCGACCCAAGCCATGGTGTTTTTATTAGCCTCATATACATGCAAAAGCTGGACAATGAATAAGGAAGACCAAAAAATAATTGACCTTTGAATCATGGTATTTGTGAAGAATATTGAATACACCATGGACTGCCAAAAGAATGAACAAATCTGTCTTGGATGAAATACAGCCAGAATGCTTCTTTGAAGCAAGAATGGCAAAACTATGTCTCATATACTTCGGACATGTTATCAGGAGGGATCAGTCCCTGGAGAAGGACATCATGCCTAGTAAAGCAGAGGGTCAGCAAAAAAGAGGAAGACCCTCAATAAGATGGATAGACATAGTGGATGTAACAACGGGCTCAACACTCCCAAGGTTCACCATTCAGCCGGGATTGGACAGCCCCATAAACCAAAATGGGACTAATGAGGCACAGCAGTCCAGGGACAAGCACTAGAAGGCAAGAGGGGACAGGAAAGCTGGTGATAGCGAACCCAAGGTTGAGAAGAGGCAGTTTTGACACGTCGTGGGGTTGTTAACCATTGTCATAGGCCAATATGTGTACTGTTTAATGAGAAACTATTCTGTAAACCTTAATCTAAAGTACAAAAAAAAAAAAAATTATCTATGTGGGATCAAATTGACAACAGTAACTCAAAAGGTTTGATGGGAAGCCTAGGGGACAGTGAGTTGAAATTAATGGTGATGGAATAATTTGGAAAAGGATAATGGGAATAGCAGCACAACTGGAAGAATGTAATCGATGTCACTGAATTGTACATGTAGAAATTTTTGAAATGTTGTATCTTAGGCTATGTATATTTTCACCAAAAAAAAGGTCCTCCAAGGTCAAGAAGGGAGAGTGTTGACATGTCATGGGTTTGTTAACCAATGTCATAAAACAATATGTGTCTGACTGTTTAATGAGAAAAAATTTGTTCTGTAGAACTTCACCTAAAGTACAATAAAAAAAATTAAAAAAGAAAAAAAAAAGAATATAACCAATTAAAAAAAAAAGGGCTCAAGCATCATGGTTATGAGGATGGCAAATGACCATGTAGTGTTTCATTCTGTTGTACATAGGGTCGCTATGAGTTGAAACCGACTTGACGGCACCTAACAACAACAACAACAGCAACACTGTGGCAATCAGTAATTGTGAACCTATATCAATAACTTTTTTGGGACTGCAGTATTAATTAAATTAAAAGAAGGAGAAAAATAAAAAAAGATTTCCACTTAGTTACTCATAATGTTGTAATTTAATGGAGAAAGATTTTACTAAACAATTTTGTTGTTAGTAATCATATAATCTAATAAATATTACATTTAAGCAATTTACAACTATATTTATCACATATTGGCTGGTAACCAATAGTTTGGCAGTTCAAATCCACCAACCACTCCTTAGAAACCCTATGGGGCAGTTCTGCGCTGTCTTATAGGGTCACTATGAGTCAGAATCGACTCATAATAAACATTGCTAAGAATTCTGTATGGTCTGATATGGCAGTAGGTCCATGGGGGAGGAGGGTGACACCATGAGTTACCACTGGCTGACACCAAACCTACTGACGCCACTGCTGTTGCCAATATCAGAGCTTTCATAACATATACTGGAGCAGAAGCAAATAATAAAAGAGTTCAGCCTTGTGCATAAATTAGGTATGTTCAAGCTTCCAAAGTGCCAAAATGCATTTTTTATTCCGTAGATTTTTAGTATATGCACACCCTGGAACTGAATCTACAAATATTTGTATGCGGAACTCACAAGTGAAATACTTATTTAGGACATATTAAATATTGTATTAAGGGGGGATAAAGACTTTATGAAGTATTTAAAGCCTGGCCTCTGTTTTGCAGAAATCTAAAGTCAATTCCGTCTTTAAATTATATAGAAAGTGCATTGGGTATATTTGTTTAAATCATGGAATGTTAAATCCAAAATATAAAGAGTATCTTTGTGTCTATGTATTTTAGATAATGCTGATAAAAGTAAAGAACTTAGAGACTTGTTTATAAGATGGGGTGAAAAGTAGTTACCATCTTTTCCCTACTTACTGTTTTAGGAAGCTTCTTTGTCCAATTAGGTAACAGATTTACTCCAACTATCATAATCTGTAGTCTTGTTCCTGTCCCAGTTGCTGAGGAATTTTATCCTTTCAAAGCTAAAACTCTTCGCAGTTCTCGATCAACATGGTTTATCCTGACTTAGATCATGTGAGTGATTTTTTTTTGTACATCGAGGCCTCCTTTTCCTCTAGTCACATTTTTTTTCCTGAGAAAGCATATAGGGTCTCAAGGACCTAGGTGATTGAATTGCTACCAGAGAATACACAGAGGCTAGAGTTTAGCAATATAGGAGTCTAGCATTGGGCATCTGGAGCCAGATTCCTGGGTTGGAATCATGAATCTGCCACTAACTGTATGAATGTGAGCAAAGTACTAGCAAAGTTCTCACCCTTCCTTCTCCCTCTCTCTCAGTCAATGAGGACAATAATAGTATTTACTTCATAGGAGTGTTGTAAGGACTGAATACGGCTATGCTATTTCCTAATATTATTATTACAGCAGTCTCATTAAACACTCCTAGGAATATAGGCAACTCAGTTTCCAGAATAGTGCAAGTCAGAAAAACTGCAGAGTCATATCCAACTCTGTAAACAATCTAAAAAATACACTAATTTACTTTCAGAAATCGCCCAAAGAACATAAATCAAAAGGACTTTGGTGTAAACTAATCACTAGTCAGGAGTGTTTTGTCCCAAGACATTGGGTACAAAATCCAAAAAACCAAAACCACTACTGTCTGGTCAATACCGACTCACAGGGATCCTATAAGACAGGGTAGAACTACACCATAGGATTTCCAAGGCTGTACATCTTTACGGAAACGGACTGCCATATCTTTCTCCCATGGAGCAGTTGGTGGATTCCAACCGCCAACCTTTTCGTTAGCAGCCGAATGCTTTAACCACTGTGACACTAGAGCCCCTTATTGGGTACAAAGATAAACAAAGTTTCCAGATTTGCATTCCTTCAGGATGGCAGTCGATAGTGTATGTAGCATACGAAAATAAATAGGATTGATTTAATGTTAGAGAGTGGTTAGGATCAGCAGGTAAACATACAAAGAGAATGTGGAACAATTCCCTGAAGTCTGAGTGAGGAAATACTTCTCATTTATGGGATATGAATAAATATTCCAGTTTTATCATATCTTAGTGTACATTAGTACCATATCCACAGGCTAGTATTTTCAAAGTCTTGTTTACTTAAAGAGATGCAGTGTGCAGAATAGAAATGTTTTCTTGAACATGTTACCTGGTGATGTGATACCTCTCACCAGAATAAAATGACAGAGTGATGATGAATTTATGAGATTGAGAGCAACTCTGATATCCAGGGAAGTCAAGGAAGAAATGGAAGAATCTAATTGTGTCTTATTCATCTTCTTGTCCATTGCCTAGTACAGTACCTGGTATATAGTAGAACTGCAATAAATATATTTGGATGAATATATAGAGATGATAACATTTCTTCACAATAATTTTCCAAGTATTTTTATTAATCAGTAAGAAAGCAATTTATTGTGATGTTCATATATTCAAATTATCCACAACAGATAAAACTTTAATAATTATATTATTATAAGAGGGATGATATTTTTTAATATATGAAGACAAAGAGTTTATATTTCTGTTAACTTATAATTGTTCCTCATTTCCATGGTGTTCTCTTCCTAAGAAAAGTAGCTATGCAGTTTGGGATTTGAAAATAAAGTTTTTAAAGTGCACAGGTAACCATGATCTCAGACTAACATTTTCATCTTCCAAGAACACTTTATGAGAGTGCAAAGAATAAATTTTGAGAGCACCAAGGCTGGAAGACTTGGACATAGAGGTTTTTAATGAACCAGAATGAAGGAAGGTTGACATAATGCTAACCCTACAGGAAAGAATCAACATCTATGGAAGCAGCAGTTAAGAAATCAAATGACACGTCCCAATGGGCAAATCTGCCGCAAAAGACCTCTTTAAAGTGTTAAAAAGCAAAAATGTCACTTTAAAGACTAAGGTGCACTTGACCCAAGCCATGGTGTTTTTAATCTCCTCATATGCATGCAAAAGCTGGGAAATGAATAAAGAAGACCCAAGAAGAATTGAAGCTTTTGAAATATGGTGTTGGGTGGCATGGTCAACATGGCAGAGTAGTTAGACGTTTTCTATATCCCTCTTGCAACAAAGACCTGGAAAAACAAGTGATTTGATTCTATGTGAACATCTGGCAGCCCTGAACAAGGCAAGGTTAATAAATCCATCTGAGTGATATGGGAGAGGAAGACCATTTGGAAGAGGTGAGGAGGGCTACAGCCGCGGCGGCAAAACTGCAGAGCAACAGCCACGCTGGACTAGGGTGAAGCAGGCAAACAGCTGTTCTGTGTACGCACTCGGGAAGCAGTTTTCACATCGAGAGAGACCCGGCAGCAGAGATTCTGCTTGGACACTCCGAACCAATGCAGAGCATCTCCCGAGAGGCTAAGATAAGTACATGCATGCACCCTTTCGCGGGGATTAAAAAAAAAAAAAAGATCATTTGGGAAAACCCTCTTTTCCTTTTACCTCCTCCCTCCATGATCTGCACCGGATTTGGGAAAAACCTCTCTCCCTTTTACCTCTTCCCTCCATGATCTGCACCGGATTTGGAAAAAACCTCTCTCCCTTTTACTTCCTCCCTCCATGCTCTGCACTGGGAGTCCACTGGACAGGAAGTAGATCCCACAAGGCACCCTGACCCATTCTCCTGGCCTTGGAGAGGGAACAAATAAGCTGCTGGCTCCCCCAGGCCAGGAACGCAGGGTCGCCACAGCTCCTTTGCTGGCCACAGGTATCAGGGGTCCACAGACTCTGTCTTACACACCTGTATAGACTTGTGGGGACCCATCTCAACAGCATTAGCCCTCACTCCCACAGGACAACAGGGCAAACATCTGAAGTTTAACATCAACTGCTTCAGCTGTAAACAGGCAGATTTGTGACCCTCGAAACAGCCTTGCCTCTTAAGTAGGCACTTTTATTGATCTGCAGCAGGGTCTTGAGGACTGGGGGTAGCACCTAACATGCCTAATCACCTGCTACAGGAGTCAAGAAAAAATGGTGCCCTTGAGGCTTTACGGCCAACAGAGTGGGGTGCCCAGTGTCCGGCTGCAAAACTCACCTATCTACTCACCCTAGATAATAGGGACATGCTTTCCTTTCAGAATCTCAGGGGCAGCCATCAGCCCCCTGCCTGGCTCAGTGTGTGACCCCCTACCACAGCCGGAGTCCAGTGCCTGCACCAATCACCCATGCCTCTCTAGGACTGGGGGTGAGAGCCTGCATCACATACTTGGTGACCAACTGCCTGAACACCCGAGCTGAAACATATAGGGAAATTTAATGGACTTCTGTGTGCAAATACTTAGTTACAGAACTAAGTACCTGGTGAAAGGACGTTAGAGATCCAAAGGTGTCAAAAATCAAACTAGTGCACACGAGCAGCCTATTTCGGCATATCAAAACAAAAACAAAACAAAAAAAATTAAGAAGCTAGGTCTCATTAAGCAAACACAAAATAAAATTATAATAAATTATTGATGGCTCAGAGACAACAGTCAATATCAAATCACATAAAGAGGCAGTCCATGATGGCTTCAGCAAACCCCCAAAATAAAGAATCAATAAATTCTCTGGAGGAAGAGAACTTCTTGGAATTAGCAGAGGCAGAATACAAAAGACTAATATACAGAACTCTTCTAGAAAGTAGAAAGAAAATTCTACAGAATTCAGACACAGCCAGGGAACATACAGACACAGTAGTAGTGGAACTTAAAAAAGTTATTCAAGAGAATAATACCAAATTTAATAGGCTGCAAGAATCCATAGAGAGACAGCAATCAGAAATCCAGATTAACAATAAAATTTCAGAATTAGACAACTCAACAGAAAGTAATAGGAGCAGAACTGAGGCAGTAAAAGTTAGAAATAGTGACATTGAAGGTAAAGTTCTTGATGCCAACTTATTTGAGGAAAAGTCAAATAAAAGAATTAAAAAAATGAAGAAACTCTAAGAGTCATGTGGGACTCTATGAAGAGAAATAATCTATGAGTGACTGGAGTACCAGAACGGGGTGGGGGGGGGGGATAACAGAAAATACAGAGAAAATTGTTGAAGATTTGTTGACAGAAAACTTCCCTGATATCATGAAAGATGAGAAGATATCTATCCAAGATGCTCATCGAACCCCACATAAGGTAGATCCCAAAAGAAAGTCACCAAGACATATTATAATCAAACTTACCAAAACCAAAGATAAAGAGAGAATTCTAAAAGCAGCTAGGGATAAAAGAAAAGTCATCTACAAAGGAAAGATTAGAATAAGCTTGGACTACTCAGCAGAAACCATGCAGGATAGAAGGCAATGGGATGACATACATGAAGACTTGAAGGGAAATAATTGCCAGACAAGAATTATATAACAAGCAAAACTGTCTCTCAAATATGATGGTGAAATTAGGGCATTTCCAGATAAACAGAAATTCAGGGAATTTGCAAAAACCAAACCAAAATTACACGAAATACTAAAGGGAGTCATATGGTTAGATAATCAATAACACCAGCTAACAATGCAAGACTAGAACACAGGACAGAGCAACCAGATATTGACTCAGCTATGGATATCAAAAATACATCAAAGCTAAAACATTGAAAATAGGGAAACAAATATCAATATGTAAAAAAAGAGGATAATATTAAAACAAAAAAAGAGGGACTTTATTAAATAGAGACATTGATTTTCTATATGGAGGGAACATTAAGATGGTATAAAGTAATAAAAGACTGGTATAAACTTAGAAAAATAGGGGTAAAGATTAAGGTAACCAAAAAGGAATCTAACAATCCTACAAATCAAAATAAAAAAATAGAAAAAAAAAAAAAAAAAAGACCCAGCAAACACAAAATCTACAACAAAGAAAAAGATGTAAAAAAATACAAAAAAAAAAAAAACGACTCTGCACAGAAAATTGAGGAGAACAAAGAAACTGTGAACAACACACGAAAAGAGATATCAGGATGACAGCACTAAACTCATACCTATCAATAATTATGCTGAATGTAAATGGACTTAAGGTACCAATAAAGAGACAGGGAGTGGCAGATTGGATAAAAAAGCATGATCTATCTGTATGCTGCCTACAAGAGACGCACCTTAGACTTAAGGACACAAATAGGCTAAAACTGAAAAGATGGAAAAAAATATATCAAGCAAACAACACTCAAAAAAGAGCAGGAGTGGCAATATTAATCTCTGACAAAATAGACTTTAAAGTAAAATCCACCACAAAGGATAAGGAAGGGCACTATATAATGATTAAAGGGTCAATACACCAGGAGGTCATAAGTATAATAAATATTTACGCACCCAACAACAGGGCTCCAAAATACATAAAACAAACTCTAACAGCTCTGAAGAGAGAGATAGACAGCTCCACAACAGTGGCAGGAGACTTCAGCACGCCACTTTCAGTGAAGGACAGAACATCAAGAAAGAAGCTCAACAAAAACACAGAAGAGCTAAATGCTATAATCAACCACCTTGATCTCATAGACATGTACCGAACACTGCACCCAACAGCAGCCAAGTATACTCTCTTTTCCAATGCACATGAAATGTTCTCCAGAATAGATCACATATTAGGCCATAAAGCAAGACTTAAAGAAATCCAAAACTTTGAAATATTACAAAGCATCTTTTCTGACCATACAGCCATAAAAGTGGAAATCAACAACACAAAAACCAAGGAAACAAAATCAAACACATGGAAACTGAACAACACCTTGCTCAAAAACTGGGTTATAGAAGAAATTAAGGATGGAATAAAGAAATTCATCGAATCAAATGAGAATAAAACTACATCCTACCAGAACCTTTGGGATGCAGCAAAAGCAGTGCTCATAGGTCAGTTTATAGCAATAAATGCACACATTCCAAAACAAGAAAGGCTCATAATCAAAGAAATAACCCTACAACTGGAAAAAGTAGAAAGAGA
This sequence comes from Dugong dugon, assembly GCA_030035585.1. NCBI lineage: Eukaryota > Metazoa > Chordata > Mammalia > Sirenia > Dugongidae > Dugong > Dugong dugon. The sequence goes on along the minus strand of CM057471.1, from coordinate 35,144,547 downwards.
GCAGCAAAAGAAGCCTACAGGTGCCAGAAGGAAGGAAATAATTAGAGCAGAATTAAATGAAATAGAGAATAGAAAAACAATTGAAAGAGTTAACAAGTCCAAAACCTGGTTCTTTGAAAAGATCAATGAAATTGATAAACCATGGGCCAAACTGACAAAGGAAAAACTGGAGAGGAAGCAGATAACCTATCTAAGAAATGAGATGGGTGACATCACAACAGACCCAACTGAAATTAAAAGAATCATATCAGAATACTATGAAAAATTGTACTCTTAGAAATTTGAAAACCTAGAGCAAATGGACAAATTTCTAGAAACTCACTACCTACCTAAATTAACACAAACAGAGGTAGAACAACTAAATAAACCCATAACAAAAGAAGAGATTGAAAAGGTTATTAAAAAGCTGCCAACAAAAAAAAGCCCTGGCCTGGATGGTTTCACTGGAGAATTCTACCAAACTTTCAGAGAAGAGATAACACCACTTCTACTAAAGGTATTTCAGAGCATAGAAATGGATGGAATACTCCCAAACTCATTCTATGAAGCCAGCATAACCCTGATATCAAAACGAGGTAAAGACACCACAAAAATAGAAAATTACAGACTGATGTCCCTCATGAACATTGACACAAAAATCCTCAACAAAATTTTAGCCAATAGAATTCAGCAACATATCAAAAAAATAATTCACCATGACCAGCTGGGATTTACACCAGGTATGCAGGGATGGTTCAACATTAGAAAAACAATCCAATAATCCCTCACATAAATGAAACAAAAGACAAGAACCACATGATCTTATCAATCAATGCAGAAAAGGCATTTGACAAAGTCCAAGACCCATTCACAATAAAAATTCTCAAAAAAATAGGAATGGAAGGGAAATTCCTCCGTATAATGAAGGGCATTTATAAAAAACCAATAGCCAACATCATCCTGAATGGAGAGACTTTGAAAGCATTCCCCTTGAGAACAGGAACCAGACAAGGATGCCATTTATCACCACTATTATTCACCATTGTGCTGGAGGTCCTAGCCAGAGCAGTTAGGCTAGAAAAAGAAATAAAAGGCATCCAAATATGTAGGGAAGTAGTCACAGTATCTCTATTCAAAGATGATATGATCTTATACTCAGAAAACCCCAAGGAATCCACAAAAAAACTACTGGAACTAATAGAAGATTTCAGCAAAGTTTCAGGATACAATATAAACATACAAAAATCAATTGGATTCCTTTACACCAACAAAGAGAACCTTGAAGAGGAAATCACCAGATCAATACCATTTACAATAGTCCCCAAGAAGATAAAATACTTAGGAATAAATCTAACCAGAGATGTAAAAGTTCTTTACAGAGAAAACTACAAGACATTACTGCAAGAAACTAAAAGAGACCTGCATAAGTGGAAAAATATACCTTGCTCATGGATAGATAGACTCAACGTAGTGAAAATGTCAATTCTGCCCAAAGCAATCTGCAGATACAATGTAATCCCGATCCAAATTCCAGCACCATTTTTTAATGAGATGGAGAAAAATATCTCCAACTTCATATGGAAAGGGAATAGGCCCCGAATAAATAAAGCACTACTTAAGAAGAACGAAGTGGGAGGCCTTATATTACCTGATTTTAGGACCTATTATTACCACCACGGTAGTCAAGACAGCCTGGTACTTGTACAGTAACAGATACATAGAACAATGGAACAGGGTTGAAAATCCAGTTATAAGCTCATCCACCTATGAGCAGCTAATATTTGATAAAGGCCCAAAGTCCATTAATTGGGGAAAAGACAGTCTCTTTAACAAATGTTGCTGGCATAACTGGGTATCTATATGCAAAAAACTGAAACAAGACCCGTATCTCACACCATGTACAAAAACTAACTCAAAATGGATCAAAGACTTAAATATAAAATCGAAAACAATAAAGATCATGGAGGAAAAATTAGGGACAATGCTAGGAGCCCTAATACATGGCATAAACACAATACAAACCATAAGTAACAATGCACAAGCACCAGAAAAGAGACTAGATAAATGGGAGCTCCTAAAAATCAAACACTTATGCTCATCAGAAGACTTCACCAAAAGAGTGAAAAGACAACCTACAGACTGGGAAAAATTTTTGGCTATGACGAATCCTATCAGCGTTTAATCTCTAAAATCTACAACATACTCCAAAACCTCAACAACAAAAAGACAACCCAATTAATAAATGGGCAAAAGATATGAACAGACACTTCACCAAAGAAGATATTCAGGCGATTAACAGACACATGAAGAAATGCTCACGATCATTAGCCATTAGAGAAATACAGATCAAAACTACAATGAGATATTGTCTCACCCCAACAAGGCTAGCATTAATCCAAAAAACACAAAATAACTAATGCTAGAGTCATTGTGGAGACACTGGAACACTTATACACTGTTGGTGGGAATCTAAAATAGTACAACCACTTTGGAAATGAATTTGGCGCTTCCTGAAAAGCTAGAAATAGAAGTACCATATGATCCAGCTATCCCAGTCCTTGGAATACATCCTAGAGAAACAAGAGCCATCACACGAACAGATATATGCACACCTATGTTCATCGCAGCACTGTTCACAATAGCCAAAAGATGGAAGCAACCTAGGTGGCCATCAACGGATGAATGGATAAACTATGGTACATACACACAATGGAATATTATGCAACAATAAAGAACAATGATGAAGCTGTGAAACATCATATAACATGGTGGAAGCTGGAACTTATGCTGAGTGAATTTAGTCAGTCACAGAAGGACAAATACTGTATAAGACCACTATTATAAGAACTGAAGAAAAGGCTTAAACACAGAAGAAAACATTCTTTTATGGTTACAGGGATGGGGAGGGAGGGTGAGGATTCCTTACTAACTAAATAGTAGACAGGAATGATCTTAGGTGAAGGGAAGGACAGCACACACTACAGGGGAAGCCAGCACAACTGGACTAAACCAAAGCTTAGAAGTTTCCTCAATAGGATCAAATACTTTGAGAGACAGAGTAGCAGGGATGCGGGGTCTGGGGACCATGCTTTCAGGGGCATCTATGTCAATTGGCATAACAAAGCTTATTAAGAAAATGTTCTGCATCCTACTTTGGTGAGTGGTGTTTGGGGTCTGAAAAGCTTGCAAGCGGCCATCTGAGATGCGTCAATTGGTCCCAACCACTTGGAGTAAAGGAGAAAGAAGAACACTGAAGACACAAGGAAAGTATTGGCCCAAGAGACATAATGGGCCACATAAACCAGAGACTTCATCAGCCTGATACCCGAAGAACTAGATGGTGCCTGGATACCAGCAATGAATGTCCTGATAGGGAACACAACAGAGGGTCCCTGATGGAGCAGTAGAACAATGGGATGCAGAACTCAAATTCTAATAAGAAGACCAGACTTAATGGTCTGACTAAGACTGGAGGTGCCCCAGAAAGCATGGCCCCTGGTCTCTCCATCACCTTAGAACTAAAACAATTTCCGAGGCCAACTCTTCAGACAGGGATTGGACTGGACTGTGGGACATAAGGTGATACTTGTGAAGAATGTGCCTCTTAGACAAGTAGATACAAGAGACCAAAGGGGCGGCTTCTGTCCAGAGGTGAGATGGGAACACAGTGAGAGTTAGGAGCTGATTGAATGTTCATGGGGAATCATGGGCAGAGGGGAGGAGTCTGCTGTCACAGAATGGGGTGAGCGGTTGGGGTCTCATAACAATGTATGTAAAAAAAAAAAATTCTGTATGGGGGACTAACTTGAAATGTAAACTTCACTTAATTACAACAATTAAAAAAAAAAAAGAAATATGGTGTTGGCGAAGAATAATGAATATACCATGAACTGCTAAAAGAACGAACAAATATGTCTTGGAAGAAGTATAGCCAGAATGCTCCAAGACTTCATCTCATATACTTTGGACAACAAGTTATCAGGAGGGACCAGTCACTGGAGAAGGACATCATAATTGGTAAGGTAGAGGGTCAGCAAAAGTCAGGAAGTTCCTCAATGAGATGGATTGACACAGTGGCTGCAACAATGGGCTCAAGCATAGCAACGATTGTGAGGATGGCCCACAACTGTGCAGTGTTTTGTTCTGTTCTACATAGGGTCACTATGAGTTGGAATCAACTCCATGGCACCTAACAACAGGAAAGAGGTTGAATCCCATTCAGGGACTGGAAGGATGGGTCTAGACAGAGAGACAGAGGAGGACAGTACAGAAGTAGGCCTGCTCATTGCCAGCAGCCACCAAATCTTTCTGCTCTGTCCAAGTGCCCTGAATGGAGGCTTTGTAGGAATCCTCCAATAAATGGAGTGTAATCTGAGAGACTGATGTTGATACTCAGTTTTAAAAAATTATGATGGTATAATTTGGTCATAATTTCCAATTTCTCCTTTTTTAACACTATACTACATTCTTATTCATTTTATTTATTTTTCTCTTTACCTTCCCCTTACTCCTCTTATACCAAGTAGCATCTTTAAATAGATCCATTTATGATTCCATTTTGTAATATTGCTCATCTCTGGAAGTGGTGAGATTTTTCTAGACCAACTGTTTGAGGGAGATCTGTATGAAGAATAATCCTGTCCATGCTTCCATGCTAGCAGAATTTTACCTTATGATCTAGTTAGTGTGAGTACATCTTTTTAGCTCTTTTGTCTCATCAGAAAAAATAAAAGGGGGGGGGGTTGTAAAAATGTAGTGTCTCGTCTCTATGCTAATACTCAGTCTCATTTCTGCAAAAATAACTTGTCTGGTTCAGATCCATCTTACCTGCCTCTCCAGACCTCATGCATTCAGGGAAGTCTTTGCTATAGCCCTTGCCCTGGCTCCCGTTGTTAGAAACAAAGAATTGTTGGTTTGTACCACAAGATGCACAATTCATGGTGGGGAATTATGTTTTCCTAAATTTATGAGATCTATAATCAGGGACTCTATGTCTGTTTTCACTACATATGTCAGTCCATCATCTCTTGGATTTGGTCTTATGGCTATAGTAGAGTTTCATTGAAGAAAATGTTTTTGGTTCAGTCATTAATTTTCTTTGTTGATGTTCTGTGAAATCAGGGGGTAAATGGAGGAATCATTATCTTTCCTCTATTATTGCCATTTTAAAACTGGAGCAGTGAGTCGGAGTTTAAACCTGAGCATGACTAAATGCCTTCAATGAAGACTTTTGTTTTTTTTTGGCTTCTGAAAATGGAAATAGATGATGAACGTGTGGTGTCCATTTGTAATAATGCCTGCTGTATATCTTGCACACTGGTGGTATTATATAAATTTTGGGGTCCTATTACAGTATGATTATTAAGTATATGTTCAATAAAAGATGGTATGATTAAAATGATTGAACTGTTGGACAGTTTGTCTTATGTAAGGAATTATTTCTAACTACTCTTCCTTAGCTGGCTTACATATGTACTGGTTCTGTTACTCTGGAAAACATTGACTAAGACAACCTAAAGAGCCCTGGTGGTGCAGTGGTTAAGTGCATTTGTCTGCTAACCAAAAGGTCGGCCATTTGAACTCCCAGCTACTCCATGGGAGAAAGATGTGCCATCCTGCTTCTATAAAGGTTTACAGGATTAGAAACTCTATAGGGCAGTTCTATTCTGTCCTACAGGGTCACGATGAATCAGAATCAACTCGAACGCAATGAGTATGTATGTATATATATGTATATATATATATATATATACACACATATATATATAAAAACTCGAATGCAATGGGGGTGTGTGTGTGTGTGTGTGTATATATATATATATATATATATATATATATATATACATATATATATATATATATATATCCCATTGCCGTTGAGTTGATTCCAACTCCTCGTGACCCTATAGGACAGAGTAGAACTGCTCCATAGGGTTTCCAAGGAGCGGCTAGTAGATTTGAACTGCCGACCTTTTCGTTAGCAGTCATAGCTCTTAACTACTACACCACCACGATTTCCTTATATATATATGTAAAGAGAGAGATTGATTTTGAAGAATTGGCTTATGCAATTGTGGGCGGTGGCAATTCCAAAATCCATAGGTCAGCTGACAGATTGGAAATTCTGGCAGTCTTACCTATTTAAAGTCTTGAAACAGAATCCTCCTCCTCCAGGAAAAACACAACTTTAATTTTAGCTTATTGAATGAGGTCTACTCACATTATGGAAGGTGATCTGCTTCGTCAAGTGATATAAGTGCAAATCACTGTAAATACCTTCATATTAACATCTAGACTAATGTTTGACCAAACAACTCAGAAACATGACCTAGCCAAGTTGACATATAAAATTAACCATCAGAATAGTTAATTGATTATTCATAGGAACTTCACATTTAGGTAATAACTTCTGCAGATTATTGAGTTTAATGTTGCCTTGTGAGCATCATAAGCATCTTATAACATTACAAATTTGCCCAGTCCCTCGGGAAACTCTCCTTCACAGAAATCCTGGCTTTACCCCTTGTAAGATTTAATATTCTCTTTCCCTGAAGATCATTGATTATTACCCTATTTTACTTTAGTTGTCTCTTATATTCCTTACTGGCAGTCCCTGGGTTATGAACGTCCAGCTTACATACAACCCATATTTACAAACCAATCCCTATAAAGCCTCTTATATTAACAATTTGAGGTACATACAATGGTTCGTAATAACAAATGGGCGCTACTTTGTGACATATCAAATCACTATTATTACTACTATTACTGTATTATTATGTTAAAGATGTTTTAGTGTATCTGGAAATGTTTCTTTAATGCTTTTTATACATATAAAAGTACACTACACACAGTATACTAAGACAAACTTTTGACTAATTGATATTACATACAAATCATACCCAACTGTTCTGACTTACGTACAAATTCTACTTACAAATAGACTTAGGAATGGAACTCGTTCATAATCCACAGACTGCCTGTATTTCAATTCTCATTATCTGTTATCTGCATATTATATTAAAATCATTTATGTCATCCTGTGGCCCTGATCATCTTTAAAGGAGGCTGATCTTATGGTTCACTTTGTGGAAGCATGAATGAGCTGCCACATGGTATACGAGACATCTATCTGGGAATTTCCATGGGAAATGAAATTGCACACCACACAAGGGCATAATTGTCTTTTGCTTGTCATAATCGTAGTAGAAATATGAGAGAGCAGGTTTGAAAGACAGCATGACCCCAAGAGGGCAAGGCCAACACCCTGCTGTACTGAGACCAACTAGCAGCAGTACTACTACGATGATACTATCTCACAGAGGAAAGCAGGGGCTTGGGTAAATGCACAGTCTGCTGAAAGCCCAGCTGGTCTCCTTTCTGTCTGAGGAGGTGACTGGGTGACAGACCACAGTTTCTCTTTGATGCCCACAAGTCTCATGATTAGCTAATCCTTGCATGGCATGACACAGAATGGCATAATTGCCTATTTCTCCACACCTGCCTCTCTATATTTCACTCTCTAATTACTTCTCGTCATTTAACTAATTAGGTCATTATGCTATTCATTTAACATTAATTGGACACCTATTCTGTAATAAACATACTATTGGATTAAAAAATACATTTTCCTCAGTAGTTCCTGGTTTCTTGGGAATAAATGACTATAAATAAATAATTATAGACTTGATTTTTATGTGCTCTAACAGATGTTGTTGTTGTTAGGTGCCATCGAGTCAGTTCTGACTCATAGAAACCCTGTGTACAACAGAACGAAGCCCTGCCCAATCCTGTACCATCTTCACAATCATTGTTATGCTTGAGCCCACTGCTACAGCCACTGTGTCAATCCATCTCATTGAGGGTCTTCCTCTTTTTCACTGACTGTATACCAAGCATCAAGTCCTTCTCCAGGGACTAGTCTCTCCTGATAACTTGTCCAAAGTATGTGAGATGAAGTGTCACCATCGTTGCTTCTAAGGAGCATTTTGGCTGTACTTTTTTCAAGACAGATTTGTTCATTCTTCCGGCAGTCCATGGTGTATTCAATATTCTTTGCCAACACCATAATTCAAAGGCATCAGTTCTTCTTTGGTCTTCTTTATTCATTGTCCAACTTTCACATGCATATCAGGTGATTGAAAACACCATGATTTGGGTCAGGTGCACCTTAGTTCTTAAAGTGACATCTTTGCTTTTTAACACTTTAAAAAGGTATTTTGCAGCTGATTTGCCCAATGCAGTGCATGTTTTGTTTCCTTGACTGATGCTTCTCTGGGTGTTGATTGTGGATCCAAGTAAAATGGAATCCTTGACAACTTCAATCTTTTCTCCAATTATCATAATGTTGCTTATTGGTCCAGTGAGGATTTTTGTTTTCTTTATGTTGAGGTATAATCCATACTGAAGGCTGTAGTCTTTAATCTTCATCAGTAAATACTTCAAGTCCTCTTCACTTTCAGCAAGCAAGGTTGTGTCATCTGCATGTCACAGGTTGTTAATGAGTCTTTCTCCAATCCTGATGCCCCATTCTTCTTCATAGAGCCCAACTTCTTGGATTATTTGCTCAGCATACACAGTGAATAAGTGTGATGAAAGGATACAACCCTGATGCATACCTTTCCTGACTTTAAACCATGCAGTATCCCCTTGTTCTATACGAATGAGTGCCTCTTAGTCTATGTATAGGTTCCTCATGAGCACAATTAAGTGTTTTGGAATTCCCATTCTTTGCAATGTTATCCATAATTTGTTATGATCCACACGGTTGAATGCTTTTGCATAGTCAATAAAACACAGGTAAACATCCTTCTGGTATTCTCTGTTTTCACACAAGAGCCATCTGACATCAGCAATGATATCCCTCATTCCACGTCCTCTTCTGAATCTGGCTTGAATTTCTGGCAGTTCCATGTTGATGTACTGCTGCAACTGCTTTTGAATGATCTTCAGCAAAATTTTACTTGTGTGTGATATTAATGATATTGATCGATAATTTCTGCATTCTGTTGGATCAGCTTTCTTTGGAATGGGCACAGATATGGATCTCTAACAGATTGTGATGGTTAAGATTGTGTGTCAACTTGGCTGGGCCCAGCCTAAGACACAGATATATATATATATATATCTCATTATGATATAACTACAGCAGCATGATCACCAAGATTTAAGGTGTTTTTGGCTAAGAATTCGAAGACTACCTGGAAGGGGACTATAAGACAAGCTGTAGCAGGAACAAAGTCAGCCTGTTGTTGCCTTCAAAGTGCAATGCTTTTCCTTCTGCAAGATCAGACTAGCAGCCCACTTGTTGATGAAGGGGCCACAAGTATTTCCATTTCCTTGAAACCATCCAAACAACACAAGACTCAGCTTACCAGTGTGTGAATAAGAACATGTGAAAGGGTGTGAAATATCATTGTTTTGTGAACCCAAGAGTGAAAATCCTTGTCCATTTTTTTCCCTTGAGTCCCTCCCCGTCTTCTTTCTCCCCTTCGACTGCATTACTGATCTTCCAAAATCACCACAAATGGCTATCCCACTGAGTTGTGATTTTGTGCTGCAAGGGAGGTGAATGGAGCTACAGAAGCTGATATTAAAAACAAACAAACAAAGCTATGAGTCAGAATCAACTCAACAGCAATAGGTTTGGTTTTTTGTTTTTTCATCACATACACACACACACACACACACACACACACACACACACACACACACACACATCACCAGCAGCAGCAACAGCAGCAAAAGGAAATGCCGTTAAACAAAATTAAAAACCAAACTGGACATGGGTATATTTACCATAAGACTCCATATTCTTAATACACAGAGTGCTTACCAAAAAAAAGAAAAAAAAAATTAACACCTTAACTGTAATAAAATATGCACAGAGTAAAATCAAATAAAAAAATTAAATGTAAATGACCAATAGCCATGAGAAGTAATAGTAAACTGAAAGAATGTCTGAAGAAATGCAAATTTTAAAATGAGATGTAATTTCACATATCTAATTGTAAAATATTCTTTAAATAGGGACATGTCTGGCCCAGTAAGAGAACTTACTATACCCTGTATCTGAAGTTTAATATTGGCACAGTACCAGAAAAAAAATACATTTCAATGCTATTTATGATAGAGAAAATCTTAAAACAGTTGACAGTTTTGGAATGGTTACATAAACTATTATAATATGCTTAATGTGATGATTATGGCTATTCTTAAGTCATAAAATAGCATTACTGTTAATAACACACACAAACCATTAGAAATAACTTTGTAATGACCGGCAAATATAGAAAAGCTTAAACAAAAATGGCTACAAAACTGTATATCAAAGACTATGTAAATATTAATTTTTTGTAAAAAAGGAAATATAAAACAGTTTTTTGAGTTTTGGTGCTATTCACCTTTAACGTTCTAATAACTTATGGATCTATATTCAAAGACATTTATGGGTGATGTCTTTTTTTCATTTTAAATTTTTGTTTTTCTGTGAAGGATTTTAAAAAATTAAATTAACCAAAGTATTTATGTTTAGTGCTTAACTCATGGATTTGTCACTAGCCCATTTATGGGAAAATGAGGACTTCAGTTAAATATAATATCAGACACTTCGGTGACTATAGGCGTGATACCTATGTAGGAAAATGACAGGAAGTTTATTAAAGAATTGCATGGGAATGCTGCTGGCACGGGGAGAAGAGCTTCTCGACAAAAATTTACCTGGTAACCTCAAACTTCCCACTGTATACTAAAACATCAAGTTGTTCCTTAGTCTGAACTTAACAAGACGAGGTATGATATTGAGATAGACATGTGCTTGATTTCAATATAATGCTGTCGCTGTGACATTGTTAAGTTGTTTATTTTCTGAAGCCCTGGGGAACATGAAGCCCATCCCGGATTTGAACTTTTTCAGAAAAGGATACTTTCCCTTTCTCATTTCTACTAATACTTTTTTTCCACTGCTGACAGCAGCACTTTTGTAATTTCTCTCATTTTTTTAAACACTAAGCTATTTTAAAGGTTATTAGAATTTTTAAAGGTGAGTTAAAAATCAAGCCAAAGATTTATCAGAACATGATATCAAGATAAATAAATACCTACATATATAGAACACTGATGACGTTACTGTTAAGAACATTGCTAAACTTCGAGATGACTGTTCTAAGACAAAAGTTAAATAATTTATGTTTGCAGAAACTTCACTGAAAAGACAAGCCATTCCTATTACATTCATATGACCGACCAGCAATGCCTATGCTTTTAAATTTATGATGCAAAATGTTGTCATTGTCATTATCCTTTTAATATTAAACTGCAGCTAACTTATAGATATCAATTTATAGCTTTATTCAAACATAGCCAACATAACATTTTAGGGAAGTGCAGAGGGTCATACATTTATTTTTTAAAATGGAACTGACATTTTAAAAGAGATATGTCCTTGAAAGAAATAAAATATTGCATTTTACAACATGGCCAAATCCATCATTTTTATCAAATTATTTGACCCTACATCATAAAAAGACACAAAAGAAGGAAACACGTCACGTTAGCTTTTCTTGCTCTTTAAAAGCAAATCAAATTCTTGTGCTGCCAAAGCCACAGTGAATACCCTAGCTGTGGAGTGTGTCCTTAGTTCATTATAGCATCTGCCAGCTCCATATACATTTTTTCTACAGCTGTGGGGAAAGGGTGCAAAAAACACAGCAATCACAGTGAGAAAGATGATTTTAATCTCTTTGCAACTTCTTCCTGAAACATCCTTGAAATAACTCTTCCCTTAACACTTTCAGTAGCATATCCCAAGTTTGGGTCATGTGCACATAATCTGAAGTGAATGGGGGCCTCGGAAAGAAAGCTGAAATAGCTCCCAGCCAGGGAGCTATAAGCATCTGCTTGAGGAGCTAAAGGAATGATAGATCTGGGCTTTGTTTCTGACCTCGCTTTCACAGTTCTCTGTATTTACATAGCTGAAGTGAGCACAGAGAAAAGATGAACTGTCAAAGAGCATTTCTTTGAACCAGCTTGTCAACCATGGAAAGAAAGAAAAGACCACTTTTATGTAATAGCTCTATTCAGGGCCTAGAGCGGAAGGTGCTTTTGCAGTTTTCTTCCCTTTTGCTTCCTCTGACTTGTGCAACACTGGATGAATTGACACTGGTTTTTAAATTATCCTCAAAGAGATTCTATAAATGCCCATTAATCATGGGATACAGGGTAATTTAAGGCATTTAGAAAGGGCTGTTGGACATAAGTCATAGGGTCGAAGCACATCATTCCAAAAACAAGTATTTCATTCAAACTGGAAGTAGTATAATAACAGAATACACACACACACACACACACACACAAACACACACACACACACATATAGATTTTAAATTTAATTATCTGATTTACTGTAGGCAGGAAAATTCTGATATGACCCTTCAGCCAAAGATTAGACAGGCTCATAAAACAATACGAGACTAAATGGACACCCCCACGTGTCTGTCAGTTGTCATACTGTGGTGGCTTGAGTGTTGCTGTGAGACTGGAAGCTATGCCATCGATATCAAGATACCAACTGGGTTACCCATGGTGGATAGGTTTCACCTGAGCTTCCAGACTAAGACAGACTAGGAAGAAAGACCCAGGAATCTACTTCTGAAAAGAATTAGTCAGTGAAAACCTTATGAATAGCAGCAGAGCTAAAGATCAAAGACAACAGCCTTCAGTAAGGATTACACCTCAACATAAAGAAAACAAAAATCCTCACAACTGGACCAATAAGCAACATCATAATAAACAGAGAAAAGATTGAAGTTGTCAAAGATTTCATTTTACTTGGATCCACAATCAACACCCATGGAAGCAGCAGTCAAGAAATCAAAACGACGCATTGCACTGGGCAAATCTGCTGCAAAAGACCTCTTTAAAGTTTTGAAATGCAAATATGTCACCTTGAAGATTAAGGTGCGCCTGACCCAACCCATGATATTTTCAATCTCATCACATGCATGCAAAAGCTGGACAATGAATAAGGAAGGTCAAAGAAGAATTGACGCCTTTGAATTGTGGTGTTGGTGAAAATATTGAATATACTATGGACTGCCAAAAGAAAGAACAAATCTGTCTTGGAAGAAGAACAAGCAGAATGCTCCTTAGAAGCAAGGATGGCAAGACTATGTCTTACATACTTGGGACGTGTTGTCAGGAGGGATCAGTCCTTGGAGAGGGACATCATGCTTGGTAAAGTACAGGGTCATTGAAAAAGAGGAAGACCCTCAACGAGATGGATTGACGCAGTGGTTGAAACAATGGGCTCAAGCATAACAACGATTGTGAGCACGGTGAAAGACCAGGCAGTGTTTCGTTCTGTAGTACGTAGGGTCGCTATGAGTCGGAACCGACTTGACAGTATCTAACAACAACAACAACAACAACAAATGGACACACCAGCCCAGGGGCAAGGATGAGAAGGCAGGAGGGGACAGGAGAGCTGGTAATGGGAACCCAAGGTCAAGAAGGGGAGAGTGTTGATACTTCATGGGGTTGACAATCAATGTCATGAAATATGTGCATTAATTGTTTAGTGAGAAACTAATTTGCTCTGTAAAACTTCATCTAAAGCACAATAAAAAGAATTTTGATATGGAGTTTATCTTCCTCCATGATGATGAACCATCTTGTTCTCTAACTTAGGTAACAACAAATATCTTTTAGCAGGAAAATGTTCTGCTATCTTCTGAATGCAAAAAGGAGATGAGGGTAAATAAAAGTGATTGCTTTTTGTGATAAATGTGATCAATGTCATAAAAGGCAGGCTAGCAGAGTATGTTAGATCCTGGAAGGATACTAAAAGGCCAATTCATCCAACTCCTCATTATGAAGATGAATAAACAGAGGCACAACATATTTAAATGTTTTACTCAAGGTCACTGACAATTTGGGGCAGGCTTACATTGTATGATTTATGACAGTGCCAAGAATCTTACATGTGCAGTACCCTAGGCTTCTGGTCCAGTCCTTTTCATTACCCCATACAGCCTCCATAGTCATTAGATTTATACTGACAAAGCCATAAAGAATGTCTTCTACATTTTTCTTCCTCTAAGAAAATGTAGCTTTCATCTTGGATTCAATATCAGCTTGTACTGTTGAAGAATGTGAGAAGAATCCATTAGCAAGCAAGGCCATTTCCACTGAGCTTATCTTGTAGTGATATCTGGCAAAGGGAGACTGTGGAGCCGAAATGAAAGTTTTCTTTATGAGCATAAGCCCTTTCAGCAGTGTATTGTACTATTTTCTTGGAATGGATTGAATATGAGTAAATACTAACATGTCTACGTGTCTCTTGGTTTCCAAAACTCATAGTTACAATGAGTGTGTATATTTGTACACATACGCATATCACTACATATTGAAACAGTGTTGGAGCATAATGCTGTATTTTTAATCATATGTACTTAGTTTTAAGGTCCCTACGTAGCACAGATGGTTTTGAGCTTGACTGCTAACCTAAAGGTTGGCTGTTCAAACCTACCCAGCAGTACCACAGAAGAAAAGCCTGATGATCTGGTTCTGTTAAGATTACAGCCAAAAAAACCTTATGGAGCAATTCCACTCTGTGATGCATGGGGTTACCATGAGTCAGAACTGACTCGATGGCAAATAACAACTAACAACAACAATACTTAATTTTGAAATATGCTTTGACGAACTCAGGTAGTACTCTAGTTTCCCCATAGGCATTTTTGTATGAAAAATGAAAGTGAATATAGATTACTACTAAAAAACCAAAACCAAACCTGTCACCATCAAGTCAATTCTGATTCATAGAGACCCTACAGGACAGAGTAGAACTGCCCCATAGGGTTTCCAAGGAGCGGCTGGTGAATTCAAACTTCCGACCTTTTGGTTAGCAGCCATAGCTCGCTGTAGGTCTTAACCACTGCACCACCAGGGTTCTGGATTACTACTAGCTAGTTAAATAAGTTCCTGATTATAATTTTTTAATTACTGAATTAGGATGCAAATACTTCCTAGTTTTATATTAAAGTCAACATTACCAAAAGTTCTCAACAGAGGCACAACAGCCTTATTTTTTTACCCAAAGAGGTGGTCCTTTCCCTACTCTTTCTAGATGGTGGAAATGATGGTGTTAGAAGGAACTACATGCTTGAGGTAGTAGCAGAATAACACAAATGGTATTGATTTCCAAAATATAGACAAATTAATAGGCTGTCATCATTTGAAAAAAAGTTATATACATTTTTGATTTATTCATAGTCCAGTGTCCACAATATTTTAGAGTTTGGAAGTGTCAGCATTAAAATACGCCTTTAAAATAATATCTCTTTACTCTTCATACTTCCAAGTTAGTCTTTGTTCTGTCAATAAACTCTAGGCCAAGTGCTTCACAGTCTGGGTTCTTGCATCCTTAGGCTACTAATAAGGGGTACACAGTGAAATCAGCTCTCTCAAAGGGCCTACCGGATTGAGCGCACAGCACTGGAAAACCTGCTCTGGCTAGCTGAAGAGTCAAAAATATGTTAGTAGAAATTATTTCCATTCGCTGTGTTAACAAAAGTTATATTTAGGTAATGGTGCAAGCTCTGTTAGGCAAATGCATGTAGCATGTATTTTACATTTAAATAAATATAAAACTAAATGACTTAATCCTTGATAAATACAGATTTGTGGGCATAACCTTTCAAGATGTGAGCCAATTGAGGAGAAACATTAAAGGATGCTGGTTGGTTAGTTAGGAATTGCTTTCCTAAAGCTTCCTTTTCTAACAGCTGACTATACAGAGTTTATATCTCTGTCACAGTATCCCCAAGTAAGAAAATGAGTAAATGCATGTATCGGGATCCATTTTATACTTGTTCTGAAGGTCGATTCTTAGTCAATCTAAGAAACTATGCCTCAGCTACAACTATTATATATTTGTATGAGTGTGTGTGTGCACACACATGCATAAAACTTTGTCTTAGATATCTAGTGTTGCTATAACAAAAATACCACAAGTGGATGGCTTTAACAAAGTGAAATTTATTCTCTCACAGTCTAGTAGGCCAAAAGTCTGAATTCAGGGTGCGAGCTCCAGGGGAAGACATTCTCTCTCTGTCAGCTCTGGAGGAAGGCCCTCGTAATCAATCTTCCCCTGGTTGAGGAGCTTTTCAGCACAGGGAGTCTGGGTCCAAAAGATGTACTTTGCTCCAGGTGCATCTTTCTTGGTGGTATGAAGTTCCCTGTCTCTTTGCTCGCTTCTCTCTTTTATATCTCAAAAGAGATTGCCTAAATTGTTGGTTAATCTTGTAGATTGAGTTTACATAACTGCCACTAATTCTATCTCATTAACATCATAGAGATAAGATTTACAACACATAAGGAAATCACATCAGATGACAAAATGGTGGACAATCATACAATACTGGGAATCATGACCTAGCCAAGTTGACAGATATTTTGGTGGGGGGGGTGGGTGCAATTCAATCCATGGCATACCTCAAAGCAAAATCTAGTGTGCAAATTGGTGTTTCAGGAGGAAAATCCACTAATCACAATTATTTGATATATAATTATTTGCAACCAGAGTATATGACTTTTAGTTTCAAATTTGATCACTGTCTTATTTCTTCCGATCATATGCAAGTGCCTACTATTCATTGCCAGGTATAGTTTACTTCTATGTTGGGGAAATGAATTTCTCAATTCCAGATTCATAGAGCAGACAGTTCCTCTAAATTGGTTGACTCATTTGTTCACTAAACACAGAGTAAACTCGATGCCAAGTAAATAAAGGCAGAGTTTGTTTCTTAAGGACCTTACAGTCTAACAAAATGAATGAGAATTATGATTGATCCAGCTGTGTATACTTGAAGTAAAACTAATAAATGAATCAAGACCCAGTTATATGTAGGACTGATCCTAACATTGGGAGTTGACAGGGCATCAATACCTGAAGCCACTGGTGCTTCACTTGGAAGTGTGAGTACTACCTTTTAGCAGCTCTTTGGTTGCATTAAGTATTACCCGTTATATGATACTTCTTGCATTCTCTCCCTAGTTAATTTAAAAGAGAAAATTTAAAAGTGAATAATCCTAAATTATGAAGTGTTGTTACCAAAAACAATAAATTATTATAATGTGCTTCAGTTGTAATCTGATAACATTTAGGGAATAATTTTCTGGCCCAATGTAGAGCATTACAGAACTGTTTACATACATTATGGATTTTTCCATCCTCAGAAACAATATCATCTGGGTATTGCCAGAATTAGAGTTGAACAAAAGATGTCATGTAAAAGAACATTGCCTATTGCACCTCCAGTGTTTGCGAAAACCTATGGTAAAAGCAGAGTTCAGAAGAGTGAAATCTTAAAATGCCTTCAAATATTAAATTCCCCCAAATTTTCATATCAATGAAGGTTTGGTGATCTTTTCTTTTTAAATTTTCTGTTTGAAAGAGGCTAAACCATTTTCTCTAATAAATGCTACTGAGTTCTCTTAGAAGAATTCTGTTCTACATTTCTTATTAATTGGACATCAAGTTAAATGTCGACATTGCTAGAATTATAGTCCAGACAGCTTTTTCAAAGATCACCTGGTCTATGTATCTTCCTGTTGGCAGACTTTTCTGTTCTCCTGGTTGTTCATTCTTTTATTTACTAACCCTTATTAAAAGTGAATATATATGTATATATGTAAATATATACATATATATGCATATACTTATATAATTGAATCCCAACCGGTTTTTGCCCTATCTCCATTAAATTTAGCTTTGTTGTTTCTGGTACTATTAAACATGAAGCCTTGCGATATAGCATTCCCCCTGCCCCTATGGCTTCTTTAAGGGAAAAAGAGGGAGAAAATTGAAATGTATCGCATTCCTACATGCATGTGGCTATTTACATCTTCCATCTCTATCAATAAAGTATTACTAACATAATTATTTTTGAAGGTCAAGTAAGTTAAATAATTTGCACAATGCCATGCAATAAATGAGAGATACTGGATTTAAAAACATTTCTGGAATGAGTAAGTCTATTTCCTTCTAACATACTATATTTTTATCCTTGAAAAACTTTCTAGTAAAATAATACCATGTTCTATGAGGTATGCATGACTCAATTACAATTGGGGAACTTGATAATTGGAAGAAAAAAAACAATTTACACAATCTTCTCTGTCTTACTCAAATACTGTATCACTGTATCAATTCTTATTCAATAAATGCTAACTAGTAATAGGTACTAACTATTGGTGGCGCAGTGGTTAAGTGCTACAGTTGCTAACCAAAAGTTTGGCAGTTCAAATCCACCAGGCGCTCCTTGGAAACTCTATGGAGCAGTTCTACTCTGACCTACAGGGTCGCTATGTGTCAGAATTGACTCAATGACAACAGGTTTTTACTAACTATAGAGCATCTCATGATGACCCTGAATGTAACTATTATTATCTTCATGTTATAGAAGAGAACACTAAGACTTGGAGATATTAGGTGATCTATGCAGGACCGCACACACTACTTTCAATTAAACTATAATATACATTTTGTTTGTTTCTTTGTTTTACTCCAAGAAGTTCTAAGATCTTGAGACCTTTGCATTATTTCTACAACTTCACACGTTACCAGTCTCTTTTGGGGCCCATCTACCTGCCCTCCTTTGGGTACAAAATGACTGGATGATCTTGCACATATTTCATATATAACTCTGTGCAGGGGTACATGGTATGGTCTCCACCTGGCATACCCTCATTCCTATTCTTTCCCAACCCATCACTTCCTCTTCCTTCATGGCTGTACTCCTCAGGAAGCCTTCTGCGATTGATCCTCCTGACATTTCATGTCCTCTCTTTTGTGTCTATTTTCTGTCTACAAATGGGTTTGTGCTTCATGATGTTTTGCTTTGTTGATGGCGTTCCTATTGTCTGGGCCCAATTCATCTGAGCCTGCCTGTGAAGACAACGTTAAATGGAATCAGAACTCAGGTGACAGTAAAATTATGATACGATGAAACCTGGGAATGCCTTAGTGTAATATAAAGTAGAAAAAAGCTTAACTGTAATGACTATCAATTGAGCTATTTAGAAAGGTTTACCAGGGAGAAAGATAAACATGATCGTCTATAACTGTAGAGAACCATGTAAATTCCTTAAATATTAAAGTATGTGCTCATTCTCTTCATTCTTTTGTAATACTATAGTATTTATACAGCTGAGATGGAAGTTAGTGAATGATTTTGTCTATTAAGAACTAACATATTCTATTTGGTGAAAATATCTTGCATCTGTCTATTGTTTTATAATGTGTTACATAATTTTGCTCACATTATCTCATTTGATCTGCACAGCATCCCTGAGAGGAAAGCAAGGAAGAAAATAAAGTAGGTGTACTTTATAAACCTCTTTCCCTCTCCCTAAGCATAACCATCTTTTGCACATCTTTATCACACTCCTTTTTTTATGCATTTCAAATTTTGGTAAATTATAATCACAAACTGGATAAGCAGATATTATTATTTGCTTCAATTGAGGTATTATTTTATTTTCATTCATAAGTAAAAATGAAAGAAATAGAAAACTTCAAGTATTTCAGCTTGTTAAGTATTAGCTTTATGTAGTACCCAATTCAGTCTCCATTATACCAATTACCAAAACCAAACCCACTGCTGTCAAATTGATTCCGACTTATAGCAACCCTGTAGGACAGAGCAGAAATGCCGGTAGAGTTTCTAAGGCTGTAAACATTTACAGAAGCAGATTGTCACATCTTTCTCCCATGGAGTGGCTGGTGGGTTCGAACCTCTGAACTTTTGGTTGGTAGTCAAGAACTTTTAACCACTGCACCACCAGGGCTCTTCATGCCAATTAATGCCAAAAAACCCTAAAATTGGCACAGTGATTAAGAGCTACGGCAGCTAACCAAAAGATCGGCAGTTCAAATCTACCAGCTGCTCCTTGGAAACCCTATGGGGCAGTTCTGTTCTGTCCTGTAGAGTCTCTATGAGTCGGAATGGACTTGACAGCAACAGGCTTAGGAGGAGGTTTGTGTTATATCTAATAGCTATCCTGTTTGAACTCATTTTAGAAATAATAACCAAAGAACAGTGCAATCCTAAGGCAGATGATCTATGCTTTCAGTTTCATTAATAGAGAAATTTGGGACAGGCAAAGCTTTCTACAGGAGTTGCTGAGGGAACACAAGTAGGCTGCCTATTGCTTTGCTACAGATCATCTTTGAGTGGTTGAGATTTCACTGCCCTGAAGCAGGTTATATTACAGTCCATTTATTTGTCAGGGTAGGATTTTATTAGCAACCAGTTGCAGGCCTTGCATGAGAATGAATCTTCTACAGCCTGAGCATAAAAGACTAATGGAGTTCAAATTCAACACCGCATTTGAGAGCTTTAGCGCAGGCTCAGTGAGGTGAGGAGGTTGAAGTTAATGTTCCATTCTGCTCTCTTCAGATGATGTGATAACAAACACTGCATGTGTGTCTGTGTTTCCATCTCGGGCTCTTGGTGCTGAATGTTAGCTCTGTATCTATTTTAGCTTATCCATGTGTTTGTGTTGATGGTAAGTCAAAGTTGTAGCACAGATGTGAAAGGAAAACTGTGACTTTAGCCATTTTAGAGAAGGAAAAAAAAATGATGGGTTTGACATTTGTTGTAAAATATTGTGGTTGCTCCAAGTCTGGTGAATAAGGCACTTATAGCTACTCACCTGCCCAGGGTCATAAGAGGGTCAGCTGGCAAAAGAAAGGGTTTATGTAAAATGTGATCAAATTGCTTAACTGGACTATTCTATAACCGTATACTAGTATTTTAATGATTCTTTGCTTTATAAGTAGTATAAATATTAAAAAAAATTACTCTAGGTAGAACACAACACCTTACTTGTTTAAAAACATAAAAAAAAACCTCCCTAAATAAAAATATCTTCAGCAATAGGAGAAAAAAAAACTCTTTAACTCAGAATATTTAAGAAGGTTTAAACAGTTGCCTGACCAAATTTCCCCATTTA
This sequence comes from Dugong dugon, assembly GCA_030035585.1. Lineage (NCBI taxonomy): Eukaryota > Metazoa > Chordata > Mammalia > Sirenia > Dugongidae > Dugong > Dugong dugon. The sequence continues at coordinate 35,123,550 of CM057471.1, read as the reverse complement.
TGTAGGGCCCAGGAATCCAAAAGTGAAGAGCTTGCATCCTATTCGGATATAATCTAACATACGTGACAGACTGAGTTGTATGTTTTATCTCAGGGGTGTAATGCTAGAAGGTAATATGCAGGGGCATGGCACAAAGAGAATAAAAGCATCATGGTGAAGACTGGGGCAGGCAGGGTCGGAGATTCTGCAGCAGCTCTGAGAGTTGTGGGTGAGATGTGGTCGCTGGCACCAGATAACGTTGCATTTGAATCTATCCTGACACAGCTTCTCACCAAACCTCCCTCTTTCCAAATACTTGTGTGTTCTGAGGAGAAAGGTCTATGAGATTAAAAACAAAACAATAAAACAAACACACATACACAAACAAAACTTTACTACTAAGGTCATCAGGAACTTGGCTGAGGTATCCTTCCCCCAACACCTTAAAAAGAAAAAAACGAACCTGTAATTTAGAAAGGAGAGGTGCTTGCTTGAAAGTCAGAAAAGGGAATGGGCTACAAAGCATTAGGAGGTTCAAGAAGAGAAAAAGTTAACAAGCAGCAGTAAAGGAAAGCAGGGACAAGCTTACCTTATGGGTGTCCGGGTAGAGCATTGATGGCAACTTCAAAACTCAGGATATATGTTGACAAGCGAGAGAGGGGATACTCAGCAGACATAATGATGACAGAACAGCCGTGGCCATTATGATTAGCTGGTATGTAAGACAAACATAGAGCCCCTATAAGTCGGAATTGACTCAACGGCAAAGAGTTTGGTTTTGGTTTTGGGTTCTGTAGGGTTGCTGTGAGTTGGAATGGACTCAACGGCAATGGGTTTGGGTTTTGGGTATACATATACGTGTACATATACATATACATAGGAACCCTGGTGGTGCAATCGTTAAGCACTCACCTACTAACGAAAAGGGTGGCAGTTTGAATCCACCAGCGGCTCTGTAGGAGAAAAGAGCTGGTGATCTGTTCCTGTAAAGATTTCAGCCTAGAAAACCCTATAGGGCAGTTCTAGTCTGTCCTGTAGGGTTGCTACAAGTCATAATTGATTTGACAGGCATACAATACACACACACATATGTATGTGTGTATATATGTGTATTGGCGACCCTATAGGACAGAGTGGATCTGCCCCATAGGGTTTCCAAGGAGCTGCTGGCCTTTTTATCGTATTTCATATATCAGCAGAGTCACCATGGTAGACAGACTTCAGCGGAGCTTCCAGACTAAGACAGACTAGGAAGAAGGACCTGCCAATCTATGTCTAAAAAAATTGGCCAATGAAAATCTTATGAATAGCAGTGGAACACTGTCTGGTATAGTGCTGGAAGATGAACCTTTCAGCTTGGAAGGCACTCACCATACGACTGGGGAAGAGCTGCCTCCTCAAAGTAGAATGGACCTTAATGAAGTGGATGAGTAAAGACTTCGACACCTTCATTTGCAGATGTGGCACGACTCCAGGTGAGAAATAATATCTGTAAACATCCATTAGTAATTGGAACGTAGAATGTATGAAGTATGAATCAAGGAAAATTGGAAGTCATCAAAAATGAAATGGAATGTATAAAGATTGATATCCCAGGCATTAGTGAGCTGAGATGGACAGGTATTGGCTATTTTGAATTGGACAGTCATATGGTCAACCATGCTGGAAATGACAAATTGAAGACAAATGGTGTCACATTCATCATTAAAAAGAACATTTCAAGATCTATCCTGAAGTGCAATGCTATCAGTGATAGGATAATATCCAGAAGCCTATAAAAAGACCAGTTAATACGACTATTATTCAAATCTACGCACCAACCACTAATGCCAAAGATGAGGAAATTGAAGATTTTTACTATCTGCAGTCTGAAATTGATCAAACATGAAATCAAGATGTATTGATAATTACTGGTGATTAGAATGAGAAAGTTGGAAACAAAAAAGAAGGATCAGTAGTTGGAAAATATGGCCTTGGTGACTGAAACAACGGATCAGAGACTCCATGATAAAATTTTGCAAAACCAGTGACCTATTCATTGGAAATACCTCTTTTCAACAACATAAATAGTGGCTATACACATGGACTTCACTGAATGGAATATGCAGGAATCAAATCAGCTACATCTGTGGAAAGAGATAATGGAAAAGCTCAATATCCTCCTCAGTTATAGCAAGGCCAGGGACTAACTGCCGAACAGACGCGACCATCAATTGCTCATATGCAAGTTTAAGTTGATGCTGAAGAAAATTAAAACAAGTCCACAAGAGCCAACGTATGACCTTGAGTATATTCCACCTGGATTTAGAGACCATCTCAAGAATAGATTTGATGCATTGAACACTAATGACCAAAGACTAGAGGAGACTTCTGGGATGACATCAAGGACATCACACATGAAGAAAGCAAAAGGTCATTAAAAAGAAAGAAAAGCCCAAAATGGTTGCCAGAAGTGACTCTGAAACTTGCTTTTGAACATAAAGTACCTAAAGTGAAAGGAAGAAATGATGAAGTAAAAGAGCTGAACAGAAGATTTCAAAGAGTGGCTAGAGAAGACAAAGCAAAGTATTATAATGACCTTCGAGGAGATGGATTGACACAGTGGCTGCAACAGTGGGCTCAAGCATAGCAGTGATTGTGGGGATGACACAGGACTGGGCAGAGTTTTCGTTCTGTTGTACATAGGTCATTATGAGTCAGAATCAACTCAGTTGCACCTAACAACAACAACAATCCTTTGGTCATTCTATAATTTTTCTCATTTCCAACTATGATCACACTTTCCACCATAACTAATTTATTCTTTATTCTCCTCAAACCCCTGCACCCAAAATTCTCCCCCACATCTTAGTCAGTGATGCCTTGCTCTTCACGTAAGAATCAAATACCATCCAGCATGTGTTCTGTTAATGTCCCTCCATTAAACACACTAAACTACTTCTCATTGTACCTTTCCTCATTTATACTTCTTAGAATAGAATAGATGCTGTATTCTATTCAGTGTTTTGATTCATCCATTCCACCACTTTAGGAATGTACACTATCTGTTCTTTGGTTTGTTTATTAATCACCCCCGCCCCCGCCACTGGATCCTGCTCATTACCTTTAAGTATTTTTACATCCCTCTCTGCATAAGGAAACAACAAACAAACAAACCCTCCCCAGATACTAATCCCTTATCTATCCCTTATCCTTCTTCAAGAAAACTTCTGGAAAGAATTGCCTTTACTCATTCATTCTCTTTATTTCATCATTTCTCATTTACTGCCCAACTCACTTGAGATTGACTTCTGACAAATTATGCTCTCACTAAGGTCATCAATATAAATTTTTCAATCTTTCCTCTTTTGTGACTCCAGGGCAACTTTTATTGATTTCTTCTATCTCAAAATAATTTATTCACTTAATTTCGGTGACACTACATACCCTTGGATTCTTCACATCTCTCTAGCTATTATTTATCTTTCTTATTTACAGATTCATCCTCATCCTTCAACCCTTACAAGCTGGAGTTCTTTTAGGTCTAGTCTTACTCTTCTCAAATCTCAAATCTCTCTCTCCAAAGTTGCATCACTTCCACTCTTTAATTAATACCTAAAATATGACTGACTCGCTGTTTTATATATCCTCTGAGGTTTAGACCTTTATGTTCATTTGTCTACTTAAAATCTATTCTTGAAAGTTTCAATGTCACTTTAAACTGAACAAATTAAAAAAAACAACTCATGATCACCCATCTACATCTGGATTCCCTTCAGTATCCTTTCTCTAAATGAATGACAACATCATTCATTTAGTTGAGCAAGTCAAAAAATCTGTTTGGCTGTCGTTTTTCACATCATTTCCCATGTTTAATTCATCTCTCAATTATTTAAATAATTTTATTCAGATGTCTTAACTCTATTTCCTTCTCTCCATTTCTGTGTATTATTCCTTACTACAGGGCTCCATCATCTCTCAACTGTGTTGTTCATATAACCTCTGAACAAGTCTCTCCACATCAATCCTTGACCCTTTTCAATCTGTTTGCTTCAGTGCAGCCACAATGATTATTATCAAACATAAATTTTATCATGTCACTCCATTCCCACTTCCCCTCAAAACGCTTCAGTACTTTTCAGATGTCCTTATAATAAAGGTCAATATCTTTAATGTAGCCTAAAGGTTTTAACCCCCTGTCAAATCTTCCAGCATCATTTCAGAGTATGTATCAACTTTTTTCTCTGACCTCTTATGATTTTGGTCCTTATCAATGTGTCATGTTCCAGCATATTTTCCTCTGCCTGAAACATTTTTTTCCCTCATTTTCACCTAGATGGGTGTCTTAGGCTGGGTTCTCTAGAGAAGCAAAACCAGTAAAGTGTATAAATATATATATAGACAGAGATTATATCAAGGAAACAGCTCACGTGATTGTAGAGGCTAGAACGTCCCAAGTCCGTGGAGCACGGTAGAGGCCTCTCCCAAGTCACACAGCTGCAGAAGCTGGCAAGCCCAAGATTGACAGGTGGGAGAGCAGAGCTCCCGCTCACAGGCTGTGCAGATTGACGAATCCCAGATTTGGCAGATAAGCTGACAGCTGAAGTCCCAAGAACAGGAGATGAGACGACAGGAAGCAGCCACAGGATCCAGACAGAGCAAAAAGCCAGAACATCTGCTTATATACAGATGCGAGCCACACCCCCAAGGAGACTCCCTTTCATCTGATTGGCTACTCACAGTATATTCCATCATGGGAGTGAGTACATTAAAACACTGAGAATTATGGCCCAGCCAAGTTGACACACAGTCTTAACCATCACAATAGGTCAAACATAGTCTTCAAATTTCATATATTCTATCAAAGCTACCATCTGAGGGAAGTCTTTCTTAACCCCATTAGACAATTGTTGACCCCCTGAGTCATGATCTTATTGCCCTGTGTAGCTTTATTTAATAGCACTTACACAATTATAAATTTACATGTATTGGCATGAAATCACTATCTGTTCCCTCTATTTAAATAACAGCTTTCTGAGGATAGGAAAGGCATCTGTTTTTGCTCACTGTTGTATTCACAGAACCACGTTCTTTTTATCTCTAAAATTATTCTTTGGTTTCATCAACAGTTTCAGTATTTTGACATCTTTTTATGTCCCCAAATCAAAACCTGCTAGTCTGAACTTCATTTTCTCAATAGTCTCATTTTTAGTCTCTTTTGGGGTTTCTTAGTGAGCCCCCAATAAATAAAACCTCTATTCCCCATTCAGCCCATCAGCATCTGTAAAGACCAATCAGCTATCTTTACACATAAAACAAAAGCATAAAAGACTGGGCCAAAAAAATTTCCTTTATTACACTGATGATGTTCAGATAGGTAAACATGACTTCTAACTAAATGGACTTCTAACACTGATCTCCATAATTAGGCAGTCTTACCCAACAAGTCAACCAGCATTGGATGAGACATGCTTTCCTCTGCAGTGAAATCTCTGGGAACAACAGTGTAATGAGTGTTCCCAGGGAAGACTCCTATCCAAGAGGAAGCAGGAGACAGCTAAGCCAAGTGTAACAAGTTATTATTCCCATAATTATCAAATAGATAATTCACTCGTCCTTTCTCACATTGGGTTTGTGAAAAAAATGACAGTATCAAGAGACCAAGTACATGCCTAGAAAAATTAAAAAACAAACCAAAAAAATCTCTCCTCATGGGAACCAGAAATGGGGATAAGGAATTCCCCTGTTAGGATCAGTTCAACTTCAACTTCAACAAAACTATCACCAGTCCCACCGATGGTCCTTCTTATCTTTCTGCCATCTTTATACTGACAATTCTGAACTGGAAAAAAAAAAAGCTTTCACTGAATGACATTTTTATAAATTGCTTTAAATGCTATGTGGAAAAAGAGTAAACAATATATTTATATAGCATTATAAATACATAAGCTTTAATATCAGCTGGGCTCTCAATGATGGGTAATATTTTTGGTTAACTCTTTCATTTGCTTCAGATTTCAAGGCAATCTTCATTCATTCAATCTCCACAGAGTTTGCTAGTATCTAAACTCCCTGAGAATATACTATTTGTAAGTCACGTTCCTCAACATACATTTCTTCAACATTTCAATTTGTTTATGCATTCACTCCTCTTTCTTTTATTCTACCCTACCTTAACCTGTTGCTGTCAAGTCAATTCCAACTCATAGTGACCCTGTAGGACAGAGTAGAACTGCCCCATAGCGTTTCTAAGGAGCACGGGTGGATTTGAACTGCCAACCTTTTAGTTAGCAGCTGAACTCTTCACCCCTGTGCCACCAGGGCCTTAGTGGAAGTAATACTGTGCTATTAATGCCTTCTTTCCTTCCTCTCTTGCTCCACGTATTACTCTCCATCACATTAGCAATCTCTTCTTTTGCATTAACTTCTTTGCCTTTGCCAACAAGAAGTTTAAACTGCTTTCCCATTCCCAACTAAATATTGCCCTCTCTCTTTCCTTTTACTGCCAATTTCTTTAAACATCACTCTAAAAGCATTGCAACTATTAATTCATGTCTGATGATGACAAAATTACTATGAAGAATCTCTTTACTTGAGGAAATCAACTATTCTTTATTACGTTGACATATTATTCCTTATTTTACAATGCTTAAATGAAATATTAAACCATTTAAAAGGCATATTGAATTCATCTAGTGTGACCTGCTCCCTCAGCAATACTTGAGGACATTTAGTCATTCATAAAATAATTCTTGAATGTCTTACTTATGCTATAATAGAATAGGGGATACCAGACCAAATCTTAGCAATTTTTAACTAATTCTAATGTTAGTAAGGAATTCTATTTTTTTTTTTGAGAAATTTGATGCCCTCCATTGCTATGAACGTTCTATGTCAGTTATTAGAAATTAAATCACCAAGTGTCACATTTTGACCTATCAGCAAAATCACTGGGGACTACAGTAGCAGTAAAGAGACTGCTCTCTCCTACCCATGTGACCAGAACTTAATCAGCTTTGCTAAAAATAGAGGAGATGTTATTATTTATGATTTGCAGTTCTTTTGATGCCCCATGTTATTTTCAGATTTTGGAGAAGGAATGGTAAACTGTACATTACACTAAATATGCAAAACAGATTTTCCCAGCTTTTATGGTTCTTAACTAATTCATTGGCTGGTCACATTGAATTAGTCTATGTGGTAGCAAGATTGGCAACACCTAAGGTTGTTCAAGTCCATATTCATGATTCTGTGCAAACAGAACTAGGCTGACTGATAACCTTGACTAAGTTGTAGTCTGAATTGCTAGGCAATAATCTTTCACCTGCATATGTCTATACAATTTTGCTCTTTTGCCCACATTTTGTTTTACTTTATAGTCTCCCTAACTCAATATACCTCTGTTACCTGTGGTAATAAGACAGTTCCTGGTGTTACATTTGTGTTATATTTAAATTTTTATCACGCAATTTTACATACATGATTTAATTTGAAGCACAGACTATCCTCATGATGATCATAACTGGAAAAAATGGAAACTAAATTCAATACATTTCCTAGAAATGGACCTTGGGCCTTGGGATCCTGCTTGGAAGATCTAGTCAATTTTTCACCTGGATCAATTCTTGGTTAAAGAACTGTTCTCCATCTGGGAAGACTGGCTTCTTTGACACAGAACAAATGATTCTTTGAGCCATAGAGATAGAGAGCATTTAGCCATCAGTGTCATAGACAGCAAGGCATCCTCAGCCTCACAACACTCATAAAAGTTAGGAGATTTTTTTCAACTTAAAAGAAGAAGTATGCTGAAAAATCAGCTTGACAATTAAAATGTTACGTACCCTAGTTTGTTCTAAAATAATACCCATTTCATTGAATCATTGTAAGTGCTAAATGAAATTATATATGCAGCAAGCTTTACTATGCCTCTCGCATAGCAAAGGATCTATAAATATGAGTTGCCTTAATATTGAGGCAGCTTTAACTGAGAAGTTCTATTTGTTTTTACAATGTGTCCCCAGAAGTTCACAGCTGTGTCACTCCTGAAAAAATATTGGGCCATGCTACCCCAGGGCAAAGGAAGGTATCTAAGACATTATGCTGCAGCATGTCACACAGCAGGCAATTTAAGATTCTAGGTTCTGAAATTCATCTCTCTAAATAGTTCCTGGAATACATATAGAACACTGATTTAAAGAAATTCAAAGCCAATATCTTACCCTATCTCATTCATTCTTACTATGCACCCATGTGTCAAGATCAAATAAAATCACCCCGAAGTTATAGTACATAGATCTGATAAGTGATTTATTTAGAATCATAACATTTAATGCATCCTGAACTTCTAGTTCCTAAGTCTTTGCAGTGTTTTTCAACTTAATTAATTATCTAATTTCTTAGTGAAGAGAGCAATGATTGCTTCCTGTGTTTCTGGCCTTATGGATGCATGAGTTTGAAAACCTGGATGTTTATCTTGAATGTGTTCACATTTGTGGTCACCCAGGGTCTTTTTGAGATTGCAATTCAAATGAACTACATAGATTCCTGAACTAAGCATTAGCTTTGCCGGACTTCAATTAATTTCTCTATTCATAAATTAGTTTCACAGGACACATGGATTGAAAATTCCAACTCTATAGTGTTAGCAGGGCCCTGACGGTACAGTGGTTAAGAGCTTTTTTTTTTTTTCCCTTGGTTTATAGTGTTGATGGAAATTGTATTTAAGATTCCTATCTTATAGAATCTATAAGAGCAGCAGGATAGCTGCCATTGCCCAGAATCCTCACTCAAATAAATAATGAATGAAAACTTACTTAAAAATAAGATTTTCAATGATAAAGGACTGAATTGCTTGGAAAAAGCAGGTTCACTTTCATTAGAAGGGTATTAATTGCAGGGGTATCAACAACCCTTGTTGATGTTTTTTAAACCAGTACTGGTAAACTCCTTCAAGTGACTGGTAAAACAAAGTTGAAAATGAAATGAGATGAGGAAGTAAACATCTAGATGTGGAGAGGCATAGCTGTCTTTCTAAACCAACAAGTTAAACACTCATCTGAACCCTAAAGTGCATACGTAACATGCACAATTCAGCATAGCACAAAGCTTAGAGTACTAAAATTGATTTTAAAAATATATCTTAATAGCCACATAATAATAATAATACTTCTTCGGGAGAGAATTGTCAGGTTTAGGATTAATTACTGTTTGGGATCATAAAGTGGGACATTACTTAAGTCGTGGAGTTGAGAAAGACCCAAAGGAATAGCTAACTTAATTTCCATTACAAATAAATATGAATTTGGGAGTAGGAAAACGAAAAAAAACAAACAAACAATGAAACTCATTGCTGTCCAGTGGATCCCGACTCATAGCGACCCTATAGGACACAGTAGAACTGCCCTGTAGGGTTTCCAAGGAGCGCCTGGTGAATTCGAACTAGCAACCTTTTGATTAGCAGCCAAGCTCTTAACCACTGCACCACCAGGGCTCCTGTGGGAAAAAAAGGGGGTAAAAAAGGTGAGAGAGGAGCAAGAGAGGGCTGGTAATTGGAAAAAGGGTGAAACCTTTGGGAAAGATGTAGGAAATTCCAGGGTCAGAGTGACTGAAAGAATTATAAGAAAAGATATTTAATGTTCATTTGTTTACATTACTGAGGTAAAATTCCTCTGCCTCTCAAGATGTGTGTGTGTGGGTGTGTATATGAGAAGGAGAATAATCAATTAAGTCAAACTTAAATAAGGAGAAGAACCATATGGATACGTGAGACTTGATTAAAATGGAGAGTTCCAAAGAATCAGAGTCATGAAGTCAAAAGGCATAGCAATCATGAAAACATAAGCCCATGGAATTATTTCGGAATCCTAGGGACAATGTGGGATATACACCTATAATTGAGACCCGGATAATATTAGTGTCAATGGGAATCTGCTTTTCTGCACTTAAAATTTGTCAATTACATATAAGGCAGTTTTTTTGTTTTTTCCAATTTATATTTTGTTACAATTTACAATTTCATAGTTTTTTTGTTTTTTTTAATAATATTTTATTGTACTTCAGGTGAAGGCTTACAGAACAAACAGTTTCTCATGTAACAGTAGTACATATGCTGTTTTATGACTTTGGTTAACAACCCCACAACATGTTAACCCTCTAACTTATCAACATTTTTTTTTTTTTTGGTGAAAATACACATAGCCAAAGATACACCATTTTAAAACTTTTTACGTACGCATTTAAGTGACATTGACTACACTCTTCTAATTGTGCTGTTATTCTCACTTACGATGAAGGCTTACAGGACAAAATAGCCTCCCATTTAACAGTTACTACAAATGTTCCCCTATAACAATGGTTAACAATCTCACAACACATCAACAGTATCCTTACTCAACCTTGTGTTCCCTATCATCAGCTTCCTACTCCCCTTCTGCCTTCTGGCCCTTGTCACTGGACTCCTGTACCTCATTAGTCTCATTTGGTTTTACTGGGCTGTCCACTCCCAGGCTGAACAGTGAACCTCGAAGGTACCTTCACCACTGAGCTAAAAGGGTGTCTGGGGGCCATACTCTTGAGGTTTCTCCAGTCTCCTTTAGGCCAGTAAATCTGGTCTTTTTTTTTTTTTTGTGAGTTAGAATTATGCTCTATGTCCTTCTCCAGCTCTGTCCAGAACCCTCTGTTGTGATCCTGGTCAGAGCAGTCAGCGGTGGTAGCCGGGCACCATCTAGCTGTATTGGACTCAGTCCGGTGGAGGTCTTGGTAGCTGTGGACAATTAGTCCTTTGGACTAATCTTTTCCTTGTATCCTGTTCTCTTCATTCTCCCTTGCTCCCGAAGGGATGAGACCAGTGGAGTATCTTAGATGGCCGCTCACAGGCTTTTAAGACCCCAGACACTACTCCCCAAGGTAGAATGTAGAGCATTATCTTTATAAGTAGTGTCATGCCAATTGAGCTAGATGTTCCCCGAGACCATGGTCCCCAGAGCCCTCCATCCAGCAACTCAGTCCCTTGGGGAGTTTGGATGTGTCCATGGGGCCTCCATGACCTTTCCTTGTGCAGGTTGTGTTAGCTTCCCCTGTATTGTGTACTGTCTCACCTTTCACCCAAGATACCATTTATCTATTACCTGTTTAGTATCCCCCCCCATATTAGTATCAATGGGAATCTGCTTTTCTGCACTTAAGATTTGTCAATTATATATAAGGCAGTTTTTTTGTTTTTTCCAATTTATATTTTGTTAGAATTTACAATTTCATAGGTTTTGAGCTGTTCATAAACAAATGTTAAAGTTTAGACCAAAATGATTTTGGTGGCATATCATCATCCTCTAAAAAGGTATCGCTGAGCTTTATTTTCTGTAATTTTTTAATTTTTTGGAAAAAAGATCTTTTTCACACAATGCCTGACTTTACTCCCTAAAGCCATTTCAGAATCATTGATTTAAGTCGTCATCGCTACTTCTGTTATTCTTCCTATTTTTAAACTCTCTATACTCCAAGCCTTTACCCACAGTGCCACCAACTACCTTTTAAAACCATTAAATTGTATCACTTTCCTTTTTTTAAGCAACTGTCATAGCATCACTTCACAGCAAATATTTGACCTTTGCATTTTTACACTTAGGACTTTTCGACTTCACTGACCCTTCATTTTACTGGTTACTAGTGGGAAGAGTGAAAATATCATATGCAAAACATATGAAGACCGGTGAAGAACAGAATGAGCAATGAAACACATTCAGCCTAATCAATAGAAACACTCCTAGAAACGCTGAAGGTAATTTGCTACAGTTTTCTCATGTGTTGACTTGGAAGAACTATATACCACCTAACTCACAGTGAATATTACTGGCACCTTTCCTTAATATAAAGTAAAATTAAAATGGCAAAATCTCTTACTATGAAACGAGTGGTATAGTATATTGACCCAAAACCATAAGACATGGGAGACATAATGACAAAAAAAGAAACTTGTAGTGGCAGAAGCTATAAAGAGTAAAAATTGAAACGGAAAAAATAATCAAAGTGATGTATAAAAATACCGATTTTTAAAAATATTTATAGAAAATAATTTATTTCAGTAGTATCACTTAAGTAGAATACAGATGAACAGATAAAAAATGGAAATTTTTTTTTTAATAAAGTGTAACTAGTGTTGATATATTTCTAAGTATTAAGCTTTGTCTTCAAAATAATATTGTTAAAATGCTATCAGGATTAAGATAGTGGGTCTAAATATCTGGTTGCCTAATCTCATTGTTTAAAGATTTAAACCCAAACTACTGAATTCAAATTACTTTCTCATTTAGTGTCAAGCTACATTTCCTAGTTCCTTCTCAATTTCTTCCTATAGGTCTTTAAAACACACTACTATGGTCGTAATCAGGATCTTACTTGAATTTTCACAATCCCATATTTTAAGGCCTAGAAAGTTTCCTCAGATCCTCTTTATCTTCTCCCGTTTCTGTCTAGCTCAGCTCATCTCCTTGATCACAGAAAAAACTGATTATATCTACGTTGTGAACACACTACTGACATAGCATTGTTTTAATTGAATAGATGTATATTTCCCAACATACCCCAACCACAACTAATTATGAATTCAATAAAGGCCGAGAATCAGGAACCAAGTGTTATACATTTGTATAGTCCCCTTGATATTTTGCACATTTTTGTGTACATTCCACATTCCATTATTTTGATAAATAAACTAATAGTTAGCCATTATAGTGGCATGATCTAAGAGTTCAAAAATGAATTACCTCATGCTCTCTGGATATTTTCTTTTTTTTTTTTTATACACATTGTTATGAGAACCCAACTGCTCACCCCATTCTGCGACAGCACGCTCCTCCCCTCCGCCCCTTATTCCCCATGAACTTTCAGCCAGCTCCTAACTCTCTCTGCCTTCCCATCTCACCTCTGGACAGAAGCTGCCCCTTTGGTCTCTTGTATCTACTTGACTAAGAGGCACATTCTTCACAAGTATCACTTTATTTCCCACAGTCCAGGCCAATCCCTGTCCGAAGAGTTGGCCTCTCAAAATTGTTTTAGTTTTCGGGTGATAGAGAGTCCAGGGTCCATGCTTTCCAGGGTGCCTCCAGTCTCAGTCAGACCATTAAGTCTGGTCTTCTTACTAGAATTTGAGTTCTGCATCCCATCATTCTACTGCTCCATCAGGGACCCTCTGTTGCATTCCCTGTCAGGATGTTTACTGCTGGTAGCCAGGAACCATCTAGTTCTTCTGTTCTCAGGCTGATGAAGTCTCTGGCTTATGTGGCCCATTCTGTCTCCTGGGCTAATACTTTCCTAGTGTCTTTGGTGTTCTTCGTTCTCCTTTACTCCAAGTGATTGGGACCAGTTGATGCATCTTAGATGGCCGCTTGCAAGCTTTTAAGACCCCAGATGCCACTCAACAACGTAGGATGCAGATCATTTTCTTAATAAGCTTTGTTATGCCAGTTGACCTAGATGTCCCCTGAATGCATGGTCCCCAGACCCCCCATCCCTGCTACTCTGTCTCTCAGAGTATTTGATTGTATTGAGGAAACTTCTAAGCTTTGGTTTAGTCCAGTTGTGCTGGCTTCCCCTGTAGTGTGTGCTCTCCTTCCCTTCACCTAAGATGATTCTTATATACTGTCTAGTTAGTAAGTAATCCTCACCCTCCCTCCCCATCCCTGTAACCATCAAAGAATGTTTTCTTCTGTGTTTAAGCCTTTTCTTCAGTTCTTATAATAGTGGTCTTATACAGTATTTGTCCTTCTGTGACTGACTAAATTCACTAAGCATAATAAGTTCCAGCTTCCACCAGGTTATACAATGTTTCACAGCTTCATCATTGTTCTTCATTGTTGCATAATATTCCATTGTGTGTATGTACCATAGTTTATTCATTCGTCCGTTGATGGGCACCTAGGTTGCTTCCATCTTTTTGCTATTGTGAACAGTGCTGCGATGAACATGGGTGTGCATAGATCTATTCGTGTGACAGCTCTTATTTCTCTAGAATATATTCCAAGGAGCAGGATAGCTGCATCATATGGTACTTCTATTTCGAGCTTTTTAAGGAAGCGCCAAATTGATTTCCAAAGTCGTTGTACCATTTTACATTCCCACCAACAGTGTATAATTGTTCCAGTCTCTCCACAGTGACTCCAGCATTTGTTATTTTGTGTTTTTTGGATTAATGCTAGCCTTGTTGGGGTGAGATGATATCTCATTGTAGTTTTTATCTGCATTTCTCTAATGGCTAATGATCATGAGCATTTCTTCATGTGTCTGTTGCTCTCATGAATATCTTCTTTGGTGAAGTGCCTGTTCATGTCCTTTGCCCATTTTTTAATTGGGTTATTTGTCTTTTTGTTCTTGAGGTTTTGCAGTATGTTGTGGATTTTAGAGATTAAATGCTGATCAGATTTGTCATAGCCAAAATTTCTTTCCCAGTCTGTAAGTTGTCCCTTTACTCTTTTGGTGAAGTCTTCTGATGAGCGTAACTGTTTGATTTTTAGGCGCTCCCATTTATCTAGTCTCTCTTCTAGTGCTTGTGCATTGTTACTTATGGTTTGTATTGTGTTTCTGCCATGTATTGTGTTTATGCCATGTATTGCCCCTATTTTTTCTTCCATGATCTTTATCATTTTTGATTTTATATTTAAGTCTTTGATCCATTTTGAGTTAGTTTTTGTACATGGTGTGAGATACGGGTCTTGTTTCAGTTTTTTGCATATAGATACCCAGTTATGCCAGCAACACTTGTTAAAGAGACTGTCTTTTCCCCAATTAATGGACTTTGGGCCTTTGTCAAATATTAGCTGCTCATAGGTGGATGAGTTATATCTGGATTCTCAATTCTCTTCCATTGGTTTAGTATCTGTTGTTGTACCAGTACCAGGCTGTCTTGACTACCGTGGCAGTATAATAGGTCCTAAAATCAGGTAGTGTAAGGCCTCCCACTTTGTTCTTCTTCTTGAGTAATGCTTTATATATTCGGGGCCTCTTCCCTCTCCATATTAAGTTGGTGATTTTTTTCTCCATCTCATTAAAAAATGCTGCTGGAATTTGGATTGGGATTGCATTGTATCTGTAGATTGCTTTGGGTAGAATTGACTTTTTCACTCTGTTGAGTCTATCTATCCATGAGCAAGGTATATTTTTCCACTTATGTAGGTCTCTTTTAGTTTCTTGCAGTAGTGTCTTGCAGTTTTCTCTGTAAAGAACTTTTACATCTCTGGTTAGATTTATTCCTAAGTATTTTATCTTCTTGGGGGCTATTGTAAATGGTATTGATTTGGTGATTTCCTCTTCAAGGTTCTCTTTGTTGGTGTAAAGGAATCCAATTGATTTTTGTATGTTTATCTTGTATCCTGAAACTTTGCTGAAATCTTCTATCAGTTCCAGTAGTTTTTTTGTGGATTCCTTGGGGTTTTCTGTGTATAAGATCATATCATCTGCGAATACAGATACTTTGACTTCTTCCCTACCTATTTGGATGTCCTTTATTTCTTTTTCTAGTCTATCTGCTCTGGCTAGGACCTCCAGCACAATGTTGAATAATAGTGGTAATAAAGGGCATCCTTGTCTGGTTCCTGTTCTCAAGGGGAATGCTTTCAAAGTCTCTCCATTCAGGATGATGTTGGCTATTGGTTTTGTATAAATGCCCTTAATTATACTGAGGAATTTCCCTTCTATTCCTATTTTTTTGAGAGTTTTTACCATGAATGGGTCTTGGACTTTGTCGAATGCCTTTTCTGCATCAATTGATAAGATCATGTGGTTCTTGTCTTTTGTTTTATTTATGTGATGGATTACGTTGATTGTTTTTCTAATGTTGAACCACCCCTGCATGCCTGGTATAAATCCCACTTGGTCATGGTGAATTATTTTTTTTGATACGTTGCTGAATTCTATTGGCTAAAATTTTGTTGAGGATTTTTGCGTCAATGTTCATGAGGGATATCGGTCTATAATTTTCTATTTTTGTGGTGTCTTTACCTGCTTTTGGTATCAGGGTTATGCTGGCTTCATAGAATGAGTTTGGGAGTATTCCATCTGTTTCTATGCTCTGAAATACCTTTAGTAGAAGTGGTGTTATCTCTTCTCTGAAAGTTTGGTAGAATTCTCCAGTGAAGCCATCCGGGCCAGGGCTTTTTTTGTTGGCAGTTTTTTAATAACATTTTCAATCTCTTCTTTTGTTATGGGTTTATTTAGTTGTTCTACATCTGTTTGTTTTAATTTAGGTAGGCAGTGAGTTTCTAGAAATTTGTCCATTTCCTCTAGGTTTTCAAATTTGTCAGAGTACAATTTTTCATAGTAATCTGTTATGATTCTTTTTAATTTCAGTTGGGTCTGTTGTGATATCACCCATCTCATTGCTTAGATGGGTTTTCTGCTTCCTTTTGTGTTTTTCTTTTGTCAATTTGGCCAATGGTTTATCAATTCTGTTGACTTTTTCAAGAACCAGCTTTTGGACTTGTTAACTCTTTCAATTGTTTTTCTATTCTCTATTTCATTTAATTCTGCTCTGATTCTTATTATTTCCTTCCTTCTTGTACCTGTGGGCTTCTTTTGCTGCTCTCTTTATACTTATCCAGTTGTAGGATTAATACTTTGATTATGACCCTTTCTTCTTTTTGGATGTGTGCATTTATTTCTATAAACTGACGTCTGAGCACTGCTTTTGGTGTGTCCCAAAGGTTCTGGTAGGATGTGTTTTCATCCTCGTTTGATTCTATACATTTCTTTATTCCATCCTTAATTTCTTCTAAAACGCAGTACTTTTTGAGCAAGGTGTTGTTCAGTTTCCATGTGTTTGATTTTTTTTCCTTGCTTTTTGTGTTGTTGATTTCCACGTTTATGGCTGTATGGTTAGAAAAGATGCTTTGTAATATTTCAAAGTTTTGGATTTTGTTAAGGCTTGCTTTATGGCCTAATATGTGGTCTATTCTGGTGAACATTCCATGTGCATTGGAAAAGAAAGTATACTTGGCTGCTGTTGGGTGCGGTGTTCAGTATATGTCTATGAGATCAAGGTGGTTGATTGTAGCATTTTGCTCTTCTGTGTCTTTGTTGAGCTTCTTTCTGGATGTTCTGTCCTTCACTGAAAGTGGCGTGTTGAAGTCTCCTACTACTGTTGTGGAGCTGTCTATTTCTCTCTTCGGAGCTGTTAGAGTTTGTTTTATGTATTTTGGAGCCCTGTTGTTGGGTGCGTAAATATTTATTAAACTTATGTCCTCCGGTGTATTGACCCTTTAATCATTATACAGTGCCCTTCCTTATCCTTTGTGGTGGATTTTACTTTAAAGTCTATTTTGTCAGAGATTAATATTGCCACTCCTGCTCTTTTTTGAGTGTTGTTTGCTTGATATATTTTTTTCCATCCTTTGAGTTTTAGCCTGTTTGTGTCCTTAAGTCTAAGGTGCATCTCTTGTAGGCAGCATATAGATGGATCATGCTTTTTTATCCAATCTGCCACTCCCTGTCTCTTTATTGGTGCATTAATTCCATTTACATTCAGCGTAATTATTGATAGGTATGAGTTTAGTGCTGTCATCCTGGTATCTCTTTTTGTGTGTTGTTCACAGTTTTTTTGTTCTCCTCAATTTTCTGTGCTGAGTCGTTTTTCTTTATGTATTTTTTTTTTTCATCTTTTTCTTTGTTGTAGATTTTGTATTTGCTGGGTCTTTTCTTTCCTACTTTTTTATTTTGTAGGATTGTTAGATTCCTTGGTGGGTACCTTAATCTTTACCCCTATTTTTCTAAGTTTATATCAGTCTTCTATTACTTTATATCACCTTAACTTCCCCTCTATATAGAAGATCAATGTCTCTATTTTTTAAGTCCCTCTTTTTTTGTTTTAATATTATCCTTTTTTTTTTTTAACATATTGATATCTGTTTCCCTAGTTTCAATGTTTTTGCTTTGATGTATTTTTGATATCCATATCTGAGTCAATGTCTGGTTGCTCTGTCCTGTGTTCTAGTCTTGCGTTGTTATCTGATGTTATTGATTATTTAACCATAGGACTCCCTTTAGTATTTCTTGTAATTTTTGTCAGGTTTTTTCAAATTCCCTGAACTTCTGTTTATCTGGACTTGCCCTAAGTTCACCATCATATTTGAGAGACAGTTTTGCTGGATATATAATTCTTGGCTGGCCATTATTTTCCTTCAAGGCTTCATGTATGTCATCCCATTGCCTTCTATCCTGCATGGTTTCTGCTGAGTAGTCCAAGCTTATTCTAATTGACTCTCCTTTGTAGATGACTTTTCTTTTATCCCTAGCTGCTCTTAAAATTCTCTCTTTATCTTTGGTTTTGGTAAGTTTGATTATAATATGTCTTGGTGACTTTCTTTTTGAATCTATCTTATGTGGGGTTCGATGAGTGTCTTGGATAGATATCTTGTCATCTCTCATGATATCAGGGAAGTTTTCTGTCAACAAATCTTCAACAATTTTCTCTGTATTTTCTGTTATCCCCCCCGTTCTGGTACTCCAATCACTCGTAGGTTATTTCTCTTGATAGAGTCCCACATGATTCTTAGAGTTTCTTCATTGTTTTTAATTCTTTTATCTGAGTTTTCCTCATTAAGTTGGCATCAAGAGCTTTATCTTCAATGTCACTAAATCTAACTTTTACTGCCTCAGTTCTGCTCCTATGACTTTCTATTGAGTTGTCTAATTCTGAAATTTTATTGTTAGTCTTCTGGATTTCTGATTGCTGTCTCTCTTTGGATTCTTGCAGCCTATTAAATTTGGCCTTATGTTCTTGAATAACTTTTTTAAGTTCCGCTACTACTGTGTCTGTATGTTGCCTGGATGTGTCTGCATTCTGTCGAATTTTCTTTCTAATTTCTAGAAGAGTTCTGTATATGAATCTTTTGTGTTTTGCCTCTGGTAATTCCTAGAAGTTCTATTCCTCCAGAGAAGTTATTGATTCTTTATTTTGGGAGCTTGCTGAAGCCTTCATGGACTGCCTGTTTATGTGATTTGATATTGACTGTTGTCTCGAGCCATCAGTAATTTATTATAATTTTATTTTATATTTGTTTAGTCAGACCTAGCTTCTTGTTTGGTTTTGTTTTGATATGCCCAAATAGGGTGCTTGTGTGCACTAGTTTGATTTTTGACACCTTTGAATCTCCTGCATCCTGCTACCCGGTGGTTAGTTCTGTAACTAAGTATATGCACACAGGAGTCCTTTAAATTTTCCTGTATGGGTTCAGCTCAGGTGTCCAGGCAGTCGGTTACCAAGTGTGTGATGCAGGCTCTCACCACCAGTCCTAGAGAGGCATGGGTGATTGGTGCAGGCACTGGACTCCTGCTGTGGTAGGGGATCATGCGTTGAGCCAGGCAGGGGGCTGATGGCTGACCCTGAGATTCTGAAAGGAAAGCGTGTCCCAATTCTCTAGGTTGAGTAGGTCAGTGAGTTTTGCAGCTGGACTCTGAGCACCCCATTCTGTTGACTGTAAAGACTTGAGGGCACCACTTTTTCTTGGAGTCCTGTAGCAGGTGATTAGGAGCTTTAGGTTACCCCACCAGTCCTGAAGCCCCAGTTGCGGATTGATAAAAATGCCTACTTAAGGGGCAGGGCTGTTTCAAGGGTCACAAATCTGCCAGTTCACAGCTGAAGCAGTTGAAGTTAAACTTCAGATGTTTGCCCTGTTATACTGTGGTAGTGAGGGCTAATGCTGTTGAGATGGGTCCCCACAAGTCTATACAGGGGTGTAAGGCATTCAGAGTCTGCAGACCCTTTATACCTGTGCCTAGCAAAGGACCTGTGCCAACCCTGTGTTCCTGGCTTAGGGGAGGGAGCCAGTAGCTTATTTTTTCCCTCTCCAAGGCCAGGAGAATGGGTCAGGGCACCTTTTGGGATCTACTTCCGGCCCAGTGGACTCCAGGTGCAGAGTGTGGAGGGAGGAGGTAAAAGGGAGAGAGGTTTTTCCCAAATGGGCTTTTTTTTTTTTTTAAATCCCTGGGAAAGGCTGCATGGATATACTTATCTTAGCCACTTGGGGGCTGCTTTTCACTGGTTCGGAGTGTCCAAGCAGAATCTCTGCTGCTGGGTCTCTCACGATGTGGAAACTGCTTCCGGAACACGCACACAGCACAGCACAGCTGTTTGCCTGCTTCACTGCGGACCAGTGTGGCTGCAGTGTTGCAGTTTTGCTGCTGTGGCTCTGACGCTGTTCATGTATTCCAAACCGTCTCCCTCTCCCCCACCCAGACACTCCGTCCGATTCCTCAACTTTGCCTTGTTCATTGCTCCTGGATATTCATATAGAATCAAATCACTTGTTTTTCCAGGTCTTTGTTGTAAGAGGGATATAGGAAGCATCTAACTATGCCATCGTGTTGGCCACGCCCCTTCTGGATATTTTCTTAAACTCTCTATGCCTTAGGGGTTTTCTTGTTTGTTTTGTTTTTCATCTTTAAAATGATGATGGTCATACCTACCTTAAGGAATTGACATACACATTAATGCATGCAAAGGACTTAGAAAGGCACTGGTATAAAGTAAGCACTACATTCACGTCAGCTATTATTATTAATTTTATAACTTGAATATTTTCATCAGCCTCAACTGGAAGTGGGAATACATACAGAAATTTCTTGAATTATCTACCAACTCTGGGATTTGGTTCGAACCACCCCCCCAGCAGCTTTTTGGGAGAAAAGACCTGGCAATTTACTCCTGCAAAGATTAAAACCAAAAAAACCCATTGCCGTCGAGTCCATACCGATTCATAGCTACCCTATACGACAAAGTAGAACTGCCCCACAGAGTTTCAAAGAGCTCCTGGGGGATTCGAACTGCTGAGCTTTTGGTTAGCAGCCATAGGACTTAACCACTATGCTACCAGGCATCCCCCTCTCTTCATGCCTCATGAAGATTATAGCCTAGGAAACCCTGTGGGACAGTTCTACTCTGTCGTATAGGGTTACTTTGAGTCAGAATTGACTCAACTGCACACAACAATGACAACTGTGAGAAAATTAATTTCTGTTTGTTAAAGCCACCCACTGTGATATTTCTGTTATAGCAGCACTAGATAACTAAAACAATCCCTATGCATTAATGATGCAATTGGGATTGTAATGTCCATATAAAGAACAATGTTGTTTTCTATAGTGACAGACTGTAACAGTAAAAATGATGGATTTTAATCAGGATGAATTATGGTTGTGTTGGCTCTTTTCAATGAAATATTTTGCAAGTTATTATTTTTAAATAGCTTTTCCAATAGGTAGCAATGGCAAAATCAACTTTTCAGGAAGCTTGAAAATCATCATTGCTCTGATTGCTCTTCATCAAAGTCCTTTCACAACCCATTCATTCAGTGATGGACACTGAATTTTGGGTGATTACCCAGAGGAATTCTTTGGAAACAAGTAAATGAAAAACTTTAGAGACAATCATGATGTTTGATTTCTACCACATAAGGGCTCTAGGATTTGACAGTGTGTGTTTGTCAGTGTCAAACTAGAAGCAGATTTGCAGTGATTACTGAGTGCAATCAGAAAGCAGACATTCTTATTCTAGATTCTTACCTTTAAATCCACACTCTTTCACAGATTTCAGCTTTGGCAGGGAAAGCCACTGGGATGTTTTGTGGCTGTTGCTCCACACATGGGGAAAGAAAAGAAAGAATATAACTTCTATGAGCAAGAGAGGTATACATAAGCAATCACTTTTTGGGGGGATGATACATACATTTATTAGTTTCTTATGATTGTTTTTAAATATATTTGTCTCATTCTGTATTTTTTCATTTATAGTATTATAATTTCTTGTCATGCAAGTTTATGAGTTATCACCATTTTTTTCCTGCTTAGAAGTTCACTTGTTTTTGTTTTTACTGAATATTTTTGATCAAAAATTCTATAGTTGAATCCTAATCAAAAGGGGGAAAATGTGGAACAGAAATTAAAAATGCTCATGGGCTCCAGACTTTCTGGAGACATGGAGGCTGGATGAACCCCTTAAACTATTTCCGTGAGAAAATCTTTAAACCTTAAACTAAAAATATCTCCTGAAGTCTTCTTAAAACCAAATAATAATTTAGCTTAACTAGTAAAAAATGTCTGCCTGGAGCATTCTGCTCTTTTAGGAACTATGTGGGATCAAATTGACAACAGCAACTCAAAAGGTTAGATAGGAAACTTAGGGGGCAGTAAGTTTATGTTAATGGAGGAGGTACAATTCAGAAAAGGAGGGTAAAGCAATCACTTTTAATCAGAGGGCAAAAAATGCTTTGACTCTGTTAAGGGTTGATTCTCATCCCTCAGAAAAATATGTTCAGTTTCTAATCCCCAGTTCTTGTGAGTGTGATTATATTTGGAAATGGTTACATTGGCCTTATCACTCTCAAAAAAGATGAAAGATGCTGTTTTGGAAATAATATAACCATGTAACCACCTGTTTTCACTAAAGCCTATACCGTTATTGTTACTTCCTAAAGTCAGATATCAGTGCTATCCCTCATGCCAGAAACGGATTTCCTGATGTTGCATAATTACTGTTCTCTTCAGAATTAGCATCCTTATAGAATCATGCTCAGAAAAACTGAAGGAGTCTTTGTTAGTTTCCTTGGGCTCTGTTACAAAGTACTTCAGTAAAACCTGCGAAAGCCGGAACCTGTGTAAGGCAGAAACCTGTCAGAGAAGGAAAAGTCAAATGCCTGTGTTTTCCACTAAAGCGAACATTAGAAAAGCGGTAAGACTGCACCCTATCAAAAGAGGAAAACTTGTGAGACCCGGAAAAACAAGGCAGTCCCATCGAGCTGTCACAGTTTTCACTGTACAAACGGTTGTTGTTGTGGGCTGTCGAGTTGATTCCGACACATAGTGACTTTATAGGATAGAACTGAACAGCCCCATAGGGCTTTCTAAGGTGTAATCTTTCCGGGATCAGATCGCCAAGTCTTTTCTCTCACTGAGATGCTGGTGGGTTCCAACCGCCGACCTTTTGGTTAGCAGCCGAGTGTTTTAACCATTGCGGCAATAGGGCTCTGCTCACTGTACGACTAGGTGGCTTAAAACAACAGAAATTTGTTGTCTTACAGTTCTGGAGGCAAGAAGCCAAAATCCAGATACCAGCGGGAACTTGCTCTCTCCGAAGATTCTAGGGGAGAAATCCTCCCTTGCCTCTTGTAGCTTCCGGTGATGCCAGGCGTTCCTTGTCTTGTGGTAGCATGACTCCAGTCTCTGCCTCTGTCTTCACATGACTGCCTTCCCTCTGTGCCTTGTGTCTCTTTTCATCTTCTTGTAAGGACACAAGTCACATCGGATTAGGCCCGCTCCACTCCTGTAAAGCCTCATGTTAATTTAACTAATTTTATCTGCAAAGCCAGGAAGTGAAATCATCAACCTCATTAAAAATTTCTAAAATTCAAGCTTGGCAAGTAAGAAGAAGAGAGGCATTTAAATCTGTGGATTATGAGTTATATATGCTGCATAGGAAAAACAATAATAGCCTCTCATGGGTCTGAGTGTGCATGTGTGCTTGCGCCATGTGTGTCTGCCTGATATTTTCAACCACTCAATATATTTTAGCTATTAGTATTGATATTTGTATTGCAAATTCTTGTTTCTATGGAGATGATCATTTCTGAAAGGCCAATGGTAACCTCTTTTAATCTTATATTTTAAGATTACAGATGTGTGTATTCTATTTCTATATATCTTATACTATTTACCACTAATATTTCTATTTTCTTTCCTGACTGATTTTCCTCTGCCATAGCTACAATTACCCATCTAAATACAACCTAAATTTTGCAAGGAAGATAATTTCTAGGTTAATATGTAGAACAAAACTCTTCAAGAACTAGTAAAATATAACTTTAATTTTTCTTAAAGCTTTGTGCTTAATCAACCTCTTCAGTGATGGGCCCAGAAGCACCTCCAGAACCCTGGTACAGCTTGCTTATGATGAGGCTGCCGACTTCCTTGTTTTTCATGCGTGATGTTCAAATTTTTCATTTTCTGAAATGTGATTCTTATCGAGCCAGTTGATGATTTCATTACACTTGTCAAGAATCTTTGTTTGGTTTGTCCTCATCATCATCTTGCCTTGATATCTCTCACTTTCAACCATGACTTTCACATTGAAGACATAGACTTTAAGAGAATTCTTAAAGTCATTTTGTCTCTCTGCTTCTCATTTTCAACTTTTTAATTTGCCTTTATTTAAATACTAACATTCTGAAGCACTTTTTGTATTATTTTTGGTCATTTGCATGGCCTTTCTTGTGAAATGTGTGTTTATGTACTTTGTACATTTTTCTACTGGGGTGATAAACTTTTTCTACTTAATCTGTTGTTGATTGACTTAATATTTCCAATCGTTTCATTGGCCTTCCTTGTGAGGTTTGTTTTTACACTCCTCTTGTACATTGGGCTTGACCATATGATTTGTTTAGGCCATTGAGATGGAAGCGGATATTATGGGCAGTGCTTCTGAGCAGGAGCTCCGCGAGTCATTGATGGTCCCACTGTTGCTCTTTATCCCACTGCCACAAGAGCCACTTGTCTTCGAGAGACTTTTCATTCTGCTGACCTGCAATGTAACACAAAAACAAAAGAAATGTTTGATGTTGTAGTCCACTGCAATTTTTGGGATTTTTTTTTTTTAAATGCAGCAAAACCTGGTATAAGCTGATTCATGAAGATATATTAAGATATTTTTGTACATTAAGGGAAGTTACATTCTCAAGGAGCCCTGGTGGTGCTTTGGTTAAGCTCTTGGCTGGTAACCGAAAGGTTGGTGGCTCTGACCCACCAGCCACTCTACAGTAGAAAGATGTGGCAGTCTGCTCCTGTAAAGATTACAGCCTTGGAAACCCTATGGAGAAGTTCTACTCTGTTCTGTAGGGCAGCTACGAGTTGGAATCGACAGTAAGTTTGGTTTGGGTTAACCCTCTCTCAGTTGCTTTATTTGGATTTTGTTTTTCATAAAACATTTCCTTCCAACAAATTCAACTACCAAACGGAATTAAAAATACCCATTGAATCTAAATGCACAATACTTTACCCTTCAATGTTAGAATAACTCAAACTCTAACTTTTGTTCCAATAAGCATATGCTACTTAATATTCATTTGTTTTTAAATCTGATGACAAAGAAAGTTTAAATTCATGCTAGATCCTTTATCTGATGGTACTGTGTGTATTATTCCTGTTTCTCTTTTAAAAATACAAATAACATGAAGGAAAACAAATAGAAAATCTCACTCATTTAATGTCACTGCAAAATTAAGAATTGTAGATGAAGAAAACATTCTTGCTTTTCTTTCCAGCTACCTCATTTTCATCTCCTCAGGTACTTTTTTTTTTTTTTATGCTCATGTTTTTAATATTTGTGCCAACCCAAATCCTCCTAATTTGATAAGGCCTAGTAGAAGCTCTATTTTGCCATTAGTCTACATATTTTTATGTTGTCTCCTCAAAATCAATGTAGCACTTTTAGCTGGCAACAAACATTTAACATTTTATTATAAATTGAAATGTTTTATTCATTAATTTATCCATATCCACATTATCTCCCCAAGAAAGTGACATCTCTGAAGTCAGAGATCAGATTTTGACATTAAGCATTCAAAAAATCTAGTGTAACATGGGCAGAGAAGAGGTAGTCAACAAATTTAAGATTTAAAACAAAAAATAAGCTGAATTATTCATAGTTTCCACTTCATCCCAATGAAAGCAGGTTGCCATACTACATGTTCACACCTGACTCTCACTCATTTCCTACCTTTTAAAATATTAAATAAAAAATATGTGCGATCAATGTGGAGGAAATATTCTTAACGACTGATTGAGAAATGGCAAGAGTCATTAAATGTATTTAGTCAAAAATTATTTCTACCAATTAAGCTTTATTATTTTTATTTTGTATAACAAAGGTGACATAATATTGCAAAGTAGCAAAATATCTAACATGACATAATATTGTAAAATGGAAAAACAACATGAGAACATTTTGTTATGCTAAAATTAAAGTGATCTTATAGAAGTATCAAATATGTACCAGAAACATGAAAATATAATGCTTTCTTCTGAGAATAAGGCAAGAACAAGAGATGGCAATGTTAAGGGAAATATCTTACCTTTGTAAATTAACTTTAAGTGAATTTGTCACTTTTTCTTTAGACACATTAAAAAAAAACTCACTCTTACTAAAGCTAAGTAGTTAAAAAGTAGAAAAATAATAGTTTAGAGATATTGCTTAGAGTGGCCTGCACAATATTATAAAATCTTAGTTTTGATAGATATTGTGAGATACCTTTAATTGAATATCACATGCAAATGTCAAAATATTAGCTCAGAGAGAAAATACATGAGAAATTGCTTCCGGCATTAACTTCTTTTTATTTTAATTGACTTAAAGAGTGAAAGTCATAATATTTGTGTTTAGGAAAAGGAAGAAGCTGTAGTTTTCCTTCAAAGTTAGTTCATTTTCAAATGGAAGCTTCCTACTTATAAGTAGGTTATATTCTAAATGGTGATGTGTAAACTGATTATTTGGAAATTGAAATGCATTTTTAATTGATATATAAGAAATAGTAGTTATGTTACTTATATCAACAGTTCCTCAAACTCAGGTTGCAAATAGTCATATTTTTCTTGTTTCCTTTTAAAACTTTTCTATATAATTATTTGTGCACAACTCTCCCTTATGTAAACGAATGACAATGAGAAAGACCCTATAGAGAGAAGGAAGAAAGAAGCTACAGATTTGGAGAAAGTTTTTCAAATTACGTATTTGATAAAGGTCTTATATCTCAAACATATAAAGAACTCTCAAAATATAAAAGTAAAAAAAAAAAAAAGAAATTAATAAGAAAATTGGTTAAAAAGTGCACAGACATTTCAGCAAAGAAGAGATATGGATGGCTAATAACTATATGAAATAATGTTCAACATTAACCATTAGGGAAATGAAAATTAAAATCACAATGGCATGTCACTACGTATTAGAACAGCTAAAATTAAAAAAAAAAAAAAGGAGAGGGGCACAAAACGAAATGCTGAAGAGAATGTTGAGAAATTGGATCTTTTATACATTGGTGGTAGGAATATAAAAAGGTATAACCTCTCTCAAAAATAGTTGGCAATGTTCTGTAAAATTAAACACGCACCAGCCATACAACTCAGCAATCACACTCTTAGGCATTTATCCCAGAGAAATCAAAACACAGATTCACACTAAACCTTGTATATAAATATTCATAGCAGTTTTTTTTTTTTGTAGTAGCCCAAAACTGGAAACATTCAAATGTCCTTCAACAGGTAAATGGTTAAATAGACTGATACATCCATATCATGTAATGATACTACTTAGGAACAAAATATTGATACATGCAACAATGTAGACATATTTCCAGGAAATGTGTATTGGTGAGAAAATTTGATTTCTTGAAGGTTAAATATTGTATGACTTCATATATGTAATATAACTCTTGAAACTATAGAGGTGGAGAGTAGATGACTGGTTGTTGGGGTCAGAGACTAGGCGTAGAATGGTGACTATAAAGTGATAGCATGAGGGAGTACCTTTGAGGTGATGGAACAGTTCTGTATCTTGATTGTGGCAGGTTTTATATGTATCTATATAACTATATCTATCTATGAAATTTTATAGAACTATGCACGCACACAAATTAATGCATGTGAAAAATAAAGGTAAAAAAATGAATGCAGTCTATGGTCTAGTTAACAGTATTTTACTAATGCCAATTTCCTGCTATTGCTATTGTACTACACTTGTATGAAGTATCACCACTGAGGGAATTTGGGAAAATGGTACACAAGACTCTATGTATTATTTTTGCAGAAAATGAGGGAGCATTTTTGAAGTAGCTCCACATTTTACGATTTTATTTGGCTAACCAAGCCGAAATTGAATTTATCTCCTGCTATGATCACGTATCGAATAAGAACCCATCAACTATGGAAAGGGCTCAGGGTCTGGACAAATGTATGTAACAGACTCAGTTTGGATCAGGTATGTACACCCATCAAACAATTGTAATGAGAGGGGAAAACTGGTTGCCCAAATATGACTGTTTATACTACAGCCATATAATCAAACTGGGGGAAGGTTAGCCACTAAGCAAGTGATTTTAGGGAAACAAGAAAATAAACGTACATAATATTATGCAATTCTAGTATTCTACAAGTGATTATGTTGCCTCTGAGGGAAAAAATCTTCCAAATTGTCTACAGTTATTACCAAGAAGTCCAGAAATGCATATGGAGGAGAGGGAGACATTAATGAACAGTGTGCAACTTTCTCTGTGTCTCCTCAGAAGGAGATTATATGCAAGATATTTCTTACAATATTAATATCTACTGGGAAGACTGGTGATAAATACTAAATAACACGAGTGAGGAAATATGTAAGTCTGTATCTAGAATGTATAATATCTTATAAATTAATGTGCTATTAGCAAGATGTATGATCTGGAGTCACCTTGACATATTCAATTTTAATAAAATTCCCATCTATGTCCTGTGAAAAATTCAGTACTCCATTCAAGATGTTTACTAGTGGCTTACGATTTCATTTCCATGGGCCCTTCATTCTAATTTCTTGGTCCCATTGAAATAATGATCTCACTTGCAAGAACACATACAGCCTCTCTATGCCTCACGTTTACCCAAATGTGAAACATCTCTACTTCCAAGATTTATTAAAAATGCTGTTACTGTTGTCATTAGGTGCAGTCAAGTCAATTCTGACTCACAGCAACCTTATGTATAACAGAATGAAAAGTTACCTGGTCCTTGGCCATCCTCACAATAGTTGCTATGTTTGAGCCCATTGTTGCAGCCACTGTGTCAATCCATCTCTTTGAGGATCTTCCTCTTTTTCACTGACCCTCTACTTTACCAAGCACAATATCCTTCTCCAGGGATTGGTCCCTCTGGATAACATGTCCAAAGTATGTGAGATGAAGTCTGGTCATCCTTATTTCTAAGGAGGATTCTGGTTGTACTTCTTCCAAGACAGATTTGTTCGTTCTTCTGGCAGTCCATGGTATATTCAATATTCTTTGCCAACAGCATAATTCACAGGCGTCAATTTTTCTTCAGTCTTTCTTACTTATTGTCCAACTTTCACATGCTTGTGAGGCAGTTGAAAATACCATGGGTTGGGTCAATTGCACCTTAGTCTTCAAAGTGACATCTTTGCTTTTTAACACTTTCAAAAGGTCTTTTTGTGCAGATTTGCCCAATGCAATACGTCCTTTGATTTCTTGACTGCCAATTCCATGGGTGTTGATTGTGGATCCAAGTAAAATGAAATCCTTGACAACTTCAGTTCTTTCTCCATTTATCATGATGATGCTTATTGGTCCAATTGTGAGGATTTTTGTTTTCTTTATGTTGAGGTGTAATTCATACTGCAGGCTGTAGTCTTAGATCTTCATCAGTAAGAGCTTCAAATCCTCTTCACTCTTAGCAAACAAGGTCATGTCATCTGCGTATTGCAAATTGTTAATGAGTCCCCCTCCAATCCTGATGCTGCATTCATCTTCATATAGTCCAGTTTCTTGGATTATTTGCGCAGCATACAGTTTGAATAAGTATGGTGAAAGGATACAAGCACACCTATTCTGATTTTAAACCATTAAAAATACTAAGCAACTTCCTTAGCATAATTTTTTATTTGAGAGAAAATATATAACAGCAGATAAATGAAAAAGAAAAAATATACAATGTAAGATATTCTCCATTTTTAAAAAATCCTCAGCTATATATCTCCACGGAGAAATTCTGCTGACTTTCTTTTCTCTTGTGCTGTTGCTCTCTCCCTCTAGACTTATCTTTCATTCCAGCCCATTCCGACCAAGTCTAGAGGATTTTGTTTTATACTCATCCATAGTCATTGGACTTTTTTCTAAACAAGGATAGTTGTCTTCCTCTGAGGAGAATCACCAATGACCTCTTAATTATTTCTTTCCTTTCATGCTATAAGTCATTCTCAGAGAAGAGCTCTAGTTAATTATAGTAATCCATTGAATGTAGGTCACATTTGAGGCTCAGTAGCCTCAGGATCAACAAATAATCCAATATATCAAGTAGTGGGAGAATACAGAAAACGTGTATGTAAACAACCTGAAACGTGTTAGTATAGCCAAACCAAAAACTCACTGCTGTCAAGTCCATTCTGAATTGTAGCAACCCTATAGACAGAGTAGAACTCCCCCTTAGGGTTTCCAAGGAGCAGCTGGTGGATTCGAACTGCCCACCTTTTGGTTAGCAGCTGAATGCTTAACCACTGCACCACCAGGGCTCTGTTAGCATAGCAAGAATCCTAAATTCAGTGCTACTAATACATACACCAAGAGCTAACGTTTGTCTTTCACTTACTACATGCCAATCAGCATGAGAATGCTTCTATTACATGACTTTTAACCCTTGCAACCATTCTCACAATTCCTTACTATTACTATCCCTATTAACAAAGTTGTGAAAATTAACACCCAAAGGTTACACAACTTGCTCAAGGTCCTACACTTAGTAAAATAACATAGCCAAGAGTCAGAGGAAAGAAAAAAAAAAAAGATTCTGGTTCCAGAGTTCATACTCCTATCCCAATACTAGAATTTTTGGCTGTTTTATGTGAGAATATTGATAAGCTGGAAATTCCATTAACATTGTATTTTACTGAGATCCAAAAGTATTACTGAATGTAAATTTAGCAAGAGAAAATTTATTTAAAAGTGTTATCAGTTATTTATGTAAGTTGTTCTCTCCTAGCCTGCAAAATGAGTATATAACATTCCAATCCTTTCATTTAAGGGAAAGTAATTATTCAGCTTTACTTCATAGTGATACATGCAGAGTCTTCATTACACATTCAGGGGCTAAACTGGGAAATAAAATGTTTAGTAACAAGAAACATGCCGAAAGTACACAGAATGTCTTTCTTTTTACACATTTTTATTCCCTGTCTTTGCCTTCACACACTTTATTATTACTCCTCTAGCTTCTAAATGAGATTGATAGGTGAGCTGATTACAGGGGTGCCTGAACACAGATTGTGGGAAGTCTTAGTGTGGCTCAGTATGCCATAAATCAAACATCAGGTGGGTGTTTGGGCAAAACAATTCCCTAATTCACAAAACACAATGATGAAAAAAGAAAAGAAACAAAGACACTATTCATTTAAAAAAAACCTATATCTGTCAAAATTTTGATAACATAGAATGCAAATACACACACATGCATATAACGCATATACATACATATTTCTTTCATTTACTTATTTAACAAATATTTATAGTAAGTGAGGTGTTATGGTAGGCAATATAAGAAACACATGAAAAAAACAAGGTGCTTGTTGTCAAGTATGCTGCCATCAAGTAGGGAAAATAAAATATATCACTACAATGTAGAGTGATAATTAACAGTAAATGTTTATGTTTATTTGGAAAAGAATAAATTAATTGGATGATGATTTGAAGAACAAAGGATTCTTGGAAGATGTTTCATTTTGTACATACTATAATGAAAAAAAAACAACTGACATTCAGAGTGGAGATATCTATGTGAACCTGGCTCCTACTTTCACAACAGAGACAGACAAAACCAGTCATGTTGATGTTAATCTCAAATTGTGCAGTATCCACACAATTTAGGCCTGAATTTCTGTAAAGTATCTTTTTATTCATTTTGTCTTCCTTTTGTTTTGTTTTTCTTCATTTTTGATCCCATACTATGTGCCAGTTATTACCATAACGCATTGCTGTGGAGTTGATTCCAACTAATAGCAACCGTATAAGACAGGGTAGAAATCCCTCAGAGGGTTTCCAAGCCTGTAATCTTTATGGAGGAGACCTGAATACGCAGCTGCTAACTGAAAGGTCGGTAGTTTGAACCCACCAACTGCTCAGTGGGAGAAAGATGTGGCAGTCTACTTCTGTAAAGATCGCAACCTTAGAAACCCTATGGGGGCTGTTCTACTCTATCCTATAAGGCAGCTATGAGTCAGAATTGACTCGATATCAACAATTTGTTTGTTTGTTTAATCTTTACTGAAGTAGATTGTCAGATCTTTGTCCTGCAGAACAATTGGTGAGTTCGGACTGCTGAGCGCTTAACCACTGCACCATCAGGGCTCCTTGAATCACTACGATAGACACTGGGAATATAGAAGAGTGGCCCATGGCTCCTGCACTCAAGGAGATCTCAATCTAGGGAATTCCTTTTCTTCCTCAGAAATGCATCTGTCCATTCTATGTCACTGCTTTATTGTATATTATCAATGCTTCTACTTAGAATTATATCAAAACGTTTTCCTAGACTTTCCCCCACTTTAACCCAACATCAAAAGTCAGAGGGAATGGAAATCAGGCTAGACGACTGAAATCAAGCTATGACTCCCAAAGGACAAGGGCCAAAATGTAAAGAACAGTTATGTACATATGTATACATGCAACAAAGTCTATGTATATAATGGTCATCTCAGAGGTAGTCATAATAGTGAAATATAAGAGATAACTTAAGTCTCCTTCAATTAGGAAATAACTAAATAAATCATAGCATGTTCATACAAGAAATATTCTGTAATTATTACAAATGATGTGTTTATTTTCCCTGACCTAGTAAGATGCCCATGATGTATTTTTAGAATATTTTTTGTAAAGGTATGCATGTATGTATTGTGTATATATGAGAGAGAAAGAGAGAGACAGGAAACTGAGACATATATCTCAAAATAATAAGATTGATTATTTCTGTGTCATGGAATTATGGTTAGCAATTGGAATTTTTTAATTCATAATTATAATTATCATTCATAATGATTATATTTATATAATTATAAGTACAACCATAGCATAAATATAGTTTATACATTTATAATAATTCCTCAAAATTCTAATAGAAGTGCATTTATAGTTATGAGGCTAATAACATAAATATAAGCAAATATATTCATATTACAAAAATGAAGTATTTATATAAATATAAATACACATTATGGTGGAACTATTTTTTGTAATTAATAAGATAATATTTCAAGCTATGTATATTTAGGAAGCACCACGTGTCTGTCAGTTTCTCCTACTGTGGTGGCTTGCGTGTTGCTGTGACTCTGGAAGCTATGCCACTGGACAGCTTCCATGGTGGACAGATTTCAACAGAGCTTCAAGACTAAGACAGACTAAGAGGAAGGTTCTGGAGAGCTACTAAAAAAATTGGTCAGTGAAAACCTAATGGATAGCAGCAAACATTGTCTGACATAGTGCCACAAAGATGAACTCCTCAGGATAGAAGTCACTCAAAATACGACTGGAGAAGAGCTGTCTCCTCAAAGTAGAGTCGATCTTAATGACATGGATGGAGTAAAGCTTTCAGGACCTTCATTTGCTGATGAGGTATGACTCAAAATGAAAAGAAACATCTGCAAACATCCATTAATAAGCAGAATGTGGAAAGTATGAAGTATGAATCTAGGAAAATTGGAAGTCATCAAACGTGAAATGGAACACATAAAGATTGATATTCTAGGCATTAGTGAGCTGAAATGGACTAACCTAAACTAACCTGTTGCCATTGAGTCGATTCCAACTCCGACTCATAGTGACCCTATAGGACAGAGTAGAACTGCCCCATAAGGTTTCTAAGGAACACCTGGTGGATTTGAACTGCCTACTTTTTGGTTAGCAACCGAAGCTCTTAAGCGCTATGCCACCAGGGTTTCCAAAATGGTCTAGTATTGCCATTTAGAATCAGACAATCATATGGTCTGCTATGCCAGGAATGACAAACTGAAGAGGAATGAGGTCGCATTCATCATCAAAAAGAACATTTCAAGATCTATCCTGAAGTACAATGTTGTCAGTGATAAGATAATATCCATAAACCTACAAGGAAGACCAGTTAATATGACTATTATTCAAATTTACCCAGGAACCGCTAAGGCCAAGACGAAGAAATTGAAGATTTTTACCAATTTTTGCAGTCTGAAAGTGATCAAACATGCAATCAAGATGTATTGATAATCACTGGTGATTGGAATGTGAAAGATGGAAACAAGGAAGTGTCCGTAGTTGGAAAAAATCTGTCTTGGAAGAAGGACAGCAAGAATGCTCCTTAGAAGTGAGGATGGCCAGACTTCATCTCACTTACTTCGGACATGTTATCAGGATGGACCAATCCCTGGAGAAGGACATCATGGTTGGTAAAGTAGAGGCACGGGGAAAAAGAGGAAGACCCTCAAGGAAATGGATTGACACAGCGGCCACAACGATGAATTGGAACCTAGCAGGGATGGTGAGGAGGGCGCAGGACTGGATGGTGTTTCATTCTGTTGTCCATAGGGTCTCTATGAGTAGGAACTAACTCTAGGGAACTGAACAACAACAATCCTTAGGAACATACACTTAATAAGTTTACCAGTTACTAATTTTTATTGTGGAAAAAAAGACAATTTCTGCCACTTTTTATAGATTATGATGACTACATAGTAAACATTTAGTGTGGAGCAAATTGTAGGTATTGTTATTTCTATTAGTATGTATAGTGAGGAGTTCCACTGTGTATAGAAAATATATTTCCTGGCTAAGTTTATAGTATTGTGCAAGTGAATTTAACCTTTTATTCTTTCTTTTACTAAAAAAAGGCAAGTGAGTTTTTACAGGTTTGGGCTGTTACCTATAAAAATCTCTTGATTATTCTGAAGTACTTATAAATGAAGGAAAGGCTTTATAACTGTGACACATTATTTGAATATAATATCTTTAGTAAGTTTTATATGATATATTCAACTTTTTCTGGAAGTTGTTAGTAATATGCATTTGCATATAAACAGAGGAGGAAAAAATTACAGTGGCAATCTTTAGTTAATAATGTGGATAAGCAATTTGCTAGGGACAATTTTTGTCATATTGTGTCACATTTTGTTTTGACCATTTTATCACAGATCTCTAAATTCTAATTTGCAAAGTGATTTATATGAAGTATTAGAGATTGGACTCTGACTATAAAAAAAGTTCCAAGCAAGATGTATATGTAGTTTCTATCAATTCCCCAATCCTCTTCATAGTTACAACTACTGGACGTTTTGTTTTTCCATTGTTAGATTAAACTTAACTCTGGGTTATAGTCTTTTTACTGGTTAGATTTTAATTCAACAAAATTTACAGTGTTCTTACTCATCTTCCTTCTCCTTACAGCCCATCTGTAGCCAAATCCTGTTTTGTCTCCCATAACAGCTTTCTCCCTCCCTTTCGTGACTTTTCTGACCTCTCTACTCATTAGGGGACTCCACTTAGCCATATATTAGGTCACTTGATGTTATCCCACAGGTCACTGATATTTTTTGTATTGTTTATTCCTCTGCTAGATCATTTTTATTTCCACATCTTCAACTTCACTACTCTTTTTCTATGCAATGTCTAATCTGTCACTAATTCCATCCAATACATTGCTCATCTCCAACATGTAGTGTTTTTGGCTAGAAGTTTGAGTCATTTTTTTTTTTTTAAATTTTCCATGAATCTAATTGATTTTTTTAAGCAAACAAACAGAAAAACTGCCTTTTTGATCATTGTTAAGTGTACAATTCAGTGATATTACTTACATTCACCATGATGTGCAACCATCACCACTACCCATTTCCATAAGTTTTCACCACTCCAAACAGAAACGCGTATGCCTTAAGCAATAATTCAACATCACTCCTCATCCCAGTCTCTGGTAACCACTAATAAACTTGTGTATCTATGCATTTGCCTGTTCTACATATTTCATTTAAGAGGAATCAGATGCCTTTTCTGCATCAATTGACATAATCGTGTTGTTCTTTTTTTTCATTCTACTAATGTGGTATATTACAGATTGATTTTAAGATTGCTCTCACTTGGTCATGATGTATAACCTTTTAATATGCTGTTGGATTTGGTTTGCATATATTTTGTTGAGGATTTTTGCATCTTGATTCAGAAGGAATATTGGTCTATAGTGTTCTTGTGGTGTCTTTATCTGGTTTTGGTATCAGGGTAATGCTAATTTCCTGGCATGAGTTAAAAGGCGTTCCCTCCTCTTGTATTTTTTTTTTTTTTTTTTGAGGAGTTTGAGAAAGATTGGCGTTAATCTCCTTTAAATGTTTTGTAGAATTCACCAGTGAAGCCATCTGGTCCTGGACTTTTCTTTGTTGTGAGGTTTTTGATTACTGATCAAATCCCTTCACTTGTTATAGGTCTTTTAATTGGCTATTTAAACATATGGAATGCAGTTGTAATAATTGTCTTAAAGTCCTTGTCCACTAATTCTATCATCTGTGCCAGTTCTGGATTGGTTTCAGTTGTTTGCTATTCTCTTCATTATGGGGCATGTATTCCTGCTCCTTTGCATGCCTGGAAATGTTCAATTGGATGCCAGCCGTTGTGAACTTTACCTTGTTAAGTGTCAGGTATTTTTATTTATTCTTGATCTCTTTTCTGTGATTCAGTTAAGTTTTTGGAAACAACTTGACCCTTTTGGGTCTTGCCTTTATTATTTATTAGGCAGGACTGATTCAGTCCTCACTATGGGGCTAATTATTTCACACTACTGAGATAAGACTTTTTTGAGAACTCTACCCAATACCCCACAGGAGAAAGATGTGGCAGTCTGCTCCCATAAAGATTTACAGCCATTAAAACCCTATGGGGCAGTTCTGCTCTGTCCTATAGATCGCTATGAGTTGGAATCAACTAGATGGCAATGGATTTTGTTGTTGTTTTGGACCCAGTGCCCCATGCATTATGAGTTTTTTTAGTCTGGTTAGTGAGAGCAGGCACTATTCCAAGCCCTGTGTGAGCACCATGAGCTGTGCTGTTTAATATTTTCTGATGATTCTTTTCCTGACCTCAGATCATTTCCCCACATGAATGCACTGATCAGTCTCTGCTAAATACTGAATAGTGGCATGGCAGATATCCGAGAATCTCTTTCTGTGCAATTATATACACTCCAGTGTTCTGAGAAGTCTAGCTGCCTTGATCTCCCCAGACCCTCAGCATAGTCTGTCCAACTCAAAGTTTCCACCAGGTCTTGCTTTAGAACATCCTCTCCATCTTCCTCAATCTCTCCTTCCTCTGACTTGTGTCACAGCCTGGAAACCCTCTTAACAGTAAGTTTGGGCAATCTTAGGGTGCTCCTTGTTTGTTTCTTGACCATTTGCTTTTGTTGTCTGATGTCTATTGTCTTGAAAACTGTTTCATATATTTTATCTTTAAAAAAAAAAATTTCTTTCAGACAGGAGGGTAAATCTGATTCCTGTTAATCTTCTTGGCTATAAGTGGAAATCCATCTATGTGTTTCATATTTCAATGCAGATGTTTATTTAAAAAGTGAAGTGTATTTCATTAAATTTTAGATTGCAAATGGGTTTAGAATTCATTTGTCTATACACTGATGAGTATAATTATATGTTATATATGTATACTCCTGTTACAATCTTAGCTTAAAATAAAATTTGTATATATTAGATAGAAATTGCATAAGTTTAGTTTCCAAAAGACACTAGGATGATAATATTATCATTTTAATCATAATTAAGCACATTACTCAGTTGCCTTACAAAGGCATTTTCTGTGTGATCTGCCCATTTTCAGTTTTCCTAAAGATTGAAGAAGGAACACTAGAAATACTTAAGTTTAGAATTATTTAATATTGATAAATTACTCCTTTATAACAATCCAGATCATTGTAAAATATTATTCTATTATAAACACACACTAGTAGAACATTATGAAACAGTTATAAGGATCCAGAGATAGACTAATGGAAAAATTGACTATGTAGAAAACATGTTTTATGGTAAGGAAACATTACAGATCCTTGATGGTTGTTAGGATTGCTCTACAAATGTAGAAGAAGTGACTATTTGGAAGAAAAATCAAGTTTTATAATAAAATCAATGCCTTTAGATTTAGGAGACAATATAGACATAATATTTAACCAATCTCAAAATAGGGAAAAGATTTCTAATCATTAAATCAATGGTAGAATTATAAATCAAATGTATTTGACTATTCTTTAAAAGAAACTTCTTAACAATAAAATCATATATCCAGAATTGAAAGGCAAAAACAAATTGGTTTTAAAAATTGTCATGAGGATGAATAGCTCATATAAATATCCATAAGAATAAAATATACTTACCCAAAAAAGAGAAATATATTATCTTACTATTTTTCAAAGTAAGAATGACCTAAGTCCAATATATTATTTTAATAGACTATTATATTGGAGCTGGGATGGGCTTAATGTTTTGAATGGGGCCCCAAAGCTAAGAGCAACAGGTCCCTACATTGTAAAATGAGTTTTAGACAATTTAAGCAGGTCCTAAATGATGGTGAACAAAAATTGATCCCACCAGGATTATTTACTCATGCACCTAACAGCCAATTTTAAAAAGTTTCACAGTTAATACAGAAGTGAGAGAAGCTGATAGTAAGACTCTCTGAAAAAGAGGTTTTTTGCTTGTTTGTTTGTTTTAATGCGTGTATTGAGATTTCCATCCTACCCCATGAAGATGTAAAAAAAGGTGCTTCTGTTTCAAGTGAGGGTTTCCTAGAAAAGAACAATTCAGAGATCTGTGCTTTTTGAATGCAGGGACTGATACTGTGTTTACAGCAAGTTTCTCTACCATTCTGCAGTTTATATGCCCATGAAGCCTTAGATAAAATTCTATTTATGTTAATTAAACCTGACTGAAAATGTTGTTCTAATTGAGGTACAAATTTGCATCTCATAGAATCCTCTTATTTCCAAAATTGTTTTTATAAACATATCTTATTATGCGTTTGTTTTATGTATACATACATATATAAAATATGATTATATAATTTTACCATAAGAAAGTTATTCTTGATGATGCAATTATATTCATAATACTCAATATTAATCAAAAATTGTCAAAAATGTATGCATATATGATATAGAGGATCTAAATTTTAGTATTGCCCTTCCTATGCTATCAATAGCAAAGAACTCACACTAATATCCTAAATAAATACAGAAAGAATTTAAATAAATTTAAGGAAGAAAGTATGTTATATTTTTCTCTAAAATTTGCAGATAGATTTATTAAATATTTGGATGTTTTCTTTTTAAAAAACAATGGCAGCAGTGTTTCATTGGCTGTCTGGCTTTTGATCCCATATATTGAATATTACACAGAGGGAACCTGAGAGCTAATTAGATATAATCCCAGTTCATAATCTTTTTTAATTTTTAATTTTGAAAAAGATTATAAAAAATAAGACAGGGAGATCCAATATACCCTTCACCAAGTTTGACCATAATGTAAACATGTTACATAAATATAGTAAAATATGACAGCCAGGAAATTGACACTGATACAATCCACCAATCTCATTCAGGTTTCACCAGGTTTGCATGTACTCATTGTGTGTGTGTGTGTGTGTGTGAGTTTATTTCTATGTGATTTTTATCTCCAACACAGTCAAGATATGGAACAGTTCAATCACAAGGATCTCCTTTGCTTCCCTTTTATAGACACAGCTGCCATCCTTATCCCTCACAAACACACACTCTCTAACACTAGCAACCACTAATCTGTTTTTCATCTCAATAATTTTGCCATTTCACAAACGTTATGCAATGGAATCATACAACAACCTTCTGAGACTGGCTCTTTTCACTAACTATAATCTCCTTGAGATCCATCCAAGTTGTTGTATGTATCATAAACTGTTGCTTTTTATTTGCTGTATAGTGTTACTGAAATGAGTATACCAGTTTGTTTAACCATTTACTCATTGATGGTCATTTAATTTATTTCCAGATTTTGGCTATTATGATTGAAGTACTACGAACATTTGTGTATAGGTGTTGTGTAAATGTAAGTTTTCATTTCTCTGAAATAAATGCCTAGAAGTGCACTTGTTGCATCATATGGTAAACACATGTTTAGTTTTGTAAGAAACTGCAGTATTCTTTTTCAGAGTGGCTTTATCATTTTAAATTCTCACCAGCAATGTATGAAAGATCTAGTTTCTCCTCATCCTCATCAGAATTTAATGTTATTTTTACTTTAGCCATTCAAATAGGTGTGTAGTAATATCTTGTTATGGTTTTAATTCGCAAATTTCTAATGGCTAATGAGAGGAGCCCTGGTTGCTCAGTGGTTAAGCACTCGGCTGCTAACCTAAAGGTTGGTGTTTCAAACCAGGGCTTTGAACTGGTCCTTCCTGGTTCAGTCATGGCCAAGGAAGCAAAACAGGAACGGACCTGAATTTTTAAAACTGGGTGAACCAGAATGATAACTGGAATGGGAAAAATTATGGGTCAAAGCCCTTCTAGGAACTTAATCTCCCTGTAAGAAAACTAGAACAGCATACACATTGCATAACAACCAAATCTCTTGCCTGTTGGATTTTGAGCAGAGTTGGAAGCAGCATTGCCCCTCTCAAAGATGGCGGCTGGATGCACCGCTTTGAATATGTGTTGCTTTCCATAGGCCTGCCAGTAATCCAGTCTCCCACATCAGTCTCCTAAAAGGGCTTGCTATCCCTCTTTTGAGTCTCCCATTCCAGGGCTTCAACCCGTAATTTTTTTCATTCCAGTTCACCCCACTTTTAAATATTTGGGTCTGTTCTAGTTTTGCTCCTTAAGCCACGATTGGATAAATTCAAACATATTTGAAGCCCTGGCTTGAAGCCACCAGCCTCTCCATGGAACAAAGATATGGTAGTCTGCTTCTGTGAAGACTTACGACCTTGGAAACCCTATGGGGAAGTTCTACTCTGTCCTACAGGGTCACCATGAGTCAAAATCAACTCGATAGCAATAGGTTTGGTTTTTAATGGCTAATGACCTTGAACATCTTTTTTATGTGCTTATTGCCATCTGTGTATCTTTTTTAGTGAAATATCTCTTCATTCTCTTCATGTCTTTTGCCCATTTTCTAAATGGATTGTTTGTTTTTCATTGGTGAGTAAAAGATCTAGGTATTAGATCTTTGTTGGATATATGGTTTACAGTTACTTTTGCCCAATCTGCAGCTTGTTTATAATCTTCTACTCAGGGTCATTGATGTAACAAAAATTTTAAATTTTGATGAAGTCCAATTTATTAACTTTCAGTTTGTCAATTTTTCTTTTCATGGATCATACTTTTGGTGTCAAGTCTAAGAACTTTTCACTTACGTTTAGGTCCTGATTATTTTCTCCTAAGTTTTTTTTTTTTTTTTTTTAATTTATAGCTTTATGATTTACATTTAAGTTCATGATCCACTTTGTGTTAATAATATATTAATATACATGGTAATGTTTAGCTTGAGGCATTTTTTTAATATAGATACCCAATTGCTCCAACATCATTTGTTGAAAAGTGTATCCATCTTCCACTGAATTGTTTTTCATTTACAATTCCATATCATTTAATTTATTTCTTTTACCTTTCTTACTTTATATACATTTGTAACATTTTCTTAGGTAGGTGGTTCACTGGTTCACTGAAATTAAAGCATTTGATAAGGGAAATCTTTGTATGCCAAATGAAATCTTTAAAAAAAAAAAAAAAAACCTCAAAATTCTCTTTTACTTTTTACTACTTGTATTATTAATAAAATAGAATCTCTTATGGAAACAAGAGTATAACCCCCCCAAAAAATAAATAAAGAAAAGAAAAGTAAAAAACAAACAGACAAAGAAATAAGAATTCTTGAAGGTAGGAACTTTAAATGGCTATCACGTATATGCAGATAATTACAATGAAGAAAATTTTCTGTTTGATAGAGGAGAAAGGCAAATAATTGGGTAATGATTTCAATAAGTAGATTGGTAACATTTTCTAACAATAATGAATTTGACTGAAAAAATAACCATCCTATTAAAAAATAGTTGAATTTTTTTGTTTGTTTTCTATTCCCATTTTCCCTGCTGTAAGTCAATACTCAAAGTAATTCCACCTTTATTCTGTCATAAAGGAAGTGGAAACTTAACACACATGACCTTTATTTGGCTTGATTGTTTTCTTTTATCTTCTAAAATATATTGTTTGTAGTGTGTTTATTTTTTTTCAGTTAATATTTTTATTGAGATATAATATACAAACAGTAAAATGCAAAAACTTAAGTGTACATCTCAATGAATGTTTACATATATATGCAGTCATGTAACCATAAACCCATTGCCTTCGAGTCGATGCCCACTCATTGAGTCCCTATAGGACAGAGTAGAACTGCCCCATAGGGTTTCCAAGGAGCGGCTAGTGGATTCGAATTGCTGACCTTTTGGTTAGCAGCCATAGCTCTTAACCACTATGCCACCAGGGCTTCTAAGTGGCACATGGATGTGGAAAAAAGGAAGAGAAGTCAGTAGACATTAAAGAAGCAAAATAAGTAGAACCTTATGATTGAGAGGGACAAGAAGCAAAAGATAAAGTTCCAAGATTCTGGTTGGGACCATTGGGGACTGGGGGGAGGGGACTGGACTATTCACTGAAATAAGGAATGTATTCTTCAGATGAAGCTGAGCCACAGAGAAATGAAGTGATATGTTGGATTGGTATAGTATTCAAGAATAATAAGGCATTAATATTTATTCCACAAATACTGATGATGAGTTACTTGTAATTTTAGAGTGGTTTGGGGAGACTTACTGGATGAGGCAAGACTAGTTTTAAAAAGTGGAATTTATGCTAAAATAACACAGGTCAGGTTTTCCATATCCAAGCTGATTCTCCGTTAAAGCTCAAAGTGCTTAATGTCCTTTATGGTATGACACACATATGATTTGCACAATAATGAAAAAGAAGAAGAACATACATTTCTAATTTCTTAGGTCAATAAGTATTTGAGGGAGGAGGGAAAACAATGCTCATTTAAAACAATAAAAACATCAAAAGTTAATTTTTAGCTAAAAATAGAATTCAGTAGTATGTATAAAAATTGTCAGAGTATTGTGATTTTTGGCAAGAGAGGAAGAAAAAGGCATTCATATTTTCTGAAGAAATGTTCATCGATTTTCTTTTGTTTAGTTTTTTTTTACCTTTATGCTAACAAAACATATCAAGGATATAATATTATTTCTGTTTTTTTGTTTGATACTAACATT
Organism: Dugong dugon; assembly: GCA_030035585.1. NCBI lineage: Eukaryota > Metazoa > Chordata > Mammalia > Sirenia > Dugongidae > Dugong > Dugong dugon. The sequence continues at coordinate 35,080,510 of CM057471.1, read as the reverse complement.
GCAATCAGAAAGGATGTTGTGTGTTTCTGTGTAAAAGATAGCCTGGAAATGAGTTTTCATTGAGCTTTCAGTTAGATCATACTAAACGCAAAAACCCGTTGTTGTCAAGTCAATTCCGATTCATAGCGACCCTGTAAGACAGAGTAGAACTGCCACACAGAGCTTCCAAGAAGTGCCAGGTGGATTTGAACTGCCTACCTTTTGGTTAGCATCTGTAGCTCTTAACCACTATGCCACCAGGGTTTCCAGATCATATTATAGGACTCTGATAATAGCTAAGGCATTGATGTGGACATCATTTATCCCCATTTTAGGGTTGATGAAACTAAGGTTTAGAAAAGTTTAAGCGTTCACAATTGTAAGATTCTTTATGAAAACAGAATTTCTAGTTTCAAATTCTGTACTCGTCTTCTGCCTCAGAAATTATTTAAGCTAGCAGATGAGAGGCAGAAGGGAGTCCACTGTATTAGAAAACATCAAAAATATCATAATTACTCTTTCCTGATTGTGTTGAAGATACAGGCTTTGATCTCCACTCAAGTCTTTTAACTAAAAGCTTCAGTTTGAATATTAATTTCATTTAAAAAATATTCTGAGAAGTTTTAGAGAGAAAATTAAAACTTTTACTTCAAAATATGATCTGTATTTGCTTTGACAACTAATTAGGTTACAATGTAAAATAAGCCTACCTATCTGTAGGTATAATTAAGATACAACACTAGGATAACATTGACTGGTTAATTAAAACAGTTAGGATGGTAGTGGATCATGACACAATATACCGTAAGAGGCATGAGCAGAATACATCACAGGCTATATATAATAGTCATTGAGTTCAAAATAATTTTCCCATAGTAAAACATAGATCATATTTGAGTCCTTTAAATTCAAGTTTCATTCATTCTTAACATCAGACTACTTATAGATACATTTTTGGGGGAAAAAAATACAGCTTGCTTGCTTCACAAGACTTATGGCACATCAGATTGGAGAACTTTCATACACCAAACCCGTTGCTGTCGGTCAAGTCAATTCTGACCCATTGCAACCTTAGAGGACAGAGTAGAACTACCCCATAGGGTTTCCAAGGAGGGGTTGGTGGATTTGAACTGGCAGCCTTTTGGTTAGCAGCCATATCACTTAACTACTGCACCACCAGGGCTCCTTCACACACCATGGCCTATTATTCAAAACAATGAGGTCCTCAATAAAAATAATTTCTTTGGCTGGAGTGTCCTCTAAAGTATCTGTCTTAGAAACCTGTAGAAGTGGTGGGTGGCTGTCAGAGGGTTCAGGGAGATAGACTGTGCCCATGTCTGTTTCTTTCCATTCAAACCAAAATCAAACTCATTGCTGTCAGTTGATTCCAACTCCTAGCAACCCTATAGGACAGAGTGGAACTGCCCTACAAGTTTCCAAAGCTGTAAATCTTTCTGGGAGCAGATTGCCACATCTTTCTCCCGTGATATGGCTGGTGGGTTCAAACTGTTGATCTTTCAGTTAGCAGCTAAGTATACTTAAACACTGCACCACCAGGGCTCCTTTTTTTCTCCCGTTAGAGAGCTAATATCCTTCTTACCTTTCCTGAGACGTATCTGGAAGAGTGTGTTTTTCCTCCATTATTCACCTACTTCTGGTGTTGAGTGTCCTGGGACACATTCATATAGCATTTTGATCTATGACCCTTAGCATTTGTGTCATGATGATGAGTAATTTTTCAGCACAGTGGACCTTAGGAGAATCCACCATTCCTATACAGCACATTTCCAGTGCCTTCCCTCTATATGAAAGGGACTGGAACCTTTAAATCCAATTTTCATAAATCCCCAACTCGGTATTCCATTTAGGCAATTGAAAAAATGCCCATGGCTGTTTTACACCACCCAAGGCTATCCAAGTGAGATGTGGCTCAGGTAAATTCTTTACACCTGGAGAATAGGCCTTTATTATGGAAAGTGCTCTAGGCTTATTGCACTATGGTTACTTTTCCCCTCCCACTGCTGAGTCACTAGGGGATCTTGGCTTTTCATCTTGAGAACTTGGTGGAATTCCTAAAGGTAAAATCCTCAGAAGTGTGGGGGCCACCCTAAAACCTGGGGAGTTTCTCACTCTCAAGCCAGTTCACATTCTGCCTCCAGCAATTTGTCAACATTACATTTAAATATTCTTACCAGTTTATGGCTCCAGCAACTTGGCTTCTGCTCCAGGTAAGCAGATCTTGAGTGTGACTTTCTGGATTTGCCTAGCTCTCAAGATTTTGGCATGGTAGTTTGCCCTGTGACCTCAATTATCTGTTGGATCCAAGAATAGGCATTGATTTCAGGTCTTCAACTTGCATTTGTAAGGGCAGGAGTGATGACTTCCAAGCTTTGGACATGTGAGAGCTGAAACCAGGAGTTGTATTGTCATTTTGCTTTCCAAGAAGTTATACCAAATTATAAGTGACAGTATATTAATTTTTAATAACAGTAATACTGGATATCACTTTAGAACTTATGATGTATGCAGCATTGGGCTAAGCATTTATATTCCCTATGTAATAAAAACATCAAGCCTAATAGATGAAAGTACATAGTCTGGAGCAAGACTGCCTAAGCTTACTTACAGGATTCATTGTATACTATGGAACTGTGGTCAAGTTATTTAACTTCTCTGTATCTCAGTTTTATCATTGGTAAATGAGAATAAAAAAAAAAAACCTACCTTATAGGGTTGCTATGAAGATTTAATGAGGTAACAGTTGAAAAATGTTTAAAATACTGCCCGACACTTTATAAGTGCTATGCATTTGCTATTACACCTACTCCTTGCTTGTTGACATGGTTAGGTTCCAAAGACCAGGTTGTTATGCAGAAACTGACTTTACGCAAAAATGGGTGGTGACCACATCGTATCACAAAATGGAGGATGACTACATCATTACACAACTTCCAAGTTGCATCATTACATAACTGCCAGATTTTTATCATTACATAACTGCTAAACAGCTGAGAATCACGGGTAGCCAAGTTGACACATAAGCTCACCCATCACAACCAACGTTACTCTCACCTCACATCTTGGTGCTTATTACTGCCAGACATACATCATTAATGTGCATCATAGTCAGATAGTAGATTTTTTACTATTGTTGTAAGTGCAAAATGTTGGATAATGAGATAGTTTGTAAGTGAGAAGTAGGTATATTATCTCATTTAATTCTACAATGATCTTCTGAGCTAGATATTGTTTTAGCAGAAGAGGAAACAGTCACAGATGGTTTAGGTAACTTGACTAAGTGTTAAGTAGCCAGTCCAGATTCCCAAACCATATGTGTGATTTGGAGATTATATAGAAGAAAAATCCCATCCTTGCTCCCATAATTCCCATCATTAGCCATACAATTTTTATAAACATAATATGATGCTCCTAACCTATAGTAATTGGGAAACACTTTTAGAAATTAATTTTCTCTGTATGTATAATCCAGATATTGTGGATGAAATTCAGGTCTCTAATAGTTTATCCTTGCCCTACACAAAGTTTGATTGGTATAACAGGCTATTATGCTAGGAAAATCTGACAAACTCTGGTGGAGTCACCATAATTTTCATTATCTAGCTAAATATGCAGTTTTAATAGAACTGCTCATCATACCTTGAACTGACATTTTGAAATAACAGACTCATGTAGGTCTTATAGAGGGCCAAGCATTTGATGCCCCTCAAGGCAATCCCATTCAGTTTTCCACGGAACTAGAATATTTATTGCTCTTATCTGATTTAACAGCTTTTGCTTTGTAGTCTCCATTCCAGTTTTTGATACTTCCTATTTGCATGAGACCAGTAACTGAGCTTCAAATCAGTTAAGTGTCTTTTTTGAAACCTCTGCTTGTATTGGCATTGGGAGTACCAGGCAGTCACCAACATGATGGACAAATCATATAAAAACTCTATATTATATCATAAGCAACCTCCAGCTATCACATGTCATTTTCATTCTTGGAATAACATGTCTCTTTATAAGCTGTGTGCTAGCTGGAAGATTTGGGGGGTTGTTCTGCCTTCCCTAATATAGTAGAAGCTGAAAAATATGGTCCTAATTCTCAGGCACACCAAAAACCCACTGTAAGAGAGAATAAAACTGCCAAAATCTTCTGATACAGATTCCCACTAGGAGAATCTTTAAAAGCCCATAAATCCAGAGTTATATTCCCTTTGATGAGGTTCTCTTTCAGGGGATCACCACCTTTCTCAGTCTAAGTATTGTATTAACCTTCCTAGACATACTGCACCCAAGTAGAATTTCACTGAACTTTGGTATAACCCCAACATACTAATGGCTTTTTCTTTCCAACTGAAATTCAGACCTCCTTCCTAAGCATTCATTTCATCAGAATTTGGCTCCCCACCGATTATTGCTTCAAAATGTGTTTTATAATAACTTGCGGGTGACACAGTATTTAAATAGTTTTATTTCCATGCCTTTTTCCCTCCAGAAAGCATACTACTATTACAAAATATATAGTTCAAATGAAAATGAGAAACTATAGTGCTTGTGTGGGTGTGTGCACAAGCACATGCACATATATGCGCATGTAATAAGATATTTTGGCTGAGCAGAGGGAGGAGGCTACTATTCATTTGATGGATGGAGTTAGGTGTTGCCCTTTGCCCATTTAATTAATTTGAATCCAGGGGTTGATAAAACTGATGTGTGCAACTAGGCAGCGCACTTTCTCTACTTATATGTTTGCATTCAGTAATTCATACAGAGGAGCTGGGAACTCCCACAGCAAATAGAAGTTCTGAAATCCTTAACTAGTTAAGATTAAAATATATAAAAAGAAATTTTTAAATTCGCTATGAAGATGGAAGGATGGCCACCATGGGTGGAGAGGATTGAGGTCTCATGGAAGGGAAGGGCATTGCGATTTCCTGAGAGAGAACTCAGCATATTATAAGGAAAGGGGAAGTTCAGTGAGTGAATTGGAGTCGGCATTAGGACGTAAGTTCCATAGGGAGTATTTGGCACTATTAAAGTTTTTGGCTGTTTCTAGAACCCATCTGAATTGGTTACCCTTGACAAAAGCATTTTGAGTCTCCTGGAATTCAGATTTCTGGGTTCATGGAATTGGGGTAACCCACCCAGGCCATCTGCCCTGAGGTGTCCTTTTAAACCTTGAAGGAACTGGTTCCCTGGAGTCATCTTTAGATCAAACAGTAGCTTAATAAGCAGCTTAGTGGAGACTGTTTGGCCTTAGGTATTGGGTTCTTTTGGAAAATTATCTGTGTGCAGCCAGCCTTGAGAAGCAGTGACTCCAGGATCTGACTGGAGGCTATTTTAGGATATGTGGCATGTTCTCAGTTACTGTGTCTGTAACCTGCCCTGTGCTTTTATGCTGTCTGTTGATAAATTAAAATAACAATGGCCTATATAGCCTACGTTCAGAGTGCCTTCTTGATATGTTTGGGTGACACTGCCCGATTTGAATTGTATCTACTCATGATAAATATATTCTGTTATGTTAATTTTTTGTGTTTCTCTAAGCAATTTAGGTTTTTGACACTGTGTGTGTGTGTGTGTGTGTGTGTGTGTGTTCGTATTAAAAAATCACTTACATGGTACTGTAAGTGGTACTGAGATTGGTGGTGGTGATGAAGGTTATGAATGTACTTAACGGAATGTATCTGAGTTCGCAATATAATACAGAGGTCCCCAGGCTGCAGAATTCCACTGCAGCTTGCTTGGCCTACCTTGCCATTTCCAGTTCTGTTGCTTGGCCGGCCTCCCAATTTGCATCAGAATTGCAGTTTCTTTGCTTGGTCTGCCCTGTGAAAATCCTGGCACCTGCATGGTATGATTAAGAATGTTGCTGATGTAACTTGTATGAACCTCCTACTTGTGAACCCCTTAAAAATAACTTTTTTCCCTTGCCCTTTCAAAGCAGTGGTGGCGGCAACAGCCCCGATTGCTTCCTTCCTTGTGCAATGAAATAAAGGCAATTTTACACTCTCCCACCTCGGTGTCTCGTTATCGGCCGATACGAGTCATGCCGAGCAAAAACTGGGGTTTCCACCCGGTAACAAACACAACTAATGTTGGACATTTGAAAATATCTTTAGATTCTTTAAAAATACGTGAAGATAGGTCTTTCAGGAAAACTATGGAATGTTTGCTAAATTAACCATAATAGAAGCTCAAGTGAAAAGAACGAAAGGGCAACTCACAGAGTGAGAGAATATATTTTCAAATCACATTTGGAATATTTTCAAATAAAAGATGTGTATTCAGGATACATGTACATGTACAGAACTCTCAAAATTAACAATAAGAAAACAGACAATCCACTAAAAACAAAGAGAGAAAATGATTTAAACAGACACTTTACCAATGAAGATCAATGGATGACAAATAAGTACATGAAAATATGCCCAACATTATCTGTCATTGTTGTTGTTGTTATGTGACATCACATTAATTCCGACTCATAGTGACCCGTCGTGACAGAGTAGAACTGTAATCTTCATAGGAACAGATTGCCAGGTCTTTTCTCCTGTGGACCTGCTGGTAGGTTCGTCCCCATGACCTTTCGGTTAGCAGCCAAGCACTTAACCATTGTGTCACCAGGGCTCCTTACAGAAGTCATTACGGAAGTACAAATTAAAGCTACCATGAGATACCACTACACAAATATTAGAGTGTTTAACACGAAACAGACTGCTAATGCTGAGGATTGGGGAGGATATGGAGTAAACAGAACCCTCATACACAGCTGGTGGAAATGTACAATGGTACAAGTACTTTCAAAAACAGAATGTTCCTTAAAAAGTTATACATACACTTTCCATACCACCCAGCCATTCCACTCCTGGGTAATTGCCCAAGAGAAATGAAAGCATATGTCCGTATAAATAGTTGTACATGAAAGTTCACATCAGCTGTATTGGTAATAGCTAAAAAAATGAAATCAAATTTCCACCAATAGGTGAATGGATAAATAAATTATGGTATAGCCCTACAATAAAATACAACTCAGTGAAAGAACAACAGATACATACGAAAAACATCAATAAAGCACAAAGTAATTTTTTTTATTGAAAGGGAGCAGAAAAAAGTACACCTTGAATAATTATGTTTATTTTTAAAATCTATAAAAATTATAGTGGTTGCTTTGGAATAGGGGGAAGAGGAGAGACAGGAGTGGGTTTTATAAAGCACTATGAGAAAGCAGCTGTGAATGATGAATATATTAATTATTTTGACTGTGATGCTGTTTCTTGGAGGTATATGTGTGTATACATGTGTTTAAACATTATATTGTCCAATAAAAAGGCTGCTGAATACATATGCAGTTGTTACGGCCTCACCGTTCTGATGAAATACACTTAAATAGAAAATCAAATAGGATAAGTGAATGGCAAATATTCAAATACAGGTATTCATGGTGTGGCTGAAAAAATTATGTCCTGTTTCAGAAATTCATGGCACCCTGGTGGTGCAGTGGTTAAACATTCACCTGCTAACCAAAAGGTTGGCATTTGAATCCACCAGCTGCTCTTTGGAAACCCTATGGGGCAGTTCTACTCTATCCTATAAGGTCCCTATGAGTTGGAATCGACTCGATTGCAACTTTTTTTTTCCAGAAATTCATAGAAAATAGCTAGTTAGCTAGGTATATAGACATAAATAGGCTGTGATCTACAAATTTCTAAAATTAAGTTTTAAGGTCAGGGTGATGGTCAAATTTGAGTTAACAACTACAACAGAAAAAAAATGCTTAAATTCATTTAATTTGAGCACCAATTATATGTTAAAGAGGAGAAAATAATGATCATAATTTAGCATGTATTATATATATATATATTATATATATATTAAGCATATATTACCTGGAAATTGTTAAGCATTAAATATTTATATAGTTTATTAAAATATATTATTGAACATCTGGTGAAACAACTATGGTTGACTCACTTAGATAATAAACGTTTCAAATGCCCTTCTTCCTTGTCACCTCTACTACAGAAGACAGAAACACATACTTGCTCTCTTAGCCTCCCTTGAATCTAAGGGTTTCTATTAAGCAATTCTGGTGAGTATGACATAAATGGCAGTCGTTTGGGTGCTTCTGGAAAGTGTTTTGCTTTTCCTGATAAAAATAAAAGATAAAGTTTCTTCCCAAATCCCTCACTTGTTTTGCTTTAAATGTTAATATGATACCTCCTGCTGGGGAGGTTATTTTGCAATAATGAAGGAAAGGAAAAATAATCATAGATATGCAAGTCCTAACATCTTTGGGCAACTGAATGAGCTGTAATGCACACTTACCTCTATACCTCTGGTTATATGAAAATAATCATATATTTAAGTCACTGAAAGTTAACTGTTCTGTTTTATGTAGCCAAACACATTCTTAAGTGATAAACCTCATGTGTGTCAAAAATTTTGTTTGGCTTTCGGGTTACAAAAGATGTTTGTCTTGATTTTGAATGTTTTGGAATCTGATGGGGATGACAAAAAAATTTTAAAAATGCTAAGAACTAATTGCTCATATGAGATGAAGACACAGGGCTAACAAATCATTTAGAAGACCATTACTCAGCAAGGACAGGACAGGGAAGTCCCCTTGGATATGGCAGCCTGGATGGGGGAGTTTTATTAGCCAAAGAGGGAATGGACATTCTAACCTCATAGAAGGGTTCCCATCTAAAATACCCTTCTTCTTCTTCTTTCAAAAAGCTGTCCACTTCTCTCCAGCTATCCTAGTTTGGATCACACCCTGACCTAAATGAGTATCATTCTGACTGGTTTCCTCTCTTCTTTACTTGCCCCTGCTCCTAAAATCCATTTTCCACTAACAGCTAGAGTGATCTCTTTAAAATAAAAGAGATGATGTAACGCCCCTACTTCACATTTTGCAATATCTTCGCATTTCACTTAATGAAAAATATTTGTTAGTTATTCTATACATGTGCCTAGACATATGAAGACAGAAAGATGAAGCAAGTTGGGTGACCAAAGAATATCAGCCCCTTAGAACAAAACCTGGATTATCTGAAGTGACAAATATACAAGCTAGAATACACAAATAAACTCCCCTAACATTAATGCTTTTTGAACAGCTGGCATCTTGAGTACAAGACCTATTCATTTTTATTTTTTCTGAAATGTTTCCAAGAAGAAAGTGGGGTGGGGTGGGGATGGTAGAAAAAGGAAAGAAAACATTGCTGGACGAGTTGCCCTGAATGGCGTTAAGCTCTCAGTGTCTGCGGCGTGTGAAAATGAATCTGACATAGTTTATTACAGAATCTGTGCAATAACTTCGGGAAGGTTAGAAGAAAAGCCTGGCTTGTACACCAATGCTGCTGAAAGCATTTATATGAAGGAAAAGCCAAGCATTCCCTGGTGTAATACACACCATGATCTATTGTTGGAAGAAGAAACCTCAGCTGTAAGCAACTGGGAACGCAGAGAACAAAATTGTTTACCCAGGACTTCATGCAGACACTTTGTTTTTGCAAAAATCTTTTCAGTTTTGACTTTAGAGAGATACTGAGATTTTCAAACAGTGCAAATTGTGTAAAACAGTACTGGACGGAAGAACACATACATTTATGATGGGTCAATAGGCTGGCTCTGCACAGAGATAGCTCTCATGAACTGTTATTGGCTTAATTGGCATTCAAGGGTCTGGGATCAAAATTAAGTAACCAAGATTTGTTCTTCCCTGGTCTCTGAATGATAGAACAGTAGAAAATGGAGCTTGGAGGTGGAAAAAGGGACTAAACAGTCACAAAATTATTAACTAGAAGTCTTAGTGTGGCTGGCTACCTTTTACCAGAGAGAGTTACCAAACTCCTTTAATTTCATGTTACTCTGAATGCACTGTAGTTTTATTTACAATTCAGTAAATATTTATAAAACATCCAGTCATAATATTATATTTTCCATAAAGATATGTATGCACATTGGGAATATGTTAATTATGTATCAAGTAGGACATTGATTAAAATGTTTGTTGTTGTTAGCTGCCACTGAATTGGCCTCCAACTCATGGCAGCCCCGTGAACAGTGGATTCAGAAGGCTGTGATCCATAGCGTTTTCAGTGGCTGACATTTTGGAAGTGGATCATCAGGATTTTCTTTCTATTCTGTCTTAGTCTAGAAGCTGTGTTGAAACTTTTTCAGCATCATGGCAACATGCAGGCCTCCAGAGACAGATAAGTGGTCGCAGCACCTGAGGTGCACTGGCTGGGACTTGAACTTGGGTCTCCTGCATGGAGGGCAAGAATTCTACCACTGAACCACCACTCCCATCTGATTAAAATGGGCCAGCAGACACATACATACACACATCTTATGTGTCACACATATATGTGACATATGCCATTCTATATGACACAGATGTCATATATGTGATATGCATTCCATTTATGTCATACATGTGTGACTACAATGTATGTGGTATAGTTCGGGGAGGGTAAGTTTTTATACGTATACGTAGTTAGTCTCTTGAAATCCCTCACAATTTTTGAAGTACATTTGCATTGGAAATGACTTCCACTACAGTTTAGTGAATGATTTAAAATTTGGGTGACTCAGAAGTTTAGTTTTTAATAGTGTTCTAATCTGCCTTTGGAGCCTTGGCAGTGCAGTGGTTAAGAGCTCAGCTGCTACTCAAGAGGTCAGCAATTCAAATCCAGCAGCTGCTTCTTAGAAACCCTATGAGGCAGTTCTACTGTGTCTTATAGGGTCGCTATGAGTTGGAATTGACTCTATGGCAATGGGTTTGGTTTTGGGTTGAATCTGCCTTTAGTTGGTGGCTGTAAAATGTGTCCCTGTAGATGGGGCTTAGGGAGGTGGCCATATCACTAAGAACTCACATTTGCAGTTGACAGTAGCTTAGTTCAAATTGACTTAAGAAAAATTACATAACACACACATACACATAAAGACAGAGAGACAGTTTTTCATGTAACAGAGGAATCAAGGGTTGTACTTCAGGCCCAGCTGGACACCACAACACAAAGGATGTCCGTCCATAGGGTGCTGTTTCATCTCTGGTAATGGTTTTTTGTCTATTGGCATTTTCTCAGGCCACACATGGTAGCCCCATCCCAGTCAAGATTCCATCAGCTTTATCATAAACAGTCTCAGGAGTAAGTCTCATTCCAGTAATTTCCTAAAACTCCCGTATGTCAGCAGAGACTGGGTCACGGGTACATCTTTAAGAAAACCACTGTGGCCAAGGAGGCACAATGCTATAATTAGCAAGATAACATGTCCACTTTTAAATGTGTGCAAGAAGTTAAACATACCCAAACCAGATGTTCTGTGATTTAAGGAGGGCTGTTACCCAGTGAAAACATCAGTCTTTTAGCTGAAGGCAGACAGAGGGCAAAAAGTTAACAGATGTCCTTTACAGAGAAGAAACTCAGCCTATTTCTTTCTCTCTCTGTGGTACTACTATACAAATGGCACCTAATTTCATCATAATATTATCCTACATGAAAAAGGAATCTTGATATACTTTGGTCTATGTGAGGATGCATCTTTGCTTCTGGAAGAGTTTTCTTGTAAATTTTCCATTTCAATATTTGTCATAGATTGACCTTCTTAAAATGTACTTTTTTTTCAATTGCAATGGATGCTTCTTTTGATAGAATTAGAGTTTTTATCATCATTTAAATTTTAATAATAGGTAGCTGTAGGAATTTTAATTGAGATTATCCCATTATAGGTAAACTTTACAAATATCTGATAGAGATTTATTGCTCCCTAAGTCATTTTCCTCAAATGCCATCCCTTTGAATTTGTAGTTAGCAAATCAGTCGGGCTTTATGGCAATACATGCTTCTGAAATTCAGTTAAATAAGGGAAGACCTTTAAAATGACCACTAAGTGCAGCTTGTGGCCCCCTGCTATAGCAGGAAACTTTTTTGTTTTTTAGTAAAAAGCATAGATACTGATCTTTACTGTGAGAAAATATTTGTACCATAAAATTTTATAATACACCATTGAAATATGATATCACTTCCAATTGTTGATGAAGACTAAATTTTCAATTTCAGTTGAAAAGTCTTTGCTTCTTGCCATGGTGTTTTAATAGGTCTATTTTTAATTATTTATTTAATTTTATTTTAAAGGTGAAATCTGAATTACCCAAGATCCTTTGCTTAATAACAGATATGAAAACAAATATCTAATAGTATTTATAAACAATGACATATGTTTTATGCATAACTGCATATATGTAGGTATTGATGAACTTGTACATTTGTACGTACTTAGAGCATATGTCTAGAACTGCTAGAGAGGATTTAGAGAACTACATCTTTCAATGAATTCTCTGACTTTTAAATTATTGATAATTTATATGGTGATTTTTTTTCTTTTATTTTCTTTAAGGTAGTTATTAATTTCATCGTTCTTTGATTTTTGTAGAAGTATATTTAATCAAACATCAGAATCTCAGTACATTAGGCTAACATTAGCAACATGTTTTTTACATCTGAAATGTTATATTAAATTTTCATATTGCATGTATCACTCTGAGTTACCGAAGTATTGGCGAAACACCATGTTTTAATTGAAAATTGTGATCATTTTCAAAACTTTTGTCATGACACTTTGATCACTTCTTGACCATTGGCCAGGACAATACTATTTCATAAAGCACAACATTGTTATCAGGTGAAATTTTGCTCTTTTTATGTGAACCTGCCTTTGTATCCCCTGAATTTAATACATAATGGTAGTAAAAATTGAAAATAAGTGCAGAAAGAAAATAAATAGCATGCATCTAAGTCATTTTCAGGATAATATTGTAAAAGATAGCTCTGAACAGCAATAAAATCAAGTAAGTGTTCTATTGTGTCTTAAAATATGTATTCTTATTCTTACATTCCTTACTATTATGCAAATTATTTCTATACAGCTAAACACTCTAGGAAGTCACAGGATTGAAACAAAGAATTAAAAAAAAACAACTAATTTTGTAGTTAGTCACCAAGGATCAAGAAGAGAATAAAGAGGTGTTTTATATTTTAATGATTAAATCTACAAGCATTTTTCCAATCCTCACTGCAGTTAGAAATGACATTTTCACTTAGTTCCTACTAATGTATCGCATCTGAGATTTCTTAGGTAAACTGGTTATAGAGAGAAAGCATTCTAATATTTATTAAAATGTGATATTTTCACAATTTTGTTTTAAACCTTTTAAAGGCTTTTTTCCCCCCCTTTTTCTTTTCTTTTCTTTCTTTTATTTATTTTTTTTTTTTGGTCCATTTGTGCCATTCAGAACCTGTGGCTATTTGACATGCTTTCCACTTTTTTCTCAATCAATCCCCTACCCATAGGAAATTTCTTGAAGTTCTCAGAATATACCCTGGTCTCTTAACTTGGGATCTTTAAAAATACTATTCCCTTCAACTTAAATGGCATAACGTAACTCTGTTCCTAATTTTCACAGAAATACTTACTGTTCATTTTCGTATCTCTTTTTAGACATCACCTCTTCCAGTAGCCTTAGCAAATCACCTAAGATTATATTAACTTCTGCTTACAGATCTTCCCAGGGTACCTTGTATGATAGCACTTACCACATGCTGTTGGACCTGAACATAATCTTGTATTTTTCCTTATATTATCTAATTGAGGACAAACCTATGTCTTTCTTATTATTTCCAAAATCTAAACACAGCTTTACATGTAGAATGAGCTCAGTAAATAAATGAATGCATACATTTTTTGTTTCTAATTTCATTTAACTTTCTTTTTCTAACATGTTTGTGGAATATGAGTAAATTATTTTAGTAGAGTGACAATTTTTCCAAAGGATTTTATATAAATTAAATTGCAACCATAATTTATCCCATTTACAGTCATATACTAAATTTGTTTTCAATCTATAAATGCAATTAATTTTAATCTTTTATATTTATTATTAGCTACAGAAAATATTCATTTTCTCAATGACTAAAGAAATACATGGAAAACATTTTTTAAATTTGAACTCCCTATTGGTTTTCTATAATTCTGTTTTTACTGTGCAATCTATAAGATTTACCCAAACAGCAAACATAAACCATCACAGTACTTATTTGGAGTGGTGCGCCTTCCTTATCTCCGCAAAAGTGTTTTAAAGCATTTTGCAACTTCAAATGCTATTTCACACGAAGTAGAGTGGAATAAAAGAATTATAATCAAGAAAAAGAATACAAATACTTTTAAAAAACCCATCATCAATTTTCTATTCAATTTAAAGTTTTTGTATATAGCCCACACACAAAATTTGATGTGATAAATTCTAAAACAACAATTCCTAACTTCTGTTGAGTACTTAGCTGTGTAGAAATCACTTTTATAATATTTTATTTCATCCTTACGACACCATATGAATTTATTATATGTATATATTAGTGATAATGTTTGTGCTGGTTATATTCAGCAATTTTTAATTAATATTGTTGTGATGTGTGGCAGTAGTATTCCACTAAATATTCCTGATTCCCTTCCTGTAATATCGTGTTTTGTAAGAGGATTATACTTCCCTTCCTCTTTGATACTTTCTTGGCTATATGACTTAATTTGGGCCCTGAAATTGTGAGCAGGAGTCATGGTTATCATGTCTCCTCTGAGCAGAAGCTTTCAGAGTCAGCTCAGTGTTGGTCATGTTACTTTTTCCTTTTCACTAAGAACAACATCCCAAATAGGGGTTACTACAGCATAGCTCTTAACCACTGCGCCACCAGGGCTCCTGATATCATCTAATAATCATTTTAATATTTCTAGGGTATCATTACTTAATTAGGATGAAAAGACAGGGAGGAATATGCTGGTCAGTGAGTGATTAAAAAAGAAAATTTCTTCAGTCTTGGGTACCAAGAATCCACATGCATGTCCCTAATAAGGGACAGATATGAGGCAAAACCCTTTTAGGAACTTGGGAAAGGACATAAATAAACGAATGTATCTCATTCAGGGTATCAAACCAAAATGAGAGGATAAAAGACATCTGTAATTGGAGGAAAGTCACTAAAACTACTGAACATAGATAGTGAACTCTTCAGGGGAGAGTGAATAGAGGTAGCTAAAGAGGAAGTTGTGCACTAGAGAGCAGGATTGTATGATAGGGGAAAATTTGGTCACTTGTATAGTAGGGTAACTACTTACATATGCTTGTGCCCATGACCTCAGGAAGTTTCTGGTATATTTTCTGAGAATCTACTAAGGAATACCAGAAGTTGTTCTAAAAAGACCTGGCAGGAGTAAGTCTAGTAACATTTTAAAGCCCTATTAGAGATAAGCCAAACTGGTGTCTACCAATTGTCTCCCATGCACCTACTTTATGCAGGGTAGAGGGCTACTCAGTGTCTGAAGTCTTGGAGAAAGAAGGAGTGAGATTATAACAGTTCCTTCAATGTTGTATCTCATAGATTAATTTGTGAATGTGGCCCAATAAGGAATGGAAAGGGCAGATAAGTTAATAAAAGTTGAGGAGACAGAGACATGGAAAAAGTGGTTTTCTAAAGATAATTTAATGATAGAATTAATCCATTATGCTCACACTTAGCAAAGGTGCTCTTTTTCTTCCTAGCAGATAGTAGCACAATAGAATTCCTTAAACATTGTTGGAAGTGGCAGTGCGTGGTGATGGCTGCTGATGTATTACACTAATACTTTTTTAGAGTGACAGCATTCTCCATGATGTATTATACTAGTACTGTAGTTTATCACATGAGCAGTACTCTGATGATGCATTGCAGCAATATATCATCAGAGCAGTTGTGTTCTTCTTTCTCACTAATCTAACTCAAGTTCAAAATTCTGTTAAAAAGAGTAAATCTTCGAGTCCAGTATGGCTTTCAATCTGTTTGATAGAAAAACGGTCTTATTTGAGAAAAAGATAATACATTTGTAGTTACTATAAAAATACAAATGACTAAAAAATGCTGTTTTTTTCTCTTTATTGCTTAATGTTTGCATCTCATAATCTTGCATGAAAAGTCATAGTGAATATACAGTAATGTTTTGCATTATATCTACAGAACAAACTTATATTCATTAAATCTACAGTATGTTTCATATTCAGATAGGAAACACATTTGGATAGAAATAATGCTTTATTTTATAATTTGAGAACTATGGTAAATGAACAGAGATCAAATTGTTGTATTAATTGCCTTGATTTAAGAAAACTAAAAACTACCTTTGTACAATGAAGAATTGGTACCTTATAGTGCCTCCTTTTCTCCAGTAATCTTATGTGATTAAGAGAACTAGAAAGGGTGACTTAATTCTGGAATCTGGAGGGAACCCAGGTTGCTTTTGTTACTATTGTTGTTTTATTTTGTTTTAGGGGGGAAGGGTGTTTGGAAGTAGGAAGGGAGTATAAGGTGATGATTAGGGAAGACGGGGAAGCCTCTAACACAGAAGTTCAGACTCATCAATAGCAGTACCTGAGACAGGTCTGCCCTGAAGTATAAGGTTGTTTATCAAAGAGAGCACCACTGTAAAATGTACATTTATAAAAGACAGTTATCAAAATGGCTTTTCACTAAGAAAGATGCAGTGCATCAGTGGGGGGAAATTCTCGTGTCTGCAATGCCAGCCTGCATGATCATCCACAGGCTACAGATGATGGATTGCCAATGTAGCATTGTTTCGAAACCCATCAGTTTCTCATGAAAGGAGTGCTCAGATAAGCCTTGTAGACAGTCACAAATGGAAAGACAATGAATGAACAGCTCCATGTCTTCAAGTGAACAGTAAACAATGATACTATTTTACTTTAACATTTTATATATGAATTCTTTCATTCCACACAATTGAATTATATGCAGAGTAGAAGAAAGTGGTAAATGTAACATCAGTAAAAAGCTCTTTAGTGAAATAAGTCTCTGTGTGGATGTAAGCATGCCTGTATCTTACATTGTTAGGATTGCATGATATATTTAAACGAGATAAAAAGAAAGCAGGTCTAGTGTTATACATGACACTAGCACTGTAGTTTGTAGTTATTTGGAGGTCAGATGTGACCTAAATTCCATGAGGTGGTTTATATCAGTGCATGTTTTGAGACAGCACCCTCCACTCCTCCAAGTTTGAGCCAAGCATTAATGAGAACAGACAGAAAAGAAAAAGCCTCCTCAGTTTGTCTCCTTTGGGACCTGATTTTGGTTCTGTTTTCCTAGCTTCTCATTCAATTGTCTGCTGTATCTGATACCACAAATTATGTTACCATCTGCATTCTAGGCTATTTTTATCTCGTCCACATACCTTCAATTTTGTAGCCTACAGAGGTCACTCTCTCCTTTAATAATCACCTAACTTAATTGCCTTCTAGGTGCTTTAGGGAAGTATGTTGCTTTATCAAGTTCTTTTCCCCAGGGATTTCTAAAAATCCCTAAGGAGTGCTTACATATTCCCTAAAGACATTATGTTTGCTTATGATGACTGTGCATGCTTCTACTCTAGTTAAAGGAGGCCTGGCAATTGGCAGGTGGTCCAGTTCAGCTCACCAAGTTAGGACACAGAACTTTAACAAGTACTGAAGTATGTACTTGTCTGAAGTGTCCTTTTGCAACTGCTTAATTTGGCCATACCGCTTGTTTTCATCACAGACAGAACTACGAGTACACCACAGGATATGCCTATAGCTATCTGTTCTTGACCTCTATCCCTATCCTGACCCTCAGACTCTGAACTTCTTATTTGCGAAAATGTCTCCAAACTTGATTTACTGCAATGTCAATGACACGACCATCTTTTTTACAGGCGGAAGAGCTCAGTGCAAACTGTACTTTATTGCCATTCATATAACCATAGCATAAAAATAGGCCAATTACAGCTTATTGAATTCTTAAATTATACAGAAAATGAAGTGATCAAAACATTGTTTGGGGTTATTGTTAAACTCCCTGAGTAGAAACGCTGCTGCATATTATTGAACTTCCACATAAGAAAGTATTGCTGCACACACAAAAAGACAAAATGATAATAGGGAATTAGAGTGCAGACAATTAGACACACCTGGTGATAATAAATTTGCCTTCAAGTAGCTCTAAGTAGCTTTTCTTCCTCTGTTCCCATTAATAGTTGATTTTCTGTTCAGGTGCACTATTGATCAGTTTGCACCAAAACCATTTCTTCCCCATTAGCTTTCCAAACTTTTCTTTGCCTCAATTTTCCTCAGGTGCAAAAGCCTCACAAGATTATAGGAGACTTGTTGCTTAGCAACAATCTCATTCCTATAACTGATGGCTGAGAGCGTCATGTCACTTTTTTTGGGAGAGGGCAGATGTTTTCCTGTTTCCAAAGTCTATCATTTTTAATTATCAATATTAATATGTTTGGTTATTTTCAATTATATTTTTCCTTCATGAATAGTTTCTATTTTTGTAATTATAGCTGTGTTGACACAGAATAATGGTTTATTTCCTTTATAACGTATCCAGAAACTTAGATTTCTCGTTTAAAAAAGAAAATAACGAGAAAAATATCTGTTTTTTTTTAATTATCAAAACCTCTTTTCACACCTGAAAAGAGAAATTTTGGCACTTCTTATAGCAATAATAGCTGTCTGGCATTATGTTCTCTGTGATAAGAGAGTACAGAAGTTTATGTTGTCATTGTAAGGTGCCATCTAGTCAGTTCCGACTCATAGTGACCCTAAGACAGAAAGAAACACTGCCCAGTCCTGCAGCATCCTCACAACCGTTGCTATGTTTGAGCCCAGTAAATTCCTGTAGCTTAGTAGCAATTAATTTTGGAAAGTTCTCTATTTTCCATCCACATCTGTATATCCTTTCATACTGTTTGTACCTGCCTGATGCAAGGTATCTTCTTTTGCATATAATATATAAATACATGTTATAAGCGTGTATAAACGTAGCTATATGATATTTAAAGTCTACAATGTGGTTTTCTACAAAATCTAACAAACACAGGAGTAGGGTGTGCAAATGAGACCAAAAAAGGTAGGGAGAGATAATATATGCAGCTGTTTCAAGGGAAAAAAAAATATATTTTAGATTAGAAAATATTGCATGTATCAATAGAGACAGACCAAAGTAGTTACTACATTATCTTCCCTTATTGTAAAATAAATATCAAGATACTTATGTTTGCAAATTTTGGATTAAAACATTAGACTAATAGCCTAAACACTATGGACATCAGAAAACTGACTGGACAGCAGAAGAATTTTTTTTTAAGTTTTTTATTTATTTATCTTTATTGGGTGAGGAGGACTGAAATTTATAAGTAATCTAGGGGATAAATCAATCATGAAAACATAATATAATAAGGATCCTTGATGTGTGTTTTGTGGGCATTGCTATATGTGAGAATCAGTTATTGTTGTTACCGTGTGACATAGAGTCAGTTCCGACTCATAGCAACCCTATAGGACAGAGTAGAACTGCCTCGTAGGATTTCCTAGGTTGTAATCTTTACAGTAGCAGATCTCCAGGTCTTTTCTCCCACGGAGCGGCTGGTGGGTTCAAACTGCTGACATTTCGTTAGCACTCAAACGCTTAACCACTGCACTACCAGGGCTCCTATGTGACACTCTAGATTCCCTTAGTAAAATGTGTTTCTTTTATTTTTCTTTTGTTTTATTAACACTGTTGTGTTTTTTTTTTTTTTTTTGTTTTGTTTTTTTTGGCATGTGCAAGGTAACTAGGTGATAGCTTATGCTATTGTGTACTGACCTCGCTCTTGTCAGGTGATTTGCTTGTATGTTGTGGTGAGGAACACCCACTAGGATAGCTATTATCAGAAAAATAGAAAGTAACAATGTTGGAGAGGATGTGCCTTTTCCTCTCTTTCACTAGAGCACATTCAGATACTAGACCTCTGTGGTAGGCTAGATAATGATTCCCCAAAGATATTCACATCCTAATTCCCAGAACCTTGAATATGTTGCCTTTTGTGATTCTACTGATATATTGTCTTAGAGACTGGTGAATTTTGTTGTCCTTTCTTAGCATCCCCCAGTGTTGAATCTCTAACCCCTCACTGGGTTAACTCATTTAGCATTTACAGCAGTTATAATTTTACATTTATTGAGTGATTATTTAGCAACTCTTTCTTCTATGAGGACAGTTTATCTCTTTGAATCACGAAGTGCTTGAAATAGGCAGTCGATATTTTTTGTTGAATAAATGAATTCACAAATATCACCTCCATGCCTCTTGGTCTCTTGATATAGGGATGAGTGAATTGGATGTGATGTGAGCTTTCTAGATTGATTCATGCATTCAATCAATTTATAATTATTGAAAGCTAGGAGCTATGGCTTTCTCAGGAAACAAAATAGATAGCATCTCTGCTTTTCATTGATTCTATATTTTGCTGGAAAATTAGTCTTATATCTTGAAATTAGATGCCTGGATTTTTTAATTTTATTTTTATTTTGAATGGGTGGTGGAGTGGGTTTGATAAGTAGAGTCAAGTAGTGGAAGTTCCTAAATACTTTCATTAAAATTTTCTCTTGGAAAGATGTGAGATAGAATTTTTTTAAGTGTTCTACTTCTTAAAGTTAGAGACGTGAACAGGTATCGAACTGTTATATGCAATTACAATTAAATTATCTAACCCTTTTCCTCTTGTTATGGATTGAATTATGTTTTCCTCCACCTCCACAAAATTTGTTGTAAATCCTAACCCCTATAATCCCTATACCTGTGGTTATAATCCCATTTGGAATGGGTTTTTTTGTTATGTTAATGAGACAATATTAGTGTAGGCTGCGTATTAAATAAATCTCTTGAGATATAAAAGATATTAAACAAGCAAGCAAACAAGCAGAGATGGGGGAAGACAGATGCCATGCCACATGAAGATCGCCAAGGAACCAAGGAACAGACAAGGAATAGACAAGGAACTTCCCCAGAGCTAACAGAAAGAGAAAGCCTTCCCCTAGAGCCAGTACCCTGAATTCAGACGCCTAGCCTCCTAAACTGTGAGAAAATAAATTTCTGTTTGTTAAGCCACCCATTTGTAGTATTTCTGTTATAGCAGCACTAGACAACTAAGACACTTCTGGAATGTGTTGCTGTTTTTCATATGTTTGTTCAACCAACTTATCTTTCATATAGATTCACTCATCAGGATTCCCTCTTGTTTGAGGAGCATACATCAAAGGCATTGAGACATATTCATTTATAAAAGGACATTCTGAGAAACAAAGTGTAGTTATAATGTCATTTACATCCACATTTCATGCTCGTAACTAAAATACTTGGGCAGATTTCTGGCTTTGCCACTTTCTAGCTCTTGGTCTTAGGTCTAGTTCCCAAATTGCTCTGGGCTGCAGTTTCTACTAGCAGTACCTACTTCTTGGGGTGGTTATACTAATCACATAAAATAATCCATGCAAAGTAGCTAGAAGTGTGCCTGTCACTTAGTAAACTCCTTGGGGGAAGGGGGCAGGGCATCTTCTGATTCCAGTGATAAAAGCACTTGGAGGTTAGGCAGAATAATGGCCCCAAAAGATGCCCATGTCCTAATCCCTGAAAACTGTGAATGTGTTACCTTACATGGCAAAAGGCACATTGCAGATGTGTTTAAGATTAAGGACTTTAAAATAGGAAGAGTATCCTAAATTATCCAGATGAGTCAAATCTAATCACATGAGTCCTAAAAAGTTAAGAATCTTTACCAGCTATAGAGACCCAGAGAGATTGCAGTTTGGAAGAACTAAACTTGCATTTCTGACTTTGAAGATGGAAGAAAGGAACAACAAACCAAGGAATGTTTGTGGTCTCTAGAAGATGGATGTATTAGTTTCCAATTGCTGCTGTAATAAAATACCATAAAGTTAATGGCTTTAAACAACACAAGTGTATTTATTACATCATAGTTCTGAAGGTCAGAAATTCAATATCATTCTCACTAGGCTAAAAGCAAGATGTTGGCAAGGCTGTATTCCTTCTGGAAGCTCTAATCCCTGGAATGTGTGAATAGGATATGGACATCTTTAGTGGGGCATTATTCTGCCTTCCACACTGCAAAGGGCAAGGAAATCAATTCTCCCCTAGAAATTCCAGAAACGAATGTAACCTTACTTACATGTTGCTTTTGTCTCAGTAAGACATACATTGGACTTCAGACCTACAGAACTGCAGATAATAAATTTGCATTGTTTAAGCCACCAAGTTTGAAGTAATTTGTTACATCAGCAATAGAAAGCTAATACAGATACATATGCAGTATAGAAGTACTTAAATGATGTACATCTAGAAATGTGGGTAGTTTTCAGATTATTTTATTCAATGAGAGTGCTGACATTATTTTTTTTAAAGGAAAAAAATCCAAAAATATTTTCTTTAAAATCAGCTGCCATTGAGTTGATTCCAACTCATAGGAGTAGCATGTGTTTCAAAGCAGAACTGTGCTCCACAGGGTTTTCAATGGCTGTGATTTTTTGGAAGTAGATCTCCAGGCCTTTCTTCTCAGAAGCTTCTGAGTGAATTCAAACTGCCAACTATTTGGCTAGTAGCTGAGCACTTAAACATTTGTGCCACCCAGAGACCCCAAAGCTTTCCTTAGAACTATAATAAATTATCCAGAGGTTTACCTTAGAATAAATTGGCAGAAAAATCAAAGGAGATTCTGGAAAATAAGATGAATTACAGTTATTTTGCTTGGGCGCCTTCAGTAGGTTGGGCAAACCCTAAAGTAGAAATAAGGAGATTTAGTTAAGGAGTATGGTTCTTGTACTAATAAATTAAATCTACAATTTCCATACACTGACTCCAATATTAGTACTGGTCTGTGACAGAATTTTCACTGATCTTTTATGCAGGGAGGATTTTAGAAATCTAAATTTATTCACCTTCAAGAATTTTCCTCTATCATCAGATTACACATTTTTGTTTTCACAGTGTAGTTGGCAATAGATTACCATTGAAATTGTTAATATCCTTACTGAAATGTTCCAAACAGGTTGCGAGATTTGTCTGAATGACACAGATGATCATGAAATCTCTTGTGTTCCAATTTCATAATCTGCAAACCAAAACGAGCTCCCCCTCATGTCAGTTCCAGCACTCTTTGCGCGTGGCAATGGGTTTTACAGCTTTGCATTTGCTTGTCAGCATCTAGACTAATTAGAATGTTTCAAGATGAATATTATATTCAATTTTTAGATCTCATTTGAGTGATTTTTCCTTAAAAATGGGCATTAATATAGCAAACACAGTAATATGTTATATCCCAGTATGTCTTTTGTGAGCAGAGCTATTAAACAAAAACAAACTACTGTGTTCATAGAAATAGTCTATTTTCTTATTTTATTGTCTCTTTTTCTGCCATCCTTGTGAATTTTGAATAAAGCCTTAGAGCACAGGAGATTGCAGATTGTCAAATTAGCCTCACTTATGGAGAATGGCTTTTCAGCTGGTAATGGGAGCTCTAAACCTAGCTCTCTTGCTTTTCTCACCCTATTTCCTGACTAAGGATGTTTCTTCTTAGTTTACGAGTAGAAATATTTATTAAATTTTAATACAGCATCAATAATACACTCATACATCTTTTATTATTAGTTTAAAATACTTTCACTGAATGTCAACTTTTCTTAGAGATAAATGCCTGTTTTTTTGCACTTTAAGAAATTAAAATATTTGTGTATATGGGACAAAGGCAGATGGCAATACAAGAAAACAGTATTAGAATCACAAGAATTGAACGATTTATGTGTTCTTTTAAAGGGGAGGATGCCCACATTATTGCCTTAAACATGGATTCAACTAATACCCTACAACAACAGAGTGAGGCTGACTAAAATATACATTCTATTTCCTGGAATAAATGAATGCCGATAAATAAATGGATTGACGGATGAATGAATGACTGGATGAATCACGAATTTTTTAATTTACTGAATCTTTGCCTATTAAGCATGAGTTCTGCCTTAAAGCCTCTCACTTTAACAGATTTCTACAATTGGAATATAAAAGCCTATCCCTATTACAGAGTATTTTAGAGCATTGCTGTATTTGGATAAAGTTTACATATTTACCATATTTCATCTAGAAAACATTTATTTTTGAGATCAATAGTGCAATAATTTTAATTTACTTTACCTTACTACCTGTGCACTTCCTGAGGGGATAAAAGACATATGGAAATTTTCATAAAAACTTATAAATTCTGGGAATTTATTAATAATGCATGTGTATGCCTAGACCTTGGCTATATAGCCAGTGTGCTTTGGAGGATTTAAAATTCCTCTGGGTAATTTATTTTGCTAAAAATATATAGGTTAAAAATTCAACCTACTAATGTATTGAACTTTTCATCATCTCTTTTCTTCAAATAAATTCTCTACTGGTATTGAAATTGTGAAAAGCTCAAAGTAGTGCCGTTAAAGTACTTTCAAATATTGTTAAGGTATTTCCTCAGTGCACATCTTTTACAATGATTTTGAGTTGTGAGTCAAAATGTCAATCATCAAATAAAGATTGAATTCCCATTACGTGCACAAGACTGTTTCTTTCAGGGTTGTGAACTTGGTGATTTCACCCAAGGAATTTATTCTCTGATTAAGAGTGCAAGACTAACCTTCATGTCTAGTAGAAAATAATGTAATTATGTGGTAAGAACTATTTATAATATATTAAATCAGAGGAATCTGAGGATATTTCAAAGAGGTAAGGAGGGTTTTACAGACCGTTGAAAGCAAGAAAGCATTACAAAAACCAAATCCCTTGCAATCAAGTTGCTTCCTACTCATAGTGACCCTATAGGACAGTTTAGAACTGCCCTATAGGGTTTCCAAGGAGCAGCTGGTGGATTCAGACTGCTGACATTTTGATTAGCAGCCGAGCTCTTAAGCACTGCACCACCAGGGCTTCACGAAAGCATTAGGAAAA
Source organism: Dugong dugon (assembly GCA_030035585.1). Lineage (NCBI taxonomy): Eukaryota > Metazoa > Chordata > Mammalia > Sirenia > Dugongidae > Dugong > Dugong dugon. The sequence continues at coordinate 35,055,644 of CM057471.1, read as the reverse complement.
GTTAACAACAACAACAAAAAAAAGCAAGTAAAAGATCAAAAGTAAAAGTAAACAATGAGAGTGCAATGATCTGTGTAAGCTTAGGGTGATCCAGAGATTTGCTTCATCAAAGAGAATGATGTGTTTTGGAAGTAAATGAGAAATAAATTTGGGTGATTTATGGAGGGTTCTGAAAGCGAGGCAACAACATTTTTAAAAAAATATATATTTATTTATTGAATGGCTTGACTTTAGAAAGGATGAACTTATAACAGAACCTTATTTTTTCACATCTGTGCCTTCAAACAAATTCTGTCAAATTTTTATTCCTGTTTGAAATAATTGTAGATAACCTAAGTTTTCCACTTGGTCTCTGTACTATCGGCAGTTTTATTTTTACATGTATTATAATGTCTCAGTCAGTTTAATATAATACTTGATTTTCTCACTTAATATAAAATTTCTTCCATCTCAGGCACGCCTCACACTTGGGCACCTTACTTTGATGATGTGTGAAGTTTGTGTTTGCTGGACGGTATACTGATGTTTGTAATCTTCACTAGTTCTTCTCCTTACTAGTCTATTTTTTTCACTCCCACTCACTAAATAAACTCTGCCTGGTAGCTTGTGTCCACAAATGGCTCCTAACCTTTCCTCCCCTCCCTGCACACACATGCCACTCCTCATATTAAGACATGTTGAAAAAATAACCTTTGCCATTGAGTCAATTCCAACTCATAACGACCCTATAGGACAGAGCAGAACTGCTCCATAGTATTTCCAAGGAGCAGCTAATGGATTTGAACTGCCAAACTTTTGGTTAGTAGCCACCAGGGCCCCTCACATTAAGAAGTGGAGATTATTTCCTTTTCCTTCTTAATATGAGCTAGCCTTGGGATTGAATTCAACCAATACAATACGGCAGAAGTGACTTTGTGTCATTTCCAGGCTTAAACCTTAAGAAGGTCTGTTGCCTTCCACTTGTGTTTTCTTACAGCTCTGATCTGTCATGAAGAAGCACTGGCTACTAGAGAAGACATCAAGTGGATAAAGAGATCAAATGGAGGTGCCCTGAGGCACCAGACATGTGAAGGAAGAAGCCATCTGGTTTGCTACTCAGTCATCATCTGACTGCAAATCCTTGACTGACCCCAAGTGAAACCGGTAGAAATGCCCCCCAGCTTAGCCCCAGGCCACTCATAGAATAATGAGAAATAATACAACAGTTATTTATATATATATATATATATATATATATATAAAACACTCAGTTACATATAACAGTTTGGGGGTTATTTATTACACACTAGTAGATAACTGAAACACACTGCTTCTTCCCCCTTGAACAGGAGGAAGAAAGAGAAAGGGGTGCAAAGGTTATGTAGTAGCAACCTGGCAATTGGTGCTCTGGGGTTGTCATGTATGTTCAAATGAAGTTCTTTCTATCATGAAGAAAATTGTATGGCCACATAAACCAGAGACTCCATCAGCCTGAGACCAGAACTAGATGGTGCCTGGCTACCACCAATGCACACCCTGACAGGGAATACAACAGAGAGTCCCTGACAGAGCAGGAGAAAATCGGGGTGCAGAACTCAAATTCTAGTAAAAAGATGAGACTTAATGGTTTGACTGAGACTGGAGGGACCCCAGAAGACATGGCCTCCGTACACTCTGTTAGCCCAAAACTAAAACCATTCCTGAGGCCAACTCTTCAGACAAAGATTAGACTGGACTATGGGACATAAAATGATACTCGTGAAAAGGGTGCTTCTTAGCTCAAGTAGATACATGACACTAAAATGGGCAGCTCCTGTCTGGAGGTGAGATGAGAAGTCAGAGAGGGTCAGGAGCTGGTTGAATGGTCACAGGAAATCTGGGGTGGAAAGGAGGAGTATGCTGTCACAGTACAGGGAGAGCAACTAGGGTCACATAACAATATGTGTATAAATTTTTGTATGAGAAACTAAATTGTAAACTTTCACTTAAAGCACAATTAAAAACAAAAAAAGAAATTCATGTGAATCTCTTGAAAATATCCTTGCTGGTGACCTCCAACTGTGGTTCTTTATTAAACACAGTACAGTCATCAGTTGAGATCTGTTCTCATGGGAAGCTTTCTAGAGTAGGATAGTTTATGATGACTGGTGGCTGGCTCATTTTATAGTTGATGAAAATGCAATATGGCAGAGGTGGTGGTCCAGCCCAGGACTTTCTCCATTCTGCTACCAAGGATCACTCTAGCCACAGCCAGTAACTCTTAGACTTTTATTCTAGGCACCAATCTTTACATCTTCCAAATTCCAAAAGATAGGCCAAATTTTCCTATTAGTTCTCGTATAGCACCACTCAATTTACCTGGAAGTGGGTGGAGGAGACACTATGCGTCAACAGCAATCTAGCTAAAAATTTCAACTAAAAAATTTCCATTTACCAATTGTCTTAGGCTGGGTTCTTAGAGAAGCAAAACCAGTGAAGTGTATATATATATATACATATATATATATATATATATATGTATATATATATATGTACATGGAGCTGTGGTGGTGCAGTGGTTAAGAGTCATGGCTGCTAACGAAAAGGTCGGCAGTTCTAATCCATCAGCCACTACTTGGAAACCCTATGAAGCAGTTCTACTCTGTTCTATGGGGTCACTGTGAGTTGGAATTGACTTGACGGCAACAGATTATACACACACACACACATATATATATATATATATACATATATATATATATGTATGTATAGAGAGACGGAGAGAAAGATTCACCTCAAGGAAATGGCTCACACAGTTGTAGAGGCTGACCCAAGTCTGTGGGTTAGGCATCAGGCTGGAGGATTCTCCTGACTCATGTAGCTGCAGGGGCTGAGGAACCCAAGATCTGCAGGTCAAATGGCAGGCCACTGACTCACAGGCTGAGGAAAATGACAAATCCCAAGATAGGCAAGTAGTACAGCAGGCCACTGGCTCAAGTCCCAAGAAACAGAAGTCAGATGCTGATGAGCTAGATGCAGGATCCAGAGCAAGCGAGCGAGCTTTGCCAGAATGTCCATATATATATTAGGCTCATTCCACAGCCCTGATGAAATTCCCCTTACAACTGATTGGCTGATTACGTCATGTCACATCATGGAGAATAACTATATCATTACATAACTGCCCAATTACATAATTACATAACTGCCAAACCACTGAGAATAATGGTCCAGCCAAGTTGACACACAACCTTAACCATCGCAATAAACTTCAAACCACTTCTTAGATATTTGCAAAATGGAGATGGAATAGTTTGCCTATAATGTTGGGGATATGCTACCCATTTTTTTTTCAAAACTGGGGACTCAGACAAATTTCAGTATTGCACTTATTTTATTTTAACTTCAGTTACACTAGCAAGGAACAATTGCAGGTTCTTGAGCAGATTACAAGGTAGAGGATTTGATTGGCAAAGGTATATATTATGGATTAGGAGAAGATAAGAAATAATATTTCTCAATCTGGAAAAGTTCCTCAGTCTTTCTTTATATTTCATTTGATTTATGTTTTTTAAGAATATAGAATATGTTTTTAGAATGCTGCTGAATTTGGAGTTTCCTGATCTTTCTTCATGAGTAGATTCAAATCATACATTTTTGGCAGGAGTGTCATAGGAGTGATTTTGTATTCTCAGGGTATCATATCAGGAGGCACATGATTTCTCTGATTATTGGTGATGTTAACTTTACTGCTTGGTTATGGAAGTGTTTGTCAAGGTTTTCCACAGAACTGTTTTTATGTTTTAAGTAATTTATGTGGATACACTTTGAGAAAAATAAACGTCCTGTTCTTCATCAAACTTTCACCCACAGGTTTTATATCCGTTGATTTTTGTTGCCTGAATCATTATTATAGTGGTTGTGAAATGGTGGTTTTCTAGCTTCATTTCTCTTATATTTACGTTTTGGCATCTCTCTGTGACAGCTCATGTTTTGTTATCACTTTCATTTCACCTTGCGTGTGCTTAGTAATCCTTTCTGACCTTTACCTTTCTGGATCTCTTTATTTTGGGCATGTTTCTTTAATAGGTGAGTTAATTTCCTTTTATTGGTATTACTGCTAGAATTGTCTTAACTCGGTCATATCGGTGTATATGATAGTTAATGCATTTGCTGTGTTTCTTTCTCTAAGAGGTGGGCTTCCTGTCCTCTATTATTATTATTCAAATTCATTTTCGTATATAGGGAAGTTTTTTGGGTTTTTGTTTGTTTGTTTATATGTTTGTTAATGCCTTGGTCACCTGTTTCCTTATTTGACCCTTCACTCTCTAGTTTGTCAGTTTTTAATGGTATCATATGACCCTCACCAGTTGCTTATTGAACCTCTCACAAACTTAGTCTCTTTTCTCATCCCCCATCCCCCTTACTCCTGTTTTTAAGTTGCTCTTCTGCATCTCTGAGCTTCACCTGGAATAAATTTCCTCCTGCCTGAGAAATGTCATTAAATAGTTCCTGTAGTGCACGTCTGCTGGTGATGCATTATCTTAGATTGTCTGGAATATCTGTAGTTAATCTTTCTCATTGAAGGATAGTTTTAATGGTACATATTTCTAGGCTGGCTGATATTTTCCTTCAGCACTTGAAAGATATGATTTCTTGTTTCAACTGTGTATCTTAAGAGTTAAACTTTCTGTCTCATTTTTACTCCTTTTAAAAGTATATACACTTTTCCATTTGATGGATCTTATATATATATATATATGTCTTTTTAGTTATGAGCAATTTCATTTTGATGTATCTGTGTTTGCTTTTCTCTTTTTTCTTAGTTCCTTTCTCATATTTCCTTTTAACATATTGCTTTGTATATAGAGAGCTTCTTGAAACTATGGCATTATGCCTTTAGTCAGTTTTTGACAATTCTCATCTATTTTATACTTCTGCCTCAGTCTTTGTCACCAGTCATTCTGAAAATGCAATGTATGCTTGTAAGATATTTTCGTTCAGTCCCTCATGTTTCTTATACTTTTTCTGCTTATGTTTTATCCTTTTGTCTTTGGATTTATTTCTGAATATTTTCTTCTAATCTATATCTAGTTTTCTAATTCCATTTCAGTAGTTATTTATTGTAAATTCATTTCTAGAAATTTCATTTGATCCAGTTTGTAATTTCCAATTTCCTGCTAAAATCCTCAATCTATTAATTTTGTCTCCAAATTAAAATTTATTATTTAATATCTATTTTTGTTAACTTTATAATCTGGCATGCCTGTAAGTCTATCTCTATATCACGTGTTCCTTTCTTTACATTCTTGTTGTCTGCGCATGTGCCAATTTATTTGAGCATTGATATTGCATATGGCAAACTGTTGAAATAAATTTGAGATTTAAACTTATGTTTTCTTCATGGAAGAAAATTAATTTATATTCTTATAGGAACTAAAACAATTAACAATCTGAGATTATCTTAATACAATTTTAAGACTTAAAATGATTTATTGTTTGATACTTTCTGTGAAGTCTAATCCTTCTTCTAGTATAGGAAATAACACATTTTCTTCATATCTTTAATAATATTTGCTGAACAATGGTACCTTTTATTCTAAGAACTGCAAATAATACTAACATCACTCATGATCTTTTTTTTTTTTTTTAATCTCACCTGGCTTCTGTGAAATTACCAGGACTCCTTTTCACTAGAATTGTTGTTAGTTGCCCTCCAGTTGATTCCAACTCATGGAGACCCCCTGTGTTTCAGAGTAGAACTGCCTTTCATTGGGTTTTCAAGGCTGTGACCTTCCAGAAGCAAATCATCAGGCCTGCCTTCAGAGGGGACTCTGGGTGGGCTCAAACTGCCAACCATTCAGCTAGTGGTTATGCGCTTAACAGTTTGCACGCCACCCCCACAAACAAAGGAAAGCAGAAAACAGGCAGAGTAGAACTGCCCCATAGGGTTTCCAAGGCTGTAATCATTCTGGAAGCAGACTGCCACATCTTTCTCCTGTGGAGTGGCTGGTACAGTCAAACCACCCACCTTATATTTGGCAGCTGAGCTCTTAGCCACTGTGCCATCAGGGCTCCTTCTGTGCTATCCAGGGACTACTAAATAATATTAACATCATTCACCAATTATTTTTAATCTCACCTGGATTCTATGAAAAATACTAGAAGTGTTTTTATGATACATAAAGATTTACACTATGTAAGGACATACTGGAGTTAAAAAAAAAAAAAAAAGGAGCCCTGGTGGTACAGTGGTTAAAGTGGCTGGCTGCTAACCAAAACGTTGGTGATTTGAACCCACCAGTTGGTCTGTGGGAGAAAGATGTAGCAGTCTAGTTCTGTAAAAATTTACAGCCTCAGAAACCCTATGGGGCAGTTCTGTTCTGTCCTATAGTGTCGCTATGAGTCAGAATCAACTGGATGGCAATGGGTTTTTTGGTTTTGGAGGTAAAAATACAGTATATAGATTGAATAGTTTAAAAAAGGGCTAAAAGCACGTGGAATGGACATTCAAACAGTAATATATCAGGGTTTAATTTAATAGCCAAAATGTCCATAATGCCCACTGTACAAGGGGAAGTTAGATTGATATGTTCACTTTCATCTTCCCAGCTACCAAATAAAAATAGATTTCACAATTAGTTATATCATTTTGTGTCCATTAGGTCAAAATATAACAATAATTTAGATAAACCTCAGATTTTCCTGCACAAATGTCAGTAATTTAATCCATGTTTCTTCACAGTGGGTTTACATCTTGCTCAATGATATCCTCAGTATAAATTTAATTACATATTTAAAGCAAATTAGAGCAAAGTACCAAATGAAGGAATAAAGAACTCGATTAAGCACTGAATAGAATAAGAAACTGACAGAGAACGAGGAGAGCTATGGAGTGGAGGTCCCATACCAGCTAACATGGCTGGATTCACCATTTTGGGCTGCAGCCACCAAAGAATTCAGACAGGGAGTATGAGAAGGCAATTTCACGTAGCTCCCCACAGGAGACAGAGTACCCGGTAACCAGGGATGCACGCTTTCCCACCTCACACCCTTCTTCCCAGTATGAGGCCTCCGCCACTTGCCAATGGGCCAAGGTCACTCAGCTGGAGAGATACCAGCACACCGCTGCTCAGGTTCGCTGTCTTGGACCTCAGCCACCAAGGACCACAGACAGGGAGTAAGGGAGGGCAACTCGACTGAGCTCCCAGCAGGAGACAAAGCACCCAGTAACCAGGGATATATGCTTTCCCACCCCCAAACTTTCTTCCCTCTACGTGGCCTCCTCTGCTTGCCAACGGGCCACAGTTGCTTGGCCAGAGAGATACTAGCTCTCTGCTGCCTGGGTCTGTCCTGCCCTCACCAGGTAGCCCTTTCAGTGCCATTTGTTTATTTGTTTGTTTTTGGTTTGTATTTTTGTTTGTTTTGTGGTTTTTTTTGGGGGGGGGTTTGTTGATTTTCTCTCTCTCCCTTCCTTTCTTTCCTTTCTCCCATCCAGCTAGCCCCGTGTGCCATTGCCACCCTTTCTTGACAGGCTGTGATTTTTTGGTTTGTTTACTTTCTTCTTCTTTTCTTTTTTGTTCTTTTGTTTGTTTGTTTTATATTGTATTTTTTGGCCTTTTTTTGTTGCTTCTCTCTCTCTTTCCTTTCTCCCACCCAGCTAGCCCTGTGTACTATCCCCTCCCCTTCTTGATGGGCTGTGATTCTTTGGTTTGTTTGCTTTGTTCTTTTTTTTTTCCTTTTTCTTTTCTTTTCTTTTTTCTGTTTATTCTCTCTCTTCCTTCCTCTCACCCACTCAGCCCTGTGCACCACCCCCGCCTCTTCTGGAGGGGCTGTGCTGCACAGCTCAGTTGGAGAGTCACTGTGTGTGGCCCCTCCAGTTCTGCATTGCAGTCACTGACTGACTCCCTCAGTGCCATTTTATTTATCTATTTATTTGTTTATTTATTGTATGTTTGTTTTTTCTTTTTTATTCTTTTTTGTTATTGTTTTTTTCTGTCTCTGCTTTCCTTCCTATCTTTTCTCCCATTCACCCAGCCTGATGCACTACCCCCAGCTTCTTGGTGAGTTGTGCTGTACTGCTCAGCTGGAGAGCCTCCAGCCCACAGCCTCCCCAAGTCTGCACCACCCCCACAGGCCAGCTCCCTTAGCACCATATTTTTTTTATTTTTCTTTCTCTTTCCTCTTCTCTTTTTCCTTCTCCCTTCCATCTGGGCCCTGTGTTGCCTCTGCCCCTTTCTGACAGGCTGTGCCATGCCACCCAGTGGGAGAGACATCAGCACACCACCACTCCAATTCTACTCCATCCCCAACAGCCAGTGCCCGCCACCACATTTTTGTTGTTGTGGTTGTTTTTATTATTATTATTATTATTTTTAGTAAAGCAAAAAGAAAGTTTTATTTGGCATATATTCAAAAGGACAAAAGTGGGAAGTGGACAAGCATGCTGCCAGATCCATGTCTGCCCAAGTCCAAAGAATATTACAGAATAGGCAAGAATGGGAAAACGGACAAGCATGCTGCCACAGCCATGTCTGCCGGAGTCCAAAGAACCATTACAGAGTCATCAGTATATATTAACATTACAAATGGGCAAAACCATTGAAAGCTTAGCCTTTTCAGATAGGCTAGAAACTGTGATCCTACATTTTGAATTGTCTTTCTTCACAATAATTGGTACAGGTTTCAGTAACAAGAGTCAGGAGGGTCTTCATTGGTCCAACAAATTTCTATTCACTAAATGCTAATAGAAAAAGATAAGAGTAGAAAGTCTTTTGTGTTCTGTTTGATCAGCTTTATGTGAAAGTTTCCCTAAATGATATTTTCCAAGATTATTTTAGCTATTGTCTTTACACCTCAGGGCCCAGTTGATGTGTCCTTGTGAGTCCTTGTGAGCCCAGCTCTAGCTGGGTCACATTCTCTATGCTCAAGGACAGGGAATAATAACTCCAATATTATTTCCTAAGTCACTCCTTCTTTTTGAACAGAGATTGGAGATAACACATCAATGATCAATACCTGGACTTAGTCGAGCTCCTAGGTGGTGGCCATGGCAGGCTCTTTAAAGTCATGGTGCTAGTTTTCCACCAGATAGCATCTGGTTCTTTACCAGGTTATTAAGTAAGAGCAATGTTCTCATCAGTCACATTGCCGGCGTGAGCAGACTCAATGTACATCAACATTTTAGCCCGAGGCCTTCTTTTGCCTTTTAGGTGTGTAAGACAATGGAGGATAAATTTTATTATACCTAATACTATCAGGATGTAGACTAAGAACATTTCTGTTCTTGCAATAGTGATCTAGCCCGTGTATTTACTCCTGATGATAACCAACCAAACAAATCCAGTGTTTGTAAGTGTTATAGTGTGTAACCAAGTAGCTTGCTGTCCAGTTCTATGTGTATCTTGTCTACAGCACAGACTACACTAATAAAAAAAATCTAAGGCTATTTTGTTATCTCATGTCACCTTGGCTTATGAGATCATACATCAGTGTTGTGTTTCCATCTCATCTGTTATTTGTCCCATAGTGACTGACAAATTTTCTTAAAGCTCCAATTCAACTCTGCCGTAAATAGGAATTAACCATAAGTAGAAATTAAAGCTGCCAACCATATCCTGAGTGTTGGACCAATGGGTTTTCTTCTGACTTTCATTTTACAATGTATAACAAGTTAACATTACCTTTCCAATATTTACTAGCATAATTACTATGAATATCTAAAGATAATCCTAAAGTTCTCAAAGTACATTGTCCACACGTTTGTCAGGAATCTAAACAAGAGATTGCCCACATAAATTCACTATCGGTTGGAAAGGATCATCTAAATTAGTATCGTTGGATCTATCACACAGAAATCTATATTTATAAAAAGTATGCAAAGTTTGTCTACAGAAAACAGAAAATATAGAAAAATTTACATGTGACAACAACGTTTCCATTAGAGAATTCATAATTAGCAAGATAATACATGATGGACCTTTCCTGTAGGAGGTCTTCAGTCAGTGTGTTTAAAATATAGTAAGTGTTCTTCCCAAGGTCAAGCTGCCTCTCCTTGGTTTACCTATTAACAGTCATGGGTCACTTTCTCAGAAGCAGAAGTGGAATTAAAGACAAAACAGAGTCTGAGCCATGAGGTCAATCTACTTTGAGATTCTGGCTTCTTTAAGATACATAATTTTCTGTGTTGTAAGAGGGTGACAGTTTGATTACAAACATTAGACAGGTATTTCATATGACATTGTCTTAAAGACTGATTAAACTAATTACTGATTTACCCTAAACATAACTCTCAGTCTGATCTTTGAAGTTAATTTCCTAAAACAGACTGAATTCTTCAAAAAAAAACCAACAAAAACACAATGCCCAGAACAAAGTGGTCTTACTAGTTTATCTGGACCATTGTTTGACTCAGAGTGGCTTCAGGAACCAGGTTTCTTCTCAAAGCTCGAGGTTCAAAAGTACACCCAAAAGCAATAGCCTGTGTGGGTTACCCCAACCTCCGTGAAAACCAGAAATGTGGATTCCAGAAGAATTATATACAACTCTCTCATCATTCTTTCCTTTGGATCATGATCTTGTTATAGAATCTTTTATCAAAAATGCTCAATAATGGTAGTTGGGCATTATCTGGTTTTTAAGATTCCAGGGACCATACAGCAAACTAAGAAGTGGAATAGAAACATTAACAATAATATTAGGCCAGTTGCCTGAAATAACCAATGAAACCATGACCCTAAGTTCTTTGACCAAGGAAACAAATCTCATGAGGCATTTGTCTGTAGGTAAGCAACATTAATGACTTTTTTATGTGCCTCAACAGCAACTACAGTCTGTAAAACCTCGGATTCAGTATTAACATAAATACAGCAACATTTATCTACTAAGAAACAAAACTGTTTCTTGGGACAACTAATAGGAAATCTAAAGTTGTTCTGTTTTGTAAAATCATAGCTCAAATTCCAGATACTTCTCTGGTTATAATATTTACAACTTTGTTAAGTTTACCAACAGGAACTTCTAATTCAAGAATTACAATATCTAAACCCATTACTTAGATAATTTAGGAGAAAGGAAAATAGTTTCTTATATCCAGAAATTAGGACCTTAAAACATCAGCAATATTCCCACATAAAAAAAACCATAATTTCCTTTCGTTTACTCAGTCTTATGTAGTTAATTTCTGCTCCACGTGATTCTGGATCAGCTGCAGCCTGCATAGGAGTTCTGGAAATTTTATTTAGTTTAGTTACAGTCCTTTTAGCAAGTCCAACATAGTCCATCTTTTTGTTGAGATATTTTGGTCAAACATTTTCAGCAAATTAGTAAAGTAAAAACTTATATGCAGATGACAGAACTTAATATGGCCATGATTAATTTGTAAGCATAATATTCTTAATAGTAAAAGATCTGATAGAAATTAATTATAAGCATAATGTAAAGGCCAAATAAAATCAGTTTAAAAAAAACTTTAGATAAAAAATATTTCTAAATATACTCATTAACCATACTCAAAGAGCTTCAGATATAATACATAATAATTTTGAGATAAAATACTATCTAGTCAGGATATACCAAGAATATACCAAGAGTATCAAATCTCTAAATACCTGAATAGTAATAAAAAAACTTCATAGGTAAATGATGTGAATTCCCCAACCAAACCATTGCCTTTGACGATGCGAGATTCAAAAAGATAAAGTTGTGACCAAGTTAACAGTAAAGAAATAATAACTTTATAGGTCACTGTGAAACAATACTTAAGTTTAACCAAAAATCTTAAAGTAAAAACCTTAGCTTTCTTTTCTAAAAGCCATATGGTTTGGTTTTCGGCTCTAGAAACTTATTCTAATGAGAGACCAAATCTTTTTCTTCCAGGCAGATTACACAAAGAATAAATTAACCCTTTAACTCAGAAATCAAAGAAAATTTTGTTATTTTAACTGCAAGAAACCCAGTTCTTTGTTTTATATGCTACTTAACATTAAAACTCTTAAAAATCTCATAAATTAAACCATTAAACTTTAGTCAGACAGGTTAAACTTGACCATATCAAATAAATTTCTTTTTCAATAAACGTCTTAAACATTGCCTTTGTTGCATATCTTACAGTGAATCCCTTTAAATGACAAAATTGAACACACTCATTAGCAAACTTAAATATATATATCTGTCTATCCTTTCTCTTGTGGCATAAAAAGCCAAAGTATATAAGCTTAAATTATGACAAATATCTATTAACTCAATTTAACATCTGTAAGTTACCTAAAGTGTCTTGGGAATTATTTTAAGCCTGTATATCATAAAACATAACTGTTGTTGAAAGTCTGTTTAAACATTCTAAAATTTCATTCAACTTTTACTACTTCTCATATTTTTCCCAATCTAATTTTAGTCCTTAAATGTTGTATCAACTGGCTTTGGAAATCACAAAGTTCTCTGCTCAATTGACCAATTCATTGATATGGATATAACCTTAAGTGTCTGGCTACTGTTGGAAATATTTTTCCAGGCCACTTCAGGTATGTCTCATTGTGATTTCTTTTTTTTTACTCCTTAAAGTTCCCCTATAATAGAGAGAACTTGTTTACAGTTCTATGATTAGGATCTACCCAATTTCTGATAACTATAGCAAAGCAGCAATTTTTATTATCTTTTGTCTTAAAAGAAAGTTCTCCACCTAGTTGGAAGGGATCTTTCAAAAGCTTCCCTAGAGCTACACAACCTTACTGTCTTGACTCATGGAAGGTATTTACATATGTTTAAGTTGATGGAGGCATTTTGAAGGACAAAAGATAACTAATTTCTTTTTTACTATTCTGGAACTGCTACTTTTACTTTAAGACAAAACTATCCTTTTTCCTTAAATAAAACACGTTCCATATCATATCTAGCTTAAGTTACTTAGAAAGGTTTCACTTTTAAGATTGACATAGTATAAACCATAAAGATCTTAGTGTACTTTTCAAATAGACCAATTTATGTCAAAGTTTATCCAAGTAGATTTTAAAAATCTAAATCATAAGACAGACACAAGACGCAGTTTTTTCTGGACGAAGAAAGAGCTGAGGTTCCATCACTAGCCTTATAAAAAACAGCAATTCTTAGCCATAGTCACCAATCTAATACAAGACAAACTTAGACACAACTCTGTAGACAAGAAGCAAGCTCTTAGGACAAAAGGAGACAGAAAGACCACATAAACTCACCAGAGAATACCACACAAAACAAGGATGTGGGGATCCTAGTTTCTTAAAATGTGTATAGCAATTTTTGGTAAGATCAACTCAATTCAGTGGAAAAAATAGGTACAGAACTACTACCACGTCTCCTTTAAATATCATAACACAGGTCAGGAGCTGCCACCTCTCCCTGCAAATTTGGCAAAGCAGAGCACTATTTTCCAGGTTTTCTCCGAGCCCTAACGAGGAACGCCGCGGGGTTTGGACAGTGTTTTGCTTAGACCAATGTATACCTTCGTTGCACGAGATTTTTCTTGCGTGTGGCAGGCAGCCTAGTGCTGTAGTCTGTCTCGTGACCACCTTATGCTGTCACTGGAGACTTTAACTCTCGTGGTGAGCACTGGCCACTGCCCTAATGGCTTTTACTGGTTGACTTGTGCCCGAATTTTTTTGCGGCTCATAGTGGCTCAAAGCTCCTTGAAAATAGAATTACCTCTTCAAACGCCTGAAGCCAGGCCTAAACTGCAGTTCGCTTAAAGAGTTACTAAATGTCACTCTTAACCAAATGATCAAGCAAAAATCTAAGAAAGATTCTCCTTAATCAATCAACTGGTTCTACAAACAAATATGCCAAACAAACTTAAGAAAACATAAGAAAGAGAACAACAAAAGAATAAGCAAAGGTTCATTTTCCGAGAGCACTCACCCTGTCAATGTCGAAGGGACATGGAGTGGGAACACATGGGTCCAGAAGATAGGACCTTCCTTTGCTGGCTTCTGCTCCGCAGTCCAGGTCTCCGCGAGGTTGACTGGATTCATAGCTTCAGATCCTTGACGAATTTGCCATTAACTGTTGTAGGGGAAAAACATCATAAAGTTTAGTAAAGCAAAAAGAAAGTTTTATTTGGCATATATTCAAAAAGACAGAAGTGGGAAGCGGACAACCACGCTGCCAGAGCCATGTCTGCCCAAGTCCAAAGAATATTACAGAATAGGCAAGAATGGGAAAATGGACAAGCATGCTGCCACAGCCATGTCTGCCTGAGTCCCTGTTTTCATTATTTTTAATTTGTTTGTTTGATTGTTCGTTTCTTCTCTCTCTTTCCTCTCTTTCCTTTCTGTTCTCCTGCCCACCTAGCCCCATGTGCCACCCACGCCACTTCATTTCAGGCCAAGCCACACTGCTGAGCTAGAGAGCACCAGCACCCGGACTTGCCGAGTCTGACCCACCCCCCACCTCCCAAACCCTTCCATAGCACCATTTTATTTACTTTTTTCTTTTTATTTATTTATTTTTTACTCCATTTTCTGCTCTTTTGTTTTTGCCTCTGTTTTTTCTTTCTCTTCTTTCACCCACTAAACTCTGCTCATCACATCCTTTCCTTTCCCTCCTGCCTATCTGCACTGTGTGTCAAGTGCCACGCTCCTGGGTGGTACCAATGCCATCTCCCAGACACCACCCTGCACTGCCACCCAGCCTTGCCCTATCACCCCAGTTTGTCCCACAAACTACCCATCCTCTCCCCTTCACCCCCACTGGACTCGCGCTGCTGCACCATAGCTAAGTGACTGGACCTGCCTACCTGGACAAGGTGGAGAGAAGTATCATGCCCACAGGCGAGCTAGCAACAAAACACACCCAGCCCGCCTGCCCAGACATAACCAAATAAAACAAAAAAGCAGGATGGAACAATCAAATCTACAATCAATAAAGAAAATAATTACTGAATGTCCCAGAGACAGCAGACAATATCAAAACATATAAAAAAACAGGAGAGGATGGCTTCAGAAAGTGACCAAAATAAAACACCAGATGACCTTCTGCTAGAAGAAAAGCCACTGGAACTACCTGATAGAGAATTCAGAACTCTAATACTCAGGGTTCTCCAACTGATGAAGGAAAACACAGACAAAATAAGGAAAAAATAGACAAAATCTTGGAAAATACAGACAAAATCATGGAAAAGGCAGACAAAACAATAGAAGAAATCAAGAAAATAATACAGGAACAAAATATCAAAATAAATAAACAACTAGAAATCATACAAAAACAGTAATTAGAAATCCAAAAGATAAACAACAAGATTTCAGAAATGGACAGTGCAATAGAAGGTTTTAAGAGCAAATTTAAAACAGTGGTAGGCAGGATCAGTGAAATTGAAGACAAATCCTTGGATACCACTTTGAGGAAAAATTAGAGAAAAGAATGAAGGAAAATGAAGAAATCCTGAGAACGATGTGGGATACAATCAAAAGCAAAAATTTGCATCTGATCAGAGTTCCAGAACAGGGACAGAAAATGGAAAATACAGAGGATTGTTGAAGATTTTTTGACAGAAAACTTCCCTAATATCATGAAAGATGAAAGACAAATATCCAAGAAGCTCAATGAACCCCATATAGGATAGACCCAAAAAGAAAAACACCAAGACATGTCATAATCACACTCTCTAAAACCAAAGACATAGAAAGAATCCTGAGAGTGGCTCAAGTAAAACGATGTCACATACAAAGAGGAAACAATAAGACTAAGCTCTGATTACTCACCAAAACCATGCCGACAAAAAGGCAATGGGATGATGTATATAAGATCTTGAAAGAAAAAAACTGCTAACCAAGAATAATAAATCCTGCAAAACTCTCGCTCAAATATGATGGCAAAATTAGGACATTTTCAGATAAACAGAAATTAAGGGAATACATAAAAACCAAACCCAACTTACAAGAATTATTGAAGGGAGTCCTTAGTTAGAGAACCAACAACTTCAAACAACAACCTGAATCTAGCACATAAGATGGCATCAGCCAGATACCAACCTTGACAGTGAACTCTCAAGGATAAAACAAAACTAAAAAATTTGCAACAGAGAACCAGAGATGTCAATCGGTCAGAACAATAAAAGAAGGAACAAATGATGTAGGTATAGAACTTTCAAATGGAGAGGAAGTCAAGGCATTTTCAAGTAGTAAAAGACTAGTTTGAACTTAGAAAGATGGGGGTAAATTTCAAGGTAACCACAAAGAAAGTTAACAAACCTACTCATCGAAATAAAGAAGAAAACATAAAGTGTCAGTAAACAGATAATCTACAATAAGAAAACAAACAAAAATACACAAACTAAAGGAGTTCAGAACAGAAGAGTAAGAGGAACAAAGAAAACGTCAGCACCACAAAGAAAAGCACTACAAAATGACATCAGTAAACTCACACCTATCAATAATCACACTGAACATAAATGGCTTGAATGCACCTGTCATGGATTGAATTGTGTCCCCCCAAAATATCTGTCAACTTGGCTGGGTCATGATTCCCAGTATTGTATAATTGTGTACCATTTTGTAATCTGATGTCATTTCCTTATGTGTTGTAAATTCAATCACTGTGATCCAATAAAATGGATTAGGGACAGTTATACTGATAAGTACACAAGATTAGATAGTGTCCTAAGCCAATCTCTTAAAGTACAATAGATAAAGTGAGCAGAGACTCATGGGAACTTCATACCACCAAGAAAGGAGTGCCAGGAGCAGAGCACATCCTTTGGACCTGAGGTTCCTGTGCAGAGAAGCTCCCAGACCAAGGAAGATTGATTCCTCACAAGGACCTTCCTCCATAGCCGACAGAAAAAGCCTTCCCCTGGAGCTGTAGCCTTGAATTTGGGCTTGTAGCCTACTAGACTGTGTGAGAATAAACTTCTGTTTTTAAAACCATCCACTTGTAATATTTCTGTTATAGCAGCACTGGATGACTAAGACAGCACCCATAAAGAGACAGAGAGTGACAGAATGGATAAAAAAACAAGGCCCATCCATATGCTGTTTACAAGAGACACACCTTAGAAACAAAGACATAAGTTTATTAAAAATCAAAGGATAGAAAGAATATATCAAGCAAACAGCTACCAAAAAAGAGCAGGAGTGGCAATACTAATCTCAGATAAAATAGACTTTAAAACAAAATCCACCATAAAAGACAAAGAAGGGCATTATATAATGATTAAAGGGACAATCCACCATGAAGACACAACCATAATAAATATCGACACACCCAATGACAGTTTTCCAAAATACATAAAACAAACTTTAACAGTACTGAAAAGAGAAACTGATAGTTCCCAAATAATAGTAGGAGACTTCCACACACCACTGTCTGTAAAGGACAGAACATCTAAGAAACTCAACAAAGATACAAAAGTTCTAGAATCATAGGGGCTCCTTTCTTAAAAGTTTCATGGTGGGGGAGACTGTGCTTATCAATCAGTTCCGGATAATAGTAAGATAACTCTCAATTCTGATGATAAATTCCAAATCTGTGAAGTTAATACAATCAAAATGTCTGGCTCCCAAGAGATTCTAGCCAAGTAAGACTAACCTGAGTTTAAGGAGAATTTTGATAGTTAATCAGCAATTATTCACACAGAGGGAGATTTCAGCAAAGTGTGTTTGGCAGCAGTAAAACTTAATGCCATTTTTTCTCTCTCCTGCCTTATCAAATCCTTCCCAACTGAAGTTTGCTGTCTTCCACCGAGAATTCATAATAGAAACAGATCACACTGAAAGATAACTTTGATACTAGTGGAAAAAGCACACTACGTCTGTAGTCTGTCAATTAGGATGTGTGCACTAGCTGTTAAAGGATAGTTTTTTAAAAGGGAAAATGATGATTTTTATGAAATGATCACCTCTGAAAGCTTTTATTTAACACATTAATTAATAAGGGAACTAATAAGTGTTAATATCAGTTCATCTGAAGAAAAGATGTTTATGTAGACAATCAGGAATGCCAAATGCATATGATATGAAATGTAAAATATTGAAAATCTATAGGACCATAAATTTTAATGATTGAAATTACCTTTTCTACTGGGTACAAAGCAATAGTATCTCTGCCTGATGTGTTTATTACTATGGCAAAGAAACATTTGCATTATCTTCATTTTTCTATAATTTACAGTGTTAACATCAAAGAAAATGAACCTTGCTGACATCATGGATTTAGATAAGTTCAAAGACCATGCTTAACACCTCTCACCATTCATTCCATTCAAAGGACCTCTAAGAGTCTTTTGCCCATTTTAAAGACTTTCACATTTTATCCCAACGTGCCTTTATTACCTACTAATTGTGTGAACATTGTCAAGCCATTGCAACTCTTTGAAAGCCAATCTCTTTATCCATAGGAAGAAAATAATTTCCAGGTCACAGGATTAAAAAGTAGGATAACTAATGTATGTAAAATCTTTTTATGAACTATGAACTTCTATAAGCAAATTTAGAGTTCACAAACATTCTTTTTTTTAAAAAAAATTTTTTTTTGTTGTACTTTAGGTGAAGGTTTACAAAACAAATAGTTTCTCATTAAACAGTCAGTACACATATTGTTTTATGACATTGGTTAACAACCCCACAACATGTCAACACTCTCCCTTCTCGACCTTGGAGGAGCTTTTTTTTTTTTTTTTGGTGAAAATAACATAGCCAAAGTTATAACGTTTTAGAAGTTTCTACATGTACAATTCAGTGACATTGATTACAGTCTTCCAGTTGTGCTGCTATTCTCACTATCGTTTTCCAAATTATTCCATCACAGTTATCTTCAACTCACTGTCCCCTAGGCTTCCCATCAAACCTTTTGAGTTGCTATTGTCAATTTGATCTCACGTAGATAATTCTTTTTTTGTTTGTTTGTTTGTTTGTACCTTAGATGAAGGTATACAGAACAAATAGTTTCTCATTAAGCAGTTAGTTCACATATTGCCCTGTGACAATGGTTAACAACTCCATGACATGTCAACAATGTCTCTTCTCAATCTTGGGTTCTCTATCACCAGTTTTTCTGTCCCCACCTGCCTTCTTGTCCTTGTCCCTGGACTGCTGTGCCTCATTAGTCCCATTTTGTTTTATGGGGCTGTCCAATCCCCGACTGAATGGTTAACCTCAGGAGTGACTTCACTTCACTGAGCTAAAAGGGTGTCCAAGAGCCATACTCTCAGGGTTTCTCCAGTCTTTCAGGCCGGTAAGTCTGGTCTTTTTTTGTGAGTTAGAATTTTGTTCTACATCCTTCTCCAGCTCTGTCCAGGACCCTCTGTTGCGATCCTGGTCAGAGCAGTCAGTGGGGGTAGCCAGGCACCATCCAACTGTACTGGACTCAGTCTGGTGGAGGCCGTGGTAGCTGTGGTCCATTAGTGCTTTGGACTAATCTTTTCCTTGTATACTTTTCTCTTCATTCTCCCTTGCTCCTGAAGGAGTGAGACCCAGTAGAGTATCTTAGATGGCTGTTCACAGGCTTTTAAGACCCCAGACACTACTCACCAAGGTAGAATGTAGAACATTATGTTTCTAAATTGTGTTATGCCAATTGAGGTAGATGTGTCTCAAGATCATGGTCCCCAGATCCCTCTGACCAGCAATTCAGGCTGTGGAGCTTCCGTGACCTTTCCTTGTACAAGTTGTGCTGGCTTCCCCAGTATTGTGTACTGTCTTACCCTTCACCAAAGTTACCACTTATCTATTGTCTATTTAGTTCCCCCCCACCCCTCTCATCCCTCGTAACTGACAAAGTTTGTTTCTTTTTGTGTGTAAACTTTTACAGGAGTTTTTACAGTAGTGGTCTCATACAAACCACTCTAGCTTTCTAGAGTAACATTTGGTTTTCATATCCAAAAAACATACCTTGAGCCACCTTCCCATATAAATGCCAGAAGTTCAATTCTCAAAATTTCTCCTTCAGTACTAAAGGACCTATTATACAGTTTCTAAATGTGATCGTATCACTTTAGCATAAAATTTGCAGATGATTTTTAAAATATAAAATAGTTTTTATTTTAAAAAAATACAAATATGTCTTCTAGTTAGGGACCATAGATTTGGTTCCGACCCAAGGCGACCCTATGTACTACAGAACAAGACACTCTTCAGTCCTGCACCATCTTCACAATAGCTGTTGTGCTTGAGCCCATTGTTGCAGCCACTGTGTCAGTCCATCTCCTTGAGGATCTTCCTCTTTTTCTCTGACCATCTGCTTTACCAAGCATGATATCCTTCTCCAGAGACTGATCCCTCCTGCTAACATGTCCAAAGTATGTGAGATGAAGTCTCGCCATCCTTGCTTCTAAGGAGCATTCTGGTTGTACTTCTTACAAGACACATTTGTTCATTCTTTTGGCAGTCCATAGTATAGTCATTATTCTTCGCCAACACCACAACTTAAAGGTGTCAATTCTTCTTCAGTCTTCCTTATTCATTGTCCAGTTTTTGCATGCATATGAGGCAGTTGAAAATACCATGGCTTGGGTGAGGCACGCTTTAGTCTTCAAGGTGACATCTTTGCTTTTCAGCACTTTAAAGAGGCCATTTGCAGCAGATTTGCCCAATGCAATGCGTCTTTTGATTTCTTGACTGCTGCTTCCATGGGTGTTGATTGTGGATCCAAGTAGGATGAAATCCTTGACAACTTCATCTTTTCTCCATTTATCATGATGTTGCTTATTGGTCCAGTTGTGAGGATTTTTGTTTTCCTTTTGTTGAGGTGTAATCCATACTGAAGGCTGTGGTCTTTGATCTTCATCAGTAAGTGCTTCAAGTCCTTTTCACTTTCAGCAAGCAAGGTTGTGTCATCTGCATAACTCAGGTTGTTAATGCACCTTCCTCCAATCTTGATGCCATGCTCTTCTTCATAGAGTCCAGCTTCTCAGATTATTTGCTGAAAATATGTCTTATAATTTTTTAATTTATACTTAGATGAGTTTATGCTGCGTACTAATTACCGTACAGATTGATATCAAAACTTTCTCTGAAGATTGAAGTTCCTGAAAATTTAAATCTATTCGTTTACTCAATCACTCAACAAATACATTAAAGATTAATTCTATGCTAGATAACGTTCTAGGTGCTGAATAAAGACATGTCTATTCTCATAAAGGTTACAGGTTAGAGGGGGTGGGACATATGCAGACAAGTAATCAATTAAGTGAGCTATTTGTAAACTAAAGTGCAGTTAAGGAAGCAGTGTGTTAAGACAGGATTTATGAAAAGCACTACTTTAGATAAGGTCACCAGAAAGACATCCCTGAAATAGTAAATATTTAAACTGAGATCAGAAGGTTAATAAGAATGTATCAGTTTGAATATATCCAATACATTAATTTGAATATATATTGAGGTGAAAGAAAAACCTTTTTTGGATTGAGAACAGTAAGTGAAAAACATTCTAAAGTAGAAATCAGTGTCACATATTTGAGGATATGAAAATAGAAGTCAAGCGACCCTGACTTATTTTTTAACAGAAGTGAGTAACAATAGATGAAGTCACAGAGGTAGATATGGAACACAGCATTCAAAACCTTAAAGAGTTTAGTAAGGAAGTTGTGTTTTATGCTAAGTACAATGATAAACTAGCAAAGCATTTTTGAGTAGTGATGTCATCTATGTTTTTTAAGAGTTGTACTTAAAGAAACAAACTAATTTGGGACTAGTGTGAAGAAAATGGATTACAGTGTGGGTATCTTAGGCTGGGTTCTCTAGAGAAGCAAAACCAGTGAAGCATATAAATATATATATAGAGAGAGATTTATATCAAAGAAACAGCTCACACAATTGTAGAGGCTGGAATATCACAAGTCTGTGGATTAGGATAGAGGCTTCTCCTGATTCTTGTAGCTGCAGGGGCTGGTGAACCCAAGATCAGTAGGTTGGAAGGCAGGACTCTGCTCACAGGCTGTGAAGATCAGTGAATCCTAGGATTGGCAGATAAGCTGATAGCTCAAGTCCCAAGAACCGGAAGCCAGACAAACAGGAGGCAGCTGTAGGATCCAGTGCTAGCAAAAAGCCAGAACATCTGCTTATTTCGGATGCAGGCCACACCCCCAACAAAACTCCCTTTCAACTAACTGGCTACTCACAGCATGTTCAATCATGGGAGTCATCACATATAAACACTGAGAATCATGGCCCAGCCAAGATGACAGACAATCTTAACCATCACAGTGGGTCTGAGCCAAAATTACCATTAGAGATCAATTCAAAGCCCGTTGTAGGAATAATCTGGGTATTTGATGATAATATCATGGATTAGAATGTTGGCTGTTGAGATTAAAATAAATGGTTAAATTTGAATTGTACTTTATAATTAGAATATATACAATTTACTTATGAATTAGATGGGGTGGATGAGGGAAAGGAATAAATCAAAGATGATTTCTAGCTTTCTTGCCTGAGATAGCATGAAAAATAAGGTATCATGAGAAATGAGTGAAGGTGCTATTAGAATGTTTGTGAATATATGCATGTGGTAAGCAAGAAGATGTGAAATAAGGGAACAACTTGGGATGTTTAAGATTTCAGAATCTGTGATACATTCAAATTAGCTAAAAATAAGGACATAAGGCATTTGGATACTGAGCTTTAAGGTTAAAAAAGAAATTTATATCTTAAAAAATTTATATCGTAAAGGTCGAGAAGGGAGACATGAAGGTTGACATGTTGTGGAGTTTCATGAGAAGCTATTGGTTCTGTAAGCCTTCACCTGAAGTGCAATAAAAAAAAAATATATATATATCTTACAGAAGATATAAATTTGAGAGTCAGTGACTTACCAGTGATTTGCCTATGTAGCTAAGGAAGAGCACTATGAACAAACACTAGGGTGCTCCAATATTTAGCGATCAGGAACGAAAGTCTGAATAGAAGTGATAACCGAGATTAAGTAGTTAAGGAAGAAGGAGGAAAAATGTGGATAGGAGGAAGGGGTCAAAGAGAGAGGAAGAAATAGTATTCATTTGGATTTTGCAACATGGAGGTGTTTGGATATGTTGACAGGAGCAGTTTTGGCGTAGAGGTGAAGGAAGACTAAATACGGAAATGGGTTAAATAGACAAAGATAAAAAGTGGAGATAGGAGGTACTGTGGGAACAGCTGGAATGAGTTGTAGAGACAAGGAAGGGTTTGTTCACATATTTTTTAAAGATTGGTAATAATAGAGCATATTTGAGTGCTCAGCTGACTATTTTAGAGAGATGGCTGCTTGATTATAGAGGAGATAGTGGGGAAAACCAAAGGAAGACAATTAAAAAAAAATTATGGGAAATTTCATACATAAACAAAGTAGAAAGTATAGTGTAATAAACTCCTCTGTACCAGTTTTATCAGTTTTCAACATATGGCTAAACTTGTTTCATTGATACTCCGTATGCTTTCTCCCTTCTCCAGCTCCCAGCTGTTATTTTTAAGTAATTACCAAAAATCATATTATGTTATCCATTCAGTAATGTTATTCATTACTCAAAGGAATGAAATCTTGAGAAAATAAGCAAAACCAGGATCTGAAGCACAAGTAAGTTCTGTCTAGGTTTAAGCGTTTGGTCATATTTTGAAATGTAAAAGGGTTTGTGGTAGAAGCTCAAAAGACAATAGACTAATTCTGAATCAACTACTATAGGAAATGAGAGAGACCACAAGGGCAAAGCTATTCAATCCTCTGTGAAAGGATCCCTTCCATTATTTATGTAAAAATATGTCTTTTTCCTTTAGGGGAAAAAAAGAATATAAATAACAACTAAGAAACAAAAACAACACCAGCATTCACGCATTCAGACATGAGGATCATGTGTGTTATATGTGCGTGTGTGAATAGACTATTGTTTTGGTAAAGTATAGATATAGATAGGGAGATGATAATTTTATTTTCTAAAAATGTCTCTGTTTTTTCTGAAAGTTTTATTATGTCAATACATTTCCATAAATTTCAGCTAACCTCTGTCATAATTACTTCCTCACACATCTGTTAAATTATGTTGACATTTACCTGTCTTTCCTGAAGATAATCACTCGTCTAGAAAAATAATGATTAGAAACTTTTTTTAGAAAGCATTTTTATGTGAGAAATGGCTCCTCCATCAAATCAGAGATTGTAAATCATAGAAAAATTCTAGACACCATATCAAAAGTGCTAGTTTAAAATTTCAAATTTATGTATTTCAAATATACATACGTATATATATATATATATACAATCGTACATACACACATATACATATATACAAATATACATATATATGTATGTATATATATATAAAACAAAAATCATCACAACTGGGCCAATAAACAACATCATGACAAATGGAGAAAATACTGAAGTTGTCAAGGATTTCATTTTACTTGGATCCACAATCAACACCTATAGAAACAGCAGTCAAAAAATCAAACATATTTCATCAGGCAAATCTGCTACAAAAGACTTCTTCAAGTGTTGAAAAGCAAAGAAGTCACTTTAAGGACTAAGGTGCACCTGACCCAAGCCATGCTATTTTCAATCACCTCATTTGCATGTGAAAGCTGGATGATTAATAAGGACGACTGAAGAAGAATTGATGCCTTTAATTATGGTGTTGGCAAAGAATACTGAATATACCATGGACTACCGGAAGAATAAAATAAGTCTGTCTTGGAAGAAGTACAGCCAGAGTGCACCTTGGAAACTAGGATAACTAGACTTCATCTCATGTACTTTGGACATGTTATCAGGAGAGACCAGTCCCAGTAGATGGAAATCATTCTTGATAAAGTAGAGGATCAGTGAAAAAGAGGAAGACCCTCAAGGAGATGGATTGACACAGTAGAACAATGGACTCAAACATAGCAACGATTGTGAGGATAGCACAGGACCAGGCAGTGTTTTGTTCTGTTGTACACAGGGTCACTATGAGTTGGAACTGACTCAATGCCACCAACAACAATAGCAACATAAACATAATTTCATATTTGTTATATAATTTCTTATCTATTATATAATTTCATATGCATATGTATGTATAAAATGCAAGTCAAATGTGATTTGTGAAGACATGAAGAAGATACGCAAAGGCACACACTTACAGTCAGAATTTTTCTTTTTTGAGGGGATGGGGGCATTAGTTAAACAGAAATACACATTCTTTAATGTACCATTATTCTAGTTTTAGTTATTTTGTATTTTAAAAAAAGCTAAACTGTAATAGCTCAGCAAAGGTACTATCTAAATTGGCTAATCACCATTGACTACCCACAGTGAAGCCTCCAACTCATGGCAAACCCATGCACAACAGGATAGGATCTTTGTGATCCATATGGTTTTCATTGGCTGATTTTCAGAAATAGATCACTAGGCCTTTCTTACTAGTCTGTCTTAGTCCGGAAATTCTGCTGATACCTGTTCAGCATTACAGCAACACACAAAACCTCCAATGACAGATAAGTGCTGGCTGCACTTGAGATGCATTGGCCAGGAATCAAACCCAGATCTTTGGCATGGAAGCAAGAATTCTATCACTGACTATCACTGCCCTCTTGGGCAGTGACAAATGGCTTGTCTGGTTGGCCAAGTCTGGAAGAAAAAAAGATTGAATAATTGGGTTCAACAATATCTGGGAAAGAGGCATAGACTTATTATTTAAAATTATTGTAATTGTATATTCTTTCAGCCATTTCAAAAGAGTCTTAATTGTTATTTACACTATATTTAAAATGTCTTTTGTAGTTGTATAAATAGTATAGTTCATATGCGTGATATTTATATTTTTCAAGCCTGACATACTCAGGTTTGAATATTTATTCTTTTATTTGATTCTCGTAATCAGATCCTTAATTTAATTAAAATAGTTCTGCCAATTGATTTAAATACAAAAACAAAAACAAAAATCTCTCATCTGGCTATGTAGTCTGCCATATATATCCTCCTTAAAATTATTCACAATAGGACATGATATTTTGGAAGCTTGGTGTATGGGATATGCTGAAAGAGATGAATGGATATAATTATATCCCCTTATTTAAAATGACATGAAATTACTGAAAATGGTTTGTCTACATTTTTTAAACTTAAAGAGAAGTTATAGAGAAGGACAATTTTTCAGACAAGTTATTATTTCATCAAAATTATTATATTTTCATTCATTAATTAGTATTACATAGATGTCACAGAAATGTTTGCATTTGATTAAACTGGTATGCCTGGAGCATAGTATTCACATATATATTTTGCTTTTAAAAATTATCTACTAAAGCAACAGAGGGCATCTGTCTTGGTCATCTAGTGCTGCTAGTACACAGAAATACCGGAAGTGGATGGCTTTAACAAAGAGAAGTTTATTCTCTCACAGTCCTGTAGGCTACAAATTCAAATTCAGGGCATCAACTCCAGGAGAAGACTTTCTCTTTCTGTCGGCTCTGGAGGAAGTTCCTTGTGAGGCATCAGTCCTCCCTTGGTCTGGGAGCATCTCAGCGCAGGAACCTCAGGTCCAAAGGACGTGCTCTGCTCCCAGCACTCCTTTCTTGGTGGTATGAGGTTTCCATGTGTCTCTGCTCACTTCTCTCTTTTATATCTCAAAAGAGATTACTCCTAAGACTTTATCCAATCTTGTATACCTCATCAGTATAACTGCTGCTAATCCATCTTAATAGATCACAGTGATTGAATTTACAACACATAAGGAAATCACATCAGATTACAAAATGCTGAACAATTATACAATACTGGGAATCGTGACCCAGCCAAGTTGACGGATATTTTTGGGGGACACAATTCAATCCATGACCGCATCTTTTCAGGAACTCCCCAGAACTGTCATTAATTAATATTTACTGGGAATCAGACTCAATATATTAGGCAGCTATGAGGTTTTTTGTAGAACTAGGTTTTGGGAGAACAAAATAGAGTGAATTTGACAGAAAAGCAGGATTTTGTTAATATGCTAAAATTACCACATGGCAGAATTGACTTTTTCCTGTGATTTTAAACTGATATTTATAACTCTTGTTAATAAAATTCTGTCTTTCTCTTTAGGATTATAATTACTTTATCCTTTTTTTTTTTTTTTCCTCTCTTTGGTCAATTGACAGTGCCTTAATTTGTCATTCTATTTCCCATCATATAGAGCAGAAACAGCCCACTCTGATTTATCTGTTTCAGCAGGAGTTCAGGTCTCTGGTGGTTCTAATCTTTAAACCAAATTGTGGCTTTAACTCTGAGTTAAATAAGCCTCCTCTAAAACTATAGCTAACACCTGCTCGTTTCCAAGAAAATGAAAATTATATTTGTGAAGCTAAATTGACTCAAGGTGACTAGTACTGGAAGAATCTGGGGGCAGAAGGTTTCATCCTGTGAAACATGGAAAAGGCTGGATGTGCCTGTTTGCTTACATTTGAGCTTTTATAAGAAAATGTAAATAAGTTTTTGAATATTTTTGAGTATAGAGAAATCTCCAAAGGAGGTTAATTTATTACAATTTAGAAAGCACTTATTTTTCCTTCTTCTTTCTAGGAATAATTGTTAAACACTTTAATACAATTGAGGATAAGTCAGTTGCTGCAGCAAGGGGTAGGGTCGGGGGCAACTGGTAATAAACAATATCTGTATGCCTTACTCCCAGTTAGAGTCCCTTTTTAGTGATCTATCACAACATGCTCAAGTATCCTGTGTAGCTGCATTGAAAACAAAACAAAACAAAAATATTAGAAAAAGTGAGTGACAGAGCAAGAGAACCAGAGACAGCGAGAGAAAGGCTGATGAAGCCTGACTGATAAACCAATGAGAAACATGGAAACATACCCAAGAAGTGTGTATTTGGAAATACAACTTATTTTAGAATTTCACGGTAGGGAAAACTTAGGTATTATATGCAAAATTCTCCTTGAATCAGTTACAGTAACAAATGTGTAATTTGAATTCTTTAGTTCAAAATGTATTTTATGACAATGTTATCTGTGAGGTTTGATAGATATATTAAAATTATGATAAAAGTATGCTGATCAAATGTATTAAGAGTTATTTGGAATTGATACAGATATGATTTAAAACTCAAAAATGGGGCCGTAAAAAGTGGTATAGGAACACAGAGCATCTTGAGTTTCAGACAAGCACCTGATAGCAGTATCATACTCTGAGGCATTGGAAATGTGTTAGAATCACTGTCTAGGATGGAGGCTAGTGGGATTGGAGTGGGCTTTTTCAGAGAAAGGGTATAGGATATCGGGCAAGTAATCAGAGAATAAGGCTGTCGTGGATTGAACAGTGTCTTCCAAAAATATGTGTTGTACATCCAGACTCCTATAGCTGTGGAGTGGAGCCCTGGTGCCACAGTGGTTAAGAGCTATGGCTGCTAATCAAAAGGTCGGCAGTTTGAATCCACTAGCCGCTCCTTGGAAACCCTGTGGGGTAGTTCTACTCTGTCCTACAGGTTTGCTATGACTTGAAATTGACTTGAACAGAGACCTAAATAATCAGCTCAGTCTATTATGAAAAATAATTAATGACTAATAAATTATTTAATTAATGAGTTAATCAATAGTGTAACACTGACTCTCTGGGTGTATATGTGTATATAATCTCCTTAGTGAGATAAATCATCTTCTAAATATTTCCTTAGTTCACATTAGGTATGTAGTAACTTTATAATACCCAGGTAGTAATCAAAGTCAAATTTCAAAAATGGCATTGTTTTAGATTATTTAAAGATTATCTTATGTTATAAATGTGGGCACAAATCTGGATTCTTAATTGTGTTACAATTAGATGAAAGACTACTGTGAAAGACTTGTTTCCTGCCATAAATTTAGTGTCATTTCTTATTTTAGATAGATGACACTTGTATAATTAAGTGATCATTAAAATCTAAGTTTAGGATGCCGAAATATCCTCATTAAGTGACTGTTAATGGCCCGTTATTTTTTACTGTGGAGCTTTACTTGGAAACCATCAACATTTTTGCTATTTTCAGAGGACACTTACAAACAAGTGGCTAAATAAGGATGAGTACAATGCTGATGTTAAAATATTGATATGGCTCTCCTTGTGCTGAGAATAGAAAATATTGACTTAAAGAGAGAACTGTAACTATCGATTTCTCTCCAAAGAGAAGTATTTAAGCTGATGTTCCTTGTTTCATCTACAAATACTTAAAAGTCTGAATTCTTCAAATTATAGCTCGAAAAGAAAATACAAAAATCAGCACATAATAACGAGTACAGCTTTTTATTATTATCGTTAAGTGGCCTCTTTTTTTAGGCTGGCGAGACTCTTCAATATTATTAGTCTGACTGAGCTGCTGATCCTGCTACTCTTTGCAGATCATTATTTTATTTTATTTAGTAAATCTCTATGACAGTTTTATTACAGGCTGAAAGCAGAATTGATCTTAGCTCAAGTTTACTTAGACTAGCTTTTCAAAGGATACAAATATTCCCCATAAATAGGAACTTTGAAGAGAAATGAAATTAAATATAATCCTGCTCTAATACAAAGCTCTCATTCATATAGCAATTTCTTCTCTCATTAAGCAGTATCAACTCTTTAGGGGATCCATTAAAAGAAAATGAAAAATGTTTATAGTAAAAATTATATTAAGCATCTAATTCTTAACTACATATCCTCAAAATGGTTTTAAATTTTCCCATTCTATTTTAAATACCAGTCTAAATGGTGTAGAACACTGAATGATTAACACACTATTATGGTAAGTTACTGCATCCTGGGGCATTATAGCACCTTCTGGGGGCAATCTACTAGATTAGATGGAGCTAGCAAAACTTACATCAATTATAATGCATCTACCCACTTAGTGGACTAAGTTCTTTAAGGTCAGGGTTCATATTTTTTTTTAAATTTTTTTTTTGTACTATGAAATAGATTGAAAGTTTACACTGTTGCAGGTACTATATTAGTCACTAAAAATACATAGATCAATATCCTTGACCTCAAAGACTAATGAACAGACATTTACCTAACACTATGACAAATGCTTAGTAGACATATGAATAGGGAGTTATGGAAGCACATTAAGCATGTAACCAAGAATAGAAAGATAAAGAACCTATAAAGATGATGATGGCTGCACTGAGGCTAAAAGCATAAATGGGAGTCAGTCAGGTGACGTTTCAGTGTATGGAAAATAAGAGCTGAAGTAATAGCCTGAGTGAAATCCTGAAGCATGGAACACTATAATAGGTTTCAGTGAGAAAGTTACTGGAGTCATTCAGTTTAAGGATTATTTGAGCTTGAACTAAATTGATGATAATGGAGTTACAATGAAGGGAATGGATTGAAGAGATACTAAGAAATACACTTGATAGAATTTCATGATTGGACATAGGGAATAAGAGAGTAGCCAATGATAGCTTAATTTCTGAGCTTGAGCATCTGGACAATGAAGTGTGATTTAGTGAACATGGAAGAAAGGAATGTGTGATGAGGAAGATGATGTAGTCAGTTTGGGAACACAGAGGAGACATCATTTAATAAGTGTCTTAGTTATCTAGTGCTGCTGTAACAGAAATACCACAAGTAGATGGCTGTAACAAACAGAAATTTATTCCCTCTCAGTTTAAGAGGCTAAAAGTCTGAATTCAGGGTGCCACCTCTCCAGGAAGTCTTTCTCTTTCTGTTGGTTCTAGGGGAAAGTCCTTGTCATCAATCTTCCCCTGGTCTAGGATCTTCTCAGCGCAGGGACCCTGGGTCCAAAGGATACGCTGTTCTCCCTGAGCTTTTTTCTTGGTGGTATGAGGTTCCCCTCCTCTCTGCTCGCTTCTGTCTTTTATATCTCAAAAGAGATTGGCTCAAGATATAACCTAATCCTGTAGATAGTGTCCTGCTTTATTACCATAACTGCCTCTATTCCTGCCTCATTAACATCATAGAGGTTAGGATTTATAACATATAGTACAATCACGTCAGATCACAAAATGGTAGACAACCACACAATACTGAGAATCATGGCCTAGCCAAGTTGACACACATTTTGGGGGGACACAACACAATCCGTAACAGTAAGTATCTCAGGTTTGAAGATTTTATGATGACTTATTTATATTCTTATAGCATGGTTGAGAAACAAAATTATAATTTTCCTTATTACCATAGTCAGTTATTTTTCAGCTTTTCAAAAGAAGAAGTATTAAGGTAAGTATATATAATCCAAGAGAAAGTTAAGAAAGGAGATACACTTATTTGAAAACAGAAACGATAATTAGAGAAACTACATTTTTTTTCTTTCCTCGTCTTCTTTCTTGCTCTCTTGCATGCACACTAACTCTTGATCTTGCTCTTTACCTACACCATATACATGTACACACACATTCATAAAGTTTCTCACACAGACTGTTGTTCTTACCAAAGAAAATAATACAAAATAAACTCATCTATTGTTAATCATATAATTGAATTTATGAAGCTGTATGTCACTTCTCACTTTGCATATACTGATATATTTCTAAGAACTATAATCTGTTACAACCTTCATTAAATTCCCTTTTCACAGAATTCTTGCTTCTCTGTCTCTTGAGATGCATTTTAAGTGAATGTATTTCTTCACACTGATGTTTGTTGCAGAAATTAGAAGTAACTTTAAACTTAGTGTTATAAACTTATCATGCCAATAGTTAGACATCTTGAAGAAAAAAATGTTATGAGAGAGCATTAACAAAACAAGTAGAGAAAATGAATCAAAGTTTTAAAAATATGTACATACAAGCATTGGAATTACATACCACATAATTATACAATTGGAAGTATATATAAAGATTTCTCCTTTTCTTTTTCTTTTATAGTTATATATAGCTTAGAATTGATATATGTGTCCTAAAAAATGAGCATGCAAGAAAAAATGTATTATATTTGCAATGAGAATGAATTAATATCTCTCAAACAGAAATTAATAAGGGTTCAAATATATGTAATACATTTCACATAGTTTATTTTACAAAATAAAGGGCAGCTACTGTTATTCATGTGGAAACCCTGGTGGCGTAGTGGCTATGAGCTACAGCTGCTAACCAAAAGTTCAGCAGTTCAAATCCGCCAGGTGCTCCTCTGAAACTCTATGGGGGCAGTTCTACTCTGTCCTATAGGGTCTCTATGAGTTGGTATTGACTCAACGGCAATGGGTTTGGTTTTTTTGGTTAACTGTTATTCATATTGCTATTATTATAAATGCTGTGATTTCATTGTCCTTTATAAATTGCTATCCACTTTTTATTAACAAAAAGAAGCCAACAGAAACTAGATGTCAAGCGCTTTTCACATATTATTTTTGGTTTTCTAGGGAAAATCATGAGAGCACTTAGGACTTGTCCCCTCAGATGAATTTTATGGCAGTACTTAGCATTTCTGCGCTATTCCTTTTCAAAGTATGTCTGCTTATAATAGGAATAGAGGACAGACCTTATGTAACAGAATAGAGTGATCAAACACAATATAAAGATTCTGGAGACAGCCTGATGCTTTCATAGGATAATCACTTCCTAGAAAGTAAAAGGAGATAGAGAAGGTACACAGAACTCAATTTATCTACCCAAGCATGCATGCATACTTACATCCATCCATGTATCCATCCATCATTATACAATTTCTGGAGCACAAACTGAGGAAATGATATACAGTGTCTGCATTCTCTCATATACTTTTTGATCTATGAGGTAGTCATATAGGTAAACAGATAAATAATTTTTTATGTTATTAATCTTGAAGAGTAAAATTCAAGAACATGAGATAGGCAAACAACTTAATATTGGGAGTAAAGGAAGGTTTCTCAGAGGAAATGTCATCTTAGATGAGAATTAAAGAAGCACCAGACACAAAAAGTTGCTATGAGTCAGAATCAACTCAACAGCAACTGGTTTTTTTTTTTTTTTGGTTTAGAAACAAAGTAGACGATATTAAATGAGGTTAATATTCCAGGCACAGGAAAAAGAAAAAAACACAAAATGAAACACATTGTTGTAGTCATCTAGTGCTGCTATAACAGAAATACCACAAGTGGATGGCTTTAACAAAGAGAAATTTATTCTCTCACAGTCCAGTAAACTACAAGTCCAAATTCAGGGCATCAGCTCCAGGGGAAAGCTTTCTCTGACGGCTCTGGAGGAAAGTCCTTGTCATCAGTCTTTCCTTGGTCTGGGAGAGTCTCTGCACAGGAACCTTAGGTCCAAAGTGCACACTCTGCTCCCGGCACTGCTTTCTTGGTGGTATGAGGTTCCCAACTCTCTGCTTGCTTCCATTTTCTTTTATGTCTTGTAAGGTAAGAGGTAGTGCAGGCCACACCCTAAGGAAACTCCCTTTACATTGGATCAGGGATGTGACCTTGGTAAGGGTGGTGTTACAATCCCACCCTAATCCTCTTTAACATAAAATTACAATCACAAAATAGAGGCCAACCACACAATTCTGGGAATTATGGCCCAGCCAAATTGATACACGCATTTTTGGGCCGACATAATTCAAACCATGACACACGTGTACCAATGTCAAGAAAAAAAAAAGCTTGTATGTTAAAAGGTCATATTTTCCTCATTTTTTCATAGTTTTAATAATTTATGCTGTGCTTTTCTCTTTTTCACTTCAAACATTTCTATGCTGCATGTGTAACTCTTTCCTTCTGTACATTCTGGTTTTTTTTTTACTGTTGAGGATAAATTAGAATACTTAAGAAGGATTTGACTCTACCCTCTTTTGGGCCCAGAAAATCAATTGGTGAGTGTTATAAAGCCTGGCATCAAATGTAGCTCAGGTGTTAGAAAGGTGAACTTATGGGAGCAGAAATTATTATCCATTAAAAGTTATGAACATAGGGGGATTCATGGATTAGGCAGGTCAATAGTCACTCAGACAAAGGATTTAAACATATACGCACTCCACATATCGACATGGTTATGTTCCAAAGACCAAGTCGTTATGTAAAAATCAGCATTTTGCAAAAATGGAGTATATATGTATTTTTTCTGCTTTCAGACTATTTGTCCATTTTTTTTTTAATTTAGAGAATATGATCACAGAAATAACAGCTAAGATTTGCTGATATAATCATCACTGTGATGAGTCCAGTTATGGATTACTCCTCTGTGGAGAAGAAGGCTTGGAGGAGACAAAGCTGGATATAGCCAGGCTGTGTGACTGGAAGGCCAATGGCTTAACCACTTCACCTTCCTCCTGTGCTGGGTCAGGGCCGCCACTCCTACCCCTGCAAGATTTGCATTCACTATCCTGGAGACTGCTCTGCCCTCTGTGCCTGGTGAGTCACCAAGGCTCTGGCGGAGGCTTCAGTCCCAGTTTGGCTCACTTTGGAACGTCATTAATTAAAATCAAAAGCATTTCTTTCAAACACCCTCTCCCATGCTTCTTTCATTCCTCTCTTCCCACCCCACAGCAATTTTGAGCTGCCAGGCTTCAGGCCACACAGGAGCTGGGAACCCAGTACAGGCACCTGCTGGCTTGGTGCTGCCTGTGCATCCACTTGGAGGCTGTAGCCATGGAGGAGGTCAGCCCTCAGTGGCAGCTGGACTCAGTGCTTCTGTCAGCAAAAAGAAGAGTGCAGAAGACAACGGGCTCAGGTTCCCAAGGCTGCCTGGAGACCCTCCTGGGGGGGGGGGGGGGATGCTCTGTGGCCATTACTGCCATGCCCGCTCCTCATTAATGTGCAAATAGTTGGATAGTAGATTTTTTACTATTGTCATAAATGTGAGACAGGTGATAAGTGAGGAGTGGTGTATGAAATGAATATTTTTAAAAATTGTGGTGACACATCACAAAAGCCAATTACATAATGATTTATATGTCAAGCTCAAATATATATAACTTGGAAGACTTAATAATTTCCTAACTACAGTGAAACTGAATTTGGAAGCAGAGTATATAAAAATTAATGATTTTTTTCTGTACCTATAACAGAATTTGCATTTCCTGAAAAAACAACACATGAAAAATTACTGTATTTTTACACAAATAATGTGCAACTTCTATGTGTGTTTGCCAACTGTGCCCTCCCCCCACAAAGTATTTTCATAAGCGTGCTATGCAGAAAAAGTTAGCATATCATGCTTATGAAAATACCTTAAGGGGGAAGGGCACCTTTGGCAAACAAACGTAGAAGGCATGTGTTATTTGCGTAAAAATATGGTAAAGTAGATCATTATTTAGCATTGCAATGTTAGTGTGATACATGCTGATTTATAATGGTATTGAAAAGCAATGTGCTTGTTAGTAGAAATTCCTATTTCTTGTTACTGTTATATACTTAACATGCAAAAGCAACAAGATAAAATGGACTCATTAACTTATGAACTTCTTGGTTTAATCAAAACAATAAGGGAATTAAAAATATAATTAAATTCTATTGAAAGGGAACGAACCCAATTTATTTTGAAGGTAGGGGTAAACATAGGAAATGTAGGCTATTCTCTTGGTAACATCTATTATAGTGCCTTGCTTTTAACCTTTGGAAAGATGCATCAATGCATAAATCATATCAACATTTAAAAGGTTAAAGTAAAAATCTTCAAGCCTTAAAGGCTTTGGATGGTATCAAATTACTTTCCAGTCTTGAAAGCTTTAGCATTACAATAAGATAAAGGTTCTTATCTGTAAATCATCTAAACTAAATAGAATTGAGATGCTTTATAAACATAGGATGGAATGAGAAATTAAAAATAAAACAGAATTTAATGAGAATCACTTTGATAGAGAAATATGTTGATCTCAGTATTGGAATGTATCTGAAGTTGACGCTATTTGTATTCACTAGCATAGTCAATCTTTAGGTTGTTTTCAAATTCAAAATAATGCCTTGTATTAAACCACGTTTCCTTCTCATTTTACCATAATGTGAAGGTATGAGTAAAGATGGTCTATTTAGAGTCTTATGAGGTTCCGATGGTAAATCTTGGTAAGTGTCTTGGTGATCTAGTGCTGCTTTAACAGAAATACCACAAGTGGATGGCTTTAACAAAGAGAAGTTTATTTCCTCATAGTAAAGTACGCTAAAAGTCCAAATTCAGGGCGTCAGCTACAGGGGAAGGCTTTCTCTGTCTGTCAGCCTCCTCATTAATCTTCCTCTGGACTAGGAGCTTCTCTGTGCAGGAACTTTGTGTCCGAAGGACACACTCTGCTCCCAGCACTGCTTTCTTAGTGGTATCAGGTCCCCTTTTTTGCTGGCTTCCCTGTCCTTTTATCTCTTATAAGATAAAGGGTGGTGCAGGCCACACCCTAAGGAAACTTTACATTGGATCAGGGATGTGACCTTAGTAAGGATGTTACAATCCCACCCTAATCCTCATTAACATAAAATTACAATCACATAATGGAGGACAACCACACAATACTTGGAATCATGCTTGGCAAAGTAATGGGTTAGTGAAAGACGGTAAGACACTCAATGAGATGAATTGACAAAGTGGCTGCAACAATGGGGTCAACTTAACAACGATTGTGAGGAATGCTCAGGACCTGGCAATGTTTTGTTCTGCTGTACATGGGGGCCATATAAAAGCCATCCATTGCACCACACCAAGAAAATCAATGTGTTTCTGTTTTGGACATTTGTTGATGCTTCCCAGGAATCAGTACACTTGATAAGTATTTGAAATCTAAGGGAGGTAAATAAAACTAGAGTTCTTGTGAGTGTTAATTTTGGGGCATATATTTGATTTTATTTTTGCATATAAACAATTCTTACCTATCATGCTGAACACAAGATACATAATTTCCACAAAAGCTGCTAACAATGCAAATAGATTCCACATTTTTTAAAGAGAGTTCATTTTGAAATAATTACACCTTAGTGTTTCTATGTAAGTGTAACCACACATATTTTATCCCTTGTCCTGGGACATGTATCTACAGGAGTTTTAGCAGGATGGCAAAAGAAAATCCATGTAACAGGAATCAATAACCAGAGCCACTCCTCTGGATCCTATTCTTATATCTTGAGTATAGTTTCTTCTGTTTCATCAATCAAAACTAGACTACTCTTCTACCCAATGTCACAGGAGCACCCTCAGTCAAAATGGAATGTTTTGTTGAGCAGCCAAGTATCATAAATGACTACTCACCTGAGAAAACCTTTTATACTGTTAGAGACACAAAAGATTCCGTTGAATTTTCATCTGACACAGAGGTTAAAAGACTGAGACTTCTGATATATCTAAAAGGAGTGAAATTGTTTTATATCATGGGATGTTGAGCCTCATGGACTTTTAAATTTATGACTTAGTGATATGCTTTGAGGCTCATCACAACTGACACCAAAGATAAAAAGTGGAACAAAATTTTCAGTAATTTGGATTACTTTATTTTTCTTGCATTCTATATTACAAAAAATACAAATGGTTTTGTTGGTGGATTAGTGATAGTAAAAGCAGAGCTGGCATATAATTCAGGTGTTTTGACTGAGCAATCACAAATATGGTGTTGCTGTTTACTAAATTATGGACAGTTTGAGAAGAATCAGGTTTGGGTGGGGGTGCTTAAGAATTTGATGTTTGGATATAATAGTTTGAGGATGCTTATAAGACATCCAATGGAGATGGCATATAAGCAGTTAAATATAGAAATCTGGAGTTACGGAAAGGAGTCAGGGTTACAGATATAAATTTGGGAGTTATCAGATGATATATGATATATAAAGCAATGGACTGGGATAAGCTTGACTAGGGAGTGTATTTACAGAACAGAATACTCTGAGGACCAAGTACTCTAGTATTTACAGGTGAAGGACATGTGGAAGAACTGGGTAAAAGAGCTGGAAAAGATATGACTAGATCCAAGAGAGAATCACATATAGCTGAAGAAAGGTGGTCATATATATGAACTAAATGAAATACTGGTTGCATGTCAACTAAAATGAGAACTAAGAATTGACCAATGGATTTGGAGCATGGAGATTATCAGTGACATTGACAAGAGCAGTGGTGGAGACAAAAGCCTATAATTGGAGTGGTTTCAAGAGTTAATACAAAGAGAAGAAACTGAAAGAGTGAATTACAGATATAATGATTTTAATTAGTTCACATAAGTATTTTATGTTCTTTAGAAATACATCAATTAGAACACAAAATTAAAATGACTACACTGGAAAAGAACAATGTTGTGTGTACGTGTTTGTGTGTTTTGTGGTCATTGTTGTTAAGAAATAAAGTTGCTTTTTTAAGTATAAGAAAGTAGATGGAACTATAAAAAGAAATGATATGTAAAACCAAAATTGAGATCACCTGTCTCAGTATGTACTGCGTTCTTTATTACTGACTTCAATGTGAGGAAAGCATTTGTGTTTTAAATAAGGGTAGGGCATACCTCTTGCAAGAAGACTATTTTCGATCGACAACTCAGGAATGGCTTGTGAACCTCAGGTTTTTACTGACACTCCCTTTGTATGTATTCTACGCTTTAGAGACAGGGGGAAAAAAAATTCCTATCACAGCAGAATCCCAGAATAAACAATATGTACTGTGACCCTTCTCAAAAAGCAATTTGAATTTTTTATGCCATACGAAGTTGGTTCGTGGGGATTTTCTAAGTCCTTTCTTTTAGCACATAGTTTTTGTTTCTTTGTTTTTTTAAGGACAAAAAAGGAGGCCTTACTATAGCTAATTGAATGTTAATTGTCATTTCCAAAAAAAATATTCCTGAATGTCAGGTAGAATTAACTTCAAAGATTCCAGGGCAACAAGTTGTTTTGATGGTAGCACGCATGGTCATCCACAATGAACACTTTTCTCTTACTATATCGTAACCATGTTGTAATAGGAAGACTGTTGAATTTGATTCAGGAGGCAGTGACAGTGAAATACTGCTATAAACTTATTACATTTTACTTTATCTGGTAAGGGAAAATGTTTCCTAATTAGACCTTGAACATTTGTTGAAAAGACTATTTCCCACTGAATTTTCTTTGGAAATTGACCAAAAATGTCAATTTACCATAAACATGGGAATTTACTTCTGGGCTCTCAATTCTATTCCATTGACCTATATGACTATGCTTATGCCAGCACCACACTGTCTTGTTTACTGTAGCTTTGTGGTAAATTTTGCAATAGAGATGCGTGAGTCTTTCAACTTTGTTTTTCATTTTCAAGATTGTTTTGGCTGTTCTTAGCCCTTGCGTTTCCATATGAATTTATGAGCAGCTTTTCAATTAAACAACAACAACATGGCATTTTCATTCAAACTGTTGAATCTGTAGATTAATTTGTGGAATATTGGAGCCCTAGTGGTGCAGTGATTAATAGCTGTGGCTGCTAACCAAAAGGTCCACTGTTCAAATCCACCAGCCGTTCCTTGGAAACTGTATGGGACAGTTCTACTCTGTCCTATAGGGTCGCTATGAGTCGGAATCAACTCTGATGCCAACGGGCTTTTTTTTTAATTTTTATTTTTTAACAGTGTTTTCTAATCCATTAACGTAGGATATCTCTCCATTTATTTCTGTCATATTTAATTTCTTTTGACATTTGTAGTTTTCAATGTAAAATGTCTTAAACTGTTAAATTTATTCCTACTGTTAAAAATATGGAGCCCTAGTGGTGCAGTGGTTAAGAGTTATGGCTGCTAACCAAAAAGTTGGTAGTTGGAATCCACCAGCTACTCCTTGGAAACCCAATTGTGGCAGTTCTACTTTGTCCTGTAGGGTTACTATGAGTCTGAATTGACTCGATGGCAATGGATTTGGTTTGTTAAAAGTATAATCATGTATTCATTCAAAAAAGAGCCCTGGTGGTGCAGTGGTTAAGAGCTCAGCTACTAACCAAAAGGTCAGTTGTTCAAAACCACTAGCCGCTTCTTGGGAGAAAGATGTAGCAATCTGCTTTTGTTAAGATTTACAGCCTAAGAAACCTTATAGGGCAGTTCTTCTGTCCTATAGCGTCGCTATGAGTTGGAGTCGACTTGATGGCAATAGGCTTGGTTTTGGCATTAATTCAAAAGAATAACAATATTTGCTTGCTCTATGATTTAATAAATAATTTGTAAATTGAGGAAATGTTCCCTCATGCCAGAGGAAACCACTTCCAGAGAATGGATAATTCACAGAGACTTAAATAACTTTTGCTTAAAGAATATAGGTTTCCCTGATGATGAAGTACTTAATGGTTACTGAGTTAACATTAAAAAGGTAATTTCCTGGAAAACTTGCCCCCCCACCCACCTGCTGTTTTGAGATTTCTAGAAATTTAAATGAAACAGTCAGAGTCTTTCTCATTTAATCACAGTTTAATGGTTTTGTTATGGTCTGTTCTTTGGAACAGAAAAGTCCATTAGTGGCTTTGGGTGAGAGAGAAAAACGCTGGCGGATTAATTTTGTGTTAGAAATCTTTTAAGTTTGTGGAAATAAAAAGTAAAACATTTATTTGTAATATAAATTGGATTCCACAGTATATATTTTATTCCTTTTGCTGC
Organism: Dugong dugon; assembly: GCA_030035585.1. Lineage (NCBI taxonomy): Eukaryota > Metazoa > Chordata > Mammalia > Sirenia > Dugongidae > Dugong > Dugong dugon. Next base: position 35,015,315 of record CM057471.1, on the reverse strand, counting down.
TATTATGTGATTGTTTATTAATTTCGTTTTTTGGATTTTTCATTGCTAGTGCATAGAAATAAAATACTTTTTGTATGTTCATCTTCTATCCTGCCACATTGCCAAACTCATTTGTTAGTTCTAATTTTTTTTTGTATAATTCTTAAAATTATATATAAACATAATGTTATCATCTGCAAATAGAGATGTTGTTGCTCTTAGGGTGCCCTCAAGACGCTTCGGACTCATAGCAACCTTATGTACAACAGGGTGAAACATTGCCGAGTCCTGCACCATCCTCACAATCTTTGCTGTGTCTGAGCCCATTGTTGCAGCCACCATGTCAATCCATCTCGTTGAGGGTCTTCCTCTTTTTCACTGACCCTCCATTTTACCAAGCATGATGTTCTTCTCCAGGGACTGGTCCTTCCTGCTAACATGTCCAAAGTAAGTGAGATGAAGTCTTGCCATCCTTGCTTCTAAGGAACATTCTGACAGTACTTCTTTCAAGACAGATTTGTTTGTTCTTCTGGCAGTTCACAGTATATTCAATATTCTTCACCAACACCATAATTCAAAGGCATCAATTTTTTTTTGGTCTTCCTTACTCATTGTCCAGCTTTTGCTTGCATATGAGGCAATCAATTGAAAATATCAGGGCTTGTGTCAGGCATACCTTAGTTCTCAAGGTGACATCTTTGATTCTTAATACTTTAAAGAAGTCTTTTGCAGCAGCTTTGCCGGATGCAAATAGAGATAGTTTTAATTATTCCTTCTCCATCTTGCTTGCCTAATCTCCCTGGCTAGAATCTTCAGTACAACACTGAATAGAAGCGGCAAGAGAAAACATCTGTGCTTTGTTTCTAATCTTAAGGGAAAAACATTCAGTCTTTTCTTTCCTTAAATGCATTGTTACCTGTTGCCCTCCAGTCTACTGCAACTTATAGTGACCCTAGAGAACTGAGGAGAACTGCCCTATAGGGCTTCTAGGGAGCAGCTGGAGGATTTGAACTGCTGACCTTGTTGGTTAGCAGCCATAGCTCTTAACCACTCCAAATATGGGCTCCAAATACATTGTTAGCAGTGGGTTTTTCATAGATATCAAGTTGAGAATGTCCCCTTCTGTTCCTAGTTTGTTGAACGTTTTTGTCATGAAAGATGTTTGGTTTTGTAAAATGTTTTTTTTTTTTTTTCTTAATTGAATTTGAGTTACCATCTAGTGTCCTTTCATTCTAACCTGGAGGTCTTTCTTTAGTATTTCTTATAAAGCAGTGCGGAGCCCTGGTGGCGCAGTGGCTGAGAGCTTGGCTGCTAATTAAAAGGTCGGCATTTCCAATCCAGCAGCCAGCCATTCCTTGGAAACCATATGGGGCAGTTCTACTCTGAACTATGGGATCGCTGAGTCGGAATCGACTTGAGGGCAATGGGTTTGGTTTAATTTTGAGTATACAGCAGTGGTGCTACTAAAGAATTCTCTCAGATTTTATCTGGGAGTATCCTACTTTCCCCATTTTTGAAGGATATTTAGGTGGATGTAGAATTTCTGCTTGGCAGTCTTTTTCTTTCAGCCCAATGCCTTTGGACCTCCATGGTTTCTGATATTTCTACTGAGAATCACTTTTAATCTGATTTCCATCAATTTGATTATGCTATGTATAGGTGTGAATCACTTTCAGTTTATCCTGCTTGGGGTTTGCTGAGCTTCTAGAATGTGTGGATTAATATTTTTTCATTAAATTTGAGAAATTCATGGCCGTTAATTTTTCAAATATTTTTATCTGTCTTGTTCTTTCTGGCCTCTTATTATGCATATATTGGTATGCTTCATGGTGTCCTACAGATCTTTTAGGCTTTGTTACTTTTTCTTCATTAGTTTTCTTCTGCTTCTCAGTTTGGATAATCTCCAATCACCTGTCCTTGAATTTACTGATTTTTTTCTTTGCCAGCTCAAATCTACTATTAAGTCCCTCAAGTGAATTAATCATTTCAGTTATTGTATTTTTCAACTTCAGAATTGCTATTTAGTTCATTTTTATAATTTCTGTCCTTATGTTGATATTCTGTATTTGGTGAGATATTATTTCATACTTTAATGCTATGAACAATTTCCTTTGATTTTTTTAACTTCAACAGCTGATTTAAAGAATTTTTTCCTACTAGTCCAAAATCTAGGCCATTTTCTGTTGACCAATTTTATCTTCTGTCAGTTTTTTAGATTCCCAGGAATATGTCAGGTTCTCTACTGCCACCTAGTTCTCTGAAATTTCCTTTTAAATACCTGGCCAGGCTCTTGTTCACCCAAACTGATATCACAGCTTTAGGCAGCTGAGATGTTGTCAGCACTTTTATATTGTTTTAGTAATGCCTTGGGTTTGGCTTCCTCTTACCTGCTGAGCTGATCTCCCAGTCAAATCGAATAGCTACCAAATTCTGAGAATAGAGGTTTTCCCTGAAGCAGCAAGTTTGGACAAAACACTGACTGTGCTCTAGGGATGGTGCTCTTAAGAGACCTCCAAATGAGGTCAATCTTCTCACTTGGATGCAAGATTGCTGGCTTTTCAGGGCTGCTACACTACTGAGTTGGGGAGACAAGGAATATGGGTTTATCCCCAAGTTAAAATCTTACCATCCATATTGTCTTACAAAGTTTCAATAGTGTATTAGTTTCCTAGGACTGCCATGACAAATTGCCACAGACTTAGATGACCTAAAACAACAGAAATTTATTATCTCACAATACTGGATGCTAGAAGTCTAAAATCAAGGTGTTTGTTTGTCCATGCTCCTTCAAAGCGTCTAGTGTAGGATCTTCCTTGACTCTTCCAACTTCTGATAGCCACAGGTGTTCCTTGGCTTGTGGCATCATAATTCCAGGCTCTGCCTTTGTCTCCACATAGGCCTCTTCCCTCTGTGTCTCTTCACCTTTTCTTATAAGGATACCAGTCAGATTAAGGGCCCATCCTACTCCACCTCATCTTAATTTAGCTAATTATATCTGCAACTACCTTATTGCCAAATAAGGTCATGTTCTGGGATTCCAGAAAGGACATGGAATTTGGCAGGACACTATCCAACCCAGTACAAGTAGCTTCTCTTGAATAGGTTATTTTCAGCTCATTCCATAGCTTTGGTTAATTTTCAGAGCTTTGAAATTGTTAATTTTAGTTACGGTGCCCACATTTTCATTGTTTTAGGGGTAGAGTGAGTTCATTGAGGTCTTCACAATCCTGGAAGTCAATCTCAGCTCTCACTCTTAGCTGCTACAGATCATTTCAGCCAACTTCTTACCTCTTTGTATTAAATTGTTTTGCACCCTAACAGGTTTGGGTAACACAGGCAGGCTTTCATTGCATTCTCCTTGAAGCTTATCTCTCTCAGTTGAATTCAAGAAGATTATCACTCTGCCTCCTGATGGGCAGAGCAACTTTCCTAGATGAGATTCTCTTTTTAAACCATCACTTCAGTCTTATCTCTTTGATACCACTATGTGTCCGGACAAGTAAGATTATGCTGTGGTAATACATTGAAATTGATTTATCACTGGCTTAATAGAATAAATAATTATTTTTCATTTAAACTGTTAGTCTATTTTAGGGTGATGGTGGAGCTCAATTCCTCAGTCACTCAGAGATCCAGGTTAACAGTGATGCCCACATCATGTATGTGTACCATCTGGAATCTGTAGCCCCCTTACTGGCAGGAGAAGAAGCGCATAGAGATCTCATCACTGCTCTCAACGCCTCACCCAGGAAGTTTTACATGTCGATTTCTCTCACAGCGAATTGCTCAGGATTAGTCACGTGAGTTTATGGCTTTGCTTCACTGCAAAGACTTATGGCTTTATCTCATTTCGTACAGAATATTGAATTCATGGTGAAATAAAAGAAATCTCTAACATTTTTAGTACTCAATTAAACATAGTTTTTTAAACTATTTAAATTAACAGCGAATTTTTGGAGGCTTCATTTATTATTTTCAAAGTTTAGTATAATATCTGAATACTTGAAAGAGTTAAAGACTTTTGGATACTCAAGGGGAAAACAAAACCCGGATATTCTTGGCATTTAAATGGCCCTACCTCAACAATAATTTAGTATTTGACAATCATAAATTTAGCTGCATAAACTCCTGAAGTAATCTCAAAAACCTCAGCATGTTGGATCATGTGATGCTGCTCCGTATGAGACTGTGAAATAAAAGAAAGTGGTATATAAACAATTATTATTTAATTAAAATTGGACATCTTCCAACAACTCACATCAATGTCACCCAGAAGTCCCTGTCCCAGCTTCCACAGATGGTCAGAATCCTCAGGAGATCATACATTAGCCAAACATTTCTTCAGAGCAAGTGAATCTAATTTTGTTAACACTGTTTCAAAACTCAGTGGATTTCTATGAAGACTACTGCCAATGCTTGACTACAGTGGAATAAAATGCCTTTTTGAAGTATTTTAAATATTTATTTATTCCATTATCTTGAATAGGCCTGAAAGTAATGAGATGACAGCAAATTTGTGCTATAATCAGCATTTCAAAAAATAAAATCACTTTGAATCTCACTGTTCCATGACCCAGTGATATACACTGATCCAAGATTCAGTATACCTTGACAATAGCTTAGACCTAATTTTTTGCAGTGACTTCAAGCTACTCATAAAATATCAACTTCTTATTACTGGACACCCAGAAACACAATTCTTAGCCTCTCTTGCAGGTAGGTGATACCATGTGATTGAGTTCTTGCTAATAGAATATCAGCAGAAATTTTGTGTACAATTTCCAGACCAAACTACTAAGAAGCATGTGTATCCACTCTGCATTTTCTTCTTCTGCTGGCTGTATACAGGGAACATGGAGGTCCTTGGGAATACCAGAGTCATAAATCTGAGTCCCCAAAAAAATTTTAATAGCAAGCTGAGTGCCAAATTAAGTATGTTAACATTAACTGTCAAATGAGCAAGAATTTATGTTTTAATATGTTTGAGCCATTACACAGTTGGGGATCTGTTTGGAGCTCTTAACACAAAGAAAGTATGTATTAGTAAGCAGGACATTAACTGATGCAAATCATTTTAACAGCTGAAGTCAAAGAATTGTCTTTTTTCATGTATTCCTGGAATTATGTATTATATAGTAATTAAAGGCCTACTCTGCGCTAAACATTGTACCAGTGGTAGGGATAAAATAATGAATAAGGCTTGGTCCCAGCACTTACAAGATTCTGTTATTTCATTTGCTGGATAGGCAGCTCTTTTTCCAGTGACAACTCTACTCTATGGAACAGAGAGCATGAATTTTGGTGGATAGCTTGTTTCTGCCATAGATATAATTAAAGACTATAATAAACCTTTAGAATAGTTTTGAAGATATTTATTGATATTTTCAAAGTGTTTAGACCTTCACTATCAAATACAGTAGCCACTTTTTCAGCAGACTTTGAATGCTTTAACTACTGTTTTAAAATCCTGTATCCAATGTTGATATTGTTAAAATTGTGAACCAAACTAACTCCAGGTAAGTTTTATAACTATATTATGATGTTTCAGTGTGTGTGTGTCTGTGTGTGTGTGTGTGTGTGAGTGTGTGAAAGAGAGAGAGAGAAAAAAAACAAAAAAGAAAAGAAAATAATCAACACTTGGATTTGGCATGCCTGATATAGGATATATTTTTATAGTCAAGATCTGTAGCAGAGTATTCTTATCCTAGTCATGTTGCCTCAGCTAACTATTACATTTTGTTGTTGTTGTTGTTATTTCCAGCCTTTAATTGGCCAGTCTGGAAATGGATGAAAATATATTGAGTGGAAGATGATCTAGAATTAACACGTTGTGCTGGGTAAATAAATATATTATGTGCGAGTGTTTTTTTTTTTTTTCCTCTGAAAAGGAAAGCTAATATGATGGATGTTCTAGGGTGAAGCATTTCAGCAGGCAGTGTAAAAGCATAATGATAAGGCATACCCAACAACTTGGAAAAATTAAATGGGACTCATTTCCTGAAATGAAGGCCAATAAAATGAACAAGAATTAGAGGAGTGCGAGTATCTGTAAAAACATCATAACCCTTAGAAAATTTCTGATGTATACCATCTCATAACAATGCTTACCTCTGCCATATGATGAAGAAATTTCAGAAATATTATTTTACGTATATGTCGCCTTCCACCAAAACAAAACCAAAACTGTGCACCAATATTAAATCCTAGTTAATAATTTGCATAGTGTGTTAGTGTTTGCATGTAGTTGGTAGATATAAACATGTTTGCTGTAAAATTCTTTCAAATTTGATGTATGCTTGATATTTTTTCATAATCTATATTGGAGAAAAAGAATGATGGCAGAGTTGGAGACTCATTTTTTCACTTTTAAAGGATTTAGATTTTTCACAAAGTACATTTTTACTTTTGCAATTTTTGTTTAAAGTATACATCCATATCAGTCTAAATGTTACAGACACCTCAGCAGGGTATCTAAGGCACAGTTAAGAGAAAACTGTTCCAAGTGATATAAATGAATGTGCAAATAAGAATGCTTTATGTTGGCTACATAAGATTCTTGTTTGCTCAAGTGTAAAGATAAATTTTTAACTGCAAGCCTTCACTGAGCTTGCATTATGTTTATGCATATTGTAAGTCATTAAGAGAGAATTTAGTACCCTGTGGTTCCTAAAGCTTGTTTGACTACAGAACCTGTGTTACTCATGAATTAAAGTTCGTTGAGAGCAATAGTAGAAATGCTGGACTTGGCCGTTAACAGGCAGATATAAAACTCTACTGAATCTAATCTTATCAATTGTATAGTTACCCAATGTTGAGGAAAATGGAGTCAACAAGCTTCTAGAGCTACAAAATTCAAAAGCAGATGTTGATTTACTCTACCAAAATCAAGTGTAACTCTGAATCTAGATAACTTTGTTAATTTAATGTCTCTCAGTACCATTATTTCCATATTATCAATAATGCAAGTTCAGATTCTTTCACTGTTGATAAATTAAGGTGCTGAATATAATGGTCCCTATGCAATGGATCCATAATAATTAATACTTAACTATAGAAACATATTTGAATTATAGTGAGAAGGAGCCATCATAATGAGCAATCCAGTTTTAGAGAAATGTACCAGAAACACTAAAATACACTTTTTTTGGGGACATTGGTTTTCTTTGGATTTGGAAATTTAATAGCTTATGATTACATATCAAATCATTATACGAAAGTAATCATGAGACCTCATCTAATAAATTTAGATGACTTTTCAATGGATGTTAAATCTATAAGACATCACTATAACAGAGGTATCTCAATGTACAATTAAAGTAATTAAGTCTGAAAATCAACTCATGGATTTAAAGACCCAAAACTTTTGTGTGCCCCATGATTGCAGTACTCAGATAACTAGGTTACATTTCAATAAAAGAGTGAAGTCAAACAAGTATCATCAAACATAATAATCTAAAGAGAAGATGGATGTTCTTTGAACTGTAATAAAGTCACAGGTAAATTATTCAGTCTGTAGCAAGCAATGCATTTTTGAAATTTTTATTGTGCACCATCATTACTTAGCAGAAATACTTCAAATTCTAAAGTTAGGCTGGGCATAATAATAAAATTATAGGAATAATCATTTGATGAATACAGAAAATATTGTACTTTGAGAAAATTAATTGAAGTTTCATTAAATGTATTCATTATGGAATATTATTATTAGTGGAAATAAATAGCAAGTGGCTAAATTTTAGTAGAAAATACATATTATCCAAGGAGAGAAAAAGATATTTTTCATGCATATCAGAGAAAATAATAGATTTCTAGTCATAATGATAGATTTAATTTGAAAGCCCATTAAACGTTTATAATATACACATTTTCTAGAACACATTTAAATACACTTTCATGTGCTAATGTCTCATAATATGACAAATTAATCTCTGTGTATAAATAAATCATATACCAAATAGTCACTTGTATTGTCAGTGATCATTCACCTCAGCCACCAAATATTTATAATTAGTGCTTACATTTATAAAGAGGTGATACTTTTAAAAATTGAGCTATTATTTAGGCTACTAAAGTGTACGACGACTTAATATCTCAGAATCTAACACTTAATAAAACAAAAAAACTAATATCTAACATAATAATTTATAATCACAGAGCCAGAAAAAAATTGTAATTATGTGAGACTTTTAAAAGTTACTAAATTATGGTTCATTTGTTTAGAGCTATATCCAGATCATCCTAGTTGAATGTTTATATAATTATTATATTTAATAAGTTTCCCTAAAACACCTTAGATTTAAAAGTCACAGTTAAAGCTATGAATGTCCAGGGTGGAAGCATAGGATGCCCTCTTTCCTTTCACAACTTGCATGCAAAAATAGGTTAGAAATTCTAACTCTAAAACTTAATGTGCCTTTAGTGAAAGGCACAGTGGTAGCAAAAATGTAGATATATTAATTTTGCTTCTTTCCAGTCTAACTCCCAAAATGAATCAAGGCATTTAATGGATCCTGTAAAACCATGGAGTTACGTGACTCTGGTACAAAATGGATTTTCTCATTTTAAGAAATGACAATAGAGAGGCTCTGGGTGGTTGAAGTTTCTCCTTTTGCCCCAGCTTCACCAATCTGTCTAAAGGTTGCATATGTCAGCAATCCAATATGTCTAGAGTATTCTGTCCTGATAGTCTTCAGTCTGAAAGGAAACTAAGGCAACTGGGATAACATCATTGAAATACAAGAAAGACGTTTGGAAACTGCATCAACTCATACACATCTTTGGTTTTGAAGTAACTTCTTTTTCCTAAAGAAAAAACAAAACAAAACATATATATGTATCTATCTTCTGTTGTAAAGATATATAACACACACCCAGCCACCCAGCTGCCCACCCACACACACACAAAACTTGTTGCCAGCGAGTTGATTTCCTCTCATAGCGACTCTATAGGACAGAGTAGAACTGCCCGACAGGGTTTCCAAGGCTGTAATCTTATATTTATGGAAGCTGATTGCCACAGTTTTCTCCCTTGGAGCAGCTGATTCCAACCGCCGAGGTCTTGGTTAGCAGCAGAGCACTTAACCGCTGCACCACCAGGGCTCCTTGTATGTACAGTATAACATAATACATGCCAATACGTAATTTTTCATGTGTACAATTTAGTGATATTAATTATATTAATTATGCTGTGCAACCATCACCAATATCTATTTCCAAGTTTCCCATAACCATAAACAGAAATCAATGCTTCCTAAACAATGATTTCTACCTTTCCTCCTCCCTCCTGCCCCTGGTAACCACTGATAAACTTCAGTTTCTATACATTTGCTTAGTCTAGAGATTTCATATAAGAGAGATCATACAATATATGTCCTTTCGTGATTGATTTACTTCACTTGGCACAATGTTTTTAAGTTTCATAGTGTTGTAGCATGTATCAGGACTTCATTTCTCCTGATGACTGAGTAATAGTCTAGTGTATGTATATACTTTGTTTTATTTATCCGTTCATCTGTTGATGGACATTTAGGTTGTTCCCATCTTTTGGTTATTGTGAACAGGGCTGCAATGAACATTGGTGTGCATGTGTCTGTTTGCATAGCTGCTTTCAAGTATCTTGGGAATATTCCTAGGAGTGGAATTAGTGGCTAATATGGTAGTTAAGTGTTTAGCTTTTTGAGTAGCTGCCAAATTATTTTCCACGGCAGCTGTACGATTTTGCATACCCACCTGCAATTGGCGAGGAATCCAATTTCTCCACATCCTTGTCAGTATTTGTTGTTTTCGGGTTTTTGTTTTTTGTTTTTTTTTAAATCTTAACCATCCTAGTAAGGGTGAAGTGGTATCTCACTGTTGTTTCGATTTGCATCTTCCTAATGGCTAACGATGGTGAGCATCTTTTCATGTCCTTTTTGGCCACTTGTATATCTTTGGTGAAATGTCTATTCAAATTCTTTGCCACTTTTCTGATTGAGTTGTATGTATTTTTCTTGTTAAGTTGTTGGAGTTCTGTATATATTCTGAATATTGAACCCTTATCTGATATGTGGTTTCCTCAAATTTTCTCACTGTCTGTAGGTTGTCTCTTCACTTTGATAATAAAGTCCTTTGATATACAATTTTTTTTTTGTAAATTTTGAAGTTCATTTATGTATTTTCTGTCCTGTCACTGCAATAGAGTAGAATTTCTTTATATGTCACCAGTGAAGCTCTTTGGTTTACATACTTATCCTTTATAGCAGTTTAAGCACAATTAATAATATTAAGTAAACATATTAAATCTAAATTTTGTAAAGAAGCTAACTGAGAAGATTAAAGTCAATTATTCCCTCTTAAAATATTTAGTGTTAGCAATTAATATTTCAGGATGTATTTTTTTTATCAAGGGCTTTCAATCTCTCTAAGTAGTAATAATAATGAAAAAATAATACACATGTTATACATCTGGTAATGGCTGAGTATCACACTAACTCTCTCACAGATATAACAATAAACTCTGGACAAAATATATTTAAAAAAATTTAAAATACCTTAAGACACTAGAGAGCAAACCAAGGTAGATGCTGGAAGGAAGTCACAACTTGGATAAAGGAAAGCGTAGTGGTGAGATCTGTTTTTATGGCTTTTATCTGAACTCATGCCCCAGTCAGCACCATGCAAGGTGGATAAAATTTCAGTAGAAAACCTGCCATCTTTCCAGCAGGCAGATTTTGGGGCAACTACAACTGATTAACCAAGAAGATTGAAAAATGAATAAATTAAGACCATGTTGTTTATGTAAGCTGCAAGCTCCCTCTCCTTAACTGCAGTATCAATAACTTCAGTGAAGAATAAATAGTAGAGCTAAGAGTTCTGGCAGAGTAAGGGTTAGGCTTTATTTTGAAATTTCTTTCTTAAAAGTCCAAAGCTTTAAATTGCATGGTTATAAACTCACAGTGCGAATAAAAAATCAAGTCATGCAAAGCAAATACTGCTCATGTAAAAAAGTCACATAAATAGAGAAAAGCTGAATCAAGTGGAAAGCTTGGCAAATATGTAAATATGCTAACAAAAGCTATTTTCTTACCAAAGCCAGATTGATGCTTCCTGTACTTAAAATGCAAACTATATTACCAACTGGAAATCGCAAGCTTTATAAAACTGTATGGATAAAGAAAGAATGATTTAGGCAAATGTACATCATGTAATGTATACTGAGTTTTACCTAGCAATAAAAATTGAAAAATGTAAAACCAAACAGCAGTGGATTTGAAAGAAGCTTAAGAAGTAGCGCTGGGTAAGTTCAGTATTTTTTTTCCATTGCCACATATGACCAGGAACATCAGGATCTGCACTAACCTCAAATAGTTCTCCCATCAGAAACATTTCAATGGCATACACGTATACCACAGACCAGGAAACAATCCAATCAAAGCCACCCATGAATGATGGACCTTGCATACAGCACCCAGGAAAGAACTGTTTGTTAACCTTGTCAACTTGTTTTGTCCTTCAGAAGACGTTTAGCACTTTACATTGGGGGCAGGGTGGGGGAACTTAATCATAACAGTAAGTAGTGATTTTTGACTTCAATGCTTTCTTGTGGGAAATGACCCTGTATCCTCAGGTGCTTTATACCTTTCTTATTGATAACCCCCCCACCCCCACCCAGAATCTTCATCCACATGTGCAGGCTGATCTGCTGAGGATGGGGAGCTTTTCATTTTAATAGGTATCAGTGCATCTACAGCAGGGTTTGCTTAAGGTATTAGGGAATTTTTGATGTCTCTTTTGATGCTCACCTCTCTAGAAATAAAACAAGAATTTTCCATGGTTTTGAAATATCTTTTCCTTGATACAAAAGAAGAAGCAGGCAATATTTCACAGAGTTGGAATGGATTCTAGACCTTTGAGTGCTTTCTTTCATATTAAATATTTTAATGTCCTGGATGAAGCTTCCGCAGGTGGAGTCTTCTGTCATTTGGCAGCATCTAACAATATGATAGGAAGTGGGATCAATGGAGTCCCTGGGTGGCGCAAACAGTTAATGTGCTTGGCTGCTAACTTAAAGGTTGAAGGTTCAAGTCTGCCCAGAAGTGCCATGGAAGAAAAGCCTGGTGATCTACTACTGAATAATCAACCATTGAAAACCCTGTAGAGGACAGTTCTACTCTGACATACACGCAGTCGCCATGAGTCAGAATCAACTAGATGGCAAGTGGTCAATTATGTGGTGGAAGTGAGGTCTCCGTGAATTCTCTACAGTCTTTTCCAAACTTGCCTAGCCCAACTACCTCCTCCTTCCTGTTGCAGTCTCAGAGTGGAAAAGCCTATTTGAACTTTTCAATAAAAATACAAATGACTATTAAAAATATAAAAAGCAAAGTTTGTGTCCTTGCCAATAATTTTCTCTTCGTAGTACAAATTAACGTTACAGCAAAAACTTTCACTGAGTTCTCAGATCTATTCCATTTATTCTCTTGTCTCTGGAGCTTTTCTTTTCTCTCCTCCAACTCTCTGCCAAGTGATTTCACTTCTGAAGAACACATAAATTTATATTGCAGAAATGAAACACTGTTATATTGCAGGCTGTTATTTTGTCATGGTAGACCAAAGTTTTCCTTATGTTAGTAAAAAAGAATATAAAATATTTTTTCCATATGCAGTTTAGTGTAAATTATAAACTTTCACTCACTTTTACTGTGAAGACTACCTGTATTTCTTCAGTATCCCCTACATGTTTTTTTTCATTATTTTGATACTTTCTCTCTACAGTTCTAGATGTTTCTGCCTTAAAAGCAGGAGTTTCTCTGATACGCTACAGATCCATCAATCTATGTTTTCTCTTGTACTTAGTAAGTAAATAATTTAAGGTATTTTATATAGCTTTAAAATTAACGATGCAGAGTAATCACACTGAGTTATAGGGATATAGACTGATATACTAAATCTACTCTTGATTTCATCACATAACTCTTTCAAATGCAAAAATTAGTATCCATGGATGTTGGATGTTTCGTTGAATTCAATATATTGAGTTTTGACATAGTAAGGAAATATATTTGGTGATATTTCCAAATTGATGGTAAATAACTGTCATATATAGGGACAGTACCAAACTTATAGGCTTGATTCATATTCTTTTTGATAAGAAATATCCTCACTGGAAAAAATTATCCTTAAATAATAGTTAATTTCTGATGCAACACCATTAAACATTCAAACTGAAACTTAACTCATCAATGTTATTAAATTGTTTATACCCTCCCCAATTTAAATGTCATTTTTGGTATGAATTAGTATGTATACTGCTTTTTAAAATTCTTGATGACCAGAAATTTTATTACTTCTAAATTTATAAATGTAAGCATCATACACTACAGTTCACCCCTAGCAACAGTTTTTTTGAGTTTGTTGATCTCACCAGTCACTTCCCACCCATAAGTAAATTTACCCTTGCTTTCTGTATCCTCTTTATACTCAGTGGTTCATCTCGATAAGCCCTCTTTTCCAAAAAAAGCCTTAGTTCCCTTGCCCCTCTAGCTTTCCATTTTCCTAATTTAGCAGTCCAACCATCCGTATTCTCCATGTTTTCATCTATGCAGCTGAGTATTTTTGTTGAAATCCACAACTCTGGAAATTGATGTTTAGGGTCAGAACCACAAATCAAATGGCCAAGTGAAACTTCCTGACCATCCTGCTAAGAGTAATATTACTCTCTCAGTTTCAAAGATTACTTGAATGTTTTTTTTCCCATCTAAGCCTCATACCTACCTTTACTTTCAGCTAATCCTAGCTTCACAATTTTATTCCTATATGGAGCTCACTAGGTTTGGATTCCCAGATCTATCAACAGTTCGAAACTAGTCTAATACATATGTTTTTTGATTATTTGAGCACCCTCTAACTCCTACCACATTTCCCTTTTTACCCTGTGCATTTGGATGCAGGTAGTTTGCCAGGCACTTTGAATTCAGACACAATAATTGAAGAACTGATAGTATTAGACTTGTACTATAGCTCTGCAACAGAAGAGGTAACAAAACCCTTGTTGGATGAATGAGTGAATTCTGTGATTGATGAAGGCAGGTCTAGGGAGCTGTTGCAAGACTGTTGCATAAATATAAATTTGCTGTTTTAATCTGAATTATTATTTAAATAATCTGCTTACCCAGAAGGTTACTTATTAATCTTTATTTTTGACAGAAGCAAAAAAAAAAAAGACTTTAATTAATGATACAGTTGGTAGAATTCTTTGAAATAGTTTAGGCTTGTTGAGAAGCTACAGAAACAATAATAGCAACAATAAAAACAAGAGCTATCATTTATTATTATTTAAGCATTTACTTTATGCCAGTTACTATGCTAAATATTTTAGATGTATTTTATAATTAAATATTCATGCTACTGTGTGTAGACACTATCATTCCCATAATTTTATAGACATAGTAGTTGAGGCTTAGAGACTGTCTTGGTTATCTAGTGCTGCTACAACAGAAATACCGCAAGTGGATGGTTTTAATGAAGAGAAGTTTATTTCCTCATAGTCAAAGTAGGCTAAAAGTCCAAATTCAGGGCATCAGCTCCAGGGGAAGCCTTTTTCTCTCTGTCGGCCTTCTTCTCTTCAGTGTTCTCTCGGACTAGGAGCGTCTCTGCGCAGGGACCCCAGTCCAAAGGACGCGCTCTGCTCCCGGCACTGCTTTCTTGACAGTATGAGGTCCCCCTGTCTCTCTGCTCACTTCTGTCTTTTATATCTCAAGAGATTGCTTCAGGACGCAATCTAGTTTTGTAGATCAGGTCCTGCCTTACTAACACAACTGCCACCCATCCTCCCTCATTAACATCATAGAGGCAGGTTTACAACATACAGGAAAATCACACAGTACCAGGAATCATGGCCTAGCCAAATTGATACACACATTTTTTGGGGAACATAATTCAAACCATGGACGTGCTCTGCTCCTGGCACTGCTTCCTTGATGGTATGAAGCCCCCAACTCTCTGCTTGCTTCCCTTTCCTTTTATCACTTGAGAGATAAAAGGTGGTGCAGGCCACATCCCAGGGAAACTCCCTTTACATTGGATGTGACCTGGGTAAAGGTGGTGTTACAATCCTACCCTAATCCTCTTTAACATAAAACTACAATCACAAAATGGAGGCCAACCACACAATTCTGGGAATCATGGCCCAGCCAAATTGATACACACATTTTTTGGGGGACATAATTCAAACCATGACAGAGACAATATGTAACTTACACTTATTCAAGTGATAAGCTTTCCGTCCAGGATCCTTGAATCCAGAGCCTACTTTATTAACAATCACTTCTTATTTCCCTAATAATAAAATATGAAAATCACTGAAATCACATGAAGAAAGATGTTTACATTCTTATGTACCAAAAAATATCTGCATTCAGATTAATAGCGACCACTATCAAACAATTGCTCTTTTTTATGTTAGCTATATTCTTTTTTTAGTATACTCAGTGAAATTTAGTCTGTTAAACACTATTTTATTCTAAATAATCTGGTATCCTAACACAAAGAATCCAAAATATAAATATCCTCATTCAATGTTATCACATTGGATAGGTTTCATTTTAATCTGTTTCATTTATTTGTTAAGTACCTAGGGATCTATGCCTCAGTCAATACTCTGATCTTTTCAAATTAAATTATCCTCCTTTTCAGGAGACAGCCTGATAAAAATGATTTAAGTAGCTCAAACAATTTGGGTTCATTTCCCTTTCCTAGTTTGAATTTATTAATATAAGTGCATTTTCTTATGCTTAAATTGAATTACTGGTATCTCTAGGAGTTGCTATCAAAGACTAAGGTCTCAAATTAGAATAATGGAATCTAGATGTGTGGGTAGTTATCTTCTTTATCTAATACTTGTTCCTTAAACTATGGTAGTGATTTTTTATACTTTCTCCTCTTTATTATTTCACTACAATTGTTCTACAACTTACAAAAACATGTTTTTGAAGATGGTTAAATCTTATTTTAAGTTTTCCAAACTCTGTTTGATATTTGGAGTTGTCTTGAAATGAATTATCTTCAGAAGTAGAAAATATCTTGAACTGTAATATAAAATATTCATAGATAAATATATGAGGTAAATTGAGAGACCCAGATTTAGGTAGTTTAGATTCTATCAGATGGCTTTGGACTTCCCTTGAATAATAGATATGTTAGCCAACAGTTCCTGTCACATATAGTTAAGAAGTGGAACAGGTTTACAGTCTATAGAGCACTATTTCCCCTGGTGACCTTCAGATTTTACCATTAAAAACAAAAAAAGACATTTGATTTAATTGATTAAAATAGCAAAGTCTCTACCTGGTGACAGATGTCAGTTTGTGCGTTTGTTTTACAGTTTGTTTGAAATAGTTTTACGACTTGAAAAATCTTAAATGATTAATTTTGGAACTGTGTTTGTCATGAGAGGGGATGTAGTAAAAAGCAAGTAATTTCTCTCCAGGTATGGCATGTTGACAATGTTGCTCCAGCGTATCTTCTTTCTGCTATTTAACACTGGCTGTCAAGGGAATAATGATCTGTTAATTTGAACCCAAAGAACAGAGAAACACGTAGGAAGTGTATGCATGCACAAATAAAACCTAGGGAATGTAGTGTATGTTAAAGGATTATATTAAATATGTCAAAGATTATATTAAACCCAAACCAAACCCACTGCCCTAGAGTCAATTCTGACTCATAGTGTCCCTATACGACACAGCAGAACTGCCGATAGGGTTTCCAAGGCTGTAAATCATTATGCAAGCAGACCACCACATCTTTCTCCTGCAGAGCGGCTGGTGGGTTCCAACTGCCAACTTTCTGATTAGCTGTGGAGAGCTTAACCACTGTGCCATCAGAGCTCCTAAAGATTATACAGTATTAGCTCTGCTCAATTGCCCAAATATTTTATTTTTCCTTAGCATATATGTATGTAATCAGAACTCGGAAAGCTATATTCATTTGCTAATTAGTTTCCCAAGAAAGGAATTTTTCAATGGGCAATTAAACTCAAAACATATTGACTCACATGTCCCAAACTCTTTCTTGTTCCAAAGAATAATAATGAATGAACATCATTGCATACTGTAACATTTCTTTTTACTTAAATCTTGACAGATATACTTTCAAGTGAACACAAATCTCTACCAAATTGTACCTGAATACATTAAGTTAATAAGACTAACAGTTTGTGGCCTAAACTACAGCAATAATTTTGAATGTTTAAACTATCTAAAGATAGGAATGACTGAAAATCGCACATCCGATATAAATGTATAATGATCTTGAATGTTTCCTGAGATTTGCGACTATATACTTTCTTCTGAATTGACTGCAGTCTTTCACTTGAATTTTGAAGTCGGTTGAAAAATTTTTTTTAAATCAATATTTATGGAGCAAAAAATTGTTCACTTTCAAGATAACTGTATTTACCTTCCTGTATGTGTTCCGTGAGGTCTCTAAGAAAGATGGGGGCTCAAAACTCATGATGCTAAGATCTATACATTTTTTTTCCTTCTGTACAATCTAGCTAATGGGCATCACAAATAGCAGTTACCCTGTCCCCATTTCATAAGAAAGAAGTTGATTTATCAGTTGATTTGGTAGTTGATTGGGTTAATCTAACTCCTTAATAATTCTTGAATGAGTTCTTAAACTGGCTCTTTGTAAGGAAAGAATAATAAATAATTAAGTAAAACTAAACCCAAACTAGGAGTACGTGTTATAGAGTTCATTAAATGGTTATTTGTACAAAAATTGTATATATGTATGTATATATATGTTTAATGAACTCTGTATATGTATCTCCCACATACCGGTTTCCTACTTGTATCACTAAATCCTACTGATCTTAAATTCTCTTTATTCTCTTGAATCCCATCTTCCTTCTCATTCCCACTGCTGTTACCTTAGTCCATGCCGCCCTTTTATTTAT
Source organism: Dugong dugon (assembly GCA_030035585.1). Classification (NCBI taxonomy): domain Eukaryota; kingdom Metazoa; phylum Chordata; class Mammalia; order Sirenia; family Dugongidae; genus Dugong; species Dugong dugon. The sequence continues at coordinate 34,997,398 of CM057471.1, read as the reverse complement.
CCTGGACCACTTTATTTTATACTTCTTTCTTTAAATTTAGAATCTTTTGTACTCTACCCAGAATTCCATCTCTAACCTGTTCTCTATTGCTTTGTTCTCAGAACACTACTTTGTGTTTTGGATTTTGTGATGTTTATGGTATTAGTCAAAATTTTTTAAAAAATTATAATTTATTATTTTTTTCCTTCTTCTAAATAAATATATACTTTCATACCTAATTATGTCTTCATAATGTTGTATTATTTTTCTTAAAGAGGGCCATCAATTTGGATATGTTTCAGACTAGCCCCCATCTGGGTCTTTACATCTCTCATGCTGAGTTGTTGTTGTTTTGGTCTCTTCTTCAGAGTGTAACCAATCTTACTCCTAATTAAATTATATCAGTAAGAAATCTCAGAATTTGATCAACTCATTTTCTTTTACAAGAACTTTTGTGGGGGTGGGGAGGCCGGCGGGTGGTATGTGGAAAGAGTTTAAAAGTTAGCCAGGTCAAAATTTCTAGTATTTGTGTTTCTTCACATGATCACTCATGTTCCAATTATTTTTTACATTCTTTTTTTCCTAGTTATAAAGAAATAGAAATACTCAATAAAACTTTATTCCACCAAATCATTGGATGTTTTCATATATTTATTATTTTCTTTTTGTATATTTATTATTTTCTTTTTCACATGTGTATGTTTAACCACATAGCATGTATTTGTGTGTGTGTGTGTGTGTGGAATTGTGGATAGGAACATTCAGAGATTAAACTTCTTAAGATGGTTAATTGGCCAACTTGTGAACTTTTACAATGTGTTTTTAATAATTTTCAATTGCATTTTCTATCTTTCAACTAGAAAGACACATCAACCATATCATGCATATTTGTCCACATTGTTCCAATAATTATACATGTACCTTCTTCTCATCTTTTGCATTGATGAGAAGAGTAATTTTTTAAAAGTATGCTCTGCGAAACCCATAGGCAAGAAGATCCTTGAGCTCTGGATTTATTCTCTTGTCAAATCCATACTACTCTCACTCCTATGTAATCCACCCTATTAAATTTATGTAAACAATTTAATTTGAAAAAATATTCAGCTACTTAGTTGTTTATTTTTCATCTGTGCAAAACAGGTAATTTAGGCTTTACAGTTCTTTTCCAGTATGTGCATATCCTCTTCATGCCTTCCAAATTCAAAGTCCAAATTCTTTCTGCTGTTCAGCTAGATAACTTTTTCTAATATTTCTTGTTTGGAAAATGGTATTTTCTACACTGATTACTAGGAGAGAAAAAAAAAACTCTATTTCTGTGAAATAACCTTTTTCTTGCTTCCTTTTTCCATCATTCAATTGCCCTTCACTTCAGCCAATACCAGGAGTTATACTGAAACTGTTTTTTTATGTAATAGGTCTAGGTTATAACCAACGTTATGGTTGACAAGGTACGATGGAATAGTGGCTCATTCATGAATATGTTTAGGAAGCTTTTTAAAGTTCTCTCTTTCATATATACTGGTATATATGAGTACCATTCACATTTTCCATCTCTGGGGTTCGTAGGTATGCTTTTGTAACATTTTCAATACGTGCTGGCTTTGGGGCAGGGAAGTCTGTAACTACGTAAACCGGTGCCGAGTTCATCGGCGCGATGTTGTTGTGCTGAGAAGTTACTGCAGAAGTGTTGCAGCTGGAAGGAGTGTCTGTGGATGACTTTGTTTCTTTTTTCCCTTTGTACAGCGAGATAAGGCTTATAAGTACATTGAGTGTTTCTTTTGTGGTATTGGGAGAGTGCAGTTTTCGGCATTAAGTAATATTCAAGTGCATAAGTTATTTTAGGCAAAATACACTAAACACACATCCTTGACGTACTTCATGTACTCAGGTACAAATAAGTACCAATTACATTTTTTAGCCATTTGTAAGGATATTTATGGTTTTCTTTGTGTTAATGAGTAGGTGCTGTTTTCAGGATTAGGAAATATTCATGTGAAAAACTTATTTTAAGGAGAAATACAGTGTAAGCACATGCTGTAGAGCGCTTGGCATACGGCATGTACATTTTGTGCAATCGTCAAGGGCCTACGTTCTGGTTTCTGAGCTGTAAGCGTTTGTTTTGCAATAAGAGGTAGTTCGTTGTAGTGGTAATGTTTCCACAACACCACTTCCGTTTGGGGCTTTAGTTTTATAGGAATTAGACAATGTCTCCCCTTGTGTGTTCTCATATTGGTTTGGAGGCATGGTATTTATATTATCCTGTTGTGATGATTCAGATTGTGTATCCACTTTGCTGCGCCATGAATCACAGTGGTTTGGCAGTTATATAATGATAGTTCACTCAACAACACAGAAAAATTGGTAAGAAAAAACAATCTTTTCCCTGCCTCATTCCACCTATCAACCGTTCACTGGTATATATGTGTACTACATAATATTCATAGAAAACATATTACATAACAAAAGATTACTAACACTCAGTGATTCAGCATGCAATCCGTTAGAAAAAAAAATACATCAACAAAAAATTACAAATACAAAATAATTTGTTCATGAAAGGGTTATACTGGGTTAAAATCCAGAACCCCATTGCTGTCCAGTTGCTTCCAACTCATAGTGACCCAGTAGGACAGAGTAGAATTATCCCAGGGTTTCCAATAAACGGATGGTGGATTCAAACTGCCAACCTTTTGGTTAACAGCTGCAGGTCTTAACCAGTGTGCCATCAGGGTTTCTACACCAAATTATTCTTAATTATTTCTCTTTTAGTTATTACCTCTTATAATAGTTTAGTTATTTGGCTATGATAGAGTAAGACTAGTAGAATTTCACTCAATTACAACTTCCATATGAATAGACATGACTTAAAGTATGTGGAAGTGTCTTAGTTCATAGTGCTATGCATATTTTTACTTAGTCAAATGACCATTATAAAGATGTTTAGTGATTTAATACTTTAGCTCTGAAGTGTATTGGTTTTCAACAGCAGGTGCAATACAATATTGACATAATTTTGTGACCTAGGTTTTTTGTATGCTCATTTTGGTGGAATGTTTTCAACATTCTAATTTTCTTCACTTATCCTCTGTAATTTTAGAGCAATAAATTGCCTCAGTAAGTTTTATGAGGTAGTTTCGGTTTGCATTATTTGAAAGACTGAATAGTTCACAGAAAATCAGAGATGCATTTTTATGTTTCTGCATTTCAAATATCCACTTCATTGGAAATGAAGCCAAAGAGAAAGTGAAATCTTATTATGTTGGTGACAACAGTCACTGTGAAAGTATAATTTAGATTAATTAATGCATTCAGTTATTCAAGACATGTTTATCAAAGACCTACCATTTTGCCAGGTACTTAAGATAGAGTGATGAACAAATGGATGATCACACATACCCGTGCTATGATGGAGATTATATTTCATAGAGTAAATACAAACACTATGTGTGTATGTATTTTTTTTTTTCTGTGCACTGTGTTAGGATATGATAAGTACTATAAGAATAAAAATAAAGCAGAGACATGAAGAGTGAATATTTGCAAGGGGTTCAATTTTAAATAGGTTGTTTAAGGACAAGCTCACTGAAAAAGTTATGATGGAATAAAAACAAATGAAAAAGAATAAGTCATGATGGTACCTGGTGAAAGTTCCAGCCAAAGGTAAGAGCCAGTTCAAAGATAATAATGCTGCAATATTTTGTAGGAACACCATGGAGGTCACTATAGCTGTAGGTGACAACAGACGGGATGGATAGTAAGTGAATTTAAAGAGGTGATGGGCAATCAGATTGTGTGAATCTTGCAAAAATAAGAGTTACATAATATGAATCATGATTTAAAAGGATAATTTTGCTGCTGTGTTAAAAATAGATTGATAGATACAAGAATAGAATTAGAGAGATGAGTTAGAAAGTTATTGCAATAACCCAGATAAGAGTAGTGGTAAGTTGGGTTAGGGCTGTGGCAATACAGCCACTGAGGTTGTTGGGTTCTATATATTTTAGAGTTAGAGCCAACAGATTTGCTGAGAGGATGAATATGGAGTACATGAGACAGGGAGGGATCAAAGATGACTACAAGAATATATTGAAAAGAATAACTGAGTTCTGAAAGACTGCAGGAGGGGAAGGTTTGGTTTGAGAAAAATTAATAGGAACTCAGTTTGGATATATTAAAACAAGGAGACATCTAAATGGAGATGTTAGGTAGGCAATGGATAGAAACCTAGTTCTCATCCATAGAGCTCTGAGATGGAGATATGTATTTGGTATTCATCATCATATCGATGGCATTATTATCCATAAGGCTGGATAAGATCACCAAGGGTTTAAATGTCAGTGGAAAAGAAAAGAAATCAAAGACCTGTGTCCTAGTGCACTGCAAATGTAAAAGGTCATGGAGATGAGAAGATTGAGAACGAAGAGCCAGAAGATAGCAGGAAAATTAATCAAGTATGGTGCTTTGGAAGTCGGGTGTATAAAATCAGAAAATGTTGCAAAGGGAGTGAAAAGTGATGTCAAATGTTGTAGCTAGATTAATAAATCAAGGACATAAAAATAACCTTCGTATTATTCTAATAGAGATTATTGGTGGATGTGTGTAGAGCTTTTCAAGCTTCTGCTTGACTCATTTCCAACTGGCAAATTGCCCAAAGCAAGTTACATGTCCAAGCCCAGATCTAAGAAGTAAAGAAATAAATTCCACCTATTGATGGGAATAGTTTCAAAGTCATATTGCAGGAGAGTGGGCATGCAGGGAAGAGAAGAATTATTGTGGCCATTTTTGCAAACAATCTAACACATCCAAGTTCCTATAAACATTAAAAAAGTTAATGAAATAATATTATGGACAACTTTATGCTAAATATCAGTCATTAGTCAAATATAAATGAAAACCATGATAAGATACCACTTTTTACCAATAGAATGGTTAAAATTCAAAAGACAATAGCAAGCATTGATGAGAATGTGAAGCATCTGGAACTCTCACGTATTGCTAGTGAAAATGCAGAACAGTACAGCTGTTCAGACAAATAGGCTGTCATTTTCTTATAAAATTAAACAAAAAATCATTGCTGTAGAGTAGATTCCGAGTCCTAGTGAGCCTATCGGATAGCGTAGAACTGGCCCACTGGGTTTCTAAGGCTGTAATCATTACAGAAGCAGACTGCCACAACTTTCTCCTGCAGAGCAGCTGGTGGGTTCGAACTGCTGACCTTTCGGTTAGCAGCTGAGCACTTTAAACACTGCTTCACCAAGTTTCCTTAAAATTAAATGTACACTCACTGTATTACTCTGAAATTTATTCATAGATACTTACATAAGAATAAGGAAAACATATGCCTACATGATAACCTCTGTATGAATGTTCAAAGCAATTTTATTCATAACGCCTCCAAACTGTAACCAATCGAAATATTCATCAACATGTGAAAGGCTTAACAAATTGTGGTATATCCATGAGATTGAATAATACGCATCAATAAAAATGAAATGAACTACTGATTCATTCAACATCATGGATGAATGTTAAAAGTATACTACTAAGTGAAAGAAGCCAGACACAAAAGATTACATACTTTGTGATTCCATTTATTTGAAATTCTAGAAAAGATAAAAACTATAGTGAAAGAAGCCAGTTTAGTGGTTTTCTGGTGTCAGGAGGTGGGGTGAGGGAATTGACTACCATCAGGCATGAAGAGCTAATTGGAGTCTTGGAAATACCCTATATCTTTTTTTTTAAATTTTTTTATTGTACTTCAGTTGAAGGTTTACAGAGCAAACTAGTTTTTCATTAAACAATTAATACACACATTGTTTTGTGACATTGGTTGCCACGACCATGACATGTCAACACTCTCCCCTTCTCAACCTTAGGTTCCCATTACCAGCTTTCCTGTGCCCTGCCTTCTTGTCCTTGCCCCTGGGCTGGTGTGCCCATTTAGTCTCATTTTGTTTTATGGGCCTGTTTAATCTTTGGTTGAAGGGGGAACTTCAAGAGCAACTTCATTACTGAGCTGACAGGGTGTCTGGGGGCCATACTCTCAGGGTTTATGCAGTCTCTGTCAGACCAGTAAGTCTGGTCTTTTTTTTTTTTAATTAGAATTTTGTTCTATGTTTTTCTCCAGCTCTGTCCATGACCCTGTATTCTGATCCCTGTTAGAGCTGTTCGTGGTAGTAGACGGGCACCATCTAGTTGTACTGGACTCAGTCTGGTGGAGGCTGTGGTAGTTGTGATCATCAGTCCTTTGGACTAATCTTGCCCGTGTGTCTTTGGTTTTCTTCATTCTCCCTTGCTCCAGATGGGGTGAGACGAGTGGAGTATCTTAGACGGCCACTCACAAGAATCTACTCACCAAAGTAGAATGTAGAACATTTTCTTTATAAACTATGTTATGCCAATTGAGCTAGACGTTCTCCAAGACCATGGTCCCCACGGCCCTCAGTCTAGTAATTCAGTCCCTCAGGGAGTTTGGATGTGTCTATGCAGCTTCCATGACCTTGCCTTGATCAAATTGTGCTGGCTTCTGTAGTATTGTGTATTGTCTTACCCTTCACCAAAGTTACCACTTATCTATTGTCTAGTGTTTTTCCTTCCCCACCCCTTCCCTCCCTTGTAATCATCAAAGATTGTTTCTTTTTGTGTGTAGATATTTTCATGAGTTTTTATAGTGTCTCATACAGTATTTGCCCTTTTGTGATTGACTTGAAATATCCTATATCTTGATTGTGGTGGTTGTGGTTAAATTACAGGACTCATCAGATACTAAACTACCTATTCATCATTTAAAATTCCCTTAGTCAAAAATATATTGAACTGTACACTTAAAATAGGTGAAATTTGTTATGTGGAGATTAAAACAAAAATGGAAGTTAATAAAAGATATTATGAGCAAGCTGATACCATAATTGATAATTTGTTTAAAATGAGAAAAAATTACATGAAGAAACACAACTTACCAGAGCAAATCTACAAAGAAATAGAAAATTCTAAATGATCTGCCTACTAAGAGAACTGAGTTCTTAATAAAACCATCCAACGATAAACACTTTAAATCCCTGATGCTTTACATGTTCATTTATACAAATTATTAAGGTAGCGATATCACTATCCTTACATGAACTGAGAAAGAACAAAGAAGGTCACTTGCTAAGTCATTTTGAGACCAGCAAAATCTTGAAACCAAAACCTGATAAATAAACTACTACAAAAAATAGACAATCATGTAGTAGAAAATTGAAAGGAACATACAAACTATTAATAAGTTAATTTAGCAATTTCAACCTAAAAATACTTAACATAGAAAAATTATTTCTTATAGTTTTTTGAGATATTTACACTAACAAATTCAATTCTGACAGATTGGGATTATTGGCATCCTGTGTTCCCACAAATGTTTATTGGCTGGAAACAAACCAGAAGTTTTACAACCCTGTGTGACTGCATGTTTACCAGTGCCTTCTGCATGCCTTCTTTAGACAGGCTCAAGGAGGGTAATAGAAAAGGAAAGGCTTTCAGAAGGAGAAATGAAGAGCCATGGGGATTACTGTATTGAGTTATTTCTTTCAGGAACAGAATTTGTTCATAATAAGGAAATATTCTCTACCCTCAAAATAAGGGCCATTCAAGTTTGGAATTGCTATAGACTAGTGATAGCTGTCTGCCTCTCTTTCTTTCCCTTTCTAAATATAGGTGTTTATTGTAGTTATTCTGTCTGTACCTGTTCCACTAATGTGCACTGGGTATATAATGGTCAATGATTTATCTTTTTAGTCCATATACCTCCATATACAGATGAGCCACATTTGGGATTGATGTGTAGATGCTCACAATTCTGGACTTCAAGCCTGATGTGTTGATTGCATGAGAATATGATGGTGCCTTTTTTCATGGGGGTAGGAGTGGGTTGGGGATATATATATATTTAGTATGGAAGGGATGAAAATGAATATTTGTTACCAAGAGTGTGGTAAGTGTTCTATTGCAATAGTGACAACAATTATTGACTCCCTCCTTCCCAGTGTTAGGTTATACATCACCACTCACTGACATGTGATTTTTCTGCCTCCGTGACTTTGGGCTTGGCCACCTAACTTGCTTTACTTAGGTTACGTGATCAGAAGTAACCTATGACACTTTTGAGCAAAAACTTAAAGTGCCATTTTGTGATTCAGCTTAGCTCTGTTTCTGTCTCTTTTCTTATGCTAGTAGGCATGTCTGTCATGGGGGCTGTCCCTCTAGCCTAATTCCAGAGAGAAAAGACACAAGGAACAGCACCAAACAGCACCTAGCAAAGTTTCAGGGTCAGTAGTTGAACTACAAATACTGACATAAACTGAACAAGAAACAAACAAAATTGTAACCCACTGAGCTTTGGAGGTTATGTGTTACAAAGCAAAGCTGACTAATACATAAAGCTGCCCCACTCATTGAACTACTAAGAGACCTTCATTCAAAACTGAATCAGATATTCTGAGAAAGGGGTGAATATCAACAGAGAAAACTAGCCTCAGGAATTCCAGGCTCATGTAGTTCTAAAAATAGTCATTGTGTTTGTATTTTAAGTAAGGAAGTGTGCTGGGATATGCAAAGAGAACTAAGATCCATTCCTTTTCTGTAAGGAATTTTCAGTCTACTGTGGAGAAAATTCACAAATATAATTACAAAAAATTATGATTTTGTAGATACCACAATTGAAGCATTAATAAGGTGCCAAAGGTGTACTAAGAAGGGAGAAGGAGATTGCCTTGAAATTTACCATCAGGAGAGAGCTTCATAAAACCTTCATAAAAAGGTTTATCAAGGTTGAGAAGGGAATGGAAAGAATGCTGAGAGGGATGCATTTCCCTTTATGCTGTTGATCAACTCCTTCCTTTGCTTTTGATTTCAAGGTAAGCACTCTTCCCTGATGTTTTTTTGCCTTAGTCAATAAATGTAGTTAATAAGAAAGCAAGCCTGCACTGAGGTGGAAAAAACTGCTAACGGTAGAGTTGGGACTTACACCTATGCCTTATGTTGCCACTGGAAATTCATATAGCACATGCCTTGAAATTTTATAGCAATCCAAATCATATAAAATAAACTTCAAACTATTCCTTCTACTTAGATACATTTTTCTTGTTTAATATTTGGTGGGGGAAAGAGAAAAGCACACAAACAAAAACTAAAGCCTGGTTGAGAGAAAATGTCTTTTCTCGTCAAGTTCTGAATGCATGTTGACTAAAAATCCCAAATTTTTGAGTTAATAAAATATGTTAATAGTGTCATACTTACATAACACTGAGCATGTTCAGTACTGAGAAAACTGTGCCATATTCAGACAATGAAAGTATACAAGTCAACATTCACTATCTCAGCTGAGAGCAAGTATTAGTTTTAATATCACCAAAGCAAGCAAATGATTGCATGCTTGACTTTCACAAATTCCTGATATAATGTTATGCTTGACAGAATAATATCTTCAGCATTATTCACATATGTCAGGGGTTGACAAACTAATTTGTGGATTTGAGGAGCTGGAGAGTTTATTATAGACAATCTTTTAAAACCATATCTCGTTGTTGTTGTTAGGTGCTGTCAAGTCAGTTCTGAATCATAAGGATCCACGTAAACAGAACAAAACACTGCCCAGTCCTCCACCATCCTCACAATCATTGCTATGCTTGAGCCCATTGTTGCAGCCACTATGCCAGTCCATCGAGGGTCTTCCTCTTTTTTGCTGACTTTCTCTACCTTACCAAACATGATGTCCTCTCCAAGGACTGGTCACTCCTGATAACATATCCAAAGTACTTGAGACAAAGTCTTACCATCCTCACTTCCAAGGAACGCTCTGGCTGTACGTCTTCCAAGACAGACTTGTTCTTTCTTTTGGCAGTCCATGGTACATTCAGTATTCTTCACCAACACCATAATTCAAAGGCATCAATTCTTTTTTGGTCTTCCTTATTTATTGTCCTGCTTTTGCATACGTATGAGGTGATTGAAAATACCATGGCTTGGGTCAGGCGTACCTTAGCCCTCAAATGACATCTTTTCTTTTTAACACTTTAAAGAGGTCTTTTGCAGCAGAGTTGCCCAATGCAGTACATCATTTGATTTCTTGACTGCCACTTCCATGGGTATTGATTGTGGATCCAAGCAAAATGAAATCCTTGACAACTTCAATATTTTCTCCATTTATCATGATGTTGTTTATAGGTCCGGTTGTGAGGAATTGTGTTTTCTTTATGTTGAGGTGTAATCCATACTGAAGGCTGTAGTCTTTGATCTTCATCAGTAAGTGCTTCAAGTCCTCTTCACTTTCAGAAACAAGGTTGTGTCATCTGCCTATTGCAGGCTGTTAATGAGTCTTCCCCCAATCCTTATATTGCCTTCTTCATATAGTCCAGCTTCTTGGATTATTTGCTCTGCGTACAGATTGAGTAAGTATGGTGAAAGGATATAACCCTGACACACACCTTTCCTGATTTTAAACCCCGCTGTACCGCCTTGTTCTGTTTGAAAGACTGCCTCTTGGTCTACGTACAGGTTCCACATAAGGACAATTAAGTGTTCTGGATTTCCCCCCTTCTTTGAAATTTTATCCATAATTTGTTATGATCCACACAGTCAAACACTTTGCATAGTCAATAAAACACAGGTAAACGTTTTTCTGGTAGTCTCTACTTTCAGCCAAGATAGATCATCTGACATCAGCAATGATATCCCTCATTCCATGTCCTCTTCTGAATTCGGCTTGCTTTTCTGACAGTTCTCTTTCAATGTACTGCTGCAACTGTTTCTGAATTATCTTCAGCAAAATTTTACTTGTGTTTGATATTACTGATATTGTTTGGCAATTTCTGCATTCTGTTGGATCACTTTTCTTTGGAATAGGCACAAATATGGATCTCTTCCAGTTGTTTGGCCAGGTAGCTATCTTCCAAATTTCTTGGGTTAGATGAGTGAGTGCTTCTAGTGTTGCATACATTTGTTGAAACATCTCAATAGGTATTCCATCAATTCCTGGAGCCTTGTTTTTTGTCAATGCTGCAGTGCAGCTTGGACCTCTTCCTTCAATACCATCAGTTCTTGATCATATGCTACCTCCTGAAATGGTTGAACATCAACCAATGCTTTTTGGTACAGTGACTCTGTGTATTCCTTCCATCTTCTTTTGATGTTTCCTTTATTGTTCAATATTTTGCCCATAGAATTATTCAGTATTGCAACTTGAATCTTGAATTTTTTCTTCAGGTCTTTCAGCTCGAGAAATGCTGAGCGTGTTCTTTCCTTTTGGTATTCTAACTACAGGTCTTTGCACATGTCATTATAATACTTTACTTTGTCTTCTTGAGCCACCATTTGAAATCTTTTTAGGTCTTTTACTTAATCACTTCTTCCCTTAGCTTTAGCTACTCTATTTTCAAGAGCAAGTTTCAGTCTCTTCTGACATCCATTTTGGTCTTTTCTTTCTTTCCTGTCTTTTTAATGACTTTTTGCTTTCTTCATTTATGAGGTCCTTGATGTCATCCCACAAATCATCTTGTCTTGAGACATTAGTGTTCAAGGTGTCAAATTTATTCTTGAGATGGTCTCTAAATTCAGGTGGGATATACTCAAGGTCATATTTTGGTTCTCATAGACTTGCTCTAATTTTCTTCAGCTTCACCTTGAAAATGCACAGGAACAATTGATGGTCTGTTTCACAGTCAGGCCCTAGCCTTGCTCTGACTATTGAACTTCTCCATCATCTCTTTCCACAGATGTAGTCGATTTGATTCCTGTGCATTCCATCCGGTGAAGTCCAAGTACATAGTCACTATTTATGTTGTTGAAAAAAGGTATTTGCAATGAAGTCATTGGTCTTGCAAAATTATATCTTGCAATCTTTGGCATCATTTGTATCACCAAGGCCATATTTTCCAACTACCAGATCTTATTTGTTTCCAACTTTCGATTGAAATATTTGTACCCATTTGTTTAAAAGCACCATAATGAAATTTTGTATTTTTCCAAGAATATATGCATAGTTATAACACATTGATGTGGAAATACTAATGTAATGATCTTGATTTTCTGAGGTGAAAAAAAATTTTTGGACTTCCAAGGAATAATCAAGACTTAGCATACCAAGGGTATGGATATGTGACTACATTCCCATTTCCCAGCACTAGCATATGTCTTGGTCATTGTGAGGACAGATGAAAAAATGTGTATTAGTTTGACTCTTTAGTGTTTTTGTAACAGAGTCCATTTTCCCTCAAGGGATAAAGGCTACTTATAAGGATACAGCAGTTCGGTAACCTGGTGGAGAAATGGAGTGGTATTTATTTTCATTCAGGATTGAAAAATAGATCTGGAGACATAATGATATCCTTGGTTGCTCACATCTCTTGTCAGTTCCTCTGAAGTGGACATTATTCCTTCCTACCCACCTGGTTTCTCTGATGTGTTCTTCAGCTTCTCTATGTGTCTGATTTTCTCTGCTTGCGTCATTCTCTCTAAATCTTTTGCATTCTCTCTGTGGGTTTTACACACAACCTCTTGGGACACTGAGGTTGATTGGACTGTCATCATACGTTTAGGGAGATTTTCTTTTCCAGACATCTTTATAAGAGAAAGAGATCACTTCCCTTGCCTGTTTATGATAGTCTTTAAATGATATGCTTATTCCTGGTTTCCAGTCCTATGTGAAAATGATAGCAAGGTCATATGGCCAAACTGTGGCAACATAAACATTATGATGACAACAAAGATAATAGAGTTTACCTGTCTAAGCACTTACTACATGCTGGGCACATTTCCAAGCAGTGTACATATGTTTTTCATGTAATCTCAATGACAAATCTATTAATTTGGAACCATTACTATCTGCATTACGAATGAGGCCCTGAGAGGCTAAGTAACTTATGCCATATGACATAAATACTAAGGAATTACTTTGGACTTCCTTTTTAAGGTGAGAACTTTGAAAATGCTATGTATTTAACACTCTCCTGGATTATCAAGGACATAAATCACTTTGAACACTGTTAAGTAATTATTATTAGTAGTATGCTACTATAATATTTATATTTGTTTTTCTAAATTGTGGTATCTGTGTCCACTCATTGGCAAGTCTGTAGAATTTGTATTAAAGAAAAACTATAATAAAATTTGATGACATAATGACTGTATACCATTTCTTTTTTTTTTTTTTTTTTTGGTATCTCTTTTCTATTTGCAACAGCACTGTTTCTTTATGGAATAACCCACCCTCCACCCAGCATAGTTCTTGCACACTGGCAGTTATATAACTACAGTAATAGACTTGTGCTCCAGTCCTGGGCAACCTTGTGATGTATAGTCATAGGCATTGGCCTAGGGATGGGCATGCCATCCAAATTGGACCAATCAAATCTTTTCTTTGTATTTAATATGTGAATTTCCCTCTTTCCTTTGGAGCAAGTTTGTTAAAATTGTACAACCCAATCTCTCTAAGCACAGCTCACATGATGCTGTTTTGAGGAAGCCAATTTATAATAAATCCAGTGCAATGTAAGAGGGAAAAAAAATGGCAGAAGGATGGTAAGAGAGAGAATGAATGATGATAGTGGTGATCTTGGATCTTTCAGTTTCATATACCTGTAACTTAACCCTTTTTGACTAAGCAAGCTTGAATTTGGTTTGTCACGTGCACACAAAATTATATGAATAACAGAACTGAACCATAAGGTGACATCATGAGCACATGTGTAGAGCTAAAATGCAAATGCTGTATCAATTTACTTTCTATGTCAGTAATCAGTAATAATATTGTCAAAGATTACTCAAATCTGTCATTAGAAATTGGCAAAGATTCCCTTTAGTGTCAAGAGTGAGATAGTGGAAAAAAACATTCAACAGAATTGGATATAATGTTTATTAGATTCTAGAGTAAATGCATCATTTTTGAAATAAAAAGATTATGAAATTAAGGTCTACCTATTTTCATAACTCATTTGTTTTCTTATTTTTCTCTTTTTTATTGTGTAAATATATATGTAACAAATATTCACCATTTCAACAGTCTTCATATGTACAGTTCAGTGACATTAATTATGTTCATCATGTTGTTCAACCATCACCCTTTGAAAAAATAAAAAAGCCAAGTTATCTCTCAGCATTATAACAGAGTTTGGTAAGTTAAAATTGTTTACATTTTTCCTTTTAAAATTTTCTTTTAAGAAAACGTTGAAATTTGTAAACTGCAATAATACTGCTATACCTGTGTAGGCTAAGATGATTACTTTTTTTTTAAACCTCATTAGAGATGTAAATGCTGTATTGTATAGAATGACATAGTACATTGGAATCAAGAAAATGAGAGTCTAATTCTGTTCTACCAATTCATCCTGTGAAGCATTTAATGCTGTTTCATTGTTTTCAATCACACAATACACAATTCAAAGTTACAGTAAAAAATAATTTATTAGTTAATTCATTATTTCACTTAGGCATCAAGTACAGTGTTTGAAGCAACAGTGAACAACAACAAAATGCATAATCAGATGAACTCTAAAAGAGAAACTATTATAAAGAAAGTAAAAAGACTGTACAACAATCGGTTAAGTAATAATACTTGGGAGACCAAGAAATGCATATACACCTTTATTAGTTCCTTATTCAGGGATTTGGGAAGCATGAGTACAAAATAATGTAGAGTATAATAACATTTTTTTGGTCCTCAATGGAGCATTTTAAGTATTATTTTTTTCCTCAAGCTATTGTTTTACCGCAAGGAACAATCTTATCTAATTAGTGTTCATTTACTATCTATAAGTCAATAACTATCCATGGAGCTGGGATTAAAGGAATCCACAGATTCATTTCCAGAGAACATGATCAATGATTACAAATATGGGAATTTGAGAGTTCCCCTTTCTGACAAATATATTATGGCATGTAACTCATCCACCACAAGCTTGTATCTCTAAGCCCTTGACAGATTAAAAGTTTATTGTCTGAAATTGATTGGTCTGCTTTGAAAATGTAATCTAAATAATCTCCAAATTTGATTTTAGAAACACTGAGTTTTGTCATATTTTTCTTAATTACAGGTTATGGCATATTTAATTCCCAATAGTGTATTTCAGAGATGTCAATAACTACTATAGGATAGAATATATTAGGCCTGGTCCTTTAAATTAGAATGAACTAAACTTATTCCTTTATATTTAAATTTTATTATATTAACCTTTTAATAGTAATAAGGAAAATGGATTTGTTTAAAGTCACACTCACAGATTCTATGTCAGGATCTGAAATGAGTCAACTCCAGCTAATAACTTTGATGCTAGTCTTGCTATAGCATAAGGTATTTTCTTTCAACAAGTATTCTTCCCTACTGCTTGCAAAAACCTGGAGCTGAATCACTGATTACCAAGTTTAGTGGCTTTATTAATCAAAGGAAACAGTGAAAATATTATGTAACTCTCATTTACACAGAATATTCTGTCAATCAAGCCATTCACTAATGTGTTTGATTTGAAATGAGTTTCCCATTTGCTCCTATGCCCAACGATTTGTTATAAATCTATTCTTAGTCATGCAAATCTAGCCTACCTCTATTTCTGCCTCTTGGCATCAATACCAATCAATGTTGCCAACTTTTGATTTTCCATGTTAATGAAGTATAATATTAACACAGATAATCCAAAGTAGTGGCAAAATATCACATATGGTGCTTTGGAAATCTGTTCCCACATTATTTCTATCTTGGATCCTATTTTACCTAGGTGATTATAAAAATTAAGCTGTATTCCTTTGGCATATAACACCAGCAAGTAATATTACATTAGAAATGTTCTGTGTGATTAGGATATCCAGTAGAGAATTAAAACTGTTTGAATATTATTCTTGTTGGGTGCCATCAAGTCAATTCCAACTCATAGGGACCCATTGGACACAGTAAAACTGCCCAGTAGGATTCTCTAGGCTATACTCTTTATGGGAGCAAATCGCCAGGTCTTTCTCCCATAGAGCCACTGGGTGGGTTTGAAATGCCAACCTTTCAGTTAGCAGGTGAGTACTCAACCATTATATCACCAGGGCTCCTGTTTGAATATAAACTCCTTTAAAAAATAGTATTGAAACATGCTGTTTTTATATAACAAACCTTGACATCAAACTTTTTTGAAAACAAGTGGCACAAAGAAAAAGGAAGTCATTTAGAGAGCTGAACTTCTTGACCTTTTTAGTAGGTCTCTGTTAATCCTGGGATCTTCTAGCACTAAAGAAGCACCATGTTCTTTGCATTGACTAACTGTGACATGCCTTCCACTAGGGCCCCAGATTTTATTAAATACTAACATGATACACATAATTCCTTGATACAAAAGTATTATTTTTTAAGTAAAAGCTTACTCTCTGGACAGGTCTGCAATTAGGAAGGAATGCAGAGGTGATGTTTGTGGGAGAGTTCCTGTTTATATATCAGCCATGTTTATGAGAGAGAATGTTCTTTTCATCCATTGGACACTACACATAAACAATAGGAGTCTCCTCCTGAGATATGGGCTGGCTTCATATGTTCTGTCAAACTCAGATATTTAAGGCCACAGGGCCCAGGACTTTGGTAAAATCACCTAGTTAATTCAACCCTGAGGGTAACTAGCAGGCTGGTTGTCCTCTTCCAGTTGGCATTACTTTAATTATATACCTTGTTTGAATTGCAGTCTATGTAACTGTTTGAAATATTATATAACTTAATCATTCTGTTCTGTCTTTTATTTTATACTTAGAAGGAATATAAAAATTCAAGGCATCTAAAAATTAATTTTCCTTAATATACTATATATATTGTCATTATTCTTTCTTGCATTTTGAAAAACCTTCTATAAGTCACTCAGAGGCATGAGCTCTTGAGGATTTGAAGAATTCAAAATTATCCTACTATCTATTGATTAAGGTATAAATAAGTATCTTCATTATGGAGGGCTTAAAAATACCTATGCACTTTAACTCATACATTTAATTTTTTAGGTAGTGATCTTTAGGAAAATATAAGTACATACAAAAAGATCTACCTATAAGAATACTGTTTAAAAATAACAAAATTTTTAATTGTTTAATGAGAAACTAATTTGCTCTGTAAACTTTCACCTAAAGCATGATAAAAAAAAATTTTTTTAGGGAAAAAAGATGATGTTCAACTAAAAGGGGTGGGTTAAATAAATTATGGTTTAAGGGAATATTTTTCAAGTATTGAAAAAAGAAATAATATTTTGGTATGTTGTTGTTGTTGTTAGGTGCCATCGAGTCGCTTCCAACTCATAGCAACCCTGTGTACAACAGAATGAAACACTGCCCAGTCCTGCAACATCTTCACAGTTGTTGTTATGCTCCAGCCCACTGTTGCGTCACTGTGTCAGTCCATCTTGTTGAGGGTCTTCCTCTTTTTCACTGGACCTCTACTTTACCAACCATGATGTCTTTCTCCAGGCACTGGTCTCTCATGATAACATGTCCAAAGTATGTGAGACATAGTCTTGCCATCCTTGCTTCCAAGGAGCATCCTGGTTGTACTTCTTCCAAGACAGATTTGTTTGTTCTTTTGGCAGTCCATGGTACATTCAATATTCTTTGCCAACACCACATTTCAAGGGTGTTAATTCTTTTTCGGTCTTCCTTATTCATCGTCCAACTTTTGCATGCATATGAGGCTATTGAAAATACAATGGATTGGGTCAGGTGCACCTTAGTCTTCAAGGTGACATTTTTGCCTCAACACTTTAAAGAGGTCTTCTGCGGCAGATTTGCCAGATGCAATGCATCTTTTGATTTCTCGACTGCTGCTTCCATGGGTGTTGATTGTGGATCCAAGTAAAATGAAATCCTTGACAACTTCAGGCTTTTCTTCATTTATCATGATGTTGCTCAGTGGTCCAGTTGTGAGGATTTTTGTTTTCTTTATGTTGAGGTGTAATCCATACTGAAGGCTGTAGTTTTTGATCTTCATCAGTAAGTGCTTCAAGTCCTCTTCACTTTCAGCAAGCAAGGCTGTGTCATCTGCATTATACAGGTTGTTAATAAGTCTTCCTCCAATCCTGGTATGGAATTATGTCTTGTTATCTTGAAATATATATAGATATTTAAGACTTGGTAATTATTTTTCAAAGTAATTTTAGAAATAGTGTGTATATTATGGACCTGTTTTATACAAAATTATAAATATATACAGAAAATGTCCTCGAGTGATAAGTAACATGATGCGAATAGTGATAATTTCTAGATGATGTTTTTCCTTTTTGTTGTGTAATGTTTCTATGATGCAGATTTATGATTTATTTATAATGGAGTCATACCATATCTACATTTAACTTATACAAACGTACTATAGTTAGCTTATCCCCCAGAGCTGGTCCAGTTTCCACATACCTGTCATAGCGCAAGTATCTTACCAATGTTAACTTGATAAATATACCAACCCTGATTCCTGCTTCGTCATTGGAATGCCAGTTGTATGATGTAACACATGTCCTGAGACCTGGAGTGTGAGATGCACTTATTCAAGGAAAGAACAATAGGGGTGTTTTGAGTGACAGAAATGATCTGTATGATGTCAGTGAGGTGGTATGGAGCATTGCATTTTCAGGAGTTGGTAGACGGCCATACAACTGCAGAACATAAGAAAAGATAAGTAGTGGGCAAGCCTTTACAAAATACCAGATTATACAGGACTACAGAGGCAAAGTTAATGAATTGGGACTTCACCCCAAAAGGAATTTAAATCCTATGAAAGATTTAAAACAAGGATATACAAAAGCAAGTTGCATTGACTATAGTTTTGCTAGCTTCTCGGTAGTGAATTAATTGGGAAATCAAGAGAATATGTACAGTAGGAGATAGTTCTAATAGTACAGGCAAGAGATGACATTAGGGCAGAGAACTTAGGATCTATGTTGATTTTGGGTACATGAAGAGATTTGAGGAATATATACAAAGAAGAAGCAAAAGGGTAGATATATGTGTTTGAGTATTGTAAATAAGTGTTTCAATATTTTAAGAAGTCCAGCTCATCAAAATCATATATTTGTATCAAATGCGCGGTTCCAGTAAATGCCAAAAACTGTTCATTATTTGTAAGGATCTTTGAGTTCACAATTTTGAGTTAGGATGGAAGACAGATTTTACCTTATAATTAACTTATTAAGAATTTTCTAATAAATTTACCTAGTAATATAGACTCAATTATCTAGTAAACTCAAAGATTTATAATATTTTATTATGGTAATAAATCATGTGTCTTAATTCTTTATTTCTACTGTGATGTGAGATTGCTCATTTAGTCCAGATGATTTCTGCTCTATAATAGAGCATTTAAGTTCTCTGCTTCATAAAACAAATTGACGAGTGTCCTCAAGGTGATTGTAGTTGAAGGCTTTTCTTCCATCTCTGTATGAATCAACTTAATTGACATTTCATCTATAGAATTCTGGGTAGCATTCTTTTCCAACTATTATTTAGATTATGACATAGGATAACTATACTATATAAGACATATACATTTCTATAAATTAGGCTTTGATTGGTTATTCTATAATATGGTATAGCCAGACATTTCCATCAAAGTGTAGATATGATAAGAAGGTTGATGTAAAATAATATGCACGGTTGGTGTGGCAGACAGACTCTATAGGTCGTCCCTATAATCCTGCCCCTGTGTGATCCCCTCTCATTGAGGTTGTGTGGGGGCTGTGACTTGCTTCTAACCAAAAGATTATGGCAGAGATGACAAGATGTACCTGATCATGAATACATGGTTTTGTGATTATGTTACATAAGATTGTAGCACCCATATTGCTGAGGCTTCTTGTTCCCCTTTGCTGGCTTTGAGGAAGTGAGTGGTTATTTTGGGAAACCCCAGAAGGCAAGTAACTGAGGGCTGAGAATGACTTCCATCCAACAACCAGCAAAAAACCCAGACAAAACAAAACAAAGGCAAAACTAAAGTCCTCAGCACCCGCAAGGAAATGAATTCTGCCAACAGACCGAGTAAATTTTGAAAGTGATCTTTGCCCAGTTGAGCCTCAGATAAGACTGCAGCTCAGGCCAATACTTTAATTGCAGCCTTATAGAGGACCCAGATAAGCCATGTCCAAATTCCGCACCCACAGAAACTGTGATAAAATAAATATGTGTTGTTTTAAGCAGGTATGTTTGGGGAAATATTGTTACATTGCAACAGAAACTAATAGAGTCAGCTTGTGGACATCCTCAAAGACAACTATGAGATGGCCATTGATCTTCCAGAGCAGTGACTGTATCTTACAACAGGGCTCATTGGACTGCTAATTTTGAGAACATTTCAAACATGCTAACCCAGTGTCAACAAAGAAAACAAGTACATTTTCAATTGCAATGGTGGGCACTCCAAATTGCAGGTTGATATGTGATTGAAATGCTCCTTGTAGAAGCAACTCTTTTTATTAATCATCCTCCTGAGTGAGTGGCAACAAGAATTATTTATTTAAAGATGGTTTAAAATTCACTTAGAAGAAGTGATAGTTCTATGTAAAATGTTGGCAGGTTTGTCTTTTATTTTATAATTATTTAAAGAATAAAAAACTAAGCAAAGGCAAATATTATGGTTTGAATTGTGTCCCCCCAAAATATGTGTTGTAAATCCTAACCTCTATGCCTGTGGTTGGACCCCTGGTGGTGCAGTGGTTAAGAGCTACAGCTGCTAATCAAAAAGTCTGCAGTTTGAATCCACCAGCAGCTCCTTGGAAACCTATGGGGCAGTTCTACTCTGTCCTATAGGGTCACTATAATTTGGAATCAACTCGAGGGCTGGGGTTATGCCTGTGGTTATAATTCCATTTGGGAATAGATTGTGTTTGTTATGTTAATGAGGAAGGATTAGTGTAGGGTGTATCTTGAGTCAATAGCTTTTGAAATACAAAGAAATTAAACAAGCAAGCTAGAAGAGAAACGAGGTAAGATGGATGCCAAGGGACTTGGAGCTCTCTCCAAGGAACCAGGAAGCAGAAAGTGAAGAGACAAGGACTTTCCTCTAAAGCCTGCACCCTGAATTCAAATTTCTAGCCTCCTAAACTGTGGGAAAATAAATCTCTGTTTGTAAAAGCCATCCACTTGGGGTATGTCTGTTATACCAGCACTCGATAACTCAAACAGCAGACGAGAATATTGTCTTTATCTGGTGAAATTTTAGCTTGCACTGAAGAGGAGGAGGAGGAGGAGGGGAAACAGGAGGAAGAGAGGGAGGAGGACGGGGAGAGGGAGGGGAAGGAGAAGGGGAAGCGGGAGAGGGAGGGGAAGGAGGAGGACAAAAGAGAGACATTTGTATCAAGGAAATGGCTCACGCTGTTGTTAGAGGCTGGCAAGTCCCAAGTCCATGCGTCAGGCTGGAGGCTTCTCTTGACTCATGTAGCTGCAGGGGCTGGTGAACCCAAGATTGACAGGTCAGACAACAGGCCTCTGGCTCACAGACTGTGGCTAATGAATCCCAAGGTCAGCACGTAAACTGGCAGGCCACTTGCTCACAGACTGCTGAGGCTGACAAATCCCAAGATCAGCAGGTAAGCTGCTAGCTCAAGTCCCAAGAACAGGAGGTCAGATGAACAGGAGACAGCTGCAGGATCCAGAGTAAGCAAAAGCCTGTGAGCCCGGTCAGGAAGTCCCCCTGTATTGGATGCAGGCCACACCCCCTAGGAAATTCCCTTTCAACTGATCGGCTGTTTATAACAGATCTCATCATGGAGGTGATTATATCATTACATAGCTGCCAAGTTGCATCATAACTGCCAAACCACTGAGAATAATGGCTCAGCCAAGTTGACACACAACCTTAACCATCACATGTGTTTTCTTCAGACAGTTAGGTGAGCATTCTACTATATGTCCACTGAACTTTATACCTAAACTCATTCCAGTCTCATAACAGTAAACAGTAAATTTCAGTTTCCTTTGAGTGTAGGTGATATGAAATCTTACACTTTTAATCTCTCTTTCTAGCATGGTACCTGACACTCAATAAATATTCAGTAAATATTTGTTTAAAAATGTTTTCATTCCTGCTGATTAGTAATCTCCTGCGAGGGAACCAGGCATTCCTATTAAATCAGATTATATTATACTTTGTATTTTTTTAAAGAAGAGTTTTATACTTGAGCACAAATATACACTTCAATGTATCTTCTGATTTGTACTTTTACAAAATCAGTTTTGAAAGCCAAACAGACACGTGAGGTTTTTACAAATTGGCTTCTGCATCTCAAGAATGCGTACTTATTTACGTGTTCTCTAAAAATGAAAAGGAACATAGTATTTTGCAAACAAAACAAAAAAAAAACCCTAGGAGGGTTAAGAACAAGAAAATAAATTTAAACAAATCCTCTATCACTAAATCTTGGTTGTAGAATCAGAATTTTGCATAAGGATATCAACATAGGAAAACCACTCATTCTGTAAAAATCTTATGAAAAGCAAGAAAATAGTACATTATTCTTTGTTGTGCTTCTGAGAAACAAACAAATCAGATTCCTATGGCCTTGTATCTTGTCTATAGATGCAGATTTACTTATTAGTTGAACAGTAAGATTTTTTAATTTGATTTTTTAATTAAAGTAACATTTGCATTTTTTCTCATTATGAATGCAGCGTATGATCAATGTTGAGAATTTGAAAAATATAGAATGATTTAAAAGAAAAAATAGGAAAATTCAGTAACCCATTGGTCTGCCATCTGGAAGTAAGCACTGTTTTCATTCTCATGCATTTATTTCCACAAGTCATGTGAGCCTATATCTTTAAATAATTAACTCTTTAGTTATTATTGGTTTAAAGGTGCACCAGCCACTTTTTATGCTTCTGAACCTCCTAGCTAGTAGTTATTCCAGTTCCAACGCATTTAGCTTTAGGGTGGGTCCCTTTGGAAATGTGTGAAGCTCAGCACACCTGAATTGGAACCTCATTGTTGTGTAAATTGATCATTCTATTGGTTGATGCTTCCTGGATGTGTTAGTTTTGTAAACTTTTGTAAACTTATGTTATTTTTTTCCCTTTATTTCTGTGAGATAGGGCTTACAAGCATAATTATGGCTTTCCTGTGTGATAGAGAGCCCTGACGGGTTTGTTTTGGTTTTTCTGTGTCATATTTGAAAACCAGAGATTCCCATGTAACCTATTGGAAAGATGCCTACAATAAATTCTCTATTTAGTTCTTATTGGTATATTGTCATACCACAGATCGGTGGCTCCAGAGTGCCACTGGCCTCATTGGAAGCTTGTATTACCAAATCATTTTTTTTCAAAATCCATATTCCAAAACCCAAACCCATTACCATCAAGTCAATTCTGACTCATAGCGACCCTATAGGGCAGAGTAAAACTGCCCCATAGGGTTTCCAAGGAGTGGCTGGTGGATTCCAACTGCTGACCTTTTGGTTAGCAGCCATAGCTTGCGGTAGCTCTTAACCACTGAGCCAGAAATTTAAACATGCTCAATTAATAAGCATGCATTCCAATACTGAAAACACATGCCATCAAAAAAATTAAAAAGAAAAAAAACTGATAACAGAAGGGATAGTATTATGAAAACATTGCTTTTTAGTGACATTATATTATACCAAGAACATGTACCTATCTTTGAATTTAAAAAAAATTTACTTATGTTTCAGATAGTATTTGAATAGAAATAAATGTGAATGATATTTTTTGTTTGAAGAAATTATCTTTTTTAATTTATTTCCTTATATTTTAACAATTTTTACATATGGATACATGCACAATGAAATTGAAATGATTTTAAGTTAGTGACTGTGAAAATAAGCACATATTTTCTTAATAATATCCATTTTATATATTTTAAAAAGAGATTGTTATCAGTATATGCAAGATTTTAATGTAAATTGTCAAATTTCCTCAGGCCTCAAGGTTTTTCCTTTTTTTCTGATAATATAAATTTCCAATCAATTCATGCCCTATTATTTTAAATGAA
Organism: Dugong dugon; assembly: GCA_030035585.1. Taxonomy (NCBI): domain Eukaryota; kingdom Metazoa; phylum Chordata; class Mammalia; order Sirenia; family Dugongidae; genus Dugong; species Dugong dugon. The sequence goes on along the minus strand of CM057471.1, from coordinate 34,973,454 downwards.
GAGGAATATAAAATTCTATTTCCCTTTAAAAAACTCGTTGTTACGCCATTCTACCTATGATAATATTGACTCAAATTAAGACATTATTTTAAGCCATTTCTCCTTAATATTTTGAAATATATTAATTTTATATAATGGTGACCAATTGTTCTGGTTGTCCCAGGATGAAGATATTCCCAGGACGTTGGTTTTTCTGTGCTAAAACCAAAATAGTCCTTGGGGAACTGGGACAGTTGTTCAACCTATTCCTGTTCAAGTGCTTTTCTCTTCTCAGTGTTTGTGTCAGAGACTGCTGACTTTTCATAACCTTCCAGTTTCCTTGTCTTCCTAGGCACACAGTTGGACATTATTTTCTAGTTCCTCATGCAATTAAATGGAGTCATGTATGGGATATAAGTGGAAACGATGCCCCCGACATCCAGGCCTGGTCCATGGAAATGTCCAGCATGAGTTCCTATAGGCCCAGTCCCTCTTTGGGCTGACTGGGATGCAGAAGGTCAGAGCAACCTTGGAAGTTAGTTACATTTTGGGTAGTGCGTTGGACAGCCTGGGTTTCTGAATGACTGCATGAGGCAGAACGTCCCCTATGACAAGGAACACCTACTTTAAACTGTTACATGAGCAAGATAACCTAATGTGCTTGAGTCACTACAAATTCGAGTTTTATTTGTTATACTAATTAGGGTGGAAATATCTAATCCAATGTTTTCCAGTTGCTGTCAAGTCATTTCAGACTCATGGCAACCCTGTGTGTGTCTGAGTAGAATTGTGCTCCACAGAGATTTCAATGGCTGATTTTTTTGGAAATAGATCCGCCAGGCCTTTCTTCCAAGGTGCCTCTAAGTGGATTCAAACTGCCAACCTTTCAGTCAGCAGCCTAGCCCATTAACCATTTGTACCACCAGGTACTTCAATCCAGTGTTACAGTATTTTAACTGCTTACTCAGATGCAAACATTACTAGTACACTGTATGTGAGGTTTTCTTACAGGAAGAATGATCTGAGACCATTATAATAGATTTTGAAGTTTTATATATATATATATATATTTTTTAGAAGAATCACAGCAGATTGAAAAAGCTGTAAGTATTATTAGAAAGAAGTTAGTTAAATAATTGGAATTAGCCCAGAATGACAAGGCTAAAAGCTCTCCTCTTCTATGTGAGAGTGGAATTTAAAAAAAAAAATCATAGTGTGATTTTTATTAGTAGTAGGAATAGGAGTAATTTAATAAACAGAAAGCATTGCTATCTAGGCTTTATATATTTATTTTTCAGATCATCCTTCACAGTTCCATCCGTATATTTTATAACTTGTACATAGAATTGAATTTAAAGTTCCGTCACTCAAAAAATAAATACAACACTTTAATCCATTGCTAAAAATAAAGCTTGTTCTCAAAGCCCTCTGCTAAAAGTCACACCATACTATAGCCCTGGAAATGGAAGGTTTAGGAAATTTAAAAAAAAAAAAAAAATCCTCTTCAGAAAAGGATATCTGGGATGTTTCAGAAAGTTAATTTTCACATGATGTGAGAAGAACAGTTTCTGAAGAGAAAATAATGGAATATAAATTGATGAAGTGATGAATAGTCCAGATGTACTTAATTTATTCCAAATGTAATGAAGGATATAGGTGGGTGTGAATGTGTGGCTGGGGTGGTGGTGTATTTTATGTTAACCCTCCATCTTCAGTTTTCATTAAATACTAGATGTGAAATTAAAATTAAGGAGTGTAACTATTCTGAATTAAATAAAAGTGGCTGTACTTACACATAATCACCAATTTTGAAAAAAATATTTTGATTAATTAACTTGATATTTTGAAAGTAGTCTCACATTTTCCGTCTTTAATTGGATAATTTTTTAATGATTGAGACAGATACAGATTCAACTTTAACCTTAATAACCTTGTAAAGTATGCTATTTCTTATATAATTCTTAACATAAGCAGTTCAGTGGCTCCAAGTCTTCAGGAAGCTTCTATTTCTTTTTTATTTCTCTGATGCCTAGTGCATTGCCCTTTTCCAAGATGGCCCACCACCACGTTTTCATTCCAACAGCTTGTGATAAATAAGTAAGGCGAAAAGCAGCAAAAACCAAAACCAAAAACAAAGCACTTTGTTATTTGGAAAACAAGCATTTAAATATACATTTCCTCATTTAAATATGTGTAAGCAACAATAACAAAATATAAAACAAATGAAGACATACTGCAGCTCAGTCAGGAATACGTGAAGAAACCCACAGGCAGGAAAATTAGGGAAAATAATGCCTCTGAATAAGAGCTGAGAAAGAAAATATAAGACAGAGTTTTGGAAAATATCTGCTTTGAATTCTCAATAAGGTTCAAGGTGATAGTGCTTCCATAAAAATAAAGCAGTATAACATAACGAGAGAAAGCAGAAATGCAAAATCATAAATCTGAGAAGCAGGTTGCAAAGAGAAAAAAAACTTGCTTAATTAAGAACACAATGCAGGGAAATAAAAAATGCATAACGATTGTAATTCTCATTGAAGGTCGTAAACTCTTAAATGAAAACTCAAGAAATAGGAATAGAAATTTTAGAAAATAAACTTTATTAATTCCTTAGAATGGTTGTAGTAAAATAATTGAGACAAATATGAAATGGAAGCTAATAAAAACCAAGGATTTGTGAGAAATCCTAACTTTTAACAAATAAAATCCCAATGAATAAATAATGTAAAAAATAAATAAAAAGTTAATATAGAGTAGAATATCTCTGTGTTAAAAATAACTTGCAGCTCTTGGCTAAAATGACTCATCATATTCTTGGCAAATTTAATACGAAGTTAATGCATTATATGGCAAGATGCTTGAATTTTGATGATTTAAGAAATACTCTCCAAAAGTCACTCAGGCAGTGAAAGAGATTTGACAAACAAAAGTAACAGAAACAGAACAGGATTATATTTTTATGAAATATTAAATTTCAGGTAGCAACATCCACAAGTTACTTTCATATTGTAAACAGATGGATAGTCTTACATACATATCTAGCTACTGCTCCACCTTATCTCCTAATCTCCAAGGATTCCCTTGGATGTAACAATGCTGGCCTCTTCGCAGTTCATTGAACATGACAAGTATCTTCCTGTTTCAGGGTCTTTGCTTTTATTTTCTTTCTGAGCTGAATCACTCTTCCTACAAGTAGACCCATGGCTCACTCCCACCAACCCTTCAGATCTTAACTTAAATATCAGCTATTGGAGAGGTCTTTCATGAACTTTGATCTAAGAGACCATCCCTTCCCACTCATCGTTCCTTTACGCTGCTTTATTTTTCTTAGGACATATCGTCAATATATTACTTGATAGATTTATTTTTTGTCTTTTGCAGAAGGCATACTTGAATGTTCACAGTTATATCACTAGTACATACAACAGTGTTTGGTAAATAGTGAAACCCCACTGCCATCCAGTCGATTCCAACTAATGGCAACCCCACAGGGTTTCCAAGGCTGTAAATCTCTACCTAAGCTGACTGCCAAATCTTTCTCTCAGGGAGCGGCTGGTGGTTTCCAACCGCCAACCTTTCAGTTAGCAGTTTATCACTTTAACTATTGTGCCATAGCAGGGGGTCAGTAAATCTTTGTTGAATGAATGAATGTCAGGAGATATGTGGATGGGAGAATTAAGCAAATTACTTTAAAAATACAGACTGACTGAAAAGAGTTCTGGTTTACATAAAGAGTAAATAGATGCGTCGCGTCAATTCCGACTCAAAATAACCCTACCGTTCAGAGTAAAACTGCCCCATAGGGTTCCCAAGGTGAGCTGGTGGATTCAAACTGCCCACCTTTTGGTTGACAACCAAACTCTTAACCACTGTGCCACCAGGGCATACAGAATACCAGTGTGCAAAACTGACACAACTAAAGACCCTCCTGACAAGAACAAATAAAATGATGAATAAAAAAAAATATATATTTTTTTTTAAATGAACTGCTGAGTTAGTACTTTAATAAGGCACACATTGCGGGCTGGGATGAAGTGAAAGTAGGAACCCAAAGAATTACATGATCACCAAAGAAAGGAACCATGAGGTTCTAATGAAATGATATGATAGCTTTAGCAAATTTAAATATTTGAGTTCAGGTAGATAACATTTTCTAAACACAGAGAATTGAATAAGAAATTAATTTTAAAAGAAACTAGAAAAAACAGATATTTGAAACCTGAGCGTGGAATTCTAAACTACAAATGAAAAAGCATACAAGGAATTAAGTATTAAGAACTGTACAATAATTAAAACATTATGTGTCAAAATTTGTGGGAGATAGTTAACATTTGATTTAGAAGGAAATGCATAGCCTTTCTTTAGAAAATAAGAAACACTATATTGAGCTAAGAGTTAAAAATAAGACAGTGTAAGGAAAGTGGAGCCCTGGTGGTGCAGTGGTTAAGAGCTCGGCTGTTAACCAAAAAGTCTACGGTTTGAATCCACCAGCTGCTCCTTGGAAAGCCTATGAGGCAGTTCTATTCTGTCCTGTAGGATCGCTATGAGTCGGAATCAGCTCCACGGCATTGGGTATAAGGAAAATAGAATAAGGTCAAAGAGTAGAAAGAAGAAAATATTAAAGACGGGATATGAAATTAATAGAATTAAAAGAAAACAAAGCCAACAAAGTCAAAGAACTAAATAAAAGTAGGGTATTTGAAAGGCATAATAACATAAACATACATTTCTTGAGATTCATCAAGATTAAAAGAGAAAGCAAAGATGAACAATAATATAAATAAAAAAAGGGAAGCATACTCACAGAGTTAATAAAAAATAAAAGGAAATTATGAATAAATTCAGGCCAATAAATTAAAAATTTGCAAAAAATAATAGTACTTAAAAAATTACAACTTCCTGATATTGACTCAAGAAGATACTAACAACATGAAATGCCTTATAACCATTAAAAAATGTATTAACATATCTATATATATATGTGTATATAAACACACATATTTATCATTAAATGTAATTGTATTTCCATTGGTTGCAGAAGAACAGAAATGAAATTGACTGTTGTATAATAATACTAAAAAAGTATATTCATCAAAAACACCATTGATAGATTAAAAGGCAAGACATGAAGTGATTTATCAAACATATAACCAATGTAGGATTTGTATACAGATTATATAGGGGCATTCTATCAAGTATTAAAAATTAAAAAAATATCACAACAGAAAAATGTGCCAACATTTTCACAAAGCTTTTCACACGAAATGGAACACAAACAGCTCATAAACATAGGAAAACATTCAACATCATCAGTAGTCAAAGAAATGTAAATTAAAACCACACTTTAATAATCTTACACATGAAATAGGTTGGCAAAAATAAAAAAGTTGATCAATAGCTCATTGGTGATGATATATAGCAGATGGAAAGCTCATCCATTTCTGGTGGATATATAGCATTTTGAAAACAATTTTGCATTATCTAGTAAACTTGAATGTGTAATTTAGTAATAACACACTTAAGTGTATCCTAAAAGAAATGATTGTACATGTGCCCCTGGGGATACAGAAATGTGCATAGAAGTATTGACTGTAATTGTAAAAACATATTGGAAAAGGATTCACATATCTATATAGTGGAAAAACAAATTGTTACACTCGTCCAATGGTACTCTAAAATGTATGAACTAGAGGTACATGTGTAAAAATGGAGAAATTACCAAAACATAATTTCAAGGAAAACAGTCAACAGACTGAATAATACGTATAATATGATTCCATTTCTATAAAGTTAGCAATATTAAAGAAAAAAACCCTTTGCTGTCGAGTGGATTTCAACTCATAGCAACCTTATAGAACAGAGTAGAACTGCCCCATATAGTTTCCAAGGAGTGCCTGGTGGATTCGAACTGCTGACCTTTTGCTTAGCAGCTATAGCTCTTAACCACTGCTCCACCAGGGTTTCCAAATAGAGATGCAATGGAATTACCAAAATATTTGTGATAATGGTTACCTTTGGGAAAGAGGGTAGGCAATGCTCTGGGGACAGGACATAGAGGGATCATGAGTGTTTATTGTATGTCTTTGAACTGTTCCTATACATTTAATTACATCTATCACTATAAAAACTTTAAAATAATGAATGAGTGAATATATAGTTGATGATACTATAGCAATACATTGTTTCCCTTGGGGAAAGAAAAGGAGCAGACACCACAGAAAATTAGATTTATAAAATTGATATATCTTCTCTGAAATATTCACTTTTCACTTTTTCTTAACATTTTATCAGAGTGTTTCATTAGAGATTATGCATTGCTTTAGCTGTTTGTGTTGGTCTTGTGTACTAATCTATGTTCTGTGATGGAGAAGCCCCTGTCGCTTTGTTCAGCAAAGTGTACCAAGCCCCTAGTACATTGACTGGCAAACAGTATTTACTTAATAAATATTTGTTAATTATGAATGGGTGAATTCATGAAAAATAGTGTAAAAAGTGAGTGGGGAGGCTACCTAATATCAATTTTTACTTTCATTTTTTTTAACCTCACACTCCATTCTTTAAGGAGACTTATTTTTTTCTCTAACCAAGGACACGTGTTATAAACAAATTGTACTACATCTGCTGATGTAAAATGAGCAACAATAGCAAAAATAAAAAATATTATAGAAATAAACTAGAAAGTATAAGCTTACTTATTTGGCTGACTTTTTGCAGCTGTATTTCATAGTTCTCTTTGAATTATAGCCCAATTTAAAGGAGACGTTAGCTTTCTGCAATGTCTGCAAAAATGTCTTTCTGCCATAAAACATTGAAACATCCCACATTTTCCTGGGGGAAATATTATTTCTCAATTTGTTATTGCAATAACGGCAATCATAGCTGTGAGTGATAATCTCAGAATGGGGAATAAAATTACTGCTACTTTTTTCCTGTAATGATAAATGCCTCACCAGTAGAGTAGCTTTATCCCTTTTCAACAGAAGCATCAACTTATTTCACTGCTTATCTTTGTCAGAAATATTCAAATGGCCTCTGCATACATACTGTAATTTCAGTTTAGAGCCTCAGTGAAAAACTCAGAGCTTTATTTAGTTCTAGCGATGATTAAACAACGATACAATTTCAGAAAGGTTATTGTATAATGCATTAAAGGTTATCCCATAATGCATTCTTTAGTTTTGTATTAGGGGGTTCTTCATCTCTCTCATTAATTCTGTAAAGAAGAAACCACTGAAGTCACAATGTGTCCCCTATAAGATTCACAGCTTAGTATATTTTCCAACCTCCCTCTCTGTCTTACAGTAAATCATGAATTTGGATACTATGGCGTTGAGCTGCCAAAAAATGTAAAGCTGCCTGCAACTGCCACATTCACATCAATATTGTTAGGAATGGGAAGTTGGACATAAGTAAACTGACCACATTATGCTAATTCTGAATATCCTGAGAATACTAAACAGTTGGTGGCATGTTAGCGCTTATATATCACAGGCACCGCCCTCAAATTGCATTCCATCTTTAGGAAAGGCCCCTGAATTATAAAATACAGACAAGAAATATGCTCATACAGTGTTAGGCATTGAGTGGGTAATCCAGTTAAGCATACACTTCGAGATGGAGAATGGGTAGCTAGTGAACTGCTAGGCTAGTGCACACTTCACCTTCTTCCAGGCATTTTCTTGCTCAAGTTAATATAATATGTAAATTTTTATGCATTTACTTAAAGGACAACCTGGAAGGACATGGTGGTTTCTGTTTCTAAGCAACCCCCTAAAATGAGTTTGACTCTTCGGCAAGAATACTTCGAATAAAGACTCAGAGAGCTGCTTTTATAAAAAGCACTGTAAGATTCGAGGCACCAAACAGAGCTGTTTGAAGGTCTAGGAGAAGAATGAAGGTGAATTCAGTGATAACTCAGTTTCCCTAGGGGTTTTGTGTGTTTGTTTGTTTGAATTCTTGGCCCATCTTAGCAGATACTTCTCCCAATTACCTGACAACAAAAAGGAGGCCAGAGGACAATAAGAGGACAAGAGCGAACTTTTCTCTGAGAACTTCTAAGACACCAACATGGGGCTTCCTAGAAGAAATAGCTAATGGACTAAGGTGATATGTGTCTGGTTAGAGTTGAGATCTTGCATAAATATTGATGAGACTTACTAAGAAATTTGTGCAGTGATGCTTATATGAGCCAGCCCTTTTTACTTACCGGCAGTTGAGGCCAAAGGAAATTTGTAGTGTGCGTATATTACTAATTATGGCCATATTCAAATGCTATAAATTCAGAAGTGTAATAATTAGTGAGGGTTGAATTTTACAATGGAGCCCTGGTGGCAAAGTGGTTAAGAACTATGGCTGCTAACCAAAAGGTCGGCAGTTTGAATCCACCAACTGCTCCTTGGAAACCCTATGAGGTAGTTCTACTCTGTCCTATACGTTTGCTATGACTTGGAATCAATTCAATGGGAACAAGTTTTTTTTGTTTGTTTGTTTGTTTTGTTTTGAATTTTATTACAGTTTAAGTACACTGTTTCTCTCTACATGATGCAAAGCAATTAAAATTTAGGGACTGATAAAAATCAAGCAAATTTTCCTTCATCACAATCAAGCATTTTATTTTATATTAAAAGTTTTGAAAATTCCAGAATACTTCATATACAAAAAAAGAGCAAGGACTAATATATTTAAAACAAACGAACTATAAACTGACTGTTGCAGTTTTAAAAATATTTATATGTTGTCTATTTACTTTGGATCTATTTTTTAAAACAATAAAAATGCAGAGATTCAGTTGAAATACATGTGACTTTTTCTTCATCCTTTCTCTCCAGAGGTAACTACCATCTTAAAGTCAGCAAGTGTGTTAGTTTACTAGGGCAGTCATAACAAATTACCCCAAACTCTGTGACTTAGAGCAACAGAAATTTATTGTTTCACAGTTCTGGAGGCTAGAAGTTAAAATTCAGAATGTTCTAAGGGCTCTGAGGCAGAATCATTTCCATGCCTCTCTCCTAGCTTCCTCTGAAAGTCAGCAATCCTTGGTGTTCCTGTCTTGTAGCGGCCTCTGTCTTCATGTGGCCTTCTTCCTGTATGTGTCTCTCTGCTCTGTGTCTCTTCTGTTCTTTTATAAACACCAGTGATATTGAATTATGACCCACTGTATCCCAGTATGACCTCATGTTAACTAATTATATTTGTAAAGAGCTTATTTCCAAAAAAGATCACATTTACAGCTACAGGACTTAGGACTTGAACATATCTTTTTGGAAGACTCAATTCCACCCACAACGGTGAGTTTCTTTCTGGTATGTCCTTTTATGTTATTCATATTCTTTCATTTCTATAAATAGTATACAGTATTGTCATGTATGTTTTAAAATTTTCCCTAGATTATGCACACCTCAACTGTCCTGTTTTTTTGTCTGAGAGTATTTTCTGTCTGCAGAACCGTGCTCAGCTCACTCATAACACACTGGAAGTGCTGGAGACTTAACACCACTGGAGCAAGCTTCAATAACTGAGGGATAGGAATTGGTGGAAAATACCCAGTTTATTTACTCCTTAGTTAGAGATTTCTGATTCATATTCCTCACCACCTTTGAACATGAATAGGAGTAGGAATATTGAGGAAATGAGCAAGAGTTGGCCACAGCAGTGGCCCATTCATTTTAACACATCTTGTATTGGTTTACTTCCCTTTCTTCCTTTCTCAGTTTCATACTCTCACTCTTCTTCCTGTGCTTATCTTCCAAACAATCTACTTCTCTCCAAATCTTTGCCTCATGGTCTGTCTTTGGTCTATAAAGGCTGTTCAGTTGCTTATTTCATTTTTATTTCTAGCAGGTTCTTTCCTCCAAGCACATAAACAGCAGCTACACTGAATCATTTATTACAACAGATGATTCTAATTTACATCTTTGTTTTGTCTGACATTGCATATGGTCTCTGTAGCCTTACCACATGACTTATAATTCAGTGGACATGGCATACTGTTAGCCACATGCCTTTGCCAATGATGTTGCTGTTACCTCTTGCCTGAAATACCCTTTGCCACTGTCTTTACAGTCATATTCCGCCTTCCTTCAAGATTCCACTCAAAAGTTAACTCCTCTTAAGGCTTTCCCCTGACACCCTACTCTTCAAGCAGAATTATATTATCAACTCAAACTTTTTATGATACTTTGACAATTCTTAGGATTTATCATTGTGTTTTGCTTTGTATACTATTATCTGGTTACAAATTTGTGCTTCACAGTTGGTTGTGAATTTCTTGATAGCATAAGCTGTGTTTGGTGCTACTATTCTGTACAAAACCAATTACTGTTGAGTTGATTCCGACCCATGGTGACCCCATGTGTGTCAGAGTAGAACTGTTCTCCATAGGGTTTTCAATGGCTGGTTTTTTGGAAGTATATCACCAGGGCTTTCTTCTGAGGCACCTCTGGGTAGAGTTGAATCTCCAACCTTTAGATTTGCAGCTGAATGCATTAAAGTTTGCACCACCAGAGACTCCACTATTCTGTATAGTTACTATTACAGTATCTGTATAATAGATCAATAATAATATAATAAAATTAAATATATATTCTAAAGTTTTTAATACTTTTGTAATCCAGGTTTGACTTACTAAATAGACCTGAAAAAAATAAATTTTAATTTAAGTTTTAAATTCAATATTGGTACTTTTCCTAATTATTCTGAAAAAGTCACACATGATAAAATGTAAATCATATTGTTTGCATAAGGAAATAAGTGGGGTAGATTGAATAAATGTCCATAATTTTTCATCTTAACCAGGATGCACACCTTTGTTTTGGCTTTATCTTGTACAGAGTGTGGGTTTAGCTATATTATTTGCTTTGGACAAAGGCATGGGGGTGAAAATGGCAATGAATCGGTTATGAATCACAGCTGTAAGGAGTCTTGCATAATTCTGTTTGCTCTGTGTGTGTGTGGCTCTGTCATCACCATGGGAACAGCTTCCCTTGGATAACTACTATCTCTTCAGCCTCAGCTTCAAAATGAGACAATTAGAGAAGACCAAAGCCATCTAGACCTGTATCCTCGTAAAGGGAAACCCCAGTTGAGAGCTGAGTCAAGACGAAATCAGTCAAATATCAGCCTACTATCACATGTGTGGGCTCCAATAATGACTGCTGTTTACAGTCATTGAGTTTGGAGTGGTATTTTATGCAGTGATAGCTAACAGATACAAAAACTGGTGATATGCATGGGTGCTACTATAAAATAAGTACATAGATAGGTAGTAGGTACATTGGTAGATGATAGATAGATAGATAGACGATAGATAGATCAAAAACCCATTGTCATCAAGTCGATTCCTACTCATAGCAACCTATAGGACAGAGTAGAACTGCTCTACAGAGTTTCCAAGGAGCGGTTGGTGGATTTGAACTGCTGACCTTTTGGTTAGCAGCTAAATGCTTAACCACTATACCACCAGGACTCCAGATAGATAGATAATAAATGAATAAATAAATACATAGTACTAACTTTAGGACTAGACAATTGAGGAGTCTGGAGAAGTGGTGAGCAAATTATTAGAGGCAGTGGAAAAAATGGTGACGAGTGTTATTTAAAGGTGAATTTTTTAATAAAACTATTTCCTATGATAATTTGGAAAATAGAAAATTAGGAAAGTGAAACCAGGACAAACACATCAAATAAAAAATGTTTTTTAAAAGGAGACTTCTTAGAGTGAATCCAAGTCAAAAAATATAGTAGATGTGAGAATGAGCACCAGAAAATGGATGGTGTAAACATATAACCTAGAGGATTTTTAAAGAATTGTTATAAGAGGAACAAGCAAACACAAAAAGGCAGGAATCAAATCCTTTAATACTCCCATATTTGTTAGAAATCTCACTGAAAAGAAGATGTTTTCCATATTGGTAAAATATCTGTGAAATACTCTAAAGTGTGTGTGCGTAAACACGAATGTATATTCATTAACAATGACACGTAATTAAATGAATATTTGATCACTTTGGCTTTAAAATGCCAAATTGATAGAAAAACGTGTCTTTTCTGTACTTCAAATGAGTAAATTGCCCTTAAAGTTCTGGAAATGTCTATAAATTTAGAAAAAAACAAGCAAACAAGGTAAGCAAAAGACTTTTGTTTAGAAAGGAAAGGACAAGAAAAATAATGGAGGTATTTATTTGATTATCAGTATGTTTTTGAGAACTAATCAATCCTTCTAGAGTGTTGAATGTCATTTTCTGAATTATACATGTTGGTTTTAGCTAATACACTCACTACTTTCACGTACTATCTAATATTCCAAATTTAATTATTTAACTTTTTGGTCCTTTACAACATATTACCATATTTTTATGCAAATAATGTATACCTTCTGCTTGTCCGCCAGCCGTGCCCGTCTCTTATAAGATATTTTTATAAATGTGCTATGCTTTTTTTTTTACTGCAACATGTAAATATGGGGAGGGTGTGGTTGGCAAACATTTGTAGAAGGTGCAAGTTATTTGTGTAAAAACGCGGTATATTCAAAACAGGGAACACGCTCTTCCTTTTCCTCTGTACTTTTTCTTTCTTTCTTTTTTTTTTTTTTTTTTTTGGTAGAGTTCTCTCCAGTAAATGCTTATTAATTACCTGAAATTAGTTTTCTATATGATCATACTAAATTTAAGAGTGAAAAATAATTGCAAAGTCAGTTAAAAACTTAAGAGAAAACAAATGCCTGATACTTTAAAGTCGGAGAGTGAAAAATCAATATTATTTTGTTTTGTTGTTTATATACTATATTGAGCATAAGCAATTAAACTTTGGGTGGGGACTTGAGTTTAGACTTCTAGACTCCAGAACTGTGACAGAATAAACTTCTACTGTTTTAAATCACCTAGTTTATAGCACTTTGTTGAGGCAACCCTAAGAAATTGATTCAGGGACTATTTTAAAATACTAAAATAGAATAGTTCAGAAGTTTTACAAAGGTTTAGTATGAAATGTCCATTATTTTGTAAATAATGTATAATGTTGTGTTATGCTGAACCTTTCAGCTGCAGCAAAATTCTTATATGAACTATTTGATATTTAAATGAAGTATTTAATAGCACATAAAAAGACTAATGATCTAACATGTGATATAATTTCCTTCATATTTACATCTTCTTAAATTACAATTACTTTGAAATCCTGAGTTACTTTTTATCAATTTATTTTTAGATGGAAGAAACAGGATGATGTTGAAAGTATTTGCAACCCTCTGAACTGATGGTGACCCTATAGGACAGAGTAGAACTGCTCCACAGGGATTGGATTCAAACTGCCGACCTTTTGCTTAGCAGCCAAGCTCTTAACCACTGTTCCACCATGTCTCTTAGTGCTTGCAAAAGCATATATATCTATATTCCCGTTGCTGTTGAGTCGATTCCAACTCATAGCAACACTATAGGACAGAGCAGAACTGCCCCATAGGGTTTCCGAGCATCGAATGGTAGATTGGATTCAAACTGCCAACGTTTTGGTTAGCAGCCAAATGCTTAACCACACACACACACACACACACACACACACACACACACACGCACACACACACACATATATATGTATTTATGTATGTATGTACATATATGTATATATGTATACATATGTGTGTGTATGTATATGTATATGGTACTTCAGGCTGGTTAAGTTACACTATGAACCAACTGTTATTTAAGACACGAATTTTCTAATAGAATGATAGTCAAGATTTTATATATATATCATATATATTTTGTTGTTATTGTTGTTGCCTCCATTGAGTCAGCTCCGAATAATGGCCACCCCAAGTGTTCAGAGTAGAATGCTCAGTAGGATTTTCAAAGCTGTGACCTTTCTTTTTTTTTTAATCTTTTTTAGTAGTAGCTTTACTAAGAAATAATTCACATATCATACAATTCACCTACTTAAAGTGTACAGTTCCGTGATTTTGAGTACATATATTCACAGAGTTGCACTATCATCATCACAATCAACTTTAGAACATTTTCATCACCCCAAAATGAAAGCTGTACCCATTAGCAGTCACTCCCCACACTTCTCTGCTCCCATCCCCTGGCAACTACTGATCCGCTTTCTGCCTCTATGGATTTGCTTATTCTGGACATTTCATGTAAATGGAGTTATACACTATGTGGTCTTTTATGACTGGCCTCTTTCACTTAAGGACTCCCAGGGTGATGTACTTGGCTGGTAACTGAAAGGTTGAAGGTTTGAGTCCACACAGAGGTGCCTCAGAAGAAAAGCCTGGTGATCTACTCCTGAAAAATCAAGTCTGTGACCTTTCTGAAGCAGATCATCAGGCCTGCCTTCTGAGGCGCCTCTGCACAGATTTGAACCGCCAACCTTTCAGTTAGTAGTCGAGTGCTTAATTGTTTGCAGCACCCAGGGACATATATATACATACACATACATATATATATATATCCTAAAACATTAAATTGATTTAAAGTAATATCGAAGATTGTTTTGTCTGTTAATAGATTGACCTGATTCCTAAAGGGCTTTGGGTGTTGGAATTATGTTCTTAAAATTTTCCATGAAATATTCCTGTAAACCTTGTAAATTGTGTTACAGGGACCAAGGTATCATAGCTAGGAAGCACTATTATGACTCGTCCAAAGTCTCCTGAATTAGGACACTATAAACACAGAAGAAAATTCAGGTAGGCATGGAGAGGTTAGAACCATAGAATCGTAAAACGGTAGAAGGATTCCTGAAGGGGAGGGTGATAGAAGAATAAACACCCCAGCTCACTGACCCTTCTCTTTTCTTGTCTATTGCGTGAGTACTACTATCCAGTATTGTCCATCAAAGCTTTCAGATGCAGAATGTCAGGCTTTACCTCCAGAAGAAATTCTAGTAATTTATCATATTATATAAAATATGTGAGTCTAAAAACATAGCATGATAAAATAATGAATTGTTAATGCCATTTTCCCAAACTTTGTTATTTTTGCCCATTTTTGTTTGACAAATTCAATTATCTGTAGGTTCAAATGAGTGTCAACCAGGTCGTGTTTTCCTAAGTTTTCACATAGAGCCTCAAAAAAAGATAAATGATCAGCTTCAACAGCTCCATCATATAGTTAAAATCAACAACAATAATAATTTTTAAAAGTCCAATATATTAGAAGAGAGGAGCTGTATCAATTACTTCCCACTGACCCAGAGTTACAGGTTTAACACATAACTAGCTGCATTGCTCTCCAAAAATACAGACATGCCTCTGGCACTGAAAACTAATTATACATTTTTTTTTACACTTAATAAGTCCCATAAATCATAGTGTTTAGTTTTATAGCACAATATTTTATCTTCTACATGGGAAAAAAATGTAGCTTCCCTTAGCAGGAAAATAACATGTAACAGGATATTATTAGTAAAGGAAAAGTCGCTATCTATACGTTTACGATATTCGATTATTTCATTGTTTGGGTCATTTGTAGTTTGTGCTTATGAACTCTCCATCTTTCTTTTCAGGTACACTTCTTTATTAAAACTAGACTGTAACTATAATTCAAAAGTGGAACCACAGAAACACAGCTACACCCATTTCAAGCCAGACAATTCTTTCAAGTTGGTCTCTGTAGGCTCATTCCTGTATTTCAAAATAAGGCAACCAAAGACTTTTAAAACGTAGTCATGAGAGAGCAATAGCCAGACTTTTAAAATCCTCCAAGAAGGAGGCTGAGTATACAGTTTGCTGCTGCCTGAATTTCATATGGGTTTGAACAATACAGAATCATATAAGGTTATTGAGATGTTTCAGATTATTTTTTGTAGAAATCTAGAAACATTTAGATATTTTTTCTTGGCACCATTTATTATTGTTCATATTCACTATTTCAGAATATATAAAAACGCTAAATGAATTTTTTTTAATGACTGAAAGACATTTTTTAAGATCATAGACTCTCAGTGTTGGGAGACATATATAAGATTATATTATAAACCCTGACTTCATCCCTTTATTTCAGGAGTGAGCAAACTATAGCCTGCAGTTCCAATCCAGTCCACCATCTGTTTTAGAAAATAAAGTTTATCAGAACACAGCCACGACTATTCATCTACTATTGTCTATGGCTGCATTTGCCACAATGACAGAGGGGAGGGTTTTGACAGAGACTGAATGTCCTTCAAAGCCTAAAATATTATCTGGCCCTTTATAGAACACATTTACAGAACTCTGCTGTATTCAATAATATTTAATATGCATGTTTACTGTCCAAAAGAACTGTGCAAAGTGCAATCTATAAAATGAGGAAATTGGAGTCTCAGAGAATTTAAACGGTTGCTTAAAGTCACATAGTTATTTAGAGACAATTCTAGAACTAAACAGATGTTGTATTTTTTTTTTTCATTCTACTTCAGATGAAGGCTTACAGAACAAATAGTTTCTCATGAAACAGTAGTACACATACTGTTTTATGACACTGGTTAACAACCCCACAACATGTCAACCCTCTCCCTTCTCAACCGTTTTTTTTTGGTGAAAATATACATAGCCAAAGATACACCATTTCAAAAATTTCTACATACACAGCTCAGTGACATCGACTACGCTCTTCCAATTGTGCTGCTATTCTCGCTTTAGATGAAGGCTTACAGAACAAAATAGTTTCTCACTAAACAGTTAGTACACATGTTGCCCTATGACAATGGTTAACAAACCTCACAACACATCAACACTATTCTTACTCAACCTTGGATTCCCTATCACCAGCTTCCTTGTCCCCTTCTGCCTTCTGGCCCTTGTCCCTGGACTGCTGTACCTTATTAGTCCCATTTGGTTTTATGGAGCTGTCTACTCCCCAGCTGAACGGTGAACCTTGGAGATGACTTCACCACTGAGCTAAAAGGGTGTCTGGGGGCCATATTCTCGGGGTTTCTCCAGTCTCCTTTAGGCCAGTAAATCTGGTCTTTTTTTTTGTGAGTTAGAATTTTGTTCTACATCCTTCTCCAGCTCTGTCCAGAACCCTCTGTTGTGATCCTGGTCAGAGCAGTCAGTGGTGGTAGCCAGGCACCATCTAGCTGTACTGGACTCAGTCCGGTGGAGGCCTTGGTAGCTGTGGACAATTAGTCCTTCAGACTAATCTTTTCCTTGTATCCTGTTCTCTTCTCACTTGCTCCCAAAGGGATGAAACCAGTGGAGTATCTTAGATGGCTGCTCATAGGCTTTTAAGACCCCAGACACTACTCACCAAGGTAGAATGTAGAACATTGTCTTTATAAACTGGGTTATGCCAATTGAGCTAGATGTTCCCTGAGACCATGGTCCCAACAGCCCTCCACCCAGAAATTCAGTCCCTCAGGGAGTTTGGATGTGCCTATGGAGCTTCCATGACCCTTCCTTGTACAAGTTGTGCTAGTTTCCCCTGTATTGTGTACTGCCTCACCCTTCACCCAAGATACCACTTATCTATTGCCTATTTATTATTTCCCATCAACCCCTCCCATCCCTGGTAACCAACAAAGATTGTTACATTTTGTGTGTGAACTTTTTCGTGGGTTTTTACAATAGCGGTCTCATACAATATTTGTCCTTTTGTGATTGACTTATTTCACTCAGCATAATGTCCGCCAGTTTCATCCATGTTATGAGATGCTTCACAGATTCATTGTTATTCTTTCTCTTTGCATAGTTCTCCATTGTGTGTACGTACCATAGTTTGTTTATCCATTCATCTGTTGATGGGCATCTAGGTTGTTACCATCTTTTTGCTCTTGTGAACAATGCTGCCATGAACATAGGTGTGCATATGTCTATTCGAGTGACGACTCTTATTTCTCTAGGATATATTCCTAGGAGTGGGATTGCTAGATCAAATGGGATGTCTATTTCTAGCTTTCTGAGGAAGCGCCATATCATTTTCCAAAATGGTTGTATCATCTTACATTCCCACCAGCAGTGCATAAGAGTTCCCATCTCTCCTCAGCCCCTCCAACATTTGTTATTTCCAGTGTTTTTGATTCGTGCCAGTAATACCGGGGTGAGATGGTATCTCATTGTGGTTTTAATTTGCATTTCTCTAATGGCTAGTGATCGCGAGCATTTCCTCATGTGTCTGTTGGCCATTTGAATGTCTTTTCTGGTGAAGTGTCTGTTCATTTCCTTTGCCCATTTTTTAATAGGATTATTTGTCTTTTTGTTGTAGAGGTGTTGGATTTTCTTGTAGATTATGGAGATTAGACCTTTGTCTGACATGTACTGTCCAAAAATTTTTTCCCAGTCTGTAGGTTCTCTTTTTACTCTTTTGGTGGTCTTTTGAAGAGCATAGATGCTTGATTTTTAGAAGATCCCAGTTATCCAGCTTATCTTTGGGGTTTGTGCATTGATCGTTATGGTTTGTATCCTGTTAATGCCATGTATTAAGGCCTGTAGTGTTGGTCCTATTTTTTCTTCTATAAACTTTATAGTTTTAGGTTTTATATTCTGGTCTTTGATCCATTTTGAAGTAGTGTTTGTATATGGTGTGAGGTACGGGTCCTGTTTCATTTTTTTGCAGATGGATATCCAGTTTTGCCAGCACCATTTGTTAAAAAGACTATCTTTTCCCCATCTGATGGACTTTGGGCCCTTGTCGAAGATCAGGTGACTGTAGGTGGATGGATTTACATCTGGGTTCTCAATTCTGTTCCATTGGTCAATGTGTCTGTCGTTGTACCAGTACCAGGCTGTTTTGACTACTGTAGCTGTATAGTAGGTTCTGAAGTCAGGTAGTGTGACTCTTCCAACTTTCTTCTTCTTCTTCAGTAGTGCTTTACTTATTCGGGGTTTCTTCCCTTTCCATATAAAGTTAATGATTAGTTTTTCCATCTCATCGAAGAATGTTGTTGGTATTTGGATCGGGATTGCATTGTATTTGTAAATTGCTTTGGGTAGAATTGTCATTTTCACAATGTTGAGTCTGCCTAACCATGAGCATGGTATGTTTTTCCATTTATGTAGATCCCTGTGGGTTTCTTGCAGTGGTGTTTTGTAGTTTTTTTATGGATAGGTCTTTTACATTCCTGGTTAGAGTTATTCCTAAGTATTTTAACTTTTTAGGGGCTTCTATAAATGGTATTGTTTTCCTGATTTCCTTTTCATTGTTCTCCTTATTGGTGTATAGGAATCCAACTGATTTTTGTATGTTTATCATGTATCCTGCTACTCTGTTGAATCTTTCTATTAGTTCCGGTAGATTTCTCATGGAGTCTTTAGGGTTTTCTATGTATAGTATCATATCATCTGCAAACAGGGAGAGTTTAACTTCTTCATTACCAATCTGGCTGCCCTTTATTTCTTTTTCTTGCCTTATTGCTCTAGCTAGAACTTCCAGCACAATGTTAAATAGGAGTGGTGATAAAGGGCATCCTTGTCTTGTTCCTGTTTTCAAGGGGAATGTTTTTAGCCTCTCTCCATTAGGAATGATGTTGGCCATTGGTTTTGCATAGATGCCCTTTATTATGTTGAGAAATTTCCCTTGTATACCTATTTTATTGAGAGTTTTTATCAGGAATGGTTGTTGGACTTTGTCAAATGCCTTTTCTTTGTCAATTGAAATGATAATGTGATTCTTTTCTTTCCTTGTATTTATGTGGTGGATTACGTTGATTGATTTTCTAATGTTGAACCATCCTTGCATCCCTGGTATGAATCCTACTTGGTCGTGGTGTATTATTTTTTTGATATGATGTTGAATTCTATTGGCTAGAATTTTGTTCAGAATTTTTGCATCTATATTCATGAGAGATATTGGTCTGTACTTTTCTTTATTTGTGACATCTTTGCCTGGTTTTGGTATCAGCGTTATGCTGGCTTCATAGATTGAATTTGGAAGTGTTGCTTCCTCTTCGATGCTCTGAAATAGCTTGAGTAGTACTGGTACAAGCTCTTTTGTAAATGTTTTGTAGAATTCTCCAGTGAAGCCATCTGGGCCAGGGCTTTTTTTGGTTGGGAGTTTTTTTTATTACCTTTTCAATCTCTTCTGTTGTTATGGGTCTGTTCAGATTTTCAACATCACTTTGTCATAGTTTGGGTAGGCTGTGTGTTTCTAGAAATTTATCCATTTCCTCTAGGTTTTCAAATTTGTTTGCGTATAGTTTTTCATAATATTCTGTTATAATCCTTTTTATTTTAGTTGGCTCTGTTATAATGTTCCCCATTTCATTTCTTATTTGGGTTTTTTGTGTCCTCTCCTGTTTTTCTTTTGTCAGTCTGGCCAGTGGTTTATTGATTTTGTTGATTCTTTCAAAGAATCAAGTTTTGGTTTTGTTGATTCTTTCTATTGTTTTTCTGTTCTCTATTTCATTGATTTCTGCTCTGATCTTTACTATTTCCTTTCTTCCGGTGGTTGTGGGATTTTTTTGCTGTTCTCTTTCTATTTGAGTTCTGTCATTAATGTTTTGATTTTGTCCCTTTCTTCTTTTTTGATATGTGCATCTAGTGCTATAAATTGTCCTCTGAGGACTGCCTTTGCTGTGTCCCAAAGGTTTTGGTATGATGTGTTTTCATTCTCATTTGATTCTAGGAATTTTTTGATCACATCTCTGTTTTCTTCTATTACCCACTGATGTGTAAGCAGAGTATTATTCAGTTTCTATGTAGTTGATTTTTTTTCCTTGCTGTTTCTAGTGTTAATTTCTACCTTGATCACATTGTGGTCAGAGCAGATACTGTGAATTATCTCAACGTTTTGTATCTTGTTGATGATTGCTCTGTGGCTTAAGATGTGGTCTATTCTGGAGAACGTTCCATGTGCATTGGAAAAGAATGTGTACTTTGCAACGGTTGGATGGATTGTTCTGTATATGTCTATGAGGTCCGGTTGGCTGATTGTGTAGTCTGTATCTTTGCTCAGTTTCTTCTTAGTTGTTCTGTCCTGTACTGAGAGTGGTGTGTTGACGTCTCCTACTATTATTGTGGAACTGTCACTTTCCCTTTCCAGTGTTGTTAGAGTTTGTTTTATGTATTTTGGCGCCCTGTCATTTTGTGCGTAGATGTTTATTATGGTTATGTCTTCATGATGGATCGTCCCCTTAATCATTATATAGTGTCCTTCTTTGTCTTTTATGGTGGATTTCATTTCAAAGTCTATTTTATCTGAGATTAGAATTGCCACTCCTGCTCTTTTTTGGTAGTTGTTAGCCTGATATATTTTTTTCCAAACTTTGACTTTTAATAAATTCACATCTTTGTTTCTAAGGTGTGTCTCTTGTAGGCAGCATATTGATGGATCCTGTTTTCTTATCCATTCTGCCACTCTCCGTCTCTTTATAGGTGCATTGAGTCCATTTACATTCAGTGTAATTATTGATAGATGTGAGTTTGTTGCTGTCATTTTGTAGTACTTTTTTTTTGTGGTGCTGTCGTTTTCTTTGTTCTTCTTACTCTCTTGTGCTGAGTTACTTTTGTTTGTGGATTCTTTTTTCATTTCTTTTGTTTTTGTAGGTTTTGTTTTTGCTGAGACTTTATGTTTTTTCTCTTTTTTTTTTTATGAGTATGTTTGTTAACTTTCTTTGTGGTTACCATGAATTTTCCCCTCATCTTTCTAAGTTTGAAGCAGTCTGCCATTACTTGGTATCGCCTTGCCTTCCTCTCCATTAGAAGGTTCTATACCTATGCTGTTTATTCCCTCTTTTATTGTTTTGTTGTTGTTGTCATGTACTGATTAACTTTTCTGTTTCCCTGTTGTATTTCTTTTCGGTTTGGATAGTCCACGAGAGTTCATTTCTTAGATTGGTATCTGGCTGGTATGATCCTGCGTCCTAGATTCTGCCTGTGAGCTGAAGTTGTTTTTTCTCCGATTGAAGAACTTCCTTTAATAATTCTTGTAAGTTTGCTTTGGCTTTTACATATTCCCTTAATTTCTGTTTATCTGGAAATGACCTACTTTAACCATCAAATCTGAACGAGAGTTTTGCAGGATATATTATTCTTGGCTGGCAATTTTTTTCTTTCAAGAGTTTATTGATGTCATCCCATTGCCTTCTTGCCTGCATGGTTTCTGCTGAATAATCTGAGCTCAGTCTTATTGTTTCTCCTCTGTATGTGAGTTCTTGTTTTCACGAGCTGCTCTCAGGATTCTTTGTTTGTCTTTGGTTTTGGCGAGTGTGATTATGATATGCTTTTGTGATTTTCTTTTGGGTCTCTCCTGTTTGGGGTTCGTTGAATATCTTGGATGGCCAGCTTTTTATCTTTCATGATATTGGGGAAGTTTTCCGTCAGCAGTTCTTCAATGATCCTCTCTGTGTTTTCTGTTTTCTCCCCCTGTTCTGGAACTTCAATCACTCACAGATTTTTGCTTTTCATTGTATCCCACATAACTCTCAGGGTCTCTTCATTTTTCTTTGTTCTTTTTTCTGAGTTTTCCTGAAACGGAGTTGTATCCAAGTATTTGTCTTCAGTTCCTCTGATCCTGTCTCCCACCATTTCAAATCCGCTTCTCAGCCCTTCTATGATACCGTCCTTTTCTGAAATCTTGTTTTTTATCTTTTGGATTTCTAATTGTTGTCTTTGTATAATTTCTAGTTGTGAATTTATTTTGTCATTTTGTTCCTGCATTATTTTCCTGAATTCTTCCAATTTTTTGTCTGTATTTTCTACGAATTTGTCTATTTTTTCCTCATGTTTGTCAGCTTTTTGCTTCAGCTCTTGGAGAATTCTGAGTATTAGCGATTTGATTTCCCTATCAGGTAGTTCTAGTGCCTTCTCTTCCACTGGAAAGTCATCTTTTGTTTTATTTTGGATGCCCACTGGAACCATCCTGTCCTGTTTATGTAAATGTTTTGATATTGTCTGCTGTCTTCGAGGCATTCAGTATTTATTTTTCTCATTTAATGATTGTAGATTTGTTTGTTTCATCCATTTTTTTTTTTTTTTTTAATTTGAGTATGTCTGAGCAGGCGAGCTGTGTGTTCTTCGTTGTTTGTTCATCTCTGGGCACAATTCTTTTCGCCTTCTTCTCCAATTGGCAGGGTCAGTCACTCAGATATGGTACAGCAGGGCAGGTCTAGCTGAAGAGGAGTTACTTGAACGGGTTGTTTGTTGTACTTACTACAGACACCAGGGCGGATCGATAATCAGTGCAGGGCAGGTTCCAGTTGGCTGTGTCTGTGCCGCTTGGTGGTGTGACGTTAAGCACACGGTGCAGGTAGGCAGGATGTAGTGGGGAGATTGTTATGTGTGGAGCTAAGATGCGTATGGGAGAGAAGAGAGAGGAACAGGAGCCAAAAACATACAAACAAACAAAAAAGAATGCTAGGGGAGGTTGCCACTGGAGCGGAGAGATGAGAGACTATGAAATGGAGAAAAACAAAAAGGGGAAGAGGAAGGGAAAAAAAAGAAAGAAAAGAATGAATAAATAAAGATCAGAAAGTTTAAAATACAGCAAAGTTCCCAGGGATCCTGCTGGTTTAGTTATGAGGTCTGGGGAAGTTGTTCTCAGGTGTTGCAGTACAGCCTGGCTAGAAGGCATAGAGGTATACAACTCCACGTATTCAGGGAACAGAAAGAGAAGGAAGATATAGAGAGATGAGAAACTGAGTAATGAAAAAAGACAGAAAGGGAACAAGAGGAAAAAGAAAACATAACAAATTAAAAAAGAAAAAAATAACAAGAAAAGCCCCTAAAAAAACAGGAAAAAAAGAAAAACCAACGAAAAAAGAAATGCCCTCAGGGATCCCTCCACACATTTGTGCAAGCTGAGGGTGTAGTTTCAAAGCCACGCAGTGCCACCTGGCCGGAACGCGCACCCAACTCAAGAAAAGGAATAGAAAACAAACAAAAAATTCAAAACAAACCGATGAACAAAAGCCCCGGGATCCTACCAGTGCTGCAGCCCAGACTGGTAAGCAGCTCCACACTCGAACGGAGCTCCGCCGCCCCTCAGGAAGAAGCAAAGATGACGCACGGAGCCAGGTATTCAAGTGAAAGGAGGGGGAGGTAGTGAGAGTCAAGGAAGAAATCAAAAGAAGGGGAAAAAAAGCAACACCAGCAGCCAACAAATGGCACTCAGTGAGCCAGCTAGTGCGGACTGGTGGAATCCAAGCAGCCATTGTTTCCCAGGCAAGAGACTGTGTCCGCGGGAAGCAGAGGAGGCCGAGTGTAGGTGAAGAAGGGTAGGGGGTGGGAAAGCATATATCACAAATTACTGGAGCTCTGCAGTCCCTCAGGAAGAAGCAAAGATGGCGCACGGAGCCAGGTATTTGAGTGAAAGGAAGCAGAGGTGGTGAGAGGTAAGGAAGAAATCAAAAGAAGCAGAAAAAGGCAGCAGCCAACAAATGGCACTCAGAGAGCCAGCCTGTTCAGCTGGATGGAATCCAAGCAGCCAGTGCTTCCCAGACAAGAGATTGTGGCCGCGGGAAGCAGAGGAGGCTGAGTGTGGGTGAAGAAGTGTGGGGGGTGGGAAAGCGTATATTGCAAATTACCGGTTGTTTTGTCTCCTGCTGGAAGCTCCGTGAAGCTGCTTTCTTGTACCCCCTGTTTGCTGGTCTCCGATACGAGTCCAAAATGGCGGATCAGCGCTGCGTTAGCTGATAGGGGACCTCTGCATGAGTCTCTCCTCGCTCTGCATTCTCTGTCAGTTTTCTCACTCCATTTGGTGCTTGGATGAGTTCTTTATCTCTTCATTTGATGTTTTAGGGTTTTAGGATTGTTGTTTTCTCTGTTCAGCTTAGTTTTTCGGATCTTTGCTGTGGAGGGACTGCGTGGTGCTTCTGCCTAGAGTGCCATTTTGCCCGAAGTCGATATTGTATTTTTTTAATTCAATGGTTTTTCTCTACTCTAGTAGAAGACTCTGAGGGCTGCTAGTTATACCATGCAAGTTAGATACTGTTTAAGAATAGAACAGGTATATAAAATACAGTCATTAGCTACTTTCTAAAATTAAGATTATCATTTATATATAAGCTACTGTATATATTTCTTGTAATGAAGTATACTTTAGGGATTGAATAATTTTGGTTACATGATAATCTCTATCATATTCTTAGATGAAAGTAGGGGCCAGGAGGATGTCTCACCCAATAACCTAATGCCAAAGCTTCTTGACCACCATCTCTTGTTCTTGGCCACTTGTTATCAGGAACCAAACAAGATATCATCGCTCATGAGTGCTCACTTCTAAAATGGGAAAATCATACATTTATCTCTGAGCTCTTATTATTCAAAGTCTTCCAATTTACTACTTTAAAAAAGTGATCTTTGTCTATCAAATAAGCAAATTCCTTTTAATCTTGAAATTCATTTTGAGGCATTTACCATACAAGCTATTCTTGCAATTGTGCACAAAAAAATATATTTAATTTTGTAATAGGAAAGAAAAAAAAACTCATAGAGCACCTAAATGCAAATAGAAAAGTTAATTAAATCTTCTTATATCCACGTATTAAAAATAATGTATTAGCTCTTCATAAGGTAATATCTAAGGAGCCCTGGTAGTGTGACAGTTAAGTGCATAGTTGCTAACTAAAAGGTTGACAATTTGAATGCACCCAATGGCTCTGAGGGAGAAGGACCTGGGGATCTGCTTACCTAAAGATTATAGGCAATAAAACCTTATGGGACAATTGTACTCTGTCACATGGGATCGTTATGAGTCAGAATTGACTTAACAGCACACAACAACAATGATGACAAGGTAATGTATCTGTAACATTTATTAAGAAACGAAAAACAAAACAAAATGTACAACTGTGAGTAGATTCTGGTCCTAACTCTCCTCTTCAATGTGATGGCCCACTTGACTTTCTCTATTTAACTATACTGTGTTGCCATGCTCAGGTGCCCTAGACAGAAACCTAGTCTCTTTTGTACCTCTTCATCCCTTATCTATTATTGGCCAGGACATTTGGTGGCTATTTCCTTTAAAGTAACCCTCAAGCTGTATCCCATCTGCCTCATTCCAGCTGTCACAACTCCAGGTCAAGTTCTCGTTTCTTTTCGCTGAACTCCTGAACTCCTGCAGTGAGCTCCCAACAGTTTTCCTAAGAAGCAATATTTTTCTCTGCAATTTATTCTCCCCACTGCCTCCAAGCAAAAATTGCTAAAAAAGACACCTGATCCTGTCAATCTCCTATTTCAAAAATTTGAATGACTCTACTGCTTACTTAAGCCTTACTTTCTGGTATGGAGTATATCTGTTCCTTCATGACCTGGCAGCAGCGGCACTCTGTAGCAGGGGTCAGAAATCACAAATGCATATAGGGACCAGGAAGGAGGTGTAAATTAATGAAATAACCCTAGTGGAGCACATGCACCATTTGATTTGGACAGTTACTCCTCAGCTTTAGCTGTCATTGCCATCTGAGGATGCCAGTCCAGTATTACCAGAGCCTTGAAATTTTAACAAGAAATGAGACATTTGGATTTTTATTTGAATCTTCCACAATTTTAGGTGCTGTTCCCCCCAAAATACTGTGTAACCAAAGGGAAAAAATAATCTGCAAACTGGATAAAATTCTTATGCCGCTCATTTGCCACATCTTCTCTCATTTATTATCTCCAGTGTCTCCCATTATTAAATATGCAAACCCAGCTCTAATATCGCTTTCTTTAATATAGCTATCTCTGATCAATCCTTCCTCTATCTCCTGCCCAAGTTCTTTGTCACCATATTTTAGCTATCTGTTGGTATGCCTGTCTTCCTCTTTAAATTGTGATCTCCATAAGGATATGTTATTTATTACTCTCTAAAGAATGTATCTTACTTTATTTTTTTATAATTTCCCATGCTTTACAGAGGTCCTGGCATATATAAGAAATGACTTAACATTTGAACTATTAAATAGTAAGACTATGAATAAAATGCTCCAGGGACAGCAAAAAAGGGTATGATTTACTCAGCCATGACATTAAGGAGAATAGGAAGTATATCACCTGAGAAGTTGGTTTTCCTTGACTATGTTGTTGTTGCTGCTGTTTGTTGCTGTCAAGTCAATTCCAACTCATGGTAACCCCATGAGTGCAGAGTAGAGCTGTGCTCCACAGGGTTTTGAAGGCTATGACTTTTTGGAAACAGGTCTTCAGACCTGTATTCCCAGGTGCTTCTGGGTGGGTTCAAACCACCAAACTTTCAGCTAGTAGTTGAGTGCTTAACTGTTTGCGCCACTCAAGGACTCCTAGAAGATGATTTTTGAGCGTTGAAGAGTAAATGGGATTTCTAGGTAGAAGAAGAGTTGGTATAGCAGGAAGGGAAAGAGGAGAGTAGGGGATTCCACACTCAGGAGACAAGCATATGGTGAAGTGGAAGGCAGTCAACAGTGGTGAAATGCCTGGAATGCCAAGACAAGGTGTTTGTATTTTATCTTATGGGTATGGGAAATCAGGTTTTTGTTTTGTTTTTTTTTTCTTTTCTTTTTGTTTGCTTGTTTTAAAAGTGGAGCATAGACATGATTTAAATTTAAATTTCTTACTTTTAAGAATTAATTAAAAAAAAAAAAACCTAGTTCTGTCGTCTATGTAGAGAATAGCTTGGAAGACAGACTTAGTGGCAGGAGAGAGGAGATACCTGAAGAGGCTGGTGAAAGTATACAGGATATAAACAATGAGGCATTAAGTTTGAGAAGTGCAGGATTAGGGAGCCCCAAATGATGGACGCGTGGAGCTTGCAGTTTGTGTATGTAGCATAATCTTGCCCAATGCAGACCCGATACCTAGAAATGTCACAGTTCCACCCACATGTTATGCCCACTTGCTACTTGTTCTTCAAAACGCAGAGTAATGTTACTTCTGGGAGGAAGTCTTTAACAAACCTGACCCTCAGTCTGTGTTTGGGACTCTATGTCTTCGCAGCCCTACTGCAGAACTCCAGTTGCAAATGCTTCCTACACTATCTCTCTGTTTATGTTTTGTTTTAGTACTATGCTGTGAACTCTTTGAGGGAAATAGCTATGGATTGCCTTGTAGTATCTCTTCTTAATACTTCTTATTGTAGGCTGCAATAGAAGTTCACTGAATGAATAACTGAAAGAAGGACTGGCAAAGTTAATAGTTAATATTTTAGAAATAGTTCATGTAATAGGCTAGGGATTATTACTTTCTTTTAAATCTTCCCGGCTTTGACTGCCTTTCTAGTATTTTGCCTCAATAATATGAGATGATGCTTTCTTTCATGATTAACTGTACAAAGTGGATTGTTAATTTTTATTTAATAAGACACATATTGTGTTTTAAGTGCTGCATCATCAAAAATGTGATATAGATTCAGAAATGAAAACTTAATTAAATTTTCCCTCATAAAAGCTGTCTAAAAATTATTCTATACAATTTAACTGAATTATAGGAGAATGAAATAGTGTTAAAAATTTTCAGTCAATTTAAGTATAACAAAGAACAAAATGAAAATTTGAGAACATAATTCATTCTTTTATTATTTAATTTAAATTAGGGAACAGAATTATGTTTTGCAGACATTTAGCAGATAAATCATATTTTCCCATATTTCCGCTTATATTCTTAAACTCTTTAAAATTTAAAACCATGAAATAATTTTTAAATTATTTAATATCCAATCCATTTTTTTATTAATCTAAAGAATGATTAACTTCATGAAACTTTTTTACTAAAAGAGGGCCAGTTGTGTCAATTGTGAATAAACCTTTGGCTGGTATCAGCATTTATTCTCTATGTTACTAATGATAAGATGTGCAAAAAAAAAAAAAGGGACAGTTGTTAAGTGTGGTTCATTATAACATGAATACGTCGTAAGTCAGGGACTACCTGTATTCATGTGAAACTATTAGCTTGTGTTTTGACAATCCAAATCAGAAACATTGTAAAAGGGAGATAAAGACACAATGACTTCTTATTGTTTTAAGTTGCGGTGGAGTCTGTTTCAACTCATGGTGATCCTGTGTGTGCAGAGTAGAACTGTTCCACAGATCACCAGGCTTGTCTTCTGAGGCACCCTTGGGAAGATTCAAACTGCCGAACTGTAGGCTAGTAGTCGAGCACAACAATTGCACTATCCAGGGACTCCTGACACAAAGACTACCTAAATATATTTATTCTGTTTCATTTGTAAACTTGTAGGTAAAGAATAAAAAAAATGAAAAGTGTGTTTTAAGATTATATAGGAATATGGGGCAGAGCCAACATGGCACAGTAGACAGTTGCACCATGCCAACTCTCTGCAGCAAAGACCCAAAAAACTAAATAAAACAGATATCGACATCAATCCTGGAAACTTAAGCATCAAATGAAGGGATAAAGAACTAGATCAAAAACCAAATGGAAGAAGAAACTGATGGAAAACAGAGACCAAGGAGAGATATGGAGTGGAGATCCACTACCAACTAACATGGCACAGTGTCACCATCTTGGAACACAGCCATCAAGGACCCCGGACAGGGAGTATGGGAAGGCAAATTCACAGAGCTCTCAACAGGAGACAGAGCACCCAGTAACCAGAGAAACAGGCTTTCCCACCTCACCCTTCTGCCTCAAATGTCACATCCACCCCTTCCTGACAGGCCACGCCACATTGCTCTGCTAGGGAGCCACTGGCCCACCACCACTCCGGATCTGCTCTGTCCCCACTGGCTGGCTCCCACCACACCATCATTTTTATTTTATATAAATTTTTCTCTTTTTCCCCCCTTTCTTCCTTTTCTTTCTCTGCCCCACCTAGCCTCGTACGCCAGCTCCCCTCTTTCCACTGGGCCATGCTGCACCATTGCAGCTAGAGAACCACCGGCCCACTGCCAACCTGGGTCCACTTTCCCCCACCTACCAGCTCCCTCCTTGTTACCATTTATTTATTTAGTATTATATTACTTTATTTTTTTCACTTTCTTCCTTTTCTTTCTCCCTCCTACCTAGTCCCGTATGCCACTTCCCCCAACCCATGAATGGACCCCACTGCACCATCATGGCTAGAGAGCCACAGGCCTGCCCCTGCCCTCGGTCCACCCTGCCCCCACCCGCCAACTCCCACCTTGCCACCATTGTTTCTCTTTATATTCTTTCTTTTCTTTCTCCCACTCACCTAGCCCTGTAAGTCACCTTCCTTCCCTTCCCACTGGCCCTCAGGTCAGCCATGCCCCACTCACTGGCCTCCACTGCAGAGCTAGTTTTTTAAATTTATTTTTATTTTTTAATTTTTTCTCTCTTCCTTTTCTTTTTCCCTCCCACCTATCTTTGTATGCCACCTCCCCACCTTCCCACTGGACCCCGCTACCCTGCAATGGCTAGCCACCAGTGCACTGGCCTGCCACTGCCCCAGGTCCATCCTGCCCCCACTAGCCAGCTCCCACCATGCCACCATTTTTTTTAAATATTGAAATGTTTTTTCTTTTATTTCCTCTTTTCTCTTTCTTCTCTTTTCTTTCTCCTTCCTACCTAGCCCTGTACATCAGCCCCCTCCCCACTGGCCCCTGCCATGCCACCATGGCTAGAGCATCCCCAGCACGAAGGCCCACTACTGTACTGGGCCTGCACTGCCCATTCCCTCCTCGCACTTGACCAGCTGCTGAACGGTGGGGAGTAAGCCTGTACCACTCTTCATCTGACACCCCTGCCTATCTGTTGAAGGCCTGTGAATGCTCCCACACTGTTGGACCAACATCAGGAGGCAGACAGTGTGCCCACCAAGTCTACCCTCAGCTACGTTGCCAAACCAGTGTACAGCAAAGTGGACTCACCCTGCCTGCTGCTGCCCTGCCCACCTGGACAAGCTGGTGAGAGCTATCATGCCCACAGGTGAGCAAGCAGCAAAGCACGCCTGGCCTGCCTCGCCTAACATATCAAAACAAAACAAAAAAGCAGGAAGATTATATAGGAATAATTATTTTAGTTAAGGAAAAATTAGTTTAATGCTATGGTAAGTTTAACAGCCATTGACTTTATAAAACCTGATTTTTAAAACCAGTATTAATGTGTTTTAAATTATTTTTATTACACCATGAGCATATACTCTAAACCTGATGTAAGTATGATTTAGATAATCAATTTACTTGTGGTTTAAGGTCTGAATCAAGTTGCTAGATGTACTTTGTTCCTGTCCACCATTCAGCTGCAGTGTTACGGCATAACCTTGATTTAAGATACAGATGTTTTTCAGTACCTAAGCCTAATTTAAAAGAGCCCTGGTGACACAGTAGTTAAGCACTCGGCTGCTAACCCAAAGCTCAGCAATTTGAACCCACCAGCTGCCCCACAGGAGAAGGATGTGGCAGTCTGCTTCCATAAAGATTACAGCCTTGGAAACCTATAGGAAAGTTCTACTCGGTCGCTGTGGAAGTTCTACTCTGTTGCTATGAGTTGGAATCGACTCGAAGGCAATGGGTGTTTAAACCTAATTTAGTTATCCCTTAAAAATACCTAACACATAAGACCAGAAGAACTAGATTGTGCCCAGCTACCACTACCAACCGCTCTGACCAGGATTACAATAGGAGGTACTTGTTTGAGTGAGAAAAAAAAAATGTAGAACAAAATTCAAATTTATAAAAAAGACCAAATTTGCTGATCTGAGAGAGACTGGAGGAACCCCCGAGACTATGACCCTTAGACACCCTTCTAACCTGGAACTGAAGCCACTCCCGGAGATCACCTTTCAGCAGAATAGTAGACAGGCCTATAAAATAAACAATAACCTGTGAGGAAAGTATTTCTTAGAACAATCATCTATTTGAGACCAAAAAGGCAACCATGAGAAGGCAGGAAAGGGCAGGAAAACCAGACAAATGGAAATGGGGAGCTCAGGGTGATGGTGGGGAGAGTGCTGACACATTGCGGGGATTGCAACCAATGTCACGGAACAATTTGTGTATAAACTATTGAATGAGAAACTAATTTGCTCTGTAAATCTTCACATAAAGCACACCAAAAAAAAAAAAAAAAAAAAACTAACAATTTTTTCCTGGCAAATGAAAGATTTCAGTTCTCAGAATCTGATTAACATTTTGTAATTCAGGCCATAATAATGTCAATTTATACCAAAATGAAATTAATCATTTCCCAGTTAACATTTTCATTATTACTTAAAATAAGCTAACAGTAGCCACTGAGTTTTAGTTGTTCCAAATTTTCTTTTATGACTTGTATGAAATCAGTGGTAATTTTGTCATTTATATACAGCTTGGCACAATTAGAGGTCTAGTTCTTTGTACATTTCTTGATTCAGGGTGCTTACATATTCCTTTGTGCCTCCCCATTCTCAAGTAGAGTGCCTGAAACATTAGAGCTCAATACATATACTGAATGAATAATTGAATACCTACTTTATCATATACTTTCATGCTTCTTTATATTACATTATTTCTGTGTGATTGTTAGAAATTATTAAGGAGCTTATAACCAAAATGTCATCGGCCAGACAAGTTGGTTTTTTGATGAATAACAGATCAATATCCCTCTGTGTGTGTGGTGTTATTTATATTTATTTCATTGAAAGCTATTTTCCATTTATATGAAAATACAAACATCTAGAGGGGGAGGAGGACTCTAAAATCATAATATTGATGAAAGCTAAATCGCTTCACTGAGAAAGAAATTGATTAGAATTGAAATTAAACAAAGGTTACAAAAGCTTAAAATAACTCCTAATTTTTTTAAGAAGCAGAATAACTAAGAAACTGTTTTCTTTTAGCTTAAGAAACTGCCATATGTTTAAGCAATGTCATATTACTAAGTAAAAAGCTAAAATACGTAGTAATATTGGAATTTTTCTCTCTCTCTCTTTCATTACTTAGATTATTGCAATGGAAAAGGGCACTAGACCTGACTGCAATTTAAAATAGCCACTATTTATAGTATTTTAAGGAGCCCTGGCAGTGCAGTGATTAAAGCGATCAACTGCTAACCCGAAAGTCTTTGCTTCAAAACCACCAGTGGCTCCTTGGGAGAAGATGTGGCAGCCTGCCTCCATAGCAATTTACCGCCTTGGAAACCCTATGATGTTACTATGAGTTGGAATTGATTTGATGGCAGTGGGTTTGATTTTTTTGGTTTTGGTTATACAATTTTAGCATTTCCTGGGTCACTTCTTTTCCTCTCGCTTCCTCTGGCTGGTCACTCTTTTCCTAACAATTGCAGTCATTCACTGTAATGAAATATGATGTACAAGGACATTAAAATTAAAAGCTCTATTTATACTAACATGGAAAGATACCCAAGCTGTATTGCTAAGTGGAAAAACAATTGCAGAAAAATATATTCTACAATGTTTTCATTCTTTATACATTTTCAAATTAGTAGCATCAACGAGGAGAAGGTCCATGGCATATTAACAAGTTACAATACGTGAAGGGAATTTCACTCTGGGAAAGAAAACTGTGAAGAGAAAAGAGTAAATATAATGGTTAGAACGTGCTTTGGGAATATCAATTATCCATGTGCAGACAATACTGTAGGTTGGATCCCGCAATATCCATCCATACCTCCTTCTCCCTTGCTTTCCCCTACTATAAATTTTCGAAGTGAAATTATTCAAT
This sequence comes from Dugong dugon, assembly GCA_030035585.1. Lineage (NCBI taxonomy): Eukaryota > Metazoa > Chordata > Mammalia > Sirenia > Dugongidae > Dugong > Dugong dugon. The sequence goes on along the minus strand of CM057471.1, from coordinate 34,940,034 downwards.
TATAAGCCTTCTGTGCACATGTGGCCGTGTGACAGTTTTGTACATTGCGGCATAGGTTGGATTCTATCAGAAGATTTCCTCTCTGAAATAAAATCTTAGGATTAACCATCTTTCCTTTCACATGTGTCTTTCCTGGAATGCCTACACTATGCCTGCAGGGGCAACAACCCCCCTGGGACCGTAAGGATGAAGAAAGTACAACCCTGTTCTGGACAACAACCTGTGGGGGAGCACTCACGCTGTACTCTATAAATTGTGGCAGTTCCTTCATGTTCTGTGACGTGTTGGCCCAGGATAAAAGCCAAGTGCTAATTATGGTAAAATAGAAAGATAGTAACAGCCAGGGTTTTGATTACATCTAAGAACTCTTTTGGTCTGGACTTGAACAGTCTACCAGCAGACCTCTTGTTACATGAAAAACCAAGCGACACTTTTTCCTGGTTTAAGACATTGTAGTGGAATATCGTATTACTTTCAAACAAACACAGTCTTAACTGATACAACAGCTATTTGCGTCTCTAGCGTACTTATCACAAAATATCTAAATTGACAAAAGTGCGGATCATATAGTGGTAATAATTATAGTAACAACACATAATGAGAGCAACACCATTTTTATATTTATTGAGTTATCATCCATAATTTTTGGATAGTTTGGTAACCTGGCAACTTTTAGCTCATATTAAATTTGAATCCTATAAACACAAATAAATTGATATTCCCATCTCATGAAATGCAGGCATTGAAACAATATGTTCATATGACAATTATACATTTTGAAATAAGAAAAAGAAGGGACTGTAAAATAATAAGGAGAGATGGAGCAGATTTTTACATCTATTCAAAATGTAAAATTTTCTTATTTAATTAAAAAAAAGCATGTACTGTATTTTTATGCAAATAAAACACAGTTCTACATTTGTTTGCCAGCTGTGACCTCCCCGTACAAGGTATTTTCATAAGCACTGCAATGCCAATCTTTCTTACATGTGCCATATGCTTATGAAATTATCATTGTATGCTTATGAAAATGCATTATTCACAACCTGTATAGATCACTAATTATATACAAATTTTAGGATTTTTGGTATACTTGGTGCAGGTACATAAATGTGCCTTTAGTTAAAAAAATCTTAGCATTCACTTATGTATGTAAACATAATTTTTTTGCTTTTCCAAAAAACAGAATGAAAACGTTATTGAATTTTTCTGATTATAAGAATAATATGTGTGCCTTATCAAGATATAAAGAAAAGGATAAGACAACAAAATTTTTCAGTTATCTTGTCACCCAGAATAAATGCTTGCTATAAGTATTAGGCTATATATCTACCTAGATAGATAGGTAGATAAGTCATATTCAGTATCTCTTTCTCTTTCTCTCTCTGTCTGTTTCTCTTGTTTCTTATAAGAATATAAATGGATTATAATATTCAGTACTGTGTGATCCTACACTTATACTTTGTAACAAGTTAGATCCCTGTCTCTTTGGTTTTCCTTCTGTGAATGTTAACATTTTTTCAGGAAAATCAAGCCTACAAAATGTTCTAATATGAAACAATGGGAAAGATTTTTGTCTCCTCATTGGTTATAACTTCTTTTGAGTTAGAGAAGTACCACCTTTGGGGAGCCCTGGTAGCACAGATGCTAAGAGCTCAGTGGAGGCTGGTGGATTAGAGTCGGGGCACTGGAATTCAGAATGTAAATTCCTACAGGGCAGTTGTTTTCAACATTTGTTGATCATCAGAATCAACAAGTAGCTTTATAGGAATATGGATCCCTCAAACTCTCTATGAAATGTCTTATTCCTTTTTTCCCTTTATATTATTAAAAATTTCCCCAGGAATTTTGAATATTGAGAACGTTTGATAAATTAATGTGATGGGGAAAGAGAAACACAAAGAAAACTGGCAATGCTCTTCTATCCAGTGTCCCATCATTTGCCAAGGGGTCTTCCAGGGCAAGGTCTCAGAGAGCCTGGGTCTTGTTTTATTATCTTAATTGTTTGTGTTTTTCTTACATGAGCCCTTCAGAACTGGACTTTTGACCAGAAAACCTAAGTGTAGATTTGGATTTTGGTTAAACAAATTGGAGGAATTCCCTATTCTTTTTGGTGATTATTTACAAGTTCTTTATATACTTTTTTTTTTTTTTGGCACAAGGGCATCTAAATGGTTTTGACGACCCAATCACGAAAGCTCAGAGTGAGGTTTTCTCTCTGCATGGCTGTGGATGGTAACCACTAGAGAAAACAATGAACAAGCTCGGTCCATGGTGGAACATTCTTGGGATGAAGTGGAACACAAAGTATACCCAGCCTGTTTCAACCTAATTTTTTCCTTCATTATAGATAGGAGCCTAAAATGCTCTTGATAACAAATGTCCTTTGATAGTAAATTAGAAGGAGAGGACAAGCTCAGTAAAAAAGGAGTTTTAGAAGGGGTGAAAGGTGAAATTGAATCTTGCACTTTCTTCTCACATTGTGGGTAGGTAGTTCATACAAACCATAGGGAACAGTTCATGGTGAATAAATTACTGTGTTTCTTTCCCAAAGTATAAATAGACTTATTAGAGACCCTGGGAATCATGGTGCTCACTACTCTTGAAGAAAACATATGTTTCCAGTGGCAAATCCCCTCCCAAATGTTACTTTGGACTAGTGGCATGAATAAGCCAGAATACGGAATATCAAAGCCACTCAGTACTGTTCTGTCTGGGATCTTTCTTGATGGGATGGATCAGTTGGGGAAGACTCAGCTGGGGAAGGAAACAACCTGGAGGAAACAAGCCCCTTTGGAAGCTCTGTAGATAGTAGAAGAACATATCTTTCAGGACTCATTGAAGAAGCCAGAAATCCAGGGTGGTTTCCCATAAGGTTTCCCTGTCCTTCCGTAAGGAGTGAAAAGGCATGTTGGGGAGAAAAGGGAGAGATTTTTGTCTCAATGCCTTAAAACCTGTCTAAACTTTTTATAAGTAGATTCCCCACTAGATAGTTAATTGATATGTGTCCTTCTTAAATCCATTTCTATTAATGATAGAAATGCTCATATTTTACAATTACATATCTCATTATTTTTTCATTCTTTTCTGTTTAAATATTAAGAATTTCATCTTTGAGCTTAGTAATAATGATAGAGAAGTTGAAGCTACAGCTATCCTGTTATGATACAACAAGTTCAAAAATGATTCCTGTAGCTGAAGAGAATAGAGGCATTCTCATGGTGGAGTGATGGAACACAGAAGCCTTGACTTCAGAATGAATTGAAATCAAATCCTGTATCTGACAAACATATACGTAAAGTTCTTGGCATGAACGTTTCTATCATCATCATCTTATTATTATTATTATTATTGGCAGATATCTATTAGAACAAAGACTCATGTAACAACCATCTGTCTTTTAGGTAAAATCCATCATTCCTTTTCTAGCCCTTTTGGAAAATCTTCTGACAAATTTTTGATTAGTCTGTTGTTAGACCAGTGAGCTCTAACAACTTTATACCTCCATCTTCTTTTTATTCACTTCAGAAAGGTTCTAGAAAAGAATGATTATTCCTATTATGGAGCAGAGGGTTATAGTACAGGAAGGGCTATTTTGTGATCTGACTGCCTTTCAACACTACTGGGTTTAGAAAATTTACCCCATAAATCAAGGCAGAGAATACTGTTAGTGCTTTGGGGATTTGCTATGTCCCCAGGCCACCTTCATCTGCTCCCTAATTTTGTGTGAGTTCAGAGCTTATATAATAAAGGTGTTATATAGGGTCAGAGAAACTAGAAGAGTTAAGTTATCACCATAACCAGAAAGTTAAGAATTTATCAGGGCTGTAACTCAATTCCCCAAAAATCAGTTCCCTGAAAACAAGTGTTGTTGTTAGATGCCATTGAGGTGGTTCTGACTCATTGCAACTCTACGTACAATAGAAGGAAATATTGCCCAGTCCTGTACCATCCTCACAGTCGTTGCTATGTTTGAGCCCATTGTTGCAGCCACTGTGTCACTTGATCTCCTTGAGGGTCTTACTCTTTTTTGCTGACCCTCTATTTTACCAAACATGACGTCCTTCTCTAGGGACTGGCCCCTCCTGATAATATGTACGAAGTATATAAGATGAAGTCTCACCATCCTCACCTCTAATCAGCATTCTGGCTGTACTTCTTCCAAGACAGATTTATTTGCTAGGAGCCTAGTAACACTTAGAAAAAAAAAACCTATATATTAAGGGATGAGGTAAAAGATGTCCTTAGGTTGGACTGTGAAGAGGTATCTGAGAAGTCTACTGGAAAAATTTCATAGCTGACCTACAAATGAAAGCCACTTGTAAGAGTTTTATGTTGATGATGGAGACATAATTGACTAAATGAGTTTAAGTTTTATGCATACTAGCAGAAGTCAATGAAAATATCAAGAGGTCAGTAGGAAAAGTGAATCTAGAGTTCCACAGACAGATCTAGTTTGAAATACAGGTTTATCATAGTAGTTTAGTTTATCAGTGGGGATATGTTCACCCAGATAATAAGATAAAAGAAGAAAGGAGTTGATGAAACTCAGGAGACACCAGTCCCGTTTTGGGGAGAGAATTGGGCCAAAGAAACCATTTGTTTTCCACTAAGCTGATGGATTTTCTTTAATGCCAGTATTGCCACTATTGAATCTTGCACTTTGTTTTCACAGTGTGGGTAGGTAGTTCATACAAACCATAGGAAACAGTTCATGGTGAATAAATTATTGTGTTTCTTTCCCAAAGTACAAATAGACTTATTAGAGACCCTGGGAATCATGGTGCTCACTATTCTTGAAGAAAACATATGCTTCCAGTGTCAAATCCCCTCCCAAATGTTACTTTGGACTAGTGGCATGAAGAAGCCAGAAGTAGGGAATATCAAAGCCACTCAGTACTGTTCTGTCTGAGATCTTTCTTGGTGGGATGGATCAGTTGGGAAAGGCTCTGACAACCCAGTAACTTGTCAGAGTTAAAAAATAAAGGATCAGTAGTCAGGGCCATCACATTGCATAACTTCAGGGGATGTTACACTGTACTTACAATCTTTTTTTAAGTGCTAATGCATAAAATATACTGTGAACCAGATCTAATCACTCTATGTACTTTTTTTGTCATTTAAAGCCTACACCTCAAGCAAAGAAGCAGCTTCTGGGGTGATTAAATGGGATGTCACCTCTTATATGCTGCTTTGTTCCTTTGTTTTTCAGGAATGTTTATGACAGCTCTTAAAGCTCATTTTATCCTTTTCAAGTTTCTGTGAAGACTTTGAGTTTTTCCTTATATATTAAAAGAAAAAAAACAAAAAACCCACTAGTGTTAGCTGTAATACAAGCAGCACACTCTACATGTGGCCAACAAGCACCAATGAATATTTATATTACGACTAATTGTGCTTCTGACTGGTTTCAGCTCATCAAATGCACAAAGTCAGTAACAAAAGTTTACATAAATTTCTGGATATGGCCTAGATTTTAGCCATGTATTTTTACGTCATTTTAACTATCTTCGCACAGGAAAATATACACTAATTGCCACAAAATGTAAAATTTTACATTCAGTGACTTGAAACAATAGAAATTTGTTTTAGGAGTCTGGCAAGATGGCGCTCTAGGCAGAAGCACCACGCCATCCCTCCACAGCAAAGATCCAAAAAACTAAACCAAACAGAGAATCAACAATCCTAAAACCCTAGAACATCAAATGAAGAGATAAAGAATTCAGCCAACCACCAAATGGAGTGAGAATACTGAAAGAGAACGGAGAGCAAGGAGAGATTCATGCAGAGGTCCTCTACCAGCTAACGCAGTGCGGATCCACCATCTTGGACTCCTATCGGAGACCAGCAAATGGGGGTACGAGAGAGCAGCCTCACGGAGCATCCAGTGGGAGACAAAACACCCGCTTAGCTTCACACATAACCAGCTCCCTGCTGCATCCTGCCTACCTGCACCGTGCACTTGACATCACACCACCAAGCTGTGCAGGCACAGCCTATTGGAACCTGCCCAGCACTGATTACCGACTGCCCTGGTGGCTGCGGTGAGTGCCACAAACAACCCGTCCCAGTGTCTCCTCTTCAGCTAGACCTGCCCTGCTGTACCACATATGAGTGACTGAACTGGCAGTTGGAGAAGGAGGAAAAAGTATTGAGCGCACAGATGAGCAAATAACAAGGGGCACATGGTCCGCCTGCTCAGACATACTCAAATTTTTTTTTTTAAAAAGGGATGAAACAAAAAAATCTACAATCAATAAATGAGAGAAATATTTACTGAATGCCCCCAAAACAGCAAACAATATCAAAACATTTACAAAAACAGGACAGGATGGCTCCAGTAGGCGTCCAAATTAAAACACCAGATAACTCTCCTGTGGAAGAAAATGCACTAGAAGTACCTGATAGGGAATTGAAATCACTAATACTCAGAATTTTCCAAGAACTAAGGCAAAAAGCTGACAAACAAGAGGAAAAAATAGACAAATTCATAGAAAATACAGACAAAAAATTGGAAGAATTCAGGAAGATGATGCAGGAACAAAATGCCAAAATAAATTCACAACTCGAAATTACACAAAAACAACAATTAGAAATCCAAAAGATAAACAACAAGATTTCAGAAATGGATGATGTCACAGAAGGGCTGAGAAGCAGATTTGAAACCGTGGAAGACAGGATCAATGGAACTGAAGACAAACACTTGGATACAACTCTGTTTCAGGAAAACTCAGAAAAAAGAACAAAGAAAAATGAAGAGACCCTGAGAGGTATGTGGGACACAATCAAAAGCAAAAATTTGCAAGTGATTGGCATTCCAGAACAGGGGGAGAAAACAGAAAACACAGAGAGGATCAATGAGAAACTGCTGACAGAAAACTCCCAATATCATGAAAGATGAAACGCTGGCCATCCAAAAAGCTCAACGAACCCCATATAGAAGAGACCCCAAAAGAAAATCACCAAAACATATCATATTCACACTCGACAAAACCAAAGACAAACAAAGAATACTGAGAGCAGCTCGTGAAAAACAAGAAGTCATATACAGAGGAGAAATAATAAGACTAAGCTCAGATTATTCGGCAGAAACCATGCAGGCAGGAAGGCAGTGGGCTGACATATACAAAATCATGAAAGAAAAAAACTGTCATCCATGAATAATATATCCTGCAAAATTCTCGTTCAAATTGGATGGTGAAATTAGGTCATTTCCAGATAAACAGAAACTAAGGGAATATGTAAAAGTCAAACCAAACTTACAAGAATTATTAAAGGGAGTTCTTCGATCTGAGGACAAACAGATTCAGCCCTCAGGCAGGACCTAGGACGCAGGATCGTACAAGCCAGATACCAATCTAGGAAATGAACTCTCGTGGACTATCCAAAACCAAAAGAAATACAGCAGGGAATCAGAACAGTCAATCGATGGATGACAACAACATCAAAACAATGAAAGAGGGAATAAACAGCATAGGTATAGAACCTTCTAATGGAGAGGAAGGCAAGGCGATACCAAGTAAGGGTAGACTTCTTCAAACTTAGAAAGATAAGGGTAAAATTCATGGTACCAACAAAGAAAGTTAACAAACCAATTCATAAAAATAAAGATGAAAAACATAAAGTCTCAGTAAAAACAAAACCTACAAAAACAAAAGAAATGAACACAAAATCCACAAACAAAAGTATCTCAGCGCAAGAGAGTAAGAAGAACAAAGAAAACTTCAGCACCACAAAAAAAAGCACTACAAAATGACAGCAACAAACTCACATCTATCAATAATTACACTGAATGTAAATGGACTCAATGCACCCATAAATAGACGGAGAGTGGCAGAATGGCTAAGAAAACAGGATCCATCAATATGCTGTCTACAGGAGACACACCTTAGAAACAAAGATTTGAATTTATTACAAGTCAAAGGTTGGAAAAAAATATATCAAGCTAACAGCTACCAAAAAAGAGCAGGAGTGGCAATTCTAATCTCAGATAAAATAGACTTTAAAACAAAATCTACCATAAAAGACAAAGAAGGATGCTATATAATGATAAAGGGGACGATCCATCATGAAGACATAACCATAATAAACATCTATGCACTCAATGACAGGGCTCCAAAATACATAAAACAAACTCTAACAAAACTGAAAAGAGAAATTGACAGTTCCACAATAATAGTAGGAGACGTCAACACACCACTCTCAGTACAGGACAGAACAACTAAGAAGAAACTGAGCAAAGATACAGACTACACAATCAGCCAACCGGACCTCATAGACATATACAGAACAATCCATCCAACCGTTGCAAAGTACACATTCTTTTCCAATGCACATGGAATGTTCTCCAGAATAGACCACATCTTAAGCCACAGAGCAATCATCAACAAGATACAAAACGTTGAGATAATTCACAGTATCTGCTCTGACCACAATGCGATCAAGGTAGAAATTAACACTAGAAACAGCAAGGAAAAAAAATCAACTACATAGAAACTGAATAATACTCTGCTTACACATCAGTGGGTAATAGAAGAAAACAGAGATGTGATCAAAAAATTCCTAGAATCAAATGAGAATGAAAACACATCATACCAAAACCTTTGGGACACAGCAAAGGCAGTCCTCAGAGGACAATTTATAGCACTAGATGCACATATCAAAAAAGAAGAAAGGGACAAAATCAAAACATTAACTACAGAACTCAAACAAATAGAAAGAGAACAGCAAAAAAAGCCCACAACCACTGGAAGAAAGGAAATAGTAAAGATCAGAGCAGAAGCAAATGAAATAGAGAACAGAAAAACAATAGAAAGAATCAACAAAACCAAAACTTGATTCTTTGAAAGAATCAACAAAATCAATAAACCACTGGACAGACTGACAAAAGAAAAACAGGAGAGGACACAAATAACCCAAATAAGAAATGAAATGGGGGACATTACAACAGACCCAACTGAAATAAAAAGGATTATAAGAGACTATCATTAAAAACTATACTCAAACAAATTTGAAAACCTAGAAGAAATGGATAAATTTCTAGAAACACACGGCCTACCCAAAGTACAACAAAGTGATGTTGAAAATCTGAACAGACCCATAACAGGAAAAGAGACTGAAAAGGTAACAAAAAAATCTCCCAACCAAAAAACGCCATGGCCCAGATGGCTTCACTGGAGAATTCTAGAAAACATTTACAGAAGAGCTTGTGCCAGTTCTACCCAAGCTATTTCAGAGCATAGAAGAGGAAGCAACACTTCCAAATTCATTCTATCAAGCCAGCATAACGCTGATACCAAAACCAGGCAAAGACATCACAAATAAAGAAAAGTACAGACCAATATCTCTCATGAATATAGATGCAAAAATTCTGAACAAAATTCTAGCCTATAAAATTCAGCATGATATCAAAAAAATAATACACCATGACCACGTAGGATTCATACCAAGTATGCAAAGATGTTTTAACATTAGAAAATCCATCAATGTAATCTACCAAATAAATAAAAGGAAAGAAAAGAATCACATGATCATCTCAATTGATGCAGAAAAGGTATTTGACAAAGTCCAACACCCATTCCTGATAAACGCTCTCAATAAAATAGGTATACAAGGGAAATTTCTCAACATAATAAAGGACATCTATGCAAAACCAACAGCCAACATCATTCTTAATGGAGAGAGGCTGAAAACATTCCCCTTGAAAACAGGAACAAGACAAGGATGCCCTTTATCACCACTCCTATTTAACATTGTGCTGGAAGTTCTAGCTACAGCAATAACGCAAGAAAAAGAAATAAAGGGCATCCAAATTGGTAATGAAGAAGTGAAACTGTCCCTGTTTGCAGATGATATGATACTATACCTAGAAAACCCTAAAGACTCCACGAGAAATGTACTGGAACTAATAGAAAGATTCAGCAGAGTAGCAGGATACAAGATAAATATTCAAAAATCAGTTGGATTCCTATACACCAGTAAGGAGAACGATAAAAAAGAAATCAGGAAATCAATACCATTTTCAGTAGCCCCTAAAAAGATAAAATATTTAGGAAAAAATCTCACCAGGGATGTAAAAGGCCTATACAAAGAAAACTATAAAACACTACTGCATGAAACCCAAAGGGATCTACATAAATGGAAAAACATACCATGCTCATGGATAGGCAGACTCAACATTGTGAAAATGGCAATTCTATCCAAAGCAATTTACAAATACAATGCAATCCCGATACAAATACCAACAACATTCTTCAAAGAGATGGAAAAACTAATGAGTCACTTTATATGGAAAGGGAAGAAGCCCCGAATAAGTAAAGCACTACTGAAGAAGAAGAATAAAGTTGGAGGACTCACACTACCTGACTTCAGAACCTACTATGCAGCTACAGTAGTCAAAACAGCATGGTACTGGTACAACGACAGATACATTGACCAATGGAACAGAATTGAGAACCCAGATGTAAATCCATCCACCTACGGTCACCTGATTTTCGACAAGGGCCCAAAGTCCATCAAATGGGGAAAAGATAGTCTTTTTAACAAATGGTGCTGGCAAAACTGTATATCCATTTGCAAAAAAATGAAACAGGACCCATACCTCACACCGTATACAAAAACTACTTCAAAACGGATCAAAGACCTGAATATAAAGCCTAAAACTATAAAGTTCATAGAAGAAGAAATAGGACCAACAATTCAGGCCTTAATACATGGCATTAACAGGATACAAACCATAACCATCAACGCACAAAACCCAACAGATAACCTAGATAACTGGGATCTTCTAAAAATCAAACACCTATGCTCTTCAAAAGACTTCACCAAAAGAGTAAAAAGAGAACCTACAGACTGGGAAAAAGTTTTTGGATAGTACAAGTCAGACAAAGGTCTAATCTTAATCTACAAGAAAATCCAACACCTCTTCAACAAAAAGACAAATAATCCTATTAAAAAATGGGCAAAGGAAATGAACAGACACTTCACCAGAGAAGACATTCAAATGGCCAACAGACACATCAGGAAATGCTCGCGATCGCTAGCCATTAGAGAAATGCAAATTAAAAGAACAATGAGATACCATCTCACCCCAGCATTACTGGCACGAATCAAAAACACTGGAAATAACAAATGTTGGAGGGGCTGCAGGGGAGATGGGAGCTCTTATCACTGGTGGTGGGAATGCAAAATGATACAACCATTTTGGAAAATGATATGGCGCTTCCTCAGAAAGCTAGAAATAGACATACCATTTGATCCAGCAATCCCACTCCTAGGAATATATCCTAGAGAAATAAGAATCGTCACTCGAATAGACATATGTACACCTATGTTCATGGCAGCATTGTTCACAATAGCAAAACGATGGAACCAACGTAGGTGCCCATTAGCAGATGAATGGATAAACAAACTATGGTACATACACACAATGGAGTACTATGCAACGAGAAAGATCAACAATGAATCTGTGAAGCATCTCATAACATGGATGAAACTGGAGGACATTATGCTGAGTGAAATAAGTCAATCACAAAAGGACAAATATTGTATGAGACCTCTATTGTAAAAACCCATGAAAAAGTTCACACACAAAATGTAACAATTTTTGTCGGTTACCAGGGATGGGAGGGGTGGGGGGGGGAATACTAAATAGGCAATAGATAAGTGGTATCTTGGGTGAAGGTTGAGACAGTGCACAATACAGGGGAAAGTAGCAGAACTTGTACAAGGAAAGGTCATGGAAGCCCCCTAGACACATCCAAACTCCCTGAGGGACTGAATTGCTGGGTGGAGGGCTGTGGGGACCAGGGTCTTGGGGAACATCTAGCTCAATTGGCATGACACAGCTTATAAAGACAATGCTCTACATTCTACCTTGGTGAGTAGTGTCTGGGGTCTTAAAAGCCTATGAGTGGCCATCTAAGATACTCCACTGGTCTCATCCCTTCGGGAGCAAGGGAGAATGAAGAGAACAGGATACAACGAAAAGATTAGTCTGAAGGACTAATTGTCCACAGCTACTAAGGCCTCCACCGGACTGAGTCTAGTACAGCTAGATGGTGCCCGGCTACCACCACTGACTGCTCTGACCAGGATCACAACAGAGGTTTCTGGACAGAGCTGGAGAAGGATGTAGAGCATAATTCTAACTCACAAAAAAAAAAAAAAAAAAAGACCAGATTTACTGGCCTAAAGGAAACTGGAGAAACCTCGAGAGTATGGCCCCCAGACACCGTTTTAGCTCAGTGGTGAGGTTACCTCCGAGGTTCACTGTTCAGCCTGGGAGTGGACAGCCCGGTAAAACCAAATGAGACTAACGAGGTACAAGAGTCCAGTGACAAGGGCCAGAAGGCAGAAGGGGAGAAGGAAGCTGATGATAGGGAACACAAGGTTGAGTAAGGATATTGTTGATGTGTTGTGAGATTGTTAACCATTGTCATAGGGCAACATTTGTAGTAACTGTTAAATGAGAAACTATTTTGTTCTGGAAGCCTTCATCTTAAGTGAGAATAACAGCATAACTGGAAGAGCGTAGTCAATGTCACTGAACTGTGTATGTAGAAATTTTTGGAACGGTGTATCTTTGGCTATGTGTACTTTTACCACAAAAAAATAAAAAATAAAAAAGTTTGAGAATTTAGAGGGTTAAAATGTTGTGCGGTTGTTAACCAATGTCATAAAACAGCGTGTGTACTACTGTTTCATGAGAAACTATTTGTTCTGTAAGCCTTCACCTGAAGTACAATAAAATATTAAAAAAATAATAAAGAAAGAAATTTGTTTTGTATTTTCTCTGGTTCCAATGAGGGTCATCAGGGACTGTCCTCTATCCAATGAGTCAGAATCCAAGCTTCCTGTATGTTTTGATGTAATCGTCCCAGATTAAGAAGTACACAATTACTGTAGCAGGGAAAGAGATTGGTGGAGGAGGCATTATTGCTCTTAAGTGGTGAGACCCAGAAGTCATGCACATCATTTCTGTTCTCCACCCATTGATAAATCTAGTCACATGGCCCAATCTCAATGGAAAGAAGGCTCAGACATTTTGTGGAGAAGATGGAATACTTATTGAGCACTAACTACCCATCACACTACTCTACAGACTACATTAGAGTGCTATGGATCTCTAAGTTCTGGAAGATATTCCTTTTATCCGATAACATTTGGCAAATAAACAGAGGACACTCAACCAGCCTTAATTAATCTTCATTTTTGAAATCCTGCTAGGCACAGGTACATACCAAAGCAAACAAACAAACAAACAAAAAATCTAACTAACGTTGACTCAATAGCAATTTTCCATAATTTAATCAGTTATCCATCTCAGGTTCCATTTATACACGTGTTGTGTCATTATCTGAGTTCATTATAGCATTAGCTTTCAAATTTAATAGACCATTGGATAACTGACAAAAGTACTAATTATAGAGGCTTATTGTTGCAACATTGTTTATCTTAAAGAATAACATTATTTGGATGCTTTTATCCTTTAAAAATAATTTCTAAAATAATGAAGTAAATGTATCAATAGATTCATAAAATTGCTTTTCTTGTTTAAAAATAACAATTTTTCATGTCAATAACAATTCCTGTGTCATGACAATGATAGTTAATTAAAAATATTTGGGACATACTTTTAATCTAAATTGCAATCTTGTTATACATTTGCCATGATTTTTAAGAATAGGAACTTTATGGAATATAAATATAATCATGTTGGTCAAAATTATTCCCCATATCAATAATACAGGTTTCAAAAGATATAGCTGTTAACAAAACTACAAATCCAGTTTAGAAACCCTCTAATTTTAATAGAAATGTTTATTATATTTGTGAGATTGAGAGAATTCCTGCTTTATATGACTGTCAATAAATTTAAAATGGCTGGAGTGAACAAAATATGACATTTCAATCTCTGATATATTTTTGGAAATTTCACAACAAACCATAAGCAGTTAATTAAACTACATTGCAAATGCCTTTTCAACCTTGACTTCAAAAATACAGCTATAGAACCATCACTGAATATGTGTGTCACATCCTTATACAGATGATATTTCGATTTTCATAATGTCTGTAATTCGTTATTATCCTTCACTTAGTCTATAAAACACAGGTAAACATGCTTCTGGTAGTCTCTGCTTTGGGCCATGTTCTGTTTGATGTCAGCAATGATATCCCTTGTTTCACATTCTCTTCTGAATGTAGCTTGAACTTCTGATATTTCCTTGTAGATGTACAGCTGCAGCCATTTTTGAATTATCTTCAGCACAGCAAAATTTTGCTAGCACATGGTATTAATAATATTGTTTGATAATTTCCACATTCCATTTGATTGCCTTTCTTTGAATGGACACAGATATGGATTTATCCAGTCATTAGGCCAGGTAGCCGCCTTCCAAATATCCTGACATAGATAAATAAGCACTTCCAGCATTGCTTGTATAAAAGTTTTTAATGCCCATGTAAGACCATCTGCTAAGAACATGTGTGTGTATTGTATATCTATCTACATTCCTATCTATATCATCTATCCTTTTACATGAAGTATTTAATGTATTATTTTCTTAGGATTACTGGAACAAAATTTCACAAACTGGTTGTTTTATAAGAACAGAAGTGTATTGTCTCACAGTTCTGGAGGGTAGTAGTCTGAAATCAGGGTATCAGCTGAGCCATGTTCTCACTGAATCCTCTGGAGGAAAATTCATTCTTGTCTCTTCTAGTTTCTGTTAGCCCCAGGATTTCCTTGGCTTACAGCTGCAGCATAACTCCATCTTTACATTACTGTCTTCCTTCTATTTGTCTATCGGTGTTTCTTCTCCTCTTCTATAAGGACACCACTCAAATTGAATTAGGACTCACTTTCGGAGCCCTGGTGGCACCAGTAGTTAAGCGTTCAGCTACTAACAGAAAGGTTGGCAGTTCAAATCCACCACCTGCTCCTTGGAAACCTTATAAAGCAGTTGTACCGTGTCCTCTAGGGTTGCTATGAGTTGGAATCCACGAGACAGCAACGGGTTTGGTGTTTTTGGTTACTCCAATATGGGAGCCCTGATGGTGCAGTGATTAAAGTGCTGCGCTGCTAACCAGAAGGTCAGTAGTTCAAAAGAAAGATGTGGCATTCTACTTCCTTAATGATTGCAGTGTTGGAAACCCTATGAGGCAGTTTTACTCTCTTCTATAGGGTCACTATGAGTCGGAATCAACTTGATGGCAACTTGAGGCCGTATGACCTCTTGTTAACAACATCTTCAAAGACCCTATTTCCAAACAAAGCCACTTCA
Source organism: Dugong dugon (assembly GCA_030035585.1). Classification (NCBI taxonomy): domain Eukaryota; kingdom Metazoa; phylum Chordata; class Mammalia; order Sirenia; family Dugongidae; genus Dugong; species Dugong dugon. The sequence continues at coordinate 34,924,747 of CM057471.1, read as the reverse complement.
CTGGTTCTGGGGTTAGAACTTCAACATATCTTTTTGGGGGGCACAATCCAATCCATCTCAATATATTAATTAAAATTTATTTCTATTCAGATTTCTTAAGAACATTTGCCTAAATAATAGGTGAATATCAGTCTCTATTCAACACTTGTGTACTTATTATTCATATAATAATTTCAGCCTTTACCATTACTGACTTGCAGTCTCAGGAAGCATGAGTTAGTGAGTTTTGCTAGATGAACAAGAATGATTATACACATTCACATTTTCTTTGTTAAGACATTTTATTACCACTTTATGGTTAGGAACTGTACCTTATTTGCACAAACTAACTTATTTCTCACGGTAAAATCCAGGCTGTTTATCTGTTTAACATGCAGCTGAGGAATGGTAAGAACCTGTCATATTTCTCATCATCTTTTTTTTTTTTTTATTTGCATTAGTGAATGTGACTATGCTAATGAGGATAACGGCATTTATTTGCAACTCACTTTTTCTTGGTGCCAAGGTTTCAGAAGCTAATGAATATTAATTTAAAATAAATATTCTACAAGAAAGCTATGAACTTCTTTTTATTATGTAACACACTGGGGTCTTTGCCATTGATCAGAGAGACTTAGCCCATTATTCCATCTATACATAGATCACAGTAATGGGTCAGTAAGTCACTGGAAAATAAAAACCTGTAGAGCTTGCTTTCTATTATTCTTATCCTTATTGCTGAAAAGTATTAAACTAGAGATGTCGTGACTTCAGGACAGTAAAATGGATTCAGACCCCTGAATTGGCTCTATAGGTTGTCCATGGATAGCACACCAACTTAAATATTAAAAAACATGAATGGGCCAAGCTGGACAAAATGGCACATTATTGCTTTTAAAACTGATAAGAATTGTTCTTATCTTTCCTGTATTCAAATTGCAGCAAAATGTTTACATCAGCAAGCTGCATAACTACTTGGCATTCAGACAAAAGTTTTAAGTTTCTAGTATAATTTAATAATTGATTTATTTACCATCTGGTATAACGGTAAAATATTTTTATTAAAAATATATCTTGATAAGTATATAGTAAGCATTATATTGAGTTTCAGTCTATATTTAAAGGATAATTTATAATGACTGAATTTAAAGACAGACAATACAAAATTATAAGAAACCTGCAGGTATAAAGGAATAGAAATAAAAATTACTCTGGGTTAATGGTAAACTCAAGACCATAATCCAGTATAACTAATATATGTAAGTAAATATTTTTTCTCCTTTCAATTTCCTTTAGTATAGTTAATCATACGTATTGTTGAAACATGTTAATATGTATTGAAAAATAGCAGTTTATCATTTTATTTGAAATTACTAAGATTAACTCAGGAGCTCTGATGGCAAAGTGGTTAAGAGTTCAGGCTGCTAACCAAAAGTTTGGCAGTTCGAATCCACTAGCCACTCCTTGGAAACCCTATGGGAGCAGTTCTACTCTGTCCTATAGGGTTTCTATGAGTTGAAATCAACTTGATGGCACGCAACAAGACTAACTCAATTTTAGCTTTATTTTGAATAAATATAATTTCTCATACATCTTTTACTAAATCTGTTTGCTTATCTACTGATGAGATATCTATTCTTCAGAACACACAATTTATATTACTCGTGCATAATTTTCATATTTTATTTTTGAAATACCACTAATGTTATATAACTTGTCATTTATGTAAAGTTTGGGTTAAGCTAAAATTTTACAGTTTGAGATGCATCATAGAATCAAAAAGCAAATGTGTTGCATTCAGATATTTTTAAACTGTATGGAACAGTAAAACATGAACTATTACCAACTGGTGAAACTATTGTAACTATCAGGAAAAAGAGAATTTGATTTAGTTCTTCTGTCTATTTATCTTGCTCAGTTTTCTTAATAGCCTTCCTATTCACTGCCATTCTTTCTTCAACATCAGTTCTGCCCGAAAGAGCAACAAGCAGATGTCAGCACAGCTGGACTGGATGCCAATATTTTGCCTCTCTAGAATGGGGATCATTAGTACACTGAGGGCAGAGTCCCTTCCATTCTTTTGAGACTGAGGAGGGCACCCTGCTGTACACGCCTTAATTTACTAGAGCAGGGCTAAATGACTTTAAGATTACTCAACAATCATTATATTTTAAAATCTGAGTTACTCATTCTTCATTTTGCCCAGATGCTAGAATATTTCATTGTTTTTATTTTTGATAAAGTATGTTATTCAAATAATATTTTCAGATTATTAATGTGTTTTTAATGAATGATGCCACATGTAGAAGATCTTTCATTCAAGTTTTTCTATGGAATGTGTAAATTATTTACATATAAATTTTAAAATGTAGAAATATAAATAGATGATTAATCTATATATGAAACACAAGGACAATGTACACAACAGAAAACATATTTCCCTGGTCACCCTATTACAGCAATGTAATTGCATGGATTTTCAAGAAAGAGATATTTAAGAATATGGCTTAACTTTTTAAGGAAAAAAAAAATGTTTTCCCAAGTGGTTGTATCATTTTACACTTCTAGCAGCAGTGTATGAGCATACAGTTCCTCTACATATTCATCAACACTTGGTGTAGACTTAAAAAAAAAAAAAAAGAAAAAGGCAGTGCGTTTACTCATGTAGCAGGCTTTATACTGATTTAGGTGTGTAGTGGTATGTCATTGCAATCCTCATGTATTTTTTGATTAAGACCTATTACCTAGATTTCTCTCCCAGCAGGCAATAAAGTCTGAATTCAAGCAAATAACACTTTATTTTTAATATAAGAAATAAGTTATCTTAGTAATCTAATAATAAATTAACTAAAAGCCACTCCTCCATGCTGTGAATCTTGTTTCTAAGCATTTAATTATGTAGCACCCCCCGTGAATGTCATTCTTACATTCCTCAGATATCTTTTATTCCTTTGAGACCCAGGTAAATCCTTATATTATTTGTGAAGCCTTGCCTGATAACCCCTGCCCACTATAATAGCCCTTCCCTTTGGCATTGGATTTTTCTTGCTTTGGTATTTATCAAATATGTACATACCATTGCTCTCACCCTTGAGACATTGAATTATAATTATCTGTTGATAAATTTATTTCTCCCAGCATATGATAGTTGCATACCTCTTTATATCATGAATACAGACCATGCTAGACAAATGATAGCTGACTTTAAAGTTTGATATTGTCATTTATTAGATCATGTAATTTTGCAGTTTTGAGAATTAAAAACATTATTTTCTACAAAACCAAGCACATTTAAACTTATTAATGTTGTCATATTTTTTCCCCCTAGTTATAAAACTAATTTAGGATATTGTGCCGATATAGGGTTATATAAATTTAAAACATCAATGAAATCATCTGAAATCCTATAAGGGAATATTAAACACATTGGCATATGAATATAGTTTCTCAGGAGATATACGTATATTTTATATAATTTGTGCTGGTTGCATGTAATGATTTTAATTCACACTATAATATGAATATCACCTGTGTTATTCAATATATGCAAAGAATATGATCTTACTGATTATACTATATTCCAACCATACAACAACAATTATATGGCAAAATAATTTACTTAACAGGTCATCTATCTCCATGTTTAGTTATTTTCCAATTTTTAACTGTTGTTCTTAAATGCCATCCACTTGGTTCCGACTCATAGCAACCCCATGTACAACAGAATGAAATATTGCACCATCCTCACAATTGTTATGCTCAAGCCCATTGTTCCAGCCACTGTGTCACTCCATCTCGTTGAGGGTCTTCTGCTTTTTCGCTGACCCTCTACTTTACCAAGAAAGATGTCTTTCTCCAGGGACTGGTCCCTCCTGATAACATGTCCAAAGTATGTGAGACAAAGTCTCACCATCCTTGCTTCTAATGAGGATTCTGGTTGTACTTCTTCCAAGACAGATTTGCTTGTTCTTTTGACAGTCCATAGTTTATTCGATATTCTTCACCAACACCATAATTCAAAGGTTTCAATTCTTGTTAGGTCTTCCTTATTCATTGTCCAGCTTTCACATGCATATGACGTGATTGAAAAGACCATGGCTTGGGTCAGGCACACCTTAGACCTTAAAGTGACATCTTTGCTTTTTAACATTTTAAAGAGGTCTTTTGCCACAGATTGGCCAATGAAATGAGTCATTTCATTTCTTGACTGTTGCTTCCATGGATGTTGATTATGGATCCAAGTAAAATGAAATCCTTGACAACTTCAATCTTTTCTCTGTTTATCATGATGTTGCTTATTAGTCCAGTTGTGAGAATTTTTGTTTTCTTTATGTTTATGTTGCGGTGTAATCCATACAGAAGGCTGTGGTCTTTGATCTTCATAAATAAGTGCTTCAAGTCTTCTTCACTTTCAGCAAACAAGACAAGATTGTGTCTTCTGCATACAGAAGGCTGTTAATGAGTCTGCCTCCAATCCTGATACTCTGTTCTTCAAATAGTCCAGCTTCTCAGATTATTTGCTCAGCATACAGATTGAAGAAGTACAGTGAAAGGATACAACTCTGATGCACACTTTTCCTGACTTTAAACCATGCAGTATATCCTCGTTCTGTTCTAATGACTGCCTCTTGATCTATGTACAGGTTTTTCATGAGCACAGTTAAGTGTTGTGGAATTCCCATTTATGGTAATGTTATCCATAATTTGTTATGATCCACACAGGTGAATGCCTTTGCTAGTCAATAAAGCACAGGTAAACATCTGTCTTAGTCATCTAGTGCTGCTATAAAAGAAATACCACAGGGGATGGTTTTAACGAAGAGAAGTTTATTTCCTCACAGTAAAAGTAGGCTAAAAGTCCAAATTCAGGGCGTCAGCTCCAGGGGAAGGCTTTTTCTCTCTGTCGGCCTTCTTCTCATCAGTGTTCCCTCGGACTAGGAGCGTCTCTGCGCAGGGACCCCAGTCCAAAGGACGCGCTCTGCTCCCAGCACTGCTTTCTTAATGGTATGTGGTCCTCAACTCTCTGCTTGCTTCCCTTTCCTTTTATCTCTTGAGAGATAGAAGGTGGTGCAGGCCACACCCCAGGGAAACTCCCTTTACATTGGATCAGGGATGTGACCTGGGTAAAGGTGGTGTTACAATCCCACCCTAACCCTCTTTAACATAAAATTACAATCACAAAATGGAGGCTAATCACACAATTCTGGGAATCATGGCCCAGCCAAATTGATACACACATTTTTTTGGGGACATAATTCAAACCATGACAACATCTTTCTGATATTCTCTGGTTTCAGCCAGAATCCTTCTCACATCAATAATAATATCCCTGGTTCCACGTCCTTTTCTGAATCTGCCTTGAATTTCTGGCAGTTCCCTGTTGATATACTTCTGCAGCCGCTTTTGAATGATCTTTAGTAAAATTTTACTTGTGTGTGACATTAATGATATTGTTCAATAATTTCCACATTCGGTTGGATCACCTTTCTTTGGAATAGGCATAAATATGGATCTCTTCCAGTCAGTTGACCAGTTGCTCTCTTCCAAGTTTCTTGGCATTAGACAAGTGAGCACTTCCAGTTCTTCATCTGTTTGTTGAAACATCTCAATTGGTATTCTGTCAGTCCCTGGAGCCTTGTTTTTCGCCAGTGCTTTTAGTGCAGCTTGGACCCCTTCCTTCAGTACCATTGGTTCCTGATCATATGCTACCTCCTGAAATGGTTGAACATTGAACCGATTCTTTTTGATACAGTGACTCTGTGTATTCCTTCCATCTTATTTTGATGCTTCCTGTATAGTACAATATTTTCCTCATAGAATCCCTCAATATTGCAACTCAAGGCTTGAATTTTTCTTCACTTCTTCTGCTTAAGAAATGCCCAGCATGTTCTTCCCTTTTGGTTTTCTAACTCCAGGTCTTTGCACATGTCATTATAATACTTTACTTTATCTTCTCGATCTGTCCTTTGAAATCTTCTGTTCAGCTCTTTTACTTCATCATTCTTTCATTTGCTTTAGCTACTCAACATTCAAGAGCAAGTTTCAGAGTCTCTTCTGACATCCATTTTGATCCTTTCTTTCTTTTCTGTCATTTTAATGACTTCTTTCTTTCTTCATGTATGATGTCTATTAACCCTTTAATGTAACATCACAGAGATAGGATTTACAACACATGGAAAAATCACACCAGATGACAAACTGTTGGGCAATCACACAGTACTGGGACTCATGGCCTAGCCAAGTGTACACACATTTTTGGAGGACACAATTCAATCCGTAACACTCCACCCTTTGGCCCTCCAATATTCATATGCTTGCCACATGTAAAATGCGTTTGCCACATCATATCATAGCAAACCTCTTAAATCAACTCCAAGTCCAAAATCCAATCTGTGAAATCTAGAATACAAGTTATCTACTTCCAAAGCGCATTGGTGAAACATCCACAAGCTAGACATTTCCATTACAAATGGGAAAAATTTGAGGGAAATAAGGGGTAATAAGCACCAAGCAAGTCATCGGAACACATTACATTAGCTCTCAAGGCTAGAAATTAATCCTCTGTTCTCTGAGACCATTTAGACAATGGCCCTGCCCTCCAGATTCTAGGCATTGGCCACACTCTCTGAATTCTGAGCGGAGGTCCCTGGGCCCTGGGCTTCAACTCAGCCTTCCAGGCCCACTGGAATGGTAACTCTGTTCCCTCAGACTTGGGTGGCCCCATTCTCCTAGACCATCTGAGTGGCGACTGCACCCTTTGAGACTGAGGCACCTTTGCTTCTGTGTTCCTTGCCTCTTCAGCTTCTGCCTCCTTGGCTTTGGCCTTGGCCTCTCCACCCCTCAGGCCTTGATGCCACATCTGCCCTGCTTGGGCAAGTGTTCCAAAGCTCTGTAGCTCCAGCGATAAGTGCCTGGAGGCACCCCACTCTGCCAGTAAACTTTGGTCGGAAGGCAGTCACTCTCTTGCTCCATGGGTCAGCAAGCCTAGCTCCACTGATAAGTGTTCAGAAGCACCACACTCTTCCAGGAAGCCTCATGTGCAAAGGCACTCAGCTCTCTCCCTCCAGGGGTCAGCTCCAGTGCAATCTTACGCTAGTATCATAGTTCTTCTGCTGCTGGTACTCTGCTACTGCCATTTTTCTGCTGCTGGTGGTTCTCTGCTGCTGCTTTTTGCCATCTGCACCAACTGGTGTTAACAGTTCTCCTGATTTTCTTCTAGTCTCACCAGAATTGTCTTTGATGTCCATAATTCTACCAACAGTCTCTTCAAGGCAATAAAGCTTTTACTATTAGGCACTTCAAAACTCTTCTAGCTTCTATCCATTCAGTTTCAAAACTGCTTCCACATTTTATGTATCTGTTAGAACAGCACCCCACTCCCGGTACCAAATTCTGTCTTAGTCATCTAGTGCTGCTATAACAGAAATACCAGAAGTAGATGGCTTTAGCAAAGAGAAATTTATTCTCTCGCAGTCTAAGAGGATAGAAGTCCAAATTCAGGGTGCCAGCTCTAGGGGAAGGCTTTCTCTGTCTGTCAGCTCTAGAGGAAGACCTTTTGTCATCAATCTTCCCCTTGACTAGGAGCTTCTCAGCGCAGGGACCCTGGGTCCCAAGGACACACTCTTCTCCTGGCACTACGGTCTTGGTGGTATGAGGTTCCCCTATCTCTGCCCACTTCTTTCTTTTAAATCTCAAAAGAGATCGGCTTAAAACACAACTTAATCTTATAGATTGTGTCCTGCCTCATTAGCATAACTGCCACTACTCCCATATCATTAGCATCATAGAGATAGGATTTACAACACATAGGAAAATCACATCAGATTACAAAATTGTGGACAATCACACAATACTGGGAATCATGGCCTAGCCAAGTTTGCAACATTTTTGGGGGACACAATTCAATCCATAACAGTTTACATATGATGAAAAGTCAGCTGAAACTGGTTTAAGCAAAACCAGGATATTATAGCCTTTCAAAGCTTAAAATATCATATTCAGGTTGATGTTTTTGTTTGGATTAAAACAGAGGATCAGATCACACCATCAACTGAATCTCTCTACAACTACTGCTTCAGATTTCCTCTGAATGGATAGATTGTCATATAGGCCTATCTACCCTGTAGCCCTTGGCAATCCAAATATATATTAACTTTTGGTATTAATTCCAAAGGAAATAAAAGATTTTCTGTCTCAGTGAGTCCAAACAAATTCTTTTATTAATTCTCTTTGATATGATTTAGTTCAGGCAATTATCCCTGAACCAATAAAAGTGACTAGAGGCTTATAGATCTGTCAGTGTCTGTGATTGACCAAGATTTACTTATGTACCCACTTCTGCTGTGGGTAGAGTCAACCTCACTGAAAACACTTGAATCTCAAATAATATTAAATTATAATTCAACTGCATGTGGCAAATAGGCATTCAGAATTTATACACAATAATAAACTCACATAATGAATGTATGAAACATTTTATAAATAAGAAAATAATGGAGTAATGGTAGTGCCATAACAGAAAGTTCAGATACCAGAAGGACAAGCACAAGATGTCTACTAAACCAGAGAACATATTTTCCCCACTCCTATATGAATTTTATGGGCACTAGGACTTTGCAGGAATAGGGTAGTTGGATCCTGCTTCTCTGGCTTATGTATGCCAACTCATTTTTCAAGTACAACAATTGCCTTCAACAATAATGATAATGCTAATAAAGATAAAGAAACTGAGGAATTCAGCTATTTTTAAGCAATGTTAATAAGTAGTGTTTACATCATATGTGATTTTGGTAACGATTTTAGGAATAAATGCATTTATTCCTAAAATCTAAATCTAGACTTTAATCGCCTGTCTCCTAAGATTCTGACGCTAAATGGATTAATTTATAAACCTCTTAGAGTAATTTTCATGTTTTACTTAAATATGTTTCACCACCCAGTACATTTAACAGCAACTAAAAAATGTTTTTTATGTCATTGACACTTTATAATAATAATACCGAAAACCTGTCAGCGTTTTTATTATAAACATGTTGTGGAGGAATTATAGTAGTCTAGGTATTAAAATTCGCTTTGAGATGGTTCTTGTCATAAAATTTCCCAAGTGTGTACCTTGTTTATTGTTACCATACTTAATTTATCAAAACCAGCGCTATCAGGTGCAGGGGAAAATGAATCTTTCTGGTTGCCTACACATCTACATGTAGATGAGTCTATAACTAGTGTGAATCTGTAAATCTCATGACCTACACTTTCTTTTAGAGATAGTATGCAATCATGTAATCTTTTCTGTTAATTATGACAATAATGAACGTAGGACTGCAACTAGTCATCATATATACTAGATAAAATTTATTTTTGACACCCTCTCTTGACTGTAAGTTCCTGCCTGGCATCAAGTCACTTTTATTACCATCTTCTAAATTCATGACACAGTGCTTGACACATAGTGTTCAACCTGAAATAATGTTCCTTGAAATCAATTAATATGTGACTGTGTCTCTCCTCCAAAAATTAAATTATAACCTAGGTTTACTCTTCAAGTTATTTATTGCTCCAATTTCAGGGTGTTAGAGGATAAGAGAAATAAACTAGCCTTTTCAAAGGGTTTTCTATACTCCAAACACTCTGCTAGGTTCTTCCTTTACTTTTCATTATCAAGTTGCAAATAGAAAGTTGTCAGATAACTTTTCCCATTTTCCTCATGAGGAAATAAAATCATAGAGAGTATTTCCATTATTGATTTTTTTTTCTGTTAGTACTTTTTTCCTTTGCTATCAAAAAGGTTCATTTAGCAGCATTTAAAAAATTTAAAAATATAAGTAAGCTACAGAAATTTGTGCATTTAAAATGCTTTGGAAAAATAATAGTGCAAATACACATGGCAGCAAAGTCTCCAAAGTGGTTGCTTTTGGAGTGTTCGATAGTTGTTAGTTATTGTACTTATAAATTTTCTACCACTATCATGTTTACAAAATCTGTTTATATTACTTTTATATAGACAGAATAGTAATTAAATTAAAAACCATGAAGAGAGTGGAGTTATCATTATTTGGAAAAAAACTACTAGTTTTCTTTTTTCTTTTTAATATTTTATTGTACTTCAGGTGAAGGCTTACAGAACAAACAGTTTCTCATGTAACAGTAGTACACATGCTGTTTTATGACTTTGGTTAACAACCCCACAACATATTAACCCTCTGAATTCTCAGCTTTTTTTTTTTTTTTTTTTTTGGTGAAAATACACATAGCCAAAGATACACCATTTCAAAACTTTTTACTTACACATTTAAGTGACATTGACTATGCTCTTCCAATTGTGCTGCCATTCTCACCCAAGATGAAGGCTTACAGGACAAAATAGCCTCCCATTTAACAGTTACTACAAATGTTGCCCTATAACAGTGGTTAACAATCTCACAACACATCAACAGTATCCTTACTCAACTTGTTATCATCAGCTTTCTACTCTCCCTCTGCCTTCTGGCCCTTGTCACTGGACTCCTGTACCTCGTTAGTCTCATTTAGTTTTACTGGGCTGTCCACTCCCAGGCTGAAGAGTAAACCTCGAAGGTAACTTCACCTCTTGGCTGAAAGGGTGTCTGGGGGCCACAGTCTTGAGGTTTCTCCAGTCTCCTTTAGGCCAGTAAATCTGGTCTTTTTTTTTTTTTTTTTTTTTTTTGGGAGTTAGAATTATGCTCTACATACTTCTCCAGCTCTGTCCAGGACCCTCTGTTGTGATCCTGGTCAGAGCAGTCAGCAGTGGTAGCCAGGCACCATCTACCTGTACTGGACTCAGTCCGGTGGAGGTCTTGGTAGCTGTGGTCAATTAGTCCTTTGGACTAATCTTTTTGTTGTATCCTTTTCTCTTCATTCTCCCTTGCTCCCGAAGGGATGAGACCAGTGGAGTATCTTAGATGGCCGTTCACAGGCTTTTAAGACCCCTGAAACTACTCACCAAGGTAGAATGTAGAGCATTGTCTTTATAAGCTGTGTCATGACAATTGAGCTAGATGTTCCCCTAGACCATGGTCCCCACAGCCCTCCACCCAGCAATTCAGTCCCTCAGGGAGTTTGGATGTGTCTAGGGGGCTTCCATGACCTTTCCTTGTACAAGTTCTGCTACTTTCCCCTGTATTGTGCACTGTCTCAACCTTCACCCAAGATACCCCTTATCTATTCCCTATTTAGTATTCCCCCCCCGCATCCCTGGTAAGCAACAAGGATTGTTACAATTTGCATGTGAATTTTTTCATGGGTTTTTACAATAGAGGTCTCATACAATATTTGTCCTTTTGTGATTGACTTATTTCACTCAGCATAATGTCCTCCAGTTTCATCCACGTTATGAGATGCTTCACAGATTCATTGTTGATCTTTCTCATTGCATAGTACTCCATTGTGTGTATGTACCATAGTTTGTTTATCCATTCATCTGTTGATAGGCACCTACGTTGGTTCCATCGTTTTGCTATTGTGAACAATGCTGCCATGAACATAGGTGTACATATGTCTATTCGAGTGACGATTCTTATTTCTCTAGGATATATTCCTAGGAGTGGGATTGCTGGATCGAATGGTATGTCTATTACTAGCTTTCTGAGGAAGCGCCATATCATTTTCCAAAATGGTTGTATCATTTTGCATTCCCACCACCAGTGATAAGAGTTCCCATCTCCCCGCAGCCCCTCCAACATTTGTTATTTCCAGTATTTTTGATTCGTGCCAGTAATGCCGGGGTGAGATGGTATCTCATTGTGGTTTTAATTTGCATTTCTCTAATGCTAGTGAACGCGAGCATTTCCTCATGTGTCTGTTGGCCATTTAAATGTCTTCTTTGGTGAAGTGTCTGTTCATTTCCTTTGCCCAATTTTTGATAGGATTGTTTGTCTTTTTGTTGTAGAGGTGTTAGATTTTCTTGTAGATTATGGAGATTAGACCTTTGTCTAACTTGTACTATCCAAAAAATTTTTCCCAGTCTGTAGGTTCTCTTTTTACTCTTTTGGTGAATTCTTTTGAAGAGCATAGGTGTTTGGTTTTTAGAAGATCCCAGTTATCTAGTTTATCTGTTGGGTTTTGTGTGTTGATGTTTATGGTTTGTATCCTGTTAATGCCATGTATTAAAGCCTGAAGTTTTGGTCCTATTTTTTCTTCTATGAACTTTATAGTTTTAGGCTTTATATTCAGGTCTTTGATTCATTTTGAAGTAGTTTTTGTATGTGGTGTGAGGTATGGGTCCTGTTTCATTTTTCTGCAAATGGATATCCAGTTTTGCCAGCACCATTTGTTAAAAAGACTGTCTTTTCCCCATTTGATGGACTTTGGGCCCTTGTCGAAAATCAGGTGACTGTAGGTGGATGGATTTACATCTGAGTTCTCAGTTCTGTTCCATTGGTCAATGTCTCTGTTGTTGTACCAGTACCATGCTGTTTTGACTACTGTAGCTGTATAGTAGGTTCTGAAGTCAGGTAGTGTGAGTCCTCCAATTTTATTCTTCTTCTTCAGTAGAACTTTACTTATTCGGGGTTTCTTCCCTTTCCATATAAAGTTAATAATTAGTTTTTCCAACTCTTTGAAGAATGTTGCTGGTATTTGTATCGGGATTGCATTGTATTTGTAAATTGCTTTAGGTAGAATTGCCATTTTCACAATGTTGAGTCTGCCTATCCATGAGCATGGTATGTTTTTCCATTTATGTAGATCCCTTTGGGTTTCATGCAGCAGTGTTTTGTAGTTTTCATTGTATAGGTCTTTTACATTCCTGGTCAGATTTATTCCTAAGTATTTTATCTTTTTAGGGGCTATTGAAAATGGTATTGATTTCCCGAACTCCTTTTCATCGTTCTCTTTACTGGTGTATAGGAATCCAACTGATTTTTGAATGTTTATCTTGTATCCTGCTACTCTGCTGAATCTTTCTATTAGTTCCAGTAGATTTCTTGTGGAGTCTTTAGGGTTTTCTATGTATAGTATCATATCATCTGCAAAAAGGGACAGTTTAGCTTCTTCATTACCAATTTGGATGCCCTTTATTTCTTTTTCTTGCGTTATTGCTGTAGCTAGAACTTCCAGCACAATGTTAAATAGGAGTGGTGATAAAGGGCATCCTTGTCTTGTTCCTGTTTTCAAGGGGAGTGTTTTCAGCCTCTCTCCATTAAGAATGATGTTGGCCACAGGTTTTGCATAGATGCCCTTTATTATGTTGAGAAATTTCCCTTCTATACCTATTTTATTGAGAGCGTTTATCAGGAATGGTTGTTGGACTTTGTCAAATGCCTTTTCTGCGTCAATTGAGATGATCATGTGATTCTTTTCTTTCCTTTCATTTATGTGGTGGATTAGGTTGATTGATTTTCCAATATTAAACCATGCTTGCATAACTGGTATGAATCCTACTTGGTCGTGGTGTATTATTTTCTTGATATGATACTGAATTCTATTGGCTAGAATTTTGTTGAGAATTTTTGCATCTATATTCATGAGAGATATTGCTCTGTAATTTTCTTTTTTTGTGATGTCTTTGCCTGGTTTTGGTATGAGCATTATGCTGGCTTCATAGAATGAATTTGGAAGTGTTGCTTCCTCTTCCATGCTCTGAAATAGCTTGAGTAGAACTGGTACAAGCTCTTCTGTAAATGTTTTGTAGAATTCTCCAGTGAAGCCATCTGGGCCAGGGCTTTTTTTGGTTGGGAGTTTTTTTATTACCTTTTCAATTGCTTCTCTTCTTATGGGTCTGTTTGGATTTTCAACATCACTTTGTTGTAGTTTGGGTAGGCCATGTGTTTCTAGAAATTTATCCATTTCCTATAGGTTTTCAAATTTGTTGGAGTATAGTTTTTAATGATAGTCTGTTATAATCCTTTTTATTTCAGTTGGGTCTGTTGTAATGTCCCCCATTTCATTTCTTATTTGGGTTATTTGTGCCCTCTCCTGTTTTTCTTTTGTCAGTCTGGCCAGTGGTTTGTCGATTTTGTTGATTCTTTCCAAGAACCAACTTTTGATTTCGTTGATTCTTTCTATTGTTTTTCTGTTCTCTATTTTATTTATTTCTGTTCTGATCTTTACTATCTCCTTTTTTCCGGTGGTTGTAGGCTTTTTCTGTTGTTCTCTTTCTATTTGTTTGAGTTCTGTAGTTAATGTTTTGATTTTGTCTCTTTTTTCTTTTTTGATATGTACATCTATTGCTATAAATTGTCCTCTGAGGACTGCCTTTGCTGTGTCCCAATGGTTTTGGTATGATGTGTTTTCATTCTATTTTGATTCTAGGAATTTTTTAATTCCATCTCTGATTTCTTCTATTACCCATTGATGTGTAAGCAGATTATTATTCAGTTTCCATGTGTTTGATTTTTTTTCCTTGCTCTTTCTAGTGTTAATTTCTACCTTGATGGCATTGTGGTCAGAGAAGATACTTTGAATTATCTCAACGTTTTGGATCTTGTTGAGGATTTCTCTGTGGTCTAAGATGTGGTCTATTCTGGAGAACGTTCCATGTGTATTGGAAAAGAATGTGTACTTTGCAGCGGTTGGATGGATTGTTCTATATATGTCTATGAGGTCCAATTGGCTGATTGTGTACTTTAGGTCTTCTGTATCTTTGCTGAGTTTCTTTTTAGTTGTTCTGTCCTTTACTGAGAGTGGTGTGTTGAAGTCTCCTACTATTATTGTGGAACTGTCAATTTCTCTTTTCAGTGCTGTTAGAGTTTTTTTTATGTATTTTGGAGCCCTGTCATTGGGTGCATAGATATTTATTATGGTTATGTCTTCATAATGGATCGTCCCTTTAATCATTATATAGTGTCCTTCTTTGTCTTTTATGGTAGATTTTGTTTTAATGTCTATTTTATCTGAGATTAGAATTGCCACTCCTGCTTTTTTGGTAGTTGTTAGCTTGATATATTTTTTTCCAACCTTTGATTTTTAATAAATTCACATCTTTGTTTCTAAGTTGTGTCTCTTGTAGACAGCATATTGATGGATCCTGTTTTCTTATCCATTCTGCCACTCTCCGTCTCTTTATGGGTGCATTGAGTCCATTTACATTCAGTGTAATTATTGATAGATGTGAGTTTGTTGCTGTCATTTTGTAGTGCTTTTTTTTGTGGTGCTGAAGTTTTCTTTGTTCTTCTTATTCTCTTGTGCTGAGATACTTTTGTTTGTGGATTTTGTGTTCATTTCTTTTGTTTTTGTAGGTTTTGTTTTTGCTGAGACTTTATGTTTTTCATCTTTATTTTTATGAGTTGGTTTGTTAACTTTCTTTGTGGTTACCATGAATTTTACCCTTATCTTTCTAAGTTTGAAGCAGTCTACCCTTACTTGGTATCGCCTTGCCTTCCTCTCCATTAGAAGGGTTTATACCTATGCCGTTTGTTCTCTCTTTCATTGTTTTGATGTTGTTGTCATCCTTTGATTGATTGCTCTGATTCCCTGTTGTATTTCTTTTGTTTTTGGATAGTCCTCAATAGTTCCTTTCCTAGAATTGTATCTGGTTCATATGAACCTGCGTCCTAGGTCCTAGGTCCTGCCTGAAGGCTGAAGCTGGTTGTCCTCAGATCGAAGAACTCCCTTTAATAATTCTTGTAAGTTTGGTTTGACTTTTGCATATTCCCTTAGTTTCTGTTTATCTGGAAATGACCTAATTTCACCATCAAATTTGAATGAGAGTTTTGCAGGATATATTATTCTTGACTGACAATTTTTTTCTTTCAAGATTTTATATATGTCATCCCACTGCCTTCTTGCCTGCATGGTTTCTGCCAAATAATCTGAGCTTAGTCTTATTGTTTCTCCTCTGTATGTGACTTCTTGTTTTGCACAAGCTGCTCTCAGGATTCTTTGTTTGTCTTTGGTTTTGGTGAGTGTGAATATGATATGCCTTGGTGATTTTCTTTTGGGGTCTCTTCTATATGGGGTTCGTTGAGCTTCTTGGATGGCCAGCTTTTCATCTTTCATGATATTGGGAAAGTTTTCTGTCAGCAGTTCGTCAATGATCCTCTCTGTGTTTTCTGTTTTCTCCCCCTGTTCTGGTATGCCAATCACTCGTAAGTTTTTGCTTTTAATTGTGTCCCACATAACTCTCAGGGTCTCTTCATGTTTCTTTGTTCTTTTTTCTGAGTTTTCCTGAAATAGAGTTGTATCCAAGTGTTTGTCTTCAGTTCTACTGATCCTGTCTTCCATGGTTTCAAATCTACTTCTCAGCCCTTGTATGACACCGTCCATTTCTAAAATCTTGTTGTTTATCTTTTGGATTTCTAATTGTTGTTTTTGTATAATTTCGAGTTGTTAATTTACTTTGGCATTTTGTTCCTGCATCATCTTCCTGAATTCTTCCAATTTTTTGTCTGTATTTTCCATAAATTTGTGTATTTTTTCCTCATGTTTGTCAGATTTTTGCCTCAGTTCTTGGAAAATTCCGAGTATTAGTGATCTGAGTTCCCTATCAGGTATTTCTAGTTCATTTTCTTCCACAGGAGAGTTATCTGGTGTTTTAATTTGGACGCCTATTGGAGCCATCTTGTCTTGTTTTTGTAAATGTTTTGATATTGTATGCTGTTTTCAGGGCATTCAGTAGATATTTCTCTCGTTTATTGATTGTAGGTTTTTTTGTGTTTCGTCCTTGTGGCACAGCTGGGCAGATCTATCTGAAGAGGAGCCACTGGGACGGTTTGTTTGTGGCACTCACCGCAGCCACCAGGACAGTCGGTAGTCAGTGCTGGGCAGGTTCCAATAGGGCGTGCCTGCACAGCTTGGTGGTGTGATGTCAAGTGCACTGTGCAGGTAGGTAGGGTGCAGCAGGAAGATGGTTATGTGTGAAGCTAAGCTGGATATGGGAGCGAGGATAGAGGAGCAGGAGCAAAAAGCATACAAACATAAAAGATTGCTAGGGGAGCTTGTCGTTGGAATGTACAGATGAGAGACTATGGGATGGAGGAAACCAGAAGGGGGAAGAGAAAGAAAAGGAAAGAATGAACAAATAAAAATCAGAAAAGTTAAAGAACTGCAAAGTTCCCAGGGATCCCACCGATGCAGCTATGAGGTCTGGGGGAGTCGGTCTCAGTTTTCACAGCACAGCCTGGCCAGAAGGTACAGAGGCATACATCGCGTGGTATTCAGGGATCAGAAAGAGAAGGAAGAGATAGAGAGATGAGAAATTAAGCAATGAAGAAAGACAAAAGGGAAAAAGAGGGAAAAGTTGACAAAACTAATCAAAAATGAAGAAAAATAAAATTAAAAAACAAACAACAACAACACCAGCAGTGCCAAGAAATGGGACCCAGAGAGCCCCCACTCAGGGGCGCAAATTCCAAGCAGCCGGCAGTCTCGGGGTTAAGAGACCGTGGCCACGGGAAGTAGATGGGTGAACGAACAAAGGCCCCGGGATCTCACCAGCGCGGCAGCCCAGACCTGGAAGCAGCCACACGCCCGAACACAGCCCCACAGCCCCGCAGGAGAGAGCAAAGACGACGCTCGGAACCAGGCACCCGAGCAAAAGGAGGGGGAGGCGGCAGAAAAAGCTACACCAGCAGCCAACAAACGGCTCTCAGAGAGCCGCCGGCCCAGGTGCGCGGAATCGAAGCACTGGCGCCCCCCGGCCCAGGGACCCTGGCCACGGTAAGCAGGGGAGCCCCAGCCAAGGCGGAGAGGGGTGGGGGTGGGAAAGTGCACACCGCAATTTACCGGTCGTTCCGTCTCCCACTGGACACTCCGCGAGGCTGCTCTCCCATTCTCCCGTTTGCTGGTCTCTGATAGGAGTCCAAGATGGTGGGTCCGCGTTGCATTAGCCGGTAAGGAATCTCTGCATGGGTCTCTCCTCGCTCTCCGTTCTCTTTCAGTATTCTCACTCCATTTGGTGTTTGGCTGAGTTCTTTATCTCTTCATTTGATGTTCTAGGGTTTCAGGATTGTTGATTCTCTGTTAGGCTTAGTTTTTCGGATCTTTGCTGTGGAGGGATGGCGTGGTGCTTCTGCCTAGAGTGCCATCTTGCCCCGCCCTAGTTTTCTTTTTAATTAAAGTTTTATTAATAAAGTAATAGGCAGCAACTCTAAAGCAATTTTAATACTGTTTCTTTTGCAATGTCTTCCCACTGTATTCTTGCTTTACCTCCTTTTGCTACTGGCAGGAAAAAGTGTGCATTCTTTTGACCTAGACTAAGTATCACGAAAAGTATATAATTAGACTGACTAAAATGAGACAGAAAAGGAGATACAAATTTTGTATGATAAATGGACTCTTGTGTGTATTGATTTTCTTTTGTTTTAATTTGGACAATTACCTTTTAGGAAGTGGTGCCTTTCACTACTAGGAACACATAGTGTGCTCTAGATGTTTCGTAACTATACTGCGTTTTACTTCTACAAAATCAGTAAATTAGGAATAATAAAAATATATTTTTAAAGGTGTATGGATAGTCTTGTACTGGCAGAAAAAGTTCAGTTTCAGAGTAAAGTTTAACAAGAATGCTAGTTGCAAAACTTAAATCTGATTTCGAAGGCTCAGATATTTGTCTTCGGTACTCTATAGGAAAGTGTATCTTGTTTCTTCTCTTTTGTTAAAAAACTGTTTCAGGTATAAGGGGGAAAATATTGATTCAGTTTCCAGAGTAACAAAGAAACTTGAGGAAATTTGATAGGATCCTAAGACCATGGAGGAATTTAAGCTAATAAAAGTTTTGTCTAAGATTTATTCTATGAAATAATATACTATTTATACTTACAATCTTCTTTCAAAATTTCAATAAAATAGAACTTAACCAACCCTAGATTCAAGCTTATCTAAATTTTACTGTGTTCCTACTATTTAATTTTCATTTTCTCCATATGAAAAGATACATTTTGCCAAAAGTACAATCATATTATCTTGACTGTGATTTCAAGAACAAATATTAATTATAAAAATATTTAGAGTTATTTCCAATATTTATTTTTGGCTGTTCTAATTTAACAAAAATATACAGGTAATATATGAGAGTACCCATCTAAAAATAATCTTCACTATATCAATGTTCTCATTCTTTCCAATCACATATTTAATTTTAATATTCACTTATTAGTGAGATTGAATATCAATTCCATGGAGAAGTCAGCTACACAGGCTGTCTCCCCCACAAGCTGCTCTTATTCACCATTTCCTGTTCCTGTATCAACAAAGTATTAAGACTTTTCTCAGGCCTCATTTTGAAAATCTATTACTGCTTTCAACAGTAGTCCATTCAATCATCCTGTGTTGTTCTGAGGATTCTTTTTTAATTTTATTGTGTTTCAGGTGAAAGTTTACAGTGCAAATAAGTTTTTCATTCAAAAATTTTATACCCAAATTGTTTTGTGACATTAGTTGCAATCCCCGCAGTGTGTCAGCACTCTCCCCCTTTCCCTTTCCACCTTGGAGTCTCAGTGTCCATTCATCCAGTTGTCCTGTCCCTTCCTGCCTTCTTGTCTTTACTTTTGGGCAGAAGTTGCCCATTTGGTCTCCTATACTTGATTGAATGGAGAACTGAGAAACAAGTTCCTCACGTGTGTTATTGTTAGTTTTATTTAAAAAAAAACAAACCCTCGCCATCAAGTCGATTCTGAATCATAGTGACCCTATAGGACAAAGTAGAACTGCCCCATAGAGTTTCCAAGGAGTGGCTGGTGGACTTGAACTGCCTACTTTTTGGTTAGCTGTCGAGCTCTTAACCACTGCAAACCAGGTTTTATAGGACTATCTAATCTTTGGATGAAAGGTGGACTTCAGAAGTGGCTCTAGTTCTGAGTTAGCAGGGTGTCCAGGGGCCACAGTCTTGGGGGTTCCTCCAGTCACTGTCAGAACAGTAAGTATGGTCTTTTTTTGTGAATTTGAATTTTGTTCTATGTTTTCCTGCTCTGTCCAGGCCCCTCTATTGTGATCCCTGTCAGAGAAGTTGGTGGTGGTAGCTGGGCACCATCTAGTTCTTCCTGGCTCAGGCTAGTGGGGGCTGTGGTTCATGTGGTCCATTAGTCCTTTGGACTAGTATTTTCCTTGTATCTTGATTTTCTTCATTTTCATTTGCTCTGAGCATGCTGGTGCCAATAGATGTATCTTAGATGGCTGCTTAAATGCTTTTAGGACACCAGATGCTACTCGCCAAAGTAAGATGTAGAACATTTTCATTATGAACTATTTTATGCCAATTGACCTATATGTCACCCAAAACCATGGTCCCCAGCCCTCAGCCCCAGTAACTCAGTTCTCCAGTGGGTTTGGATGTGCCTATAAAGCTTCTATGACTTGGTCTCAGTCAAGCTGTGCTGACTTCCCATATATTGTATGTTGTCTTTCCCTTCACAAAAGTTAACACTTGTCAATTATCTAGTTAGTGATTTTCCCTCTCTACGCCTCCTCTCCTCGTAGCCAACAAAGATTATTTTTTCCTGTGTGTAATTCTTTTCTTGAGTTTTTATAACAGTGGTCTCATACAATATTTGTCCTTTTGTGAGTGAGTTATTTCACTCAGCATAATGTCCTCCAGATTGATCCATGTTGTGGTTGTTTCACGGATTCATCATTGTTCCATTGTGTGTATGTACCATAGTTTGTTTATCCATTCATCTGTTGATGGACACTTAGGTTGTTTCTATCTTTTTGCTATTGTGAATAATGCTGCAGTGAGCATGGGTGTGCACATATCTACCTGTGTGTTAGCTCTTGTATCTCTAGGATATATTCCTAGAAGTGAGATTGCTGGATCTTGTGATATTTCTATTTCTAGCTTCTTAAGGAGGTGCCATATTGATTTCCATAGTTGTACCATTTTGCATTGCCACCAGCAGTGCATAAGAGTTCCATTCTCAGCACAACCTCTCCAACATTTGTTATTTCTGTTTTTTTTTAAATTAATTTCAGTAATGTTGGGGTGAGATAGTATCTCATTGTAGTTTTGATTTACATTTCTCTAATGTCTAATGATCACTAGCATTTCCTCATGTGTCTGTTAACTGCCTGAATGTCTCCTTTGGTGAAGTGTCTTGTTCATATCACTTGCCCATTTTTCAGTGGGATTATTTGTCTTTTTGCTTTTGAGGTGTTGAAGTATTCTATAGTTTTTAGAGGTTAGACCCTTGTTGGATATGTCGTAGTCAATTTTTTTTCCTAGTCTGTAGGTGAAGTCTTTTGATGAGCATAAGTATTTAATTTTTAGGAGCCCCCAGTTATCTAGTTTATCTTCTAGAGTTTGTGCATTGTCAGTTATGGTTTGAATTCTATTTATGCCAAGTATTAGAGACACTAGTATTGCCCCTATTTTTTCTTACATGATCTTTATTGTTTTAGGTTTTATATTTAGGTCTTTGATCCATTTTGCATTAGTTTTTGTGTATGGTGGGAGATATGGGTCCCGTTTCATTGTTTTACAGATGCACATCCGGTTTTACCACCACCATTTGCTAAAAAGATTGTCTTTTCCCCTATTTAATGGACTTTGGGCCTTTGTCAAAGTTCAGCTGACCATAGGTGGATGGATTTACATCTGGGTTATCGATTCTGTTCCACTGATCTATGTGTCTATCATTGTACCAGTACCAGGCTGTTTGGACTACTGTGGCTGTATAGTAGGTTTTGAGATGAGGTAGTGTGAGGCCTCCTACTTTGCTCTTTTTCTTCAATAATGCTTTGCTTAACTGGGGCCTCTTTCCTTTCTGTATAAAGTTGGTGGTTAGTTTTTCCACCTTGTTAAAGAATGTTGTTGGTATTTGGATCGGAATTGCATTATATTTGTAGGTCACTTTGGGTAGAATTGACATTTTCATAGTGTTGAGTCTTCCTATCCGTCAGCATGTTATGTTTTTCTATTACGTAGGTCTCTTTTGGTTTCTTTGCAATAGTGTTTTATAGTTTTGTTTGTATAGGTCTTTATGTCCCTGGTTAGATTTATTCCTATGTATTTTATCTTTTTAGGGGCTATTATAATGGTGTTGTTTTCCTGATTTCCTTTTAGAAGTTCTCTTTTTTGATGTATAGGAATCTAACTTATTTTTGTATGTTGATCTTGTGTCCTGCTACTCTGCTGAAACTTTCTATTAGTTCCAGTAGTTTTCTTGTGGAATCTTTGGGGTTCTTTATGTATAGGATCATGTAGTCTGCAAATAGTGATAGTTTTACTTCTTCCTATCCAATTTGGATGCCTTTTATTTCTTTTTCTTGCCTTAATGCTCTAGCTAGGACTTCCAGCACAATGGTAAATAGGAGTGGTGATAAAGGGCATCCTTGTCTTGTTCTTGTTCTCAGGGGGAATGCTTTCAGCCTTTCTCCATTGAGAATGATGTTGGCTGTTAGTTTTGTATAGATACCCATTATTATGTTGAGGGATTTCCCTTCTATTCCTATTTTATTGAGAGTTTTTATCAGAAATGGGTGTTAGGCTTTATCAAATACCTTTCCCGTGTCGATTGAGATTATCGTGTGATTTTCTTTTGTTCTAACTGTTGGTGGATTATGTCGATTGATTTTCTAATGTTGAACCATTCTTGCATACCTGGTATGAATCCCACTTGGTCGCGGTGTATTCTTTTTTTTTTTTTTGATATGATGTTGAATTCTGTTGGTTAGAATATTGCTGCGAATTTTTGCATCTATATTCATAAGAGATATTGGTCGGCAATTTTCTTTTTTTTGTAGAGTCTTTGCATAGCTTTGGTATCAGGATTATGCTAGCTTCAAAGAATGAATTCAGGAGTATTCCTTCCTTTTCTATGCTCTAAAATAGTTGGAGTAGTACTGGTATGAGCCGTTTCCTGAATGTTTGATAGAACTCTCTAGTGAAGCCGTCTGAGCTAAGGCTTTTTTGTTGTTGTTGGGAGTTTTCTTTTTTTTTTAATTTTATTGTACTTCAGGTGAAGGCTTGCAGAACAAATAGTTTCTCATGAAACAGTAGTACACATGTTGTTTTATGACATTGGTTAACAACCCCACAACATGTTAACCCTCTAAATTCTCAACTTTTTTTTTTTTGGTGAAAATACACATAGCCAAAGATACACCGTTTCAAAAATTTCTACATACACAGTTCAGTGACATTGACTACGCTCTTCCAATTATGCTGTTATTCTCACTTAAGATGAAGGCTTCCAGAACAAAATAGTTTCGCATTTAACAGTTACTACAAATGTTGCCCTATGACAATGGTTTACAATCTCACAACACAACAACACTATCATTACTCAACCTTGGGTTCCCTATCATCAGCTTCCTTCACCCCTTCTGCCTTCTGGCCCTTGTCACTGGACTCTTGTATCTCATTAGTCTCATTTGGTTTTACCGGGCTGTCCCCTCCCAGGCTGAACAGTGAACTTCGGAGGTAACTTCACCACTGAGCTAAAAGGGTGTCTGGGGGCCATACTCTCAAGGTTTCTCCAGTCCCTTTTAGGCCAGTAAATCAGGTCTTTTTTTTTTTTTTTTTTTTTTTTTGTGAGTTAGAATTATGCTGTACATTCTTCTCCAGCTCTGTCCAGAACCCTCTGTTGTGATCCTGGTCAGAGCAGTCAGTGGTGGTAGCCGGGCACCATCTAGGTGTACTGGACTCAGTCCGGTGGAAACCTTGGTAGCTGTGGACAATTAGTCATTGGGACTAATCTTTTCCTTGTATCCTGTTCTCTTCATTCTCCCTTGCTCCCGAAGGGATGAGACCAGTGGAGTATCTTAGATGGCTGCTCACAGGCTTTTAAGACCCCTGAAACTACTCACCAAGGTAGAATGTAGAGCATTGTCTTTATAAGCTGTGTCATGACAATTGAGCTAGATGTTCCCCTAGACCATGGTCCCCACAGCCCTCCACCCAGCAATTCAGTTCCTCAGGGAGTTTGGATGTGTCTAGGGGGCTTCCATGACCTTTCCTTGTACAAGTTCTGCTACTTTCCCCTGTATTGTGCACTGTCTCAACCTTCACCCAAGATACCCCTTATCTATTCCCTATTTAGTATTCCCCCCCCCCCACCCCTTCCTTCCCTGGTAACCAACAAAGATTGTTATATTTTGTGTGTGAACTTTTTCATGGGTTTTTACAATAGAGGTCTCATACAATATTTGTCCTTTTGTGATTGACTTATTTCACTCAGCATAATGTCCTCCAGTTTCATCCATGTTATGAGATGCTTCACAGATTCATTGTTGTTCTTTCTTGTTGCATAGTACTCCATTGTGTGTATGTACCATAGTTTGTTTATCCATTCATCTGTTGATGGGCATCTAGGTTGTTTCCATCATTTTGCTATTGTGAACAATGCTGCCATGAACATAGGTGTACATATGTCTATTCGAGTGACGATTCTTATTTCTCTAGGATATATTCCTAGGGGTGGGATTGCTGGATCGAATGGTATGTCTATTTCTAGCTTCCTGAGGAAGCGCCATATCATTTTCCAAAATGGTTGTATCATTTTGCATTCCCACCACCAGTGATAAGAGTTCCCATCTCCCCGCAGCCCCTCCAACATTTGTTATTTCCAGTGTTTTTGATTCGTGCCAGTAATGCCGGGGTGAGATGGTATCTCATTGTGGTTTTAATTTGCATTTCTCTAATGGCTGGTGATCACAAGCATTTCCTGATGTGTCTGTTGGCCATTTGAATGTCTTCTTTGGTGAAGTGTCTGTTCATTTCTTTGCCCATTTTTTAATAGGATTATTTGTCTTTTTGTTGTAGAGGTGTTGGATTTTCTTGTAGATTATGGACATTAGACCTTTGTCTGACTTGTACTGTCCAAAAAATTTTTTCCCAGTCTGTAGGTTCTCTTTTTACTCTTTTGGTGAATTCTTTTGAAGAGCATAGGTGTTTGACTTTTAGACGATCCCAGTTATCTAGCTTATCTGTTCGGGTTTGTGTGTTGATGGTTATGGTTTGTATCCTATTAACCATGTATTAAGGCCTGAAGTGTTGGTCCTATTTTTTTCTTCTATGGACTTTATACTTTTAGGCTTTATATTCAGGTCTTTGATCCGTTTTGAAGTAGTTTTTGTATATGGTGTGATGTATGGGTCCTGTTTCACTTTTTTCTGGATGGATATCCAGTTTTGCCAGCACCATTTGTTAAAAAGACTGTCTTTTCCCCATCTGATGGACTTTGGGCCCTTGTCGAAGATCAGGTGACTGTAGGTGGATGGATTTACATCTGGGTTCTCAATTCTGTTTCATTGGTCAATGTATCTGTCATTGTACCAGTACCAGGCTGTTGTGACTACTGTAGCTGTATAGTAGGCTCTGAAGTCAGGTAGTGTGAGTCCTCCAACTTTATTCTTCCTATTCAGTAGTGCATTACTTATTTGGGGCTTCTTCCCTTTGCGTATAAAGTGAATCATTAGTATTTCCATCTCTTTGAAGAATGTTGTTGGTATTTGGATTGGGATTGCATTGTATTTGTAAATTCCTTTGGGTAGAATTGACATTTTCACAATGTTGAGTCTGCCTATCCATGAGCATGGTATGTTTTTCCATTTATGTAGATCCCTTTTAGTTTCTTGCAGTAGTGTTTTGTAGTTTTCTTTGTATAGGTCTTTAATGTCTCTGTTCAGATTTATTCCTAAGTATTTTATCTTTTAAGGGGCTATTGAAAATGGTATTGTTTTCCTTATTTACTTTTCATTGTTCTCCTTACTGGTGTATAGGAATCCAACTGATTTTTGCATGTTTATCTTGTATCCTGCTACTCTGCTGAATCTTTCTATTCCAGTAGATTTCTCGTGGAGTCTTTAGGGTTTTCTATGTATAGTATCATATCATCTGCAAATAGGGACAGTTTAACTTCTTCATTACCAATTTGGATGCCCTTTAATTCTTTTTCTTGCCTTATTGCTCTAGCTAGAAGTTCCAGCAGAATGTTAAATAGGAGTGGTGATAAAGGGCATCCTTATCTTGTTCCTGTTTTGAAGGGGAATGTTTTCAGCCTCTCTCCATTAAGAATGATGCTGGCCATTGGTTTTTCATAGATGCCTTTTATTATGTTGAGAAATTTCCCTTGTATACCTATTTGATTGAGAGTTTTTATCAGGAATGGTTGTTGGACTTTGTCAAATGCCTTTTCTGCATCAATTGAGATGATCGTGTGATTCTTTTCTTTCCTTTCATTTATGTGGTGGATTACGTTGATTGATTTTCTAATGATGAAACATCCTTGCACACCTGGTATGAATCCTACTTGATCATGGTGTATTATTTTGTTGATATGATGCTGAAGTCTATTGGCTAGAATTTTGTTCAGAATTTTTGCATCTATATTCATGAGAGATATTGGTATGTAATTTTCTTTTTTTGTGACGTCTTCGCCTGGTTTTGGTATCAGCATTAAGGTGGCTTCTTAGAAACTATTTGGAAGTGTTGCTTCCTCTTCTATGCTCTGAAATAGCTTGAGTAGTACTGGTACAAGCTCTTCTGTAAATGTTTTGTAAAATTCTCCAGTGAAGCCATCTGGACCAGAGCTTTTTTTGGTTGGGAGATTTTTTATTACCTTTTCAATCTCTTCTCTTGTTACGGGTCTCTTCAGATTTTCAACATCACTTTGTTGTAGTTTTGGTAGGCCTTGTGTTTCTAGAAATTTATCCATTTCCTCTAGGTTTTCAAGTTTGTTGGAGTATAGTTGTTCATAATATTCTGTTATAATCCTTTTTATTTCATTTGGGTCTGTTGTAATGTCCCCCATTTCATTTCTTATTTGGGTTATTTGTGTCCTCTCCTGATTTTCTTTTGTCAGTCTGGCCTGTGGTTTGTTGATTTTGTTGATTCTTTCCAGGAACGAACTTTTGGTTTTGTTGATTCTTTCTATTGTTTTTTTGTTCTCTATTTCATTTATTTCTGCTCTGATTTTTACTATTTCCTTTCTTCCGGTGGTTTTGGGCTTTTTTTGCTGTTCTCTTCGTATTTGTTTGAGTTCTGTAGTTAATGTTTTGATTTTGTCCCTTTCTTCTTTTTTGATATGTGCATCTATTGGTATAAATTGTCCTCTGCAGACTGCCTTTGCTGTGTCCCAAAGGTTTTCGTATGATGTGTTTTCATTCTCATTTGATTCTAGGAATTTTTTTATTCCATCTGTGATTTCTTCTATTACCCAGTGATGTGTAAACAGGGTATTATTCAGTTTCCATGTAATTGATTTTTTTTCCTTGCTCTTTCTATTGTTAATTTCTACCTTGATGGCATTGTGGTCAGAGAAGATACTTTGAATTATCTCAACGTTTTGGATCTTGTTGAGGATTGCTCTGTGGCCTAAGATGTGGTCTATTCTGGAGAACATTCCATGTGCATTGGAAAAGAATGTGTACTTTGCAGTGGTTGGATGGAGTGTTCTATATATGCCCATGAGGTCAAATTGGCTGATTGTGCCCTTTAGGTCTTCTGTGTCTTTGCTGAGTTTCTTCTTAGTTGTTCTGTCCTTTACTGAGAGTGGTGTGTTGAAGTCTCCTACTATTATTGTGGAACTGTCAATTTCTCTTTTCAGTGTTGTTAGAGTTTGTTTTATGTATTTTGGAGCCCTGTCATTTTGTGCGTAGATGTTTATTATTGTTATGTCTTCATGACGGATCATCCCCTTAATCATTGTATAGTGTCCTTCTTTGTCTTTTATGGTAGATTTTGTTTTAAAGTCTATTTTATCTGAGATTAGAATTGCCACTCCTGCTCTTTTTTGATTGTTGTTAGCTTGATATATTTTTTTCCAACCTTTGATTTTTAATAAATTCCCATCTTTGTTTCTAAGGTTTGTCTCCTGTAGACAGCATATTGATGGATCCTGTTTTCTTAGCCATTCTGTCACTCTCCGTCTCTTTATGGGTGCATTGAGTCCATTTACATTCAGTGTAAATATTGATAGATGTGAGTTTGTTGCTGTCATTTTTTAGTGCTTTTTTTTGTGGTGCTGAAGTTTTCTTTGTTCTTCTTACTCTCTTGTGCTGAGTTACTTGTGTTTGTGGATTTTTTTTTCATTTCTTTTGTTTTTGTAGGTTTTGTTTTTGCTGAGACTTTATGTTTTTCGTCTTTATTTTTATGAGTTGGTTTGTTAACTTTCTTTGTGGTTACCATGAATTTTACCCTTATCTTTCTAAGGTTGAAGCAGTCTACCAATACTTGGTATCACCTTGCCTTCCTTTTCTTTAGAAGGTTCTATACCTATGCTGTTTATTCCCTCTTTTATTATTTTGATATTGTTGTCATTTATTGATTAACTGCTATGATTCCCTGTTGTATTTCTTTTGGTTTTGGATAGTCCTCCAGGGTTCATTTCCTAGATTGGTATCTGGCTAGTATGGTCCTGCATCCTAGGTTCTGCCTGTGAGCTGTAACTGTTTGTCCTCAGATCGAAGGACACCCTTTAATGATTCTTGTAAGTTTGGTTTGACTTTTACATGTTCCCTTAATTTCTGTTTATCTGGAAATTTCCGAATTTCACCATCAAATTTGAACGAGAGTTTTTCAGGATATATTATTCTTGGCTGACAACTTTTTTCTTTCAAGATTTTATATATGTCATCCCATTGCCTTCTTGCCTGCATGGTTTCTGCCAGATAATCTGAGCTTAGTCTTATTGTTTCTCCTCTGTTTGTGACTTCTTGTTTTTCACAAGTCGCTCTCAGGATTCTTTGTTTGTCTTTGGTTTTGGCAAGTGTGAATATGATATGCCTTGGTGATTTTCTTTTGGGGTCTCTTCTATATTGGTTCGTTGAGCTTCTTGGATGGCCAGCTTTTCATCTTTCATGATATTGGGGATGTTTTCTGTCAGCAGTTCCTCAATGATCCTCTCTGTGTTTTCTGTTTTCTCCCCCTGTTCTGGAATTCCAATCACTCTTAAATTTTTGCTTTTAATTGTGTCCCACATAACTCTCATGGTCTCTTCATTTTTCTTTGTTCTTTTTTCTGGGTTTCCCTCAAACAGTGTTGTATCCAAATGTTTGTTTTCAATTCCACTGATCCTGTCTTCCACCGTTTCAAATCTGCTTCTCAGCCCTTCTATGACATCATCCATTTCTGAAGTCTTGTTGTTTATCTTTTGGATTTCTAATTGTGTCTTTGTATAATTTCTAGTTGTGAATTTATTTTGGCATTTTGTTCCTGCATCCTATTCCTGAATTCTTCCAATATTTTGTTTGCATTTTCCATGAATTTGTCTATTTTTTCCTCATGTTTGTCAGCTTTTTGCCTCAGTTCTTGGAAAATTCTGAGTATTAGAGACTTGTATTCCCTATGAGGTAGTTCTAGTGCATTTTCTTCCACAAGAGAGTCATCTGGTGTTTTATTTTGGACGCCTATTGGAACCATCCTGTCCTGTTTTTGTAAATGTTTAGATATTGTCTGCTGTTTTCGGGGGCATACAGTAGTTATTTTTCTCATTTATTGATTGTAGATTTGTTTCCTTCCTTTTTTTAAAAAAAAAAAATTTGACTATGTCTGAGCAGGCAGACTGTGTTTTCTTTGTAGTTTGCTTGTCTGTGCACTCAGTACTTTTTACCTCCTTCTCCAACTGACAGGGTCAGTCACTCAGATATGGTATGGCAGGGCAGGTTTAGCTGAAGAGGAGTTACTGGGATGGGTTGTTTGGGGCACTTACTACAGCCACCAGGGCTCGTCGGTAATCAGTGCAGGGTGGGTTTCAGTAGGCTATGCCCATGCTGCTTGGTGGTGTGATGTGAAGCGCACGGTGCAGGTAGGCAGGATGTAGCAGAGAGATTGTTATGTGTGGAGCGGTTGTTTTGTCTCCTGCTGGACACTCTATGAGGCTGCTTTCTCCTACCCCCTGTTTGCTGGTCCCCGATAGGAGTCCAAGATGGTGGATCCATGCCGCCTTAGCTTGTATGGGACCTCTGCATGAATCTCTCCTCGCTGTCTGTTCTTTGTCAGTTTTCTCACTCCATTTGGTGCTTGGCTGAGTTCTTTATCTCTTCATTTGATGTTTTAGGCTTTCAGGATTGTTGTATTTTCTGTTCGGGTTAGTTTTTTGAATCTTTGCTGTGGAGGGACGGTGTGGTGTTTCTGCCTAGAGCGCCAATTTGCCGTAACTCTGGGAGTTTTTTTTAATTACATCTTCCATCTCTTTTCTTGTTATGGATCTGTTCAGATTTTCTATCTTAGGTTATGTTAATTTAGGTAGGTAGTGTGTTTCTAGGAATTTTTCCATTTCCTGTAAGTTCTCAAATTTGTTGGAGTACAATTTTTCATAGTATTCTGCTATGATCTTTTTATTTCAGTTGGGTCTGTTTTAATTTCCCCCATTTCATTTCTTATTTGGTTATTTGCTTCCTCTCCTCTGTTTATTTTTTCAGTTTGGCCAGTGATTTGTCGATTTTGATGATCTCTTCAAAGAACCATCTTTTGGTCTTATTGATTCTTTCTATTGTTTTTCTGTTCTCTATTTCACTTATTTCTGCTCTAATCTTTATTATGTCTATTCTTCTGGTGACTGTGGGCTTCATTTATTGTTCTCTTTCTATTTGTTTTCATTGTAGGGCTTACTTCTTGATTTTGACCTGTTCTTCTTTTTCTGATGTGTGCATTTATTGCTATAAATTGATTTCTGAGCACTACCTTTGCTGTCTCAAATATTTTTGTATGATGTGTTTTCACTCTTATTGAATTCTAAGAATTTTTTTATTCCCTCTTTGATTTCTTCTATTACCCAGTTAATTTTAAGCAAGGTGTTATTCAGTTTGCATATATTTGATATTTTATCCTTGGTCTTCCTGTTATTGATCTACGTTTATGGCATTGTGATCAAAGAGAATGCTGTCTATTATTTCAGTGTTTTGGATTTTATTGAGGTTGCTTTGTGGCCTAAAATGTGGTCTTCTAAAGAATGTTCCATGTGCATTGGAAAAGAATGCATACTTTGCCACTATTGGATGGAGTGTTCTATATATGTCTATGAGGTCAATTTGGTTGATTGTGGCCTTTAGCTCTTCTGTATCTTTGTTGAGTTTCTTTCTATATTTTTTTCTTTATCGAGAGTGATCTTTTGACATCTCCTACAATTACTGTGGAAAAGTCTATTTCTCTTTTCATTGCTGTTAGAGTTTATTTATTTTGGATCCCTCTTCGTGGGTGTGTAGATATTTATTAAGGTTATGTCTTCTTGGTGGATTATCCCTTTAATCATTATATAATATCCTTCCATGTATTTTATGGTGGATTTTGCCTTAAAGCCTATTTATTCTAAGATTAGTATTTCCACTCCTGCCCTTTTTTGGTTACTGTTTGTTTGATATATTTTTATCCATCTTTTGATTTTTAATATATTTATGTCTTTGTGTCTAAGACACGTCTCTTGTAGACAGCATATTGATGGGTCATGCTTTTTTTGTCCATTCTACCACTCTCTGTCTCTATAAGGTGCATTTACACCATTTACATTCAGTGTAATTATCAATAGGTAATCATACTGAATAGTTTACTGCTGTCATGTTGTTCTTTTGTTGTGGTGCTAATGTTTTCTTCATTTGTCTTACTTTCTTGTCCTGAGTTCCTTTTGTTTGTGGATTTTCTTTTCTTTTCTTGTGTTGGTATAGATTTTATGTTTACTGAGACTTTATGTTTTTGTTCTTTTTATTCTGATGAGTAAGTTTGTTACATTTCTTTGTGATTGTCTTGAAATTTTCCTAAGTTTGAACCGGTCTTTTATTACTTGATATCACCTTGACTTACTTTCCATTTGAAAGTTCTATAGCTACACTGTTTATTCCCCCTTTTATTGTTTTGACTTTGTTGTAATTTACAGATTGACATCTCTGTTTCCCTGTTTTAAGTCTTTTATCTTTATTTTATTATTGAGAGTTCTTCACCTAGTGTCTTAGGTGGGTTCTCTAGAGAAGCAAAACCAGTAAAGCCTATAAATATATATATATATAGATTTATATCAAGGAAACAGCTCATGTGATTCTAGAGGCTAGAATGTTCCAAGTCCATGGATCAGGGTAGAGGCCTCTCCCAATTCATGCAGCCACAGAAGATGGCGAGCCCAAGATAGGCAGGTTGGAGAGCAGGGCTTCCACTCACAGGCTGTGAAGGTTGACAAATTCCAAGATCAGCAGGCAAGACTGCAAGATTTCTCCAGATTCACATAGCTGCAGGGGCTGGTGAACCCAAGATCAGCAGGTCAGAGAGCAGGGCTCCGCTCACAGGCTGTGAGGATCAAAGAATCCCAAGTTTGGAAGATAAGCTGACAGCTCAAGTTCCTAGAACTGGAGGTCAGATGAACAGGAGGCAGCCGCAAGATCCAGAGCAAGCAAAAAGCCAGAAGATCTGCTTATATTCTGATGCAGGCCACACCCCCAAGGAAACTCTGTTTCTAATGAATGGCTACTCACAGCATATTCAATCATGGGAGTGATCACATATAAACTCTGAGAATCATGGCCCAGCCAAGTTGACACAAATCTTAACCATTACACCTAGATTGTTATGTAGTTGATGCTATCCTGTATCCTAGATTCCAGTTGTTGTCTCAAGTTGTTGGTTCTCTTACTGAGGGACTCCCTTTAGTATTTCTTGTAAGTTTGGTTTGGTTTTTATGAATGCCCTTAATTTCAGTTTATCTGGAAATGTCCTAATTTTGTCATCATATTTGAAAGAGAGTTTTGCAGGACATATTACTCTTGGTTT
The DNA here is from genome assembly GCA_030035585.1 of Dugong dugon. Taxonomy (NCBI): domain Eukaryota; kingdom Metazoa; phylum Chordata; class Mammalia; order Sirenia; family Dugongidae; genus Dugong; species Dugong dugon. Next base: position 34,892,187 of record CM057471.1, on the reverse strand, counting down.
GTAGTTTTTTTTTCATCCCATTGCCTTCTTGCATGCATAGTTTGTGCCGAATAATTAGAGCTTAGTCTTATTGTTGCCCCTTTGTAAGTGACTTTTCGTTTTTCTTGAGCTGCTCTCAGGATTCTTTCTTTGTCTTTGGTTTTGGCAAGTGTGATTATGATATGCCTTGGTGATTTTCTCTTGAGGTGTAGCCTATATGGGATTCATTGAGCTTTTTGGATGGTCAGCTTTTCATCTTTTATGATATTTGGTAAATTTTCTGCCAGCAAATCTTCAACAATCTTCTCTGTGTTTTCCATTTTCTCTTCCTGTTCTGATCATGCACAAACATTTGCTCTTGAGTGTGTCCCACATAATCCTTAGGTTTCTTCATTCTTTTCTTTGATTTTTCCCTCAAAAAAGGTGGCATCCATGGATTTGTCTTCAATCTCATTGATTCTGTCTTCCATTGTTTCAAATTTGCTCCTAACACTTTCTACTCAGTTGTCCGTTTCTGAAATTTTGTTGCTTATCTTTTGGCTTTCTAGTTGCTGTTTTTGTATGGTTTATAATTGTTTATTTATTTTGATGTTTTCTCCTTGTATTATTTTTCTGAATTCTTCTACTGGTTTGTCTGTGTTTTCTTTGCTTTTGCCTAAGTTTCCCTCGGTTTTGTCTGTATTTTCGTTGATCTCTTTCCTAATATCTTGGAGAGCTGTAAATATTAGTCTTTTGAATACCAAATCAGATGGTTCCACTTTTCTTCTACCAGAAGGTCATCTGATTTTTTATTCTGGTTACTTGCTGGAACCATTTGCCTGCTTTTTTATATGTTTTGATATTGTCTGCCGTCTCTGATTCATTAAGGTGTTATTTTTGTTTATTTGTTGATTGTATGTTAATTTGTTTTGTCCTGCTTCTTTGTTTTGATATCTCAGGGTGGACAGGCCAGGTGTCCTTTTCTGCTTATGTGTGGGCATGGTAACTCTCATCACCTTGTCCAGGTGGGCAGGGCAGCAGCAGGCAGGGTGAGCCTGTTTCACTGTACACTGGTTTGGCAAGGTGGCTGAGAGTGGACGGGGTGGGAGCTGTCTCCTGATATTGGTCCAGGAGTGTTGGAGCATTCACAGCCCCTTGCCAGATAGGTGTGGGTGTTGGATGAGGAATGATGAGGGCTTACTTCCCTACATTCAGCTGCTGGTTGAGTGGCAGGAGGAGAGGGGCACTGTGGGCCTGGTGTGGCAGCAGGCTTGAGCTGGGGATGCTGTAGCCATGGCAGCACAGCGAGGGCCAACAGGAAGCATACAGGGCTAGGTGGGGGGAGGGGGGAGAAAAGAAAAGTGATAAAAATGAAAAATAAGGGGTAGCTGTTGGGTGGGTGCAGGGTGGACTTGGGAGCTGTTGTGAAGGGGGGAGGTGGTATATGGGGCTAGGTTGGAGGTAGAAAGTGGCCGGCCTGTGGCTCTCTAGCCATGGTGGTGTGGCATGGCCTGGGGTAATGGGAGGAGGTAGTTTATGGGGCTAGGTGAGAGGGAAAGAAAACATAAATATATATGCCACGGTGGGGGCTGACAGTTATGGGCCCTTGGAACCTGGTGCAGCGGCAGATCTGTAGCTCTCTACCCACACTGATGTGATGAGGCTCGGCAGGAAGGGTTAGAGGTGGCATACAAGGCTAGGTGGGAGCGATAAACAAAAGGTAGAAAGAGGAAAAAGAAAGAAAAAAATGGCACAGCAGGAGCTATCAAGTGGGGACAGGGTGGTTGCAGGTTGGTGGTGGGCTGATGCCTCTCTAGCCAAGGTGGTGAAGTGTGGCCCAGTGGGAAGGGGTAGAGGGTAGGGGGCTAGGTGGGAGGTATAAAGAAAAGGAAGAAAGAGAAGAAAGAAAAAAATGGCACTGCAAGAGCTAGCAGGTAGGGGTGGGGCAGGACGGACCCGGGATTGTGGTAGGCCTGCATCTCTAGCCATGGTGGCACAGCATGGCCTGACTGGAAGGTGTCGAGGTGGACTATGGGGCTAGGTGGGACAGAGAAAGAAAAGGACGAAAGGAAAAACAAATGGCACAGTGGGAGCTGGCAGGTGGGGGTTGAGGACCACCTGGGCTGGTGGTGGGCTGGTAGCTCTCTACCCGTGGTGGTGCAGTGTGGCCTGGCAGGAAGGGGTAGAGGTGGTGTACGGAGCAAGGTGGGAGGGTGAAATGAAAGGAGGAAACGGGGAAAATATTGCACGACAGGAGTCAGCAGATGGGGTGGGGCAGACCTGGGCTAGAGGTGGGCCAGTGTCTCTCTAGCTGAGGTCGTGCGGCATAGCTCAGCGGGAAGGGATAGAGGTGAGGTATGGGCTAAGTATTGGGAAGAAAGAAAAGGAGAGGGAAAAAAATGTGGTGCAGCTGGAGCCAGCAGGTGAGGGAGGGGTGGACCCAGGCAGACAGTAAGCCGGTGTCTCTCTAGGCAAGGTGGTGCAGTGTGGTCCAGTGGGAATGGGTAGAGGTGAGGTACAGGCCAGGTGGGAGGGAGAAAGAAAAGGAAGAAAGGGGAAAAAAAAGCATGACAGAAGCTGGTAGATGGGGGCAGGGCAGACCCAGGCTGGCAGCAGGCCAGTAGCTCTCTAGCTAAGGTGGCTCAGTGTGGCCCGTCAGGAAGTGTGGAGGTAGTATACAGGGCAGAAATGTGAGGGGTGAGAAAGAATGTTTCTCTGGTTACCAGGTGGTCTGTCTCCTGTTGAGAGCACTGTGAAGTTGCCTTCCTGTAATCCCTGTCTGAGGTTGTTGATATCTGTGCTCCAAAATGGTGATGCTGTGCCATGTTAGTTGGCAGGAGACCTCCACTGGGTATCTCTCCTTGTTCTCTGTTTTCCTGCAGTTTTTTCTTCTATTCAGTGTTTGGTCTATTTCTTCATTCCTTCATTTGATGCTTAGGGTTCCAGGATTAATGTTTGTATCTGTTTTACTTAGTTTTTTTGGGCATTTGCTGCAGAGGGATGGCATGATATGTCTGTCTAGGGTGCCGTGTTGGCTCCACTTCCCTTGAGGATTCTTCATTCTGATTTCTCTCTCAAATCGAACTTTATATTTTCCCAAAATGCTTCAAAACTTTCAGTGTGCTAATGATAGATACCCCAAGATTTTTATCACTGTTATGGATTTCATCTTATTTTTATGTTATTATTGATCACTTGAATGAAATTTAAGGATGGAAATAAAATGAAATTATATATACTATAATATTAAACCAGCAGATTACTTCCTATAATTTTTGTTTTTTTAATTATACATGTAATTGACTTTGTAAGTAGAAAAAAATAGAACCAGCTCTTATTTTAAAGCTATTAAAAGATTTTATTATTCAAAAATTAGTAATTAAACTAATTATATATGAATGACTATTTGAATGGAATAGGGTATACTAATTAAGGAATTTGCAAGGATTAATTATTTTTTATTTTGATTATTCAAATTAAGATTTGAATAAAATAAGCAAATTATTCTTTTCCACACTGCTTGTTCAAAGTCTCTCTGTAGGATCTATTTTTTTCTAGGCCATAGGTGAAAGATTAGACAGATCCTGTTGTCTTAGGCTGGGTTATCTAGGGAAGCAAAACAAGTAAAGTGTATAAATATATATATAGAGAGAGAGATTATACCAAGGAAACAGTTCACCGATTGTAGAGGCTAGAACGTCCCAAGTCCATGGATCAGGGTAGAGGCCTTTCCCAAGTCACACAGCTGCAGAAGCTGGCAAGCCCAAGATTGGAAGGTCGGAGAGCAGGGCTCCCAATCACAGGCTGTGTAGATCGACGAATCCCAGGTTTGGCAGATAAGCTGACAGCTCAAGTCCCAAGAACGGGAGATGAGATGACAGGAAGCAGCCACAGGATCCAGAGAGAGCAAAAATCCAGAACGTCTGCTTATACATAAATGTGGGCCACACCCCCAAGGAGACTCCCCCTCACCCGACCGGCCACTCACAGCACATTCATCCATGGGAGTGATCACATTAAAACACGGAGAATCATTGCCCAGCCAAGGTGACACACAATCTTAACCATCACAGTCCACCCCTTGTCAAGTTGGCACATGTACACATCTCCTTAAACCATACATAATCTCTGAATAAAGACAATGAGAAAGTCATACTTGTGCCTAACATGATACAACTAACACACATACAGTCGAAAACGTACTAGCTCCATTTACAGCTTATATTTTATAAGTGAAGGAAACAAAAATATTTGATGCGCACATACAAAGTACAAATACTCATAACAATTACAGTCCCCGTTTCTGCAACTGATCACGTGGCCATAACTGGTATTTAGAACTACCTTCTTCCACCACCCATTCTGTATTTCCTTTGCCCTCTGCAAGTGCCTCGGCTGGTCGTGGTTCTTTGCCTGGTGGGGTGACCCAAACCTTCATTCCTGAAGGGTCTGTGTCATTAGTAGTTATGAGTGATTTCCACAGAACGTGTCATCCTATCCACTTGATTGTTAAAATCATCCTCTGCTGAGGCCACCCTTTGGTGAGCACTCACATGAGACACAAATATTTTCACTGCTGAAGCCCTGAGCACATGTCTTTCCTTCATCAGTTTGTCTAGTGAAAGTAGGACAAACCAACCAGCTTCCTTATACTTCTCATTCTGACAAAGCTGTAGAAAGATATCACACATGTGTTCACCCTGAGCCTCACCTTTCACCAATTCCTGATCTACCGGTGGTGATATTTTGCATATTTTTATCACCACCTCGCTCTATGGACTAGCAGTGACCTCTTTACTGCTGGAAGCAGAGTCATCAACGTCTTTATGACTAACCAGACTTGAGAATCAATTTAGAAAACTCATCCTTACAATTTTGTTTCTCTAGAACCACTCCCGGTACCAAATGTCTTAGGCTAGGTTCTCTAGAGAAGCAAAACCAGTAAAGTGTATAAATATATATAGACAGAGAGAGATTATATGAGGAAACAGCTCACGTGATCGTAGAGGCTAGAATGTCCCAAGTCCATGGATCAGGGTAGAGGCCTCTCCCAAGTCACATAGCTGCAGAAGCTGGAAGCCCAAGATCGGAAGGTCAGAGAGCAGGGCTCCCACTCACAGGCTGTGTAGATCGATGAATCCCAGGTTTGGCAGATAAGCTGACAGCTCAAGTCCCAAGAACGGGAGATGAGATGACAGGAAGCAGCTGCAGGAACCAGAGAGAGCAAAAAGCCAGAACGTCTGCTTATATACAGATGTGGGCCTCACCCCCAAGGAGACTCCCTTTCATCTGATTGTCTACTCACAGTATATTCAATCATGGGAGTGATTACATTAAAACACAGAGAATCATGGCCCAGCCAAGCTGACACACAATCTTAACCATCACACCGTGATTTTAAGTTCACTCTCAAATAATAAAAGTCACCTTTGTTCATGTCAAAGTTAGAAGCACAATTAATCTATCAATTCAGTGTATGAAATCAAAATTATAAAATGCATTAATGTGTTTTCTTCCCTAGGCAACCTGTGGCTCCCCAGCATTGACTTGGGCAGAGGAAGGAAAGGTAAAGAGCACGAAAGGTCTTACTCGTACAATGTAGACTCACCATGCTTTCCTCAGGTTGTGGATGATGTCTAAAAATTCTTCTTTCTCTTATGGGTTCTTTGGATATTCCTCTTTCAGGCCTTGACCATAGCTCTCTTGGCTGGAACAGAAGATCGGGGAGGTTCAAAGTGGTCCAACTCCTTGATTTTATAAATGTGGGATAGTTTTAAGGGAGAGAGAATGGACTTGCTGAACTTTTAAATACATTTAATAAGTACAGATTTTAGAAAAATATGATTTGTCAATGAAATAGTTCTAGTACAATAAAAACCAGGAAATGTCAATTTTATCCATTTAATAACATCAAATGTTTTAAAATGCTATTTACTTTCATCTCATTGAAGAGACAAAATGATGTTTAATAAAGGGAACCAAGTTAATATGCCATGAAAAATTATGTTGAGGATAAGCCAGATGAATTTCATGGGACAATATAGCTGGTAAGATAAAATTTAAAATACTAGTACATTTAAGGGCATAATTAAAATGTATGTAATGTGTAACTATTTATTTAATTGGAATAATTCTAGTATCTGGTTATTTAAATTGTTAATATGATATAACACATGAGAACACTGAAGAAAAGTTAAAAATATTCCTGTTTGCCCAGTGGGAAACATACTCCTTGCTGGGAATAGAGTGGGCTATCATAAACCTATATTCTTTGCAAGTTTACAAGAGCTGCAGTCAGGAAAAGGAAAACAATCATTTAAAAGCAGAGAGAGTCATAACTTACACATTTTCTCACAATTTTCCAACAACATAATCTGATTTGAGGGCTTGTGAAGGGCAGGCTTGCAGAGAACACTGGCAGAGAGATTGCTTCTTAGTACTTTAAATTTAGCAATTCCAAATCTCCCAGATTTGGTCTTTTGACAGTTTGGATTTCAGTGTTCAAAAAGTTTTTTTTTTTTTTTTTTAATCTGTAATAGTACAAAGTATAGAAAAATCTCAGAGAGTCGAGGGAAATTATTTTGCACTTCTAGGCACAGGAAGGGGAACTAAACTCTTTTGAGAAGGATTGAGAAAGCCACTGTTCTTATGTGACTAATATTTGGTTGTTGTTTTTGTTAGCTACGTGGAGTCAACCCTGACTCATCGTGACCCCATGCACAACTGAATGAAACAAAGCCCGGTCTCCATGATGGGTTGCAGATCAGAATGTTGTAATCCATAGGGTTTTCACTGGCTGATTTTCAGAAGTAGATTGCCAGGCCTTTCTTCCTAGTCTGGAAAGTCCCCTGAAACCTACTGAGCATCATAACAACACATAAGCTTTCGCTGACAAATGGGTGGTGGCTGATTATAAAGTGTATTGGCCAGGGATTGAACATAGGTCTCCCACATGGGAGGCAAGAATTTTATACTGAACAACCAATGCCTCACAATATTTGGTTAAATGTCCGTCTTTGTTGCTTCAGTGCTATTCTTGGCTAGCACTATCAATAATGATTTCATTGGAAAATAATGTCTCTTTGTAGCTGTATAGAACAGAACTATCTATAAACCACAATTCCTGCATATTGGAGTTTTTCCTGCAAGAGCTTCAGGATGAGTTTTGAAACAGGAGGACAGATGAGCCTGGAGTTCTTTGCTCTCAGTGGGTCTGAATTGGCTTGATAACAGATACTTTCTCGTCAGTTGGTTCTAGAAACTAATAAAGTAAGTATGTTCCTAGAACTGGAGGGAAATTCTTGTGAGACCCATTAACTTTCAGAGAAGAGATCATGGACACTTGGATAACTACTAATTGCACACTTTTTGTAAGATAAAATATTTCTTAGTTTTAGTCTATGACTTTTGGAGGTTGTTATTTACATTCCTGTGAGATAAAAAAACAAAACAAACCTGTTGCCATCCAGTCAACTCATAGTGACCCTATATGACGGTAGAACTGCCCCATAGGGTTTTCAAGGAGCGGCTGGTGGATTTGAACTGCTGACCTTTTGGTCAGCACTCAAACACTTAACCACTGTGCCACTAGGGCTCCCAGCTGAGATAGGGTGTCAAAAATATTTTACTTAATGGCATTTATTATGGTCGATTCCTCTGCCTGAGATGTTCTTCTTCACGATAGTCACTAGGCTGACCTCTTCTTATCATTGAAGGTTAGCTGCATATCAACTCCACAGAAAGACCTTTCTTTCATTTAGAATAGCCCCAAGAATCACCCTCTACTACAGAGATTTTGAACTTTATGTGTACATTAGAATAAACTGGGGAACTTTTAAAAATATTGCTTCCAGGACCTCACCAAGGCTAATTAAATTAAAATCTCTGGTACCATTCCAGGCAGCAGGAATTTGTTCTTTTTAGAAGTGTTCCAAGAGATAAGCTTCTCTTTCCATTCTAGATGGAGTAACACAAAACATGGTTATCCTTCTGCCTGAAACAACCAAAACATGTGTGTGTGTGTGTGTGTATGTAGAATGTTGTTCTACATATATATACACATACATACATATATATGTATAGAACAACATTTTAAATGACCAAAGACCAGATGAGCTGTGGAATGACATCAAGGACATCATATATGAAGAAAGCTAGAGGTCATTAAAAAGACAGGAAAGAAAAAGACCAAAATGGATGTCAGAAGAGACTCTGAAACTTGCTCTTGAACTTAGAGTAGCTAAAGTGAATGGAAGAAAGGATGAAGTAAAAGAACTGAACAGAAAATTTCAAAGGGTTGCTCAAGAAGACAAAGTAAAGTATTATAATGATGTGTAAAGATCTGAAGTTAGAAAATCTAAAGGGAAGAACCCACTTGCCATTTCTCAAGCTGAAAGAACTGAAGAAAAAGTCCAGGCCTCGAGCTGTACTATTGAAGTATGGGGAAAATATTAAACGATGCAGGAAGCATCAAAAGAAGATGGAAGGAATACACAGAGTCACTATACCAAAAAGAATTGGTCAATGTTCAACCATTTCAAGAGGTAGCATATGATCAGGAACCAATGCTACTGAAGGAAGAGATCCAATCTGCTGAAGGCATTGGCGAAAAACAAGGCTCTAGGAACTGACAGAGTATCAGTTGAGACGTTTCAACAAACAGATGCAGACTGGAAGTGCTCACTTGTCCACGCCAAGAAATTTGGGAGACAGCTACCTGGCCAACCCACTGGAAGAGATCCATATTTATGCCTATTCCAAAGAAAGGTGATCCAACTGAATGCAGAAATTATCAAACAATATCATTAATATCACACACAAGTAAAATTTTGCTAAAGACAGTTCAAAAGTGGTTGCAGTGGTACCTTGACATGGAACTGCCAGAAATTGAAGCCGGATGCAGAAGAGGACGTAGAACCAGGGGTATCATTGCTGAGTCGGATGAATCCTGGCTGAAAACAGAGACTACCAGAAGGATGTTTACTTGTTTTTTATTGACTGTGTAAAGGCATTCGACTCTGTGGATCATAACAAATTATGGATAACATTGCAAAGAATGGGAATTTCAGAACAATTAATTGTCCTCATGAGGGACCTGTACATAGATCAAGAGGCAGTCATTACTATAGAACAAGGGGATACTGTGTGGTTTAAAGTCAGGAAAGGTGTGCGTCACGGTTATATCCTTTCACCACACTTATTCAGCTGTATGCTGAGCAAACAATAAGAGAAGCTGGACTATATGAAGAAGAATGCAGCATCAGGATTGGAGGCAGATTCATTAACAAACTATGTTATGCAGATGACACAACCTTGCTTGCTAAAAGTGAAGAGGAGTTGAAACACTTACTGATGAAGGTCAAAGACCACAGCCTTCAGTATGGATTACACCTCAACATAAAGAAAACAAAAATCCTCACAACTGGAACAATAAGCAACATCATGATCAATGGATAAAACATTAAAGTTGTCAAGGATTTCATTTTACTTGAATTCACCATCAACACCCATGGAAACATCAGTCAAGAAATCAAATGACATATTGCTTTGGGCAAATCTGTTGCAAAAGACCTCTTTAAAGTGTTACAAAGCAAAGATGTCACTCTGAGGACTAAGGTGTGCCTGACCCAAGCCATGCTATCTTCAGTTGCCTAATACATATGTGAAGACTGGATAGTGAATAAGGAACACCGAAGAAGAACTGATGCCTTTGAATTAAACTGTTGGTAAAGAATACTGTATATCATGGACTGCCAGAAGAACTAACAAACCTTTCTTGGAAGAAGTACAGCCAGAATGTTCCTTAGAATCAAGGATGGTGAGACTTTGTCTCATGTACTTTGGGCATGTTTTCAGGTGTGACCAGTTCCTGGAGAAGGACATTATGCTTAGTAAAGAAGATGGTTAGTGAAGAAGAGAAAGATCCTCAAAGAGATAGATTGACACAGTGGCTACAACAATAGTCTCAAACAAAACAATGATTGTGAGAATGGTACAGGACTGTGCAGTGTTTTGTTCTGTTGCTATTAGTCAGAATCAACTTGACGACACCTAAAAACAACAATATACATGTAATTGGAGTTCCAGAATGAAGGAATAGAGAAAATGGTCTAGAAGAAATGCAAGAAGAGATAATGGCTAAGAATGTTTAAGAAAAAATTAATGAGTTCACCTTAGGGAAAATTAAAGAAAGAAAAATACCCACTTGATTGAAAGTGAAGGTGCTATACGTATTAATTTTGTATGTTTCATTGCAAATTACTATGAACTTAAAATAGCATGCATTTACTTTCTCATAGTGTTTTTGTGGGTCCAGAGTATAGGCACAACTTAGATGGATCCTTTGCTTATGGTCTCATAAGGCTACAATCAATGTGTCAACCATAGCTAGATTCTCATCAGAGGCTGACTAGGGAAGAATCTGCTTCCAAGCTACCTAGATTGTTGGCAAAATGCATTTCCTTGCAGTTGTAGAATTAATGGCGGTCACTTCTTCAAAGTCAGCAATGGAGAGAGAGATTCTCAAAGGATGGCCGGTACACTCTTACTTAATCATGTGCATGTAATTAAGTACATCCTATAAGGCTACCATCAATGTATCAACCATGGCTGGATTCTCATCAGAGGCTTGACTAGGGAAGACTCTGCTTCCATGCTACCTTAGATTGTTGGCAAAATGTATTTCCTTGCGGTTGTAGAATTAATGGTGGGCACTTCTTCAAAGCCAGCAATGGAGAGAGAGAGTCTCACAAGATAGCCACTACACTCTTACTTAATCATGTGCATGTAATTAAGTACATCCTATCGCCTTTGCTGCATTCCATTGATTAGAAATAAGTTACAGGTTCTGTCACGCAAATGTATGAGCATCATGAGTCGGGGAGCAAGGGGGCCACCTTTAGGTCCATTTACCGTACTGTGGTTATTGCGTTTGTGTTTAAACCAGGACTTCAAACTGGTTCTTCCCAATTCAGTTATGGCCAACTAAGCGAAACCGGAACAGATCTGAATTTTTAAAATGTTAAGTGAACTGGAATGATAACCAGTTTGGGAAAATTTATGAGTCGAAGCCCTGCTAGAAGCTTAAACTCCCTCATCAGAAATAAGGGCAGCATGCATGTTGCATAGCAACCAAATATCTTGACCCACAGAGTTGGAAACAACGGTGTCCCACTTAAAGACGACACATCACTTTGAATGTGTGTCACTCTCCACGGTCCTGGCAATAACCCAGCCTCACACATCAGGCTCCTGAAGGGGCTCACTATGACTCTTCTGAGTCTCCCATTCCAGGGATTTGACCCGTAATTTTTCCCATTCTGGTTATCATTCCACTTCACCCAAATTTTAAAAATTCTGGTCTGTTTCTATTTCATTTCATTGGCCATGACTAAACTGGTTCAAACCAGTTTGAAGCCCTGGTTTAAACAAAGGTGAGAAAATACTGTCATCAATGAGCTCACAATAATTAGAAAATTTTGCAAGAGCCTTGTTCATCATTCAAAACTGAATAGTTTTTGAGCTCTTAATCACACTGTCTCAGTACTAGTGACATTTCTCCATCAATTTCCTGAATATTTCTGAGTAACTTTGAGTAGGACCTGTCTCTATCACTACACCTAATGAAAAAACAGACTTGCTACAGGATCCAAAACAGCCAGTTTAAATTGATCCTTCTAGAAATCATTAACACCATGAAGAAGCAAAAATAAAAATATCTGGGAGGAGAGTTAGATGAGAGACAATCTGCCTAAATGAAAGGTGGTCAGTGTTGGGCATCTCTACGGCAATGAGTGAAGCAGTTTTTCTTTAGCTTTACTTAATAATGGAGTAGGCACTGGAGATGCCATTGCAATGATATTCCTGCATATCTACAAATGTTGAAGTGGCTTCAAAACTGATGACGTCTCATTTGTTTTCCTCTGAGAATATCTCTTATAAAGAATTGGTTCCCAGTGTCAAGTGTAATATGTAGCCTGAATGTAAACACTTCTCATTAGAAACAGAGCCACAGTTTAAGAGACTTTCTCTTCCCTACTCTTACATTTCTTTTTATTCACTTCACTGCCTATGGGAACCAAGGGGATGAAGGGTAGAATAAAATATCTTCTGTTTTTAACTAGCTTATTTTACAAAGACCCTAAAGCCTAGAGGGTGAAACCCCATGTAAGGACCTGTAAAGGAAAAAGCAGGGAGGCAATTAATCTTTCACTGGGCTGGTAGGCAGGCTTGTCTAAGTCAAATCAAGCTGTGGCTCATGGCTTAGCTAACACTGGTGTGGCTGGGAGCAGCAACCCTAAAGCTGTGTTCTTAGCAATATGACTTGGAAACGGGAAGACATTGAATATGCACCATAAATGAGTGGAACCAGTTTGGAAGACAAATTGAGATCATGTGTCCTTTCAGGAATAATTTAGTATAGAACTAAAAATTGATTCACACTATTGTTTATTTTGTTCATAAAACTGTACTTAAAGAATTATCTGAATTTTTTTTTTCTAAATTACAACTGCACTATCTCACTGTGTAGTGGAATGTGTAGAGTTAGCATTTTAACTTTAACCTTGTTCATTTCTCCTCTGTGGAGTGTATGCAGTTGACATAGTGAGAAATCTCTTTGCCTTTCTCATTATCTGTCTTTTAAATCATCAGCGTTTTTTAGTTCCTCTTTCTCCCTTTTCCCTGCTTTTGTCCCCAGTGTAGACTGGATTTATAGGAGGGTTATATGACCTCATGGCAGGGGACAGAAGACAAAATGGTCACTTGGACCTCACTGGTCCCTGTTATACAGTTACAGATTTATCCACAGAGTTGTGTGGCCTGAAGAAAATGCAGTCACTTAAGAATCTGAAAAACTAGAGCTAGCCATTTGTGTATTTATATAGATATTGAATGTCCAAACAGGAGAGTACTGCATTTGAAAGGTTTAGGAAAAAAGAAAAAAAATGTGTTCTTTAAAACTCTTTCCACTTTTATTAATCTGTGCACTACTGATAGTCCCGGAGCTAGTGTTTTGAATATAATAAACGTTAATAAGTTTTTGCTGAGTAAAAAGAATTACTGACTCTGTGGAAGGCAATGAGATACTGCTAAGGGCATATGCTGTGTAAAAATTGTTATAATCCTTATAGATTTTCAACCACAATTTATTGAACTTTCAGTAGCCTAACTACATATAATCTCCCTAACGCAACATAGTATACCAGAGGAAGTAAAAATATTTCTCAACTATGAAGCTTGGCTCTGGGAGAAGCAATTCAAAATGGAATATACAAAGAAAGAACAATGTCTAATTTGATTGACTTCAACAAGGAGCTGTAAGGGCTGGTTTTCGTTTCAAGATACATGGCCCTTACTCTCAGTTTCTTGATCAATGAAAACAGTTCTAGAGAAGACAAAAACTCACATTGTCAGAAGACGAAGAAATTGTGTGTGTGTGTGTGTGTGTGTGTGTGTGTGTGTGTAGATAGTAACAATTGACTTAGAATTCCAAAATTATAATGACAGCAATGAATGAAATCAGAAACTTTCTCTATTGGACCAACTCTGAATTGGCAGTTTATGTGAGACAGGAACATAATTTGTCGAAAATACTTTCCTTTTCTAAGTGAATTGTCTTGTTTGCCAAAACTGTATTCAGATGTCTCCCACTGGGATGGCCAGTTTTGTTTGATTGATTTTTTAGTTGTATGGTTTTTTTTTCTTTCTTTTTTTAGAAATTAGAAGCTTGAAAATAATCTTGAAGAAACTGGAATATAATATAATAGGCATCATACAATGTATGAGTAAATAGACAGTTAAAAAAAAAAAAAGTCAGATTGTAGAGGGAGAAAGAATATAAAGCCCAGGCATTTCTGGAAGTTTTTTAAAGTAAAACATGTATCTTAAAGTTTAGTTGCTCTTGGTAAATTCTCAGAGGACATTATCAATGCCACTTCATTTCAGTTTTGATAGTCAGTTACACTTTATTTCTTTCGTTTAATGCTTCTGCTTTCCATTTATATTCTAGCTCTGAAATTGGTTAACTCAGATTATTTGACCTTCTCCTGGGGAAATACATAATGCTCTACCTCTACAAAGTATTCATTTGACATTGACCAGGTGACAATGCCACTTTCAACTGTGAACCTAATGGAACTGGTAAACTGTCCCAAGGATGACAGCAAGACCTTGGCTGCTTATATGAGATAATTTATGTTAGCTATCAGAGGAGAAAAAGAGCAAAAGCCTAAGATGTTCTTTAGGTTTTATATTATACCCTGAGTCATGGACATGTTTGCAAACTGGCAATTATGTGCTATAACTGACAGACAATGTAGGAACATTGCCTTTTGGTAAGTCAATAATGAGTTGTAATTTGATGTCACCATTGTTAAAAATCTTAGGTAAAGTGGGAAAGTTTTTCACCTCTGGGGCAGAAGCAGGGGACAGGTTAGTTTTCTGGAGCTACTTGTGGATTAGCCTCTTTGTCCAGCACCTGCAATGATGGTAAGTCCTGGATTTCCACGCAGTGCAATGAATTGCTGTTACGTGGCCTTTCTAGTCATGATTTTTTAAGTCCCACAAAATGATTGGCTGGGCCACAATCTTACAAAGGATTGGTTAATTTACTTGTAGATAGTGGCTTGAAAATCCACCCAATAAAATGGAGCCCATTGTGGTCCAACTAGGGGATTTGTCAGTTTTGCTATCCTGGTAGGCTTATATAAGGACCAGTCCCAGAATTGTTCAGGGGGACCTCACTACCGTCAAGAGAAGTCTGGAACAGAATGCACACTTTGTATCCAAAGGTACAAAGGATGAGAACCTCCTAGACTCAGAGTTATTTTCTTCCTTTTTCATAGTAAAGTCACCAAAATTTTATTACATGTATTTGTTTATAGTATCTGCTTACATAAGAATGTCAATCTGCGAGAATTTTGAATAACATTACAGAGACCTTCAGAATAGTAATTTTAATTGTCTTTAATTTGGTTCTCTTCATTTTTGATGAGAAAGGATTTTTATAATGCCTCACAAATATTTTTTTGCTTTGAAAACAATATGGGTTTGACCATCCTAGCAGTGTTGGGAAATCATACTTTTCTACAGAATCCCCATCTCAAAATAATTTTCGGGATTTAATTATGCTAAAATTTGATGCTAACAATTTTTCAAGAGAGGAAAAAAGACAAAATAAATTCTATGAATAAATTTATTGATTACCTCCAATTTTTAATATAAACTTATCTCTTGTCTTGCAAAATATGTCAGTTTCTAAGGCTGGGATGGCATTATATTCCCATCAGAAAACTATTATATTCATAGTAAAGTAAGTACAACTTGATTAGGTTGTGAAAATGTACAAATTGAATTTGGGGATATTTCAAATATTCAAGGATACAGGCATTCTATGCTTTCACTAAACTATACTTTCGTTATGTTCCTTTCGTAGATCTGTGGGCTAAAGGAAGCTAATGAAGACAAGCTCCAACACTATTTCAGCTTCAGACCTTTCAGATTTGCTCTTCTCTCTTTCTGAGTTTCATCCACAGGTAAGACAATGAGAGCCCCTTCATTCTATTTGCAAAGGAGAAATAGGTGCTGTTTCCAGCATCTACTTCAAGTGCAGTCTTTTGAAGTCTTTACAGGCACCTTTCCAGGGAACAGACCTTCAGATAAAAAGATTAAAGGGAAAAAAATAAAAGCAAAAGAAGCCCCCCTTTCCCCCACATTTTGTGGAAATGGCATTGCCTGTTCGAGGCCAAAATGTGTTGTCTTCTCCCCCCACCCCCTCAATTTTCTTTTCTATTCTGTGCAGATTAGTTTAGGAGACATTTGTATATGACTTTCTCTTTGCCAGGACATGATTTATGCTAGGAATACAAAAATGTGTGGTGCATGATTGTTAATTTTAGCATCAAAGTGTATGGGAATTACTATTTGAGGAGATATATATACACACGGTTAAACACAGAGTTTTGGAATAAGAGGGGACCAGGTTTGAATCCAAGTTTTTCTACTTATTAACTATGGGATTTTAAGCAGTTACATACTGGAGCATCATATTTCCCAATTTTAAATGCTGACGATAATAGTTTCATTGAAGAGTTATACTGAAGATTTAATTATCTAATTTAGAAAATAGAGAGAGAGAGATTGTGAAAGTACCCGACACACAATAAGTGATTAGAAAGAAGAGGTTTAAATATCACCACCATCACCATCATCACTTTTCTCTTAATTTCATAGTTGTTAGCTGCTGTTGAGGCAGCCTCTTACTCATGGCGACCTCATGTGTTACAGGGTAAAATTGATCCATAGGGTTTTCTTGGCTGTAATTTTCATGGAAGCAGTTCACCAGGACTTTCTTCCATGGAACCACTGGCTGAGTATGAACCACCAACCTGTAGGTTAGTGGCCGATAAGAAACTGCTTAGGCCGCCGGGCTCCTATAATTTTATAATACACAGCAATCTCCCTGAAATAGTGGTTTTAGAATTGAAGGTTAGTATTAAATATAAGATATATGTCACCACTATTTTAGTAGTTTGATTACTCTATTAGAAGAGAGTAGGTAGAAATATTGGTTTCAATGTTTTAGACGTTCATCTGATTAGATGGATTTAATATTCTTTTCTACAGATTTATATGATATTGGAAAAATAATTTAAATAGTGACTATTTTGTCTTTGTTTTTTTTACATTTTATCCATGATAACTTTCAAACATTTTGTTTTTCTTCTTTTCCTTTTTGATTTTTTATCTTATTATCCTACTTGTTGATAAGTTAAAGCTAGGAGACAATGGGAGACAAAATTAAATGAACAAGACAGCTGACTTAAAGACCTAAAAGCAGAAGGCTACATTTACTCTATAAATAACACACTCTGTAAAGCACCAACCACTCATCTCTCAGTTTGTTGTACTATGGTGGCTTGCTTATTGCTGTGATCCTGAAAGCAATGCTGCTGGTATTTCAAATACCAGCAGAGTTACCCATGGTGGACAGGTTTCAGTGGAGATTCCAGACTAAGATAGACTAGGAAGAAGGACCTGGCTATCTCTTAAAATATTGGAAAGTGAAAACCTTTTGAATAGCAGAAGAACATTGTGTGATATGGTGCTGGAAGATGAGCCCCTCAGGTTGGAAGGCATTCAAAATACAACTATCGAACAACTCCCTCCTCAAAGTAGATTCGACATTAATGACATGGATGGAGTCAAGCTCTTGGGACCTTCATTTGCTGATGTGGAATGACTCAAAATGAGAAGAAAGACCTGCAAACATTCATTAATAATCAGAATGTGGAATGTATGAAGTATGAACCTAGGAAAATTGGAAGTTGTCAGAAATGAAATGGAATGGATAAAGATCGATATTTTAGGCATTAGTGAACTGAAGTGGACTGAAATTGACTATTTTGAATCAGACAATCATGTGGTCTATTATGATGGGAATGACAAATTTGAGAGGAATGGCATCACCTTCATGGTCAAAAAGAAGAATTCAAGATGTATCCTGAAATACAATACTGTCAGTAATAGGATAACATCCGTATGTCTACAAGGAAGAACAGTTAATATGACTATTATTCAGATTTACACACCAACCACTATTGCCAAAATGAGAAAATCAAAGATTTTTACTAACTTTTGCGGTCTGAAATTGATCAAACATGAAATCATGAAAAATTGACAATTACTGGTGATTAGAATGTGAAAGTTGGAAACAGAGAAGGATCTGTAGTTGAAAAGTATGGCCTTGGTGATAGAAATGAAGCTGGAGATCACATGCTAGAATTTTGCAAGACTAACTACTAACTTGTTGCAAATATCTTTTTTCAACAACATAAATGGCGACTATACACGTGGATCTCCCTGGATGGAACACACTGGAATCAAATCGACGACATTTGTGGATTACACCTCAGTATAAAGAAAACAAAAACCCTCACAACTGGGAAAGCTCAATATCATCAGTCACAACAAGGACAGAGACTGGCTATGGGACAATCAATTGTTCATATGCAAGTTCGAGTTGAAGCTAAAGAAAGTTAAAAAAAATCCTACGAGAGTGAAAATACTACCATGAATATATCCCACATGAATTTGGAGACCATTTCAAGCATAGATTTGACACATTGAACACTAATGACAGAAGACCAGATTAGTTGTGGGATGACATCAAGGACATCATACATGAAGAAAGCAAAAGGTCATTAAAAAGGCAGGAAAGAAAGGAAAGACCAAAATGGATATCAGAAGAGACTCTGAAACTTGCTCTTGAAAGTAGAGTAGTTAAAGCAAAAGGAAGAAATGATGAAGTAAGAGCTGAACAGAAGATTTCAAACAGTAGTCAAAAAGACAAAGTAAAATACTGTAATGAAATATTCAATGACCTGGAGATAGAAAACAAAAAGGGAAGAACAGGCTCAGCACTTCTCAAGCTGAAAGAACGGAAAAAAAATTCAAGCCGTGAGTTGCAATTTTGAAGGATTTTATGGGCAAAATATTAAAGACGCAGGAAGCATCAAAAGAACATGGAAAGAATATGCAGATTCACTGTAACAAAAAGAATTGATGGACATTCAACTATTTCAGGAGGTAGCATATGATCAAGAACCGGTGGTACTGAAGGAAGAAGTCCAAGTTGCACCGCCGGCATTGATGAAAACAAGTCTCCAGGAATTGATGGAATACCAATTGAGATATTTCAACAAAGGGATGCAGCACTGGAGGTGCTTGCTGGTGTATGCCAAGAAATTTGGAAGACAGCTACCTGGCCAACCAACTGGAAGAGATCCATATCTGTGCCCATTTCAAAGAAGATGATCCAACAGAATGCAGAACTTATCTAACAATATCATTAATATCAGACACAAGTAAAATTTTGCTGAAGATAATTAAAAAACGGTTGCAGAAGTACATTGATAGGGAACTTCCAGAAATTCAAGCTGGATTCAGAAGAGGATGTAGAGTGAGGGCTGTCACTGCTGATGTGAGATGGATCATGGCTGAAAGCAGAGAATACCAGAATGATGTTTACTTGTGTTTATTGACCATGCGAAGGCATTCATCTGTGTGGATCATAACAACTTATGGATAACATTGTGAAGAATGGGAGTGAGTTCCAGAATGCTTAACTGCTCATGAGCAACCTGTACATAGACCAAGAGGCAGTCATTTGCAAAGAACAAAGGGTTACTGTGTGATTTAAAATCAGGAATGGTATGTGTCAGGGTTTTGTCCTTTCACCACACTTGTGCTTTCTATGCTGAGCAAACATACAAGGAGCTGGACTATATGAAGAATAATGAACCATCAGTATTGGAAGAAGACTCATTAACAAACTGCAGATGACACATCATTGCTTGCTGAAAGCAAAGAGGACTTGAAGCAGTTACTGATGAAGATCAAAGACTACAGTCAACAGTGTGGATTACACCTCAGTATAAAGAAAACAAAAACCCTCACAACTGGACAAAAAGCAACATATAATAAATGGAGAAGATATTTAAGTTGTCAAGGATTTCATTTTATTTGGATCTGCAATCAATGCCCAGTAGTCAGGAAATCAAACTACGTATTGCCTTGGGCAAATCTGCTGTAAAAGTCATCTTTAAAGCGTTGAAAAGCAAAAATATAACTTTAAGGACTAAGGTGTGCCCGACCCAAGCCATGATATTTTCAGTTGCCTCACATGCATGTGAAAGCTGGGCAATGAATAAGGAAGGCTGAAGAAGAATTGATGCCTTTGGATTACGGTGTTGGCAAAGAGTATTGAATATACCATGGACTGCCAGAAGAAGGAACAAATCTGTCTTGGAAGAAGTACAGCGAGAATGCTCCTTAGAAGGGAGGACGGCGAGACCTCGTCTCACTTACTTTGGGCATGTTATCAGGAGGGACCAGTCCCTGGAGAAGGACATCATGCTTGGTAAGGTAGATGGTCAGCAAAAAAGAGGAAGGCACAGTGTCTGCAACGATAGGCTCAAACATAGCAATGATTGTGAGGATGACGCAGGACAGTGTTTCGTTCTGTTGTCCATAGGGTCACTATGAGTCAGAACCCACTCTGTTCCACCTAACAACAACAACAACAACAATAAAGCGCATTTCTTCAGGACTCAATATCACACTGTCCTCAAGAAAATTTTAATCTATTTATGGAAAAATACAATAGAAATGTGTGCAAATACGGCATGGTGTAAAAGCTATCTGTCATGTGAAGGAAGTGACTATATCCTTATTTTGTTGTTGTTAGGTGCAGTCGAGTCGGTTCTGACTCATAGTGACCCTATGTGCAACAAAAGGAAACACTGCCCGGTCCTGCACCATCCTCAAAATTGTTGCTATGTTTGAGCCCAGTGTTGCAGCCGCTGGGTCAATCCATCTCTGTGAGGGTCTTCCTCTTTTTTGCTGGCCCTCTACTTTACCAAGCATGGTGTCCTTCAGGCACTGGTCCCTCCTGCTAACATGTCCAAAGTGCTTGAGATATAATCTTGCCATCTTGACTTCTAAGGAGCATTCTGGTTGTACTCTTCCTCATTTACTATCATCTAATTAAGGTGGCAACATATTCTTGATAGCATTATTTGTAGCTTATATATAAACTCTGGCTTCCACTGTTCCTGACAGCTTTTCATGAACTATTTTAATTGATCTAAAAAACAAACTAACCATGATGAATTTCACATACATTTGAAAATTACTTTTAAAAAATTTGATATAATTTAAATACCATGAAATACCCAAATCTTAAGTGTATCATCTAATAAAATTTGATATAATAAATATTAAAACAGCATATTTCCATCTGCCCATAGATTTCCCTTACACCCTTTTCCAGTCAAGCCCCTTTGCCCCACTGAGTGAAAACCTTGATCTAATTTTTTTTGCCAAAATTCAGTTTTATCTCTCCTATAATTTTACATAAATGGATTCATATAGTACATACTCTATTACCCAGATTCATTCACTAATAATTTTAAGATTCATTGGTTTTGTTATGTGTCTCAGTATTCTATCCCTTTTAGTTGCTGAATAGTATTCATTTATGTGAATATACCAAATCTGATTATTCATTTTCTTCACAGTGGAAACCTGGATTGTTTCCAGTCTTTGAGTTTCATGAATAAACCTGCAGTGAACAGTCTTTAGAAGGCTTTTTGTAGACATATATTTTCATGTCTTTTGGATAAATAAATAGGAGTGGAATTGTTTAGCTTTTTAAGAAACCAGAAAACAGTTGCAATATGTATATAATAGTTTATACTCCCACCAACTTTGTATAAGAGTCCTGGTTTGTTCTGCTTCTTCTACAGGCTGTGTTGTCAATCATTTTCATTTATTCAATTTTAGTGCATATCTGGTGGTATTTTATTGTGGCTTAATTTGCTTTTCTGTGATGAATAATGAGGCTGAGTTCAAACTGATAAGATTGAATTTACATCTTCCACATCCTTACAGATTTTGTCTACTTGTTTTATTTTTATTGAAACAGTAATGTTAATATCTCTAACTATGATTGGGAGAGTTGTCTTTAGTTCCATTTAGTTCTGTCATTTTTTTTCTTCTGTATTTGGGAACTTTGTTATAGGGTGCGTACACATTTAGAGGAGCCCTGGTAGTATAGAGGTTAGAGCTCTGCTGCTAACCAAAAGGTTGACCGTTCAAATCTAGTATTTTGTTGTACCCATCAGGATGCAGGTCAGTTCAAAGTGATGTAGACTTACACTATAATATGTTGCGCTTTGCAGTAAGGGGAATTGCAAACCCTACACATTAGAGATAGAGGTTAGGAAAGATTCCTGGGATATATGACATTTCTGTCCACAGACATGCTGAATTATGTAAACTGATACATTTTCCCCAAAATTGTCTTATTTGAAGCATCCAAAATACTCTCATATCTGAAATAGCAATAAAATTTAGAACCAGAATTCAATACCTAAAAGAGAACCTTAAAGTTTTATTCAAGTGTTAAGGCAAAACACCTAAATAATATAGTCCAGATCATATTATCCATCCTCCCGTTAAACTGTTTGTAGAGAATTATGATTGAGGTCTACGCCTTCTGGTATCACCAAGTGTTAATCCAAGAAACAGCACTAAGCAGTATATCTCTAAGAATTATAGAAGAGTTCTTTAGGATACCTTCCACTAGTTTACTCCATGCTCTTTATATAAAGAGTCTGGGGATAAATTCTCCTGAGAGAGTGTCAGAAGAAAAAAAAAGTTATTATCTTCTGGTGAACAAGGTTTTTCTTTTCTTCCCACAGAAAATCAAAAGTTATCTAATTCATTATATTTCCCTCTCAGTGTATAATATTGGGAAATTTCGCCCTGTGCACCAAAAAACTAAAGCTTTCCCCTCCCCCTTTATTACTTTACTTTTATCCTACTTTTCTTGTACTGAGCAAATGATTTCCTGGTTTTCTTTCATCAGGCTTTTATTATAATCTTTCAGAAATCATTATTATAATAAGTAGAGTTAAACTAAATATGCATACAAATACGTATTTGTAGATGTTAATGCACATATATGTATGATTTTATATATTTATTTAAAGTAACTCATCTATCACCTACTTTTGCAAAGCAAACCACATTTCCTCTTTCTTTCAATTCATTCATTTTTTAAATAAACCTTATAGCTTGAATTCAAAACCTTGTTAACAGTAGATACTCAAGAAAATCCTGATGAAGAAGAACAAATGAAACTCAACTTTGAGTAAAGATTAAATAACAGAAGGATGGTAAAGATATTTTAATAATTTGGTTCATCCTTCCAAACCAAAAGCTGTTGCCATCGAGTAGATTCCAACTCATAGCAACCTTATAGGTTCATCCTTATCCTTGCCAAATTCCTAGAGGAAAGGGAAACTATCATAATAGGTCTTTGGTAATAGCATTGCCCTCTCCTAATTCTACGACATTAGAAAAGGTTTGAGCTACAATGTGAGGCTGAAAACTGCTCAGCCAACTTCCATAAAAGTCTGAACATGAGATTTGAAAGGAAGCAAGGTCCAGGTTAAAATGTAGACTGTTGTACTAAAGAGTCTGTCCAGATAGTACCCTTTTCTGTTTCTGCATTGATCAAATTCAGTTATTTCACTTGTATGCACTCATCAGAGAAAGGCCCATCCACATGCTACCATTTTTCTTTCTCCCTGTAAGAAACAGATAAAATTCAACTAGGCTGTTTTCTATTTCTGTCTTGGTTACTGTTCAGTTGATACCTTTAATCTAATGATACAATGACTGATTATAGTATTTACAATTGAGTGGGGAGTCCAAGATATAATATTACTTGAATTAGAAGAATTAATGCTCATTGATGGAATCTCCTGGCTAAGAGAAGCAGATACTAGATAAATCAACCCTAAACAACTGCTGGCACTTAAACCTAGTTTTCCTACTTGGAAAAGGAATAGTTTGATTGACATTACAGTCAATTCAATCACGAAATAGCTCTCAGCTGTTTTATGTTCCTGCTCATTTGTGTAACCATTTCCCTGCGGCATTTGGAGCAAATAGAGTTCTTGAGCATTCAGTTCCTTATAATCATCGAGAAGATTGCAATTGGATTTCGGTAATCAGTGTTGAACAAAAACTATTACAAATCATTTAAGAGATACTTTGCTTATATTTATGCGGTGAGATTCCCATTTTCGTCTGTATTTTCATTTGAACGGGATTGAAGGGAGAGGTGTTACCATATTTCTGATAGTTTACCTCTACTGACATTACAAATCCGGCTGTCAGTCTGACAGTAATCCTCCCTAGCGTGAATGAGTCAAGGGATTGCTTGGAACTGAAATAAATTGCAGCAAGAATTTAAACTAAAACACTAACGTAAAACCTTTGTTTTCCTAAATGAGTGGGGACATTTTAAAAGATGAAAATTAATGTGCTGAGGCCTGAAGCAAAGCATAAGGGATAAAGATGGCCCTGTATTGGTGTGAAAAAGAACAAGGTCAAGCATGTGAATTAACAAGGTAGAGATTTATGATGAAACATTAAACTTGGCAGGTAAATAGACTAGCTGGAATCTATGATGGTCAAAGACAGCACTGGTAGGGACTGGTTGAAGACTGAAGGTCTTAGTAACTGAATTATTGAATCTAAATCAATTCTGAAAATACCAACGCATCATACTGTGAAATTACTTTTCTAAAGTTATTGGAGGCAAGTTTTTCTCTGCTCTGTTAAAATCTAAGCATAGCTTCCAGGAAAAGAAAATGATGAATATATCCAAAGCTTATCCCTTATCTAAGATGTATCTGGAAATTTTAATTCTAGATGGTTAAGGACCATTGAAATTAAACACAAATAATTTACATTATATTATTCTAAAATATTCCAGAGTACTAAAAGAACTAGTAAACTGCACTTGACTATATTCAATTGACAATGTTTGTAAGTTACCCCCTAAAAAAAAAATAAACATTACCCTCAAATCAATTCTGACTCATAGCAACCCTATAGGACAGAGCAGAACTGCCCCATAAGGTTTCCTAGGAAAGGCTGGTGGATTCGAACTGCTGACCTTTTACTAGTGGCCAAATGCTTAACCACTGCGCCACCAGGGCCCCGTTTGTAAGTTAGCCAGTAATAAAATCATTAAAATTAAATTAATAGTGGAGTATAGTATCACTGCAGTTCCTGGGTGGTGGAAAGGAAATGCACTTGGCTGCTAATGAAAGGTTAGAAGTTCAAGTCCACCCAGAGGTGCCTTATGAAACACTCATGTATTCAAATTTTGGCTTCACAGTTGCTTCACTGAAACTTAAAGCTGGTTTTCAAAGAGAGTGCTAACTCCCTCATTTCTCTTAGAAGCTGAAGAGCAGCATATCTCATTTGTCTACCTATGAGTCTAAGAGAAGTTTCCAGTTAACCCCTTGATTCTAACCATTTTTCTTAGCTATCCTTTCTCAATGTTCCTACTAGAGAACTTTTATGGTCATTTTACTGAATTTTGTGAATACTATGTATCAAAGATATTAACAATCTGTTTAGCCTACATTTGCAATGATTTCCCAATTTTTTTGAATTTTAATTTTGCTTAAAGTATTTTGATTCCTTTAAAAATTTTAATGCACAGCTTAAAATTTTTTGATAATGATACACATTTATTTGTATTTTTTTCCATTATGTTTATAGCTTTTAGAGCTTAGAATCCTTCCTTGAAGAAAGATTAAATTTTTTTCTACTTTTTACTGTTGCTATTGTTGTTGTTGTTAGGTGCCGCAGAATCGGTTCCGACTCATAGCGACCCTGTAGGACAGGGTAGAACTGCCCCATAGAATTCCCAAGGAGTGGCTGATGGATTTGAACTGCCGACCTTTTGGTTGGCAGCCGAGTTTTTAACCACTGCGCACATGCAATGACACCTAACTCCTCTGAATTTAACCTGCAAGGTCCTGAGATCTGTCCTCTCCATTATTTCTCTGAACTCCTATTATTCTCCTCACTTTGCTCCACAAATATTGGTTTTCTTATTGTACCTCTAACAGGGCAGATATGTCCTGCTGCAGGGGCTTTTTGTGTTTCCATGCCCAGACATGCCTATAAATGGGCAATTATAACAACTATTTTCTCATAATAGCATGGTACCTAGAGACTCAGATCCCTCAAGTATGAGGGTCTGGGTCATCCCACAAGACTACAAGTGGAAGTGATAATCTAGGCAAAGGGAATCTAGAATGAGTAGAATAGGAGCGAGATGATGAATATCTAGGGTAACCAAGTTCTTCCAGTTTTCCTCAGAATTTCCCAGTTTTTATAATAAACTCCTACCTCCCTGGAACCCCCGTCAGTCCTGGCAATCTGGGACAGTTTGTCATTATCATTTATGGCCTCAGGTCAACTAAAGCAGTAGTAATTTTTCTTCGGCAGGTTCCTCAGTAAGTGTGATCCATCAGTCTCCTAGAAAAGTTATGACTGAATGGAGTGAAATATATGCAAGAAGGAGGAGGATCTGAGCAGAGCAAAGATGAATCGGTGAAAATATTCCTCAAGTGCTGTGGATTAAAAAACAATAAAAGGACACCTACACTTTTTTTTCTAAGGGGTTGTCCTTAACTAATGGGTGCCTCTTTACCCTGAGAAATCTGGAGGGTCATGTCTTCCCAGCAATGGCTTATAGACAAAGACTGCTTCCATGTGGGGTTATTTATATGGTGCTATTCATACTCCAGAGATTCCAATGAACTCTCTGTCCTATGTCTGCCCTGTCTTACTTCCCTCACATACAGTTTTCTCCACAGAGTATAACTTCAATAAATCACAAGTAAAGCAATCTGCATCTAGGTAAATTGAATTAAGACAGCACTTTTCCTACCTTTCTTGTGTCAGAGGTCCCATTGTCAGAGGAGAGTTCAGAGAGAAAAATTTTTTTTACAAGTTAGATTTTTTTTTAATTGATTACATGAATTATGCAGCAATTAGACATTTTAAATGAACTTGGCAAATGAACTTTCCCTGATCTTAGCCTTCAACGATGTTGTATATTTTGTTTTTGTTAAGCTATTTAAGGGAAATAGAAACGTGAGGAAAGAGTGTACTTAAAAAAAAATACACACAATATAATTAAAATTCCTGAAAATTGCCATTTGAGATAGTGATCAGATGTACCAAATTCTATTGGACAAACTAATATTGAAGCAACTTTCCTGCACTGTTTGATGGTATCAACTTGAAGTTTCTTGTTTGACTGTATTAATTGAATTGGTCATTAATGTCAATAATTTCATTCATTTGGTGAATTAACTCAGTTGATTGAATTGATAAATTATCAGTGTCTCTTTTGAAGACCATCTAAATCTTTCCTGCTGTTTCTGTTGGTTTTCATAAATTTGTGATGATCTTCTTTTTCTGGAAAAAAATTAACTTGCAAATCATGTTATTGACAAAATCTCAGGAAAAGAAAAAACATCAATAAATTTAATACAAATAAATGTTTATGTATTGTTACATAGAGTATATATGTACTTGTGTATTTGTGTACGTATATATGCATACATAAACATACATACATACATAGACAGATAAGGAAATAAACACACATAATGTAGCAGCTGAGTGTGGCAATAGGTTGAGAGTACACAGTGAGATGGTTCATTTCTTTATATGGTTGGAAAAGAAAGGTATTCCTTGTAAAGTTATTCACAAAGCAATTACTTGTAATTAAAAAATATCCTGTTTTAAGTGCCAAATCTGTTTTTTAAATTTATGAAGATATTCATTTCTGAATAAAGATGTACTACTGAACTTATCAACTGTGAAAATGAACCATCCCAAAATAGTCAAGTTAGTGTATTTTTAAGGTGATTAGAAACATAATACCTGAACCTTAAAAAATACTTAGAAATAAACGTATATGTATGTGAGCGTATGTATGTGTGTATATATGTATTCATATATTATATCGAATAGGCATACCATATATATATATGTACACCCATAAACCAAACCCAACCCACTGCCGTTGAATTGATTCCAAACTCATAGCGACCCTATTGGACAGAGTAGAACTGCCCCTTAGGATTTCCAAGGAGCACCTGGTGGATTTGAACTGCCGACCTTTTGGTTAGCAGCCAAGCTCTTAACCACTATGTCACCAGGGTTTCCAATATACATATATATGTCTATATATATATATATATACACACACACACACATATATGTATGTGTGTATATATGTATGTATGTGTATGTATATACATATATATGTTATGCCTATTTGATATAATATATATGATATATACATACACATATGGTATGCCTATTAGATGTAATATATTAATATCAACTTTAGATAGTCTCTGTCAAATAATATGCCATGCATCTATTCATATTTACATAATGCATACTTAAAACTTTATAAGTATTTTCAAATGAGTAAGATATATAAATCCTTTAGCAATGTTATCAGCCTGTGGAAAACTAAAGCCTAAAATCTAGTTCAAAAATAGTTAAATTAAGAAATAGAATAGATGCCAAAAATAAGGAGTACCTTTCTAAAAGTATGACATATAGAAAAATATTTTAAATATTTAAGAAATATTTTAATGTGAAATTTGAAAACATTATCGTGCATCAAAGATATTTTGTTAATACCTACATATTATAGATTTTATCCCAGAAAACTCATACTAAACAATGGCATTTCCCTCTGATTTTGCTCATAATTTTCTACAATTGCCCCAAACTCTCACCTAATTTTATCCTTATAGAAAAATGCTATTCAATATTTTATTTTAAAGAGAAAGTGAAGGTGATGCAGTTCAAATCCCAAAGCTAGGAATTGTGTAACTTCTGCTTTTGGAAAATTCCTTCATTTTTCTGGAACTCTTTCTCAGCACATGACAAATTATAGATAATGATACGTCCCTTGCAGAGCTTTATAAAGATATTATGTGTAAGTCACTTGTTGTCTGACAAGCACTCAAGTAATTAATTGTGTCTGTTACAGGCAGTCTCCAGGTTATAAAACTCTGACTTACATATAACCTGTAGTTAATGAACCAACCCCCATAAAGCCTATTATATTAAAAATCCAAGGTGCCTACTTGAATTTTGACATTCTATTGGACAAACTAATATTGAAGCTACATACAATAGTTCCTAATAACAAACGGTGTTACTTTTTGACACACATCAAAACATTATTATTATTATTACTGTATTATTATGTTAAAGATGTTTTAGTGTATCTGGAAGTGTTTAATGATTTTCATGCATAGAAAGTCACACTGTATACTATATACTAAGACAAACTGACTAACCGACGTTAGATACCAACTGTACCTAACTGTTATGACTTACGTACAAATTCGACTTAAAGACAGATTTAGGAACAGAACTCGTTCGTAATTTGGGGACTGCCTGTATTAACTTTAAAGTTAATTTTTGATATGTTACATTTGCACACATGTATAACACATTTTATTTTAGAAATGGAGTGACATGTTGTACAGTTAATCTAGTAAGGACTAATAAAAGGCATGCATTCCCTAGCTATTAAAGTCTAGCTTGTTATAAAAAAGAAGACGAAAAAGAGTTGAAACGTAATAGTAAGTTTCCCAGTGGGTCATCAAACAATAAGCTAATTAATCAATCCAAAAATTTGCTTTAGCCCTTATGTAAAGCAAACATGAAATGTAAACTATGCCAGTGACTGTGTGGCAATTGAATATCGTGAGTTCTACAGAGGAGTTTAATTGCTATCCCAGACAATGTATGCATACTTTTGTAATTTGTGAGAACTCTTTTTTGAAATGAAAATTCTTTATATCCATTTGATGATTACATTAGCCAGACAAAACAATAAAATTTGACTATTTTGTACTTTTCTCTCCTATAAACACACCAAGCAAAGCATGTATAACAATCAGTGATAGTTAAATAATACCGTATTTTTACGCAAATAACACATGCCTTCTGCGTTTGTTTGCCAAACTTTCCCTCCCCTGTGAGGTATTTTTCTAAGCACACTATGATAACGTTTTGTACAGCAACACGTGGAAGAGGATTGGCATGGCAGTCACTTGTTAGGGTGCCTTGCAGGGGGTAAGATGCAGCCTGCAAACAAATGCAGAGGATGCACATTATTTGCATAAAAATACGATATTATGTGCAGTTAGTATTCTAAATTCTTTGTCTGTATAATCTCATATAATTTTCACCATAACCCAATGAGTTAGGTATATTAGCATATTTATTTGAAGATGAGGGATTTGAGTCAAGGAGAGTCAAAGGGAAAGACCAAAGCTCATATATCTAATAAGTGACATATATTCTGGCACCGGAAGCTGTAACTTTAACCTTACACATGATTGCGTCTCCCACAAGCAAAATGCTAATTCCTGTAAAAAGATGTATAGTAGCTCTGCTACTCCTGTTCCTCCTCTTCTTCCTCCATTCTATTATTTATGTATTTAATCAATCCCTCAGGCTGTAAACTAGACTACTGGCTAATTAGTTGGCATTCAAGTACTCTTATTCAATTGAACTGTAAATCTGAAAAAGCCTACAGCTACAAAAGTAAATAGTTGCTTTAATGAGTATGTTTTAAAAGCAATTTAATAATCTATTCTTTATCTAGTAATTATCCATGATAATTTCTTTCATTTTCTATTAAGGCGCAAAACTTAATAAGTAGGAAAATAGAATGAGGGTCTTAAGACAGACATTCCAGTACAACTTTGAAGTGACCCTGAGCAAATCACTTAGACTCACTGTTTCTACTTCCCTATTGACTATACCTCAAGCCCCTTTTTACTGTAATATATAGTTCCGTATATATGGATTTATTTATTATATGGCCTATTATATTTAACTTACAGGCGATTTACTGTGGTATACAGAGTTCAGTTTTAGTGACATAAATACTGGGTTAAAATATTGACTCTACTACTTACTAGCTGTGTTGTCTTAGGTGAGTCACAACCTCTCTGAGTCTCAATTTTCCAAATTATAAAATCCAAATAATGGTATTTAAATATGATAGGATTATTGAATATAATGTATATGGAAGTCCTGTATAAAATGTAAAGTATTATATCAATGGTTGTTTTCATTTTATCATTGTAATACTATCCTAGATGCCTATGCTGTGAACCCCCAGTAGTGAAACTATCTCATAATGAAGGTAATTACTTAAGCAGTCACCTTGAATTAGGAGCTATAGAGTCCTGTTTTATAGTATATTGTATTGTATTATACACTGTAAATAGTGCTTTTTTTTTTATAGCAATAAAAAAATAAGAAGTATATGTAGCAGCATGTAGTGTTAGTAATTGTTATTTGGAAAGCACCTTTGAAAAGATTTCAATTCTTCCTTCCTTCCTTTTTTTTCTTTTAAGTGATCCATTTAAGGTGGTAATCCTGAAGGATTTTACTCTGCTGTTTTACAGGGAGTATTTTGGGATAGGCATAAAATGCGCCTTCTGTCCCACCCAAATGTTGTAAATACATCAAGTATTAACATCTGAGAATTAATAAATGAAATCCACTAGTAATTTACCAGAAAATCAGAATGTTGTATTTATGTATATATGCAAGCAGGTCCTAACCACAAAACTTTTCACAATATTTTCTTGTTATTATGTTCACTGTAAGTACCAGAAAACCAAACTTGTTGCCATTGAGTCGATTCCGACTCATAGCGACCCTATAGGACAGGGTAGAGCTACCCCATAGGGTTTCCAAGGAGTAGCTGGTGGATTTGAACTGCTGACCTTTTGGTTAGAAGCGAAGCTCTTAACAACTGTGCCATCACTGTAAATATATATGTTAAATATCATTAGTTTCGCATATAGATTGTCCAATCGCTTTGAAAGATTTCAAGGAGACTACAATTTTGATGTTCAATATTTTTCTTGTAATAAGTGATCATAAGAAGAAGACTTAAGTAGGAAAACAAGACTCAGGCAAGTTCCATGGCCCTGGAGAGAGTGATGGAACATTCTCATGCATTAGTGATCAGAATCTGTTCTGTGGGGATGCTCATTTGACAAGTCTGCAGAGGAAATTATTGCTTCAATATTTATATCTCTATTTCTCTGTGTCTAATTTAATGACTCATTTAACATGCTTATAATTCTTGAGATAATATTAGAAATCTGTTTCATAATTATGCCTCAGTTCTTACATGGTATTTAAATTCCAGGCCAGTATATGTTACTGATATTCAGAAGTTATAATTTTAAACTTAACTCCTTGTTGACTAAAACCAACTAATGTCGAATACATATTTAACATAGTACAATTAAATACTTTTCATTTGATTATAGTATAAGATTATCAGCAAATGATATCTGTGTTCATTAACAAAATGGTAGCATTGTTGTTATTGTTGTTAGATGCCTTCCAGTTGCTTCCCACTCATAGTGACTCTATGTCCAACAGAACAAAACACTGCCGGATCTTGCGCCATTCTCAGAATTGTTATATTTGAGCCCATTGTTCAGCCACTGTGTCACTCTATCTCATTGAGGGTCTTCTTCTTTTTCGCTAACCCTCTGTTTTACCAAACATGATGTCATTCTTCAGGGACTGGTCCCTCCTGATAACATGTTCAAAGTACATAAGACAAAGTCTTACCATCTTTGCTTCCAAGGAGCAATCTGGCTGTATTTCTTCCAAGACAGACTTGTTTGTTCTTCTGGAAGTACATGGTATGTTCAATATTTTTTGCCAACACCATAATTCAAAGGCATCAATTCTTCTTTGGTCTTCCTTATTCGTTGTCCTCCTTCACATGCATATGAGGCAATTTAAAATATCATGGCTTGGTCAGGTGCACCTTAGTCCTCAAACTTCCATCTTTGCTGTTCAACACTTTAAAAGAGGTCTGTTGTAATAGATTTGCCCAGTGCAATACGTCCTTTGATTTCCTGCCTGCTGCTTCCATGGATGTTGATTGTGGTTCCAAGTAAAATGAAATCCTTGACAATGTTAATCTTTTCTCCATTTATCATGATGTTTCTTATTGGTCCAGTTGTGAGCATTTTTGTTTTCTTTATGTTGAAGTTTAATCTATATTGATGGCTGTAGTTTTTGATCTTCGTCAGTAAGTGCTTTCAGCAAGGAAGGTTGTGTCATCTGCATATCTCAGGTCGTTAATGAGTTTTCCACCAATCCTAATACCACATTCTTCTTCATATAGTACAACTTCTGGGATTATTTGCTCAGCGTACAGATTGAATAAGTATCGTGAAAGAATACAACCCTGATGCACACCTTTCTTGATTTTATTCTCTGCATTGTATCTTTGCTCTATTGGAACGACTGCCTCTTGGTCTATGTATAGGTTCCACATGAGCAGTTAAGTTTTCTGGAACTCCCATTTTTTGCAATGTCATCCATAATTTGTTATGATCCACACAGTCAAATGGCTTTGTATTTTCAATAAAGCATAGGTAAACATCTTTCTAGTATTTTCTGCTTTCAGCCAAGACTCATCTGACATCGGCAAAGATATCCCTCATTCCATTAACAAAATGATGTTAAAAATACTGGTAAACTTTAGGAACCCAGAAGTGCCTCAGAAAGCAAGTCCAGGTCTAGAACACATTTGATTGGATAACTAGATTTCAGAATCCTCTACAACTGCCATGGGCACATTGATGATCAAAGGCACCTGCACGAGAGTAATCTCCTTGACCTAGAAATCAACCAAAAGTCAGTCTCGGTTGTAACTATGCCATCCACATTTTATATCTGCACTTTGGCATACAAAAGTAATTAAAGCCTTCCGTTCCTCTAAGAGGCACTGAGCTTGGCAACAGTGTTATGTATGACTATAAAAAAACACAACATGACAGTATTTCATGCTATCCAATGTTGATACTTGTTTTTAAATTTAAATGTATTTTTAAATTATAAAAATACAAAATACTTTTACAAATATTTTTTACTCAAAATTTATGTTCAAATTCATTTTCAGAAGATCAATTCCACATGATCCTTAGGTGCTATATTAGAAGTCAAAAATGCTTCATCTAGAAGAGGTACTTTAAAATGACGCTCTCCAGGAGGCTATAATTGTATTTAGAAATAACAAGATTACATAAATCTACATTGAACTTTTTAGCACAACCTGCTTCCATAGATTTGCACGTATTTCTATTTGCTTCATCAGAAAATAAAAATCTGAATTAATTAAGCTATTGCAAATGGCAAGATATTACAGTACAGAAAGTCACAAAAGCGGGCCGTGATTCTTTTGGGAGACAAGAGTCAAAGGAGATTTTCTTCAATTGGTCAAGACAACTATTATTGGTTTCATAAAACAAAGCCAGACGTGTGCTGTCTTTTTCCCCAGGATTAGGATCTTTGCGGTTTGTGTTTCATTTGTTCTCAAGCTTTGTAATAAATCATTCATAGTTAAAACTGTGTTATTTCTGTAAAGAAGGATAAGTTTTACTGTGAAGATAATGAAAAAAGGCAGCTATTACCATGACATCTTTTTATCCCTCATCTTTGTTTTTCCTTCCTTCCTCCCTCCTTCCCTCCCTCCCTCCCTTTCTGTCTTCCTTTTCCTTCCTTCTTCCCTTTCATCCTTCTTTCCGTCCTTTCTTCCCCTCTTACCCTTCTCTCTCCCCATTTTTTTCTTTCTTAGAAAATATTGCAGTTGTACTGCTGATCCTCAAAGTTTATTTCTTCTAGAATCTATTCTCTGCTAGTTTAATGATGTAGTTAAACTACGTAAACCCAATTTTTCCTCTGAAAATCAATACCAAGAGCTATTTTGCATTTCCAAAACTTAAGTCTTCTAAAGGAAAACAAGGCTTTCAGGTGCCACAGAGACAGACTTAGGGCAAGATCAAGCTGGGTGTTACTAAAGAGCAGACCTGGAAAAAGGCCTTAAGAATCTCTCTCTCTGGTTTGCTGTTTCAAGTAATACATCATTTTCCCCACAAGTTTGTTGTTTATAAAGAGTTTCATAGTTGCTCATCTAGTAACAGGATTATCTCTGAGAAGATAGAGCAGGATGCGATCCAGTTTAGAAGTGGAAATTGGCAGGAGAAATTCCACACTTCAGGGAAGATTCCTTTCCCATTGTGATAGTATGGAAAGAAGAAACAGTACAAGGGGAGGGGGGTCAGGAAGCCTTCCCTGAGAAGTTGTAACACTTCCTTTGAAATACAAACAGCCTTAGGTCTAGAAGGACTTTCTATGTTCTAGACAGAAAAGGAAAGGAACAATATGATGAAAAGCATAAAGGCAAAATGCCTCCCAGATCATGATACGGTGTTTTGAGGAGTTTCTGGGTGGCACAAATGGTTGAAAGCTCAGCTGCTAACTGAAAGGTTGGCATTTCAAACCCACCCAGAGGCACTTCCTGGGAAAGGTCTGGTGATCTGCTTCCAAAAGGTCACAGCCATTGAAAACCCTATGAAGCACAGTTCTACTCTGACACCCATGGGGTTGCCATGAGTCAGAATCCACTTCCAGGCCACTGACTTTTTTTAAAATTATTTATTAATGGTGATGACATGCAAATGTACAGACATGGGAGTGGTAAGAAATCTGACTTAGGAAAAGGTCATATTTAGGGGGTTAGTATTTATTATGAAGACAATTTGAAATCCCTGGAGAATTTTAAGCTGGAAATAGGGAATGGATTTTGAATCATCACCCTGGTTCTTAAATGATCAGTAAGCATTGAACAAAAGATCAAATGAAAAAAAAAGATGGTGTTTTTCATGCTCTGCTATAGGCTCAAATTCCCTTGCTTTCCTACAGTGCTGGTATATTGTTATTAAACAGGCACATATGTAATGGAAATATTTGTCACATGCATACATTATATCATTACTCTGTATGAGGTTGAGGTCTAGCTACTGTTACTGACTGAACCAGTTTAATGTTGTTGTGTGCCATCGAGTCTATTCTGACTCCCAGCTTAACATTAGCCTTATAAAGGTGTGGAAGGAAATTTTTAACGTGCAATTTGCTTGAATTCTCTTTCCTAGTTATTTAGAGCTGTGGAAAGAGAAAATTCTATTCCCTCCATGTATATATTGTTATAGTAATCCTTGAAGAGCCAAGGGAGCATGCTGTTTTTACCCTATGAAATATAACTTTCCATTATATGTACTTTTGGGATTTTCACTGACTGGTAGATTTCATTATCACTTGTAGTATAATCATGAAGCGTCTAGAAAACCTTCCTGAGGCTTTTCTAATGAGGTTAGTGTGAATGTTAAATAGTTGTTTGAAACTCAGAGTTCCATTTTTTAAAAAAAATATTCACTTTTTTGTATTGAGTACGGGCAAAGAATGCCTTGACTAATTAAAAACTCATAATAGGTTTTCTGCCACTGAGTCACATGTCACGGGACCCAATTTAGTTCAATTAAACCCATTATCACTTTGCAGTTATAAATTTGGGTGTGTTGCTTTTGTTGTTGGCTTGTCTTTCACTTTACCTAACAAGATAATTGTACTACCATTTAAGATAGTTTGAACGACCACGTAACAGTGCATTCTAGGACTGAAAGTAATAATGACCATTACTATACCAAAAAGTTTAAATTATTTACATTTTACTATATTTATTTCCCTAATCCATAACTTTAATATGGTCAAAGTACAGAAACATTGTAGATATTTGATGTAAAGATATCAAAGAGATTTTAGCAATACATGTAAATGTTAAATAATTCCCAAATTAAGAAAATAAAAGAAACACATAAAAATTTATCAGTATTAACTCTAGTTAGGGCAGTATGTTTTTTTAATCCTCACTTTGCTGTGTTTTTAATTATTTATATAGTAATAATGTATTAATTTTGTAAAACAAAAAATGATTACATTATATATTTTACTCATTGTTTGAATATAGGTACTCTAGGATAAATGTGTGTGTTTTCATTCCCCATACAATGTAGAATTGGCACTTAGTTAATATTTCTTGATTTCCTTTTAATTGGACATGAGCATATTATGATAACAATTTGTATATTAACAGTGAGAATATCAGTAATGTAGTTATTATTGGTTCAATTTTTGCCTTTTCATGATAGTAGATGACAACACACATTTAAGCTGTTTACTGATATTAAACACCAAATCAGACTGGACATGTCATTTCAGAAAAAAAATTTTAGTTGATATAGAGAGGTATATGTGAATATATATGTATGTCATATAACTTGTTTCATTATGAAAGTAAAAAATCACATTACATGAAATTTGGAAAAGAGAATAAATATGTGCTTAGGGAACACAAGTTGGAACTTTCTTCTGCATAGACGCTGTAAACAGATTGATTTTGAGGAACTGGTTCATGCAGTTGGGTGGGGCTGGCAAGTCTAAACAAGGCCTGGTGGTACAATTGTTAAGTACTTGACTGTTAACCCAAGATCAGAGGATCTAACCCACCAGCCGCTCCATGGGAGAAAGATGGGGCAATTGGCTTCCCTAAAGATTACAGCCTTGGAAACCCTATGTGGAAGTTCTACTCTGCCCTATAGTGTCCCTATGAGTCAGAATCAACTTGATGGCAACTGGTTTGGCAAGTCCAAAATCCATAGGTCAGGTGAAAGACTGGAGATTCCTACAATCTTGTGTCCCAAAATCTGCAGGTCAGGCAAGGAGAAAAGTGAAGGATATGGGAATCCGGCAAAATGTTTATTATAGTCTAGAGGCAAAATACACCCTAGGGAAAACTCCTTTTTTGCTCTTAATGCCTTCAATAGATTGCATGAGGCTTACTCACATCATGGAGAGTAATTGGTTTTACTTAAGGCCAACTGATTTAATCATATGGTGTAACCACTTCATAACAGCATCTAGATTAGTGTTTGACCACAAACTGGGAACCGTAACATAGCCAAATTAGCACATAAAATTAACCGTCACAGGAACATAACACTTGTGCAGGCCAGTTCATGGATCTGTAACCTTAGCAGTTGCACAGAGCCCCATACTTACGAGCGCCCCATCCAAAACCAAATGCATTGCCTTCGAGTCAATTCCAACTCATGAGTAGAACTGCTCCGCAGGGTTTTCTTGGCTGTACTTTTTATGCAAGCAGATTACCAGTCCTTTCTTCCAGAGTGCTGCTGGGTAGGTTTCATCTACCAGCCTTTAGGTTAGTAGTTGAGTGCCCCAAACTTAGTTTAATGCTCTGTTATCATCATCTTGAATTCTTAATACTCTTTGAACAAGGAGCCCACAATTTCATTTTGCACTGGGCCCCAAATATTATGTAGCTAGTCCTGGACTTATGGTCACATATTACATTTTTCCTCTTGCCCTGGAAGTAGTTTGAGATACTCTTCACTCCAACATGTAAACTTCTTTTCTTCTTTTCGAAGTAAATGGGTTAAACTGATTATGACCATTAAGTGAGGCACCTTCGAGAGACACCATGACCTCTTTGCAGAGAGGCAGGGGTGTTATGAAGTGTACAGAGATTTTGTGTTAAAAATTATTTTTAAATAATTATTCTTTACCTAGAGTTTCATAATCAAAACTCTTACATTAGAAAGTTGTGTCTGCTTGATATTAAAAAAAAGTTTGTATCACAAATGCATTAAGGAGCAACTTGGATAGAAAATAATAGTTGAAATCATTTGTCTATTATTCATATACCTAGAGAAAATAACATGGTTTATTCTTCTACTTAAACATATAAACATTACTTTTCTTATAGTACATTACATGAAGGTTTACAGAGGAAACTAGCTTCTCATTAAACAGTACAATATTGTTTTATGATATTGGTTAACAGCCTCATGACATGTCAATACTCTCCCTTCTTGACCTTGGATTCCCTATTACCAGCTTTCTTGTCCCCTCCTACCTTCTAGTCCTTGTCCCTGGGTTAGTGTGCCCCTTTAGTCTCGTTTTGTCCTATGGGTCTCTCTAATCTTTGGAGAAAAGGTGAACCTCCAGAGTGACTTCATTACTGAGCTAAAAGGGTATCTGGGGGCCATACTCTCAGGGTTTCTCCAGTCTCTGTCAAGCCAGTAAATCTGGTCTTTTTTGTGTGTGTGTGAGTTAGAGTTTTGTTCTACATTTTTCTCCAGCTCTGTCTGTGACCTTCTATTGTGATCCCTGTCAGAAAAGTCAGTGGTGGTAGCCGGGCACCATATATTTGTACTGGACTCAGTCTGATGGAGGCCATGGTAGTTGTGGTCTATTAGTCCTTTGGACTAATCTTTCTCTTGTGTCTTTAGTTTTCTTCATTTTCCCTTGATCCTAAAGGGATGAGACCAGTGGAGTATGTTAGATGGCCACTCACAGGCTTTTAAGACCCCAGACACTACTCACCAAAGAAGAATGTTGAACATTTTCTTTATAAACTGTGTTATACCAGTTAAGCTGGATGTTCACTGAGACCATGGTCCCCACAGCCCTCAGCCCAGTATTTCAGTCCCTAAAGGAGTTTGGATTTGTCCGTGGAGCTTCCATGACTTTACCCTGAACAAGCTGTGCTGGCGTCCCCTGTATTGTGTGCTGTCTTACCCTTCACCAAAGTTACCGCTTATCTATTGTCTGTTTAGTGTTTTTCCATCCCCTTCCCTCTCTCATAACCATCAAAGATTGTTTCTTTTTGTGTGTAAACCTTTTCATGAGTTTTTATAGTAGTGGTCTAATACAATAGTTGTCCTTTTGTGATTGATTTATTTCACTCAGCATAATGCTGTCCAGATTCATCCATGTTGTGAGATAATTCACAGATTCATCATTGCTCTTTATCATTGTGTAGTATTCCAATGCATGTATGTACCATAGTTTGTTTATCCATTCATCTGTTGATGGGCATCCAGGTGGTTTCCATCATTTTGCTATTGTGAATAATGCTGCAATGAACATGAGTGTGCATATGTCTATTCATGTGATGGCTCTTATTTCTCTAAGATGTATTCCTAGAAGTGGGATTGCTGGATCATATGGTATATCTATTTCTAGCTTTCTAAGGAAGTGCCATATCGTTTTCCAAAATGGTCTTATCATTTTTCATCCCACCAGCAGTGCATAAGAGTTCCAATCTCTTCGCAGCCTCTCCAACATTTGTTATTTTCTGGGTTTTTTTGATATGTGCCAGTAATGCCAGGGTGAGATTGTATCTCATTGTGGTTTTGATTTGCATTTCTCTAATGGCTAGTGATCTCGAGCATTTCCTCAAGTGTCTGTTAGCCACTTGAAAGTCTTCTTTGGTGAAGTGTCTGTTCATTTCCTTTGCCCATTTTTTAATTGAATTATTGTCTTTTTGTTGTAGAGGTGTTGGATTTTCCTGTAGATTTTAGAGATTAGATCTTTGTCAGGTTTGTAATAGCCAAAAAATTTTTCTCAGTCTATAGGTTCTCTTTTTACTCTTTTGGTGAAGTCTTATGATGAGCATAATTGTTTAATTTTTGGAAGATCCCAGTTATCTAGCTTATCTTCTGGAGTTTGTTTGCTGTTAGTTATGATTTGTATCCTTTTAATGCCATTAGGGTCTCTAGTGTTGATCTTATTTTTTCTTCTATGATCTTTATAGTTTTTGGTTTTATACTTAGGTCTTTGATCCATTTTGAATTAGTTTTTGTATATAGTGTGAGCTATGGGTCCTGTTTCATCTTTTTGCCGATGGATATCCAGTTTTGCCAGCACCATTTGTTAAAAGACTGTCTTTTCTCCATCTGATGGACTTTGGGTCCTTGTCAAAGATCAGGTGACTATAGGTGGATGGATTTACATCTGGGTTCTCAATTCTGTTCCACTGGTCAGTGTATCTGTTATACCAGTACCAGGCTGTGTTGACTATAGTAGCTTTATAGTAGGTTCTAAGGTCAGGTAGTACGAGTCCTCCTACTTTACTTTTCTTAGATAATGCTTTACTTATCCAGGACCTCTTTCCTTACCATATAAAGTTAATGCTTGTTTTTCCATCTCTTTAAAGAATGTTTTTGGTATTTAGATCAGGATTGCATTGTATTTGTAGATCGTTTTGGGTAGAATTGTCATTTTCTCAATGGTGGGTCTACCTATCCATGAGCATGGTATGTTTCTCCATTTATAGAGATCTCTTTTGGTTTCTTGCAGTAGTGTTTTGTAGTTTTCTTTGTATAGGTCTTTTACATCCCTGGTTAGACGTATTCCTAAGTTTTTTTTTTTTTTTTTTCATAAGGACAATTATAAATGGTATTGTTTTCCTGATTTCGTTTTCCTCTTTATTGGTGTATAAGATCCAACAGGTTTTTATATATTTATCTTGTATCCTGCTACTCTGCTGAATCTTTCTATTAGTTCCAGTAGATTTCTCGTGGAGTCTTTTGGGTTTTCTATATATAGTATCATATCATCTGCAAATACAGATAGTTTAACTTCTTCCTTACCAATTTGGATGCCCTTTATTTCTTTTTCTTGCCTTATTGCTCTAGCTAGGACTTCCAGCACAATGTTAAATAGGAGTGGTGATAAAGGGCATCCTTGTCTTGTTCCTTTTCTCAAGGGGAATAATTTCACCCTCTCTCCATTAAGAAAGATGCTGGCTGTTGGTTTCGTATAGACGCCCTTTATTATGTTGAGGAATTTCCCTTCTATACCTATTTTATTGAGAGTTTTTATCAGGAATGGGTATGGGACTTTGTCGAATGTCTTTTCTGCATTGATTGAGATAATCATGCATTTCTTTTCTTTTATTTATGTGGTGGATTATGTTGATTCATTTTTCAATGTTGAACCATTTGTTGCATGCCTGGTATGAATCCTACTTGGTCATGGTGTATTATTTTTGGGATATGATGCTGAATTCTATTGGCTAGAATTTTGTTGAGAATTTTTGCATCTATATTCATGAGACATATTGGTCTGTAATTTTCTTTTCTTGTGGTGTCTTTGCCTGGTTTTAGTATCAGGGTTAGGCTGGCTTCATAAAAGGAATTTGGATATAACACTTCCTTTTCTATGTTATGAAATAACTTGAGTAGTACTGGTGTAAGCTCTTATCTGAATGTTTGATAGAATTCTCCAGTGAAGCCATCAGGGCCAGGGTTTCTTTTAGTTAGTTTTTTTTTTTTTTTTTTTTTTAATTGTACTTTAGATGCAGGTTTACAGAACAAATAGTTTCTCTTTAAAAAGTCAGTACACATATTGTTTTATGACATTGGTTAACAACCCCACAACATGTCAACACTCTCCTTCTCAAACTTGGAGGACATTTTTTTTTAGTGAAAATATACATAGCCAAAGTTAGACCATTTCAAAAACTTCTACATGTACAATTCAGTGACTTCGATTACATTCTTCCAGTTGTGCTGCTATTCTCTCTTTCCTTTTCCAAATTAGTCCATCACCATAATCTTCAACTAACTGCCCCCTAGGCTTCTCATCAAACCTTTTGAGTTGCTGTTGTCAATTTGATCTCACATTATCCAAAGATAATTCTTTTTTTTTTTTTTTTTACCTTAGATGAAGGTTTACAGACAAATAGTTTGTCTTTAAACAGTTAGTACACATATTGCCCTATGAAAGTGTTTAACAACCCCATGACATGTCAATACTGTCCCTTCTCAACCTTGGGTTCCCTATCACCAGCTTTCCTGTCCCCTCCTGCGTTCTAGTCCCTGTCCCTGGACTGCTGTGACTCATTAGTCCCGTTTTGTTTTATGGGGCTGTCCAATCCCGAGCTGAACAGTGAACCTCGGTAGTGACTTCACCACTGAGCTAAAAGATTGTCTGGGGACTATACTCTCGGAGTTTCTCTAGTCTGTCAGGCCAGTAAATCTGGTCTTTTTTTGTGTGTGTGAGTTAGAATTTTGTTCTACATC
Organism: Dugong dugon; assembly: GCA_030035585.1. Taxonomy (NCBI): domain Eukaryota; kingdom Metazoa; phylum Chordata; class Mammalia; order Sirenia; family Dugongidae; genus Dugong; species Dugong dugon. The sequence goes on along the minus strand of CM057471.1, from coordinate 34,849,969 downwards.
CTTCTCCAGCTCTGTCCAGAACCCTCTGCTGTGATCCTGGTCAGAGCAGTCAGTGGTGGTAGCCAGGCATCATCTAGTTGTAATAGACTCAGTATGGTGGAGGTCGTGGTAGCTGTGGTCCATTAGTCCTTTGGACTAATCTTTTCCTTGTATCCTGTTCTCTCCATTCCCTCTTGCTCCCAAAGTGCTGAGACCAGTGGAGTATCTTAGGTGGCTGCTAACAGGCTTTTAAGACCCCCAGATGCTACTCACCAAGGTAGAATGTAGAACATTGTCTTTATAAACTGTGTTATGCCAGCTGAGCTAGATGTTCCCTGAGACCATGGTCCCCACAGCCCTCTGCCCAGCAATTCACTCCCTTTAGGAGTTTATTTATTCCTTTTCAAACTCTTCTCTTGTTATGGATCTGTTCAGATTTTCAACATCAATTTGTGATAGTTTGGTTAGGTAGTGTGTTTCTAGAAATTTGTCCATTTTCTCTAGATTTTCAAATTTGTTGGAGTATAGTTTTCATAATACTCTGTTATGATCCTTTTTATTTCAGTTGTATCTGTTGCAGTGCCCCTCATTTCATTTATTTGCATCCTCCTCTGTTTTTCGTTTGTCAGTTTGGCTAGTGGTTTGTCAATTTTGTTGATCCTTTCACAGAACCAACTTTTGGTTTTGTTGATTCTTTCTATTGTTTTTTTATTCTCTATTTCATTTATTTCTGCCCTGATCTTTATTATTTCCTTTCTTCTGGTGGCTGTAGGCTTCTTTTGCTGTTCTCTATTTGTTTGAGTTGTGTAATTAATGTTTTGATTTTTGTCCCTTTCTTCTTTTTTGATATGTGCATCTATTGCTATAAATTGTCCTCTGAGGACTGCCTTTGCTGTGTCCCAAAAGTTTTGGTATGATGTGTTTTCATTCTCATTTGATTCTAGGAATTTTTTTACTCTATATTTGATTTCTTCTATTAGCCAGTGGTTTTTTAGCAGGATGTTATTTAGTTTCCATGTAATTGATTTTTTTCCCTGCTCTTCCTGTTGTTAATTTCTACTTTGATGGCATTGTGATCAAAGAAGATACTTTGTATTACCTCAGTGTTTTGAATTTTGTTGAGTGTTGCTTTGTGGCCTAAGATGTGGTCTCTTCTGGAGAATGTTCCATGTGTGTTGGAACAGAATGTGTACCTTGCAGCTGTTTGGTGGAGTGTTCTATATATGTCTATGTGTTCAAGTTGGCTGACTGTGGCCTTTAGATCCTCTGTATCTTTGTTGAGTTTCTTCCTAGATGTTCTGTTCTTTACCGAGAGTGGTGTGTTCAAGTCTCCTGCTATTATAGTGAAACTGTCAATTTCTCTTTTCAGTACTGTTTAAGTTTGTTTTATGTATTTTGGAGCCCTGATATTGGGTGTGTACATCTTTATTATGGGTATGTCTTCATGCTGGATTTTCCCTTTAATCATGATATAGTGCCATTCTTTGTCTTTTATGGTGAATTTTGTTTTAAAGTCAGTTTTATCTGAGATTGGTATTGTCATCCCTCTTTTTTGGTGGCTGTTTGCTTGATATATTTTTTCTATCCTTTGATTTTTAATAAATTTATGTCTTTGTTTCTTTGTTTCTAAGGTGTGTCTCTTGTAGACAGCATAATGATGAATCCAGTTTTTATAATCCATTCTGTCACTCTCTGTCTCTTGATGGGTGCACTTAGGCCATTTATGTTCAGTATAATTATTGATAGGTGTGAGTTTATTGTTGTAATCTTGTAGTGCTTTTTTTTTTTTTTTTGTGGTGTTAATGATTTCTTTTTTCCTCTTACTCTCCTGTGCTGAATTCCTTTTGATTTTGGATTTTTGTTTCATTTCTTTTGTTTTTGTAGATTTTGTTTTTACTGAGACTTTACGTTTTTCTTCTTTATTTTGATGAGTAGGTTTGTTAACTTTCTTTGTGGTTACCTTGAAATTTCCCCTTATCTTCCTACGTTTGAAGCAGCCTCTTATTACTCGGTATCACCTTCCCTTCCTCTGCATTAGAAAGTTCTATGTCTACATCATTTATTCCCTCTTTTATTGTTCTGATGTTGTCATTTCCAGATTAATCTCTTGGGTTCCCTGTTGTAAATCTTTTGGTTTTGGGTAGTCCTTGAGTTCATTTCCTACGTTGGTATCAGGCTAGTGTGATCTTGTGTCCTAGATACAGTCTGTCATCTGATGGTGTTTGCTCTCAAACCGAAGGACTCCCTTTAATAATTCTTGTAAGTTTGGTTTGGTTTTCACATAGTCCCTTAATTTCTGTTTATCTGGAAATGTCCTAATTTCACCAGCATATTTGAATGAAAGTTTTGCAGGATATGTTATTCTTGGTTGGCAATTTTTTTCTTTCAGCGTTTTACATATGTCATCCCATTGCCTTCTTGCCTGCATGGTTTCTGCTGAGTAATCAGAGTTTAGGCTTATTGTTTCTCTTCTGTATTTTACTTTGTTTTTCTCGAGCTGCTCTCAGGATTCTTTGTTTGTCTTTGGTTTTAGTGAGTGTGATTATGATATATCTTGGTAATTTTCTTTTGGAGTCTATCTTATATGGGGTTCGTTGAGCTTCTTGGATGGTCACTTTTTCATCTTTTGTGGTATTAGGGAAGTTCTCTGTCAGCCATTCTTCAATGGTCCTCTCTGTTTTCCATTTTTTCCCCCTATCCTGGAACTCTGATCACTCTCAAATTTTTGCTTTTGATTGTATCCCACATATTTCTCAGGGTTTCTTCATTATACTTTGCTCTTTTTTCTGATTTTTCCTCACTCAAAGTTGTATCCAAGTGTCTGTCTTCAATTTTGCTGATCCTGTCCTCCATTGTTTCATACCTGTTCCTCAGCCCTTCTATGATACTATCTATTTCTGAAATCCTGTTTATCTTTTTGATTTCTAGTTGTTGTTTTTGCATGATTTCTAGTTTTGAATTTATTTTGGAATTTTGTTCCTGTATTATTTTCCTAAATTCTTCCATTTTTTTGCCTGTATTTTCCATGAATTTTTCTGCCTTTTCTAAAAATTTGTCTATTTTTTCCTAATTTTTGTCTGATTTTTGCTTCAAATCTTGGATAGCTCTGAGTATTAGAGTTTGAATTCCCAATCGTGTAGTTCTAGTGTCTTTTCTTCCACTGGAAAGTCATCTGGTGTTTTATTTTGGACACCTACTGGAACCAACCTGTCCTTTTATATCTATATCTATATCTATATCTATATCTATATAGATATAGATATAGATATAGATATAGATAGATATTGTCTGCTGTCTTTGGGACATTCAGTAGTTATTTTCTTCGTTTATTGATCTAGATTTCTTTGTTTCATCCTGCTTTTTTAGTTTATTTGTTTATGTCTGAGCAAGCAGGCTGTGGTTCTTTAGTAAACATCTGTGGACACGATATTTTTCACCTCCTTGTCCAATGGGCAGGGCCAGTCACTCAGCTATGGTGCAGTAGGGCAGATCCAGCTGAAGGGGATGGGCTGGGGTGGGTTGTTTGAGGCACGGACCAGAGCCAACAAGGTGAGCTGGGAGGTCAGTGCAGTGCATGTTCTGGTAGGTCATACCTGTGCTGCTCAGGAGTGCAGAGTTCAGCACATGATGCAGATAGGCAGGAGGGAGGGTGAGGGGAGTTTTCTATGTGTGGAGCTAGGATGAGTATGGAAAAGAAGACAGGAGAGAGAAACAGGGACAAAAAAAAGTGCTGAGGGAGCCTGCCACTGGAGTAGATAGATGAGAAACCGAGAAATGAAGAAAAACAAAAAGGGAAAAGAAAATTTTTTTAAATGCCCCCAGGGATCTCACTGGTGCAATTGCCAAGACCGAGGAAGCAGCTGCCAAGCCACACAGTACAGCCCAGCTAGAAGTGGTGATGATACACAGCCGCAGGTATTCAGGAGACAGGAAAAAAAGGTAAGTAGAAAGAGACAAGAAACTGAGAAATGAGGAAAAATAAAAAGGAAAAAAGAAAGAGAAAACAAATAAACAAGAAAAGGAAAAAAATAAATCCCCAGGGATCCCACTAGCATGGTGTCTTGGTCCAGGGAAGCTGTTCCCTAGTTGAGTGGTGCTTCACAGCCTTTCAGGAAGAAGCAAAGATGGAGTATGGTTTCAGGTGTTCAAGAGAAAAGAGGGGGAGGAGGTGAGAGTCAGGGTAGAAACGAACAGAAGCTGAAAAAAGCAACACCAGCAACAAAGAAATGGCAGTGAAGAAGCTGCCAGTGTGGGTGGGGCAAATCTGGGCAGCAAGGAACCGGTGCCTCCCATGCTGCAGTCACAGCCCACTGGGAAGTGGCAGACTGGCCCTCCAGGAAACTGGGAATTGGCCTGTGGGGAAGCACTGAATCAGCCCTTCAGGAACCTGGGACTTGGCCCGCTGGGAAGTAGTGAATCAGCTCGCCGGGAACCTGGGAATCGGCCCGCCAGGAAGCAGTGAATCAGCCCTCCAGGAATCCAGGAGTTGGCCTTCTGAGAAGCTGTGGATTGGCCTGCCAGGAAGCAGCAATTCAGTCCTCCAGGAAGCTGGGAATTGGCCCTCCAGGAAGCCGAGAATCAACCCACTGGGAAGCCAGGAATCAACTCACCGGGAAGCTGTGGATCAGCCAGGCAGGAAGCAGCAAAGGCTGACCAGGTGGAGGCAGGGTGGGGGTGGGAAAGAGTGTCTCACCGGTTATCGGGTGCTCTATCTCCTGCTGGGAGCTCCTCAGATCTGCTTTCCCATATTCCCTGTTTTCTGATCTCCAACAGGAGTCCAACAAGGTGGATCCGTGCTGCGTTAGCTGATAGGAGACCTCCACTGTTAACTTTCCTTGCTCTCTGTTCTCTGTGAGTTTCTTATTCCATTTCCTGATTGGTTGAGTTCTTTATCTCTTCATTTGATGCGTAGGGTTCCAGGATTGACGTTTGTCTCTGTTTTACTCAGTTTTTTGGGTCTTTGCTGTGTAGGGACAACGTGGTCTTTCTGTCTATAGTGCCATATTAGTTCCACCCCAAGATAATCTTCCTTAATTGATAATTTTATTTTTCAAATTAAATATATGTATTTAATTTCTTGAAAGTCATTTTTTGCTGTATTGTAGGACTAAACTTACTGTTTACCCTTATTTTAAAAATCATATTGAAGTACAACTTGAATATAAAAAAGTACAAATCACAGGTATATATCCCAATGAATTTTCCCATAATGAACATGAGAAGAAAGAATTTTACCACTAACAAGAAGTCCTCTCATATCCCCTTCTATTCATTAACTCCTGGGAAAGAGTAACCACTATCCTGACTACTAATAACATAGATCTGTTTGCCTGTTTGAAAAATATATAATTAGAATCATATTATATACACTCTTTTGTGATTGGATTTCTTTGTTCAATATTATTTTTGTAAGATTCATCCATGTTGTCATGCGTAGCAATAGTTCATTCAATTTTTAATTGCTGAATAGTATTCCACGGTATAAATATATAATTTGCCTATCCATTTATTTGTTGATGGATGATTTAATTATTTCATTTGGGATTAATATTAATATATTTCCTCATGTATACTTTCTGTCCGTATTAATGAAAAAATATATAGTTTGAACTACACTTGAAATAAAGTTTTCTTATGCAAACATTTATCATAATGAGCTTATTTTTATGTAAGATGAGGTCTTTTCATGATTTTTTCAAGAATACTATTGTCGTAGTAACACAGTACTTAACCAGTTATAAGAATTTTTGCCAGATTTCTCATAGTCACTATATCTAAAGTCCTTATTTATATAATGAGGATTTTAAAAATTTCAACAGTCTGTGTGTTTGTCAGTATAAGGTTTGGCAACATCCCTGTTTTCCAGCACTGTCTCTTGAGGCATTTAAAGACAATTTGAGAGTAATATCAGGCAAACATTATCATGATTTAAAACTTGCTCCAAGTATTTTGAATCTGATTCATTTAAGCATAGATTCTTATTTGTACAGATAAAGTAATATCCTAAGGGTTTTGACACAACTCTCTGTGCTTTTCAATAATTAGTATATTGATATTTATTCAGAAAAATTAATATTTCCTTGAGAGCATCCAACTGTGTCCATCCTTTAATGTGTCTAATAATACATGAAATTATATAATGATATTTAGCCTCAAGCATTTTCTTTTACTAATTCTTTCATAAATAAATGAGCAAAATAGACAGATGGCCTAGTGAATAATAATTTTATTCCTTGAATAGTCATTATTTCTCAAACCAATATTTCATATTCTGGTTTTACTATATGCCCCAACATTTCTTGATAGAAATAAATCATGACCATCTTCTCCAAGTCTTCCCACTTCCCACTTTAATGTATTTTCTAATGGGGGCTCTCATTGATTGATTGATTAGGTCATTCATTTATTATTTTACATTTATTTGATAAATAATTTCAGAGATCACACTCTGTGACAGATCTCTTTCTATGCACGAGGAATGCAAATATCATCTAAAGTATTTATACATTAATGTAATTAATAATTATTGAATGCCTAAAACTGTGTTAGACTATATCAGACAGGGTTCAATCAGAACCACTAGGAGATTTATAAATAATGATATGTATCATAGGGAAGTGACTTTACTCAATGGTGAGATCTGGTTAAACAGTCTATGAAAGGATGAGTTTCTCTGTCTGGTGCTGGGCATGCATGCTGTCAAGAGGAGAAATTGGATATAAATTAGGGGAAGAAAGCACAAAGTGGAACTTGCAAAGCTGTACCGTAAACTATGAGGTTGAATTGAAACTTGCAATGGTATGTCACACCTCCTCCAGACCTCCAACTTTGATGACTGGATTGTCCTGCAGGAGAAGCTGGCATCTGACATCACTCTTGGTTCAAGAAAAAAAGAAATTGAAGATGGAAGATCTGACAGGAGCTGGAGCAGCTGTAGGACTAGATGTTGTCTTGTGCCAACAGCAGAGCCAGCAGATAGCTACCATGAGCTGCAACAGTGCCTTTTGCTCTGCAGTGACCTTCCATGGCTAAAAAGATAGCTGCAACTTCACTAATCTTTCCAAATCTTGTAGCCTATGCTAACCCAGAACTATGTAGGGAAAGGAATCCTGTGAAATGTAGTTCCAGCTTAGCTCAGTTGGCACAATAACATCTACCACAATAGACATTTTCCTATAAGCTGTGGTTGCAATAATTAACAAGTCAGATATGGCATCAACCCTCATGGAATTGAACACTTATGGGTTATCAGAGGTCGTTTGAGAAGAAGAAATGTATTTATGGATGTCACTAACAATTACATTTGAGGTTGATCTATCTTTAGAGACTAGGCACCTTTCTCAGAGAAGAAGCCATTAACTGTTTTTATTTATTTGTTTTTATTTTTAAACTGTTTTGAAGAAGACAGTAGCTCTGGGAGTGTGGAACTGGTCTAACTGTGCTTTTAATGATAGATTGCCTAAACCTTTCTCCTTCTCTAAGTTCAGTTCCTTAAATCTTCTGGATACATTCTAGAATTCAGTTGGAAAGGATTATTTCTAGTGATTACAGTTCATTTATTCTGCTGATGTTCATCTTCAAATTGTTGATGTTCATCTTCACATAGGTTCCCATTTGCATAAAATGATTCAAAAATGTATATTGCTCTCATTTACTGAACTACTTCCCTTTCTGACCTTTTACCATTGCTATGAAATTATTTTATTTCTTACGCCAGTACAACTTGGGAAGAAAGGAGATGTAAAAACATATTTTCAGTAAGCCACAGGCATCAGAAATCTTAAATGTATTTCTGTTTTAAACATTAATTTTCCCCAGTAAATTGTTAATCTTTGCCTACAAAACTGAACATTATTAATTTTTCCAACAGTATGGATGTCAGGGATGAAAACATAATTAGCACGACTACTATCTTAGAAGTTTTTGTAATGTGATACTTTTTTAGAGGTTAAATTTTCATTTTAATTTACACCATGAGTCTTGAAATGGTGCCAGAAATTACTCATGACCTAGTCATTTTTTTGGTGACCCTGTAAGAAATACTACATTGCAAGACATGCAGATACGTTCAAATTATAGCTATACTTTTATACATTTCAATTGTTTTTTCTCACCTGTAGAAGAGAAATAACAATGTGTGTGTGCATACACACAAAAATGCACATATATGTCTATATGTGTATGTGCTTAGGTATACATGTATATATGTCTTATAAATAACATTTAATAATTAAATTCACTTAAATTAAAATCGATATTTTTTTCTCTTAGCAAGTATAGAAAAGAATAGTTTCTGGCTGGCAATTTTAGGATTATAATGACATGTGTGTAAATTGAAGCAATTTCAACTAAAAGATTATTCATGGTAAGAAAAAGATCTGTGTAACCTTGGGAAACAATCTTATTTCCTCTATTGATTCAAATGATATTATATGACAGTTATATTTATTTCCAAATATATTAATTCAGCTTATAAAAAACAGTAGGTTTTGTTAGTAGTTTAGAACTATACAATATGCGTTCTTCATACGGTTTTGTAGGTATGAGGTATTTCGGAATAGTATCCTTAGCCTGTTCCAATTTTCCTTTTTTAGCATAGCACTTATCACCTCTACCACATACATCTTCTATCAATTACCTGTTGTCTGCCACTCCCTAATAGAATATAAATTCGCCCAAGGCAGGGATATTTGTCTGTTTTGTTTAATGATATAACTCAGGTATTCAGAACAATTCTTAATACTAATAAATACTTGTTGCATAAATTAAATCTGTATACAGAGTATCTGCATCAGTTCAGTAGCTTTCCTTCTTCATCTCTCCATGCTGTAATGCACAAAATATAAGCAGCAGACATTTATTCTAATCTGGCTCGGTGGTTAAGAGAGGCTGCTAACCGAAAGGTTGGTGTTTCGAACCCACCAGCAGGTCCGCAGGAGAACGATGTCTACTTTTCTAAAGATTTACAGCTTTGGAAACCCTATGGGGCAGTTTTACTCTATCCTGTAGGTCACTTTGAGTTGGAATGGACTTATTGGCAATGGGTTTGGTGTTTTTGGAATCTGGAGATGCAATAGCAGTTAGTTTCAGGATGACATCATTTGATCAGGCCAAGAAATCAAATGGACCATATTGGGCATAGAAGAATCAGAAACTCCTAGAGGGAAATTTCCAGGAAGGTGGAAAGGAGGAGAGCATGGAAAACGTTGAAACTGAAAATATGACTGTGATTTTGTAGAATAGCTATATAGGGAGATAAATTAGGTAGTATGGAAAGAAAATCACAAGAGGTCTTGGATTGCTCAACGGTTTATGGACAGAGTGATTATGATTATGATAGAGACATAAGATTAGAATTCAACTGAATGGGTAAAAAGTTTCAGTTTTGAACAGTGTAGAATTTTGAATACTGAAAGTGTTATTGAGCATATTTTAAGAACATATTTGACAAGAGTCAAAGTGTAATATAACAATGTTTCCAATATCTTTCACACAGAGAATGTAGGGAAATAATCAGTATGTATTTAGGGTTATATTTATTGTTATCTATGTCCCAAAATGTGCATAATTCATTTCATTAGAAAAATTAATTTATGCTTTTTACAGAAGTAAGTTGCAGAGCTTCAATTTGAACCTATTCCTCACTGATTATGACTTTCCATTATATGCAAAGCTTGGAATCAGCATCTCTTAAAAGAACAGTTATATCATCTTAGTTTGTTGTGCAATTTTATATCAAAAACAACATTACTTTTTTAGGGAGGGGATGGGGGGAGGAAATGGGAAGACTGGACTTAAGGAATTAAGTAACAAAGAAAACTTTATTAAAAGTTAAATAACTATGTGTGAGTGATTATGCCAAATTTTACTAAAAGTTATTCAGGCTTTCTTAATCTGGTTTCTTCGAGAAAATTAAGCCCTAGTGCCCTGAGGCATCCACTGTGTCTGTTGAATTAACTTCTCTCTAATGTATCTAGAATATGACTAGTATTGCCCTTCTTCCTCAATTCTGAATGAGAATCATTTCTTATCCCACTATTTTTCTTCAATGTACTTATCAATATTTGAATTCATCTTATTATTTTGAGTTACTGCTCATTTTCTGCCCCACACCAATGTAAGCTCCATGAGCAAGGAATTAGATGTGTATTGTTTACTGCTAAATCCCCATTGGCACCTAGCAGGACCACAGTGCATATTAACTGAGTGAGTCATACATATTAACAAGATTCTGTCTAATTTATTTATCAAGGTGACCACTTAAAATCTGAAAACTGATGTCAGAATAATTCTATAAAAGCACAGGCACCATGATTCCTCTCAAACTGATACATACAGTTGAGAAAATTCACTTCTATTTACTGGCTTAACTATGAGTAATAGAGAAGAATTTCCCTTGATAATCTGCCTGAATCACAGACTGGTTGTTTCCTCCAGCACTTAATTACAACATTATCATTTATGTCTTTTAGCATGACAGCTGGGAGGGGTAAAACTGAATGCTATCATATGGACGTTCTCTACAGCAAGAGACTAATACGCCAACAAGTTTCAATATTGATGCTGTCATTTCTATTATAGTATTATTGTTATAAAAATCATTATAGTTACAAAAATAAATGGCAGACCTTGTTCATCTTTCTTCTTTGGCATTACTAAATTATCTCAAGAAACAGTAGGAATCCAAATTCACAGAGAGATATCCAAAAGCCATTAGTTCTGTATGTATACGTATGTATTTCTATAAACTTTTGCAACTCAAAAGTATTGTTAAAATTTTGTATAATAAAGTTATTAAAAATGTTAGCACCTCTAATCAAAATCAGATCTCAAGTAAAAGAAAATATACAAGGATATTTTGAGAGTTTGAAAAAAGTAAGTGGTATAATTAAGATTTATTAAAAGTGAATAAGAAGACTTTTGGTTTTGATTTTTTTAAGACAACCAGAAGTGCTTTTATACGTCACCAACATTCTGTGAAGTATCAGTTTATGCTATTACTTCAGTGAGGATCCATGCAAAATTACTTTTTCCTTTATAATTTTTATCCAATGTGATTAGCAACAGTTGGAAAATAGCATGGGTGATACCAAAAAAGAAGCTGCATTACAATTGTGATTTTTAAATGCATGTCTTTTTTCAAGTAAAAAAATTAAGATTACTATGAATTTTGATTAGAAGTGTAACGTTTCTAGGTTAAACCCTGTGTCATTTACTCTTGCCACATAACAAACTATCTCAAACTCGGTGGCTTTAAAATCACAATCACATTTTATTCATAGATCACATGTCTGTAGGTCAGCTTATTTTACCAGTGTTTGGCTGCATTTGGCCAGGTGGCTCTGCCTTAACTACAAGGACTGGTCACATTGTAGACAGGTCTGTATGGTTCTGCTCCACTTGCATCTCATCCTCCTTGGAGCAGTAGCTGTTGGTAATGACAGAAGTACAGGTGTGCAAGGGGAAAGACTCAAGGTCTGGTAAGGCCTAGGCTTGCAACTAGCACACAGTCACTTCCGGCTTATTCTATTGGTCAAACAAATCATCTGGACCATCTCTAAGTCAAAGGGTAGGGAAATACAATTTGCTTTTATGAAATGAATTCCAAAGTCACATGACAATATGGGTGGACTCAAGGAGTGGTTAAGAATTGGGGTTGATAATACAATCTACCACAAATCTCATGTAAAGTGATAATCAAGTTTAAATGATGCCACATGTAAAATAAAAAAACACTCGGAGCATTATATGGTATGAAACACAGCTTCCTCTATAATTAGGGAAGCTTGCTCTGTGGTCATGTTAATAAAATGTACAATATCAAATTATTCATTAAGCGCTTGTTGTTAGATGCTATAGAGTCTATTTCAACTAATAGGGACCTTATGTAAAACAGAATGAATCACTGCCCAGTCCTGGTCCATCCTCACAATCATTGCTATGTTTGAGCCCATTGTTGCAGCCACTTTATCAATCCACCTCTTGAGGGTCTTCCTCTTCTTCGCTGACTCTCTACTTTACCAAGCATGATGTCCTTACCCAGGCACTGGTCCCTCCTGATAACACGTCCAAAATACATGAGACAAAGTCTTGCCATTCTCACTTCCACGGAGTAATCTCGCTATATTTCATCCAAGACAAATTTGTTCATTCTTCTGGAAGTTCCATGGTGTAGCAATATTCTTTGCCAACACCATAATTCAAAGACATCAATTCTTCGGGCTTCTTTATTTATTATTCAACTTTCACATGCATATGAGTGATTGAAGACATCCTGGCTGGGGTTAGGCACACATTAGTCTTTAAAGTGACATCTTTGCTTTTGAACAACTTAAAGAGGTCTTTGCAGCAGAATGGCCCAATGCAAATCTGTAGTTTGATTTCTTGACTGCTGCTTCCATGGGCGTTGATTGTGGATCCAAGTAAAATGAAATCCTTGACAACTACAGTGTTTTCTCCTTTTATTATGATGCTGCTTATAGGTCCAGTAGTGAAGAGTTTTGTTTCTTTAAGTTGAGGTGTAATCCATACTATGTAGTCTTTGATCTTTATCAGCAAGTGCTTCAAGTCCTCTTCACTTTCAGCAAGCAAGGTTATGTCACCTATATATCTCAGATTATTAATAAGTCTTCCTCCAATCTTGATGCTGTATTCTCCTTCATATAGTCCAGCTTCTCGGATTATTTGCTCAGATATAGATTTAATAAATATGGTGAAAGGATACCACCATGCTGACAGACACCTTTCCTGATTTTAAACCACATAGTATCCCCTTGTTCTGTTCAAAAGAGTGCCTCTTGGTCTGTATGTACAGGTTCCTCATGAGTACAATTAAGTGTTCTGGAATTCTCATTCCTATCCATGTTATCCATGATTTGTTATGATCCACGCAGTCAAATGCTTTTGCATAGCCAGTAAAACACAGGTAAACATCTCTGGTATTCTCTGCTTTCAACCAAGAACTACCTGATATCAGCAAGGATGTCCCTTGTTCCACATCCTCTTCTGAATCTGGCTTGAACTTCTGGCAGTTCCCTGTTGATGTACTGCTGCAATCACTTTTGAATGATCTTCAGCAAAATTTTACTTGCGTGTGATATTAATGATATTGTTCGATAACTTCTGTATTCCGTTGGATCAACTTTCTGTGGAATGGGCACAAATATGGATCTCTTCCAGTTGATTGGCCAGGTAGCTGTCTTCCAAATTTCTTGACATAGATGAGTGAACACCTCCAGTGATGCATTTGTTTGTCGAAACCCCTCAATTGGTGTTCAGTCAATTCCTGGAGCCTTGTTTTTCACCAATGCCTTTGGTGCAGCTTGGAGTTCTTCCTTAAATACCACTGGTTCTTGATCATATGTTACCTACTGAAATGTATGTGAAATAATGTGGTATATGATGGGGAAAGCAACAATGATAAAAATATCTAACACAATGAATTAAACAAAGCTTCTTCTTTCAAGACAAAGCCATGGTGGTGCAGTGGTTAACAGCCTGACTGCTAACCAGAAGGTCAGCAGTTCAAATCCATCGGCTGCTCCTTGGAAATGTATGGGACAGTTCTACTCTGTCCTATAGGGTCCCTATGAGTTGAAATTGATTTGACAGTGACGAGTCTTTGTTCAAAGAATTTATAATCTATGTTTGATATTCTTATGCGTGTATATGGTACACCAGAAACCCTGGTGGCATAGTGGTCAAGTGCTACAATTGCTAACAAAAAGGATGGCAGTTCAAATCCGCCTCCTGGAAACTCTATGGGGCAGTTCTGCTCTGTTCTATAGGGTTGCTATGAGTTGGAATCTACTCAAAGGCAACAGGTTTGGTTTTTTGTATGGCACACCAAAATTTTAAATGCTTTTATAGCAACTGAATTAATATTCTCAATAAGTCTATTATAATTCAGGTATTATTACTTGTTTTTCACAGCCAGTGAAACTGAGTGTCAGAGAAGTTGTCAAAATCCATACAGATTGGTAGTATCAAAACTAGTGACTAGTATTACCTATAAGCCCAGGCAGTTGGAGACTTTACCTGAGCCACATGCCTCAGGGATCCCAATGTCTTGAAATACATTCCTATACATTTTCCAAGTCTCCTTTCATGTATAAGACTGGCACACCTCATCCCAGTCACAAGAAGTATCTTTCACAAAATTTTCTAAGCACTCTATTTGCTTTTTGAGACCAACTGGAGTTGTTCCTACCAATGGCCAAAGATGGGAAAATTTGAGCAACAAAATAAATAATGTGGTATTGGACTATAACCTAAAGCATAAAATAAATATGCATGAGTAGATGGTCCCCTCTCCAAGACATAGAACTTAATCTTCCCTCTCCCTTTGAGAGATTTCTAGGTTTAGTATTCACTTCCAAAGAATAGAATATGAAAAGGGAAAACTAATAAATTTACAGTGGAGAAACTTGGAAATCATTACCTTAACCACATGACGAAGGTTAAGATCACCAGTGATAAGTCATAGTGTTAGTGTGTACACTTTGATATAATGTGATGAGGAGGGAACTTCACTTTTGTGCTATTCTTCCCAAAAGTCCATTACCCTAGTCTAATCATGAGATAAATATTGGAAAACCCAAATTCAGGGACATTCTATAAAATACCTAATCAGGATACTTAAAACTGTCAAGGTCATGAGAAGCAAGGAAAGACAAGGAAACTGTAACAGACCAGAGGAGACTAGAGACACAGCTAAATGAGTATGGTATCTTGGATGAGATCCTAGAAGAGAAAAATAATATTGGTGTAAAGATTGGTGAAATCAGAATAAAGTTCAGAGTTTAGTAATAATAATGTATCAGTGTTGTTTTCTTAGTTTTGACAAAGGTATCATGGCAATGTATGATGTTAATACTAGAGAGTAGTGGTTGAATATATCTCTGTAATATCTTTGCAACTTTTCTGTAAATCTAAAACTATTCTAAAATAAAAAGTGTATAAAAGTACACATAAAGGGCAACCACTAAGAAAAACTTGAAACAGAACAAAGATTAGGTAAAACTAAAGACATCTAAAGAAATTATGGACTTTAATTAGTAATAACGAATCAATATTGGATCATTAATTGTAACAAAGATATCATAATAATAGGAGGCATTTATAATAGGAGAAATTGGTTGTGGGGTATATGGGAACTCTGTATTACTTTTACAATATTTCTATATATCTAAAAGTGTTCTAAACATTAAAGTTTATTTTTTCAGTAGAGATAAAAGATGTGTGCTCAAAAGTTAATATTTAATAAAATTAAAAGGTTTTATTGCTTAAAAATGCATGTAAATAACCTTTTAATGCATGTTTAAATGTAGTTCAAAAGTGGGTGTTTTATTTTAAAATTATATCAAATCAAGTAAATAAAATTAAGTAATTAGATTAGTTTGTAAGACCAATGATTTTTTCACTGCAAATACCTTTTTTTGCCAACATAAACGGCGACTATACACATGGACCTCGCCAGATGGAATACACAAGAATCAAATCGACTACATCTGTGGAAATTGACGCTAGAAAATCTCAATATCATCAGAACAAGCCCACGGGCTGACTGCGAACAGACCATCAATTGCTCGTATGCAAGTTCAAGTTGAAACTGAAGAAAATTAGAACAAGTCCAGGAGAGCCAAAGTACAACCTTGAGTATATCCCGCATGAATTTAGCGACCATCTCAAGAACAGAAAAGATTGACGTGTTGAACGCTAATGACGGAAGACCATGAGAACTGTGGAATGACATCAAGGACATCATACATGAAGAAAGCAAGAGGTCATTAAAAAGACAGGAAAGAAAGAAAAGACCAAAATGGATGTCAGAAGAGACTCTGAAACTTGCTCTTGAACGTCAAGTAGCTAAAGCAAAAGGAAGAAATAATGAACTGAACAGAAGATTTCAAAGGGCAGCTCAAGAAGACAAAGTAAAGTATTATAATGACATGTGCAAAGAGCTAGAGATAGAAATCTGAAAGGGAAGAACACGCTCGACATTCCTCAAGCTGAAAGAACTGAAGAAAAAATTCAAGCCTTGGGTTGCAATAGTGAAGGATTCTATGGGGAAAATATTAAACGATGCAGGAAGCATCAAAAGAAGATGGAAGGAATACACAGAGTCATTATACCAAAAAGAATTGTTCAAAGTTCAATCATTTCAAGAGGTATTATATGATCAGGAACCAATGGAACTGAAGGAAGAAGGCCAAGCTGCACTGAAGGCATTGGCAAAAAACAAGGCTCCAGGAATTGACGGAATATCAATTGGGATGTTTCAACAAACGGATGCAGCGCTGGAAGTGCTCACTCGTCTATGGCAAGAAATTTGGAAGACAGCTACCTGGCCAGCCGACTGGAAGAGATCGATAGTTATGCCTATTCCCAAGAAAGGTGAACCAACCGAATGTGGAAATTATTGAACAATATCGTTAATATCACACGCAAGTAAAATTTTGCTAAAGATCTTTCAAAAGTGGCTGCAGCAGTATGTCGACAGAGAACTTCCAGAAATTCAGGCTGGATTCAGAAGAGGATGTGGAACCAGGGATATCATTGCTGATGTCAGATGGATCCCGGCTGAAAGCAGAGAATACAAGAAAGATGTCTACTTGTGTTTTACCGAATATGCAAAGTCATTCGATTGTGTGGATCATAACAAATGAATTGTGGTGTTGGCAAAGAATATTGAAGATACCATGGACTGCCAAAAGAACGGACAAATCTGTCTTGGAAGAAGTACAACCAGAATGCTCCTTAGGAGGAAGGATGTCACGATTACATCTTACATACTTTGGACATGTTATCAGGAGGGATCAGCTCCTGGAGAAGGACATCATGCTTGGTGAAGTCCAGGGTCAGCGAAAAAGAGGAAGACCCTTAGAGAGATGGATTGACACAGTGGCTGCAACAATGGGCTCAAGCATAACGATTGTGAGCATGGGGTAGGACCGGGCAGTGTTTCTTTCTGTGGTGCATAGGGTTGCTATGGGTCAGAACCGTCTTGAGAGCACCTGACAACAACAACAACAATTAGATTAGTTCAGAAACCTAATTATTTAAAGGTATTCATTTTAATTTTCTTCAATTATTTTAAATAAAATTACTACTTTCTAAAGTTCAAAGATGTCTTAAATGTCCAAAATAATGGATTTCTGACCTGTATGTTGAATTCTTTTAAGTTTATTAGAAGTCGAGTGCCATTGTAGTTAATTCACTTAGCAAACATTGTTAGAGTATTGCAAGGTGGAAGTCACTGGAAGAGGCACTGGACATACAGTGTGAACAGAATAAATTACTTGCCTTCATGCTGCTTAAATTCTTCTATAATAACTTGTAATCTAGATCAGAGAAATGAAATACTAAGAAAAGGGACTATTTGGGAACAAATATTATTGGGTTCATTGAATTATACAATATATACTCTCAGTTGCTTATTTAAAACATGTTTTTTAGTTTCTATGTTTTTTACTAACTAAAATTGGAAGGCAAGAAGAATTGAATGTTAGACAGAAAAAAAAAACAGATCTCAGTTTTGTTTCTTTTTTATTATTTACATCTTTTTTTTTTGAGAGAATAAGTATTTGACCTACAGACATAATGGTAAAACAATCGTTGGTTTTGTATCCTTTATCTTTGAGTTTGCTACATTACTAACACTAGTTTAGATGCGTCAGTTGAGGATTTAAAGTTTTCACTCAACTATCCGGATATGATAAAAAAAATGTAATATATTCCAATTTGTGAATTATATTTGCCAAATTTCCCCCACAGAAATATATTGGATTTTTATTTCCAGTTAATTAAACTTTGGGTATTAAGAGTAGAAACTTTTGGGTTAGAGAGAGCTTGAACTTGTCTATTCTGTTTACTTATGTATAAACAAAGCACTATTCTAAATCCAGGTATCCCCACCCTTAGAATATGCAAAATAATAGTATGTTCCTCATAGTTATATAGGAAGGAATGACTGAGGCAGTACATGCAAAATGCTTACCATTCTGTCTGGTATGATATCTGGCTTTTTTGAGTCTTGATCTTTACCTCAAATAATGAATAATAACCATTCTTTGGTTACTCATCTCTGTTAAAAATGAACTGATTGACTGTCAAGACCTATTTTTTCCTGTAAGGAACTAGCTAGGAGATAATAATGATTAACAGACTGACTGATGGGACATTTTTTTTTTTCCTGTAAGGAACTAACTGGAAGTAATAAAAATCTAGGTGTTATTTTCTGACCCTAACTTGTAGTATTGGATAGCTCAAGTAAATTTCTGTCAAGGGATAAAGCAGGATGTCTTATTTAATTCATTAGTTTTGCACATCAGATCTATGGGAACATGACGAATGACAATTGGACATGTTAATATCTATGCAAATATTATCCAGGTACAAAGCCTGCTTTTTTGGTTGGTGGTGGTAGTGATTAAAGTAACCCGAGTTATTTGATTCAAGATAAATGTATTTTCTTCCAAAAGATTAGATCAATTTTAGGAAAACGATTAATTTTCTATGAAAATGCAGCATTATTTTTACTATTCTAAAATTTCCCATATCTCTACTGTACATCTTTTCTAAAGTTATATTAATCTTGACACCTCCTTGAAATACATAACTAGAAATAAAACTTATTTTGAATTAAATGTGATTATTTAATTCATTTGTAAAGAATTGGGAGATTTTAAAATCACTCTCTTCTTGAAACATGGACCTAGCATTTTCTTTAACAAAGAAAAAAATTAAATGTTAAATGTATCCATTCCCTCATTCTACCCTGTCTTTCTAAAGCAAATATTTTCATCTAAGTTACTATGCTTTAGAAATAACAGTGAACAAATAAAAACAGGATTACTTACTGAATCTCATTTTTCCTATACCAATTGCAATTGAACTTGAAGCTTGAATATAGGCTTTACATTTTTTAAAGAAAAAAATAAAATTGAGGCAGGCTTTTGGCAACAATTCAGGTAAAATTTTCCTAAAATTTTCTATAATAATTCTTAAAATAAGAAACAAACTATAATTAACAAATCACAAAGCACTAATATTAACAGAAAATGCTTGCTATTATCCTTTTACATTATTATACTCCCAACCTTTTGGTTAACAGCCACTGCACCACTAGGGCTCCATATCTGCATAAGTCACGTATAATTAGCCATTCAGAAAGTGTCTCTTAGCTCATTCCAGAATTAATGAACTTACAGAATTTTGAGTTAAACAGAACTGAAGAGGAAACAGACACATAGTAGAAGTGAAGAGACCTTTCCACTAACTTCAAAACCATATCACTAACATAAAAAAAATTAATTAAAACTGTAGATATTTAATTAATGCCTATTATGTATGAGGCATTCTGTGAGAGACTGGTAGTAGATTTAATGATGAATAAAATTCTCTTAAGGACTTTGTGGTATAACAGTCAACACAGACATTTATACACATAGTTAACCCCCGATGGGAGCAAAGGATTGTCATATGTACGTAAGTAATGGCCTAGACAGACCTACACTTCTGTAAACACTAAGTAGCTACTGATCTACAAAATCCACAATTAACAGCTATATCAAGTTTTGGCATACTTAGTGCCCAAATACTTACTGTGTTTCAAAGATGTTTTTCTCATCTAAAGATATTTCTTAGAATGGCTTACAAATAAATTTGAAAACATACTGATTCTTATGATAGAGCCATACTGCTAATGGTGGTTACACAGGCTTATTTAGAAATAATTTACACTCACACACAGCAGAGACAGTATTTTTCTTTCTAAAAATGGTGTACATTTATTTTCAAGTATAATTTTGAAGACTGAGCCCTGAAGATCCACACGAGAAACTGTTAATATTATTTATTGTATCCTTAGGCTCATTCATACTCAGGGCAGAAGAGAATTATGCCAAAGACAGGCTCTTCTAGATGGACCTGACACAATAATGGAGGATCTGATTTCTTTCTAAGAGTGTCCAGCCTAAGACGTTCAACAGGGACAATTTTTATTAGAGGGCTTTAAGTAATTACAGGGTTCTGGAGAGCGAAGACAAAGAAAATAAGAACTCAATTTTGCATATTTCAATTTAAAGTCTGCTTTACCTGATAAAGTAATAGAAAAACGGGATAAAGTGAAAAATGGTTGTCATATATTTGCAGAAAAATACCTGAGGACCTTCTAACAGGACATTATGCTAGATATATAATCAAAAGTAGCCAGAAAAAATGAGAATTTTTTAAAGAAGGAGACAATTTGGTGTATATCTCATAGGATAAGCCTAGAGAATTTGGATTCCTTTCCTGTGTAGCCAATTAACCTCAAGGCCATCCACTTAAATTTTTAGCTGCCTAATTTTAGAAATAGAAAGCTTGACTTCCTATATAGCTCAAGAGATTGAGCATAAGAAGGATGTACTATGACATCAAATCTATAAGCATGCCTCCTAATATTTGAGGAAAAACATAAAAATATGTGTAGTGTGATAATTTCCATGTGACTATGACTATCTCTAAACGATAGCTAAGAAAGTAAAATGAAATCCTTTCTTAGAACTGAACCTTCGTGAGTATTTTAATATACTTAATGACTTAAGCTTTTTTATTCTTTTCTTCATTCATTAGTAACTTACACATGACAATTTGTATTATGTATTATTTTATATATTATTATTATTATTTTTTTATTGTACTTCAGGTGAAGGCTTACAGAACAAATAGTTTCTCATGAAACACAAGTACACATGTTGTTTTATGACATTGGTTAACAACCCCACAACATATCAACCCTCTAACTTCTCAACCTTTTTTTTTTTGGTGAAAATACACATAGCCAAAGATACACCATTTCAAAATTTCTACATGCACAGTTCAGTGACTTTGACTACTCTCTTCCAATTGTGCTGCTATCCACACTTAAGATGAAGGCTTACAGAACAAAATAGTTTCTCATTTAACAGTTACAACAAATGTTGCCCTATGACAAGGGTTAACAATCTCACAACATATCAACAATATCCTTACTCAACCTTGGGTTCCCTATCACCAGCTTCCTTGTATCCTTCTCTTTTCTGGCCCTTGTCACCGGAATCCTGTACCTCGTTAGTCTCATTTGGTTTTCCGGTGCTGTCCACTCCCAGGCTGAACAGTGAACCTCGGAGGTAACTTCACCACTGAGCTAAAAGGGTGTCTGGGGGCATACTCTCAGGGTTTCTCCAGTCTCCTTTAGGCCAGTAAGTCTGGTCTTTTTTTTGTGGGCTAGAATTATGTTCTACATCTTCTCCAGCTGTGTCCGGAACCCTCTGTTGTGATCCTGGTCAGAGCAGACAGTGGTGGTAGCCGGGCACCATCTAGCTGTACTGGACTCAGTACAGCGGAGGCCTTGGTAGCTGTGAACAATTAGTCCTTCGGACTAATCTTTTCCTTGTATTCTGTTCTCTTCATTTTCCCTTGCTCCCGAAGGGATGAGACCGGGGGAGTATCTTAGATGGCTGCTCACAGGCTTTTAAGACCCCAGACACTACTCACCAAGGTAGAATGTAGAGCATTGTCTTCATAAGCTGTGTCATGCCAATTGAGCTAGATGTTCCCTGAGACCATGGTCCACACAGCCCTCCGCCCAGCAATTCAGTCCCTCAGGGAGTTTGGATGTGTCTATGGGGCTTCCATGACCTTTCCTTGTACTAGCTATGCTAGTTTCCCCTGTACTGTATACTGTCTCACCCTTCACCCAAGATACCACTTATCTATTGCCTATTTAGTATTTCCCCCCACCCCTCCCATCCCTGGTTAACCAACAAAGATTGTTACATTTTGTGTGTGAACTTTTTCATGGGTTTTTACAATAGAGGTCTCATACAATATTTGTCCTTTTGTGATTGACTTATTTCACTCAGCATAATGTCCTCCAGTTTCATCCATGTTATGAGAAGCTTCACAGATTCATCATTGTTCTTTCTCGTTGCATAGTACTCCATTGTGTGTATGTGCCATAGTTTGTTTATCCATTCATCTGTTGATGGGCACCTAGGTTGTTTCCATCGTTTTGCTATTGTGAACAATGCTGCCATGAACATAGGTGTACATATGTCTATTCGAGTGACGATTCTTATTTCTCTAGGATATATTCCTAGGAGTGGGATTGCTGGATCGAATGGTATGTCTATTTCTAGCTTTCTGAGGAAGCTCCATATCATTTTCCAAAATGGTTGTATCATTTTGCATTCCCACCAGCAGTGCATAAGTGTTCCAATCTCCCCACAGCCCCTCCAACATTTGTTATTTCCAGTGTTTTTGATTCGTGCCAGTAATGCCAGGGTGAGATGGTATCTCACTGTGGTTTTAATTTGCATTTCTCTAATGGCTAGTGATCACAAGCATTTCCTCATGTGTCTGTTGGCCATTTGAACGTCTTCTTTGGTGAAGTGTCTGTTCATTTCCTTTGCCCATTTTTTAATAGGATTATTTGTCTTTTTGTTGTAGAGGTGTTGGATTTTCTTGTAGATTATGGACATTAGACCTTTGTCTGACTTGTACTGTCCAAAAATTTTTTGCCAGTCTGTAGGTTCTCTTTTGACTCTTTTGGTGAAGTCTTTTGAAGAGCTTAGGTGTTTGATTTTTGGAAGATCCCAGTCATCTAGCTTATCTATTGGGTTTTGTGCATTGATGGTTATGGTTTGTATCCTGTTAATGCCATGTATTAAGGCCTGAAGTGTTGGTCCTATTTTTTCTTCTGTGAACTTTATAGTTTTAGGCTTTATATTCAGGTCTTTGATCCATTTTGAAGTAGTTTTTGTATACGGCGTGAGGTATGGGTCCTGTTTCATTTTTTTGCAGATGGATATCCAGTTTTGCCAGCACCATTTGTTAAAAAGACTGTCTTTTCCCCATTTGATGGACTTTGGGCCCTTGTCAAAGATCAGGTGACCGTAGGTGGATGGATTTACATCTGGGTTCTCAATTCTGTTCCATTGGTCAATGTATCTGTCGTTGTACCAGTACCAGGCTGTTTTGACTACTGTAGCTGTATAGGAGGTTCTGAAGTCAGGTAGTGTGAGTCCTCCAACTTTATTCTTCTTCTTCAGTGGTGCTTTGCTTACTCGGGGCTTCTTCCCTTTCCATATAAAGTTAATGATTAGTTTTTACATCTATTTGAAGAATGTTGTTGGGATTTGTATCGGGATTGCATTGTAAATTTAAATTGCTTTGGGTAGAATTGTCATTTTCACAATGTTGAGTCTGCCTATCCATGAGCATGGTATGTTTTTCCATTTATGTAGATCCCTTTGGGTTTCTTGCAGTAGCGTTTTGTAGTTTTTTTTTTGATAGGTCTTTTACATCTCTGGTCAGATTGATTCCTAAGTATTTTATCTTTTTAGGGGCTACTGAAAATGATATTGTTTTCCTGATTTCCTTTTCATCGTTCTCCTTATTGGTGTATAGGAATCCAACTGATTTTTGAATGTTTATCTTGTATCCTGCTACTCTGCTGAATCTTTCTATTAGTTCCAGTAGATTTCTCGTGGAGTCTTTAAGGTTTTCTGTGTATAGTATCATATCATCTGCAAACAGGGACAGTTTAACTTCTTCATTACCAGTTTGGATGCCCTTTATTTCTTTTTCTTGCCATATTGCTCTAGCTAGAACTTCTAGCACAATGTTAAATAGGAGTGGTGATAAAGGGCATCCTTGTCTTGTTCCTGTTTTCAAGAGGAATGTTTTCAGCCTCTCTCCATTAAGAATGATGTTGGCCGTTGGTTTTGCATAGATACCCTTTATTATGTTGAGAAATTTCCGTTCTATACGTATTTGATTGAGAGTTTTGGGTGTTGGACTTTGTCAAATGCCTTTTCTGCGTCAATTGAGATGATCATGTGATTCTTTTCTTTCCTTTTATTTATGTGGTGGATTACGTTGATTGATATTCTAATGTTGAAACATCCTTGCATACCTGGTATGAATCCTACTTGCTCGTGGTGTATTATTTTGTCGATATGATGCTGAATTCTATTGGCTGGAATTTTGTTCAGAATTTTTGCATCTATATTCATGAGAGATATTGGTCTGTAATTTTCTTTTTTTATGACATCTTTTCGAGGTTTTCGTATCAGCGTTATGCTGGCTTCATAGAATGAATTTGGTAGTGTTGCTTCCTCTTCTATGCTCTGAAATAGCTTGAGTAGTACTGGTACAAGCATTTCTGTAAATGTTTTGTAGAATTCTCCGGTGAAGCCATCTGGGCCAGGGGTTTTTTTGGTTGGGAGTTTTTATATTACCTTTTCAATCTCTTCTCTTGTTATGGGTCTGTTCAGATTTTCAACATCACTTTGTTGTAATTTGGGTAGGCTGTGTGTTTCTAGAAAATTATCCATTTCCTCTAGGTTTTCAAATTTGTTGGAGTACAGTTTTTCATAATATTCTGTTATAATCCTTTTTATTTCAGTTGGGTCTGTTGTAATGTCCCCCATTTCATTTCTTATTTGGGTTATTTGTGTCCTCTCCTGTTTTTCTTTTGTCAGTCTGGCCAGTGGTTTGTCGATTTTGTTGATTCTTTCAAAGAACCAACTTTTGGTTTTGTTGATTCTTTCTACTGTTCTTCTGTTCTCTATTTCATTTATTTCTGCTCTGATCTTTACTATTTCCTTTCTTCCAGTGGTTGTGGGCTTTTTTTGCTGTTCTCTTTCTGTTTGTTTGAGTTCTGTAGTTAATGTTTTGATTTTGTCCCTTTCTTCTTTTTTGATATGTGCATCTATTGCTGTAAATTGTCCTCTGAGGACTGCCTTTGCTGTGTCCCAAAGGTTTTGGTATGATGTGTTTTCATTCTCATTTGATTCTAGGAATTTTTTGATTCCATCTGTGATTTCTTCTATTACCCAGTGGTGTGTAAGGAGGGTATTATTCAGTTTCCATGTAGTTGATTTCTTTTCCTTGCTCTTTCTATTGTTAATTTCTACCTTGATGGCATTGTGGTCAGAGAAGATACTTTGAATGATCTCCACGTTTTGGTCCTTGTTGAGGGTTGCTCTGTGGCCTAAGATGTGGTCTATTCTGGAGAATGTCCCATGTGCATTGGAAAAGAATGTGTACTTTGCAGCGGTTCGATGGAGTGTTCTATACATGTCTATGAGGTCAAGTTGGCTGATTGTGCCCTTTAGGTCTTCTGTATCTTTGCTGAGTTTCTTCTTAGTTGTTCTGTCCTTTACTGAGAGTGGTGTGTTGAAGTCTCCTACTATTATTGTGGAACTGTCAATTTCTCTTTTCAGTGTTGTTAGAGTTTTTTTTTTATTTTGGAGCCCTGTCTTTGGGTGTGTAGATGTTTATTATGGTTATGTCTTCATGATGGATCCTCCCCTTAATCATTATATAGTGTCTTTCTTTGTCTTTTATGGCAGATTTTGTTTTAAAGTCTATTTTATCTGAGATTAGAATTGCCACTCCTGCTCTTTTTTGGTAGTTGTTAGCTTGATATATTTTTTTCCAACCTTTGATTTTTAATAAATTCTCTTCTTTGTTTCTAAGGTGTGTCTCCTATAGACAGTATATTGATGGATCCTGTTTTCTTATCCATCTGTCGCTCTCCATCTCTTTATGGGTGCATTGAGTCCATTTACATTCAGTGTAATTATTGATAGACGTGGGTTTGGTTTTGTCATTTTGTAGAGCTTTTTTTTGTGGTGCTGAAGTTTTCTTTGTTCTTCTTACTCTGTTGTGCTGAGTTACTTTTTTTTGTGGATTTTTTTTTTCATTTCTTTTGTTTTTGTAGGTTTTTTAATTTAATTTAATTTTATTTTTTTATATTTTATTGTTCTTCAGGTGAAGACTTACAGAAAAAATAGTTTCTCATGAAACAGTAGTACAGATGTTGTTTATGACATTGGTTAACAACCTCACAACATATTAACCCTCTAACTCTCAACATTTTTTTTTGGTGAAAAGACACATAGCCAAAGATAAACCATTTCAAAAACTTCTACATGCACAGTTCAGTGACATTGACTACACTCTTTCAATTGTGCTGTTATTCTCACTTAAGATGAAGGCTTACAGAACAAAATAGTTTCTCATTTAACAGTTACTACAAATGTTGCCCTATGTCAATGGTTAACAATCTCACAACACATCAACAATATGCTTACTTAACCTTGGGTTCCCTATCACCAGCTTCCTTGTCCCCTTCTGCCTTCTGGCCCTTGTCACTGGACTCCTGTACCTCGTTAGTCTCATTTGGTTTTACAGGGCTGTCCACTCCCAGGATGAATAGTGAACCACGGAGGTAGCTTGACCACTGAGCTAAAAGGGTGTCTGGGGGCCATACTCTTGGGGTTTCTCCAGTCTCCTTTAGGCCAGTAAATCTGGTCTTTTTTTTGTGAGTTAGAATTATGCTCTACATTCGTCTCCAGCTCTGTCCAGAACCCTCTGTTGTGATCCTGGTCAGATCAGTCAGTGATGATAGCCGGGCGCCATCTAGCTGTACTGGACTCAGTCCGGTGGAGGCCTTGGTAGCTGTGGACAATTAGTCCTTCGGACTGATCTTTTCCTTGTATTCTGTTCTCTTCATTCTCCCTTGCTTCTGAAGGGATGAGACCAGTGGAGTATCTTAGATGGCCGCTTACAGGCTTTTAAGACCCCAGACACTACTCACCAAGGTAGAATGTAGAGCATTGTCTTTATCAGCTGTTTCATGCCAGTTGAGCTAGATGTTCCCTGAGACCACTGTCCCCACAGCCCTCCATGAATTTTACCCTTATCTTTATAAGTTTGAAGCCATCTACCATTACTTGGTATCACCTTGCCTTCCTCTCCATTACAAGGTTCTATACCTATGCCGTTTATTCCCTCTTTTATTGTTTTGATGTTGTTGTCATTTACTGATTACCTGCTCTGATTCCCTGTTGTATTTCTTTTGGTTTTGGGTAGTTCTCCAGAGTTCATTTCCTAGATTGTTATCTGGCTGGTACGATACTGCTTCCTAGGTTCTCCCTGTGAGTTGAAGCTGTTTGTCCTCAGATCGAAGAACTCCCTTTAATAATTCTTGTAAGTTTGGTTTGACTTTTACTTATTCCCTTAATTTCTGTTTATCTGGAAATGACCTAATTTCACCATCAAATTTGAATGAGAGTTTTGCTGGATATATTATTCTTGGATGACAATTTTTTTCTTTCAAGATTTTATATATGTCACCCCATTGCCTTCTTGCCAGCATGGTGTCTGCTGAATAGTCTGAGTTTAGTCTTATTGTTTCTCCTCTGTATGTGACTTCTTGTTTTGCACAAGCTGCTCTCAGGATTCTTTGTTTGTCTTTGGTTTTGGTGAGTGTGAATATTATATGCCTTGGTGATTTTCTTTTGGGGTCTTTCCTATATGGGGTTCATTGAGCTTCTTGGATGGCCAGCTTTTCAGCTTTAATGATATTGGGAAGTTTTCTGCCTGCAGTTCCTCAGTGATCCTCTCTGTGTTTTCTGTTTTCTCCCCCTGTTCTGGAATTCTATTCACTTGAAAATTTTTGCTTTTGATTGTGTCCCACGTAACTCTCAGGGTCTCTTCATTTTTCTTTGTTCTTTTTTCTGAGTTTTCCTCAAACAGAATTGTATCCAAGTGTTTGTCTTCCATTCCGCTGATCCTGTCTTCCACCGTTTCAAATCTGCTTCTCAGCCTTCCTATGACATCGTCCATTTCTGAAATCTTGTTGTTTATCTTTTGGAGTTCTAATTGTTGTCCTTGTATAATTTCTAGTTGTGAATTTATTTTGGCATTTTGTTCCTGCTTTATTTTCCTGAATTCTTCCAATATTTTGTCTGTATTTTCCATTAATTTGTCTATTTTTTTCTCATATGTGTCAGCTTTTTGCCTGAGTTCTTGGAGTATTCTGAGTATTAGAGATTTGAATTCCCTGTTAGGTGGTTCTAGTGCATTTTTTTCCAGAGGAGAGTCATCTGGTGTTTTATTTTGGAAGCCTACTGGAACCATCCTGTTCTGTTTTTGTAAATGTTTTGTTATTGTCTGCTGTCTTCAGGGAATTCAGCAGTTATTTTTCTCATTTACTGATTGTAGATTTTTTTTTTTTTCCCTTTTTTTTTTTTATTTGACTATGTCTGTGCAGGCAGACTGTGTTTTCTTTGTTGTTTGCTCTTCTGTGGGCACAATACTTTTTGCCTCCTTCTCCAATTGGCAGGGCCAATCACTCATATATGGTATGGCAGGGTAGGTGTAGCTAAAGAGGAGTTACTGGGATGGGTTGTTTGTGGCACTAACTACAGCCACCAGAGCGTGTTGGTAATCAGTGCTGGGCAGGTTATAGTAGGCCGTGTCTGTGCTGCTTGGTGGTGTGATGTCAAGTGTATGGTGCAGGTAGACAGGATGTAGCAGGGAGATTTTTATGTGTGGAGCTAAGATGGATATGGGAGAAAAGAGTGAGGAACAGGAGCCAAAAACATACAAACAAACAAAAAAGAATGCTAGGGGAGCTTGCCATTGGAGTGGAGAGATGAGAGACTATGAAATGGAGAAAAACAGAAAGGGGAGGGGGAAAGAAAGAAGAGAATGAATAAATAAGATTCAGAAAGGTTAAAGAACTGCAATGTTCCCAGAGATCCCACTGGTGTAGCTATGAGGTCTGGGGAAGTCACTCTCCAGTGTTGCAGTACAGCCTGGCTAGAAGGCGTAGAGGTATACTATGCCAGGTATTCAGGGAACAGAAAGAGAAGGAAGATATAGAGAGACAAGAAACTGAGCAATGAAGAAAGACAAAAAGGGAAAAAGAGGAAAAAGAAAACAAATTAAAAAAAACAAACAAACAAGAAAGGCCCCCAAAGATACAGGAAAAAAAAAAAAAAACAACCAATGTAAAAAGAAATGCTCTCAGGGATCTCTCTGCAAGTCTGTGGAAGCCGAAGGGGAGTTTCCCTGCCACGCAGCTCAGCCTGGCCAGAAAGGGCTTCCAGCTCAGGAAACGGAAAAGGAAACAAACAAACAAACAAAAGCCCCGGCATCCCACCATTGTGGCAGCCCAAACTGGGAAGCAGCTCCACACGCGAACGGAGTTCCACAGTCCCTCAGGAAGAAGCGAAGATGGCGCACGGAGCCAGGTACTTGAGCGAAGGGAGGGGGAGGTGGCAAGAGGCAAGTAAGAAATCAAAAGAAGTAGGAAAAAAAAAAAAAAAGCAACACTAGCAGCCAACAAATGGCATTCAGAGAGCCAGCTAGTGCAGGCTGGTGTTTCTGGACAAGAGTCTGTGTCCGTGGGAAGCAAAGGGGGCCAAGTGTGGGTGAAGAAGGGTAAAGAGTGGGAAAGCATATATCACAAATTACTGGAGCTCTGCAGCCTCTCAGGAAGAAGCAAAGATGGCACATGGAGAGAGGTACTCGAGCGAAAGGAGGGAGAGGTGGGGAGAGGCAAGGAAGAAATAAAAAGAAGCGGAAAAAAAGCAACACCAGCAGCCAACAAATGGCCCTCAGAGAGCCACCCATTCAGGTGTGTGTAATCCAAGCAGCCGCTGTTTTCTGGTCAAGAGACTGTGGCCGCGGGAAGCAGAGGAGGCCGAGTTGGTGTGAAGAAAGGTGGGGGGTGGAAAGCATATATCGCCAATTACCGGTTGTTTTGTCTCCTGCTGGATGCTCCGTGAGGCTGCTTTCTCGTACCCCCTGTTTGCTGGTCTCCAATAGGAGTCCAAGATGGCGGATCCACACTGAGTTAGCTGGTAGCTGACCTCTGCATGAATCTCTCCTCGCTCTCCTTTCTGTGTCAGTTTTCTCACTCCATTTGGTGCTTGGCTGAGTTCTTTATCTCTTCATTTGCTGTATTAGGGTTTCAGGATTGTTGTATTCTCTGTTCGGCTTAGTTTTTCGGATCTTTGCTGTGGATGGACAGAGTGGTGCTTCTACCTAGGGTGCCATTTTGCTGGAACTCCTTTATATATTATTTTGTTTTCTTTCTCAAAAATAGCATATGAATGACAATTTGTATTATATTAAGTAGGTCCTGTTTTCCTTTTCCATTTTGTTTCATTATTATACCATTGCATACATTTTTCTTTGTCAGAACATTCTTGTTCTATGACTGCTGATCATTTGAACCTATTTTCATTCTAAGCTTCTAAAGTACTCTTAGGAAGTGATCAGGAAAAAAACACAATTAAGCAAATATATAGTTATAATATTCTCCTTATTAGGATGGGATGGAATATTCTCTTTCTGTCCTAATTTCTTTCTTGTTTTTGCTGACATTTTAATACTTTTTTTTTTATTGTGGTAAATGTATGTGTAACAAAATATTTGACATTTCAGCAATCTTCACATGCACAGGTCAGTGACATTAATTATGCTCGTAATATTATTCAGCCATCATCCTTATCCATTCCCGAATTATACCATCACCCTTAACAGATGCTCAGTGTCCCCTAAGCATTGAGCCGCCTTTCTCCATATTCCCTGCCCACCCCTGGTAACCGCTAATAAGCTTTGGCTGTAGACACTTGCCTATTCTAGATATTTCATAGAAGTGGAATCATATAATATTTGTCCTTTGGTGACTGTCTTATTTCATTCAGCATAATGTAAAACTACATGTAAACAGCATCATATTACTGCCCATAGGGTTTCCAAGGAGTGGTTGGTGGAATTGAACTGCCAACCTCTTGGTTAGCAGCCGTAATTCTTAACCACTACACCACCAGGGTTTCCTCTATAGATATACAATCTACTATTTTGACACAGATTATTGCAGCCTGTCCTTTCTCTAGGAGGCCTGGTGGTGCAATGGTTATGCTAACCAGTTCAAAACAACCCAGCAGCTCCAAGGGAGAAAAAACCTGGTGATCTGCTCCTGGAAAGACTACCCATTGCCATCAAGTCAATTCCAACACATAGAAACCCTATAGGATAGAGTAAAACTGCCAGATATAGTTTCCAAGGCTGTAATCTTTACGGGATCAAACAGCAGCATTTTTCTCCCACAGAGCAGCTAGTAGGTTGTAACTACTGACCTTTCAGTTAGCAGTCGAGCGCTTAACCACTGTGCCACCAGAGCTTCTTCCTGTAAAGATTTCAGCCTAGAAACCCTATGGAGCAGTTCTATTCACACAGGGTCACTATGAGTCGGAATCTAATCGATGGCATATAACAACAATCTTTCTCTAAGGAGTCCTGGTGGTGAAAATGGTTAAACACTGGGCTGCTAGCCAAAACGTTGGTGGTTCAAACCTCCCCAGCTGCTCTCTAGGAGAATGACCTGGTGATAGTTTCCTTAAAGATTACAGCCAAGAAGACCCTATGGAGCAGTTATACTCTGCCACATGTGGTCACTATGAGTTGGAATCAACTTCATGGCACCTAACCACAACAATCTTTATTTACATTTTAAACGTTTGTATACCTAAACTTTATAACCTTTACATTCCCCTCTCCTCATTTTCTCTTTCACTCTTGTGTATAATTACATTCTGTTTAGGTTCACTTTTTCAAACTTAAAATAACTTCAACTACCACTTATTGGTACTGATGCATCTCAAACTTAGCCCCCATTCAAAAAGCTCCCCAGTGGTTGAGGTTCACGTATAAAACTGATTACTGGATATACTTAGTTGTTCCGTGATTTCCTCAACTGAAGTATATCTCAAGTGTGTTCTTCATTTTTCCATACAAGTATGTTAATCTTCCTACATTTCCTATATCAGTAACAGCATAATCCACCAAACTGACCAATCATGAGTACTTGAGTTATATCTATTCTTGTGTCAATTCTACCCTCTCTTAAATACTATAATGCCATGATGTCTGGTAGGGCAGCACCTGATCATGATTGTCTTCAATAGTTTCCTACTTATTCTTGGATTTTCATTTCCATATAAAATTTAGAATTAGTTTCTCAAGTTCCACAGAAACAAGCAACCAACCAAACAAAATCTATTATAGTATTCATTAAGACTGCCTGGAATGTAATTATCAGTTTGGGGAGAATTAATATCTTTACAATATGGAGACTTCCTAGCCATAAACTTATTATATCTTTTAAATTAATTAGGTGTTCTTTATTTTCCTTCAATACAATTTTATAATTTTATGTATAAATTTCTTAAAATTTATCATTTATTTCTATGCACTTTAAAATTGTGCTTCAATTGTAAATGCCGTCACTTCTCAAATTATATATTCATATGACTATTGCTGGCTTATAGAAATGCAAATTATTTTCACATTTGATTTCTTTTTGATGTATAGATTTTGAGTTTTTTTATGTAGAAGACTACATATGTAATTGATTAATATTCAAAATTTTGGTTTTTCCTTTAGAAATGTAGAAATGTTACACCCCTTATTGATTTTTCGTTATGTTCTACACAACATCCTCCAGTACAATGCTGCTATCATATTTTTATTATTCCTGATTTTAATAGAATTATTTCAGTATTTTACTATGGTGTTTACTGAAGGTTTTTTGTGGGTGCTCTTCAGGATGTTAAGAAAGTTTCCTTCTCTTCATAAGTGTTTTTATCATGAAAGCATGTTAAATTTTTTAAAGCAATATTCTGCTTCTATCAATATGAATATACACTACTAGTCTTTTATAATTATTAACATGATGAATGTATCACATTAATTGTGCAATATTAAGCAAACTTCAGATTCTTAGAATTATTCTAGGATTTTAATTGAATTTGGTTAACTGATATTTGGCAGAATGCTGTTTTTTTTTTTTAACTAAACTGATATTTAGCTAAATGCTTTTATTTTCATTTAAGAGTTAGAATTTTATAAAGATTATGTTGTTCTCTGAAAGTTATCTGAGTATCATCAGCTTTATTAAATTCTGTGGAAAAATTAGTTAGAAATTGTGTTTATGTTATTGAAAACTGCTTCTTATCTTGAGGCAATAAAGTATGACATACATTAGGGAGAGAGTCAAGAATCAAGCTCTAGAATTTCCAGTTGCAATCTGTAATTTTTGCCTCAGTTTTCTCATCTAAAAAATGTGGATAGTAATATTATCTATTTACATAGTAGTTTTGAGAAGTAAATAAAATACTGAATGCAATGTACTATAATATAATGCAACACAATTGCATTATGTTATAATTCCTTGCACATAAGTACTTAGTAAATGTTCTTTTTATGTACAATTATGCTCTGGTGTATTTCAATAAATGTAACCAAATACTTTTTTTTTTAATAAATGCAAAAGGATTGTCTCTTGTGACTTACAATTTTTTGCATGTTTTTCATTTAAATTGAATAGGCAGATATTAGAAATATTCTTTTCCAGGAAAATATATAGACAGGGAAATATAAAGTACATGTAATGTGTGTATGTGTGTAATATTTGTGTGTTCCTAGTACTGTGGGGTCGCGGAGTCAGAATCGACTTGACAGCTACAGTTTTTGTTTGTTTTCTAGTTCCATGACCATATTAGAGATGAAATATTCATTTGAAGTTTCTAACTAGATAGTTAATTTCATTTGATTTTCTTCTTTAAAATCTTTATTCTCTTGTAACAAACAGTCTATATGGCCTCAATATTATCATGGCTCCATGTCACGAAATGATGGTAAACAGCTCAATTTCCATGTTAGATGTGAGTCAGATATAAAAATTAAGGATGTTGAACAAAATTTCACTCAATATCAGCAAAACTCCTCTATGTCTGTGTATTCATGAATTAAAGAACATAATATGACACCATATGCACCAATAAAACACTAAAAGCAAAGTTGCAAATGCTATCAACACTTTATCTTACTTCTGTCTATCTTGCCACATATGATGCCAATACAAACAAAGTTTTTAGGCATAAAGTAGGAAGGATATAGTAAGTGGATTTACTTTTTGGAAGTAGGAGATGTATCAATAAATAAAGTATGTAATATCCTATGCTTACAGCAGGGGCTTCTCCACTCATTTAAAGTTAAGCTAAAATAAATAAGCAAACAAACAAAACAAAACAAAAAACACCTGATATGTCCTATTGCCTGGGACTAAGAAGAGCTGTACAGTCTACTTCAAGGTGTATGGCCGTCTAGGACAATGCCAATTTTTAACCTGTCAAACTTCTGTGTTTTTTTTTCCCTAAATACAAAAATGCAAGCAAAATCTATATCTAGTATAATACCTCCAGTATTTTCTACTTGCTGGTGCACCAAAACCAAAAATGTATAATCCTAAACCTGAAACTTAAATAGAAATTAAATTTACAAAGGAAATATTTGTCTTAATCATTCCATTTCCAGAACTATCCCTCAGTTTCCTTCAGTAAACATATGTTGGGGACTGCTGCATTTTGTATTTTAGGAGGTAGAAATAAAAGCATGAATAAAATATATCCTCCAGTCTCAAGAATCTAGTGGAAAAGAATACCATTCAGATAAATAAATAAAATGCATAGTTACATATAAAATAATAGAATTACATATTGGAAAGAGTAATACTGAAAAGGAGCTGGTATATCGGGTAATAGTGTCATCACAGAAAAGGTAAAAATTAAATAAGATTTAAATAGATGAAGAAAGTTAGGGCAACCGTATGATTTACTGTTCAAATCAGGATTTTTTTTAAGTGTGAAAGGAAACATTAAAATAATTGTCAAATATTTATTTATATACCAGTAAATTGGTTTTATTATCAAAATAATTCTTTTCAAAAAATTGATTTCAAAATAAATATACCATTACATTAAAGGGAAAGTAAAATAATTTTAATATTGATTTTCTGAATATGAAAAATACCATAAGCAGAATAATTCTTGATATATACTTATGTACTTGTTTTCAGTTTCTCAGCCATACCTGTCTCTAAAATCATTTCAGTATTTTGTATTTTCCTCTATAAATGGTTCTCTGATTTTTTTTTTTTTAATAAACTTATGTACCATGTTCTTCAAAGTTGCATTGCATGGTTAATACATTAAAATTGTTGACATTTTTAATTAATTTTTCTTTGTAGACCATTATCATTTTGAAAAAATAATTTCTATTTCAGGAGCTCAGGTACTGATTAGCTCAGAACAAATTCTACTATATTGAAGATACTCTCAATTTTAATTTTTGTTATTGAAATGCATAAATATTTTAGCCTAAATATTTAAATACATACTGCATTTTTCCTCTATGCTGAACATTTTCCTTGATGAAACATTCTTGTATGCCAAAACTCATCAAATTTGTTGTCTCTATAATTATTTTTAATGTTTTACTATAATTAAACAGCTGGTGAGTTCATATAGCTAACTTTGCAGTTAGCAGACAAGTGCTTAACCACTGCACCACCAGGACTTCTTTACAAAACCATAGGTTTTGTCAATTTCATTCTCTTTCAGTACAACATATAAATTTATCCAATTGAAAATAGAAATTTCATTAAAAGATTATTCCCAAATTCAATTATAAATGAACAAATTAAATATTTTATGACTTTGGGCTCCCATTTTCAAGTTGTTTACAGTTCCCACTTTCTATTGTAGAGATAAATGTTAATGTCTTCCTGTTTGCAAGCTTTGCTTTAAATAATGGCAATTCATTATAAGCTTCCAACTGTAAAGATTTTGCCCTCTATTCATTTAATATTCTGAGATATTTCCAACTGATTTTGAAAAGATCAAACAAAAATTTAGAGAATACAATTACACTAAAAGTTAATAACTGCTGCAGGTAGAGTTGCAATATTTATTGGGGCAGAAAGAGACACAGTTATATTTTCATTTCAGATAAAAATGATTTTTTTAAAATAATGTCCTTTTAATACTCATGAAATATGTATACTAACATATGTTTTTTATCTGAAATTGAAATTTAACTGGGTGTCCTGTATTTTATTTGGCAAGTCTAATTTCAGAACATTTTGCTTGATTTCCACAGTAATCCTTTAAAAGTTCAGACTTTTTTCAAACTTATTTGAAGATGAGCAGCAAAGACAGACAGTGCATACTGCCATACTGAAATATTTAAAAACACATTTTATATGAGCTTCATCACAGAAACTTTGTACTTTCAATTCTCTAAAGCAGGAGTTGAGAAACTAAGTCTGTTTAATAAATCTGGCCCACCACCTGTTTTATTGTGACCCAGAAGCTAAGAATGGATTTTATATTTTTAAAAGACTGAAACTTTTTTAAATAGGGACACTTTCAGAATTTAAAAAAATTTAAATTTCAGACCACCACTCTTCTGTCAGTTGGTCATACTGCAGTGCCTTGCATGTTGCTGTGATGCTGGAAGCTTTGCTACCAGTAGTTCAAATACCAGCAGGATCACCCATGGTGAACAGATTTCAGCAGAGCTTCCAGACTAAGACAGCGTAGGAAGAAGGACCTGGATACCTACATCTAAAAAAACTGGCCAGTGAAAACCTTAAGAATAGCTGTAGAACATTGTCTGATGTAGTGCCAGAAGATGAGCCCCTCAGGTTGGAAGGCACTCAAAATACAACTGAGGAAGAGCTATCTCCTCAAAGTAGAGTTGACCTTAATGATGTGGACGGAGTCAAGCTTTCGAGATCTTCATTTGCTGATGTGGCACGACTCAAAATGAAAAGAAACAGCTGCAAACATCCATTAATAACTGGAATGTGGAATGTACGAAGAATGAATCCAGGAAAATTGGAAGTCATCAAAAATGAAATGGAACACATAAACATCGATATCCTAGGCATTAGTGAGCTGAAATGTACTGGTATTGGCCATTCTGAATCAGACAATCATATGGTCTACTATACCCTGAATGACAAATGGAAGAGAAATGGCATCGCATGAATTGTTAAAAAGAACATTTCAAGATCTATCCTGAAGTATCATGCTGTCAGTGATAGCCTACCAGGATAATATCCATTCATCTACAAGGAAGATCAGTTAATACGACTATTATTCAAATTCATGCACCAAATACAAGGCCAAATATGAAGAAATTGAAGATTTTTACCAACCTCTGTGGTCTGCAATTGATCAAACATGCAATCAAGATGCATTGATAATTACTAGTGATTAGAATGTGAAAGTTGGAAGCAAAGAAAAAGCACTGGTAGTTGGAAAATATGGCCTTGGTGATAATAAATGATGCTGAAGATCAAATGATAGAATTTTGCAAGATCAATGACATCTTCACTGGAAATACCTTTTCTCAACAACATAAACAGCAACTATATGCGTATATTTTGCCAGATGGAATACACAGGAATCTAATCAACTATCTCTATGGAATGAGATGAATGAGAAGCTCAATATCGTCATTCAGAACAAGGCCAGGGGCCGACTATGGAACCATCAATTGTTCATATGCAAGTTTAAGCTGAAGCTGAAGAACTTCAAAGCAAGTCCACGAGAGCCAACATACGACGTTGAGTATACCCCATCTGAATTTAGAGACCATCTCAAGAATAGATTTGACTCATTGAACACTAATGACTGAAGATGAAACAAGTTGTGGAATGACATCAAGGACATCATTCATGAAGAAAGCAAGAGGTCATTAAAAAGCCTGGAGAGAAAGAAAAGACCAAAATGGATGTCAGAAGAGACTATGAAACTTTTCTATTGAACGTTGAGTAGCTAAAGAAAATGGAAGAAATGATAAAGTAAAAGAGCTGAACAGAAGATTTCAAATGTCAGCTCCAGAAAAAGGTAAAGTATTATAATGAAATGTGCAATGACCTGGAGTTAGAAAATCAAAAGGGAAGAACATGCTCAGCATTTCTCAAGATAAAAGAACTGAAGAAAAAAATCAAGTCTTGAGTTGCAGTATTGAAGGATTCTATGGGCAAAATATTGCACAAAGTAGTAAGCATCAGAAGAAGATGAAAGGAATACACAGAGTCACTGTACCAAAAAGAATTGATCGACATTTAACCAATTGAGGAGATAGCATATCTGAACTGATGGTATTGAAGAAAGAAGTTCAACCTGCACTGAAGGCATTGGTGAAAAACAAGCCTCCAGGAATTGATGGAATGAATACCAACTGAGATATTTCAACAAAGGATACAATGCTGGAAGCACTCATTCATCTATGCCAAGAAATTTGGAAGACGGCTACCTGGCCAAAAAACTCGAAGAGATCGATATTTGTACCCATTTCAAAGAAAGTTGATCCAACAGAATGCAGAAATTTTCGAACAATATCATTAATGTCACATATAGTAAAATTTCGCTGAAGATAATTCAAAATGATTGCAGCAGTACATTGACAGGGAACTTCCAGAAATTCAAGCCGGATTCAGCAGAAGATGTGGAACAAGGGATATCACTGGTGATTAGAGATGGATCTTGGCTGAAAGCAGAGAATACCAAAACAATGTTTAACTGTGTTTTATTGGCTATGCAAAGGCATTCGACTGCGTGAGTCATGTTATGAATAACAAATTATGGATAACATTATGAAGAATAGGAATTACAGAACACTTAACTGTGTTCTTGCAGAAGCTGTACATAGACCAAAAGGCAGTTTTCCAAACAGAACAAGGGGACTGCTTGGTTTAAAATCAGGAAAGGTGTGCTTCATGATTGCATCCTTTCATTGTACTTACTCGGGCTGTATGCTGAGCAAATAATCTGAAAAGCTGTATTATAGGAATAAGAACACGGTATCAGGATTGAAGGAATATTCATTAACAACCTGTGATGTGCAGTTCACACAGCCTTGCTTGCTGAATTGAAGAAGACTTGAAACACTTACTAATGAAGATCAGAGACTACAGCCTTCAGTAGGATTATACCGTAATATAAAGAAAACAAAATCCTCACAACTGGACCAATAAGCAACAACAAGATAAAAAGAGAAAATATTGAGGTTGTCAAGGATTTCATTTTACTTGGATCCACAATCAATACCCATGGAATCAGCAGTCAAGAAGTCAAACTACGCATTGCACTGGGCAAATCTGCTGCGAAAGACCTCTTTAAAGTGTTAAAAAGCAAAGATGTCACTTTGAGGACTAAGGTGTGCCTGCCTCAAGCCATGGTATTTTTATTCACCTTATATGCATGTGAAAGCTAGACAATGAAAAATGAAGCCCAAAGAGGAATTGGTTCATTTGAAATTATAGTGTTTACGAAGAGTATTGAATATACCATGAATGTCCAGAGAATGAACAAATCTATCTCGGAAGAAGTACAACCAGAATCTTCCTTAGAAGTGAGGATGGCGAGACGTCCTCTCACGTACTTTGAACACTTTATCAGGAAGGACCAGTCCCTGGAGAAGGACATCATACTTGGTAAAGTAGAGGGTCAGCAAAAAAGGGGAAGACCCTCAAGGAAACGGATTGATACAGTGGCTGCAACAATGGGCTCAAGCATAGCAATGACTGTGAGGATAGGCCAGCGTCGACATATTTTTGTTCCATTGTACATAGGTTTGCTATGTGTCAGAACTGACTCGAGGGCACCAACAACATATGTTTAACATATTTGGTTTATCCATTCATGTGCTGATGTACATTTAGGTTGTTTCCATATTTTGACAAATGTGAATGATGTTGCAATGAACATTGGTGTGCATGTATCGGCTTGCATTCCTGCTTTTAATTCTTTTAGTTATATACCTAGGAGATGAATTGCCGGATCATATGGCAAGTCTATGTGTATCTTTTTGAAGTGTTACCAAACTCTTTTCTGTGAAGTGGCTACACTATTTTACAATCCCATTAGCACTGGATGTGGGTTCCAATTTCTCCACATTTTCTCCAACACATATTGTTTTCTTTTTATATTATCGTAGTCATCTTCCCTGTTGCTGTTTAGTCAATTCCCACTCATAGCAACCCTATAGGACAGAGTAGAGCTGCCCCATAGAGTTTCCAAGGAGGGACTGGTGGATTTGAACTGACAACCTTTTGGTTAGCAGCTGAGCTCTTAACCACTCTGCCACCAGGGCTCCATACTCATCTAAGTGGGGGTGAAATGATATCTCATTGTGATTTTGATTTGCATTTTTCTAATGACTAATGACATTGAAAGAATCCCTAGGTGGTGCTAATAGTTAAGCGTTGGACTACTTGCTTAATGGTGGGTAGTTTGAACCCACTCAAAGGCGCTTTGGAAGACAGGCCTGGAGATCTGCTTCTGAAAAGTCAAAGCCTTAAAGACCCTATGGAGCCGTTCTACTGTGTACATATGTGGTTGTTATGCGTCTGAATCAACTCAGTGTCACTCAACAACAACAACATTGAATGTCTCTTCAAGTGATTGTGGGTGATTTGTATTTCTTCTGTGGTGAAATATCTATTCAAGTTCCTTGCCCATCATTTGATTGGGTTGTTTATTGTTTTGTTGTTAAGTTGTAGGAGTTCTTTATATATTCTGGATATTAAACCCTCATTAGATCTATGATTCTCCCCAATTTTTTCCTAATTTCTAAATTGTCTATTCACTTTGTTGATGAAAGTCCTTCTTACTTTTGATGAAGTGCAATTTACCTATTTTTTTCTCTTGTTGCTTTCGCTTTCGGTGTCATATCTAAGAATTCATTGTTGAAAACTAGGACCTGCAGCATCACCCCTCTGTTTTCTTATAAGAATTTTATTATTTCAGTTATTACATTTAGGTCTTTGATCCATTTTGAGTTAATTTTTGTATAAGGTATGAGGTATAGTTCCAGCTTCTTTCTTTAATATGTGAAAATCCAGTTGTTCCAGCACCAACCTTTAAATGGACCATGGATTGTATATGCCTGTGTTACATTTTCCACCCCTGGAGATTTACTGGCAGACATTTTAGCTACGTTAGTACTTTCTGGCGTAGTGGAGGATTCTGGTGCAACTGCTTAAAAAAAAGGAAGTTGACCTGTGAAACATTTGAATGTAGAGAGACATTCCTATGAGGAGATGCTTCCCAGAGGAGTGATTGAGTGAAGCTTTTGTGCCTTTTGGCTTCTGTGCAGTGAGATAAGGCTTGCAAGTATGTTTACTATTTCCTTTGTGTTATTGGGAAGATACAATTACCAGCATTCAGAAATATTCAAGTGAATGAGTTATTTTTTGGGTGAAAACAGTTTGTGATGCACTTCCTGAGCAATACCTCCTGCGTGTGTAACGTACTTAGTGGAAGATGGTACCGATATGGCCTACTCTAAATCAAACTGATAACAATTATGTGCAGCAAGTACAATGTTTATTTGGTATTTCGTGTGT
Source organism: Dugong dugon (assembly GCA_030035585.1). NCBI lineage: Eukaryota > Metazoa > Chordata > Mammalia > Sirenia > Dugongidae > Dugong > Dugong dugon. The sequence continues at coordinate 34,808,895 of CM057471.1, read as the reverse complement.
ATTTTTTGGAAAGTAAACAAGTTATTTTTGGGGTGAAACAGTTTGTGAAGCACTTCCTGGGCCATGGGACCAACATAACCCATGTGTATGATGTGCTTCATGGAACATGGGACCAATATGTCCCACATGCAATTGGCACCCCATTTTTTCAAATAATAAAAAACTATCCATAATGATTCATCATCTATTCCATTAGTGAAAAAAACATGGCATCACCAAATAATTTCAAATAAATACATAAATAATTGAGGGGATGTAGTACTCAGAGGAAAATCAATTGACAATAAATGTACAGGTTTATTTCCAGACTCTCAATTCCACTGGTTTATATGACTATTGTTATACCAGTACCAGACACTTTTGATTACTATACCTTTAGAGTATGTTTTCAGATCAGGAAGTGTGAGTCTTCCTACTTTGTTATTTTTAAGAATTGCTTTGGCTATTTGCTGCCCCTTGCAGTTCCATGTAAATTTGAGGGTTGGCTTTCCCATTTCTTCTAAGAAGGCTGTTGGTATTTTGATGGTCACGTTGAAACTATAGATTCCTTTGGGTAGTAATAACATCTTAACAATATTAAGTCTTCCAGTCCATGAACACGGAATGTCCTTCAATTTATTTAGGTCTTCTTTAATTTCTTTCTATAATGACTAATGGTTTTCAGTATAAAAGTCTTTCATCGACTTCCTTGGTTAAATTTATTCCTAGATATTTTATTCTTTTAGATACTATTTTAAACGGAATTTTGCCCTTAATTTCCTTTTCAGAATACTCATTGCTGATATATAGAAATCTGACTGATTTTAGTGTGTTGACCTTGAATCTTGCCACTTTGCTGAACTTATTAATTAGCATAATTAACTTTAAGGTGGAGTCTTCGGGGTCTTCTATATGTAGAATCATGTCATCCATGAGAAGGGATAATTTTCCTTTTTTTCTTCCTTATTCAGATATCTTTTTTAAAAAAATTATTTTCTAATTGCTGTGGCTAAGTGTTCCAGTGCAAAATTGAATATCAGTGGTAAGAACTGGCATCCCTTGCCTTGTTTCTGATCTTAAGGGGAAAGTGCCCAATCTTTCTCCACTGAATATCACATTAGCTTTTAGTTATGATGGGTTTTTCATATATACTCTTTATTATATTGAGGAATATCCCTTCTATTCCTAGCTTTTTGAGTATTTTTATCAAGAAAACTTATTGAGTTTTATCAATGCCTTCTCTCTGTTGATGAAGATGATCATATGTTTCTCTCCTTTTGTTCTATTAATGTAGTGTATTACAGTGATTGATTTTCTAATATTTAATGACTCTTGAATTTCTGGGATAAATCCCACTTTATCATGGTATATAATCTTTTTAATATGCTTTTGGAATTACTTTGCAGATATTTTGCTAAGAATTTTTGCATCTATATTCATAAAAGACTGTAGTTTTATTCTCTTGTGGTATATTTCTGGCTTTAATAACAGAGTAATGCTAGCCTCATAGAAAGAGTTAGGAAGTCTTCCCTCCTCTTCTGTTTTCTGGAAAAATTTAGGAAGAATTAGAGGCACTTCTATAAATGTTTGTTAGAATTTCCCAGTGAAGCCATATGGTCCAGAATTTTTTCTTTTTGAGAAAGTTTTTTGCTTATTGATTCCATCTCATTATTTGTTATAATGTTACTGAGTGGAAACCCGAGGTTCTGCTTGGCATGACTCGAATTGGCCAATAAACGAGAGACCGAGAGACCAAGGTGGGAGAACAGAAAAGTCACCTTTATTTCGTTGTGCAAGGAAGGGAGTCAGTCAGAGCTGCTGCTGCCAAGACTGCTCCCTGAGGTGAAGGGAAAGGTTACTTTTAAGGGGTTTACAAATAGTCATTTTGTAAAAGTTACATCAACAGCATTCTTAACCATATTACGCAGGTACAATGGGGTTTACGTATAATTTCTTGCATCACCAGGCCAAGCAAAGGAAGCAGGATTTTAATGCAAAGCTGTTGGGGTAGGGGGCAAGCCAAACAAAGGAAACAGGATTTTAATGCAAAGCTGCAGGACAAGCAAAGAAAACAGAATTCTGATGCAAAGCTACTTGAGGCAGTGGGCTGGGGATCTCTGCCTTAATGAGTTTGTTGAGATCTTTTATTTCTTCTTGAGTCAATTTAGGAAGATTATGTGTTTCTACAAATTTGTCCATTTTCTCTAGGTTATCTAATTTGTTGGCGTACAATTGTTCGTAACGTTCTCTATGATCCTTTTTATTTCTATAGAATTGATTGTAATGGCCTCATTTTCATGTGTGATTTTAGATATTTGCATCTTCTCTATTTTTTTTTCCTTGTCAGCCTAGCTATTCTTTGTCAATTTTATTGATCTTTTCAAAAATTCAACTTCTAGTTTCATTGATTCTCTGTATTATTTGTCTATTTTCTACTTCATTTATCTCTGCTCTGATTTTTGTTATTTCTTTTTATTACTTTAGACTTGGTTTCTTTTTCTAGTTCCTCAAGTTGTAAAGTTAGATTATTGATTTGAGATCTTTCTTCTTTTTTAACGTAGGTGTTTACTGCTATAAATTTTTGAGCACTACCTTCTCTGTGTTGTGAAAGTTTCGGCATACTTTTCTGATGAACCACAAACTGCTGGTTGAGGATTTAGAGGTTTTAATCTCATGGAGACAAGATAAACAGGGAGTGAAGGACAAATTAAGTCACGAGGTAGTTCTTGATTTGTTCTACCTAAGCCATGCACTTACACCCGTTTTCCCTTAGCTTTCAATAATAGTCTCAAACAAAGGATCAAAGTATGTCATTAGCTCTGTTGCAACAATATCACCAGGATAAACTTTTTGAATAATTTCTGATCTGAAAGTGCAATGTTGCTCCTTTAGGCCATGGTTTCTATTTATTTGACAGCTGAAATCAATATTTTGGTCATTTTTTTTCTAATTTGGTTTCTGTTGTTGATTCATGGTAATATAACCACAAATAATAAAATTGCTTAAAAGAGTAGAACAGTTACACTTAAATTAGATCAACAAAATAGAACTGCTTCAAAATCACTTTACGGTGGTATTTAGGGCACCCAAACTTAGTTCACTATAGCAAGTTGTAAAGAATATAGCACAAGTGCTTAACTTGTAAGTCAAGGATTGTATAAGAATCACTCCAGGCAGAAAAGAAATGAGTGCTTTTGAAAGAAGAATACATGATTTATCATGGACTGATGTAGAAAAGAGATTCTTGGAACTAAATGACCACATTTAATTGGGTTTTCTGATAGTAAACAGGTAACTTACAAGAAACTATCAAGAAGTAGTACCTGGCAATTTACTGGCCTAAAGGAGACTGGAGAAACATTGAGAGTATGGCCCCCAGACACCCTTTTAGCTCAGTGGTCAAGCTACCTCCGAGATTCACTGTTCAGCCTGGGAGTGGACAGCCCCATAAAACCAAATGAGACTAATGAGCTACAGGTGTCCAGTGACAAGGGTCAGAAAGCAGAAGGGGACAAGGAAGCTGATGATAGGGAACCCAAGGTTGAGTAAGGATATTGTTGTGTTGTGAGATTGTTAACCATTGTCATAGGGCAACATGTGTAGTAACTGTTAAATGAGAAACTATTTTGTTTTGTAAGCCTTCATCTTAAGTGAGAATAACAGCACAATTGGAAGAGCGTAGTCAATGTCACTGAACTGTGCATGTAGAAATTTTTGAAATGGTGTATCTTTGGCTATGTGTATTTTCACCAAAAAAAAAAAAAAAAAAAAGTTGAGAATTTAGAGGGTTAATATGTTGTGGGGTTGTTAACCAATGTCATAAAACAACATGTGTACTACTGTTTCATGAGAAACTATTTGTTCTGTAAGCCTTCACCTGAAGTACAATAAAATATTAAAAATAAATAAATAAATAAATAAATAAAAAAGAAGTAGTACCTGGCATGAAAGTAACTCTTTAGGGAAGTATTAATAGAGGCATTAAAGGGGAAGGTGAAATAAATGAAGAATCAATGAACCCAAGACAAACCAGAATGAAGGCCAGGGGAAAATCCACTGAATATAAAAACAAGGAATTAAAAAAAAATGTTTTATAGAATATTCACAGGAGAGGCAAGAGGAACAGCTACAGTTAGCAACTGAGTACTAGAAAACAGCTACTAAAATGTCTTTTGCCCAGCATAATAGGAGACTTTTTTTAATGCTATATGCTTGTCTTTATAAAAAGTAGAAATGAAACAAAAGAGGTTATATTTACACATTTTTTGCACTAAAAAAGAGATCAGGAAGTGGGACATAGTATGATGATTTCATTTTTTTTTTTTTTTTAACCTCTGGCAAAGAAATTTCCAGAATAAGGTAAAATCACCAGAAACAATTTTATAATGAATATACTTCTGACTTTTAAAGTAAAGAGCTGAAAAGTCTTCTACAGTTTTAAAATCTATAAAACTGTTTTTTCTTTAAATTAAAAGAAAGCTCTTCAGAGGCAGGGCCAAGATGGTGGAGTAGTCAGATGCATCCAGTGGTCCCACTTACAACAAAGACCCCAAAAAACAATTGAATTGATTATATATGAAAATCTGGGAGCCCTGAACATCAAAGGTAAAGTTGAGGAATCAGACTCAGTGGAAAGGGGAGGGAGAGACGGTTCAGAAGCAGTGAGGAGTTTCCAAACCTGACCCAGCGAGAGCCTGAGTCCTTCAGGCTGGATCAGCTCATGGTCCACTGTGAGGTAGGCAAGCAGTGGCACTCAGGAGGTGTTTCCCACACCAGGAAAGACCCAGTGGCAGAGAGTCTACTCGGCCATCCAAAACCAGTGAGAAGCAGCCCTCGACTGGCAAAAGGTAAGTGCTTGTGTTTAGCCTACCGTACAGATCAAAAACACCCCCCTTTGGGAAAAAAACCTCTCTCCCATTTACCTTCCTGCTCCCTGCTCTGCACTGGGTCTGGGACTGGCTTCAGCAATTGCCAAGTCCCCTGAGCTGGAAGTAGGACCCATCATGTACCTGGAGCCATTCTCCTGGCCTTGGAGCGTGAAGAAATTAACAAACGGGAAAAAATAATCTGCCAGCTCCCCTAAGCCAGGAACTCAGGGTGGGCACAGCTCCTTTGCCTAGGCACAGGCATAAGGGGTCCACAGACTCTGAGTGCCTTTCCCCCTGCAGAGACTTATGTGGACCCATTTCAACAGCACAGGCCCTCATTACCACAGTATAACAGGGTATATAATTAAAGTCTAACTTCAACTGTTTCAGCTGCAAAGTGGCAGGTTCCTGACATTTGACACTGCTCTGCCTATTAAGCAAGGTCTTCACCTACACACATCAGGGGCCTGATGATTGGTGGCTCCACCCATGCCACCTAGCCACTTGTGACAGGGGCCCAAGAATAAGAGGTGCCCCCCAGTACTTACAGCCAAGACCACTGGGTGCTTATAGTCTGGCTGCAAAACCCATTCACCTAAGTGCCCTACAGAACAGGGACATGCTTTCCTCCTGGATATTAGGGGGTGACCATTGGCCCCGTGCCTTTCATGTGACCCCCTGGCTGCAGCCGGATGCCTGTGCCTACACCAATCACCCCTGCCTGTCTAGGACTGTAGGCAGAGAGCCTGTACCACACACTCAGTGGCCTACTACCTGGACACCTGAGCTGAATCCATACAGGTAGAGTGGGTGGACTCTTGGAATCACATACTTAGTGGCAGGTCTGGCCACCTGGTGGCAGGTCATTGGAGCTTTAAGGGTGCTGGTGATTGGATTAGCCCACAGAAGCAGCCTATTTGGGCATATCAAAACAAAAACAAAACAAGAAGCTCGGACACAGTAAGCAAGCATAAAATAAATAAATATAAAAGCTTATTGATGGCTCAGAGATAACAGTCAATATCAAATCACGTGAGAGGCAGACCATGATGGCTTCAGCAAACTCCCAAAATAAAGAATCAAAGAATTTTCCATAGAAAGAGAATTTCTTGGAATTACCGGAGGCAGAATACAGAAGATTAATATACAGCGCTGTTCCAGAGATCAGGAAGGAGATCAGACAAAATGCAGACCTAGTAACAGAGGAACTTCAGAAGATTAGAGAAGAGCATAATGACAAATTTAACAGGCTGCAAGAATCCATAGAGAAATAGCAATCAGAAATCCAGAATATTAACAGAAAAAAATTTCAGAATTAGACAACTCAATAGAAAGTCATAGGAGTAGAACTGAGGCAACAGAAGTCAGAATTAGTGAGACTGAGATAAAGCACATGACCCCAACTTATTTGAGGAAAAATCAGATAAAAGGATTTAAAAAAATGAAGAAACCCTAAGAATTATGTGGGAGTCTATCAAGAGGAATAACCAGGAGTGATTGAAGTACCACAACCAGGAGAATAACAGAAAATACAGAGAGAATTGTTGAAGATTTGTTGGCAGAAAACTTCCCTGATATTGTGAAAGATGAGAAGATATCTATTACAGATGCTCATCGAACCCCACATAGGATAGATCCCAAAAGAAAGTCACCAAGACATATTATAATCAAACTTGCCAAAACCAAAGATAGAGAGAATTTTAAGAGTGGCTAGGGATAAACAAAAAGTCATCTACAGAGGAGAGTCAATAAGACTAAGCTCAGACTACTCAGCAGAAACCATGCAGGAAAGTAGGCAATGGGATGACATATATAAAGCCTTGAAGGAAAAAAAAATGCCAGCCAAGAATTATATAACCAGCAAAACTGTCTCTCAAATATGATGGTGAAATTAGGGCATTTCCAGATAAAGAAAAGTTTAGGGAATTTTCAAAAACCAAACCAAAATCGCAAGAAATACTAGAAGGTGTCCTCTGGTTAGAAAATTAATAAAATCAGATAACAACCCAAGACTAGAACAGAGGACAGATAAACCAGATATCAATCCAGATAGGGATGTCACAAAAATAAATCAAAGCTAAAACACTGAAAATAGTGAAACAGAGATGTCAATATGTAAAAGATGACAACATAAAAAAAAAAATAGGGAATAAAAAATACAGACATAGATTTTTCATATGGAGAGGAAGTCAAGGCGATATAAAGAAATAAAAGACTGGTTTAAACTTAGAAAAATAGGGGTAAATATTAAGGTAACCACAAATGAAACTAACAATACTGCACATCAAAATAAAAAACAAGAAAAATATAGTCAGCAAATATAAAATCAACAACAATGAAAAAAGTGAAAAGAAAATATATAAAGAAAAACTAAGCACAGAAAATTAAGTGGAACAAAGAAACTGTCAATGATACACCAAAAAAAGACATCAAAATGACAGCACTAAATTCATACCTATCAATAATTACACTGAAAGTAAATGGACTAAATGCACCAATAAAGAGACAGAGAGTGGCAGATTGGATTAAAAAACAGGATCCACATATATGCTGCCTACAAGAGACATATCTTAGACTTAAAGACACAAATAAACTAAAACTCAAAGGATGGAAAAAATATATCAAGCAAATAACACCCAGAATAGAGTAGGAGTGGCAATATTAATCTCTGACAAAATAAACTTTAAAGTAAAATCCACCACAAAGGACAAGGAAGGACACTATATACTGATTATAGGATCAGTCCACCAGGAGGACATAACTATAATAAATATTTACACACCCAATGAAAGGGCCCCAAAATACATAAAACAAACTTTAACAGCATTGAAAAGAGAGAGAGACAGCTCCACAACAGTGGTAGGAGACTTCAAGACACCACTTTCAGTGAAGGAGAACATCCAGAAAGAAGCTCAACAGACACCGAAGATCTAAATGCTACCATCAACCAACTTGATCTCATGGACATATAGCAAACACTCCACCCAACAGCAACCAAGTATACTTTCTTTTCCAACACACATGGAACATCCTTCAGAATAGACTACATATTAGGCCATAAAGCAAGCCTTAACACAATCCACAGCATCAAAATATTACAAAGCATCTTTTCTGACCATAAAGCTCTAAAAGTAGAAATCAATCACAGAAAAAGCAAGAAAAACAATCAAACCCATGGAAACTGGACAACACCTTGCTGAAAAACTACTGGGTTATAGAAGAAATTAAAGATGGACTAAAGAAATTCATAGAATCAAATGAGAATGAAAACACATCCTACCAGAACCCTTGGAACACAGCAAAAGCAGGGCTCAGAGGTCAGTTTATAGCAATAAATGCACACATCCAAAAAGAAGAGAGGGCCAAAATCAAAATGTTAACCCTACAACTCAAACAAGTAGAATGAGAGAAGCAAAAGAAGCCCTCGGGTGCCAGAGTAAAGGAAATAATAAGAATTAGAGCAGAATTAAATGAAATAGAGAACAGAAAAACAATTGAAAGAGTTAACAAGACCAAAATCTGGTTCTTTGAAAAGATCAACAAAATTGATAAACCATTGGCCAAACCGACAAAAGAAAAATGGGCAAGGAAGCAAATAACCCATATAAGAAATGAGATGGGTGCTATCACAACAGATACAACTGAAATTTAAAGAATCATGACAGAATACTATGAAAAAGTGTACTCTAAAGAATTTGAAAACCTAGAGGAAATGGACAAATTTCTAGAAACACACTACCTACCTAAACTAATACAAACAGAGGTAGAACAACTAAATAAATCTATAACAAAAGAAGAGATTGAAAAGGTAATTTAAAAACTCCCAACGAAAAAAAGCCCTGGCCCAGACAGTTTAACTGGAGAATTCTACCACACTTTCAGAGAAGAGTTAACATCACTACTGCTAAAAGTATTTCAGAGCATAGAAAAGGATGGACTACTCCCAAACTCATTCTATGAAGCCAGCATAACCTTGATACCAAAACCAGGTAAAGACACCACAAAAAAAGAAATACAGACCAATATCCCTCAGGAACATTGACACAAAAATCATCAGCAAAATTCTATCCAATAGAATTCAACAACATATCAAAAATTAATTCACCGTGACCAAGTGGGATCCATACTAGGTATGCAGGCATGGTTCAACATTAGAAAAACAATCAATGTAATCCATCACATAAGTAAAACAAAAGACAAGAACCACATGATCTTATCAATCAATGCAGAAGAGGCATTTGACAAATTCCAATACCCATTCATGATAAAAACTCTCAACAAAATAAGAATAGAAGGGAAATTCCTTAATATATTTAGGGGCATTCATACAAAGTCAACAGCCAACATCATCCTAAATGGAGAGACTTTGAAAGCATTCCCCTTGAGAACGGGAACAGACAAGGATGCCCTTTATCACCACTCTTATTCAACATTGTGCTGGAGGTCCTAGCCAGAGCAATTAGGCTAGAAAAAGAAATAAAGGGCATCCAGATTTGTAGGGAAGAAGTCAGAGTATCTCTATTTGCAGATGATATGATCTTATACACAGAAAACCCCAAAGAATCCACAAGAAAACTACTGGGACTAGCAGAAGATTTCAGCAAAGTTTCAGGATACAAGATAAAACATACAAAAATCCACTGGATTCTTTTACACCAACAAAGAGAACCTCGAAGAGGAAATCACCAAGTCAATATCATTTTCAATAGCCCCCAAGAAGATAAAATACTTAGGAATAAATCTAACCAGAGACATAAAAGACCTATGCAATGAAAACTACAAGACACTATTGCAAGAAACCAAAAGAGACCTGCATAAGTGGGAAAAATATACCTTGCTTGTGGATAGGAATACTCAACATTGTGAAAATGTCAGTTCTTCCCAAAGTGATCTACAGATGCAATGCAATCCCAATCCAAATTCCAATGGAATTTTTTAATGAGATGGAGAAACAAATCACCAACTTCGTATGGAAAGGGAAGAGGCTCCAAATAAATAAAGTGTTACTCAAGAAGAAGAACAAAGTGGGAGGCCTCACACTGATTTTAGAACCTATTATACTGCCACTGTAGTCAAAACAGCCTGGTAGTAGTACAACAACAGACACACAGACCAGTTTAACAGAATTGAGAATCCAGATGTAAATTCATCCACCTATGAGCACCTGATATTTGACAAAGGCTCAAACTCCGTTAATTGGCAAAAAGACAGTCTGTTTAATAGATGGTGCTGGTATAACTGGATATCCATCAGCAAAAAACTGAAACAAGACCGATACCTCACACTACGCCCAAAAACTAACTCAAAATGGATCAATGAGCTAAACATAAAATCGAAAACAATAAAGATCATGGAATAAAAAAAAGGGACAATGCTAGGAGCCCTAATACATGGCAGAAACAGAATTCGAACCATAAGTAACAATGCACAAACACCTAGATAACTGGGAGTTCCTAAAAATCAAGCACTTATGCTCATCAAAAGACTTCACTAAAAGAGTCAAAAGACAACCTACAGACTGGGAAAAAATTTTTGGCTGCGACAAATCTGATCAGCGTCCAGTCTCTAAAATCTATAAGATACTGCAAAACCTCAACAATAAAAAGACAAATAACCCAATTAACAAATGGGCAAAGAATATGAACAGACACTTCACCAAAGAAGACATTCAGGCAGCTAACAGGCATATGAAGAAATGTTCATGATCATTAGCCATTAGAGAAATGCAAATAAAAACTATAATGAAGTACCATTTCACCCCAATAAGGCTAGCATTAAGCCAATAAACACAAAATAATAAATGTTGGAGATGTTGTGGAGAGACTGGAACACTTACACACTGTTAGTGGGAATGCAAAATGGTACAACCACTTTGGAAATTGATTTGGTGCTTCCTTAAAAAGCTAGAAATAGAAGTACCATACTATCCAGCAATCCCACCCCTTGGAATATATCGTAGAGAAATAAGAGCTGACACACAAATAGATATCTGCACACTCATGTTCATTGCAGCACTGTTCACGACAGCAAAAAGATGGAAACAACCTAGATGTCCATCAAGGGACGAATGGATAAACAAATTATGGTATATTCACACAATGGAATACTATGCAACAATAAAGAATAACATGAAGGAATCTGGAAGGCATTATGCTGAGTGAATTTAGTCAGTCACAAAAGGACAAATATTGTATGAGACCACTATTATAAGACCACAAGAAAAGGTTTAAAACAGAAGAATGCATTCTTTGATGTTTATGAGGGTGGGGAGGGAGGGAGAGGGTTATTCACTAACTAGATAGTAGACAAGAATTATCTTAGGCGAAGAGAGGGACAGCACACACTACAGGGGAAGTCAGCACAACTGGACTAAATCAAAGCTAAGAAGTTTTCTGAATACAACCAAACACTTGGAGGGACAGAGTAGCAGGGGTGGAGGTCTGGGTACCATGCTTTCAGGAGACATCGAGGTCAATTGGCATAACAAAGTTTATTGAGAAAATGTTCTGCATCCTACTTTGGTGAGTGGTGTCTGGGGTCTTAAAAGCCAGCGATTGGCCATCTAAGATACATCAATAGGTCCCAACTCACCTAGAGTAAAGGAGAAGGAAGAACACCAAAGTCACAAGGAAAGGATTAGCCCAAGAGACTGAAAGGGCCACATAAACCAGAGATCGCATCAGCCTGAGATCAGAACTAGATGGTACCCGGCTACCACCAATGACCACCCTGACAGGGAATACAACAGACAGTCCCTGATCGAGCAGGAGAAAAGTGGGTTACAGAACTCAAATTATCATAAAAGACCAGACTTGATGGTCTGACTGAGACTGGAGGATGCCCAGAGAGCGTGGCCCCCGGACTCTGTGTCAGCCCAGAACTAAATCCATTTCCAAGGCCAACTCTTTAGACAAAGATTAGACTGGACTATGGGACATAAAATGATACTTGTGAAGAGTGTACTTCTTAGCTCAAGTAGATACATGACAATGAATGGGCAGCTCCTGTCTGGAGGTGAGATGAGAATGCAGAGAGGGTCAGGAGCTGGTTGAATGGACATGGAAAATCAGCAGTGGAAAGGAGGAGTGTGCTGTCACAGTATAGGGTGAGCAACTAGGGTCACATAACAATGTATGTATAAATTTTTGTGTGAGGGACTAACTTGAATGGTAAACTTTCACTTAAAGTACAACAATAAAAAGAAATTTAAAAAAAAAGCACTACAAATAATTTTAAAAAAAAGAAAGAAAGCCCTTCGGAGAACGTGAGTATTAAAGAAATGAAATATTGTCAAACATTAAACAATTTTCAGTACTGATAAAAAATTAACGATATTTCATTATTGAACTTAGTGCATAAAAAAGTTCTAGGTAAAAATGGAATCACCATCAGTTCATGCAATCAGTGGTTATCAAGAGGGAAAAATAGCTTAAAATATACACTTGCTTGTCTTTCTTAAAAGACTGAAAAATATAGAAAGGTATATTTTAAAGGAATAGGTATTAGAAACCAAGCTAATGTTAATAATAACTAATATTTATTACCCCCATGAGTCTGTCAGTTTGTTGTACTGTGGGGGCTTGTGTGTTGCTGTGATGCTGGAAGCTATGCCACCAGTATTCAAATACCAGCAGGATCACCCATGGTGGATAGGTTTTCAGCTGAACTTCCAGGCTAAGACAGACTAGGAAGAAGGACCTGGTGATCTACTTCTGAAAAGAATTAGCCAGTGAAAATCTTATGAATAGCAGCGGAATACTGTCTGATATAGTGCCGGAAGGTGAGCCACTCAGGTTGGAAGGCACTCAAAAGACACAGTAACTGCAAAAATGGGCTCAAGTATAAAAATGATAGTGAGGATGGCACAGGACCGGGCAGTGTTTTGTTCTGTTGTACATAGGGTCTCTATGAGTCAGAACCGACTTGGCGGCACCTAACAACAACAACAGCATTTGTTATGAAATCACTGTTACATTTTATATGTAATCATTTTATGTATAATATCGTGTTTAAGCAATGCAGTATTACTTAGACGTACAATTTTTACCCAAAATGTATAACTAAGGATACCAATCAACCGAAATGTGGAGGGATTGTGAAGTCAGTAAAGGCAGAGCTTGGATACAGATTTAAGTCATCTATCTCTATAGTAAGGGCCCTGGTGGTGCAGTGGTTAAGCACTCAGCTGCTAACCCAAAAGTCGGCGGTTCCAAACCACCAGCCACTCCACATGAGAAAAGAGCTGGTGATCTGCTCCTGAAAAGATTAAAGCCTAGGAAATACTATGGGACAGTTCTACTCTGTTTTATAGGGTCGTTAGGAATCAGAATCTACTGGAGGTCACATGACAGCATCTCCATAGCCCATTCTTAGTCAGTCCAATCTATTGCAATTTTTCAATAAGCAAAGTTTTTTGAAGTCTCATATTCTATATAAATTGCCATTTCTAGAGAAATGTTATAATGCTTATTCCAAAATGGATTTGAGGTTGGCAAAAGTGATTTTAATAAACTGATTTATCATAAAGTCAGTTTTATTTTAAGTATATCTTCATGACGAAAATCGTTTAATACTGTAAAGCAAAATATCTATATCTATAATATATTCTAATGGAGATATTGAGAAGTCAGTGTAAAGTAAATACATTTCTTCTGTTGGCTGCTATGTCCTTGTGGAATTATTGAAGTTCTGGGTTGAACCTCTAGAGTTTGAAGAAACACACAAAGTCAAGCAATACTGACTCTTGGACACAGCTCCAAATTCTCATAAAAAGTGCCGGTAGGGGTGGGATCTTAGTCATGTATTTGGTATGGCAAAAGTGTATCTACCCACCAGATGCTTAAATTAAGTTAGATTAATGTTTCTTCTCGATGAATGTGCACTTATCAAATAGGGGGATTTAGAGTCACCTCACATTTTGTTATCATTAAAATTAAAGTCACCTCAAGTGCTGCTTAGACTGGCTTAGAAAATATAATAAGCTTGGTAAGCTCTGGAGATTTAACTATTGATTTAAGAAGACTACTGGATTCCTTTTGCCTCAAGAACATTTCTTTCTGGTGAACAGAGAATAACACACAGCTGTTTTTTGGGGGTGTAATTTTAATTCATCTGTACTGAATGGATCATAAAATAGTTTAAAAATGCTAGACACTTTAAAAATAAATGTGAAAGTTTGCTGAGAAAGAAAACTAGTTATAAACAAACATGATACTAAATGATAAGTTACTCTAGTTCTATGAGTCCTGTCAAATTCCAGGGAATTAACTTTCAAAAAGAAACTTAGCAAATCAAAAGCAAAGTTAAAGGTGTATGTCTTGAGTATCAGAGTGCTTTGAGGCAGTTTTGTTGTTCTTTTAGAACAAACTGAATCAAATCCAGAAATACATTTTCATCCCTTGGGGAAAGGAAAATATATGGCTGATCATAAACCTAAAACTTCTGCTGAACACGATAAAACAGCGTATGTTCCTTGTTTATATTTTTACTTTTTTTTTTTTTAGATTCTGTCTTGATGACAAATGAATTTCCTGTTAAGCATTATGGCTTTGTAAACTACGTAAACCTAAGGGATTCTGAATACCGAATCCCTTTCTACTAGGCTCTTTGTTATAAGAACCACAGGGATTCATTCAATCTCTCTTCACCTGAATTTCCTTACATACTACGTGTGGTTGGAAAATAGAATCAGTAATGCCTTGCATCTTTGAATATTCTTCCAAGTTAGAAGTAGTTAAAAATATACTTAAAAAAAAATTAATTGGGAGTAACATGCTAAGAAACAACAGCAATAACAGTAGCACTATTACTATAAAGAAGACGGAGCTAAAGAAATAAATACTCTTAAGGAAATAGGCTAATTTAGGCTTTAAAATGCTGAGGGTTGCTATGTCAATCACTGTATTTGGTATGGTCATCACAACTTAGTTTCATTGTACCCATACTTTACATTACTTTACTATCTTTTTCATTACAAGTTTTATAATAATCGTGACATTTTGATATTAAATTATCAGTGTAACTACCAACATCGCCCCCCGTATTAAAGAGTGGAGAAAAGGGAGAAGATACAACATTTAACAAGAATAAACAGAAATCCCTACACATCTGTCAGTTTGTCACACTGTGGTGGCTTGCGAGTTGCTGTGATGCTAGAAGCTATGCACAAGTATTTCAAATACCTGTAGGTCACCCATGGTGGACAGGTTTCAGTGGAGCTTCCAGATTAACACAGACTAGGAAGAAGGAGCTGGCGGTCTCCTTCTGAAAAAAATTGGACAGTGAAAACTTTATGAATAGCAATGGAACATTGACTGATACAGTGTCAGAAGATGAACCCCTCAGATTGGAAGGCACTCAGAAGACAACTGGGGAAGAGCTGCCTCCTCAGAGTAGAATCGACCTTACTGATGTGGATGGAGTCAAGCTTTCGGGACCTTCATTTGCTGATGTGGCATGACTCAAAATGAGAAGAAACAGCTACAAACACCCATTAATAATAGGATGTGGGATGTACAAAGCATGAATCTAGGAAAATTGGAAATTGTCAAAAATGAAATGGAAAGCATAACCATCAGTATCCTAGGCATTAGTGAACTTAAATGGACGGTATTGGCCATTTTAAACTGGACAATCATATAGTATACTATACTGGGAATGATAAGTTGAAGAGAAATGGTGTCCCATTCATTATCAAAAAGAACATTTCAAGATTTATCCTGAAGTATAACACTGTCAGCAATAGGATAATATCCATACACCTACAAGGAAAGCCAGTTAATATGATTATTGTTCAAATTTTCCCACCAAAAACCAAGGCCAAACATGAAGAAATTGAAGATTTTTACCAGCATCTGCAGTCTGAAATTGATAGAATATACAGTCAAGATGTATTGATAATTACTGGTGATTGGAATGCAAAAGTTGGAAACGAAGAAGGAACAGTCGTTGTAAAATATGGCCTTGGTGATAGAAATGACACCAGAAATAGCATGATACAATTTTACAGGACCAATGACTCCGTCATTGCAAATATCTTTTTATTAACAACACAAATGGCGACTATACACATGGACCTCACAAGGTGAAATACACAAGAATCAAATTGACTACATTTATGGAAAGAGACAATGGAAAAGCTCAACGTCATCAGTCAGAACAAGACCTGACTGTGGAACAGACCATCAATTGCTCATATACAAATTCAAGTTGAAGCTGAAGAAAATTAGAAGTCCACAATAGCCGAAGTATGACCTTGAGTATATTCCACTTGAATTTAGAGACCATCTCAAGAGTAGATTTGACACATTGAATACTAATGACTGAAAACCAGCAGAGTTGTGGAATGGCATCAAGGATATCATACATGAAGAAAGCAAGAGGTCGTTAAAAAGACGGAAAAGAAAAAAAAGACCAAAATGGATGTCAGAAGAGACTCTGAAACTTGCTCTTGAATGTAGGCTAGCTAAAGTGAATGGAAGAAATGATGAAGGGCACCTCGAGAAGACAAAGTAAGGTATTATGTGAAATGTGCAAAGACTTGGAATTAGAAAACCAAAAGGGAAGAACACGCTCGGCATTTCTCAAGGTGAAAGAACTGTAGAGAAAATTCAAGGCTCGAGTTGCAATATTGAAGGATTCTATGGGGAAATTTTTGAAGGATGCAGAATGCATCAAAAGAAGATGGAAAGAATATACAGAGTCACTGTACCAAAAAGAATTTGTCGGTATTCAATCATTTCAGGAGGTAACGTACGATCACAACCTATGGTACTGAATGAAGAAGTCCAAGTAGCACTGAAGGCATTGGTGAAAAATAAGGTTCCAGAAACTGGCAGAATACCAACTGAGATGTTTCAACAAACGGATGCAGCCCTGGAAGTGCTCACTTATCCATGCCAAGAAATTTGGAAGACAACTACCTGGCCAATTGATTGGAAGAAATCTATATTTGCACCCATTCCAAAGAAAGGTGATACAATAGAATGTGGAAGTTATCGAACAATATCATTAATATCACATACAAGTAAAATTTTTCTGAAGAGAATTTAAAAATGGTTGCAGCAGTACATCGACCGGGAACTGCCTGAAATTCAAGCCAGATTCAGAAGAGGACGTGGAACGAGGGATATCATTGCAGATGTCTGGTGGATCTTGGCTGAAAGCAGAAAATACCAGAAGGATGTTTACCTGTGTTTCATTGACTGTACAAAGGCATTCTCCTGTGTGGATCATAACCAAATATGGATAACATTGCAAAGAATGGGAATTTGAGAACACTTAATTGTGCTCATGAGGAACCTGTATATGGACTAAGATGCAATCCTTAAAACAGAACAAGATGCTACTACATGGCTTAAAATCAGGAAAGGTGTGTATCAGGGTTGTATCCTTTCACCATACTTGTTCAATCTGTATGCTGAGCAAATAATCCAGGAAGCTGGACTATATGAAGAAGAAACTGGCATCAGGATTGGAGGAAGACTAATTTACAACCTGTAGTATGCAGATGACACAACCTTGCTTGCTGGAAGTGAAGAGGAAGCATTTACTGATGAAGATTAAAGACTACAGTATTCAGTATGGATTACACTTTAACGTAAAAAAAAAAAAATCCTCACAACTGGGCCAATAAACAATACCACGTTAAAGGGAGAAAAGATTGAATTCAAGGATTTCATTTTATTTGGATCCACAATCAAAGACCATGGGAAACAGCAGTCAAGAAATCAAAGGACTCATTGCATTGGGCAAATCTGCTGCAAAAGACCTCTTTCAAGTGTAAAAAGCACAGATGTCACTTTAAGGACTAAGGTACCCCTGACCCAAGCCATGGCATTTTCATCCCCTCATATGCATGCGAAAGCTGGACAATGAATAAAGAAAACTGAAGAAGAATTGATGTCTTTGAATTATGGTGTTGGTGAAGAATTAGTGAATATATCATGGACTTCCAGAAGAATGAACAAATCTGCCTTGGAAGAAGTATAGCGAGAATGCTCCTTAGAAGCAAGGATGGCAAAACTTTGTCTCACACACTTTGGACATGTTATTAGGAGGGAACAGTTCCTGGAGAAGGACATCATGCTTGGTAAAGTAGAGGGTCAGCAAAAAAGTGAAAGACCCACAATGAGATGGATTGACACAGTGGCTGCAACAATAGGCTCAAGTATAACAACAGTTGTGAGGATGGCCCAGGACCAGGCAGTGTTTCGTTCTGTGATACATAGTTGCGCTATGAGTGGGAACCGCCTTGATGGCACCTAACGACAGCAACAGCAACAAATAGAAATAAATATTTGAATTATAATTTCTGGTGAAACTACTACAGACAGCTTCTTTTCTCTGATATTCATTCTTTGTTCTTTATAATTTCTACCATCACTGCAGATAGCCAGGATTCTTGATCTGGTGTGGAGACACAACTTCATCACTCTCAAGGGATTTCAGCCCTTGGGGTTCCTTCCTGTGTGATTGTAAATTCATTATTTTACCAGAACTTCTGCCATCAGACACATTAGTGTGAACATATAATGATAATTCCATTTAATACAGCCTTTTTATTTATTTCATAGTACTCAACACAACCTGATCTATTTTTGCTGTTACACAAATCTGTACAATTTTTTTTCTCTACTTAGAATTGTTTCTTTGGTACAATTTCTTACAATTAATGGCTACTTTTAATAATTTGACTACGTTGTCACTGTTGCGATAAATATTTATGCAAGTTTCTCTCTATTTAGAATTATTTCTTTAGTATATTTTCTTAAAATTACTGGATACTTTCTCGCTTCATAAACAAATTGGTTATAAGCTTTTGAAATATTACCAATGTGTATCACTACTAACAGTATATAGGAATTTCTCTTTTATTGCATTCTTATCGGTCTCCTCAAGTCTCAGTTTACATTCTATAGTGCAGAAAGAATATATAGTTAATAGTAATGCACATTAAAAAGAGCACACACAATCAGTTATACAACCTTCAAATAAAATACACAAATTTACCGTTGCCATTATTACTTCAAAATTGTACTAACAAACAGATGGGTTTTTGTTTTAGTGTAACATGTGCTATTAATATAGCATATATAGCACACTTTTAATGTGTCAAAAGGAAATAATATCCCAGATAATTTTACAAACTTCTAATACACATGGCTAAGCTTGTTATTTTAATTTTGATCCCTTTTTTAAATCTTTTATTGCTAGTGATAGCTGAAAGCTGCTCTGTTTTTTAACTAATTGTTTGATTTTTATATAGCGCATCTGTGCTTTCATAGTTATTACTTTCGTCATTCCTATCTTTTTTACTCTCAGAACTATTACGTTTTTCTCTTTGATAATCTTTTAAATTATTTTAGAGTTATTCAGTTTTGCTGTCAAATAAGTAAATAATGAAATTCTAGCTCAACTTTAATTTGAATTTATTCTCTTATGAACACAATATAATGTTAATTTTTTCTTGTATTTAATATATATAGTATTTGTGAATTATTTCCTCATGTTATATGTCCATTCTCCTAGTGGAATATTGTTTTAAAATGTCTTGCTTTGATGACTTGCGGATCTGCAATCTATTTCGTTTGTAATATGAAGGTTATACAAATGTAGCTGAACAAAGATGGCCAGCAATTGCTTTCTCTTTACAGCACTGCAGTACCTCTTGTCTCCTCCATTTACTAATACAGAAGACTCAGGTCAACCTGATATATTTGTCCATTATAGGTAACTCATGATTTTATTTTGCTTGGATATTTATAGGATTCTTTCTTTACTGAAAAATGTTAAAATGTCACCAGAATGAATCTATATGTACATCTCTTCATCAAGTTTGCATAATACAAGTGGACATGAAGTTTCCAGATTAATGTATTTTTTTTTAGTTTAGGATTTTCTTTCTCAGTTTTGTTGCTTTTTCTCCATCTATTTCAATCACTCCTATGAAATCACCTATTATTAATTGATTCACACAATGTGCTCATATCTACTTCTTGCTCCTTGATTCCATATCTTCATAACTTGTTCTTTAATTTATTATCAGAGAATTTCCTTTTTTTACCCATAAACTAAAGCACTACAAAGTATTTAAAGGCCAGCTATTCATTTTAACACTCTTCTAAACCTTTCTTTTCAGCCACTGTTCTCTTTTTTTTTTTCTTTTTAATTTTTTTAATTGTACTTCATGTGAAGGCTTACAGGACAAATAGTTTCTCATGAAACAGTAGTACACATGTTGCTTTATGACATTGGTTAACAACCCCACAACATATCAACCCTCTAACTTCTCAACCTTTTTTTTGGTGAAAATACACATCGCCAAAGATACACCGTTTCAAAAATTTCTGCATGCACAGTTCAGTGACATTGACTACGCTCTTCCAATTATGCTGTTCTTCTCACTTAAGATGAAGGCTTACAGAACAAAATAGTTTCTCATTTAACAGTTACTACACATGTTGCCCTATGACAATGATTAACAATCTCACAACACATCAGCAATATCCTTACTCAGCCTTGGGTTCCCTATCACCAGCTGAGCCACTGTTATCTTTCCTACCTTAGCACTTTATATTTGATTTGCTCAGAACCCAGTGAAATCCAGATTAGATCATCTCAGTTTTCTCATTGCCTCCAGACCATCGATTCAGTTTTGTAATTTCCTAGACTACTTTTCCATTAATTTGATTTTCCTTTGATGTTTCTTGGTATTTAATCTTCCTAACTTTCATTTTCAAACCCTCAGTCTTGGCCCTCTACCTTGCCATAATTTAGGTAGATAAGATATTCTCATCTATTGTATATATTTTTTTCTGTTGAATGTTTTTCTGAACATTTTTGCAAGAGCTTATAGAATTGAAACCTTATTCTTACGTTATTTTCTGTTCCCTGTGCAATTATGTTCATCGTTTAAACCATTAATATAAAAATTTACTAAAAGTAGACATTACTTACAAAACCTAAAATAAAAGATCAATGAGGCAAACATTTTATTTCCTATTTTATCTTATCTTTTATCTTTTTTATTGTATTGTTTCCCTTTTAAAGCACTTCAAATCAATGTGTGTTAAAAGTCTTACTGCAGAGGCAAATCTCTGTTAGACTGATACTTCTAAAAGTTAGTAAAAACTATAAATATAGATAGTTAAAAAAAATATGACAATAACAAGGACTTATGGAATAGTAAAATACAGGCTTAAGCCCCAAATGAGCTGACAAAAACCAGCTACATGACATATAAAAAAGGACCTAGATAGCAAGAAATCATCTGTGAACTAGACATATTATATGACACAATAGTGTGATGCTGATGAAAACCAAACACCTCACTTCTATTATTGTTCTTGCTTACTTCTTAAGTCAAGTATATTTTGAATTTAAAGTGATATGAATGAGCTAGTAAGATGTTTACAAAGTTCACACCGGGTAAAGAGCTTTTAAGATATTTCCTTAAGTAAACATACATTCCTTGCCCTGAAAATTAGAATCAAAGCTGTATGAAGCAGTTACCAATAATATCAAAGAACTACTGTTTATCTCCGAGTAATTGAAAAAAGTAAATATATGTCTATGTGTGTGTGTATAAACACATACATACACACATACACACGCACACTCTCTATGAAGAAAGAAGCATTGAGAATGTCATTTGAGAAAATGTCTTCTCTTTTTGTAGCTATTAGTTACGTGAAATTAGTAGAAAAAAATGATTAATCCGGATTTCAATTATCTAATTTGCAAAACGGGGAAAAGCGTACACCCAACTTATCATTCAGGGTGTATGGTAAGATAAACTAAAATCCATTTCAACATTAAATTTAAAATATTTACCATATCAGGCACTACATATTTGAATATTGCTTAAATTTTAAATTGTTGGAAGTTTCAAGCATCAAAATTTTCCTTTTGGAAATTATTTTGCCATGTTATCATTCGCTTTACAGTTTCAATAGCAATTTCTGAAGAATTTCTTTCTAATTTATTTTATTTAAGAGTTCTGAGAGTATTATTCCAAAATATTTGGTTATCCTGAGAGCAAAGTACCCAGGAACAGAATCCATTTTTTAATAACTTACAGAATTTCCTTGCATATTTTGCCCCCCCCCCAAAAAAAAAAACCAAACACATTGCCGTCAAGTCGACTCCAACTCATAGCACCCTACAGGACATAGAGTTTCCAAGCAGCAGCTGGTGGATCAGAACTGCCAACCTTGCTAGCAGTGGTAGCTCTTAACTGTGCCACCAGGGTCTGGTGTATCTTGCCTGGAGTAGATACACAGCATTAATGTATTTTCCCAGGCATTAGTAAATATGTAATTGTTCTCAATTGTATTAAGTCAACTTTTTGGAGTAATTTGAATAAAATTGTTATATTGTAAATAAAAGGTTAACTTTAATGGCCCAAACAATTCAAAGGAATTGTAGTATATCATTATTCCTTAGATGAACAATTGCCAATTGACTAGCACATTGATAAATGTGCTGTCTACATTTGGGCAGTTCTTTAGGTGTAAAAAGAAAATCATCTTTCTTGACTAGTTTAGAAATTTGCTTATTTAGAGTTAGACTGATGGACAAGAAGATATGTTACGTAAACTTTAATGCTAACAATCAAACATTACAAGAACAAGCAAAATGGCCAAGATTTTATAAACTCATTAAATGATCTATTTAGTCCCAGCCGTGTTGGCTTTGATCAATGCTTTTAAGATTCACATTAAAAGCCTATGAAGTGCAGAGAAAAAGGGAGTGGAAATCAAATACAGACTATGCCTAAGGCCTTTGTTCTGGACAACCAGGATTATTTGTCATATGATGAGGAATCACTGGCATCCCTAGGGTTTAAATGGAATGTTTGTGTGTGTTGCAAAACAATGTAATACTGAATATTAGCCAGCTCTGTAGGGGAATAGTGCTTATTTTAAAGATATTTGAGGGAAAAGAAAACAAACTACAAGAAAAAATTACATTCTTATTAATATGTATAGCTGGAATCATGTCAATTTCAGATTTTTACATTGCAAAAATTTTGGGGAAAATTGAGATATAAAATATTGACATACAAGTCACCCAATCAATAACTAGTGAAGTTTTGTGAGGAAAAAACAGTATTTTGGAGATTCATGTCTCTTCTTTTCATATTAAGAATTTTCAAACATTTGAACAATATGAAGAGAATATTGATTCATGCGATTAATCAGGAAGATAGCATGGGAATTGTGTCTTCATTCATTTATTCAAAATTTAGTTAATAAATATTTTTTAGCAACTTATAATTAACGTAGGCGCTCAAGAAATAGCTATTTTTATGTAGACTTTATATTTTACGGAAGTTTTAGATTTACAGAAAAATTCCATAAAAAAGTACAAAGTTCTCATATACCTCCTCTAGTCTTTATTTTTAAATCTTCATGAAATTTAAAGGTAAATTCTTACTTGCTCCCAAAATATTGAAGCTATACCAGGAATGACAAAATTGAAGAGGAACGGTTCGCATTCATTGTCAAAAAAAAATTTCACGATCTATGCTTAAGTACAATTCTGTCAGTGACAGAATATCTGTTCAGATTTACCCACCAACAACTAAAGCCAAAGATGAAGAAATTGAAGATTTTTACCAACTTCTGCAGTCTGAAATTGATCAAACATGCAATCAAGATGTACTGATAATTACTGGTGATTGGAATGCAAAAATTGGAAACAAAGAAGGATCAGTAGTTGGAAAATACAGCCTTGGTGATAGAAATGATGCTGGAGATCGCATGATAGAATTCTGCAAGACCAGTGACTTCTTCATTACAAACACCTTTTTTTAACAACATAAATGGTGACCATACAAGTGGACCTCATCAGATGGACTACACAGGAATCAAATCAACTACATAAAGAAAGAGACAACAAAAAAAGCTCAATATCATTAGTCAGAACAAGACCAGGGGCCTACTGTGAATAGACCATCGATTACTCATACAAGTTCAAGCTGGAGCTGAAGAACATTAGAGCAATGCCACGAGAGCCAAAATATGACCTTGAGTATATCCCACCTGAATTTAGAAACCATCTCAACAATAGATTTGACTCATTGAACAGTAATGACCAAAGACCAGACAAGTTGTGGAATGACATCAAGGACACATGAAGAAAGCAAGAAGTCATTAAAAAGACAAGAAAGAAAAAAAGAAAATACCAAAATGGATGTCAGAAGAGACCCTGAAACTTGTTCTTGAGCGTAGAGTAACTGAAGTCCATAGAAGAAATGATGAAGTAAAAGAGCTGAACAAGACTTCAAAGGGTGGCTTGAGAAGACAAACGAAAGTATTGTGATGAAACGTGCAAAGACCTGGAGTTAGAAAACCAAAAGGGAAGAACACCCTTGGCATTCTCAAGCTGAAAGAACTGAAGAGAAAATTCAAGCCTCAAGTTGCATTTTTGATAGATTCTATGGGGAAAATATTGAACGATGCAGGAAGCATCAAAAGAAGATGGAAGGAATACAGAGTCACTATCAGAAAAAGAATTGGTCGATGTTTAACCATTTCAGGAGGTAGCATATGATCAAGAACCGATGGTACTGAAGGAAGAAGTCCAAGCTGCACTGAAGGTATTGGTGAAAAGCAAGGCTCCAGGAATTGACGGAATACCAATTGAGATGTTTCAACAAACAGATGCAGCACTGGAAGTGCTCACTCGTCTATGCCAAGAAATTTGGAAGACAGCTATCTGGCCAATCAGTTGGAAGAAATCCATATTTATGCCCATTCCAAAGAAAGATAATCCAACAGAATGTGGAGAATATTGAATAATATCATTAATATCACCTGCAAATAAAATTTTGCTGAAGAGACTTAAAAAATGATTGCAGCAGTACACTGACAGGAAATTGCCAGACAGTCAAGCTGGATTCAGAATAGGAAGTGGAACAAGGGATATCATTGTTGATATCAGATGGATCTTGGCTGGAAGCAGAGGCTACCAGAAAGATCTTTACCTATGTTTTATTGACTATGCGAAGGCATTTGACTGTGTGGATCATAACAAATTATGGACAAAATTGCGAAGAATGGGAATTCCAGCACACTTAATTGTGCTCATGAGGAACCTGTACTTAGACCAAGAGGCAGTCCTTCAAACAGAACAAGGTGATACTTTGTGGTTTAAAGCCAGGAAAAGTGTGTGTCAGGGTTGTATTCTTTCACCATACTTAATCAATCTGTATGCTGAGGAAATAATTTGAGAAGCTGGAGTGTAGGAAGAAGACTGCAGCATCAGGACTGGAGGAAGACTCATTTACAACCTACAATATGAAGATAACACAAACTTGCTTGCTGAAAGTGAAAAGGACTTGAAATACTTAGTGATGAAGATCAAAGACTACAGCCTTCAGTATATATTGCACCTCAACATAAAGAATACAAAAATCCTCACAACTGGACCAGTAATCAACATGATAAAGAGAGAAAAGATCGAGGTTGGTGAGGATTTCATTTTCCTTGGATCCACAATCAACAACCATGGAAGCAGCGGTAAAGAAATCAAAGGACCTATTGCATTGGGCAAATCTGCTACAAAAGACCTCTTTAGAGTGTTAAAAAGCAAAGATTTCACTTTGAGGACTAAGGTGCACCTGACCCATGGTGTTTTCAATCGCCTCATATGCATGCAAAATCTGGACAATGAATAAGAAAGACAGAAGAACTGATACCTTTGAATTATAGTGTTGGTGAAGAATACTGAATACCGAATATACCATGAACTGTCAGAAGAACAAACAAATCTGTCTTGGAAGAAGTACAGCCACAATGCTCCTTAGAAGCAAGGATGGGGAGACTTCCTCTCTTGTACTTTGGACATTTTATCAGGAAGGACCAGTCCCTGGAGAAGGACATTATGCTTGATAAAGTAGAGCGTCAGTGAAAAAGGGGAAGACCCTCAAGGAGATGGATTGACACAGTGGCTGCAACAATGGGCTCAAGCATAACAACAATTGTGAGGATGGTGCTGGACTGGGCAATGTTTCTTGTACATAAGGTCCCTATGAGTCAGAACCGACTGGAAGGCACCTAACAACAACAGGGACCCATAAGCACAGTAGTATGACCTAATTTGAAAGATCATTTTGGGTTTTAAAAGATCCCCTAGCCACTTCTTGGAAACCCTATGGGGCAGTTCTATTCTTGGAATTGACTGGAAGGCAATGGGTTTTTTGAGGTTCAAGCAGGGAGATTAGCCATTATAGTGTATTTGGCTTGGGATTGCTGGTAAGAGATAAAGAAGGTGTACAAATCAGAGCAGGGAAAGAGAAAGCTGAAAAGTCCTAAATGCTTTGTATCAAAAGTTGTTGTTGTTACGTGCCTTCGAGACATCTCTGACTCATAGCGACCCTACGTACTGAATGAAACACTGCTTGGTCCGCACTGTATCAGACAATGTTCCACTGCTATTCATAAGATTTTCACTGGCCAGTTTTTCAGAAGTAGACAGCCAGGCCCTTCTTCTTAATCTGTCTTAGTCTGGAAGCTCCACTGAAACCTGTTCACCGTGGGTGACCTTGCTGCTATTTGAAATACTGGTGGCATAGCTTCCAGCTTCACAGCAACAGGAAAGCAACCACAGTATGAACAAACTGACAGAAGACTGGTGGACGTGCTAGTTCAATTCACTGACCACTGACCAAAAACAATTACATGGTTCTACCTGACTGTAAGGGAGTTAGGAAATACAGGAGGCACATGGATATTCAGGGACTCAGTAGATGTCTCTGCCATCTAGTCCCATGAGGATTGCTAATTTGGCGGTATTTCTCTCCCTTGCCTTTGTGTTTATGAGTGGTGGTGTCTGAGTTGTTCAATTAGAACATGACTAACCATTATACAGAGCTAAAATCAAAATACATGTTTTCTAGTCATAAAAAAAAGAAATTCTTCTATGGTTTAGGACTCAAATGATATTCTAATACCTAAAAAAACATGAATGCTGTGAAATAAATCTTGTTCTTAAGTAATTCAAAGGTATTATGCAATTATGTAATTAGCATAATAAATTTAATTATACAATTAGCATAATATTTAATTATACCATTAGCATAATAAAATAATTATGTAGTTACCTTAATATAACCACGACAGTCATGGTCCATATCACAAATATCTTATGCATATTTCTTTTCCTCTAGGATATAAAATATTTCCTTTTTTTTCCGTGGGTACATAAATTCATTCTGCCATTATTTTCATGAATGCTATGTGAGAAGTCTTTCACTTATTTTGAAAAGTTAAAAAGGAAATTAGAGATGTTGATTTTGACAAGAACATGAAGAGTAGTTGAAAGTAATTATTTGCAGTAATTCCTGATTATTAAATGTAGTGTAGTGTTGACATATTGTAATAGTGTATGTATTTTATATTATTATCCATAGATATAAAATTGTGTCATTTATTCAAAATTTGAAAAAGTCACTATTTGAAATTTAACTATTAAGCATCTATGACATTACTTTTAAGTGGAAAAACTGCAAAGATCAGTGGTTACAGGACTTCTAGTCATAAAAATGGAGGAAGAAATACAAGGCAAATTTACAGAAATCTGACAAAATTACATCATTAATAAAATCAACATGACAAATGAGTCCTTCCACATAAAATTACATTGCAGACTGACAATAGGAAGACACAGTAAATAACAAGTTTAGTTAACTCATTACTTTTAGCTTCTCATATTATATTATTTTTATCAGCTAGTTAATTTATTGAAATATGGGTATTCCTCGGTTTTCGAAAGTTCACTTTATGCCACTTCACTTTTACAAAAGACCTACATTAGTATCTATTTCTCCTAACCAAAAGAAATCTTTTTTCACTTTTACAAAAAAAAGGCGAAAAGTAGAAATAGCGATTAGGGTTTGTTTTGCATCAAGCCATTAAAGAGGAAGGGAAAGAGAAAGCTGAGCAGGCTGAGTATTTATCATATCGTTCCTGCTTGCACTATATTTTAGTGTTTTGTTTTGTTTTGTTTTGGTGTTATATGTTATTTGGTATGATTTTGTAGGTTATTCTTTGGGTCTGGGAATGTTCACAAATTTTTCCTTATAAATTAATGGTAATTACTTCTCTATGCCATGTTGGCTTATAATGGTTTCATAGTAATGCTCTACTTTTGGATGGCAGGGGAAACCTATATGTTTTCTTTTTGCTTTTTTCTATTGCAAAATGAATTAAATATGAATTGCTGTCTATGCAGTCATATATACTGATTAAATAAAAATAGAGATTACTTTTTTTGGGAGAAACTAAAAAAAAATTAAGACTTATTAGAAGCAACTGAAGGATATCTGGATTTAAAATTAAGACTTTTAGCCTTGGCTTATAGACTTTATGGAAGATTTTCTAACCTATCACAATTATTTTAACAGAGGAGGACACAATGAACCTCAGAAAGGTGCAGTTATATCATTTAATGGGCACATTCAAATAACACGGCAGAAAATCACTAGTACTCATCTTGCTCTTGGTCAGTGATACTCACAAAAAAAAGAGTACTTCCATCTTCGTTGTATAAATATTGCACAGAAATCCTTACATCCATTTCTACTTTTGTAAGTGGAACAGATAACTGCTTCTTGTTGTTTTTGTTAGGTGCTATCAAGTTGGTTCTGACTCACAGTGACCCTATATACAACAGAACTGAACACTGCCCCGTCCTGCGCCATCCTTAAAATCACTGTTATGTTTGAGCCATTGTTACAGCCACTGTATCAGTCTATCTTGTTAAGGGTCTTACTCTTTATCGAGGACCCTCTGCTTTACCAAACACGATGTCCTTCTCCAGGGACTGATCCCTCCTGATAACATGTCCAAAGTATGTGAGACATAATCTTGACATCTTTGCTTCTAAGGAGGATTCTGGTCGTATATTTAAATAATTACTGGGCAGCTCCAAATTCCATCAGCCACCTTAATTTCTATGAAAGCTAATTTAATCATGCCACTATTATTTGCTAGAATTGCCTACAGGAAGGAAAATTCAGCACATTCATCTGAGGGGGAAGAAAAATGACAGTTGGTATTCAAAAATTATTAGCTATGCAGACATAAATGATTTTGATATATAGAAAATAATATTGCTGATTAAATTTTAGTATCTGGTATCATTTTTGGATGAAATACTAGCAAAAGCCAAGTGATGATAAAAATAACTAAAGGGTCTAAAGAAATACAGATATATGCATAACTGGTTACCAGCTAATTAGGCTTTTCAGCAACATATTGAAAGATGTATTGAAATGTAAATTATTGTGTTGTAATGACTACTTAACACTTATTATAATGCAATTATAATCGACTTTAGAAAGTAGTGTTATTCTCTGGTTTTCACCTGAGCATACTCTAGACCAGAACAATAGTTTTTATTAAATATATATTTTTAAATATGCTTATACAATATACTTCTTAAAAGCTCTGACAGAATTATTTTGTCTGAAAACTCTTCCTTCCTCCCTCCCTCCTTCCCTCCGTCCCTCCCTCCCTGCACTTCTTCCTTCCCAATAATTTTATTTCTTTAAGTAGTTATCTAGTTATCATTTTTTTCACATCCTTTTCCTCCTCAAAAACTCAACATACAGTATTAAAAAATCCACCGTAATATATACTTTTTTTTCATACCTCTCAGTTATTGCTGTCTCTTGTCTTCTCTCCTGTGTATTTCTCCAGCATAAAAACAGCTTCTCTCTCTTTTTTTTTGAGTCAGAGACTTATGGTTTTACGCAGTTTCTCAACATTTCCAAGAATCGGTATCACTACCTTACTTCTACTGTGATACATATTTCATTTTAGAATGTATCAAAATAGAAATGGAAAGTTTGCTTTACATAGTATGCCAGTACCAATTGATTGTTTGAACCTGTCTTTTATCATAGTGTTAAAAATCATTTTTTGAGGCATATGAAAACCAAGGGACAGAATGCCATGATACTTTGACAATATCCATCATAATGTTACCGCAATAACTTGGATTGGAGCTGCCTGCTGCAATAGCCAATTCTGAGACAGAGGTGAGGTGAGCAGCAAGGGTTTTATTATGTATCGATATATAGGAGACAGAGGGGAATAGATTTCTCCAAAAACCTGTCTCCCCCACTGGAGATCGGCAGAAGGCTTTTATAGGAACAGGATTATGGGTCTTAGAAGTTTGTTTTAGTTCCCCGTTGAGGTGGTCACATCCCAGATGAGTTATTCTTGGGGGTTATCTGGCGACATCCTGGTTTTCTTGTCCCAAGATCAGTGCTTTGTTTGGTTTGTCATTCCTAGATCATTATCGCTTGTTTTCCACCCTCCAAGGAGGAACACTGGTTAATCTTAAACTTTTTATAGAAACTGGAACGGGAGGGAAAAACAGGATCATGAGACAATGCGGGGGTTAGCAATGGGGAGTAATAATAGTGAGCTGGACCAATGCAGCCTCTTCCAATAACTGTGCCAGTAAGAATGGTTACATATTTGTTAATACTATGTTAAGTGGGAATCACTGTTTTGATAACTAATACATCTTCTTGACATTATGTCATCTCTTAGAACTGAACTGTCCAATATAGTAACCACTAGGCACATGTGGGTACTGAAGTTTCCATTTAAATTAATCAACATTAACTATAATTAAAAATATAATTGCTGAGTCTCATTGACCATATTTCAGTGTTCAATAATCACATGTGCCTAGTGGTTACCTTGCTGGACAGCTCAGAGATATAGAACATTTCTATAACAACAGAAAGTTTTATCTGACAGTGCAATCTTAGAAATTCATTTACACCTAAGTTTTATTGATCCATAATTGGCTCCGTAATTTCAAATAAAATTTTCTAACCATAAACTTCTTGAAGATACATACTACGTATACTGATTTTTTATTTACTATAGTTATCTCCCTTTTCTTCTTCCCATTGAGTGGCAGGATTTATGATGGACGTCTATACCTTCCATAGATATTGACTAAATCTGTGAAATTTTTTCAGATGTTTCTGAGTTTCTGAGAGGGAAAACGCTAGCAGTGTTTCATGTCAAAATGATAGTAACACCCTCGTTAATTTAAAGACTTTGTCCTGTACCATTATCTACAGAAGAAACTCTTTTTTGTGAGTGGGCTTCAGTATTCAGACCAAAAAACTGAAAGTTCTTCGATTATATATAATATTCTGGGCAATGAACTTCATTTCTTATACCCTCATTAAGGATATAACAAAAATCTGACAAAGAAAGTTTTAAAAGTATCTTATGAGTTGATAACACAGTGAATGAAGAAACATACTACATCACAGAAATGCAATTGGAATGTTGAACTCTATTTGCATAATTTATTTTGAAAAAATAATGTTAAATATTTAAACTTCAATGTGTCCTTTCTTGATTTGATAAGTATTTCGCAACTACTCCTTATTTTAGCTTCTGGAAATTTTTTTGTGATGAGCCAGGAAAGTTCTAATATTTTCTTTTCTAGGTTGACTCATCTGACCCTATGTGAAAATTTTCATTTTTAGTTCACCTAGATGCAATTTAAATAAATTATCTGGAGGAATTTCCAGCATGAATTTTTTTACCTAGGAGATGAAAAATAATTCAGAGACAAACCTATGCCAGTTAACACCTGCTTTTCCAGTTACGAACTCTTGATCTTCCGTGTTTGATTTAATCAATAAAATGTTAGTAAATTTCTAAGTTCATTTACTGTAAAATATTTATTGAGCATCTATCTTGTCAATTGCACACCATTTGTCTCATTGCCATACATTAATTTATTTTCTAAAATTTTAAAATTTGATCAGTACAGTAACCAAACCAGTTGCTGTTGAGCCAATTCTTACCTGCTCAATATTCTATTTCATAGCAAAAGAATAATGTATATATTGTATTGTCATGTATGAAAATGGATAAGAGAAACTTTCCATTCTTCTTTATGAATAATTTTTTAAAAATGCACTAATTAAATAGAATTTGGTCATAAATGAATTCATGTTTTCAATACAATGATTCTTTAATACTTGAGCTTCTAATCAGGGGTTTTGATACAGCAATTCAATGTTCCCTCACCAATATTATGCTGCCTCCTAACAAAATCAGATGGGTTGCAAATTTTATTTTGGCTGCAAAATACTTGAAAAGGGAGATTATTCATTACTTTGCCCAAAACTACATGCTTTTTTCATGGTCTGGAAATGGTTCACCATTCTTTTCTTTTTCTCCTCTCCTTCGTGCTATTGCTAATCTCTGGGTTTCCTTCTCAGCTTTTCCATCACATGAAATCAATTTCTTGTGTTAGACTTCCCCATAACGATGTAGTTTGAGTAGTTCTTGCCTTCTTTCCTGAAACGTTTGTGATACATTTAGTCATTATTTATTCTGTGTCAGAAAATGCAGAGCTTGATTTGAATGCAGGAAATGGAACATTCATTTTTGTTAGCATTTACACTATCATTTACATAACAATTAAATATTGTTTCAAATGGATAAATACTAGACTATTTGTGAAGATACTCCATATGTTTGTTTTTAAAGGATATGTTATTTGAAAGCATATGTAAGATACTTAGACTACCTTTTAAGATAAGCAAAGCTGGTTTCTTTAAAGATATATATTTGGAATATACCATTTCTTGAAAGGAACAATCCTTTGTACTCTACATGGTTTAGTACTATAATTTCAGGCCCAAGGACACTGTTACGAGTTTTCCAGGCAAAGATATAGTCCCATGCAATTATCTTTCATGTCTAAGAGCTTCTAAGGTCAAGTAAGTTTGTGAAAGGCAGATAATTCCCTCTCTTGGCAATTAACAATGAATTAATAAAAAGGAATATTTTTAATCATGAACTCTGTGCCATTACAACACGCAGGTGGTCTTTTCTAGGCTTCCCTAAAGGCAGAACCTGAAACAAGTGATATAATGGCAGAGATGTCTCAGGTGAACACAAGTGGAAAAGTAGGGGAGGACCTGGGTGATAAGCTAAGCAAGAATGTGTTCTCACTCAGAGACTAGCTTCAGCTTGATCTCCGGACAGGTCTGGAACAAAAATTGCAGGCAAGGGTGACAACATTTAGTATTTTCATTTGAGAAAGGCATTGGCTGAAGACTGCCTTCAGAGGGAGGTATGAATCCTTCCTGGGGAGAGAGGTGGGGTTCCTGTTCAACCCAGAGCAATTCTCAGAGAAGGGGCAGCAGGGAACTGTTAACAACTAACACTCATAGTAGCTGTATGATGGGTGTATTGACACAGTAAACATGTTCTGAGTAGAACACCAACAGTGTCCCTTCATTCCAACTCTTCCAACACTCAGATCCACTTGCTTTTTACAATGCGTTTTCTCAATCCGAAGCAGCTTTTCCAGGATTCTGTTGGTTAAGGATCCAGGAAAACTTAGAAGAGGAAAGTTAGTGAGGTGAACTACAGTTCCCACTGCTACAGCTGGTCCCAAAGCATTACTGATTCCCATCATCTCCTTTCCCCACTACCCATTCTAAATTCACCTTCTCCTTGGCTAGCACTTCTGCTGTTCTGTGTGACTTGACTAGGGGAGGGACACAGATTTTAATCAGTGTGGAACTTGAGTACCTAGTCACCATGCCCTTATAGAGACTGATTGCTATAAGGCCCATTTATAGTTTAAACTGGGTATAGGAGTCCAAAGCAGGGCTTCAAACTGGTTTGAGCTGGTTCAGTCATGATTGATGGAGTGAAACCAGAACAGACACAAAGTTTTAAAATTGGGATGATCCAGAATGATTACTGGACTTGGAAAAATTCCAGATCCAAGCCCTGGAATGTGAGACTCAGAAGGGGTGTAGTGAGCCCTTTCAGGAGCCTGCGCAGGAGACCGGATTATTGCCAGAACTAAGGAGAGCGACATGCATTCAAATGGGTTGACCCTCATCTTTAAGCAGTCCACCGCTGTTTCTAACTCTGCTCAAAATCCGATAGGCAAGAGATTTGGTTGCTATGCAATGCATATGCTGCCCTTGTTTCTAAGATGGACCTTAGGTTCCTAACAAGTCTTTGACCGGTAATTTTTCTAGTTATTGTTACTCAAATTTTGAAAATTCATATTTGTTCTGGTTTTGTTTCCTCAGTCATGGCTGAACCAGGAAGAACTGGTTCAAAGCCCTGGAAACCAAGAGATAAGCCACTTGTATGCTTTACTGGCAAATGTATTTATCCCTACCCTCATTACATAGCAGCATTCCTACATCCTAGGAATGATAGCATGATCAAATGAAGACAATATTTCTTTTACTGGTGCTCTATTGGTAAAAGAAGCCAAAGGGATGAGGTAGCAGCTGTAACTCTAACATCTTATTGTGTCTCCTGCTCCAAAAGTTCCTGACATTCCTCAGCAATCAGGTTTTCTAGTTCTGCAGAGTCTAAAGCTTCAAGGATAAAAGTACAAATTCCTCAAGTGGACATTGAGAATGACAGTAAGGAGGCTACTCTTAATTCTACCACTTGAGTCTCAAAATTATTTATGCTATCTATTGGGACCACAACAACATATAACAACCACTGCTTTAAGAAATATAACACATCCTGAAAGATGGTAATTCAAAAGGTGTCTTCTCTAAGCTGGTTACCCAGCTGCAAGTGTACCCCTTGGGCTAAGGAGATATTACATAGGCTGCATGTGGTAGAACAAATACGACCGGAGCCCTTAGATAGTAACACTAGGTGACCTGTTATGGGAATTAAAGGCAAATCCAACCCAGGATATGTGTCGGTCATAGATAGGGGTAAGCGTCGACCTTTTCAGGGGAAAAGGGGCTGAATGAAATGAACTTAACACTCATATTAGTCAATACGCTTGAGGAAGTGTCCAAGATTCAGCTCTGATATCCACCTGGAAAAAGACCCCAACTCCTGTTCTCAGAATATACCTCCATGGTAATTTTGATTTCTACCCCAGTTTTTTTTTTCTTTTTTAATATTAAAGCATTTGAATCCAGCCTAAGTGTTATGGATTGAATTGTGTCCCCCCAAAATGTGTGTCAACTTGTCTAAGCCATAATTCCTAGTATTGTGTTGTTGTCCTCCACTTGGCTATCTGATGTATTTATCCTATGTGTTGTAAATCCTAACATCTATGATGTTAAAAAAGAGCTCTAGCAGTGCAGTGGTTAAGCATTCGGCTGTAACCAAAAGGTCAGCAGTTCGAATCCACCACCTGCTCCTTGGAAATGCTATGGGGCAGTTGTACTCTGTCCTATAGGATGCTATGAATAGGAATTGACTCAAAGGCCATGAGTTTGTTTTTATTTATGATGTAAATGAGGCAGGATTAGGGGAAGTTATGTTAATGAGGCAAGATGCAATCTACAGGATTAGGTTGTACCTTGAGTCAATCTCTTTTGAGATAGAAAAGAGAAGGGAGGTACTTCATTACCACCAAAGAAGAAGAGCTGGGAGTGGAGCATATCCTTTGGACTAGGTAGAATTACTCAAATAAGGTGCTTGTGACCCAGCAAGGGATTGGATACCTTGCTAATAATGCAAATAAGATGTGTGGCACACTTGTGGGTGTAGACCATTCAAATAAGGTGTATGGAACCCTAACAAGGGGATTGGTCAGTTTTGCCATCCCATTAGGCTTAAAATGAGTCATCCCGAGAGGCAGAAAGGGGGTATCTCACTACCACCAAGAAGAGACGGGAGCAGAGCATGTCTTTTGGACCAAGGGTCCCTATGTAGAGAACCTCCTAGACCCAAGAGAAAGAGAGAGAAAGCTGCAACCCTGGAGATGGCACAAGATGATGAGAAGCAGTGACAGAGAAACAGCATCAGTAGAGGCAGAAGAATTAGGAGACCAGTCTGAGATGGTGCAGTGAGCTTTCCACCAATGAAGTAAGGTGATTACAGTGGGTGTGCTGACCCATGGAGTGAGGGAGCTGATCACCTTTGGGCAGGGAGGCTTCCTGGCCAAGGAGGGTGCCTCCAGGCACTTGTGGATGGAGCTAGGCTTGCTGACCCATGGAATGAGAAAGCTGAGTGCCTTTGGGCCAAGGTTTGCTGGTGGAGTATGGAGCCCCCAGGCACTTATTGGCAGAGCTAAAGAGTTTTGTAACACTTGTCCTAGCAGGGCAGAGGCTGGGCTGAAGGGCCGAGGGCCTCAGAGAGGCCTGCCTGTGGGCACAGATGAGAAGAGTCTGTCCTGGTCGAAGAACCGTATCCTGAATTGTAACCTATTACTTCCCTAATAAACCTCATGACTTTAAGTACAGTTTAGGAGCTCTATGCGGCCATTGCAACAAATTATTGAACCCAGTAGAAAAGTAGAGGGGGCCGTGGGAGGGACAGCTGGTGTTGGAATTGTTAACATTTTGGAGGGTGGAGGTATGTCTGACCTCTTTACAAGGGGAAGGAGACAAAATCATTATCAGCATCAAAAACACAAAGCTGATTCCTATGAGGCAGAGGTCAGACACCTCCACCACATCAGTTTTACAATACTCTTGTAGTACAACAGTACAACATAATTTTAGAAAAAAGGAATAATAACATTTGAAAATTAATCTTGGAATAGTCCAACAACGTGAAACTGTGAAGCATATCTGGAGCATGCTCTGAAGTTTGCAATCACCCAGAGAGACATTCTCTTGGAGCAAAAGCATTATAGGGCAGTTGTATCATTCATTCTTCTCAACATCAGTTCCCAAACACTGTCAGGTGGGAAAAAGAGTTCTCCAAAGTCACACAATCCTAAAATGACAGAAACAAAACCTTCAAACTATTAACTATGAAACAGAGAACTGTTCTATAAAATGTGTTAGCATCCTATTTTAACTGAATTCATTGCCGTTTTCAAGATATAATATAACATAGAAAAATAAATTAAAATTGAGTCAAAATTAAATATGTGTAAATACATTAACACTAAAGAAAATGTGAAAAAAATTATTTTCATAAATATGGGCAGCTTAGACATCTAATTATTTCCTAAGAATGGAGGGGAAAGCACGGATCAGTATGATGTGCAGAGGTGAATGTGATTGGATTCTAAATGAACTGTAAAAGTAAGAAAATTGGAAAATGGAAATAAGAATCAGAAAAGGGGTCTAGTAAATTTTATTTTGCATTACATTTAAGTTTTTCTATGGGAAAAAGCATCATATATGAAAAACTATTTTATCCAAAAAATTTATTTCTATTTCGTTTTGTCAATGATTTTTTCAAGAATCTCTAGCTCTCTTCATAGGCAATTCAGGATACTTATGATTGAAGGGTTTAAAGCTTAGAAGATGAAATACAATTGTTAAAAAAAAAAAATCTATTTAGTAACATTCCTGCATACTAATCAGGCTGCAATGTATCACCCAGACTTGGGAACTTCTTGAGAAATTGAAGTTTTAATGAAAAAATTCAGAAATGTGTTTCTTTATAAATTATGTTAATTCACTACCACTTATACCTCTAACCAGAGTTAACTTCTGAGACTTGCCATAACATCAGTTCTATGGTGGACGCCAGAACCCATGATTCTTTTGCTCTTAAGTAAGTTTAAAGGAAATACGGACCACATTTTATAAATACGTTAGCCTCGCCTCCTTTTCAAAAGGTAGAGAGAACTAAGATCATATGAAGCATTAGAAAATGAAGTTGTATTGATGGCCAGAGTTCAAAATTTCAGAATTGGGAAATTGAACAAAGCAAGTAATGTGAATGTGTGTGTGCATATATACATATATATATATATATATTATATATATAAACCCTTTCCTGTCGAGTAGATTCCGACTCATAGCGACCCTATAGGACAGACTAGAACTGCCCCATATGGCTTCCAAGGAGCGGCTGGTGGATTTGAACTGCCGACATTTTGATTAGCAGCCATAGCTCTTAACCACTATGCCACCAGTGTTTCCATATATATACATATATACACATATATAATAGATTATATATGTATAATAGATTTTGTATAAATTTCTGTATCTATTTCTTTGTCTTGTATTCAATAGTCAGTATATTCAAATTTCTTTGCCCTCATAAATCAGCTGAAGTTATTTTCATAGATTCACCATTGATCCAAATGTCAATAATGATAGCACTCTATACTTACTTTGATTGAATCCTCAGTAGTTTTGGACATAACAGACTAGTTCATCCTTTCTGAAACTCTCACATCTTTTGACTTCTGGTCCTGTATTCTCTACTGGTATTCTTCTTCTGTTTCCCCTTCTTAGTCTCTTTTACTAGCTTATCCTCATGTGTCTATGTATCAGTATAAGTTTTCCTGAGCATTCGTCCCTAACCCCTCAGCTCTACACACTACTTTTCTGTGAATGGTTGTATTCACTCTCAACTCTGTGTCTTGCTCTCCTGAGTTTTATACTTTGCACTCATTTGTTACTGAATAATTCCACTGGACATCTCATTAAAACCCCAAAACCAGACCTGTTACCATCTGATCGATTCCAAACCATGGTCCACTTTTGGATACTACAGTCTTGTGAATTCTATCACAATTCCCATTGATGCTAACTCCCAGGGGAGAAAGTACAAGCCCTTCCTCTAAAACTCTGATGTCATCAAAATCCATTGTTTATTCACTTTCGTTTTCTTTCTGTTTTTCCCATTGCCTAGAGAAATATGGTATGCCTTATTTCAGTAGGAGGAGATCTGGGCAAGTGACTTATCAATTATTCTTCTTACTGTCTATTGTACCCCTAGAGAATTACTTTTTAAATTAAATCTAATATTTGATGTCTATTTTTTCTAATTCTGCTCTGTTGTATTAGATATTACATCATATTATCATCACATTACATTTATGATTAAACATTCTATGTTAATTTTTTTTTCAGATTAGAATTTAGGCTTATTTTTAGGCCGTCACCTTATTCATACCCTTCTCTTAAAAATTTCTACCAAGCTACTTTAAACAATCTTTATTTTAGGGCTTTTTTTTTTTTTTTTTAATTCTGTGTACCTCTGTCGTACTGTAGCTAAGACCCATTTCCTTAAAAGATGGGGACAATTATATCTAAATGGTTTAATCTTAAATACTATCTCACATGAATTCTCTTTTTAAAGTTTTCTTTTTATTTTTCTACTAGTATCACTTGCTTATTAAATACGTCTTAGAACTCGTATTAAAAACAAGAATTTAGAAATTACAAGTAATTTTGTTAGAATACTTGTCAACATTAAATTTGAATGACCCTCTTTCAATAAATATAATACATTTATTCTCTTTAGATAGTATTTTGACTCTTTATTTTTATGATTTTTATGCAACATTGATGAATTTCATTCTTTCCATTTTGTGCTCTTTGGTAAATATACATTTAAAGGACCTCTATCGGGAATTTTTTTTTTTTTTTTTTGAAGCCAGGGCAAAACATTCTGAAAATTTTTATATAAAACATTCTGAACATCACTACTCTCTAAAACATTCAGACAAGGTAAGAATTATTTTCTTTCAATTGGAGTGTTGGCACTCTATAAAAGCTACTTGTCCTAATCCAAACTCCCTGAGGGACCAAATTACTGGGCTGAGGGCTGTGGGGACCATGATCTTAGGGAACATTAGCTCAATTGGCATAACATAGTTTATTAAGAAAGTGTTCTACATTCTACCTTGGTGAGTAGTGTCTGGGGTCTTAAAAGCCTGTGAGTGGCCATCTAAGATATTCCACTGGTCTCACCCTGTCTGGAGCAAGGGAGAATGAAGAGAACAGGACACAAGGAAAAGATTAGTCCAAAGGACTAATGGACCACAACTACCATGGCTTCCACCAGACTGAGTCCAGTACAATTAGACGGTGCCCGGCTACTACCATGACTGGTCTGACAGGGATCACAATAGAGGGTCCGGGACAGAGCTGGGGAAAAATTATAACTCAAAAACACACCAGACTTACTGGCCTGACAGAGACTGGAGAAACCCCAAGGGTATGGCCCCAGATACCCTTTAGCTCAGTAATGAAGTCACTCCTGAGATTCACCTTTTAGCCAAAGATTAGACAGGCCCATAGGACAAAACAAGACTAAAGGGGCACACCAGCCCAGGGGCAAGGACTAGAAGGCAGGAGGGGACAGGAAAGCTGGTAATAGGGAACCTAAGGTCAAGAAGGGAGAGTATTTACATGTCATGGGGTTGTTAACCAATGCAGTAAAATAATATGTGTACTTTTTAATGAGAAGCTAGTCTGTTCTGTAAACCTCCATCTAAAGTAAGATTTTAAAAAAAGCTACTTGTCCTTTGTAAATGTCTCAGTGAGAATTTACTTCGAGTTTAATATCTGAAGTTATTCTGCACATTTGCCCATGCTTTCTATATAATTACTCAAGCGCTAGTGTGGAGAGACTTCTGGGATTTTTAAGGGAAAAATCATTTGGGTACGTGAAAATAACAAGAGTCTTTGTTTTACGTTTAAAAATGACTATTATGTTTCATCATACCTTTCAGAATACTCACACTTGAGAGTCTTCTCATTTCCCTGTCCTTAGACGTCATCTCACAAGGTGATAGTAACCACCTTTCAAATGCTCCTACTTTCAATTGAATTTTCTCTGAAATAAGTGGTTAGTTATAAGTACAGAGGGTCAGTAGGTGCTTGAATAAATGTAATTGTCATTTAAGCATTTTTAGAATCAGTGAATGCTAAATATAAGAAGGGCTGCCAAAAAAATAGTAGTTATTCCCAAAATCATACGAGAACTCTCTCAAGGGCACTAAACTGAGGTTGTAAACTGATAATTCAGTATGCTTGCCAATACTGGAACAGCTAGAGATTCTCTCCAGAGAGCACCTAAGCTGTTTTCCTGAGCAGCTTTGGTTTGAGTCTATTACTGTCTCTACTGTCAGGCCTCTCATGGAACTATCTTTAAATTCAAGATGCTTTGTTTCTGAATCACTGAATTCCTGGAAAGCACTGCCACATCAAGAACAAAATTCTTACGCTTAGTAAGGATATAGGAGCTTGTCAACTCAACTGGTGTGACAGAAGACAAAAGAAAGAAAAAAAAAAAAAAAAAACACAGAAGACTTAGCTTCCTGTGGAGAAAAAGTACATACCCATGCTTGGTTCTTGGGGATTGAACTCCCAAATGTGAAGATGTTCAGGAATTAGAAGACATAAAGTAGACAAGTAAGTCTTCCCAGGTCTGATTTTAATAGTAGCATCTCAACTATTAGTAGTCAATCATATTTATACTCATTCATCTAACACTTAGATTTTGTTTTATCCAAACATAAACAAAGATAGGACTAACATCACTCATTTTCCCAGCCTACAGAATTCACTAGAATGGAAATGCTTTTTTCAAAGTAATATATCTTCTATATCTACATAAATCTGAATAGAAAATGCAGTCTTAATATGCATAATTGCAGTTTACTTGCAAATTTTATATTAAACAAGCATTACTTCTATTGAGATAAAATTCTGGGTATATATCTAGCTATATTTTGCCTCTGTTTTCTGATTATAACATTTATTTTCAGATTTTTTTCTCTATATTGTTTTAATATATTAATAACAAATGTTTATAAAGTACTAATCTCTTCATTTATTAGGAGGGTTTTTAGTTCTAGGAAGAAGTTCATATCATCATTTTTTTTTCTTTCAATTTCAGAATACAGAAATCTGCATTCTGTGTTGACTGCTGTTGACTATGGCCATAGGTTAATCAAAGCCGACTTTTTGTGGCTTGCCTCCCTCAGTCAGTTAAGCTTACACGTTTGAAAAGGAGTAGAAGGGAGCTCCTAGGCAACTTGCCCAGTACAAATACTGACAAAAATGGAAAATGGCATGTAAAAGGTGACTACAAAGGAAAACATGAGGCTTTTTCTGAACTCCTAAAGCTTCATAGCTGTTTGGATGTGTGAGACTAGATTCAAAGCATATACTGATACTGAAGTCAGTCAATCAGGATTAAACTAAAAAACACAAGGGAAATGTTACCCTAAGAAACACATATTAAAGTCACTCCCCACTGTAAAATAGGCTAACTAACAAGATGAAATATCAATTATCTAAGGTTTAAAGTCAGTGATACAAATTGGACTACAATATAGATGGCTTATAATAAAGCCTTCTTTAGTAGACTGGCAGACAATTTAGCTCATATATAAATGATGTTTCTTAACAGTTAACTAGATAGTATTATAGGTAGTCCCTGCCTTACAACGGGGTTCCATTCTGACAACTCTGTCATAAGTCAGTTCTGACGTAAATCAAAGACCCTCCTTTTCTTTTTTTTTTTTTTTAGCTTTCATTATTATTGCCTTTTATTTTCAGTATCTTTATAAATCAGATCTTTGTCTTTGGTGGTTGGCATGAGAATGATAACATCAGGAAATTACGCACTGCAGTATTGTCAACAGTAGATCTCACTCAAGGTAAGATGTACAAAAAAAAATAGGACAGTCATAAGTGCGGATCATTGAAACTTGAATACGTTGTAAATGGGGAACTACATGTAATTGCATGAGGGAGGAAATAAGGAACTACATGATTAAATAAACAATTTCTCTAAAAAATAGTTTATTTCAATTTCTGTGGCATGGAAACTTTAAATAAGTTTATAATATTTTAAAGGCTACTTCTAAAGAAGTATAAATATAATAGATTTAATAATACAGATGAAACAATTTAATTCTATATCACAGCTAATTTCAAAGGTATAGAATTGATATATCAATAGTTAGATAAACAGTGTTCATTATTTTTAATACAGAATACTTTATATTAATACATTTTTTTGTTTTAAACAGTATTTTTCTAATTTAATTCACAAAAAGTGTTAATTACAAAGAATGGAAGATATTTCACAATAGTTGAAGGTAATAGGAAAAAATAAATGCCATCAAAAGTCTTCAATATTATTTCGTATTTGTCCAATTTTTTAGCATGCGATGGCACAGTGGTTAAGCGCTCAGCTGTTAACCGAAAGGTTGGTAGTTCAAACCCACCAGCTGCTCAGCTAGAGAAAGTTGTGGCAGTCTGCTTTCATCAGTGACGTCACCAGGGGCATGTGGGGGTGGGGGTCAGGAGTGGGGGTGGTATGGACCACACCAGGTAACACTGTCAGAGGAGGTGACACCTAAATGACTGTTTATAAAATTTTTGTGCAATGTTTCAGCAGAAATTTATTATTTTTTATAAAAATATCCCTGTAGTTAGTTATAACAACAAAAAGATTTTTCACAAGCCCAGTTTACATGTACCTACAAGGCTAAAATTCTATGCTAATTTACTTTTTGAACCTTCTAATGCACTCCAATCTGAGCTGTCAAAATTACCCAATTACAATGACGCTTCAAATCATGTGGTGTCATCTGCATGTGCTACAAGCATGTGCTGTTGTTTTCATTCATTATTGCCAGTGTTTTTATAGTCACTAATTTTCTCAAATTTTCTGGTGTTTTAGTTACAGTATTGTGGTAATTAGGATGAGGGGGTGGCACTATGAGTTACCACACCGGGTGACACCAACCCTAGCAATGCCACTGGTTTCTGTAAAGATTTGCAGCCTTGGAAACCCTGTGGTGCGGTTCTACTCTTCTATACGGTCACTATGAGTCAGAATTAACTGGATGACAATGGGTTTGTTTTGTTTTTTGGTTTAATACTATTATATACTTTGTGATAGTATTTTCTAGTATTGCAAAGTCATAGTTCATTTAAAACGTTCAGACAGTGTAAGACCA
This sequence comes from Dugong dugon, assembly GCA_030035585.1. Taxonomy (NCBI): domain Eukaryota; kingdom Metazoa; phylum Chordata; class Mammalia; order Sirenia; family Dugongidae; genus Dugong; species Dugong dugon. Next base: position 34,765,360 of record CM057471.1, on the reverse strand, counting down.
GGGTTAATTATAGCTACATGTAAATGTGTCAATATTATATACCAAAACCAAATCAAACTCATTGCTATTGAGTCAATTCCAACTCCTAGCAACCCTGTAAGACAGAGTAGAACTGCCACACAGGGTTTCCAAGGCTATAAATCTTTATGGAAGCAGGCTGCCACATCTTTCTCCCACAGCGTGGCTGGTGGTTAGAATCACTGACCTGTCAGTTATAGCAACTGAGTGCTTTACCCACTGCACCAACAGGGCTCCTTTAATATTATATACAAATACCATTAATATACTGCATTATTACTGGTAGATTATACAGAATAGAGAAGTCCTGGTAGCATAGTGGTTAAGAGCTTGGCTGCTAACCAAAAGGTCAGCATTTTGAATCTACCCACCGATCCTTAGAAACCCTATGCATAGGGCAGTTCTACTCTGTCCTATAGGGTCGCTATAAGTTGGAATCAAAGGAACTTATTTTTTGGTGTTGTTATACAGAAAAGATGAACAGATTTTTAACATCTCTATCAATGTATTGCTAATAATTATAAACTAGAGGAAAACTAAGAAATTATGGTGAGAGTTGATACGTAGATGGAGATATTTGGACATAGAGCAGCATTAAAGAAGGTGTATTAACAGGATCTATGAGAATGTACGAGAGGCAAAAATGGGGATAAGAGAAAAGAGTTTCTCAAGAACTTACTGGTCGTGTAAGTCAATTTGCATTGATTAATTTATTATAAGCTTTATTGGCGTAAAGTAAACTGCATATATTTTAAGTGTACATAGATAACTTTGACATATGACCTGTGAAATCATCAACACAATAAAATAATGAACATATACATTACCATCAAAAGATTGCTCATGTCTGTTTATATTCCCACCCTCCTGCTTATCTCCTGCCCCATTCTTAGGCAACCACTGATCCACCTTCAGTCACTTTACATAACTTTTCATTTCCATACAAATAGAATCATAATCGTATGGTATGTGTTCTTTTTTGACTGATTTCTTTCATTCAGCACGATTATTTGAAGAGTCATGCATATTGCTGTGCGTTTTGTTTTTAAAGCTGAGTAATATTCTGATGTAATATTCTCCTTTTAAATGCCATCTTGATCCATTTTTGAAGCCCCTGCTGGAGGTGTATTTGTTTTCCTTCTTGAATAACAGATTAAGTCAACTCTTCAGCCACTCCCCTTATCTGATTCTCACACACCTGGGCCACTATTCACCCATCCTAATTGTCCTTGGGCCAGGTACCCAACAATTAGGGACAGTCCCTTGGTCCCCTGAGCCTGCAGAAATATTCAAAATGTGCAATTCCTAAGACGCCCAGGAAACCTAGCTAACCACACCCTGCTTTCCGTACAAAAGTCCTCTCCTACAATTCCAACTTGTTGCTTTGTCCCCAGGTATAACTCCCTCTGTGACCCTGTATCAAGGCATGCTGTGGTTTCCCCTACGGAACCTGTGAGTAATAAATTCTATTTGTTTTCTGGTATTCCATCTGAGTCTCACTTCTAGGTGCTGCAACTGACAGACCATCCAAGACACCCATAGACCTCTTTGGGTCACATTGAAACAATATACCAGTTTGTTTATCAACAGTTTATTCACCATTGTTGGACATTTGGGTTGTTCCCAGTTTTTGGCTATTACACATAAAGCTTCTATGAGCATTGAAGTACAAGCCTTTGAAGGGACATGTGTTTCTATTTCCACTAGAGCAGAATGGCTGGATCATGTAATAGGTATGTACTTAATTAAAAACGCAAAACAAAACAATAAACTGGTAAAACTATTTTCCAAAGGAGTTGTATATTTCACATTCACACCAGAATTGTATGAGAGTTGCAGTCCATCTGCATCCTCACTGGCACTTGGTATGGTCAGTCTTTTTAATGTTAGCTGTTATAATAGATGTCCGCCACTCGTCTGTCAGTTTGTCAGGTTGTGGTAGTTTGTTTATTGCTAAGTGTTTGAAGCTCTGCCACTGGTGTTTCAAATGCCAGAAGGGTCACCTTCTAAAAAATTGACCACTGAAAATCTAATGAATTGCAGTGGAAAATTGTTGGATATAGTGCTGGAAGTTGAGTCCCTCAGATTAGAAGTCACTCAAAATACGACTGGAGGAGAGCTGCCTCCTCAAAGTAGAGTTGATCTTAATGACGTGGACCTTCATTTGCTGATGTGGCATAACTCAAAATGAGAAGAAATAGCTACAAACATTCATTAATAGTCAGAACATGGAATGCACAAAGTATGAAACTAGGAAAATTGGACGTTGTCAACAATGAAGATAGAATGCATAGAGATCAATATCCTAGGCAGTAGTGAGCTGAAATGGACCAGTATTGCCCATTTTGAATCAGACAATTGTGTGGTCTACTATGCTGAGGATGACAAATTGAACAGGAATGACAGCACATTCATTGTCAAAAAGAACACTTCAAGATCTATCCTGAAGTACAACACTGTCAGTGATAGGATAATATCCATATGCCTCCAAGGAAGATTAGTTAATAAGAATATTATTCAAATTTATGCATCAGCCACTAAGGCCAAATATGAAGAAACTGAAGATTTTTACCAACTTCTGCAGTCTGAAATTAATGACACATGCAATCAAGATTCACTGATAATTACTGATAATTGGAATGTGAAAGTTGGAAAAAAAGAAGAAGGATTGGTAGTTGGAAAATATGGCCTTAGTGATAGAAACAGCATCGGAGATTGCATGACAGAATTTTCAAGGCCAATGACTTATTCATTTCAAATACCATTTTCGACAACATAAAAGGCAACTATACACCTGGACCTCAGCAAATGGAATACACAGGAATCAAATTGATTACATCTGTGGAAAGAGACAATGGAAAGCTCAGTATCATCAGTCAGAACAAGGCTAGGGGCTGACTGTAGAAAAGACCATCAATTGCAAATTCAAATTGAAGCTGTAGAAAATTAGAGCAAGTCCATGGGAGCCAAAGTACTACCTTGATTATACACCACCTGAGTTTAGAGACTATCTCAAGAATAGATTTGATACATTGAACACTAATGACCGAAGACCAGAACAGTTGTGGAATGACATCAAGACATTATACATGTACAAAGCAAAAGTCATTAAAAAGACAGGAAAGAAAGAAAAGACCAAAATGGATGTCAGAAGAAACTCTGAAACTTGTTCTTGAATGTGGAGTAGCTAAAGTGAAAGAAAGAAATGATGAAGTAAAAGAGCTGAACAAAAGATTTCAAAGGGAGGCTTGAGAAGACAGAGTAAAGTATTATAATGAAGTGTACAAAGACCTGGAATTAGCAAACCAAAAGGGAAGAACACGGTTGACATTTCTCAAGCTGAAAGAGCTGAAGAAAAAATTCAAGCCTCGAGGTGAAATTTTGAACTATTCTATGGGCAAAATATTGAACAGCTCAGGAAGCATCAAAAGAAGATGGAAGGAATACACAGAGTCACTGTACCAAAAGGAACTGGTTGACTTTCAACCATTTCAGGGGGTAGCAAATGATCAAGAACTGATGGTATTGAAATAAGAAGTCTAAGGTGCACTGAAGGCATTGGTGAAAAACAAGGCTCCAGGCATCGATGGAATACCATTTGAGATATTTCCACAAATGGATGGAAGGCTGGAAGCACTCAATTGTCTATGACAAGAAAGTTAGAACATAGCCACCTGGCCAACCAACTGGCAGAGTTCCATATCTGTGCCCATTCCAAAGAAAGGTGAGCCAACAGAATGCATAAACTATCAAACAATATCATTAGTATCACACACAAGTAAAATTTTGCTGAAGATAATTAAAAAATGGTTACAGCAATACATCAACAGGGAACTACCAGAAATTCAAGACAGATTCAAAACAGGACTTGCAATGAGGGATATCATTGCTGATGTCAGATAGATACTGGCTGAAAGCAGAGAATACCAGAAAAAATTTACCTGTGTTTTGTTGGCTACACAAAGCCGTTTGACTGTGGATCATAACAAATTATGGATAACATTGCAGAGAATGGATATTCCAGAACACTTAATTGTTCTCATGGGGAACCCGTATGCAGACCAAGCAGCAATTTTTCAAACAGAATAAGGAGATACTTTGTGGTTTAAAATCAGAGAAGGTGTGTGTTGGTGGTGTATCCTTTCACTATACTTATTCAATCTGTACGCTGAGCAAATAATCCGAGAAGCTGGAATATATGAAGAAGAAAGTGGCATCAGGATTGGAGAAAGACTCATCAACAACCTACAGTATGCAGATGACACAAGCTTGCTTGCTGAAAGTGAAGAAGTTGAAGCACTTACTGATGAAGATGAAAGACTACAGCCTTCAGTATGGATTACACTTCAACATGAAGAAAACAAAAAATCCTAAGAACCGGGGACTAATAAGTAACATCATGATAAATGAAGAAAAGATTGAAGTTGTCAAAGATTTCATTTTACTTGGATCCACAATCAACACTCATGGAAGCAGCAGTCAAGAAATCAAACAACGTATTCCACTGGGACAATCTGCTGCAAAATACCTCTTTAAAGTGTTGAAAAGCAAAGATGTCACTTGGAGGACTAAAGTGCACCTGACACAAGCCATGATATTTTGAATTGTCTCACCATAATGTTTTCAAGTTTTATCCATGTTGTAGCATGCAGCAGAACTTCAATCTCTTTATGACAGAGTAATATTCTATTGTACGGATGTAGGGCTTTTATTTAGCCACTCATCTGTTGATGGACACTTGGGCTGTTTCCACCTTTTGGCTATTTTGAATAATACTGCAATGAACATTGGCGTTAGATGCTATTATTTCTGATGAACTTCAATTAGTGTTGTATTAATTGTGCTTTTGATGTAAAATCTAAGAAATCTTTGCCTAACTCCATGGTCACAAGATTGTAGCCTATGTTTTCCTATAGAAGCTTTATAGTTTTTGGTTTTATATTTAAGTGAATAATGCACATTGAGTTAATTTGTATGTATGATGTAATATCTGTAGTGAAGTTAATTTTTTTGCATATACTATTTTATTGTTCCGGCATCATCTAATGAGAAGACTGTCTTTTTTTGCTACATGCATTTTGAAAATGTTATTATATGCATAAATGTTTAGCATTGTTTCATCCACTCCATGAATTAATGATTATGAAATGATCCTCTATAGCTCTGGTAATAGTTTTGCTCTGAAATGTACCTTGATAGTAAGATTGCCACCCTAGCTCCCTTTTAGCTAGTATTAACATGGTATATTGTTTCCATTTTTTTACACTTATTTTGTTTTTATATTTAAAGTGATTTTCGTGCAGGCAGTATATTGTTTTTGGGGTCTTGTTTTTGTTTTGTTTTTAATCCAGTTTTACATCTCTGAAGCATTTAGTTAAGTTACTTTTAATATGGTTTTTGATGTAGTATGATCTGATTAAGTTTAATTCTACCATCTTTGTATTTTCTATTTGCCCTAACTGTACCTTGCACTCATTTTCTTTTTATTCTAGTTTCTTGAATTTTTTAACATGATTCCATTTTTTTTACCATTTTTTTTAGTATTTTAGTGATTGCTTTAGGGTTTATTGTGTACAGTTTTAACTTATAGCCACTCATAGTGCCATCATCATATGCCGAGATTATTATAATAATTACAAACATAATTATTTTCCCAATCTTCCTCATTTCATGATCTCTCCCTTCAAAATATTTATTTCAAAACAGTATTGACTAATGAGACTCTTTTTGAACCATGCTAAACTTTTTATTTTCCTCACAAACTCATCCAGGCAATTCATGTCTTTAGATTCTTTCTTGGAATAACTATCCCTTTCCAATCCCATATGTGTTTAAAGATCTCAAACAAATCCTTTCTATGCCACAAAACCTGATCTTATGCACCTGGTCTTCTTTGCTCAAGTTTGTTTAAGAATTCTGATATTAAAACACATATACATCTTTCATTTTTTCAATCTGGGTATATAATGTTTTTAATATGTGCACATAATATTGCCTCAACTTGAAAACAAGTTCTTTTGGAGAAGATTAAATGTCTTACACATCTTCTGTGTTTACCCACAGCCTCGCATGAAGTGAACCAATATCATCATCATCATCATCACCCATTCTGTCTGTATTGAAACACTATCAAATTTATTGAGAAATTACTATGTGTCAGACACTATGATGTATATTATACACATCATTCTGGCTCCATATGAACTCAATAACTAGGTACTATTATTTTGATTGTTTTGCAATAAGATAGTGAGTCTTAGAAATGTTAAGTCATTTGCCCAAAAAGTGTAAGGAGGATTTGAATTCAGAAATTCTATGTTCAGATTATGCTGGGCATATGATGGTAGAAAAATACTTGCCAAATGGAACTATTAAGTCATTATTGGTATCATAGGAGCCCTGGTGATTCAGTGGTTAAGTGCTTGGCTGCTAACCGAAAGGTCAGCAGTTTGAACCCACCAGCCACTCTGCAGGAGAAAGATGTGGCAGTTTGCTTCCCTAAAGATTTACAGGAAACCCTATGGGGTGGTTCTACTCTGTCCTATAGGGCCACTATGAGTTGGAATCAATTTGACGGCAATGGGTTTATAGGTATCATGAGGCCTCTGATCTGTAGGCTCAAGACATTTAAGTGGGTAACTACTGAGTTAAAGCAAAATTCGAGACATGATTTTCCAAGTCTTTTTGGTAGCAAAAACATTTTTTTAAGTTTAATACAACACTGATTTTTTGGCTAACGTGGAAGAAAATTTTCTATAGCGTGTAGTTCTACTTAGGTACTTTATTTAAGATGATATAGTGTTTTTCACTTCAACTCAAGCACATTTATCAGCAAATTAAAGTTCTTATTCATGGTTCCGTATTTGTATTGAAGATACAAATATTTAATGCTATGTCTAATTTTAATTATATTAACAGAAAGTAAGTCTGGTGTTCAGTTACAATAATGGAAGAAAGCATACATTTTCTCTCTCTCTCTCTGTTATAGCTCTGGGGTCTTTAGAATTTCATTATTACAGAATATTTTTGGAATCAAACATATTCTGAGTCCTGAGAATTAAGCCAAATACCCAGAGGAACTGCCTAGCCTAGGATGAAATAATGTGTTATTGTGATTTGGGGTTGAAATAGCTAACTAGGGGTTATAGAGCTTATATACTGATAGATGGGCACTAGAAGGGGAAGAGACTCCAAGGAGAACCTATGCTATCCAGATGGGTATCTGAGCCATCCATATTTCTGGAAGCCTGTGGGAGTTTAGCCGTACACAAATCCATGTGAAGAGGAATTATGTAGGTTGCGGCTTGAGAAAAGTACTTAAGACTCCAGTGTTTCTCCATTTTTCCAAAAAAACTATTGCATTTTATGAGAATGCTTGAATTTAGAGAAACAAATATCCAGATTTTTAAATGTTTTTTGAGCAAAGCTTTATTCTATATTTAACTTATTTACTTAGCCCTGTTTCTAATATTTCATGCTGAACAGGCTATTTTTAATTCTGTAAAGGTAGATTTATGGAGTACCAGCTGCTTCTTGGGTAATTCTGTGACATTGGCTTAAGTTTGTATAATATTTCATTGAATATAAATAGACACAGAAGTTTAGATGGTTTATCTGAAACACTTGAATTCTTATTAGAAAAAAAAAATGTTACCAGATAAGAAAATCAGCTCATCATTATTTGAACTACATCCTATTAATATTGGATTTTTTTTCACTTTGTTTTATGTACCTAGTGTATACATAACTTTTGCTGTTTTCAAAATCTTTTAATGCAGGCAGTGTGAAATGCAATGTTAATCTACTAATTAATTTACTTGTTAAGATACTTAATGGTGATTTTTTTCACACTCCCATTACTAGAAATAAGAATACAGTAATAATATGTAACCAAATTGATCAGTTTTATAAAGATTTTCTTAGCTAATTTTGTCAGATTTGAGAACTGTTAATAGTCTTCTTTAATCTACTTTGGGATGTCCTGGACTACCTTACCTGAATTAGGGCTCTTGAAATCTCTACCTACTTGCAAACGTGTAAAATATCATCACCAAACTCTATAAAATATATTCTATTTCCATGTTATGTTTTCATTTTTAATATAAATTAATATACACACGTCTTTAAAAATATCTTAAAATAATGATGAGCACAACATTAGAGAAATATTAGAAAGTAGGCTAGGGCAAAAGAAAGAGGAGTAACTGAATCAAAAGTGAATAATCAGCATAAGGAAATTTCAAGGGGTCGAAAGAAATAGAATTCTATTATAGAATGAAAGAGTTCGTGAGAAAAGTTATCTAAAATATGAAAATAGGCAAGAGATATTACTACGTTGTTTTCTTTAGTCCCAGTCTTATATTTAAAGGCACATTTTTCAATTCTGTAGGAGTGGAAAAGATTTAAAAAAAAAAAATTCTGGTAGAAATACAAATGATTTCTGTCCAATGGAACAGATAACCCCCAAAGCTTATAGTTTCTAGTTCTGTTGGACACTAACCAGTTTTGTAACTAACCAAACAATTTTATTTTAAGATTGGCTATAAAGAGCTAGCTTCTTAAATGTTCCTTGGAATGATTTTAACTTGTTACTGCAACATGAATTGATTAATATATTTGATATATGTTTATTGTAAATCTGCATTAATGTCATAATTTTGTCTTTCTGAAAATTATATTTTAACCAATACAATAATTAAATGCTTTAAATATAACAATTTTAATGTTTCAACTGTGGTGCAATTTGTCATGGAAATTTAAATTTATGTTTGATTAAACCCACTGCCTTTGAGTCAAATCTGACTCATAGTGACCCTATAGGACAGAGTAGAATTACCTCATAGGATTCTCAAGACTGTAAATCTTTACAGAAGCAGACTATCACATCTTTCTTTCACTGAGCGGCTGGTGGGTTCGAACTGCCAACCTTTCGGTTAACAGCTGAGCTCTTTAACCACTGCGCCCCCAGCGCTCCTTATATTTGATTAAGGATAGCAAATGTACGATGATTAACTTTAATTATGAGGAAAACAAGACTATTGAAAAGCTTTAGAATCTGAGCTAGAGCTAGAGTTGAACTCTGTTCCCTCTGTGTAACATTTCTAATTCAAGGGTTTTCTTTGAACATTATTTGAATCAGTGGCAAAATAAATAGTATCTTATGCTTTAGAAACAAGTATGTCATTAAAAAGCAGTGTAATAAAAATGCCCATATACATGGATCTATTATTTTGTGTGAATTTTGATCAGTGCAAGGAAGAATAAAACTTTTATATTACTCTACTACACAGCAAAATTGCGATGCAATAGCATTCACTTGACACTTCTGTAAAACCAATTTCAAATATCCAGCTTCCAGTAGGTTTCTTGTTATGACTTCAGCTACCATGGTCCTTCCAACTTATAAACTATATATATATATATATATATATATATATATATATATATATATTTTTTTTTTTTTTCTCTTTAGGCAGCTTGTTTAAAATGCAAGCAAACTCCACTTTCTCCTGTTTTACCAGGGAACTTTTGCTTTGTGCATTGACTCTGCAAAGGCAGGGGTTAAACTGAATTAAACTACTCCAGCATGTCACATGATAGAAGAAAAAAATTGTTACAATTAAAAGCCCAATGCAGAATTCTGGATGAACTTTCTTTTCTCCTTTCTCTTAGCGCTTATTTTATTATTCAAAAGGTTTGCTCATTCAAGCGACTGTAGCATGGTGGTTGAAAACATGAGCTATAGAATAACTTTGCATGTGCTCATATCCTTGATACCTACAAAATAGTGTGCAACTATTTCAGTGGCTATAATTAAATTGTTCATAATCTGTAATAATGGTACCTATCATATAAGTTGCAGAAATTTTAAAAAAAGGCTTCTTGTTTCTAGCAGCATACCTAATTAGGTAACTTGAAAATTACTCCAAATGAAATGAAACAAATACAAATAAAATATTACATAAAATTTTAAATGTGTGCGTGTGTGTTTGTGTCTGTGTGTGTGTGTAACAATGCATTGCTGAGTTTGTGTGAAATTAAGGAATCTGTAGTGCCCCAATTCAAAGCGACAGAAACCCTTGAAAGCAAACATGTTCTCCATACACTTTTTATTTCTGAGGAGATCTTTAGCTTCTACTTTTCTGGCTCTTTGAGGAACTGGGAACAGGGTATTATAAGATTTTCTCAAAATGAGGTGTTTAATAGGACACACTGCATAAAACTGAGGCCTTTATGGGAATACTACTTCATAGGTAAGGTAAATGAAAAAGTTAAACAATCAGAAAGAGATGACAAGAAAATATGTCTCTGTGTTGAATCTGACTAGGGGAAAATAAATTATTTCTAAAATATGTAACCATAAAATGGCCTACAGCAAAATTTTTAGTGAAATTTTATGCCATCTGGTTTGAAAATTCCAAGCAAAAACAAAGCACACACACACAATGTAAAACTGTTTTTTTCGGTAGTGCTTCCGGAAGAATAGTAGCAGCAAAGCTTAAGTTGTCTGTGGAGGAGCTCAACTTTTATCCAGTCCTCAAATAATTCCCACAGATAAACTTATAAAGTAAATAAGCTTACAGTTAAAATAATAATAATATCAGTATATCATAACAACAACTCAACATAAAGGAATCATAGCTTGTAGTACAAAAACTGTAGCAAAAAGGCATCTAAGACTTCAAAATAGCAGATTTATCGGATGCATAAATATGAAAAAAATGTGCTTATATGTTCAAAAAAATGAAAGAAAAACTTGAAAATATAAGAAGGCATAAGAGTACATAAACAATGGCCAAAAAAATTTGAAACTAAGAACTAATTAGGGATTCTTGACATGAAAAATATAATTGCTACAATTAAAGGCCCAATGCAGAATTTTGCTTCCAAGTAGGATATAGCATATCTTGGCACACCAACATTCCAACTGCAACAACTAAAAAAATGAGATGGATTTGCAAAAATATTATTACCGTCCTTACAGTGTTATGGAAGCAAGCAAGCAAGAGTAAACTATTTAAACATTTCGGAGAGAAGAAACTTTTCTAAAATGATCTGACATTTCTATGGATGTTTCCCCTAGGGTATTTGCTAATTTCCAACATCAGTTGAAATTTGCACTTGGTTTAAGAAAGCTTCTGTTGGAGCTAAGAGAAACCAGCAAATCAACCAGTGGTTGCAAGGGATTGGAGTGTAAATTGTAAAAAATGTAGCAACTTAAAAGTAACTGGTTTCCCTCTTGGATCATTTGCTGAGCTGTGCATCTGCATGAGAGGCTGGCAAACTAAGCTACATGCATAAGAAATGAGGAGTGAAATCTCCTACACTCTCCCAGTGCTTAGGTAAAGGCCAGCTCCAGGGAGGAATCTTGCCTCAAGCACAAAGCTAGTTTTTCACTCAGGAGATTAGTCAGGTTTTGAAATTGAATGGTTAGGAGCATGGAGAATTGGGCTGAACATATGAAGGGCTAGACTGTATTTCTGATAGTTCTGATAGCTGGGGAGTGATAAACTGTAAACTCTTAATCAAAACCTAAGAGGATCACATACAAGAAAAAAGGGTAAGCCAGAGGTAGTTTAGTCTTCCTAAAACTGCAAACTAACTACAAACTCACTTTTTTGAAATTATGAGTTCCTCACTATCTTAAATAAGGAAGACTGAAATCTCATTGGTGGATGATAATATGATCTGGGGAGTTTCGTATATGCAAATCTACCATACATCCTAGGATAACTAGACATAGGAAGAGGCACAAAACAATTACTGAAAAGTAAGAGGACATATAAACAATAGAAGCAGGTACACAAATGACTCAGATGTTGTATTTATCAGGTAAAGACTTTAAAATAATTATGATTAATGGGTTGATAAAAATATAGAAAAAAGTGCATAAACTAGATTAAGACATTGACCAACTCAACAAATAATTTTGCTATATAAAAAAAGTAATTGCATGGGGGCAAATCTGCTGCTAAAGAACTCTTTAAAGTGTTAAAAAGCAAAGGTGTCACCTTGAAGGCTAAGGTGCTCCTGACCCAAGCCATGATATTTTCAATTGCCTCATATGGATGCGAAAACTGGACAACGAATAAGGAAGAAGAAAGAAGAATTGATGTCTTTGAATTGTGGTGTTCGGAAGAATATTGAATATATCATAGACTGCTAAAAGAACAAACAAATCTGTCTTAGAAGAAGTGCAACCAGATTGCTCCTTAGAAGCAAGGAAGGTGAGACTACATCTCATATACTTTGGACATGTTATCAGGAGGGATCAGTCCCTGGAGAAGGACATCATGCTTAGAAAAGTAGAGGGTCAGAGAAAAAGAGGAAGACCCTCAAGGAGATGGACTGACACAGTGGCTGCAACAATGGGCTCAAGCATAACAATGATTGTGAGGATGGCACAGGACCAGGCAGTGTTTTGTTCTGGTGTGCAAAAGAGTCACTATGAGTCAGAACCAAGCACATTTTACTCCATCACACTTTCACACTAGGTTACATTATATACACAGGAACATTTATCAATAACCACAATCTAAGCCATTGGTTCACCTAAATAACACAACCAAATCAAAATTGTATTTTGCAGCCCATCGATACATTCAGGAAAACAGGACTAACCTATTGAAAATCGGGCATGTGAGTGTTTGTGATGATGTTTAGCTGAAACTCTTGGATTTTTCACATGTTCTATAGAAGTAAACTTGTAATTTACTTTGAAACTTCCTGTACGCATGTGTATATCCCGTTATTGAGTTAATAAAACTGGTTGGATGAGGTTTTGCATGATAGGCAATTTTGCCTTTCAACGTAATAAAAAGTAATTTTTGACAATATCTCATTATGACACGAGCTGAAAATTTTCATTTTTTATTAATTAGGAAAACTCCTAATTAAAAACACATATAAATTTAAATATGAAAAAAATTATATGTAATGTCATCTCAACAGGTTCTTACAAATGCTGTTGTCTGGTGGATTTAAATAAATGGGATTTTCATATTTAAGTTAAACGAATTCAAATGTTAAAAATACATATACCATTACAAAAGGAAAAAAACTATATATATAAAATGTGATTAACTTTCTTTAAACAAATTATATAATAATAAATGAAAACTATCATATGTATTGTTGCAAAAATGTTTTTAAGAAACACACCCACTCCAATAACGAGAATGAGCTGAACACGGTTGATATAACAGCTATCTGACTAGTGCAGGTGGCTGGACATCCAAAGTGACTATTTTAAGCACCTGTGTTCTGTCTCCACAATGGTACCCTCTCCAGTTTACCCCTGGATGATGGTAATAACCTGTAACTATATTTTGCTCCTACTGTTTGATGACATAATTTATTATCTGCACAATCAATAAAGTCACCTACTTAAAATTTACAGTGTTATTCTGTTGCACAAACCTTTCAACAGCCTTTCATTCCCTATAGGTAGGAAATCCCAACTTCTGAGCCAGTTCCACCAGGTGCATCAAACGTGGTATCAGCCTCCTATCCTAGTGTACTCTCTGTTATACTTACTTGGTCCTTAGTTTTCCCAGATTTCCTAGAATGTATTATTTTATTCCTCAAAGTATAATTCTCAAGCAGGCATGAGAACCAGAATGACTAGAGGTGCTTATCTATGTTTCTATATTTCCATTTTAGCCACTGAACTGAGAATTATTCAAGATTAATCAGACATGTTTTTTAATTTGTTTTTTATTTAAATACACAAAATATATTTAATAAACAGCCTATAATAAATACTCTGTGACATAATTAATTAAATAATAATTTATTCCATTAAATAAAGTGTGAAAAATAAATATACCAGATTTTGGGTGTATGCATATAAATACACACATGTGTTTTCCAAACTTATTTTCGCTGAAACTTTTTTTTAAAATAAAAGGCATATAGAAAAAAATTTAAGATGATTAAAGTTACCAGAGTAAATCCTCCTGTTTTCATCAATGTGTTGGGGAATTATTTTGTAAGTAATTGAACTGAAACAATAGTAATTTTTCAAGGTCACTACATATTGAAAAGCCACACAAATCATATTCTTAGGCAATATTGATTTTTCAGTTTTCATGAGAAATAATTAAACCTTGTTAAAGTCTTCACTATATCTACTGTCATTCTCAACATAGAACTAAAATTCTGAATTTATCTTAGACATTATGCTCAGAAACCATAAACAATGCCACCAATCGTGCACATAACCTCGGGGTGAAGACAGCTGATTTTTTTATATCTTAACAAGTGATTCAGCAAAGCAGCGATTATCCCAAGCAATGCTAAGGCTATAGCCAGCCCTAATGTCTTGAAAATGAAGTAACTGGAAATTCAGCAACATTTAATTTAGTGATAAGACAATTTAACTTAGAATTTCCTGGCTTCTGTGCATTTAAAATTTCAACAGTTTCAGCAGCTAATTAACATACTTTGTTTTTTAATAGAGGAAAAAAGTGAAAAAGATGTCAAAAACAATTCACAGGAGGGAATTTGTTTCATGGATTTCTCATTTGACAGAAGAACTCTGAACTAGAAATGTGCTGTCTTCCTGCTTACAAAAGTACAAGTGCTTAACCAAAAGGAAATACCCCATTACACAGTTGCCCTTCAGAAAGGTTTTCCATCTCATGTAATGTATTTCAGAGGTTACCTAACCTAAATTTAGGATACAAAAACTGATAGGACTCTTCCACATAGCTCTACCTTATATATACTTAATACTTAATAAATGTTGTATTTTAGAAAAGTTTTATATTTGCAAAAAAGTTGCAAGGACAGTACTGAGAGTTTCCATATAGCCCACACCCAGTTTTCCCTATTGTTAACATCTCACATTACTGTGGTACCTTTGTCACAATTAATAAAACAATATTGATACATTATTTTTAAGACTGTAAAATGTGTCCCCCCAAAATGTGTGTCAACTTGGCTAGTCTATGATTCCCAGTATTGTGTGATTGTCCACCATTTTGTCATCTGATGTGATTTTCCTATGTGTTGTAAATTCTCCCTCTATAATGTTAATGAGGTGAAATTATCGGCAGTTATGTTAACGTGACAGGACTCAATCTACAAGATTAGATTTTGTCTTAAACCAATCTGTTTTGAGATATAAAAAAGAGAAGTGAGCAGAGAGACATGAGGACCTCATGCAACCAAGAAACAAGAGCCAGGAGAATAGCATGATCTTTGGACCCAGGGTCCTTGCTCTGAGAAGCATCTAGATCAGGGAAAGATTGATAACAAGGACTTTCCTGACAGAGGTACCTCAGAAGAAAGGTCTGGCAACCTAGTTCTGAAAAGTTGCTTCAACTTTACAGGCAAATAAGATAGGAAAGACAAACTGGAGGTAAGAGAGTAAACTAACTGCAGTAATAACCCAAGTGTGAGGTGAGGGTATAGGGTCTCTTGACAGTTCACTTTTAAGGTGACACAGAAAAGTTGAGAGTAAAAGACAAAATGTAATTATTAATATCACTTAGTACTAATTTTGTACTGGGAGTGAAGGAAAGTGAAAAGCCAAAGAAAGTTCACTTCATTAATGAAAATGCTACAGCTAAAATAAATGAACGACTTTGGGAAAAAGTTAGAATTGAAATTGGCCCCAATTTATCCTGTTTTGTGATTTTAGATTGTTACCTCATTCCAGACATATATGTGTATTTCCCTTTATTACGTTGCCAGTAGATAAGGGCAGGGAGACATGCCTTACTCATCTTTAGGGTCTTGACCTTGGTCATACCATGGTGTCCAAATTCTTAGGGGAAGGAGAAGGTTCAAAGATTTCTTGAGCATTCATTGTCTAGTAGGGATATGATAGATGTTTTGAATATATTGCCTTTTTATATTTCCCAGAAACCTTAAAAGATAGATAGTATTATTTTCATCTTTAAAGATGCCAAAAATTAAGTAGATTGGAGGTTAAATAAATTCAACAAACTTTCAAATACAGAAAATAATAGAGCCACTCTGAGACACAGTTCTTTGTTATACTACCTCTTGGTAATCATTAAAGTAATCTGGGGGTAGTTGGTTGGGGAGATGGATCAGCTATCAATTATATCTTAATACATATTTACTGAGGATATTTCTATCAATTAATTTTCCTTCACAGATAAAATTTTTACTCTTTCATTTAAAAAAAAGACAAAAAAGAAAGCCTAGGTCGTTTGTTTGTTTATATACCTTCGAAGAGAGGGCAGTTTTTCACGTTGCTTGCTCTATTAGCACTCTAGAACTATTGAGTTCTGGCTCTGATGTAGTAATTCAGAGTAATTATATAGACCCCACTGAGTTTGCCTTTCACTCAATGTAATTTTTATTTTTACTTTGACATGCACGTCCATTTTTTTAGTAAACGTCAAAATTTTATATTTTGATTGTCAATCATAGTGCTGTTGTTAGGTGCTGTTGAGTAGGTTCAGGCTCATAGTGACCCTATGAACAACAGAAGGAAACCCTGCCCGGTACTGTGCTATCCTCACAATTGTTGCTATGCTTGAGCCCATTATCGCAGACACTGTGTCAATCCATTTCATTGAGGGTCTTCCTCTTTTTCATTGACCCTCCACTTTACCGAGGGTGATGTCCTTCTCCAGGGACTGGTCCCTCCTGATAACATGTCCAAAGTGAGATGAAGTCTCACCATCCTTGCTTCTAAGGAGCATTCTGGCAGTACTTCTTCCAAGACAGATTTGTTTGTTATTCTGGCCACCAAAACCAAACCTATTGCTGTTGAATCAGTTCCAACACACAGCAACCTTATAGGACAGAGAAGAACTGCCCTATAGGATTTTCCAAGGTGCAGCTGGTGGATTCAGATTGCTGCACTTTTGAGCTGAGATCTTAACCACTATGCCACCAGGGCTCGTGTTCTTCTGGCAGTCTATGGTGTATTCAGTATTGTTTGCCAACACCATAATTCAAAGACATCAGTTCTTCTTTGGTCTTACTCGTCTAGCTTTTGCATGCATGTGGATAATTAAAAATACTATGACTTTGATCAGGCGTAACTTAGTCCTCAGACTGATACCTTTGCTTTTTAATGCTTTAAACCATGGTAGGCCTTATGAGTATTATAACCTCTTATATGCTTTCGCTTTCCAAATTATTGTCATATCATTTGTTTGTTTGCCCAATTGTTTAATTAGCCTTCCTCTGAGAACCACTGAGTATCTCAGGGAATTATAGTTGGGTAAATTCCAGAACTGTGAAGGGTCTGAGATTTTACCCTACTTGAAAGCTAACAGGTTAGCTTAATACAGTTTCATGGCTGTTGGCAAGAGACACAAGACTGCTGGGTCAGAGACAAAGGGCTTTATTACTTACTGCACAGCAAGCAGCATGAGCTTCATGTTCACTTTGGTCTCCCATATGGGAGACTTGGAAGGGTCTATGTGGGTCCTCTTTACACAGTGGATTTGTGTCACAACTGAAGAAATACAAGTTTAAGGATCTTCGATTAAGGGCTGCAAGCAAACCTGCCTAATCTTTGCCATGCAGGGAGGTATTAACAGTAAACAAAACTACCCTTGGGTCAGGAAGGTGACATGACACTATTTCTATCTCTCAAAGCTTTCACTATGCAAATATCCTTGAAAATATCATGTGAAGCAAAAGTTGTGGGTGTCTGCTTCAAGATATGCAGAAATGAAAGAGACCCACAGAAATTTGTCTCCCTGTAAGTAGAAGCTTAAATTAGTATAAAAAGATATCTTCTCATTAAAAGTCATGAATCATCTAATATTTGCCCGTTCTGAGTAAAATTAGTTCAAAAAGTTAAGAGCTTATCTTTCAATTAACATTTCTTTTCAGGCCAGGTCTGAATGATTTAAAAACAAAGCTGTTTCTGAAGTTTTCAACCAAAATAAAGTAATATGTTACAACTTCAGTAATTGCTTTAAAGAAATTCCTTTATAAAAAATAAACGTAAGTTTCTTAGTATTTAAAAGTTTGTGCATCACCCATTGCATCATTTATTTCAACCCTTCAGCTGAGAAGTGGCTTTTGGACGAGGTCATATGTGAACAGAAATATGCTTCAAATGGTTTTCTTACATTTTAGTTAGAACATTATGCCAAATCTCTATCTACTGAAGAAACACATTCCTCTTTCTGTCTATTTAGCAATAAGCTACAATTTGTAACTAATTAGATATTTGGGAAATAAAGCTATTATTTCCCTATTTCTGTGTGCACATACTCTAGTTTCCTACTGGTGTGTACATACGCCATTCAATTAGATGCTCTCAACAATATTGTTCCTTACTTAAAGCTGGTAAGGTCAGCAATGTAGTTGCTGTAATTTGTTTGACCAAGGATCTAACTAATTAGACAATAAGAAATAATGTAATATCCCATTATTGGATGAAATTACTTGAGGCTGGACAAGTTAGTTTTTGCTTTGCTCTGTTTTTGTTTGGTTGGTTTTTGAGGCACTCCCTAGGGTTCTTTTACGTTGACAGGAGAAAGTTATTAGTATCTACAGTTGATCAGTAAATATATGTTTTATACCTGTAAAAAATCAAAGAGTAACATTAATAATCTTCTTCAAGTTCTGAAGGGATTTTTCTGGCTGGTTGTATTTATTAGGCCTCTTTTTCATGTACCCTCAATTTAATCAGAAGTCACTATTATATGATAACTGAGCCATATGTCAATATTCATTGACAACTTTTTCTTTTAATGTGAAAGTAGTTTGAGCTGGATGCCTCTATATCATCTAAGGGTAACTTGTCTCACAACATCATCAAGTATTTCCTACTAGCCCCTGTTACTTGCACAGCAATTTACAAATTATGGAAACTTTTTATCACAAATATCTCCTCCCAAATATATTACACATTAATAGATTATAGGTCTTAAATATAAATTCCTTACGAAGGAAAATAAATACTTTTAAATCCCCCAATTTATTTGAAAGTCCAATTTATTTTTAAATTATTGGGACTCAGTCTTATGCTGCAACTTTGATCTACATCAGCTGGGTTACCCAGTAGCAGAAATGTTTCAATTTTTATGTTTTTTATCACATAGATTTTATCACTTTAATATGATAATGGGTTATTCTGCACTGAACCACTGTGAAAGCATGACATTTTTACAATCCCATTACTTCTGCAATACCCTTTAATTTGATTTATGGGTCCTGTTTTATGCCATGTTTGTCCTTAGGAGGCACTGAGCAGTGCGATAAAGAATATTAATGTGATTGACTTTCAGAATAAGAGAATACCTTGGTTGTTATAATCTGGGGATGAAATGCTGACAGCAACAATGAAAATATTAAATTGTAAAGCAAGAGAAAACCCGCATTTTGCTTATTCACAAGTGTAAAAATGAAGGTAATGGCAGAAATAACTTGTAAAAGTTGGATGAATGAGAAATGTCATTTTATGTCATTTTTAAGAAGAAAAACAGTAAGATTGTGAGATGGAAGAATATGAGAAAAAATATATATGACAGAAATCAGGAAATAAACAGCTGATTGGAAAAGATTTAGGAATTAGAACAATTGTCAGCGAAAAGGAAGATAAAGACAATTCACTTAAAAAAAATCGACCATATCTTTTTAATGGCTTTGTGAATGAATCAATCTATTCTTCCTTTTTCGGTGTCACCTAATTTGTATTCATTTCCATTTCTGATTGCATATTGAATTAAAAAAAATTTTTTTTTTATTGTACTTCAGGTGAAGGCTTACAGAACAAATAGTTTCTCATGAAACAGTAGTACACATATTGTTTTATGACATTGGTTAACAAACCCACAGCATGTGAACCCTCTAACATCTCAACCTTTTTTTTTGGTGAAAATACACATAGCCAAAGATACACCATTTCAAAAATTCCTACATGCACAGTTCAGGGACATTGACTACGCTCTTCCAATTGTGCAGTTATTCTCACTTAAGATGAAGGCTTACAGAACAAAATAGTTTCCCATTTAACAGTTACTACAGATGTTGCCCTATGACAATGGTTAACAATCTCACAACACATCGACAATATCTTTACTCAACCTTGGGTTCCCTATCACCAGTTTCCTTGTCCCCTTCTGCCTTCTGGCTCTTGTCACTGGACTCCTGTAACTCGTTAGTCTCATTTGGTTTTACGGGGCTGTCCACTCCCGGGCTGAACAGTGAACCTCGGAGGTAACTTCACCACTGAGCTAAAAGGGTGTCTGGGGGCCATACTCTCGGGTTTCCCCAGTCTCCTTTAGGCCAGTAAATCTGGTCTTTTTTTTTGTGAGTTAGAATTTTGTTCTACATCCTTCTCCAGCTCTGTCCAGAACCCTCGGTTGTGATCCTGGTGAGAGCAGTCAGTGGTGGTAGCCGGGCACCATCTAGCTGTACTTGACTCGGTTCAGTGGAGGCCTTGGTAGCTGTGGACAATTAGTCCTTCAGACTAATCTTTTCCTTTTAACCTGTTCTCTTCATTCTCCCTTGCTCCTGAAGGGAGGAGACCAGTGGAGTATCTTAGATGGCCGCTCACAGGCTTTTAAGACCCCAGACACGACTCACCAAGGTAGAATGTAGAACACTGTCTTTCTAAGCTGTATTATGACAACTGAGCTAGATGTTCCCCAAGACCATGGTCCCCACAGCCCTCTGCCCAGCAATTCAGTCCCTCAGGGAGTCTGGATGTGTCTATGGAGCTTCCTGACCTTTCCTTGTACAAGTTGTGCTAGTTTCCCCTGTATTGTGTACTGTCTCACCCTTCACCCGAGATACCACTTATCTATTGCCTATTTAGTATTTCCCCCACACCCCTTCCATCCCTGGTAACCAACAAAGATTGTTACATTTTGTGTGTGAACTTTTTCATGGGTTTTTACAATAGCGGTCTCATACAATATTTGTCCTTTTGTGATTGACTTATTTCACTCAGCATAATGTCCTCCAGTTTCATCCATGTTATGAGATGCTTCACAGATTCATTGTTGTTCTTTCTCGTTGCATAGTACGCCATTGTGTGTATGTACCATAGTTTGTTTATCCATTCATCTGTTGATGGGCACCTAGGTTGTTTCCATCATTTTGCTATTGTGAACAACGCTGCAATGAACATAGGTGTGCGTATGTCTATTCGAGTGACGACTCTTATTTCTCTAGGATATATTCCAAGGAGTGGAATTGCTGGATCGAATGGTATGTCTATTTCTAGCTTTCTGAGGAAGCGCCATATCATTTTCCAAAATGGTTGTATCATTTTGCATTCCCACCAGCAGTGCCTAAGAGTTCCCATCTCCCCTCAGCCCCTCCAACATTTGTTATTTCCAGTGTTTTTGATTCATGCCAGTAGTGCCAGGGTAAGATGGTATCTCACTGTGGTTTTAATTTACATTTCTCTAATGGCTAGTGATCGTGAACATTTCCTCATGTGTCTCTTGGCCATTTGAGGGTCTTCTTTGGTGAAGTGTCTGTTCATTTCCTTTGCCCATTTTTTAATAGGATTATTTGTCTTTTTGTTGTAGAGTTGTTGGGTTTTCTTATAGGTTATGGAGATTAGACCTTTGTCTGATTGTACTGTCCAAAAATTTTTTCCCAGTCTGTAGGTTCTCTTTTTACCCTTTTGGTGAAGTCTTCTGAAAAGCATAGGTGTTTGATTTTTAGAAGATCCCAGTTATCTAGCTTATCTATCGGGGTTTGTACATTGATGGTTATGGTTTGTATCCTGTTAATGCCATGTATTAAGGCCTGAAGTGTTGGTCCTATTTTTTCTTCTATGAACTTTATAGTTTTAGGCTTTATATTCAGGTCTTTGATCCATTTTGAAGTAGTTTTTGTATGCGGTGTGAGGTATGGGTCCTGTTTCATTTTTTTTTGCAGATGGATATCCAGTTTTTCCAGCACCATTTGTTCAAAAGACTGTCTTTTCCCCATTTGATGGAATTTGGGCCCTTGTTGAAGATCAGGTGACCATAGGTGGATGGATTTACATCTGGGTTCTCAATTCTGTTCCATTGGTCAATGTGTCTGTCATTGTACCAGTACCAGGCTGTTTTGACTGCTGTAGCTGTATAGTAGGTTCTGAAGTCAGGTAGTGTGAGTCCTCCAACTTTGTTCTTCTTCTTCAGTAGTGCTTTACTTATTCGGGGCTTCTTCCCTTTCCATATAAAGTTAATTATTAGATTTTCCACCTCTTTGAAGAATGTTGTTGGTATTTGGATCGGGATTGTGTCGTATTTGTAAATTGCTTTGGGTAGAATTATCATTTTCACAATGTTGAGTCTGCCTATCCATGATCATGGTATGTTTTTCCATTTATGTAGATCCCTTTGGGTTTCATGCAGTAGTGTTTTGTAGTTTTCTTTGTATAGGTCTTTTACATCCCTGGTCAGATTTATTCCTAAGTATTTTATCTTTTTAGAAGCTATCGAAAATGGTATTGTTTTCCTGATTTCCTTTTCATCTTTCTCCTTACTGGTGTATAGGAATCAAACTGATTTTTTAATGTTTATCTTGTATCCCGCTACTCTGCTGAATCTTTCTATTTGTTCCAGTAGATTTATCATGGAGTTTTTAGGGTTTTCTATGTATAGTATCATATCATCTGCAAACACGGACAGTTTAAGTTCTTCATTACCAATCTGGATGCCCTTTATTTCTTTTTCTTGCCTTATTGCTCTAGCTAGAACTTTCAGCACAATGTTAAATAGGAGTGGTGTTAAAGGGTATTCTTTTCTTGTTCCTTTTTTCAGCCTCTCTCCATTAAGAATGATGTTGGCCGTTAGTTTTGCATAGATGCCCTTTATTATGTTGAGAAATTTCCCTTCTATTCCTATTTTATTGAGAGTTTTCATCATGAATGGGTGTTGGACTTTGTCAAATGCCTTTTCTGCATCAATTGAGATGATCATGTGATTCTTTTCTTTCCTTTTATTTATGTGGAGGATTACATTGATTGATTTTCTAAAGCTGAACCATCCTTGCATACCTGGTATGAATCCTACTTGGTCGTGGTGTATTATTTTTTTGATATGATGCTTAATTCTATTGGCTAGAATTTTGTTCAGAATTTTTGCATCTATATTCATGACAGATATTGGTCTGTAATTTTCTTTTTTTGTGACATCTTTGCCTGGTTTTGGTATCAGCATTATGCTGGCTTCATAGAATGAATTTGGAAATGTTGCTTCCTCTTCTATGCTCTGAAATAGCTTGAGTAGTACTGGAACAAGCTCTTCTGTAAATGTTTTGTAGAATTCTTCAGTGAAGCCATCTGGGTCAGGGCTTTATTTTGTTTGGAGTTTTTTTTATTAACTTTTCAGTCTCTTCTCTTGTTATGTGTGTGTTCAGATTTTCAACCTCACTTTGTTATAGTTTTGGTAGGCCTTGTGTTTCTAGAAATTTATCCATTTCCTCTAGGTTTTCAAATTTGTTGGAGTACAGTTTTTCATAATCTTCTGTTATAATCCTTTTTATTTCAGTTGTGTCTGTGGTAATGTCTCCCATTTCATTTCTTATTTGGGTTATTTCTGTCCTCTCCTGTTTTTCTTTTGTCAGTCTGGCCAGTGGTTTGTCGATTTTGTTGATTCTTTCAAAGAACCAACTTTTGGTTTTGTTGATTCTTTCTATTGTTTTTCTGTTCTCTATTTCATTTATTTCTGCTCCGATCTTTACTATTTCCTTTCTTCCGGTGGTTGTAGGCTTTTTTTGCTGTTCTCTTTCTATTTGTTTGAGTTCTGTAGTTAATGTTTTGATTTTGTCCGTTTCTTCTTTTTTGATATGTGCATCTATTGCTGTAAACTGTCCTCTGAGGACTGCCTTTGCTGTGTCCCAATGGTTTTGGTATGATGTGTTTTCATTCTATTTTGATTCTAGGAATTTTTTTTTCTACCTCTGATTTCTTCTATTACCCAGTGATGTGTAAGCAGGGTATTATTCAGTTTCAATGTAACTGATTCTTTTTCCTTGCTCTTTCTATTGTTAATTTCTACCTTGATGGCATTGTGGTCAGAGAAGATACTTTGAATGATCTCAGCGTTTTGGATCTTTTTGAGAATTGCTCTGTGGCCTAAGATGGGGTCTATTCTGGAGAACGTTGCATGTGCATTGGAAAAGAATGTGTACTTTGCAGCGGTTCGATGGAGTGTTCTATATATGTCTATGAGGTCCAGTTGCCTGATTGTGCCCTTTAGGTCTTCTGTATCTTTGCTGAGTTTCTTCTTAGTTGTTCTATCCTTTACTGAGAGTGGTGTGTTGAAGTCTCCTACTATTATTGTGGAACTGTCAATTTCTGTTTTCAGTGTTGTTAGAGTTTATGTATTTTGGAGGCCTGTCATTGGGTGTGTAGATGTTTATTATGGTTATGTCTTCATGATGGATCGTCCCCTTAATCACTATATAGCGTCCTCCTTTGTCTTTTATGGTGGATTTTGTTTTAAAGTCTATTTTATCTGAGATTAGAATTGCCACTCCTGCTCTTTTTTGGTAGTTGTTAGCTTGATTTATTTTTTTCCAACCTTTGATTTTTAATAATTTCACATCTTTGTTTCTAAGGTGTGTCTCTTGTAGACAGCATATTGATGGATCCTGTTTTCTTATCCATTCTGTCACTCTCCGTCTCTTTATGGGTGCATTGTGTCCATTTACATTCAGGTAATTATTGATAGATGTGAGTTTGTTGCTGTCATTTTGTAGTGCTTTTTTTTGTGGTGCTGAATGTTTCTTTGTTCTTCTTACTCTCTTGTGCTGAGTTACCATTGTTTGTGTATTTTTTTTTTATTTCTTTTGTTTTTGTAGGTTTTTTTTTTTGTTGAGACTTTATGTTTTTCCTCTTTTTTTTAATGAGTATGTTTTCTAACTTTCTTTGTGTTTACCATGAATTTTACCCTTATCTTTCTAAGTTTGAAGCAGTCTACCATTACTTGGTATCGCCTTGCCTTCCTCTCCTTTAGAAGGTTCTATACATATGCCGTTTATTCCCTCTTTTATTGTTTTGATGTTGTTGTCATTTAATGATTAACTGCTCTGATTCCCTGCTGTATTTCTTTTGGTTTTGGATAGTCCTTGAGAGTTCCTTTCCTATATTGGTATCTGGCTGGTATGAGCCTGTGTGCTAGATTCTGCCTGAGAGCTGAAGTTGTTTGTCTTCAGATCGAAGAACTCCTTTTAATAATTCTTGTAAGTTTGGTTTGACTTTTACATATTCCCTTAATTTCTGTTTATCTAGAAATGACCTAATTTCACCATCAAATTTGAATGAGAGTTTTGCAGGACATATTATTCTTGGCTGACAAGTTTTTTTCTTCAGGGTTTTATATATGTCATCCAGTTGATTTCTTGCCGACATGGTTTCTGCCGAATAATCTGAGCTTAGTCTTATTGTTTCTCCTGTGTATGTGACTTCTTGTTTTCCAAGAGCTGCTCTCAGGATTCTTTGTTTGTCTTTGGTTTTGGGGAGTGTGATTATGATATGCCTTGTTGATTTTCTTTTGGGGTCTCTCCTATATGGGTTTCGTTGAGCTTCTTGGATGGCCAACTTTTCATCTTTCATGATAATGGGGAATTTTTCTGTCAGCAGTTCTTCAATGATCCTCTCTGTGGTTTCTGTTTTCTCCCCCTGTTCTGGAATTACAATCACTCAAAAATTTTTGCTTTTGATTGTATCCCACTTAACTCTCAGGGTCTCTTCATTTTTATTTGTTCTTTTTTCTGAGTTTCCCTCAGACAGAGTTGTATCCAAGTGTTTGTCTCGAATTCCACTGATCCTGTCTTCCACTGTTTCAAATCTGCTTCTCAGCCCTTCTATGACATTGCCCATTTCTGAAATCTTGTTGTTTATCTTTTGGATTTCTAATTGTTGTCTTTGTATAATTTCTAGTTGTGAATTTATTTTGGCATTTTCTTCCTGTATTATTTTCCTGAATTCTTCCAATTTTTTGTCTGTATTTTCCATGAATTTGTCTATTTTTTCCTCATGGTTGTCAGCTTTTCGACTCAGCTCTTGGAGAATTCTGATTATTAGAGATTTGAATTCCCTATCAGGTAGTTCTAGTGCATTTTCTTCCACTGAAGAGTCATCTGGTGTTTTATTTTGGACACCTACTGGAAACATCCTGTCCTTTTTTGGTAAATGTTTTGTTATTGTCTGCTGTCTTCAGGGCATTCAGTAGTTATTTTTCTCATTTACTGATTGTAGACTTGTTTGTTTTGTTTCTTTTATTTTTTTTTAATTTGACTATGTCTGAGCAGGCGGACTGTCTGTTCTTTGTTGTTTGTTTATCTGTGGGCACAATACTTTTCGCCTTCTTCTCCAGTTGGCAGGGTCAGTCACTCAGATATGGTATGGCAGGGCAGGTCTAGCTGATGAGGAGTTACTGGGATGGGTTGTTTGTGGCACTTCCTACAGCCAGCAGAACAGCTCGGTAATCAGTGCAGGGCATGTTCCAGTAGGCTGTGACTGTGCTGCTTGGTAGTGTGATGTCAAGCACATGGTGCAGGTAGGCAGGCTGCAGCTGCGAGATTGTTTATGTGTGGAGATAAGTTGGATATGGGAGAGAGGAGAAAGGAACAGGAACCAAAAACATACAAGCAAACAAAAAAGAATGCTAGGGGAAGTTGCCGCTGGAGTGGAGAGATGAGAGACTATGAAATGGAGAATAACAGAAATGGGAAGAGGAAGAAAAGAAAAGAAAAGAATGAATAAATAAAAATTGGAAAGGTTAAAGAACCGCAAAGTTCCCAGCAATCCCACCGGTGCAGCTATGAGTTCTGGGGAAGTCGCTCTCAGGTGTTGCAGTACAGCCTGGCTAGAAGGCATAGAGGTACACAGTGCCAGGTATTCAGGGAACAGAAAGAGAAGGAAGATATAGTGAGATGAGAAACTGAGAAATGAAGAAAGACAAAAAAGGAATAAGAGGGAAAAGAAAACAAAGCAAATTTAAAAAAAAAAAGAAAAGAAGAAGAAAGGCCCCCAAAAACAGGAAAAAAAAAAAAAGCCAATGAAAAAAGAAATGTCCTCAGGGATCCCTCTGCCCATCTGTGCAAGACTAGGGGGAAGTTTCATTGACATGCAGCACCGCCTGGCCAGAAAGGGCTCCCAGCTCAAGAAAAGGAAAAGAAGACAAACAAACAATTCAAAACAAACAAACGAACAAAAGCCCCGGGATCCTCCCAGTGCAGCAGCCCAGACCAAGAAGCAGCTCCACACTCGAACAGAGCTCCATAGCCCCTCAGGAAGAAGTAAAGATGGCGCACAGAGCCAGGTATTTGAGCAAAAGGAGGGCGAGGTGGTGAGAGGTAAGGAAGAAATCAAAAGAAGTGGAAAAAAGCAACACCAGCAGCCAACAAATGGCATTCAGAGAGCCGGCCCATTCTGGTGTGTGGAATCCAAGCAGCTGGTGGTTCCCGGACAAAAGACTGTGGCCGCGGGAAGCAGAGGAGGCCGAGTCAGGGTGAAGAAAGGTGGGGAGTGGGAAAGCATATATCACAAATTACCGGTTGTTTTGTCTCCTGCTGTATGCTCTGTGAGGCTGCTCCAATAGGAGTCCAAGATGGTGGATCCACGCTGTGTTAGCTGGTAGGGGACCTCTGCATGAATCTCTCCTCTGTCAGTTTTCTCACTCCATTTGGTGCTTGGCTGAGTTCTTCATCTCTTCATTTGATGTTTTAGGGTTTCAGGATTGTTGTGTTGTATTCTCTGTTCGGCTTAGTTTTTCGGATCTTTGCTGTGGAGGAACGTCATGGTGCTTCTGCCTAGAGTGCCATTTTGCCAGAACACCTCATATTGAATTTTTAAGTTCACAATTTATGTTTGCTGACTTAAAGATGATCTTTTTATTATCATCTTATAGGTGAATGAAACAGCCATCATTTGTAATATTTTTCCTTGTGAATATATATATTACATCTATTTGTGTATCATCTATCTATCATCTACAGTCCTACATAAGCTTTAATTTTAGTCATATTTATCTGTTATATAATGTATTTATTTCTTCTGAACAAAAATAACTCCATAAACATAACAGACATATCTAATTTGTTCACTTTTATATCTCAATACCTTGCATGTTGTCTTAGCATTGCAGGCATTCAGTGAACACCTGATAACTGAGCAAATAAATGAATGAATGAAATTTACATGCATAATTGATAATATATTAAAAAAAGCCTAGAGTGGGGACAGAGAACATTGTTCACTACAACTTTCACTGCCTCTAAATGGAACCTCTAATTAAAAATGTGTTTTCTAAATTAGAAATTAATTCTACAGAAATCTTTGTCCCTATTAAAGATTATATGTATGTGAATATGTGTGTATATACATATGTATTCTATGTACATATGTATATGTATATATGTATGTTTGTATGTGTGAATGGATAGACAGATAGATAGACAGACAGATAGACAGATAGATAGGCAGGTAGACAGGTAGACAAGCAGATAGATAGATAGACAGATAACATTTTCTTCAAGGCTGCACAGACTATGAAACTGAACATGCCTTGTTTTATACTTGGGTGCCAGGAAGCACAAAGTAAATATGGGCTCCAACTATAGAAAACCAGGAGATCTTATAATCTAAATCTGTCTAATATCCCCACACACACCCTCCACCCCCATCATTCTGGACACTTATTCCACCTGTAAATTTCCCAGTTGCTGAAATTTTGTATTGTTCTATTTATATGTATGAGGTTTTTGTAAGTGACCTCAATCAAATTCTTTTTAAAACTGGATCAAGTTTATATAAATAATGAGTCAATAATCAAGCACAAATGAATAAATGCTCCCTTATTCTGATTATATTTCACTCACAGTTATATTGGAAACTACTAAGATAAACATTATGGAATAGACTATTACATTATTCCTTTTACTTGGAACCTGCTTAATTCCTCCTGTCACGAAGAGCATAAGATAAAATAACTTCCATCCCAGCAATTAATGCTGTTTTAATTTTGAAATATCTTGGAGTCCCTGTCTTTGATGAAAACATTAACTACATTTCTTCCCTTTTAATATCATGGAGGGGCATGATCTAGAATATGTCAGGAGCAGAGAGCATTTATAGCGAGAGTTGGGGATGGATTACCCAGTATAAGTAAGGTACACATGGGCTTAACTGTGCTTACTTACTAATCTGTGGTACACAATTTCGTCTGTTTTTCAGCATTTCAAAGTCTCACTCCCCTTCTATCCTCCATACCAAAAACAAAAATCATGAACATTGTAGGTATCCTGCAAGTCCACCATTGCATATTTAGCATATAAAGATATACACATAAATCATAATTGCTTTATTATACTATATTTTATAATTTTATATATAAAATTATATTCCCAATATAATAATAATTGATTTTTTTAAACATTTTCTGCCTTCTCTGGTGTTCACAAGTTTTCATTTTTCCCTTTTATTTATTGTACTGGTTTGGGAGCATTGTATTTCTCTCCTAAAAATAGTTAGGTTTAAAAATTTTAATGTGAATAATTAAGGTTGCTTTTATCAAATTTATTTAAGGACCTTGGAACACCTTTAAATCTGATCACCTTACTCTGTGTCACTTTACTAATAGCTCTTTACTTAAAATCCAGATACTACTCATTAATTTTTACAGCTAATATTTATTTAGATTTCCCAATATTTGTCAGTTTTATTATCTACCATTGTTTCTTGTAACTTATTTATTTTCCCCCACTTTTTCTTTCTGTGAACACTTTTTAGAAGCCCTGTTAGCAAAAATCTCTGAGTGGAAAATTATTGTTTGTTAGTCTGAGAATGTTTTCATTTTGTCTTCAATCTTGAATGACAATTTATCTTGGCATAGAATTCTAGGTCTATAACTATTTCCCTTCAACATTTAAAAGATATTATTCCAATTTATAGGCACATGAAGTTACTGTTGAGAAGTCTGCTGTGTTTGGAATGAAAAAGGGATTCATTCTGACAATTCAATCTGCCATATGGGCTGGGATTGCTCACAATTTCTTTAGTTTCTGCAATGGTACCTGGTACGTATAATTCATTACTGACCAAATAATTAACTCAATCATTTGAGTAGTTTGGATGAATAGATTGAACACTGTCAGATGACAATCACATCACATGCATCTAATATAAGTGAAGAAAAAGAAACACATGAAACGAGTTAACCTTCAAGTTGAAAGCCCAAATAGTATTAGAATAGTATCTAATAGAATAGAATCTACTTAGCATATAAATGGAGTCCTCGGGTGGTCCAAATTGTTAATTCTCAGCTGCTAACTGAAAGGTTGGAGGTTCAAGTACACCCAGAGGTGCCTCAGAAAAAAGCTCTGACAATTTAATTCTGTAAAACCAGTCAGTTGAAAACCCTATAGAGCACAGTTACACTCTGACAAACATGGGGTCACCATGAATTGGAATTGACTCAAAGGCAATTGGTTTAGCATCTAAACAGCAATAAAATAAACGAGTACTTCTAAATAGTTTATTTTACTCTTGACACCCTGGTTTTGCAGACACTGCTTCAGTAAAAAATCATGCCTGGGGAGAGCAAACCAGGGAGTGAGAAAAGATATAGGACATCAAACCCAGAACCTGAGAACTATACAACTCAAGGACACGCATGAATACAGACAGAGCGTGGTCACAGAAAACAAAGGCAGTACCTAGTGGAACAGTTAGGGCTAAAAACCCAAACCCAAACCCAAACCCATTGCTGTCAAGTCGATTCCAGCTCCTAATGACCCTATACGACAGAGTGGAATGACCCCATAGGTTTTCCAAGGCTGTAAATCTTTATGGAAGCAGACTGCCACATCTTTCTCCCGTGGAGAACTTGGTGGGTTCAAACTGCTGACCTTTATGTTAGCATCCCAGCGTTTTAACCACTGCACCACCGGGGCTCCTTAGCTAGAATTAAGTGGACCTTAAAACATGAAGCTCTTTGCTGTCCCAAAGAATATTGAGACTGGAACATCTACCCAATTATAGTATACAATAAATTATTAAAAGGTGCTAAAATTACAGTTCCAATAAACTTTGGGCATAAGGAAGTCAGATGAGATTAAGGAGACTTTACCTAAAAGAGCACATGTCCTTGATATTTTAACAAACATCTTCTGCCAAGTGGTCTACTTAATGTTCATGAGTTCTGGAAATAGTTCATGGAAGTTATTCAGTTATTGTGTATGATAAAACAAAGGGAACATAATAAAATAAGTAATAGCTATTTCTTCATCACCAGCGGGGACAAATTACTCAAAAAGCAAGGTAAGCACATGCTTAGGGAATCAACAAAACAGGAAGACCAGTTGTACAAAGCAAAGATACATAGATGCCAAGCAGACAGAACACAAGAAAAAGTGGGTGCCCCAGTGGAAGGGAACTGGCAGGGCACTAAATGAAATTGATGCCAGCTCCAGTGCATGAAAATGTGCTGGCTGGAAATAAAGTTCATGCAGGGTCACAAGGGCACCCAAGTGCAAGGCTGTTTAAGCTGTGAGGCTCCTACCACTTCAATGCCTTCATTGACATCTGTCACCTATGATCCCCTCCCGTGTAACTGAAACTCCTTGTCTCAGTGAGTCTCTTGGGAGTATACTACTTCTTTCTAAGAAGCAAGAGTTGGGGGCGGGCTGTCAATTCCAACTCTTGCTACATTCACCTGATATGCAACTGGATCCAGCATGAGTGGTTATCGGGTAAGGACAGATTTTATTAATAGATTAACAGGCCTCTGATCTATCTTGAGGGAACCATCTTATACATACACGTCTGCTGATCCAGCAACTTCAGCCAGGAGGGTCAGCAATGATAGTTACCATGATACAAATACAAGGGTATGCTCTTCTGCATGTCCTAGTAAACAACAAATGGGAAATTCGGTCCCAGATGACACACAAAAGCAAGGGAACTTGAATAAGTCAACCATTGCAATGAATTCAGTCAAGTTACTTTTTAACCGTATGGCATTTATGTAGTTATGCCCTAAGCTTTGTAAACAATAATTTTATAACTTTAAGTTTTAAATATATTTGGCATACATGTGGATGTAATCTTGCATACATATAATATAATACTAACATGGGTAATGATTTAATATAATACTAACCTAGCAAACATCCCAAACTACTGGAAATATTAATATTTATCTACCAAAAAAGTTTTAATTTAGCTATCAAGGGAGTTTCTTTTTTTATTGTTTGATTCGAAGGATACAATGCTTAATATTACTCTATGTCATTGTTAGGTGCTGTCAAGTGTGTTCCGACTCATAGCCATGCTATGTACAACAGAAGGAAACACTGCCTTGTCCTGTGCCACCCTCACAATCGTTGTTATGCTTGATACCATTGTGGCAGCCACTGTCCGTCCATTTCATTGGGAATCTTCCTCTTTTTCGCTGACCCTCTACCAAGCATGCTGTCCTTCTCCAGGAACTGGTCCCTCCTGATAACATGTTCACAGTGCCATCCTCGCTTCTAAAGAACATTCTGACTGTACATCTTCCAAGATTGATTTGTTCATTTTTCTGGCAGTCCATGGTATATTCACTATTTTTCACCAACACCATAATTCAAAGGTGTCAATTATTCTTTGATGTTCCTTATTCCTTGTCCAGCTTTCACATGCATACGAGGTGACTTAAAATACCATGGCTTGGGTCAGGCATACCTTAGTCCTCAAAGTGACATCTTTGCTTTTCAACACTTTAAAGACATCTTTTACAGCAGATTTGCCAATGCAATAAGTCGTTTGATTTCTTTCTTTCTTTTTTTTTAATATTTCTTTTTGTTTTTTTTATTGTGCTTTAGGCAAAAGTTCACAGCTCAAGTTAATTTCTCATACAAAAATTCAAACACATATTGTTTTGCAACATTAGTTGCAATCCCCACAATGTGACAGCACACTCCCCTTTCCACCCAAGGTTCCCTGTGTCCATTCAGCTAGTTTCTATCCCTTCCTGCCTTCTCATCCTGCCCTTGGACAGAAGCTGCCCATTTGGTCTCATATATTCGATTGAACTAAGGAGCACGTTCCTCATGTGTATTATTTTTTGTTTCATAGTCCTGTCTAATCTTTATCTGAAGCATGGGACTTGGGAATGGCTTCAGTTCTGGGTTAACAGTGCATCTGGGACCATAGTTTCAGAGGTTCTTCCAATATCTAAGTGTGGTCTTTTTATGCGAATTTGAGTTCTGTTCTACATTTTTCTCCTGCTCTGTCCGGGACTTTCTGTTGTGTTCCCTGTCACAGCGGTCATTGGTGGTAGCCAGGCACCATGTAGTTCTTCTGGTCTCAGGCTAGTGGAGTGTCTGTTTCATGTGGTTCTTTAGTCCTTTGGGCTAAAATTTTCCTTGTGTCTTTGGTTTTCTTCATTCTCTTTTGCTCCAAGTGGGATGGGACCAATTGATGTCTCTTAGATGGCCACTCGCAAGCTTTTAAGACACCAGACGCCACTCACCAAAGTGGGATGTAGACTATTTTATAAATAAATTTTGTTATGCCAGTTGACCTAGATGTCCAAGGAAACTATGGTCTTAAGGCCCCAGCCCCAGCTGCTCTGACCCTCAAAGTGTTTACGTGTGTCCAAGAAACTTCTTAGCTTCTGTTTTGATCCAGTTGTGCTGACTTCCTCTGTACTGTGTGTTGTCCTTCTCTTCACTGAAGTTGATTCTTGTCTATTATCTAATCAGTGATTTCCCCTACCTCTCCCTCCTCACCCTCTTAACCATCAAAGAATATTTTTTTTCTGTGTTTAAACCTTTTCTTGAGTTCTTTTAATAGTAGTCTCATACATTATTTGTCTTTTTGTGACTAATTTCACTCAGTATAATGCCCTCCAGATTCATCACTCTTGTGAGATGTTTCGCAGAGTCATTGTTCTTTACTGTTGCATAGTATTTCATTGTGTGTATGTACCATAATTTGTTTATCCATTCATCTATTGATGGGCATTTAGGTTGTTTCCATCTTTTTCTATTGTGGATAGTGCTACAATGAATATGTGTGTGCGTATATCTATTCATGTGATGGTTCTTATTTCTCTAGAGTATATTTCTAGGAGTGGGATTGCTGGATCCTATGGTATTTCTATTTCTAGCTTTTCAAGGAAGTACCAAATCATTTTCCAAAGTGGTTGTACCATTTTACATTCCCACTAACAGTGCATAAGAGTTCCAATCTCTCCACAACTTCTCCAACATTTGTTATTTTGTGTTTTTTGGATTAGTGCCAGTTTTATTGGGGGTGAGATGGTATCTCATTGTAGTTTTGATTTGCATTTCTCTAATGGCTAATGATCCTGAGCATTTCCTCATGTGACTATTAGCTGCCTGAAAGTCTTCTTTGGTGAAGTGTCTGTTCATATCCTTTGCTCATTTTTTAATTGGGTTATTTGTCTTTTTATTGTTGAGGTGTTGCAATATCTTACAGATTTTAGAGAATAGACCCTTACTGAATATGCTGTAGCTAAAATTTTTTTTCCCAGTCCGTACGTTGTCTTTTGACTCTTTTGTTGAAGTCTTTTGATGAGCATAAGTTTTTGAATTTTAGGGGCTCCCAGTTATCTACTTTCTTTTCTGATGTGTGTGCATTGTTAGTTATGATCTGTATACTATTTATGCCATGTATTAGGGCTCCTAGCATTGTCCTTATTTTTTATTCCATGATGTTTATCATTTTAGATTTTCTATTTAGGTCTTTGATGCATTTTGAGTCAGTTTTTGTGTATGGTGTGAGGTATGGTCCTGTTTCATTTTTTTTACAGATGGATATCCAGTTGCATCAGCACCATTTATTAAAGAGACTGTCTTTTCCCCACTTAATGGACTTTGGTCCTTTGTCAAATATCAGCTACTCATAGGTGGGTGAATTTACATCTAGATTCTCAATTCTGTTCCACTGGTCTATGTATCTGTTGTTGTACCAGTACCAGGCTCTTTTGACTATCATGGTGGTGTAATAGGTTCTAAAATCAGGTAGTGTGAGTTCTCCTACTTTGTTCTTCTTCTTCAGTAATGCCTTACTTATCTGGGGCCTCTTCCCTTTCTATACAAAGTTTGTGATTTATTTCTTAATCTCCTTAAAAAATGCCCTTCGAATTTGGATAGATATTGCATTGTATCTATAGATCACTTTGGGTAGAAATGTCATTTTCATGATATTGAGTCTTCCTATCCATGAGCATAGTGTGTCTTTCCACTTCTGTAGGTCTCTTTTGGTTTCTTGAAGTAGTGTTCTGTAGTTTTCTTTGTATAGGTCTTTCACATCTCTGGTTAGATTTATTCTTAAGTATTTTATCTTCTTGGGGGCTATTGTAAATGGTATTGATTTGATGATTTCTTTTTTGAAGTTCTCTTTGTTGGTGTAAAGGAATCCAACTGATTTTTGTATGTTTATCTTGTATCCTGATACTTTGCTGAAATCTTGTATTACTTTCAGTAGTTTTCTTGTGGATTCTTTGGGGTTTTCTGTGTATAAGATTATATCATCTGCAAATAGGGATACTTTTACTTCTTCCTTTACAATCTGGATGCACTTTATTTCTTTTTTTTTTTGCCTTATTGCTCTGGCTAGGACTTCCAGCACAATGTTGAATAAGAGTGGTGATAAAGGACATCCTTGTCTGGTTCCCGTTCTCAAGGGGAATGCTTCCAGTCTCTCTCTGTTTAGAATGATGTTGGCTGTTGGCTTTGTATAAATGCCCTTTATTATGTCAAGGGATTTCCCTTCTATTCCTATCTTGCTGAGAGTATCAGGAATGGGTGTTGGACTTTGTCAAATGCCTTTTCTGCATCAATTCATAAGATCATGTAGTTCTTTTCTTTTATTTATGTGATGGATTACATTGATTGATTTTCTAACGTTGAAGCATCCTTGCATACCTGGTATGAATCCCACTTGGTCATGATGAATTATTTTTTTGATATGCTGTTGAATTCTATTGACTAGAATTCCGTTGAGGATTTTGTGTCTATGTTAATGAGGGATATTGGTGTGTAATTTTCTTTTTTTGTGTGGTGTCTTTACTTGGCTTTGGTATCAGGGTTATGCTGGCTTCATAGAATGGGTTGGTTTGACTTCTTGACTGCTGCTTCCATGGTCATTGATTGCAGATGCAAGTAAAATGAATTCATTGACAACTTCTATCTTTTCTCCATTTATCATGATGTTCTTTATTGGTCCAGTTGTGAGGATTTTTTTTCTTTGTGTTGACGTGCAATTCATACTGAAGGCTGTAGTCTTTGATCTTCATCAGTAAGTGCTTCAAGTCCTCTTCACTTTCAGCAAGCAAGGTTGTGTCATCTGCATATTGTAGGTTGTTAATGAGTCTTCCTCCAATCCTGTTGCCACATTCTTCTTCATATAGTCCAGCTCCTCATATTATTTGCTCAACATACAGATTGAATAAGTATGGTGAAAGGATACAACCCTGACTTTAATATTTTCTGACTTTAAACCACTCAGTATTCTCTTGTTCTGTTCGAACAACTGCTTCTTAGTCTATGTGGAGGTTCTCATGAGCATAATTAGGTGTTCTGGGGTTCTCATTTTTCACAATGTTATCCATAATTTTTAATGATTCACACAGTCGAATGCCTTTGCATAGTCAATGAAACACAGGTAAACATCTTTCTGGTATTCTCTGTTTTCAGCCATGATCCATCTGATATCAGCAATGATATCTCTCTTTCCATGTCCTCTCCTGAATTCAGCTTGAATTTCTGGCAGTTCCCTGTCAATGTACTGCTGCAACCATTTTTGAATTATCTTAAGTGAAATTTTACTTGTGTGTGATTTTAGTGTTTGATATTTTCCGCATTCTGTTGGATCACCTTTCTTTGGAATGGGCACAAATGTAGATCTCTTCCTGTTGGTTGGCCACGCAGCTGTCTTCTAAATGTCTTGGTAGACAAGTGAGCATTTCCAGCACTGCATCCATTTGTTGAAACATCTCAATTGGTATTCCATCAATTCCTGGAGCCTTGTTTTTCACCAATGACTTCAGTGCAGCTTGAACTTCTTCCTTTAGTACCATTCGTTCTTGATCATCTGCTACCTCTTGAAATGTTTGAACGTTGACCAGTTCTTTTTGGTACAGTGACTCTGTGTACTCCTTCCATCTGCTTTTGATGCTTCTTTCATCATTCAGTATTTTCCCCATAGAATCCTTCAATATTGCAGCTTGAGGCTTGAATTTTTTTCTTCAGTTCTTTCAGCTTGAGAAATGCTGAGTGTGTTCTTCCCTTTTGGTTTTCTAACTCCAGGTCTTTGCACATTTCATCATAATGCTTTAATTTGTCTTCTTCAGCCTCCCTTTCAGATCTGTTCAGTTCTTTCACTTCATCACTTCTTCTCTTTGCTTTAGCTGCTGTACGTTCAAGAGCAAGTTTCTGAGTCTCTTCTGACATCCATTTTGGTCTTTTCTTTCTTTCTTGTTTTTTTAGTGGCCTCTTGCTTTCTTCATGTCATTCTTTATGTCATTCCACAACTGGCCCAGTCTTCAGTCAGTGGCGTTCAATGCATCAGTCTATGCTGAAATGGTCTCTAAATTCAGGTGGGATATACTGAAATCATATTTTGGCTCTCCTGGACTCGTTCTAATTTTATTCAGCTTCAACTTGATTTGCGTATGAGCAATTGATGGTCTGTTCTGCAGTTGTCCCCTGGCCTTGTTCTGACTGATGATATTAAGTTACTCTATCACCTCTTGCCACAAATATATTCAGTTTGATTCCTGTGTATTCTATCTGGCAAGGTCCACATGTATAGTCACCATTTATGTTGTTGAAAAAAGGCATTTGCAATGAAATAGTCATTGATCTTACAAAACTCTATCATGCGATGCTCAGCGAAATTTCTATCACCAAGTCCATATTTTCCAACTAGTGATCCTTTTTCTTTGTTTCTAACTTTTGCATTCCAATCACCAGTAATTATCAATGAATCCTGATTGCATGTTTGATTAATTTCAAACTGCAGAGTTGGTAAAAATCTTCAATTTCTTCATCTTTGGCCTTAATGGTTGGTGCGCACATTTGAATAATCATCGTATTAATAGATCTTCCTCATAGTTGTATGAATATTTTCCTATCCCTTACAGCACTGTATGTACTTCAGGATAGATCTTGAAATGTTCTTTTTGGTGATGAACTTGAGGTCATTCCTCTTCAATTTGTCATTCCTCGAATAGTAGACCATATGATTATCTGATTCAAAATGGCCTATCCCAGTCCACTTCAGCTCTTTAATGCCTAGCATATTGATGTTTATGCATTCCATTTCACTTTTGATGACTTCCAATTTTCCTGGATTCATACTTTGTACATTACACATTCCGATTATTAATGGATGTTTGCAGCTGTTTCTTCTAATTTTGAGTTGTGCCGTATCAACAAATGAATGTCCTGAAAGCTTGACTCCATCCACATGATTAACATCTCTACTTTGAAGAGACAGCTCAGTATTTTGAGTGCTTTTCAGTCTGAGGGGCTCATTTTCTGGCGTTATATCAGACAATGTTCTGCTGCTATTCATCAGGTTTTCACTGGCCAATTTTTTCAGAAGTAGACTGCCAGGTCCTTCACCCTAGTCTGTCTTAGCTTCAAGTATCATAGGAACAGGCAAGCCACCACAGCATGACAAACTGACAGACATGTTGTGGGATATTACTCTACGTATGCTAATAAATGAGATATTAGTCATATTAAGA
This sequence comes from Dugong dugon, assembly GCA_030035585.1. NCBI lineage: Eukaryota > Metazoa > Chordata > Mammalia > Sirenia > Dugongidae > Dugong > Dugong dugon. Next base: position 34,726,676 of record CM057471.1, on the reverse strand, counting down.
GGACACAAAATTCAATATCATGAAAAATATGTTTCTATTTTGTAACATTGAGTGTGTTTCTAAATTCATCTTCCAAGAACACTACAAATGGCACGGATATACCTGATTAAGTTTGCATGAAAGCATCCAAGAAATTAGTGTAAGCTTATCCGGATTACTTAAATACAAACCTTTAGGGAGAAGTGGGACAATTTCATTCTTACATAAGAACTATGTTTTCAGATTCAGGAAATTTTAATCATATAGGCATGTATGATTTCATAATAGAAAATAAAATACAATGCTTATTTCCCAACATTTAAATTGCTTTATGCACATTCCTAACTTTAATGATCACAAACTGCAAAACTCATTTTCATTCCCAAAGAAACTCAAAAATCCCCAGTGTACAACAACGATTCAAGAAAGACTCAATTCATTATCTGTATTGTGTATAGAAGTATATATTGTTTGGCAGTTTAATTGTGATGAAATCATTGAAGAATTTGTAAGAGCAAAGAATAGAAAGAAATATTTTTGATTATAACTTGTTACCTTAGTCATCTAGTGCTACTGTAACAGAAATACCACAAGTGGATGGCTTTAACAAACAGAAGTTTATTCTCTCACAGTGTAGTAGGCTAGAAGTCCAAATTCAGGGCATTAGCTCCAGGGGAAGGCTTTCTCTGTCAGTTCTGGAGGAAAGTCCTTGTCATCAATCTTCCCTTGGACTAGCAGCTCCAGGGGAAGGCTTTCTCTGTCAGTTCTGGAGGAAAGTCCTTGTCATCAATCTTCCCTTGGACTAGCAGCTTCTCCATGCAGGAACTCCGGGTCCAAAGGACACACCCTGCTCTCGGCACTGCTTTCTTGGTGGTATGAGGTCCGCTGTCTCTCTGCTCCATTCTCTCTTTTAGATCTCAAAAGAGATTGGCTCAAGACACAATCCAATCTTGTAGATTCAGTCCTGCCTCATTAGCAGAACTGCCATCTATGCCACCTCATTAGCATCATAGAGGTAGGATTTACAACACATAGGAAAATCATATCAGAAGAAAAATGGTGGGTAATCACACAATACTGGGAATCATGGCCTAGCCAAATTGATACACACATTTTTGAGGGACACAATTAGATCCATGACACATGTCAGGAATGAAAACCATAAAAACCAAACTCCCTGCCTTTGAGTCAATTCCAACTCATAATGACCCTATATGACAGAGAAGAATTTCCCCATATGGTTTCCAAGGAGCTGCTGGTGGATTTGAACTGCCAACCTTTTTAGGTTAGCAGCCATAGCACTTAGCCACTACTCCACCAGAGCTCCTAGAGACGAAAGATCTAACTAAAAAGAGAATACAGTAATTTGTTGTAATATTTGTTTTCTGATCATTAAATTTTCTTTTATGACATCTTTTCATTTGTTCATTTATAACTATAGTATTTATTATGAAACAAGCATCAAAACTGAAGTATGAGCCTTTTAAAGCAAAATTGGTGAAAGTCAATTTTTCGTTGTGGGAAAGCAACAGAATTTTACATTGATTGTTCAGACAACTAAATTCACTGATTCAGTTTTTTCTTTGTAAAATATGTGAAATATTCTTTTTGTAGAAAATGTGGTATATAGTAAGAATCTTAGTACCCCAACCCGCGTTAACTTGTTGCCACTGAGTCGATTCCAACTCATAGTGACCCTACAGGACAGATTAGAACTGCCCCATAAGGTTTCCCAGAAGCACCTGGTAGATTCGAACTGCCGACCTTTTGTTAGCAGCTATAGCTCTTAACTGCTATTCCACCAGGGTTTTAGTGCCCCACATCCACTAAAAATTTTATAATCCATGTCATCTCACTTTTGTGTTCAAGTGCTAATATTATAGTCCCATTTAAAAAGAAGTTACGTTATGGATAGCTAAAACACACATACGCTGTGAGGGCACCACAGATTACCAGTGTTTAGGGCCCTCACCCACCACTTGTCTGTCAGTTTGTTGTACTGTGGTGGCTTGTTTGTTGCTTTGATGCTGGAAGCTATGCAACTAGTATTTCAAATACCAGCAGGGTCACCCATGGTAAACAAGTTTCAGCTGAGCTTCCAGACTAAGACAGACTTGGAAGAAGGACCTGGCGATCTACTTCTAAAAAAAGGGAAAAATCGGCCAGTGAAAACCTTATGAATAGTAGCAGAACATTGTCTGATATAGTGCCAGAAGATGAGCCTCTCAGGTTGGAAGGCACTCAGAATAAGATGGATTGACACAGTGGCTGCAACAATGGGCTCAAACATAGCAACGATTGTGAGGATGGCACGGGACTGAGCAGTCTTTCATTCTGTTGTTCATAGGGTTGCTATGAGCCAGAACTGACTCCACAGCACCTAACAACAAAAACAGGGTCCTCACATGCCTTAATCCTGCCCTGATCACCAGCATAATTTTCTAGTCGCTTTCCTGGTTAGTTTTCATTAAAGTGTAAAATCCTGCAACAAACTATAAGCTCATTGAGGAAAAACACTGCATCCAATCAGTCTTTGTATCCCAGTGTCTAGTTCTGTGCTTGAGACAAAGTATATAATCAATGTATGTCTGTTTCAATGAATTGAACCCAGGTTAAAAACATAATGGAAAATGTATCAATAATTGTATGTGAGTAAGGGACGAATTGTTCCTGGGGCATAACAAGTGCTATATAAGCTTACATTAAATAAATAAAAATAAAATAAAAATGAGATTGAGGGTCAGAAGACATGGAAATAATTCTAGTCAAATCATTTTAAATTTCTAGGTCTCATTTTTCATATTTTTAAGTAGGGCTAGTAATAATATCTCCCTGAGCAAATCCTCATTATTATGAGAAATTACTCTGTAAATCATAATATTCTTGTCAAGTGTTAAGTCAGACTTGTCTTACAGCTTGCCTAACAATGCTATCTATTCCAGGATCATTTGCATTTCAAAAACAGGACATCTGTAACAGTCATAACTTAGCTCAAAGCAACAAATCATTAGACGTCTAGTTCGTGACATATATCTTTGTGTATATTTCTATATGGTCGATATTGTGGCCATAATATAACAAAATTTGTCTTGTCACACTGCTGCTTAAAACCTGTTTAATAGTTCTACTTTTCCACAGGTATGCTATGGACTCTGCTAAACTTTAAGATGCTCTGTAAAGTAGTTCTCAAACATTAGAGTTTGTTGAATCAACAAGAGGCAATGTTAAAACTCAGATTGTTGTCCTCCCCATCAGACAGCTCCTGATTCCACAGCTCTGGGGCAGGATGCAACTATTTCTATTTCCAACGAGTTCCAGGGGATGCTGATACTTCTAGTCTGAGAACCGCAATTTGAGAACCATTGCTGTTGGGCAAAAGTGGTCACCTTGATGGATTAAAAAGATGTAATAAGAATTAAATACCAAACAGCATTTTGTGTATTAGATTAGTGATTCTTCATAACACCTTTATGAAGTGAGTATGCAATTTATCTACATTCATATAATTTGCCCAATATCATACAGCTGATAAACGTTAAAGCTGAGATTGGAACTCCTAGTCGTTTTGCTCCAGAGTCTACGCAGGGCTCAAGAATCCATGTGCTTTACCAGGACACTGAACTACTTCTCAGTCATCAAGGAAATGTGTATGAGTAAACCTCTCACTGAACCTGACTCCAGTGTGTTAGATCTCTTCCCTCTGATATCTCTAGCTCAACTTCGTCCTTAATCCAAACTAGTGAATTTCAGTTTCTGTCTCTATCAAATACAGATTCAAAATATTAAATGAGACAATTTGTGTAGAACCCCTGGTACATCGTTCTTCTTACCCTTTATTCCTCCACAGATTCCCTTGTACTGTAATTATTTGAACGTGTATGTTTCCCCTCACTGGATTATGAGTTACTATGGAAGAGAAGAAAATACGTCTTCTTTTTTTTTTTCAGATTACCCCTGAAATGGGTCTTTTTAAAATTTTACTGGCTTTTTGTTACTTGCCTAAACAACAACAACAAGACCCTTTGCCTTCAAGTCGATTCTGACTCATTGTAGTCCTATAGTACAGAGTAGAACTCCTCCATCGGGTTTCCAAGGAGTGGCTGGTGCATTCCAACTGCCGACCTTTTGGTTAGCAACCGAGATTTGACCACTGTGGCACCAGATCTCCAAGGGCAATGGATTTTAAACCCCAGACTAAACCTGACAGTGATCAGAAAACTAGAACTTCCCAAGCACGCCTCTAGTCTTCGATTCTGCCATGGTCTGTTTCAGTGATTCTAAGCAACGTTTCTGTCCTGTTTTTCTGTCATTCAACCGTATGTCCTTTTTGCTGTTATCCTAGGATCATTTTCCCAAGATAGCATGCTCTTTTCCTATGCTTCCCCTTTGTCTAACTGACAAACCATTATTCATCTCTGTAACTTAAATCTCATATCCTCTCTTCTATAAAGCCTTTACCTTCTCTCTCACGCAATTTGTTGCTGCTAGTTTGCTCACACTGCAAATTCTACTTACCAATATCAGAGCAGTGTGACAGAGAGATGTCATAGAAAAGAGATGTGGGTATCAAACTGCAAAATACTAAAGCAGACTAGGATAGAGTGTCCCCAGTTTCCCTTGTCTTTGACCTTTGCCTCCTTTTCCTTTTTTATTCCTTTATCTCCTTTTTTTTTTTTTTTTTGCTAGCCCACCACCAGTGTCCCTGAACCTTGATAAGCTACAAGTCTTGGAGGAAGAAAAAGGTCTTTAAAGAACTTTTCTGTTAGTTACCAGGTTGGAATGATGTACCAGTGATACCAAACAAGAGGCATGAACAACTGAAACAATCTTCAAACATTTCAACCACAAATTTTACAGCAGTTAAAGATGAAAACTGCTACCTGGGCCATGCCACAGCACATGGGCACCTCCCTTCTCCTTACCTCCTGAGAGTCTAACCCTGCTTCGATCTGGACAGCACTGGTCGCCAGGTGCTTCCTGATGTGCACCAGTTGCATAAAGCCTTTTAACCTCCTTTCGAGTCATTTAAATTAGTTTCTTTTGATTAAACAGGAAGTTGAATCATCCCACGTCAGCCATTTCCTAGCTGACTCACTTAGGGAAAATGAATCCAAACTAGTAAGTTTCAGTTTCTACCTCTATAAAATATAGATTAAAACTATTAAATGAGACTATCTGTTTAAAACACCTAGTGCATCATTCTGTTACCCTTTATTTCCCCACAGATTCCATTGTACTGTAATTATTTGAACATATATTTTTCCCATCACTGGATTATGAGTTACTAGGGAAGAGAAGAAAATATGTTTATTATTATTATTTTTTTGGTATAAAAATTACCTCTCCTGCATCTGAAAAGAAGGATACAACACACATATTATAATGCTTTCTGAATAAATGCATGAGTTATAGGGCATTTTAATCTCTACCCTCCTACATACACACTCACATGCTTACAAATACTTATATTTAAAAAAGAAAGTTTTGCAACTGCTAATTTAGAAATCTGTTCCCACGATAAGCTTATATAAATAGTTTTCTGGGGAGAATGAGAAATGTTTTATTTAACCCTTGGAGCCCTGGTAGCGCAGTGGTTAAGAGCTATGGCTGCTAACCAAAAGATCGGCAGTTCGAATCCACCAGGTTTTCCTTGGAAACCCTATGGGGCAGTTGCACTCTGTCCTATAGGGTCACTATGGGTCGGAACTGACTCGAGAATGATGGGTTTTTTAAAATTTAACCCTAGTCTCTTTCTTTCTGTTTCACTTTATAGTAAAGAAACATTTTCAAATAATCAGCACACTGCCTCCTCACACCGCATGTACATATAGATTCTCCTTCATGCTCATTGATTAAAAATGTATCCCATGCTCATTCCTAAGCCCATCCTTGCATAGACAAGCACAAGGCTGTGAAGAGGAGGAAAAGAATATCCGAACACAACTGGGGGAGGCAGTATTAGAAAGGAGGAAGTGTGTGTGTGTGTGTGTGTGTGTGTGTGTGTGTGCGTGGCAGAAGTGTAATCAAGAACATTGGAACAGCACTCTTCTGCACTTTACATTTTCCCCCGGACAGTCTCATCTATCCCTATGTCTTCAATGACTGTATATGTGTATGTATCCAGACAACTTCAAAATCCATTTTTCTAGTGTTTACATCCTGAATTACAGATCTCAAGTTCCAATTTGCACACACTCTCAATTAGACAGTGCTAACAAGGATAACGAATCAGCAGATATCAAACTTAGTATGCCCAAAACTAAACTCATATTCCTCTTTCAAATGTATTCTTACTTAGAGTTTACGCCTTGTCAAGGGAATTACTCGAGGGACTCAGCTAAAACCTGGGAGTCGCCCTAGCTCCCTTCTTACTGTCCCTAAACCATCAATCAGTCACGTCATCTATGCATTGTACCTCATGACTCTACCTGGAATTTGTTTCTTGCCTGAATTCTAACTGCCTTGATTTGGACCTTTATCGTTTCTTACCTGGCATTTTATAGTAATCCCTTAACCAATTTTCCTGCTTTCATGTAAATACAACTTTAATTTTATCAAACTTCTCATTTACTACAGTGTAACATCCACTTCACCTCCTTCTGTCCCATTTGGACATGTTCTGTGCCCTAGTTATATTGATCAGTTTAGGATTCCCTGAATATTTTGTGCCCTTTGACACATATGCTTTGATGCAATGTTCTCACAGCTTGTTTTGCTTTACATTCACATTCTCTGCTGAGAAGATTTCTAATTACCCTTCAGAACTCAGCATTAATATCACCCTTCTCTGAAATCTTTCCTGTACCCTTTGCAAGATTAGTTTTTCCTCCCTTTGTATTCCCAGAGCAGTTTGTACATACATCTACTATCGAACCTCTTAAAATGCGTCATTATGGCTTGTTTAGCTCCCCTCTCTATCCCCCAGCTTGACAACTCTGCTATTCTTTGAGCTTCTGGCATGCATGGACTATGTACTGTTCAACTTTTTCTCCCCAGGGAAAAGCAGATAGCTTCAGATGTAGTAAGCTCTAAATTAATGTTGGAAATGTTTCTCAAATGCGTGAACACATGCCTCCTCTCCCGTTCCAAATGTATTCCAGTGTCACCAGAGAAGATTTTGAAAACCTTTGATTTTGTTTTTAAATAAGAAAGTTTTCCTATACTGTGTTTTTGTCAAATATTACTTCTCTGAAGAAATATTCCTCTCTACATGCATTGTAAATGGTCATCTTTCAGACAGAATTATACCAATGTCAGCTTTATCTACAGATTTTTTTCAATTGTTCAGACTTCCATATTAATCTCTCATTATATTAATATACCAGATATATTTATAACCTTTTTATCAGACTCATAATTCCAATATTGAGTTTTATTAACATTAAGTTATAAAAAGTAACATTTCACTGGGGAGAAAACAAATAGTTGCTTAGAGACTGACACATAAATTTATATTCCTATCTGCTGAGTTAGACTCTATCCCACTGAAAAATAGTTCAGAGGGCACATGGGAGGCAATGTATAGCCTACCAATAAATATAAAACTATTTGGCTGCTTGGACAAGACTCACTTTACTGGACACCAGTGCCTAATTGTGCCAGCAACATCTGCTGGGGTGGACTGCTGCTGCTCCTCCTGTTCTTGACAGGAAGCCCCACCTCTTGTGGTCTCACTGACACTGAGGCTAATTAACATTTCATCCATTGGGTAACCCAGTGTCATTGATTGAATTATGTCCCCCAAAAATATCTGTCAACTTGGCTGGGTTGTGGTTCCCCGTATTGTATGATTGTGTAACATTTTGTAATCTGATGTGATTTCCTTATGTGTTGTAAACTCTAACACTATGATGTAAAAAAATGGATTAGTGCCAGTTATACTGATGAGGTCTACAAGATTAGATAGTGTCTTAAGCCAATCTCTTTTGAGATATAAAAGAGAGAAGCGAGCAGAGACACATGGGAACCTCATACCACCAAGAAAGTGGTGCCGGGAGCAGAGCACGTCCTTCCGACCTGAAATTCCTGCACAGAGAAGCTCCCAGACGAAGGGAAGATTGATACATGGACCTTCCTCCAGACCTGAAGGAGAAGGCATTCCCCTGGAGCTGACACCCTGAATTCGGACTTGTAGCTTACTGGACTGTGAGAGAATAAAATTGTCATTGTTAAAGCCATCCACTTGTGGTATTTCTGTTATAGGAGCACTAGATGACTAAGACACCCAGGCATATGCAGCATTTCACTGGTTGCAGTGGAGACTTTCAGCTGTTTTGCAGAGCATCGGGGTATTGACAGGCAGTCTGTGCTCCTGGACACCATTACAACTGGAAAACCATTGCTCCTCCTTCTTTAACCCACTGTGACTCTTGCAGAGGAACATTGAGTCAGCTGGGTATCTCTCCACCTGGGTCAAATTATATACTCCAGAGCATACATATGTTTGGTGGACACAGACATCAGTGCTCGTGAGTGCTGCCAGCTTTCACTGGGCATTCCACTGCTGTGCTGGGCTTACCCAAGTGCTAAGGAGATGTTCCATAGGGAAGTAGTAAACTTTTCAACATAGATCCCAGCAGTGTTGGTAGCATTCCTTATGCCTCTGGGTCAGTCAGCTGTGTTAACAATTTATCTTCCCTCACTGCTTCTTCCTCCTGTAATCTCTTCTCAGATATGGGTTCTTACAGGACTGAGCCAAGAGATATGATTAGTTTTTTAAACATCATACTAAAATCAGAATTCCTTCATACTCTATTGATTGCTAAATGTTGTTTTGTGGCATATTCTTGATAAGAAAAATCAGGAGTAACATGGCATATTATATTCCCATCATGGCAGTGTGCACATGCATGATATGTATAGACTTGTAACCCCTTTGCCCTCCAGTCAGATCTGACTCAAAGTGGCCCTATAGGACAGAGTAGAACTGCCCCATAGTGTTTCCAAGGAGCAGCTGATGGATTTGAACTGTCGACCTTTTGGGTAGCAGCTGAGCTCTTAACCACTGCACCACCAGGGCCTCTCCACAGACTTGTAAACCAAACCAAAAAAAATCAAACTCATTACCCTCTGGTCAATTCCAACTCATGGCGACCCCATGTGTTACAGAGTAGAACTGCTCCATAGGTTTTTTTTAATGTAATCTTTACATAAGCAGATCACCCGGCCTTTCTTCCAGGGTACCACTGTATGGGCTCAAACTGCTAACCTTTTGGTTAGTAGTCGAGTGCAAACTGATTGTGCCACGCAGGGAACCTAGGATTGTAAAAACCTCTGTGGAATGCTTTAGTAAGGAAATCAGCATTTCTTTGTCCAGTCCATTGTATTCCATGTTTACTTTATCAAAGAACTCTCTCTCTCTCTCTGTGTTATTAATACATAGTCATATTGATAGAATTAGTATTCTGTGAAAACACTAGAGACTGGTTTTCCTATGGGACCTAGCTGTATTCTTGACAATTTGCTCAAAGACTAATCTCTCACATTAATATAATCATTTTCTCATGATTAAAAAGGAGCCCTAGTGGCACAGTGGTTAAGATGGTCTACCAGTTAGTTCCCAGTCATGGTTAAACTTTAAGGACATAAAAACGCTGAGATTTTCTCTGTGAAATATTATGTAGACACACACAGACACACAAACACACAAATATATGCAATGTATGTAAAAACACACACGCACAACTTCTGCTCTCTGGAGAACTACATAAAATGATCAAAGTTATTTTTTTTCCTGCAGCTCATTATAAATTCAGTCTTATAGACCATGAAAAGGCAAAACAAATTCACGATTATAATAGGATTTTTTTTTCCTGTTAAATGCATGGGATTGAGAGAGTGCAACTTTGGTCCATTTAACATCTCAGCCTTGGGCGTATTCTATCATTTCTCTGCCAACTTGGTATCACATCTTTGCTTAGGTTATACTTCCCGTCATTCAGGAAGAAGAATGGTCCCTTTGATTCTATGCCAACCTGGAAGACATGGAATGCACCTTTTCACAGATGTCCATTTATAAGATGCATCTGTCCCCACATCTCATTCTGCCAGCTGGCCTTGGGTAAGCTAGCTGGCAGTGTGCATCGTCTCAAGCTGCTGGCTTCTAAGCTTTATGGCTCATATCCCTGATGGGACCAGACAAACTCAGGATCATTATACAAATATTGGCTCCAGGGAAGTCAACTCATATAATAGGAATATCAAGAAATATTGCAAGTTTAACAGGAACATTTACATATGTATCAGGGACTATTTCAAAAATGTAATTCAGACTAATTGTTAGAGGGTAGCTGCATATGTATGACACCTTAGCACAGACAGCATCCTGCCATGACTTTGAGGAAAATGCCAAGTGCATACGATGAACAAGGAAGTAGGAAATATTACAAGCTACCAGTGCCTGCAGCCTGTCTGACATGCACAGGTGGTGTTCCTCCAGGGAGGTTTCAGAGTAAGTCTCATGGACTGGTTGGCTCAGCATTCTTAGTTCTGAGCTCTGCCTCATCTTCTATTTTGCTGAAGAGCCAGAAACTAGTGAGCCGGAATAAAGTCCAAGGTTGCCCTGACCATTCCATTGGCGGAGGCATTTTCTAAACTATTTCAGGCAGATGGGTATTCATGTTACTCTCTAGGTTTCTAGAAGGAATATATCCTTGTCCTTTACTCTCTTATTTGCTAAGGTTGCCTACAGATAGTGTTCAAGAAACCTTACATGTCTCTGTATTTCATAAGCATATACAGGCTATGATGCAATGATGTCTGGTTGAGTTTTATTCCCTCATTTGTGTGGAATATCAAAGGGACTGCCACATGCCAGCTGGTGGCAGGAGAAGCTGAATACAGAAGCCAAACATAAAATTTCCAGATCTAAGACCTGCTCTCACTCTAAATTTTCTGACCCATTTTTAAGCCTACTGGTCTAATCTTAGTTTAGGATTAGCATTTGTACTTTTTATTTGAGGCATTAATAAGCACATTAATAAGCATATTAATAAGCTAGCAGTGTGCACAATGTAAATAATATGTAAAATGACAAACATAAGTAACACCATAGCTTTGGCACAGCAATGTCTCTTTTGGGCATGGAAGCAGATGCCCTTTAATCCTTTGTCTTCTGTTGTCTGTCTCACATATCTCTTATTGCTCAGGCTTCCCTATGGCCATTCGGTGATTTTCTGTTTTGTTTTTTTCCCAGTTAGCAAGGACTCTTAATTTCAGCAGACAAATTTATACTGTTGCACATTCAGCTGTAGTTTATTTTTCCTTTGTCACTAGGATCGGGGAAGACAGATGAACCTACTATTAATAGGTATCCACAATAACTAATCATGTCTTTGAGGAAGCTCCAGCTATGCCTAGGAAGAGTCAAAGATTATAGAACATTGCAACAGAAATAATTTGAATTTTGCCTTAACTTTGAAATAGAGGTTTCCCACATTTCTTCAGGTGGCAGGCACCTAGACTGAAGCATCCACCCACCTTGCTGGGGTTCTATGAGGACTGCATGCAGAAATGCTTTATAAAGTATAATTTGCTGTGTGAAACTCAGGATCTTTTATTTTACCTAAGAGGTCCTCATGAGGAAACAATCTTAACATATATTTAGTGTTTTCAGTGTAATGGATAAGAATTTTTTTTCTATACAAGCATAACTTTCTTTGTTGTTCTAAAAAAAAATTCTCTTTCATTGAACATTAATGGAAGAATTTCAGTTTGAGCAAGATGGTGTAGACTCATTACTCCCCTCTCCTTCCCGTTTCTCCCTGATAAGCACAACTATAAATGCTGGAAATAAGATGGACCAAAAGGTGAACTTCACTAAATGAAGTTGAAATTCCAGAATTGCCTTGGTATACTACAGATAAAGTTATCTAAAGCTTAGGAACTTTGGAATGTTAGAGTGTATTTACCATGTAAGTCCTGTTCACCTACCCATGAGGGTCCAGAGGACACACATTGCACTACAACTGTGAATAGTAAGTGGGTGAGGGGAGCCCCACATTTATGGAAAGTTGTATGGTTGCTCTTCTCTGTAGGCTGGAAATTACAGTGGAAACTGCTGCCATGGAACTGGGATCCTTAAATGAATAGGGGAGAATTGAGTCCTGAGGCAACAAGAACTAAGTGGTGGTACTTAATAGCCAAAAACAAGGTGTGCACAGTTGTTGTAATGGACAGCGGAGTCAAAGCACTAATCAGAACAGTCTGATTCACAGAAAACCATAGTCTTGGCTATTGATTACAGTGTCCCTAAAAGAGAAATAGATGGGTAGTCCATTAAATACTTGATCTATGTAAGTGGGAGAGTTCCAGGTCAAGTGAAAAGAAGTCTTATTTGAATCACTAAAACAGAGTCATGACTCCCCAAACAATTTTCAGACTTGAGCGAGTTTAAGACTCAGAACGCCTTGGCTGCAGGGGAGGCTGGGTCATCTTGAGGAAGGACTGTGATACATATAAAAAAAATTTATATTGTAAGTCTTCTTTTCAGTCTTTCTAAAGGGACATAGAGCATTTTACCAGGATGACTATACACTGAGAAAAAGTAAATAATCATACTTTCCAGGGATTACTGGAACTGACTCCAGAAGACCCAAAACATCACTGTGGTCCATCCAGTCACTCTAGGGATATTATCATAGGGTTTTAGCAACCTGGACTTCCACTCACCAAGGTTGACCTGGCTATAGCCACTGCTGAGTGCCCAATCTGCCAATAGCAGAGACCAACAGTGAGTCCCCAACATGACACCGTATCCTAAGGTGATCAACCAGCTAGCTGGTGGCAGTTGATTATATTGGACAGCTTCCATCATGGAAGAGGAAATTCTTTGTTCTTACTGGAATAGACACTTACTCCAGATACAGATGTGCCTTCCCTACATGCAGTGTTTATGCCAAAACTTCATACGTGGACTTACAGAATGCCTTGTCCACTGTCTTGGTATTCCACACAGCATTATCTCTAATCAAGGAACTTATTTCACAGCAAATGAAGTACAGCAACGGACCCATGCTCAGGGGATTCACTGGTCTTACTATGTTCTCCATCATCCTGAAGCAGCTGGCTTGATAGAATAGTAGAATGACCTTTTGAAGACTTAATTATAAAGACAGCTAGAGGGTGATACATCACAAGCAGGGCTGGGACAATATTTCCAGGAAACTTTACATTCTCTAAATCAGCATCCACTGTGTATAACTGTTTCTACCACAGCCAAGATTCACAGGTCCAGGAATTAAGCAGTGGAAATGGAAGTGGCATCTCTTACTATTATCCCTAGTAATCCACTAGCAAAATTTTTGCTTCCTGTTCCCATGACTTTATGCTGATCGAACGGTTTCAAAGGGATAAATTTTTCTACCAGAAACAAAACAATAATTCAATTAAACTGAAAGTTAAGACTATCACTCATCCATTTTGGGTTCTTAATGCCTCTGAATCAACAAAGAAGAGAGTTACTGTACTTACTGCAGTGATTAATCTTGAGCTCAGTTCTTCCGTACTGAAAGGGGGATGTCAGTGATGTACTATAGTGTCCATTAAAGTGCTATTTGAGTTTCTTTAAAAGAATGGGGAACTTGTGCAAAGTCAAGCAAGAAAAGGGAGATGGAGGAGATTGTATATCCCTAAACAATAATCACAGTGATCCCTTAGTAGTTGTAAAAATAATAGGATCATTTATCTGTATCATTCTACAGGTAACTGGCAGGACACATTATATGGTAATCTCCTTTAAGCAAGGATGATAAAATAAGACCTGTAAAACACAGCATTACTTAGAATTACCAATTAGGTGATTGTCCTTTATTTAGAAATTAAACTTCTGATCTCAGTCAGTCAATATCTGAAAAGATTGGGAAGTCTTAGATTTTCTGTGGTTCAAGATTGCCAGGGTAGGCCAAGGGAAACAATTACAGGTATCTTATTTACAGCATTATGGTGATGCAGTGGTTAAAGCACTTGGCTGCTAACTGAAAGTTCAGTGGTTGGAACCCACCAGCAGCTACGCGGGAGAAAGATGTGGCAGTCTGCTTCTATAAAGGTTTACAACCTTAGAAACCCTATGGGGCAGTTCTACTCTGTCCTGCAAGGTTGTTATGAGTCAGAATTGACTCTACAGCAGTGGGTAGGTATTCGTATTGTACTGTAGCTTATTATTTTATAACTAAATTGTCAACTTTTTCTTATATTTAAGAAGTTTACCATAATTTCTTTTACTCCTAAAAACTGTAGGGTGTAGGAAAGGTGAAAGAAGTCTTTGAAGAGTGTTTGCATTGAAATATCATGAGGCACTATCAAGAGGAAAACTCACCATACTCCATCTTAGGTCCTAAAATTTTGTATTTAACTTGTTATTATTTCCTTTCTACTTAGATACATACAATTATTTTTTTAAGCTTACAGTTTTAAATTTACAGGTCAAAAATATGTCCTAAAATAGCATATACTTCTCTGGAATTCCATATCCAAGAGTAAAATGGATGAGTATTTTATTACTTTATTATTAATGTAATTTAATTTAGTTGAAAGCCTGAAATGGCACATCTTTACTTTTAAATGTTTATTAAACTCTTTATTCATTCTTGTTAATCATTAAATTACAAGAACATTGTCTTTAAATTACACTGCTGGAAATAGAAACTATCCTGTAGCATTAGAGAGTTTGACTATAGCTTTTGATTAAGTTTTAATTGTTTTATTATGCCATCATCACTTTTATCACTGACTGGAATAATATATTGAAAGCTCTTTTTGGAGAAAGAAAGCAAAATTATTCAAATTGTATTTTGAAGTGAGATATTTTCCGTTTACTCCAGATTTCTGTTGAAAAGTGAATCGAGTTTTGTACATGTGAACTTTTTAAGACATTTTTCAAAGTGGACAATTATTGCTTTTTCTGTCAGAGGCGATAAGAAGTAGCAAGCTGTGGTCTTACCTCATAACATTCAACGAAGGAGTCACTGCATTTTTAACAACTCCTCTAACAATTCTACGTGTTGATTCTATGATAAAAGTATGGATGCTATTCTAATTCTTAGCTTTAACCATAAAGGGCATTCTTCTTCCCAGTGTATTCAACAAGGATTCTAGTGACTGAATAAAAAATTATTATACCCATATATAATCTTTCCACCTAGTTTATAATTCCAGGCTTAATTTATAATCTTTCAGCACAGGTTTATTTTGTATGCATATTAATTAAGCCTTAAAAAACAACCATTACCTTGGATGAGGCTGAATATTTTTGGTGTTGTTTTTGTTAAGAAACAGAAATAAAGAAGATTAAAATATTAATATTGGACAGTAGGAGCTATATTCCTATTTCTTTACATAAGAAAGCTCAAGGATACTGACTTATAACAGTTTCTTGTCTGAGTGTGGCATGTCACAATATCACATTTCCTTAAATATTTGAAGGAAAAGTGAAGATAGTAGACTTCTAATTAGTGTTTGTTGGAATTAATATATACCCTTTCTTCTTCACTGCAAAACTCCTTAAGAAAATTTTACTACTTGTCATCTATAAATTCGTTGCCCTCGAGTGGATTCTGACTCATAGCAACCCTACAGGACAGAGTGGAACTGCCCCCTCGGGTTTTGAAGGTTGACATCTTTATGGAAGCAGACTGCCACATCTTTCTCCCATGGAGCAGCTGGTGGGTTTGAACCGCTGACCTTTCGATTTGCAGCTGAGCACTTAACCACTGCGCCCCCAGGACTCCCCTACTTGTCATGTATAAAGGCCAGAAATAAACACTTTGTGCCACCTTATTTAGTCATTCCCTCTGTTAGCATAATGCATTGTGACTGAGAATTATTGCTAAAATATTTAAATATACAAGATACTTAAGGTCAGTGAACAGGTATTTTTTAAAGGAAAATAAATATTTCATCTATTTGAACAAATCAACAGCTGATTCAGGAATAAAGTAGCATATTTTGAACTCCAGTATAGGAACAGAAACAATGGATTGAAGAAAATGAATGGCATGCTTATATTAACAGAAGAAAGGACTTGGTAAGAATCAAGATGGCATGGTCTATCCATGGAGGTTTTGGAGTCCTTGTCACTCAAATAATTTAAGCATAGGTTGGGGAAATATGTATAGCACAAAGGACCTGAACATCTGTGAAATAAATTCCTTACAAGTACTTAGACCACCTTTCACAACATTAAATTTTTATCCAATCTGAAGCCACATAAAACTTAGAGATAGAGTCAAGGTAAGACAAAAATAGAGCAAATTTATGATATGCAGTAGTGATTTGAAATACACAATGAAACTGCTTTCATTAACAGGTCTATTGATTTAATTTTTATAGCAGAAATTCTTGTATTTTTTATTGATAAAGTTTAATATATACATCTGGATGTTAGGCAATAGTGTTCTTGCTCATTAAAGAAAGTTTAATTACTCCAGGAAAGTCTAAACTCTGTTCTCCAAGTTTATTACTAGTCTCAATTACATGTTCTGCACAGCTGCCAGAGTGACCTTTGTAAAACACAAAACTAATCATGGAACTCCCTAGCTAAAAATCCTTGAAGAGCTCCCCATAGTCTTCCAGATAAAGTTCAAATTTTATACCTTGGCCTGCAAGATAGTTCATGATCTAGCCCCTGAATGTCTGCCCTTTAATACTTGACAACAACTACGGACAAATTACGCAATCTATCACACTATTTTTGGCACCGGGACTAAACATTCTTCAATTGTTCCTGGACTGTTTTTTATCCTAACGCTGTCTGATTCTACTTTGAATTTTGCCCCAACATACAACCTGATTCTTGGTCTGCCTTTGAATCTTTGGAATTCTTAATGTCCTTTCCAGTATTTTGCACTACAGTCTGTTTTGACTTATATTTCCCTCTTTTCCATTGCTAACTACCCTAGTACAATTCCCCACCTTGATTCTTCCCTTCAGACCCCACCATTGACACTCACCTAAAGAGAACATTTAGATGCTGTATCTACAGCTTCCTATTCTTCCTGCCTTCACCCCAATTCCCAATTGCAAGCAAGGAGCTTAATATTTCTTGAATTTTAAATGTATCTTTTCATCTTTATTTTTAAAAAAATTTTGTGAACTTCCGTATTTGAAGAATTCCCTCTTCTTTTTACAGGGAAATCTGATATCTACAATAGCGATTTTTTTAAAGCAGAGATCCATTTTGTTCGTTTGTTCAACACTTTTTTTTAAATTATATACATATTAGATATTTTACTGTACAATAAAGAAAGCATTACAATCATGTAGGAAATAGGATTATACAATAAATTCATAGTATTCAATAGTTGTTAAACATGTTAGTCAACATTGGCAACCTAAAGTTGTAAATATCCTCCCATATATCTTACAGCAAAATAAACTCTGGATGATTTGAAGGTAAATGTAAAAGTATAAAATTTTATTTTATTTTTTGTACTTTTTTATTTTTTATTGTACTTCAGGTGAAGGTTTACAGAACAAATAGTTTCTCATGAAACAATAGTATACATATTGTTTTATGACATTGGTTAACAACCCCACGACATGTCAACCCTCTCCCTTTTTGACCTTTTTTTTTTTTTTTTGGTGAAAATATACATAGCCAAAGATACACCATTTCAAAAATTTCTACATGCACAGTTCAGGGACATCGACTACACTCTTCCAATTATGCTGCTATTCTTACTTTAGATGAAGGCTTACAGAACAAAATAGTTTCTCATTAAACAGTTAGTACACATGTTGCCCTATGACAATGGTTAACAACTTCACAACACATCAACACTATCCTTACTCAACCTTGGGTTCCCTATCACCAGCTTTCCTGTCCCCTTCTGCCTTCTAGTCCTTGTCCCTGGACTGCGTGCCTCATTAGTCCCATTTGGTTTTATGGGGCTATCCACTCCCCAGCTGAACGGTGAACCTTGGAAGTGACTTCACTACTGAGCTATAAGAGTGTCTGGGGGCCATATTTTCGGGGCTTCTCCAGTCTCTTTCAGGCCAATAAATCTGGACTTTTTTTTGTGTGTGTTAGAATTTTGTTCTACATCCTTCTCCAGCTCTGTCCAGAACCCTCTGTTGTGATCCCGGTCAGAGTAGTCAGTGGTGGTAGCTGGGCACCGTCTAGCTGTACTGGACTCAGTCTGGTGGAGGCCTTGGTAGCTGTGGTCCATTAGTCCTTTGGACTAATCTTTCCCTTGTATCCTGTTCTCTTCACTCTCCCTTGCTACCAAAAGGATAAGACTAGTGGAGTATCTTAGATGGCTGCTCACAAGCTTTTAAGACCTCGGACACTATTCACCAAGGTAAAATGTAGAACATCGCCTTTATAAACTGTGTTATGCCAATTGAGCTAGATGTTCCCCGAGACCATGGTCCCCACAGCCCTCCGCCCAGTAATTCAGTCTCAACAAATATTTATTGATTATTATTACATGCCACGTACTCTTTGCTGGGTGTGATGGATTGAATTATGTCCCCCCAAATGTGTGTCACGTTGGCTGTTCCAAGATTCCTGGTATTGTGTAAATAATTTTTGTCATCTGATGTGATTTTCCTAAGTGTTATAAATCCTACTTCTATGATGTTAATGAAGAAGGATTAAAGGCAGTTATGTTAATGAGGCAGGACTCAATTTACAAGATTAAGCTGTGTCTTAAATTAATCTCTTTTGAGACATAAAAACAGA
The DNA here is from genome assembly GCA_030035585.1 of Dugong dugon. Classification (NCBI taxonomy): domain Eukaryota; kingdom Metazoa; phylum Chordata; class Mammalia; order Sirenia; family Dugongidae; genus Dugong; species Dugong dugon. Next base: position 34,708,018 of record CM057471.1, on the reverse strand, counting down.
GAAGAGCAGAGCAGAGAGACATGGGGAGCTGGGAGAATACGTTCGACCCAGGGTCCCTGTGCTGAGAAGCTCGTTGACTGGGGAAGATTGATGACAAGGACCTTTTCCTAGAGCCAACAGAGAGAGAATGCCTTCCACTGGATCTGGCACCCTGAATTCAGACATCTAGCCTCCTAGACTGTGAGAGAATAAATTTCTTTTTTAAAGCTATCCACTCATGGTATTTCTTTTACAGAAGCACTAGATAACTAAGACACTGGGAGTACTGCAGAAAATGAATGAAACAAAATCCCAATCCATAGCTCTAAATTAAATACATATGTACTCAGATGGCTTTATAAGGTATACCCCAAAAGCAGATTTCAGAGTGTGATTGCCTTTGTATTATCTCCTTTTTATCCATTTATAAGTAATAATAACTCTGATGTAACATATAATGGATGTTCTATCTCTCTATATCAATATGTTATAATAAAGATATGGAATAAAGCTAAATGTAATTACACCTCATTTAAACCCTTTATCAAGGATATGACTGGATAATAGAAAAACTGCAATTCTGTACTATTTTGCAAGACTAAATGACAAAATAAGTGCTATTTATTCTTGTAAAAACCTGTGAATTGTAGTTATAAAAAGAAGGCTTAGTGAAAGGGTTTAAAATAAGATATTGTACAGGAAAATTTGATAACCTGAGTTAAGTCCTTCAAGCACGGAAGGGGCATTATACAAACAAATTGTGCACTTTTCTTTGTAGGGTTTTTTTTCGAGAATCCTTTGTAAACTCTCTTTTCGCCAACCAATTACTCCATATTTGTCTGAAATTTTCCTTCAAAATCTGTTTATTTGTGTTCTGTAAGAACTCTTCTCTTATTCAAACCCTTATTTTACCTTTGATGAATTTATCATACTCATTTTAGTCTCTTACAAGCTGTATCAAAACTATCTTGCATTAAGTTAGAATAAAGATAACCAAAAAAAGAAAGACAGATGAGGTTTTTAAATTAAAAATATTTTTTTCTGTGTAGAATAAAATAATATTTGGTCTAAAAAAACGCGCTGCCGTTGAGTCGATTCTGACTCATAGCAACCCTATAGGACAGAGAAGAACTGCCCCATAGGGTTCCAAGGAGCACCAGGTGGATTCGAACAGCCGACCTTTTGGTTACAGCCAAATTCTTAACTACTATGCCGTAAGGTTTTCCAATATCTGGTCTACAGCATGTAAAATAAATTTCAAATAAATTATGATTTAAATATCAATCATAATATACTTAAAATAGTGTTTTTGTTTTTTATTTATGCTAGGGTCACAGGCCTCTAAAAACTCTTATGGAAGCTCTGATACTCTCCTCCAGAAAAAGAAGCATATATAAAATTAGCATACATTTTTTTTAAAAGTCCATAAATATACTGACATAACTTCAATTTTGGCTAACAAATCAAATAGTAAGAGCCTCAGAAGAAAAGAATACATAAGTAAATACCTGATAATGGGGTGGTAAAGAATAATAATGTGGAAATGTGTCTCATTAAAAAGTGAGAATTGCCTGAACTTAGCATTGCATATTATTTGTGTTTAGTGAGATTGGAAGAGTGACAAGATAACCTTAGCAAACAAAAAAACATGGGCAGTTTTTTTCCTCCTAATTTGGACATTCTGAACTCAACAGACATTGTTTTATCTCACTTTTATTTTAACAATTCAGAAATTCCCAGATATCATACCGTTGTTGTTGTTGTTGTTGGGTGTCCTCCAGTCAGTTCCAACTCACAGCGACCCTATGCAAGATAGAACGAAACACTGCCTGGTCCTGTGCTAACCCCATAATCTTTGTTATACTTGAGCCAATTGTGACAGCCTCCGTGTCAATCAATCTCACTGAGGGTCTTTCTTTTTTTTCAGTAACCCACTACTTGACCAAGCATGATGTCCTTATGCAGGCACTGGTCCCTCCTGATAACATGTCCAAAGTATGTGAGACGAAGTCTTGCCATCCTTGCTTCTAAGGAGCATTCTGGCTGTACTTCTTCCAGGATGGATTCGTTCCTTCTTCTGGTATTCAACTGGTATATTCAGTACACTTTGCCAACACCATAACTCAAAGACGTCAATTCTTCTCAGGTCTTACTTATTCGTTGTTCAGCTTTCACATGCATATGAGGTGACTTGGGTCAAGGGCACCTTAGTCTTTAAAGTGACATCTTTAATTTTTAATACTTTAAATAGTCTGTTGCAGCAGATTTACCCAATGCAATGCATTGTTTGATTTCTTGACTGCAACTTCTGTGGGCATTGATTGTGGATCTAAGTAAAATGAAATCTTTGTCATCTTTAATCTTTTTTCTGTTTATCAAGATGTTGCTTATTGGTCCAGTTGGGAGGATTTTTGTTTTCTTTATCTTGAGGTGTAATCCATACTGAAGGCTGTAGTCTTTGATCTTCATCAGTAAGTGCTTCAAGCCCTCTTCAATTACAGTAAGTAAAGTTGTGTCATTTGCATATCATAGGTTGTTAATGAGTCTTCCTTCAATCCTGATGCCCAGTTCTTCTTCACATAGTCCAGCTTCTCAGATTAGTTGCTCAGCATACAGATTGAATAAGTATGGGGAAAGAAGATAACTCTAATGCATACTTTTCCGATTTTAAACCATGCAGTATCTCCTTGTTCCTTTTGAAGGATTGCCTCTTGGTCTATGTACAGTTTCCTCATGAGCACAATTAAGTGTCCTGGAATTTCAATTCTTTGTAATGCTATCCATAATTTGATATGAGCCACAAAGTCCAATGCCTTTGAATAATCAATAAAACTCAGGAAAATGTATTTCTGGCATTCTCTGCTTTCAGCCAGGATCCATCTGACATCAGCAGTGATAATCATTGTTCTATAACCTCTTCTGAATCTGGCTTGAATTTCTGGCAGTTCCTTGTTGATGTACTGCTGTAACCAGTTTTGGAAGATCTTCAGCAAAATTTTACTTGTATGTGATATTAATGATATTGTTTGATAATTTCCATATTCTGTTGGATCAGCTTTCTTTGGAAAAGGCATATATATGGATCTCTTCCAGTCAGTTGGCCAGGTAGCTCTCTTCCAAATTTCTTGACAAAGACGAGTGAGCACCTCCAGCACTGCATTAGTTTGTTGAAACATCTCAATTGGTATTCTGTCAATTCCTGGAGACTTGTTTCTCGCCAATGCCTTCAGCACAGCTTGGACTTCTGTCTTCAGTAACATTGGTTCTTGATCATATGCTACCCTCGAAAGGGTTGAACATTGACCAATTCTTTTTGGTATAGTGACTCTGTATATTCCTTCCATCTTCTTTTGATGCTTCCTGCCTTGTTCAACATGTAGCCCGTAGAATTCCTCAATATTGCAACTTGAGGCTTGAATTTTTAATTCAGTTCTTTCAGCTTGAGAAATGCTGAGCTTGTTCTTCCCTTTTGGTTTTCTATCTCCAGCTCTTTGTACATGTAATTATCATACTTTATTTTGTCTTCTTGAGCCGCCCTTTGAAATCCTCTGTTAAGCTCTTTTACTTCATCATTTTTTCTCTTTGCTTTAACTACTTGACATTCAAGATTAAATTTCAGAGTCTCTTTGACATCCATTTTGGTCTTTTCTTTCTTTCCTTTCTTTTTATTAACCTCTTGCTTTCTTCATGTGTGATGTACCTGATGTCATTCCACAGCTCGTCTGGTCTTTGGTCATTAGTGCTCAGTGTGTCAAATCTATTCTTGAGAAGGCCTCTAAATTTAGGTGGGACATACTCAGGGTGATGCTTTCGCTCTTGTGGACTTGTTCTGTTTTTCTTCAGCTTCAACTTGAACTTATATATGAGCAGTTGTTGGTCTGTTCCGCAGTTGGCCCCTGACCTTTTTCTGACTGGTAATATTGAGTTTTCCATGATCTCTTTCCACAGATATAGTCGATTTGATTCCTATGTATTCCATCTGGTGAGGTTCACATACATAGTTGCCATTTATGTTGTTGAAAAAAGGTGTTTGCAATGAAGAAGTCGTTGGTGTTGCAAAATTCTATCATGCAATCTCCGGCATCGTTTTTATCACCAAGGCCATATTTCCCAACTACCAATCCTTCTTCTTTGTTTCCAACTTTTGCATTCCAATCACCAGCATTTATCAATGCATCTTGATTGCATGTTTGATCAATTTCAGACTGCAGAAGTTGGTAAAAATCTTCAATTTCTTCCTCTTTAGTTTTAGTGATTGGTGCATAAATTTGAATAATCGTATTAACTGGTTATCCTTGTAGGCATATGGATATTATCCTATCACTAACAGCGTTGTACTTCAGGATAGATCTTGAAATGTTCTTTTTGATGATGAATGCAATGCCATTCCTCTTCAGTTTGTCATTTTCCTGGCATAGTAGACCATATGATTGTCCAATTCAAAATGACCCATTCCAGTTCATTTCAGCTCACTAATGCCTAGGATATCGTGTTCTATTTCATTTTTGATGATTTCTAGTTTTCCTAGATTCATGCTTTATACATTCCATGTTCCAGTTATTAATGGATGTTTGAAAACTCTCACTTTGAGTCATACCACATCAGGAAGTAAAGGTCCCAAAAGCTTGACTTCATCCACATCATTAAGGTCGACTCTACTTTGAGGAAGCAATTCTTCCCCAGTAGTATTTTGAGTGCCTTCCAACCTGAGGGGCTCATCTTCCAGCACTATATCAGACAATGTTCCGCTGTTATTAGCAAGCTTTTCACTGGCTAATTTTTTTTCAGAAGCAGACCTCCAAAGCCTTCTTCCTAGATATCTTACTACTCTTATTAATATGCCTCTAAGTGACACTTGTCATGAATAACAATTAATATTAAGACAATCAAATTGATTAGATCTGCAGTGCATGGTATTACTATGTATAATGTGCAAGTCAGTATTATTAAAAAATTATATGGTTGTTTGAAATTTCTAGTGTTTTCCAATGATTATAGTTTTAATTCTAAATGTATTCTCTTTTTGACAAAACAAATAAAGAAGATTTAGTTTACAAATTGTAAAGTAAGGATAATTAATGATGTCCTCTCAGTCAACTTTGAGTTCTCACCACTATACTATCCTTTATATTATAGGGGAGAAAACATTTTTTTACTGATTAATAAATAGAAAATAAAGCATAGAATTTCATCCAGGGCTGCCAATTTATATTCAGTTTCTTTGATTGATTCAAATATATCTGGAAAAGAAGACTCAATGTGTAAACATAGCCAAACTAAAATAACATATTTTTTCTTCTATCTACTTTATTGCTTGAATACAATGATATAATATGGTTTCATGAACCTCTGAGAATATTCTTAACAAATACAAAGACAATTTACCATTTCCCAATTCACATCTAGTGCAACATTTAAGAAGATTTCATCTAATTGAACACATGTTGAAACAAATTTTAATAAAAGTGTTCTGTAAATGCTTCAATGGCTAGATGGGACAAGCTAGGCAGACAGCAAAGTGAACATCATTCTGGAAGGGTCTCCAGGCTAAGAAGCCATTTGCAAGATGTTTCAACTGCTGAGAATGTCAGCCATAATCAATCTCAGAGATAGAAGGAGGTTGCAAATGACTGAGTTAATGTTCAAGTTCACTGAAAAATGACTAGTCATAATAAAAGGTTATGGATATGGCTGCTTTGCTTTGAGCAAATTTAGAGAATATTTTGGTTTACAAATGGTAAGTTTCTAATTTTTTTGAGAAACACAGTCAATGCAGTTATATCATGCAATCATCACCTTCCAGATCTATGGGTCTTACTGGACATCCTTTCTATAAAACCACACTTTAATGGAAACTTTTCTTGATTCATAATAGGAAGACAGAAAGAAAATATATTTATTTTTCTTACATATTTTATCTTTTTATAAAAATAAATTTGTAGATCTATTTTAATGTATAGTTCAACTTTATTGTTTCATCAGCTCATTCTCTGTCAGTTATAAAATTAGCATATCAATCTTTTGATGTTATGTTAGGGTGAATACAGTAGAGTCTTGCTGCTTCCCTAAGAAAGACAGGAAGAAGACTGTTTAGAATTTAAATATATGAAACATTCAGTTTTATCAAGTTCAAGTAATTTAAACCCCTAAATCTAGACCGAAGTTAATACGTTTCACAGAACAGACAAAATGGTTTAAAGTTATTATAAAGTTTTGTCTAGTTTAATAATTTTAATTTATTAGTGTATTTTCTCAACCATTTTAAAGATTTACTCAAGACGTATTTTCTCCTTATTTACAAAAAAAGATTTTACCTAACATTCAATGTTAGTTCAATACATAAACATTCCACAACTGTTTGGTGTAAGATACTGTGGGAACTTGGGATACAAAATAACACCTAATCCTTGTCGACAAGCCTATCGATGCTTAGCTGTGAAGGAACATTTCGGTCCTCATCTACAGCAAAGTGATGATTCAGAAGTTTAGATTCCAAATTAATGATGTATTGCTATAGAAAAGTGTTCATGGTTAGTCACTAGAACCTTGAGGTAGTTTCCGTTTAGGTATGCATTTAGGAAAATACTTGAAGATTATGAGGTAGTAGGTGATGGAGAATGGCTGTAGGAGAAAAAGAAAATAAGTAGTGCATTATCTTTTCCCTCCTTTCAGTATGAATGCTCTCATTTTGTAAGGGCAGTCCAAATATAACAATCCTTATGTGTCTTACAAATGGAACTTGTTTAAGGTCCTAGTGCCTCCAAGTTAGAAGGTAGTTAGTGCATCATCTCTACTGTTTAACAGACAGGACAAGTTACTAGGCTTCTTTTTCAGAAGTGAATATTAGACTTGTCTCACAAGGTTTTCTTTAATTTGATTCCATTGAATTTATTTATTTTTTAGCAGTCGAATGCATTAACTGTCTGCACTATGTAGGGACTTAAATTTTTTTTACAGTTTCTTTTTTTTTATCATTGTATTTTAGATGAAGGTACAGAACAAGCTAGCTTCTCATTAAACAGTTTGTACACATCTTGTTTGTGACATTGGTTACCAACCCCATGACATGTTAGTACTCTCTCTCCTGGAACTTGGGTTCTCCATTACCAGCTTTCCTGTCCCCTCCTGCCTTCTAGTCCTTGCCCCTGGACTGATGTGCCCCTTTAGTCTCTTTTTGTTTTATGGGCCTGTCTAATCTTTGGCTGAAGGGTGAACCTCAGGAGTGACTTCATTACTGAGCTAAAAGGGTGTCTGGGGGCCATTCTCTTGGGTTTTCTCCAGTTTCTGTCAGACCAATAAGTCTGATCTTTTTTTTTTTTTTTTTTTTGTGAGTTAGAATTTTGTTCTACCTTTTTCTCCAGCAGATCCCTTTGAATTTAGAAGACATGCCGCAAACTTTATAGCACTCTTAGTTTCCTGAAATAGTGCAAGTCTTTTCTTCTATCCATTATGTTTCTTTGTTTTTTTCAGTTGTTGGTTTTTGTGGGGGGGAGGAGGAGAATGGCAAAAGTTGAGTAAAGATAGGGCTTCTTTTCTTTGTCCTGTTTTGTTTAGATTTATTTTATTTTTAGGGAGACCCTGTGTCTTTGGGTCCAGATTATGTAGAAATTTCCAGTTAGGAAACAGGAAGCAATTCAGCTAAAGTCTCTGAATCCAAACATTCTTATTTGTAAAATAGGCTAGAAATATAAAACTCACAGAGTTAATCAAAAACAATATTTGTGAAAGAACTTTGGAATCTATATACCTGTTGCCATCAAGTCAATTCTGATTCTGACTCATAGTGACCCTAGAGGACAGAGTAGAACTGCCCCATAGGGTTTCCAAGGAGCAGCTGGTGGATTTGAGCTGCTGACCTTTTGGTTAGCAGCCAAACTCTTAACCACTACGCCACCAGGGAGTCTATTTAGTGGTACTCAAAATGAGAATTATCCCAATTGCCTACTAACTTCATTGATTTTAGAAAATAATTAAGTACCGTGAGCATGCTATCTAATTAATTACACTTCTTTGTAGGATAAATCTAGAACAGAATTTTTGGTGCAGCAAGATACACCAGAATTTTAATGTCCTGAAGACCTGGTTTCAATTCCTGTTCTCACTATTTACAAGGTGTGTGTTTTTGACAAGTAATCTAATACCGTTAACTTTCCATTTTCTCATTTGTATCATTAGAATAATATTTTGTTAGATGCTTAGATTAAATTAGATAATTTATAAAGTACAAAGACCAAAGTAGATTTTAATTTCCTGAGCAAAGATAACTGGTTGTTTGGGTGAGAACTACGAACACGATACTTTTAATAATGACTACAAAAATATCAGCATGTTTATATCGGAGAATTTAAATGCAGCACAGTAGTTTAAATCTCAGTTTTACTTTTAAACTCTACCTTTGAAATGAATCAAAGATACTATCAGCAGCTTTAAGTAGCAGTCATGTCATGGGGAAACCCTCAGTAATTGAATCCATATTTCATGGCAACATTTTTGCACGTGTATTTCTTCAATTATACTCCTTCAAGTTTATGCTGACTTTTTTTCCCACTTTTCATGTTTAGCAAGTTATTAATTCAAGTAGAATGTGAATTTGACTCCTGCACTTTTTACAAATAAAATATTTCTATCCAAGGAGAAAAAGAAAAATTAGTTTCAGAATTTCATTATTGCTATGGGACACAGAAATACACATCTGTGGCTATGGGATTCAATGATAAATCATTGCAAAAGTTGATTGAAAAATAATATGTGAACACACTAAGCAAGATGAGTGGTTTTAGGAAAGAAAGTATTAAAGTGATCCCTATATGACCTGTATTTTTCTTTTCAGGGCTTTTTTTTGTCACCATTTCTAAGATATTAGCGTACAAAAGTAATGCAATAGTTTTCAGAAAGAAATTCAAGGTAAAGAATTCTTTTTCTTTTTTAAACTTGAACACTTATGTGCAGTGTCCACTATGAAAAATTAACATTAATGTAGAAGTTGATCAACCTTAAGATCTGTTATTTTGGACTGAGCTTTCTGATATGCCAATTTAACAACAGATATAGTTCTTCTGACTCTACGTGTTCCCTGTTTTATCAGACAATAAAACAAATAAACACTTGGAAACATTGTTTATGGAAAAATACATATGAATAGCTAGTAAAATACATTTTAAAAACACCAAGGCTAAAAGCAGCTACTTTGTGTTTCTCTAAGGAATGTTTTCTAATTCCTAATAGATTCCTAAATCATACATAATATCCATTGTTTATTTATACATCATGTCATACTTTATCATATTATTAGAAATTTTCTACTTTCTCTAAGGTAGAAGGATCATTACAATTATTTTCAAATATTATTGGTTGGCAGAGAAAAAATAAATTTCTTGTTTTGTCATTTTTAGGTTTTTTTTTGTGTGTGTATATTTTCCAACAGCATGTTTGTTGTTTTCCTATTGCTTTCATTCCTTGGCATTTATTAGTGAGAGAAATTAAATAAATGCAGACCAAGCTGCTTCATATGCATTTACATTCCAATTTCCAAACTCGTAAATATGGACATTACAAATTTATTGTGCCATATTAAAGAACACTCAGAAGCCAAATTCTAAAGTTTATCCAAATTTTTATTTTAGCAAATAAGTTGAATTTCACATATAAAGTATCAGCATTTGCTATTAGGCAAAGACTGAATGGAAAGACACTTCATTTTACTTATGAATTGACTGATGTGCCTCTAATTTTCTCATATGGAAATTGTTAAATACAAAATAAAACTGAGTGATGTTGTACATCTGAATAAAAATCACTTAGACTTACCTGTGGAAAAATATTCTGCCTCACTCAACCCCTCAACAAAAGGGTATAAGTACACTAGTTTGTTTGACAATAAAATCATGAAAATTTTAGCTACAGGAGTCACAGGAGTCTATTTATTGATAGATGCCCTTGAATTATGGTGTTGGTGAAGAATGTTAAATATACCATGGACTGCCAGAAGAATGAAAAAGTCTATTTGAAGAATTACATACAGGATGCTCCTTAGAATTGAGGATGGCAAGCTTTTGTCTCATGTACTTTGGACCTATTATCAGGAGGGACTAGTCCCTGGAGAAGGACATCATGCTTGATAAAGCAGAGGGTCAGTGAAAAAGAGTTAGCCCTCAACAAGATAGACTGACCCAATGGCTGCAACAATGGGCTTAACTTAACAATGATTGTAAGGATGGTGCAGGAACAGGCAGTGTTTTGTGCTGTTGTACATAGAGTCTCTGTGCATCAGAACTGACTTGAAGGAACATGTCATGGATTGAACTGTGTCCTCCAAAAATATCTGTCAATTTGGCTAGGTCGTGATTCCCAGTATTGTATGATTATCTACAATTTTATTATCTGACGTGATTTCCCTATGTGTTGTAAATCCTATCACTATGATGTAATGAGATAGATTAGTGTCAGTTACATTGATGAGATCCATAAGATTAGATAGTATCTTAAGCCAGTCTCTTTTGAGATATAAAAGGGAGAAGCGAGCAGAGAGACACGGGGTCCTCATACCACCAAGAAAGCAGTGCCAGAGGAGAGCATGTCCTTTGGACCTGAGGTTCCTGCACTGAGATGCTCCCAGACCAAGGGAAGACTAATGACAAGGACCTTCCTCCGGAGCTGACAGAGAGAGAAAGCCTTCGCCTGGAACTGACACCCTGAATTCGGACTTCTAGCCTACCGGACCGTGAGAGAACAAACTCCTTGTTAAAGCCATCCACCTGCGATATTTCTGTTATAGCAGCAGTAGATAACCAAGACAGCACCTGCCAACAACAAAATTTATTGATAAGTCCATACATTTTTGTTTGCGTGTGTGTAATTATTTTTTATGTAGATGAAACCATGAATAATTTCTTCAAGATAATTTCATTATTATAAGAAATAATAATGTAACATGCACTCATTTTTGTCTAGCTTCTTTCCTCAGCATAATTATTTTGTGTTTCATCTTACATGCATGCATAGTACAATGCTTTCCATTATATTGGCACACCATGATTTATTTATTCATTCAATTGTCACTAGATCTTCCCCACAATGATTAGTTAGTATGTATAAAACTATGAACATTCAATTATTTCTCTAATGACAATACTTTCTCATGTCTCACTTTTCAAGAGTATTAGAATTGTCTCCAAATTGTTTTGTTGTTATATTTGTAAACTCTACTCCACCTGTTGTTCCTCCTAGTTTCATTTCTGTTCCTTAATTTGTTTCTTATCTCTTTGTCCTTGATCAAGCTTGTCAAATGTTTGGTAATTTCATAATTGATTTTCTAGAAAAAAACTACCTTTTTATTTTCATTTTGTTGCTTCTTAGTTGTCTAGCTGATTATTTTGTTGTCTTGTCTTTGGAATTACCTTCCTTTTACTTACTTCTGCTGTAGTTTGCCCTTCTGAATTCCTTAATTACATACTTAGAGTATTAATTTTCAGACTTCCTTCTTTTCAATGTAATTCTGAAAATATCCAAAGTACTGTGTCTCACAAGCCTTAATACGATGATTTTCTCATCAAAATCTAGTCTGTTGGTCAGTGACTCAACAGAAAACATTTAGAAAATTCAAAATAGAATAATAATTCAAGGAAAGTCTAATTAAAAATAGCCTGTTTATGAAAGTGTGAGGTAGGGGAAATGACATGTTGTAGCAACTGATCTATTACCACATCTGGACTTAAAAAGGAAAAAGTTATGTAGAATTAGCCACTCTGCACTATACAATAACCTCTTCTGCCATGAGACCAGACCAGAAGAACTGGATCGTGACCAGCTACCATTACTAAATATTTTGATAAAAGATTTTATAGAAGAATCCTGACAAAAGGAGCAAATTTTTGGAACAAAATTTCAAAGTCTCATGAAATCCAGACTTTCTGGAGCCACTGAGTCTGGATGAATCCATGAAACTATTTCCCTGAAATAATCTTTAAACCTTAAACCAAAAATATCCCCTGATGTCTTTAAACTCACTAGTAGTTTAGCTTAATTAGCAAAGAACGTCTGTCTTGAACATTGTGCTCTTTTAAAGAACTGTCTATATGGGATCAAATTGACAACAGCAACTAGAAAAGTTAGATAGGAAGCTTGGGGGGCAGTAAGTTTACGTTAATGGGGAAGGAAAAATGAATGTATATTAAAGGAGGAAGAAAAGGTGGTTGAGAATGGATGTACAGCTTGACTGTAATCAATGTCACTGAACTGCACTTGCAGAAGCTGATGAATTGATGTATGTTTTGCTGTGTATATTTTCAACAACAAGAAAAAAAATGTTTTAAAAAAGTAGTTTCTTTTCTTCTCCCCCTGCTGAAAGCACTAGGGAATTTTCCTCCAATTTTCATAGAAACAGAAGGAACATGTTTTAATTCATTTTACAACACCAGCATTACTGATTTTCCCCATCTGATGGGGATGGTGGTGATAAAACTCACGAAAGTGATTGGTCTTCGCTAGAACTGGAACTTGAGAAGTTTTATTCTCTTAAGCTATTCCATGCTTGAGCAATGGAATCCAGCAATATTCTAACAATTTGTCAATTACCCTTTATGTCTGACTACCTGATGCAGTTCCTGTGGTGGATTCTGCTCCTGCTTGCACATAACATTGTTACTATAAGCTTGTGTTGAGCTTGATTCAGCTTGGAAAGAAATAATTTGATAAAGACAATTAGTGGCTATAATTTAAAAGCCTGTAAAAGATGCAATTCTCCATTTCTGCCTGTCTCGCCAAATTTAAGGGTGGCAGTTTTTCCTGTGACTTCAATTCTTTAACGTATCTAACAAGAGGTGTTAATTTTTAGTTTTTTATCTTTATTATTTTTACGGTGAGGACAGGAGAGATGACTTCCAACCTCTTTGCTTGTTGGACTAGAAACTGGAAATCCCTTTTAAAAATTATTTTCAGCTAAATCTAATATATGTAAGGTCTGTTTTTATTATTTTATATCTTGGTTTTTAGTCACTTTGGCCTCTCTCCTGACACACTTGCTATTTTTAAAAAAAGTATCAAACTTGCAAAAAAATTGGAAGTACAGTATAAAATTCTTTTTTTCTTGAGCCATTTGAGAATAAGTTACCAATCCAATCTCTCCTTGGAGTGTATTTTCTAGAAATGAGAACATTCTCTCACATAACCACATGTGTAGTAACCTGCCATTTGATGATGATAGCATTTGCAAATTCAGCAGAGGGTTTTGCCATTTGAGTAAGCTAAGGATGATTATTTTATGTAAAAGCCTTGATTAAGGTAGACTGTTAGTAATACTTGAGAGAAGGAACGTAGATGAAAGAAAAGCCCAAAGCCCGTCCAGGACTGTTGATGTTAACCCCTATCCCAAGTCATATTTTCTTCTTTCCTAATCCCTATCCACCATTCTTTCATTCTTTTAGTCAGGCAATAAATTGATTTGTTACACAGATTCAAAAGAGGGGCTGTGAACATAATTATTAGGGGCCTAGATTCTGGATCAAATGGGCTGGGGTATAATGTTCTAGCATTCATTTCTTCAGAGGCCTTGGAAAAGTTACTTAAGTTTACTAGATCTTAGTTGCTTCACCTGTAAAATAAAGATGATGATAAGTCTGCTACCTACCTCATGTAGTAATTATCACAGTTTTACATGCTAGCAAGTGTTTAGCATTTAGAACAGTGCCTGGCACATGGTAAGCTCTATATAAACACTATCTACTATCAGAAATATTTTGGAATTTGAAACATAGAATTGGTTTATAGTTCTAGATGATCCCCTTGTCTTTCCCCCCAAATCACCTTCAGGTCTACGACACATTTTTGAAAGCCCAGCTTCATTGCTGGTCTTTGTAGACCCATTCCTCTCTGGAACTACAGTTTGAAGTCTTTGCCACAGACGATGTGCTCGCATGCTTATTGAAAGAGTTATCTATATACATTGCCTCTATTTATCACCAGGCACTAAAACTTGCTTTCCACACCCATAGTTCTGCTGATATTAATCTTGTTAGGCTGCCACAGTTTTCTAACTGCTTGCAACCTCTGGTCATTCAGCCATGAAGTATATTCTTGCACTGGCTCCAGTAATGCTACTGTATTGTGGATTGTGATATACATACATGAATGTTAAGGTGTCTGTTTTTAGCTACACCTTAAATATTGGTATTTCTCAACATTCTATCCTAGCCCAATGTGGATTGAGGATTAATCTACATATTATCTTTGGGTTATTTAATGCACTTACCTGTTTATGATTTTATATCTATTTCCCAATCCATATCTCTCTCTCATGTGTACTAATCTAGAATCCAGTTGCTTAATGGATATAGTCATTCTCAAGAGTCTTTAAATCCAACCTGTTCAGAGTTGAACTTGTCAAATTTCCCCACAGGCTTGTACTTTTTCATGTACTCTTATTTCAGAAAATGGAAATAATAACAACCTATATGCCAGAATCCTATAAATGATCCTAGATTCGTCACAACATATTCACTTCTGCTATACACCTAATTATTCACTTTGGAAGTAGTATTTTGCATTTTATTTGTAAAAGTGAATCTTCTGTAAATATTATTTTATTTTTCCATGCACAAATGAAAAAGAAGGAATCAGACTCATATGTATTTCCTTAACTGGTGAGAAACTTTATGTAGTTTATATAATGGTGAAATTAAATATAATTAAATTGAGGAAGTTATAATTTCACATTGCAATTTTGGTGAGCAAATCCAATTTCTTCTGACAACCATAAATACAAAGTTATGCCATGGAATTTAATGTTCTATAACAAATAATCTAACAAATAAGAAGATATATTTCTAAAAAATATAACAAGCCAGCTTACATAAGGTGATCTCAATAAGCCTTGCTAAAAGATATTGATTGTACAATAAATGTCAAAAAGTAAAACATCTATAAGAACATGACATGAACCACAGAATAATAATAGCACTAATAATAAGAATAGTTACTAAAATTAAACAAATATGTAGTTATATCTAGGTGGCTCATAGGAAACTAGATAATTCTCCACCCAAAGACTGTATTATTATCTTCCGATTGTTTTATGAAGATTATTTTATGATTTAACAGTTTATGTTGGACATAAGCCTAAGACTCAACTGCTAGTAGCTTCTTATTCTAAAACTCCTTTGCTTTCACTGTGCCCATGAAAATAAGAACTATTAAAAAGAAATGGCACACAACAAGTTAGCAGAGCAACTGTTTTTCAACAAGCACAGCTACTAATTGAAAATGTAAACAATTTATTTAAAGGATATTTACCAATGGTTACATCATTTTATGTGCTTTTTGTAAAATTTATCAGACAATATTCAAACAGAGCATATCTTATAATCTTTAAAATATTTCAGCTTCTGAATAACCATCTTCTGGTCAAAGAGAGTAAACAATAAATACACTTATTAATATATATTCTATGCCATCAGAATTTTAAAATGCAATCTAGATAAGCAGAATGCATATTTTTTCTTTAGATATAAGTGATGCAAATATACGATAAAAGGAAATATTTAAATTTTAGAAAAATGGAAAACTAGTGGGCTGGACTATGAAAGAAGACAAAGTAGAGCAAAGACGGACAGGAAAAACAGAATGACTGCAAAGAATAGCAAAGATATTAAAGAAAAAAAAAAGGCTATGGAGGTAACACAGCAACTTTAATGAATCTTGCCAAACTTTAGTGGAAGTAATAAATATCAAGGAAAAAATTTAACTTTAGTCATAAGTGCTATTTAAGACAAAGGAAAAAACAGTATTGATGAATCCTTGTTTCTAAGGAGCATTCTGGCTGTACTTCTTCCAAGACAGATTTGTTCATTTTTCTGGCAGTCCATGGTATAGTCAATATTCTTCACCAACACCATAATTCAAAGATATCAATTATTCTGTCTTCCTTATCCATTGTTCAGCCTTCACACACATATGAGGTGATTGAAAATACCATGGCTTGGGTCAGGTGCACCTAAGACCTCAAAGTGACATCTTTGCTTTTTAACACTTTAAAAGGGTCTTTTGCAGAATATTTGCCCAGTGCAACATGTAGTTTGATTTCCTGACTACCGCTTCCATAGACATTGATTGTGGATCCAAATAAAATGAAATACTTGACAACGTCAATATTTTCTCCTTTTATTATGATGTTGCTTATTGGTGTAGTTGTGAGGATTTTTGTTTAGACTTTTTGTTATTAGTTAAAGAGCAAAAACCTCCCAAATTATAACAACTTAAAATTTGATCATGAATTTTTTTTTTTTTGTTTCTATCATGAATATTCTGAAAGACAATCAGTAATGCTAATTGTAGGGGCAACTGTATTAGCTTATTAAATACTAATAAGTGGTTTGATTAGCAAGTTAGCTCTTTTATCGGTAAGGCTGGGGAAAGGAATCATTAGTCTATCATTAGTCTTTTTTCTCTCTGGAATATAAAATATACATCAACTTTATTCTAGCAAATAACTACCATTGTTAATAGCTGCGTTGCAGAGGAAGTACAGGAATCTAATTTTGAAACAGGACAAAGGAAAAATTTACACTCATTTTATGATATTTGATGAATATTCACTATTCAGTCTTTTGTTGTTATTTTCCTTGTGTTGGCAACAAACTTGCCTGAGAAAACTTGCCTGAGAATCCTAGATTATAATTTATTTGTTCCAGCCTGAGCTCTTAACCTCTACACTGCTGGGGCTCCATAGCAATAATAAGGTCTTTTTTTTTTTTCCAGTACCAGTGGTTTTCTTCCCCCACATGTTTGTCAGTTTGTTGTATTGCGGGGTTGCGTGTTGCAGTGATGCTGTAAGCTATGCCACCGGTATTCAGATACCAGCAGGGTTACCCATGGTGGACAGGTTTCAGCTGAGTTTCCAGACTAAGACAGACTGGATGAAGGACCAGGAAGCCTACTTCTGAAAAGAATTAGCCAGTGAAAACCTTATAAATAGCAGCACAACATTGTCCGATATAGTGCCGGAGGATGAGCCCCCCCACGTTGGAAGTCACTCAAAATAAGACTGGGGAAGGGCTGTCTCCTCAAAGTAGAGTCGACCTTGATGATGTGGATGGAGTCAAGCTTTTGGGACCTTCATTTGCTAATGTGGCATGACTCAAAATGAAAAGAAACAGTTGCAAACATTCATTAATAATCAGAAAGTGGAGTGTACAAAGTATGAATCTAGGAAAATTGGAAATTGTGAAAAATGAAATGGAATGCATAAACATTGATATCCTAGGCATCAGTGAGATGAAATGCACTGGTATTGGACATTTTGAGTTGGACAATCATATGGTCTACTATGGCAGGAATGATGACTTGAAGAGGAATGGTGTTGCATTCATCATCCAAAAGAACACTTCAAGATCTATCCTAAAGTACAGCGCTGTTAGTGGTAGAATAATATCCATACGCCTACAAGGGAGACCAGTTAATATGACTATTATTCAAATTTACACACCAACCACTAAGGCCAAAGGTGAAGAAACTGAAGATTTTTACCAGCTTCTGCAGTCTAAAATTGATTGAACGTGCAGTCAGGAAGCATTGATAATTACTGGTGATTGGAATGCAACAGTTGGAAGCAAAGAAGGATCAGTAGCTGTAAAATATGGCCTTGGCAATAGAAATGATGCCAGAGATCACATGATAGAATTTTGCAAGACCAACAACTACTTCACTGCAAATATCTTTTTCACCAACATAAATGGCAACTATACACGTGGACCTCGCCAGATGGCATACACAGGAATCAAATTGACTACATCTGTGGAAAGAGACAATGGAAAAGCTCAGCATCATCAGTCAGAACAAGGCCAGGGGCCAACTGTGGAACACACCATCAATTGCTCATATTCGAGTTCAAGATGAAACTGAAGACAATTAGAACAAGTCCATGAGAGCCAAACTACAGCCTTGAGTATATCCCACCTGAATTTAGAGACCATCTCAAGAATAGATTTGACACACTGAACACGAATGACTGAAGACCAGACGAGTTGTGGAATGTCATCAAGAGCATCATACATGAAGAAAGCAAGAGGTCATTAAAAAGACAGGAAAGAAAAAAAGCATCAAAGTGGATGTCAGAAGAGACTCTGAAACTTGCTCTTGAACATCAAGTAGCTAAAGCAAAAAGAAGAAATGATGAAGTAAAGAACTGAACAAAAGATTTCAAAGGGCAGCTCAAGAAGACAAAGTATTATAATGACATGTGCAAAGAGCCGGAGATAGAAAATCAAAAGGGAAGAACACGCTCAGCATTTCTCAAGCTTAAAGAGCTGAAGAACAAATTCAAGCCTCCAGTTGCAGTAGTAAAGGATTCTATGTGGAAAATATTAAAAGATGCAGGAAGTATCAAAAGAAGATGGAAGGAATACACAGAGTCATTATACCAAAAAGAATCGGTCAACATTCAACAATTTCAAGAGGTAGCATATGATCAGGAACCGATGCTACTGAAGGAAGAAGTCCAAGCTGCACTGAAGGCATTGGCGAGAAACAAGTCTACAGGAATTGATGGAATATTAATTAAGATGTTTCAACCAACTGATGCAGTGCTTGAAGTGCTCACTCGTCTATACCAAGAAATTTGGAAGACAGCTACCTGGCCAACCATCTGGAAGATATCCATATTTCTGCCTATTCCCAAGAAAGGTGATCCAATTGAATGCAGAAATTATTGAACAATATCATTAATATCACATGCAAGTAAAATTTTCTGAAGATCATGCAAAAGCGAATGCAGCAGTACATCAACAGGGAACTGTCAGAAATTCAGGCCATATTCAGAAGAGCATGTGAAACCAGGGATATCATTGCTGATGTCAGATGGATCCTGGCTGAAAGCAGAGAATACCAGAAAGATGTTTACTTGTGTTTTATTGACTATGCAAAGGTATTCAACTGTGAGCATCGTAACAAATTAGGGATGACATTGTGAAGAATGGGAATTCCAGAACACTTAGTTGTGCTTATGAGGAAACTGTACATAGAACAAGAGGCAGTTGTTGGAATAGAACAAAGGGATACTGCGTGGTTTAAAGTCAGAAAAGGTGTGCTTCAGGGTTGTATCCTTTCACCTTACCTATTCAATTTGTACGCTGAGCAAATAATCCAAGAAACTGGACTATATGAAAAAGAAGGGGCATCAGGATTGGAGCAAGACTCATTAACAACCTACAATATGCAGATAATATAACCTTGCTTGCTGAAAGTGAAGAGGACTTGCAGCACTTACTGATGAAGACCAATGTCTACAGCCTTCAGTATGGATTACACCTCAACATTAAGAAAACAAACATCCTCACAACTGGACCAATAAGCAACATCATGATAAACAGAGAAAAGTTTGACTTTGTCAACGATTTCATTTTACTTGGATCCACAATCAACACCCATGGAAGCAACAGTCAAGAAATGAAAAGACGCATTGCATTGGGCAAATCTGCTGCAAAAGACCTCTTTAATGTGTTGAAAAGCAAAGATGTCACCCTGAGGCCTATGGTGTGCCTGACCCAACCCATGGTATTTTCAATCGCATCAAAGCTGGACAATGAATCAGGAAGACCGAAGAAGAATTGATGCCTTTGAAATGTGGTGTTGGCAAGGAATATTGAATACACCATGGGCTTCCAAAAGAGTGAACAAATCTGTCTTGGAAGAAGTACAACCAGAATGCTCCTTAGAAGCAAGGATGGCGAGACTATATCTTACATACTTTGGACGTGTTATCAGGAAGGATCAGTCCCTGGAGAAGAGCATTATGCTTGCTAAAGTACATGGTCAGTGAAAAAGAGGAAAACCCTCAACGAGACGGATTTGACACAGTGGCTGCAACAACGAGCTCGTGCATAACAACAATGGCGAACGTGGTGCAGGACCGGGCAGTGTTTCATTTTGTGGTACACAGGGTTGCTATGAGTCGGAACTGACTTGATGGCACCTAACAACAAACAACAACAACAATGATTTTTTTTAGACTTATAAAAAATTATTACATTAGTACATAGAAATAGATTTCAAAATAAGTATAATTTATAATGGTCTTTCCGTTTTTAACCAAAACAGAAGCCCCAGAGTTTTTGTCTAAAGCAAATTACTGCTGATTATAGAGTAAAAGGAAAAGCATTCTCACTAAACCCCAACCAATTTGCAACTTTTCTCTGAATCTCTTATCTAAATTGTCTTCATGGCTTGTTCCTAAATGTTTTCTCTTAACATTAACTTGTTTGAAATTTGGAGATCATTTATCATCATGTCTTGGATACTAATTGTTTTTTTTGTGTGCTGTTGAGTCGATTCCAACTCATAGGGACCCTACAGGATAGAGAACTGCCCCGTAGCGTTTCCAAGGAGGTGCTGGTGGATTCAACTAGCGACCTTTTGAATAGTAGCTTGAGATCTTAACCACTTTGCCACCAAGGCTCCTTGGATACTAGACGAGAAATTAAAAAAAAAAAAAAACAATTAAGCAATAGAAAATTCACTATTTGGGGTGGAGCCAACATGGCGCTATAAACAGAAGTACCACACAGTCTCCTCACAGCAAAGACCTGAGAAACTAAGTAAAACAGAGACAAACATCAATGCTGGAACCCTAAGCATCAAATGAAGAGTTAAAAAACTCAACCAAGTACCCAATGAAATAAGAAACTGACAGGCAACAGAGAGCTAGGAGAGATATGAGCAGAGGTCCCCTATCAGCTAACGCAGCATGAATTCGACATCTTAGAGTCCTGTTGGAGATTCGCAGGCAGGGAGTACAGGAAAGCAGCTTCATGGAGCTGCCAGCAGGAGACAAAGCACCCGGTAACCAGCAATATATGCTTTCCCATCCTCCACCCCTCTTCCCCGTGCTCGGCCTCGACAGCTTCCAATTCCCAGCTCCAAACTGTCCTGTACTTTTGTGTGGCAGAGATTTATAATCTTTTACCATGGTGCCTTGCTGTCAGAGAACTACCGCTCACCCCTTGATTTCCTTTTCTATGGCATCTAATTCCTCATAAACCTTTACATGCTGTTAATTCATCTGTCTCGGAAGCTCCACATTTTGGTCAACTACTCAATTTCCAATAACTGTTTCTGATGGATTGTTTACATCTGCTAGGGAGAATTCTCCAGTCCAGTTATGAAGGGGGCATTGGTGTTTCAATGGTAGAATTCTTGCCCTCCATGTGAGAGACTTGGGTTTGATTTCAGCCAGTATACCTCATGCACAGCCACCACCCGTCTCTCAGTGTAGGTTTGTGTGTGCTGTGATGCTGAACAGGTTACAGTAGAGCTTCCAGACTAAGACAGACTAGGAAGAAAGGCCTGACAATCTGCTTCCAACTATTAGCCAGTGAAAGCCCCGTGGATCACAATGGTCTGATCTAAAATGCATCATGGGTGTGATGGTTAATGTTATGTGTCATCTTGGCTAGGGTATAATTCTCAGTGGTTTGGCAGACACTATGTATTACCTCTCATTTGTGATCTGATATGAGCAGCCAGTCAGTTGGGAGAGGAGTTTCCTTGGGGGTGTGACCTGCATCTATGATATAAAGGAATGTTCTGGTAAAGCTCGCTGTCTTTCTGATCCTGCAATCTTCTAGGCTTCTGAGCCTGGTTCCTGGGACGTAAGCCAGCAGAGGCCTCCAGCCTGTCACCTAACCTGCAGGTTTTGAGTTCATCAGCCCCTGCAACCAGTGGAGGTCATCAGCCTTAGTCCTATGGATTGCCAGCCCCCACAATTGCATGAGCCATTTTCTCCCAATTGTGTCAGCCATTTCCTTCAAGTAAATCTCTCTCTATACAGACACATACGTTTTGCCCATCCAGAGAATCCAGACTAAGACAACAGGGATGGTGTAGAACCAGTCAGCGTCTTGTCAGATTGTGCATGGGGTCACCATGAGTGACTCCATGGCTACTAACAATGACAACAAAACTCAGCAGCAATCTGCAGATCTTGCTAGAGTCCTGGAGGTCATACCAGGGACTCACTCTCCTTCAACTCAAGCTTCTCCACAAGGTTCTCAGGCCATCTCAGAAGATTTTGCCAAATTAGCCGCTGTCTTCCTTTGCCCTAACACTCTAATACACTACCTGATGGGAGCCGCAGGTGAGCATGGACTTCTATTGGCCGCACTCTGCTCAGAAGCCAGAAACTCTGCCCTAGCTGGCCCCTCCCACCTCAAGTGGGCACAGCTTAACACTTTGGTCATTTTGTGGTTCCAAGAGAGCAAAAATAAGCTACTTGTTTCCAAAAATAAATAAATAAACAAATTTATTTTTCTTGCCACTTTTAGGAAGTAAAGTCAACAGCCTGAATTGAAGGAATAGAGGAAAACAGAATAGACTGAAAGCCTTCAATCTGGGTTCCAGCTCGCTAGCTGAGGTAAACCAAACCCGCTGCCATTGAGTTCGACTCATATTGACCCTATAGGACAGCATAAAACTGCCCCATAGGGTTTCCAAGGAGTGGCTAGCAGACTCAAACTGCCAGCCTTTTGGTTAGCAGCTGTAACTCTTAACTACTGCACCACCAGGGCTCCAGATGAAGTTAAAATAAAAACCGAAACCCCGTGCCACTGAGTCCATTCCAACTCATAGAGACCCTAAAGGACAGAGTAAAGCTGCCCCATAGAGTTTCCAAGGAACACATGGTGGATTTGAACTGCTGACATTTTGCTTAGCAGCAGTAGCTCTTAACCACTACACCACCAGGGTTTCCAGCTGCGGTAAGGTGCCCTATAAAACAGAAGTTTCAAACGTGATAATAGCGATGATTTCTCACCTAATTTTTCTTTGATTATTGATTCATATGATTGACTGTTTTCAACATGAAATATTTAATGGTTTGTATAACACAGATTTTATGTTTTAAAAGTTCTTTGTATATCTGGGCAAAAGATTAAGGGTTTCAGAAAACATTAATAAATTTTAGAGTCTAAAAAATTGAAGTTCCTCTTTTAAACTAAAAGTAGGTGATTTTCCATGGCTTGTGGTATACATCTGGATTCCAAAATAAAAATTCCAAAGATATCGCATATCCAAAACTAAGATAATGCTGAGAGACAGGTTGATTAGTCTTTCTCATGCAGGAAAAGAGAACAAAGTGTATTATTTTGGGCAGAAGTAACTAAGACTCACTTAACGTTCCTGTTCAGGGTTTGTGAAAGGGCATTCGTTGTATTAGAAGAACAAAACAAAAAGGGGTACTGTATAGAGACTAATGTCACCTCCAAGTTTGTGATCGTTGTAGATGAGCAGCCAGGTAGTTGGGGGGCAAATTCTGAAGACTATGCATATATGTATTGAACTTACTGTTGTAATGAAATGTACCTCTGAGACCCAGAGATAGGAAGAAACTGATAGAGTACATTTTGATGCAGAAATAGGTTGAAGTCTGGTGCACAGCAAAGCACCACTGCTCTTATTCAGTGAATTTTCATAATCAGCTCACTTTATCTACTTATATCTTCCCTAACTTTGTTCATTCCGTTTTACTTATGTGTCTGTTTTTTTGATTAGGTGTTAAACTTTTTGAAGAGAAGATCTATACAATTTGTCCTTTCTTAAGTCAGTATATTTAGCAAGGGTTTAGTAAGTTGCTTATTGTTTTTTAAAATTAAATAATCAACATATTCAACTTTATCTAAAATATTAAATGATTAAATATGTATTATTATTCTGAGTGGTAATTTAATGCATACATTTTATCCATTAAGACAAAAAACAATTATAATAACTTCTATGATTCCCAAATAATTCTGTAGCTTTGCCTTTTCTCATGTTATTATTTCTCCATTACATATATAGAATGCATCTATACTTTATTGTTAAAGCTAAGTTTCAATATTTGAGAATAAAATGGGAAGAAATTACTATTGTCCCAGGCAGCTGGGGACGTAGCATGAATCTACATATAAAAAATATCAATATAAATATTTTTGATCAAGTACAGTATTGCCTCATTACCCTAAAGGTTTTCCATTGCCATCCTATGTGAAATGGCATTCCCAGAAGCTATGTTCTATTCTCTTTATGCTCTCTATTCCCATTTTTTATAATAGCTAACACATATTGCATCATAATAATAGCTAACACAAAAAAACACTCTTCTAAGTGCCTAACAGACATTAATTTTTTTAACCTTTATAACAACATTGAGATAGATATTATTATCCGTGATTTGCAAACTAGAAAACTGAGGCATGCAGAGATTTAGTAATGTGGCCAATATCACACAGCTAGTAGTAAGCCAGGGGGGAAGGTAACGTGTGTGCTAGGTTTTAAAATCTGGCAGTCTGGCAGCATGATCTTAGCAACCATATGTTCATGGAACTTATTGCCACTTGTCATAATATGTGTATATATGTTTATTTTCCATTCCCACCAGAATGTAAGCTCCAATAGAGTATTGATTTATTGTTTTCTGTTTTCTTTCTGCTAAACTTCATTGTCTAAAATATTGTCCAGCCCATAAAAACAAAACAAAACTAAGCAAAATGTTACCATCAAGTTGATTCCGACAACCCTATAGGACAAAGTAGAACTGCCGCACAGGGTTTCCAAAGAGTGGCTGGTGAACTGCCGACCTTTTAGTTGGCAGCCCTAGATTTTAACCACTGTACCACCTGGGCTCTGTCTAGCCCATAAAAATAAAACAAACAAACAAACAAACAAAAACACCTGTTGCCTTCAAGTGGATTCCTACTCATAGAGACCCTATAGGACAGAGTAGAACCGCCCCATAGGGTTTCCAAGGAAAGGCTGGTGGATTTAGACTGCTGACCTTTTGGTTAGTAGACATAGCTCTTACCTACTGTACCACTAGGGTTCTGTCTAGCCCATAGTGGTCGTCAAATATTTATAGAATGAATTAGTGAGCGAATGAGTTATTATCAACTTCATATTGATATTATTTTCACACATATATCCTTTGACAACTTCATGTTAATGACTTTATAGCCCAGTACTGGTTCCAGTGAGTCTAATTTGGATCTAGGTAAGAGCAGGGCTATCTATAAAAAAACATGAATCCATAGTAATCCCTTAGATAATATCCAAGGTTGGAAATGAAAAGCCAAGTAGACAATTCAAAATGACTCTATAGAGGTAGAATCTGTTTAGAATGCCTCTTCCTAAACAGGATGAAGCCGAAAGAAAAGAGTACCAGAATAAATCAGGGGAGGTTAAAACTGAATTTATGAGGAAAAGTCAGAGAGATCCCTGAGACTTCTGGAGCATTGTCTTCAAAGTGTATTGCATGTACATTAGAGCATACACAATGAAATGTATAGGGCTTCTGGAAGAAAATATAAGACCCTCTATAATTACTTTTTTAATTTAATCCACCTTAAGTTTCATGTGTTTGTAAGATTTCTAATATATATAAAGAGTGTTTTACACTTAAAATTCTTAAATAAATCAATATAGATTATTGAGGAGTAATGTGCTTAAATTTTACTATTAGATAACAAATAAAGTAGATTTTAGACTACTGCAAGTATTTTTTTAGGCCACCTGTAAAAGAAGCCACTTTAAAACTTGGCTATGTGCTATGGTTTCATTGCCTCAGTAACCCTTCTCACAGACTTACATCAGTGAGATGATAACTTGTGGCACAGTTTTCTTTTTTTTTCTTATATCCTGGATGTTAGAAGGCTTGAGACAGCAGAAACCTAGGACCTCTGTCTATGAATTTTCACAACACTGTAGCAGCCTGATCATCATCTGTAGTACCTGGGAGTTTGGGGATAGAGAAGGGAGAGAAACAGCGACAGAGCAGGAGGAAGAGGCAAAGGGCAGATGCAGTATCAGAATTACCATCATTTCCAGTCTTAGAAATAGTCTAGCTCCCGTGTCCTCTTTCTTAATAACTTTCCCATGTACTCCCAGTAGCAAAAAACAACTTTAAAAGCAAGCCACTCTTGTTATATAATTATAGAGAAAAGGCTAAAACTACACATTCTTTAAGAAAAACACTGAAATGAGTTTTAATTAAAGTAGAAATGTCTTTCAGATCCTTTTCTGTTTTGATGTAGTTTGGCTTTTGGTGAATTACAGAACCTGAGGTAGCATGAACTAGATGCTAATGAGTAAAAGGAAGGATCACAGAAGACAAAGTTTCTTCATTTTGCAAAGCTGACTTTTTCCAGTTTGATTGCATTTCATGCATTTCCCAACTTGGTTGATCTTTGTGAGAACACAGGAAAGGGTAGGTGAAGGCTTCCATATATGGATTTGAACCTTGGACATATCAAACTTAACCACTTACTGATTTATTTGCCTTAGTTGAGGATAAATAACATTAACTACCTCATAAGGTTGTTTTGAAGATTGAAAAAGAAAATGTATGTGAAGTACTTATAATATTTCCTGATAAACATTAAATAAATATCTATTATGATTTTTGTTTTTGTTGTTATATAGTTGCCTCAAAATGAGAGCCTATTTTGATACTAAGATACAGATACACTAGATTTTTACATATAAATTCACTCTTGATATCATGATGAATTTGTAACTTCTTAAAAGTAATTTGTTTTATTTCATAAAGTCTATTCCTCTTAAGCTATCAATGGCAGAGGCTATATCCATTAATTTACCTGACTTAAAAAACTCTGGTGGTACAGTGATTAAGAGTTATGGCTGCTAACCAAAAGGTCAGCCGTTTGAATCCACCAGGTGCTCCTTGGAAACCCTATGAGGCAGTTCTGCTCTGTCCTACAGGGTCGCTTTGAGTCAGAATCAGCTTGATGGCAATGAGTTTTTCATATACGATGAGTTAGGAAAGAAGATGTTGTTATGACAGATGTGCTTTTTATTTTTTTACGGTATTTCTGGAAGAAAAATCATCCTCTTACATATAATATACATATTTAATAATGGCAAAATATTAATAGATATAGAACTTTAGCTTTTTTTTTCTGTAAAGTCAACTTCCGAGACATTTAATAAAGCTTCACATGAAGTTCACATTTTTATTGAGTATTTGGTACTAAAAAATTGCTAACATAGACGTCGTTTTTGACTTTTTATGCTGGGCACATCTTCAAAACTCTGTATATAGCTATATAAGTTTGTAACTTTTTTTGTTTCAGTTTTACTTTTTATGTCTTCTTGCAAAAGTAACAATAAGGCCCTGATTCGCAATCTATATATTAATCCCAGCACTAGAATAAAGTGTTGGGAATTTGTATCTCATTGAGGCCTAATATGACTACCTTTTGTAAATTGCAGCCTACCCCCCTAAAGTCCCTTCACTTTTCCTTATTAATTTTTTTTCTCATAGCACTTATCACTGTTGAGCAAATTATATAACTTACTTAGTCATTATGTTTATTACTGATGTTGCCTAACTAGAATGTAAGCTTTAGGTGGGCAGAGACTTTTGACAGTTATAGCCCTTGCTGTATCTCCAGAATCTAAAACAGATCCTGACTAATGTAGTTGGCCAATTAATATCTGCTGAGTGAACTTTTATTAAATTGTGGATATTGCATTATTTTTAAATCATGTGTAATCCTGCAACTGCTGACATGGAATATTTCTAGAATTCAAAACAAAGCCAATCCGTAAAAGCACCTTGGTAATGTTTAAATCTAGAAATTTTATAAAAATTGCAATTCTTCTTAAAGTTGTTATAAAGTTTGTGAATCTTCTTTTTGCAATGGTGTTTTTTTTATTTTTATTTTTAGCAGATGCACCAAAAAGGGATGAAAGAACAGATAAAATCAATAATCAAAGATGTCACTTAAAGTCACTTATCTCTCTTTCTAAAAGACTGTTAGACCTTTCATGTAATATAAATTTGCAGAAATTCCAGCTTTGTATAAGATGCATTTAAAATTACTGTGGTCCCACAATATTACTACCAATGTTTATAATAACATGTAATTGAAATGTCACCTTGCATGTAAAGTTCCATACAATCACACCTTAGAGTGTCCATTGACATTTTGAAAAATACACCTGTTGTTTATCAATATCATATCTCGATTGCAAAATCATAAGTGCTAGACATAGAAACCGCTTACCAAAAATCTGATATCAAATTGAAGCCTAATTGTGCATATAGACCTAACAGGATGAAGCAAATGCATGATATGAGCATGGAAAAAAGTCGTGCTGGGATCAAAATTTATTTTCAGTCAATTCTGAACAAACAATGTGCAAATCACCTGTGCAGGTGAAGAGATGCTATTTCATGTAGAGATTATACAAGTATGGAATAATCTTTGCAGGAAAAATCCATACTGAGATTTTTAAAAGACAAAATATCAGCTAAAAATGAAAAAAAAAAATTAAGCCATTATAAATTCCTTGCAACCTGAAATAATCTGTAAAAAAACTAAAACATTTGAACAAAGAAATAAGTGGTAATGTTGTGTCTCAATTCTGTTTATTGATTCATTTATATAAAAAATAAGGTTTTTAAAATGTCAATTATAAGTGCAATGATGAGATAATGAGAGCAATAAAAATAATATTATTAATATTAATAGCTATGAATTATTGGACAATTACTATGTATCAGATAGTATGCTAGGATTTATAATAAATTGCCTTAAATTTACCATACGACTGGATAATTGCATTTATTACTATCCCCTTTTATTTATAAGAAAATTAGTGCTTGGAGTACATGAATCACTCAAGATCACACAACTTGTAAACATCTAGGAAATAAAGGACTTATGTGGTAAGTATTTGCTGTATATCTAGGAACTTACAATCATGCTTGGAAGAAAGAAGTGTGCACTTACAGAAAACTGCTTTGTCTCATTTGCAATTAGAATATACTTATATGGATTCAAAGAGTTCTTATATTAACTAAGAATATTTCATGTAGTAGGTGATATGTTTATATTGCCTAAAATATTTGTAAATTATTAATAAATGTTCTAGAGAGGGGAGGACATTTCAGATTAAGCATATTAGCGAAGAATCATAGTTAAAATGGAGCAAAATAAATATAAGTAAAAATTACATGAAGCTGGTTTAGCAGGGTTAGATGTTTTGAAAATTAAGATATAAAAAATGTGGTGATGCCTGGCTAGGAAGTTTGGATTTTTTTCTATAGAAAAAGAACGTTGTAGAGATTTTAGAGCAAGTGGATAGATATAAGAAAATCAACAGTTTTTCAGTGGTATGCAGGATAGAGTAAAATGTCAAGAAAATTATGCAAGAGTAGTATTTCTGATCAAGAGGAAGTACATCTCAGATGATTTTTTTAATATGGAAAACAAGAGATGCATAGATGGTCAAATAATAATGTTCCTACTCACTCTTTTTAATGTCCCTACTACTAAATGATTCAACATTCACATCTCTTTCCCAATTCATTTCCATTTCACAGGATGATACAGTGTGTTGTAAGGAGCTTACAACATATCCTGGTGTCAGGCTGAGATGCATGGCAGTACATGGTTGTATTCTTTCCTTGACGGCCCCTGCTGAGATGTAAGTCATCTTGAGATGTATTGGTAGGTCTCCCAGTCCCTGTGACATTAGCTGCTGATTATTTCTGTTCCAATATCTAGTTGTTGGGTTAGAATACTCTGAGTCATCCTCTTCTGAATTTTGAAGAATTTTTGTCTGCTAGCCTTTCAGTAAATTGCATACTCCTTTTTGGAGGTCTGGAATTTTCCACAGCTTTCGCTGTACCCCTTAAGCAACTGGGTCTAATGATTCAAGGACATAGCTTGCAAGATTTTGTTTCTGATAATAGTTTTCAGAAGTATTTATTTAGGATTCAAAAGCAAGGAGTTTTACTCTTGGTTACCATTCTTCTGAAGCTAGTGCATATATACCTGCTGCTGCTTTCATTTTATTGACAAGGACAGAGGATAAAATAATTTAATAAACACTTGGCTTACTATCAAATGATCAGCTTGGTCTCTACATACTATGTACCAGGCACTGTGCTAAGCTTAAAGATAAATAAGACACAATATCTGCCATTAAGGGCCTTGCAGTCTATTGAGGCCCTCAGACATATAAATGATATAAAGTTATAAGTTGTACGGTAGTGATTTGTGGTTTTGCTCTAAATAGTCTTAAAGTGTGTTTATTTTTTCAGAGTGTCCTGATTTTTAATTTGGGAGACTATTTCTTGGCATCAAAACCTTTAATATCCACACTTATGATTATCAATGGATAGAGATCGTCATAAGAATTGTAGAAAACTCAATGCGCTGCCTCAGTTCCTCTTTCCATCTTTATTTTGTTAATTCTTTTCAAGTTGCTGATGATTAACACTTATTAATGTGTGTTAATGAAGGTTAATAAAGATCTTTAAAGGGAAAACTGACTCTATCGGAAAGCAACTGAGTAGCAAAAGCATACTGAGAAGCACAGTTAGAAAGAAGATATAAATGTAAGGGATAAAAACAGAATAAAGTAATTTAAACATGTTTGAATAGAAAGTAAAATAAAACTGAGAAGGAAAAATTTGTATATTATAAGAAATGATAAGAATGACTGAAAAGGAAACAAACTTTGAACACTCAAGCAATGAATATTTCAAACCAATACTGTGGCACAGCAGGGGTAGGTTATGGTTTTCTGGAGGACACATTGCCACCAACACTGGAAAAGGGATCCTGAAGCAGATATCTGCTATAGCAAATAAATGTGTCCTTATATTTCACTCATTCTTTAAAACCATGTCACAGCATGCGCACCTCTCCACGGTGTTCCATCCACCACTCTTCCAATCTAGCTAGGTATATCTCTTTTGTGATTCCCTACTATCAGTGCTGACCCTGTACAGGTGGGAGGGGCCCTGCTGGAGGCTCCATGGTTTGAGCGAGCCCATCTCTGGCTCTTCTCTGCAGCAAAGGAGTCTGTAGGGTCCAAGGAACTTGCTCTGCCCTTTAGACCGTGCTCTGGGTAAGCTATTGCAAAATTCCAGCCCAAAAGTCCCTCAGTCTGCTTTCCTCTGGGCCATCTTCTTAGAGAGAACACCAGGGTGGAACTATGGGTACAACATCTATATCTGAGGGGCAGGTAAGGGAGAGTTGTTTGGGCAAGTGTGAAAGGAGGGGGCCACTTGGCCTGGATATGAATTCTATGGAAAGAGCCTGGGGTGGGAAAAGGAGGGAACCTCGACCCTGCTCTCTATGCACTACCATGTTCTTACAAAGAACTGAAGGCGAGTCTAATAATTCTAAGTTTGAACTTGGTCATGAAGCTCAGATTCCTTTAGGGAACTTTAAAGAATGACGCTAGCAATGAGAGGGGTCTGGAGCACCTTTAGGGCTGGATTAAGGCATGCAAAGTCCCTGTGGTGCCCCCTCCTCTGCTTACTCATGCCTTCAAATGGGATACGTGAGTTTTATGTATATATATGTATAAACAACAGCGACAACAAACCCATTGCCTTTGCATCCATTCCGACTCATAGAGACCCTATAGGACAGAGTAGAACTGCCCCATAGGGTTTCCAAGGAGCAGCTGGTGGATTCAAACTGCCAACTTTTTGGTTAGCAGCCGTAGCTTTTAACCACTGCACCACAAGGGGGCTCTCTTTTTCTGTATTTGTGTGCGTGTGTGTGTGTGTGTGTGTGTGTGTGTGTGTGTGTGCGCGCGCGCATGTGTGTGTGTGTGTGTTAGCTATCTGTGATGTAACTTCATTTGGAATTTAGCTATAATATTAGTGATCGAATGCAAAAGTGGCATATGCTATTTTAGCAGAATGGCATGAACTGGATTATAAAATTTTTAGTGGGTGAATGTAGCAAGAGTTAGACTTGACAGCCCACCCCTACCTCTTGTTTATCAGAAAGAAATAGTACACGCCCAATAGACCCACCAAGATAAGGAGTTTCAATTACATGGAAGGGGACCCTAGGAGACAGAGGTCAACAAAGGTATTGAAGTTGTAGGGACCTCATAGCTTAAACAACCTTGCTCGTGGGCGCGCTTGTGACCTAGTGTGAACTTTATTTCTGGCCGGTATATTTTCATACACTGGAGTTGGTATTAATTTTATTTAGTGCCCTGCCAGTTGTCTTCAACTGCAGGGCTCATTTGTCCCTTATTTTCTGTCTGTTTGGCGTCTGTGGGTCTTTGCTTTGTACAACTAGTGCCCCTGTTTTGCTGATGCCTTAAGTGTGTGCTTACCTGGGTAACCGGTCCCTATGCACTTGGAGTGGGTTGGGCACTTTAAGAAGTGCCTAGACCTTAGAGAGTGACTATGGAAGAAATACAAAGGTGAGACAGACACAAAGCTTTGTACTGGGAATGAATGAGGCCCATCGTCCACCCAAAAGAGGAAGAGAAAGAACAAGTGGGTATTTATTCTGAGGGTCTCCCTAGAGTAACTGGAAGAAGAGTTTGAGGGAACAAGGGAAGACTAGCCAGTAAGTAGAAGAAATCATTTGCCCTCTCTTCTTTAAACGCCAACCTAGCAACTGTAGTTACCCTGCAGAATGAATCATAGTCTGGAGAGGAGAGAAAAAAAGAAATTAGTTTTGAAATTGCACTTGGTTACCCACCATTGTTTTTGGTATGAGCTGTTGCCTTAAATATATCTTTAAAGGGAGGCTGCTTGCCCTACGTTTCCTTTTTCCTCTTTTCTTCCACTCAGAATTGCCATAACTGGAGCAGTTGTCTTGTATGCAGGGACAGAAGCAAATGTTGAAGATGGCAGAGCAACCCTACCAGCCTTGGAATTCACTCCTTCCTTTGGACAATTTTGTGAGAGAAAAATAAATTTCTAGTTAATTTTTGGCCAATATTTACTGTGATCTCTTCATTGCAACAGCTTAGCCTCTACCTCAACTAATTACCTCACAGCTGTTACACTACAGCCATCCAAGGGCCTGACTAAACATACTGAGTTCTGAGTCAAGGCCAGGCTACTGTATATTACACAAAGTGGTGTTTTGTGAGATGCAATGAACTTTGCACAAGTTTAAAGAACCAAATAATCCTTTACTGTCCCTCTACAATTACACCTCCCTTTCTACTTCACAAATCCTTTCACTGTGACCTAATAAGTCTGTGGAAAAATTTGTTATTCTATTCCCAGTGGCTCTGTGGGAGACAGATGTGGAAACCTGTTTTTATGAAGACAACAGTCAAGAAAACCCTATGGGGCAGTTCTAGTCTGTCACGTGAGGTCGCTATGAGTCAGAATTGACTCGATGGCACCCAACAACAACATTCTATTAGATAGAAACATATTAGTCTAGACATGCAAATGAAAGCAAATAATTTCTAAGATTGGGCAGTAAGCAAATATCCTGCAGGTCACATATTACATTGTTGCTTGTGGTTTTCCTCTTTTTTTTTTTTTTTTTTTTTTTGGTGTCTTTAGTAAAATCAGTTTATAATTTAAATAAAGGAAAAAAAAATCAATATTTTTTGGTCAGCCTTCAGAGATCTGTACCTTTTTTTTTTTCTTCTCATTTAATGTTAACTCTGCTCTCTCTAGGAGTAAGAGCTGATAAAATAACTATAGAGCTTAGAATGACAAGGGCTTCCTGAAAAATTAAAAAATATTATAGTATATTGTCCATTATATTAAGAAACAATGCCAAGGACATGCAACAAATCTGCTTCAGAGGATTATTCATTTTTAGTGGACATAATGTGGTTATTATTTTTATCATTATTGTTTTAAAATACTTACACTATATGGGAACATGAATAGAGAGCTTGTTTTAGCAATTTGTATGTTTTCCTTTACTCTTTATTAAGAGCAAACACACAAAAGAAATACAACTTCCTTACTCAGTAGGTATTTCATCCAGATTTAACCAATATATCATTAATAGAATTATAATGAAAACCCCAAATTCCAGTAAAATTATACTTTAACTTAATTAAACTCATTTATTTTGTCCAAAAATAGATTGAAGAAGATAATTTATTTGCATAATTTTTATTGCTTTAAATAATTACTATCAAATAATATCTTTCTTTGAAAAGTGGACATTTTATTATATTAACACATATTTGTGTACCTATTTAAATTAGAAAGAAAGGATTAATTTTGTCACCTAATAAAATTTTCAAATTAAATACCTATCTTAATATGAATACCACACTCTTACGGGGATTTTGTTCCTATGTTTGTCAAAGATCAAACATTCACAAAAAGAACAATAATAGCCAACAAAATGCAAGAAAAACCAAGTGCATCAAATTTCCTGAAAATGCTGCCTTTGGACTTTCTATCCCCATCAAATTCAATGAGTTGTAAACAATGCATCTTCTTAGTTAAGATCTTTCTTTGAGTTAATTTTTTTAAAAATCTAATTTTCCCTCTTATATGATACTTTTCCTGCAAAAATGTAGTACAAATTGTAGTATACCTCATTTGTTGTGGAATTAATCTCTGTGATGAACAAGAAGATATTTATGGTACAATAAAAAGAAGATCAGATATATTTTTAAAAACACATACAATGTTCATTTCAATTGGGACTGATTTATACAATTCTTAACGTTCATTAACATTTATCTGACATTTGAATTATTTTCCTATTTGTAGTGTTCCTATTCCATTTTTTATATTTATGCTCCTTTCCTCCCATTAATAATAACAACACAACAGCAACAATGATAACAAGAATCACTGGCTCTTGAGGGGAAAAAAATTGTTATAACTACTATGGAAACAAAGCAAATCTCTTGACTATCTGCCTGGAGTGTCTGTTTCTTGCATTATCCATTGCTATTAACTACAGGCATTTGATTCTTAAACACAGACTATTTTTATACCTTCTTTCCTCTTCTTTAGTATTCCATCCTCACTTCATTTTTGCCAAATATATAAGTTCTATTTTTCAGCTCAGTTAATAGGGAATAACAATGCACATTATTACATGTATTCCTGCTTCTACCCGAAGTGAAACAGATCATAAATTCTTGATCCTGATTAAAGGCATTTTCTAAAAACACAAGCCTTTTGGAAGTATATACCCTACTAATCAGATAGATCAGGGTCATGGTATTTACAACAAGAACTTCTTCCTACAATATATTGCAGGAAAACAAGAAGTTGCAGTCACTAGAAGGTCCAGAGCATGTAGCTAAATACATAATGAAACTAAGAATTAGATAAATCATGAATTACCAGGCACTATCCGGTTACCGTCTAATGACGCTGCCAGAGTTTGGTGGGCCTTGTTTAAATTAAGATCTAACCTGGTCTATCATTTTATATGTTTCTCTGTGTGTGTGAGACAGAGCTTGAGAGTGAGAAACTGTGTCTGTGTGTCTGGGGCGGCGGGGGATGAGCAAATACATGGGTTATGCCATTCATTCACTCATTTAAAATATTTATTGGGTATCTTCTATCTGCTAGACACCCTATAGTCAAGAGAGAAGGAATATTCATCTTTGCGGGACCTTGCGCTTCCAAGACCTCTTATCTTTCTGGACTGCCTTACCAGTTCAGACTTCTATTTAGCTTCTGTTAAAGTAAGCAAACCAGTATCCTAACTAACACAAGGCACATGGGTAGGATCCTACATTCTATATGTGCCATACCCTTTCATAGCATTTCATGACCGTAAAGAGAATTCTGACTATGAGGTATCTGGCACACATATCTCAATCTGCAATTTACAATGTGTGGTCACGTGGTCATTGGCTGTATTTTCCTCTAGCTTGAAATAACGATGATGGCAGAGTCATTTCAGTTTTTTTTCCTTCTCCCTTTCCCACATGCCACAATGTAGATGTGGTGGTGGTAAGGTAAATTCAAGAATGCAGCAAGAGGAATGCCCTTAGGACGGAATGATAGGAAAGCATCATTGGTAAAATATTTTCAAGATTACAGGAATCAGCACTGAATGCTAAGTACTATATTTTTGTTTGACCTACTACACAGAGCTTTAGATCTTTCTCACGTAATCTTCTCTTCTCTCCATGGAGCTCTTTAAAGAAGTATGGGGACCCAGTTTTAGCTGACTATGGACTCAGGCTCTGGAATATGTGTTATATTTGAAATTCTACTGGGGATGTCCTGAAGCAGTTTCTAATGAATAGATTTAAATAAAACACTAAAAAAATTCTGAGAATGAAAGTAAATATATTTCACCCAAAGAATACATAGGTTTAACACATTCATAACTTCCTAGTTACAAAAAAGCTACAGTCTTAACACAATACACTGTCTTAAAGAAATACTAAGTCTAATTTAATCATAAAAAGATGATGTGACAGTGAAACCCATGAAAAAAATTACAAACTATTCAGTAGTGTTCATCACAGTAATAGATATAAGTTCATATTTCTTGCCTGCAAAGATTTCTAATTTATTTGTATTCATGAAACACTGATAAAATGGTTGACAAATTATTATATGGAGTGTAGGTGTTGACTCATTCCAAGGTTAAGAAATTCATACGGTGTAAATGGCACAAAATGATCTAATTGGGTATCATATTTGAAACTCTTAATAAAATATAATGCTTAATCAATTAATCCTTCTCACTACATTTGTAAACTAAAGTGACTGCCTTATATGATCACAAATATTATATTTAGCTTCCACATTCTTTGACAGAAAATTGAAAATTGAGAAAAATTTTTTAGATATAGGATTGAAGAAATCCTCGCTGTATATGGAATATCAATTTTATATAAAAAAATCATAAAATGTCTTTGAAGCTGCATATTCTTTCACATTAATTATTCTGTTTTCCCCACTTACAATTCCTCAAGAACAATGGAATTGAAACTTA
This sequence comes from Dugong dugon, assembly GCA_030035585.1. Lineage (NCBI taxonomy): Eukaryota > Metazoa > Chordata > Mammalia > Sirenia > Dugongidae > Dugong > Dugong dugon. Next base: position 34,671,329 of record CM057471.1, on the reverse strand, counting down.
CACTATTTCTTGTATTTCAAGAGAGTATCCATTTTTGCAGTGTCTTTTATAAGTGATTGGCTTTTTGCTAACTTTTGTTAACTAATAACATGAAGGTTTAGTTACATCAGTTTATATTCAGTACGTATTAACCTAAAAAAAAACACTCTAATTATTTATTTAAATAATACACGATTTGTCATTGATTTCAGAAGGAAAGGAAGCAATTCTTCAAACTTTTTTTAGGAAGCTTTTATTGAAATCATAGTTGTCTTTACATCATCAGTCAGAACAAGGCCAGGGGCCATTGTGGAACAGATCATCAGTTGCTCCTATGCAAGTTCAAGTTGAAACTGAAGAAAATTAGAGCAAGTCCACAAGAACAAATATACGACCTTGAGTACCTCTCACCTGAATTTAAAGTCCATCTCAAGTATAGATCTGATGTAATGAACATTAATGATCAAAGACAAATTGTGAAATGACATCAAGGACATCACATATGAAGAAAGCAAAAGGTATTAAAAAGAAAGGAAAGAAAGAAAAGACCAAAACGGATATCAGAAGAAGCTCTGAAACTTGCTCTTTTATGTTGAGCAGCTAAAGCAAATGGAAGAAATGATGAAGTAAAAGAGTTGAATGGAAGATTTCAAAGGACAGCTTGAGAAGGCAAAGTAAAGTATTATAATGAAATGTGCAAAGACCTGGAGTTAGAAAAGCAAAAGGGAAGAACATGTTCAGCATTTCTCAAGGTGACAGAACTGAATTAAAATTCAAGCCTTGAGTTGCAATATTGAAGGATTCTACCAGGAAAATATTAAACAGCACAGGAAGCATCAAAAGAAGATCGAAAGGATACACAGAGCCACTGTACCAAAAAGAATTGATTGACATTCATCCGTTTCAGAGGTTAGCATATGATCAACAACTGATGGAACTGAAGGAAGACGTCCAAGATGCACTGAAGGCATTGGCAAGAAAAAAAAGGCTCCAGGAATTGACAGAATACCAACTGAGATGTTTTTAACAAACTAAAGCAGTGCTGGAGGTGCTCACTTGTCTTTGTCAAGAAATTTGGAAGATAGCTACCTGGCCAGCTGACCTGAAGAGATCCGTATTTGTGCCCATTCCAAAGAAAGGTGATCCAACAGAATGCAAAAAATATTGAACAATATCATTAATGTCATACACAAGTAAAATTTTTCTGAAGATCATTCAAAACTGGTTGCAACAGTACCTCCACAGAGAACTACCAGAAGTTCAAGCTGGATTCATTCAGAAGAGGACGTGGAAGGAAGAATATCATTGCTGATGTCAGATGTATCCTGGCTGTATGCAGAGAATACCAGAAAGATGTTTACCTGTGTTTTATTGACTATGCAAAGGCATTCAACTGTGTGGATCATAACAAGTTGGATAACATTGTGAAGAATGGGAATTCCAGTACATTTAATTGTGCTCATGAAGAACAAGTGCATAGACCAAGAGGCATTTGTTCCAGCAGAACAAGGGGATACTGCATGGTTTAAAGTCAGGAAAGGTGTGTGTCAGGGTTATATACTTTCACTATACTTATTCAGTCTGTAAGCTAAGCAAATAATCTGAGAAACTGGACTATATGAAGAAGAACACAGCATCAGGTTTGGAGGACAATGCATTAACAACCTGCGATATGGAGATGACACAACCTTGCTTGCTGAAAGTGAAGAGGACTTGAAGCACTTACTGATGAAGATCAAAGACTACAACCTTCAGTATGGATTACACCTCAACATAAAGAAAACAAAAATCCTCACAAGTGGATCAGTAAGCAACATCATGATAAATAGAGAAAATACTGAAGTTTTCAAAGGTTTCATTTTACTTGGATCTACAATCAACATCCATGGAAGCAGCAGTCAGGAAATCAGACTACATATTGTGTTTGCAAATCTGTTGCAAAAGATCTCTCTAAAGTATTGAAAAGCAAAGATGTCACTTTGAGGACTAAGTTGGACCTGACCTTAAGCATGTTATTTCCAGTCACCTAAATGCACACAAAAGCTGGACAATGAATAAAAAAAAACAAAAATCAAACCCATTGCCAAGTTGTTTTCGACTCATAGGACAATAAATAAGGAATGCCAAAGTAGCACTAACCATCTTTGAATAATGTCGTTGGTGAAGAATATGGAATATACCATGGACTGCCAAAGGAATGAACAAATGTGTATTGGAAGAAGTACAGCCAGAATGCTCCTTAGAAAAAAGGATGGTGAGACTTTGTCCCACGTACTTTGGACATGTTATCAAGAGGGACCACTCCCTGGAGAAGGACATCATACTTGGTGATGTGGAGAGTCAGTGAGAAAGAAGAAGACCATCAACAAGATGGATTCACACAGTGGCTGCAACAGTGGACTCAAGCAGAGCAAAGATTGTGAGGATGACGCAGGACCAAGCAGTGTTTCCTTCCATTGGACGTAGAATTGCCATGAGTCAGAACCGAATCGACAGCACCTAACAACAATAACAAGTAAGGACTTTGTGTCAGTTAGACTAGTGGTAACCAGTAGAACTTTCTGTGATGGTGGAAATGTTCTGTAAATTTATTCTGTCCAATACTGTAGCCACTAAGCACACTAGCCATTGACCAGGGAACTAAATTTTGAACTTTATTTATTTTAGTTAATTCAAATTTAATAGCTACGTGTAGATAGCAGGTATTGCACTGGTTTACACAAAGCTTAAAATTTATTATATGCTTTGACATATGTAGAAAAAGCACCTGGATAGCAAACAATTTTATCTTTACTAACAAAAGATCTAAGGTGAGTAATCTGATAATTATTATTCAACAAATTTAGATTAATATTGACTAATTCCCTTAAATAGGCTAGGGATATTAGAAATCATAAAAGTACAATTTGTGCATATTTAATCTGCTCTACTCTGACGTATATAGCTTTTAAACTTTCTCAAATCCTATCATTGCAAGTCATTCTCCAGCAGAAAGTTTTTGGTGTTTTTAGCTAGTCAAAGACTTTGTCGAAGACATTTTAAAAATAAACCACTTCTCCCCTCCCCTCCCCTCCCCTCCCCTCCCCTCCCCTCCTTCTCCCTCTCCTCTCCCCCTCCCTCTCCTCTCCCCCATCTCTCCCTTTCTGTCTTCCTCTTCTTCTTCCTCTTCTTTGTGTTCTTTCTTTCTCTCTGTCTGTATATCTCTCTCTCTCTCTCTTTCAGAAAAGAAATCGGGGTGTCTGCGTAATAGATTGGCCTAAAACATACTGTAAACAGACCAAATACTATATTGTTAATATACATGATTTAAGAGCGTAATAATGTATTTCCTCTAAATTTTCATCTGAAATGTTTACTTCATTATTACTGATGAATATTACATATAGCAGCCTAAATACAGCAAGGTTTAAAATGAAAGAGTATTATATTTTTTATGTTTCCTGATTTTTTTAATGCTTAATATGAATAAGGTTGTTCTTTATTATCTAAGTTCACATTTTTTATATGAAAGCATCACATGGAATCAGCCTAAGCACTAAGTATTAAAAAGCAGTATATATTTTCAGAATAGATGAGCTAATGATATTATCAAAGCATTAATTTTCATATTTCTTCACTTTGTACTGAAACTGACATTAATATTTCATTAACGTTTGCTATGTTTCTTACTTACTTTTTGTCCCCCCTTCTGGGTTCTAAAAACTATGCTGCATTTCGTTGTTACTTCTTATGCTATACAAACTCCTTTTTGTCATGAAACTTATAGCCTGGGGAAAAGTTAAGGATTTAAAGAATGTTACATTAATATTTTCACAATGTACTCATTTGCCCTTTGAAAGATAGAGTGCTGTAATTGCTTTGAAACACAGGCTTGAAACATAGTGCGGGAGATTGAGATTCCAAACATCCTTGGGTATACCTACATCATCCCCCTTCCTCACCCCTATGTAGTGGAAGGAAAAGAAAAAAGAAAAAAATATATATGTATATGTATACTCCAATAACTCTAAGTCACTCGAAGAAATAATAAACATGTGAAGTCTAGGAGTAAAAAGAATCACACAAAAATACTAATTGTTTTATAGTATGTGCCAGGTGTCTTCTCAGGTAGAAAAATAATTAAGACAAAGACAGTAGACTCACATAACTTGTTATCAGGTAATTCTAATAAAATGTAACCAACTAATTATACAACTATTACCAGGATGCTCATAAAGTTCAAAGAATAAAGTGTTTAAATCAGCCTGGAGCATCAACTGAAGCTGCCAAATAAGGTGAGTCTAGAAGGATGCTTTCTTAGGTAAAGTGTATGGAGAAGGCAGAAATGCATAATTCTGGAGGTTACGAGAAAACCCAGTGCCTTGGGAGATAAGCAAGTAGTTTAGGATTGCAAGAATTCAGGCTGCTCTGAAGCATTGATGGAATGTGAGGCCAGGAAATCCATAGGGGCCAGCTGTCCACTTTGTTTAGGAATTGGAACTATTTACTTACTTACTTCTTGACTAATAAGCAGCATCACTAATCCACTGTACAAAAATTCTGTTACTCATCTGCGATCAAGGTACCTTTTGAAACACAGATACATAACCATAATAACTGTGTGCAATAATCTCTTTCATTTAAATATACTTTCCCAAATGGAGTGTTTTCTAATGTCATATGGTCTTCTACTTCCTTAAAGTTGAGTTTAAAGGTGAGTATTATATCTATAAATACATCTTATTCAACCAATATCAATACTACACGAAAGGAGCCAAGTAGTATCTAAATTTATGTGATCCTATTGTCTTTAAAAGCCACGCAGACTCAGGAAATGTTGTATGGTTTCTTGTTATAAAGCAAAGCTAAACTGGAGTTTCCTAGGGAGATACTAAAATTGTATATTTTGCTAGGTGGATAACAAAATCAAAAGCCAAAGGGATTAACTTAGATAACATTGCACAAGCCAGTATGGCCAGATTTGACCATGGCAGGAATATATGTTTCTTTAAAAAATCTGTTCTTCCTTCACTCTTTCAAAGGTTTTCATTTTTTCTCCACTGCTGGTATTTTTTTTTTTTCAAATTAAATGTATATAAGTGAATTAACAAACTTTTCTGCATCCTAAAGCAGCAATAGGAAATCCAGTGTCCATTCAGCTTTCCATAGCATCCGTCAGAGCCATCACATTAAGTCATGTTGCACCTCTGCAGAGGAGTAGATTTATGTGGACAGAGTGTGGAAATCATCGCACTACAAAATATTGTTTTGAGTAGTAGGTACAACTGGTGTAAATCTTTACTTATACAGAATTTAGAACTTCTATAAGGAAAGGAATTTCATTATTGAAATATTAACTGAAGATTAATCAATTAAGTGAAGGGAAAAAGCTCTTTCATACATTAAATTATTGCTGCCTTCTTATTATTGTTGTATTTCTTCCCCTTCTTTCCCCCACTCACTGTATTTCTCCCATACCCACCTTCCCCCAAGTCCATTAGTTTACCATCTCTTCCTTCTTCCTCTGTCTTTTGTACCTTCCCCTCCTCCCACAAAAACAAAGCTTACCAAGATTTGTTTATCTTGCCTCCTACACTAAGTGTAGAGCTTAGGCTATTTTGAACCAAGGAATAAGCATAATTAACGAAAGACTTCAGCTGTACTTTTTTGCTTGCATTGAAAAGGGAGTCCACCGTGTTTTTAAGAAAAGAAAAATAGTAGAAGAGTCCATGATGGATTTCATGTCCAAATGTTTTGAGGTTTTAGAAGAGTGAACTTGGAATTTTTTGCAGTCTTTAAAAATGAGAATAAATTCTAATTGTATTATTTATGCTTTACTTCTTGATGCGGAACATATAGAATGAATAGTTTAGAAAGATTTTTATGAAGTTTCTATAGCAAAATGTTTTCTACTTAACCCCAGTTGCCAAGGTATTTTAATTTATCCTAACTCATTTCCAAAGCCTTTCACTGAACATAGTAATTAATATATAGACTTTCTATGCATTTGATTTATGAGTAGAGAAACAATTTTCTGTGTTATCTTCTCACATATTTTTTCAAATTTGGCTAATTCGGGGGAAAATTCGTCATCATCATCATCACTATCATCATCTTCACCATCCAAGCCACAGTAGCTGAGTGTTACACGCATTATCACATTTTTAAACATACATTAACGTATTTATCCTCTCCATTGTACCAGTAGAAACTCAGGTTGAAATGTTTAGTGGTTGAAGGACTTTCCCAATAAAACACAGCTAGTAAGTATAAGAGCTGAATAGATTTCAAAGGCTGTACTCATAAATTAAACACTACTGTTTCATAGACAGTCAAATCTGAAAATTTTCAAAAACTACACCAGATTGTTAATAGTGTTACATATGATGATATAGTTATGGATATGGACTCACTATGGTTATTTTTTTGTATTTATTATAGTTTCAAGTATTTTATAAAGTTCCTGAATTAAGTAGATATTTCCCTTATAATAATAATTTAAAAAAACAGGACATGTTGACACCAGAGAAGTAATTTCTACCGCATCAAATTTAAAAAGCTATGATTTTAAATTTATTATTGATCAAATTGTTATTTAGCTTATATATTCTTTTTTCTCCTTGATTGTTAAGGGTCTCACAATTGATTATTTAATTTTAGATGCATGTTTCATTGTTTCTGTAATACATTAGACACTGATCACCTAGCACTGACCTTGCTTCTCTTAGTTTTGGTAATAGTCTAAGGTCACACAGATGTTACTTTCTTTCCAGCCTTCAATGGAATACTCTCACAATGGAAACAAATGAACAAAGTGTTGGGGAGGGGAGCTAACCATAAGCAAAAGCCAAACCCGTGGCCACCAAGTCGATTCCAACTCACAGCGACTCTGTAGGACAGAGTAGAACTGCCAAATGTGGTTTCCAAGGAACACCTGGTGGATTCGATTTGCTGACCTTTTGGTTAGCAGCCAAACTCTTAACATATGTAAATCAACTGCTAGAGACTTTGTATTTAGAAAGCATGTATTTTTAAATTTGTTAAAAAAAATATTTTGTGGAGAGTTAGACATACCATTCGATCCAGCAATCGTACTCCTAGGAATATATCCTAGAGAAATAAGAGTCATCACTTGAATAGACATATGCACACCTATGTTCATGGCAGCATTGTTCACAATAGCAAAACGATGGAAACAGCCTAGAAGCCCATCAACAGATGAATGGATAAACGAACTATGGCACATACACACAATGCAGTACTATGCAACGAGAAAGAACAACAATGAATCTGTGAACCATCTCATACATGGATGAAACTGGAGGACATTATGCTGAGTGAAATAAGTCAATCACAAAAGGACAAATATTGTATGAGACCTCTATAGTAAAAACCCATGAAAAAGTTCACACACAAAATGTAACAATCTTTGTTGGTTACCAGGGATGGGAGGGGTAGGGGAGGGGGGAATATTAAATAAACAATAGATAAGTGGTATCTTGGGTGAAGGGTTGGACAGTACACAATACAGAAGAAACTAGCACAACTTGTATAAGAAAAGGTCATGGAAGCCCCATAGACACATCCAAACTCCCCTAGGGACTGAATTGCTGGGCAGAGGGCTGTGGGGACCATGGTCTCCAGGAACACCTAGCTCAATTGGCATGACACAGTTTATAAAGACAATGCTCTACATTCTACCTTGGTGAGTGGCGTCTAGGGTCTTAAAAGCCTGTGAGCGGCCATCTGGGATACTCCACTGGTCTCATCCCTTTGGGAGCAAGGGAGAATGAAGAGAACAGGATACAAGGAAAAGATTAGTCTGAAGGACTAATTGTCCACAGCTACCAAGGCCTCCACTGGACTGAGTCCAGTACAGCTAGATGGTGCCCGGCTACCACCACTGACTGCTCTGACCAGGATCATGGCAGAGTGTTCTGGACAGAGGTGGAGAAGGATGTAGAGCATAATTCTAGCCCACAAAGAAAAGACCAGATTTACTGGCCTGAAGGAGACTGGGGAAGCCCCGAGAGTGTGGCCCCTGAACACCCTTTTGGCTTGGTGGTGAGGTTATCTCCGAGGTTCAGTGTTCAGCCTGGGAGTGGACAGCCCTGTAAAACCAAATGATACTGACAAGGTACAGGAGTCCAGTGACAAGGGCCGGAAAGCAGAAGGGGACAAGGAAGCTGGTGATAGGGAACCCAAGTTTGAGTAAGGATATTGTTGATGTGTTGTGAGATTGTTAACCATTGTCATAGGGCAACATTTGTAGTAACTGTTGGATGAGAAACTATTTTGTTCTGAAGGCCTTCATCTTAAGTGAGAATAACAGCACAATTCGAAGAGCGTAGTCAATGTCACTGAACTGTGCAAGTAGAAATTTTTGAAATGGTGTATCTTTGGCTATGTGTATTTTCACCAAAAGAAAGGGGTTGAGAAGTTAGAGGGTTGATATGTTGTGGGGTTGTTAACCAATGCCATAAAACAACGTGTACTTCTGTTTCATGAGAAACTCTTTGTTCTGTAAGCCTTCACCTGAAGTACAATAAAAAAAAGTTTAAAAAAATATGAAAAAGATGTTTTGTATTTAACCATTTAATGAATTCATCAACCATTTAATGAAATTTTAGTATGTGCTACATAGGCCTTGTTAGAAGTAGTGGGAAAGTCTAAGTCTGCTAAATTCTACCAGCTTTGCAGAGTTTGTGGAGGTCAAATCACTGTAATATAGGAGCCAGAGCACTGTAATACAGAGTAATTCAGAGCAATTATGATGTTGTTCTACATAGAACACTGAGTTGACAGTTAATTCAAGTAAGACAAGGTCTCTAGTTCTCCTGCATCTCAGCTGAATGAAGGACACATTTTCTTAATAATTCTATCAAAAGTATAGTATGAAAATGACACACTAGAGAAAATGTGGTGAACTATGAGTGTGGGAAAGAGTGAGTTTGATTCTGACCATTAGGCCTGAAAAAGCCACAATGGAGGAGGTCAGCTTTTGGGTAGTTCTTGAAAAATAACTAAAATTCATACGTTTAACTTATTCTTTAAAATTAGAATAATTAAAAAAAAATCTTTCACAAAAGGAACTAATGCCTTACACTCCATTTCAATAAAAGAAACACAGTAGCCAGAAGATTGATGTTAGATGGTACACAGAAGAATGAAGAATAGGAAGAGGTGGATTGTCGTAGTGCAACCCAGAGAGAAAAGAATTTACATCAACCACGGTGAATGTCATTACAATCAAATAAATCTCCAAAAAACAAAAAGGCTGCAGGAGTCCACACATTATAATGAACAAACTCTATGTTTTCATAGTTTTTGGAGAGTCATTAAATGTATAAATTTGAACTTCATTGGCAAACTAATAAGAAAATGCAGATTTATTAGCCCTAGGCATATTATTAAGACTCACCAAGTTCAGCTGTATCTACAGAATTCTAAAGCATTAATATGTACGTCTTGCAGGCTGCTGTACAAGCAACAATCAAACACTTCAGTGCAGCTAAATGAACAGTTCTCTTTACCGCTTCATTAATACAACTGGAACTAGGACTTATTTAGCTCTCACCAAATGATTTCAAAGGACCTGATTATTTTTTGAACCCCTTGGAACAGAGTTTCAATGATAAAGAGGGACATGCATGAAAATACAACTACTGATGCAGCTGAAATTCCTTACAAATGAAAAAATTAAAATGTTACCCCAACGGTGGTGGCTGATGCCCCATAATATTTTCTTTAAATAGTGGTCTATTATTTTTTTTTCTATTTTGTTTCTTTTACTTCAATGTTTAAAGCTATGTCAGGTGAGGATCTAGTGGATGGGGCATTAACATCATGAGTAAAATGGAAGCATGGTATTTTATTAAAAGTTTACCCTTCAAATTTATGTCTGTACTAAGAATAATATAAGTTATAAATACATCGAGCCTGATTTGAGGGTCAGAGTTTGTTCCAAAGGAATGTATATCAGATGATACTTAACATTCCATAGATTAACTAAAAGTTGCTTACAAAAGAGCATTCCTTCACCCGTTAATCAATTCATTAATTTCTTGTATTTATTGAATGCCTACTTTATACCAAGTATTATTGTGTTATAAACTAAGGCAGAAATTTCAATTTCTGTTTCTTTCTCTTTTCCATTTTTTCCTACTACATGCTATTCTAACATATATTTTACAAATAAAATATGTGAAGTTGTCAATGTCTTATTTTGTTTTTGTAAAATCCATGCAAATTATATACAAATGTAAAAGGAGCGAAAGAATAGAGAGGAAAAATAAGTTTCCTTCTCCTCCATGTTCCCAGTCCATTCAGCTTCACATATTAGATGTGATCTCTGTTACTAATTACCATGATTTTTTTGGCTATTATTTCAGATATATTCTATGCCAATAAATGTATAAATATAGTAATTATTTTTCATATATAAAATAGTCTTGACCTTGACTTTTACAGTATGTATAGCTTGGAATCATAGATATCAACCTCATTTTTTTAAACCTCTCCTCGGTATTGCTTTTAATATATATACCTCACCTCTATTTAACCAATCTTTAATTGATAGACAGTTCGAAAGTTTTCCATTTTTTGCTCTTAATTTTGAGATTAATACCCCTATAAAGGCATCATGTCCCACCAGTGTGGTTTCATCTCTCATATACTGAAGAGGACAATTGTATACTTTTCAATGTGTTAAACCTCCAGCATGCTCTCCTGGCTGTTTACTTTCCACTGATTATCTCATTGAAGGGAAGGAAGAAAAGAAGTTTTTCATTCTCCAACTTACGCAAAGGAATGGAAATGCAAATGGCTTTTAAATACATACATTAAAAAGATGCTTAACCACATTGATAAGAAAAAAAGCCATTTTAACAAATCTAGCAACCTAAGGACATCTGTCTCCAAACAATCTGTCTTCCTTCTATAAAAGTAAATGAGATTTCTGTGTTTTCATTAAGAGACCCTGGGTCATGTGAATGGTTACACATACTCAACTGCTAACTGAAAGGTTGGAGGCTCTTTGGAAGAAAAGTCTGGTAACCTACTTCCAAAAAATCAGCAACTGAAAACCCTATGGACGACAGTTCTACTCTGACACGCATGGGGTCACCATGAGTCAGAAGCAACTCTGTGGCAATTGATGTATGAGGCATTGGTGGTTCAGTGGTAGAATTCTTGCCTTCCATGCAGGGGACCCGGGTCAATTCCTGGTCAGTGTACCTCATGTGCATCTACCATCTGTGTCAGTGGAGGTTTGCCTGTTGCTATGATAGCGAACAATTTTCAGTAGATGTCTTAGTTATCTAGTGCTGCTGTAACAGAAACACCACAAGTGGATGGCTTTAACAAAGAGAAATTTACTTCCTCACAGTAAAGTAGGTTAAAAGTCCAAATTCAGGGCGTCATCTCCAGGGGAAGGCTTTCTCTCTCTGTTGGCTCTCGAGGAAAGTTTTTCTCATCTATCTTCCCCTGGACTAGAACCTTCTCCACACAAGAACCCCGGGTTGAAAGGACGCGCTCTGCCCCCGGAGCTGCTTTCTTGGTGGCATGAGGTCCCCCTGTCTTTCTGCTCATTTCTGTCTTTTATATCCCAAAAGAAACGGGTTCAAGATACAGTCTAATCTTGTAGATTGAGTCCTGCGTTATCAACACAACTTCTGCCCATCCCCCATCATTAACATCATAGAAGCAGGATTTACAACACATAGGAAATCACATCAGATGACAAAACAGTGGACAATCACACAATACTGAGAATCATGGCCCAGCCAACTTGATACACTCATTTTCGGGGGGACACAATTCAGTCCATGAAGGTAGAGTTTCCAGAATAAGAGGGACTAGGAAGAAATGCCAGATGATCTACTTCTGAAAAATCAGCCAGTGAAAACCAATGGCGGAGAATTTCAAAGTCAAAGGACACATGAATTTTATATTTCAATAAGTATTGCCAAATTTCCTTGTTTAGAGGTTGTAACAATGTTATTTACATTATAAATGTAAGATTGGGGCTCATACTTTCCCTTAAATGATACTATGAAACCTTTGTTCTTTGATAAACTGAGTAAAAAATGTTTCTCATATCAGTGAGGCTAAGTGTATTTCATACCTTTAACCATTTTTCTATTCCCTTTGTTTTTTCCAATTGTCTATTTAATTATTGATCTATCTCCTATTAACTTGAAGAAGGGCTTTAAATTAGCTCTTTGTAATACACTGTAAATATCTTTTCCTTGACTTTGGACATGTTTGAATAAACTCTTTTGAGGTATAATTTAAATAAAATAGAATGTTTAAAGTATACAGGTTTATGAGTTTTGATAAAAGTATAAATCTGAGTAACTACCACTGACATAAATATGTAGACCATTTTAATCCTCTGAAAAGGTCCCCTTGTGCAACTACACACAGTTCATACGTTCACAGAAACTTTATTCATAATATCTAAAAACTAGGAAAATATAAGTTTTAATAGTTTATCACTAAAATGTCTATGAATATACTGATTGATTTGTCTCAACTATGCATCTCATTTTCCTGCTTATTTGAAAATGTCTTAATTTTCATGTGTGCTGGACATTCTGTCTAAAAATAAACAGTAGAGGTTGAAGTATAAATTTATAGAGACACATAAAAGACATATATTTATGAATATATTATGTATATTTTTAAATGTAACAAATATGTGTGTTTATGAAATATGATTACTTAGAAAAACTTTTCTGCCCTCTTGGCATGATGTTGGGTAATCTAGGCTACAGAATCAAAAGGATGTGCAAGAATGTGGTTTGTAGTATTGCTTGCTTAACCAAATAATAATTTGAATCTCCAAGAATTAGAAAGTGTTTGAATACATGACGTATATACGATGATTCAATTTCAAAATATATCTGTATCTATTGATGTGGAGCTATGTCTAAGTTAAAGTAAGTTGCCTTTTATGTGTAGGTATGAAAAATATTAGCAATTAAGGTTCTATATATTTGAAAGTGCAGAGAAAATTACTGAATGGATAAACAGAAGGTTTTCAATCTTATTTACCTCAAGGAAACGGAAAGGAATTGGTAGTCATGGGAAATGTTTATTTATTTTTCTTAAATATATTGTTTGAATTTTAAAGCTGTGAGCTTTTAAATGCACTACATGTTTAATGGGTTAGCTATTAGATATGTTAAAGATTGAAAGTGTAACCTATGAAACCTGTCAAAAGAACTGTGTATGATAGCTAAATTATCTGGTGGACTTAACAAAATGAAAAACTGATGTGTCAGGGTAGTCATCACCGGAGATGGGAACAAAACTTTACCAATAGCTCTGAAAGAAGATGTAATATCAAGGGTAAACAGAAATCCCAGATTTCAGAATGAGAAATACCAAGCAGTGAGGATAGAAAACATCAGAGGCAGAATTGTGAAAGAGATCTATATTTGTAAATCCACAAAAGTACGTAGCAACTTATGATCGTTTACAACTCTGTAACAAAATGATGATTTTGCATGGTAATGGAAGTGGAAAGATTCCTGTTAATATGGGTTTGCAGTGGTTAAGAGCTTAGGCTGCTAACCAAAATGTTGGCAGTTTGAATTCATCAGCCACTCCGTGGAAACCGTATGGGGCAGTTCTACCCTGTCCTGTAGGGTCGCTGTGAGTCTGAATGGACTCAACAACAACAGGTTTGGTTTTGGTTTTCCAAATGATTGGAATCATGCTTTCTAAACTATATTGCTGTCCATCTTAATTAAAGACCCTCTCCAGCATTTTGATCCCTGGTAGCACAGTGGTTAAGAGCTTAGCTGCTAACCAAAAGGTCTGCAGTTTGAATCCACCATCTGCCCCTTGGAAACCCTGTGGGGCCATTCTACTCTGTCCTGTAGAGTCACTATGAGTTGGAATAGACTAGTTGGCAATGGGTTTGGGTTAGTTTTTATCCAGCATTTAATGCCTTAGATTAGAAAAGGATTTATATCCTTTTTTTCTAAAAATAGTGGTAAAAAGTTATATTGACTCAAATAAATTTATTATTTTGTTAAAGGTTATGTGAGATTATTATAAAAAGTAATATAGATGACTTTGTTCATTTGAGATACATATTATTTATCATGTTTATTCCTAATTTAGGAACATGTAAAATAAATAAGAATAGAGTTTGACTCTGGAAGGTTTATTTAAACAGTCTTAATATTTTTATTTGAACTATTGCTAAGATGCGTTAGTCTTCCTGGGATATATTCCACTGGTGTCACTAATTTTTAATGAACTTCTTATTACAGTTTGCTAATATTTAAATAATAATGATAATATTTCAGAAATAAGAAAAGTCACTTAATATCTCATTTCTCTAGATACATCCACTATTAAACTTTTGGAGAACTTTCTTTTAGATGTGTTTCAATGCCCATGTGCTTATAGTAGTCAGTTTTACATAAACAGATTTATGTTAAACAGATTTAATCTGATTTTTTCAATAAACAATGTCACCAACACATATCATCATTATTCTTAAATAGTACATCAGATTTCTTTGTATATTTTTCAGTTATCTATTGCTGTGTGACAAACCACTCTGAAAATTAGTGGCTGAAATCAAGAACTATGCATTATTTCTCACAAATACTTATTATTTCATAGCTGAAGAGTTTCTTCTGCTCCATGTAATCTTAATGTGGCCACTCATGGTAGCTGCATTCACCTGTGCCTGGAAAATCCACAAAAATGCCAGCTGAGGAATGGCTGAGATGGCCAGATTCAGATGGAGAGAAGATACTTTCCATCCTTCAATAAGAGTGGTGATAACATGTGTACTAGGATGCAAAGAATTTTTCAGGCACACATTAACAGATGATCCACTATAGCATATGTGTACTGCTATGCAACTTATATTGATAGATTTACCTGGATGCAATTATGTGTTCTACATAGGATGTGTTTCTAGCTGTGAACAGATTGTCCAAAAGACCTCTAAAAAGATTGTTCTAATTTATACTCTCATCAACTAAGAGTGCCTAATTTTCCAAAAGCTTTCATCTCCCAAAATTCATTCTCCTCTTCTAGAACATACCATTGTGATTTTCCTACCCACTGTTGCAGCTTGTAGTCGGGTGTGCAAAAACCTCTTAATGGAATAGGAATGGAAATAATGTGGGCAGTTTATGGGAATTTTAGCAGCTGTAATGAGGTACAATTTCCATACCATGTAATTCACCTATTGCAAATATGCAATTTATTGATTTTTAGTAAGTGTATAGAATTGTATAACCATCACTGTAATCCAAGTTTAGAATATTTTCATTATCTCAAAATATTCCCTCATACCCCTTTGTGGTCAGTCCCACCACTATACTTAGCCTCTGGCAGCCACGTCTGTATTGATTTGCCTTTTCTGGAGATTTCATATAAATTGAATCATACAGTATATATTCATTTTTTTATTTTCTTTTACCTAATAAAATGTTTTTGAGGTTTATCCATGTTGTTTCATGTGTCAGTTGTTCGTTTCTTTTTCTTCCTGGATACTATTGCATGGTAATAAATATGCCATATTTTATTTACTCATTCAACGTTTGACAAACGTTTAGAATTTTTTTTTCTTTTTTTTTTTGCTATTATGAGTAATGATACTATGAACAATCACTTGCAAATCTTTTTTGAGGGATACGTTCTCAGATCTCTTTGGTAGACATGAAGGAGTGATATTGCTGGGCTGTATGGTAATTTTATGTTTAACTTTTTAAGACACTGCCAAATTACTTCCCAAAGTGTATGTGCTGTATTTTTTCTTATGCCCATTCCATGTAGTTGAAGACTGCATATAGATGAGTCCTGCTTTTATATCCAATCTGAAAACCATGCCTTTTGATTAGAATGTATAATCTATAACTCAGTGTACATGTATCAATACGTTTGGATTTACATCTAACGTTTTTCCATTAGTTCTCTGTATGTCCCAAGTCTCTTTGTTTGTTCTTCTTTTATGTCCTTTCATATAAATAAATAAGCCTAATGTAGTATTTTAATTTCTCTGGTGATTTTCTACTAATTTTTCAGTTATTTTCTTATTGCATATCCTAAGGATGTCAATATTCATATTAATTTATCACAATCAAATTAATTTAATTCCAGTGAGATATAGAAACTTTGATCTATTGTAGCTTTGATTTCTTTTTCTACATTTTTCTATCATTGGAATATGTATATAATAAAAGCCCAAAATTAATTCAAAATTATAGCTTTATTTTACATAAGAGCAGAAATGGAAAAATATATTTACAGTCTTTTATATTTACACACATAGTTATAAGTTACCATCTAGAATCATTTCCTTTCTGCTCCGATGACTTTCTTCAATATTCCCTACAAAATAGATCTGTAAATAATCCTAATCTTTGTTTATCTTGGGAAGTCTTTAGTTTGCCTTCCTTTTGGAAGGCATATAGACCTCTTTAGAGTGTTGAAAAGCAAAATGCCACTTTAAGTACTAAGATGCCCCTGACCCAAGCCATGGCGTTTTCAATTGCCTCATATGCATGTGAAAGCTGGAGAATGAATAAGGAAGACTGAAGAAGAATTGACGCCTTTGAATTATGGTGTTGAATTGAATATATTGAATATACCATGGACTGTCAGAAGAACAAACAAATCTGTCTCGAAAGACTTAAACAACCAAGATGCTCCTTAGAAGCAAGGATGGCAAGGCTTCGTCTCACATACTATGGACATGTTAACAGGAGGGACCAGTCCCTGGAGAAGGACATCATGCTTGGTAAAGTAGAAGGTCAGCGAAAAAAGAGGAAGACCCTCAACAAGACGGATTGACACAGTGGCTGCAACAATGGGCTCAAGCATAACGACAATTGTGAGGATGGTGCAGGACTGGGCAGTGTTTCATTCCATTGTACACAAGGTCACTGTGAAGTGGAACTGGCTCGATGGCATGTAACAACAACAACATAGAGTTTATTGAATGTATAATTCTTGGCTTACATATTTTATTTTTTCATTTCATATATATAGTATTTCAACTTCTTCTGACCTCTAGTACTTCTAGTGAGAAGTCAGACATTACGTGTATTGACATTTTCCAGTTATATGTCGTATCTTTTTTGTTTTGTTTTTTGGCTTTCAACAGTTCGCCTAAGAGGTGTCTAGATGCAGATAACTTCGAACTATCCTACTCTGGGTTTGATGCGTTTCTTAGCAGATTATTTTTTTCATCTAATTTGGGAAGTTTTTAGGATTTATTTCTTCTTCTTCTTCTTTTTTTTTTTTTTTTCTGAGCTTTTCTTTTCTCCCTTTCCTTTTGGGACTCTCATTACACATTTCTTGATATACTTGCTGCCCCACAGGCATCAGGGAGTTTCCTTAATCTCTTTAAACTTGGTTATCTCTGTTCTTTAGATTGGAAAATTTCTCTTAATCAATTTGAAAGTTTACTTACTGTTTCATTTGTCATATCAAATCTGCTGAATTTTGCCTCTTAGTGATGTATTTTTTTAAGGTATTGTACTTTTCTACTCCCAAATTTTCATTTGGTCCTTTCTTTTTTACCTTTCCCCACTTTATGAAGATTTTCAGTTGTTGATTCATTGTCATCATACTTTCTTTAAATTCTTTAAACTTTATTTTTTTAAATTTTTTTAGTTCTGGAATCACATTAGCAGTTGCCACTTTGAAGGCTTTATCTCCTAAATAGAACATCTGGACCCCTTCAAACCCCCTTCAGAAGCAAGATTTTTTTTGTTGTTGTTTGCTTGTTTTTGATTGCTGTATTTTTTGGAATACTGGTCACAAGCTTCTGATCCTTTGCATTTTTCATATATTTTGCTGGAAATTGCACATTTTAGATAATACGTTTAAGCAACTCTGCATTATTATCCCCTCACCTTGTGAGTTGGTTCCATTTATATTTGTTTGTTTAGTAACTTCCCTGGTTTAAGTCGGCAGAGCCTATCTCCTTTTCAATATGTGACTGCTCAGTTTGTTGATGTTGTTGTGGTGTTGTTAACCTTTTTTCTTTTTTTTTAAACTTAGATTCCTAGGTTTTGCCTCTTTGTCTATATAGCTTAGTGTTCAGCCAACAATTGGTCATACATTATGACCAAACATTTTAAGCCAGTAAGAACGTTACCCTTTTCTGATGGATATGTATGTTGGTTGGGGAGTACATCGAATTTAAGCAGTTTTCACGCCTTCCTTGGTTTTTCCTTTCCACTGGGCCCTAGCATGTCTTTCCGTGTTTTTCACATCCTTAATAGGTAACTAGGGATGTGTGTATAATTTGGGCTCTGTCTGGTCTCCTCTATGTGTGCATGTGTTAGGCAATCAGGGATATTCATTAATCGGGGCCAGGATTTTTAATAAGCAAGGGTTCCTTTTCTATTCTATTTTTCTCCTTTATATTGGCTTGACAGAGTAAATGAGTATGAGGTCTTTGTATAAAACAGCCACTTGATGCATATTTCCATGAATCACCACATGCAGAAGAGCCAGCCAGTGACCAGGAAATGTTATTGACTGAGAGAGAACTTCTCGTTTCTTATTCATATATATACATATATGTTTCATTTGTACCATGCCCTAGCCATTTGTAATACAATTGCAAACACAGAATTTTGTCAATCATTTTAATATTTATAATCTGAAAGACAACAAGGAGAATGTTTTTCACTCTTTTAAAATAGAAATTCCATGCTTTAGTATTTATGATACTAAATTTGTGTTATATTTGGAGAGGTTTTGCTTGTAAAATTTTAATTTTAAGGAAAACTAAATCAAGAAAAATGAAAACTAGTCATATTCTGACATTAGGCTGGTATAATTGTAATTACACACAGTTAATGTTCAGCTTCATATTCTGTATAAGGATATAAAAGTCAGTGACTACAAAAGTATGTTATCCAGACAAATTATCTGGAACTATTTGATTTAATTATTAGCAAGTAATTTATATCTCATAAACAGCCAGTTGAAAATATTAGTATTGCATTCAATAAAATATATTAAGAAAAAATTGTTGCTGTTAGGTGCTGTCGAGTCGGCTCCACCTCATAGCAACACTATGTACAACAGAATGAAAGACTGCCCGGTCCTGCGCCATCTTCACAATTGTTATTATGCTTTAGCCAATTGCTGCAGCCACTGCGTCAATCCATCTCATTGAGGGTCTTCCTCTCTTTCACTGACCCTCTATTTTACCAAGCATGATGTCCTTCTCCAGGGTCTGGTCTCTCCTGCTAACATGTCCAAAGTCATGAGACAAAGTCTTGCCATCCTTGCTTCTAAGGATCATACTGTCTGTACTTCCTCCAAGACAAAGTTGTTCATTGTTTTGGCAGTCCATGTTATATTTGATATTCTTTCCACATATATAATCGACTTGATTTCTATGTATTCCATCTGGCAAGGTCCACCAGTAATTATCAATGCATCCTGATTGCGTGTTTAATCAATTTCAGGTTGCAGAAGTTTTTAAAAATCTTCAATTTCTTCAACTTCGGCAGAGTGACTGGTGAGTAAATTTGAATAACAGTAGTTTTAACTGGTTTTCCTAGTAGGCTTATAGATATTATCCTATCACTGACAGCATTGTACTTCAGGATAGATGTTGATATGTTCTTTTTTTTTTTTTTTTTTAATTGTACTTCAGGTGAAGGCTTACAGAACAAACAGTTTCTCATGAAACAGCAGTACACATACTGCTGTACCACATTGGTCAACAACCCCACAAAATGTCAACCCTCTAACTTCTCAACCTTTTTTTTTTGGTGAAAATACACATAGCCAAAGATACTCCATTTCAAAAATTTCTACATACACAGTTCAGTGACAATTGACTACGCTCTTCCAATTGTGCTGCTATTCTCACTTAAGATGAAGGCTTACGGGACAAAACAGTTTCTCATTTAACAGTTACTACAAATGTTGCACTATGACAATGGTTAACAATCTCACAACACATCAACAATATCCTTACTCAGCCTTGGGTTCCCTATCACTAGCTTCCTTGTCCCCTTCTGCCTTCTGGCCCATGTCACAGGTCTCCTGTACCTCATTAGTCCCATTTGCTTTTACTGGGCTGACCACTCCCAGGCTGAGTTAAAGGGGTGTCTTAGGGCCATACTCTCGGGGTTTCTCCAGACTCCTTTAGGCCAGTAAATCTGGTCTTTTTTTTGTGAGTTACAATTATGTTGTATATCCTTCTCTAGCTCTGTCCAGAACCCTCTGTTGTGATCATGATGAGAGCAGGCAGTGGTGGTAGCTGGGTACCATCTGGCTGTACTGGACTTAGTCTGGAGGAGGCCTTAGTAGCTGTGGACCATTAGTCCTATGGACTAATCTTTTCCTTGTATCCTGTTCTCTTCATTCTCCCTTGCTCCCAAAGGGATGAGACCAGTGGAGTATCTTAGATGGCCACTCACAGGCTTTTAAGACACCAGACACTACTCACCGAGGGAGAATGTAGAGCATTGTCTTTATGTGTCATGTCAATTGAGCTAGATGT
This sequence comes from Dugong dugon, assembly GCA_030035585.1. Taxonomy (NCBI): domain Eukaryota; kingdom Metazoa; phylum Chordata; class Mammalia; order Sirenia; family Dugongidae; genus Dugong; species Dugong dugon. The sequence goes on along the minus strand of CM057471.1, from coordinate 34,650,859 downwards.
TCCCTGAGACCATGGTCCCCAGAGCCCTCCACCCAGCAATTCAGTCCCTCAGGGAGTTTGGATGTGTCTATGGACCTTCCATGACCTTTCCTTGTACAAGTTGAGCTAGTTTCCCCTGTATTGTGTAATGTCTCACCCTTCACCCAAGATACCACTTGTCTATTGCCTATTTAGTATTTCCCCCCAACCCTTCCCATCCCTGGTAATCAAAAAAGATTGTTACATTTTTTGTGTGTGAACTTTTTCATGGGTTTTTACAATAGCGGTCTCATACAATATTTGTCCTTTTGTGATTGACTTATTTCACTCAGCATAATGCCCTCCAGTTTCATCCATGTTATGAGATGGTTCACAGATTCATTGATGTTCTTTCTTGTTGCATAGTACTCCATTGTGTATATGTACCACAGTTTCTTTATCCATTCATCTGTTGATGGGCATCTAGGTTGTTTCCATCATTTTGCTATTGTGAACAATGCTGCCATGAACATAGGTGTGCATATGTCTATTCGAGTGACAACTCTTATTTCTCTAGGAGATATTCCTAGGAGTGGGATTGCTGGATCGAATGGTATGTCTATTTCTAGCTTTCTGAGGAAGCGCCATATCGTTTTCCAAAATGGTTGTATCATTTCGCATTCCCACCAACAGTGCATAAGTGTTCCCATCTCCCCACAGCCCCTCCAACATTTGTTATTTCCAGTGATTTTGATTCGTGCCAGTAATGCCGGGGTGAGATGGTAGCTCATTGTGGTTTTAATTTGCATTTCTCTAATGGCTAGTGATTGCGAGCATTTCCTCATGTGTCTGTTGGCCATTTGAATGTCTTCTTTGGTGAAGTGTCTGTTCATTTCCTTTGCCCATTTTTTAATAGGATTATTTGCCTTTTTGTTGTAGTGGTGTTGGATTTTCTTGTATATTATGGAGATCAGACATTTGTCTGACTTGTACTGTTCAAAAATTTTTTCCCAGTCTGTAGGTTCTCTTTTTACTGTTTTGGTGAAGTTTTTTGAAGAGCATAGGTGTTTGATTTTTAGAAGATCCCAGTTATCTAGCTTATCTACTGGGTTTTGTGCATTCATGGTTATGGTCTGTATCCTGTTAATGCCGTGTATTAAGACCTGTAGTGTTCTTCCTATTTTTCTTCTATGAACTTTATAGTTTTAGGCTTTATATTCTGGTCTTTGATTCATTTTGAAGTAGTTTTTGTATACGGCATGAGGTGTGGGTCCTGTTTCATTTTTTTGCAGATGGTCATCCAGTTTTGCCAACACCATTTGTTAAAAGGACTCTCTTTTCCCCATTTGATGGACTTTGGTACCTTGTCAAAGATCAGGTGCCCTTAGGTGGACGGATTTACATCTGGGTTCTCAATTCTGTTCCAATGATCAACGTATCTGTCATTGTACCAGTACTAGGCTGTTTTGACTGCTGTAGCTGTATAGTAGGTTCTTAAGTCAGGTAGTGTGAGTCCTCCAACTTTATTCTTCTTCTTCAGTAGTGCTTTCCTTATTTGGGGATTCTTCCCTTTCCATATAAAGTTAATGATTAGTTTTTCCATCTCTTTGAAGAATGTTGTTGGTATTTGGATTGGGTTTGCGTTGTATTTGTAGATTGCTTTGGATAGAATTGTTATTTTCACAATGTTGAGTCTGCCTATCCATGAGCATGGTATGTTTTTCCATTTATGTAGATCCCTTTGGGTTTCTTGCAGTAGTGTTTTGTAGTTTTCTTTGTATAAGTCTTTTACATCCCCGGTCAGATTTATTCCTAAGTATTTCATCTTTTTAGGGGCTGTTGAAAATGGTATTGTTTTGCTGATTTCCTTTTCATCATTCTCCTTACTGGTGTATAGGAATCCAACTGATTTTTGGATGTTTATCATTTATCCTGCTATTCTGCTGAATCTTTCTATTAGTTCCAGTAGATTTCTCATGGAGTCTTTAGGGTTTTCTGTGTATAGTATCATATCATCTGCAAACAGGGACAGTTTAACTTCTTCATTACCAATTTGGATGCCCTTTATTTCTTTTTCTTGCCTTATTGCTCTAGCTAGAACTTCCAGCACAATGTTAAATAGGAGTGGTGATAAAGGGCATCCTTGTCTTGTTCCTGTTTTCAAGGGGAATGTTTTCAGCCTCTCTCCATTAAGAATGATGTTGGCTGTTGGTTTTGCATAGATGCCCTCTATTATGTTGAGAAATTTCCCTTCTATACTTATTTTGTTGAGAGTTTTTATCAGGAATGGGTGTTGGACTTTGTCAAATGCCTTTTCTGCGTCAGTTGAGATGATCATGTGATTCTTTTCTTTCGTTTTAGTTATGTGGTGGATTACGTTGATGGATTTTGTAATGTTGAAACATCCTTGCATACCTGGTATGAATCCTACTTGGTCGTGGTGTATTATGTTTTTGATATGATGCTGAATTTTATTGGCTAGAATTTTGTTCAGAATTTTTGCATCTATATTCATGAGAGCTATTGGTCTGTACTTTTCTTTTTTTGTGATGTCTTTGCCTGATTTTGGTATCAGCGTTATGCTGGCTTCATAGAATGAATTTGGAAGTGTTGCTTCCTCTTCTATGCTCTGAAATAGCTTAAGTAGCACTGGTACAAGCTCTTCTGTAAATGTTTTGTAAAATTCTCCAGTGAAGCCATCTGGGCCAGGGATTTTTTTGGTTGGGAGTGTTTTTTATTACCTTTTCAATCTCTTCTCTTCTTATGGGTCTGTTCAGATTTTCAGCATCACTTTGTTGTAGTTTGGGTAGGCCGTGTGTTTCTAGAAATTTGTCCATTTCCTCTAGGTTTTCAAATTTGTTGGAGTATACTTTTTCATAATCTTCTGTTATAATCCTTTTTATTTCAGTTGGGTCTGTTGTAATGTCCCCCATTTCATTTCTTATTTGGGTTAATTGTGTCCTCTCCTGCTTTTCTTTTGTCAGTCAGGCCAGTGATTTGTTGATTTTGTTGATTCTTTCAAAGAAACAACTTTTGTTTTGTTGATTCTTTCTATTGTTTTTCTGTTCTCTATTTCATTTATTTCTGCTCTGATCTTTACTATTTCCTTTCTTCTGGTGGTTATGGGCTTTTTTTGCTGTCTCTTTCTATTTGTTTGAGATCTGTAGTTAATATTTTGATTTTGTCCCTTACTTCTTTTTTGGTATGTGCATCTATTGCTATAAATTGTCCTCTGAGGACTGCCTTTGCTGTGTCCCACAGGTTTTGGTATGATATGTTTTCATTCTCATTTGATTCTAGGAATTTTTTGAATCCATCGCTGATTTCTTCTATTACCCAATGATGTGTAAGCAGGGTATTATTCAGTTTCCATGTAATTGGTATTTTATCCTTGCTCTTTCTATTGTGAATTTATACCTTGATGGCATTGTGGTCAGAGAAGATACTTTGAATTATCTCAGCTTTTTGGATCTTGTTTAGGATTGCTCTATGGCCTAAGATGGAGTCTTTTCTGGAGAACGTTCCATGTGCATTGGAAAAGAATGTGTACTTTGCAGCAGTTGGATGGAGTGTTCTATATATGTCTATGAGGTCCAGTTGGCTGATTGTGCCCTGTAGGTCTTCTGTATGCTTGCTGAGTTTCTTCTTAGTTGTTCTGTCCTTTACTGAGAGTGGTGTGTTGAAGTCTCCTACTATTATTGTGGAACTGCCAATTCTCTTTTCAGTGTTGTTAGAGTTTGTTTTATGTATTTTGGAGCCCTGTCATTGGGTGTGTAGATGTTTATTATAGTTATGTCTTCATGATGGATCATCCCCTTAATCATTATATAGTGTCCTTCTTTGTCTTTTATGGTAGATTTCGTTTTAAATTCTATTTTATCTGAGATTAGAATTGCAACTCCTGCTGTTTTTTGGTAGTTGTTAGCTTGATATACTTTTATCCTACCTTTGACTTTTAATAAATTCACATCCTTGTTTCTAAGATGTGTCTCTTGTAGACAGCATATCAATGGGTCCTGTTTTCTTGCTCATTCTGTCACTCTCTGTCTCTTTATGGGTGCATTGAGTCCATTTACAGTCAGTGTAATTATTGATAGATGTAAGCTTGTTACTGTCATTTTGTAGAGCTTTTTTTTGTGGTGCTGAAGTTTTCTTTGTTCTTATTATTCTCTTGTGCTGAGTTACTTTTGTTTGTGGATTTTTTTTTCATTTCTTTTGTTAGTGTAGGTTTTGTTTTTGCTGAGACTTTATGTTTCTCCTCTCTTTTTTTTGGGTATGTTTGTTAACTTTCTTTGTGGTTACCATAAATTTTACCCTTATCTTTCTAAGTTTGAAGCACTCTACCATTACTTGGTATCGCCTTGCCTTCCTCTCCATTAAAAGTTTCTGTACCTATGCCATTTATTCCCCCTTTTATTGTTTTGATGTTTTTGTCATTTACTGATTAACTTCTCTGTTTCCCTGTTGTATTTCTTTTAGTTTTGGATAGTCCTTGAGAGTTCATTTCCTAGAATGGTATGTGGCTGGTATGATCGTGTGTGCTAGATTCTACCTGTGAGCTGAAATTGTTTGTCCTCAGATCGAAGAACTCCCTTTAATAATTCTTGTAAGTTTGGTTTGACTTTTACATTTAATTTCTGTTTATCTGGAAATGACCTAATTTCACTATCAAATTTGAACGAGAGTTTTGCAGGACATATTATTCTTGGCTGGCAATTTTTTTCTTTCAAGGTTTTATATATGTCATCCGATTGCCTTCTTGCCTGCATGGTTTCTGCCGAATAATCTGAGCTTAGTCTTATTATTTCTCCTCTGTATATGACTCTTATTTTCCTTGAGCTGCTCTCAGGATTCTTTGTTTGTCTTTGGTTTTGGGGAGTGTGCTTATGATATGTCTTGTTGATTTTCTTTTGGGGTCTCTCCTATATGGGGTTCGTTGAGCTTCTTGGATGGCCAGCTTTTCATCTTTCATGATATTGTGGAAGTTTTCTGTCAGCAGTTCCTCAATGATCCTCTCTGTGTTTTCTGTTTTCTCCCCCTGTTCTGGAATTCCAATCACTTGAAAATTTTTGTTTTTGATTGTATCCCACTTAACTCTCAGGGTCTCTTCATTTTTCTTTGTTCTTTTTTCTGAGTTTTCCTGAAACAGTTGTATCCAAGTGTTTGTCTTCCATTCCACTGATCCTGTCTTCCACCGTTTCAAATCTGCTTCTCAGCCCTTCTATGACACCGTCCATTTCTGAAATCTTGTTGTTTATCTTGTGGATTTCTAATTGTTGTCTTTGTATAATTTCTAGTTGTGAATTTATTTTGGCATTTTGTTCTTGCATTATCTTCCTGATTTCTTCCAATTTTTTGTCTGTATTTTCCACGAATTTGTCTATTTATTTTTTTAATATTTGTTAGCTTTTTGCCTCAGTTCTTGGAGAATTCTGAGTATTAGAGATTTTAGTTCCCTATCAGGTAATTCTAGTGCATTGTCTTCCACTGGAAAGTCATCTGGTGTTTTATTTTGGAAGCCTACTGGAACCATCTTGTCCCGTTTTTTAAATGTTTTGATACTGTCTGCTGTGTTTGGGGAATTCAGTAGTTATTTTTCTCGTTTACTGGTTGTAGATTTGTTTGTTTCATCCCTTTTTTTTTTTTAAATTTGACTATGTCTGAGCAGGCGGACTGTGTGTTCTTTGTTGTTTGCTCGTCTGTGGGGACAATACTTTTCACCTCCTTCTCCAATTGCCAGGGTTAGTCACTCAGATATGGTATGGCAGGGCAGGTCTGGCTGAAGAGGAGCTACTGGGAGAGGTTGTTTGTGGCATTTACTACAGCCATTAGGGTGGGTTGGTAATCAGTACAGGGCAGGTTCCAGTAGGCTGTGCCTATGCTGCTTGGTGGTGTGATGTTAAGTGCACAGTGCGGGTAGGCAGGATATAGCTGGGAGATGTTATGTGTGGGTCTAAGATGGATATGGGAGAGAGAAGAGAAGAACGGGAGCCAAAAACATACAAACAAACAAAAAAGAATGCTAGGGGAGCTTGCCGTTGGAGTGGAGAGATGAGAGACTATGAAATGGTGAAAAACAGAAAGGGTAAGAAGAAGAAAAGAAAAGAATGAATAAATAAAAATCAGAAAGGTTAAAGAACAGCAAAGTTCCCAGGGATCCCACCAGTGCAGCTATGAGGTCTGGGGAAGTCGCTCGCAGGTGTTGCAGTACAGCCTGGCTAGAAGGCGTAGAGGTATACAACACCAGATATTCAGGGAACAGAAAGAGAAGGAAGATATAGAGAGATGAGAAACTGAGTAATGATGAAAGACAAAAAGGGAAAAAGAGGGAAAAGTAAACAAAACAAATAATAATAAAAAAAAAAAGAACAAGAAAAGCTCCCCAAAAAAGAGAAAAAAAAAACCAACAAGAAAAGAAATGCTCTGAGGCATCCCTCTGCACATCTGTACAAGCTGAGGGCGTAGTCTCCTTGCCATGCAGCACCTCCTGGCCAGAAAGGGCTGCCAACTCAAGAAAAGGAAAAGAAAACAAACAAACAATTCAAAACAAACAAAGGCCCCAGATCCCATCAGCACGGCAGCCCAGACCAGGAAGCAACTCCACACTTGAACGGAGCTGCACAGCCCCTCAGGAAGAAGCAAAGATGGCGCACGGAGCCAGGTATTTGAGTGAAAGGAGTGGGAGGTGGTGAGAGGTAAGTAAGAAATCAAAAGAAGTAGAAAAAAAGCAACACCATCAGCCAACAAATGGCCCTCAGAGAGCCAGCTAGTACGGGCTGGTGGAATCCAAGCAGCTGGTGTTTCTCAGACAAGAGACTGTGTCCGCGGGAAGTAGAGGGGGCAGAGTGTGGGTGAAGAAGGGTAGGGAGTGGGAAAGTGTATATCACAAATTACCGGAGCTCTGCAGCCCCTCAGGAAAAAGCAAAGGTGGCGCACGGAGCCAGGTATTTGAGTGAAAGTAAGGGGAGGTGGTGAGAGGTAAGGAAGAAATCAAAAGAAGTGGAAAAAAGCAACACCAGCAGCCAACAAATGGCACTCAGAGAGCTGGCCTGTTCAGGTGTGTGGAATCCAGGCAGCCGGTGTTTCCTGGACAATAGATTGTGGCTGCGGGAAGCAGAGGAGGCTGAGTCGGGGAGAAGAAGGGTGGGGGGTGGGAAAGCGTATATCACAAATTATTGGTTGTTTTGTCTCCCGCTGGAAGCTCTGTGAAGCTGCTTTCTTGTACCCCTTATTTGCTGGTCTCTGATAGGAGTCCAAGATGGCGGATGCATGCTGCTTTAGCTGGTAGGGGACCTCTGCATGAATCTCTCCTCACTCTCCATTCTCTGTCAGTTTTCTAACTCCATTTGGTGCTTGGCTGAGTTCTTCATCTCTTCATTTAATGTTTTAGGGTTTTAGGATTGTTGTTTTCTCTGTTCGGCTTAGTTTTTCAGATCTTTGCTGTGGAGGGATGGTGTGGTGCTTCTGCCTAGAGCGCCATTTTGCCTGAAGTCTTGATATGTTCTGTTTGATGATGAATGTAATGCCATTCTTCTTCAGTTTGTCATTCCCAGTATAGTAGACCATATGATTGTCTGATTCAAAATGGCCAATATTAGTCCATTTCAGCTCAATAATGCCTAGGATATTGATCTTAATGGACTGCATTTCATTTTTGATGACTTCTAATTTTCCTAGATTCATACTTTGTACCTTCCATGTTCTTATTACTAATGGAAGTTTGCAACTCTTTCTTCTCGTTTTGAGTCATGCCACATCTACAAATGAAGGTTCCAAAAATTTTACTCCACATCATTAAGGTCTACTCTGCTTTGAGGAAGCAACTATGCCTTAGTCATATTTTAAGTGTGTTCCAATTTGAAAAGCTCATCTTCAGGCACTACATCAGATAATGTTCCACTACTATTTCACTGGCTAATTTTTTTAATAGAAGTAGACCACGAGGTGTTTCATCCTAGTCGGTCTTAGTGTGGAAGCTCCACTGAAACCTGTCCACCATGGATTGACCCTGATGTTATTTAAAATACCAGTGGCATAGCTTCCTGCATCATAGCAACATGAAAATCACCAACTCTAAATCAACATCCCTTTTTATTTCTTTATTAAAATCTTAAACACATTGTAGTTTAATATATTATTTATTTTCAATGTTTATATAATTATTAGTGGGGGACATTTTGAAAGTGTTTATAATTGATGTAATAAGCCTAAATCTAAACACATAAAATATTGTAAATGTATTGTTAATAACACTTTAAACTTATTCTGAATACTGTAGTATATAATCTTCTGTTACCAAAAAAAAAATCTACTTCTTAACCTTTTTTAAAACTAATGTCATTGTGCATTTTCCATTTGTGAAGAACTAAATGTATTCAAAAATATAGTTATTTTGTCTTTTGATATGTCTACTTGATCTCATAAATAATATACATTAGTATTATCAAATACGATAAGGAAAAATAAATGTCATGTTGAGGCACTTCAGCTTTTTCTTTGTGGTCTTCAGTTTCAATATAAGAAAAACTGCCCAGGATTTATTTAAATAGAATATAAATCATATTACTCATATCAGGTCAATCAAACACCAGGCTTATTTCTGTGGATTCTGTATTCATAACTTGTGCCTGTATATGTATTTCCTAAATTGCAAACTAGACATGGAGGATTACATTTTCACTTTATTTTACAATTTCCTTAGAACTGGGAGTTTTCTGACAGTAAGTCTACAGCTGTATTAAGATCAAAGGAAATATTTCTAAGTTATTCATCCTATGCCCAGTTAAATTAAGTACAAGGCAGTTTTATAAAAGTAAATATTAAAGATTCATTTTTTAATTGTTTACTTACTTTTTCTCTCTTAATCTCAAAGCATTAATTGAGAATAAGAACCTATTAAGTTTTTTGTGTAAGACACCCTGGAAGAGTCTCTCCTGAGTACATACTCATCTTTCAGGATTCTCTGTTTTTTTTCCAATTGGTTGCCACTGACGCTGCAGTGGAAAATACAGATCAACTCTTTGTTAATCCAGAATTAACACTGATCTCTAGACATTCTGAATATGGAAGGTCCCCTTCTCTTCAGGGTAGTGATAGGTACTCTGTATTTTAACTTTTTACCTCCATAGCCTTCAAATGTCTCTTGAGACAAGGAATTTTCTGCCAAACCCAGCTATAGGGAAATGGACAGGCTTGACTGTTTCTTTTTTTGTAGAATGACCACTTAGTTTCTTAATTTTTATGATCAGCTTTCCTAAAAGAAAAAGATTGGAAAATATAAACACTTCTACCATTTGCTAGGACTCTTATTGGTACATACCATCTCCATCTTTCAGCCAACAGTCAATATCGTACCTCAGTGAAGAGTTTTGTCTCAAGAAAGAATTTTCTTGGCAAAATTTTGACAGCATTATTCCAGTAGAAAAAAAATGTAAATTTTTAACATCTAAAAAAGATTGTGAAACCCCGAGAGTATGGCCCCTGGACACCCTTTTAGCTCAGTGGTGAAGCCCCCTCCCAAAGTCCACCGTTCAGCTGGGGATTGGACAGTTTCATAAAACAAAACAGGACTAATGAGGCACAGCAGTCCAGGGACAAGGACTAGAAGGCAGGAGGGGACAGGAAACCTGGTGATAGGGAACCCAAGGTTGAGAAGGGACAGTGTTGACATGTCATGGGGTTGTTAACCATTGTCATAGGGCTATATTTCTACTAACTCTTTAATGAGAAACTATTTGTTCTGCAAACCTTCATCTAAGGTACACACACACAAAAAAAATTATCTATGTGAGATCAAATTGACAACAGCAACTCCAAAGGTTTGATGGGAAGCCTAGGGGACAGTGAGTTGAAGATAATGGTGATGGAATAATTTGGAAAAGGATAGTGAGAAGAGCAGCACAACTGGAAGAATGTAATCGATGTCACTGAATTGTACATGTAGAAACTTTCAAAATGGTGTAACTTTGGCTATGTATATTTTCACCAAAAAAAAGGTCCTCAGGGTTGGCAAGGGAGAGTGTTGACATGTCGTGGGGTTGTTAACCAATGTCATAAAACAACATGTGTACTGAGAAACTATTTGTTCTGTAAACCTTCATCTAAAGTACAATAAAAAAATCAAAAAAAAAAAAAAAAGATTGCATCCTTGACAACGGAGACCTTGCAATGACATACTCATTGATTGTCTTTAAATTTTTGAGTGGGAGAATCCCAGTATCTCCTTTCACACTAAAAAAATAATAAAATCAGATGAAATAGATGATAACTCTCTATGAGGCATTCATGGTCTTTAAAGGTGAATTCATCTTGACACAGACCTTGATGATAATTTTTCTTTGGCCTGATGTAATTTGCTCTCTCACAAATCCCTGCCATTTTTTTTCATTTGTGATTTGAAACCATCTAATTATTCCTTGATTTTTAAATTTTTCCATAAATATATCTTATAACATGTTATTGAACCCTGAATGGCTGCACCATGGTAGTATGCATAAATCAATATTGGGCAAGCACTTTCAGGGGTTACAGTTCAGTTTGAGATTGCCTCAATCTTACAGATTTGTACCCTAGTATGTGGAAGAAACAAATATAAATCAACAACATAAAGATACTTGGAAATTTCCCAATATTTGGAAGTGTAAAACACACTTACAAACAAGCCATAGGTTAAATAAATAAATCACAAACACAAGGAAATCAGAAAATGTTTGGATTTGAGTAAATATGAGAATACCACATTAAAAAAAATGTAAGGACTGCAGCTAAACTAATGCCTTAAGGGAAAATTATAACTTTAAATGCATATATATAAGAAAACATATCTATTTTAACTTCCATCTTAGAAGATAGAATAATAATGCAAATGAAAACCAAAGCAAAAGGAAACAAAAATGTGTAAGATCAGAAACCAAGTAGACAAAAAAAACATAAAATAGAGAAAATAAGCGGTCAACAGTTGTTTTTGAAAAGAGTAATAAAATTCATAAATCTTCAGCAAAATTGATTTTAAAAATCAGTTAAATCAGATCTCCATTACCACGAATGAAAAAGGGTCCAATATTTCAAGTTCTTTCTACAGTAAAACAATAATAGGATATTATGAACAATTTATGTAAATTAATATGAAAACCCAGATAAAATAGAAAACTAGAGGATAATCAACTCTAACAAATTAAGAGTTTTAAGAAAAAGATGGAATCAAACATTTTTAATGCTACTAAAATGCCAAGTGAAGTAATAAATATGCATTGGCTATAATTATGTAGGAAATACAATCAAATTTAAACAGACCTATTTTAGTAGAAGGAAATATACTTCCACTTCAGTGTAAGGATCTATTTCCATCCTATTTGGGGTGCATTGGCAAGTGAGTGGAGAAGTAATAGAGACAGCAAGTGATATACATATAGTTATGTATTTGGTGGCCAGAAGTTGAGAGAGTTTTGATATGACAACTTCTGATATCTATGTAAAATAAAAGGTTATGTTATCTAATATAAGTAAGACAGAGAGTATGGGGTGGCAGTGGGGATGATACATGGAAGTTCCAAGAGGTTGGAGAAGAGTGAAACAGCCATTGCAGAGTAGGTAATTAGGGGGACAGAATAACAGCAGGATTTGCAGGCAGAATTGAGAACTCAACTTGGTTAATTATCATAAATATTTAGTTTACGATCATTTATCCTGTGATGGGATTTTCCCCATTAGGACAAAACTGCCCCAATAGAGCACAGAACAAGCAGAAATTTGAGTTTTCCCAAAATTTCTTTTTTTTTTTTTTTTGTTAAACAAGTTGAGATCAAAGGAGTGCTAGAATATTCTTATTACAAAACTAGAACTCAAGGGTATTGATGAACTTGTGGAAGGACAAATAGCTACTAAGTAATAGGGCTGAGATACAAAGTAGAGACTGACAGCAAAGAGAAAAACCACACAAGCACTGCACCACTATTTCTCCCACAGGGAAGCTGACATGGATTAACATGGTTTCTACTGCTCACATTTCATCACCACGTTTCTGACTCTACTTCAAAACACATGTATGTAATTGTTTTGATAGAATCCTCCACCCTGAATGTAGAAAACTCTTCTCTTTATGATGGCATCAACACAGTAATTCATCCGTGCTTGTCCAAGGCCAGTTGAGTGTCATGATGCAGAACTGCAAAGCATAAAAGTAATTTTTTGAGCAACAAAGCAAAAGCATATGAATAAATACACTACATAGGAATGCCAAAAGATCAGGGACAGCAGATGTGCATGATATACTATTAAATCTACACTTGGAGTTCTAAAGTATAACGTAGAAGATACAGGGTGCATGATTTTATCGAATAACAGTGAAGGGAGAATTAACACTCCACCAAAAGTGATCCATCTTCCAGTATAACAGTTATGAATTTTGATTTTACATTATTTTATGTAATAACATTGCAACGATAAAGTAGTGAGCAAGATTTGAGACTAAGTTGCCAAGTAAATAAGTCCTTTAGTAAGCATTGTTGATTTTGAACACATAAAATACACTTCTCAGCTTATTCAGGTTTGCATTAAAATAATCAGTTGATAACAAAGTTTTCCCAATAAACTGTCTCGATATGGTAATAGGTATAATGTACATATAAATCAATTCTGCAAAGCCCTGCCAAGAAAGACTGAAGAATAAAGGTTTACAGCTTGCCTGTGCAGTTATTTATGGATGGATTGTTTATGTTTCAGCAGAAGAAAATAACAAATCTTTCAGCAGGCATCTGGACCTATTTCTATTTTTATCCCTTTGTTTGAACCAGAGCCTAGAACATCTTTTGATCCCGCCATTTTAATACTTTTTTTCTAAAATCTGACATAAATATGCATTTGAGGAGTTGATTATATGTACATATGGTCAGTTTGGTGCAAAATATTCTGAGCTTTCATACATGTGCCCTTTAAACTCATTCAGATTTCTGGGTTATTTTTCATCCTTCCTAGGATTAGACGTGAACACAGGACAGTAGCAGAATGGAATGGGATAATAAGATCAAGACAAACTTAGAGTGAAGGTGTCGTGGATTGAACTGTGTCCCCCCAAAAATGTGTGTGTCAATTTGGCTAAGCCATGAGTCCCAGGGTTGTGTGTTGTCCTCTACTTTGTGGTTGTAATTTTACGTTAAAGAGGATTAGGGTGGGATTCTAACATCACCCTTACCCAGGTCACATCTCTGATCCAATGTAAAGGGAGTTTCCCTGGAGTGTGGCCTGAACCACCTTTTATCTCTCAAGATCAGTGGAGATCTCTCAATGATCAGGGCTGTGTAGAACTTCCCCTCCAAAATATGAGTTAAATTATTGCATCTTTAACCTCCCACCATGAAGATGGAAGCACAATGCCTGGTAAGCCTTTTCAGGTTCTGGAGGCAGCACATTCCACACATGAGAATATTATTCCGACTCATATACTGTGTTTCATGAAAGATTGGCATTTCATTGGGGCTTAGGGCAAGAAAGGAGTCTGCGGTACATTCGGGTTGCAGTGCAAGAATTCCTAATCAGGCAGACACTATGGTATTAGAGGTATCAGTGGTTAGAAAAGATGCTACAGAAGTTTATGACAAATCCCAGTTGTAGACTCACAGCACAGGCCCTGGGTTCTACAAAAAGTCTATACTGTCTGCACCAGAAAATCACATGCCTTTTAAAAATAATTCCTAGTTGCTACCGGGCCCTGATAGAGGAGTACCTGGCCATGATACACCAAATGACCGTGCAGCCATAACTGCCCATCATGGTCCACTATTGTCAGACCAATCAAGTCAAAGTTTGGGTAAGACCATCAGCAATCCATTGAAAATTAGAAGTGGTACATCCAGGACTGAGGACAAGCAGAACCAGACAGTACCAGAATGGAAAAAGCAAGCTACATTAACAAGTAATCCAGACTCCCATGCTACCTATCCTTGTTACACCTGAATCCATTCCTATGGCCATTTGGTAAGTACCTTTTGATTGCTGATAGAGATAAAAAAGTCTTGAACTTGTTGGATGGATCAGATCCAATGGTCATTTCACATATCACACCACCCAAAAGCTTGATAGAGAGCTGGAATGGTCTGTGAAGTTTTAGAAGTGTCAGCTCAAAGGTGATACACACAAGGATGGCATACTGTCTTCTAGGATGCAGTATACACAATGAATCAAAGGTCTTAATAAACTACCAGTTCTCTAATGGAAAGAATGGATTCAGCAACCAAAAGGTAGAAGCAGTGGAAGAAGTCTCCATTTACCATTACTCTCAATTACCCATCACTGGTCCCATTCCTATAATTCTTGATTTTGAAAATTTAAAATTCCTGGACCCCACAGCAGGCACATTTTCTCCAGAAGAATAGCAAGAGTGCCGTTGAACTGCACACTGTGACTACTCTCTGGGGACTTTGGGCTCCTTGTGTCCAGATAATGGCAGAAAACAGAAAATTCACTATCCTAGCTGGCATGATTGACCCAAACCATCAGGACAAGGTAGGATGCTGTTTCACAATGGGAACAGGTAGGAGTCTGTGTGGCGTCCAGGTGACTCGCTTGGCATTTTGTTGCCCAGTTTTGAGTGTGAATGTGCAGCTACCTTGCCCTGAAAACTACATGATAACTAGGGCCACAGACCCCTCGGTTGGGGGGGTGGTCTATATCATGCCACCAGGTAAGCCATCAATACCAGCATAATTGGTATCTGAAGGTGAGAGGAATCTAGAATAGAAAGTAGAATAGGAAAATGATTGATATAAGTTGATGTCTCAAGACTAGTTTCAGCAGTGGGGGCTGCAGTTTATCTGACTAACCTTCATCTTCCAAGTTTGCCCCAGGAAGTAAGGCCTACAAGAATAATAACTTTTCTATATTAGTTTTTTGTGGGGTAAAATGACTAAAAAGATATCCTAAATGAGATTATAACCAAAGGTAAAAATAGATTTTTTTTCCCTATATACTTTACCATAATCTATGAAAATACTTGTAAGGACACAATTCATTTTGACTGTGGAAGATGACATATGAGAAAGTCTTCAAAGAATGCTTTAAATTTCCATAGAGAACTCGAATATGTGTGGTGCTTTTGGGAAAAAAAGAAAAGCATCAACAAAAATATGATACATAAAAGAGAAGTGTAAGAAAGGGCCACAGGTGGTAAAGACATAAAAATACACATTATTTAAAGGAAAACACTACATCTCCATCACTGTGGGAAATGCTTTATTTAGTTTGAAACAGTACTGTTATTTTGGTATTTTATTTCCATTTTAAAGGTGATGAACTGTAGACTCTTTAACTCCAAAGCCATTGATTGCGCAACCCTGTTATTTGTAGTTTGTGTTAAGAAACAAAATCTTTAGGTATATGTTGGGTTACATACCAGTTTAATACGCTTGGTGTATCATTTGTTTCCCCTTTTTGAAAAATAACTTAGTAGGGTGATGATAATTACACTAAAAAGTTAATAATAAAATCACAGTTGTGGCTATGTAACAAATACTAGGGAATCTTAATCTCTATGAGGAATACACTCTTACCTTTAAGATAGAAATAAATCTTTGCAATGCTAAAGGATTAAGTATATGAATGCCAACACTATTTAAAAATGATTTGCGTTGATTTCACTTCTTGGATATAAAAATAATCCTCTCCTAACAGTGTTTTAACATTAATACACCTAACTCTCACCAAGAATTACAATGTTTAAAAAATTAAAACTGCTTTAAATACAATTGATTCCATTTCATTCTAAAAGTGAATAGCCCAGTAGTTACAAGGGATTCAAGGTTTGCATGTTTTACTCTTATCGGAAGCATACATAGTGCAGAGATTACCTATGAATGGAATAGGAAGGAAAGGAAAAAAATGTAACTGCTGCTCTTTGGTATTTGAACAGACAGTTGCAATTACATTTCTAATGAGTTTGGACAGAGCTTAAGAAGAGATAGAAGAGCTGTGTACTATACATATGGGAACAAGACTATCATAGACAGTCATTCTTAGCTCAGGTTCATTGCTTCTTTCATTATTACAGGCAGTCTTTCTCTTTCCATTTGCATCAAAATGCTCATACCATTCCAGTGACTGGTCCTTGTTCAGCTTGGATCTAATTTTAATCCTTATTTTCCATGACGTCAAGTTGCTGTACAAATGGACCTATATTATTTGCCCTGCTTCCCAATAATTTAATGTCAGAAGTAATTTTAAATCTTGAAGAAAAATGCATTTTTAGTATAATTACATCTTCACACAATGTACTTAGTTATTCAGTGTTCTATTATTCACATTTTCTGTATGTGTAAGGAATAGATGTACTGAACTTGCAGTATAGAAAGACATGCCTTTGAGACAAATTTTGTTCAATGATCTGCTTGTTGAAACAGTAATAGGGGATCCTAGTTAAGAGATCTTTTTGAATTGATACAGATATGAACAAATAATGTTTACTATTAATTTGTGTATTATTCCTACAGTGTAAGTCACCAGCATAAGTGACTCAAAAATATTTTAGTCATTGGTTTTATCATCTGACAGGTTTGGGTTTGAGAAAATTTGGTTGAAACTTAGTCTCTCTAACAAGCAATCACTAAACGAGGGTACTTTTATTGTTACTATAAACTACAGAGATTTCAACTAAAGATTATATCACAACTTGCTGCTACTGGAAATAATTTCTAAAACCTAAGAGGTACTAAAGATGAAATAAAAGAAAATCAAATGAAAACAATGAAAAAAAACCAGTAAAGTTATTTGTATCACACAATGCTACTTTAGGACCTGTTTCCATGTATTTAATGTGGTTCTTTGTTACTTAATATCATATATTTTGCTGCTAAAGTGACTCATACTATTTACACTAATCTTTTAATAAATAAATAAATGAAGAGAATTTTTTATCCTGCATTAAACGTACGTAAGTGAGAAACATACTGATTTCCACATTCACCAATTCTAATGCATATCAAAACGTGATGACAAAATGTGTAATATGCATTTCATTATTCTTCAAATAACATTATATGGAGTATCAGTGTTGCTGTTCTTGTCAGGTGCCATCAAGTCAGCTTTGACTCACAGCGACCCCATGTACAACAGATCAAAACACTGCCTGGTCCTCTGCCATCTTCACAGTAATTGTTATGCTTGAGCCCACTGTTGCAGCCACTGGGTCAATCCATCTCGTTGAGAGTTTTCCTCTTTTTCTCTGATCGTCTACCTTACCAAGCATGATGTCCTTCTCCAGGGACTGATCCCTCCTGATAACATGTCCGAAGTATGTGAGACATAGTCTCGCCATCCTCGTTTCTAAGGAGCATTTTGATTGTACTGCTTCCAAGACAGATTTGTCTGTTCTTTTGGCAGTCCACCATATATTCAATATTCTTTGCCAACACCACAATTCAAAGGCATCAATTCTTCTTTGGTTTTCTTATTCATTGTCCAGCTTTCACCTGCATATGAGGCAACTAAAAACACCATGGCTTGGGTCAGACACACTTTAGTCTTCAAGGTGACATCTTTGCTTTTCAACACTTTAAAGAGGTCTTTTGCAGCAGATTTGCCCAATGCAATGTGTCATTTGATTTCTTGACTACTACTTCCATGGATGTTGATTATGGATCCAAGTAAAATGAAATCCTTAGCAACTTCAATCTTGTCACTGTTTATCATGATGTTATTTACTGGTCCATTTGTGATGATTTTTGTTTTCTTAATGTTGTGGTGTAATCCATAGTGAAGGTGGTAGTTTTTGATCTTCATCAGTAAGTACTTCAAGTCCTCTTCACTTTCAGCAAGCAAGGTTGTGTCATCTGCATAACGCAGGGTGTTAACGAGTCTGCCTCCAATCCTGAGGCCCTGTTCTTCATATAGTCCAGCTTCTCAGATTATTTGCTCAGCATACAGATTGAATAAGTATGGTGAAAGGATACAACACTGATACACACCTTTCTTGAGTTCAAACTATGCAATATCCCCTTGTTCTGTTCCAGCGGCTGCCTCTTCATCTATGTACAAGTTCCTCAGGAGCACAATTAAGTGTCCTAGAATTCCCATTCTTCACAACGTTATCCATAATTTGTTATGATCCACATAGTTGAATGTCTTTGCATCATCAATAAAACACACATGAACATCTTTCTGCTAGTCTCTACTTTTAGGCAGGATCCATCTGACATAAGCAATTATACGCCTTATTTCACGTTCTCTTCTGAATCTGGCTTGAATTTCTGGCAGGTCCCTATGAATGTGATCTTCAGCAAAATTTTACTTGCATGTGTATTAATGATATTGTTTGATAATTTCCACATTGAATTGGATCACCTTTCTTTGGAATAGCATGAGTATGGATCTCTTCCAGCCAGTTGGCCAGGTAGCTATCTTCCACATTTATTGGCATAGACAAGTGAGCACTTCCAGCGTTGCATCCATTTGTTGAAACATCTCAATTGGTATTCCGTCAATACCTGGAACCTTGTTTTTAGCCAATGCCTTCAATGTAGCTTGGACTTCTTCCTTCAGTACCATTGGTTCCTGATCATAGGCTACCTCCTGAAATGTCTGAAGGTAGACCAATTCTTTTTGGTATAGTGACTCTGCATTCCTTCCATCTTCTTTTGTAATTAATATTTTGCCCATAGAAACTTTCAGTATTGCAACTTGAGGCTTGAATTTTTTCTTCAGTTATTTCAGCTTGAGACATGCTGAACATGATCTTCCCTTTTGGTTTTCTAAGCCAGGTCTTTGCAGATGTCATTATAATATTTTACTTTGTCTTCTTGAGCCACCCTTTCAAATCTTCTGTTCGACTCTGTTACTTCATCATTTCTTCCATTTGCTTTAGCTACTCGATGTCCGAGGGCGAGTTTCAGAGTCTCTTCTGACATCCATTTTGGTCTTTCTTTCCTGTCTTTTTAATGCCCTCTTACTTTCTTTATGTATGATGTCCTTGATGTCATTCCACAACACGTCTGGTGTTTGGTCATTAGTGTTCAACGTGTTAAATCTATTTTTCAGATGGTCTCTAAATCAGGTGGTATATACTCAAGGTTGTACTTTGGCTCTTGTGTACTTATTCTAATTTTCTTCAGCTTCAACTTGAAATTGCATAGGAGCAATTGATGGTCTGTTCCACAGTCAACCCCTGGCCTTGTTCCGACTGATGATACTGAGATTTTCTAGCTTTTCTTTCCACAGAAGTAGTCGGTTTAATTCCTGTGTATTCCATTTTGCGAGGTCCATGTGTATAGTCACCGTTTATGTTGTTGAAAAAAGGTATTTACAATGAAGAAGTCAATGGTCTTGCAAAAGTCTGTAATGTGATCTCTGGCATAGTTTCTATCACTAAGGCCATGTTTTCCAACTACTGATCCTTCTTGTTTCCAACTTTTGCATTCCAATCACCAGTAATTATAAATACCTCCTGATTGTGTGTTTGATCAATTTCAGAATGCAGAAATTGGTAAAAAAATTTTCAATTTCTTCATCTTTGGCCTTAGTGGTTGGTGCATAAATTTGAATAATAGTTGTATTGACTGGTCTTCCTTGTAGGTGTGTTGATATTATCCTATCATTGACAACATGGTACTTCAGGATAGGTCTTGAAATGTTATTTTTGACGAAGAATGCAATGCCATTCCTCTTCAAGTTGTCATTCCCAACATAGTAGCCCATATAATTGTCTGATTCAAAATGGCCAATACCAGTCCATTTCAGCTCACTAACGCCTAGGATATCAATGTTTATGTGTTCTATTTCATATTTGACAATTTCCAATTTTCCTGGATTCGTGCTTCATACATTCCACATTCCAATTATTAATGGATGTTTGCAGCTGTTTCTTTTCATTTTGAGTCAAGCCACATCAGTAAATGAAGGCCACCAAAGCTTAACTCCATCCATGTCATTAAGGTTGACTCTACTTTGAGGAGGCAGCTCTTCCCCAGTTGTATTTTGAGTGCCTTCCAACCTGAGGGGCTTAGCTTCTAGCACTATATCAGACAATGTTCTGCTGCTATTCATAAGGTTTTAACTGGCTAATTCTTTTCATAAGTAGACTGCCAAGTTCTTCTTCCTAGTCTGTCTTAGTCTGGAAGCTCAGCTGAAACCTGTCTGCGATGGGTGACCCTGCTGCTATTTGAATACTGAGGCCATAGCTTCCAGCATCACAGAAACACACAAGCTCCCACAGTAAGACTGACAGGTGCATGTGGGATGGAGTATGAATAGAGGATTTTTAATTAATATATGCACTCAGATTTTATTATACTACTTTTGATGCACTATGACAATATAGGCTTGCCAAGTAATTTACCTAATCTATACAATGAAAACATTGAATCTGATCATTTCTAAGGCATAACTCAGCCTTCAGTCTGTGAGCCATGTAAAGGATTATCTCAGAAACCTTTGAACTGAACAATGTACAGAATATTGATGAGAATGTAACTTCTAAACACAAAAAATTTTTAAAAAGACACATGTCTGATTAAAGGTAACAATTTAATTATGGTACATGTATATATTAGAATATAATGCAGAGATTAATTTAACAAAAATATTGTTATGACATAATTGTTAATTACATAAGCACTTAATCATGAGAGACAATGTTTAGCAGGGTATTAAACCCTTACATTCCATATATCCTAGAGAAATAATAGTCATCACACAAAAAGACATATGCACACTCATGTTCATTGCAGCATTGTTCACAATAGCAAAAAGATAGAAGCAACCTAGATGCCCATCCACAGACGAATGAATAAGCAAACTATGGTACATATACACAATGGAGTATTACTCAACGATCAAGAACAATGATGAAACTGCGAAACATCTCATAACATGGATGGATCTGGAGGACATTATCCTGAGTGAAATAACTCAGTCACAAAATGGCAAATATTGTATGTGACCATTACTGTAAAAATTCATGAAAAGGTTTACACACAAAAAGAAACAATCTTTGATGGTTACAAGTGAGGGGAGGGGTGGGGGGAAGAAACACTAAATAGACAATAGATAAGTGGTAACTTTGGTGAAGGGTAAGACAGTAACACAACACTGGGGAAGGCGGCACAACTTGTACAAGGAAAGGTCATGGAAGCTCCATAGACACATGCAAACTCCCTGAGGGACTGAATTGCTAGGCAGAGGGCTGTGGGGACCATGTTCTTGGGGAACATCTATCTCAGCTGGCATAACATAGTTTAATATAAACAAAATGTTCTATATTCTACCTTGGTGAGTAGTGTCTGGGGTATTAAAAGCCTGTGAGTGGCCATCTAAGATAGTACACTGTCCTCACCCCTTTGGGAGCAAGGGAGAATGAAGAAAATAAAAGACACAGAGGAAAGATTAGTCCAAAGGGCTAATGGACCACAACTACCACGCCTTCCACCAGACTGAGTCCAGTACAAATAGATGGTGCCCAGCTACCACCACTGACTGCTCTTACAGGGATCACAATAGAGGGTCCAGGACAGAGATGGAGAAAAATGTAGAACAAAATTCTAACTCACAGAAAAAGACCAGACTTACTGGCTTGACAGAGACTGGAGAAACCTCGAGAGTACGGCTCCTGGACACCGTTTTAGCTCAGTAATGAAGTCACTCCCAAGGTTCACCCTTCAGCCAAAGATTAGATAGACCCATAAAAATGAACTAAAGGGCACAGCTGCCCAGGGACAAGGACTAGAAGGCAGGAGGGGACAGGAAAGCTGGTAATAAGGAATCTGAGGTCAAGAAGGGAAAGTGTTGCTATGTCATGGAATTGTTAACCAGTGTCATAAAACGATACGTGTACTGTTTAACGAGAAACTATTTTTTCTGTAAACCTTCACCTAAAGTACAATTTTAAGAAAACCCTTATATTCCATACTATGCATATTATATCAACAATTGCTATGAGCACACACGTATACATTTATGCACACGTATGCATAAAGGAAAGGGGCAGTGGTACTTCAGTGGTAGAATTCTAATCTTTCATTCACGAGACCTGAGTTTGATTCTGTGCCAATGCACCCCATTTTCATTTTTAATTTTAGATATTAGCATCTTATCTCTTTTTTTCTTTGTCAGTCCAGAGGTTTGTCTGGCTAGAAGTTTATCAGTTTTATTGATCTTTTTAAAAAATCAAGTTCTGGTTTCATTGATTCTCTCTATTGTTTTTTCTATGCTCTGTTTCACTTATCTTCACTCTGATCTTTGTTATTTCCCTCCTTTGGTAGCTTTGGGCTTGGTTTGCTCTCTTTTTCACATTCCTCAAATTGTAGAATTAGGTTATTAATTTTATATCTTTTGTTTTCAATGTAGGCATTTACTATTATGATTTACTCCCTAAGCACTTTACTTACTGTGTCCCATATGTTTTGGTATGCTGTGCTTTCATTTTTATTTGACTCTAAATATTTTCTGATTTCACTCTTGATTTCTTCCTTGACTCATTGGTTGTTTACATGTGTGTTGTTTAATTTCCACATATTTGTATATTTTTTTCCAGCTTTCCTTCTGTTATTAATTTATAATTTCACTCCATTGTGGTTATCAACTCAAAATGGATCAAAGAACTAAATTTAAAACTAAAACCATGAAACTCTTAGAAGAAAGCATAGGAGTAATGCTTCAGGACTTATATTTAACAATGAATTCTTAAATGTGTTACCAAAAGCATGAGCAACAAAAGGTGAAATAGATAAATGGGACTTCATCGAAACTAAAAAAAAAAAAATTCGTCAAAGGACTGTATAAACAACATAAAGAGACAACCTATAGATTGGGAAAACATGGAAACCTTGGTGGCATAGTGGTTAAGAGTTTGGCTGCTAATCAAAAGGTTGGCAGTTTGAATCCACTTGGAAACCCTATGGGGAAGTTCTACTCTGTCCTACAGGGTCGCTATGAGTTGGAATCGACTTGACGGCAACGGGTTTGGTTTTTGGTTTGGTTTTATGTATTTAATAAGGGTTTAACATCTAGAATACACAAAGAATTCCTACAGTTTAACAACAAAAATACAAACAATAAAAAAAAGTGTGCCCTTTTAAGAACTATGTGAAATCAAATTGACGATAATAGTAACGTAAAGATTAGACAGGAAACTTATGGGGCAGTGAGTTTATGTTAATGGGAGAGGAATAATTCAGAAAAGGAAGGTGAGAATGGTTGTGCAACTTGAAGAACATAATCAATGTCACTTAATTGTACATGTAGAAATTGTTGAATTGGTGTATGTTCTGTTGTGTATATTCTCAACAACAACAAATAAAATTATTTAAAAAATGAGCAAAGAAGACATTTCACCAAAGAAGAAACACAAATGGCCAACAATCAAGTGAAAAGATGCTCAACATCATTTGTTATAAAAGAAATGCAAATTAAAACCACAATGAGATATCATTTCATCCGCACTAAGAATGAGTCATGGTGGAACTGTGGTTAAAGTGCTCAGCTGTTAATCAAATGGTCAGTGGTTCGAAACCACCAGCCGCTCCAATGGAGAAAGATGTATCAGTCTGCTTCCATAAAGATTATAGCCTTGGAAACCCTATAGGGCTGTTCTACTCTGTCCTATAGGGTCGCTATGTGTGAGAATCCACTCAATGGCATTTTTTTTTTAAGATGGCTGTGATAAAACAAAACAAAACAAAACAAACAAGCAAAAAATGGAAAACAATAGGTGTTGATGAGGATGTGGAGAAACCTGAATCCTACTCTATTGCTGATGGGAGTGTAAAATGGTACCCTTCTGTGGAAACAGTTTGGAGGTTCCTCAAAAAGTTAAACATAGATTCCAGCAACACTTAGGTATATACTGAAAAGTATTGAAAGCAGGAACAAAACAGATACACGTACGCCAATGTTCAATGTAGCACTATTCACAAAAGCCAAAAAATGGAAACAACCCAAATGTTCTCTGACAGATTAATGGATAACAAAATATGGTTTATACATGCAATAGAATATTACTTCTTCATAAAAAGAAATGAAGTTCTCATACGTACTACAACGTGGATAAACTTTGAAAACATTGTGCTGAGTGAAATAAGTCTGTGTCACAAAACTACAAATATTGTATATGATCCCACTTATATGAAATGCCTAGAATAGGCAAATGTATAAAGATCAAAGTTTATTAGCAGTCAGGGATAGGGGCGGGGGAGAGACATTGCTTAGGGGAGACTGAACTTCTGTTAAGGGTGATGGAAACATTTGAAAATGGATAGTGTTGATGGCTGTACAACATGATGAGTGTAATCAATGTCGCTGAATAGTATACGTAAAAAACGTTGAAATGGCAAAATGTTCTGTTATATATATACTTACCACAATTGATAAATGAAATGCATCAAACTTTTATACTAAAATGCATATCTGTATGTTATTTGACTACAGCTGATTTTCAAAGTTGTTTCTCTACTCTTTTCCATATTTTGTGTATTCTT
The DNA here is from genome assembly GCA_030035585.1 of Dugong dugon. NCBI lineage: Eukaryota > Metazoa > Chordata > Mammalia > Sirenia > Dugongidae > Dugong > Dugong dugon. The sequence goes on along the minus strand of CM057471.1, from coordinate 34,626,449 downwards.
AAGAATTAACATGTATTACTTTTATTTTAAAGAAGGCTAAGAGAATATGACTTAGTAAATCCATGAATTATTTGTTTTTTTAAGGGAAAATAGAACATTTCGCTTCCATAATAAGCATTTAGAGTCTTACTTAGCAAATGGATTTCAGCTGAATGAATTCTTCTTTATGATATTTCAACCATTCCAATTACTGAGATGATGAGTGAAAACAGGAAGGTAGCTCTCATTTGCCATCTTTCATTCAATTTGTATGCCATAGCTGAGAGTGTGTATCATGTGTATTTATGCTATTAGTCTATTTCTGATAACCTTGATTTTGTGTTTATTTAACATGTATGTGCATTTATACTGGATCATGGTTTTGATAAAAAATAAAGTGATATGCGTATGTCTGTTACTATAATCGGAGTCCTAGTAGCCCAGTGGTTACGAGCTCAGTTGCTAACCAAAAGGTTGGCAGTTTGAATCCACCAGCCACTCCTTGGAAACCTATAGGGCAGTTCTACTCTGTCCTATAGGGTTGCTATGAGTTGGGATCCACTTGACGGCAACAGGTTTCGTTTTTGGTTTAGTTACTATAATCAACTTTGGGTAAGTTATCATTTTATGAACGTTACACTCCTATTTAGATTGAAGATGTATCTAGTCAGCAAATATTTGTTGAGCAACAATTATATGCCAAGCTTTGTCCATGATGCTAAGTATATAAAGATGAATGAGATACAGCAGCCTCCTTAGTTGAGCTCATTATATCATGGGAAATCTAGCCCTTAAGCTTGCAAATTCAAATTGGCATGGTGTTACTGTATTTATGCACACTTACAAATATGTGTGCAAGATACAGTCACTAAGCAGAAAAACAGGGGACCAATTCGGAGGAAGTAGGAGGTAGGAGTTGAGTTTATAAGGAAAGTTAGTAGTTAGTCACCAAAGGTCATTTAGTCATTTAGGGAAAATCAGCATACAAGGTGATGACTAGTTTAAAAGAAACGTGAGCCAAATAATGTAAACTATTGATGTAGTCACTACCAGTAAGTAATTTACTCTACGCCTATGTGTACATGCATGTGCGTACACACGTTTATGTGTACGTCTACAGTTATGTTTATGGACAATTCTTGTACCCAGAATGGACAAAAGAAATATTTTATTCACACCTAACAGAATGTTTCATGTGTAATTTTATCCACATAATTTTGATTAAATTGTTATAAGTAGGTACATCATTAACTTCCAAAGTGAACTCATTTCTGCATTTTTATAATTTCCTTTTCATTGAAAAGAAATGATGTAATTATCCTGTAGATGTGTGAAACTATGACAAGTTGTAGAAGGCAATTTACATAGGTAAAATTATACTCTCAATTATATGTCAGTGGTTATGCAAAGAATCCTTTGTTAATAGCATTCATTTTACAAGTGAGAGTTCTTAGGTTTGTATTAGCCTTGCTTAGTGCCACAGTGAACATGCTAAATTTAGTAGCACTGATACATTTATCATTGAAATAACATGAGCATTGGACTGGAGCTAGAAATGTATTTATTTATTTTTTAAGGATACAATGATGATACAAACTATGGAAACCAATATTAGGTTGTTTCTAAAAGCACATTGACTAAGTGAAAATTTATTTATTCTAGTCCTACCAATATACAGGATAAAAACAATAAACTATATTAAGATTATAAAAACCTTTGTGGTTTAAAAGAACAGGAATTATTCGAAAATATTGATTTCAAGTTGAAAAACAAGGAGGATAAATCATATTCATATGTGAAATGAAACTACATTATCTTTGAAAGGCAATCAATCATAAACTCATTAGTCATCAGTTTAAAGAAGCAAACGATTATGGTAGAAAATGGAATTGTAATAAGTACACTTAATAGGTTAATTTAATAATGCTTGTTCTCTGTTTAAGAGCATTTGTCCAAGTTCTGTATCTAAGCAGCCTTATATGTGCACTTATAAAAGAAAAAAGGATAAATATCTAATATCTTGTTGTGTTTTTTCAAGGACTTAAAGGGAAAATCTCTTGTTTTAAGTTTTAATGAAACATATATTTACAGAAAATTCCATAAATCATAAATATATTCAGCACAATGAATTTTTACCAGTGACATTTTCCATATAACCAGGACCCAGCATCCCACATTATTAGCAGCATCCCGTAATAAGTCCTTGTGTCCCATCCCGTCGCTGCATCCCTTCCCTTCCTCCCCATGCATAACCACTATCTTGAGTGCTAACAGCCTGGATTAGTTTTGTCTATTTTTAAAAGAAATAGAATATTAAAAGATTATGAGTAAGAATACTCTTGGTAGAATTAAAAATCAGTTGCCTTTGAGTTGATTCGGGCTAATGGCAACCCCGTATGCATCAGAGTAGAACTGTGATCCATAAGGCTTTCAGTGATTGATTTTTTGGTAGTAGATCACCAGGATTTTATTCCTAGCATCTCTGAGTGAGCTTGAACCTCCAACATTTCATTTAGCAGCCGAGTGTTTTAACAGTTTGCAGTACCCTGGGACTCCCTTGGCAGAATTAAAGGATATGAAATCAATTTAGCATCCCAAAAATGTTGTATATTTACTAAATATGAAATGACATCTGCTATACTTTCTCATAGATACTACTTCAAAAAGATAATTCAGGAGAGTTATGGCAAAATGGCTCTTTAGGCAGAAGCACCACACCATCCCTCCACAGCAAAGATCCGAAAAACTAAGCCGAACAGAGAATACAACAATCCTGAAACCCTAAAGCATCAAATGAAGAGATAAAGAACTCAGCCAAGCACCAAATGGAGTGAGAAAACTGACAGAGAATGGAGAGCAGGGAGAGATTCATGCAGAAGTCCCGTACGAGCTAATGCAGCACGGATCCACCATCTTGGACTCCTACTGGAGACCAGCAAACAGGGGATACGAGAAAGCAACCTCATGGAGCGTCCAGTGGAAGACAAAACAACCGGTAATTTGAGGTGTGCACTTTTCCACCCCCCCACCCCCACCCCTCTTCGACCCGGCTCGACCTCCTCTGCTTCCCGCGGCCACGGTCTCTTGACCGGGAAGCGCTGGCTGCTTGGATTCCACACACCCAAGCAGGCGGTTCCCTGGATGCCATTTGTTGGCTGCTGGTGTTGCTTTTTTTCTGCTTATTTTTATTTCTTCCTTGCCTCTCCCCACCTCCTGCTCCTTTCGCTCGAGTACCTTGCTCTGTGTGCCATCTTTGCTTCTTCCTGAGGGGCTGCAGAGCACTGGTAATTTGTGATATATGCCTTTCCACTCTCTACACTTTTGCACCCATACTTGGCCCCCTCCGCTTCCCGTGGACACAGTCTCTTGTCCAGAAACACCAGCCCGCACTAACTGGCTCTCTGAGTGCCATTTGTTGGCTGCTAGTGTTGCTTTTTTTTTTTCTGCTTCTTTTGATTTCTTACTTGCCTCTTGCCACCTCTCCCTCCTTTCGCTCAAGTGCCTCGCTCCATGCGCCATCTTTGGTTCTTCCTGAGGGGCTGTGGAGCTCCATTCGAGTGTGGAGCTGCTTCCCAGTCTGGGCTACTGCTCTGGTGGGATCCCGGGGCTTTTGTTCGTTTGTTTGTTCTGAATTGTTTCTTTGTTTTCTTTTCCTTTTCTTGAGTTGGCAGCCCTTTCTGGCCAGGCTGAGCTGCATGGCACGGAGACTCCCCTTCAGCTTCCACAGACGTGCAGAGGGATCCCTGAGAACATTTCTTTTTTCATTGGTTTATTTTTTTTCTGTTTTTCTGGGGGGGCCTTTCTCGTTCTTTTTTTTTTTAATTTTTTTTTTCCCTTTTTGTCTTTCTTCATTGCTCAGTTTCTCGTCTCTCTATATCTTCCTTCTCTTTCTGATCCCTGAATACCAGGTGTTGTATACCTCTACACCTTCTAGCCAGGCTGTATCACATCACCTGAAAGCGACTTCCCCAGACCTCATAGCTGCACCAGTGGGATCCCTGGGAACTTTGCAGTTCTTTAAACTTTCTGAATTTTATTTATTCATTCTTTTCTTTTCTTCTTCTTCCCCTTTCTGTTTTTCTCCATTTCATAATCTCTCATCTCTCCACTCCAACGGCAAGCTCCCCTAGCATTCTTTTTTGTTTGTTCATGTTTTTGGCTCCTGTTCCTCTCTTCTCTCTCCCATATCCATCTTAGCTCCACACATAAAAGTCTCCCTGCTGCATCCTGCCTACCTGCACCATGAGCTTGACATCACACCACCAAGCAGCACAGGCACGGCCTACTGGAACCTGCCTTGCACTGATTACCGACCCACTCTGGTGGCTGTAGTAAGTGCCACAAACAACCCATCCCAGTAACTCCTCTTCAGCTAGACCTGCCCTGCCTTACCGTATCTGAGTGACTCACCCTGCCAATGGAGAAGGAGTCAAAAAGTATTGAGCACACAGATGAGCAAACAACAAAGAAAACACAGTCCGCCTGCTCAGATGTAGTCAAATTTTTTTTTTTAAAAAGGGACGAAACAAACAAATCTACAATAAATAAATGAGATAAATAAATACTGAATGCCCCAAACACAGCAGACAATATCAAAACATTTACAGACACAGGACAGGATGGTTCCAGTAGGCGTCCAAAATAAAACATTCCTGTGGAAGAAAATGCACTAGAACTACCTGATAGGAAATAAAATCTCTAATACTCAGAATTCTCCAAGAACTGAGGCAAAAAGCTGACAAACATGAGGAAAAAATAGACAAATTCATGGAAAATACAGTCAAAAAATTGGAAGAATTCAGGAAGATGATGCAGGAACAAAATGCCAAAATAAATTCCCAACTAGAAATTATACAAAGACAAGGATTAGAAATCCAAAAGATAAACAACAAGATTTCAGAAATGGACGATGTCACAGAAGGGCTGAGAAGCAGATTTGAAATGGTGGAAGACAGGATCAGTGGAATTGAAGACAAACACTTGGATACAACTCCGTTTCAGGAAAACTCAGAAAAAAAAAACGAATAAAAATGAAGAGACCCTGAGAGTTAAGTGGGACACAATCAAAAGCAAAAATTTTTGAGTGATTGGAATTCCAGACCAGGGGGAGAAAACAGAAAACACAGAGGATCATTGAGGAACTGCCAACAGAAAACTTCACCAATATCATGAAAGATGAAAAGCTGGCCATCCAAGGAGCTTAAAGAACCCCATATAGAAGAGACCCCAAAAGAAAATCACCAAGGCATATCATATTCACACTCGCCAAAACCAAAGACAAACAAAGAATCCTGAGAGCAGCTCGTGAAAAACAAGAAGTCACATACAGAGGAGAAACAATAAGACTAAGCTCAGATTATTCGGCAGAAACCATGCAGGCAAGAAGGCAATGGGATGACATATATAAAATCTTGAAAGAAAAAAATTGCCAGCCAAGAATAATATATCCTGCAAAACTCTCATTCAGATTTGATGGTGAAATTAGGTCATTTCCAGATAAACAGAAATTAAGGGAATATGTAAATGTCAAACCACACTTACAAGAATTATTAAAGCAAGTTCTTCAATCTGAGGACAAACAGCTTCAGCTCACAGGCAGAACCTAGGACGCAGGATCGTAACAGCCAGATATCAATCTAGGAAATGAACTCTCGAGGACTATCCAAAACCAAAAGAAATACAACACGGAATCAGAGCAGTTAATCAATAAATGGCAACAACATCAAAACAATAAAAGAGGGAATAAATGGCCTACGCATAGAACCTCCTAATGGAAAGGAAAACAAGGGGATACCAAGTAATGGTAGACTGTTTCAAACTTAGAAAGATGAGGGTAAAATTCATGGTAACCACAAATAAAGTTAACAAACATACTCATAAAAATAAGAGGAAAAACATAGTCTCAGTAAAAACAAAACCTACAAAAAGAAAAGAAATGAAAAAAAAAAATCCACAAACAAAAGTAACTTAGCACAAGAGAATAAGAACAAAGAAAAATTCAGCACCACAAAAATTAGCACTACAAAATGACAGCAACAAGCTCACATCTATCAATAATTACACTAAATGTAAATGGACTCAATGCACCCATAAAGAGATGGAGAGTGACAGAATGGTTAAGAAAGCAGGATCCATCAATATGCTGTCTACAAGAGACACACCTTAGAAACAAAGATGTGAATTTATTAAAAGTCAAAGGTTGGAAAAAAATATATCAAGCTAACAACTACCAAAAAAGAGCAGAAGTGGCAATTCTAATCTCAGATAACATAGACTTTAAAACAAAATCTACCATAAAAGACAAAGAAGGTCACTATATAATGATTAAGGGGATGATCCATCATGAAGACATAACCATAATAAACATCTACACAGTCAATGACAGGGGTCTAAAATACATAAAACAAACTAACAACACTGAAAAGAGAAATTGACAGTTCCACAATAATAGTAGGAGACTTCAACACACCACTCTCATTAAAGGACAGAACAACTAAGAAGAAACTCAGCAAAGATACAGAACACATAAAGGGCACAATCAGCCAACTTGACCTCAAAGATATATATAGAACACTCCATCCAACCGCTGCAAAGTACACATTCTTTTCCAATGCACATGGAATATTCTCCAGAATACAACACATCTTAGGTCACAGAGCAATCCTCAACACGATCCAAAATGCTGAGATATTTCAAAGTATCTTCTCTGATATCAATGCCATCAAGGTAGAAATTAACAATAGAGAGAGCAAAAAAAAAAAAATCAACTACATGGAAACTGAATAATACCCTGCTTACACATCAGTGGGTAATAGAAGAAATCAGAGATGTAATCAAAAAAATTCCTAGAATCAAATGAGAATGAAAACTTATCATACCAAAACCTTTGGGACACAGCAAAGGCAGTCTTCAGAGAACAATTTATAGCAATAGATGCACATATCAAAAAAGAAGAAAGGAACAAAATCAAAACATTAACTACAGAACTCAAACAAATAGAAAGAGAACAGCAAAACAAGCCCACAACCACTGGAAGTAAGGAAATAGTAAAGATCAGAGCAGAAATAAATGAAATAGAGAACAGAAAAACAATAGAAAGAATCAACAAAACCAAAAGATGGTTCTTTGAAAAAATCCACAAAATCGACAAAGCACTGCCCAGACTGACAAAAGAAAAGCAGGAGAGGACACAAATAACCCAAATAAGAAATTAAATGGGGAACATTACAACAGACCCAACTGAAATAAAAAGGATTATAACAGAATATTATGAAAAATTATACTCCAACAAATTTGAAAACCTAGAGGAAATGGATAAATTTCTAGAAACACACGGCCTACCCAAACTACAAGAGAGTGATATTGAAAATCTGAACAGACCCGTAACAGGAGAAGAGATTGAAAAGGTAATAAAAAAAACTCCCAACCAAAAAAAGCCCTGACTCAGATGGCTTCACTGCAGAATTCTATAAAACATTTACAGAAGAGCTTGTACCAATACTACTCAAGCTATTTCAATGCATAGAAGAGGAAGCAACGCTTCCAAATTCATTCTATGAAGCCAGCATAACACTGATACCAAAACCAGGCAAAGATGTCACAAAAAAGGAAAATTAGAGACCAATATCTCTCATGAATATAGATGCAAAAATTCTGAACAAAATTCTCGCGAATAGAATTCAGCATCATATCAAAAACATAATACACCACTACCAAGTAGAAATCATACCAGTTATGCAAGGATGGTTCAACATTGGAAAATCAATCAACGTAATCCACCACATAAATAAAAGGAAAGAAAAGGATCACATGATCATCTCAATTGACACAGAAAAGGCATTTGACAACGTCCAACACCCATTCCTGATAAAAACTCTCAATAAAATAGGTACAGAAGAGAAATTTCTCAACATAATAAAGGGCATCTATGCAAAACCAACAGCCAACATCTTTCTTAATGGAGAGAGGCTGAAAACATTCCCCTTGAAAACAGGAACAAGACAAAGATGCCCTTTATCACCACTCCTATTTAACAATGTCCTGGAAGTTCTAGCTAGAGCAATAAGGCAAGAAAAATAAATAAAGGGCATCCAAATTTGTAATGAAGAAGTTAAACTGTCCCTGTTTGCAGATGATATGTTACTATACATAGAAAACCCTAAAGACTCTACGAGAAATCTACTGGAACTAATAGAAATAGCCCCTAAAATGATAAAATACTTAGGAATAAATATGACCAGGGATGTAAAAGACCTATACAAAGAAAACTACAAAACGCTACTGCATGAAACTCAAATGGATCTACATAAATGGAAAAACACACCATGCTCATGGATAGGCAGACACAACATTGTGAAAATGACAATTCTACCCAAAGCAGTTTACAAATACAACGTAATCCTGATCAAATAACAACAACGTTCTTCAAAGAGATGGAAAAACTAATTATTCACTTTATATGGAAAGGGAAGAAGCCCTGAAAAAGTAAAGCACTACTGAAGAAGAAGAATAACGTTGGAGGACTCACACTACCTGACTTCAGAACCTACTATACAGCTAAAACAGTCAAAACAGCCTGGTTCTGGTACAATGACAGATACATTGACCTATGGAACAGAATTGAGAACCAGATGTAAATCCATCTACCTACGGTCACCTGATCTTCAACAAGGGCCCAAAGTCTATCAAATGGGGAAAAGACAGTCTTTTTAACATATGGTGCTGGCAAAACTGGATATCCATCTGCAAAAAAATGAAACAGGACCCATACCTCACACCGTATACAAAAACTACTTCAAAATGGATCAAAGACCTGAATATAAAGCCTAAAACTATGAAGTTCATAGAAGAAAAAATAGGACCAAAACTTCAGGCCTTAATACATGGCATTAACAGGATACAAACCATAATCATCAATGCACAAACCCCAAAAGACAAGCTAGATAACTAGGATCTTCTAAAAATCAAACACCTGTGCCCTTCAAAAGAGTAAAAAGAGAACCTACAGACTGGGAAAAAATTTTTGGACAGTACAAGTCAGACAAAGGTCTAATCTCCATAATCTGCAAGAAAATCCAACACCTCTACAACAAAAAGACAAATAATCCTATTAAAAAATGGGCAAAGGAAATGAACAGACACTTCACCAAAGAAGACATTCAAATGGCCAACAGATACATGAGGAAATGCTCGCGATCACTAGCCATTAGAGAAATGCAAATTAAAACCACAATGAGATACCATCTCACCCTGGCATTACTGGCACGAATCAAAAACACTGGAAATATCAAATGTTGGGGGGGGGGGTGCGGAGAGATCGGAACACTTATGCACTGCTGGTGGGAATGCAAAATGATACAACCATTTTGGAAAATGATATGGCGCTTCCTCAGAAAGCTAGAAATAGACATACCATTCGATTTAGCAATCCCACTCCTAGGAATATCTCCTAGAGAAATAAGAGTTGTCACTCGAATAGACATATGCACACCTATGTTCATGGCAGCATTGTTCACAAGAGCAAAACAATGGAAATAACCTAGATGCCCATCAACAGATGAATGGATAAACAAACTATGGTACATACATACAATGGAGTACTATGCAATGAGAAAGAACAACAATGAATCTGTGAAGCATGTCATAACATGGATGAAACTGGAGGACATTATGCTGAGTGAAATAAGTCAATCACAAAAAGACAAATATTGTATGAAACCTGTATTGTAAAAATCCATGAAAAAGTTCACACACAAAATGTAACAATCTTTGTTGGTTACCAGGGATGGGCGGGGTGGGGGTGAAATACTAAATAGGCAGTAGATAAGTGGTATCTTGGGTGAAGGTTGAGACAGTACACAATACAGGGGAAAGTAGCACATCCTGTACAAGGAAAGGTCATGGAAGGTCCATAGACACATCCAAACTCCCTGAGGGACTGAATTGCTGGGCAGAGGGCTGTGGGGACCGTGGTCTTGGGGAATATCTTGCTCAATTGACATGACACAGCTTTTAAAGAGAATGCTCTACATTCTACCTTGGTGAGTAGTGTCTGGGGTCTTAAAAGCCTGTGAGCGGCCATCTAAAATACTCCACTGGTCTCATCCCTTTGGGAGCAAGGGAGATGAAGTGAATGGATACAAGAAAAAGGGTAGTCCAAAGGACTAACTGTTCACAGCTACCAAGGCCTCCACCAGACTGAGTCCAGTACTGCTAGATGGTGCCCGGCTACCACCGCTGACTGCTCTGACCAGGATCACAACAGAGGATTCTGGACAGAGCTGGAGAAGGAAGTAGAGCTTAATTCTAACTCACAAAAAAAAGACCAGTTTTACTGGCCTAAAGGAGACTGGAGAAACCTTGAGAGTGTGGCTCCTAGACATCCTTTGAACTCAGTGATGAAGTTACCTCCAAGGTTCACTGTTTAGCGTAGGAGTGGACAGCCCCGTAAAACCAAATGAGACTAACAAGGTACAGGAGTTCAGTGACAAGGGCCAGAAGGCAGAAGGGGATAAGGAATCTGGTGATAGGGAACACAAGGTTGAGTAAGGATATTGTTGATGTGTTGTGAGATTGTTAACCATTGTCATAGGTCAACGTTTGTAGTAACTGTTAAATGAGAAACTCTTTGTTCTGGAAGCCTTCACCTGAACTACAATTTAAAAAAAAAAATAGAGGAGAAAAAAAGATAATTCATTAATTCCGTTATCGCAATTTTAGCTCAATTTGAAATGCATAAAAAATGTTAAACAAACGCCATAGGCAACGAATAGAAATATATTCCCATTCATTCATTCATCTAAATTTAGCAGAAGCCCTATTGTATGCAAGATTTTGTGTTATGAAAACATGACTAAAATTCATTTTTTGCCACTAACAGGCTTAGAGAGGAGAGTTTCAAAATGTCAGGTAAATAAATGATTATAATTTAAAGAATTAAATCCCATAATAGTCTTGGGATATGTAGCAGAATCTAGGTCGAAAGTAAGAAGATATCAGCAAAAATAAACCATACAAACTTTAATTCTTTTAAGGTTATAATCATGAGACTAACTTTTTAGATTAAGCGTAAGTATGGAGAATAAGAAGTATTAAAGTATACGGTAGGTATTTAACATATCTGATTTTAAGCCTTGTATTTATGCAATGTCATATTCATATATGATTTGTTAAAATAATATCTTATAGATAAATATCCATAATGAAATACAAAATTAAATTGTAATTGTTTTTGCAATTTAAGAGGACATTTTCAAATTCCTTTAGGTTTTTCTTTCCCCCATTATGCTTTATATTTCAAGGAGACCTGGTGGCACTTGGCTACTAAATGAAAGGTTGGTTGTTCAAACCCACCAATTGGCTTTATGGGAGAAAGACGTGGTGATCTGCTCCCGAAAGTTTACAGCTAAGAAAACCCTATTGGGCAGTTCTACTCTGTCACGTGGGGTCACTATGAGTCAGAATCAACTCAACTACATCTAACAACAAACAACAACTCCATATTTTACCCTGCCACACCTCTTAAAGGTAAAGAAGGGATAATAAATTTTAGAACAGAATTGTAAAGGCCAAAAAAATTAGAAAGGCTAATTGAGCCACACATATTACGTTGGGAATGCAATGTTAAATATGGGAGCACCATGAGTTGAAACTAACTAGACAACAACAAACTACAACAACAGCAACTGGGCCAAAGTGGGAGGGAAAATAAAGAAATACTTTCCATAGATATTATTTTGAAATTAATTGTTAAGGATAAATGAAAAGTATTTTATGGTTTATGATTTTCTACTTGAGTAACTGTACTAAATTATTAAGTTAAGCATAGCATGTAAGAAGCTTTTTAACAACCTTAAAAAGTATCCTAATTTTTATTTTTGAAAGTTTAATTATTAATTACTGTTCTGTAAATGTAAAATCATCTGAAAAGTAAACAGAAATAAGATATGTTGTTGTGTGTCATTCAGTCAATTTCAACTCACAGCAATCTTATAGGACAGAGTAGCCTTGCCTCATAGGGTTTCCTAGGCTGTAATCTTTATGGGAGCAGCTTGCCAGGTTTTTCTCCCTTGGAGCTATTGAGTGGGCTCAAACATCTGACCTTTTGGCTAGCAGCCAAGTACTTAACCATTGTTCCACCAGTGTTCCTTGACTGTAAGTATAGCTAAAATCAAACTCTAAGAATGTGTTCTATATGTTAACCTGTTGCTTATGTATACTTAAAAAAACAAAAACAAAAACAAAACACTCTTCATTTTGAGATAATTTTAGATTTATATGCAGTGGTAAGAAATAATATGGAGACCTCCTGTGTACACCATATGCAGTTTCCCTCAACTGTAACATCTTACAAAATTATAGCACAATATCACAATCAGAATATTGACATTTGCGTTTCCATATTTTTGTGTTTTTATTTGTTTGGTTTGGTTTTCATAACGTTCAGAGTATACCAAATTAAGAAAAAAAATTAGCCATTATTTCTTCAGATCTTGTTTATTCCTTGTTCTCACTCCCTTCTCTTTGGGGACTCTATATACACGGTCAACCTTTTGATAATGTCCTATAGGTTTTTAAGGTTCTGTTAGTATTTCTTTTTCGTTTTTGTTTTTCTCTCCATTCTTCTAACTGGGTAATTTCTATTAACCTATATTCAAGATAGATTTCTCCTTTGTAGTTTTTATTCTGATGTTAAGCCTTCTGACTCCTCAGGCTAAAAAGTCTATGAGTTTTCCTTCAGAGTTTTGATCACTCTGTATAGTTCTGCAACTTTGGCCTTCTCAAAGGCTAAAAGATCAAAAAAACAGGAAACTCAACTATGTCAAACCCTTGTTCCAAGTGGTTTCTCCTCTTCAGACTGCCTGCTTTTGTTCCCTCCCTAGTGCTTTTAAGTAGCTATTCTGTTGTTGTTGTTTGTTTGTTGGCTTCTTTTGTATTTTTCCAAAGGTTAGAATTTTTTTCTGTGAGAGTTGAACTCTTAGGAGCTGTCTTGAGATGCCAGCAATGGAACAGATTCAGAAGCCTCAAAAAATTTAAGCAAGCTATAAATACAGAATGCATGCTTAAGCAAATAATAGTAAAATGGTAGAAAATCAATGACGTAGAGAAAATTTTAAGGGCAGCCGTTTTTCTCAAAATCAGAGAAATCTGAAACTACTTACAAGGGAACACTGGACGCCAGGAAATGGTGGACTAAATTCTTCCAAGTGACGAGACAAAAGTAAAGTAAACCTTCCATTCCAGAATTTTACATCCAGTGGACATATCCTACAAAAACGAAGGACAAGTAAAGACATTTTGACATTAAAATAATAATAGCAAAACATAGCCAGCAGAACTATACAACAAGAAATGTTAAAGAAATTTCTTCACACTGAAGGGAAACAATACCAGTGGGAAAAATCCTATCTTCAGAAAGGAATAGAATACTGGAAATAGCAAATATATGGGGAGCCCTGGTGGCACAGTGGTTAAGAAAGCTCAGTTGCTAACAAAAAGGTCAGCAGTTTGAATCCACCAGCTGCTCTTTGGAAACCCTATGGGGCCATTTTACTCTGTCCTATTGGGTAGCTATGAGTCAGAATTTACTTGACGGCAATGGGGGTGGGGTAAATATAAAACTAATATTTCTTTTTTAATTTATTTAAAATTAATTTCTCTGTTTAAGGCAAAAATAAATACTGTAGACTTTAAAAAATGTATGTAAACATAGTATGACAAGTATAACATAAATAATGGCAGATTGTACGGGATAAATGAACCTATACGTTGATAAGTTTCTACATTCATAGGCCATTTAAAATTAATATTGTACTATTTAATTTATATTTTAATTTTTAGTAGTCTATTACAACATAAGGCATATATTCCTAGAACAAATAAATATTTTTAATCTAAAAGGGTATTACTAAAACAATCAATAGATGAATTAGAAAGAAATTGTAGAAGTAAGCATTTAATCTGAAAGGAAGAAGGTAAAGAAGGCAGAGAAACTAAAAACAACAGCAATAAACAGTAAAATAATAATCAAATGATAAAGCCGAATCCAGCAATATAAACAATTACTACATTAAATGTTAATGGACTAAACACTGTTGTTGTAAAACAAAGATTTTTCAAAATGGATAAAACTGAAGAAACAATTATTAAATTTTTGAGAGATACACCTTAAATATAAATAGACAAAAAATTTTTAAAAAAAGTGAGGCATTTAATAATTAGTCTTAATAAATTAAATATTTCTATTCTTCAAAAAGCATTATTGCATTATTAAGTAAATCAATAGAAAGCCACAAAATATGAAAAAAATACTTGCAAACATATACATGACAGAGTATTGTTACCCAGGGATAGGAGGCTAAGAGAGAAGGAGAGGAAGAACTTCTACAACTCAATAGTAAAAAAGACAAAAAAAATAAAATAAAATAAAAAAGAACCAAAAAGGGGGCAAAATTTTTGAATGGGCATTTTTATTTATTTATTTTTATTTTGTTGTACTTCAGGTGAAGGCTTACAGAACAAATAGTTTCTCATGAAACAGTAGTACACATGTTGTTTTATGACATTGGTTAACAACCCCACAACATATTAAGCCTCTAAATTCTCAACCTTTCTTTTTTTTTTTGATGAAAATACAGATAGCCAAAGATACACCGTTTCAAAAATTTCTACATACACAGTTCAGTGACATTGACTACGCTCTTCCAACTGTGCTGTTATTCTCACTTAAGATGAAGGCTTACAGAACAAAATAGTTTCTCATTTAACAGTTACTACACATGTTGCCCTATGACAATGGTTAACAATCTCACAACACATCAAGAATATCCTTACTCCACCTTGTGTTCCCTATCACCAGGGGACTTCCTTGTCCCCTTCTGTCTTCTGGCCCTTGTCACTGGACTACTGTACCTCATTAGTCTCATTTGGTTTTTTTTTTTTTTTAACACCATTTCAAAACTTTTTACTTACACATTTAAGTGATATTGACTATGCTCTTCCAATTGTGCTGCCATTCTCGCCCAAGATGAAGGCTTACAGGACAAATCAGCCTCCCATTTAATAGTTACTACAAATGTTGCCCTATAACAGTGGTCAACAATCTCACAACACATCGACAGTGTCCTTACTCAATATGTGTTCCTTATCATCAGTTTCCTACTCCCCCTCTGCCTTCTGGCCTTTGTCACCGGACTCCTGTACCTCGTTAGTCCCATTTAGTTTTACTGGGCTGTCCACTCCCAGGCTTAACATCGAACCTCGAAGGTAACTTCACCTCTGAGCTGAAAGGGTGTCTGGGGGCCACACTCTTGAGGTTTCTCCAGTATTCTTTAGGCCAGTAAATCTGGTCTTTTTTGGGGGGGAGTTAAAATTATGCTCTACATCCTTCTCCAGCTCTGTCCAGAACCCTATGTTGTGATCCTGGTCAGAGCAGTCAGTGGTGGTAGCTGGGCACCATCTAGCTGTACTGGACTCATTCCAATGGAGGCCTTGGTAGCTGTGGACAATTAGTCCTCTGGACTAATCTTTTCCTTGTATCCTGGTCTCTTCATTCTCCCTTGCTCCCGAAGGGATGAGACCAGTGGAGTATCTTAGATGGCCCCTCACAGGCTTTTAAGACCCCAGACACTACTCACCAAGGTAGAATGTACAGAATTATCTTTATAAGTAGTGTCATGCTAATTGAGCTAGATGTTCCCCGAGACCATGGTCCCCAGAGACCTCCGTCCAACAACTCAGTCCCTCGGGGTGTTTGGATGTGTCTATAGGGCCTCCATGACCTTTCCTTGTGCAGGTTGTCTTAGTTTCCCCTGTTCTGTGTACTATCTCAACTCTCACCCAAGGTACCACTTATCTATTGCCTATTTAATATTTCCCCCCCCCTCCCCTCCCATCCCTGGTAACCAACAAGGATTGTTACATTTTGCATGTGAAATTTTTCATGGGTTTTCACATTAGAGGTCTCATACAATATTTGTCCTTTTGTGATTGACTTATTTTACTCAGCATAATCTCCTCCAGTTTCATCCATGTTATGAGATGCTTCACAGATTCATTGTTGTTCTTTCTCGTTGCATAGTACTCCATTGTGTGTATGTACCATAGTTTGTGTATCCATTCATCTGTTGATGGACATCGAGGTTGTTTCCATCATTTTGCTATTGTGAACAATGCTGCCATGAACATAGGTGTGCATATGTCTAGTCGAGTGATGACTCTTATTTCTCTAGGATATATTCCTAGGAATGGGATTGCTGGATCGAATGGTATGTCTATTTCTAGCTTTCTGAGGAAATGCCATATCATTTTCCAAAATGGTTGTATCATTTTGCATTCCCACCAGCAGTGTATAAGAGTTCCCATCTCCCCGCAGCCCCTCCAACATTTGTTATTTCCAGTATTTTTGATTCGTGCCAGTAATGCCGGGGTGAGATGGTATCTCATTGTGGTTTTAATTTGCATTTCTCTAATGGCTAGTGATCGCGAGCATTTCCTCATGTGTCTGTTGGCCATTTGAATGTCTTCCTTGGTGAAGTGTCTGTTCATTTCCTTTGCCCATTTTTTGATAGGATTGGTTGTCTTTTTGTTGTAGAGGTGTTGGATTTTCTTGTAGATTATGGAGATTAGACCTTTGTCTGACTTGTACTGTCCAAAAATTTTTTCCCAGTCTGTAGGTTCTCTTTTGACTCTTTTGGTGAAGTCTCTTGAAGAGCATAGATGTTTGATTTTTAGAAGATCCCAGTTATCTAGTTTATCTGTTGGGTTTTTTGTGTTGACGTTTATGGTTTGTATCCTGTTAATGCCATGTATTAAGGCCTGAAGTGTTGGTCCTATTTTTTCTTCTATGAATTTTATAGTTTGAGGCTTTATATTCAGGTCTTTGATCCATTTTGAAGTAATTTTTGTATATGGTGTGAGGTATGGGTCCTGTTTCATTTTTCTACAAATGGATATCCAGTTTTGCCAGCACCATTTGTTAAAAAGACTGTCTTTTCCCCATTTGACGGGTTTTGGGCCCTTGTCGAAGATCAGGTGACTGTAGGTGGATGGATTTACATCTGGGTTCTCAATTCTGTTACATTGGTCAATGTCTCTGTTGTTGTACCAGTACCAGGCTGTTTTGAGTACTGTAGCTGTATAGTAGGTTCTCAAGTCAGGTAGTGTGAGTCCTCCAACTTTATTCTTCTTCTTCAGTAGTGCTTTACTTATTCGGGGTTTCTTCCCTTTCCATATAAAGTTAATAATTAGTTTTTCCATCTCTTTGAAGAATGTTGTTGGTATTTGTATCGGGATTGCATTGTATTTGTAAATTGTTTTAGGTAGAATTGCCATTTTCACAATGTTGAGTCTGCTTATCCATGAGCATGGTATGTTTTTCCATTTATGCAGATCCCTTTGGGTTTCATGCAGCAGTTTTTTTAGTTTTCTTTGTATAGGTCTTTTACATTCCTGGTCAGATTTATTCCTAAGTATTTTATCTTTTTAGGGGCTATTGAAAATGGTATTGATTTCCTGACCTCCTTTTCATCATTCTCTTTACTGGTGTATAGGAATCCAACTGATTTTTGAATGTTTATCTTGTAACCTGCTACTCTGCTGAATCTTTCTATTTGTTCCAGTAGATTTCTCATGGAGTCTTTAGGGTTTTCTATGTATAGTATGATATCATCTGCAAACAGGGAGAGTTTAACTTCTTCATTACCAATTTGGATGCCCTTTATTTCTTTTTCTTGCCTTATTGCTCTAGCTAGAACTTCCAGCACGATGTTAAATATGAGTGGTGATAAAAGGCATCCTTGTCTTGTTCCTGTTTTCAAGGGGAAGGTTTTCAGCCTCTCTCCATTAAGAATGATGTTGGCTGTTGGTTTTGCATAGATGCCCTTTATTATGTTGAGAAATGTCCCTTCTATACCTATTTGATTGAGAGCTTTTATCAGGAATGGGTGTTGGACTTTGTCAAATGCCTTTTCTGCATCAATTTAGATGATCATGTGATTTTTTTCTTTCCTTTTATTTATGTGGTGAATTACGTTGATGGATTTTCTAATGTTAAACCATCCTTGCTTACCTGGTATGAATCCTACGTGGTCGTGGTGTATGATTTTTTTGATATGATACTGAATTCTATTGGCTAGAATTTTGTTCAGAATTTTTGCTTCTATATTCATGAGAGATATTGGTCTGTACTTTTCTTTTTTTGTGATGTCTTTGCCTGGTTTTGGTATCAGCATTATGCTGTCTTCATAGAATGAATTTGGAAGTGTTGCTTCCTCTTCTATGCTCTGAAATAGCTTGAGTAGAACTGGTACAAGCTCTTCTGTAAATGTTTTGTAGAATTCTCCAGTGAAGCCATCTGGGCCGGGGCTTTTTTTGGTTGGGAGTTTTTTTATTACCTTTTCAATCTCTTCTCCTGTTACGGGTCTGTTCAGATTTTCAATATCACTCTCTTGTAATTTGGGTAGGCCGTGTGTTTCTAGAAATTTATCCATTTCCTCTAGGTTTTCAAATTTGTTGGAGTATAATTTTTCATAATATTCTGTTATAATCCTTTTTATTTCAGTTGGGTCTGTTGTAATGTCCCCCATTTCATTTCTTATTTGGGTTATTTGTGCCCTCTGCTGTTTTTCTTCTGTCAGTCTGGCCAGTGGTTTGTCGATTTTGTTGATTCTTTCAAAGAACCAACTTTTGGTTTTGTTGATTCTTTCTATTGTTTTTCTGTTCTCTATTTCATTTATTTCTGCTCTGATCTTTACTATTTCCTTTCTTCCGGTGGTTGTAGGCTTTTTTTGTTGTTCTCTTTCTATTTGTTTGAGTTCTGTAGTTAATGTTTTGATTTTGTCCCTTTCTTCTTTTTTGATATGTGCATCTATTGCTATAAATTGTCCTCTGAGGACTGCCTTTGCTGTGTCCCAAAGGTTTTGGTATGATGTGTTTTCATTTTCATTTGATTCTAGGAATTTTTTAATTCCATCTCTGATTTCTTCTATTACCCATTGATGTGTAAGCAGATTATTATTCAGTTTCCATGTGTTTGATTTTTTTTCCTTGCTCTTTCTAGTGTTAATTTCTACCTTGATGGCATTGTGGTCAGAGAAGATACTGTGAATTATCTCAGCATTTTGGATCTTGTTGAGGATTGCTCTGTGGCCTAAGATGTGGTCTATTCTGGAGAACATTCCATGTACATTGAAAATGAATGTGTACTTTGCTGCGGTTGGATGGATTGTTCTATATATGTCTATGCGGTCCAGTTGGCTGATTGTGTCCTTTAGGTCTTCTGTATCTTTGCTGAGTTTCTTTTTAGTTGTTCTGTCCTTTACTGAGAGTGGTGTGTTGAAGTTTCCTACTATTATTGTGGAACTGTCAATTTCTCTTTTCAGTGCTGTTAGAGTTTTTTTTTCATGTAGTTTGTAGCCCTGTCATTGGGTGCATAGATATTTATTATGGTTATGTCTTCATGATGGATCATCCCCTTAATCATTATATAGTGTCCTTCTTTGTCTTTTATGGTAGATTTTGTTTTAAAGTCTATTTTATCTGAGATTAAAATTGCCACTCCTGCTCTTTTTTGATAGTTGTTAGCTTGATATATTTTTTTCCAACCTTTGATTTTTAATAAATTCACTTCTTTGTTTCTAAGGTGTGTCTCTTGTAGACAGCAAATTGATGGATCCTGTTTTCTTATCCATTCTGCCACTCTCCGTCTCTTTATGGGTGCATTGAATCCATTTACGTTCAGTGTAATT
Organism: Dugong dugon; assembly: GCA_030035585.1. NCBI lineage: Eukaryota > Metazoa > Chordata > Mammalia > Sirenia > Dugongidae > Dugong > Dugong dugon. The sequence goes on along the minus strand of CM057471.1, from coordinate 34,606,725 downwards.
ATTGATAGATGGAAGTTTGTTGCTGTCATTTTGTAGTGCTTTTTTTTGTGGTGCTGAAGTTTTCTTTGTTCTTCTTACTCTCTTGTGCTGAGTTACTTTTGTGTATTTTGTGTTCATTTCTTTTGTTTTTGTAGGTTTTGTTTTTGTTGAGACTTTATGTTTTTCGTCTTTATTTTTATGAGTTGGTTTGTTAACTTTCTTTGTGGTTACCATGAATTTTACCCTTATCTTTATAATTTTGAAGCAGTCTACCCTTACTTGGTATCGCCTTGCCTTCCTCTCCTTTAGAAGGTTCTATACCTATGCCGTTTGTTCCCTCTTTCATTGTTTTGATGTTGTTGTCATCCTTTGATTGATTGCTCTGATTCCCTGTTGTATTTCTTTTGTTTTTGGAAAGTCCTCTGTAGTTCAGTTCCTAGAATGGTATCTGGTTCATATGAACATGCGACCTAGGTCCTAGGTCCTGCCTGAGGGCTGAAGCTGTTTGTCCTCAGATCAAAGAACTCCCTTTAATAATTCTTGTAAGTTTGGTTTGACTTTTGCATATTCCTTTAGTTTCTGTTTATCTGGAAATGACCTAATTTCACCATCAAATTTGAATGAGAGTTTGCAGGATATATTATTCTTGGCTGACAATTTTTTTCTTTCAAGATTTTATATATGTCATCCTATTGCCTTCTTGCCTGCATGGTTTCTGCCGAATAATCTGAGCTTAGTCTTATTGTTTCTCCTCTGTATGTGACTTCTTGTTTTTCACGAGCTGCTCTCAGGATTCTTTGTTTGTCTTTAGTTTTAGCGAGTGTGAATATGATATGTCTTGGTGATTTTCTTTTGGGGTCTCTTCTATATGGGGTTCGTTGAGCTTCTTGGAAGGCCAGCTTTTCATTTTTCATGATATTGGGAAAGTTTTCTGTCAGCAGTTCCTCAATGATCCTCTCTGTGTTTTCTGTTTTCTCCCCCTGTTCTGGGATACCAATCACTCGTAAGTTTTTGCTTTTAATTGTGTCCCACATAACTCTCAGGGTCTCTTCATTTTTCTTTGTTCTTTTTTCTGAGTTTTCCTGAAACAGAGTTGTATCCAAGTGTTTGTCTTCAGTTCCACTGATCCTGTCTTCCATGGTTTCAAATCTACTTCTCAGCCCTTCTATGACACCGTCCATTTCTGAAATCTTGTTGTTTATCTTTTGGATTTCTAATTGTTGTTTTTGTATAATTTCGAGTTGTGAATTTATTTTGGCATTTTGTTCCTGCATCATCTTCCTGAATTCTTCCAATTTTTTGTCTGTATTTTCCATAAATTTGTCTATTTTTTCCTCACGTTTGTCAGCTTTTTGCCTCAGTTCTTGGAAAATTCCTAGTATTAGTGATTTGAGTTCCGTATCAGGTACTTCTAGTGCATTTTCTTCCACAGGAGATTTATCTGGTGTTTTAATTTGGACACCTATTGGCGCCATCTTGTCTTGTTTTTGTAAATGTTTTGATATTGTTTGCTGTTTTCGGGGCATTCAGTAGATATTTCTCTCATTTATTGATTGTAGATTTTTTTTTTTGTTTTGTCGTTGTGGTACAGCTGGGCATATCTAGCTGAAGAGGAGCCACTGGGACGGGTTGTTTGTGGCACTCACTGCAGCCACCAGGACCGTCTGTAGTCAGTGCTGGGCAGGTTCCAATAGGTCGTGCCTGCACAGCTTGGTGGTGTGATGTCAAGTGCACGGTGCAGGTAGGTAGGGTGCAGTGGGAAGATGGTTATGTGTGAAGCTAAGCTGGATATGGGAGAGAAGAGAGAGGAGCGGGAGCAAAAAGCATACAAACATAAAAGAATGCTATGGGAGCTTGTCGTTGGAATGTACAGATGAGAGACTATGGGATGGAGGAAACCAGAAGGGGGAAGAGAAAGAAAAGGAAATAATGAAAAAATAAAAATCAGAAAAGTTAAAGAACTACAAAGTTCCCAGGGATCCCACCGATGCAGCTATGAGGTCTGGGGGAGTCGGTCTCAGTTTTCACAGCACAGCCTGGCCAGAAGGTACAGAGGCATACATCGCCTGGCATTCAGGGATCAGAAAGAGAAGGCAGAGATAGAGAGATGAGAAATTAAGCAATGAAGAAAGACAAAAGGGAAAAAGAGGGAAAAGATGACAAAACTAATCAAAAAAGAAGAAAAATAAAATTAAAAAACAACAACAACAACAACAACACCAGCAGTGCCAACAAATGGGACCCAGAGAGCCCCCACTCAGGGGCGCAAATTCCAAGCAGCCGGTAGTCTCAGGGTTAAGAGACCATGGCCACGGGAAGCAGAGGGGCCAACGAACAAAGGCCCCGGGATCTCGCCAGCGCGGCAGCCCAGACCTGGAAGCAGCCACACGCCCGGACGCAGTCCCACAGCCCCGCAAGAGAGTCCAAAGATGGCGCTCGGAACCAGGCACCCGAGCAAAAGGAGGGGGAGGCAGCGAGAGGCAAGCGAGAAACCAGAAGAAGCAGAAAATGCCACACCAACAGCCAACAAATGGGACCCAGAGAGCCCCCACTCTGGGGCGCAAATTCCAAGCAGCCGGCAGTCTCGGGGTTAAGAGACCGTGGCCACGGGAAGTAGATGGGTGAACGAACAAAGGCCCCAGGATCTCACCAGCGCAGCAGCCCAGACCTGGAAGCAGCCCCACAGCTGAACGCAGCCCCACAGCCCCGCAGGAGAGAGCAAGGATGGCGCTTGGAACCAGGCACCCAGGCAAAAGGAGGGGGAGGCGGCAGAAAAAGCTTTGCCAGCAGCCAGCAAACGGCTCTCAGAAAGCCGCCAGCCCGGGTGCGCAGAATCCAAGCACCGGCGCCCCCCAGCCCAGGGACACTGGCCACGGAAATCAGGGGAGCCCCAGCCGAGGCAGAGAGGGGTGGGGGGTGGGAAAGCACGCACCGCAGTTTACCGGTCATTCTGTCTCCCACTGGACGCTCTGTGAGGCTGCTCTCCCGTTCGCTGGTCTCCGATAGGAATCCAAGATGGTGGATCCGCGCTGCGTTAGCTGGTAAGGAATCTCTGCATGAGTCTCTCCTTGCTCTCCGTTCTCTTTCAGTATTCTCACTCCGTTTGGTGTTTGGCTGAGTTCTTTATGTCTTCATTTGGTGTTCTAGGGTTTCTGGATTGTTGATTCTCTGTTAGGCTTAGTTTTTCAGATCTTTGCTGTGGAGGGACGGCGTGGTGCTTCTGCCTAGAGTGCCATCTTGCCCTGCATCTCTGAATGGGCATTTTTAAAAAATAGATATATGAATGATTAATAAACACATGGAAAAATATTCACTGAGAAAGTGCAGATTAAAACCACGATGAAATAGCATCACACATTCACTAAATGGCTAAAAATAAATATAGAGGTAACAAACATTGGTGAGGATGTGGAGCAAATTGGACTCTCATTCATTGTTGATGAGACTGTAAAATGGTGCGTCACTGGAAATATTCTGTCAGCTTCTTATGAAGCTAAGCATATACCTATTTAATAACAACTTCAATTCTAGGTATCTGTCTCAGTCATCTAGTGCTGCTCCAACAGAAACACCACAAGTGCATGGCTTTACAAAGAGAAATTTATTCTCTCACAGTCAGTAGGCTACAGGTCCAAATTCAGGGCATCAGCTCCAGGGGAACACTTTCTCCTTCAGCTCTGGAGGAAAGTCCATGTCATCAGTCTTCCTTTGGTCTGGGAACTTCTCTGTGCAGGAACCTCAGGTCCAAAGGACATGCTCTGCTCCCAGCACTGCTTTCTTGGTGGTATGAGGTTCCCATGTGTCTCTGCTCGCTTCTGTCTTTTGTATCTTAAAAGAGATTGCATTAAGACACTAATCTTGTCAACCTCATCAGTATAACCTCATCACAGTGATAGAATTTACAACACATGAGGAGATCACATATAATCTCATCATAGTGGTAGAGTTCACAACACATAAGGACATCACATCAGATAACACAATCATACAATACTGGGAATCATGACCTAGCCAAGTTGCTACACACACTTTTGGTGGGACACAATTCAGTCCATGACAGTATCTATCCAAAAGAAACAAAAGTATATGCTGGCAGAAGGACTTGTATGGCAATGATCATAGCAGGTTTATTCATAAAAGTCCCCAAACGGAAATAACCCAGGTGTTTGGCCATCAGTAGGAAAATAGACCAACGAACTGTGGTGTATTCATACAGTGGAATACTACTCATCAGTATTTAGAATGAATTATTGATACATGTAATGACATGGGTGAATCTGAGAAAAAAAAGCTGAAAGAAAGAATTTGTACACAAAAGAGCATTTTTTTAAATGAAGCTCTAGAAAGGTGAAAAACTAATCCATGAGATAAAAACAGAAAAATGTTTGCATCTTGAGGATTAGGGGCATGGATTCAATGGGAAAATACATAAGCAAATGTTTTGGAGTAGTAATAATATTCTAGGTCCCAAAGTGATGTAAATGGTTTGCACTTCACTATTACCTAAAGGTTGGTGGTTCGAACCCCTCCAAGCAGCACCACAGAAGAAAGGCCTGGCTAGCTGCTTCTGTAAAGATTGCAGCCAAGATATCCCTGTGGAGCAGTTCTACTCTGTAACAAGTGGGGTCACCATGAGTTTAAATTGAGTTGACGGCAACAGGTTTTATTTGGTTTGGTTTTGATTTGAAAATGTTTTACATCTTGTTTGACATGTGGGTTATGTAAGTGTATGTATTTGTCAGAACTCAGCATACACACACCTATGATTTGTACTTTATTGGATATAAATTTTACATAAAAAAGAAAATGAATATTGAAGTCTTTTTGTGATATGGAGTCCTAGTGCTAAGGCTGCTAACCAAAAGGTTGGCAGTTCAAATCCATCAGCTTCTCCTTGGAAACCTTATGGGGCATTTCTGCTGTCCTCTAGGGTTGCCATGAGTTTAGTATTGACTGGACAGTAATGGGTTTGGCTTTTTTTGTTTTTATGATATGCATAGTGACTATTTAGGAATATTGTGCAGATATCTGCAATGTACTTTGAAATACATCCCAATATGAAATGGATTAATAATATATGGACATGGAAATGGATGCATATATAATAAAATAAGTAACATGTTAATGGTAGAAATAAATGGTAGGTATGCACTTGTTCTCTGTAAAATTCTATTAACTTTGGTATATGTTTGAAAATGTTCAAAATTAAAACAGAACAACAAATCATATAGGGTTCAAAATCTACCCCAAAACTTTTGTTCACATATGTTAGGTAAAGAAGCCTGTATCTTCACTTTAAAAATGTTGCCCCAAATGTTTTCAGAATATACCATTGATTGTGCTTCACCTAATGGACTTCCCTTTAGGATTCCAGTAGAGTCTTCTTTACCTTGGCACTTCTTCCCTCTAGACTCATCTACTGTGTTGCAGAGAAGTTACTGTATAACGATCTAAATTAGTATTAATTTAAAAAGTTTAAATCTTTTCCTTTCATTGCAGTTACGCTAAAGTACACAATTAACTTGCCTAACATCTGTAATTTCTACATTGGAACATCTGGTTGTACTTTCCTCCAAATTTCTAGCTTCAAGTCACAATAACCAACTATTCATTGCTCAAGCTACATTATGATAACAATGAACCCTCATGCATATTTTAATTCTATGGTTGTATTACTATCATAATTTCAAAAATAGGTGGATGATTATATGTAGAATTTACAATTGTAGCTCTTTGTAATAAGATGGACCTGGGTTTAAATCACAGGTCATATTACTAGTAATGTAAACTAGGGAAATTACTTCATTTGTCCAACTCTTATTTTCCTTTAGTCAATGATATGATCATTAATTGAAATATTTATGTAAAAGTCTAGTACAGTTCTTGGCATATTATATGCATTTATGTCATAAAAATTATTTTCATATTTATAAAATTGAAAACCATAAAATGGTTATCTAAAATAAAGTCACACATATCACGTGCCAGTGATAAAAATGAATATAGTTTATTCAGTGACTTTTTAACAGCATCATTTTATATTTTTATTATTTTAACAAATTCAGTCCTACAGAACTTTTGAAAAGTAAGTGAAAAGAAAAGATAAATAAATTTTGCTGAATATAAAATCACATGTCTCTAGCTGAAAACAAACAAGAAAGTCCATTTTTACAAAGTTAGATTTGGAAAGGTTAAGGTATTCTTCCCTAAAATAAGAAAAGCAAATACAGAACTCAAAGTGGATAAAAACTATGACATCAACTGAAAAAGCTCTTGTTAACATTAAATAGAAAAATCAATTGATAAGATGTACTTTGAATTATTTGTGAACATGGATCATGTTCTAGATTAGTTTCAGTTAAATGTAGTGCAGTTTTCTAAACACAGTGGTTCCTAAATAAACATGGTTACTTGAGGGATCCTGGAATAATATGAAAGCAATAAATTTTAGGAGTATAAGAAAAAAAAAGTGAGATTTTCAGTTGATGGTTGTTTAGGTTGGCATCGAAGATAAGTATCAGTGGGTTAGGATAGAAAGAATCAACTTGGACCAAAGAAGCAGAAAATAAGAAATGTGGGAAAATGGAGAGTACCAGTGAACGTATGCAGATATGGAATCTCATGTAATATTTAATCCTTTTCATCCATTGAAAGAATGTTCTCATTGGAAGTTTTGTATGTTGCAGTAAATATGGAAAGCACTGGATATCATATTTCAAAACAGTTAATATATTGATGATTTTTCAATAAGTTAAGGATAAAAGTTATGTACACGTGTATATACTGGTAATGTTTAATATTCTGAGGAGCCCTGGTGGCACAGTGGTTAAGCACTTGGCTGCTAACTGAAAGGCTGGTGATTGGAATCCACCAGCCGCTCCACTGGAGAAGGGTGAGTCAGTCTGCTCCTATGAAGATTACAGCCTTGGAAACCTTATGGAGCAGTTCTACTCTGTCCTATAGGGTCGTTATGAGTTGGAATGATTCAATGGCAATGGGTTTGGTTTAATATTCTACAGCCGAAAATCAAGTACTACTAATCTGACAGTAGGATAGGTGCAAGGTGAGTCTAGAAAAACAGACAATAAATGGCTTGTGTAACAGAAACTAGATTCTAACTCTTGTTTTTTTAGAAACTGTCTTTGAGTCGATGCCAATTAGTAGTGACTCTATAGGACAGAGTAGAACTACCCCACAGGATTTCCAAGGCTGTCAATCTTTACAGAGGAATATTGCCACATCTTTCTCCTGCAGAGCGGCTATTGGTTCGAATATATATACTTTGAGTATACGTATTTTAATGCATGTGAAAAATAGTGTAGGAATAAGGAATGAGTCTTTAAATTTGTATGTAAAATACATTATCCTTCCACCTTTCTATGTATTTACCTAACTATCTACTGATTTCTCCTACTGAATATCTATTTTCATTGACTATCTTGTTAGTTTTCTATTTTAGGTGGGATCCACTTAACTCGTCCTCTAATCAAAGAGACGTAGAGCTGAGGAAAACATCCAGCATGCATTAAAGAGAAAAGAGTTCTCTATTTCTCTGTAATGGTTGTTTGTATTTCAGTTTATAAGTCCTCTGTTGGATATTCTATTGCAAATATATTTACCACATTAAGGCAGTTTTCACTCTAAATAGTTCCTTTTGATGAACAGAAATTCTTAATTTCAATATAGATCAATTTATCATTTTTCGCTTTATGGTTAGTGCTTAGTTTTCCCTGAATAAGAAAATTTTGCCTAACTGTGGGCATGAATGAAGTTTCCTAATGTTTTGTTTTGGAAACTTTACTCATTATCTTTTCATTTAGATCTACCATCCACCTGGAATTGTAGTGCAGAGGTAAGACAGAGGTCAAGATTCATGTTTTCCATTTGGAAAAAACATTTACCCACTGTCTTACCCATCTAGGGCTGCTATAACAGAAATACCACAAGCAGATGGCTTTAACAAAGAGAAATTTATTTTCTGACAGTCTAGTAGACTACAAGTCCAGATTCAGGGTGTCAGCTCCAAGGAAAGTCTTCCTTTCTCTGTTGGTTCTGGAGGAAGGTCCTTCTCATCAATCTTCCCCTGGACTAGGAGCTTCTCTGTGCAGGAACCCCAACTCCAAAGGACATGATCTGCTCCTGGTGCTGCTTTCTTGGTGATACAAGGTCCCCCTGTCTCTCTGCTGAATTCTTTCTTTTATATCTCAAAAGAAATTGGCTTAAGACACAATCTAATCTTGTAGATTGAGTCCTGCCTTATTAACATAACTGCTGCCTATCCCACCTCATTAACATCATGGAGGTAGGATTTACAACACATAGGAAAATCACATCAGATGACAAAATGGTAGACAATTACACAATACTGGGAATCATGGTGTAGCCAAATTGATACACGTATTTTTGGGGGACGCAATTCAATCCATGATCCACGTTATGGTTAGTGCTTTGTTTCCCCTGAATAGGAAAATTTTGCCTAACAATGGGCATGAATGTAGTTTCCTAATGTTTTCTTTTGGAAACTTTTCTTGTTATTTTTTCATTTAGATCTACCATCCATCTGGAATTGTGGTGCAGGGGGTAAAATAGAGGTCAATATTCTGTTTTCCATTTGGAAAAAACATTTATCCACTATCACCATAGTGTCATTGTCATTTTTTGTCATAAATGAAATGATTAAATAACTTAATAAATTTAAATAAAATAATTAAATTAATTTATTTAAATAAACTTAAAGAGTATTTTCTTCATTTTGCCCATTTTGTTTATTGTTACAAAAATAGTACATTGTCTTAATGAAGGTAGCTTTGTGATGCATCTTGATACATGGTAATCTAAATTGTCTGGATTTAGTCTTATTTTTCAACATTGCCTTAGCTATTTTTGTACCATTTTGTTTCCATAGGAATTTTAGTATCACATTAAGAGTGCCCATAAAATACTCACTAGTATTTTGACTAGGATTGCATTCAATCTATTGATCAATTAGAGGAAGGGTATTTAAATAAACTTTTAATATTCTGTTATCTGTGGCACTATGTACTAACATTTTTTTACATAAGATAAATGAATAGATAGGAAAGTCATAGTGATGACAATGATTAAGAAAGAGTAAAGTGTAGATCAAAAGCTCTGAGTGTTGAATAAGGAAATCAAGTTTGAAAAGAAGGGAGAAAAATTGCAGAAAATAAAAGAAAATAGAAGTCTGGATTGCTTCTTTATGTACCACTCTCAAGGGAACTGACAATGTGTCTGTGTGTAAACCTGTCATAAGATCTGAAATAGGAACACACACACACAAAAAAATCTCTTTACTTTTCTTGCCCAATCTTTTCCATCTGGCATTTTCATTCTAATTTAATGCCTACTGAAGATTATTATAATATTAATAAAAGAGTAGACAATTTAGATAATTAAAAATTACTAGGTGTTACCAGGCATTAATTCAAACGTGTGTATTTTAATTTCACATATATAAATTTTAAAAATATATATTTATAAAAAAAAAAAATTTTAAGAGATGCAAATCTGAATAGCCTGGAAGCTCATTTTCTTCTTTGTGACAGCATAGTGAAAAACTGGTCAAACTGAGTTAAACTACTCTGCTGAGAGACAGCAAAGTCTTGGACGGATGTTGGCATTCCTGGCTTGCAAATCTTGCAGACTTTGGATCTCAGTGTGTACACTCTCTATTTAGTTCCTGGTACTGGAGGCCCTTAATAGATTTCTTCTTTCTTATAGCAAATTGCTGTTGCTTAGCTCTATAAATGTGTCCCAGTGTTTGAATGGTCCTTGTTTCCTCTTAGCGTGCTTAGTGTGCTTCTAGTCTTCTGACAATCAAACATGCCACTCAGGGAGGCCTTCCCTCCTGGAACCTTGGACATAGCTATGAAACATCTACGCCCATCCTATGTCATGCAGTAATGGGAGTTTAGGGAATGCATGAGCTCTGCTACATCTCTGCTTGCATTTTCCCTAGTAAATTCTATGTTACATCAGTACCCTGTGACAATAGAGGTCTATAATGACTCTTTTCAAGATATTTAAACATTAATATATTTATACTGGGAATACACACATATTTATGTCTTTCTGTTGAGGATGATTTTCATACTCTAAAACTATATTGCAAAATTTTCATAAAAAATGAGTTACAAGTTAAGGCATTAATGACAGACTGAGCACCCAATTACCCTTCTCCTTATTATATCAAGCATGTCCAGCTAAAATAATCAGTCTAGGTAACAATTCAACAAGCTAAGAGACAAGCATGATTATACTGGCCTGCTTTTCAAGTACAGAAATACTTAAATAACAACAGATTCTCTGGAAAGAACCGAAACCTCAGAGTAAAACAGGATGAACACAGACTTTGTAATCAGACCTGGGTCTCAGCATGACTGGATTTAAGATTTAAATGCCCTAGATCAAGTCATGGAGCCAAGGAGAGGTTCTTCATTGCAAATGGAGAAAACTCACTTCACGTTACATTAGAGTGAGAATCAGATAAAAATAATTGAAGTGAAATGTCAGATAGAGTTCTTTGGCATACATAAAGTTGGTACTCAGTAAGTTATATTCCGTTCTTTTTTCTGAATATATATATGTCCAACCAGAGTAAATCAAATATAAAAAAAATATTAAAATGTCCACCCAGCATACCTTTAATATTTAAATAAATTACATTCTGATGCGGTATCATTTTCAATTTAAAAATTTACTTAGATATGATCTAAATACCCTCATTTCAGGAAAATAACAAGATTACATAAAGCCTTGTTATTTAGTTGTTGTTTAAACCTCTTGGAAATTCATTTCATTTGCTTAATTATTTATTGATACACAATAATGATGCCATACTTTTTCATAAAATCCTAACATAAACAGAGTACAGAAAAAATGTTATAAATGTAAATGTGATTATTTTGGAAGCTTTTGACGTATGTATCTTGTTTGGAAAATGCTTGTATTAGTTCTGGCCTAACCCATACAGGAAATGCAGTGTCAGAAATTGAAAGTAGTTTGGACAGTTGTGTAAGAAGTATATTGTCCTATGCAGTTCATTAAAGCAATAGCCCACTACGTCTTCAGAACACAGAGTACTGCCTCAAGTAAATTTTGATGTTACGCTTTCATTTTCATTCAGGTCATTCAGGTCAAAATACTTCCTGATTTCACATTTGATTTGCTCTTTGTCCCACAGGCTATTTTAGAAGTTTGTTATTTACAACTATTTTGGGAATTTCTAGGTACCTTTCAGTTATTGATTGCTAAATCCATTTTGGCCAGAGAACATACTTTGCATGACTTGAATCCTTTTCAAATTATAGAGACTTATTTGATAGTCCAAAATATACTCTATCTTGGTAAACGGACTACGTACACTTGACGAGAATATGCATTTTGCTCTTGTTAGGTGGGGTATTCTATAAATATCATTAGGACAAGTTGGTTGATAGTGTTGTTGTTCAAGTCTTCTATATTCTTCTTTCTACTTGTTCTATCAGTTGTTAAGGGACAATAAAATATCTGAATACATGTGGATTTTTCTATTTGTCTTTGCAGTTATATATCTTTTGCTTTATTGAGACTATTTTTAGTAGGCATATAAATGTTTTGGTTGCTTTGTTTCTTGCTGGATTGAACCCTTTATCATGATTAAATTACCTTCTTTATCTTTGGTCATATTATTTTCTCTGAAATAAAATTTCCCTGATATTAATATAACTATTCAAGTATTCTTTTCACTGGTGTTAACATGGTGGGCTTGTTTCCTTCCTTTTATGTTTAATCTATTTGTGTATTTACATTTAAGTGCATTTCTTGTGAGGAGCATATTGTTAGTTTTTGATTTTTTTAAATCCCATCTAACAGTCTCTGCCTTTTAGTGGAGTATTCAGTCTATTTACATTTTGTATGATTATTGTTATGGATAGCATTCAGTGTATCAGCTTACTCTTTTTTAATTATGTCCTTTTTCCTCTTTTTATGCCTTCTTTGGATTAATTATCTTTGTTTTATCAGTCTATTTTATATTCTCTGTTGGCTTTTTAGGTCCCATTTCTTATATTAGTAGTTGCTTTAAGGTTAATATTTTATATTTTTAACTTATTATAGTTTATCTTTTAGTGATATTATACCACTACACATACAGAAGAAAAAACTTTAAAAAAAAAAAGCATACGTCTGTTATTCCCTTTCTGGTCTTTCTGCTCTTGTGGTGAATTAAATAGTCAATTGTCTCTATGCTCTTGTTGTGAATTAAATAGCCAACAGGAGCATAAAAATACTTATGAGAAAATAATCTTATGTATTTCCTCTTGTAGTTTCCATTTTCACTGCTCTTCATCCTTTTGTGTAGATCCATGTTTACATTCAGTGTTAGTGTCCTTATACCTGTAAAACCACCTTTAACATTTAGTTAGGATGGATCTGCTGGTGATAAATTCTCCCAGCTTTTGTACGTCTAAAAATGTCTTTATTTCTCTTTCATTTTTGAAAGATGTTTTTGCTGAGTATTGAAATTCTAGATTGATGGAGTTTTTTTTGTTTGTTTGTTTTACTTTTAGTACTTTAAAGAAATTACTCTATTTTCTTTTTACTTGGATTGCTTATATTTATACACACACATCTATTCAACGTGTGTAATAGTTTTACTAATAGCCCCCCCTCAAGAGAAACAACCTAAATGATCTTCGATGGGGAAATAAACAGAAGTACATTCATTCAGTGACTACTACTTGATAATAAAAATAAATGAACTATTGATTCATGCAACAACACAGATGAATCTTAAAAGCATGTTCAAATATGTCCAGCCAACGTTTTAATTCTCATAATCAGATTTGCATACCAAGCATGCATAGGAAAACATTCTGGCAACAAATTCTAATGATCTCTCTTCCTCATTACTTTTCTTGTCAAAAAATGCCTTAGCCATTGTGATTTAGGGACCTAAATGAAAATCCTGTTGTTGCCACTAATTTGTGTTTATGCCAAAGGGTTGAATTGTCAGTGCAGAGTCACAAGATCTTATATATGGCCCTAAACTAAACTTTACTAATGATTCAAAGGATGTAAGCAAAAAGCAGGCACCCACAAAGTATTCCTTTCTGGAGGTGCCAAATCTGACAGATGCAGTTTTCTAATTGTTCCTTTAATCTGAACTGGGTCTCTTTTGGTTTAGGCATAACTGTGGGGAGCTTAGCAATGTTTGTAAAACATTTTATCAAAGCAAGTTCTTATTTGGTTTTTTGTTTTTTTAAGTTTTGAAGTTTCTTAGTTATGTACTGTTTTTCACATAGATAGGAAAGTTATTCACGAATAATTTCCCCTCTCCAGTTAGCTAGGCCATAAAAATTCAGAAATTCTAGGTTTACTGCTAAACTGTACTTAAGATAGACTAGCTATATCTGTTATTTTTCCCCCTAAAAGACTTCTGATATCTTTAAGCTAGTAAATAAAATCAGCATATTTGTAAGGAGAAAATTTCCAAGGAGGCCTGGTGAAGCTCAATTATTCCTTTGAGAAGCTCCAAAGAGAAAGAGGGAGCCATAGGCCTGCTGTCAACTTGCTCCTTCCCACTGTAGTACAGATATGTTACGTGATTTATCCACAGTCTTAAAAGTAATAAATGCAAGATAATCTGGGTAACTTTAATGCAGAACCTATTCTCTTAACTGCTGTTCTATGTGGTCTTTCCTGGTACTACGTACACAATTTCCTTAAAGAAAATCAAGAATGCCAGGATACTAAAGGCAGAGAAAGAATGATGTATGAAGCAGGGAGGCATAAGAAAAGCGTAGCTAATTTGGTTTGCTATTGCTAGAACCCAGATAACATCAGTTTGTTATTGCTAGAACTCAGAAAACGTTAAGAAAGAGACACACTACTAAATGAGTCTGAACAAAATATGGAAGGTCAAGATAATGCGAAGCTATGTGTGATGTGCTAATAATTTGTACTTCATTCTGCAGGCAAATTAGAACCATTGGCACTAGGGAGTTAAATATTGAATTTGCATTTTAGAACAATAATCCTGATGGCATTATGGAGTATTAATGGATGAAGAAAAAATAGAAGCAGGGAAATAAAGTGGGAGGGAATTAAAATAAATACAAGAAAAATAAATCTAGGCCATCAACAAATACTGGTGATTTTGTTTTATTATTAGGAAAAAACTGATTTAGTAGACTTGTGCAAGAAAGTATGATGTTACATAAATGCGTGTTGAGTTTGAGGGGATTGTGAAACATATAAATAAAGTTGTCCAATAATTATTATGTTACATAAATAGGAAACTCAGAGGATAGGTTTGAACTGTGGGATATATCTAGGAGACATCATGGTATAAGTGGTAATTGAGGCCATGGGAGTGGAAATAAGTTTGTCAGGATACTTAGAAAATAATAGAAAATCCAAGGACAGAATGTTGATAGAAATATTCATTTAAGAATCAAGCAGTAGAACAGGGACCATGAAAAAAAGTCAGAAAACAAGTAGAATGAAAGTAGAAGTAGAAAAGTCAATAAAAACTTGAACTTTCCTTGAAGACACACCGGCATTAGGATGGAAACAGAAGAAGAATGGTGACAAGCTCTACCTTGGAAATTGAATGAATAAAGGGACATGAGTTTACAAATCATAAAATAATTCAGGAATAAGGCTCAGAGCTGCCTATATGAATTGCAGGTACAGGGAAAAACAAAAATGTAGGGACCCTTATTCAAAAAGAAGGGAAAAAATATCATGAATGACACTAAGATATAAAGTTTTCCTTTCTTCTGCAGTCTCTCTCTTGCATTGCCGTAGTGTTTCTTACTGGCTGTTTAGAGTCATTCTAAGTAAAGAAAAATTAAAATTATGACTTGTTATCCTAACTTTGACTGCTTAGTTTTATAGTGTGTAATTACAGCTTTAAATTAAAATATAAGAGCATTTAACTTGCATGTGGAATAACTGAAATGACATAATTCATTTTTTGTACCTCATACACGTATATGCATTTTGTTCATTTTAGAACAGTGGAAATACTGCACAAAAGTAACTCAAGTCTTTTTATTTCACTTCTTGATTAATGTACACTCTGCCAACACTCTACCTTCAGTTTACTGCTGAGTAGGGAGGTAGTGAAAGGAAACGGAACTATGGGTTACATTACGTATGGCTGACACACACATTGAACGGATCAACTCTGCTCACACTCATGCCTCATCTTCACAATAGATTTCACTTACAAAACACAGTTCAAAGATTAAATTATTAAGAATTTCAAGATAGTAAAAGTAGAGCATTAAACCAACTGTGAGGTCCTTCTGAATGTGGAGCCCTTCTTTATGAAGGGCCCTGTGTAACTGCATAGGTGCATACTCATGAATCTGGTTCAGATAAGTTGGATCAGACGTTATCCAGATGGTATGAGTCTCTGAAATTCAGCTGAGTGGTTTAGTTTCCATTTATTCAACAGTTGGTTACTGCGACCATAGTAGATTCTGCAACTTGAATTTACTTCTTGGAGTATTTCCAAACTATTTCCTTTGCTCCCTCAAAGTTCCTAAAGGAAACTTTAATTTAATTTTTTTTTTCAATTTTGGCTATAGATTAGAGACAGTATTTAAATACAATATGAGTGATATATTCCCGCTTCCAGATCATTTTGCTCTTTCAAATGCTTTCAACCTCTTTCAAGCGAAAGAGCAAATGTTGATTTTAAACTGAGTATGCAATCTGGGATACTTAAGAATAATCCAGTTCTACTAGTAAAATAGTTACATAATTATTATCTGCCACTGCTTTCTGAACAAATGTAGAGATGAAGATTCTGAGAGGTAGGTTTTACAATCGATTTCTTGACTGTAACAGCACTTTAAAACTTAGGTGCTTATTTTACTAAGTAAGGAGAGACAGCATCTTGAAAGCTATACACTAATTTAAGATGCATGAACTTATACTGCACTTTGCAAGAACATACCTGACTATTTTTTATACGTATAGTAAAACTTTTTTGTGCTGAATATAGAAAATAGGTGAAAAATGAGAGTGTCCATAAAGCTTATGTATTTTGCTTATTTCCCCTTGCAGTTAGACTAAATTGTGATGTAGACACTTTGGTTAAGTCGACCCATATATTTGCAACACAAAATAACTTCAATGAGAATTCTTCATAGTGATGTACAATGAGAAAAGTATTTTTCTTTTTTTTCATTCTTTTTTTTCTACTTTCTGTCCTTGAAATGTTGGTGGAACTTGTATGTGAATATTAGAGTGACAAATTTAATTTTCTCAGACTATTCTGAGTATTAAAACTATAAGATTTCTGAAAACTGGTCCCTCTTGTAACCCGAATAAGAATCATGAGAAAGAAGACACAAGGCTTTTGGAGGCTGGAAGTTTCTCTCAATTCAACATCACTGAAACAACATGAATCTTTTTAAACAGAAAACACTTCCACAGACATCTGTCCTTTCCTCATTGTATAGTATGCTCAGTATATTAATTGATAGTGCTAAAGATGCATTTGAATTATGGTGAAGAATACTGAATACACCATGGACTACCAGAAGAACAAACAAATCTGTCTTGGAAGAAGTACAGCCAGAATGCAACTTAGAAGCAAGGATGGTAAAACTTTGTCTCACTTATTTTGGACATATTATCTGGAGAGACCAGTCCCTGGAGAAGGACATCATGCTTGGTAAAGTAGAGGGTCAGAGATAAAGAGGAAGACCTTCATGAGATGGATTGACACAGTGGCTGCAACAATGAGCTCGAAAATAGCAACCATTGTGAGGATGGCACAGAAGCAGGCAGCATTTCATTCCATTGTACATGAGGTAACTATGAGTCTGAACCAACTCTATGACATCTAACAACAGCAAATAATGGTGTTATTCTTTAATGCACATACCTTCTATAAATAAAATAATACAATTAGAATTTATATTTTAAGTGAAAATATCTCCCAGTTTTGGTCTTTGTTTATTCATTTTTTATTCATTAGCATTTTATTTTTTATATATTACGTGCCTTCTTTCAAAATTTCCTTGTGGAACGGATGGAAAGTGACAACATACTATATAGTTTAAATAAACAATAATTTGGTTTTTTGGTAACAAAAAAGTATTATTATCATAGTTTCTTTTTTATCTACTGTTTTTTTTTTTTGAGTATAGAAAAGAAAATATTTTTAAATCTTCTGTGAATTTTGAGAAGATTTACTTTTATAAAGAATCTATTCCATACCTCTTTATTTTACATTTTAATTATTATCAGACAAAGTCATGAAAAATGAGAAACAGCTTGAAATGTTCCTTAACAGAAGATTAGTGGGATATATCTTTACATTAATATACTGATAAAGTATATACAGCAAATTTTTAAAATACTGCGAAGTGGTGTTTAAAAAAACTGATAATATATCAAGTTTTAAAAGTTTTTAAACAGAAAATAAAGGAGCAGAAATTAGAAATAAGAAATAGTCTAAACATTCTTGGAAAATGGATATGAATATTTAAAAATACATATACTATTGGAAAAATGCCACATTACCCTGAAGCTGTTGATAATGGAAAAAAAATACTGGAATATTTTTCCACTGTTATTTTAAATTGTTCTTTAAAACATCTTATTTTCCTCTAGTTTCTTTCCTCCGTTGTTTTTTTAATCCAAAAGCCTGAGAGCAAGAAAATAATATGGTAGTAGCTACTACAATTAAAGTCTGTTAATAGTCAAGTGTGTTTAATCAAAATGTAAGCTACCAGGATAAATCAAATTCTCTTTTAGATGTTCTTGGAGATGGAATCGAATAATGCCACAACTATGCCCCCTCTGTATTCTGAGGTGTTCAGTGGACTGAAGAATAGATTCCTTTAGTGCTACCCTTGAATTCCATACTGGTATTATATCTATGACTTTGAAGGAGATATAATTTATACTTAAGCTAAAATGAGTTTCTACTACTTAAGTAAAAAAAAAAAAAAATGCAGGTTCCATTTGCTATCCAATTCAATTTATCCCTAAGATAAAGATTAATACTAAATTCTCGGTCAGGATTATTGTTATGTTTTGCCATTAGAGTCAATGCACCCTGATTTAGAGTATATTTCTAAATTTCTCCACTGTCCAAGGCTTATTGTTATTATCTCACAGCTTTGTCAATTTTTTCTCCTAAAGAAACATATTTAAAAATTCTATACTAATAGCGAAGTATATGTTCAGCATCGTTGGGAGCCAGTTATATCTAGTTGTGAGCTGTTGGATATTTTAAATCCATGATGAAGATACATGAGTTATTTTTTGTTAAATATACAGACAATCCAAAATGGAACTAAATGGCATATATGTTAATGGGTGGAATTAAAAAACAAACTTCCCATTACTTCTAATGTTATTATGCAAGAATTTGTATTTCCATTTTAGATAGGATGTAGAATGTTGCAACAGATTTTTGTTCTTACCCTAAGAAGCTGGATAAGGTACAATATAGTAGTTCCATTGTTTTGACTCACTAGATACCCGAGACTGCAACAACACTTACATGAACAAAAATGATCCTGAAAGTGATCAGCCCTTCCTAAGGGAGAAGGGACCCATGGCTGCTTTGATCCCTAATAGAATAGCAAAAGGAGAAAAAATCCACTTAGACTTGGATAAGAAAAACTAGCTAAACTATTAACAAGTCTTTACCAGCCACAAGGAGCCCTGGTGGCAGAGTGATTAAGTCCACAGCTGCTAACTGAAACATAGGCTGTTTGAATACACCATCTCCTCCATGGGTGAAGGATGTGGTAGTCTGCTTCCATAAAGATTATCCATTGCCATTGAGTGGATTGCTACTCATAAAGATACTAACGGACAGAGTAGAGCTGTCCCATAAGGTTTCCCAGGAGCGGCTGGTAGATTTGAACTGCTGACCGTTTGGAGAGTCTTGGAAACCTTATGGGGCAGTTCTCCTTCTGTCTTGTTGGTTCGCTATGAATCAGAACCAGCTGGGTGGCAATAAGTTTACCAGTGACATGTGGACAGGTTTGATGGATTGTAATCTCAACTAGCCTCAGGCACAGAGCATACCTACACCCCCTGTGCTTGCCCATAGGCCTTCACCAGGTATACATGGACTGACAGAGCAGTAAGGGTGAGAAAGAGCCCAACTGAGACATTTGGGGATTTACTTAAATGCAAACCAGCAGACCGCAGAAAGCTGTGGGCAAACCAGGAGAGTTTCCAGAAATCCCTTCAAGGCAACTTTGTCCCTGACCAAGAGCAAGTTAGTGGCTTCTAATAGCTGAGAACAAGGAAACAGGGAAATAATATCTTCTGAGGTGAAAAAGCTGGAATAAGATTAGATAATAAAGAGAACTCCTCCATGATCCAAAAAGCTGGCAGCTGTGCTGAAAAGCAAAAATGAGATTTCCAGAATCAGGTTGGTACTCAGATCCCAAGCACTGCTGAAGGAATACTGTTGTTGTTAGATGCCAGTGAGTCAATCTTGACTAATAGAGACCCCAAGTGACAGTGTAGAACTGCCTCAGAAGATTTTAAAGACTGCAATCTTTACAAGAGCACGTCACCAGGTCTTTCTCCCATGGAGCTACTGGGTAGTTTAGAACTGCCAAGTTTCATTTAGCAGCCCAGCACTTAACCCTTTTGTCTTCAGGGCTCCTTGCTGAAGTCATGCATATTCTCTCAAAATATCTGAATCCAGTACCGAGGTAAATCCACCTAAAGCTGAAAAAAGCCCAGATTTGGCAAAATACAAATTAGATTTATTCTTCCTCTCACATAAGCAGCTTTCCAGGAGAAAGAACATACAATTTTATTGGGAAAAATACCAGTTATTTCAATACTGACAGTCCTCTTACACTGTTCAGTATAAACCAAAAATAATGAGACATACGAAGAAGCAAGAAAATCTGACAAATGGTCAAAAGGGGAAACAAACAATAAGAGCAGACACAAAAATAGCTCAGATGTTGAAATTAGCTGATAGGAACTTTAAAATAATTATATGAATAAATCTAAGGATTAATTAGACAAGGTGGATACCATGTACAAATGTATGGGGAAAATTGGCACAGATAGAAAGGATATAAATGGAAATGTAAGTAAATGAAAACCATGATACTCAGATGAAGAATTCACTTGACTGAATTAAGACCATACCCTGTGACAAGGAATTCAATGGGAAAATAACAGCCTTTCCAACAAACGGTGCTGGAACAACTGGATATCTGTGTGAATAAAATTTGCTCCCTTCTTTACACCACATGTAAAAAGTAATTCAAAAGGATTATGGATAGAAATGTTGGAGCTAAACACATAAATCTCTTAGAAGAAAACATAGGAAATTTTCATGATTTTGGGTTACGCAAAGCCTTTCTAGATATAACATGAAAAGTACAAGAAAAAAGAAAAGGAGCAGCTGGTGGATTTAAACTGCTGACCTTTTGGTTAGCAGCCAAGCTCTTAACCACTGCACCACTAGGGCTCCACAGATAGAAATATTGGAGCTAAACCTATAAATCTCTTAGAAGAAAACATAGGAGTAAATTTTTATGATCTTGGGTAAGGCAAAGCCTTTTTAGATATAACATTAAAAGTACAAGAAAAAAGCAAAATAGATAAATTGTATTTCATCAAAATTAAAAACTTCTGTGTGACAAATAATACTATCTAACTCAATTTTTAAAAAGAGCTCTCCCTTTACATTTTAGCTTCATATATTTTGAAGTTCTGCTTTTAGGTACATAAATATTTATAATTGTGTCTTTCTGATAAATTGTCCCTTTTTCTTTATGATATGACCCAGTTTATTTATCTCTATTAGTACTTCTTTTCTGGAGTCAATTTAGTCTGTTATTAATACAGTCAAAACTAGTTCTCTCGTGTTTACTGTTTGCGTGGTATAACTTTCTTCTTTATTTAAACTTATTTGTATCTTTATAAATAAAGTGTCTATGTTTTAGAGAACATGCAGTTGAGTGTTACTTTTATATTCAGTCTGATGATCTCTGCCATTTTATGAGAATGTTTTGTACATATGTATTTAATTAATTATAAATGAAATTGCATTTAAGTTATAATTTTGCTGGTATTTTTTCTATTTTCTTAATTTTTTTCTCTATTTCTCCTTTACTATTTTCCTTTTATTAAAACTTTTTCCCCAGTCAGAGTTCTATTTTAATACTTCTTACTTTTTTGTGTTTCATTTCTCTGTTTTATACTTCTTTACTTACTTGTAAATTGTGATCACCTATCTGCCGGATGGAGCCCTGGTGGCGTAGTGGTTAAGAGCGTAGCTGCTAACCTAAAGGTCAGCAGTTCACATTCACCAGCCACTCCTTGGAAACCCTACGGGACAGTTCTTCTCTGTCCTATAGGGTCGCTATGAGTCAGAACCACCTCAATGGCACCTAACAACACCAACATCTTCCAAATATATGTACTGCAATGGTACCTTCTAAACCGACGTTATGTGGAACAAACTGAAAGTAACTTCCACAAACATATCACTTACCATTTCTTATTAATTCTGAGGTATTTGGAAATATCCAACCTCAAAAAGGCTTCAGCTAAATTATTATTAAACGGGGAGGTTTAAGGACTGCAAGGCTATATTGGTACAGCATTTCTAAAACTTAGAGGATATAGAAATATAATTTATACTTGTGAAATAATGAAGTCATTTGCCAAGTCTTTATTAATAAGCTTTATTAGCCAGGAAAACAGAAAGAAGCATATGATTTTTGAAAGCCAAAAGATCTGAAGTTGAACATCATGTCAGCTGTTACTTGGCTGGGTAAATTTTGTTCTTGTTGTTAGGTGCTGTCGAGTTCATTCTGACTTAAAACGACCCCATGTACTACAGAACTTAACACTACCCGGTCCTGTGCCACTCTCACAGTCGTTGTTATGCTTGAGCCCATTGTTGCAGCAACTGTGTCAATCCATCTCTCTGAAGGTCTTCCTCTTTTTCGCTGATGCTGTACTTTACCCAGCATGATATCTTTCTCCAGGGACTGACCCCGCCTAACAACATATCCAAGGTATGTAAGACGTAGTCTCGCCATCCTTGCTTCTAACGAGCATTCTGGTTGTACTTCTTCCAAGACAGATTTGTTTGTTCTTTTGGCAGTCCGTGGTATATTCAATATTCTTCACCAACACCACAATTCAAAGGTGTCAATTCTACTTTTGTCTTCCTTATTCATTGTCCAGCTTTCGTATGCATATGATGCGATTGAAAATACCATGGCTTGGATCAGGAACACCTTAGTCTTCGAGGTGACATCTTTGCTTTTGAACACTTCAAAGAGGTCTTTTGCAGCAGATTTTCCCAATGCAACGTGTCTTTTGATTTCTTGACTGTTGCTTTCATGGGTGCTGATTGTGGATCCAAGTAAAACGAAATTCTTGACAGCTTCAATCTTTTCTGTTTATCATGATGTTGCTTATTGGTCCAGTTGCGAGGATTTTTGTTTACTTTATGTTGAGGTGTAATCCATGCTGAAGGCTTTGGTCTTTGATCTTCATCAGTAAATGCTTCAAGTCCTCTTCACTTTCAGCAAGGAAGGTTGTGTCATCTGCATAACGCAGGTTGTTAATAAGTCTTCCTCCAATCCTGATGCCCCATTCTTCTTCATATAGTCAAGCTTCCTTCTTGGGTTATTTGCTCAGCATACAGATTGAATACGTATGGTGAAAGAATACAACCCTGACGCATACCTTTCCTGACTTTAAACCAGGCAGTATCCCCTTGTTCTGTTTGAACAACTGCCTCTTGATCTATGTACAGGTTCCTCATGAGCTCAATTAAGTGTTCTGGAATTCCCATTCCTCTCAATGTTATCCATAATTTGTTATGATCCACACAGTCGAATGCCTTTGCATAGTCAATAAAACATAAGCAAACATCTTTCTGGTATTCTCTGCTTTCAGCCAGGATCCATCTGACATCAGCAATGATATCCCTCGTTCCATGTCTTCATCTGAATCTGCCTGAATTTCTGGCAATTCTCGGTTGATATACTGCTGCAGCCGCTTTTGAATGATCTTCAGCAAAATTTTACTTGCGTCTGATATTACTGATATTGTTGGATAATTGTCACATTCATTTGGATCAGCTTTCTTTGGAATAGGCGTGAAGGTGGATCTCTTCCAGCTGGTTGGTACCGACTGCTAAATTTCTTGGCATGGATGAGTGAACACTTGCAATACTGAATCCGTTTATTGAAACATCTCAGTTGATATTCCATCAATCCCGGAGCCATGTTTTTCGCTAATGCCTTCAGTGCAGCTTAGAATTCTTCCTTCAGTACCATCAGTTCCTGATCATAAGCTACCTCTTGAAATGTTTGAACATTGACCAATTTCTTTTCATGTAATGACTCTATGTATTCCTTCCATCTTCTTTAGATGCTTCCTGCATGGTTTAATATTTTCCCCATAGAATCCTTCACTATTGCAACTCGAGGCTTGAATTTTTTCTTCAGTTCTTTCAGCTTGAGAAATGCTGAGCTTGTTCTTCCCTTTGGGTTTTCTATCTCCAGCTCTTTGCACAAGTAATTATAATACTTTACTTTGTCTTCTTGAGCCGTCCTTTGAAATCTTCTGTTCAGTTAGTTTACTTCATCATTTCTTCCTTTTGCTTTAGCTGCTCAATGTTCAAGAGCAAGTTTCAGAGTCTCTTCTGACATCCATTTTGGTCTTTTCTTTCTTTCCTGTCTTTTTAATGATCTCTTGCTTTCTTCATGTATGAAGTCCTTGATATCATTCCACAACTCGTCTGGACTTCGGTCATTAGTGTTCAACACATCAAATCTATTCTTGAGATGATCTCTAAATTCAGATGGGATCTACTCAAGGTTGTACTTTGGCTCTCGTGGACTTGTTCTAATTTTCTTCAGTTTCAACTTGAACTTGCAAGTGAGCAATTGATGGTCTGTTCTGCAGTTGACCCCTGGCCTTGTTCTGACTGATGATATTGAGCTTTTCCATCATCTCTTTCCACAGATGTAGTCGATTTGATTCCTGTGTATGCCATCTGGCGAGGTCCATGTGTATATTCGTCATTTATGTTGGTGAAAAAAGGTATTTGCAAGGAAGTCGTTGGTCTTGCAAAATTCTATCATGTGATCTCTGGCATCATTTCTATCACCAAAGCCATATTTTCCAACTACCGGTCCGTCTTCTTTGTTTCCAACTTTCACATTCCAATCACCAATAATTATCAATGCATCCTGATTGCATATTCAATCAATTTCAGACTGCAGAAGCTAGTAAAAATCTTCAGTTTCTTCATCTTTGGCCTTAGTGGTTGGCACGTAAATTTGAATAGTAGCTGTATTAACTGGTCTTCCTTGTAGGCATATGGATATTATCCTATCACCGACAGCATTGTACTTCAGGATAGATCTTGAAATGCTCTTTTTGACGATGAATGCAACACCATTCCTCTTTAAGTTGTCATTCCTGCCATAGTAGACCATATGTTTGTCCAATTCAGAATGACTAATACCAGTCCATTTCAGCTTACTAATGCCTAGGATATTGATGTTTATGCATTCCATTTCACTTTTGATGATTTCCAATTTTTGTAGATTCGTACTTCATACATTTCATGTTTTGATTATTAATAGATATTTGCAGCTGTTTCTTCTTATTTTGAGTCATGCCTTATGAGCAAATGAAGGTCCTGAAAGCTTGACTCCATTCACGTCATTAGAGTTGACTCTTCTTTGAAGAGGCAGCTCTTCCCCAGTCGTTTTTGGAGTGCCTTCCAACCTGGAGGGCTCATCTTCCAACATTATATCAGACAATGTTCTGCTGCTGTTTATAAGGTTTTCAATGGCTAATTCCCTTCAGAAGTAGACTGTTGGATCCTTCTTCCAGTCTGTCTTAGTCTGGAAGCTCAGCTGAAACTTGTACACCATGGTTGACCCTGCTGGTATCTGAATACCGGTGGCATAGCTTCCAGCACAACAGCAACATGCAACCCCCATAGTACGACAAACTGATAGACACGTGGTTGGGGTGGTAAACTTCGGTGAACTATTTTTTCTTTATAATGCCTACCTGGACAGCCTTCTGCCACTGCATGGGGAAAAGAAGTCGTGATGTCTGGGTGGCTCTCTGTTAATGGATGGAGATTCAGGATATGCTGAAATGCTTTGCCTTCTGTCCTTGAGCGGAGGTTTGAAATTGCCTGGTCTGAATCATCTTTTGCCACTGGATGGAAGGGCAGGAAGTATCAGGTCTGGGAGGTCTCTGCTGGGTGGAGGTTTGAGAGATGCTAGCCTGGGCTTGACTTTTGCCACTAGGAAGGCTGGAGGACACTAGGACTGTTGTCACCTTCAGTGTAGCAAAGGAGCTCGCCTGTATGTATGGGGTGTGGGTTAGGTCAGCCTGTTAGGTTCCACTGTTGCCATTGCTGCAGTCAAATCCATGGGAAATTGGCCCCTATACTTCAAGAAGATCTGTAGTCATGAGGTAAAGGTACTTTCTAGATTCCTGGTATTTTGTCCCGAGAAAGTAGGGCTTTCTTTTTTCTCTCTGTCTCTCTCTCTCACATGCTCACCCTCCCTTCCTGTCTCCTTTCCTTCCTCCCTCTCTCTGTCCCTCCCTTCCTTCCTTTCTTTTCCTTTATTCTTTTTAAAAAATATATAAATCTCTATAATATAAACATCTCTGTTTTTTTTTTCCTTTATTAATTTTTGTCTATGTCTATTGGCCATTCGGGATGCAAGTGTCTCTGACGCTCAGTTGGAAGTATATAGAGATAAAAAAGAAAAACCAGGGAACTCACTGCAATGTTGTCCTTCATGTCCTGATGTCCCTAGACAGTATACCTTCTTCTTTCCACCTTTCAGATTCATTTTGTAATTGTTGAACTACTTCCAGGGTATTTAGTTGTATTTAGAGGGGAGGAACAGGAAAACATGAATCTATGCCATCTTGTCCTTGAACTGAAAGTGTACGTTATCTTTCTTATATTAAAAAAAAATACAAACACTCATTTTGCAACCACTCAAAATAGATTTTATCAATTTACTACAATTTTTTCAGATATTAAATATTTAAAAAATATTGAAGATAAACTTTAAAACCCTATGTTACCCTTCCATTTACAGTCTCCTCTTTTCCTCCCTCATCACTGTGATGAATGGTGTACCAAGTTGATGATTTCAAACTTCTATTATAAAAATGTGCATTCACTCCTTGAGGGACTGAACTGCTGGGCGGAGGGCTCTGGGGACCATGGTCTCGGGGAACATCTAGCTCAATTGGCATGACACAGCTTATAAAGACAATGCTCTACATTCTACCTTGGTGAGTAGTGTCTGGGGTCTTAAAAGCCTGTGAGCGGCCATCTAAGATACTCCACTGGTCTCATCCCTTCGGAAGCAAGGGAGAATGAAGAGAACAGGATACAAGGAAAAGATTAGTCCGAAGGACTAATTGTCCACAGCTACCAAGGCCTCCACTGGACTGAGTCCAGTACAGCTAGATGGTGCCCGGTTACCACCACTGACTGCTCTGACCAGGATCACAACAGAGGGTTCTGGACAGAGCTGGAGAAGGATGTAGAACATAATTCTAACTCACAAAAAAAAAAAAAAAAAAAAAAAAAAGACCAGATTTACTGGCCTAAAGGAGACTGGAGAAACCCTGAGAGTACAGCCCCCAGACACCCTTTTAACTCAGTGGTGAAGTTATCTCCAAGGTTCGCCATTCAGCCTGGGAGTGGACAGCCCCATAAGACCAAATGAGACTAATGAGGTACAGGAGTCCAGTGACAAGGGCCAAAAGGCAGAAGGGGACAAGGAAGCTGGTGATAGAGAACACAAGGTTGAGTAAGTATATTGTTGATGTGTTGTGAGATTGTTAACCATTGTCATAAGGCAACATTTGTAGTAAGTGAGAATAACAGCACATTTGGAAGAGAGTAGTCAATGACACTGAACTGTGCATGCAGAAATTTTTGAAATGGTGCATCTTTGGCTATGTATATTTTCACCAAAAAAAAAAGTTTGAGAAGTTAGAGGGTTGACATGTTGTGGGGTTGTTAACCAATGTCATAAAACGATATATGTACTACTGTTTCATGAGAAACTATTTGTTCTGTAAGCTTTCACCTGAAATACAATAAAAAAATGCATTCACATACATTATTATTTTTTAAAGTTTTCAAATATATGTAAATGGTGTCTTACTATGTGTAATATTCTTTCCTTTTGCTCAGGAGCCACCTAATCAGCGCTGCATATGTTTCCCCACTTTAACTTCTAAAATACTTTGCATGCAATCACAAGAACTATTGATGAAAGCTGACATTTTCTCAAATAACATCAGAGTCTAAGGATGGGGTGGATTGTTATAGCTTTGGGCATAGGCTGTATATGCCATGCTTGATGCCTACCTTACAGTTATGTGCTATTCTTGCTGGCTTACAATTTCATAAATCTTCAGACAAAAAGCAGGCACCAGTCTCCATGTTCATATGTTTTCTAATCTCCAAAAGATACATACCATGCTATCTCAAGAACGATCTCATCCTACCTGATCTCTCCTGGCGGCACAATGTTAAGCCTGCAGGTTCCACTAAAACACTGCACTCAAAATGAAGTCCCCCAAGTTGATTCTCTCTGACTTTCTCATCCTTTCCAATTATTTTATAGATTGGAATTGAACAGTAGGCTAATGGCTGGCTATAACAAGGCTAGTTCTATAATAGTTAAAAACAGACAGCCATATCCTGCCTTAAATTTTTGAAGTTTATCTATCGAATGTTAAATAATTAATGAGCTAAGAATAGAATTCAACTCAATATTCCAATACACATACTTATTGGTCTTGGGGTTCCCAGTCCTTCTTTTGAAAATTTTTTTCCCCATTCATGATATGATGTTCAGCAAATGATTGAAATAGTAAATTAAAAAAATAAAAGATTTTAAGGAATACATAACAGTTACTACCTAGCAATTTTACATTTTATTGTGTGTTTTAATGAATATACACGTATTTAGGGGTAACTTTTAGACTTCGGTTTATAGCTTTGAAGATTTAATTTAAAAAAAAAATCTTTGCAGGTACTTTTTGTCTAACACAGTGGTAAAAGGCATAAAGTTCAAATTTTGAAACTCCAGCTTCTAATGAAGACTTTAAATGGCTTGCTTTAAAATTAGAGTTATCACATTCCAGAATTCCACTGGGAGATCTTGCCAGATTTAGAATGTCATGATGACTAAAAGTTCTCCACCCACCTCACCATCCCCATCCTCCACAAAGGTCTTGAAATGAAAGTCTTCAGCTATTCTGACTTGTAATGGGGGTGATATATTTAGTCATCACCTTACAGTGAGAACAAAATAGCAAACTCATTCCATCTGAAGACTACATCTTTTCTTCCTTCAGCAAAATGTCCCATGGCAGCTGTCTGTTGGCATTAAAAATGGCACCGTGTTTAGAGTCATGATTGCCAAGGAAGGCAGGTTCCCAGCAAGCGTGACAGTCTCCATCTCTGTACAGAAATGAATGTCTTTTTCTTAGGGTTACTCCTTTTATTAAATTCCACATATTTAGGAGTTAACAATTTGCTTATAGTGTCCTATTGCTTAGTGCTGTTTCTGGTATAAACTCTGAAAAGCTGCTATTTTGGAAGGTGAGGTAGGCTTTATCTTAGGTTTTGAATATTTGTGTTAGTACTTTTAATACTTAATTTTATAAAAGAGTCAGAAAATTATCCCCACTATACCACTGGAGTGTGTATGTAGCACATTTGTTCACAGTTTAGAGCATTGTGCATTTTTAAGCCTGGCAAACACATCAGAAGGAAATATGAGTGCTCATGTGACATTTTGACTTTGTGAGCAAGAAGGTCACTTGAGTAATTAATGCTAGATAAACCCAGAGGACTTGCTGTGCTAATGTGATCATTCTAGCAATACTCACTGCGGCTAACAAGCACAAGTGGAAGAAACATATTTATGAATTATGAAAATAATTGTATTAGCTCTTTGTAAAATACTTATGGCTTCCACAATCTTCAACACTCTTTAAGAGAAGGGGCTTTGCCTAGTTTGATGAATAACACAAAAACATTATAAAAGGTAATTACGTGAATCAAGACATGATTTGAAGAGAACTAACAAATATTAAAAGTGTGGTTGTGCTTTGTGCCCTCCATAACAGAATTTCAACAATGATTTTTGATTTAAAAACATTTTTCTCTGAAATTTTATTTGCTTTTTCTTTTTAACTTATTTTGGCTTTATGAAGAGTCTGAGTAGAATCTAGGGGCTACATTATTCAAGGTCATCAGCAAACATTTCCCACTTTTTAAAACTAATTGCACTGAATTACTTAAGTATTCTTTTATATTAGGTTACGCCCCAGTGCTATGTATAAGAAATTCGATTATTTTTAAGGACATGGAAAATGTGATAACTTAAAATAATTGTTCTGTCAGGAGTCGTTGAGTCGGTTCTGACTCATAGCAACCCTATGTGCAACAGGACGAAACACTGCCTTGTCCTGCACCATCCTCACAATTGTTATGCTTCAGGCCATTGTTGAAGCCACTGTATCAAACCATCTCCTTGAGGGTCTGCCTCTTTTTTCCTGACCGTCTAATTTACCCAGCATGATGTCCTTCTCCAGGGACTGATCCCACCTAATAACATGTCCAAAGTATGTGAGATGTAGTCCTGCCATCCTTGCTTCTAAGGAGCATTCTGGCTGTGTTTCTTCCAAAATGTCACATTAGCACTCATATTTCCTTTTGATGTGTTTTGCCAAGCTTAAAAATGCACATGTTCATTCTTTTGGCAGTCCATGGCATATTCACTATTCTTTGCCAACCCCGTAATTCAAAGCCATCAATTCTTCTTCGGTTTTCCTTATTCATTGTCCAGCTTTTGCATGTATATGAGGGATGGAAGCACCATGGTTTGGGTCAGGCACACCTTAGACTTCGAGGTGAAATCTTTGCTTTTTAACACTTTAGAGAGGTCTTTTGCAGCAGATTTGCCCAATGCAATGAATCGTTTGATTTCTTGACTGCTGCTTCCATGGGAGTTGATTGTAGACCCAAGTAAAATGAAATGTTTGATAACTTCAATCTTTTCTCAATTTATCATGATGTTGCTTATTAGTCCAGTTGTGAGGATTTTTATTTTCTTTATGTTGAGGTGTAATCCATACTGACTTTAAACCACGCAGTATTCCCTTGTTCTATTCAGACGACTGCCTCTTGATCTATATACAGGTTCTTCATGAGCACAATTAAGTGTTCTGAGATTCCTATTCTTCATAATGTTATCCATAATTTGTTATGATCCAAACAGTCGAATACCTTTGCATAGTCAATAAAACACAGGTAAACATCTTTCTGGTATTCTCTGCTTTCAGCCTGGATCCATCTGACATCAGCAGTGATATCCCTCATTCCACGTCCTCTTCTGAATCTGGCTTGAACTTCTGGTAGTTTCTTGTAGATGTACCACTGCAGCCACTTTTGAATGATCCTCAGCGAGATTTTACTTGCATGTGATATTAATGATATTGTTAGATAATTTCCGCATTCGTTTGGATCACCTTTCTTGGGAATAAGCAGAAATATGGATCTTTTCTAGTCAGTTGGCCAGGTAGCTGTCTTCCAAATTTCTTGTTAAAGACTAGTGAGCACTTCTAGTGCTGCATCCATTTGTAAAATAGTTAGAAATAGAAAACTAGGGATAGTAAAAAGAAAACCACACATATTCTGATATAGGATATTTGCTTTGGGGAAATTCCCGGTTAGCTCTAAGATTCCTGAGATTTAGTGAATATACATATGATCATTGATGGTATTCCACCAAAGCTCAGGGGCACATATAGAACATATTGTTTTAAAGAACATGATATAACCAAAAATATATTCTTGAGTAACATCAGCAAACAGGATGGGTGGAAACTCTTTAAAATAAAAAAATAAGCTGGCAGAAGACTGTGAGAATCAAGTTCTTCAGAACTCCGCAATCTAATAAAAAGCTTCAAAAGCAAGGGGGAATACTTAATGAAACAAATAAGTGTTGAATTTTGGTAACAGAGTTAAGTGGCATTTTAATTTACCCTGTCATCATTCCCCACTCACAAATAGGCAGTGGCATTGCAGATAGTAACCCGCTCTCCCGGTGCAGGTTGCTGGTACCAGAGGAAGAAATATAGAGCTTTAACACATAAAACACAATACATGATGCGGAAAAAAGCATTTGGCAAAACCCATCACCCTGCAAACTCTTTACAAATTAGTTGTGGAAGAGATTTTCACAACACAATTAAGGACATTTATGAAAAACCACAGCTAACGTCATACTTAGTGGTGAAGTCCCTCTAAGATCAAGAACAAAACAACGATGCCCACTTTTGTCATTTCTATTCAACAATGTTGTCTTGGAAGAAGTACAACCACAATGCTCCTTAGAAGGAAGGATGGCGAGACTACCTTTTACATACTTTGAACATGTTGTCAGGAGGGATCAGTCCCTGGAGAAGGACATCATACTTGGTAAAGTACAGAGTCAGAGAAAAAGAGGAACACCCTCAACAAGATGGATTGACACAGCAGCTGCAACAATGGGCTCAAGCATAAAAATGATTGTGAGCATGGCACGACGAGGCAGTGTTTTGTTCTGTGGTGCATAGGGTAGCTATGAATTGAAACGAACTTGACGGCACCTAACAACAACAACATTCAACATTGTATGGAAAGCTCTAGTCAGAACAACTATAAAATAAAAAGAAATAAAAGGTTTCCAAATAGTCATCTATTCACAGGTGAAATGAATTTATATGTAGAAAATCTTAAGGAATCCATAAAAAATTACTATTAAGCAAGTTCAATAATATTGCATGATATAAAATCAACATACAAAAGTAAGCTGTATTTTTATACACCAGCAACAAAACAATCCAGAAAGGAAATTAAGAAAACAATTCCATTTTCAATACCACCAAAGAATAAAATATGTAGGAATAAATCTAGCCAAGGACACGTAAGATTTATACACTGAAATTTATAAAACATTGCTGGAGAGAAATTAATGGAAACCAAAATAAGAAAGACATCCCATGTTCATGGATTGAAACACAATATCGTTGAGATGGCAATCCTCCCCCAAATGATCTACTAATTTTATGAAATCCCTATCAAAATTCCAACTGCCTTTTGGCTGAAATAGAAAAGCTCATCTTAAAATTTACATGGAATTGCAAGAGACCCTAAATAGCAAAAATATTCTTGAAAAATAATAAAGTTGGAGGACTCAAACTTACTGATTTCAAAACTTAAACAAAGCTACAATAATTATTATGATAGACATATAGATCAATAGAATAGAACTGAGAGATTAGAGATAAACCTATACATCTACGGTCAATCAATTTCCAAAAGGGTGCAAAGTTCATTCAATGGAGAAACGATAGTTTAATAAATGGTGCTGGGATAAGTGGATTTCCCCATGCAGAAAATGAAGCTGTGTTCCATCCTCACTCCACACATAATTATCTCAAAATTAATCACAGACCTAAATGTAAGAACTAAAACTATAAAACTTTTAGAAAAAGCATAGGAGTAATGTTGGTGACCTTTAATTAGCATAGATTCTTAGATATGACACCAAAGCACAAGTGACAAAAGAAAAGAAAGAATGAATTGGAGTTCATTAAAATAAAAAATTAATAGAAAATTTGATTCCTTTCCTAGAGACCACAGATTCCTTACCAATGAAATAATCAAAATGAATATACTAGACTTGTCATCAATAATATTTCTTTTATTAAGAAAGTGCTAGGTGATTGACCACACACTTTTTATACTGTATGTACTTCATTACATAGCACAGTGTAGGGCATCTGAAAATATTCCTACAGCCACTCTGAGCTAGTTCTGACAATTAGGAAATCTTACTCCTCACACTGTGAAACAGAAAAGAAACTGAGCCCTTATTTTGTGGTAAAATTTCTTTTGTTATTTCCTCTATGTATATTTTCATTTGTCTAATTTTACAAAATGTATTTTAATTAGAAAAATAATACAGAAATATACTTTTGTATATATGTTTGTTTTATATCTTTGTATACATGCAAACATATGTACATATATGTACTGTATTTTTACACAAATAATACACACCTTCTACGTTTGTTTGCCAACCATTCCTTTGCCCTGTGAGGTATTTTCAGAAGTGCTGCTATGCCAATTTGTTTACATGTTGCTGTAAAAAAAAAAAATTAGCAGCACACTTGTGAAAATACCTTACGCAGGAAGGGAGTGGTTGACAAACAAATGTAGAAGGCACAAGTTATTTGTGTAAAAATACAGTGTGTATATATGTGTGTGTGTGTGTTGTATACACATTACTGCCAAACCAAAAGTCTACCATCACACTATAGTTTATCCATGGCATAGAACATTACAAAAAGTAGTTTGGTCTTCTAAAATACAGTTGCCACAGCAAGGATCATGGTAATGATAAATAAAATATCTAGGACAAAGAATGTGTATTCAAATTATCATTTATAGATCACTCTCAGTTGCACATTTATTTTTGAAAAGTTGTATTTATGGATGATGAAATGGTTTCCTGGTGCTATCACATGAATTTGTTTCTGTTGAAAATAAATCAATAACGCCTTCTGACATGACTCTTGAATAGTAATAAGA
Organism: Dugong dugon; assembly: GCA_030035585.1. Classification (NCBI taxonomy): domain Eukaryota; kingdom Metazoa; phylum Chordata; class Mammalia; order Sirenia; family Dugongidae; genus Dugong; species Dugong dugon. The sequence continues at coordinate 34,573,046 of CM057471.1, read as the reverse complement.
ATCCTTACGGTAATCCACTTCCTAGTGGCAGACAGATAGCTATGCCTTGGATTCTTTGAAAATGAGCATTATTTCAATGGCCCAAGGGTGTATGGCTACTTAAAAAAAACAAAAAACTCATTTTCATGGAGTCAAGTCCAATTAATAGAGGTCCTAGACAGTAGTACTGCCCCATAGGGTTTCCAAGGTTGTAATCTTTACGAAAGCACACAGCCACATCTTTCTCCCTTGGGGTGGCTGCTGTGTTCAAAATGTTGACCTTTTGGTTAGCAGTCAAGCACTTTAACCACTGCACCACCTGAGCTCCTTGTATGGCAATTTATGTCATAAGAAAATCAAATGTTATTTTGGAAGGAAAAATGAGAAGGAGTAAGGACAGTAGACACGAACACCAAGGTGGGGCAGGAAGAGAAACTGATGGATTTAATTTTTGTCCATGACAAAACTTCAGATGAGAGCTTGGAATGTGAATAATTTTGTTAGCCTAGATCCAAATTAACAACTGAGAAAGAACATTCCAAACATGGCCTCCATGACTTCCTTAATTCCATTGAATTGTTCTATATTTTCAATACCTACTCTGTGAAGTAGGCATTATTACTCCATAGTATTGGTGAGGAACCTGAGAGGTGAGAAAAGTTAATATCTCACACCTTGAAAATGACAAAAGGACAAATTTAATTACAGATCTTTCTGACAACAAACTCCTTGGCTTTCTAATAGAGCACCAACTCCCTAAATTGAGGTAAATTTTTAGTATATCATAATAAGGTAATGATTTATTCCTCCCAATTAATTTGCTAATCCACAGGAAAGCACTGTGTAAGATATGACACATGCTAAACAAATGTTTTACATATTTGAATTTTAAATTATTAATACCTTAGCATGGAGAACTAGATATTCACTTTTAGTGGGGCAGTGAGGTTTCATTTATACTGTTTTGGGCCCTCAGTTTCATACAAAAAGACAGATTCTTGTTAACTCCATTTTGTTTCGGAGGTTTCTCAGTATAGCATGCACAGTTTCTGTTCCTCTTACAAAACTTGTTTCCTTGCCTGTGCTTCATCCCTTCCCCCCTTTACCTTCTGACTTTCTGCTCTAATAAAGTCTGCAACATTCAGCGGGAACTTATATACAGCTAGAGAATACAGTCTCTTGTGGAAATGCCTCAGAGGCATAGGAAATTTATCTGGGATCTAGGAGTATTAGAGGTGACTTTTGTTTGTTTCTCTAGGATTTAGTTTCCTGATACATATGAATAGGTTTGACTTGTCCTAGTTTAGATGTTATAAGAATTCAGTAGTGACAGAAGCCAGACTGATTTGGAAAGTAAGTTTTATTGGCATTAACCACACAATAACATCAGTGTTTGTAACAAGTCAAACCAAGAAAAGTTCATAAGATTAGTAATAAACTTTAGCAAAATTCCATATAACCCAAGCACTGTAAATATTAAGCCTGCTCATCTTAGTATCTTTCATCAACATAACAACCTACAGTCTATAATAATTAGCTCTAATAATTAAATTTGTTCATTGTATGATTTCACACATGCTCAATCATTTTACATTATTTTAGAGTGAGAGATGAAATTCCTGGGTTGCTGGAGTCTGGATAGTCATACTAATTTTATATCTGTGATCGTTATGCTAACTTATTGTTAGATATAACATTCTGATGTGTTGTTAACATATAGAAAGTTTCTATAATTATCATCGTTTGTACTGTTGGCTTTCTGAGCAATCCAAATATCTTTTGATTTCAAAATAGAGATCTTTCCCACACAGCCTCTGTCTCTTATTTGTTGTCTTACCAAACAGAAATCTTTGCCCTCTAAAGCCAAATATAAATAGGCTAGATCCTAGACAAAAACCATTCTGGATCTAATTCTCTGGCCTCAGGCAATATCAACAATTCCCTGTGTTTGGGAAGGAACCATGAACTATACTTACTATGTATCTCCAGGGAGGTATTAGTTGCAGGAAATGAACACAAAAGAGAGCTTTACCAAGCAATATAATATATGCAGGAGCAAATAAAACAATAAACATTTAGGTTATGTCTCTATGGCACTGCTTCTCAAACTTTAGTGTGCATACAAATTACCCAGGTATCTTCTTAAAATTCAAGTTCTATCCCAATAGGTCTAAGGTAGGGCCCCACCACTCCTCTGTCAGTTTATCATACTGTGGTGGCTTCAGTGTTGCTCTGATACTGGAAGCTATGCCACCAGTATTTAAAATACCAGCAGGGTAACCATGGTGGACCGGTCACAGTGATGCTTCCAGACTAAGACAGACTAGGAAAAAAGACCTGGCAATGTACTTCTGAAAAAATTGGCTAGTGAAAACCTTACGAATAACATCAGAAGACTGATATAGTGCTGGATGATGAGATCTCAGGTTGGAAGCCACTCAAAATATGACTGGGGAAGAGTTGCTTCCTCAACGTAGAAAAAAAACAAAACAAAACAAAACCTGTTGCTGTCAAGTTGATTCCTACTCATCAACCTTAATGACATGGATGGAGTCAAGCTTTTGGGATCTTAATTTGCTGATGTGGCATGACTCAAAATGAGAAGAAACAGCTGCAAATAAATCCATTAAAAATCAGAACTTGGAATGTACGAAGTATGAGTTTAGGAAAATTGAAAGTCGTCAAATTGAAATGGAACACATAATGATTGATATCCTAGGCATTAGTGAGCTGAAATGGACTAGTACTGGTCATTTTGAATTGGGCAATCATAGGGTCCATTATGCCAGGAACAACAAATTGTAGAGGAAGGCATCGCATTTATTGTCAAAAAGAACATTTCAAGAGCTTTCCTGAAGTACAATGCTGTCACTGATAAGGTAATAACTATATGCCTACAAGGAAAACCAGCTAATATAAATATTATTTAAATTTACTCACCAACCACTAAGATTGAAGACAAAGAAATTGGAGATTTTTACTAACTTCTACAATATGATATTGATAAAAAGTGCAATGAAAATGCATTGATAAAATACTGGTGATTGGAATGGGAAAGTTGGAAACAAAGAAGAATGATTGGCAGTTGGATATTATAGCCTTGGTGACAGAAAGGACCCTGGATATCAAATGATAGAATTTTGCAAGACCAACAAGTTATTCACTGAAAATATCTTTTTTCAAGAACATAAATGGGGACTATACACGTGGACCTCACCAGATGGAATACACAGGAATCAAACTGACTGTATCTGTGGAAACAGACAATGGAGAAACTCAGTATCATCAGTCAGAACAAAGCCAGGGGCTGACTGCAGAACAGACTGTCAATTGCTCATATGCAAGTTCAAACTGAAGCTTAAGAAAATTAAAACAATTCCACAAGAAGCAAAGTATGGCCTTGAGTATATCTCACCTGAATTTAAAGATCATCTCAAGCATAGATTTGGTGCATTGAACACTAATGATGGAAGACCAGATGAGTTGTGGAATGACATCAAGGACATCATACATGAAGAAAGCAAGAGGTCATTAAAAAGACAGGAAAGAAAGAAAAGACCAAAATGCACGTCAGAAGAGACTCTGAAAATTGCTCTTGAATGTAGAGTAGCTAAAGCGAGTGGAAGAAATGATGAAGTAAGTGAGCTGAAAAGAAGATTTGAAAGTGTGGCTCAAGAATAAAAAGTAAAACACTGTAATGAAATGAGCAAAGACCTGGAGTTAGAAAACCAAGAGGGAAGAACACTTTTGGCATTTCTCAAGCCTCCAGCTGCAATATTCAAAGATTCTAAGGGCAAAATATTGAGTGACACAGGAAACCATCAAAAGAAGATGGAAGGGATACACAGAGTCACTGTACCAAAAAGAATCGGTCAAAATTCAACCATTTCTAGAGATAGCATATGATCAAGAACCGATGGTACTGAGGTAGGAAGTCCAAGCTGCACTGAAGGCATTGGTGAAAAACAAGGTTCCAGGAACTGACAGAGTACCAGTTGAGATGTTTCAACAAATGGATGCAATGCTGAAAGTGTTTGTTCATCTATGCCTAGAAATTTGGGAGACAGCCACCTGGTCAACCAAATGGAAGAGATCCATATTTATACCCTGATATGGATTCAGTTGTGTCCACCAAAAATGTATGTCAACTTGGCTAGTCCATGATTCCCAGTACTGTGTGATTTTCCTCCATTTCGTCATCTGATGTGATTTTCCTAGATGTTGTAAATCCTACCTCTGTGATGTTAATGAGGTGGGATTAGAGGCAGTTATGTTAATGAGGCAGGGCTCAATCTATAAGATTAGGTTGTGTCTTAAATCAATCTCTTGAGATATAAACAGAAAAGGGAGCAGAGAGACAGGGGTACCTCATACCACCAAGAAACAAGAGCCAGGAGAATAGTGTGTCCTTTGGACCCTGGGTCCCTGCGCTGAGAAGCTCCTCAACCAGGGAAGATTGATGACAAGGACCTTCCCTCAAGCTGACAAAGAGAGAAGGCCTTCATCTGAAGCTGGCTCCCTGAATTTGGACTTTTAGCCTCCTAGACTGTGAGAGAATACGTTTCTCTTTGTTAAAGCCATCTGCTTGTGGTATTACTGTTATACCAGCACTACATAATTAAGACTTGTCCATTCCAACAAAATGTGGAAATTATCAAACAATATCATTAATATCACACAAAAATAATTGTGCTGAAGATAATTCAAAAATGGTTACAGCAGTACATTGACAGGAAACTATAAGAAATTCAAACTGGATTCAGAAGGGAACGTGGAGGAAAGGATATCATTGCTGATGTCAGATGGATCTTGACTGAAAGCAGAGAATACCAGAAAGATGTTTATCTGTGTTTTATTGTCTATGCAAATACATTCAACTGTATGGATCATGACAAATTATGGATAACATTCCAAAAAATGGGAATTCCAGAATACTTAATTGTGCTCATGAAGAACTTGTACACAGAACAAGAGGCAGTTGTTTGAGTAGAACAAGTGGATACTGAGTGGTTTAAAATCAGTAAAGGTGTGTGTCAGGGTTGTATTATTTCACCACACTTATTCAATCTGTATGCTGAGCCAATAATCCAAGAAGCTGGACTGTGTGAAGAAGAACACAGCATCAATTGGAGGAAGACTCATTAAGAATTTGCAATGTGGACGACTTCCAAGCAACATGGTGCTACAGACAGAAGCACCACGCCATCCCTCCACAGCAAAGATCCGAAAAACTAAGTTAAACAAAGGCAAACGTCATTCCTGAAACCTTAAGCATCAAATGAAGAGACAAAGAACTCAGCCAAGCACTGAATGGAATAAAAAACTGACAGAGAACAGACAGTGAGGAGAGAGAGATGCAGAAGTCCTTTATCAGCTACTGAAAAATGCATCCACCATCTTGGACTCCTATCAGAGATTGGTGAATAGGGAGTACAAGAAAGCAGCTTCATGGAGCTTCCAGCAGGAGACAGAACAACCAGTAACCAGCGATATATAAGCTTTCCCACCCTCCACCTTTCTTAACCCCCACTCAGTTTCCTCTACTTCCTGCAACCACAGTCTTTTGGCTGGGAAGCACTGGCTTCACTTTGGTACCACTTGGTTTCCACCTGCCTGCACTGTCCAGCTCCCTGAGCACCATTTGTTGGCTTCTGGTGTTGCTTTTTTTCACTTCTTTTGATTTCTTCCTTACCGCTCACCACCTCCCCCTCTTTTCTTTCAAAATACTTGGCTCTGTGTGCCATCTTTGCTTCTTCCTGAAAAGCTGTGAAACACAGTTCGACTGTAAAACTGCTTTCTGGCCTGTGCTGTCACACTGTTCGGATCCCCAGGGCTTTTTTTTTGTTTGTTTGTTTTGATTTGCTTGTTTGTTTTTTTTCTTTTCTTAGCTGGAGAGCCCCTTCTAGCTGGGCAGTACTGCGTAGCTTGGGAGCTATTCCCTTACTCTACACACACACACGCAGTAGGATAACAGGCAGTATATCTTTTTTCTTGTTTTTATTTATTTATTTTTTGTTTCTTTGTTTTGTTTTCTTCTCTCTCTTTTTCCCTTTTTGTCCTTCTTAATTTCTCAGTTTCTTGTCTCTCTATACTAACCTTCTCTTCCTGTCTCCTGAATACCTGGCACTGTGTGACATCTCTACCTGTTCAAGCCAGGCTGTACTTCACTGCCTGGGAGCAACTTCCCCAGTCCTCACAACCACACTGTTGGGATCTCTTGGGGCTTTTCTTTTTTAGTCTTATTTTTATTTGTTCATTTCTTTTCTTTCACCCTTTTTATTTTTTTTCTTCCTTTTTGTTTTTCTCCATTTCTCAGTCTCTCATCTCTCCACTCCAACAGCAAGTTTCCTTAGCACTCTTTTTTGTTTGTTTGTTTGTATGTTTTTGGCTCCTGTTCCTCTCTCCTCTCTCTCCTCTTTTCCATACCCATCCTAGCAGCACACATCACAATCTCTCCCCTCCTTCCTCCCTACCTGCACCATACGCTGAACATCACACTCCCAAGCAGCAGAGGCACGGCCTACTGGAACCTGCCCTGCACTGATTCCTGGCCCGCCATGCTGGCCCTAGTATGTGCCACAAACAACATCCCAGTAACTCCCCTTCAGTTGAAACTGCCCTGCTGTACAATACCTGAGCAAGTGACACTGCCCATTGGAGAAGGATGCAACAAGTATCGTGCCCACAGAGGAGCAAACAACAAAGAATGCACAGCCCACCTGCTCAGACATAACCAAATAAAACAAAAAAGCAGGATGAAACAAACAAATCTACAATAAATAAATGAGGAGAATACTGAATTTCCCAAAGACAGCAAACAATATCAAAACATTTACAAAAAAAGGACAGGATGGTTCCAGTAGGCATCCAAAATAAAACACCACATTACTTTCCAGTAGAAGAAAAGTCACTAGAACTACCTGATAGGGAATTCAAATCTCTAATAGTCAGAGCTATCCAAGAGAAGAAGCAAAAAGCAGACAAAAATGAGGAAAAAATGGACAAATTAATGAAAAGTAGACAAATGCATGGAAAATATGGACCAAAAAAATGGAAGAATTCAGGAAAGTAATACAGGAACAAAATGCTAAAATAAATTCACAACTAGAAATCATGAAAAAATAACAATTACAAATCCAAAAGATAAACAACAAGATTTCAGAAATGGACAGTGTCATAGAAGGGCTGAGGAGCAAGTTTGAAATGATGGAAGACAGGATCTGTGAAACTGAAGACAAACACTTGGATGCAACTCTGTTTGAGGAAAAATTAGAAAAAAGAACAAAGAAAAATGAACAAACCTTGAGAATTATGTGGAATACAATCAAAAGTAAAAATTTGTGAGTGATCGGAGTTCCAGAACAGGGGGAGAAAACATAACACACAGAGAGGATCATTGAAGAAATGCTAACAGAAAACTTCCACAATATCATGAAACATGAAAAGCTGACCATCCAAGAAGCTCAACAAACCCCGTATAGGATAGACACAAAAGAAAATCACCAAGGCATATCATAATCACACTCGCTAAAACCAAACACAAAGAATCCTGACAGCAGCTCGAGAAAAACAAAAAGTCAAATACAGAGGAGAAACAATAAGACTAAGCTCGGATTATTCAGGCAGAAACCATGCAGGCAAGAAGTCAATGGGATGATGTATATATAAAACATTGAAAGAAAAAAATTGCCAGCCAAGAATAATATATCCTGCAAAACTCTCGTTCAAATATGATGGTGAAATTAGGTCATTTCCATATAAACAGAAATTAAGGGATTATGTAAAAACCAAACCAAACTTACAAGACTTATTAAGGGGAGTCCTTCGATCTGAGAACAAACAATATCAGACCACAGGATAAATCTATGACACAGGATCATACCAGCCAGATACCAACCTAGGAAATGAACTCTCAGGGACTATCCAAAATCAAAAGAATTACAAGAGGGAACCAGAAGGCTAATCTGTAAATGACAACAACATCAGAACAATAAAAGAGAGAATAAATGGTGTAGGTATAAAACCTTCCAATGAAGAGGAAGACTAGGTGATACCAAGTAATAATAGACTGGTTCAAACCTAGAAAGATAAGGGTTAATTTCAGGGCAACCACAAAGAAAGTTAACAAACATACTCATCAAAATAAAGAAGAATAACGTAAAGTCTCAGTAAAAACAAAACCTACAAAAACAGAAGAAATGAAAACTAAATATACAAACAAAAGGAAGTCAGCACAGGAGAGTAAGAGGAACAAAGAAAATTTCAGCACCACCAAAAAAAAAAAAAAAAAAAAGCACTACAAAATGCAATCCCACTCCCAGGAATATTACCTAGAGAAATAAGAGCCATCACATGAATAGGCATACACACACCCATGTTCATTGCAGCACTGTTCACTATAGCAAAAATATGGAAACAATCTAGACGCCCATCAACAGATGATTGGATAAACAAACTGTGGTACATACACACAATTGAGTATTATGCAAAGATAAAGAACAATGCTGAATCTGTAGAAGCATCTCATAACATGGATGCACCTGGACGACATTATGCTGAGTGCAATAAGCCAATCACAAAAGGACAAATATTGTATGACACCTCTACTGTAAAAAGTCATGTAACAGTTTACACACAAAAAGAAACAATCTTTGTTGGTTATGAGCAATGAGAGGGGTGGGGGGGACTAAATAGACAATAGATAAGTGGTAACTTTGGTGAAGGGTAAGACAGTACACAATACTGGGGAAGCCAGCACAACTTGTACAAGGAAAGGTCATGGAAGCTCCATAGACACATCCAAACTCCATGAAGGACTGAATTTTCGAGAAGGGAGAGTGTTGACATGTCAGGGGGTTGTTAACCAATGTCATAAAACAATATGTGTACAGAACATTTAACGAGAAACTATTTGTTCTGTAAACCTTCATCTAAAATACAATTAAGAAAATTAAAAAAAAAAAAAAAACCTACAAAAACAAAAGAAACGAAAAAAATTCCACAGGACACTAAGAGGAACAAAGAAAACGTCAGCAGCAAAAAAAAAAAAAAAAAAAAAAAGCAGTACAAAATGACAGCAATAAACTCACACCTATCAATAATTACACTGAATGTAAATGGACTCAATGCACCCATAAAGAGACAGAGGGTGACAGAAAGGATAAAAAAACAGGATCCATCAATATGCTGTCTACAAGAGACACCTTAAAAACAAAGATGTAAATTTATTAAAAATCAAAAGATGGAAAACCTATATCAAGCAAACAGCTACCAAAAAAAAAAGCAGGAGTGGCAATACTAATCTCAGATAAAATAGACTTTAAAACAAAATCCAGCATAAAAGACAAAGAAGGACACTATATAATGATTAAGGGGATGATCATCATGAAGACATAACCATAATAAACATCTATGCCCCAATGACAGGGCACTGACAGACATAAAACAAACTCTAACAGCACTAAAAAGAGAAATTGACAGTTCCACAATAATAGTAGAAGACTTCAACACATCACTCTCAGTAAAGGACAGAACATCTAGAAAGAAATTATACAAAGATACAGAAGACCTAAAAGGCACAATAAGCCAACTTGACCTCGTAGACATATATAGAACACTCCACCCAACAGGTGCAAAATACACATTCTTTCCCAATGCACATGGAACTTTCTCCAGAATAGACCACATCTCAGGCCACAAAGCAATCCTCAATAAGATCCAACACGTTGAAATAATACAAAGTATCCTCCCTGACCACAATGCCATGAAGACAGAAATTAACAACAGGAAGCCCAAGGAAAAAAAATCAATTACATGGAAATTGAGCAGCACCCAGCTTACAAAACACAAGGTAATAGAAGAAATCAGAGATGGAATCAAAAAATTCCTAGAATCAAATGAGAATGAAAACACATCCTACCAAAACATTTGGGACACAGGAAAGACAGTCCTCAGAGGACAATTTATAGCAGTAGATGTACACATCAAAAAAGAAGAAAGGGACAAAATCAAAACATTAACTACCGGAACTCGAACAAATAGAAAGAGAACAGCAAAAAAAAAAAAAAAAAAAAAAAAAAAAAATCCCACAGCCACTAGAAGAAAGGAAATAATAAAGATCAGAGCAGAAATAAATGAAATGGAGAATAGAAAAACAATCATAAGAATCAACAAAACCAAAAGTTGGTTTTTTGAAAGAATCAACAAAATTGACAAACCACTGGCCAGACTAACAAAGGAAAAAACAGAAGCGGATGCAAATAACCCAAATAAGAAATGAAATGGGGGACATTACAACAGACTCAACTGAAATAGAAAGGATCATAGCACAGTATTATGAAAAACTATACTCCAACAAATTTGAAAACCTAGAAGAAATGGATACATTTCTAGAAACACACTACCTACCCAAACTAACACAAAGTGATGTTGAAAATCTGAACAGACCCATAACAAGAGAAGAGAGTGAAAAGGAAATAAAAAAAAACTCCCAACAAAAAAAGCCCTGGCCCAGATGGCTTCACTGGAGAATTCTGCAAAACTTTCAGAGAGAGAGATTATACCAGTACTACTCAAACTATTTCAGAACATAGAAAAGGAAGTGACACTTTCGAATTCATTCTACCAAAACCAGGCAAAGACGCCACAAAAAAAGAAAATTACAGACCAATATCTCTCATGAATATAGATGCAAATATTCTCAACAAAATTCTAGCCAATACAATGTTCTACATTCTACCTTGGTGAGTAGTGTCTGGGGTCTTAAAAGCCTGTGAGCAGCCATCTAAGATACTCCACTGGTCTCATCCCTTCGGGAGCAAGGGAGAATGAAGAGAACAGGATACAAGGAAAGGATTACTCCAAAGGACTAATGGGCCACAGCTACCAAGGCCTCCACCGGACTGAGTCCAGTACAGCTAGATGGTGTCCAGCTACCACCACTGACTGCTCTGACCAGGATCACAACAGAGGGTTCTAGACAGAGCTGGAGAAGGATGTAGAATAAAATTCTAACTCACAAAAAAAGACCAGATTTACTGGCCTAAAGGAGACTGGAGAAACCCCAAGAGTATGGCCCCCAAACACCCTTTTAGCTCAGTGGTGAAGTTATCTCCGAGGTTCACTGTTCAGCCTGGGAGCGGACAGCCCCTAAAACCAAATGAGACTAATGAGGTACAGTAGTCCAGGGACAAGGGCCAGAAGGCAGAAGGGGACAAGGAAGCTGGTGATAGGGAACCCAAGGTTGAGTAAGGATATTGTTGATGTGTTGTGAGATTGTTAACCATTGTCATAGGGCAACATTTGTAGTAACTGTTAAATGAGAAACTATTTTGTTCTGTAAGCCTTCATCTTGAGTGAGAATAGCAGCACAATTGGAAGAGCGTAGTTGATGTCACCAAACTGTGCATGTAGAAATTTTTGAAATGGTGTATCTTTGGCTATGTATATTTTCACCAAAAAAAAAAAGTTGAGAAGTTAGAGGGTTGACATGTTGTGGGGTTGTTAACCAATGTCATAAAACAATATGTGTACTACTGTTTCATGAGAAACTATTTGTTCTGTAAACTTTCACCTAAAGTGCAATAAAAATAAATTAATTAATTAATTTAAAAAAATTCTAGCCAATAGAATTCAGTATCATATCAAAAACATAATATACCACAATCAGGTAGGATTCATACCAAGTATGCAAGGATGGTTCAACATTAGAAAATCAATCAACTTAATCCACCACATAAATCAAAGAAAAGAATCACATGATCATCTCAATTGACACAGAAAAGCCATTCGACAAAGTCCAACACTCATTCCTGATAAAACACTCTCAATAAAATAGGTATAGAGAGGAAAATTTTCAACATAATAAAGGGCATTTATGCAAAACCGACAGCCAACATGATTCTTAATGGAGAGAGGCTGAAAACATTCCCCCTGAGAACAGGAACAAGAGAGGGATGCCTTTTATCTCCACTCCTATTTAACATTGTCCTGGAAGCCCTAGCTAGAGCAATAAGGCAAAAAAAAAAAAAAAAAAGAAAAAAAAGAAAAGAAATAAAGGGCATCGAAATTGGTAATAAAGAAATTAAACTGTCCATGTTTGTGGATAAAATGATACTATACATAGAAACCCTAAAGATTCCACAAGAAATCTACTGGAACTAACAGAAAGAGTCATCAGAGTAGCAGGATACAAGATGAACATACAAAAATCAGTTGAATTCCTATACACTAATAAAGAGAATGAGGAAAAGGAAATTAGAAAAACAATATCATTTATAATAGCCCCTAAAAAAATAAAATACTTAGGAATAAATCTAACCAAGGAGGTGAAAGACCTATACAAAGAAAACAACAAAACACTACTGCAAGAAACCCAAAGCGATCTATATAAATGGACAAACATACCATGCTCTTGTACAGGTAGACTCAACATTGTGAAAATGACAATTTTACCCAAAGCAATTTACAAATACAATGCAATCCCGATCCAAATACCAACAACATTCTTTAAAGAGATAGAAAACCTAATCATTAACTAATCATATGGAAAGGGAAGAAGAACCGGATAAGTAAAGCACTATTGAAGAAGAATAAAGTAGGAGGATTGCCCTACCTGACCTCAGAACCTACTATACAGCTACGGTAGTCAAAACAGCCTGGTACTGGTACAATGACAGATACATTGACCAATGGAACAGAATTGAGAACCCAGATGTAAAACCATCTCCCTACGGTCGGTCACCTGATGTTCAACAGCGGCCTAAAGTCTGTCAAATTGGGAAAAGACAGTCTTTTTAACAAATGGTGCTGGCAAAATTGGATGACCATTTGTAGAAAAAGGAAACAGGACCCATACCTCACACCATATACAAAAACTAATTCAAGATGGATCAAAGACATAAATATAAAGCCAAAAACTATAAAGTTCATAGAAGAAAAGATAGGATCAATGCTAGAGGCCCTAATGCACGGCATTAACAGGATACAAACCATAACCATCAACACACACAAACTCCAGAAGATAAGCTAGATAACTGAGATCTTCTAAAAATTAAACATTTATGCTCATCCAAAGACTTCACCAAAAGAGTAAAAAGAGAACCTACAGACTGGAAAAAAATTTTTGGACAGTACAAGTCAGACAAAGGTCTAATCTCCATAATCTGCAAGAATATCCAACACCTCTACAACAAAAAGACAAATAATCCAATTAAAAAATGGGCAAAGGAAATGAACAGACACTTCACCAAAGAATATATTCTAGTGGTCAACAGACACATAAGGAAATGCTCAAGATCACTAGCCATTAGAGAAATGCAAATCAAAACCACAGTGAGATACTATCTCACCCCAGCATTACTGGCACGAATCAAAAACTCTGGAAATAACAAATGTTGGATAGGCTGCGTGGAGATCGGAATTCTTATGCATTGCTGGTGGGAAAGCAAAATGATACAACCGTTTTGAAAAATGATATGGCCTTCCTTAGAAAGCTAGAAATAGACATACCATTCGATCCAGCAATCCCACTCCTAGGAATATATCCTAGAGAAATAAAAGCCATCATACGAATAGACATGTGCACACCCATGTTCATTGTAGCATTGTTCACAATAGCAAAAAGAGGGAAACAACTTAGATGCCCATCAACAGGTGAATGGATAAACAAGCTATGGTATATACACACAATGGAGTATTATGCAATGATAAAGAACAATGATGAATCTGTGAAGCTTCTCATAACATGGATGAAACTGGAGGACATTATGCTGAGTGAAATAAGTCAATCACAAAAGGACAAATATTGTATGAGACCTCAACGGTAAAAACTCATTTTGCACACAAAATGAAACAATCTTTGTTGATTACTAGGGATGGTAGGGGTGGGACAGGGAAATACTAACTAGACAATAGATAAGTGGTAACTTTGGTGAAGGGTAAGACAGTGCACAATACTGAGGAAGCCAGCACAACTTGTACAGGAAAAGGTCATGGAAGCTCCATAGACACATGCAAACTCCCTGAGGGACTGAATTGCTAGGCAGAGGGCTGTGGGGACCAAGTTCTTCGGGAACATCTAGCTCAGCTGGCATAACATAATTTATACAGAAAATGTTCTACATTCTACTTTGGTGAGTAGCTTCTGGGGTCTTAAAAGCCTGTGAGCAGCCATCTAAGATACTCCATTGGTCTCATCCCTTTGGAAGCAAGGGAGAATGAAGAAAACAAGATACAAGGAAAAGATTAGTCCACAGGACAAATGAACCACAACAACCATGGCCTCCACTAGTTTGACTGGGTCCAGTACGGCTAGATGGTGCCCAGCTACCACCACTGACTGCTCTGACCGGGATCACAACAGAGGGTCCCAGACAGAACTGGAGAAAAATGTAGAACAAAATTCTAACTCACAAAAAAGGACCAGACTTACTGGCCTGACAGAGATTGGAGAAAACCTGAGAGTATGGACCCTGGACACCCTTTTAGCTCAGTAATGAAGTCACTCCAGAGTTTTATCCTTCAGTCAAAGATTAGAAGGCCCCATAAAAGATAACGAGACTAATGGGGCACAACAGTCCAGGGACAAGGACTAGAAGACAGGAGGGGACAGGAAAGCTGGTAATAGGTAACCCAAGGTTGAGAAAGGACAGTGTTGACATTTTGTGGAGTAGTTAACCATTGTCATAAAACAGTATGTGTACTAACTGTTTAATGAGAAACTAGTTTGTTCTGTAAACCTTCATCTAAAGTACAATAAAAATAAATTAATTAAGAAAACGAAAAGAATCTACAGTACACAGATGACACAACCTTGCGTGTTGAAAGCAAAGAGAACTTGAAGTACTTACTGATGTAATTGAAGACTATAGCCTTAGGTGTGGATTATACATTGTCTTAGGCTGGGTTCTCTAGAGAAGCAAAATAAGTAAAGCACATAAATACATATACAGAGAGATTTATATCAAAGAAACAGCTCACACAATTGCAGAGGCTAGAACATCCCAAATCCATGGATTAGGATAGAGGCTTCTCCTGATTCACATAGCCTCAGGGGCTGGTGAACTCAAGATCAGCAGGTTGGAAAGCAGGACTCCACTCACAGGCTGTGAAGATCCGTAAATCCCAGGATCGGCAGATAAGCTGGTAGCTCAAGTCCTAAGAACTGGAAGTCAGATGAACAGGAGGCAGCTGCAGAATCCAGAGCAAGCAAAAAGCCAGAACGTCTGCTTATATTCAGATGGAGGCCACACTCTCAAGGAAACTCCCTTTCCACTGCTTGGCTACTCACAGCATATCCAACAATGGGAGTGATCACATATAATCGCCGAAAATCATGGCCCAGCCAAGGTGACACACAATCTTAACCAACATATACCTCAACATAAAGTAAACAAAAATCTTCACAACTCCCCAATAAATGGAGAAAATACTGACGTTGTCAAGGACTTCATTTTCTTTAGATCCACAATCAACGTCTATGGAAGCAGCAGTCAAGAAATAAAACAACATGTTGCGTTGGGCAAATGTGCTGCAAAAGACCTCTTTAAAATATTAAAAAGCAAAGATGACACTTTGAGGACTAAGGTGCGTCCGACCCAAGCTATGGTGTTTTTAATTGCCTCATATGCATGTGAAATCTGGACAACGGATAAGGAAGACCAAAGAAGAATTGATGCCTTTGAACTGTGGTGTTGGTGAAGAATATTGACTATACCATGGGCTGCCAGAAGAATGAATCAATCTGTCTTGGAAGAAGTACAGCCAGAATACTCCTTAGAAGCAAGGATGATGACCCTTCATCTCATGTACTGATACAGTAACTGCAACAGTGGGCTCTAACTTAGCAACATTTGTTAGGATGGTGTAGGAGCAGGCAGTGTTTCATTTTGTTGTACATGGGGTCACTATGAGTCAAAACTGACTTGATGGCATCTACTAACAACAACAAGATAGGGTCCAAGGTTACACACTTCTAATAAACCTCTAGGTGATATTTATGCTGCTGCTTCAAGGGCTACACTAAAATCACACCAAAATCTTCCTTATTGCTCCTTCAATCATATCAGGAGTGAAATTTACTTTTTACTAGTATGTCTCCATTACCCTAAGTCAATATTTTATGTTGTCTACCCATATAACTTTCTATGTCGTTGATAAACTTTATAGCATGCAAAGGTTATATAATTTATGTAGGCTTCTCATGGACTTTAATGTACTTGAGCATAGTGATTTTGTCTTTAACCTCAACTCTGTCATATCCCACTGTAATTCCTGCAAGCTGCTGAAGAAATTTTGGTTAAATAATAGGTAGATGAAGAAACAATTGAGTCTTAAGTGAAAATATGTTCTCTTTATTCTGATTTTAATTGTAGTAATTGTACCTAAAATGAGTAACTTTTCATTTCCTGTGTGAAGAATAGTATAGTGAAGTGAGGGCATTCAGTATAGAACAGCAAGAAAACAGTATGAGGTAATAGGAATGCAGTATAGCAAGTGATTTGGAGGACAGTTCTTGGAGTCAGATCGTCTTGGTTTCAATCTTGGCTCTAGTAATTAACAGCAGTGTGACCTTGTATAACTAATGTAACCTGCTGATGTCCCAAATTCTTCATTTATAAAATGAACATAATAAAAATACCCCATTCATAGGTTAGGCTGAAGTTAGATAATTTGTGTAAAATACGTGACAGTACCAGGCCAACTACACTCAATGCAGAGTTAACTATTTTTATAACTGAAATATTAACTTCTACTCTTTTCAAAAGGTTTAATTATTTTCAACACTAATATAATAAGGTTCACTGATTAGGTAAATTGTGTATCAATCAATAGCCCTTAACCAGTTCTACAGGATCACTGGTTATATTATAAAACTAAAGACTATTTGTAGAGGCTTTTTCATTGGTATAATTAAGCTAGCACTTCATTATTTAAAACACTAGGAGCCCTGGTGGAACGATGGTTAAGTGTTTGGCTGCTAACCAAAAGGTCAGCAGTTCAAATCCACCAGCCACTCCTTGGAAACCCTGTGGGGGCAGTTCTACTCTGTCTTATTGGGTCTCTATGAGTTGAATTGACTTGACGGCAATGGGTTTTTGGTATG
Organism: Dugong dugon; assembly: GCA_030035585.1. Taxonomy (NCBI): domain Eukaryota; kingdom Metazoa; phylum Chordata; class Mammalia; order Sirenia; family Dugongidae; genus Dugong; species Dugong dugon. The sequence goes on along the minus strand of CM057471.1, from coordinate 34,555,963 downwards.
TAATACTGAGGTCAAACCATAAACATGGACATCAAGAATTAACACAATTTAAGGACAGATAGTGTGAAAAAGCATTGCAATTTTTTAACTTAAAACTTCACTTTTTGCATACGCATTTAATGATTTAATTAGAACACCTTGGTGCATGTGGAGATAATGGATATATTCTCTCATTATAAACTAATTGGCTAGGTTCAGTACGATGTATTTTTAAGACAGTTAACTGGTGCTCTGCTATAGTCTTTCTTGCTGAGTCATTATTACATTGCTACATTAAGTATTTGTGTTGTTGAGCCTTTGCCTTATTTTCACTTTAATTTTAGTGAAAATGCTTGGAAGTGTGAGTTATAAAAGGATAATCGAAAACTGAAAATGTTTTCAAGAAACCAGAGTCTGGCTTGCAGCTGTTTATAAAGTGATGGGGAAGGGGAATATCCTTTTGGGTAAGTTTGAAGTTGTTATTGTTGTTAGTTGCCCTTCAGGAGGTTCCAACTCATAGAGACCCTGTTTACAACATAAGGAAACACTGCCAGGTCCTGAGCCATCCTCATGAACATTGCTGTTTGAGCTCATTGTTGCAGTCACTGTGTCATTCCATATCATTGAGGGCCTTCTTCTTTTTTACTGACCTTCTGCTTTACCAAGCATAACATCCTTTTCTGGGTACTGGTCCCTCCTGGTAACATGTCCAAAGTTATGTAAGACAAAGTCTCATCATACTTCCTTCTAAGGAGCATTTTGGATATACTTCTTCCAGGATAAACCTGTTCATTCTTCTGGCAGCCCATGGTATATTTAATATTTTTCACCAACACTATAACTCGAATGAATCAATTTTTCTGTGGTCTTCTTTATTCAATGTTCAGCTTTCGCATGCATACGGGGCAATTGGAAATACCATGGCTTGGGTCAAGTGCATCTTAGTCCTCAAAGTGACATGTTTTCATTTTAACACTTTAGAGAGATCTTTTGCAGCAGATTTGCCCAATGAAATACATTGTTTGATTTCTTGACTCCTGCTTCCATAGACATTGATTGTGGATCCAAGTAAAATAAAATATTTGATAACTTCACTCTTTTCTCTGTTTATAATCATGTTGCCTATTGGTCCATTTGTGAGTATTTTTATTTTCTTTATGTTGAGGTGTAATCCATACTGAAGGTTGTAGTTTCTGAGCTTCATCAGTAAGTTTGAGGTAGAAACATATTATTTTTATTCATGAATAAAAATGCTCACAAATAAGAAAGTGAAGCAGGCTGTTAGGAAGATTAATGGGCTTAAGACTTAGAGGAATATCATCTGATTATGAGCAGTGACCATGATAGCTTTGTAATTTGGGGCAATTTTTATAATCTGCACATGCTTTGTTTTATTAATGTAGGAATGAATTAATTAATCTGGGGGCCCTCTAAGTTCTTTTCCTGTAATTCTGTTCACAGGTTAGCTTCCCCTCTATCTACCATTCCCAAACAATTACATCAATAAAGTCATTCAGGTTCTACCTCTAAAATAAATTCCCAATCCATCTCCTTTCCTTCTCCGCTGTTACTAGTGTATCGCAAGCTCTTATCTTTTGATTAGGCTATTTCAATAGACTCCCAGTTAGTCTTCCTTCATCTACTCTTACCCCAATTCAGTTGTTATCATAAAAAATACCCAGGGCCATTTTTTAAAAGGTGAATCAGACCATGTCATTCTCCTGCATAAAACCTCCAGTAACTTATGAATGGACTTCCTGGGTGGTGCAGAGGGTTAATACACTCAGCTGCTAACCGAAAGGTTGAAGATTCCAGCTTACCCAGAGGCACCTCTGAAAAAAGCCCTCATGATCTATTTTCAAAACATCAGTCACTGAAAACTCTAAATGGAGCATAGTTCTACTCAGACACACCTGGGGTTACTGTGAGCTGGAATCACCTTGACAGAAACTGGTTTTTGGGTTTAACTTTTGAATACATTTAGAAGAGAATCCTATTTCTTACGATGGCCTAGAGTAACTTAGCTATTCTACCCTAATGTCATTTACTTAATATCTATCACTCTCCTGCTCACTTTTTATGTCCCAGATACACTAGACTTGAACTTGAAAAGCTGTTTCTTCTCAGAGAACTTGGATATATTGTGTACTTTGCATGGAATACTCTTCCCCTATATTGATACAAGACTGATACTTTCTTGTCATACAGATCACCGGCTTACTGAAGCCTTTCTTGGTTATAAAAAAATAAATCAGGACAGGGCCACAATAAAAGGATCTTGATAGAATGGGAAAAAAATGTGGAACGGAACCTCAAATTCTTAAAAAATCCTGACTTATTGGACCTGTTAAGACTGGAAAACTCCCCAAGTCAATTTTCTAGAGATACTCTTTAATCCTTGAATGAAAACTAATCCATAAGGTCACCTTTTAACTAAGTAACAAAGTGGCTCACAAAATAAAGAATATCCCTGAGACTTCTGGCAAAATGGCACTCTAGGCAGAAGCACCACACAGTCCCTCCACAGCAAAGATCCAAAAACTAAGCCAAACAGAGAATACAACAATCCTGAAACCCTAAAACATCAAATGAAGAGATAAAGAACTCAGCCAAGAACCAAATGGAATGAGAAAACTGACAGAGAACGGAGAGTGAGGAGATATTCATGCAGAGGACCCCTACTAGCTAACGCAGCGTGGATCCACCATCTTGGACTCCTATCGGAGACAAGCAAACAGGGAGTATGAGAAAGCAGCCTCACAGAGTGTCCGGCGGGAGACAAAACAACTGGTAATTTGCAGTGTGCACTTTCCCACCCTCCACCCCTCTTCACCCCGGCTCGGCCTCCTCTGCAACCCGTGGCCACGGTCTCTTGACCAGGAAGCGTCGGCTGCTTGGATTCCACACACCCGAGTGGGTGGCTCTCTGGGTGCCAGATGTTGGCTGCTGGTGTTGCTTTTTTCCACTTCTTTTGATTTCTTCCTTGCATCTCGCCAACTCCCCCACCTTTCGCTCGAGTGCCTCACTCCATGCACCATCTTTGCTTCTTTCTGAGGGGCTGCAGAGCACTGGTAATTTGTGATACATGCTTTCCCACTCTCTACACTTCTTCACCCACACTCGACCACCTCCGCTTCCCACAGACAGAGTCTCTTGTTCAGAAACACCAGCCTGCACTAGTTGGTTCTCTGAGTGCCATTTGTTGGCTGCTAGTGTTGCTTTTTTTTTTCTGCTTCTTTTGATTTCTTACTTGCCTCTCGCCACCTCCCCTTCCTTTCACTCCAGTGCCTGCCTCCGTGCACCATCTTTGCTTCTTCCTGAGGGGCTGCAGAGCTCCATTTGAGCGTGGAGCTGCTTCTGGGTCTGGGCTACCATGCTGGTGGGATCCTGGGGCTTTTGTTCATTTGTTTGTTTTTGAATTGTTTGTTTGTTTTCTTTTCCTTTTCTTGAGTTGCGAGCCATTTCTGGCCAGACAGTGCTTTGTGGCAAGGAGACTCCCCTTTGGCTTCAACAGATTGCAGAGGGATCACCGAGGGCATTTTTTTTGTTGGTTTTTATTTTTGTTTTTTTATGGGCCTTTCTTGTTCTTTTTTTTTTATTTGTATTTTTTCCCCTCTTTTTCCCTTTTTGTCTTTCTTCATTGCTCAGTTTCCCATCTCACTATATCTTCCTTCTCCTTCTGTTCCCTAAGTACCTGGCATTGTATACCTCTATGCCTTCTAGCCAGGATGTACTGCAACACCTGACAGCAACTTTCCCAGACCTTATAGCTGCACTGGTGGGATCCCTGGGAACTTTGCAGTTCTTTAAACTTTCTGATTCTGATTTATTCATTCTTTTATTTTCTTCCTCTTCCCCTTTCTTTTTTTCTCCATTTCATAGTCTCTCATCTCTCCACCAATGGCAAGCTCCCCTAGCATTCTTTTTTGTTTGTTTGTATGTTTTTGGCTCCTCTTCCTCTCTCCTCTCTCCCATATCCATCTTAGCTCCACACATAACAATCTCCCCGCTGCATCCTGCCTAATTGCACTGTGTTCTTGACATCACACCACCAAGCAGCACAGGCACAACTTACTGTAACCTGCCCTGCACTGATTACCAACCCACTCTTTTGGCTGTAGTAAGTGCCACAAACAACCCATCTCGGTAACTCCTCTTCAGCTAGACCTGCCCTGCGGTACCATATCTGAGTGACTGACCCTGCCAGTTGGAGAAGGAGGCGAAAAGTATTGAGTGCACAGACAAGCAAACAACAAAGAACACACAGTCCACCTGCTCAGACATAGTCAATTTTTTTTTTTAAAGGGGGACAAAACAAAGGAATCTATAATCAATAAACGATAAAAATAACTACTGAATGCCCTGAAAACAGCAGACAATATCAAAACATTTACAAAACCAGGAAAGGATGGTTCCAGTAGGCGTCCAAAACAAAACACCAGATGACTCTCCTGTGGAGGAAAATGCACTAGAACTACCTGAGAGGGAATTCAAATGTCTAATACTTGGAATTCTCCAAGAGCTGAGGCAAAAAGCTGACAAACATGAGGAAAAAATAGACAAATTCATGGAAAATACAGAAAAAAATTGGGAGAATTCAGGAAGATAATGCAGGAAGAAAATGCCAAAATAAATTCACAACTAGAAATTATACAAAGACAGCAATTAGAACTCCAAAAGATAAACAACAAGATTTCAGAAATGGACGATGTCATAGAAGGGCTGAGAAGCAGATTTGAAATGGTGGAAGACAGGATCAGTGGAATTTAAGACTACAACCCTGTTTGAGGAAAACTCAGAAAAAAGAACAAAGAGAAATGAAGAGACCCTGAGAGTTATCTGGGACACAATCAAAAGCAAAAATTTTCGAGTGATTGCAATTCCAGACCATGGGGAGAAAACAGAAAACACAGAGAGGATCATTGACGAACTGCTGACAGAAAACTTCCCCAATATCATGAAAGATGAAAAGCTGGTCATCCAAGAAGCTCAAAGAACCCCATATGGAAGAGACCCCAAAAGAAAATCATCAAGGCATATCATATTCACACTCTCCAAAACCAAAGACAAACAAAGAATCCTGAGAGCAGCTCGTGAAAGACAAGAAGTCACATACTGAGGAGAAATAATAAGACTAAGCTCAGATTATTCGGCAGAAACCATGAGGGCAAGAAGGCAATGGGATGCCATATATAAAATCTTGAAAGAAAAAAATTGTCAGCCAAGAATAATATATCCTGCAAAACTCTCATTCAAATTTGATGGTGAAATTAGGTCATTTCCAGACAAACAGAAATTAAGGGAATATGTAAAAGTCAAACCAAACTTACAAGAATTATTAAAGGGAGTTCTTCAATCTGAGGACAAACAGCTTCAGCTCACAGGCTGAACCTAGGAGGCAGGATAGTACCAGCCAGATACCAGTCTAGGAAATAACCTCTCTAGGACTATCCAAAACCAAAAGAAATACAACAGGGAATCAGAGCAGTTAATCAATAAATCACAACAACATCAAAACAATAAAGAGGGAATAAACGGCTTAAGTATAGAACCTTCTAATGGAGAGGAAGGCAAGGCAATACCAAGTAATGGTAGACTGCTTCAAACTTAGAAAGAAAAGGGTAAAATTCATAGTAACCACAAAGAAAGTTAGCAAACATACTCATAAAAATAAAGAGGAAAAACAATGTCTCAGTAAAAACAAAACCTACAAAAACAAAAGAAATGAAAAAAAAAAAATCCACAAACAAAAGTAACTCAGCACAAGACAGTAAGAACAAAGAAAACGTCAGCACCACAAAAAATAAAAGCACTACAAAATGACAGCAACAAGCTCACATCTATCAATAATTATACTGAATGTAAATGGACTAAATGCATCCATAAAGAGACGGAGAGTGACAGATTGGATAAGCAAACAGGATCCATCAATATGCTGTCTACAAGAGACACACCTTAGAAACAAAGATGTGAATTTATTAAAATTCAAAGGTTGGAAAAAAATAAATCAAGCTAACAACTACCAAAAAAGAGCAGGAGTGGCAATTCTAATCTCAGATAAAATAGACTTTAAAAAAAAATCTACCATAAAGACAAAGAAGGACACTATATAATGATTAATGGGACGATCTTTCTTGAAGACATAATCATAATAAACATCTACGCACCCAATGACAGAACTCCACAATACATAAAACAAACTCTAACAACACTGAAAAGAGAAATTGACAGTTCCACAATAATAGTAGCAGACTTCAACACCCCACTCTCAGTAAAGGACAGAACAACTAAAAAGAAACTCAGCAAAGATACAGAAGACATAAAGGGCACAATCAGCCAACTTGACCTCATAGACATATATAGAACACTCCATCCAGCTGCTGCAAAGTACACATACTGTTCCAATACACATGGAATGTTCTCCAGAATAGACCACATCTTAGGCCACAGAGCAATCCTCAACAAGATCCAAAATGTGGAGATAATTCAAAGTATCTTCTCTGACTACAATGCCATCAAGGTAGAAATTAACACTAGAAAGAGCAAGGAAAAAAAATCAACTACATGAAAACTGAATAATACCCTGCTTACACATCACTGGGTAATAGAAGAAATCACAGATGGAATAAAAAAATTCCTAGAATCAAATAAGAATGAAAACACATCATACCAAAACCTTTGGGACACAGCAAAGGCAGTCCTCAGAGGACAATTTATAGCAATAGATGCACATATCAAAAAAGAAGAACGGGACAAAATCAAAACATTAACTACAGAACTCAAACAAGTAGAAAGAGAACAGCAAAAAAAAGCCCACAACCAACAGAAGAAAGGAAATAGTAAAGATCAGAGCAGAAATAAATGAAATAGAGAACAGAAAAACAATAGAAAGAATCAACAAAACCAAAAGTTGGTTCTTTGAAAGAATCAACAAAATCGACAAACCACTGGCCAGACTGACAAAAGAAAAACAGCAGAGGGCACAAATAACCCAAATAAGAAATGAAATGAGGGACATTACAACAGACCAAACTGAAATAGAAAGGATTATAAGAGAATATTATGAAAAACTATGCTCCAACAAATTTGAAAACCTAGAGGAAATGGATAAATTTCTAGACACACACAACCAACCCAAACTACAACAAAGTGATGTTGAAAATCTGAACAGACCCATAACAAGAGAAGAGACTGAAAAGGTAATATAAAAACTCCCAACCAAAAAACTCCCTGGCCCAGATGGCTTCACTGGAGAATTCTACAAAACATTTACAGAAGAGCTTGTACCAATACTACTCAAGCTATTTCAGAGCATAGAAGAGGAAGCAACGCTTCCAAATTCATTCTATGAAGCCAGCATAATGCTGATACCAAAACCAGGCAAAGATGTCACAAAAAAAGAAAATTACAGACCAATATCTGTCATGAATATAGATGCAGAAATTACGAACAAAATTCTCGCCAACAGAATTCATCATCATATCAAAAAATAATACACCACGACCAAGTAGGATTCATACCAGGTATGCAAGGATGGTTCAACATTAAAAAATCAATCAACATAATCTACCACATAAATAAAAGGAAAGAAAAGAATCATATAATCATCTCAGTTGATGCAGAAAAGGCATTTGACAAAGTCCAACACCCATTCCTGATAAAAACTCTCAATAAAATAGGCATAGAAGGGAAATTTCTCAACATAATAAAGGGCATCTATGCAAAACCAGTGGCCAACATCATTCTTAATGGAGAGAGGCTGAAAACATTCCCCTTGAAAACAGGAACAAGACAAGGATGCCCTTTATCACCACTCCTATTTAACATTGTGTTGGAAGTTCTAGCTAGAGCAATAAGGCAAGAAAAAGAAATAAAGGGCATCCAAATTGGTAAAGAAGAAGTTAAACTGTCCCTTTTTGCAGATGATATGATACTATACATAGAAAACCCTAAAGACTCCACAAGAAATCTACTGGAACTAATAGAAAGATTCAGCAGCGTAGCAGGATACAAAGTAAACATTCAAGAATCAGTTGGATTCCTATACACCAATAAGAAGAACAATGAAAAGGAAATCAGGAAATCAATACCATTTTCAGTAGCCCCTAAAAAGATAAAATACTTAGGAATAAATCTGACCAGGGATGTAAAAGACCTATACAAATAAAACTACAAAACACTACTGCATGAAACCCAAAGGGACCTACATAAATGGAAAAACATACCATGCTTATGGATAGCCAGACTCAACATCGTGAAAATGACAATTCTACCCAAAGCAATTTACAAATACAACGCAATCCCGATGCAAATACCAACAACATTCTTCAAAGAGATGGAAAAACTAATCATTAACTTTATATGGAAAGGGAAGAAGCTCCGAATAAGTAAAGCACTACTGAAGAAGAAGAATAAAGTTGGAGGATTCATACTACCTGACTTCAGAACCTAATATACAGCTACAGTAGTCAAAACAGCCTGGTACTGGTACAATGACAGATACGTTGATCAGTGGAACCGAATTGAGAACCCAGATGTAAATCCATCCACCTATGATCACCTGATCTTCGACAAGGGCCCAAAATCCATCAAATGGGGAAAAGACAGTCTTTTTAACAAATGGTGCTGGCAAAACTGGATATCCATTTGTAGAAAAATGAAACAGGACCCATACCTCACACCATATACAAAAACTACTTCAAAATGGATCAAAAACCTGAATATAAAGCCTCAAACTATAAAATTCATAGAAGAAAAATAGGACCAACACTTCAGGCCTTAATACATGGTATTAACAGGATACAAACCATAACCATCAACATACAAACCCAAATAGATAAGCTAGATAACTGGGATCTTCTAAAAACCAAACACCTATGCTCTTCAAATGACTTCACCAAAAGAGTAAAAAGAGAACCTACAGACTGGGAAAAAATTTTTGGACAGTACAAGTCAGACAAAGGTCTAATGTCCATAATCTACAAGAAAATCCAACACCTCTACAACAGAAAGACAAATAATCCTATTAAAAAATGGGCAAAGGAAATGAACAGACACTTCACCAAAGAAGACACTCAAATGGCCAAGAGACACACGAGGAAATGCTCACGATCACTAGCCATTAGAGAAATGCAAATTAAAACCACAATGAGATACCATCTCACCCCGGCATTACTGGCACGAATCAAAAACACTGGAAATAACAAATGTTGGAGGGGCTGCGGGAGATGGGAACTCTTATGCACTGCTGGTGGGAATGCAAAATGATACAACCATTTTGGAAAATGATACGGCGCTTCCTCAGAAAGCTAGAAATAAACATACCATTCGATCCAGCAATCCCACTCCTAGGAATATATCCTAGAGAAATAAGTGTCATCACTGGAATAGACATATGCATACCTATGTTCATGGGAGCATTGTTCACGATAGCAAAATGATGGAAACAACCTAGATGCCCATCAACAGATGAATGGATAAACAAACTATGGTACATACACACAATGGAGTACTATGCAACGAGAAAGAACAACAATGAATCTGTGAAGCATCTCATAACATGGATGAAACTGGAGGACATTATGCTGAGTGAAATAAGTCAATCACAAAAGGACAAATATTGTATGAGACCTCTATTGTAAAAACCCTTGAGAAAGTTCACACACAAAATGTAACAATCTTTGTTGGTTACCAGGGATGGGAGGGGTGGGGGGGAATATTAAATAGAGAATAGATAAATGGTATCTTGGGTGAAGGGTGAGACAGTACACAATACAGGAGAAACTAGCACAACTTGTAAAAGGAAAGGTCATGGAACCCCCATAGACACATCCAAACTCCCTGAGGGACTGAATTGCTGGGTGGAGGGCTGTGGGGACCATGGTCTCGGGGAACATCTAGCTCAGTTGGCATGACACAGCTTATAAAGACAGAGTGCTCTACATTCTACCTTGGTGAGTGGTGTCTGGGGTCTTAAAGGCCTGTGTGAGGCCATCTGGGATACTCCACTGTCTCATCCCTTCGGGAGCAAGGGAGAATGAAGAGAACAGGATACAAGGAAAAGATTAGTCTGAAGGACTAATTGTCCACAGCTACCAAGGCCTCCACCAGACTGAGTCCAGTACCGCTAGATGGTGCCCAGCTACCACCACTGACTGCTCTGACCAGGATCACAACAGAGGGTTCTGGAAAGAGCTGGAGAAAGATGTAGAGCATAATTCTAACTCACAAAAAAAAGACTACATTTACTGGCCTAAAGGAGACTGGAGAAACCTCAAGAGTATGGCCCCCAGACACCCTTTTAGCTCAGTGGTGAATTACCTCCGAGGTTCACTGTTCAGCCTGGGAGTGGACAGCCCCGTAAAAGCAAATGAGACCAATGAGGTACAGGAGTCCAGTGACAAGGGCTATAAGGCAGAAGGGGACAAGGAAGGTGGTGATAGGGATCGCAAGGTTGAGTAAGGATATTGTTGATGTGTTGTGAGATTGTTAACCATTGTCATAGAGCAACATGTGTAGTAACTGTTAAATGAGAAACTATTTTGTTCTATAAGCCTTCATCTTAAGTGAGAATAACAGCACAATTTGAAGAGCGTAGTCAATGTCACTGAATTGTGCATGTAGAAATTTTTGAAACAGTGTATCTTTGGCTATGTGTATTTTCACCAAAAAAAAAGGTTGAGAAGTTAGAGGGTTTATATGTTGTGGGGTTGTTAACCAATGCCATAAAACAACATGTGTACTACTGTTTCATGAGAAACTATTTGTTCTGTAAGCCTTCACATGAAGTACAATTTAAAAAATAAATAAATAAATAAAATATTTAAAAAAAAAAAGAAGATCCCCTTTGAGTACTGTATTTCTTGAAAAGATCAACCATATGAAACCAAACAGTCAACAATTACTTTAAAACAAAAATGAGAAGGTAAAGGGGCGTGGAAACTAGATTAATGGAAATGGAACAACCAGAACAGAAATAATGAGAAAGTTCAGGCATTATGAAGAATGTAACCAATGTCACTGAAAAATTTGTATAGAAATTGTTGAATGGGAACCTAAACTGCTGTGTAAAGTTTCTCTGAAAAACGCAGTAAAATATTGTTATTTTTAAAAATTAAAGCAGGAGACTTTTAGGTTTCAGTTTCAAAATGTAAAGAGTTTGGAAGATGACACTTCCATCCTTATAACAAAGAAAAGATGGGCAAACTGAAAATTAAGAACTTGTCTAGGATTCATCAGTGGACTGGACTTTGCAGGGCAAACCACCATCCCAAAAATCTGAAGACACAGGTGAATCCTGTTAGTCAAAGTCAAGATCTGCTTATCTGGAGCAGAAACTACAGGAGCCATAAATATGTAGAAAAAGTTAAATGGCAATTTTTGTGAATTGCTGGAGGCTGAGTGTTCATTAGCATGACAGTGAAAAATTCCTGGGAACCAAAGTCCTAGGGGTCCTCACACCTTCAGGGACTTTATCTCCAGGATTCCCACCAGGATCTCACGGTGACTATCTGAGAAAGATCCCATCCTGGTTCTCACAGTGGGAAGGAAAGAGTAATCCTCCTGAGATAAAGCCAGAACCTTGTCCATTACAAAGGTCTACTCTTCAGGGCCAGAGGCTTTACCAGAATTTTGTCCCAGGGTGGTGGAAGAGGAGTATTCATCTCACTCCAGCCCCCTCTAGCCTTCCTTTCTCACCTAGATGGGTGGGAAAAGCTATATAAGTAGAAACACTGGATGTGTGATATACAGGAAGGAACTCTTTTCATAGTAAACTCTGCAAACAGGGGTGGATTAAGCAGTAAACAAGGTATGCATGGGTTTACAGTAAGCAAGGTACTCCTGCAAAATTTCACATGGGTTTTACCACATCTTTGATGTGGTGAAAAACAGGTGAAATTGTGCACTACAGATTAGTAAGTAAGCACAAGTAAGCCTGTGAGTGACTTGCTTATTGGGTAATACATCCCTGCCTATAAATCTAAAACTCTTCTAAAATAAAAAGTTTATTTTAAAAAAGGAAAGTAGCCCTGATGCCAGTAACTCTTTATCAAGTCACTGTTTTATCATCAAATGTTGTATAACTCTCTCAATTCATGTTCTCCCATTGTTTATTTTTGCCACCTGTCCTCCACCTTCTCATTACATAAGCTATAGCTAGAGGAGGTACCTTAATTGTTCAATTCACTCTATATTTCCAGAACACAAGACAGAGTCTAGAACAAAATGTTGTTCCTGAAATCATCATGTTGGCAGCAAGATATTGATTCAATTACCTGTAATAACCCCAACACCAACAACATTATCTTGAAGAAAACATACTTTCTGGAAAAGTTTTATTGGTTGGCCTCAAAGCTTTACTGAAAGACATGAAAAGCAATATACTTACAGGGACTCTTAAGAGTGATGCTACCGACTGATGAACGGAACTTCGTTTGAGCATTTACAGTATCCACTATTTTAAAAATAATTGGTCAATAGAGTAAATTACACAATTTAGCCTATTTAACATTGTTTCAACTATTTGGCCCTTAATTGTAGGTAAATTTCTTCCTTACTTTTGCAGGAATTTTATTATTATTTTTATTTGTTTCCTGTTTTCCAGAATCAATTTGCATTTAGAATGCTTGTTGCAGAAGTACAGACAGATTGAAGCTTAGCAAAAGAAATTAAGTACTGCAGTCGGCTGAATAAATGAGGCCTTTAGGGAGCAAGCAGAAGCTCCTCCTAATATAAAGCTCTCATTACGATCCTGTTGTGAAATCCATCTTTTACATATAAGAGGTGCAGAAAGATATTAACTGCTCAACAAAGCCCTCTTCCATATTCTCTTTGATTTTTAATTTTGGTGCATGGTTTGGGTGATTTGTAAGACTGAGAAAGCTAAAGATACAGGCTCACACCCTTGGTTGACTTGGCATTAATTACAAAGAGAAAAAGTGAAAAAATGGTGTGCACTGCCCTGGGTTTTATTTTTTCATCTGCCATAGGCTGCCTCATATAAGTTCTATAGATCAAATAAAGAAGTGGATCTAATTCCTCTTATTTGTTGTCTTAAAAAAAAAAAAATCTTAGTTTTTAAACTGTGTGGAGGACTGGCCATTAGGTGTAGGTGGTGATGATTTCTTAATCCCAGCATCAGCTTGGAGGAAACTAGGAATGAACTTCTCAAATAGCTGTATGTGAAAAGAGCTGACATTATCCATCTCCTTGCAAAAATTTGGTTTTTAATTACAAAGCTATACATGTTTATTTCAATGACTTCAGGTGTGTAAATTAAAAAAGTTAAAGTGCTCCTCACCCAGCCCTGTGCGATTTTGCTTCCCTGTCCTGCAACAATCTAATACTCACCAGCTTGGTTTGCGTATTGCAGACTTTTTACTGTGCATTGTATATTTTCTTTTATTTTTATATATGCATATGAAATATTGTACATATTCTGCATTTATGCAATCATTTAAATGACTGCCAGTTATTCAATGCAATAGCTATAACATGTGTTTCTCTATTTTTCTAATAAGCCACTGTAATAAATAAATAAACTGCTTCAGCACACACACACTCACACACATACACTCACCTCTTTTGCAAAAGAATTTCTGTGATATAACTGAAAGATAATTGCTAGACCAGAGTATATCTGGGTGGATTTTTATTGATAATGACTGGAATTGCATTAAATGTAGACATTAATTGAAGAAAAATCAATATCTTTAAAATTATAGTTTATAAAATTTTTTTTTTCTTTCTCCATTCTCCTTCATGTCCTTCAAATTTTTTTGTTAGTTTTCTTATGAATATCTGGCACATTTCTTAATACAAAATACTTTAAAATTATGTTGCTATGAGATTTTTTAATTACATGCTAAAATTTGCTACGGATATTTCATTTGTATCAAAAGTACAGTTAATAACTGGTATGCTTTAAATATTGTTGCCCATATCCTTTCAGGGTAGTTTTATTTTCTTGTTTTTTACTTATTTTTGTCACCATACAAATTGCTGAAATGTAGCTTAGGGATGTTTTGTGTGGTGAGGGAATACAAACTTGCTCAAAGTCTCAATTCCTTTTAAAAAGGAGCTTTGTAAAGATGCCTCAAATATTATTTATTCAAATAACACAATCTGTGGGTACTTGGCACATAGGGGTTAGAAGTTGATGTTTAGTGGTGTAATTAAGTGAATGAGTAAATTAATGATGATGAAATTAATGGCTGGATAACTAAATTCTTCCATCAACCAGTACTAATAGTTCCTGTGGCTGAAATTGTCTTATCCAGAAAAATCTGTTCTCCTTTATATCTAGACAACATGGTTAGACTATATTTCCAAATCTTTCTTGCAGCTATATGTGAAAGTGTGACTAATTTAGCTACAGTGGAAGTTGAACCTAGTCCTCACTGCTATTGTTGTGCCCTCTAAACGCTCCCACATTTCCATTGACTACAACTTAAACGTAGAAAATTTGCATTGCCCACAAGATGCCCTTGGTGATGTTAGAGCTACACAAAATAAAGAATCCAAGACCCTGAATGGAGCAAGGCTGCCTGCCAAATTAGAACACACACACAAAGTCATAAAGGCAGAGGAAACAAAATTCACAGGAACAATCAACAATACCAACAAAACAATCTCCTTCAAGCCATTAAACTATCATTGGGTCTGTTTGTACATTTGTCAACCTCACTATAACTTCTACTGGCCCCATTGACTTTAGCCTCTCAGCATTATTACCCAGTTGACTGTCCTCTACTTATAAAAGAACTTGAAGCACTTACAGATGAAGATCAAAGGCCACAGCCTTCAGTATGGATTACTGCTCAGCATAAAGAAAACAAAAATCCTCACAACTGGACCAATAAGCAAGATCATGATAAACAGAGAAAATCTTAAAGTTGTAAAGGATTTCATTTTACTTGGATCCACAACCAACACTCATGGAAACAGCAGTTAACAAATCAAACGTTCCATTGATCCATTGCATTAGGCACATCTGATGCAAAAGACTTCTTTAAAGTGTTGAAAAGCAAAGATTTCACTTTAAGGACTAAGGTGAGCCTCACCCAATCCACGGTGTTTTCAATTGCCTCAGGTGCATGTGAAGGCTGAACAATAAATAAGGAAGACTGAAGAAGAATCGATGCCTCTGAATTATGGTGTTGGTGAAGAATATTGAATATACCATGGACTGCCAAAAGAACGAACAAATCTGTCTCAGAAGAAGTACAGCCAGAATGCTCGCTCCTTGGAAGCAAGGATGGATAGACTTCGTCTCAAGTATTTTGCACATGTTACCAGGAGGGGCTAGTCCCTGGAGAAAGACCTCATGCTTGGTAAGTAGAGGGTCAGCAAAAAAGTGGAAGACCCTCAACGAGATGGATTGACACAGTGGCTGCAACAATGGGCTCAAGCGTGACGATAGTGAGGATGGTGCGGGACCAGGCAGTATTTAGTTCTGTTGTACATAGGGTCACTATGAGCCCAAACTAACTTGACAGCACCTAACAACAACAACAACAACAACAACTACTTAAAACACTATTCTAGCTTGACTTCCATGAAATCAAACACTCCAGCATACCCCTTCCTCAGTAGCCAACGCTTCTCAGCTTTCTTTGCTAACAACTCCTACCACCTAAATTCTAAACCCAGAGATTAGACCTAGACTTCCTTATCTTTTATGCATACACTTTGAACTAAAACTATCTCATTCATACTTAAGGGTCAAAACATCACAGATTACAGAGATTGTTTAAATTATATTTCCAGTGTTATCTTCTGAGCTCAAGATTCATATACCCAACTCTTTACTTACCAGAGTCAGTATATAAGAGTGTGGAGTCTACAATCAACTTCATTCCACCATTCCAGCTTCATAAATACAACTACCACGTTATTCAAGGTCATTTTCCCTCTGGATTGTTGTTGTTGTTGGGTACTGTTGAGTCAATTTAGACTAATAGTGACCCTATGTGACACAGTAGAACTGCCTCATAGAGTTTTATTGGTTGCAATCTTTACGAAAGTAGATCACTAAGTCTTTCTCCCATGGAGCCACTGGATGGATTCAAACAGTTAACCTTTTGGTTAGAAGCTGAGGGTTTAATTGTTGCACCACCAGGGCTCCAGTCCCTCCGGGTTACTGTTTCTATATTGGTCTTTTTCTGCCAATTTATAACCTGTGCAATACTATTCACACAATAATAGCTAAAACAATCTATTTTTCATCTTTGGTTTTCTTTTAATTGAGTTTATTGAGGTATAATTTCCATAGACTAAAATTCAGTCTTTCGTGTTCAAATTTGTAGGGGTTTTGATATATGTAGGCAGTTATATAGTCACCATCACAATCAAGATACAGAATATTTCCATCATCTGAAAATGTTTCTTCTTACCCTTTGTAACCAGTCTCCACGGCCTCTACCTCTCTTTGCCAGACACCCATTGGTCTGTTTTGTGCCCCCATAGTTTTGCTTTTCCCAAACTATTATATGAAAGAAACCATGTAATATGTATCTTTTTGAGTCTTGCATCTTTCACTTAGCATAATGCTTTTCAAATTTATTTATGATAGCTCATCTTATTTTGTAACTGAATAGTATAACATTTTATGAATGTACCACAGCTTATTTTCTGATGTATATACACATTTAGTACTAATATATCTTTTTGGTGAATTGGCCTCTTTATCGTTATATGACACTTCCTTTTTTTTTTTTTTTGCTGGTGTATTACTCATCTATTGCTGCACACCAAATTACCCAAAATCCTACAGGGTTAAAACAACAAACATTTGTTTTCTCATAGTTTTGTTTTTTTGTTTGTTTGTTTTGTTTTGCTTTAAGTTAGAGACCTAAGTGTTGCTTAGGTCAGTGACTGTCTCAAGATATCTCATGAGGTTGCCAGGGCTGTGTTTTCGTCTGAAGGCTCAATTTGTGGAAGCTCTACTTACAAAGTAACTCGCGTGGTTGCTGGCGGGATTCAGTTCCTTGCGGGTCGATGGACTGAGGTATTCAGTTTCTCACTGGTTATTGCCTGGAAATCCCAGATTTGTCTTTTAAAAACATATATGGTCTCCTGACATGCTCCTTCTAAAATCATCCAGTGAATTCCAGCCTTGCTTAAAACAAAATTCAAATTCTTTGTCATGGCCCTGAATAGGTTTGCTCTTGACTTTATCTCTAGGCTGATCTTTTTTTAAAAATTTTTTTTTTTTCTTTTCACTATAACTTCTAATACATTGACCTACTGGCAGCATTGTATAAATTCTTCAATTATGCCAAGTGTTTATCACCTCATCATCTTTGTACATGCTATTCTCTCTCAAATATTTCCTCTCATATTTTAAATTGATTTATTTATTCTCATATGTTAAGTTGGTTTTCAGTTTAAATAGCATCCTAAAGATGTGAGAGTCTTTACGTCTGTGCCATTTTGTTTCCTTTACAGTTTCTAATAATTATATTTTGCGTGTGTGGTTTCTTAATTTTTTTTTCCAAACCAAGCATCTTTAGGGTTGATACCAAATCCATTTTGCTCAAAATTAAAACCTCAGTGTCTTGAACAATTCTCCACTTATATAGTCCACTTATAAATATTTATTGGCTGCTCTGGTAAGTATGATCAATGCAATTTTTGTAATTCTTATTTTATATTCTCAAGTTGCATTGTAGCCAAGACTGATTGTGAAGAAAATAACCTTCCAACAGAATGATTCAGCACAAAGATTAACTTAAAACACCAAACAACCTGTTGTATAGCTTTTTTTTTTACCCTTAATATAGCCTTTTGTAATCCCATATGCTTAGAGCTGTTAATTATTCTTGTCTCACTTTATTGCATGTGTTATATCTGTTTATAATGTATGGATTCTCAGAGGAAAACACACATGGGCCAGGTGTGATGATAGCAATACACACACAAATATGAAAAATTATTACATATTTTGCAATAAAGATTGCATTGAATGTTACTTTTATGCCAGTAACAAACCCACTAAATTTTTTATGTTTATTTAAACCATCGTCTCCAATTATGCATTATCATTTTAGAATATTTGAACTAAGCAGACTTTCTTTAATGGCGATATTTGTTCTATGTTTGATGATGCTAAGTTTGCACTGAGTGAATCCTGAGAACTTAGGAGCAATACAAATTAGTCAGTGGTTTTAAAACCTTCTGTTTGTAAACTCCTTTATCACAGTTTTTAAACGTCCCCACTAGAAGTTATAAAAGGGTATGTGTTTTATACAGACAACATCCAGAATTGTGTTTCAAGTTCTGAGACCTATCCTAAATTCCAAGTCCTGTAATTCAACCCAAGTCAAATGCTCAAAGACACAAAGACTCAAACTAAAATTTTATTTTACATTGTAAATCTTTTCTTTCTTTTTTTGTTATTCATTTCTTATAACACTGTTTTCTTTCCCCCACCACTCCCTACTGAAAAAAAGCAAGAATATATAAAATTAGGTCTTATTGGTTCTAATGTCATAACATTACTGATATACCTTCCCATCTCTCCACCTTCACTATCATAAAGTATGAGGTTCTCATAAATGTTCATCTAAACTTATATTAGTTTTCTCGTTGGCTTCTAGTCCTCCAAGTTATTTTATGTACACTTTATTTGAAAGTTCTTCATGATTGTTTAGGACTGATTCTAAAAGTCACTCAAGTTTCCCTATAGTTAGCTGAATGAATATTAACATCCTCAAACTTGCCTTCAAAGTGCATCATATCTACCCTATGTGTTTCTCCTTCTAATATGGAGGCATGACCTTCTAACAAATCAGTCTTCCTGCAAATAAGAGCTTACTATTCTAGAAAAAAATCTAAACAAACAGATAACTAACTAAGTGCTAATGCAAGTGAAGAACAATAGGCAGATTTTGGAATCAAGTTGAAATTTGTGGCAAACTATTATCATACAGGAAGGTTTCCATTTTTTATGGCTTTTTTCCCCAAAGGTAGCCATAGTCACCATGGTAGTGGCATGAGGTAGCTAAGGCTCCAATATATAAAGGCCACCATTTATTGGAATGAAGGGATGGGGACAAAAAAACATGAGGCTATCAGTGCAACCTGAGAGTTGGGGGGAATGAAAAGAAGAGCATCAATGAAGGCGAACTCCTATCTCTGTATATTAACTACATCTAATTCTCTGGCTAATCCATAAACCATACATTCACAGTGAAAACTGAAAGCAGTTTACAACTAATGTTTGAAGAACAGAACTGAGATCTGATCCACTGGCCAACACAGTCAGGACAATCTGCAACTTAAGTCTAACCAATATTTACAATTACTATAAAGATAGGAAGTATCAACAAAGAAATAAGCATATAATGAATCAAATGGAAAATTAGAAATTAAAAATAAAATTAATGAAAAATTACTGAGTGGAGAAAAAAGTCAAATTGAGAAGAATGGAAATGACATAGGAAAAACTCTGTGAACACTGGAAAGACTTAGAACATGAAGAAAGATCAATAGAAACCATCCCATGTAAATAATAGAGAGAAAACAGATGGGGGAAGGGTGTGGTGAAATGAGTTCCTTTATGCGACCTTTTGTTTTGGTTCTTTGGAAAAAACAACTTGAGATATTTTCCCCTATGTCCTGAGTAGTTACCTTTGTCCTAGTTCTTTGGAGAAGCAATTTCAGGGGGAGGGCTCCCAGTTTGTTTTCTACCCCCAGAGGGTTTGTTACTTTTGTCCAGGTTGATTGACATTTCCGGGATAAGATGTAGACAACTTGATGGTTTGATACTTTTTGTCTAGTCCAGGTCTGCAGTCTTCCCAGTGATTGGTCTATTTTGTGCACCTTGGGATTGTTTGGTTTATTATGCAAATTGAATGACTTGTGGTCCACCAAGGGGATTGGCCAGTTTGTGGTCCTACTGGGAGGGGCATGCTTTGAAATTGACAAGGTGTTTGCTTATATAAGCAGGCAACCACTGAGGCAATAAGAGAGAAGAGACAAGCAGCAGAGAGAAAGGAGTCAAGGACTCCCCTAAAGGAGCTGTAACACTGGTCACAGGCTGTATAACACTGAAGACAGTGAAGAGCCTGGAAGGGGTCCTGTGGCAGAGCCAGTGGCCATAGATTCAGAAGAGGCCCTGCAGCAGAGTTGATGGTGACTGGTCTGGAAGGGGCTGTGTATCTGGGTCAGTGGTGATGGCAGAAAGCTGCTGTTAGGAAAGTAGCTAAAAGAGATAAGCAAGCTGCTACACTGGCTATAAGCTTGGAGAGTTAGCAGCGGAGAGGCTGAGGGCAGGGATGCCAAAGGCAGAGAGGTCTGTATACCTGAGAAGGGGCATGCATGGCTGACAGGAGGCGCACGGCCAGAGGAGCTGAGACAGCTGTCCTGCACTGAAGAAGGGAGGGATGTACTCTCTGCTTCAGGGGAGCCTTCCAAATCTTGCCTAGATGCTTCCTAATCCTGATCCCAAGTTGTTCCTGTTACTTCCAAGTTAATCCTGATCACAAGTTGTAGCCTATTACTTCTCTAATAAACAACTTAACTGTGAATATGGTCTGTGAGTTCTGTGTGGCCATTTCAATGAATTATTGAACCCAGCAGAGTAAAGAATGCTATGGAGGAAAGGCTTATGTCAGCAATGGAGAAGTTGGAGAGTAGAGGTGTGTCTGACCTCTACCTCACAGGAACCAGCTTTGTCCTGGTCTTGATTCATCTCCCTTGAGAATTTAGATGATTCCCCTGTGCTGAAACACAGGGCGAAAAAGTGAACAGAGTTTTAGCAATCTCTGGAACAACCTCAAATGGTCATACATACAGGTAATTGGAGTTCCAGAAGGAAAGAAGAGAAGAATGGATAAAACAGACAAACCAACCAACAAAAAAATATTTTTTTTTAAATATAAGAAAAGAATGGCCAAAAAATCCTCAGATTTGCCTGTTGGTAAACCTCTGAAAGATGTCCCCCCTTTTTCTGAGGTAGGGCACTCCTCTGAAGAAATTCTCTTACTGCAGCATTCTGAGTGACAGCTTATTCTTTTTTTTTTATTTATTTTTTATTTTTATATATTTTATTGTACTTCAGGTGAAAGCTTACAGAGAAAATAGTTTCTCATGAAATAGTAGTACACATGTTGTTCTATGACATTGGTTAACAACCCCACAACGTATTAAGCCTCTAAATTCTCAACCTTTTTTTTTGATGAAAATTACAGATGGCCAAAGATACACCGTTTCAAAAATTTCTACATTCACAGTTCAGTGACACTGACTACGCTCTTCCAACTGTGCTGTTATTCTCACTTAAGATGAAGGCTTACAGAACAAAATAGTTTTTCATTTAACAGTTACTACACATGTTGCCCTATGACAATGGTTAACAATCTCACAGCACATCAAGAATATCCTTACTCCACCTAGTGTTCTCTATCACCAGGGGACTTCCTTGTCCCCTTCTGTCTTCTGGACCTTGTCACTGGACTATTGTACCTCTTTAGTCTCATTTATTTATTTATTTATTTATTTATTTTTATTTTATTTAAACACCATTTCAAAACTTTTTACTTACACATTTAAGTGATATTGACAATGCTCTTCCAATTGTGCTGCCATTCTCGCCCAAGATGAAGGCTTACAGGACAAAACAGCCTCCCATTTAATAGTTACTACAAATGTTGCCCTATAGCAGTGGTCAACAATCTCACATTACATCGACAGTGTCCTTATTCAATTTGTGTTCCTTATCATCAGTTTCCTACTCTCCCTCTGCCTTCTGGCCCTTGTCACCGGACTCCTGTACATCGTTAGTCCCATTTAGTTTTACTGGGGTGTCCATTCCCAGGCTTAACATCGAACCTTGAAGGTAACTTCACCTCTGAGCTGAAAGGGTGTCTGGGGGCCACACTCTCGAGGTTTCTCTAGTATTCTTTAGGCCAGTATATCTGGTCTTCTTTTTTTTTTTGGGAGTTAAAATTATGCTCTACATCCTACTCCAGCTCTGCCCAGAACCCTCTGTTGTGATCCTGGTCAGAGGAGTCATTGGTGGTAGCCGGGCACCATCCAGCTGTACTGGGCTCAGTCCTGTGGAGGCCTTGGTAGCTGTGGACCATTAGTCCTTCGGACTAATCTTTTCCTTGTATCCTGTTCTCTTCGTTCTCCCTTGTTCCCGAAGGGATGAGATCAGTGGAGTATCTCAGATGGCCGCTCATAGGCTTTTAAGACCCCAGACACTACTCACCAAGGTAGAATGTAGAGCATTATCTTTATAAGTAGTGTCATGCCAATTGAGCTAGATGTTCCCCGAGATCATGGTCCCCAGAGCCCTCCGTCCAACAACTCAGTCCCTCGGGGGGTTTGGATGTGTCTATAGGGCCTCCATGACCTTTCCTTGTGCAGGTTGTGTTAGTTTCCCCTGTACTATGTACTATCTCATCTCTCACCCAAGTTACCACTTACCTATTACCTATTTAGTATCCCTCCCCCCCATCCCTGGTAACCAACAAAGATTGTTACATTTTGCATGTGAATTTTTTCATGGGTTTTTACAATAGAGGTCTCATACAATATTTGTCCTTTTGTGATTGACTTATTTCACTCAGCATGATGTCCTCCAGTTTCATCCATGTTATGAGATGGTTCACCGATTCATTGTTCTTTCTCGTTGCATAGTACTCCATTGTGTGTATGTACCATAGTTTGTGTATCCATTCGTCTGTTGATGGACATCGAGGTTGTTTCCATCGTTTTGCTATTGTGAATAATGCTGCCATGAACATAGGTGTGCATATGTCTATTCGAGTGATGACTCTTATTTCTCTAGGATATATTCCTAGGAGTGGGATTGCTGGATCGAATGGTACGTCTATTTCTAGCTTTCTGAGGAAACGCCATATCATTTTCCAAAATGGCTGTATCATTTTGCATTCCCACCAGCAGTGTATAAGAGTTCCCGTCTCCCCGCAGCCCCTCCAACATTTCTTATTTCCAGTGTTTTTGATTCGTGCCAGTAATGCCGGGGTGAGATGGTATCTCATTGTGGTTTTAATTTGCATTTCTCTAATGGCTAGTGATCGCGAGCATTTCCTCATGTGTCTGTTGGCCATTTGAATGTCTTCCTTGGTGAAGTGTCTGTTCATTTCCTTTGCCCATTTTTTGATAGGATTGGTTGTCTTTTTGTTGTAGAGGTGTTGGATTTTCTTGTAGATTATGGAGATTAGACCTTTGTCTTACTTGTACTGTCCAAAAATTTTTTCCCAGTCTGTAGGTTCTCTTTTGACTCTTTTGGTGAAATCTTTTGAAGAGCATAGATGTTTGATTTTTAGAAGATCGCAATTATCTAGTTTATCTGTTGGGTTTTTTGTGTTGATGTTTATGGTTTGTATCCTGTTAATGCCATGTATTAAGGTCTGAAGTGTTGGTCCTATTTTTTCTTCTATGAATTTTATAGTTTGAGGCTTTATATTCAGGTCTTTGATCCATTTTGAAGTAGTTTTGGTATATGGTGTGAGGTATGGGTCCTGTTTCATTTTTCTACAAATGGATATCCAGTTTTGCCAGCACCATTTGTTAAAAAGACTGTCTTTTCCCCATTTGATGTATTTTGGGCCCTTGTCAAAAATCAGGTGACCGTAGGTGGATGGATTTACATCTGAGTTCTCAAGTCTGTTCCATTGGTCAATGTCTCTGTTGTTGTACCAGTACCAGGATGTTTTGTGTACTGTAGCTGTATAGGAGGTTCTCAAGTCAGGTAGTGTGAGTCCTCCAACTTTATTCTTCTTCTTCAGTAGTGCTTTACTTATTCGGGGTTTCTTCCCTTTCCATATAAAGTTAATAATTAGTTTTTCCATCTCTTTGAAGAATGTTGTTGGTATTTGTATTGGGATTGCATTGTATTTGTAGATTGCTTTAGGTAGAATTGCCATTTTCACAATGTTGAGTCTGCCTAGCCATGAGCATGGTATGTTTTTCCATTTATGTAGATCCCTTTGAGTTTCATGCAGCAGTGTTTTGTAGTTTTCTTTGTATAGGTCTTTTATATTCCTGGTCAGATTTATTCCTAAGTATTTTATCTTTTTAGGGGCTATTGAAAATGGTATTGATTTCCTGATCTCCTTTTCATCGTTCTCTTTACCGGTGTATAGGAATCCAACTGATTTTTGAATGTTTATCTTGTATCCTGCTACTCTGCTGAATCTTTCTATTACTTCCAGTAAATTTCTCGTGGAGTCTTTAGGGTTTTCTATGTATAGTATCATACCATCTGCAAACAGGGAGAGTTTAACTTCTTCATTACCAATTTGGATGCCCTTTATTTCTTTCTCTTGCCTTACTGCTCTAGCTAGAACTTCCAGCACAATGTTAAATAGGAGTGGTGATAAAGGGCATCCTTGTCTTGTTCCTGTTTTCAGGGGGAATGTTTTCAGCCTTTCTCCATTAAGAATGATGTTGGCTGTTGGTTTTGCATAGATGCCCTTTATTATGTTGAGAAATTTCCCTTCTATACCTATTTTATTGAGAGCTTTTATCAGGAATGGGTGTTGGACTTTGTCAAATGCCTTTTCTGCATCAATTGAGATGATCATGTGATTTTTTTCTTTCCTTTTATTTATGTGGTGGATTACGTTGATGGATTTTCTAATGTTAAACCATCCTTGCATACCTGGTATGAATCCTACTTGGTCGTGGTGTATTATTTTTTTGATATGATACTGAATTCTATTGGCTAGAATTTTGTTCAGAATTTTTGCATCTATATTCATGAGAGATATTGGTCCGTAATTTTCTTTTTTTGTGATGTCTTTGCCTGGTTTTGGTATCAGTGTTATGCTGGCTTCATAGAATGAATTTGGAAGTGTTGCTTCCTCTTCTATGCTCTGAAATAACTTGAGTAGAACTGGTATGAGCTCTTCTGTAAATATTTTGTAGAATTCTCCAGTGAAGCCATCTGGGCCAGGGCCTTTTTTGGTTGGGAGTTTTTTTTATTACCTTTTCAATCTCTTCTCTTGTTATGGGTCTGTTCAGATTTTCAATATCACTTTGTTGTAGTTTGGGTAGGCCGTATGTTTCTAGAAATTTATCCATTTCCTCTAGGTTTTCAAATTTGTTGGAATATAGTTTTTCATAATATTCTGTTATAATCCTTTTTATTTCGGTTGGGTCTGTTGTAATGTCCCCCATTTCATTTCTTATTTGGGTTATTTGTGCCCTCTGCTGTTTTTCTTTTGTCAGTCTGGCCAGTGGTTTGTCGATTTTGTTGATTCTTTCAAAGAACCAACTTTTGGTTTTGTTGATTCTTTCTATAGTTTTTCTGTTCTCTATTTCATCGATTTCTGCTCTGATCTTTACTATTTCCTTTCTTCCGGTGGTTGTAGGCTTTTTTTGTTCTTCTCTTTCTATTTGTTTGAGTTCTGTAGTTAATGTTTTGATTTTGTCCCTTTCTTCTTTTTTGATATGTGCATCTATTGCTATAAATTGTCCTCTGAGGACTGCCTTTGCTGTGTCCCAAAGGTTTTGGTATGATGTGTTTTCATTTTCATTTGATTCTAGGAATTTTTTAATTCCATCTCTGATTTCTTCTATTACCCATTGATGTGTAAGCAGATTATTATTCAGTTTCCATGTGTTTGATTTTTTTCCCTTGCTCTTTCTAGTGTTAATTTCTACCTTGATGGCATTGTGGTCAGAGAAGATACTGTGAATTATCCCAGCATTTTGGATCTTGTTGAGGATTGCTCTGTGGCCTAAGATGTGGTCTATTCTGGAGAACGTTCCATGTGCATTGGAAAAGAATGTGTACTTTGCAGCAGTTGGATGGATTGTTCTATATATGTCTATGAGGTCCAGTTGGCTGATTGTGTCCTTTAGGTCTTCTGTATCTTTGCTGAGTTTCTTTTTAGTTGTTCTGTCCTTTACTGAGAGTGGTGTGTTGAAGTCTCCTACTATTATTGTGGAACTGTCAATTTCTCTTTTCAGTGCTGTTAGAGATTTTTTTATGTATTTTGGAGCCCTGTCATTGTGTGCGTAGATATTTATTATGGTTATGTTTTCATGATGGATCATCCCCTTAATCATTATATAGTGTCCTTCTTTGTCTTTTATGGTAGATTTTGTTTTAAAGTCTATTTTATCTGAGATTAGAATTGCCACTCCTGCTCTTTTTTGATAGTTGTTAGCTTGATATATTTTTTTCCAACCTTTGATTTTTAATAAATTCACATCTTTGTTTCTAAGATGTGTCTCTTGTAGACAGCAAATAGATGGATCCTGTTTTCTTATCCATTCTGCCACTCTCCGTTGCTTTATGGGTGCATTGAGTCCATTTACGTTCAGTGTAATTATTGATAGATGGAAGTTTGTTGCTGTCATTTTGTAGTGCTTTTTTTTGTGATGCTGAAGTTTTCTTTGTTCTTCTTACTCTCTTGTGCTGAGTTACTTTTGTTTGTGGATTTTGTGTTCATTTCTTTTGTTTTTGTAGGTTTTGTTTTTGTTGAGACTTTATGTTTTTCGTCTTTATTTTTATGAGTTGGTTTGTTAACTTTTTTTGTGGTTACCATGAATTTTACCCTTATCTTTATAATTTTGAAGCCGTCTACCGTTACTTAGTATCGCCATGCCTTCTTCTCCTTTAGAGGGTTCTATACCTATGCCGTTTGTTCCCTCTTTGATTGTTTTTATGTTGTTGTCATCCTTTGATTGATTTCTCTGATTCCCTGTTGTATATCTTTTGTTTTTGGAAAGTCGTCTGTAGTTCAGTTCCTAGAATGGTATCTCGTTCATGTTAACCTGCGTCCTAGGTCCTAGGTCCTGCCTGAGGGCTGAAGCTGTTTGTCCTCAGATCGAAGAACTCCCTTTAATAATTCTTGTAAGTTTGGTTTGACTTTTGCATATTCCTTTAGTTTCTGTTTATCTGGAAATGACCTAATTTCACCATCAAATCTGAATGAGAGTTTTGCAGGATATATTATTCTTGGCTGACAATTTTTTTCTTTCAAGATTTTATATATGTCATCCCATTGCCTTCTTGCCTGCATGGTTTCTGCTGAATAATCTGAGCTTAGTCTTATTGTTTCTCCTCTGTATGTGACTTCTTGTTTTTCACGAGCTGCTCTCAGGATTCTTTGTTTGTGTTTAGTATTAGCGAGTGTGAATATGATATGTCTTGGTGATTTTCTTTTGGGGTCTCTTCTATATGGGGTTCGTTGAGCTTCTTGGATGGCCAGCTTTTCATCTTTCATGATATTGGGAAAGTTTTCTGTCAGCAGTTCCTCAATGATCCTCTCTGTGTTTTCTGTTTTCTCCCCCTGTTCTGGGATACCAATCACTCGTAAGTTTTTGCTTTTAATTGTGTCCCACATAACTCTCAGGGTCTCTTCATTTTTCTTTGTTCTTTTTTCTGAGTTTTCCTGAAACAGAGTTGTATCCAAGTGTTTGTCTTCAGTTCCACTGATCCTGTCTTCCATGGTTTCAAATCTACTTCTCAGCCCTTCTATGACACCGTCCATTTCTGAAATCTTGTTGTTTATCTTTTGGATTTCTAATTGTTGTTTTTGTATAATTTCGAGTTGTGAATTATTTTGGCATTTTGTTCCTGCATCATCTTCCTGAATTCTTCCAATTTTTTGTCTGTATTTTCCATAAATTTGTCTATTTTTTCCTCATGTTTGTCAGCTTTTTGCCTCAGTTCTTGGAATATTCCGAGTATTAGTGATTTGAGTTCCGTATGAGGTACTTCTAGTGCATTTTCTTCCACAGGAGAGTTATCTGGTGTTTTAATTTGGACGCCTATTGGAGCCATCTTGTCTTGTTTTTGTAAATGTTTTGATATTGTTTGCTGTTTTCGGGGCATTCAGTAGATATTTCTCTCGTTTATTGATTGTAGATTTTTTTTTTTTTTTTTGTTCTTGTGGTACAGCTGGGCAGATCTAGCTGAGGAGGAGCCACTGGGATGGTTTGCTTGTGGCACTCACCGCAGCCACCAGGACGGTCGGTAGTCAGTGCTGGGCAGGTTCCAATAGGGCGTGCCTGCACCGCTTGGTGATGTGATGTCTAGTGCATGGTGCAGGTAGGTAGGGTGCAGCGGGAAGATGGTTATGTGTGAAGCTAAGCTAGATATGGGAGAGAGGAGAGAGGAGGAGGAGCAAAAAGCGTACAAACATAAAAGAATGCTAGGGGAGCTTGTCGTTGGAATGTACAGATGAGAGACTATGGGATGGAGGAAACCAGAAGGGGGAAGAGAAAGAAAAGGAAAGAATGACCAAATAAAAATCAGAAAAGTTAAAGAACTGCAAATTTCCCAGGGATCCCACTGATGCAGCTATGAGGTCTGGGGGAGTCGGTCTCAATTTTCACAGCTCATCCTGGCCAGAAGGTACAGAGGCATACATCGCCTGGTATTCAGGGATCAGAAAGAGAAGGAAGAGATAGAGAGACAAGAAATTAAGCAATGAAGAAAGACAAAAGAGAAAAAGAGGTAAAAGATGACAAAACTAATCAAAAAAGGAAGAAAAATAAAATTGAAAAAAAAAAAAAAAAGGGCAACACCAGTAGTCAGTGCCTACAAATGGGACCCAGAGAGCCCCCACTCAGGGGCGCGAATTCCAAGAAGCCAGTAGTCTCGGGGTTAAGTGACCGTGGCCACGGGAAGCAGAGGGGCGAACGAACAAAGGCCCCGGGATCCCACCCACGCGGGAGCCCAGACCTAGAAACAGCCACACGCCCGGACGCAGCCCTACAGCCCCGCAGGAGAGAGCAGAGACGGCACTCGGAACCAGGCACCCAGGCAAAAGGAGGGGGAGGCGGCAGAAAAAGGTTCGCTAGGTGCCAGCAAACGGCTCCCAGAAAGCCTCCAGCCCGGGCGCGCGGAATCCAAGCACCAGCGCCCCCCAGCTCAGGGACTCCGGCCACGGAAAGCAGAGGGGCGAACGAACAAAGGCCCTGGGATCCCACCCACGCGGGAGCCCAGACCTAGAAACAGCCACACGCCTGCACGCAGCCCTACAGCCCCGCAGGAGAGAGTAGAGACGGCACTCGGAACCATGCACCCAGGCAAAAGGAGGGGGAAGCGGCAGAAAAAGGTTCGCTAGCTGCCAGCAAACGGCTCCCAGAAAGCCGCCAGCCCAGGCGCGCGGAATCCAAGCACCAGCACCCCCTAGCCCAGGGACCCTGGCCACGGAAAGCAGGGGATCCCCAGCTGAGACGGAGGGGGTGGGTGGTGGGAGAGCACGCACCGCAGTTTACCGGTCGTTCTGTCTCCGACCAGATGCTCTGCAAGGCTGCTCTCCCGTTTGCTGGTCTCCGATAGGAATCCAAGATGGTGGATTCGCGCTGCGTTAGCCGGTAAGGAATCTCTGCCTGAGTCTGTCCTCGCTCTCCGTTCTCTTTTAGTATTCTCTCTCCGTTTGGTGTTTGGCTGAGTTCTTTATCTCTTCATTTGGTGTTCTAGGGTTTCAGGATTGTTGATTCTCTGTTAGGCTTAGGTTTTCGGATCTTTGCTGTGGAGGGACGGCGTGGTGTTTCTGCCTAGAGCGCCATCTTGCCCAGATCTACGACAGCTTATTCTTAATGGTAATCTGGTTAATATTCTTCTACAGGACTTACTCAAATATGGGTACACTCATATCAACTATTATCCTAACCTGCAGGTTCAATCTTATTGCATGAAATTACCAAAAAGCTGGCAGACTTTTAAAAATAGTCTGGTATAGGAATACCTGTGTGCATGGCTGGCCTAGCGTGAAGTCACAATGTACTGCTTCCCATATACAAAACGCTTTTGGTGTCCAGCCAGATTTTTTGAAAGTTATAGAATTGGATGGGACCTCTTTTTATGGGGATATAGGCCTACTTTAGCATTTCTCAAGCTGAAAGAACTGAACAAAATATTCAAACCTCAAGTTGCAATATTGAAGGATTCTATGGGGAAAATACTGAATGACATGAGAGACATCAAAAGAAGATGGAAGGAATATACAGAGTCACTGTACAAAAAAGAATTTGACATTCAGCCATTTCAGGAGGTAGCATATGATCAAGAACTGATCAAGAAATCAAGCGGTGCATTGCCTTGGGCAAATCTGCAGCAAAAGCCCCCTCTAAAGTGTTAGAAAGCAAAGATAGTACTGAAGGAAGCGGTCCACGCTGCACTGAAGGGAATGATGAAAAACAAGCCTCCAGGAACTGACGGAATACCCACTGAGATTTTTCAATGAATGGATTCAGTGCTGGAGGTGCTTACTTGTCTATGTCAAGAAATTTGGAAAACAGCTTCTTGACTAATCAGCTGGAAGAGATCCATGTTTGTGCCCATTCCAAAGAAAGGTGAGCCAACAGAAAGCGGAAGTTATCAAACAATATCATTAGTATTACCCGCAAGTAAAATTTTGCTGAAGATCATTCAAAAGCAGTTGCAGCAGTACATCAACAGGGAACTGCCAGAAATTCAAGACAGATTCAGAAGAGGATGGGAAGAAAGGATATCACTGCTGATATCAGATGGATCTTGGCTAAAAGCAAAGAATACCAGATGTTTACCTGTGTTTTATTGACTATGCAAAGGTATTCAACTGTGTGGATCATAACAAATTACGGTTAACATTGTGAAGAATGGGAATCCTACAACACTTAACTGTTCTCATGAGGAACGTGAACATAGACCAAGAGGCAATCGTTTGAACAGAACAAGGGGAGACTGAGTCGTTTAAAATCAGGAAAGGTGTGCATCAGCGTTGTATCCTTTCACCATAATTATTCAATCTGTATGCTGAGCAAAGAATCTGAGAAGCTGGACTATATGAAGAGGAAAGTGGCATCAGGACTGAAGCAAGACTCATTAACAACCTGCAATACTCAGAGGATACAACCTTGCTTGCTGAAAGTGTAGAGGACTTGAAGCACTTACTGATGAAGATCAAAGACCACAGTACGGATTACACCTCAACATAAAGAAAAAATAATATTCACAACTGAACCAATAAGTATCATCATGATAAACAGAGAAAATATTGAATTTGTCAAGGATTTCATTTTACTTACAGCTATAATCAACACCATATCTATGGGAATTAAGTGTCAGAGATAGATAATTTTAAATACATGTAAAGTATGTGTAGGAATACATGTAACAGTTTAACTGGATGGCACAAATGGCTCATGCTGGACTATTAACCATCAACTCCAGAGGAGAAAGACGTGGTGATCTGCTCCTATAAAGATTATAAACTATGAGTCGAGATTGACTCTACGGCACCTAATCACAACACAATTATCCTAAAAGTTGGTGGTTCAAACCTATCCAGTGGCACCCTGGAAGAAAGGGTTGGTATCTGGGCTGGTATCTTCTTCTGTAAAGATTACCGCCAAGAATTTCCTATGGAGCAGTTCTACTCTGTTGCACATGGGGTCTCTATGAGTTGGAATCAACTGGACAGCAAAGATTTCTTTCTTTCTTTCTTTGTTGATATAGATGTAACACATTCAAATTCTGTAGTAGGTAATGTTGGCCAACGTCCTCAAATGACTGTCAATTTTTTAAATTTCTATTTCAGGTCCCTGATCTTTACACTGTGTGATAATAATAATTACAACCTATTAACAACTAATATAGGGATAACTTGAAGAAATCCATTTGTTAACTAACATACTGTTATGGATTGAATTGTGTCACCCCAAAATATGTGTTGTAAATCCTAACCTTTATACCTGTGGTTATAATCCCATTTGGGAATAGATTTTCTTTGTTATGTTAATGAGGAAGGATTAGTGTAGGGTGTGTCTTAGCTCAATCTCTTTTGCCATATTAAAAAAAGCAGTTTGAGCAAGCAAGGGAGTAAGCAAGCAGAAATTGGGGAAGATAGATGCCAAGCCACATGAAGATCACCAAGGAACAGAAGCTGAAAAGAGACAAGAACCTCCCTCCAGAGTTGACAGAGATAGAAAGACTTCCTAGAGCCAACGCCCTGAATTCAAACTTCTAGCCTCCTAAAGTGTGAAAAAATAAATTTCTGTTCTTTAAAGCCATCCACTTGTAGTATTTCTATTATAGTAGCACTAGATAACTAAGACACAAACATACAGTGGTAGGTATTGTGAGTGTACTGATTCTGCTCAGATTATTTTTTTAATTGCGCCTTTCTAAATGATCAATTTCTAATCAGAACTGAATCAGAGCTGCATTTTAATAATATCTCCACGTGATTCTTATGCACATTAAATATATAAAGTATATCTGTGCTAGAAGATATCTACTAGAATGGAATTAACATTATTATTAATATTAAAAATTAGACATAGATAAATATTCAACAATATTAATGGAAAGGATAACATTTTCTAGAAAATACTTTAAGGTGCCAGATCATGTAAATCACTTTAAAATACCTGAACTGTTGCTTCCTAACAATTACACTTTAGGTATTCTTCCTAAAGATCTAAATGCTCAATATATATTATTATTTTCACACTTATTACCATCATTTTTATTTCAAAGTTTTGGAATTATAACCAGTTGCCATCAAGTTGATTCCAACTCATGGTGATCCCATGTTTGCCAGAGTAGAACTGTGCTTCACAGGGTTTTCAATGATTGATTTTCTGGAAGTAGATTTCCAGGACTTTCTTCTGAGGTGCCTCTTCTTCTGTTCTCTTTTTTAACTTTTTAATTTATTTTATATTTGCAGAGTTGTATCACCTTTGGAGAATTTAAAAAGGTGTTTTAATTACTGTTACATAGGTTTGTGAAAATGAGATTGTGTTTTAAGGAAGTGGAAATAGCATTCTCATCATTACCAGAGAAGATTAATAAGACTCTCTTAGAAAGATTAATAAATTGAAAACATTTTCAAATATGAAAAATGTCTTATAATACTAAGAAAGGAAAAGGTACCACTAAGATAAGTGATACCCTGGGGAGTATTTTAATTGACTTTGAACTCTTAGAAAGGAATCTTTTAAAAATAGTGATCCTAGATGATTCAGTCAAATGATATTTGTGGATGGGTCTACTCACCTTTAGCAATAAAATGTGAGTATAGTCACTCTTTTCTTCATTATTCTTTTTTTTAATTTTTTTTTTATTGTACTTCAGGTGAAGATTTACAGAACAAATAGATTCTTATGAAACAGTAGTACACATACTGTTTTATGACATTGGTTAACAACCCCAAGACATGGCAACCCTCTCCCTTCTTGACCTTTTTTTTTTTTTTTTGGTGAAAATATACATAGCCAAAGATACACCATTTCAAAAATTTCTACACTCTTCCAAATTGTGCTGATATTCTCACTTTAGATAAAGGTTTACATAACAAAATAGTTTCTCATTAAACAGTTAGTACACACGTTGCCCTATGACGATGGTTAACAACCTCACAACACATCAACACTATCCTTACTCAACCTTGGGTTCCCTATCACCAGCTTTCCTGTCCCCTTCTCCCTTCTAGTCCTTGTCCCTGGACTGCTGTGCCTCATTAGTCCCATTTGGTTTTATGGGGCTGTCCACTCCCTGGCTGAACGGTGAACCTCGGAAGTGACTTCAC
Source organism: Dugong dugon (assembly GCA_030035585.1). Taxonomy (NCBI): domain Eukaryota; kingdom Metazoa; phylum Chordata; class Mammalia; order Sirenia; family Dugongidae; genus Dugong; species Dugong dugon. The sequence continues at coordinate 34,522,472 of CM057471.1, read as the reverse complement.
CACTGAGCTAAAAGGGTGTCTGGAGGCCATACTCTCAGGGTTTCTCCAGTCTCCTTTAGGCCAGTAAAACTGGTCTTTTTTTGTGAGTTAAAATTTTGTTCTACATCCTTCTCCAGCTCTGTCCAGAACCCTCTGTTGTGATCCTGGTCAGAGAAGTCAGTGGTGTTAGCCGGGCACCATCTAGCTGTACTGGACTAAGTCTGGTGGAGGCCTTGGTAGCTGTGGTCCATTAGTCCTTCAGACTAACCTTTTCCTGGTATCCTGTTCTCTTCACTCTCCCTTGCTCCCGAAGGGATGAGACCAGTGGAGTATCTTAGATGGCTGCTCATAGGCTTTTAAGACTCCAGACGCTACTCACCAAGGTAGAATGTAGAACATTGTCTTTATAAACTGTGTTATGCCAATTGAGCTAGATGTTCCCCGAGACCACAGTCCCCACAGCCCTCTGCCCAGCAATTCAGTCCCTCAGGGAGTTTGGAAGTGTCTATGGAGCTTCCAAGACCTTTCCTTGTACAAGTTGTGCTGGCTTCCCCAGTATTGTGTACTGTCTCACCCTTCACCCAAGATATCACTTACCTATTGCCTATTTAGTATTCCCCCCCCACCCCTCCCATCCCTGGTAACCAACAAAGATTGTTGCTTTTGATGTGTGAACTTTTACATGGGTTTTTACAATAGAGGTCTCATACAATATTTGTCCTTTTGTGATTGACTTATTTCACTCAGCATAATGTCCTCCAGTTTCATCCATGTTATGAGATGCTTCACAGATTCATCATTGTTGTTTCTCGTTGCATAGTACTCCATTGTGTGTATGTACCATAGGTTGTTTATCCATTCATCTGTTGATGGGCTTCTTCATTATTCTTGTTATCAAAACTTAACAGCCGAAGTCCAACCTTTTGAATTGATTTTTTTATTTTCATTCCCATCTGTATCACTCCTATTTCTTCCACCTGCCTACTCCTTAGCTAACTTCATTCACTTGCTCCCAGGAAACTACTTTCTAGTGTAACAAAAATTTCTCAGGTCATTTATATTTTCTTGAATGTTCCTTATACTTCTCTAAACACCACTTTAATTGTTTAATATTAGCAATGAAGTTAATTCCTTTTCTCATTCTACTGACTCATGGTGTGAGAAGGAAAAGGAGGCACACATCTTGCTCTCAACTCTCCCTGAACAATATCTTCTTTTTGAAAATCTATGTAATCTTCTTGTCACCTAATCGGTTTCTATTAAATATATCCTTGCTCAGAATTCCCAAATCTCCTCAATGAACTAACGTGCATACTGCAAATCAGTCATCCATTAGTAAAACCATACCTTAGACTTTGTTACAGTCATCATTTCTTTCCTTTAAGTCCACTGTGCTTACCTAGTAATCATCCAACTTGAAAAATTACATGTAGATATTTTTCTGTTATTTGTTTAATGGGCTTTGCTGGAGAAGGCTGGACACTCTACTGAGTAGGTCAACACTTTTACATGGTGCCTGTTAGAATTTGGACATTGAAGACAAAATAATCTATACAATACTAATACAAATAAGACTTACTTTAAGTCCCTTCTTAAAGAACTTTAAGAACCTTGGTGAGTTACTTAAAAACTCTGTCTTCCCTTATGCTTCAAATAACAATAATAACTACATCTCAAAAATTGTTTAAGGATTGAATAGGTAATGTTTATAAAGCACTTCATGCAGTGTTTTTGAACAGATGGTTACATATTCAATAAATGTTACTTATTAGTATCAGTTATAAGAAGAAATACTTGCTATCATGACAGTTATTAAACTATAGGGCAACAAGAGGTATACCCATAGGACTAAATATTTTCTTTTCAAATGGAATAATCCTATAGTTCAAAGCACAGCATAAGCAGCTCAGAAAACTATTAGGATTACAAGGATAAAGTGGTGCATTGGGTAAGTGCTCAGCTGCTAACCAAAAGTTCGGCAGTTAGAACCTACCAGCTGCTCAGCATGGAAAGATGTAGTAGTCTGCTTCCATAAATTTATTAATCAGACTTTGAACTGTATAGACTGTGGGCAAAAGGTTAAGAGATGGTTTACCATGAATTTACACATTTTGATATCCCAAATTATATGGTTATTATAGATTCATTCTGAAAATAATTTAGAAGGGTAACTTCGGGTAATAGATGGGCAAATGCACAGGCGTCATAAAAACCCACCAAAGTCCATTGTCATCAAGTCGATTCCAACTCATAGTGACCCTATAGGACAGAGTAGAATTGTCCCATAAAGTTTCCAAGGAGTAGCTGGTGGTTTCAAACTGGAGTCCCGGTTCCAGTATTTGCATTTACACCCTATGTGAACTGGAGAGGTCCTTTAGCATCAGCAATAACTGTAGAAGGATTTTGATCCATGTCTTGCTTGACTCAGTGGCTGTTGTGAAAATTAAATCAGATAAAGGACATAAAAGCAATTTGTAAGCATAACACTATCAAAATGTATTCATTTAGGAAACTGAATTTTCCAGACTCATGTTTCATTTAAGTGCAGTCCTTTGTAAGTTCTCATTAAGACAAGAGTATTAAGAACAAAATGCTCTATTGTTTAATATCATCGGTGGGGTAGGGCTGATAGAAAACTCCTAAGTGATTTTCCAAACTAATCTATTTAGGAAAATTAAACATCTATATTAATACATAAAAATTAGAATGTGATGTTCTTTGCTTAGCTGGAATATTCAGTAAATGAATGCTACAGCTCTTGAAGTACACCAATTTTGCTTTAGAGCCATTCCGAGCCAGAGATTGGCTACGAAGAAAGCCTGGACACACACCAGTATCCTGAGTAAGCATCAGGATTGGATAATACATACTGTTACTTTTCTCTAGGGTCATCGAAAAAGAGGAAGACTCTCAACGAGATGGATAGACACAGTAGCTGCAGCAATGGGCTCAAGCATAACAGTGATTGTGAGCACGGCAGAGGCCAGGCAGTGTTTCATTCTGTAGTACATAGGGTTGCTATGCCAGGTCGGAACCGACTCAACGGCACCTAACAACGGCTTTTCTCTAAAAAGAAAGGTTTCAGTCTGATAATAATGGATAGGAAAAATACATATCAAAACTTGGCTTTCTTAGTTTGTTTTGGGTTTGTACAGTTTGTAGCCCAAAAGATCTTGCTACAGAACGAAAGTAGTTGCTGGATACTATGACTCGACTTTCTTAAGGTAGACATAATAATGGGACATGCTTCCCAATACCTTTGATCTTATCGATAGAAGACAAATCTTCAATTTCCCACAGATCACAACTGAATAGTTTAAACTTGATCCTGAAATTCACCAAATGATTTGCTTCAGTGTTAATCTCCAGGTACACTTCCACTTCATCTGAAATGTCGGAACTCATTACAGATTAAACACAATATTGCTTAAAAAAGACTTTTTGACCTGCAGTTAAACAACGTCTATATCCTCAGCATCAGCCCTGCATCCCTGGCAGAGTTGAAAAGGCTGAGCAATGGGACATGACCATACTGTACAGAGGAAACAGAAGTTTGAGACATGCCTCTGAAGGAGCACTTTGTAAACACTAATTGGTGAAGGCTGGTGCCAGTTCTTTTAAATTTTCAACCACCCTCAAGATCTAGAAGCAGAGTTATTCAGGGTTAGGTTACTTATACATTACTTTTGGTCACAGGGATACACTAGGCATTAATTAGCTGATACGGCTAACCTGTCAAATAATCCAGCCCAGACCAGCAAGCGAGAATCTCACACCTGCACTAGACCATGGACACTCACTCCAGGTAAAACAGATTTCTGCTTTTATTTCAAATAACTATTTTGAAGTAAACGTAATTTTCCCCTTCTTATTAAGGGTACTTTGCATTTTATTTATTTTTTCAACTGGGAGTCATGCTTTTTGTAGACTATGTTTTTAGTGGAATTGGTAGGGATTATAAAGTATCATAATCTTTTCTTTTTTTTTTTTGAAGGTATGGGAATTAGTTGCTCATAGTTCATGAACTTTGTCAGTTCTGCTTCTTGGCTAAATTGTCTCTTAAACAGTATATTTTAACATACAGCAATAAGAGAATACATTTCCTTCTTAGGATGGTATTTATTTTGAGTATTTGTTTAAGACTTTGTGAGCTAATGTACACTGCACATTTGTTCATGTCAATAATTGTTAACCTCTCTTTTAAATTTATTCTTTGACTTAAAGAAAACAAGCAGTGGTATTTATTATGATTGTTTCTTTCCTGTCATCCCTGCCCATAATTGCACAGTAACAGAATTACACTCTTTTGTAACATTTCACACACTGTAACCCCTTCAAGACAGCCAGTATACAAATACTCAATTTTGTACAAACCTAGAGCCAAAATATCATCAAATTCACTAGCACCTAGAATAGACAAGGTAAAAATAAAACTATCACACATAAAGAACATTGGGACTAGAAGAGTTATTCCTACACAAAAGTCAAAGTTGTGACTATGTATTTCTCTGGTTGGCACATCAAAGGTTTTTAAGTATTTGTGGAATTACATTGAGAAAAGAGACAAGGCTTCTGGATGACGGGATAAATTGACCCTATACTCTGCCCGTATTTTAGGATCCTCTGTTTTTATCAGATCTGAAATTGTGGAGTGGGGCACAAGACAAAGCAGAAATGTACGTTATCAGGTGGTATCTGTCCTGATCTCTGTCTCTATCCTTGTCTTAGTCATCTAGTGCTGCTCTAACAGAAATACCACAAGTGGAAGTCTTTATCAAAGAGAAGTTTATTCTCTCACAGTCCTATAGGCTACAAGTCCAAATTCAGGGCAACAGCTCCAGGAGAAAGCTCTTTCTCTCTGTTGGCTCTGGAAGAAGGTCCTTGTGATGCATCAATCTTCCCTTGGTCTGGGAACATCTCAGTGCAGGAAGCCCTGGTCCAAAGGATGCGCTCTGCCCCTGGCACTGCTTTTTTGGTGGTGTGAGGTTCCAATGTGTCTCTGTTTACTTCTCTCTTTTATATCTTGAACAAGATTGGATTAAGACACAATCCAATCTTGTATACCTCATCAGTATAACCTCATCACAGTGATACAATTTACAACACATAAGGAAATCACATCAGATTACACAATTATACAATAGTGGGAATCATGACCCAGCCAAGCTGACAGATATTTTTGGGGGACACAATTCAATCCATGACAATCCTCTTCTGAACACTGTTCATAGTTGCCTCCTTGGAGTATGTGCTCCACCCCTACCACCACTGAAATAATTATTTCAAAAGGGATTTCTCACTTGTTCTGTAGTTTCTATTTCCCAGGTCTATTGTTAATTTCTCTCTTATGTTAATGTTTTCTTCGGACAATTTCATCCACTTCAAATATTATTTTCTCTTCAAATATTTTCTTTGTCCCAGGAAAATACAGCCAAGATTAGATTGTCTGTCTATAATAGGGTGTTCATAGGCACTTAGAACACAATAGTTATAAAATAATCTCATTATCCCCACATCTCCAACCTCTAGTCCTAAAATATGCTGTTTTATACACACATGCACACACACACATCTATATATTCTATAAGATTTAGTAGTAACATTGTCAATTTAGTCACCGAAGGCAAAGAAATCACTGATATTGATACTTTCTCCTTCCCTATATCAATAGGTGGCTAAATTCTAGCCATCATGCCCTTAAAAATCTTTACTATGTTCCACCTCTTTTATTCTTACTTGTCCTTTTCCAATTACTTTTCATAGATTATTTTCCTACTTCACATTCAGGTAGCAACTCATTTTGCAATTATTTTTGACTAGTCCAGCAAATTGTTATACACAGATTTTCCCCTGCATTCTTTTCTGCATACAAACTTGGTTGCTTTGCATCACTCACTCCACAAATATTAATCGAATACCTACCACTGTATTAGGCATGAAAGATAGAGCAATGAAAATAAATTTGCTATCTTTATTGAGCTTATGGAAACCCTGGTGGCATAGTGGTTAAGAGTTCGGCTTGTAACCAAAAGGTCAGCAGTTAGAATCCACCAGGCACTCCTTGGATACCCTATGGGGGGATTCTACTCTGTCCTGTAAGTCACTGTGAGTTAGAATTGACTCGATGGTAACAGGCTTGGTTTTTTTGTTTATTGAGCTTGTATTCCAGCAGAGAGGCAAAAAACAATGATTTACTTAAAAATAAGATGATTTCAGCAATGATAGTGATAGCGATAAGCTATGGCAAAATTAAATCTGGGTAATAGTATACAGACTGATGAGGGATATGGTAAGTATAAACCTTTTGTCACAGGAAGTTCAGAGAATACTTCTACAGAGAGGTGATTTTTTTTACCTGAAGCCTAACTGATGAAGGGAAGACCATGAAAAAAAAAGTGCATAAAGAGTGTTCTAATAGAAACAGAAATTGCAAAGGCCCCGGGGGAGAATAAACTTGACATATTCAAAGAACAGAGAGAGTGAGATGTTTGGTAGACAGTGAATTGTTGGAAGAATAAGAAGGTCAGAGAGTGGCAGTGATCACACTCCTGTACCTTTGAAAGGCATTGTGCAGAGCTCAGATTTTGTGATAAATGTTACAGTAAGCTTTTGGAGATTTTTTAAGTAAGGAGGAAATATGACTTATACTTTATAAGAATCATTCATTCTGGTTACAAAGAATAAGGACTGAAATAAATCTGTGGATTTGACTAAGTGGCTGGATAAATGAATTAACATTATAAATGTTTTATAATCATTTACTTGACTAATTTCAGCAAACATTTAGGAACCATTTACCATATAATAAGAGATGCAAGCTTATCACCCCCGCTCTGCAATAGAGATCTGCATGGATCTCTATGTGAATGCAGTCAGTCAGGGAATGAGGAAAGGCTTACTGGAGGGGAAGAGTCTTGAACTGAGTCTTGAAGCTTTTGCATGTAGAGAACCACAATAAAGACATTTCAGGAAGAGTGTATGAAAAGCATACGGACATGAAGAAAAAAAAAGTACATTCAAAGAATCCAGTGTATAAAATCCAGAATACTGACATATTAATTTACAATTAGAAAATATAGTCTTTTTCTAAATTTTACTCTTTTGTTGTTACTAAGAATACACACAGCAAAAATACACCAATTTAAAAGTTTCTACATGTACAATTTAGTAACACTGATTACATTCTTCAAGTTGTGCAAACATTTTCACCCTCCTTTTCTGAGTTGTTCCTCCCTCACTAACATAAACTCATTGCCCTCTAAGGTTTCTAGCTAATCTTCTGAGTTGCTGTTGTCAGTTTGATCCCATATAGATAGTTCTTAAAAGAGCATAACACTCAAGGAAGACTTTTTTACTAGTTAAGTTAAACTGTTGTTTGGTTTTGACTTCAGGGGATGTTTTTGGTTCAAGGTTTAAAGATTATCTAAGGGTGATAGTTTCAGGGGTTCGTCCAACTTCCATGGCTCCAGAATGTCTAGAGACGATGAGAATTTGAAACTCTGTTCTATATTTTCTCCCTTTTGATCAGGATTCTTCTATGGAATCTTTGTTCAAAATGTTCAATACTGGTATCAGGACAACACCCAGTTCTTCTGGTCTCATGGCAAAGGAGGCAGTTGTTCATGGAGGTAATTAGCCACATATTGCATATTCTCCTCCTATTCCTGACTTTCCTTCTATCTCTGATGATCCAGGTGAATAGATAGCAATTATTGTGCTTTGGATGGCCACTTGCAAGCTTTTAAGACCCCAGGCAATACGCAATGAACTAGGAGGTAGAACAGAAACACTAAACACATTTTAGGCCAATTAACTTGGAAGTCCCATGAAACCATGACATTAAACCTCCAAACCAATGAACCAAATCCCATGAGGTGTTTGGTTGTCCATAAGCAGCATCAAGAGCTACTCCTTTTTTTTCTTGGTCATCGTTGTAAATATGTCTATCACACATTAACAATTCAACTTTTTACAGGTATACAACTTATTGACAGCAATTATAATAATCAGCTGTGCAACACTACCCTTAATCAATATAATTTTTCCATCACCATTAACCCACTTTTTCCCCCTCCCTCCTGTCCCTGGTAACCACTAATAAACTTTGGTCTCTATACATGCACCTCCTACTGTCTTTTTATATAAATGAAGTCATACAATATTTGTCCTTTAGTGATTGATTTATTTTGCTCAACATAATGTATTCAAGTGACATCCATACTGTAGCAAGTATCAAGATTTCATTTCTCCTACCAGCTGAGTAGTGTTCCATTGCATGTATGTAGCACATGCTTTTTTTTTTTTTTCTTTTTTTTTAAATCCATTCATCTGTTGATGGACATTTAGGTTGTTTTACATTTTGGCTATTGTGAATAGTGCTGCAATGAACATTGGTGTATAAGTCTCCTTTTGAGTCTCTGCTTTCAAGTCATTTGGGTATATATCTGTCCAGGCATGGACTAGTAATGTGAAACTTGCCTCCAAAAATGGAGGGTGCCAAGACACCAAAGAAAGACGTGGGCAGCTCCGGGGTGGCAGCAAAGAAGTTTATGAGGGAGACTTACAGATGAGCAAGTCCTGGGTGGCTGCAGGACCAAAGCATATCTCCACACCCCGCAGTGGAAGGGCAGAGGTTTTATGGTGGTGGACTATAGTGGCTACATGCCAGGGACTTACATAAGGATGACTTAGCAAACTGTATGGAACTAGCTGATCACATGAGGGCACTCATGCTCAGCCTCATAATGTCTATTTCTCCTTCAGTCCACTTCTTTAAGCTGGCTCTTACTATCTGGCATGTTCCTCCTTTTGTGCCATTAGTATGAGAGAACTTGTTTTCTTCCCGCTGGTAACAGATATAGAAATGGGGTTGGCCAGTGCCGTGTGGTACCTACAAGTATCCAAGAAACAGAGAAAGTTACTGTGTGCCCAAAACAGGGGGAAGCCTTCTCCAATAAGGAGAAGGAACTGGGAGAGAGAAGGAAACCAGATTACCAGCCTCCTTATCAGGGAATGTTCTGGGCCCAAGGCCTTTACTTAGGCTGTCTGGATAGAAGATATACAGCCAGACTATTCCTCCAATAGTCCACCCCCTGACTCTAATCAGGGTGCCATAAAAAGAAGCAAAGCATTATCAAGTCCTGGTATGCTCATCACCCATTTTTGATGTTGAGCTGTATGTCTGTGGTTTGGTGCATAACTCTGGTGGATGTTATATCTATGCATCATTTGAGACAGCATTTAATGAGGACTACGAGTAGGACTGTCCCCAGGAGATTGATCAGGACTGCTTAGAGAAGAGATCCCAACCAGCCATCCTGTTTATGGCTTAATCCAAGCCAACTGAATAGAAAAAAGTGCTGCATTTGTCCAATTTTATGTATATGTAACATGTCCTGATTCATTTATGTAAAAACGGCAAATTTCTCCCAACAAGGGACATTATATGAACAGTACACATTCAGTACAAGTAATACAAAAGTTGTTTCTCAGCACAATTGAACAAGGTATCATGATTGCCAGATCGGGAAAATTCAGACTTGGTGTAGTCAGTCAGTGTATGTTGGACCAGGTGGTCATATTCTGTAAGTTCTCCATGTCCAGAGTAACATCAAACTCACTCTTAAAAGTACTGTTCTCAGAGTCAAAATATCTAGTTCCATACCATTTACATATTTAACACACAGAGAGAAATTTCATTCTAAAGTTGGAGCATTCCACACAGGCAGTTTTCATACTTCAAAAGATATTTTTGATGAGTAGTGGAGTCGACCATATTCATTTACCACATGATTTCCTCAGTAAACCAGTTACACATTCAGTTGGTCCACAAGGCATCCTCCTTGTTGATAGATCAGCAATGTGGGGAGATGCCTTGTCATCTTGGTGCAAATGTTAACAGAGCCAAAAATTAGTCTGATTCGTAGCTCTAGCAAAAGCCTGTATCATTGAGGCCTATGGATGAGGGGCCTGTCCACACTTGTGAAATCATCTGGGAAGAAAAAGAGGCAATATTAGCAATTCCCCCCTCCCTTCCCCTATCTCCCAAGGTACTTGAGGTGAATGTTGCCTGGGTATAGCCACCCAAGCTAGATGTTCTAGTCTTGAGGCAGTGAGTTCTGTGGAACCCAGATCTTTTGTCAGGAACAGTTGTGTGAAAAAGAAACACACTTTATAGAATACTCATTTTGATCAAACATATGGTACAAATGAGAAATGCTCTTGCAGGGAACTGCTGCATTTAGACCCCAGACTGATTGCCTGAGATGTTTAGTTCAGCCTTTGAGTCCTGTCCGTTGAAGTTCTCAATCACTCCTATGGCTTGGAGGTGATATAGAGCATGAAGAGTTCATTCAAGATCCAGTGGAAAGCTCTGTATAGGATCAGAGGCACCGGTATGGTTTACCTTTTGAAAACGCCCTGACCTGTTGGCTCGGGAATCTGTCCCTGGACAGGTTTTAGCCTTGGACAGGGTATCATAGGCAGATCAGCTTTTCCATGTTGTTCAGCATTTTCTGATGACAGTGGTAGTCCATACTTGTAGGAACAGTCTAGGATGGCATGTGAATCTCCATGGGCTTTCCTTTCTTAAATCCAGGAGGTGATCAGTTGCACATCTATTTGCTCTGCTCAGGAGAAGAGGACGCTTCAGCCTCTGCAGTCAATTGGCAGGAGAAATCTGTTCATTGGTAGTTTTCCCCTCTCAGCATAAGGGCCTTTCTGGTGACCATCCACGCAAGTAACAAAAGCTTATCAAGGAGTAGAACTGATTATTATTATTATTATTATTTTGTCCATATGTCTCATCCCCATAGGGGCTTGCTTTATATCTCATTCTGAGGGTTGTCAGTAGCCAGATTGAATGGCCAGGCTATTAGCTATAGCCCACATCACAGTTTCCATACATCCCACTAAAATGTCCCTAACTGCAGCAATTCCCATCAGGGCTTGGAGGCAAAAGTTTACAAAGGTGTATGTTAATACATCAACATCATCAGTACATATAATAGGGGTTTGTAGGGGCCCCAAAGGAACTTATCCATAGTCAGGCTTCGGCAAGTTCTCAATCATAGTGACCTCAGATCCAAAAGCTTCCCTCATTTTGGTGCCAGGTGTTATAGAGATCACAGTCACCTGTGCAATGGTATCTAAAAACCTAAGACATACAATTCTCTTCATTTTCTCCTCGAACTTTAATTGTAACATAAGGCTTTTGGTCTTCCCTGGTGACAGAGGGACCTAAGCTTAATCCTCAGTCTTAATTATTTCTGAAAGTCAGAAGATCTTGGCAAAGTTGGCAGCGCCCTCAGTCATTTGTGGAGCCACACCACCATCATACCAAGTGCAAGCATGGGTCCAGTCCAGTTGCCTGGTAACATGGAGGTGGTGTTACTGCAATAACGTGGATTGGACCTGCCTGCCTCAATAGCTAATTCTGAGACAAGGGTGAGTTGAGCAGCAAGAGGTTTATTATATGTCAATATATAGGAGACAGAGGGGAATAGATTCCTCCAAAAAACCCATCTCCCCCACTGGAGATTGGCTGAAGCTTTTATAGGGATAGGATTGTATACCTTAGAAGTTTGTGTTAGTTTCCCCCTGAGGTGGTGATGTCTTAGATGAGTTAATCTACTGGTTTCTTGGGGGTTATCTGGTGACATACTTGGGGATTATCTGGCGACATCCTGGTTTTTTTCTTGTCACAAGATGGGGGCTTTGTTTGGTTTTTATCCTTAGATCATTATCACTTGTTTTCCACCCTCCAAGGAGGAGCATCGGTTAATCTTAAACCTTTTGTAGAGACTGGAGAAACAAGATCATGAGACAATGTGGCGGTTAGCAATGGGGAGTAAGTAATAGTGAGCCAGGCCGGTGCAGCCTCTTCGAGTGGGACCTCTATTTTAGTTTTCCCCTTACTATTGCAGTTTCCCCCCTCCAAGATAACTGAGCAGTGACTATTTGCTGCTTGGTTATCTTGGTAGGGGCAGTTATCAGAGAGTTCTAGAGAAGGCCTCAAAAGTCTCTTCAAGGCCACTGAACATAAGCTATCTTGAAGGGCTTTTTACTCCCTTTTTTTTTCCTACTGTTTTAACTCTTGTTTTGTGCTGTGTGTTACAGGGTGATTTTAGCACCAGGGACCTGCTTTGCTCCTCCAACTATCTCCAGTCCCATCATTGGTGAGCTTTGAGCAATGGAAAGGGGACTGTTCCCCTGACCATAGAATCCACTATCTTTACAAACCTGCAGGGGAGCATTTCTAGTTGCTCACCCTGTTCGCAGATGTGGCTGCTCAGTAAGTCAGACGTGGTCACACACAACTGCTGCATGTCTTTTTTTTTTTTAATAACTGTAACTCCTCCTTCAAAGCTCTTATGCACTCTTCAGCAGCTAGCTGGGCTTCAGTGGCCAGCTGAACAGCCCAGAGCAGCAACCACCCTATGGCTGCTACTGCTCTCCTAGTTTCTTTTACACACTTATGAAGGTGCACGTCTGCCCACAACCAGGCTATGCTGCTTGACATTTTCTGAGTATTCGTGTACTCACACGGCAGTCCACACACATCAAGCATATGGACCCAGACCCCCCACGTGGAGGTCGCTGGCCAATCTGGGATTTCTCCCAAGATAACCCTACAGGCCAGACCTCCCTACATGAAACTCACTGGCCAACCCTGAATTTCCCCCACAGAGGCCTCTCTCGCATTTGCCGATTCCTCAGTCTCCTGTCCGGCTTGCTAATTGTCCAGGCATGGACGAATAACATCAAACTTGTGTCCAAAAATGGAGGTACCGAGACACTAAAGAAAGAGAAGGGCAAGTCCTGAGTGGCAGCAAAAGAGTTCGTTAGGGAGACTTACAGACAAGGTGAGTCCTGGGCGGCTGCAGGACCAATGCAGATCTCCATACCCCACAGTGCGAGGGCAGAGGTTTTATAATGGTGGCAGAAAGTAGTGGCTACATGCCGGGACATACATAAGGATTACTTAGCAAACTGTAGGGAAATAGCAGATCACAGGAGGGTGTGCATGTTTGGCCTTGCAAAACCTATTTCCCCTTCTGTCCATAACTTGAGGCCAGCTCTTACAATCTGGCACCTTCCACTCTTGTGCAGTAGTATGAGAGACCCTGTTCCCTTCCCACTGGGAACAGATATAGAAATGGAGTTGGCCAGGTGCCATATGGTGGCTGCACATGCGCAACAGGTAGAGAAAGTCATTGTGTGCCCACAACAGGGAGAAAGCTTCTCTGATAAGGAGAAGGAACTGGGAGAGGGAAGACCATCCAATTCTCAGCTTCCTTATCAGAGAATGTTCTGGGCACAAGGTCTTTAATTAGGCAGCCTAGGTGAGAGGTGTAGAGGAAGATTATTCTCCAACAATACCTAGGAGTAGAATTCCTGGGTAATGTGGACTTCTCCACCATGTGTCTGTCAGTTTATCCTACTGTAGTTACTTGCATGCTGCTGTAATATTGGAAGGCATGCCACAGATATTTCAAATACCAGCAGGTCACCCATGGTGGACAGGTTTCAGCAGCACTTCCAGACTAAGATAGACTAAGAAGAAGGACCTGGTGATCTACTTCTGAAAAAAATTGGCCAGCAAAAGCCTTATGCATAGTAGCAGAACATAGTCTGATATAATGCCAGAAGATGAGCCCCTCAGGGGAAGGCAATCAAAAGACTACTGGAGAAGAGCGGCCTCCTTAAAGTAGAGTTGACCTTAATGACATGGATGGAGTCAAGCTTTTGGGACCTTCACTTGCTGATGTGGCAGGACTCAAAATGAAAAGAAACAGATGCAAAAAATCCAGAAATAATTGGAACGTACAATGTAGGAAATTTAGAAGTCACATCAAAAATGAAATGGGATGCATAAAGATCAAAATCCTAAGGCATTAGTGAGCTAAAATGCACTGGTATTGGCAATTTTAATTCAGACAATTATATGGTCTACTATGCTAGGAATGACAAATTGAAGAGGCATCAAATTCATTATCAAAAAGAGCGTTTCAAGATCTATCCTGAAGTACAGCACTGTTAGTGATAGGATAACATCCGTATGCTTCCAAGGAAACCCAGTTAATATGACAATTATTCAAATTTACACACCATCACTAATGCCAAGAGAAAAATTGAAGATTTTTACCAACTTCTGCAGTCTGAAATTCATCAAACATGCAATCAAGATGCATTGATAATTGCTGGTGAGTGGAATGCAAAAGTTGGAACCAAGAAAGAAGGTTCAGTAGTTAGAAAACATGGCCTTGGTGATAGAAACGAAGCCAGAGATTACATGACAAAATTTTGCAAGAACAACGACTTCTTCATTGCAAATACTTTTTTTCAACAGCATAAGTGGGGACTATGTATGTGGACCTCACCAGATGAAAAATGCAGAAATCAAATCAAAACTATGGAAAAGGACAATGGAGAAGCTCAATATCATCAGTCAGAGCAAGGCCAGGGGCTGACTGCAGAATAGACCATTAATTGCTCATATGCAAGTTCTAGTTGAACCTGAAGAAAATTAAAACAAGTCCACAAGAGCCTAGGTATGAGCTTGAGTATATCCCACCTGTCAAGAGTAGATTTCACACATTGCACACTAATGACAAAAGACCATACGGGTTTTGAGATGACATCAAGAACATCATACGTGAGAAAGGCAAAAGGTCATGAAAAACACAGATAGAAAGAAAAGAACAGAGTATTATAATGAAATGTACAAAGACCTGGAGTTAGAAAACAAAACAGGAAGAAAACACTAGGCATTTCTCAAGCTGAAAGAGCTGAAGAAAAAATTCAAGCCTCGGGTTGCAATTTTGAAGAATTCTGTGGGTAAAATTACTAATGACACAGGAAGCATCAAAAGAAGATGGAAGAAATAGAGTCACTATACCAAAAAGAGTTGGTTGACGCTCAACCATTTCAGGATGTAGGGTATTATCAGAACCAATGGTACTGAAGGAAGAAGTCCAAGCTTCACTGTAGGCGTTGGCAAAAAACAAGACTCGAAGAATGGACAGGATACCAGATGAGATGTTTCAACAAATGGATACAGCACTGGAGGGGCTCACTCGTCTATGCCAAGAAATTTGGAAGACAGCTACCTGGCCAACCGACTATAAGAGATCCATATTTATGCCCATTCCAAAGAAAGGTGATCCAACAAAATGTGGAAATTATCAAACAATATCATTAATATTACATGCAAGTAAAATTTTGCTGAAGATAGTTCGAAAGTACTTCAGTACTTCAACAGAGAACTGCCAGGAATTCAAGCCGGATTCAGAAGAGGATGTGGAATGACGGATATCATTGCTGTTAGATGGAACTTGGCTGAAAGCAGAGAATACCAGAAAGATGTTTATGTGTGTTTTATTGACTATGCAAAGACATTCAAGTGTGTGGATAATAAAAAGTTATGGATAACACCGTGAAGAATGGGAATTCCAGAACACTTAATTGTGCTCATGAAGAACATGTACAAAGACCAAGAGGCAGTTGTTCAAACAACAAGGGGATACTGTGTGGTTTAAAATAAGGAAAGGTGTGCATCAGGGTTGCATCCTTTCACCATACTTATCCAATCTATATGCTGAGCAAATAATCCAAGAAGCTGGAGTATATGAAGAAGAATGCAGTGACATTAGAATTAAAGTTGACTCATTAACAACCTGCAATAAGCAGATGGCACAACCTTGGTTGCTGAAATCCAAGAGGAGTTGAAGAACTTACTGATGAAGATCAAAGACCACAACCTTCAGTATGGATTACACTTCAACATAAAGTAAACAAATTCCTCACAACTGATTCACAAGGAACATCATGATAAATGAAGACAATATAGAAGTTGTAAAGGATTTCATTTTACTTGCATCCACAATCAAAGCCCATGGAAGCAGCGGCCGAGAAATTAGATGGCATATTGCACTGGGCAAATTTACTGCAAGAAACCCCTTTAAAGTGCTGAAAAGTAAAGATGTCACTTGAAGGACTAAGGTAAGCCTAACTCAACCCATGATATTTTCACTCATCTCATGTGCATGCAAAACTGGATAATGACTAAGGAAGACAAAAGAATTGATGCCTTTGAATTACGATGTTGGTGAAAAATATTGAATATGCCATGGACTGCCAGAAGAATGAACAAATCTGTCTTGGAAGAAATTCAGCCAATGCTCCTTGGAAGTAGGTTGGTGAGACATTGTCTCGTGTACTTTGGACATGTTATCAGAAGGATTGAGTCTCTGGAGAAGGACACCATGCTAGGTAAGGTAGAGGGTCAGCGAAAAAGAGGAAGATCCTAGGCGAGATGGACTGACACAGTGGCTGCAACAACGGTCTCAAACATAAAAACAGTTGTGAGGATGGCACAGATCTGGGCAGTGTTTCTTTCTGCTGTACATAGGGTTGCTATGAGTTGGAACCAACTCCATGGGTTCTGACAACATAACAATAAAATGATACTTCTGTTTTTCATTATGAAGAATCACCACATTGTTTTCCATGATGGCTATATCATTTTGTATTCCCACTAGCAGTGGATAAGGGTTACAATTTCCTCACATCCTTGTCAACATTTTTTTTTTTTTAATTTTTAATCTTATCCATCCTAGCGGGAGGAAATGGTATTTCATGGTGGTTTTGATTCTCGTGTCTCTGATGGTTAATGATGCTGAACATCTTTTCATGTGTTTGGTGACCATTTGAATATTTTCTTTGGTAAAATGTCTATTCAAGTCATTTGCACCTTTTTTTATTGGTTATTTTGTTGTTGTTGTTAAATTTTAAACTTTTTGTGTATATTTTGGTTATTAGATTCTTGTTGGATTTATGACTTCCAAAGATTTTCTCCCCGTCAGTAGTTTGTCATTTCACATTTTCAGTAAATTTTTTTGATGAACAAAAGTTTTTAATTTTTATGAAGCCCATTTATTTATTTTGTCTTTTGCTGTTTGAGCTTTTGTTATTATATTAAATAATACATTGTTGAAAGCAAGGTCTAATAGCATTGCCCTCCTTTTTCTAAGAATTTTATGGTTTTAGTTTGCACGTTTAGATCCTTAATTCATTTTGAATTTGTTTTTGTGTATGGCGTGAAGCACGGCTCTTGTTTCATTTTTCTGCATGTGTAAATCGAATTTTCCCAGCCATATGACAGCTTCTTTACATATACAGTAGCCAATTCCCATAATGGTCTTCTTAAGCATGTCTTATTATCATGCTAAAGTTGAAGTCATGAGGCTCAATGTGGCTTATAACTGTACGTGGGTAAAGTAAAAGAAAACTACGTTTGTGTCAAAGTTTGTCAGTTTTCAGAGCCATTCAATTTCTACAGATTGTTGAATTTGGAGCTAATAGAACTGTTGCTGTTGTGTGTTGTCAAGTTGATTCCAACTCACAGCGACCCTACAGGACGGAGTAGAACTGCCCCATAGGGTTTCCAAGGAGCAGCTGGTGGATTCGAACTGCTGACATTTTGGTTAGCAGCCTGAACTCTTACTCAATTCACCACCAAGGCTCCTAGTAAATAGAATTAGTAAATTGAAATATGTTTAATTGCATTAGAAAGTACATCAGGAAGGAATATGTTTTCACAGGAAGAAAGGTTGGCTATATTTTGAACATATTCAATTTGAGATGTTAATGGGACATAAAAATGAAGAAGAGTAATTTGTTGAAGTATAAATAGATACTATTATCTCTACTATACATATGAGGTGACTTAAATTCTAAGAGGTTAAGTAATATATCAAAAGCCACTCAGAAAATATAAGAGCAAGAATTTAATTATTGTCTGACTCTTGGCCCTTATCTATTGCCTTGTTCTTCTCCCCACTCATGAACTTGCCACTAATCTCCCTAGAAGGAATGTTTTCTTTACCCCTTGACCCAGCCAGATAATTACCTTTTCTATTCTCTCGGTAATTTGTATGAACTGCTACTAAAGCTTTAATCTTATTATGTTTCAATTATTTGTGTGGAGGCAATTTTTTATCTCCGAACAGTTTAGAAATATCTAGAACTTTGGAGAAATAGTATTTATTTTAATATATAAGTATGGGTACCAAGTATCTCTTTGTAAAATAAATGAATTGGTAAAGAAGTTAAAAATATAGTGGCAAGTAACCAGAGAAGTGGGCTGTTTTATAGACTTTTTTAGAAAGACATCATTATGTCCTACTATTCAAAGTACAGGTTGAACCATTTGAATTCACGGCTCTGCCCTCATGCACGTAAGCTTTGCACTGTAGAGAGAAAATATGTCTTTAGAAGGCTGTGCTGAAGTTCATCCTGTGACATTCAGTATCACAGCAGGAATATCACAGCCCATCACTTCTAAAAGTTAATGTACCATCCTTCACAAGATCCTCTCTAGACTAATATTGCCAAAGGTTAAATGACATTAATATAGAAGTTCATGAGTGCATAATGCAGTTTATAATCCTGAGGACATACTTTAACAGCAACAGCCACTCTTCTCATATTCCCTTTGTCTTTCAGTTTAAAAATTGCTCTTGTGGAAAATTGTTGTTTCCCAAAGATACAATTCTTAGTGATGGGGCTACATGAGGCACAAACCAGTTGAAACCTGAGAAAAGAACAAAACAGTAGATGAAGAAAACAACTGCAATCCAAGGGCAGTTATATTCTATCAATTGTTTTCTCACAAAACAGAGAATATGGAGTGGTAGGTGTTATTTATCCTGTGTTCCTCTGAGAGCATTCTGTGTTTGTGCATGCTTATGTTTGGGTAACATGTTTCTTGCTGATTTTCCAGACATTAGTTTCTACTTTACTGGTGATATCAGATATTAAGGATCTCTTCAGTGGCCCTGGGCCTCAAGTGACTCTGTGACTTTGTTGATACTTACATTTTAGAGACAGAGATAGGAGGTACTCAAGCTTTCTGAAACTCTTATTCATGACTAGGGTGTTTGCTTAAGTTCCTTTGTACTTGCCTACTGTAAGGGAGTAGGTTATGCCTGCAGAATTTTCAAGAAAATTCTATTACACTACTTGTAAAAGCCTAACAATCAGGAGTAAGGAATTGTTTGGGATTCCATTCATCTGAGTGTTCCTGGTCCTTGTAGCGTGGAGGGCATTTTGTTAACAAATGCTCCATTTTATCGATCTTACAACTGATGAAGAAACAGAACCCATCTGCTATTTAAAAAATTATAATTATTTCTAACTATTTCATCCCACTTCACAGTAGTTTCACATTCCGGAATAGTGGCCCTGGTGTGTCTACTTGAAAATGTCATTCAGAACTTTAAAATACAACCATTTATGTCAAGTTGCAGTAAGAAAATGTTTCCCCAGAATTTATCTATTTATGTTCGTTTGTATAGTTCAAAGATTATGATTTCCCATTCAAATCATGATCATTGATTATAAAATTATTAGAAGCAAACTAATAACAAATATGATTAAAGGTTAAAAATAAAAACCAGCAAACCCACTGCCATCAAGAGAATTTCAACTCATAGCGACCCTATAGGACAGAGTAGAACTGCCCCATAGGGTTTCCAGGGAGTGACTGGTGGATTTGAGCTGCCGACCTTTTGGTTAGCAGCTGATCGTTGCCAAACTGCTTGAATACTTTAGAAGTACTTACTTATTCAAACACTTCATATTCTTATGACAAACTTTTCTTACTTATTTATTCAAATTAAGCTACAATGAATTCTATTATATCAGGGGAACCTAAAGAGAATTCTTGGAACCGTGTTACTTTAAAATAGAGTTTGATGGTCAAATGACTTTAGGAAAATCTGAATTAAATAAAGACACAGATTAACAAATCCTTGGATATTCCTCCCTCTAAGAGATGGAGCTTCATCCACCTTCTTGTGAATATGGGCTGGACTTAGTGACTTGCTTCTAACAAATAGCATATGGTAGAAATGACAGTGTGCAACTTTTGAGACTAGGTTATAGAAGGCATTGAGTTTTCCTCCTTCCTTCATGCTCTTAGATTAATTGCTTTGGGTAAACCCACCTGCAATGTTGTGAGAATACTTAGGCAGCTTTGTGGAGAGGTCTACATGGCAAGTAACTGAGGCATTTGGCCAATGGTCCACACTAACTTGTCAGGCATGTGAGTGAACCGTCTCACATACTATAGAGACTCCAGCCCCAGTCAAGCCCTCAGATTACTGAAAGCCTCAGTCCATATCCTGGCTGCAACCTCATGAGAAACTCTAAACCAGAACCATTCAGTTGAACTTCTTGCAGATTTCTGACCCTTAGAAACTGTGTGAGATAATATATATTTATTGTTTTATGATGCTAAGTTCTGAGATAATTTGCTACACTGCAATAGATAACTAATGCAGATCCTTTTACTCCAGAACTTCTCAGAGCCTTTAATATGCTTATGTGTGTTTTAATCCTAAAGGAAAGGCCAACAATATAATGTATAGAGCAAATATATTTAACCAAGTAACCATTTCTTTTATGGAACACTCTTTGCATAGAAAAATGTATGTATACAAACTAATATTTATTGGGAGTTAATATGTGCCAGGAATTTTGATGTGTTATATGATTTAATCCTTATAAAAACATTGTATTTTATTGCTTATCAGTTTGCTTCCATAAAGATTTACAGCCTTGGAAACCCTATGGGGCAGTTCTACTCTGTCCTGTGTGGTCGTAGCAATGAGTCAGAATCAACTTGATGGCAGTGGGTTTAGGTTTTGGTGGGTAGTATTTAATAGCGATAAGGCTAAGGAGAAAAGATGTTTTTTTCCCTGTTAAGCTATAGTTACTTATCATGGCAGTGGTGTTTAAACCCAGCATCTAATTAATTTAATGGCATAGGAGTGTAGTAAGGGAAAAACATCACAAAGTTTAGTAAAGCAAAAAGAAAGTTTTATTCGACATATATTCAAAAAGGCAGAAGTGGGAAGCAGACAACCATGCTGCTAGAGCCATGTCTGCCCAAGTCCAAGGAAATATCACAGAACAGACAAAAATACGAAAACGGACAAGCATGCTGCTACAGCCATGTCTGCCCAAGACCGAAAAAATATTACAGAACAGGCAAGAATGGGAAAACGGACAAGCATGCTGCCACAGCCGTGTCTGCCCAAGACCGAAAAAATATTACAGAACAGGCAAGAATGGGAAAACGGACAAGCACGCTGCCACAGCCATGTCTGCCCAGTCCAAAGAACAGTTACAGAGCCATCAGTATGTATTAACATTACAAATGGGCAAAACCATTGAAAGCTTAGTCTTTTCACAGATTGGCTAGAAACTGTGATCCTACATTTTGAATTGTCTTTCTTAACTATCATTGGTACAGGTTTCAGTAAGGACAGTCAGGAGGGTTTTCATTGGTCCAACAAATTTCTATTCACTAAATGCTAATAGAAAACGATAAGAGTGGAAAGTCTTTTGTGTTGTGTTTGATGGGCTTTATGTGAGACTTTCCCTAAAAGATGTTTTCCAAGATTATCTTAGCTATTGTCTTTATACTTCAGGGCCCAGTTGACGACCTTGTGAGTCCTTGTGAGCCCAGCTCCAGCTGGGTCACATTCTGTATGCTCAAGGAGAGGGAATAATAACTCCAATATTATTTCCTAAATCAGGAGTCAGTAGAGTTGGACTTGTAATTAGCTAGTTTTGGACATCAGTTTTTTGTAAAGCTAAAATGAGGAGGCTGGACTTACTTATATTTATGCTGTTTTTAAGTACTAGAATCCTTTAATTGCTCTGGATAAGCTGAAAGGAAGAAAAACTATTTTTATAAACATTCCATTTAAATAGATATAGCTATTAACTAACTAATTTTAGGATATTACACTGACAAGAACTCATTAATTTGAATCACAAGTCTTGGTTTTAAATCACAGTTCTAATACTTACTAGCTACCAGTGTCAAGTACGATAAAATCTGGTGATATAATAAGGAAATCTATCATCTCAGGTGATCAGAAATCTAGAGATAAACTGTTATAGGGTGAGTTAATGCAGTGATTCAATGATGCAAGTTCTCATCAACTTTTTTGTGATTCTCTTGACTTTTCTCTTATGGCTGCTAGTTGGATACAGCAGCTCCCAGCACCATGTTTTAATATAAACATGTGCAAAGCCTAGAAAATATTAGTCTTTGTCTTATGTTCCCTATAAGGGCATTGAGAACATTCCCAGGAGTCCCCCTTCTATCTCTTTAGTTTAGGTTATGCCATTTCCCTAGTACCTGACAAGAGGAATAGAATTGCCAACATTAACTAGTTTATAGTAATTAACATTTACCCTCTGTGTCTATGAAGGGGCCTGTGAAGCACTTATCTTTCAATAACTGGGCAAAATTAGAGTAGTATTTTTTTTTTAAACAAGAATTTGGTGAGAGAAACCTACTAATTAGGCAACCAACAATGTCTGCTGAAATATTTATGCAACATTGAACATTACACAATTTAAATCCTCTCTTTTCTTCAGTTCCCTGACATGTTAAATGAGAATAATGCCTGATTTAATGGTCTATTGGGATGATTTCATGCAGTAGTGTATGTTTTAATATGCCTGAGGAGGATCTATATGTGTAGGATGAATTCATATATATATGCATGAATAAGTGAATAAATGAACTTGTACTTTTTATTAATGAAGAATGGTTTTCCCTGCAATTGCCCTCAACAGGTTAAAAGAAAAAAAAAAAAGCCTATCAGAGACACATGGGCATGACAAACTATGTGCTAAATGTTCTGAATACATTTCATCAATTTACATATCCTTCTACTTACATAATATCCTCCATGTCCTTTAATACACCTGAAAGGCAAAATTATCTTCATGCCAAATCCTATTCAAATCCTTTACCTTTATTTTGTAACAGCTGTGACGTGAAAGCCCAGGTTGTTCTCTTGTTCCATAAGTTCACTGGGGCATAGTTTTATTATCATCTATAAGGACAGGGGGGTTGAAAGTAGTCTGACACTTCAGTATACCCAGGAGAATGCATAACAAATGTTCCACTGGGTACCAAGTGGAGCATGAACTGGACAGAGATCAGTGCCAAGATCAAAATGTGGTTTCTGTTGCTATAAGAAACACAATTATGAATTCTTTCCCTGAATAATAGAAATAATGTTTTAAAACTACTATGTTTAATGAGAAATCATACATAGTGTATATCTAATTCAGAGAAGAAAAAATTCCATGGTCTTGGTAGTATTCAACCTAAGAGATTTTGTGAAGGACTGCCAGAGTTATAGTCTGAGAGCACTGGAATGTCATTTTATCAGGCGTTTTATTAGCTGATCTTCCCACTGGAAAAGCCAGGAGATTGCTTTCAGTTTGGTTGTTTCCATCTTGCTTAGATACCTGTACTTAGCAATACTTGGAGGTATTATTTAAAACCAGAAATCTCAGGACAACCTGTACTTTTACCAATACCATTCTAAATTCCTCATACCAAACATTTTCTTTTTTTCCCATTAAAACTTATCATTTTGCAACTTAACTTCATATCAGTTAATGAATCCACATGAATTAAAAGGGTATGTTTTTAGAAGCAGGTCATAATCAAAGGAAAACATGACGTGAAAATTAGTCACAGAAGAGAAAGATTTTATTCATATATAATTAATGCAGTTTTCAGGAAGTTCTTGGGGCCTCACTTTCCTATCTATAACTTTAGGGGAAATAAACAGATCAGTGGATCTAAAACTCTACCAAAGTCTCAGGTCACATCAAGAAGCACTGCAGAGACTCGAAGGGAGGGAGAGGCATATTAGAGCAAATAGGAGAGGTATACCTTGTCTCTCAAAAAGACAACTTTCAGTGCAATCAGAGACACAGAGGCATAACATGCTGACCATGCTATCTAATTTTAATATGGATTCTAGACTAACAGCTATGCTTTTTGACCTTGGTGGTCAAAACTAGGATGTGAAACCATATGCCCCAAGGACTCTTAACCAAGTGACCATCTGCACCCCTCAAAATAAACATACTCAGGAAGAGTGCTGTCTGGGTGCTGTTGCCAACAAGACAGACAAAGAAAACACATGTAAGCATCTTGTGACCATGATCCTAGCATCCTGTGAAACTATCTGTAATCAGTAACTATACTATAAATAATCAGTAACCAATCAGAGTATGATCATTATAATATTCATTGCTTTTCCTGTAATTGCCCTCCCTATATTCCATTCCTCCTTTTACCCCATAAAAATACTTGTATAATGAAATTGCCCTGGGACTACCTGGTTCCATTTTCAATGTGCTACATAGTTCCCCAACTGCAACTGTTTTAAATCTTTCATAAACTTCTCTGTTTTAACTTGAAACAGAGTTCATGTTTTTCTCTACGACAACTTTTTCCACGTCCACAGCTACATTATATATTTTTAAATTGTGGTAAAATCTAATTAACAAAACACTTGCCATTTTAACCATTTTTAAGTCTATAACTCAGTGACATTAATTACATTCTTAATGTTGTGCAGCCATCACCACTAGCCATTTTCAAATATTTTTCATCCCCCTAAGCAGAAACTAAGTACTCCTTAAGCAATAACTTCTGATTTCCCCCTCACCCTGGGAACTGCCAACAAAATTTTGTCTCTATGCATTTGCCTATTTTTAATATTTTGTATGAGTAGTGTGACATAGTATTTGTGCTTTTGTGTCTGACGTTTCTCTCAGTATAATGTTTTCTAGGTTCATCCAGGTTGTACCATTTAACAGAACTTCATTCCTCTGTATTGCTGAATAACATTTCATTGTATGGATATACTACATTTTGTTTATCCATTCATCTGTTAATTTAGTTAAAAATTAGGTATTGTGTGAAATTTTCTTTTAAGAAAGTTTCTATTGTTCAAAACAAAGATTTGGACACCATTGGATTATATGAAAGTACCTTGCAATTTTAACACTTTTCAATGATTTCATTTACTAAGCGCCTACAATGTACACAACTTATACTAAATGATGCGAGGAAAAGATGGACATAAGAGTGGATTACTTCACTCCAGGAACCTACAACTTTTCCACGAAGAGTACAACATTAAAAGTAGGGAATATTCATTTATATTTTCGTGAAGGGTACAGAAGAGGCCATCATTCATTGCCTGAAATAAAAGCTGTATTTCTTGCTTTTAGTGATCACTCTTCCAGCAAGATAGATAGAGAGGAAAAGCAGAGAAGCCAATCTTATGTAGAATTTAATAAAGTGGGGCTCTCAGAGACTGGCAAACTTTCAGATGTGGGAGAGTTTAGTAATTGGTTGAACTTTAGTCCAAAAGGAAGTTAACAAGTGGAAACTGTTGTTGATTGGCTGTCTTTCAGAAGCTTGGGTGGTGGAAAGAGGCTGTTGCTGCCTGAGTGATTTTAAGAAGTATGTTATTGAAGGAAGTTGTCATTGATTAAATATGATGGGTTTGGAACTGACTCAAGTAGTTACTTATTGTGATGGTCAAAAACAATCAGTCTTCTAGGAAACTAGGAAGACAGGAACTTATTCTAAACAGAAATAGAAAACACATATTTCCACCCACCTATGAAAGTGCCCCACACTGATGTTTTCTCACAGTTTCTCTTCTTTTTACAAAACCAAAAATCTGGCAAAATTCTTATCAAAAGTTGAAATGCATGTAATGGGTGAATTGAAAAGAGGAGCTGGTGTACTGCAGGTCATTTTGCTTCTTCACATATTGGAAATATGAACAGAGCCGTCTAAGGAAAAAGAATAGGGCATGCCAACAAGAAAGCTCATATTCTCAGAAGAAGCCATACCGTAAACGTTACATAGAGAAATTTTTTGGCACTTGTCATAAAGTTTTGTGTGGGATGGTTAGAAATGATGCTGGAAGAAGGGAGAACAATGTGGAGAGCATTTGAAAATTGGGATCTTTTTCTTCATGTTATGCTCAGAATTTAACAATGGACAAACATTAGATTGGAGATATATACCAAGAATTATATTGTCATCAATATAACCTCAGAATGGTTTTAGGACCCAGGTAAAAAATATAAACTTGTGTAGCATCTAAGTGCTATTCATTAGGAAGTAGAATTAATTTAGTTTCTTCATGCAGTGCCAATTAATCAAGTAATAATAGCACCATTTCTGATTCCTGCATGGGAATTGTATAGTCCTGATTCATGTACCAATAAATTCTCATGACTATATTTGTATTTCTATTTCTATACTATTTTCTAAATATATATTTAGTTCCAAAAGTCTAATGGACCACAACTACCACAACCTCCACCAGACTGAGCCCAGAACAACTAGCTGGTGCCCAGCCACCACCACCAACTACTCTGACAGGAATCACAAAAGAGGGTCCTCGACAGAGCAGAAGAAGAATGTAGAACAAAATTCAAATTAAAAAAAAAGAAGATCAGACTGGTTAGTTTGACAGAGATTGGAGAAATCCTAAGAAATGGCCCCTGGACACCCTTTTAACTCAGTACTGAAGTCACTCCCAAGGTTCACCCTTCAGCCAAAGATTAGACAGGTCTATAGGGCAACAGTAACACACGTGAGGAATGTGCTTTATAGTTCAATCATGTATATGAGACTAAATGGACACACCAGACCAAAAGCAAAGACAAGAAGGCAGGAAGGGACAGGAAAACTGGATGAATGGAAACAGGAAAACTTGCTCAAGTCTGAGAATTGATTGAGGGGCCGTGACTCTATTCTGGTGATTTTAGTAAGGCCACTGTTCACTTGACCTAGAGTTCTTCCTCTTGTACAAATCAAGTAAATATTTAGTAGATTTCCTATCTATTTCACTCCTAGGGACACCATGACTAAGTAGCCAATACCATAAGTCCATATGAGTCAGACTGTTCTGATTACTGCCTTGACTCTGCTATCCATTACAATAACCATGCCCACCCTGTCTTTGTCAATTGAGTGCCACCACTTGACCTCTACCACCGTGGTGTCCAGTCAGCCCCTTTGTAGTTAGGTGTCTTAATTCAGTTAGGGCCATTTCCATTGTCGTACCTGACTTACATAAAATAGCAATCACAGCAGTCTTCAAGGATGCTGGGGCTCCCTTCACAAATTTGTTTCTCACTCTTGTGGTAAAAGGTGTGTCCTCTAGGTACTCCATGTGTGGGTCTGTGTGTCTAACCTGATAAATTAACTCTAACATGCCAATTTCTTTAAGCTTTTGGGTACCTTCTCTACAGTATACCAAGGCAGGTCTGGAAATTCAACTTGATTTAGTGTAGTCCACCAGGTAATCCATGCTATAGCAATCCAGTCAAAAAAACTATTAGCTCCTTTCCTAACCTCTCGAGCTGAAACACTGAATGAAGGATCTGTGTTTAGTGGGCTCATATCAATAAACTCAGACTGATCCAACTTTACGCTCCTTGCACCATTATCTCACACCCTTAATAGCCATTCCTACACATATTCCCACACATATTCTCTTTGTACATATTAAAGAAGTCAAGCACTTACTTTGGAGTGTAGTGTACCTCCTACTGGGTCACACTTTGTATTTCATCTTTTGGGGCTCACTGAGACTTAAGTGTAGGTATATGTCTGGAAGAAAAATGGATGATGGGAATGTGTTCTGAGAACATTCAGGAATATTTTGTAAGGTATTTGCCTCAGGTGATGCCCATGCAATGACTTAGATGCTGCCCCACGAACGACTCAGACAAAGGCTCTTAAGACACAGCTGGGCTGATCTCATTAGATGGAGGTGGAGGGGCTAATAGTTTTGTTGGCAGGAGTGATTATTACAGAATTTAGGGACTCAGTGTCACCTGCTTCCTGTTTATCTGCCCATATGTCACCTTCCCAAGTTTCAGGATACCATTTCTTCTTCCCAATCAATGCCCACACTTTATTTTTTTAAATTTTTTATTGTACTTTAGATGAAGGTTTACAGGTTTAGATAACAAATAGTTTCTCATTAAACAGTCGGTACACATTGTTTTATGACATTAGTTAACAACCCCACGACATGTCAACACTGTCTCTTCTCAACCTCGGGTTCCCTATCACCAGCTTTCCTGTCCCCTCCTGACTTCTAGTCCTTGTCCTTAGACTGCTGTGCCTCATTAGCCCTGTTTTGTTTTATGGGGCTGTCCAATCCCTGGCTGAACGCTGAACCTTGGGAGTGACTTCATGAGCTAAAAGGGTGGCTGGGAGAATGGCCACACTTTAACTTCAGACACCTTTTGAGGTTGGGAATTCAGTTGGTGTTGTAATTCAGTCATTCTTATGATAAGACTCTGGGTTTGATTTAGGCAACTTCAGCTTTGTTACTACAAGAAATAAGGCTTTCTTTCAGGGCACAAGTGGCAATTTTGAGGTCTTTATTTGAGTTGACTCTGAAGTCCTGAGCTCATTTCTTGCTTTCAACACTTTGTCTAGCAAAAGTAGGATCAACCAGCCAGCTTCCTTAAACTTCTCACTTTGACAAAATTGTAGAAAAGTATCAAACAGGCGATCACCCAGAGCCTTGCATCTCACCAATATTTGATCTATTGGTGGTGATATTCCACATATATCTACTGTCACCCCATGCCATGGATTAGCAGTGCCTTCTTTACTACAGGAAGGAGAGTCATCAACATCTTTAAGCCTAACCAGACCCAAGAACCAATTTAGAAAATTCATCCTTACAATTTTGTTTCTCTAGCACTTTTCTTGGTACCAAATGTCTTAGACTGGGTTCTCTACAGAAGCAAAAACAGTCAAGTGTATCTATCTATATATCTATATATAGATATATCTATATGTCTATATATATATATATATATAGTGTATATATATAGTGTATATATATAGTGTATATATATAGTGTATATATATAGTGTATATATATAGTGTATATATATAGTGTATATATATAGTGTATATATATAGTGTATATATATAGTGTACATATATGCATATATACATATATATGTGTGTGTGTGTGTGTGTGTATATATATATCCGACTTAGTTGTAGAGGCTGGCAAGTCTTATGCCATGGATCAAGCATCAGCCTGGAGGCTTCTCCTGACTAATGCAGCTGCAGGGGTTGACAAATCCTAGATCAGCAGGCAATATGGCAGCTGCTGGCTCAAGTCCCCACAACCGGAGGTCAGATGATGACGAGCCTCATGCATAATCCAGAGAGAGCAAAAGCCAGTGAACTTTGCCAGAACATCCATATATATTGGATGCAGGCCACACCCTAAAGGAAAATTCCATTAAAACTGATTGATTGATCACATCAGATCACATCATGGAGGTGATTACATTACAACACAAAATGGAGGACAACTACATTATTACATAACTGCCAAATTACTTCATTACATAACCACCAAACTACATCATTACATAACTGCCAAACCACTGAGTATCTTGGCCCAGCCAAGTTGACACACCACCTTAACCATCACAGTTGGTGTAAATTTTCAGAGGATAATATGGCAACATGCATAAAAGTTTTAAATGCACATACTACTTGATCCTGAAATTCTATATATTAGAATATATCCTATAGAATTTCATAAAAAATATGCAAAGTATTTTACAAGGATATTTATTGTGTATTGTTTATAATATTAAAAAAAAACTACAAAATCTCTCTCTCATGCTCATGGTTGAAAACAATATAATTCATACTGCTCCATGTAAGCTGAAAGTAATTTACTGAGTTTTCTGAATACCTCCCCAAATTGCTGGAAGGATTGGGAGTAGCTTAGAGACTGCTTATGGCTAGAATAACAGTCAAAACATGCCACAGAGTCAGTCTAGAAAAACTCCAGTGCTCAAGCCTCTGAGCACTCAAATGCAGCTTCCTCCACACTAAGCACTCTAGACAGTTAACAGCTGTGTTGGCTTCATAACAAGGTTGCCAACTTCATGAATACAAAGTCACCCAGGTTGTTGCCATCACTCTTATTTACTTCTGTTTTCTGCTTTTCTTTCTTTCTTTTCTTTTTTTTTTTTGTGTGTATGTAACTTAGACCTTACTCAATGCCCTGGTAAAGTCATAAACCCTTATGCTAGTCTTAGGAAAAGTTCTAAAGTAAATATCTATTTCTTTTAGTGGGAGGTACATTGAGATGCACCACTGATACACTATCATTTCCTCCGTCAGCAAATTTGTTTATCTACAACAGCAGAAAGCAGACAGACGGAGAAGGAAGTAGCAGCCTAGTAATTTTAGCATTCTCATAGAGCTAGAACACAAAATTGAAGTTCAGGGTTTCAAAGGTAGGCAGAAGCTGAGGGTCCAAGATCCTGTAGAAAAGTGAACAGAGAAATCAGCACAATATTCTATGACACTTATTCTCTCGAAGCATTTTCATATTCTACATTCATGAAATAAGAAGCCAAGAAGGCAAACTGAGAGCTGAAGCTAAGAGCCCTGAAATCTAAACAGAATCTTGGGTTGTGTAGACTACTTGGGTTATATAAAGTGGAGTTCAAAATATGCTCAGGATGAGTAGCCCTCATAAATATCCCAGGTCTTTAGTTGAGTCCCCTAAAATCAATGTGCCACTAACAAAGAGAAACTGGAAATAGACAAGTCCCTATGAAGTCTGAACCCCCTGGCTCTACTATTATAATTGTCAAAAGAAAAATTAAATCCTTTCTGTGGGGAAGATAAAATCATGCAGAACCTCTAAATTTTTCATACATAGTGACCACCATTAAATAAACTATTGTTATTTTTGTGTGCTATCAAGTCTATTACGATTCACAGTGACCCTATAGAACAGAGTAGAACTGCCCCATAAGGTTTCCTAGGCTGCAAACTTTATGCTAGCAGATTGCCAGGACTTTTCTCCTGTGGAGGGGCTGGTCGGTTCAAACTAACAACCTTTTGGTTAGCAACCAAGTGCTTAACCATTGCCCCACCAGGACTCCTTAATAAATTACTAGACACACCTAATACAGAGCTAAATGATATAAAACCAACAAAAAACATTTAAAAAAAAAAGACTAACATGTTTCTACCTACCAACTATCTGCCAGTTTGTTATACTCTGGTGGCTTGTGTGTTGTTATGATGCTGGAAGCTATGCCACTGGTGTTTCAAATACTGTTAGGATCTCCTGTGGTAGACAGGTTTCAGCAAAGCTTCCAGACTAAGACCGACTAAGAAGAAAAGCCTGGTGATTTACTTCTGAAAATTAGCCAACGAAAACTTCATGGATAACAATGGAGCATTGTCCGACTTACTTGCTTTAGACACATCATCAGGAGAGATCAGTCACTAGAGAAGGACATCATGTTTGATGAAGTAGAGGTCCAGGGAGGGTGTGGGAGACCCTCAATGAGATGGATTGGCATAACAGCTGCAATGATGGACTCAAACATGTCAACAAGCATGAGGATGATGCAAGACCATAAGAGGAAATAATAAAAATAAAATGCAGCAATTAATTACACAATAAATGGGTTTAACACAGCAGATTGGAAAAAAAATCAGAAGAGGTGGTAAACTAGAATACACATTAGTATAAAACATCAAGAAAGAAGCACATGAAGGAAAAAATGATGGGAAATGGGGAAACAAAACATAAGTAACATTTGGGAAAAAAAGGAAATGATCAACTATATATGTAACTATAGTACCAGAAGGAGAGAGAATATTATCAGTATCTGATTAACCTGGTACAAGTGTATATCATTTGGTAAGCGAGAAAAGGAAATTGATTTCCCAGCATCTGGATGAGATCTTTAAGGAGATTTTTACTACCATTAAGGAATTCCTTATTTTACTAATGATATTATAGGCATTGAGCAAGTTGAGAAACGTAAGATCATAGAAAAATATATTTTCTTTAAATTGTTGTTTTTCATGTGTTTTCCTCTTTATTGTTTAGCATTGGAGAAATACAATAATATATATTTTTATTTTTTAATGAAGTTTGTGTTAGTTGATTATTTTTGCTAATCAAATACTTATGTGACACAGGTATGCTATAAAATCGTTGATGTTTTTGATAGCTGTCTTAGTCATCTAGTGCTGCTATAACAGAAATACCACAAGTGGATGGTTTTAATGAAGACAAGTTTATTTCCTCACAGTTAAAGTAGGCTAAAAGTCCAAATTCAGGGCGTCAGCTCCAGGGGAAGGCTTTTTCTCTCTGTCGGCCTTCTTCTCTTCAGTGTTCCCTCAGACTAGGAGCTTCTGTGCGCAGGGACCCAGTTCCAAAGGACGCGCTCTTCTCCTGGCACTGGCTTTCTTTATAGTATGAGGTCCCCAATTCTCTGCTTGCTTCCCTTTCCTTTCATCTCTTGAGAGGTAAAAGGTGGTGCAGGCCACACCCCAGGGAAACTCCCTTTACATTGGATCAGGGATGTGACCTGAGTAAGGGTGGTGTTATAATTCCACTCTAATCCTCTTTAACATAAAGTTGCAATCACAAAATGGAGGACAATCACACAATTCTGGGAATCATGGCCCAGCCAAATTGTTATACACATTTTTGGGGGGACATAATTCAAACCAGGACAATAGCAAAAACTTTTTCTCATGAACAAAGAAAGTAAACAGAGAAGACAAAATAAGACTATAAAGCTGCAAAAAGATTTTGGTTAAAAAATCACTTTACAAATAAATATGAGTTTATTGATTAGAAGATACTCTGCAAAATGTATTAAATATATGTAAATGAAAACAAATATTTCCTACTTATTTATTCACTCATTCATTCAAAATATTTTTAGGTACTTACCAGATGGAATGAATTTTGATAGTCACTGGGAATATAATAGGGAGCAAAACTCTGATCCTTGTGTGCCTTCTTTAGATTATAAGCCATGTTAGGTCCGTGATTGTCTTGTTTACTCCTGTTTAATAAGAATAGCAAAACATGTTATGGAAATGTATAGAAGAAGCAAAAACTAATGATCTGAAGATTTTTGGAAGAATTTGCTTTTAGTCTGAAAACTTAAGAATGAACGTAACAGGCAAAAAATGTTGGTGGCGTTGTTAGCTGCCATGAGAGTTAGCTTTTGACTCATGGCAACCCCATGTACAATGGAATGAAATTCTGCCCTGGTCTCCCACAAAGGTTAGAATTCTACCACTGAACCACCACTGCCTCCATAGGCAGAAAATACCCTCCTAAATTTTTCCATGTCCTAATTCTGGAAACCTGTGCACATGTTACCTTATATGGCAAAAGAGAATTTGCAGATATGATTAAATTAAGGATCCTGAGATGGAGAGAATTTCGTACGTTACCTGAGTGGGCCCACTGCGTCACAAAGATCTTTGTAAGTCAAAGAGGGAGGCAAGAAAGTCAACGTCAGAATGATGCAATGTGAGAAAGACTCCACAGGCCATTTCTGGCAGCCTCTAGAAGCCTTGAAGAGGCAAAAAAATGGATTCTTCCCTACAGCCTCCAGAAGCAACAGAGCCTTGCTGACACCATTTCAGACTTCTTACCTCCAGAACTGTATGATAATGTATGTGTGCTTGTTTAAGACACCAACTTTGTGGTACTTTTTCTATAGCAACAATCAGAAACTAATACAATAATTGAGTTAGGCAAGGAAGTCTGGCTCCGGTAGAGGAATTGTCATATGTCAAAAAATGCAAAGGAGAGAGAGCATGCTATATTCTGAGTGTTAAAAATGAGTTTAATACCATTGGAGCATGGAGTTTAAGCCACAACAAGATGGAAATTGAAAGCAAACACCATATCATGAAGAATCTTGCAAATATAGTAAGGAACTGAACTTGCACTATGAAAAATGGGAGCCTTTGAAAGGTTTTAAAGTATGAAATAACTTGATCTGATTTTTGTTTTAGAAAGGCCAGTCTGAATTCTGTGTGGGTCCCTGGTGGTCATAGTTGCAGTCAGACAGAATGGCTGTTATTATTTAAACAACAGTTATTATGGATCTAAACTAGGATGTAGCTGTTTTCATGAAGAGGATGAGAAAAATTAATAAGATATATGAGAGTTGTAATTAACCAAGCACAGTGAAAATGGTGGACAAAGAGAACTAACTCAATGTTGATATCAAGGCCAACAGGTGAATGGTAGAATCATTGAGTAATACCTTGACATAGAATGAGAAGTTTCAGACACCAGTAGGTAAGTTCAGTGATGGTAACATCAAGTTACAGGTGTCTACAAGTTGGGATATCAGTTAGATATATGAGACTAAATAACAAAAATGAGGACTCAAGAGTTGAATGTATAAAAAATCATTGAAGGAGTGAAAAATGGCATACTTGGCCAAAAAGAGAGCAAACAAGAGGCATGGGCCTAGGACATAACCTTGAAAACACTAACGTTTAAGAGACATTTTAAAAATGAACTTTAATCTGACTGTGTTAGTATTTTTGCTCTGTTGTATTGCAGACTTTGGATTCAGAAAACTGGATATAAACCATGCCTCCATACCAGCAGATCAAGTTTGTGAATTACTTTGAAACTGTAATTTCCAATTTAATTTAATTTCCAATTTAAGGTTTGTGTAAGGACAAATTAGGGTAAGGTATGTAAAATGTCTGGCAAAATGACTAATTTATAGCATGTAGTCACAAAATGATGACCTTTCTTTTGTCATTGATTAATTATAATTACATAATTAACTATAATTTCATGGTCATTCATGAACATGTGCAGAGTGGCTAAAAATTGAGTCTCTGGATGCACGTGTTCCCAGTTGAGGTCAAACAAGGTGATGCTCTGCTTTCATGTTTCCGGTCTCATAATGTAAACAAGCATCCTTTCTGCGCTCTATTTAGTGTCACATTTTTCACACTTTTGTGTTTTTTCTTGGTAATTTTGCTGTTTAAAATGGCCTTCAAGCATAGTACTGAAGTGCTGTCTACTATTTCTAAGCACAAGAAGACCGCAATGTGACTTATGGAGAAAACGTATCTGTTAGATAAGCTTCGTCAGGCTTATTATAGCGCTGCTGGCCATGAGTTCAAGGTTAACAAATCAACACATATACTAAATATGCTGTCTTCAAACAGAAACACCTATAAAATAAGGCTATGAATTGATTAACTGACGAAAATGTGACCCGAGGATCACAGTAACCTAAACCGTTATTTTCTCTAGAAGCAGTGGTTCCAAATTTGCTAATTTAGTGTTTGCAGTGGCTTTATAGACCATAGCAAGTACAGATAATGAGAATTGACTTTATATATATATATATATATATATATATCTCCATTCTACTTTGGGTTCCAAATGGAGATAAAGGGTTGAAACTTTGTTATATATATATATAATTTTTCTCACACTGGTTGCTATACAAGTTGGCAATTATAATATGTTCCTGTATGATCTCAAACTATAGCATATCTCTTTATATCTAGAGTTGTTTTATAAGGAACATAGAAAAGCCCTTGCAGTAGAAGTGAGATTATAAATAGTGCTTCTGTAATTTTTATAATAGATGCATACATTTCAAAAGCCGGGAAATTAAGGATGTGCTTTTCAAACGAGAATTAGAAATAGAGTGATAAAAAAATATGACAGGCTTAGCCTCATGATGATAAAATTAATTCTATGACAGCTATAGGATGGTGACTAGGAAACTG
The DNA here is from genome assembly GCA_030035585.1 of Dugong dugon. Classification (NCBI taxonomy): domain Eukaryota; kingdom Metazoa; phylum Chordata; class Mammalia; order Sirenia; family Dugongidae; genus Dugong; species Dugong dugon. The sequence goes on along the minus strand of CM057471.1, from coordinate 34,486,966 downwards.
ACAGTCTGTCACTAGGGAAGACACAGTTTGTGCAAGAAAATATTAGACAATTTTTAAGTTTGTCTCTAGAAAGTTTATTCGGTTGTGCTTGACCAATTTAATTATTTGCCAAAATGTCTCTGTTTTGTAGTGTGATAAATTATTACTTCTTTTCATCCATGAACAGTTTTGAGAATTTTAAATTAGCTTTTTGAAATTGATATCTTTGCATAAAAGCAAGACATCCACAAGGGGAAAATTGATTGAGTCTTGATAATTCAGTTAGAGAGAATATATTTATTTTATATAACACCTGAACATAATTTAAATGAACAAGAGAAAAATAAGGACATTTGCAATCATATTAAAAATAAATTAACAATCATTTTAAACCCAAAATATGTTCAAAAATAAAGGAATCGTGAACACCTGGATACAAAAGTACCCTAAAAATAGGAAATGTAAGTGAACAATTTATAAAATAATGAAATGACTAGGCAAAATCTGGCTTTGGACACTAAAATGCCAATAGCTATTTAAATCCAAAATATTTGTGAGAAGAATTATAAAAGAAATCCTCAATTTTTCGTGATGTTCAGAAACTAACAATTTAGCATATTGTCATCCTAGTGTGGGTCCATTATTAATAACTGTTACACTGGACAATTAAAAAATAACATGATTTTAAAGAAGCGATTACGAGTTCAATTTAATGACTAAAGTTGCTGTTTTCTGTAAGGTTGAATTTTGTGTTTTGCTTTATCATTTCATATTAGAATGAAGGCATTTTAATATTTGTTTTCACGTTTGAAATATGATGTGTCAGATATTAGAACATAACAATTAGAACATAACATTACATAGTGGTTTTCCCACCCACAGTATTCTTGTCTCTTTTCCACTCTCTTTTGCTGGCATATATTATCCTGCATCTTATTTTGACATGATTATTTTGGTTTATATGTATTTGTTCTTCCTCAACATGGAAGAAAATTGTCATTAGCCGGTAGGAAGTATTATTTTTGTCATGTTTTCAATGTACTATAAAAATTGCTCATTTAATGAGGATTGATAGTAAATACAGATAATGCATTCTAGAAAATCAATTTAATAACACTTTCAGGATTGGCAGTATATGTAGCTACCACTTACTTTTTATACCTCTGGGGTTCACTGCAAAGCTACTGTCCCACTGACAGTACGTGCTGCTGACAGGCAGGGCCCTATATAACAATTTGAAATGGAAAAAACAGACATGTGCCACAAATTACTGTTTTTGCAGGATATTGTATGAGATGGTGCTGAATCATTGAATTTTTGGTAGGAAAAACATGAATTTTGAAAATTTTATTTGGTATACTTATATATGTACCTCTGGACTGTAGTGGTAGAATTTGTGTTCACAAGGGGTACACATATGTACTCTGTACTCTGAGGGTATGATTTGTGGAATGAGGCGTAAAATAAAAATCATATTACCTACCAAAAATTTAGATACACTCAATGATTCAGCATGCCCTCCCTCACTGAAAACATGTACTATCCACAAAACATTAAAAGGAAAAAATAATTGGTTCATGAAAGGGGTAAAGGGTCACTTTTCATTTATTATATGATTATAGGTAATATAATGATATTATACATCATGCCAGCAATATAGTAAACAACACAAATAACTCAGCTCTATATTAAATCATTTTCTTTACTCCTTAGTATGGCATTTAAGTTCTTGTAGGCAACTATGAAAATGGATTAAATGTGCTAAATATTTAAGCTTGATGGGAATTTAATAGAGTAACACATGTATGGTATTTATTATGGCAGAATCAGCTGGAAGTAGGCACACTTCCAACACTGTCATCTTTTAAAGGCCCCATATTTGTATGGATTTCAATTAACCTGGGTTGGGGAGTATATTTGAATTAAAGTACTTATGTTTAAAGTTAATCTTAACCTGGGCCACAATGATAGGCTATTTTTTTACTGCTTTCTCTCAGACTTGAGAAAAAAACGAGGATGATAGAATCTTATGACGATAAACCTTCCTCAAAGCAAATTGCACAAAGTGTCAGGTACAGACCACTGCATGCCTATGTTTGACCCTCCGATCTATTTACCCATACAAAATCCTTTTATGACAGGGAATATTCTTTTAAAGATAAGTTTTATTTTCATGATTTTAAAAGGTACATGCAAGAAGGAGAGTGAGAATTCTGGGCCTAGATTTAAATACTGATATTCGGGGGCAGGGGTTTCCAAATTATCATCATCATCATTAAGTTATATAAAAAAATTCCAGTCATACTTCCATAATGTAAATCTGTATATTATACCACTAGATGGAGTTTTGGGTTTCATATTGACATGTTTGGTACATGCTGTAATATTTCGGAGAAAACTATTTTACATACTTAACTGCAGAAATCAGAAAAGCATTCGCCAGCATACTGGACTAGATTTTTCTGAGCCCAATTAGAATATGTAATAAAACACAATTTAGAAACACACTTCTTCAGAGTGCCATGCACTAGTGGTTAGAACACTCACAAAACATAGCATAGCATAATTCTTGGAAGGGTGACGTTAACTAAAATGTAAAACAGTGTGGATATCTGTCAAGTTTAAGGACAACCTAGAGTGAACACCCTGGAATGACACTTGCCTTCACTTCATTGGTGTTTTAGTGACCACTGACCTCAAGATTTAAAAAAAAAAAAAAACCAGTTTCAACTGGTTAGTCACTGTTATCAGCAGCTAGCACATGGGGCACCTGTATGCTGGTGACAGGCACCAGTAACTCACTCCATTTCCCTTCTTTACCAGGAATTGATTAACCACCACCTTATCTGATAGAATTTCAGGAAAGAAGCTGTAAGTAGTGCCCTCTGCACAATTTCTAGGATTCTTACATTCTAAGGAGGAATGGGCATATATCCAGGCTATCAGGCAAGAAAATCCGTAACGGCCAAGGCAATAGTCAAGAAAACCTCCACGTCTTAAGAGACTTTGTGTTTAGATAGCTGAAGCAAAAACAAGAGAGCATGAGTAGGTTTTAATGTAAATAGCATTTGCTCCTATAAATTAACCCAGCTCTACAAATCTCAAAGGTTCGTAAATCTCCAAAATTCTGTAGTTAAACATGACTAGCAATTTCGAGAGCTTTCATAAGTATTTCCCTAAGGTAGGGCAGAAACAGTGGAAAGAAGAGATAATCCCATCCCCAGAGAATAGACAGGTGAGGCATCCTGGAATCTGAAGAAACAGAAACTGATTCTGAAGTCAGTGCCCTAGTGAAAGGGGAAAGATTAAACTGTATATTTTATCCATATTAATAAACTCTTATTTTTATATTTAGCCGTGTACAGCATATGTCTAAATTGTTATTCTAGGAATATCTGAGGGCTTGAATACATGAATCTTTAAAGACTGAATACATGAATCTTTCAGGTATCTGTTGTTTTCTTCAAAGTTAGAAAATAGATCCTGAAAAGGAGAGGAAAATTAAAAGCTAGCTAATCTTTCCTAAAGGAGAAGATTGAGTGTAAATGCCTGCCGTAAATGTCTACTAGCCCATATCTGCTTGAAACGACTTCGTCTATAAATCTGCTGATTTCCAATATCTCAGGCAGAAAGTCGCTAACATCTTTGATAAGTTTGAGATTGCACTATGCAGAGAATAACACCCTATACTGAGGTAACATTTCAGTTATATGTTGTAATACAAATAAAAGGCACATCAATTCTGGGCTAACATATATCTGTCTTTTTCTCCCCTGTTGAGCTCTTAATCCCATTCTGTGTTCTATAATCCAAATTATGGACGCAGTTCAATTCATTATATCTTTGTCCAAGAATAAACGACATGAGCCAAAATAATGTCACCTTAAACATCACTCAACTTTGAAAGGAATACAAGGAAAAAAATGTAAATAAGTAGTTTAGAATTGTAGAAGCCCTTTTAAAACTTGTAGTATAATGCTATTTATTTTCACATACTGTTTTAGGATAAATATTCAAACACATTCACTCATGAAAATAGAAGCAATATGCTTATTTACCTACACAAAATTCACTTATTTGGGAAAACAGTGTAGTGGATCACGTAACCTACAACTACTTCATCTCATCCACGTATTTCTGGACGTTTCCCATACACAGTTCCAGTAGGAGAATCAGTTCCTAAAATGTATTTCCTTCCTGAAATTTGCCTCCTTCAGACACAATAAATGAATACAGTCCCTTTTTTAGGAGAATGACTTTAAAATGGTCTAGATAGACTGCAAATCAGTATTTATTTAAAAGCAAATATGAAATGTACGTATTAAAAGCCCACAAATTGTGTGACTGAAAATGACTTTGAAAACCACATGAAAATAAATTACTACATTAGAGATAATACTGAGACTCTTGATGAAAATAACTATAGTTGAAAGATCTCAATTTAATGTATATCTAAATAGCATCCTTAAGAAGACTTGGACATACAACTAAAATTTAACAAAGGGAACTTATGCTAATATGATCATATCTGTCACATTTCAGTAACTATTTTGGTAAACTGTTTTTCATAAATAGGTCATCTATTTTTACTCAACTGTTTATGTCTCACTTCCACTGATCAGATAATGGTGTATATATGTCTGTTTGAGATTTTCAATAACCGAAGAAAATTTCCAATCTTTTTGTGTGTTTAAATACAAAAAGAAAATTTAACAGCTTTGATGAGTGGTGTAGAAAACCTATTGATATTTCATTGATCTACATTAATATCAAAATATTCATCAACAATTCATTTTATACTGGCAAGTTAAGAGGTTTTCTATTTAAATATATAAGTAAACTGATCCAAAGTATTATGTGTGGTGATCTATTCGTCAAAAAGATCTTAAAAATGACTAGTCAGTCATCTAAACCTTTTCTCAAATTAGCAGTCCTACCATTTATTCAGCTCCAAATATTTTATATAGCACAGTCATTATATCTATACTTTAATTACAGAATCATAAATAGAGAAACTCAATAATTTTTATGAATAAATTGAAATTGACTTACAGAATTAATACATCTCCATTTTTACAACTGTGGTTTAAAATATTGTGTGGATAACAGCATTTGACAAGGCCTTCCTCAATTTCCCACCAAAATATCTTCAAAAACAGAAAATAAAGAAAACACACCAATGCTAAAAACCAGTGATAAACGTCCAATTCTTGCTGGAACTAAGAGGGACTTTAATTAACTAGAAGACTCGGTGACTGGATAGTAAAATAAAATTGGTGCACCAAGTTATTCCTTTTTCAAGACTGCATATCTGACAGCTATGGTAGTCAAAACAGCCTGGTACTGGTACAACGATAGACACATTGACGAATGGAATAGAATTGAAAACCCAGATGTAAATACACCCACCTACGTCATCTGATCTTCGACAAGAGCCCAAAGTCCATCAAATGAGGAAAAGACAGTCTTTTTAACAAATGGTGCTGGCAAAACTAGATGGCCATAGGCAAAGAAATGAAACAGGACCCATACCTCACACCATATACAAAAACTAATTCAAGATGGATCAAAGACATAAATATAAAGCCAAAAACTATAAAGTTCATAAAAGAAAAAATAGGATCAACGCCACAGGCTCTAATACACAGCATTAACAGGATACAAACCATAACCAACAACACACAAACTCCAGAAGATAAGCTAGATAACGGGATCTTCTCATTAAAAGACTTCACCAAAAGAGTAAAATAAGAACCTACAGACTGCGAAAAAAAATTTGGCTATTAAAAATCCGACAAAGGTCTAATTTCTAAAATCTACAAGAAAATCCAACACCTCTACAACAAAAAGACAAATAATCCAATTAAAAAATGGGCAAAGGAAATGAACAGAAACTTCACCAAAGAAGACATTCAAGTGGCCAACAGACACATGAGGAAATGCTCACAATCACTAGCCGTTAGAGAAATGCAAATCAAAACCACAATGAGAAACCATCTCACCCCAGAATTACTGGCATGAATTATAAAAACAGAAAATAACAAATGTTGGAGAGGCTGCGGGGAGATCAGAAATCTTGTACACTGCTGATGGGAATGCAAAATGATACAATCATTTTGGAAAACGATATGGCGCTTCCTTAGAAAGCTAGAAATAGAAATACCATGTGATCCAGCAATCCCACTCTTAGGAATATATCCTAGAGAAATAAGAGTTGTCACACGAATAGACACGTGCACATTCATGTTCATTGCAGCATTGTTCATGATAGCAAAAAGATGGAAATAGCTTAGATGCCCATCAATGGATAAGCAAACGTACATACACACAATGGAGTATTACACAATGGCAAAAAAACAATGATGAATCTGACAAGCATCTCATAACATGGATGAAACTGGAGGACATTATGCTGAGTGAAATAAGACAAAGACAAAAGGACAAATATTGTAAGAGACCACTACTGTAAAAACTCACAAAAAGGTTTACACACACAAAAAAAAACAATCTTTGATGATTACGAGGGAGGGAAGGGGATGGAAAAACACTAAATAGACAATAGATAATTGGGAACTTTGGTGAAGGACAAGACAGTACACAATACGGGGGAAGCCAGTATAACTTGTAAAAGTCAAGGTCCTGGAAGCTCCATAGACACATCCAAACTCTCTGAGGGACCGAATTGCTGGGCTAAGGTCTGTGGGGACCATGGTCTCTGGGAACATCTAGCTCAATTGGCATAACAGTTTATATAGAAAATGTTCTGCATTCTACTTTGGTGAGTAGCATCTGGGGTCTTAGAAGCCTGTGAGTGGCCATCCAAGATACTCTACTGATGTCACCCCTTGGGGAGCAAGGGAGAATGAAGAAAACTAAGGATACAAGGGAAAGATTAGTCCAAAGGACTAATGGACCACACCTACCACAGCCTCCAACAGACTGAGTCCAATACAACAAGATGGTGCACAGCTACCACCACTGACTGCTCTGACAGGGATCACAGTAGAGAGTCCCAGAGAAAGCTGGAGAAAAATGTAGAACAAAATTCTAACTCACAAAGAAAAGGCGAGACTTACTGGCTTGACAGAGATTGGAGAAACCCCGAGAGCATGACTTCTGGACACCCTTTTACCTCAGTAATGAAGTTACTCCCAAGATTCACCCTTCAGCCAAAGATTAGACAGGCCCATAAAACAAAACAAGACTAAAGGGGTAAAATAGCCGAGGGACAAGGACTAGAAGACAAAAGAGGGAACAGGAAAGCCGGTAATAGGGAACACAAGGTCAAGAAGGGAGAGTGTTGACATGTCATGGGGTTGTTAACCAATGTCATAAAACAATATGTGTACTAACTGTTTAATGAGAAACTATTTGTTCTGTAAACCTTAATCTAAAGTACAATAAAAAAGAAAAAAAAAAGATTGCACAGCTGAACTAAGTACAAAAAAGAAAAAACTTCTGCTTTAGAAATGCAATTACTAAATTATTTGCTCAATTCTATGCAAACTTTTTGAGAATCTAGATTAATTTATAGAAATTATACGTTTCATATGCTGACTTCATGTTAACTCAAGGAATACAAGGACCATATATAAAAATGAAAATTTTCAAAGAGTTACTCACTCAATATTCACCAGTTTAGGCCATTTCACAGGAAAATTCTGCAAAATTTCCAAGACACATTTAACTTTGTACTTTTAAAAGTAGTTAATTAGGTCATAGAGGAGATAGAATTGGTGTTAGATAATAGATTCTGTCTGTGGGAATCCGGACTCAATACAATGATTAACAATACATACCTCAATAAAATTATTCGTAAACCACTATGGCATGTCAAAGTTCAAAACATTATGCTGAAACCTGACATTTAACTAATGGAGGAAAAAAAAAAATCACAAGACATTATCGAACTTAATTCATTCATCACTATATTTTCATGTAAATAATAATGACATGAAATTTTGTATTAAAATGAAACTCATTATTATTCTAAAGGTTTTTGTTGCTGTTGTTAGGTGCTATCCATTCGGTTCTGACTCATGGTGACCCTATGTACAACAGAACAAAACACTGCCCGGTCCTGTGCCATCCTCACAATCATTGTTATGCTTGAGCCCATTGTTGCAGCCACTGTGTCAATCCATCTTATAGGGGGTCTTCCTCTGTTTTGTTGACCGTCTAATTTACCCAGCATGATGTTCTTCTCCAGGGATTAATCCCTTCTGATAATATGTCTGTCTTAAGCTGGGTTCTCTAGAGAAGCAAAACCAGTAAAGTGTATAAATATATATATAGAGAGAGATTATATCAAGGAAACAGCTCACGTGATTGTAGAGGCTAGAATGTCCCAAGTCCGTGGATCAGGGTAGAGGCCTCTCCCAAGTCACACAGCTGAAGAAGCTGGCAAGCCCATGATCGGAAGGTCGGAGAGCAGGGCTCCCACCCACCGGCCGTGCAGATCGACGAATCCCAGGTTCCGCAGATAAACTGACAGCTCAAGTCCCAAGAAAGGGAGATGAGACGACAGGAAGCAGCCGCAGGATCCAGAGAGAGCAAAAATCCAGAATGTCTGCTTATACATAAATGCGGACCACACCCCCAAGGAGACTCCCCCTCACCTGACCGGCCACCCACAGCACATTCAACCATGGGAGTGATCACATTAAAACACGGAGAATCATGGCCCAGCCAAGCTGACACACAATCCCAACCATCACAATGTCCAAAGTATGTGAGATGTAGTCTGGCCATCCTTGCTTCTAAGGAGGATTCTGGTTGTACTTCTTCCAAGACAGATTTATTCTCTTTTAGTAGTCCATGGTATATTCAATATTCTTCACCAACACAATAATTCAAAGGCGTCAGTTCCTTCGGTCTTCTTTATTCATAGTCTAGCTTTCACGTGCATATGAGGTAATTGAAACCACCATGGCTTGGGTCAGGTGCATCTCAGTCTTCAAGGTTACATTTTTGCTTTTTAAAACTTTAAAAAGGTCTTTTTCAGCAGAGTTGCCCAATGCAATGCATCAGTTGATTTCTTGACAGATGCTTCCATGGGCTTTGATTGTAGATCCAAGAAAAATAAAATCTTTGACCACTTTAATCTTTTCTCCATTTATCATGATATTGCTTATTGGTGCAGTTGTGAGGATTTTTGTTTTTGTTTATGCTGAGTTGTAATCCGTACTGAAGGTTGTGGTCTTTGATCGTCATCAGTAAGTGCTTCAAGTCCTCTTCACTTTCAACAAGCAAGGTTGTATCATCTGCATAATGCAGGTTGTTAATGAGTCTTCCTCCAATCATGATACCTCCATATTATAAAGGTAAAATATTCTTATTTTAGGGAAGTTACAAGATAAAGAATAGGACAGAGAAAGCAATTACCATTCATATTCTTTCCAGAGACTTGTAATTTTGATCACTATTGTTTCGGTTTTCATATCTGCTACTATTCATTTTGGGTTTTCTGGTATATAGAAAATCATTTATGCTAACCTATGACTTTGAAAAATATATAATGCTTATTTTAAAAAATAAAAATAAGAAATCATCCAGAATATCTATTATTTATGTATGGAATTTTTTTTTCACATATTGTTTTAGATGAACTAGATGATTCTGTATGTTCTGTCTTTTGAGTACATTTAACACAGATATATTTCAAGATGCTAGAGCTAGAGTAACATAAAAGTCAATTGTCTGAATTTTGTGAAAACTTAATTCACTTTGCTATCTACTAGGTACATGCAAAATACATTTGTTTCTGAGAGTTAATTTCCATTGTAGTTTTATGCAGTTTTTCATAACCCTTGAGCATAGAGCTCATGTATTTCCATGGTAATATCTTCTGTTATCTAATCTAGTATTTTGTTCATATTAAACATTCTGAAACAGAATTATGTACTGTTAATGCATCACCTAAAAGTGATAAAAGAACAAGCACACAAAAAGAATTTTCATGTCTATGTATTTTGTAAAAAAAAAATTTGTATAGAAATAATGCAAAAAATGATTTCAATAAAGAAATTCTCTTTCAGTTAATGTTGAGAAAATTCAAGAAATTTTAGGAAAGAAAGTTAGGGTTGGATTCCTTTTTGATAGCTTTGCAGAAGATGTATCTTTGTTAGCATGGTACACAGAAACACTTTAACTTTCTCCAGTCTTTGCAATCAATATCTCTACAACAACTTTCATGTATTCAAAGACATATTTTTAGACTCCTTTTACCAAAAGTTTTCCCACGTTCCTCCAGAAATATGAAAACATTTGCAAGATTGATATCCGCGATGTTGTTGTTGTTAAGTGCCATAGAGTTGGTTCCAACTCATGGTGATCGTATGGACAACAGAATGAACCACTGCCCGGTCCTGCACCATCCTCACATTGTTGAGAGTCTTCTTCTCATTGAGGGTCTTCCTCTACCTTACCAAGCATGATGTCCTTTTCCAGGAACATGTCTGAAGTACGTGAGACGAAGTTTCACCATCTTTGCTTCTAAGTACAGCATTCTGGTTGTACTTCTTCCAAGACAGATTTGTTCATTCTTTTGGCAGTCCGTGGAATATTCAATATTCTTCACCAACACCATAATTCAAAGGCATCAATTATTTGGTCTTTCTTGTTCATTTTCCAGCTTTCACTTGCATATGAGGTGATTTAAAATATGTATCATGGCTTGAGTCAGGGGTACCTTACTCCTAAAAATGACATCTTTGCTTTTCAACATATTAAAGGGTCTTTTGCAGTAGATTTGCCCAAAGCAATACATTATTTTATTTCTTAACTGCTGCTTCTCTAGTGTTGATTTTAGATCTGAGTAAAATGAAATCCTTGACTACTTCAATATTTTCTCTGCTTATCATGGTGTTGCTTATTGGTACACTTGTGAAGATTTTTATTTTCTTTATGTTGAGGTGTAATCCATACTAAAGGCTGTAGTCTTTGCTCTTCATCCCTGAGTGCTTCGAGCCCTCTTTGTTTTCAGCAATACAGATTGTATCATCTGCATATCGCAGGTTGTTGATGAGTCTTCCTCCAAACCAAATGCCATGTTCTTCTTCATACAGTCCAGCTTCTCAGATTATTTGCTCAGCATATAGATTGAATAAGTATGGTGAAAGAATACAACCCTGACACACTTTTCCTGACTATAAACCACACAGTACCCCTTGTTCTGTTCGAACAACTGCCTCTTGGTCTATGCACAGGTTCCTCATGAGCACAATTAAGTGTTCTGGAATTCCCATTCTTTACAATGTTATCCGTAGTTTACGATGGTCCACAAAGTCTAATGCCTTTGCATAGTCAATAAAACAATGGTAAACGTCTTTCTGGTAGTCTCTGCTTTCAGCCAAGATCCATTTGACATCAGCAATGATAGCCATTATTCCACGTCCTCTTCTGAATCCCTCTTGACTTTCTGGCAGTTCCCTGTTAATGTACTGCTGTAACCGCTTTTGAATTAATTATATTTAGTAAAACTTTACTTGCCTGTGATATTAATGCTATTGTTCAATAATTTCCACATTCTGTGGATCACCGTTCTTTGGAATGGGCACAAATACAGATCTCTTCCAGTAGCTGGGCCTGGTAGCTTGCTTCCAACTTTCTTGGCATAGACAAATGCTTACTTCAGGGCTGCATCCGTTTGTTGAAACATCTCAGTGGTATTCCGTCAATTCCCGGAGCCTTGTTTTTCACCAATGCATTCAGTGCAACTTGGACTTCTTCCTTCATTACCATCGGTTCTTGATCATATGCTCACTCCTGAAATGGCTGAACATTGACCAATTCTTTTTGGTATGGTGACTCTGTGTATTACTTCCATCTTCTTTTGATGCTTCCTGTGTCATTCAACATTTTGAATTTTGATTCAAAAGAAAATCCTTCAGTACTGCAACTCAAGGATTGAATTTTTCTTCAGTTCTTTCAGCTTGAGAAACGCTGGGCATGTTTTTCCTTTTTTATTTTCCAACTTCAGGTCTTTGAACATTTCATTGTAATACTTTGTCTTCTAGAGCCCCCCTTGGAAATCTTCTGCTCTGTTCTTTTACTGCATCATTTCTTCCATTCGTTTTAGCTACTCTATGTTCAAGAGCAAGTTTCAGACTCTCTTCCAACATTCATTTTGGTCTTTTCTTTCTTTCCTGTATTTTTAATGACCTTTTGTTTTCTTCATGTATTATGTCCTTGATGTCATCCCACAACTCGTCTGCCTTTGGTCATTAGTGTTCAGTGAATCAAGTCTATTCTTGAAACAGTCTCTAAATTCAGATGGGATATCCAGCATATTATTATTAGATGCGGTCCTGATATGCATCATGCTCCTCAGGTATGGTTACTCTTGATCTGAAGACCCTAAGAGTAAAGACAATTCATCTTTCCTCTCTCCATATCTAACATACAAAGGCGATAACAGGGATAAATAATCACAATGAACACTGCATTTAAAAATGGAGGAAACAGTAAGGTACATTGTAATAACTGGCCTGTATCATTTCTGAAATCTAGCAGGACGTATGTTTCTACTTCCTTAGTTAGAACCTAGTTTTGCTTCCTTAAATAATTATTTTCTTTGCTCTGGGCTCTAAGCTCTGAACACTTATTCACCCTCTCTGAAATCTTTCCTTTTTACCTTAAAAATGGACTATGTTTGTTACGGGAAAAGTTTTAGCCTACTTGCTGTCTATAAGAGTTTGGGGCCCTGAGGAATATTTCCATTTTAAATTTTCTCATTCCTTCTAGTTCAAGATTATGTTTTTTCATCAACATAAGTCTCTTATAAACTTTGTAAGGTTTCTATAAATCCTGCTGGATTTCATTCCATTAAATGAAAGCTACACCCATGAATATTTTCTAGAAATGCCCTTCTGTGCTTTGACTGAAAGTCAAATGCTGTCAGTCAATGCTCTTATTTTCTTGGAAGGTTTATTCTCTAGATAAGAGAGTTTACAAAACTTGTCTTTCTACATTTTTTTAAAAATTTTTTATTGTGCATTAGGTGAAAGTTTACAAAGCAAATTAGTTTCCCATTTGATAGTTTGTACATAAAGTGCTCCATAATGTTGGTTTCATTCCACACAATGTGTCAGCAGTCTCCTCATTTCTGTCCTAGGTTTCCCACTGATTTCCTTTTGTCCTAATTTTCTGTCCCTTCCTGCCTTCTCGTCTTTGCTTTTCGGCAAATGTCACCCTTTTGATCACGCATAACTGATTGTTCTAAGGAGCATGTTCCTCCCAGGAGTTATTGTTTATCTTATGGGCCTGTCTATGGTTTGGCTGAAAGGTGGTCTTTGGGAGTGGCTTCCCTTCCAGTTCAGAAGGGTGTCCTAGAGCCATAGTCCTTCTATGGTCTTAACAAAGGGTTTGGCATCCACACCCTTACGAAGATCTTTAGCCCAAGGTCATTTCTTAAGGTGTGTACCTTTGCCTTCTAGAGAGGCTGGAGATGAAAATATTTTATTTTTGAACCCAGAAAGTACTAACTCCTTTATCAGTACCTTTTCTAGTTCATCTTTCTCTCTTTCATCCACATCTTATTAGCCAAACGAGTACAGTTGGCACTTACAATATTATGCTGAGAAATCTCCTTCAGAATCTATCAGTTCATTACGTACATTTTCTGTTTTCCACATTACATTATGCATTAATCTTGGTAAAATTTTAGCCAATACAGAAAAGAAGATTGTTTTTATTCTCATCTCCAACAGATTTTTCTGGTTGTCCTTAAAACCCTCACAGTCTGTTTTCTCAAGTTCTCTCCAGCTTTTACTGACAGTCTACTCAAAAGCTTTTTAGCTTCTTTCCCAAAGTCAAAGCCAAATACTTTAGGTTTTGGAACCTAAAACAATCTACTCTTTTTTTTTTCTTCTTCATTTTTATTTTTTAATTTTTTTTATTGTACTTTAGATGAAGTTTTACAGAACAAATAGTTTCTCATTAAACGGTCAGTACACATATTGTTTTATGACATTGGTTAATAACCCCAAAACATGTCAACACTCTCCCTTCTTGACCTTGGAGGACCTTTTTTTTCTTGGTGAAAATATACATAGCCAAAAATATACCATTTCAAAAATTTCTACATGTACAATTCAGTGACATCGAATACATTCTTCCAGTTGTGTGGCTCTTCTCACTATCCTTTTCCAAATTATTCGATCACCATTATCTTCAACTCACTGTCCCCTAGGCTTCCCATCGAACCTTTTGAGTTGCTGTTGTCAATTTGATTTCACAAAGATAATTTTTTTTTTTTTGTACTTTAGATGAAGGTTTACAGAACAAATAGCTTCTCATTAAACAGTTAGCACACATATTGCCCTATGACAATGGTCAACCACCCCACGACATGTCAACACTGTGCCTTCTCAACCTTGGGTTCCGTATCACCAGCTTTCCTGTCCCCTCCGGCCTTCTAGTCCTTGTCCCTGGACTGCTGTGGCTCATTAGTCCTGTTTTGTTTTATGGGGCTGTCCAATCTCTGGCTGAACGGTGAACCTCGGGAGTGACTTCACCACTGAGCTAAAACAGTGTCCGGGGGCCATACTCTCGGGATTTCTCCAGTCTCTGTCAGGCCATTAAATCTGGTCTTTCTTTGTGAGTTAGAATTTTGTTCCACATCTTTTTCCAGCTCTGTCCAGGACCTTCTGTTGAGATCCCAGTCAGAGCAGTCTGTGGGGGTAGCCAGGCACCATCTAGCTGTATTGGACTCAGTCTGGTGGAGGCCTTGGTAGCTGTGGTCCTTTAGTCCTTTGGACTAATCTTTTCTTTGTATCTTATTTTCTTCATTCTCCCTTGCTCCCGAAGGGATGAGACCAATGGAGTATCTTAGATGGCTGCTCACAGGCTTTTAAGACCCCAGACACTACTCACCAACGTAGAATGTAGAATGTTGTCTTTATAAACTGTGTTATGCCAATTAAGCTAGATGTTCCCTGAGACCATGGTCCCCACAGCCCTCTGCCCAGCAGTTCAGTCTCTCAGGGAATTTAGATGTGCCTATGGAGCTTCCATGACCTTTCCTTGTACAAGTTGTATGGCTTCTTCAGTATTGTGTACTGTCTTACCCTTCACCAAAGTTACCACTTGTCTATTGTCTATTTTGCTTCCCCTCCCAACCCCTCCCCTCCCTCATAAAAAACAATCTACTCTTGGTGTCAAATTTTATTCTGATTATCTTTGCCATGGAAACATTTACCATGACTTAATGACTTAAAAGAGCTCTGGTGGTGCAGTGGTTAAGAGCTCTGACTGCTAACAAAAGATAAGCAGTTCAACTCCACCAGCTGCTCCTTGGAAACTCTATGGTGCAGTTCTACTCTGTCCTACAGGGTTGCTATGAGTCAGAATTGCCTTGAAGGCAATGGGTTTTTGGTTTGGTAATGACTTAAAATAAAAGCTATTATATCTCATGGTTTTGTGGTTTAGAAATTTGAGCAAGGCTTAAGAATTTGAAAAGGACTAAGCTGAGTGATTTTTCTATTCCATTGGAGTTGATGGAGGTTACTCAGAGGAATTCAACTGGTAGACAGACTGATCTGTAGTGTGAAAGATGGTTTTTCTCATATCTAGTACTGTGGCAGTGATAGTGGGAAGACTGGGCATAGCTGTGACTGTCAACCAGAGGCCCTACCTGTGGTCTCTCCATCGTGGGAAGTCTCACTGTAATTATTCTTATTAAAAGCCATCTTAGGACTCCATAAGTGAGTCAAGGCTACTTATAATCTATCCTTTGAAGTCCCAGAACACCATTTCCACCAAATGACTATCCAAATATTTGCCAAATAAGTCACTAAGGTAGTCTAGAATCAAGAGGATGGAAATTAGCCTTATCCTTGCAATAGGAAGATAAGGGAAAAAATGTGACAATCTTTAGTTTATGTATTCTCAACCCAAGTGCATGTAATCACCTTCTCCAAGTTATAAATTAGATTGAGTCAACTGTTTAGCAAACTGAAGGAATTTAATTGCTGAACAATAAATATACATATTAATTTATTGTTTCTTTCTTTAGGAAATATAGTACATATAAATCATAACTTAATATATTTAACATTGAATATTTTTATTAGTAATAAACTCAAACAAATCTCATGTATGAATCAGGATAATAATTCTTGGGATCAACAAAATTATGAGGCAGACTTTTAACATATATATTGGATATAACTGTTTTTTTTCTTATAAAAGGTCTTTACTAGTACTGAATAATATGTTTTGTGGTATATTGAACTTTCTGTGAATAATAATGATCTAATTTACTAAGTCCTTAATACGTAGGGAGCTGTGCAATGTTATGTGTATTCCTATTTAATATTTCTAGCAACCTTGTTGTTGTTAATTGCCATCAAGCCAGCTCTGACTCCTGGCTACCTCATGTACAATAGAATGAGTTGTCATCTGGTTTTGCAACATCTTCATGATCCTTGGTGTGCTTGATTCCATTGTTATGGCCACTATGTATTCTGAGTATCTTCCCACCTAAGGGGATCTTCTTCCAGTACTATATTGGACAGTAATCTGTAGAGATCCATAGGTTTTCCTTGGCTGATTTTTGGAAGTAGATCAAAGGTCTTTCTACCTAGTCTGTCTTAGTCTAGAAACTCCACAGGAACCTCTCCAACATGGTGACCTTGCTGGTATTTGAAATATTGGTAGCAAAGCTTCCAGTATCATAGCAACATGAAAGCCACCACAGTATGACAAACTGACAGATGGGTGGTGGACAACCCTACAGAGTAGGTATTATGATTCCCAATATATAAATTCATACATGAGGAAACTGAAGCTGAGAGAGATGATTTAACAACTTTTAGCGTATCACCCAATAATAAGTAGTAAAGTTGGAGTTTGAACCCAAGTCAGCCTTAATCTAAAGTTTATGTTCTATCCCTAAACCAGACTTAGTGCCTGCACATGTAGAATTTCCTTGCATTTCAATTAGTGATGGATCTATATTGTATCTAAAAATAAGAAGTAGGTATATGTTCAAGCCATCTCTGACATACAAGTGAGTAGGTCTGGAGGGACTGAGATGGCTTTCCTCTCATGTCTGGTACTGGTTCTGCCATATTGTCAATTGGTAATTCGCTTGTCTCCTCAGTATATGAGAGAACCTCTACTCCTAAGTCCCACCAAAATCTGCTTTATATTTATTAGTTTGAGATAACTAACCAGCCCTATTTCTTATATCTGTAGCTGTTAAGAAGAAATAAAATATACATTGACACTAACTAATTATGCCATCCTACAACTCTGTTTCATTGCTCCTCTTTTTATTTTACATTAACAATATACTTCAGATGGTGAAAGAACACAGAAGAACAGATTTTATGTGCCTGGAGATTCCCCCTACAGAATCTTAAATAACATGCAGACTTTTCTTTGTAAAAGCAGTTACAAGATTCCAACCATTAAGAGGCCATGAAAAAAAAGGACAAAAAACTTAACAAACATTTAGATTCCTCCACAAAGCATTTCATCTTGTCAAAATTTAATTTAAAACATTTATGACATTCAATTATTCACTGTAGACAGACTCTGAATCAGATTATCTGTTGCCAAAGCTAAATTATCAAATAGAGAGACATAAACCTGAGTGTTTTCTGCATAATGATAGCCCATAATGATAAAAAATTCTTCCTAAAGGCATCATGTACTGTAGATATTAACACAGAATCCAAGAAGGAAATGGAGACCTAAACAAATATGCTTGTATACTCTTGAACATAGAAATAAAGTTGAAACTCTTGGTAAAGATTTTAATTGGATCTAAGCTTGATTTAATATATTTTATGTTGCTATTTTACCAGTATCATCCATTTATTAATACCCTTTCAAATTGTCTTATCTATTTGCATTTTATCTTGTTGACATGTTTTAATGAATATTCAAATGTGATGGATTAAAATAGATTAACAACTAAATAAAACAATACTGCCACTTACTCAATGCAATATCATAATGCATTAAAATGGAATCTCTGTTAGCCACTTGTGACTTATACACTTTGCAGAAGGCCCAAATGTCTCATAGCGGTGTTTCCTAAACCATATCTCATGCCTTACACAGGGATGGTTCCCAAACCACAACCAGATACTCTACAGATCCATTGCACATAACTTCCCCTTTATATAATAGTTGCCTATAACATTTAGTTTCAAGACTCGGATCTAATCTCTGATTACTTGAAATATCATGGGCACTTGATTTCATTTTAAATATCTTGGGCAGAGTATCTGCCTGCCAATAAAATTGTAACTCAGGTGAGCAAATTTTATCATCAGGCCAGTCTTGCTTTCTTTCACAGGCTGAATAATATCTCTGACCTGGAACTCCAACCCTTGCAACTCCTCGCTAGGTGTTATGGATTGAATTGTGCCCCCAAAAACATGTGTTGTAAATCCTCACCCCTGGTGGCATAGTGGTTAAGAGCTTGGCTGCTAACCAAAGGGTCGGCAGTTAGAACCCACCAGCTGCTCCTTGGAAATCCTATGGGGCAGATCTACTCTGTCCCATAGGGTCTCTAGGAGTCATAATCGACTCAACGACAACGGGTTTGGTTTGGTATGCCTGTAGTTATAATCCCATTTGGGAAAGGATTATCTTTGCTTTGTTAATGAGGCAGGATTAGTGTAGGATGAGTATTAAATCAACCTATTTTGAGATATAAATGAGATTAAACAGGTAAACTAAAGAAGCAGAAATGAGGGAAGATTGATGCTGAGCCACATGGAGATTTCCAAGGAACCAGGAAACAAAGTGAAAGGACAAGGTCCTTCCTCCAGAGCTAGCAGAGAGAGAAAACCTTCCCCTAGAGCCAGACCCTTGAATTCAGACTTCTAGCCTCCTGTCATGGATTGAATTGTGTCCCCCCACCCCAGAATACGGGTGTCAATTTGGCTGGGCCATGATTCCCAGTATTGTGTGATTATCCATCATTTTGTCATCTAATGTGATTTTCTTATGTGCTGTAAATCCTGTCTGTAAGATGTTAATGAGATGGGATTAGTGGCAGTTATGTTAACAAGGCAGGAACTCAATGTACATGATTGGATTGTGTCTTGAGCCAATCTCTTTTGAGATATAAAAGAAGTGAGGGAGAGACCGGGGGACTTCATACCACCAAGAAACAAGAGCCAGGAGAATAGTGATTCCTTTGGACCCGGGCTCCCTGCTCTGAGAAGCTCCTTGACCAGAGGAAGACTGATGGCAAGGAATTTTCTCCAGAGTCATCAGAGAGGGAAACCCTTCCCCTGGGACACTCCAGATTCAGACTTCTAGCTTACTAGACTGTGAGAGAATAAACTTCTCTTTGTTAAAGCCATCCACTTGTGATATTTCTGTTATAGCAACACTAGATAACTGAGACACCTCCTAAACTGTGAGAAAATAAATTTTTTTGTTAAAGCCATTTACTTGTGGTATTTCTGTTATAGCAGCACTAGATAACTAAGACACTAGGAAAACTATCAGATGATTTTCTGAGGACTGTATACTTTGCCTTATTTCCCATTGTTCTCATCTAAATGAACTGCACATGACATTTTCCCTTTTAACATATCTTTCTTTCTCCTTTGGAATCACAGGTTCTCTCCATGAAAATGATTGCTATATATCCCAAATCCCCTTTGATTTAAAACAACCAACTCTCAATTTAAACTAAGATACAAAAGAGGGGAATTTAATATAAAAGATACAGGGTATGCACAGAACCCAAATGAATGGACATGTTTTAGACTCAGGAATGAGTCGTATTAGAAATTTAAATACTATTAGCACTCTTTTTCTCTCACCTCCGCTCTCTTTATAAATATGCTCATTCTTCACCATCAATTATATTCTCAATTTAACTTCATTCACTCTCAGTTGTTGTTGAAGCCACTATGTCAATCCATCTCATTGAGGGTCTCCTTCTTTTATATGAGCCTCAATTTTACCAAGCATGATGTCTTTCTCCAGTGATTGGTCCCTCCTGATGACATGTACAAAGTAAGCAAGACAAAGTCTTGCTATCCTTGCTTCAAAGGAGCATTCTAGCTGTAGTCCCTCTAAGACAAATGTGTTCATTCTGAAGTTCACAATATAGTAGTAGTATTTTCCAACACCACAGTTTGCATGCATCAATTCTTTTTTGGTGTTCCCTTTTCATTGTCCAGATTTCGTATACATATGAGGCAATTGAAAATACCTTGGCTTGGGTCAGGCACACCTTAGTCATCAAAATGACATCTTTGCTCTTTACCACCTTAAAGAGGTCTTTTGTAGCAGATTTGCCCAATGTTATATGTCATTTGATTTCTTGACTGCTGCTTTCATGGGCACCAATTGTTGATCTAAAAAGAATGAAATCCTTGATAACTTCAATTTGTTTGCCATTTATCATGACGTTGTTGGTTGGTCCAGTTGTAAGGATTTTTGTTTTCTTTATGTTCAGATTCATTCTCAGAACAACCTCAAATTCAGCACAACTAAAGTGATATTCATCATCCTCCCTATTGTCCAATCTCAAACATGTTGCTTTTTCTGAGTTTCCAATTTCAGCAAGTAGCTTTTCCATTAATATGCATTAATTTGGTTAAGTCAGAAATATACATGTCATCATTGGTAAACTATTCTCTTTCATAACCCAAGGCCAACATCTTGAACCATTATAAATATTTGTCAACCTTGAATATCTATAATTGCATAGGTGGCCCAGCAATATTTTTTTTTTTGTTAGCAGTTTTACTGAGAGATAATTCACATACCATATAATTCCCTCTTTTAAAATGTACAGTTCAGAGTTTTCAGTATATTCAGAGTTCTAAAGCTATCAAATTCTATTTTCATCATCCCCAAAACATCACCTGTACCCTTTAGCAGTCATTAGCACTCATTCCCCATCTTCCCTTCCCATAGCTGCTGGCAAACACTAATCTACTTCCTGTCTCTACATATTTGCATATTCTGGACATTTCATATAAATGAAATCATATAATATGTGCTCTTTTGTGACTGGCTTCTTTCCCTTAGCATGTTTTCAAGGTCCACCCACGTTACAGTAAGTATCAATAATTTCCTTTTATTGCTGATTACATTTCATTGTATACGATGGAAATGTGAATGTGAACTTGTTTGAGGAAATAAGGTTTTTCTCTGCATATATTATAAGTTAGGTTAAGACATCATACAGGAATCGAGTGGGTCCTAATCCTATATGAGTGGTGTTTCATAATAAGAGGAGGGAAGATACAGAAACAGAATCACACACGGGGCAAGATGCCATGTGAAAACGTATGTACAAACAACAAAGGAACGCCAAGGATTGCCCGCAGCTGCTAGAAGCTAGGAGAGAGGCATAAAGGTTTCTTCTATCAGAATCCTCAGAGGGAATAGACACAGTCGATACCCTGGTTTGGAATTCTATCCTCCACACTGTGAAATTCAAGCCTCTACACTGAAAAAATAAATTTCTGTTCTTTAAAGCCACCGCTTTGTGGTATTTTGTTATGGTAGCCCTAGGAATCTAAAACCCACTGCTGTCAAGTCTATTCCAACTCATAGTGACCCTATAGGATAGACTAGAACTGCCCCATAGGGTTTCCAAGAAGTGCCTGGTAGTTTCGAACTGCCGACCTTATGGTTAGCTGCCGTATCTCTTAACCACTACGTCACCAGGGTTTCCTAGGAATCTATGGCAAGCAGTAAATATGATAATTCCTCTAAGTCAAGAGATATGTATAAAGATTTAGGGGGAAAAAAATTAACAGAGAAAGTATATAATGATATGCCAAAATCAAGCCTGTTGCCCTCGAGTTGATTCTGACTCGTGGCGACCCTACAGAACAGAGTAGAATTGCCGCATAGAGCTTCCAGGGAGTGGCTGGTGGATTCAAACTGCTGACATTTTGATTAGCAGCTTGAGCTCTTAACCACTGCACCACCAGGGCTCCATATCATATAATGATATAGGCATTGATAAATAAGTGGAATTTAGATAAGCATAGAGCTTGAAGTGGAATATTAGTCAATCCTGGGAATTAGTGGGTCAGAAAAAAAGGCTTAGCAATGTCTTGGAAGCTGTACCCTGGGAAAAATGATATGGTTTTAATATGCACATAGGCTAAAAAGTATGCAGTGTGAAGTCAATTTGGCATTTTAACTTGATTTTTGAACTTAAACATAATACCTTGTGTATTAATGGCTTTTTTTTTAAATTGCTCTTTTGCACATATGTCACGTAAATACCTGCTCTGTGAAACAGAAATTGGGCTTGCATATTTTGGTTACAGTGTGTAAACTTGTCATCAATGTATATAAATTAGAGAGAGGCAGATTTCAGTGGAAGATTTTTCTAAAATCAGGGCTGTCCAAATGTGGACTGTATTGTACATTTAAAAAAGGTTTTACACAAAGACAATTTGTAAATGACAGGGAAGTTCTGGAGGGGATTCAAGCATGATGTAGGTAATACTTATTCTTATCGTGACATTCTATGGATTACACTTACAGTCAAATTAAATTTATTCTCCCACTGGGGAAATGGAGGTTTCTGGATGTAAAGTGACCTGTTCAGAAATCTCAAAGTTGAGTCAGAACCTGAGCCAAATCATGTATTGAGACTAGGGAACAAATGAAAATGAAAGACAGAGTGGCATGAGATGGACATATCCTGAATCAATTTGAAAATGAAATGAAATTATGAATTAAAAATACAGAAACACTAACTACACAGAGGCTGTAAAATATTAACATGCTAATGGCTTCACCTTGCTCCAAGTGTTTTAAACATGGGGATTAAAGCAAAATAATAGAGAATTTTCATGAGAGAGCAAAAATTTAGCAATAGCAAGAATATAGTGTGGTATTGGAGATTCTCCCAAGGACATCATACTCTTTTGATATTTTTTGAAAATTTTCCACTATTTTAAACTATTCCGCAGGCTTTTCCTTTCATATACTTCAGAACTCATGGTTATAGCCAATTGCTGCTGCAGGTTCAATTATCACCGGTTACATTTTCATCTGTTTCTTTCACTGATTCCTGGAAAGTCTAGCTGTCAAACTGACCTGTTCTGACTGCTCTTGGCCAGAGGGGACTGGCTACTCCAGTATTAACACATCTATTCCATTTTTAAATGACATTTCAAATAAGAATTTTAATCTAAAAAACAAAATCGTCTTTTTTTTCATTTCCAGCCCCTCTCCAGTGAAATAGTGATTTTCCATGAACACAACCACATACATTTTCACTAAACAATTGTTAGTACATGCCCATAGTTCTTCATACTCATTACTCCATCCTTGTAAATCCAGTCTCTCTTTGTTTCAGCTATCAGTGGAGGTGGCATTTCAGAGCTTTATGTCTAAACAGTAAGCTGGGAAGTAAATTTTAAGCTTTGAAAATCACTTACGGGCCATGAGATAGAATTATCCATATCATTGTGTGAAAGGTTCAGGAAGGACCAGTTTTTTTTGTTGCTGTTGTTGTTTTTTTAATTGTACTTCAGGTGAAGGCTTACAGAACAAATAGTTTCTCATGAAACAGTAGTACACATATTGTTTTATGACATTGGTTAACAACCCCACAACATGTCAACCCTCTAACTTGTCAACTTTTTTTTTTTTGGTGAAAATATACATAGCCAAAGATACACCATTTCAAAAATTTCTACATGCACAGTTAGGTGACATCACCTACACTCTTCCAATTCTGCTGCTATTCTCACTTAAGATGAAGGCTTACAGAACAAAACAGTTTCTCATTTAACAGTTACTACAAATGTTGCCCTATGACAATGGTTAACAATCTCACAACACATCAACAATATCCTTACTCAACCTTGGGTTCCCTATCACCAGCTTCCTTGTCCCCTTCTGCCTTCTGGCTCTTGTCACTGGACTCCTGGACCTCGTTAGTCTCATTTGGTTTTACGGGGCTGTCTGCTCCCAGGCTGACCAGTGAACCTCAGAGATAACTTCACCACTGAGCTAAAAGGGTGTTTGGGGGCCATACTCTCGGGGTTTCTCCAGTCTCCTTTAGGCCAGTAAATCTGGTCTTTTTTTTTGTGAGTTAGAATTTTGTTCTACATCCTTCTCCAGCTCTGTCTAGAACCCTCTGTTGTGATCCTGGTCAGAGCAGTCAGTGGTGGTAGCCCGGCACCATCTAGCAGTACTGGACTCAGTCCGGTGGAGGCCTTGGTAGCTGTGGTCCATTAGTCCTTTGGACTAATCCTTTCCTTGTATCCTGTTCTCTTCATTCTCCCTTGCTCCCGAAGGGATGAGACCAGTGGAGTATCTTAGATGGCCGCTCACAGGCTTTTAAGACCCCAGACACGACTCACCAAGGTAGAATGTAGAACATTGTTTTTATAAACTGTCTTATGCCAATTGAGCTAGATGTTCCCTGAGACCATGGTCAGGAAGGACCAGTTTTGTCCAGTTAAGGACAAACCAGTGTAACTGCCCTCTCACACCTTGGCCTTTTTTCCATTCACCTTCAAAATTCAAATTTTGTAATATTTCAAAACTCTTATTTTGCTTGAGGAAAAATTTAAGTCACATAACTAGGTCATAATATTCAGTATTTTGTCTCTGTGTGATTTATAATACTGTATGCATTCATATATGTAGTTCATCAGACACATTGTGAGATATTTATGGCAATTATACAATTATTTCTTAAATCTTGAAGGGGGAAGAGAAATCGGTTGTTGAAAGTAGAAAATCTTCCAATTTTTTTTTTCATGACATTTCTAGAAGGTATCACTTATTTTCTATTCTTTTAATTGGCTGTGTAAGAAATTGGTGGATCATTCTCATCTTCTATTTCTATACTATCAATCAGTTAAGTTAAAACTTATACATTAATTAATAGAACTTTGGGTATGTTGTTTAAATGTAAGGAGTTAACCACTAGCAGAATTAATAATAATAATAATAATATAACAAATCAAACTGGTGTTAGATTGGGAAAGTGTGATTAGAAGGATGTTTAAGAAGAGTTGATATTCAGCTAGTTTGCAGCAATATGGATGTGCCAGTTGTTACTAGTTATTAACACAACCCACTAATATCACACCTTTTACCAACCCAACTACTGTAGTGTCTCACCCGGGATTCCTGTCCCTCCCTGATCCAGCGGCTGAAGAGGATCCTGCTCCAGAGCTGCTTAGTGCCTGGTCCAAGGCTGTTTTCAAGCTTTTGAATAACATTCCCCAGGGCTTAAGAATATGGATTTCCTCATTTTTCAGAGTAGAATATCTGCCAATATTCACCTAAAATTGATCATTTAAAAACAGAGGTTTATGAAGTGAGTATGTTGTTAATGTTGTCAGATGTCATTGAGTCTGTATCAACTCACAGTGACCCCATGTGAGAGAGTAGGACTGCCCCATAGGGTTTTCTAGGCTGTACGCTTTACAGGAGCAAATTGCGAGACCTTTCTCCTACGGAGTCTCTGGGTGGGTTTGAACCACCAACATTTCAGTTAGCAGTGGAGCGCTTAACTACACTGCCACCAGAGCTCCTTAGGGCTCCTGGATCACCCAAATTATTATAATCACAATGGGAATACACATTCAAAGCTGTAAAATTTTCGAAGTATTTTCATGTGCACTATGTAACATAACTCCCAGAAGAACTTTTGTGGACAGTCAAAATGCATTTAGTAGATGGCAAAGTTGAGATTAGAACCCAGATCTACTGGTACTTAAATCTGTAGAACGCTGCCTTATTTACATATTTAATAAGAATTTTGATAAAATATGGATTTTCTACTCAAAAGAAGTTTAAGAAAATTTCAGTTAAAGAAACAGGAAAGCTAAAACCAAGATAAATGATAGAATATGTACTAAAGAGGGAAAGCATCACCTAGTGTGTTTTATCTCCCTAATAAGACAGGCTGGTACTTGAGATTAGGTACCATATGCTATACTCTTTGATATTCTCAACAATGAGTAACTCAGTGGTTGTCCAAATGTGTGCTGATCATTTATAATTTTGCTTCATTTCTAGCATGTGTACTTATTTTAACTTCTTTTTTAAGAGAAGCCAAAACAGCAAAATCAATGGCTTTTTTATACACACACACACACACACACACGGGGACTCTTTTGCTCCCTTAAAGTGATTAAAAGTCTT
Organism: Dugong dugon; assembly: GCA_030035585.1. Lineage (NCBI taxonomy): Eukaryota > Metazoa > Chordata > Mammalia > Sirenia > Dugongidae > Dugong > Dugong dugon. The sequence continues at coordinate 34,460,863 of CM057471.1, read as the reverse complement.
CTGTGAAATATGTTGATTTATTTTTATTAGTTGGATTAACTTTCCCTGCAAAACTCCATTCAGCATATGTCTTTTTGTGCACCAGAACACCAGATAGAAAATAAATTTCTCTGTAAGTTTTCTTAATAAGATCATTTCTTCTTAAAATTAAAAATATAAAGGAATACTCCTAAATTAAAGCTACCATTTTGAAGTAATAATGATCTTTATAGTCATTTTTGAGGAAAACCTTCCCTATTTCTACTGATGTAAATTTCCTTTGAATTTTTGGCAGACAAGGATTATATGATTACCATCGTTTGGTGTCCACTGTTTGTACTGTGATGTCTGTGTGTATCACCTACTGATGGAGTTTTCAAACAATAAAAACAAAAACAAAACAAAAAACCTTTAGTGAAAAAGATGGCCTGATTTTTATGGATTTCTCTAAATACATTACAAAAGAACCAACAATAGTATTATACCAATGCCTAAGGCCAAACCTATGTCCTCAAAGAGCAGGTAACCTAGTAACAGAAAGGTTATAAATAAAAGTTGAATGCAAAAATTTAAGCTACATAACAGAATCCAAACAACATTTATAATTTGCAAGATTTTTAACTGAAGAATTATCCTGCTAACGGGTGAGATAAGAACATGACTTTAAGTGAAAGATAGCATATGACAGAGCTCTTTGGGAACCCTCTAAGACCAAGAGAAACTTCACCAAAGATCAGCATGAGAAGGTGAAAATATCTTCTTCCTGGATTTCCCTTCAAATATCAATACCGATAGAACTGTATCATTTCCTTGTAGGACTACTCTACTGACATTCATCAGTGAAATAGTGCCATTATGAACTGATAATTTTACCATGGTCAAGGAAGGAGTTAATGGTTGTCTTGCTATTACATTAACCGTGGATGTACAGGAGACAGTAATTGTCCCATTAAGCTAGTCTAGAATAAAATGTAAGTGTAGTGGATTTCAGCTAGAAAAGTTGGATACTGTTTGCAGAAAAGAAATACCAACAATTTCAAAAGTAATTTGCTCTTCCAACCCTGCCTTCTCTCTCCCAAAGGCACACTCCACATCTTACCTACCTCTGGATTCCCAGTAACTAATTCAGTGCCTAGCTTATGAAATTGATTCTGCTTGGAAAGGAAGCTTCCCACCATCTTTCTAAATCTTCCTTCTCTACAGGATTATACGAAGTACAGTTCCTATGAAATTACGTAGGTGGAAGCAATTTAAAAACTGTAAAATATTTTGAAATCTATATGGAAAGCAGTTACTTCACCATTTAAACTATTTATTTTATGACTCCTGAGTTCATCAATGCCCAGAAAACAGAAACCTTCATTTTGGATACTCATTGCTACCCCTGAATCTGTCATGTGTAGTTTTGCACACATTGTCAATTTCCACAAATTATGAATGGATTTAAATTCAACATCACTGCTTAACTGATTTATAGCAGTCATCTGATAATGAGGTCAGAAACATAACTACCACAGGTAACTATCCTTTTGGAAATCAAGCCCCTTCCGCTCCACTTCCCCACATCCTTACGTATCTCTTCAAAGTGAAAACTAGGTACACAGGCATTAGAAATGCAAAGAAGAAAAACAGAGACCTCTTAGAAGTAATAGAAAAATAGCATGGTAATTTATTTTAAACACCTGATTTCAGACATTTACATAAAGTGGGTAAAATACCCCTTTATCTAATCAGTTTTATGTAAACTCATTGTCATTCCAAAAGGAGTGAAGAAAATCAAAGGCAAGTGTATTTTTAGAAACAAATAGAAAGCTTTAAGGCATATTATAGGGTCTAATCTAAAGATCTGAAATTAAGGAAAATGAGGCCCTGTTTGGGCCCATCTGCCTTACACAGGTATCAGTAGTATACAGTCTGCACCCCGGATGGAGTTGCTCCTGATTACGGGGTTGAGTATGTGGATGTGCCATGAAAAGTGATAAGTATCAGTTCCTCAAATCATGTCAGTACAACCTAAGAGACTATACACCTGCTTTCTTGCCTTTCGCTTTGGAAAGAGATTATTAAAATCCACCATATTTTTTGTTGGAAACATATAGCTGGCTGAGCAGTTCTTATTCACAACAAACTTATTTAAAAGTTGCAAGGATGTGATGTTCTTCAAAATGATTTTTAATAACAGCTCAGTATTCCAAAAACGACTCAAGTTATTTGAGCTCTTTTATTTTTTTAATGGTCTGAACGTCAGAAAGCTGGTTTAGCTTTTGTTAAAGTGCTGATTAACTCCATTGTAATCACTGTCTCACTAGCATAGCATGTCAACCATCATGAGAGTCAAACTGTCAAGGGTACAAGGAGAAGACTGATGTCACCCTTGACCCTCTGTAAAACTCCTCGTTGTACACTATTGTCCCTTTGATACTTCATAGGCTTATATGTAGCTGTTAAATTATTCAAGCCACCTCTGTTTCCTGAACATCACATCTTTTTTTATATGGGTTTTGTCAAAAGGCCCGAAATGTGATCATCTACAGGAAATGTGATACTTCATTAAGATGCACGAGCTGAACTCAGGAGGCATGGACAGTCTTTTACAGAGCATTAAACTGGCACTCTCCATATATACCTTTACTAGAGAAGAGGATGGCCTCCCCTGGGAAAAGTACCATGTCCAATAAAGAATTGATTTTCCCAAAACAAATTTGTAAAACCTTCTCTGATAAAATCATACAGATATTTGTCTCTTAAATATTTCCTCTAAAATATTTTCATTCATTTTAGTTTAAATTATTAATTATAAGGAAATGTCTCCTGTAGTTCTCCCTTGGTATCCCCTGTGATTTTTTTACGGTTGCTTGAGGCTCACAAAAATGTACATCCAACTATTTTACCTATTGCAATAATACATTTTAAAAGTAGAGCTATACTAAAGTCAGTAAGAAATTTGAATCCTGAGGTTAGTTAATATATTAAATAAAGATAGTAGGATCTGAAAACAAACTTAATAAGTGCTTAATAAGAAGTCAAAGAGGATGCTGCATACTCTATTGAAATGTATGGCAATTTATTTCTCAAAGCAGTCTTCATAAAGAGAATGTGTGTTGTTCAAAATTATGAGTTTCACAATCAAAAGACTAAGGCTCAAAGTGGCAATTTTCTTGTACCACCAGTTTGCACAGCTAGTAGGTGGTAGAGACGGGAATCAAAATTATTTTTGCCTCCAAAAAAGCCTGCCTGTATACATTTTTCCTACTCTACTATCCGTCTTTCTCTCATTATTACCACCATTAGTGCAAATCAGCTACATGGAATGCTAATTCAAATACTCTTAAGCAGGTTATTCATCTATTGTAGGCATGATCTGCCCACACTCTGGCTCTGTTAGAAATAACGATATCCCAAATCTAAGTGGTGATGGTAATAGGCAATGATTGTGGGAGATACAATGATTGCGGGAGAAGTGGCTGGGAAAAAAAGTAGGTGTTGTAGTAACTTTTATGCTATTATCCTATAGGTACAAAGGAGTTAGTAAAGGATTTTATGTTGGGGAAGGAGATAATGCAGTTTACTTACTGGAGAGTCTGCTGTAGAACTGATGGTGGTGGGTAGACACTGAAAGAGACCAGTTGGAAGCCAGACACCTATTGCTGCCAGTGGCCCAGGGGACAGGTGGTGAGGGCCATGACTAACCAAGGCAATGGCAGAGGGAATAGAAATAAAAAGATGTATTTGAGAGCAATTGAGAGAACCTTGAGACTTTTTGGATGTAGCTGAAAGGTGTTCAAAAAATAATAGGTAGACAGATGGACAGACAAAGTGAAAGACAACTCATAGAATGGGAGAATATATTTGCAAGCCATATATATAATGAGGGTCTACTATTTAGAATATGTAAAGAACTCTTTAAACACAACAATAAAAATACAAATAACCCACCTCTGAAGTTTTCTTATAACCAAGCATTAGTTTAGCTTAACTGGTAAAGAATGTCTGCCTTGAGCACTGTGCTCTTTTAAGATCTGTCTATGTGGGATCAAACTGAGAACAGCAACTCAAAAGATTAGATGGGACACTTAGGAAGTAGTGAGTTTATGTTAATGGGGGAGAAACATCTCGGAAAAGGAGGGTGAGAATGAGAAAAAAAAAATTCAATTTATGAACCATTGTTATTTACATTTGACAATTCCATGATTAAATCATAGTGGGTGTTTTTATTCTGACTTGTATTTTGTTTATGTCTTGGACATTAGTTATTTCATTTAGGTTATGAGTGTTTTAGTCATTTGCTTATTTGGAACTTCTGCTGTCTAGAGTATTTAGTCTATTAATATATATTTGTTATTTTTCTATCTTATAGAGTATTTCACTGGAACTTGCCATCCATTGGGGTACCATTATTCCTTCAAATAGTTTTTCTTTCTTCCCTCTCTCCCTTTACTTATTCTGGAATTCCAGTCACATGTATGCTAGACTGCTTGATGTTTTGCCTTAGGTCTATGAAGCTTTTCTAATGTTTGCTTTTTAGTATGTATATATATGCAGTCTTTGTTTCATTTCTTGATACTTGTCATTGTTTTGTCTACAAGGTCAGTGATCTTTTCTTTGCAGTAATTAACACGCTGTTCATTTTATTCTATGAACTTTTCACTTTAGGTTTGGATTTTATAATCCTAGAAATTCCATTTGGTTCTTTTTCCTACCTCCCATTTCTCTCCTTTTTATGTTCAGACTGACTTCTACATGATTGCACTTACTGCGCAAATTTACAGTAATTCTTTTAGCAAACCTATCTGCCTATTCTTTTTTTTTTTTAATCTTTTTTATTGTACTTTACATGAAGGTTTACAGAACAGATAGTTTCTCATTAAATAGTCAGTACACATATTGTTTAATTACATTGGTTAACAACCCCACGACATGTCAACACTCTCCCTTCTCGGCCTTGGAGACGTTTTTATTTATTTATTTATTTATTTGGTGAAAATATATGTAGCCAAAGATACACCATTTCAAAAATTTCTACATGTACGATTCAGTGACATCGATTACATTCTTTCAGTTGTGCTGCTATTCTCACTATCCTTTTCCAAATTATTCCATCACCATTATCTTCAACTCACTGTCCCCTAGGCTTCCTATCAAACCATCTGAGTTGTTGTTGTGAGTTTCATCTCACATAGATAATAATTTTATTTTTTTGTACTTTAGATGAAGGTTGACAGAACAAACAGTTTCTCACTGAACAGTTGGTACACATATTGCCCTATGACAATGGTTAACAATACCACAACACGTCAACACTGTGCCTTTGCAAACTTGGGTTACCCATCACCAGCTTTCCTGTCCCCTCCTGCCTTCTAGTCCTTGTCCCTGGACTGTTGGGGCTCATTAGTCCTGTTTTGTTTTATGGGGTTGTCCAATCCCCAGCTGAATGGTGAACCTCGGGAGTGACTTCACCACAGAGCTAAAAGAGTGTCCGGGGGCCATACTCTCGGGGTTTCTTCAGTCTCTGTCAGGCCAGTAAATCTGGTCTTTTTTGGTGAGTGAGAATTTTGTTCAAAATAATTCTCCAACTCTGTCCAGGACCCTCTGTTGTGATCCTTGTCAGAGCAATCAGTGGGGGTATCCAGCATCATCTAGCTGTAGTGGACTCAGTCTGGTGGAGGCCATGGTAGCTGTGATCCATTAATCCTTTGGACTAATCTTTTCCTTGTATCCTGTCCTCTTCATTCTCCCTTGCTCCCAAAGGGGTGAGACAAGTGAAGTATCTTAGATGGCTGCTCACAGGCTTTTAAGACCCCAGACGCTACTCACCAAGGTAGAATGTAGAGCATTGTCTTTATAAACTGTGTTATGCCAATTGAGCTAGATGTTCCCTGAGACCATGGTCCCCAGAGCCCTCCGCCCAGCAATTCAGTCCCTTAGGGAGTTTGGATGTGTCTAGGGAGCTTCCATGACCTTTCGTTGTACAAGTTGTGCTGGCTTCCCCAGTACTGTGTACTCTCTTACACTTCACCAAAGTTACCATTTTTCTATTGTCTATTTAGTTCCCCCCTCACCCCTCCCATACCTCGTAACCAATAAAGATTGTTTTTTTGTGTGTAAACTTTTTCATGAGTTTTTACAGTAGAAGTATCATACAATATTTGTCTTTTTGTGATTGACTTATTTAACTCAGCATAATGTCCTCCAGTTTCATCCATGCTGAGATGCTTCTACAGATTCATCATTGTTCTTTATCTTTGCATAGTACTCTGTTGTGTGTATGTACCATAGTTTGTTTATCCATTCATCTGTTGATGGGCATCTAGGTTGTTTCCAGCTTTTTGCTATTGTGAACAATGCTGCAAGGAAAATGGGTATGCATATGTCTATTCGTGTGATGGCTTTTATTTCTCTAGGATATATTCCTAGGAGTGGGATTGTTGGATCGTATGGTATTTCTATTTCAAGCGTTCTAAGGAAACACCATATCATTTTCCAAAATGGTTGTATCAATTTGCATTCCCACCAGCATGGCATAAGAGTTCTGATTTCCTCGCAGCCTCTCCAACATTTGTTATTTCCAGTGTTTTTGATTTGTGCCAGTAACTCCGGGTGAGGTGGTATCTCAGTGAGGTTTTAAATTGCATTTTTATAATTGCTAGCGATCTTGAGCATTTTCTCATGTGTTTGTTGGCTGCCTGAATGTCTTCTTCGGTGAAGTGTCTGTTCATTTCCTTTGCCCATTTTTTAACTGGATTATTTGTCTTTTTGTTGTAGAGGTGTTGAATTTTCTTGTAGATTTTAGAAATTAGACCTCTGTCTGACTTGTAATGTCTAAAATTTTTTTCCCAGTCTGTAGGCTCTCTTTTTACTTTTTTGGTTAAGTTTTCAGATGAGCATAAGTGTTTAATTTTTTAGAAGATGCCAGTTATCTAGCTCATTTTCTGGAGTTTGTGTGTTGTTGGTTATGGTTTGTATCCTGTTAATGCCATGCATTAGGGCCTCTAGCATTGATCCTGTTTTTTCTTCTATGAACTTTATAGTTTTTAGCTTCATATTTAGGTCTTTGATCCATTTTGAATTAGTTTTTGTGTATGGTGTGAGGTATGGGTCCTCTTTCATTTTTTTGCAGATGGACATCCAGTTTTGCCAGCATTATTTGTTAAGAAGACTGTCTGTTCCCTGTCTGATTGACTTTGGGCCCTTGTTGAAGATCAGGTGACCGTAGGTGGATAGATTTACATCTTGGTCCTCAATTCTGTTCCATCGGTCAATGTATCTGTTGTTGTACAAGTACCAGGCTGTTTTGACTCCCTTAGCTTTATAGTAGGTTCTGACGTTAGGTAGTGCAAGTCCTCCTACTTTCTTCTTCTCCTTCAGTAGAGTGTTATTATCTGGTGCTTCTTCCATTTCCATATACAGTTAATGATTAGTTTTTCCATCTTTTTGAAGAATGTTGTTGGTATTTGGATACGGATTGTATTGTATTTGTAAATTGCTTTGGGTAGAATTGTCATTTTCACTATGTTGAGTCTACCTATCCATGAGCATGGTATGTTTTTCCATTTATATAGATCCCTTTGGGTTTCTTGCAGTAGTGTTTTGTAGTTTTCTTTATATAAGCCTTTTACTTCCCTGGTTAGATGTATTCCTAAGTATTTCATTTTTGGGGGAGGCTGTTGTAAATAATATTGTTTTCCTGATTTCCTTTTCATTGTTCTCTTTATTGGTGTATAGGAATCCAACTGATTGTTGAATGTTTATCTTGTATCCTGCTACTCTGCTGAATCTATTAGTTCCAGTAGTTTTCTCGTGGAGTCTTTAGGGTTTTCTATGTATAGTATCATATCATCCTCAAACAGTGGCCATTTAACTTCTTCATTACCAATTTGAATGCCCTTTATTTCTTTTTCTTGCCTTATTGCTCTAGCTAGGACTTCCAGCACAACGTTACATAGGAGTGGAGATAAAGGGCATCCTTGTCTTGTTCCTGTTCTCAAGGAGAATGTTTTCAGCCTCTCTCCATTAAGAATGATGTTGGCCATTGGTTTTGCATAAATGCCCTTTATTAGGTTAAGAAATTTCCTTTGTATACCTACTTTATTGAGAGTTTTTATCAGGAATGGGTGTTGGACTTTGTTGAATGCTTTTTCGGTATCAATTGAGATGATCACGTGATTCTCTCCTTTTATTTATGTGGTGGATTATGTTGATTGATTTTCTAATGTTGGACCATCCATGCATACCTGGTATGAATCCTACTTGGTTGTAGTGTATTATTTTTTTGATATCATGCTGAATTCTATTGGCTATAATTTTGTTGAGAATTTTTGCATCTATATTCATGACAGATATTGGTCTATTGTTTTCTTTTTTTTTTGTGGCGTCTTTCCTGGTTTTGGTATCAGGGTTTTGCTGGCTTCATAGAATGAATTCAAAAGTATCTCTTCCTTTTCTATGTTCTCAAATAGTTTGAGTCATACGGTGTAAGTTCTTCTCTGAATGTTTGGTAGAATTCTCCAGAGAAGCCATCTGGGGAAGGGCTTTTTTGTTGTTGTTGTTGGGAGTTTTTTTTTTTTTTTAATTACCTATTCAATCTCTTCTCTTGTTATGGGCCTGTACAGATTTTCAACATCACTTTGTGATATTGTGGGTTGGCAATGTGTTTCTAGAAATTTATCCCTTTCCTCTAGGTTTTCAAATTTATTGGAGTATAGTTTAATACTCTGTTACAATCCTTTTTATTTCAGTTGGGTCTGTTGTAATGTCCCCCCATTTCATTTCTTATTTGGGTTGTTTGCGTCCTCTCCTATTTTTCTTTTGTTAGCCTGGCCAGTGGTTTGTCAATTTTGCTGATACTTTCAAAGAACCAGCTTTTGGTTTTGTTGATTCTTTTTATTGTTTTTCTATTTTCTCTTTCATTTATTTCTGCTATGATCTTTATTATTTCCTTTCTTCTAGTGGTTGTGGGTTTTTTTTTTTTTTTTTTTTTTTTGCTGTTCTCTTTCTATTTGCTCAAGTTCTGTAGTTAATATTTCGATTTTGTCCCTTTCTTCTTTCTTGATGTGTGCATCTATGATGTGTGCATCTTTCTTGATGTGTGCTGTAAATTGTCCTCTGAGGACTTCCTTTGCTGTGTCCCAAAGGTTTTGGTATGGTGTGTTTGTACTCTTGCTTGATTCTAGGAGTTTTTTGATTCCATCTCTGATTTCTTCTATTACCCAGTGATGTGTAAGCTGGGTGTTATTCAGTTTACATCTAATTGATTTTTTTTTTTTATTCCCTTTTATTGTTCTGACATTGTTGTCATTTACAGATTAACTGCTCTGGTTCCCTGTTGTAATTCTTTTGCTTTTGGATGTCCTTGAGAGTTCATTTCCTAGGTTGGTATCTGGCTAGTACGATCCTGTGTCCTAGGTTCAGTCTGTGGTCTGATGTCGTTTGTTCTCAGATCGAAGGACTCCCTTTAATAATTCTTGTAAATTTTATTTGGTTTTTACATAGTCCCTTAATTTCTGCTGATCTGGAAATGACCTAATTTCACCATCATATTTGAACGAGAGTTTTGCAGGATGAAGTATTCTTGGCTGACAATTTTTTTCTTTCAAGGTTTTGTATATATCATCCCATTGCCTTCTTGCCTGCATGATTTCTGCTGAATAATCTGAGCTTAGTCTTATTGTTTCTCCTCTGTATGTAACTTTTTGTTTTTCTCGAGCTGCTCTCAGGATTCTGTTTGTCTTTGATTTTAGCAAGTGTGATTATGATATGCCTTGGTGCTTTTCTTTTGGCGTTTATCCTATATGGGGTTTGTTGAGTTTCTTGGATGGTCAGCTTTTCATCTTTCATTATATTGGGGAAGTTTTCTGTCAGTAATTCTTCATTGATCCTCTCTGTGTTTTCTGTTTTCTCCCCCGTTCTGGAACTCTGATCACTCGAAGATTTTTTGCTTTTGATTGTATCCCACATAATTCTCAGGGTCTCTTCATTTTTCTTCATTCTTTTTTCTGATTTTTCCTCAAAAAGCATTATATCCAGGTTTTTGTCTTCAATTTCACTGGTGCTGTCTTCCATTATTTCAATCCTACTCCTCAGCCCTTCTATGAAACTGTCCATTTCTTAAATCTTGTTGTTTATCTTTTGGTTTTCTAATTGTTGTTTTCATATGATTTCTAGTTGTGAACTTATTTTAGCATTTTGTTCCTGTATTCTTTTCTTGAATCCTTCCTTTTGTTTTCTGTATTTTCCATGAATTTGTCTATTTTTTCCTCATTTTTGTCTGCTTTGTGCTTCAACTCTTGGATAATTCTGAATATTAGAGATTTGAATTCCGTATCAGGTATTTCTAGTGCCTTTTCTTGTACTGGAAATTCATCTTGCATTTTATTTTTGACGTGCAGTGGAACCATCCTGTCCTGTTTTTGTAAATGTTTTGATATTGTCTGCCATCTTCAGGGCATTCAGTAGTTATTTTCCTTGTTTATTGATTGTAGATTTGTTTGTTTCATCCTGCTTTTTTGTTTTATTTGGTTATGTCTGAGCAGGTGGACTGTGTGTTGTTTGTTTTCTGCTTGTCTGTGGGCATGATATTTTCACCTCCTTCTCCAATGGGCAGGGTCAGTCACTCAGGTATAGTACAGCAGGGCAGGTCCAGCTGAAGAGAAGTTTGTTTGTGATACATACTAGGGCTGACAGGGCTGGCCAGGAATCAGTACATGTAAGGTTCCAGTAGGCTGTGCCTGTGCTGCTTGGGGTTCGATGCTCAGTGCACCATACAGGTGGGCAGGAAGGAGGGAGGAGACTGTGATGTGTGGAGCTAAGAAGGGTGTGGGAAAGAGGAGAGAGAGGAACAGCAGCCAAAACATACACACAAACAAACAACAAAAAACAGTGCTAAGGGAGCTTGCTATTGGAGTGAAGAGATGAGAGACTGAGAAATGGAGAAAAACAAAAACAGAGAAAAGAGAAACGGTAAAATGAAAAAATTGAATAGATAAAAATTAGCGTGGAAAAAAAAAGAAGAGCCCTCCAGGATCCCTCTGATGTGGCTGCTAGGACTGGGGAAGTTGCTCACAGGCCGTAAAGTACAGCCTGGCTAGAAGAGGTAGAGATGTCACACAGTGCCAGGTATTCAGGAGACAGGAAGAGAAGATAAGTATAGAGAGACGAGAAACCGGAAATGAAGAAAGACAAAAAAGGAAAAAGAGAGAGAAGAAAACAAAATAGAAACAAATAAAACCAAAAAAAAAAAAGTCAAACAAGAAAAAAGAAATGCCCCCAGGGATGTCACTGTGTGTCTGTGCAGAAGTAAGGTAGCTCCCAAGCTGCACAGTACTGCCTGGATAGAAGGATTCCCAAGCCGAGAAAAGAAAAAGAAAACAAACAAACCAATAAATCAGAACAAACATCAAAGAAACAAAAAAGCTCCAGGGGTCCCACCAGCGTGGCGACATTAGTCGGGAAGAAGTTTTACAGTCAAGCTGTGTTTTGTAGCCTTTCAGGAAGAAGTGAAGTTGGCACATGGAGCCAGATATTTGAGAGAAAGGAGGGGGAGGTGGTGAGAGGTAAGGAAGAAATCAAAAGAAGCAGAAAAAAGCACCACCGGCAGCCAACAAATGGCACTCAGGGAGCCGGCCACTGCAGGTGGGTGGAATCCAAGTGACAGCAGGGTGAAGCCAGTGCTTCCCGGCCAACAGACTTGGCCACAGGAAGCCAAGGAGGGTGAGTGGGGGTGAAGAAGGGTGGGGGATAGGAAAGTGTACATTTCTAGTTACCAGTTGTTCTGCCTCCTGCTGGAAGCTCCATGAAGCTGCTTTCTCATATCCCCTGTTCGCTGATCTCCAGTAGGAGTCCAAGATGGCAGATCCGTGCTGCGTTAGCTGATAGGGGAACACTGCATGTATCTGTATCTCTCCTCGCTCTGTGTTCTCAGTCAGTTTTTTATTCCGCTCGGTGCTTGGCTGGGTTCTTTTTATCTTCTTTTGATGCTTAGGTTTTCAGGATTGACGTGTGTCTCTGTTTGACTCACGTTTTTGGATCTTTGCTGTGGAAGGACAGCATGGTGCTTCTGTCTATAGCGCCAAGTTGTCTGGAAGTCTTATCTGCCTACTCTATCATAATTTTTTTCTGATTTTCTTTATATTGAATGAATTTTCTCTTTGTTTTGAGGCTTATTTTCCTGTACATTGATACACCTGATAATTTTTATTTGGATGACAAACATTGTAAATTTCATATTGAATTCTAGATTTAACTTTTTTTTTTTGTTTTTTTAAGAGTGTTGAAGTTTATTCTTTAAGGGAGTTAATTTTAGATCAGTTTACTCCTTTTAGGCTTGTTTTTAACATTTTAAGGGCAATTCTAGAGTGGCCTTTACTCTAGATTTATTGTCAGTTATAAAATTTGACATTTCTAGGGGCTCTACTGAATGTCCAATGTAGTCAAAGATTCCCTTAAAAATGAACATTAAGATCACAAATATTTCCGAACCTTAGATGAGCTATGGGATTTTATTGTTTGCAGACCTTTGATATTTGTTTTTTCTCATAATTTGTTTCTAGCTGTGCCTCAAGGCTTTTAATTCCATGCTTTTACATATTTAGCTACAGAAAACTCAAAATTTTCCCCTATAAAATTTCTGGAGCTCTTTCTCTTCTCCAACTTCTCTACAAATCTGACCCATAAATTCCAGATGCCTCACCTCTCCAAATTCTGAACTCTGGTCTTCCAAACCAAGACAGACCACAAGGCTCTGGTTGGGTTCCTTTCCTTGCCCCACATTCTGAAAATTGCTGTCAGGCAGAAAGCCAAAGTTATCATATGGCTCACTGCATTAGTTCCCTTCTCTAAGACATCACAATTCTGTGCTGCCTGTTGGTCAGTATCTGAAAAATAGTTGTTTGGTAGATTTTGTTCAATATTCTAATTGTTTCCAGTGGGATGGTAATAGTAGATCCTGCTGCTCTTCCTTGACCTCAAGAACATCTTATGTTGATTTCCCCTACCCAATCCATTTACATCTGGAGTAGATACTATAAAACACTTATGGAATTATATCACTTTCCTTTTAAAAAATTATCAATTTTTGGTCCTTATCTAAAGTCCATGACTCTTGAATATTTACAATAACCATTCTTCAGTCTACTTCTTTATCTCAGTTTTTTCACAATTTTGTGACACCTACCTCTGCTACTGCATGCTTTCATTTATCAGTTCTGTAAGTATGGCAAGTACTTCTTAACCTTTATCTGTTCATGTATGCTGACTCCATGACTCTATCATATACACCTTCACCCTCTACTTCCCACCTTTAGTTAGCTAATTCTTATTACATTTTCCAAGTTTCTCTGTAAAGTTACATCATTGTAGAGTGTCCCATTTCCCCAGAAGACATTAGAACACAGAGTACTTGTAAATGTTTAACAAATGGCTCTCTGGAGGTGAAAAAAAGGGAGGTTGATTGGTATCATTTGCTGATTTCCATGCTGTAAATACTCCAGCCTTGGTGATTTTAAGCTATCAATGAGCTATCATTAAATGTGGAGTTGGGAAGAGGTGCACATGATCATGTCTTGAGAGCCGGTATGAGCCAACTCCAGTACACCACTGCCATAGAGTCTATTTTATGTCCCTGTAACTATAATGGACTTCCATAAATGCAGGAGAGAACAACGCAAGTTGTTGAGTACAAAACTGAACAGTTATTGATTATTGAACAAAAACTGATTGTTGGATAAATCCTATAGTTGTTATTGACAAACAATTGAAGTTGTAAATATTTACTAAGTATACAGATAGTTCCTGACTTATGACATATTTGAGTTACAATGAACCAGACTTACCACCATCCATGTTTTTTTTTTTTTTGGTACATCTTACCAGTAGTAATATGTACTACGTACAACGTTGCAGCATGTAATTTGCTGATGTTATTATTCCCAGATGTAATGTTTCCAATCTCCAAAGATAAATAAAGAGCATATTTATAAAGATACTTATAATAAAAGGCAATAATGATGAAAACTAAAAAAAACAAATGAGGTATTCAACATACGTCAGAACCGATTTACAATGGAGTAGTTGTTGGAGTAGGACCCTGTTGTAAGCTGGTGACTACCTATACCTATACAGCACTGCATTAGTAGGATACGATACTTGGAAGCATTTCTAGTCTCATCACTTTTGTGGTAGCTGACTTGGAATGATATCAAGACTCTAAAGCCATTGTTTTCACTGAATGGCATCAAATATACTTTATTTTAATGGCCAACAATATGACATGGGAAAAATTTAAAAACGGAGGGAAAATTTCCACATTTGTTCTATGAAGCTAGTACAATACTGATCCTAAAACATGAAAAGACTATACCATAAAGGACAACTACAAACAAATTCATGTACAAATATTGATGTAAAATCTCACATAAACTATTTGCAAACAGAACTAACAGCATACTAAAATATAGCACATTGTGACCAAATTGAATTTATTCTATGAAAGCAAGCGTGGTCCAGTATGATAAAGTACACTCACCCACTAAAGTTAAAAAAAAAAAAAAAAGATCGTATGATAATTTTCACTGTTACCAAAGAGATACTTGAATATGTTTGTTATGGATTGAGTTGTATCTCCCCAAAATATGTGTTGGAATCCTAACCCCTATACCTGTGGAAGGAGCCCCTGGGTGGCACATATGGTTAAGTGCTCAGCTGCTAACCAAAAAGTTGACAGTTGGAACCCACCCAGAGGCTCCTTGGAAGAAAGGCCTGGAACTCATTGGTAACTGTTTTGTTCTGTTTTGTTTTATACCTATGAATGTAATCTTATTTAGGGAAAGGGCTTTCTTTGCTATGTTAATAAGGCCCTATCAGTGTAGTGTGTGTCCTGAACCCGATCACTTCTGAGTTATAAAAAAGAGCAGATTAGACACAGAAGTAAGCACAAAATGAAGGGTGAGGGGGAACACAGACACCATGTGAAGATCACCAAGGAACCTAGGAACACTGGGTCTACAAAAGTTGAAAGAGACAACGATCTTCTCCCAGAGCTGACACAGAAGGAGCTTTCCCCTAGAGCCAGTACCCTGAAGTCAGATTTGTAGCCTTCTGAAATATGAGGAGCCCTGCTGACGCAGTGGTTAAGAGTTCTGCTGCTAGCCAAAATGTCAGCAGTTCAAATCCACCAGCTGCTCCTTGGAAACTCTATAGGGCAGATCTCCTCTGCCCTATAGGGTCACTATGAGTTGTAACTATGAGATAATAAATTTCTGTTCTTTAAAGCCCCTACTTGTGGTATTTCTGTTACAGCAGCAAGAAGAATTCAAGACAATGTTTGTGATCATTAAGGCTATACGTCAACTTGGCTGGGCCATGATTGTCAGTGGTTTGGCAGTTATGATGTAGTTTGGCAGTCGTATAATAATGCTATCAGTTCCATGATGAGATTCGATATAATGTGATAACCTCCATGATGTGCGTCAGGGTTGTATCCTTTCATCATATTTATTCAATCTGTATGCTGGGCAAATAATCCAAGAAGCTAGACTATATGAAGAACATAGGATCAGGATTGAAGAAAGACTCATTAACAATCCGTGGTATGCAGATGACAGAAACCTGCTTGGTGAAAGTGAAGAAGACTTGAAGCACTTACTGCTGAAGATCAGACTACAGCCTTCAGTATGGATTATACCTCAACATAAAGAAAACAAAAACCCTCACAACTGGACCAATAAGCAACATCATGATAAATGGAGAAAATGTTGTAGTTGTCAAGAATTTATCTTACTTGGACCCACAATCAATGCCCACGGAAGCAACAGTTAAGAAATCAAATGA
This sequence comes from Dugong dugon, assembly GCA_030035585.1. Taxonomy (NCBI): domain Eukaryota; kingdom Metazoa; phylum Chordata; class Mammalia; order Sirenia; family Dugongidae; genus Dugong; species Dugong dugon. The sequence continues at coordinate 34,445,062 of CM057471.1, read as the reverse complement.
CATATTGCATTGAGCAAATCTGCGGCAAACGACCTATTTAAAGTGTTAAAAAGCAAAGTCGTCACTTTGATGACAAAGGTGTGCCTGACATAAGCCATGGTATTTTCAGTTGCCTCATATGTGTGTGAAACCTGAACAATGAATACGAAAGATGGAAGAAGTGATGCCTTTGAATTATGGTGTTGGCAAAGAATATTGAATATACTATTGACTGCCAGAAGAATGAACAAATTTGTCTTGAAAGTTGTACAGCCGGAATAGAGGATGATGAGACTTCATCTCATGTACTTTGGACATGTTGTAAGGAAGGACTAGTCCCTTGAGAAGGACATCATGGTTGGTAAAGTAGAGGGTCAACAAAAAAGAGGAAAATCCACCAAGAGATGGATTGACACAGTGATTGCAACAATGGGCTTAAGCACAGCAATGATTGTGAAGATGGTGCAGGACTGGGCATTATTTTGTTCTGTTGTACACAGTGTCATTATGAGTTGGAACCAACTTGATGGCAGCTAACAACAACCACATATTAAGCAAAATATTTTAGTATAGTCTTTTAAAATAATTTTTTAAAACAAATTTTTAATCTCAAAAACGTTAAGCGGAGCAAAAAGACAGAAATAGTGTATAGTAAGTTATTCCATTTTTATAAAATTCTAGAGAAGATAAAACTGATTTATAATGACATTAAACAAATTAGTGGTACGTTGGGCTCGGACTGGGGGATAAGTAGGTACATGAGGGGACATTATGGAGTGATGAAAATGTCTGTAGTTTGATTGGGATTCTAGTTATACAGGTAAATATATTTGTCAAAATTTACTGTACTAAACATGAAAAAATGGTACATTTTATTATATGTAAATTATATCTCAATGAAGTTGATTTAAAAATATATCAGTGTAATCTACCTTGTTTTCATTCTTGAAGTTGAACAGTTGTTGTAATGAAATAAATAAGTAGTAGTTAAAAGATAGTTTTAAATCAGGTATTTTAAGAGAAAGATATCTTATATGTTTAACCTCAAATTACAAGAAATAAGACAGAAAATTGTTATCCTTATATCTTAAGTGTAATAAATTAGCATGAAAAACATTTCTGTTAAATTGGAATAAAAACAATCTTTATTTCAAAAATATATTTTTACAAAGAAAGAGTTTAAAAAAACTTGTTGAGGTATTCTAAAAAACAATTTATGTAATACCATTTTTTCGTGGGATTCTTGAAGCCTTATTTTAATGTTATCAGTATATTATCCTAATAGATAGTTACTTTGTTGACAGGCAGCAGAAGCTGGTGTTCCTTAGAACAGTGGAATTATCGTTTCTAACTTTGTTATATTTATAGTCTTCTAAATATTTAGGAAATGCATCCATTTTGTCAATCATAAGACCCAGTAGGCAGTAGATTTTCAGGTGATTACATTAGGCAATGGCTGGAATCTTAATTTGGGGTAATTTTACCTCTCAAGAAACATAACAATTGCCCTTAAATTGTACCGCCCAGGGTGCACTACTCTTTCAAAAACAGAATATTTCATATAAAAATCAGAGAAACAATTTTCAAGTTAGTCAAGTGAAGTGAATATTATATTTCCTAGATATCAAGGTAAGGTGTTATTAACAAATGCTACAGTGGTATAAAACCACTTCATAATTTGATGAAATTGCAAACAGGTGGTTCTACTGCTGTGCAAATCAGGGAAATGAGAAATGATGAAAAAAATAAAAACAATTTTTTTTAAACAGACTATTTAGCTAAAGAATAAACCCGGTTTTGAGTATTAGTTGAAGAGCACCACACACACACACAAATAACCAGTTATATTTTATTCTTAATGGCAAATAGTCACCAGGAATCTGTCAGTTTGTCCTACTGTGGTGGCTTGCATGTTGCTGTGATGCTGGAAGCTATTCCATAGGTATTTCAGATGCCAGCGAGGTCACCCAAGGTGGATAGGTTTCAGGAGAGCTCCTAGACTAAGATGGACTAGGAAGAATGACCTGGCAGTTTACTTCTAAAAAAAGTTGTTGTCAAGTGAAAACGTTATAAATAGTAGCAGAACATTGTCTGATATAGTGCCAGAAGATGAGCCCCTCAGGTTAGAAGGCATTCAAAATATGAGTGGGGCAGATCTGCCTTCTCAAAGTAGAGTTGACTTTAATGACGTAGATGGAGTCAAGCTTTCAGGACCTTCATCTGCTGATGTGGCATGACTCCAATGAGAAGAAACAGCTGCAAATACCCATTAATAACTGGAATCAAAATGTACGAAGTCTAAATCTAGGAAAACTGGAAATCATCAAAAATGAAATGGAATGCATAAAGATAGATATCCTAGGATTAGTGAGCTGAAATCGACTGATATTGGCCATTTTGAGTCAAACAATCATAGGGTCTATTATGCAGGGAATGACAAATTAAAGACGATATGGTGTTGCAGCCATTGTCAAAAAGAACATTTCTATATCTATCCTGAAGTACAGTGCTATCTCTGAGAGGATAATATCCATAAACCTCCAAGGAAGACCAGTTAATACCACAACTATTCAAATTTATGCACCAAGCACTAATGCCAAAGATGAATAAATTAAAGATTTTTACCAACTTTTGCAGTTGGAAATTAATCAAACATGCAGTTAGGATGCTTTGATAATTACTGGTGATTGGAATGCAAAAGTTGGATCTGCAGTTGGAAAATATGGCCTTGGTGATAGAAAAGACACTGGAGATCACATGACAAAATTTTGCAAGACCAGGGACTTATTATTGCAAATACCTTTTTCAACGACATAAATGGTGACTCTACACTTGGATCTAATGGGATGGAAAACACAGGAATCAAATCACTTACATATGTGGAAAGAGACCATGAAAAACTCAATATAGTCAGTCAGAACAAGGTCAGGGGCCAACTGCGGAACAGACCATCAAATGCTCATATGCAAGTTTAAGGTGAAGGTGAAGAAAATTAAAACAAGTCCACGAGAACCAAAACAAGACCTTAGGTATATTCCACCTGAATTTGGATACCATCTCAAGGATAGATTTGACACATTGAGCACTAATGACAGAAGACCAGAATAGTTGTGGGACAACATCAAGGACATCACACATGAAGAAAGCAAAAGGTCAATAAAAAGACAGGAAAGAAAGAAAAGACCAAAAAGGATATCAGAAGAGACTCTGAAACTTGCTTTTGAGCATGGAGTAGCTAAAGCGAACGGAAGAAGTGGTAAAAAAGCTGAACAGAAGTTGTCAAAGGGCAACTTGAGAAGACAAAGTATTATAATGAAATGTGCAAAGACCTGGCATTAGAAAACCAAAAGGGAAGAACACTCTGCATTTCTCAAGCTGAAGGAACTGAAGAAAAAATTCAAACATCGAGTTCCAATTTTGAAGGATTATGTGAGCAAAATATTGAATGACACAGGAAGCATCAAAAGAAGATGGAAGAAATACACACTCACTGTACTAAAATGAATTGTTCAGTGTTCAACCACTTCAGGAAGAAGCGTATGATCAAGAACCAATGGTACTGAAGAAAGAAGTTCAAGCTGCACTGAAGGCATTGGCAAAAAAAAAAAAAGTCTTCAGGAATTGACAGAATATCAACTGAGATGTTTCAACAAATGAATGCAGCACTAGATGTGCTCACTTTTCTATGCCAAGAAATTTGGAAGACAGCAATCTGGCCAACTGACTTGGAAGAGATCAATATTTGTGCCCATTCAAAAGAAAGGTGATCCAACAGAATGCAGAAATTATAGAACAATACTATTGTTATCAGAAGCATGTAAAATTTTGCAGAAGATAATTCAAAACCGATTGGAACAGTACATTGACAGGGACTTCCAGAAATTCAAGCTGGATTCAGAAGAGGACTTGGAAGGAGGGCTATCACTGCTGATGTCAGATGGATCTTGGGTGACAGCAGAGAATATCAGAAAGATGTTTATCTGTGATTTATTGACTATGCAAAGGCATTCGATTGTGTGGATCATAATAAATGATGGAGAACATTGTGAACAATGGGAATTCCAGAAAATTTAATTGTGCTCATGAGAAACTGTTCACAGGCCAAGAAACAGTTGTTGGAACAGAACACGGGAGTATTGCCTTGTGTAAAATCAGGGAAGGTGTGTGTTAGGGTTGTATCCTTTCACCATACTTATTCAATCTGTATGCTGAGCAGATAATCCAAGAAGCTGGGCTATATGAAGAACGTTGGATAAGGATTGGTGTAAGTCTCATTAACAACTTGCTGTATGCAGATAATACAACCATTCTTGCTGAAAGCAAAGAGGACTTGACGCACTTACTGATGAAGAGCAAAGACAACAGGCTTCAGTATGGATTACACCTCAACGTAAAGAAAATAAAAATCCTCGCAACTGGACCAATAAGTAACATCATGATGAACGGAGAAAAGATTGAAGTTGTCAAGGATTTCATTTTACTTGGATCCACAATCAACATCCATGGAAGCAGCAGTCAAGAAATCAAAGGATGTATTGCTTTGGGCAAATCTGCTGCAAAGGACATTTTAAAGTGTTCAAAAGCAAAGATTTCACTTTGAGGAATAAGGTCGAAGCCATGGTATTTTCAATAGACTGATATGCATGTGAAGGCTGGACTATGAATATGGAAGACTGAAGAAGAATTGATGCCTTTGAAGTATGGTGTTGGTGAAGAATATCGAACATACCATGCACTGCCAGAAGCATGATTAATTCTATCTTCGAAGAAGTACAGCCAGAGTTCTCCTTGGAAACGAGCATGGCAAAACTTTGTCTCACAAACTTTGGACATGTTATCAGGATGGATCAGTCCCTGGAGAAGGACGTCATGCTTGGTAAGGTAGAGGGTCAGTGAAAAAGAGGAAGACCCTCAAGGAGATGGATTGACACAATGGCTACAACAATGGGCTGAAGCATAACAACCATAGTGAGGGTGGCGCAGGACCAGGCAGTCTTTCAATCCGTTGTACATATGGACACTATGAGTCAGAGCCGACTCAATGGCACCTAACAGCAACAACAACATGGGAAGTAGTGTTGGTGGCCTGACATATAACACAACTTACCAAGATAAGTAAGACACACTACCAGCCTGTAAATAATTATAATAAAAATAAGAAAATATTTATACACAAATATAAAAACCAAACCAAACCCGTTGCTGTGGAGTTGATTTCGACTCTTAGTGACCCTAAATTGTACACTTAAAAATCTTTAATGTGAGGTGTGTTATAATAGAAGATCTAAAATTCAAGAAAACGGGTGTTCAAGCTACTTATCAGGAAACGTTTTGTGGATAGTTCTGTTTCTGGCAATGGTGAATTAGAGTGTTTCAAAGTAACTCTCCTTTTTTTCAGAGAATAAATAGACCAAATAGACAAAAGGTTAAGAAAAATCTGTTTCCTGGCATCAGAAAACTACTAAAGCAGACTGCATTTTGTTGAAGATTACTGAAGATAATGCAGGTGAGCACAGTGTTTGAGGCCAAGTTTTCCCTATAAATTATTAGCAACTTTGAAAGTCCTGCTGAGAGACTGAGACCTTGAGCAGACCACTTCATTTGCATAGTCAGTGTATGTGCTTCTACTTACTTATCACTGTCCATCAAAAGCAAAGGCTTAGTAATTGGGATCCGACAGCATGCCAGGTGTTCTTGCTACCCTATTACCACCAACTATGTGCTTTTTGTTACTATCTAACCATCAGGATTCCAGAATCAAATATGGAGGTTGGATTTCTAAGGTGACTTCTGGAACTAATTGCTTCAGTTTGTTATCCCTAATCCAGACGGAGGAAAGGACTTAGAAAAGGTAGTTGACTTTCAAAACACAAATGAGAAAATGGGAAATTGAGAGAAGAAAGAAAGAGAGCGTTGGAGTTTAATGCAGTAAACACCTTGGTCTCAGTCTTCCAGGGACCCGCTGAGGTATATGTGATACACAGTTCCGGATAGAACTGAAGATGGACAAGGAAACTAGGGCATTTGTTACCTAGCCTTCATTCCCATGGGTTAAAGGTTGCCCCCACCAAAATCAAACCAAATCCATTGCTGTCTAGTTGATTCCAACTCATAGTGACCCTGTAGGACAGAAGAGAACTGTGCCATAGGGTTTCCAAGGAGCACCTGGTGGATTTCAATTGCCTACTTTTTGGTTAGCAGCCGTAGCTTTTAACCACTACACCACCAGTGTTTCCAAGGATGCCCCCAGCAGTATCAATTTCACTCCCCCACCTCTACTCTTGGGTAGTGCCTCACACAGCTGTGCAAGTTCACTCAGTGTTAGAGAAGAGATACAAATTGCAGAAGCTCAAGTTGAGAAGCCTTTAGCATGCCAGTGACTATCCACAGGCACAGACAAATTCAGCAGATAGCCTGAGAAGATGCAAAATAAGCGTCTACTCATCTACAATCCAAATGTCCTTCAACAGTAGAGTAAAAAAATAGATTATGGCATATTCATACAGTAGAAATCCATACAGTAATGAATAGAGACAGTCTACTGCTACTTGCAAGAATGTCAATGCATCTCACAAACATAATATTGAGCTAAAGAAGCCAAACACCAAAGAATATATATGGTCCTCTTCAATTTATATGACGTTCAAAAATGGGCAAAACAAATCAATGGTGTTGAAACTCAGAATAGTGGTTACATTTTGAGAGGAAAGTCTGCTGATGGTTAGAAAGGACACAAGAAGGCCCATCTGATTGTATGGTACCATAATTCTTTACCTGGGTGACTGGTGTATAGTGTGTTCACATTGGGATAACTCACTGAGCTGTATACTTACAGTGTGTGTGATTTTCTGTACGTAGGTCATAATTCAATAATAACTTTTCTTGTAAAAATATTTGCCTAGGCTTTAAATATAGCCCTAATCTTTCTGTCTAGTATCAAGCTTGCCAAAATAGAGATACTACTCTCTTGAAGTTCATGAACAGCCTAAAAATTTCCAAATTCAATGTCATTTTCACAATCTATATTCTCCTCTTATCTATTCTATTCTATCGTCAAAAGCATTTTTCTTCTTAAAATTTTCTCTTACCATGGCTTCTAATATATTGTTTTACTGACTTATTTCTTATTCCTTCTTCATTTCTGATGAAATATCTTCCCATCTTAAAGCTTTTCACAAAGATAATCATAGTCATATTCTCTAGAAAAGTCTTCATTGGTTTCTCCATAGACAGTAATCTTTATTCTTTCCAATTGTGGTAAAATCGATTGTTTGGATGGACTTTGACTAGCAATGAAGAACAATACACAAATTCTTATGGAATGAAACTGTATCTATGCATATAAGCTGCCAATATGAGCTGCCTGCATAATTATAGAGAGGCATATATCTATCTATATGTATAATCACTATCCCATAAAACTATAATATCTATTTCCTGATGTCTAATAAGATATTGCCAATAAGAGTTTTTCAATTTCAAACATTACCTTAATATCAATAAAAAGGCTTTGTTCCATTACCTTGTATAAGGGAGAAGTTCTTACCCTATACAACAATGTAAGATAATGCTCATGAAATTATTGAATTAGCAAATGAAACTTTCAATCTATAAATAATGATCTTATTATACTAAGCAATTCCTATATTACTGCATATTTCATTTGTTTTCAATGCCATCTCTTTATATTGTTGTGATGAAAATTTTGCACTGTTATATATATAGAATTAATATCTAATGTAGATTTTGATAATTGTAATTACTGGGCAGAGCATAAACAATTGGTTTATAGTTATTTGGCTGTCTAATTCATTTTCTGTAAAGTGAAATATGTATTTACCACCTTTTAAAATTCATTTTCATGCTTTCTTAGTTATTTTCACTTGTTTATAAATCCAGATGATTTAAAGAATAATATGATTTGCTAACATACCAATTAATTATTTTTAATTAATATTTTATTGTGTTTAAGGTGAAAGTTTACACAGAAACTTAAGTTCACATTTAACAATTTCTACACAAATTATTCAGTGATGTTGGTTACATTTCTCACAATACATCATTATTCTCATTCATTCTGCTCTGGTTGTACCGTTTCTAGTACTGTAGTTTCTTTGCCCCCTTACCTTCTCGTCTTCACTTTAGCATAATCTTTGACCATTTGGTCCCTTATAGATGATTTTTCTCAAAGAAACTCATTACTTATGGGGGATTTTCTTTATTTGATTGGCCAAATCGGTTTTTTAGCTAAAAGGTGACATCAAGGGATAATTTCGGTTTAAGGTTTGAAATATATCTCAGGGTGATAATCTCAGGGAGTCCTTTAGTCTCAAATGGTCCAGTAAATCTGGACTTCTTAAGAATTTGAATTTTGTTCCTAATCTCTCTTCCATTCTATAAGGCTCCATCTATTGTGGCTCTGTTCAGAATGGTCAGTAGTGGTAAGCCTGGCATCGTCTAGTTCTTCTGGTTTCAGGGTAGGTGAGGCTGTGGTACATGTCAACTATTAGACCTGTAGACTACTTTCTTCTCTGAGTCTTTTGTTTCCTTATTTGTCTTTTATTCCAGAGGAGTAGAGACCAATAGTTGTATCTTGTTGTTGTTAGGTGCCATCGAGGCGGTTCCAACTCATAGGGACCCAACATACAACAGAACAAAACACTGCCCGGTCCTGCGTCATCCTCACAATTGTTGTTATGCTTGAGCTCATTGTTACAGCCACTGTGTCAATCCATCCTTGAGGTTCTTCCGCTTTTTCGCTGACCCTCTACTTTACCAAGCATGATATCCTTCTCCAGGGACTGGTCCCTTCTGATAACAAGTCCTAAGTATATGAGATGTAGTCTCGCCATCCTTGCTTCTAAGGAGCATTCTGGCTGTATTTCTTCCAAGACAGATTTGTTCATTCCTTTGAAAGTCTATGGTATATTCAATATTCTTCTCCAGCACCACAATTCAAAGAATCAATTCTTCTGTCTTCCTTATTTATCGTCCAGCTTTCACACGCATATAAGGTGATTGAAAACACCTTGGCTTGGGTCAGGCACACCTTAATCTAAAAGGTGATATCTTTGCTTTTCAACACTTTGAAGAGGACTTTTGCAGCAGATTTGCCCAGTGCAATAGGTCTATTGATTTCTTGACTGCTGCTTCCATGGATGTTGATTGTGGATCCAAGTTAAATGAAATCCTGGACAACTTCAATCTTTTCTCTGTTTATCATGATGTTGCTTATTGGTTTAGTTGTGAGGATTTTTGTTTTCTTTATGTTGAGGTATAATCTATACTGAAGGCTGTAGTCTTGGATCTTCATCAGTGCTCCAAGTCCTCTTCACTTTCAGCAAGCAAGGTTGTGTCATCTGCATAACACAGATTGCTAATGAGTCTTCCAGCAATCCTCATGCCTCGTTCTTCATATAGCCCAGCTTCTCAGATTATTTGCTCAGCATACAGATTGAATGGGTATGGTGAAAGAATACAACCCTGATGCACAAACTTCCTGACTTTAAACCACACAGTATCCCCTTGTTCTGTTCAAATAACTGCCTTTTGATCTATGTACATGTTCCTCATGAGCACAATTAAGTGTTCTGGAATTCCCATTCTTTACAATGTTATTCATAATTTGTTATGGTCCACATAGTTGAATGCCTTTGCATAGTCATAAACATCTTTCTGGTATTCTCTGCTTTCAGCCAGGATCCATATTACATCAGCAATGACATCCTACTTCTGAACTGGCTTGAATTTCTGGCAATTCCCTATCAGTATACTGCTGCAGCTGCTTTTGTATGATTTTTAGCAAAATTTAACTTGCATGTGATATTAATGATATTGTTTGATAATTTCCGCATTTGATTGGATCACCTTTCTTGGGAATAGGCATAAACATGATCTAGTTGTACATTAGATGTCTTCGATTAATTATTTTGGAAATAATTTATATCTTTATGGTTTTAAATCTTTTTACCTCCAGAAAATAACATTTCCTTATTAGTCAATTTTCTTTTTTGACTCTTTGTTCAGGCATCAATTTGGTTATGTTATCAAAAAATTTATTACATTGTTTTTTAAGTTTATTCTAGTATTGTATACTACTAATATTGCTCCCAAAACAAATAATTTACCTTTAAATTTTAACGTGCTGATTAAAATTTACTTGCCAGCTATAATTTACATGTCATTTTTTATAATCTTCTATGCTGCAATTTATCAAAATATTGTTCTAAATATGTGTTTTTGCAATATTGTCCAACATACCTCCAACACAGTGGAATGCCTGAATTCAGACTTACTCTCCTGTCATAACCACACAAAAAAATAGTCATAATTCATGAGAAACCAGTTTTGGGATATTACCAGTTGCTGTGAAGTTGATTCCTACTTATGGTGACCTCACGTGTGTTGGAGGAGAACTGTGCTCCATAGGGTTTTCAATGGATGAATTTTCAGAAGTAGATCATCAGGTCTTTTTTTCAAGGATCTTCTGGGTGGACTAAAACCATCAATCTGTTGGGTAGCTGCTAACCACATTAACTATTTGCACTACCCAGGGACTCCTGTGGGATATTAGACAACTGGAAGTACAGGTGTGTGAGTGTTGAGAGAAGGGTGACAACTGAAGTGAGCCCTAGAATTGCTTCAGCTTTCTGCCTGGTGCAGGGAAAGGGATCTCATGAAGAAGATGACAGTTTTGCTAGATTGAGAAAAAATAAAATCCAGAAAGTAATTATAAATTGGGAAGGACAGAAGAGTGGAGAAGAGGAAGCTACACATCCAGCAAAGAGTTGTATAAACTGCATCATGGATCCTTTCAGACTACTGCTGGATGCTCACCCTTGTACGTAGGGGATAAAACTCCATTATGAGGGGATCTTCTGGGGATAATGGAAATGCTCTGTATCTTGATGGTGTAGTGGATACAAGGGTTTATATTACTGGTCAAAACTTAATGAACAGTACAATTAAAACAAGTGCATTTATTACATTAAAGTATAACACAATAAAGTCGATTAAATGAAAAAATGCTAGGCATAAACATGGAAAGTCTGTTTTCTGTTTTCCAATCTCGCAACTCTTTTCTTTTTTCTTTCAAATTTTACTCCAAATATCCTGAGTAATATTAAATAATATTTTTGGTAATAGGCAGTTTTACCATTATTAGGGATTTCTCTCATTTTAATAACTCAAATTCTTCATTTTTATAACTATTTTTATTCACTATTTGCATGAGTTGAGTTTGCAAAATATGTTCTACTTTATATTTACCACCTATCAGTAAAAACGTAGAAGACTGGGAAGATTTACAAATAGGGGATTTAAGAAAAGACTCATTCCTTCAGATTGTTTTCTCCTTTTAATTCATTGATCAAGTATTTTCAAGCATTTCATTAAAGGTCATAGTCGAATACCCACATAACATCTTCTGATCCTTTTTTGATAAATGTGAGCATATGTTGCATTAAAAAAAGTGAAGCTGCTGGATATAAAACTGGTTTTAAATTACTTCTATGGGAGTGTCAAGTTAAAAAAAACAAAAAAACTTTTATTCTGGTTTAACACCTTATTTGTCTTGTTCAGCTGTTCTTAAGATTAAAAAACGAAGAATCAAGGAAGACAACTAAGAACATAACATGAAGTCATTTCAACTTCACATTTGCTACCTACCTGCAAATCTATTTTATAATTACACTTTGTTCATATATATTTTATATATACATAGCATGTATATATTTGTAGCATACTATATAAGGATACATATGAAACAAACTATATATATGTATTTTACATGTATAAAATGTTAGATACATACCACATATATTACATTAGACCATTACAATAAAAATTTTAAAGCAACCAGGTAATAATATATAAAGATATCAGTAAGTTCATACTGAAAAAATACCAGTGTTCCACATTCTAATAGTCAACTAAAAAAAATCAAGTCGAAACTACTACAATGAATTATCAGTTTTCATGTTTCAGACTGCAAAAATCTTGATAATATCTAGAATTGTCAATAGTGTGGAGAAAGCTGACCTCTATTTCTTAAGTCCGTATATCTTATATTACTTCCTTTTCATAGATGATATTTTTCTAAGAACAGTTTTATCCTGAAGAACAGTATCTGTTTTTTATAAGTTGCATGAAATAGTTTTCTACTTCTTGTCTTGCTAATATTTCTATACCATACAGTAGAAGATCCTGCAATTTTAGACTAAGTGCTAGAATAGCATTATTTAGAGAAAGAAGCAAGCTTGGGAAACTCAAGATTTCAATACAGAAAACAAAGGGCAGAAAGAAAATTTGAACAAATTGGATATGGGTCATCTATACTCTCCCGGTGAAATATTCATGTAAGTGCAGATATAGATAGTTAGATACAAATATAGACATAGACAGATATACATGATAGTTAACTGCAACATTTGAATCTAGATGAAACCCATCTAAATGCCCATCAATACAGGATTGCATATATAAATTATTTTGTCAATATGCAGTCAATAAAAAATCTAAACAGACTTTTATATATGCACAATAAATTTTGTTTAAAAAAAATGCCAACATCAACATATAAAATCTGGGTTAACAATGTCCATCTTACTCTGTATTGTACACCCAACATTCCAAATGCATTCAAACACAGTTTTTCCTCCACTTCAAGAATTCTTCTATTAGAATTTTGGCTTACAGACATACTTCAACAATCCTTAATTGATTGTTATCCTTGCTTCCAAATTTCCCAGCTGGCGGTCAGAATCAATATATACTACATACAGATAAATAAATGGAAAGGGAAAACCTGTAAAACCTATACACTGTATGTTTACCTTATGATCTTGTTTTGACTAAGAAAAAAATACACATTATAAGAAAAATTATGGAAAAGGAAATTTGAGAAGAAAAAAACCCAACAATCTCAGGCCCTTTCTCTATGCATAATCTAACACATATAATACAATTATTAAATATCTTTTATCAGGCAAAAAAAATCTACATTTTACTCAAATACCCAATTACCTTATTTTTTGCATACTAAATCCAATCAAAACATACTTAAGATCCTGGTTTCTGCAGATGTATCTCTAGGCTTATCAGTATGTGCTCAAAATATACTTAAGATCCTGGTTTCTGCAGATATATCTCTAGGCTTATCAGTATGTGCTCAAAATAATAACCATTACAGGATACAGTGGACCATGTTTGATGTAAAATCTCTTTCTAAGGAGGTACGTTCTTTTATATAGTATGTATTAGTTGAATAGTTCTTTTACTCTTCTATTAGTTTTCTATTGTTGCAACTAACAAATTACTACAGATGAGACAGCTTAAAACAACACACATTTGTTATCTCACTGTTTCTGTAGGCCAGGAGTCTAGGTACGTGTTAGTTAGGTCCTTTGCACAGGATCTTATCAGGCTGAAATCAGTGTCAGCTCAGGGTGGGATCTCATATGATGTCCAAGATCCCCTTCCAACATCATTGGTTGTTGGCAAAATTCAGTTACTTGCAGATGTAGGACAGACGCCCACAGTTTATAGAGGCTGCCTACCATTTCGTGACATGCAGCCCTCTTCAAAACTTGGCAGTTTGTTTCTTCAAGACAAACTATGATGGTTCTAAGAGAGCATCTGCTGTCTCTGGTCTCTAGATCCTCTTTTAAAGAGCTCGCCTGATTAGGTCAAGCTTCCACAGGATAACCTCCCTTTTGATTAACCTAAAGTCATCTGATTAGAGACCATAAATACGTCTGCAAAATCGCTTTATTTTGCCTTTGTATATAAGCTAATGGCTGGAGTGACTATGCCATCATATTCACAGAATCAGTCAACACTCAAAGGGAAGGGATAATACAGGGGGCAGGAATCTTGGGGACCATCTTAGCTTTCTGTTTACCATACCTTCCCACCCTCTCTTATCTTTTCTTCCTTTATTAGCAATAGTCACTTTCCTCAAAATCTTCTGCACTCTGGATGAGATTTTGTCAATCATACCATGCATATATTTGGGACATTAAGAGCTTTGTTTATTTATTTGAAATATAAATAACCCTTTCTTAGAGTAGAGTACTTGAAGGGCCACATATTCACTTCTTGGACTCAATGTGACTAAGAATTGTGTGAAGTCTGTTGGGCTTTCAATTGCTCAGAAAAGGCCTGAGTGCACTTGAGTGAGCATCATTCAGTTTCTATCCCAACCTTCACAATACCAACAACTAGTATGCATTGAGAAATTTCTATAAGCCAAAGAAGAGCACATTATATGTATTATTGTCCCATTTTACAGGTGAGAAAACACATGTCTGTGAAGGTGAACATTGTCCCAAGTTTATACAGCAAAAACATAATGGATATTAGTTTCAGAACATGGATATTACCAGAGCTTCATGGTTGGACAGAGTCATACTAATCAAATTTACAAGATACTAATGAATAAATCAAAACACTAACATGTTAGTATGTTTAGGACATCTTTGTTTCCCAAAGTAACTAAGAAACAAGGGGAAATCAGAGAATTTTTTCTTGTTGTTAGGACTGGTTTCAGATTTCCACACACAGACTCAAAAATAAAACATTACACAAGATAGAAGTATATTTCTCTCTCATGTGAAATGTGGTCAAGAACAAGTTCATTCAGGATCAGCAGTGACTTCCACCTTTCTCCTTTGTTATCATTAGGATGAAACATTTATTCCCAAGGTTCTAGCTATTGTATCTGTATTCCAAGTACACATGGAGGATGGATTGTGAAGTGGGTCTCCTATAAACAATGTTTTGAGGAGCCAAGCTTCTCTCAGTTTTCAACCTAAGATTTCCAGATTAAGCTAAAATTATACAACTGGATATTAGAGAGAGAGAGAGGATTGAAATTATATGCCTGTTTATTTATTATTTTACTCTGGAAGTGATTCATCATTTCTATATACATTCCATGGTAACATTTTGTCACTTAGTTCCATAAAGAAGGAAAGAGCCTAGAAAAAATGGTCTGGCTGTTGATCAAGAGAGAAAGGAAGCAGGTCCATAAATACATAGCAATGTCCTTTTCTCTCTTTTAAGTTTACTAATGTAATTGAGTTGATAGTAATTAGATGCCCTACAGTGTTGATTAGTTCCAGAATAGAAACTGAATCAGCTCCAGCTTAGTTGTCTTGCTTCTTTTGGGATATAGACCTGATTATAAGTGATAGGAGCTGTGAGTATTGTAGAATGTCACTCCTTCTATACCAAAACACACAGAACCTCGGAGTAGTCCATGGTTCAGGAGGATTTAATAGCACTGAATCTACCAATCATATCCATGTTGAGGGAAAAATTTTCACCTAATGAGTTATCTGCTTTGTGACCAAGAATAAAATAATAAAGTGAGGGGAGGAGTGAAAATAGTGGAAATTTTGAAAATAGTTGAAACTGTTTACTACACTCAATTAGCAACAGTGGTCTTCATGTTAGGTTAATATTCAAAGCCATAATACATAATAGATTCCATCCAACAGAAATATTACTTGGCTTGAGAAAGAATACAGGATTGACAATATCATAGCAAAACAGTTAAAGCAGAGTTGAAGTCTTGTTATTCCTAGGCACTGTTTTCCAGTGTCCTAATCATTCCTTACTTGGGACAGTTGTGGTTATGAGATACAAGACTGGGAGGGCAGAGGCCACATCAGCTCAGAAAAACCATAAGCTTGGGGGTCTTATCAGCTTTTTAAACTTTCTATTCATAAAGCCCCCTCAGTGGTACATGACTAGAGTCCATTCTTGGTTGTAATGGGATCTTATTAACCAGTTACTCATTACTGAATAAACACTTTTGACAATGAGATATAGGTGCTTGGTTCAGTAGATAGCAATTTATACTGAATTCTCCTGAATCTTGGATCTGGTTTGCTCTAATCAATTCAGTTAGTGATTCAAGGAGAATTTTAAAATTGTTTAACTCCTCAAGTGTCCCTGAGGCTAGATAAAAGATCAGACCAACTGGTAACCTTTCCTTCCAGATCCATTTCTTTATCTATTATACAATATCCATCAGTGTCCCGCCACACTCTTGTGGTCAAACTAGAACTGCCCCATAGATTTTCCAAAGAGTGACTGGTGGATTTGAACTTCTGACTTTTTGGTTAGCAGCCATAGCTGTTAACCACTATACCACCAGTGCTCCCTTTAACAAATAGTACAGTAAAATCTCATATTAACCCCAAGAGTAGGTGTGGTGGTTAGTCTGCAAAGATGGCCCTGCCCATGAGTCTCACCGCCTGGTATTCATGCTCTTCAATACTGAATCTAGACTGGTCCTGTGACTACAGAATGTGTCAGAAGAGACATTGTGCCTGTTCTGGGTTAGCCTTTACAAGGACTGGCAGCTTCTGCTACCTGAGATGCTTAGGTTAGGGATATGTGATGGAGCACCTAAGAGATCTGGCTACCCTGCGAGAGAAAACATAGGCAGAAGTGGGAAGAAGTTACTTGAACAGGGTGAGGCTCTTAGACTACATGGTAAAAGAAAGAGAGACAAATACAGGGTAAGACTGAGAGAGAGACTGAAGCCCAGATATTGGAGCATCTTACTCATTTCAGGTAACTCCAGCCTCAGCAGCTATCTGACTGTAGCCAGTTAGAAGACCCCAACCAAGACTGCATAATTGGTAACTGAGCCCAGTCATTATCTGAGATAATAAAACATCTGTTGTTTCAAACCACAGATTCTGTGGTAGTTTTCTATGCACCAGTAGATAACCAAAACAAAAAGGTGCAAAATGAAAATATAATCATATTAAATGAGGAGATATATTATTTTGAGCTAAATGAGATAACCAAGATGAGCCTGAACAACTAGCTAGCTAGAAATTCTAGGGAACTGGATGCTGGTCACACAATTACAAGTAGGGTTATATCTGAACATTCACTATTACAGGGTTTTACTCTTCTTATTAAGATTGAAGCAAATGAAAGTGCTAAGGAATATTGAAATATGGGGTTTGCAACTTTCTCCAAGTATCACAGAAGCTATTCTGCTATGGTTATTTATCTCCAAAACTAAAGCAATAAGTTTCAACTAATTACCTTGCAACTCAGAGTCCAGTGCTTCTCCATTGTATCTTGCTATAATTCCAATGTTTAAACTCTCAAAGTCACTTAGCTCATTGTTTTATTTACCTAACAAGAAGAGATAAGAAATGTTCCTTAATGAATAATGCTTTAATTAAAACCACCCATAGTAATTAAAGTTGTTTGATTATATCTTTTCAATGGGATATGATTTCAGGGTAGGGATTGTACAGGGTTTTAGTATCATCTGGAATATATGGATGCAACAAGAACCAGCAATTCACACTGTACTCTTCCATTTCCATTCTCTACTACATGCATTTCTTCTTGTGTAATTGTCAGTAATTCATGGATCTATGACAATAGCAAACTTAAGCCACATCTTGTATCTTCAGTTCCATCTCTGCAGAATGACCAGCACAGACTTGATTACTACCATGTTGTCTTCCCATAGAAGAATTCATTGATTCTGTGATTTGTAGAATGTTTTTAAAAAGAGCTTTAGAGGTTGTTCAGCTAAATGAGTGTATGACATTCATTTTGTACTTAAAAAAATACTGATTCTTCAAAACCTGATCTTTTCTGTCGTAAATATTAGTGCAGAAGCTTGTCTGTGATAATTATTAGATGCAATTGTCACTTTCTCCATCAGAGCAACTTACTGCTCTGAGAAGAGACTTCAAAGGATGAGGACAAAGCATCACTCTTCCAGCTTCATGCTTTATTATTTGACATAATCAACTTTGTGCTGCTGATCTCTGGAGTCTTCCATCTTGTTTAAAGTTTAGATTAAATTGTCTTGTATTTGATTTCTTATTTCCGCTTCTGACACTTTGCATTGTTAGGGGCTCTTTTGTCATTAAACTGGAGCACTCAACAAAATTGATGCTTCTATTAGTCACCACGGAGTCCCTGGATGGTGCAAATGGTTATCACTCGACTACTAACCAAAAGGTTATTGGTTCAAATCTACCCAAAGGTACCTTGGAAGACAGACCTGGCAATTTGCTTCAAAAAGTTCACAGCCTTAAAAACCTTATGGAGCACACTTCTACTCTGTACACAGGGGAATTGACTGGACTTCAACTAACAACAATAGTCACCAGAGTGTATAGAGGATTTTACTCATTCACATTGGAGCAGCATCTACATTTCTGTCACAAGACCATTACCAGGAAAGCTGTGTCCCAAGAATACAGGAAGGCTCGAGGGAAGGGGGCTGCGCTGGCACAGAGGGGCCTGTTTTTTTCTGTTCCCAGTCATAGAACAGAGTGAAGAAGACAGTAAAAAGAAGGTAAAGAGGCCAAGATTTAAAGGGCCACTAAGTACATATTAGGAGCCCTGGTGGCATAGTAGTTAAGAGCTTGGCTGCTAGCCAAAAGATCGGCAGTTCAAATCCACCAGTCACTCCTTGGAAACTCTATGGGGCAGTTCTACCCTGTCCTATAGGGTCATTGTGCATCAGAACAGACTGGACGGCAACAGATTTTTATATACACGTTGTAGTTTCTATTTTAACCAAAAAGGAAAGTTATTGGAAGGTTCTGAGCAAGAGGTAACATGATCTGACTTTTTTTTTTTTTTTCATATTACTCTGGTTTCTGAATTGGGAGTAGACCATAGGGGGCAAATTAAGAAAGTTAGATGAAAAGATAAGAAGCTATTCCAATGGCTGAGGTGGGAGAAATGACTGGTAATATGCAACCTATCTATTCCTATTATGGTCTGAAATTTTATCTTAGATTGACATGAAAGACCTAAACCACACTGTATGAATTCTCTCTATAATTGCTATTACTGTTATATGTGTTGATATTATGCCAACAACCAGCATTGACAGAAAATTGTTATGGATTGAATTGTGTACCCCCAAAATATCTGTCAACTTGCCTAGGTCATGGTTCCCAGTATTGTGTGATTGTCCACCATTTTGTCATCTGATGTGATTTTCCTATGTGTTCTAAATTCTATCTCTATGATGTTAATGAGATAGGATTACCAGCAGTTACGAAGACTCAATCTACAAGATTAATCTACAATTTAAGCCAATCTCTTTTGAGATATAAAAGAGAGAAGCAAGCAGAGAGACAGGAGGACCTCATACCACCAAAAAACAGTGCTAGGAGCAGAGCACATCCGTTGGACCTGGGGTTCCTGCATGGAGAAACTCCTAGACCAGGGGAAAATTGATGACAAGGACCTTCCTCCAGAGCTGACAGAGAAAGCCTTCCCCTGGAGCTGGTGCCCTCAATTTGGACTTTCAGCCTACTAGATTGTGAGAGAATAAACTTCTGTTTATTGAAGCCATCCACTTGTGGTATTTCCATTATAGCAGCACTAGAAGACAAAGACAAATATATGTAGTTTTATTTAATAACAGGATTTGGTCAGGGTGATTGATCATTACACTGCCTGCTGTCCTTTCTGGGGAAAATTTTCTCAGTTCTCATTTCTAGGAATGGTTAAGTTTTTCTTTTTCTTCAATTCTATGAAAACTAAAGCCCAGCATCCTATTTTTGGCCCAACATATATCTTATGTACTAACGTTACCCTTAGGTTCATATTATTTTCCTTTCCTTCACTTCCCATTGCTTGTATTTAATTATTTTTATTTGTGATATTGTTCTGTGTGTGTATATGTTCATGTATATGTGTGATTAAATACAATATTTTTAAAATTAGAAGTGCATCCTTAATCTAACATAATTCCTTTGACAACATTGAACTTTACCTGAGTTCTGTGCTTCCAGAAAGGAGGAGCAGTTAAGAAATTCCCCTATTCTTTTGTGTTCCAAGAAACAGTTAACTGTACAAAACCACCCTGGGCTTGACTTTTCCAAGATAAGACCCATCTTCATCCTCCCTCATAATTCCCATTAAGACTCAGGGATGACTCGTTTACCTGTCTTTATAAAATGCCAGCCCCGCCTTTCTTTCCTTACAGAGGTTCCTCATCAATGAACATTCTCCTTATTGCCATAGCGTATATAAAATCATCTTCTTAATTGTTCAGTGCATTGTGTCTTTGACCGTTTGGTGCCATGACTTGTATAGGACGGGAATGTACCTTCAGGTTCAAGTTTACTCCACGAGCTAAGAGGCCTCTCAGAAAACCTTGGGTGATGTTCCTGATGGATAGACTCATTATTAATTAATTCATTCTTTCATTTATTTATTTATTAAACTAGTGTGTTTATTGAATAAGTATTAAGTTCTAGATATGTGCAAATCTGAGAATATATAAATGAGTGGAATAGAATAAGCCAGAAGAAATTATATGTTTTAAAATGGGGGTTGAGACAGGAAAATAAATATCAGTGTTATAAGGAATATATGAGAGAATCAGTACATTAACAACAACAAAAAAAAAATCATAGAATAGAGTGTGTTCCCAGTAGAAAGAACACGCTTCAATCAGTTCAAATAATTTTAATCAGAGTGTTTGAAAAACAAATAACTCGTTAACTCTGTTTTAGGTCATGCTGATGAAAACTTTTCTATTGTCTTCAAAAATTAAGATTACGCTGTTTGAATAAATAATCTTTGATAAAAGCATTATTGCCTTAAGTGAAAATGAGACCATTTTGATACCAATTTTAAACTCCATTCAATAAAGTTTGATTGTTTTTGTTTTATTACTTTTCCCATTTTCGTTCTGATTATAACAGCTATGAAGTCTACTTCATTTCTCTGCTTAGGAATCCCTATAATCTATAGATTAATTTTCCTAAATCATTGACTTTTATATTAATACATTTTTCCCTTTATGTGTTCTATTTTAATTATGAACTTTGACAGAACTGTAGTCAAACTCTTATTTATATATCAGTGATATTCTCAGTATTCTATGCCTTATTACTAATTTATTATTAATAGTATTATTTGTTGTATTATTCTTTTTAATCTGAAAGCAGTCTTATTTCATTAAATGTATGTTGTCATTGTCATTGTTAGTTGCTGCTGTGTCACATCCTACTCATGGAGACCTTATGTTTAACAGAACAAATTGTTGCCCAGTCTTGTGCCATCTTCATAGTTTTACTTAAGGTTGATTTCAAGTGTTCCATGAATTTTGCTTAAAATCTCTTCTTCCTTCACCCTGCTCCCAGGCAGAGGTGGTTTAGTATTTGTTTCTGAGGGTATAGTTGAGGCAATATGTTAAGCAAATGTTTTCTGGACCCTTTAAGGATTTCTTTTGTACGAAAAACCTGCATATCAGTTCTGATTACTTCCCTTTTAGTATTAGTAAATTAGTTTTAGAAATTAGTTTTTTCATTTTATATTTTGTTGAGTATTTTACTGGTTTCCAGTATTTCTTCTATATTTTAGAAGGCTGTTCAAGTGTATTTTCAGAAACCTTTGCAACTCTGACTCGTCTAGAGTTCCCAGTGAAATTGTGACAGTGCCGTATTACTTTAAACATAAGCAATGGGAAAGAGCTGAAATGCCTCCTGACCATTCTCCAAACTGATTTATCTAAAAGCCACACAAATGGACACATTTTCCAGAGAAATCAAGTTTCCTACAAGAGATATCTGGCACTGACATATTATTCAATAAAACTAAGTACTTCCCAAGGAAACCCGTCTAGAGCATTCCTCAAGTGGAGGCCATTACCAATTGCTGAGAGAGCCCTTCTCAAAGTAAACAAACTCACAAAATCAAGTGCCAAGGAAACACAGCTGTTGGTACTTTGGTTTAAAGTCTGGATTAAATGTAAAAAGTTATTTTAAAAATAGTAAGTATACATTTCTATGTTTAGAAGCATGTCATATTTGTACTAGTTTCAATTTTCTGTGACTACCTTGAGAATATCAGAATCATAGTTCCAGTATTTATTTTTCAACTTTTTTTCTGCTGAACTATGTATTTGTTTAACATAATCATGCATTTTTGTGCCAAATACTAAGGCTATAGTTTGATATAGGCACATAGCTTTTTATTAAAATTAGAAATACATATTATCTTTTAGAAAAAAGAAGGTAGATTTTTATTTACACCCTTATTTTTCTTTTTAATAGTATTGAGTGTCCAGTACTTGCAGTGCACATTACTACCTGAGGAGAAAATGCATCAGTAAATACAATATAGTGTTTTAAATTTAATTGGGAACATGAGTATGCCCATCTGTAATATAAGCAGAGGATGGAGACAAAAGGAAAGAAAATAAAACTCCTTGCAGCACTTAAAAAAATATGGTGCTATTGTTATTTTGGATAATAGAATTTTAACTGTACTAGAATATAAAATGCCGTCTGTATCTTCTCATTGAGAAAATGAAAAACTTTATAGGGTGTTTTTGAAACACTGAATATTTCACCAGGAATCTATAAGTGCATATACTATAAATTTGAATATTTATGTTTCCTCCTTTTAATACAGATTGGTAATGCTTGTTTCTTGTGGATGTGTACTTTTTTTTTAATATAAAAGATACTATTAAAGACTCAGCCTGTCATCCAGGAATTTATGTCTAGACTCTTGAACTGAGGAAAGATAGGTGCACAACCTCAATCCATAGCCCCAACAGTGCCCTCTTACAGCCTAACACAGAGTCTCTATGCAGAAAGAGGAGCAATTCTCTACGTCATAAATCATCAACATAAATGGTGGGGGATTGGGTTTTTTTTCTTTTCTTCCCATTTTCAGGGATGTGGAGATGAAAATGTTTCTCATCCTCCTCAAACCACCTGAATGGAGTGATCATAAGAGAATCACTTGGGGTGGCCAGAGAACGGGTTTCTTCAAGAAGGGGAGGGCTGATGTCTGTTGATAACAGATTTACATTTACATCTGATAAACCAAAACCCAAACGACTTGCCTTCAGTGGATTCTAACTCATAGCAATCCTATAGGACAGGTAGAACTGCCCACAGGGTTTCCAAGGAGCAGCTGGTGGATTCAAACCGCAGACCTTTTGGTTAGCAGGTGAGCTGTTAACCACTGCACCACCAGGGCCTTGGAAATTCTATGGGGCAGTTCTACCCTGGTCTATAAAGTCTCTGTAAGTTGGAATCAACTCAATGGCAACAGATTTGTTTTTTTATGAAGCAAGAATTCAATTACAGTGAAAATTTGTCATCCAATTATTATGAAATCCTTACTAATTAATCTAGTAACTTTTAACTTTACCACAAGCTTTGGTACTTCACAGGAGAATATTAATAGAATAAATCTGGCGAAACAATAACTTCCTGGCTTTCTGACCCATTGACAGGAAAGGAATAAAAAGTGAGAAGAAAAAAAGGCATCATCTTACATCTTATTTTCTATTTTTTTTTTCCTGAATGCGTTTATCTTTCCAGATATTGAATGAAAAAATCTTTTTTTCCTTAAATATGAGTTTACGTGAGAAATTAATTTTGTACTATAACATGTAAATCTTAACTTCTTTTACTTTTGAAATCCCCTACCCTCCTCCCACTTCTTGCAGGGACATATATCTTAATACCTGTATGCTTTTTCCAATGTGTGACCAAAGACATAGCCTTCTATGAGTTGTTTCTCGTGTGCTTTAACTTTATTGAGGGAAAACTTAAGCTCTTCTCTGCAGCTTGATTTTTCCATTGTCTCACAATTAGCAAGATAAGAGAAGTGACTTAATCCTTGCTGTGTTCACTATTATTTTTTGTGGTGTTTTTCAATACCATCTCCATATCATAAAGCCTGAGGGAAAGGCTGTGTTTTTTTAATTTTATTTTCCATTGAGTATGCATTGAGAACACAACGGGTAATAGATGTTAGCTCCTGTAAATTGGAATCTCTCAAATTGAAATAAGTGGCTAATTAGGACTACAAGCCATATGTATTACTGGGGCAGTTAGCGAAGCTGTGTATGTTTTTAGTTGACAAGTATGATTGGCTATGTTTCTAAGATAAAAAATAAACTTAGGCCAAAAAATATTTTGTGCTATATAAAACCACATGTAGAGCAGCCCCTTCAGTCATAAATTTCACAAATAAGGAAAATAAGTCTCAGCTTTTTGATGCTTTTGCTGATCATAAGGCAATCAGTGCCACAGAAAGCCCTAGACTACATTCATTCACCTGTATCTTTGCCTAGTGGATTTTCATTTTCCATGCTCTCTGGAGTGTATAGAGATACAAGCTAAGTGTAAAAGCAAAAAGGATTGTAACACACAATGTCCAGTAAAGTGTAGTTTATATTTCAGGCAGAAAATGTGGGTTAAAATCTAGATATACAAACAAATTTCATGAGACCATCTTTCTTCTACTTTTGCAGAGTAACCAAATCATCTGATGGGAACTTCTGCAACCTTATCTTCAAATTGTAGATTTATCTGCATTTCTATTTATTACTTTCGCCTTCCTTTCTGTTACAGCAGAATAGAGGTTCTTAGACCTGTTCAAACTCCCTCCACTTGTGTTATGTACCTCATCCACTAGACAAGAGCCTTCTATGGAACCTCACTCTCTCCTCTACTCAGTATTCTTCTTTTCTTCTCTGGTAAGTCTTTCCTGTGATCATTTATACATGGTCAAGCAAACCTCATCTACCTAAACGTCTTCTTTGAATACTTGTTCCTCTTTTTCACAGCCATCATGAAAGAATGTCTATAGTTACTAGCTCTACTTCTTTGTCTATCATTTCTTAACCTATTGGAGTCTGGTCAACAGTACTTAACTGAAATTCCCTTAAGGGTAGTCAATGGCCTCTTGGTTATTACACCCAATAAAGCTGTCTCAGAGCTACTCTTCCTTGGTCTCCTAGCAGCTAATACTGCTTATCTTTCTTGTACAAAACTTTCTCTTCTATTGGCATAACTGATTATGTCAGTCCACTTATTTGATTTCTTCTTTTTCAATGTCCTTTTATGAGTTCCACTTCCTAAAGATCAAACAAACATAATATACTCCTGATGTTCAGAACGGTAAATCTAACAATATTTTGCCATGTCCATTTGTACTCTTTACAAACTCCATGAACCAGGCTCCAAAAACAAATACAATTTCCCCCTTTCAAAAAGGCTCCTATTATTGAGTTGCACCTTTCAGTAAATATCACCATCATTCACACCAATCCTTTCTGTCACAACTCATATCCAATGAATCACAAATATCCACTAATTCAGAATACAGACATTATCAAGCTATATCATTAATATCACATGCAAGTAGAATTTTGCTGAAGATCATTCAAAAGCAGTTGCACCAGTACATTGACAGGGAACTGCCAGAAATTCAAACCAGATTCAGAAGAGGAAGTGTAAGGAGTGATATCATTGCTGATGTCAGATGGATCCTGACTGAAAGCAGAGAATACCAGAAAGATGTTTACCTGTGTTTTATTGACTATGCAAAGGCATTCGACTGTGTGGATCACAACAAATTATGGACAGCATTAAGAAGAATGGCAATTCCAGAACATGTAATTGTGCTCATATGCAACTTGTACATAGATCAAGAGGCAATCGTTTGAACAGAACAAGAGGATACTGCACAGTTTAAAGTCAGGAAAGATGTGTGTCAGCGTTACATCCTTTCACCATACTTACTTAATCTGTATGCTGAGCAAATAACCTGAGAAACTGCACTATTTGAAGAAGAATGGGGCATCAGAATTGGAAGAAGGCTCATTAACAACCTATGTTATGCAGATGACACAACCTTGCTTGCTGAAAGTGAAGTGGACTTAAAGCACTTACTGATGAAGATCAAAGACAATAGCCTTCAGTATGGATTATACCTCAACATAAAGAAAACAAAGATCCTCACAACTGGACCAATAAGCAACATGATAAATGGAGAAAATATTGCAGTTGTCAAGGATTTCATTTTACTTGGATCCACAATCAATGCCCATAGAAGCATCGGTCAAGAAATCAAACAACGAATTGCTTTAGGCAAACCTGCTGCGAAAGACCTCTTTAAAGTGTTAAAAAGCAAAAATGTCACTTTAAAGACTAAGGTACGCCTGACCCAATCCATAGTGTTTTCAATCACTTCATATGCATGTGCAAGCTGGACAACGAGTAAGGAAGGCCTCAGAAGAATTGACGCCTTTGAATTATGGTGTTGGCAATGAATATTGAATATACCATGGACTGCCAGAAGAACGAACAAATCTATCTTGGAAGCAGTACAGCCAGAATGCTCATTAGAAGCAAAGATGGTGAGACTTTGTCTCACATACTTTGGACATGCTATCAGGAGGGACCAGTCCCTGGAAAAGGACATCATGCTTGGTGAAGTAGAGGGTCAGCAAAAAAGAGGATAATCCTTAATGAGATGGATTGACACAGTGGCTGCAACAACGGGCTCAAGCATAACAACGATTGTGAGGATTTTGAGTGTTTCCTTCTGTATTGCATAGGGTCACTATGAGTTGGAACTGACTCCATGGCACCTAACAACAACAACATTGTACTTTTCTAACGCAGAGAATACTCATTTAATTCCCTGGATTAACTCAAAACTTTCTAAACAATCCCACTATCTCTAGTCTTGCTTTCCTCTGGTCCACTCTTCTCACTGCAATCAGAATAATCTTTTTAAAATTCAAACAATATCGTGTCATTATACTCCACAAAATCCTTCAAAGACTAACCGTTATTTTTAAGATAAAAGCCATAGACCTTAAGGGTGGTTTGTAAGGTTTCCCTGACCCTTTTTATCTCTCCAGTATATGTCTAGTTGTTATCTTTTACTCTATAATAGAATCCTACTAAACGTTCTTTAGCTCTCTAAATGCATCACATTTTCTCTGAAGTCTGTCCCTTTGCTCATGCGTTATCCCTATCTGAAATACTGTACTCCTTCCTTTTATTAGGTTACAACCTTTATGTGTTGTCTTTGCACACTGTAGTCCCTCTATCTTAGTATGTAGTAGTGAAATTATTGATTTGTTTGTCAACTCCACAATAACAATCAGCTCTATGATATCAGGACTACATTTGTTGGATATTGCTTACCCTAAAACTAGCATGTTTTTGTTAGGTGCAGTCGAGTCAGTTCCAACTCATAGTGACCCTATGTACAATACAACGAAACACTGCCCTGTCCTGTGCCATTCTCACAGTCGTTGTTATGCTGGATCCCATTATTGCAGCCACTATATCAATCCGTCTTATTAAGGGCCTTCCTCTTTTTTGTTGACCCTCTACTTTACCAAGCATGATGTCCTTCTCCAGGGACTGATCCCTTCTGATAACGTGTCCGGAGTATGTAAGATATAGTCTCGCCGTCCTTGCTTCTAAGGAGCTTTCTGGTTGTATTTCTTCCAAGGCAGATCTGTTCATTCTTTTGGTAGTCCATGGTATACTCAATATTCTTCACCAACACCATAATTCAAAGGCGTCAATTCTTCTTCAGTCTTCCTTATTCATTGTCCAGCTTTTGCATGCATATGAGGTGATGGAAAACACCATGGCTTGGGTGAGGCACACCTTAGTCTTCAAGGTGACATTCAGTAACAGCTAAGTAAGTATTTGTTAAATAAAAGAGTGAAAGGATGTTTAATTTTTGTAGCACAGGAATTTAAAATGTACATTTATTTCTTGGTTTTAGATAGTCAAGTATACATTATGGAATATATTTGGGAAATGAATCTGTATGGTACCTGAGCCCTCAATTCTGCCATGTGCTCTTATCCTTTTCGTGAGAAATAGCTAGGACTATCTGATTATTGTTACTATTTTTAATGCAAGTGTACTAAGGTTTCTGTGCCCCAGCTAAGAGAAAGATTTCTTCTCTTGTCGGTATGATGAATAGTCAGTATATGAAGATTGTAAATTAGCAGTTTATTTTTGTGTAACTATTATGTTATGCCAAAAAGCTCTTTGTCACAAATTCCTCTTTGAAAATTACACTAGCTTCCCTTTTTGATAGTAGACTAGGGAAAAACCTATGTATAAGCATCTGAAAAATATAAATAACTGTGTGTGTATGTGTGTGCCACAGGCCTTTAATTTTGATCCTGAATAAAACAGTAAAACATCAGAAATTAGCCCCTGACTCAGCCTTCAATCTCTAAGCCTCTTCTGTACTCAATGTATCTGAAAGCAAGTGCAGACAAAGCCTTATATTCTTTGCCCCATCTCTAAGAAAACCATGCAAAATATAAAGTCATGGACTATTTGAATATTGAAGGGTACTACCTCAGGCAAAAGACTAAAGAATAAATGGAATGAAGAAAACCAAACAAAGCTGGCCTGCTCTCATTCTCTTACTTTGTCACTATTTGTTTCTTTGCAATCCCCCAGTTATATATATCTGGAGCCCTGGTGGCACAGTGGTTAAGAGTTTGGCTGCTAACCTAAAGGCTGGCAGTTTGAATCTACCAGTCACTTCTGGAAACCTTATGGTGCAGTTCAAAATCTATTCTGAACCACAGAAGAGAGAGACCCAATTTTGTCATATACCAAAATGAGGTTGGTATTCCCTTTACAAGCAAGTCTTTTGGTCATGTCATTTTGTAATACCATAATAATTTTCACAGGTTTTTTATTCAAGATTAGAGGGGGACCATTTGTGGGGTTTGCCCTAATATCAATCATAAAAACCACCCTTAAAACAGTATATCTTTTTTTTAAAAATAATTTTAGTCATTGAAAGTCCACAATATGACAAAGGCAATAGTCTAATAATGTGCAAATTTATCTATTTGATATCAAATACCATTCAGCAGTATTTATATAATATCTCCTAATTTCCAGACACTACCAGTATAAAGAGAATATTGTGTTTGCCATTGAGGGGTTTCTGGTCCAGAGGGTGAAAACCAAATCGTGGATTATAACGTAGGAAAAAATGTCAAGAAATACTATAATAATTGTACCTTACGTTTGTTGAACTATTACTGAGCATTTCTGAAGGTTTGTAAATCTGTGGTACCAGCATATTGGTTTAAAATTGTTCCAAGAAAAGGTTGATATTTATAAAAGTATCAAAAATATGGTCCCATAATCACTTT
The DNA here is from genome assembly GCA_030035585.1 of Dugong dugon. Classification (NCBI taxonomy): domain Eukaryota; kingdom Metazoa; phylum Chordata; class Mammalia; order Sirenia; family Dugongidae; genus Dugong; species Dugong dugon. The sequence goes on along the minus strand of CM057471.1, from coordinate 34,416,096 downwards.
GAACCCACAGGCAGAGGCAATACTCTTAAAGAAGATAAGTAATGTGCCCAACATCTTATGGCTTGTGAATTGGCAAGCCCGAAGTTTGGTCGTGCAGAAGTTGCTGCAAAATCCAGTTCTTAAACATCACTAATAAATTACAATCCTTTGTGTTCTTTTCTTATAATTATCTGGGAGAGTTTTATCTCAACTTCTGAACTCCCTTCACTCCATTACCATTACATGTCTTTAAGAGAGCATAACGTAATTATGTTATATTTGTCTGCTAACATGGCTGACTTCCGTATGAACTTTGAGTTACTGACCATTAGAAGTATTCTTTTACTTTATACATAATTCATTTGAACCTGACAATCCTAACATAGTGCCTGGTTTAAAGGGGCTGCTCAATAAACGTTTGGTGAAAAATGCCTGATGAAAATGAATGATTCATTAGAAAAACCTTTTTTAACTTTGTCAAACTTATCTTTCTCTAATCTCTTCCTCCTTGGCTAACAACAAATGAAAAATACAAGTAAAAGTAGGCACCTAAAGTATGAGAATCATGTGATAAAGTCTGATGGATCTTGGGCTTTGAGATGTGGTTTTATATCAATACAAATATTATAAAAATATTTAATTTTAAATATAAACATTAAATGTATCAAAGTTCTTATTTTTCTCTTAATAGTCTTAATTTAATTTCCTGTGATTAGGATAGTGAGTCAATGTTAATTATATTTTATCATTTACACCCATTTGTCATTTTTTTAAAATAATTACTTCACCAGTTTATTTGTGTGTGTATGTATTTTTTTTGGCATATAGACTTCACATCTGGTATAAAATCAGTATGAATATTTTAATAGGTAAGGAAAGTCTAGGAGCCCTGGTGGTGCAGTGGTTAAAGTTCTTGGCTGCTAATCAAAAGGTTGGCAGTTCGAACCCACCAACCAGTCTGTGGAAGAAAAATGTGGCAGTCTGCTTCCACAGAGATTTACAGCCTTGGAAACCTTATTGGGTCGCAGTGGGTCAGAACTGACCTGATGGCAGCGGGTTTGGATTTAGGGGTTTGAAAGGACAGCCTAGGAATATTTGTGATTGGAGAATTATGTTTTAGTGTGATTCCCAATATATCACTCATGTTTATCCATTGTTCTGAAGAGAGCAATATATGTTTATCATCAAATCAATTAATCAAAAGATTGTTTTCAAATCTACTTGTATTCTTGCTGTAGAGAATCAAAGGTACTTTAGGGACTGGGGATTCCTTTGAAATCTATGCAAAGCCTGCATTTTCCATCCAAGGTGCAAGTCTGAGAATTTTCAGCAGATGCAATACTGGGGTTTAGCAATTTGAAGAGTTGTTTCCACTATTTAATTAACTATGCTTCTGAAGTTTTTCAATACAATGTTACGGAGGCTTGACACTTTCAGTATAAAAAATTAAACACCTGTGTTAACTAGAATTCAGTGTAGAATACATATCATTACAATAGTAAAAGAAGATAAAATATAGCTTGAACTTTAGAGAACATATAGAGTGATAGAAAGTAAAATACAATTAATTATGTGAGGTCTTATTCTGACCTGCCGCCACAGGAAACAAAACAAGTAGAAAGTGTTTGCCATTTATGAAAAATGTCTTTAGAAGGCATTCTTAGAAAAATAGGAATATTCATTAACATAGTAAATAAAAACACAAAAAAAGAAACATCATGTGGAATAAAAGACTAACAAAATTGAGATGTAAAGTACTGACAATATCAAATAACTCAGCAGTAGAAAGATTCATATTCCAGATATAATACTAGCACCGTAATTAGAAATGTTGGTAAATGAACACATAAATCGCTTTATAGGAAAAATTATCTGGGATGAAATATATGACTGAAATGCCTGGTGTGTTTGCAAAAATAATTGAAAATCAAAAGGAATATACAGAATTCCAAGGTAAGATAGTAAAATTACAGAAACAGCGTTATTTCTTTTACGTTTAGTAAATGAATATACAAAAATAATCAAAGCCCAGCAAAGCTTCAATAACATAAAGTATGTAACTAACAGTCACAATCTACCACAATTTTCTAAAATTGGCAGAGAAGGAAAGCTGCTGCTTGGGTAGCCTCATACTCCTGTCCCCATCGTCCTTCACTACCACCTCCCCACAAAAGGATGCATTCTTTTCTTTTTTTTATTGCTGTACTTTAAGTGAAAGTTTACAATTCAAGTTAGTCTCTCATACAAAAATTTATGTATACATTGTTATGTGACTCTAATTGCTCTCCCTGTACTGTGACAGAACACTCCTCCTTTCTAACCCTGATGTCCCATGTCCATTCAACCAGCTCCTGACCCTCTCTGCCTTCTCATCTCACCTCTGGACCGGAGCTGCCAATTTAGTCTCACATATCTAGTTCAGCTAAGAACCACGCTCTTCACGAGTATCATTTTACATCCCACAGTCCAGTCTAATCTTTGTCTGAAGAGTTGGCCTCAGGAATGGTTTTAGTTCTGGTTGACAGAGAGTCTGGGGGCCATGCTCTCTAGGGTTCCTCCAGTCTCAGTCAAACCATTAAGCCGGGTCTTTTTACTAGAATTTGAGTTCTGTACCCCACTTTTCTCCTGCTCCATCAGGGACTCTGATGTGTTCCCTGTCAGTGCAGTCATTGGTGGTAGCCAAGCACCATCTAGTTCTTCTGGTCTCAGGCTGATGAAGTCTCTGGTTTATGAGGCCCTTTCTGTCTCTTGGGCTAATACTTTCCTTGTGACTTTGGTGTTCTTCATTTGCCTTTACTCCAGGTGGGTTGGGACCAACTGATGCATCTTAAATGGCCGCTCACTAGCTTTTTTTTTTTTTTTTAATTTTACTTTAATTTGTTCATTGTACTTTAGACAAAGGTTTACAGAACAAATAGTTTCTCATTAAACATTGAGTACACATACTGTTTTATGACATTTGTTAACAACCCCACGACATGTCAATACTCTCCCTTGTCAACCTTGAGGACCTTTTTTTGGTGAAAATATACATAGCCAAAGTTACACCATTTTGAAAGTTTCTGCAGGTACAATTCGGTGACATCGATTACATTCTTCCAGCTGTGCTGCTATTCTCACTACCCTTTCCCAAATTATTCCATCACCATTATCTTCAACTCACTGTCCCCTAGGCTTCCCATCAAACCTTTCGAGTTGCTGTTGTCAATTTGATCTCACATAGATAATTCTTTTTTTTTTTGTGCCTTAGATGAAGGTTTGCAGAACAAATAGTTTCTCATTAAACAGTTAGTACACATATTGCCCTATGACAAAGGTTAACCACCCCATGACATGTCAGCACTGTCCTTTCTCAACCTTAGGTTCCTTATCACCAGGTTCCTGTTCCCTCCTGCCTTCTAGTCCTTGTCCCTGGACTGCTGTGCCTCATTAGTCCTGTTTTGTTCTATGAGGCTGTCCAATCCCCGGCTGAACAGTGAACTTCAGGAGGGGCTTCACCACTGAGCTAAAAGGGTGTCCAGGGGCCTTACTCTCAGGGTTTCTCCAGTCTGTCAGGTCTTTTTTGTGAGTTAGAATTCTGTTCTACATCCTTTTCCAACTCTGTACAGGACCCTCTACTGTGATCCTGGTCAGAGCAGTCAATGGTGGTAGCCAGGCACCATCTAGCTGTACTGGACTCAGTCTGGTGGAGGCCGTGGTAGCTGTGGTCCATTAGTCCTCTGGACTAATCTTTTCCTCGAATTTTACTCTCTTCATTCTCCCTTGCTCCCGAAGGGGTAAGACCAGTGGAGTATCTTAGATGGCCGCTCACATTCTTTTAAGACCCCAGACGCTATTCACCAAGGTAGAATGTAGAACATTCTCTTTATAAACTGTGTTATGCCAATAGAGCTAGATGTTCCCTGAGACCATGGTCCCCACAGCCCTCCGCCCAGCAATTCAGTCCCTCAGGGAGTTTGGAAGTGTCTGTGGAGCTTCCATGACCTTTCCTTGTACAAGTTGTGCTGGCTTCCCAGTAATGTGGACTGTCTTACCCTTCACCAAAGTCACCACTTATCTATTTAGTTCCCCACCACTCCTCCCAGCCCTTGTAACCAACAAAGATTGATTCTTTCTGTGTGTAAACTTTTAGATGAGTTATACAGTAGAGGTTTTGTACAATATTTGTCCTTTTGTGACTGACATTTCATTCAGCATAACATCCTCCAGTTTTGTTCCTCTTACTCTCCTGTGCTGAGTTCCTTTTGTTTGTAGGTTTTTTTTTTTAATTTCTTTTGTTTTTGTAGGTTTTGTTTTTACTGAGACTTTATGTTTTTATTCTTTATTTTGATGAGTAGGTTGGTTAACTTTCTTTGTGGTTACTGTGAAATTTACCTTTATCTTCCTAGATTTTAACAAGTTTTTTATTACTTAGTATTGCTTGACTTCCTCTCCATTAGAAGGTTCTATATCTACACTGTTTATTCCCTCTTTTATTGTTCTGATGCTGTTGTCATTTACAGATTAACCTCTCTGGTTTCCATTTGTAATAGTTTTGGTTTTGCATAGTCCTTAAGAGTTCATTTCCTAGGTTGGTATCTGGCTAGTACAATCCTGTGTCCTACATTGAGCCTGTGGTCTGATATTGTTTGTTCTCAGATCTAAGGACTTCCTTTAATAAGTCTCATAAATTTGGCTTGGTTTTTACATAGTCCCTTAATTTCTGTTTATCTGGAAATGACCTGAATTCACCATTATATTTGAACGAGAGTTTTGCAGGGTATATTATTCTTGAATGGCAATTTTTTTCTTTCAAGGTTTTATATATGTCATTCCATTGCCTTCTTGCCTGCATGGTTTCTGCTGAATAATCTGAGCTTAGTCTTATTGTTTCTCCTCTGTATGTGACTTTTTGTTTTTCTCGAGCTGCTCTCAGGATTCATTGTTTGTTTTTGGTTTTAGCAAGTGTGATTATGATATGCCTTGGTGATTTTCTTTTGGGGTCTATCCTATATGGAGTTTGTTGAGCTTCTTGGATGGTCAGCTTTTCATCTTTCATGATATTGGGGAAGTTTTCTGTCTGCAATTCTTCAGTGATCCTCTCAGTGTCTTCTGCTTTCTCCCCCTGTTCTGGAACTCCGATCACTCACAGATTTGTGATTTTGATTGTATCCCACATAATTCTCAGGGTCTCTTCATTCTTCTTCATTGTTTTTTCTGATTTTTCCTTAAACAGAGTTGTATCCAAGTGTTTGTCTTCAATTCTGCTGATCCTGTCTTCCACCGTTTCAAATCTGCTCCTTAGCCCTTCTGTGACAGTGTCCGTTTCTGAAATCTTGTTGTTTATCTTTTAGATTTCTAATTGTTGCTTTCATATAATTTCTAGTTGTAAATTTATTTTGGCATTTTGTTCCTGCATTATTTTCCTGAATTCTTCCATTTTTTTGGTCTGTATTTTCCATGAATTTTCTGCCTTTTCCATGAATTTGTCTATTTTTTCCTCATTTTTGTCTGCTATTTGCTTCAACTCTTGGATAATTCTGAGTATTAGAGATCTGAATTCCCTATCAGGTAGTTCTAGTGCCTTTTCTTCTACTGGAAAGTCATCTGGTGTTTTATTCTGGATGCCTACTGGAACCATCCTGTCCTGTTTCTGTAACTGTTTTGGTATTGTCTGCTGTCTTCGGGGCATTCAGTAGTTATTTTTCTCATTTATTGATTGCAGATTTGTTTGTTTTGTCCTTTTATTTTTTTTAATTTGGTTATGTCTGAGCTGGCAGGCTGTGTGTTCTTTGTTGTTTCCTTGTCTGTGGGCACGATACTTTTTGCTTCCTTCTCCAATTGGCAGGGTCAGTCACTCAGATATGGTACAGCAGGGCAGAAGTACCTGAAGAGGAGTTACTGGGACAGGTTGTTTGTGGCACTTACTACAGCTACCAGGGCGAGTCAGTAATCAGTGCAGGGCACTTCCAGTAGGCCATGTCTGTGCTGCTTGACGGTATTATATTAAGCACACAGTACAGGTAGGCAGGATGAAGGGGGGAGATTGTGATGTGTGGAGCTAAGATGGAGGAGAGAGGACCAGAAGCCAAAAACATACAAACAAACAAAAAAGAGTGCTTGGGGAGCTTGCCTTTGGAGTGGAGAGATGAGAGACTATGAAATGGAGAGAAACAAAAAGGGGAAGAAGAAGAAAAAGAAAAGAAAAGAATTAACAAATAAAATTTAGAAAGAAAAAAGAACAGAAAAGCTCCCAGGGATCCCCCCGGTGTGGCTATAAGGTCTGGGGAAGTTGTTCCCAGGTGTTGAAGTACAGCCTGGCTAGGAGGTGTAGAGGTATTCAGTGCCAGATATCCAGAGGACAGAAAGAGAAAGAAGGTATAGAGAGATGAGAAACTGAATAATGAAGAAAGACAAAAAGGGAAAAAGAGGGAAAAGAAAACAAAACAAATAATAATAAAAAAAGAACAAGAAAAGCCCCGAAAAAAACAGAATGAAATGCTCTCAGGGATCCCTCTGCGCATCTGCGCAAGCTGAGGGGGTAGGTCCCAAGCCACACAGCACTGCCTGGCTTGAACAGGCTCCCAACTCGAGAGAAGTAAAAGTAAACAAACAAACAATTGAAAACGAACAAACAAAAAAAAGCCCCGGGATCCCACCAGCATGGCAGCCCAGACCGGGAAGCAGTTCCACGCTCGAACAGAGCTCCACAGCCCCTCAGGAAGAAGCAAAGATGGCGCATGGAGCCAAGTATTTGAGCAAAAGGAGGGGGAGGTGGTGGGAGGTAAGGAAGAAATCAAAAGAAGCAGAAAAAAGCAACAACAGCAGCCAACAAATTGCACTCAGGGAGTCAACCAGTGTGGGTGGGTGGAATCGAACAGCTGGTGCTTCCTGGCCAAGAGACTGTGGCTGTGGGAAGCAGAGGAGGCCGAGTTGGGGTGAAGAAGGGTAGGGGGTAGGAAAGCATATATTGCTGTTTACCGGTTGTTCTGTCTCCTGCTGGAAGCTCCATGAAGCTGCTTTCTTGTACCCCCATTTGCTGGTCTCTGATAGGAGTCCAAGATGGCAGATCTGTGCTGCATTAGCTGATAGGGGATCTCTCCATGTATGCCTCCTCTCCCTGTTCTCTGTCAGTTTCTTATTCCATTTGGTGCTTGGCTGAGTTCTTTATCTCTTCATTTGATGTTTAGGATTTCAGGATTGCTGTTTTCTCTGTTTGGCTTTGTTTTTTAGATCTTTGCTCTGGAGGGACAGCATGGTGCTTCTGCCTAGAGCACCATGTTGCCAGAAGTTGAAGCCACTCACTAGTTTTAAGACCACAGACGTCACTCACCAAAGTAGGATGAAGAACATATTTTAATAAACTTTTTTATACCAGTTGACCTAGATGTCCCCTGAAAGCATGGTCCCCAGATCCCCGCCCCAGCTACTCTGTCCCTCAAAGTGTTTGGTTATATTCAGGAAACTTCTTAGCTTTGCTTTAGTCCAGTAGTGCTGACTTCCTCTGTAGTGTGTGCTGTCCTTCCCTTCACCTAAGATAATTCTTGTCTACTATCTAGTTAGTGAATAACCGTCTCCCTCCCTCCTCACCCTCTTACTCATTAAAAAATGTCTTCTTCTGGGTTTAAATCTTTTCTTGAGTTCTTATAATAGTGGTCATATACAATATTTGTTCTTTTGTGACTGACTAAATTCACTCAGCATAAAGCCTTCCAGATTCCTCCATGTTATAAGATGTTTCACGGATTCATCATTGTTCTTTATCATTGCATAATGTTCCATTGTGTGAATATACCATAATTTATCCATTTGTCTGTTGATGGGCACCTACGTTTCCATCTTTTTGCTATGGTGAAGAGTGCTGCAATGAACATGGGTGTGCATATATCTATTCATGTGATGGCTCTTCTTTCTCTAGGATGTATTCCAAGGAGCGGGATTGCTGGATCATATGGTACTTCTATTTCTATCTTTTTAAGGAGGCACCAAATAGATTTCCAAAGTGGATGTAACATTTTACATTCCTACCAACAGTTTATAAGTGTTCTAGTCTCTCCACAACCTCTCCAACATTTATTGTGTTTTTTGGATTAATGCTAGCCTTGCTGGGGTGAGATGGTATCTCATTGTAGTTTTCATCTGCATTTCTCTAATGGCTAATGATCATGAGCATTTCTTCATGTGTCTGTTAGCTGCCTGAATGTCTTCTTTGGCGAAGTGCCTCTTCATATCCTTTGCCCATTTTTTAATTGAGTTATTTGTCTTTTTCTTGTTGAGGTTTTGCAGTATCTTATAGATTTTAGAAATTAGATCCTGATCAGATTTGTTGTAGCCAAAAATTTTTTCCCAGTCTGTAGGTTGTCTTTTGACTCTTTTAGTGAAGTCTTTAGATGAGCATTAGTGTTTATTAGGAGCTCCCAGTTGTCTAGTTTCTCTTCTGGTGTTTGTGCATTGTTACTTATGTTTGGTATTCTGTTCATGCCATGTATTAGGGCTCCTAGCATTGTCCCTAATTTTTATTCCATGATCTTTATTGTTTTCGATTTTATATTTAGGTCTTTGATCCATTTTGAGTTAGTTTTTGTGCACGGTGTGAGTTATGGGCATCGTTTCAGTTTTTTGCAGATGGATATCCAGCTTTGCCAGCACCATTTGTTAAAGAGACTGTCTTTTCCTCAATCAATGGACTTTGGGCCTTTGTCAAATATCAGCTGCTCGGAACATCCAGAAAGAAGCTCAACAAAGACACGGAAGAGCTAAATGCTACAATCAACCAACTTAATCTCATACATATATACCAAACACTCCACCCAACAGCAGCCAAGTATACTTTCTTTTCCAACGCACATGGAACATTCTCCAGAACAGACCACATATTAGGCCATAAAGCAAGCCTTAACAAAATCCAAAACATCAAAATATTACAAAACATCTTTTCTGACCATAAAGCCATAAAAGTAGAAATCAACAATAGAAAAAGCAAGGGAAAAAAATCAGACACACGGAAACTGAACACCACCTTGCTCAAAAACTACTGGGTTATAGAATAAATTAAGGATGGAATAAAGAAATTCATACAATCAAACGAGAATGAAAACACTTCCTACCAGAACCTTTGGGACACAGCAAAAGCAGTGCTCAGAGGTCAGTTTATAGCAATAAATGCACCCATCCAAAAAGAAGAAAGGGCCATCATCAAAATATTAACCCTACAACTGGAACAAGTAGAAAGAGAGCAGCAAAGGAAGCCTTCAGGCACCAGAAGAAAGGAAATAATAAGAATTAGAGCAGAATTCAAGGAAATAGAGAATAGAAAAACAATTGAAACAGTTAAGAAGATCAAAAGCTTATTGGTTCAGTTGTGAGGATTTTTGCTGGAAGTGCTCACTCATCTATGCCAAGAAATTTGGAAGACAGCTAAGTGGCCAACCGCCTGGAAGAGATCCGTATTTGTACCCATTCCAAAGAAAGGTGATCCAACAGAATGTGAAAATTGTCCAACAATATCATTAATATCACACAAGATTGTTTTGAAGATCGTTTGCTGAAGATCGTTCAAAAGCGGTTACAGCAGTACATCGACAGGGAACTGCCAGATATTCAGGCCGGATTCAGAAGAGGACGTGGATCAAGAGATATCATTGCTGATGTCAGATCATGGTAACGCTTCCTTTACCCACTGGTATTTTCTGTACTCTCAAAACGTGGCTTCTGCCTGAGTGCTTGAATACAATGACCTTGACTGGGTGGTTAACTTTGTCTTAGAGTCTGCGTACATTTAACTGTTGTAAGAAATTTGGCACATTCCAGAAATCCACATGACCAAGCTAGGTCTTCAGCTGTTTGCCCATTCTTATTACATAAATCAATTTGGGCATCACTGGCTACAAGCAGGCTAAGGCATTCCAGGCTCCCAACTTTTGCTGCCTTGTATAGGGGAGCTTCCCCAAAAATATCCTGCTGGTTGAGGTCAGCTCCTGTTTGCAGCTGCCAGAGAAGAAAGCAAGCAAGGCCGCCACCAGCAGCCAAGTGGACAGGCTACTGCTGGCAGGGTTCCGAGGGTGCATTCACCAGGTCTCCCCGTCTCCAGCAAGTTCTTCAGACCCACCCCACCTGCAGGTTGCAATAGAGCAGCAGAGTTTCCCGCCCACAGCGGAGGCAGAAACCCGTGGTGCAGAGTCGAGGCACTTGCTGCAGCCTAGCAGGTAAGCGTGCCCTGTCCCGCCTGGGAGAACTGAGCACCAAGGGGCCAGTGGGCTACCTTTCCCTCTGCGCCAGGCCCTGGTCGCGCCCAGACAAAATCCGTACTGAAGGCTGTAGTCAGAGTCCATTTAATAAAATAAGAGCTTGAAGAATACAGTACATGTCCACTAACCAAGATTGATGACTTCTTTAGCTGAGCTTTTCTATCCTCACTATATTCTCAGACCACCTGAAAATAAATACAACACATAGCCTTCACCCCTTAAGCTATAGTTCTATGGATTAGATAAACATCTCACAATAGTGGGTAGGGAATTAAACAAGGTCACTCAAAATAAAGCAATATTGAACATAATTCCCTTTGTTGAGCAAAATGGAGAAGACAAATGAATAAATAAACATGGCAACCTAAAATGAGAAATTTTACGTAACAGAAGGAAATAAGAAAGAAAAGAAACAGCAACTACAAATAACTGAGAATCCATTGCTGAATTAAGTCAAAGCAAGAAATAGAAAATTTACACATGGATACCTCATGCTATTTAGCTGAAAATAATGAGAACCTGAGCATATGTGTATCGTCAGTGTGTATTAGTCAGTGTTTGCTTCATAACAGTCATGTACACACTCAGCGGCAAAAACAGTAATATCATGTGTTTCTCACGTGTTTGCAAATCTCTTGAGGTAGCTCTGACATTGTATAGGTGGTTCTAGGTTTGTAAGCCTCTCAGGTGTCTCTTATGAAATTAGCAGATACTATTATAGGAAATATGCCAATGGGTTTTTATTATAGGAGAGGGCACTGGTGGTGCAGTGGTTAAGAGCTCCGATGCTAACCAAAAGGTTGGTGGTTTGAATCCACCAGCGGCTCCTTGGAAGCCCTATGGAACAATTCCATTCTGTCCTGTAGGATCACTATGAGTCACCCTAAATGAGAAACCAAGTTCATATATCCAGGTTTTCTTCTTTTGGAACATGGTCTCGTGTTTCTTAATTCCCATGTTAGCCCTCTCATACTTCCAAGCTGAACTGCACCAGCATCTAGTAGTTTGCCCATCTCTTGTAATTGTTCTCAGAAGGTAGGTTGTTCTGAATTACCTAGTTTGCTATTACCTTAGTGAAAATCCTCCAGAGCCATTTAAAATGGCAGCCTCCTTGTTCTATAAATATTATGGAAGTGATAAAACAAGAAATCTTTTATTTTAAGTAAAAAATTTAAGATAGTATAGATCTGAGCATCATCTCACTAAATGGGGAGTAGATCTTGATTTTCTTTGTGTTGAGGACAGAAAAAACTGGTAGCAAAGCAACAGAACTAGAGACACCCAAGTTCTGATAAGTTAAACATAGCAACTATGTAAAATTAGTAATAGTAATTTTTTAGTAATATTTGAGCCTTAAGTTTAAAAGTAAATTAGATAGGTCTGTACGTAGAAAAAGAAGCAATTAGAGATTTTATGACAAAGTCCAAAAAGAAGAAAATAAGGCAAACCCAGTAGGTCACCAAAAGTATGTCAGAAAGAAACATATTGGTATTAAGAAATGTACTGCATGATACAGTTAAAAAAGCAAAAAATTTGGAATTAGACAAAAATAAAACTGAATCCCAACTGCCAGCTTCTATTAGATATTGAGCAGGTCATTGTGACTTTATGGTGTACAATATTTTAATCTGTTAAATTAAGGGTTAGACCAGAAGTTTTTAAGTCTCTAAATTGTAGATATGATTCATGCGGCAAATATACATAAATATAATGTATGCAGTTAGGATTTTCAAAACTATTCACACAATTAGTAAATAAACAATTTTTCCTTCTTTATCATAGTCATTGAGTATGTACTCTAATGTATTTTTCTATTTATAACCTAAAATATATAATAAATGATGATAAAAACACAGAACTTCATGTTTTGACGGCTATGTTGTATTTCATTGCCGTCATTTGATTTTAAAAGTATAATTTTTCAGAACAGAAAATGATAGAGAAGAATAAAAATGTGCAGAACCCACCAACTAAGATGTGAAATTTTCACTTCAAAAAGTTAAATAAAAATAAACTTAAGAAAGAGAAGCATGCTCAATCAGATTTCAAATAAAGTATATCTCTGTGTGAAGCATCATTGTTCTTGTCTAATGAAATAGAATTAATTCAGTGAGTCTTCTAGTTCCGGAACTTTAATTAATACAGTAAGGTTATTTAAAGTAATGATTTACTCAGTGTTTTTGATTCTTAATAGAATATAGCTTCCCTCGTATGCTTCTGTAACATCTCATAAAATTAGGACAACATTAGGCACTTAATGGAATAGGTACCTTTGTCAAGTTTAAGGATCGTTAACTTTTGGGCTGAGCCACAATTTTAGTGATATAGACATTAGCTCATCTATCATACTGTTCAAATTTCAGTATGCTTACTGGAACTAAATGCCATTACCTAAATAATAGTCTTTTAAAAAAAATAGATTCTTTTAGATATTTATTCCCTGCTTTTAGATAAAATGTTAAAATTTTTGTTTTGAATAGCTTCAATATTTAAAAAAAAAAAAAGCTTGTTTCTGCTTTGTATTCTGTTCCAATTTTTTCCCAGCATTTTAACCATCAATATATGTTTTTTCCAAAAAGTATAACTATTTGAAGGAGATTTATGAAACATGTTCATGAATTAATCCCCTTATCAAGTAAAATTCTTTAAATCTTATATATAGAATTATTGAAGAAATCTTATGTTTATGAAAGAATAGGAATTATCAAAAGTAAGTTTAATGACTTTTACCCCGTATGTTTTAAATAGAACACTTCAGAGCCAACAACGAACAGTTAAATATTCTGACTGATAAAAAGTATTTTACTCTATTTTTACTTTTTTATTACTCTAAACCATATAAAATTACCATTCTGGTCATTCTTGTGTCAAATACCAAGGATGTCTTGTGGTTCAGCTGAGGAGCTTTGGCAGTGCAAGCGGTTTGTAATTGGCTACTAACCTAAAGGTTGATAGTTCAAAGCCATCCAGTGGCTCTGTGAAAGAAAGGCCTTGCAAACATCTTTGTTCAAGATTACAGCCAAATGTTGGCAATTATCTTTTAGGGAAGAAAAATATCTTTTAGGGAACCTTTCACATAAAACCATTCAAACAGAACACAAGAGACTTTTCACTCTTACCTTTTTTCTGTCAGCATTTAGTGAATAAAAATTTGTTGGACCAATGAAAACCCTCTTGACTATCATTATTGAAACCTGTACCAAAGATTGTTAAGAAAGAGAATTCAAAATGTCGGACCACAGTTTCTAACTAATCTGTGAAAAGGTGAAGCTTTCAATGGTTTTGCCCGTTTGCAATGTTAATATATACTGATGACTGTAATGTTCTTTGGACTCGGACAGACATGGCTGTGGCAACATGCTAGTCCATTTTCCCATTCTTACCCATTCTGTAATATTCTTTGGACCTGGGCAGACATGGCTGTAGCAGCATGCTTGTCTGTTTTCCCTCTTTTGTCTGTTCTGTGATATTTTCTTGGACTCAGGCAGACATGGCTCTGGCAGCATGTTGTCCGTTTCCCACTTTTGCCTTTTTGATATATATGCCGAGTAAAACTTTGCTTTTGCTTAAAAAAAAAAAAAAAAAGATTACAGCCAAGAAAACCCTATAGAGCAGTTCTATTCTGTACCACATGAGTCGGCATGAGTCAGAATCAGGTTTGGTTTTGGTTCTTATTGGTTAAGTTTAATGCCTTCTACCATATCAATTCTAATGTTGTAAAATATATATAAAATATGTATGATGTGTATAAAAACTGGGAAGGTAATGGAACAGAGTGTTAGCAATGGTTGTCTCATATTGTGAGATTACGATGATTTAAAAAATATATTTATTTTTGTTTAATAGCCCTGTTTCTACAATGTTTTACTTTTATAATCATAATATCTACACTTTTTATTTGTAAAATATACTACTGAATATGAAGCAAGCAATAGGAAATCCCATGTATGAGTTCTCCCCTCAGCAACTACTGGTTCTAAACCCATAAATATTCTACATCTCAGGACACTTCTGGCTATGTATAGTTTACAGTTTTGTGTACGTAAGAAATACCATTGCTTGTTTCCAAACTTTACTTAACATTCTGTGAGCTATTATCCTCACCATTGTGGCAAAAACTGCCTACCAATATATAGATCTGATAATTATCATTATTATTGGTATATTACTGAAGATCAGTATTAGAACATTTCATAAAGATACATTTATTATTTTAAATATAATTTATTAATACACTTATTAATTTATTTTTAATCAAGAAATGCCTTGATTAGATTTATTTTAATTGCTCTGTAATTCTTTTTATTTCTCTTCTTGCTTTGATAATTAACTAATTGTGAAGCATTTCTAATAATGTATTACTGTTGCTTGAATCTCTACTCATCTAGCCTCTAATAGACTAACATGAAAAAAGCATGTATAGGAATTTCTCAAACTCATCTTGGAGAAAATACACACATGTGTATGTATACATTCACACAGACATACACATACATGCACCACAAAGTAAGTTTGTGCTATTTATACTAGTCTAACCTAACAGCATTGCTCTCATTCTCTGAAAATTTGCTGGATTAAAATGAATTATACCTTTGTTCTCAGTCACTTTTCAAACTTTTAGCAATGTTGACATTATAATTGGGAAATTTATGTTGTATATTTTAATTTCATAGGTGGAAATCACTGCAATATCTAGTTTACATATTCTTTCTACAACTTAGTGGCATATTGGTTTTTTCAATCAAAGGCCAAAAGAGAACGAGTTGTTAAATTATGGCATTCTGTGTCCTTCTAGAATTAAAGAGGAATCAGGGTCTTCAAGTGAACTTTGAATTGACCTGGCACAGAGTGTTCCAGCACAGTCTAGAGAACAAGAAAATAAAGGTAAAATGATTTTGGCAATCTATTCTACCCTATAAGTCAACATTTAATTCTGCACCATTAACCATTAATCTCCAATATACTGATCTAGATAATTGTAAGTTTTAAGGGAGAAGGTTACCTGCTAAAGGCAAAGAAGGTTAAGAAATAAGAGCCAGTTATTTACCATATATGATCACAAATAATGATCACAACAATCTACGAAGTAGGTTTTATGAATTCTATTTTATAGATAAAGAAATTGAGGCTCCATGATGGCAAGTCAAAAAATTACTAAGTGCCCAAGTTGTCACTCAAAGTCAGACTTATCAAATGCAGATCAATTAAACTCCAAGGTCCTTGTGCTTTCCACCAACTAAATATCCAAGAAAATGGTGTATTATCCATCTCACTTCAAAAGACTGTTTTGTATTTCATAGTTTCTAACCTATCACATGATGGTGAGTATGTTGTTGTTAGCTGCCATCTTGTTGGTGAACTACTTATGAAAAAAAACAAAAAAACAAACCTGTTGCCATCGAGTCAATTCAGACTCAGAGCTAAACTACACGACAGAGTAGAACTGCCCCATAGAGTTTCCAAGGAGCACCTGGTGAATTTGAACTGCCAACCTTTTGGTTAGCAGCTTTAGCTCTTAACCACTATGCCTCCAGGTTTTCCGAACAACTCATAGTGACCCTATATACAACAGAATGAAATACTGTCCATTCCTGCACCATACTCACAATCCTTGCTATGTTTGAGCTCATTGTTGCAGCCACTGTGTAAATCCATGTCATTGAGGGTCATCCTCTTTTTTGCTGACCCTCTACTTAACCAAGCATGATGTCGTTCTTTAGGGTCTGGTCTCTCCTGATAGCACGTCCAAAGTAAGTGAGACAAGCCTCATCATCCTTGCTTCTAAGGAACATTCTGGCTGTACTTCTTCTAAGACAGACCTGTTCTCAGTCCATGATATATACAACATTCTTCACCAACACCATAATTCGAATGCATCAGTTCTTCTTTGGTATTCCCTATTCATTGTCCGGCTTTCACATGCATATGAGGAGATTGAAAGTAACAGGGCTTGGATCAGGCTCACCTTAGTCCTCAGAGTGATATCTTTGCTTTTGAACACTTTAAAGAGGACTTCTGCAGCAGATTTGCCCAGCGCAATAGGTTGTTCGATTTCTTGTCTGCTGCTTTCCTGGGCACTGACCGCGGATCCAAGTAAATGAAATCTTTGACAAATTCAGTATTTTCTCCGTTACTTATTGGTCCAGTTGTGACAAATTTATTTTCTTTATGTTGAGGTGTAATCCATACTGAAGGCTGTAGTCTTTCATCTTAGTAAGTGCTTGAAGTCCTCTTCACTTTCGACAAGCAAGATTGTGTTATCTGCATATCGCAGGTTGTTAATGAGTCTTCCTCCAATCCTGATGGTGCGTTCTTTATATAGTATATACAAGAGGATGCTGCTGGATTTAAAATTAGAAAAGGTGTGCATCAGGGTTCTATTCTGTCGCTAAATTAATCTGTATGCTGAGCAAATAACCTGAGAAGCTGGACTAGATGAAGAACACAGCACCTGGAATGGAATGGTGAGTATTCAGGATGTTAAAATGAGAGTTAATTTACTGAAGCTAGAATGCTAGTACAATGCTATGGGAGAAATACTCCAATGGCACCTACAAATTAAATTTTAAAATTTTATGATGCTAAACCACAAATTAACACTGGTTCAGTGGTATGTATAAGGAATAATAGATAGACTTGTTCATAGTTCTTAAAAGATAGAAAATATTCAATAAATACTTAACAAATACTGAATTTTCATGATGTGAAAGGAACAGTAAAAGGTTGTAGCAAAAATAAAAATGCAGATAATTATTGGCACTTCCCCTCCAATGACTACAAACTGTATTTGATTGATTGGTGTTGATATTAACTCTATTTTTATCATCTGTGACTCTATGTAGAAATGACAATAAGATATATAATATAGTCTTCTTTTTACTTGTACTTCTTTCATTTCTTTACATAGTTCATAAATATAGGTCCTAGAAATACTTACTTTTAATAGGATTCCTTGTGTTATAATTAAATATTTTTAGTTAAGTTACATTAGTGAGATGTCCCCCATAAGACACTCTTAAAGATTACAATACTTTAAGATTTTACTAATTATCTTATATACTGTTAAATGAATAACTGACAGAGAAAATGTTACTATTAAGACAAAACACTTTACACTCAAATTTTACATGACTTTAACACCATAAATACTTGCCTTCTGAGTTTTTCAGAAGTAACTTTGCATGTCAACTTTGTTAGAAATACCAGGAATATTTAGTGAATATAGGTTATGCTATGTGTTTCAGATACTTATTAGGTCTAGATCTATAAAGGTACAATATTAGTCACTCCTGGCACTGTGTTATCTTTACTACGACGGATCTTTAAGCTGTACGTATTAGAAATATACCTTACCATTATTTTCAAGCAGTAGACGAAGATAAAATCTGACCATTAATACTTGTCGGTTATTGACAGTTTGATACATTTTTTTTTTCCTACATTACTTTTAAATTATTGAAGAGCAAAATTTATCAAGATCTAAATTTTTAAATTCTTATTTTGAAGGAATATGGGGACAATTCTCTCTTGTACCTTTAAGGAAATAACCCTACTTATTGCAAGATTTTGCTACTTTCAAAATGAAGAAATTTAAGAGAGTTTCAACTCTATTTTTGAAAATAAAAATTTATAATTTTAATTTTCAAGCTTCTTAAATGAAATGTTAGTGTAATTCAGCTTTTATCTCCCTCTTTCACTATATTTTCAGTCTATCTCTATGAAAGCTATATATTGAATTAAAATATTTTAATTCTGAGTATATTAATAATGATCCTCTGTGACACGAGACAAAAGCCTCTATAGTTATATAAGATCAAGCACAAAATCTCACTGGTTTTAGGAGATCCAGCACCAGAGAAACCCCATTCATTTTAAGATATATAACAATAGCAATACAATTTTCATATGGAGGATTCTGGAATTATAGTTTCCATAGTTGCTCTAAAATAGAGCTTACCCTGAGCATTCATATATCTCTGCAAGCTCTGCTGAAACAGCAGACTTTTGAAACTGGCTGAGAAATTAGATTTTCCCATCGTGAGCAATGAGAACTGTCATCAGTCCGATCTCCAAAGGGAGAAAAAACTATGCTATCACATTATGTTTATGTCTCCCAGGAATATTATCTCTGATCATAGTATGCAAAGGGTTGCATACAAATTGAATTTGATTTGTGTATTTAGGAATTTTTTAGTAGAATTTGGCCTCTAAAATTTTCCTCCTCTGACAACATTTTATAAACTCTATGCCTAATAAAAAACAGGTAGATTATCTTTAAATTAAAACTAAAGAATGACCTGTAACGCTAAAACAATTTACTTTTTTCTTCAAGAATTTTTCATCTGTTATTGGTAGAATTGAATATTATGAGCCTTTCTGGAACTACTTGCATCCTCTGATCAGCCAAAATAATATTCAAGCACTTTATTTTTATCTCTTTCATTATTTTAGTGTTTAAGATTGTCCCTTGAGAAGGACATCATTCTTGGTAAAATAGAGGATCAACAAAAATGAGGAAGAGCCTCAATAAGATGGATTGACACAGTGGCTGCAACAATGGACTCAAGCGTAACAATGATTGTGAGTATGGTGCATGACCGGGCAGTGTTTTGTTCTGTTGTACACAGGGTCACTATGAGTCAGAACTGACTCCACCACACCCATGCAAGTGTTTCATTTACATGTGTAAATTAGAGTTCAAGTCTTGAAGTCAGACAAAATTCAATTCTAACTTTGACTTTGTGTCTCAGTGTTTGCCACTGGGCAGGTTACTTAAACTCCGAATGCCTCAGTGTTCTCATTTTTAAAATAGAGATAATTACTTCTGCCATCTTCTTGATCTTTGGTATATTTGAGTCCATCGTTGCTTCTGTCTTGTCAATCCATCTCATTGGGGGTTTCTCTACTTTTCGTTAGCCCTCTACTTTACCAAACATGATGTCTGCTTCTAGAAATTGGTCTTTCCTGATGACCTGTCCAAAGTAAGCCCGTCCAAGTCACACCATCCTTGCTTCTAAGGAACATTCTGACTATATTTCTTCCAAGGCTGATTTGTTCATTCTTTTGTCAGTCCTCAGTCCATTCAATATTCTTTACCAACACCACAATTTGAGCGCATCAATTCATCTGTTTTTATTCAATTCTTCTTCATTATACAAATTCTGTATGCTTATGGGGCAAATGAAAGACTATGGCTTGGGTCAGATGCACCTTTGTTGTCAAAATGACATCTTTGCTTTTTAAAACTTTGAAGAGGTCTTTGCACTGGATTTGTCTAGTACAGTACGTCATTTGATTTCTTGACTGCTGCTTCTATGAATGTTGACTATTGATCCAAGTAGAATAAAGTCATTGACAACTTCTATTTTTTCTCCATTTATTATGATGTAGTTTATGGGTCCAGTTGTGAGGATTTCTGTTTTCTTCAACTTCAGGTGTAATCTGTACTGAAGGCTATTGTCTTTGACCTTCATCAATAAGTGCTTCAGGTCCTCTTCATTTTGGCAAGCAAGATCATGCCATTTGTATATCTTGAGTTCCTCCAGTCCTGATGTGAGTTCTTCATATAGTCTGGATAATCAAATTATTTGTTTGACATAGACTGAATAAGTAAGATAAAAAGATACAGTCCTGCAACACACCTTTTCTAATTTTGAACTATGAAATATCCCCTTGTTCGTTCAAACGACTTCCTTTTGATCCATGTAGAGGTTCTGCATGAGCACAATTAATAGTTCTGAAATTCCCATTTCCAAGTTCCCATTAAATCATATTATAATCATGTCAATTTAATTAAATATATATAAAACTTTTCTCTGATAGATGGCATTGTGAAATATACAGTTAATATAGACCATATTCAGATTCATGGAATAGCTCTTCTTAAAACACACACACACACACACACAGAGGCACACATATTTTTATTGAAAAGGAATTAATTCTTTACATCTTGGTCCACAGAGCTTCCTCAGGGGTCTAATAATTGAACTCATAGGAAGTGATTGCTCTATGGAAGAATAAATATTGACTCTGTGTTTATATAATCTTTGAAAAATGAGATGGTGAAAGTATTGAGCTAATGAATTCTTAGACTTTAAAGAATTTATACAAATAAGGAAAGAACAGAGGATGCCTTGCTGCAACAAGCTCAATGAAACCTTACAAGAACAACACCAGTCCTGTTTCTTGTTAAGAGACTGAAAGAGAAATATTAAAATCGGCTCTAAATTTGAAGAACTTTTACTTAACAACCTGATTTTACCAAAAACACATCTATCTTTGTAAATAAAATTAAATACATATCACATATCTTTTATTTTTTTGATCCAGAGCCTAAATTTCATTGTTTATAATAGGCTAGTATTTTTAAGGTATAGAATTGGTTCAATTTTCTTTTTATAGACATACAAAATCATTATTATTAGAGTTTTTCAGGGTGCTGAAGTATTTCCAGAGCAATCACGTATGATTAATGATTTGTTATATCAAGGGAGATGTGGAGCAGAAAATATTAGCCTTGCCATACTGGAGACCAGTTTGATATTTTAGGCTATTTCTATATGATATCCTTTCAATGATATTACACAAATAAAATTTCTAAGTGTTCTGAGCTTTTTTTTAGTTTCTACTTCATCGCTATAATAATGATGACACTGTATAAATCACAGACATTACATATCTTAAGAGATTTTTCCCAAGAAAGCAACAGAAGTTCATGCACCTCAACTGCAAAATTGCGGAACACTATATAAAATGAATATGTTAGATTCACTAAGGGAAGCATTAAAAGGCAATGGATATAAATTGAGAAACCTACCTATTTCATTCTACTAAAGCAAACAAATAGATGTTTTTCAAATAAAGCTACAAATAACTTCCCACAGAATCCTCAAACATGTGCACATATTAAAATAAGCTTAAAGAGCAGCCTTAATGGGGGAGAGAAAGGAAACTAGTAGCCAATGGCAATACCTTTGAAACAGAGCCAATTTAGGATTGTAACAATATGCTCAGTCATAGAGAGTTGTATCCACTTTCTTGCTCATGATTCCCACATTCTTTTATATTCTGATCCCATATGATTCCTAGGATTTACTGAGCATATTAGAAATTTCCTCAGTTTAGTAGATCTCTGTTTTATTGCCTTTCACGATAGTCCTTGAATGTTCATTTACCTTAAAGTGAAATTGCAGAAGTGCTTAAATTTCAGCAAATAACTGTAAATAGGAAAATAGCAAAACTGCATTTGTTGTTTGTTTGAAAGTATGTTTTTGTAAATGTTTTGTAACTGAAATTTAAAGAAATTTATTCTGATACATTTGTTTAATATTTGGATATTTTTCTCTATTACTCAGTATAGTGAAGTAGTTAATAAGATTTTGGACTTGAATACTGCTTGGGTTTGAAATCCAGATCTACCACTTACTAGTTGTATGACTTAGGCCAAGTCACTTAATTTCTCTGAGCTTCCATTTTCTCATATATAGAAAGAGCATACTAATGTATCCACCTGATAGGATTGGCATAACAATTAAAGGAGTAAAACAATTAAAGGAGTTTGAATACTGCCTGCCACATAATTAGTGCTGTATATGGTAGGTTTTCATTAAATCAAACATTTAATTACGGCAAAGTTTCTGCATCTATATAACAGGATCCCAATTCATAGAAGAAAATAGATTCACCAGTATTATTTTACTGCTCTTAGAGGAAGAATTTTGTACAGTGCATTTGTATGTAGGATGGTCATCTCACTTAAAATTAATCTAATTAATGTCACATTTTATTTCAAAAAATAATTTCCTCTTTGTTATAGATTGAACTGTGTCCCCTCAAAATGTGTGTCAACTTGGCTAGGCCATGATTCCCAGTATTGTATGGTTGTCCACCATTTTGTGAGCTGATGTGATTTTCCTATGTGTTGTAAATCCTAACCTCTATGATGTTAATGAGGCAAGATTAGAGGCAGTTATGTTAATAAGGCAGGACTCAATCTACAGGATTAGGTTGTATTTTGAGTCAATCTCATTTGAGATATAAAAAAAAGAAGCAAGCAGAGAGATAGAGGAACCTCCTACCACCAAAAATGAAGAACCAGGAGAGGAGTGTACCCTTTGGACCCACGGTCCTTGCCCTGAGAAGCTCCTAGACCAGGGGAAGATTGATGACAAGGACCTTCCCCCAGAGTCCACAGAGAGAGAAAGCCTTGCCTTGAAGCTGGCACCCTGAATTCTGACTTCTAGCCTCCCAGGCTGTGAGAACAAATTTCTCTTTGTTAAAACCATCCACCTGTGGTATTTCTGTTATAGCAGCACTAGATAACTAAGACATAGTTTTATGCACCAAAATGCATTGTTGAATATAAAAGTCTTCTCTACCTATACTCAAGTTTTCAAAATATTTAGTAGCTGTACTTTGTTTAATTACTTTACACTGATATTCTGGGGGGAGATGTACAAAAACAAATATTATGTGCTGCTTTATACATGTTATGTACTATTTTTCCAAAGAACTGTTTATTTTTATCCTATCATTTCTATGGAAAAAAAAATAATCATGATATTAAAGATCCTAAGAGTTGGAGTCCTTAGGACTCATTTCCTTGGGAGGTGAAAGTCCAGTGGCTAACACTGACAAAAGCCCTGCTCAATATGGGAGTAGAAGGAAAACATTCAGAGACCATGCGTCTGGGTTTTCTATTTTCGATAGACAGCTTCTCATCCTCTCCCCACCTTCTTGTACCATACCCAAGGGCATAGGTTTGAACATTCTCACTCAAAGGTTCTCCTTCTCATCCTAGGAGATAACAATTACAGAATTTCTTTTGGATCTCAGTTGCCTAAATCCTTATGGTTTTCTTAAAATCTGCCTGAGATAAATTACAATGAAAAGAAGTATGTATTTTATTCAAATCATTTTAATGAAAAATTTAGCCTTTATTTATCACATGAATGTTAGGCAAAGAAACAAGCAAAAGGGAAAAGTTTCCTGTTCTCTTTATAGTAAGCATATTTAATGGATGCTGAAACTAATCTATTCAAGGCCTATTACATGTGAGAAATTGTTTTTAAACTGGATTTCCCAGTGGACTATAAAGGTTCTTTATGCTATTTCTTTAGGGACATTCCCAATTATAAATGGCATGGCTGTTTAAAACAATTATGTTTCTAAGTTGCTAATAGTCATGTAACAATGCTTAGTGGAAGTCTTTGAAATAAATACTGATCACTAGCCTGGGCAGGCCTCCCAATTAGAAAACAAACAAAATTAACAAAACAAATGAACAAAATTATCATCACTGTTAATAAAGCACAAAACTAACAAATAAAACCATCACTTTCTAGTGAGCACTGAGGCCATAAAACAAAACAAAACAGAAAACCCAAACCCACCACAGTCCAGTCGATTCAGACTCATAGCGGCGCTCTATGACAGAGTAGAACTGCCCCATAGGGTTTCCGAGGCTGTAATCTTTACAGAAGCACATTGTCACGTCTTTCTCCCAAGGAGCAGCTGGTGGGTTCCAACCACCAACCCTTCAGTTAGCAGCCGAGAGCTTAACCACCGTGTCCCCAGGGCTTCTTACTGAGATCATAGAATCGACAAAATCATTATTCTTAATTTTGACTTGTAGATTTATTTAGGTTCCATGTAGTTTCCAAACATTTGCTAATATAGTATCACATTCCTTGAACCATGAAAGGCACATAGTAGGGTCTCAAATAAACATTTGTTAAAAGAAAATCCAAACATATATCAGGTTTTATGCTAGATGATACTGTGAAATGATGTAAACACAAGCACTGGCCCCAACCTCATGGAGTTTACAATCTAGGGAAAGAGGCAGGCGTTAAACAAATATTCATAAAACAAATGCACAATTTAAAAGTATGACAAATACTATATTGGAGAAATTCCAAGTTTTATGAAAGGATTAAACCAAACTCCTGTCCTATTCTCAATGGGAGAGGGAGCTCTAGGTGATAGGGGGTACTGTGTTTAGTCTCATAAATAAATTGGTAAATAATTTAATAACAATATGATTACAATTCTCAAAGCAAACTCTGTATGTACTCAAAGATATGTGGCTAGAAGTATCTTTAATGAAATGTTTTGGTGGAAAAGAAGTATATATTAGCAATAATATTTAGCTATTATGAAGTTATTTACGTTTATTTGATAATCTTGGCCGTTTCCTACCTGCATATTTTTGCTCATAGTGTTCCTTCTACTTCAGTTGCCTTTTCTACCTCTAAAATTTCCATATATCTTTCTTGATCTACCTTAGAAATTATGTACTCAGTAAATCATTCCCAAATTCTCCAACTACATACAATCTCTCCCATCCTTTACTATATTTACTCTTTTTCTGTAGCTCAGTTATAGCACTTATTAAAATTTATGTTGTTTTATATACTTGACTTATTTCACTCAGTAGTCTGTGAGTTCTGACAACACAGCGGTCATGTCTAATTGATCTTTTCATCAACCCTTTGCCAAGTAATATCAATATCAGTAATATCAAAAAATGTTGTAAAGTCTTACACATTGAATCACTAATTGCTTCTCTGCTTTTTTTTTTTTTTTGCCACTTGTATTCCTAATCCTTTCCTATTAACTTGTTATCATTTCCATCATACCTGAGGTGAGTTGAAGCCAATTGAATCCTTTCCAGAAGTTGATTTCTTATAGGCATCTAGACAGCTGGGGTGCCACATTGCTTGTATTTGGACAAAAATAAGAAATATAACTCAGTGGCATTTGATATCTGTGAGGACAATGACATCCAACAGCTTTTCAACCAGTTTGAATATGCATATGGTAAAAACAGTGAAAGCCAAATCCTCTGGGCTTCCACAGATGGAAGCGCTAGGGGTAGACAGTTAAATCTCTTTAAGGGCTGTAGGAGAGATAAATGAAAAGAGAAATCTTTATCAGATGAAATTGTTTCAGATGATTATGTTAGTATGAACATTATTATAAAATGTGTTTATTTGCAAGATCAATATAATTGGTATTTTTTAGTCCCATCAAATGTATGGCAGGTTCTTACTAAAAATGAAATTTTTTACTTAAGAATTCCACTTAAATGTCTTTTTTTCTTTAACAAAACTGTCGATTACCCTGAATTTTCCTATCTCCTTACAACCCAGAGGCTGACATTTCAATATTTTGCCTGATTAAAATGGCAGCCGTCAAAGCAAGTATAAGTTTAGATTACATTTTTAGAAAGCAATTACTAAGGACTTGTTTAACATGGTATACACATGATTTACGAATTACTTCAGTAACAAATACACCCTCTCTTCACTTATCAGTATGGTTAGGTTCCAAAGACCAGATCATTATGTGAAATCAGAGTTTGCGAAATGCCTTTTTTTTTTTTTTTTTGCGGTACCCAAACCAAAAACCTGTTGCCCGGGAGTTAATTCCGACTCATATAGTGGCCCTATAGGACAGAATAGAACTGCCCCATAGAGTTTCCATGGAATGCCTGGTGGATTCGAACTGCCAACCTTTTTGGTTAGCAGCTGTAGCTCTTAACCAGTATGCCACCAGGGTTTCCTATGAGTCAGAATCGACTGGATGGCAACGGGTTTGCGGTAACAGTCCCCTTTAACAGCCTTGTGGGGCCTCTGGTGGCACAGAGGTAGGGCGCCATGGCCCCAGCTACACAGGCCCCTTCTCTACCCATCCTAGTGCGCAGAGTGGGGAGTTGGACAATGGCGGGGGAAGGGGGGAGGGAAGCAGGGGGCGGGGGAATGTTAGACAAGCCAATTCATTTCGCTTTGCTAAATGGGTCAGGGGAGGCAGCGACAATCTTAACCATATGGTGATTAAAACAAATAATGAGGGGCGAGTGACAAGAGGAGAGGCAGGAGACAGCCCCCTCCCCCCCACACCACCACCACCGCCTCTGCCCATCCGCTGGAATCACAGCTCCATGCCCAAGGGGGCCTGCCTTGGCTCCGGAGTCTTGTTGTGGCCTGGTCAAGCTCCTTGCTCAGGGAGCACTCGATTGTTCTCTGACTGGACTCAGCCCCACCCGCGCCCCCCGCCCGTGCACTCTCAGGTCACCTCAGGCCCAGCTGAGCGCTGAGAGTGTGACACAGTGCTCTTTGGGCTGCCAGACAAAAGTTGTTAATTCAAAAAATAGTTGAATGGTCGATTTTTTATTACTGTCGTAAATGTTAAGACGTCAGATAAGCAAATAGTCAGTAAGACAGGGGAACGTGTATTTCTCCACTTCTATTTATAAAATAAATTAAACATTTCCAATACAGCTTTAAAGAAATTCTCTGCTAGTTTGGCACCCCATTCGATAGACAGTTCTGGGAACCAAAGCTGGAGTTTTGTTTCCAGAAAAAGAGTTGTAGCCATACCTAACCCTCTGGCCTACAACGAAGAAAGACATTTTAGTTCGTGTTCTCGACAATCTATATAGTGGAGCTGAACATTATTTCAGGTAATTCTATTATGTTCTCCATTTTTAGATGTACTGAAGGTCACTGCCTTATATAAGGAAAGTTATAATATGAAACAGCTATCTCTACATCTGTGAACTCTCGTATGAGTAACTGTGACATCAAAATTTGAGGTAATTTTGAATACTTCAACCATAAAATGTCATGAGAAAGCCTTCATAATCTAAGAAGAATGTAAAGCAATGAAATGTCTATCAACTGGAAAGTAATTATTTATTAATATTATGAACAGGTTTGTCTCATTCTTGAAAATCTTAAGTATGCTAAAGATTTTGCAGTCAGATGTACAGGAGATACCTTGTTTTGATTTTTATAGGAGAATTTGAGGAACAAGCCATAGCACTATATCCAATAGTGGATATGATTATTTAAGTAGTATAATTCTAAACTACTGCAACTAGGTAGGGTGGTTAGTTATGTTATCTAGAAAATATGTCTTGGTAATCCAATTTTTTTAATCATAAAAGAGGAACTATTATCACTTTGAATTCCATTGTAGTTGTTATTCCAGACTTAAGCTGATATTCTGACCTGTTATTTTCCATTCACTATGCTCTGTTACCTCACTGATGCAGAATATAGCTACCAAAACACAGAAAAAAAGAATTAGAAAAGAACAAGTTTGAATGGAATGAAAAAATTTAAGGTAGAAAAACGACAAAATAAAACTTCCCTGGGCAATTAATTACAGGAAATTTGTATAAAAACAGAGACTTCTTAGATATACCATCAACATTTCATTTTTGTGAAACTTTAAAAAGTATATTGTGTTATTTTCCTAGGGCTGCCATTTGCTGGGTGACATGTAATAGAAATTCATCCTCTCACAATTTTGGTGACTAGAAGTTCAAATCAGGATACTGGCTCTGTTGAGTCCTTCTGAGAAACTGTTCCATGCATCTCTCCTAGTTTCTGATAGCTCCAGGTGGTCTTGGCATGCAGCTGCAGCATCACATGGTGCCCTTCGTCTGTCTCTCTATCTCTGTGTATCTTTTCTTTTATAAGCACACCACTCCTATAAGATTACGACCCATCTTACTCCGATATGACTTCATGTTAACCTAGTTTATAACATCTTCAAAGACCCTATTTCCAAACAGGGACACATTCACAGGTACAGGGGTTAAGACTTTAAAATATCTTTTTGGGGAACACAATTCAGTCCACATGTATTGAAAAAAGTTGCTACGATTAGTGGAAAAAACATGGTCTGTTGCATACAGGAAGAGGGGAGGGAGTTTTCAAGACAAATCCTGGCTGGACCAAAAGAAATATAATTCCTTGTTCACCCAAGGGTTATAATCAGATTTTAGAATGGAGGAACTAGAACCTTGTCTTAGTTACATAGTGCTGCTGTAATAAAAATACCACAAGTGGGTAACTTTATGTATGTAATTGTGTATGCCAACTCTAGGGTAAGCTGTAAGAAGCTATTATTTTAGAGTGTTAATTTGATCATTCTCAATGAATACTTTAAATCATCTTCATAAATCTGTAAAATAAATAATTTCTGCGTTGCTGTTGTTAGGTGTCATCGAGTCAGTTCTGACTTATAACAACCCTACGGACAACAGAATGAAATGCTGCCCCATGCTGTGCCATCCTCACAATTGTTGCTATGTTTGAGCTCATTGCTGCAGCCACTGTGTCAATCCATCTTGTTGAGGGTCTTCCTCTTTTTTGCTGATTCTGTGCTTTACCAAACATCATGTCTTTCTCCAGGGACTGGTTCCTCCTGATAATATGTCCAAAGTAAATGAAACGAAATCTCGCCATCTTTGCATCTAAGGAGCATTTTGTCTGGACTTCTTCCAAGATGGTTTTATTTGTTCTCTGGAAGTCCATAGCATATTCAGTATTCTTTACCAATACCATGATTCAAATGCATCAATTCTTCTTCAGTCATCCGTATTTATTCTCCAACATTTGCATGCATATGAGGCAATTGAAAGACCATGGCTTGGGTCAGGTGCACCTTAGTCCTCAAAGTGACATCTTTGCTTTTGAACACTTTTAAGAAGTCTTTTGCAGCAGATTTTCCCAATTCAATATGTGGTTTGATTTCTTGACTACTGCTTCCCTGGTGTTGATTGTGGATCCAGGTAAAAGGAAATCCTTGACAACTTCAATATTTTCTTCATTTACCATTATGTTGCTATCGAAAAAAACCAAACTCACAGCTGTCAAGTCAATTCTGACTCATAGTAACCCTATAGGACAGAGTAGAACTGACGTGTAGGGTTTCCAAGGCTGTAAATCTTCACAGAAGCAGACTGCCACATCTTTCTCCCGCTGGAACAGAAGGGTGGGTTCGAATTGCCAACCTTTCAGTGTGCAGTTGAGTGCTTTAATCACTGAGCCACCAGGGCTCCTTTATGTTGCTATAAGTAGATATAATCATGGGTGGTTCTCTAGGACAGAAGAACCTCACTGAATCTGAAAGATGAGATTCTGTTTCCCTGGATGACATACCATGTGAAATACCGCTTTAAGAAGTTTAACGCGGTAGACAATAGAATTGAATTGTCTGTTCAGTTCTCACAGACTTCCATACAAATATAGTTTGTTTTAATTCTTATTTCAACACAAATTTATATTTCTAAGAAAACATCACCTGAAATGGAGTTTTATGTTCCTCATCACTTCAAAAAGCCTTTGGCATTTAAATGCTTACCTTGACATAGTTGTAACGTGTACCACACAATTCCATTTCCCCTCTTTGAATTTTCTAGTCTTATAATTAAACAGTATCATATTCTAAACAACATTAATTTATCAACAAACAGTTAATTCTTATGACTCCCAATATCCTAATATTGGTATAAGCTAGGATCTTATTTTATTTGTAGATGTTATTAATGTCCATTAGAAGTTTTGAAATTCAGATTGTCTCATATACTGTAATGACTTTTTTCTTCACTGAATGCAATTTATATTGACTTTACTGTTCTAAAAAATCCCATCTTCAGCGTTTATATAATCCAACTGGCTGCAAATAATTAACCAGAGGCATTATTCAGCATCTAAATATGCTTAGTAATTGGATGCTTTTATTGTAATGTGTATTCCAAGAAGAATTACAATTACCCTGCACTCATACAGTTTTTTCCCCTTGTTAATAGTACCTTAGCAATATCTATTAGACTTAGAATTCAAGTTAAAATTCCTATTACTTTAGGGAGTGTTGGGAGGAGATTCTGATGGCAAAACTTACTTTGGAAGTATTCTCAGCTCGATTTTCTTTACATATTCTTATATTGATGTATATGTTCAAGGACAAATGAATTTTACTTTTGTTATCTCCCTAGTATGCCCTTATTTATACTTATTAGTAAGTAGCTGAAAAAAAAATTTCCAATTCTGTGAAAGTTCAGATTCCTAAAATATTTTATATGAAGTGGTTAAACATAACACCTTTTACAAACACTTGTCAGCCCTTCTGTGGACTAGCAGGGTCAATGGTGAGAGCTCAGAGTTAAGAAAACAAACCAGAACAGTTGTATTTGAGTCAACTCTGACTCCTGGCAACCCCATGTGTATCAGAGTAGAACTGTGCTCTATAGGGTTTGTAACGGCTGATTTTTCCAAAGTAGATTGCCAGGCCTTCTTTGAAGGCACATCTGGGTAGACTCAAACCTCCAACCTCTTTGTTAGCAGCCAAGTGCAGTAACTGTTTGCACCACTCAGGGACTCCATGGTTAAGAAATCCATCTCTCAACCTCTTGCTGTTAGTTGCCATTGAGTTGACTCCTACTAATGGCAGCCTTATGTATAGCAGAACAAAATGTTCCCAGGTTTGATTGGACAGCAGCATTAAAAAAAAAAACAAAAAAAAAACACAGGACTAATGAGGCACAGGGACAAGGACTAGAAGGCAGGAGGGGACAGGAAAGCTGGTGATAGGGAACCCAAGGTGGAGAAGGGACAGTGTTGACATGTCATGGGGTTGTTACCCCTTGTTATAGGGCCATATGTGTACTAACTGTTCAATGAGAAACTATTTGTTCTGTAAACATTTATCTAAGGTACCAAAAAAAAAAAAAAAAAAAAAAGAATTATCTGTGCAAGATCAAATTGACAACAACAACTCAAAAGGTTTGATGGGAAGCCTAGGGGGCAGCGAGCTGAAGATAATGGTGATGGAATAATTTGGAAAAGGATAGTGAGAATAGCAGCACAACTGGAAGAATGTAATCGATGTCACTGAATTGTACATGTAAAATCTTTTGAAACTGTAACTATGGTTATGTATATTTCCACCAAAAACAAAAGTCCTCCAAGGTTGAAAAGAGAGAGTGTTGACATGTTGTGGGGTTGTTAACCAATGTCATAAAACAATATGTGTACTGACTGTTTAATGAGAAACTATTCTGTAAACCTTCATCTAAAGTACAATAAAAAAGTATATAAAAGTATATAAAAAAACAAAACATTCCAAGGTTCTGTGCCATCTTCATGATTGCTGGTATGTTTGAGTCCAGCTAATTCTCTAGCAGTGACTGATTTCTTATATGAATAAAAAGAACGTTGTTTATAGGTCAAAATCTAAGCCATCAGGCTAAATACAGTACCGATTTCTCTGTATTAGTAATACATTAATATTATTAAAAATAAACTAGGAGGTGACTAGATAATATGCCACCATTTGCATTGAGAGCCTACCTCTATTGCTAACACTATGTGTGATCATAAACCTCTGTGCATTTTTTTTGCATATATTAAAAAAACAAAATGGCAATAGTCCTGGTATGTACCCTGCGTACCTGAGTTATAGGAAGATAAATAAGATTCTTTTGTAAAGCACAAAGCAGTATGGAGCATAAGAGGATCATTAATTTGTCAGTCAGTTTGATCTGATTTTTACAAATTAGTGTGATTGGCAGAAATGAGATATATGTGCTGTTATACTGATCTACTATCAGATCTGTTAATGAAACCTGTTAATCAAACACAATTAGGACTGACATTATCTCTTCTGTTGTCATCGTTGTAGTGTGCCATCCAGTTGATTCCGACCCACAGCGACCTTCTGGGACAGAGTAGAACTGCCCTGTAGAGTTTCCAAAGCTGTAATCTTTACAGATGCAAACTGCCACATCTTTTTCCCTTGGAGTGGCTGGTGGGTTTGAACCACTGACCTTTGGTTAGCAGCTGAGCACTTAACCATTGTGCCACCAGGGCTCCTTTTAGCCCTTTTAGAGACACCTACGTTTTTCAAAGTTCTAATTGTCCTGAGGGAGTACGCTAGAAACCTTCAAAAGCTAGCAATCTAACATTACTAAAACGGAGACACCACATTCTTTTTGTTTTCTGGCAGTGATTTCCTCCATGCTCTCCGGTTTGAACAGAGTCTACTCTATGCAACCAGGGTGGACATCTGTGGGGACAGGGAACAACTCTTTTTGCTAATGAGTACTGATGCCTTCATGACAAACAGATGATATCTGCAGATGGTTGGTCTCTTCCAACCTCCTTTGCTATTCAGTTCTCACAGACTTTATACAAATACACGTGTTTTTTTTTTTTTTAATTCTTATTTCAACATAAATTTATATTTCAAAAAAAACCTCACCTGAAATGGGATTTTATTTTTCCCATCACTGCGAAAAGACTTTGGCGTTTGAACATTTATCTTCACACAGTTGTAATTAAGAACGTGTGTGTGTTCTGTTTGCTAAATGCACTAATTATAATTAATACATTTCAGCCCTTTTTTATAATACATGCTGCCCATTTTCTTTTTGGTTATTTGTGTATAGATATGCCAAAAAATTAAAATGAAGACAAAATTTTGTTCTTTTCACAAGAACACTTTCAACTTTCAAGAATAGTTCACAAATACATGCAGGAGAATAATGAATCCAGGGCTTCTAGTAAATCACTACTATTAAAAAGGGGGCAAAGCCTTTTCTGAATTGCAATAAATACCCATCAGTTCCGTTACTGGGGAATGCTAATTTATTGAAGGACTTTAGAAACCAAATTCCATTTTCTTTCTTTCTTATATTAGAAATAGGCCAAATAGTAGTCAGTAAACTGACACTTTTTAAAGCCTATTGAAAAACATGGCATTGTCCTTTTTTAAAATTTCAACCTGCTCTGAAGTACAGTATTTGCTTCCTGTCAAGTTGAACATGTCTAATACATTTGCTGTATCACTGCTACTGAAGCTCAACACCTCGGATCTCCCTAAAATAAAAGGTTATGTTGGTGTCAATCACTTATTTCTCCTGCTGACATAAGATAAAATCAGATTTGCCAATAACAGACGCATACTCCTTGGCGAGCTATAATGGGACGAAAAGATGAAAGGCAAAAGTAGCTCAGTGAAGTTAAATGGAGGTTAAATGTGCCGCTCTGTAGAGTCTGGTACCCTGATTCCTGGTGTGAACCACATAATGATTCCCAACGTTAAAAGAGATTTAGTGGTCCGCTAACATTTGACCCTGGTCAGCTATGTTGATAAAAAAGAATCATTCGTTTTAGGAGGTTCTATATATGTGCTGAAAATTGCCTTAGATTTTTCTAAGAAATAGCAAGGAGAAAAAAAAACGAACAAACAAACTATAAACTCTCTTTTCTTCTCAGAAAAATTTATTTCACAGTAAAAAAATGATAACTTTCATCTTCGTTAAGCTTCATTATACTTTCAGCATATCGTTTTCTTACTTTTGAAAGCAAGCTAATGTAGTCTACTGTTCGTCTCTGAATATAAAAACTCTCATTTCCTCCGCCATATTTTCCCTTGCCTCTATTCGATTAGAATGAGTCTAGCTTTCCAAAATGCCTGTAGTTTCTGCAGTGTTTCCAAGTCAGGATTAAGAAGCCTCCATCCAAAAGATAGCAAGAAATAAAAAATTTTACAAAATAACTTAAGTCATTCCCTCCTTCCTTATTTCATAGACAGCGTTTTGTAGAATGAGCCACTGTAGAATTATCATGAAAACTTTTGTTTAAGAGTTTCTCTTTCATTCAAGTATGGTAGCCTCATTTTAAAATGTAAATTAAGCTTAAAATTCTACTATAGATCCAAGCAAATGATTCTACTTTTACTTTAGTGCGTAGGATCTATTCCAAAACATAAGCAATGAAAATTTTTCCCGTCTTGGACTATTCACACTTCTAATAAACTATATTCATAAAGTTAATACTCAGAAGGACTAGCTTACCATGTTACCCCCAAAACTTATTTTAGAAAACAAAAACTCCCTAATAGAATCTGATAGATGCCCCAACTTAATCTTATTAAAATAAAAATTTATCTCATTTCAATTATTGCAGATTAGATATCTTAGAACAGTTTGAATATTTACTTAAAGTTCAAGTAAACAGATTGACTGGGTATTTGAGTATATGATTCTGGCATTTAGGGGAGAAGTCTGGGCTGAAAATATGAATTGGGTTTTCAACTTAAATAGTGTATTTAAAGCCATGAGACTAAATTACATGACCAAAGAGTGAGAACGGATGGGGGATGTGGAGCCCAAAAACTGAGTTTCAGAATGTCTGATGAATCATCATTTATTATTAGTATGTGAGGGATTCAATTGGTCAATTGCCTAATCGCTTTGTATTAAATAGTTAATATTAAAGAAGATACGTTCTAGAATAGCGTGTTCTATTTTTCTTCAGGAACAAATACCTTACTTTGCCAAGTGGAATATGGTTCAGAAGAGAATACAAAGGTGATTACAGGTTGGAGAATTAAACTCTTAAGAAATGGATAAATAAGCTTAATACATTGGACTACTTTTGTCAGTGTTGCCAGTGATCTCTGCCTTGGCATTTTAGCATTTTAACTGGTTAGTCCTTCCTTCTTGATGCATTTTCTTTATTTGATGCCCAGGTTACCATAATCTCCTGGTTATACTCCTACTCTACTAGCCCATCCACTCTATTTTTCTTACTCTGTTCACTAACCTCTTAACTTTGGTGTAAAAAGCAAATGAAACCAGTTGCCACTGAG
Organism: Dugong dugon; assembly: GCA_030035585.1. Taxonomy (NCBI): domain Eukaryota; kingdom Metazoa; phylum Chordata; class Mammalia; order Sirenia; family Dugongidae; genus Dugong; species Dugong dugon. Next base: position 34,381,438 of record CM057471.1, on the reverse strand, counting down.
TCAATTCTGACTTCATGGTATCCCATGTGCTTCTGAGCAGAACTGTGCTCTATAGGGTTTTCAATGGCTGTGATCTGTTGGAAATAGATACCCCAGCCTTTTTTCTGAGGCACCTCTGGGTGGTTTCAAACATCCAAACTTTGGAGTAGTTTCTCTAGATTCAAATCAATGTATCAGCAGGGCTGAACTCTGAAAATTCTAGGGAACAATAAATTTTATTGCCATTTTCAGCTTCTGGAAGCCACCTGCATTTATTTTTTCATTTGTGACTTGTGGCCTCTGCCTCCAGCTTCAAATCCAGAAGCATACATTTTACTTCAGTCATCACATTGCCTTCTGTCTCTGTAGTCAAATTTCCCTCTAACTCCCTCTTATAAGAACACTTATAATTACATTTGGGGCCCACTAGTTAACCTCCTGATCTTAACTCTCACCTTAACTTAATCACACTTGCGAAGTCCTTTTTATTATATGAGGTAACATTAACAGGTCCCAGGGATTGGGACCTAGATTACTTTGGAGCTCATTTTTCAGCCTACTATAAAAAGTAAATTTGAAAAACTCTATACAGCATACTTCAATCTTAGTAATACTTTTACCTTTGTATCTTGCATATAACAGAGATGATGATGATTTTTTAAATTTGACATGATGTTTTTATTTGGTTTGTATTTTTATTATTTTGTATTCTTTGTCAAAATACTCTAACTAAAAGTCGTAATTTTATTACTATTTTTGCCTCAAATTAAACCTAGAACTCCATAAGGTTTGTTAAAATATATATATTTATGTCATTTTCATTTCAAAAATTATGATCTATTATTTTGTATAAAATACTCAGAAACGTCTAAGCTTAAATCAATATACAATGATACAATTATAATGTACCATGAAATTTAATTTAGTCAAAGTCCCCAGAGCTCTCAATAATAAAAGAAGTTATTTATTTGTTTATTTAAAGTTATCTGGTTTCAAGTGCAGGGATTGGCTGTTACATGAACACGTATGTTTATCCCATATATTTATTTTTGGGAAGTCTAACTTACTTTGTGTAAAAAGAAATTTCCAATTATGAAACCATCTGGTATTTTGATTTTTAGCTGTAAATTTAAGATTTCTCTTCTTTACCTCTACCTGCAGTTACGCAAAGAAAGAACACACAGGTTTTCAGTTGAGCTACAACTTTTAAATTGTTCCTTTCAATAAACTGCAAAGAAAGAAAGGAATAGCAAACATCTGCCTGTGCCAGCTGCTAGAATGTAGAGGCGATAACGGACTGCCTATGTACTGATACCCTTTTGCTTTCCCAGTGGAATTTGTTGCATCTTGAGCAGTTCTCCTCAGAATATATCTGCCTCTCTAAATAGTAATTAAAACCAGTAGATGGGAGTAGAACTGTCTTTGAAAGCTTCCTGTGGACATATCAAGTTACGGGGAAATATCTAGACAGTGTTTCAGTAATTTACATTTTTAGATACTTCAGAAAAAAATAGAAAATGAAATAAAAAATTTTCTTATTCTTCTATTGGTATCATTATCATAATCCATGCTCACTTACTCAGCATATATTTGTAAGTACATTTACATAATAATTCTCTTCATGCCATAAATTTTGAGGCACAATCTAAGAACCATGGGCCATTACAGACAGTGCTTGTTGTTTTTGCTCTTGCTTTAAATCTGGTTTTCGTTTTTTTCAAGGATGGAAATAGTCATTATTCTGATATTACTAAAATTCCTGAAAAATGTAGTTTTTTTGATTATGTGGAAAAGCAATTATTGCATGATTTTGAACAATGTTTGTTAAAGGGGTGGTTGTTGTTAGCTGCAGTTCAGTTGGCCCCTGACGCATGGCAATCCCACACACAATGGAAGCAAATACTGTCAGGTCTTGTGTCAGCCCCATGATCAGTTGTAGATCAGACCGTTGGGATCCATAGTGTTTTCACAGGCTGATATTTAAAAATAGATCATCAGGAATTTCTTCATGATAAAGGGATAAACCAAAAAACAAAACCAAACCTGCTGCCATCCAGTTGATTCTGACTCATAGCGATGCTATAGGACAGAATAGAACTGCCCTATAGGGTTTCCAAGGAGCGGCTGGTGGATTCGAACTGCCAACCCTTTGGTTAGCAGCCGAGGTCTTAACTACTGCGCTATCAGGGCCTGATAAAGGAGTGTCATCCATAAATCAAATGTATAGTTTTTTCTCCCCTTTATTTATCAGAGAAGTTTCCCATTATTTTACAGTATAGCCATGGAAAGGAAGTTATCTTGCAACAAATCTTTTTTTTTTTTCCAAAAATTACTTCTGGAGCATTCTCATTATTCTGAGAAAATAATTGTGATGGTTAATTTTATGTACGAATATGGCTAGGCTATGGTGCCCCGTTGTTTGATCAAATACTAGTCTAGATACTCTTATGAAGTCATTAACTAGTTGCTGTCATGTCAACTCTGACTCGTGGAGACCACATGTGTCAGAGTAGCACTGTGCTCCATAGGCTGACTTTTCGGAAGTAGATCGCCAGGCCTTTCTCCTAGGCACCTATGGGTGGATTCAGATTTGCAACCTTTCAATAGCAGTTGAGACCCTTAATCTTTGCACCTGTAAGAGACTCCTATGAAGTAGTTACAGGAGAGAAAATCAGTTTGCCTTTAAAAAACAGATTACCCTCCATAATGTGGGCGGACCTCAGTCAGTCAGTTGATGGCCTCAACGACAAAAAGGGAGTTTTCCCTAGGGTGTATTGTCTTCATACTATAAACAGATATCTTGCCAGAACTCCTCCACTCTTCAATTTTCTTGTCACTTTACCTACGGACTTTGGGAATAAGACTAAAGGAATCTCCAGCCTGTTGCCTGACCAAAGGATTTTTAGACACAAGATTGCAGGAATTTCCAGCCTGTTGAGAATGTAAAAATAATTTCTGTGATTTGGAGTAGATTTATATAATCTGACTTCCTTGTGGATGGGGAAAGTTGATTATCAAGAAGACAGGGCCATAGAGGTTCTTGGTCATAAAAGAAAGCAGGACCTTCTAGGAATGGATTATGCTTATAAGTGTTTCTGAAATGAGAGGTGACAAATATTCCTGAGGAATATTAAATTGTGCAATCAAGAATCTTGTAGTTGTTAGGTGCCTTCCAGACAATTGCAATTCAGTGACTCTATGTACAACAGAACAAAACAGTGCCTAGTCCTGAGCCATCCTAACAATTGTTGCTATGCTTGAGCCCATTGTTGCAGCCACAGTGTCAATCCACCTCCTTGAAGGTCTTCCTCTTTTTTGCTGATCCTCTACTTTACCAAGCATGATGTCCTTCTCCAGGGACTGATTCCTCCTGAAAACATGTCCAAAGTATGTGAGATTATGTCTCACTATTCTTGTTTCTAAGGAGTATTCTGGCTATACTTCTTCCAAAACAGATTTATTCGTTCTTCTGGCAGTCCATAGTATATTCAATAATCTTCCCAAACATCATAATTCAAATGCATCTGTTCCTCTTTGGTCTTCCTTTTTCATTGTCCAGCTTTCACATGCATATGATATGAGCCAATTGAAAACACCATGGCTTGGGTCAGGGCCATATTAGTCCTTAAAGTGACATCTTTGCTTTTTAACACTTAAAGAGGTCTTTTGCAGCAGATTTGCCCAAAGCAATGTGTCTTTTGATTTCTTGACTACTGCTTCTATGGGTGTTGATTGTGGATCCAAGTAAAATGAAATCTCTGACAACTTGAACCTTTTATCCATTTATCATGATGTTGCTTATTGGTCTAGTTGTGAGGATTTTTCTTTCTTTATGTTGAGGTGTAATCCATGCTGAAGGCTGTAGTCTTTGATCTTCATCAATAAGCACTTCAAGCTGTCCTCACTTAACTCAGGAAAGTTTGTGTCATCTGCATATCGCCGGCTGTTAATGAATCTTCCTCCAATCCTGATGCTGTTTTCTTCTTCATATAATCCAACTTCTTGGATTATTTTCTCAGCTTGTAAATTGAATAAGTATGGTGAGAGGAGACAACACTGATGCATACATTTCGTGATTTTAAAACATTCAGTATACCTTCTATTCGAAGCACTGCTTCTTTATCTATGTACAGGTTTCTATCACCAAGGACAATTAAGTAGTTTGGATTCCAATTCTTTACAACATTATCCATAATTTGTTATGATCCTCACAGTCAAATGCCTTTGCATAGTCAATAAAACACAGGTAAACATCTTTCTGGTTTTCTCTTCTTTCAGCCAAGATCCATCTGACATCAGCAGTGATATCCCTTGTCCCAAGTCTGGCTTGCTTTTCTGGCAGTTTCCTGTCAATGTGTTGTTGCAACAGCTTTTGGATGATCTTTAGCAAAATTTTACTTGTGTGTGATATTAATGATATTGTTCAATAATTTCCACATTCTCTTGGATCACCTTTCTTTGGAATGGGCACAAATATGGATCTCTTCCAGTTGGTTGGCCAGGTAGCTATTGTACAAATTTCTCACACAGAGTGAGCATTTCCAACATTGCATTCATTTGTTGAAACATCTCAATTGATAGTCTATCAATTCCTGAAGCCTTGTTTTTCACCAGTGCCTTCCGTACAGTTTGGACTTCTTCCTTCAATATCAACAGTTCTTGATCCTATGCTACCATTTGAAATGGTTGAATGTCTACCAATTCTTTTTGGTACAGTGACTCTGTTTTTTCCTTCCATCTTCTTTTGATGCCTCCTGCATCTTTTAACATTGTCCGTGTAGAAATCTTCAGAATTGCAAACTCAAGGATTTAATTTTTTCTTCAGTTCTTTCAGCTTGAGTAATGCCAAGCGTGTTCTTCCACTTTTGTTTTTCAACTCTAGACCTTTGCATATTCATTATAATACTTTATCTTCTCGAGACACCCTTTGAAATATTCTGTTCAGCTCTTTTACTTCTTAATTTTTTCCTTTCCTTTTTGCTATTCTGTGTTCAAGAGCAAGCTTCAGAGTCTCTTCTGACATCCATTTAGATATTTTCTTTCTGTCCCGTCTTTTCAATGACCTCTTGCTTTCTTCATGTATGATATCCTTCATGTCAATCCACAACTAGCCTGGTCTTCAGTCATTAGTGTTCGATGCAGCAAATCTATTGTTGAGATGGTCTCTAAATTCAGCTGAGATATATTCAAAGTCATACTTTGGCTCCTATCAACTTGTTTAATCTTCTTCGTTTCAACTTGAACTTACATATGCGCAATTGATGGCCTGTCCCACAGTCCGTCCCTGGCCTCCTTCTGACAGATAATATTGAACCTTTCCATCCTCTCTTTCCACAGATATAGTTGATTTGATTCCTGTGTATTCCATCTGGCAAGGTCCACATGTATAGTCACTGTTTATGGTGTTGAAAAAAGGTATTTGCAATGAAGAAGTCATTGGTCTTGCAAAATTCTATCAGGTGATCACCAAGGCCATATTTTCCAACCACTGTAACCTCTTCTTTGTTTCTAACTTTTGCATTCCAATCACCAGTAATTATCAATGCATCCTGATTGCATGTTTGGTCAATTTCAGACTGCAGAAGTTGGCAAACATCTTCAGTTTCTTCATCTTTGGCCTTAGTGGTTGGTGTGTAAATTTGAATAATAGTCTATTAACTGGTCTTCCTTGTAGGCATATGGATAACATCCTATTACTGACCACTTCGTACTTCAGGATAGACCGAAATGTTCTTTTTTATGATGAATGTAACACAATTCCTCTTCAATTCGTCATTCCCCACGTAGTAGACCGTATGACTGTCTGATTCAAAATGGTCAAGATCAGTCCATTTCAGCTCACTAATGCCTAGAATATCGATGTTTATGCGTTCCATTTCATTTTTGAGGATTTCCAGTTTTCCTAGATTCATACTCTGTAGGTTCCACTTTCCAATTATTAATGGATGTTTGCAGCTGTTTCTTCTCATTTTGAGTAATGCCACATCAGCAAATGAAGGTCCCGAAAGCTTGACTCCATCCACATCATTAAGGTCGACTCTACTTTGAGGAGGCAGCTCTTCCCCAGTCGTATTTTGAGTGCCTTCCAACGTAAGGGGCTCATCTTCCAGTACTATATCAGACAATGTTCCTCTGCTATTCATAAGATTTTCACTGGCTAATTTTTTCAGAAGTAGACCACCAGGTCCTTCTTCCTAGTATGTCTTAGTCTGGAAGCTCAGATGAAACCTATCCACCATGGGTGACCATGCTGATATTTGAAATATTAGTGACATAGCTTACAGCATCACAACAACACCTAAGCCACCACAGTAAGACAAACTGACAGACGCATGGCAGAATCAAGACTACAAGGTCATAAAACCCACTGAACTGAACCCTGAAGGATGGCTTTCTTTTAAATAATATTGCTAAATATCTTCATTCCTGATTTCATGATCATAACCTGAGCAAAAGATGCAGCCATCACCACTGAATGTTGTCATTCTTAGCTACCATCGAGTTGGTTCCAACTCAAAGCAACCCTATGTACAACAAGAGACACTGCCCAATTCCTTGCCATCCTCACAGTCATTGTTATGCTTGAGCTCATTGATGCAGCCCCTGTGTCAATCCATTTTGTTGAGGGTCTTCCTCTTTTTTGCTGATCCTCAACTTTACCAAGCATGATGTTTTTCTCCAGGCACTATTTCCTCCTGAAAACATGTCCAAAGTACGTGAGACAAAGTCTTGCCATCCTTGCTTCTAAGAAGCATTCTGGCTGTACATCTTCCAAGACAAATTTGTTCATTCTTTTGGCAGTCTATGGTATATTCAATATTCTTCACCAACACCATAATTCAAAGGTATCAATTCTTCTTCAGTCTTCCTTATCCATTGTCCAACTTTCCTATGCATATGAGGCAATTGGAAACACCATGGCTTGGGCTGGGCTCAGCTTAGTCCACAAAGTGATATCTTTGCTTTTGAGCACTTTAAAGAGGTCTTTTGCAGCAGATTTGCCCAACGCAATGTGTCCTTTGATTTCTTGCCTGCTGCTTCCATGGGTGTTTGATTATGGATCCAAGTAAAATGAAACTCTTGAACTTCAATCTTTTCTCCATTTATCATGATGTTGCTTATTGGTCCAGTTGTGAGAATTTTTGTTTCCTTTATGTTGAGGTGTAATCTATACTGAAGGCTGTAGTCTTTGATCTTTATCAAAGTGCTTCAAGTCCTTTTCAATTTCAGCAAGCAAAATTGTGTCATCTGCATACCGCAGGTTGTTAATGAGTCTTCCTCCAATCCTGATGCCGCATTCTTCTTCATATAGTCCAGCTTCTCAGATTATTTGCTCATCATACAGATTGAATAAGTATGGTGAAAGGATACAACCCTGACACACACCGTTCCTGACTTTAAACCATGCAGTATCCCCTTGTTCTGTTTGAATGACTGCCTCTTGGTCCATGTACAGGTTCCTCATGAGCACGATTAAGTGTTTTGGAGTTCACCACTGAACACTAGATCTAAATTTAGGGAATAATTTCCTCTGTATAAGTGACTTCACAGGTATTCTGTCATTGTAGAGAGTATAAAATACACCAAAAAGCACAGCAATGCTTCATTGCAAAGCAGGCAAGGACCTTAAACAGAAATTCGGCACAGAGAACATTTCTCTAAAATAAAGAGATAAAAATCTGAAGACCTATCAAAGATATTATAGGTAAGTAGAAACAACAACCCAAGTTATAAAAGGAAATGGCTCTCTTCTCAGGGACATACTTGTTGAAAGAAATGAGAAAAAAATTTTTTTCTTCTTGAAATTTCTGATTTAAATTCTCACTATAATGTAAAGTACATTAGATTTGTGTAATTGGAGTCACGATGAAAACTATCAAGAAATTCTGTGTGAAGATAAAATACTACTGAACACAAACATCTATTGGAAGCAGAAAAAAGAGTACAAATACTTAGTAAAGTGGAAGTCAAACTTGGGAACTGCATCTATCAGCAAAAGAAACAGATAAATAAATGCACAAAAATGTGAAAACAAAAGGTATAGCTATAAAGTAAGAAGGTACACAGGGAATTTGTAGTAAATATAGTTAAGAAATTATATTCAAGACTTCAAGTAGCTGAATATATTGATGTCTACCTAGGTGTAGGTCTACCAATATTTTCTCAAAAAAAAAAAAATTTACAAAACAACCAAAGGAACAAATATACATATCCTCAGCATAACTTGAACTCATATAATGCCCAGATATCAAAATAATTGAAAGTAAATAAAGAACAAACACCAAATCCCAGTACTCTCATGTCATTACATTTTCATGGGAGTTACAATCGGTGACAATAAAAAAAGAAAAATGCTTATTTTCAGTGAATATTTTCACTGAGATTTTAAAGGATAAAATCTATTATTGCTGAGGTTTGGGAAAGAGGTACCCTTCCACTGGTTGGTGAGAATATATGGAGGAATACTACACCTGCGTATTATATTTAAAACCATTTTTACAATGGTATCCAATTCTTGGAATCTATCCAAAAAAATAATACAAACTATGCCTGTTTTAGGGCAAATCTTGGTCAAAGAAGAGGAAAGAATCCCTTCTGTTTGACAGGCTCTAAAATAATTGATTGGTTCTTTTTAAAAGGCAATTAGTAAAATTTCAGAATTCTAATAGGCAGACATAATTTTAAAAATATTCTTTAACAAATCGTCTTTTATATTTTATTCACATATATTACCTTCCCTGATTTCTCAGGTCTCTGTTGATAAAGTACTTTTAATTTTATTACTAATATCTTTTGAATAGTACAGACTTAGGAATGACGGATAAAAATCCTTTATCTTGTTCTAGCTCAATTTATATTACCTGGCAAATTTTCTTTCACCTCTGTATCTCACTCTAAATCAATACAGTAACTTGTCACTCTCTTTGAGTCACACCTTTTTTTTTTTTTTCCAATTTTGGTTCTTGGAAGGCTTACTTCCTCTTCTGTCTAATAGAAATATTAAAATATTCTTATGATATAGTGTGATACAGTGCATGGAAAGAAGCGTTCATAAATTCATTCTCTCCCCACATTGTAATCTACGAAATGCTTCTCTAAGGAATAAAACGGTCAAGCCTTAGGGTAACATGCATTTATCAAGTCCATCTTTTTTTCCTGTTGAAGAACGGATTATTTAATAGCAAATGGCTGATTGGCCTTTCTTGTGCAGCAGAGTTTCCACAGGGGTGCTAAACACAGTACACACAAATTTTTTTTTTTTTGCAAAGATGTTAAGAATCATTTATAGTAACAGAAATATTTAACTAACCTAATTATCTACAAATGAAGAATTTTAAATAAAATACTATGAATCTGAATAATACAATACTATTCTTTTAAATTGTGATTTTAAATAATATGTAATCATATGTTAAAATGATCACAATTTAAAATGTAGTAAATAAAATAGTATACAAAATTGTACATACAGTAGCTTTATAGATACACAATAGACACATAATATGTATGCATACAAGGAAAAATGACTGGAAGTGACCCAAAAGTTATGTTGACTATTTCTGAGTTGTGGAATGAAATGAGTTTTATTGAGTCTTTATTCTTTTCATTTCATTCTACCTTTATATGATGAATATATTTCATTTTAATAAAAAATAAGGTAAAAAATTAAATAAAGCTCTTCCATTGTTGAAATTGACTCGACGTTAAAGGGTTTTTTCTTGTATAATTATAGGTATTATTTCATGTGTCAGAGTTTAGATTTTTTTTTCAGTAACTATACAATTTTTAGTACCTTCTTATTCGATTTTCTGTTAAAGACTGCAAAAATAATATACAGCTTTAAAACCAGAACAGACAATTTACCACTTCCTGTAAGTTTTATTCTAATCAAAGTAAGAACTTTCCAGATTTATAGTGTTAAGTGGGTTCTCAAATGAGCCTTCAGACAGAGAAGATTATTATGCCCATTTAATAAGTTACATAAATTATACATTGATATAGTCAATGATTTCTCTAGATCCACACATGCACCAAAGGGGGTCTTTTTCTCCTACTTACAGTGATTTAAAAGAAAGAAATTTAAAAAAATGTGTGTGGTTATTACATATGTATGTATAAATGTGTATATGTGTATGGATATATATATGTGTGTGTGTGTGTGTGTGTGTACGTATCCACCAGCTGCTCCTTGGAAACCCTGTGGGGCTGTTCTACTCTGTCCTAAAGGGTCACTATGAGTTGGAATCAACCTGACGGCAAAGGATTTAGTTTGGTTTATATATATGTATATATATATATATGCAGGTATGTGTGTGCATGCCTATACATTCATGTGTATAATAAACCACATAGGGTGCACAGTTACAGATACCTCTTAGACTTAACCAAACACTTCATGAATTTGGTTGTCTGGGATTGAATACTTAGGACCATAGTCTCATGGGACAACTCAGTCAATTGGCATAATATAGTTCATAAATTTTATGTTCTATATCCTAGTATGGTGAGTAGTGTCTGGGGTCGTAAAAGCTTGCATGTGGCCATCTAAGATACAACTATGGTCTCTATTCATATGGAGCAAACGAGAAAAAAGGAAACCAAAGACTCAGAGAAGAAACTAGTCTACAGGACTAATAGTCTGCATGAACTATGGGCTTATCTACCCTGAGATCAGAAGGACTAGATGATGCCTGGTTACCATTACCGACCCTTCTGATCAGGACCAAAATAGATGGATCTTGATAAAATTGAAGAAATATGTAGACCAGAACTCAAATTCTTAAAAAGTCCAGACTTACTGGACCAGTTGTGAAGGGGGACTCCCCAAGACTATAGCCCTAGATATCCTTTAAAACTAGAACTGAAACTATCCCCTGAGGTCACCTTTTTGCTAAATAACAGAATGGTTCATAAAATAAAGAATATATGCTGTGAGTACTGTGCTACTTTAAAAAAATATATCATCTATATTAGACCACAAAGTCAACAGTTACTCTGAAGAACAGATGAGAAGGTAGGTGGCATGGAACCTAGACTACTAGAAACAGAACAATCAAAATGGAATTAATGAGAATATTAACACATTGTGAAAAATGTAACCAAAGTCACTGAATAACTTGTGTAGAAATTGTTTTGGGAACCTAATTTACTGTGTAAACTTTCACCAAAAACGTGGTAAAATATTATTTAAAAAAAGAAAGAAATTAACTGGCGACAATCTAGGCAAACTTACGCAGATGAAGAAATGGAAATCAGGAGGAGTTACTGGACTTTAGAGTCAAACTCAGCTCTTGTTGCTGGATAAGTCGATCATGTGGGTATAATCTTCCAGACTTTCTTTCATAATCTATAAACTGGGGATGCTATTAATACCTAGTATTAATGAAAGTCGTGAGGATTACGTGAGCTGGCATGATTAAAGTGCCAAGAACAATACCAGGTACACAATTAATACCTAATAATCAATGTTTATTGATTTCTTCTTTTCCAGAGTCTCACAATTCTCAGTGTAGCAGCCTGCAGGGGAAATTGATATCATCTCCTTCAACAAATATAATGTTTCTTCATGGAGAGATTATAATTACCAAAGGAAATTTTCTAAAATGAGTATAACAAAGATTTTTTATTATTATCATTATTATCACAATAGCTTTTGCATAGACAGCAATAAGATATTCAGTTGATGTTCCCTGCAAAGCCCTGTGTTCACAGCAGGGATAAAGATTGTTATTTTCCTCTTGAAAATGAGATCTGAGTCTTGTTCCCAGAGCTGAGCTCACTCTGTCATGTTTTACCTTAGCAGTTTATACCACAAAATTCTCAGACCCTTCTGAAATCTGGTAGGAGAGAATATGAAGTAGAATCAAGTTTAGAAGATACTCTATCAATATAAGTCAATGTCAGGTCAGTGGATAAAATGAAGAATAGTCCCCAAAACCTGAGAGCAGTAATCCAGAATTACGTGGAGTCTGGAGAGATTTAACAATGCCATTAAGTGGCTTCAGGTCAGGAGGAACAGAAGATTGCCATTTTAGTTTTGATTTTGTGGTTGCCATGACTTTCTCGCTGATATAAGCTTTTATTGGGACTTTTGAGGAGAGTGGGCATTAGCTGCTGACTAGCCTGCTGCTTTCTATTGATTGTTTTCAATTGTGAATCTTTCCTGTATTGAGCCAACAAGGAGTACAGCATTAAGATGCCATGTTTACCAAAATTGCTTCTCAGCAGTTTAGGACACTGGTTTTAAAAGTCTGGTAAAAACTGATCTTCTTTAGTCCAGCACTATCCAAAGACTATCACAGGTAGCTCTTTAAAATAAAAGAAAAATAAGGTGATTCTCCTGTTAAAGAAAAACTGTCTGAGCTACCTTAAATTCAACATACTGCACATTTATGTTGTAGTAAGTTTCAGTTCCACTGATCTTAAGTTATAGAGAAAGGGAAAGCTAAATTATTTCTAAAATAATCTACTCTAAGTATTATTTAAATGTATCATAGAAACGTTAAAAAAAAATTGTTGCCATTGAGTCAATTCCAACTCATAGCAACCCTACAGGACAGAGTAGAACTGCCCCATAGAGTTCCCAAGGAGCACCTGGTGGATTCCAACTGCCGACATTTTGGTTAGCGGCCATAGCACTTAACCACTACTCCACCAGGGGTTCCTGGAAACATTTAGGTGGTCTTAATTTAGCACAATGGAGCAACAGATCCAATAGTCTTGCAAAAGGGAAAAATGATATGAGAACCACTTCTTGATTTAAAAGGTTTTTGTTCCATGGCCTCTCATAAACCAGGGATTATCATGGACAAGTTTAACATTTTGTGGCATAAAGAAGAAAAATCAGAATGTGTATACTTGCTTTTCACATTTGCAACCTAGTTGATGTGAGACTATTTCTTTTTTTTTTTTTCAATTTGGTTAATAATTTATTAGAGAATAGCATGAAGTAATTTACAATAATTGAGATGAGTTGAATTAGTAAAATAAATTAATAAATATTGAACGAAATACATTGTTTCATTAAAATGGCTTGCAGCCATGTATTACATTGTTCTGCTCCTAGTACTCATGCAAACCATGCATATTTCTTTTATCTAGATGTTGATATCTCCACTAAAGGGGACGAATTCTCTTTGGAGAGTACTTAGTTCCATGTCTGTGATTGTCCTGAAGCACCTCATTAGAAAAGCAAACGACAATACATAATGTGTGTTGTGGTTGTGTACTGTCAAGTGAATTCCGACTCTTAATGGCCCTATCAAAAAAAACAAACCACACCCGTGGCTGTGGACTCAATTCTGACTCATAGTGACCTTACAGGACAGAGCAGAACTGACTTTTCTCAAGCTTTAAATTCTTCATCTGTAAAATTGAGATAGCAACACCTACCTTATAGTGTTGGCATAAGGATTGAATGTGACCCTGAATGTTTGAATAAATTGGCTTGTAGGAGACACTCAAAGTAAGTATGGAAACTGAATTTTAAACCAAGGCTTAACATTTATGGCTTTTGGGGACATTTATTACCATTTGATATTAGGCTGCTTCATGACATCCATATGATATGACTTTTTATTTTATATTCAGTCAAACACACGGATAATTGCATACTCAGATGTATGGTATGATGACTGCCTGAGGTCTAAGCATATTTCCTTCTCATATTTTTTCTGTTTAAATTAAGATTGCAATATTCACAAACTTATCAGTAATTATATAAGACATTGTTTAATTCAATGCAAACTCTGAAGCTCAGGATAATGCATAGTTTTCCAGAATCCAAGTGAATCAGTATTCTAAGGCTCAGTATCCTTATCTATAAATTGGAAATAACACCTGACATACTTTCTTCACAAGCCTGTTGATAGAACATGATATTATGGTGTATGTCAAAAGAAATGTGAGTTATAAAAGAATACACAAATATTTAGACTATTATCATACTGTGGAAACTTAAAGTCTGTCTCAACATAGAAGAATTTTGGATATCTTTTGATAATAATTTGTGAGATTGGTTTATATATAGACTACTCAGTGAAAGCTTCCAAAAGTGTGTCTTGACTGAATGAAAATTGGCATTTAAAACGGTCCAAGAAAAGTGCTAGTCATTGAGTCTGCACCAGAACATGTTAGGGAAATTAAAATTTCAGCTTCTATGTGAATGATACTTGTAAGACAGAAGCAGCTCACACTTGCCAACAGATCAGCAGTATTGAGGAATTACATGTGCTCCTATTGCTGGAGAGTATTGGAAACATGCTAACATGTAAAACAATGATTGTAGTGAAGGGAAATATATGACTATGATGGTAGCTAATAAATTTCCTTAACTGAAGAAAGACATAGGCCTTCACAAAGAAAGTCCACATCAAAGAATGAGAAGAGTAAATACAAATAAAATTACAATGGAAACAATAGAGTAAAATTGTAAGATATCAGTGTATAAATTTTATATTGCTGTGTAACATGTAAGGAGTCCTGGTGGTGCAGTGGTTAAGCACTTGACCGCTAACTGAGAGGTCAGCAGTTTAAACTCACCAGCTGTTCCACGGGAGAAAGAGGTTGCAGTCTGCTTTCCTAAAGACTTCAGCCTTGGAAACCCTATGGGGCAGTTCTACTTTGTCCTATAGGGTCATTATGAGTCAGAATAGACTTGATAGCACACAACCACAAACAAGTATAACAAATTACCACAAACTTAACAGCTTAAGTCAACATTCGTTTAATACCTCACACTTCTGTGGGTCAGAAGTTCAGCATGGTATGGCTGGGTTCTCGGCTCATAGTATCACAAGACTGAAATGAAAGCGTCTGCGGGCTAAGTTCTCATTTGAAAGGGTTGGGGAAAATTCTCTTCCAAGCTCTTGCTTGTTGTTGGCAGAATTAAGTTTCTTACAATTTTTGGAATGACCTCCCTGGTTTTTTTTTTTTTTTTTTTGGAGATGCTCAGCCACTTGCAGATCCCAAAGACCACGTGCATTGCTTGCCAATGGCTCCCTCCATCTTCAAGCCAACAATGATGCTTCAAATTCTTCCTGTGCATCGAATCTCTGAATTCCCCATATCTGACCTCTAGACATGTATTTAAAGGACTCATGTGATTAAGTCAGGTACACCAAGATAATCTCCCTATTTTAAGGTCAGATGTAAATAAAGCCTTATTTACACCTGAAAAATCCCTTCCTATCAATACCTAGATTAGTGTTTTTTTGAATAACTGGGAAAAAGTGTGTGTACACAAGGTTTTACTCATCTCAGAGCCAAAAGTCTCACACAAATGTTCAGTGTTTTCAAACAGTTTTCTTTTTACATCTCTACTCATAATCATTTGGAGCCCTGGAGGCATAGTGGCTAAGAGCTCATCTGTTAACCAAAAGGTCAGCAGTTTGGATTCACCAACCGCTCCTTGGATACCCTAGGGGGCAGTTCTACTCTGTCCTAAAGGGTCACTGCTTTGAGTCAGAATCGACTCGACAATAATGGGTTTGGTTTGATTTGTGCTCATAATCATGGGGAAACAATCAAAGATTATCTGACATTTGGAGAGGGCCTCTAACAAGAAAAAAGGAAGACAAACTGTTTTTAAAAAGCAATTCAGGAGAAATTGAGACTATTTAGTGAGAAGATACCCTCATACATATTGTGTTGTTATAGTTAGGTGCTGTTGTGTCAGTTCCGACTCTTAGTGGCCCTGTGTACAACAGAACAAAACACTGCCCCGTCCTGCGCCATCCTCACAATCGTTGTTATGCTTGAGCCCATTGTTGCAGCCACTGTGTCAATCCATCTCCACAATACGATAATAGTCTAAATATTTGTGTAACTCACCATTTCCTTTGACATACAACATAGTATCACATTCTGTCAACAGACTTGTGAAGAAAGTATGTCAGGTGTTATTTCCAATTTATAATATATTACAGTTTATATAAATATAAATATATTTATATTTCCACCAAGCATGCTGTCCTTCTCCAGGGACTAGTCCAGCCTAATAACATGTACAAAGTACATGAGGTGAAGTCCCACCATCCTTGCTTCTAAGGACATTCTGGTTGTACTTCTTCCAAGACAGATTTGTTTTTTCCTCCGGCAGTGCATGGTATATTCAATATTTTTTGCCAACACCGTAATTCAAAGACAATCACTCTTCTTCAGTCTTCCTTATTCATCGTCCAGCTTTTACACGCATATTAGGCAATTGAGAACACCATGGCTACGGTCAGGTGCACCTTAGTCTTCAAGGTGACATCTTTGCTTTTCAACAGTTTAAAGAGGTCTTTTGCAGCAGATTTGCTCAATACAATGCATCTTTTGATTTCTTGACTGCTGCTTCCATGGATGTTGATTATGGATCCAAGTAAAATGAAATCCTTGACAACTTCAATCTTTTCTCCATTTACCATGATATTGCTTATTGGTCCAATTGTGAAGATTGTTGTTTTCTTTAGGTTGAGGTGTAATCCATATGGAAAGCTGTGGTCTTTGATCTTCATCAGTAAGTGCTTCAAGTGCTCTTCACTTTCAGCAAGCAAGGTTGTGTCAACTGCATATCAAAGATCATTAATGAGTATTCCTCCAGTCCTGGTTCCCTATTCATTTTCATATAGTCCAGTTTCTCAGATTATTTGCTCAGCATACAGATTGAAGATAAACTCATACATAGAAGATAAAATATTTCAACCACAAAAACCAAGTTATTCTTTTAAAAGCAACATCAAGAAAGAAAATAAAAACCTTGGTAGTTAAAATATCACAGGAAAAGAAAGCAACAGAAGAACAGAAATAAACGTTGAGAAGATCTTCCACAGAATAGAGGCGGAAAAAAAGACAAAAATGAGGGACAAAAGATGAGAAAATAGAGGATTATTTCAGGGGTTCCAATATTTAAAAAATATACTCCCAGGAAAAGAGGATTTCATTAATAGAGTATTCAAGAACATTTTCCAAGATTGACGGACAGACTTTTCTAGATTGATTTTGTTCACTAAATATGCCGTTGTTATTGTTAGGTGCCATCAAGTTTGTTTTGACTCATAGCAACCCTATGCACTACAGAACGAAACACTGCCTGGTCAAGTACAGTGCTCACAATTGTTGTTATGCTTGAGCCCATTGTTGCAGCCACTGTGTCAATCCATCTGATTGAGGGTCTTCCTCTTTTTCAATGACCCTCTACTTTACCAAGCAAGATGTCCTTCTCCAAGGACTGATCCCTCCTGATAACATGTCAGAAGTATGTGTGACATGGTCTTGCCATCCCTGTTTCTAAGGAGCGTTCTGGTTGTAATTCTTCCAAGACAGATTTATTCATTCTTTTGGCAGTCCATAGTATATTTAATATTTTTTGTCAACACCACAATTCAAAGGCATCAGTTCTTTGGTCTTCCTTATTCATTGTCCAGCCTTTGCACGCATATGATGCTATTGAAAATACCATTGCTTGGATCAGATGCACTTTAGTCTTCAAGGTGACATCTTTGCTTCTCAACACTTTAAAGAGGTCTTTTGCAGCAGATTTGCCCCATACGATATGTCGTTTGATTTCTTGACTGCTGCTTCCATGGGCATTGATTGTGGATCCAAGTAAAATGAAATCCTTGACAACTTCAATCTTTTCTCCATTTATCATGATGTTGCTTATTGGTCCATTTGTGAAGATTTTTGTTTTCTTTATGTTGAGATGTAATCTATACTGAAGGCTGTAGTCTTTGATCTTCATCAGTAAGTGCTTCAAGTCTTCCTCACTTTCAATAAGCAAGGTTGTGTTATTTGCATGTCAAAGGTTGTTAATGAGTCTTCCTCCAATCCTGATGCCCCGTTCTTCTTTATATAGTCCAGCTTCTCGGATTATTTACTCGGCTCACAGACTGAATAGGTATGGTGTGAGGATACAACCCTGATGCACAGTATCCCCTTGTTCTGTTTGAACAAATGCCTCTTGATCTATGTACAGGTTCCTCATGAGCACAATTAAGTGCTCTGAAATTCCCTTTCTTCTTAGTGTTATCCATAATTTGTTATGATCCACACAGTAGAATGCCATTGCATAGTCAATGAAATGCAGGTAAACATCTTTCTGGTATTCTCTACTTTCAGTCAGGATCCATCTGCAATCAGCAATGATATCCCTGGTTCCACATCCTTTTCTGAATTTGGCCTGAATTTCTGGCAGTTCCCTATGGATATACTGCTGCAGCCACCTTTGAATGATCTTCAGCAAAATTTCACTTGCATGTCATATTAATGATATTGTTTGATAACTTCCGCATTCGGTAGGATCACGGTTCTTGGGAATAGGCATAAATATGGATCTCTTCTAGTCAGTTGGCCAGCTAGCTGTCTTCCAAATTTCTTGGCATAGACAAGTGAACACTTCCGGCACTGCATCCATTGGTTGAAACATCTCAATTGATATTCCATCAATTCCTGGAGACTTGTTTTTCCCCAGTGATTTTAGTGCAGCTTGGACTTCTTCCCTCAGTACCATTGGTTCCTGATCGTATGCTACTTCTTTAAATGGCTGAACATCAACCAATTCTTTTTGGTATGCTGACTCTGTATTCTTTCCATCTTCTTTTGATGCTTCCTGTGTCATTTAATATTTTCCCCATGGAATCCTTCAATATTGCAACTCGAGGCTTGAATTTTTTCTTCAGTTCTTTCTGCTTGAGAAATGCCAAGTGTGTTCTTCCCTTTGGGTTTTCCATCTCCAGCTCTTTGCACATGTCATTATAATACTTTACTTTGTCTTCTCGAGCAGCCTTTTTAAATCTTCTGTTCAGTTCTTTTACTTCATCATTTCTTCCATTTCCTTTAGCTACTCGATGTTCAAGAGCAAGTTTCAGAGTCTCTTCTGAGATCCATTTTTGTCTTTTATTTCTTTCCTGTCTTTTTAATGACCTTTTGATTTCTTCATGTATGATGTCCTTGATGTCATTCCACAACTCGTCTGTCTTTGTAGTTAGTGTTCAAAGAGTTAAGTCTATTCTTGAGATGGTCCCTAAATTCACGTGGGTTATACTCAAGGTCGTACTTTGGCTCTCGTGGACTTGTTCTAATTTTCTTCAGTTTCAACTTGAACTTGCATATGAGCAATTAATGATCTGTTCTGAAGTCGGCACCTGGCCTTGTTCTGACTGATGATATTGAGCTTTTCCATCGTCTCTTTCCATAGATGTAGTCAAATTTATTCCTGTGTATTCCATCTGGCAAAGTCTATGTGTATAGTTGCCATTTATGTAGATGAAAAAAAGTATATGCAATGAAGAAGTCATTGGTCTTGCAAAATTCTGTCATGAGATCTCCCGCAACGTTTCTAACACCAAGGCCATATTTTCCAACTACCAATCCTTCTTCTTTGTTTCCAACTTTCACATTCCAATCACCAGTAATTATAATGCATCAATTTCAGACTGCAGAAGCTAGTAAAAATATTTAGTTTCTCCATCTTTCACCTTAGTGGTTGGTGCATAAATTTGAATAATAGCTGTATTAACTGGTCTTCCTTGGAGGCTTATGGATATTATCCTATCACTGACAGCATTGTACTTCAGGATAGATCTTGAAATGTTCTTTTGGAAGATGAATGCAACACCATTCCTCTTCAAGTTGTCATTCCCGCCATAGTAGACCATATGATTGTCCAATTCAGAATGGCCAATAGCAGTCCATTTCAGCTCACTAATGCCTAAGATATTGATATTTATGCATTCCATTTCATTTTTGACGATTTCCAATTTTCCCAGATTCATACTTCGTACATTCCATGTTCTGATTATTAATGGATATTTGTAGCTGTTTCTTTTCATTTTGACTCTTGCCACATCAGTAAATGAAGGTTCCAAAGCTTGACTCCATCCACATCATTAAAGTTGACTCAATTGTCTTTTGACTGTCTTCCAATCTGGGATGGGGGGGCAGGCTTATCTTCCTGCGCTATATCAGACAATGTTCCACTGATATTCATAAGGTGTTCACTGGCTAATTCTTTTCAGAAGTAGACTGCTGAGTCCTTCTTCCTAGTCTGTCTTAGTCTAGAACCTCAGGTGAAACCTGTCTGCCACAAGTGACCCTGCTGGTATCTGAATACCAGTGGCACAGCTTCCAGCATCACAGCAACTTGCAAGCTCCCACAGTACAACAAACTGACAGACACGTGGGAGTCACTAAATATCCAACACAATAAATGAAAAAAGACTCATATAAAAATAGTATTGTTAAATTTTAGGACATTGAAAATGAGGGAATATTACACAAATAGAGAGCAGTAGGAGGAAAGGAATGTGTGTGTGTGGCAGAGAGAGAGTGACAACCAAAGAATTAGGATCAATAGTCAAAATGTATCAGTCTTTTCAGGATAGAATAAATAGATTTTATATAGGAAGTATTCAATAAAAATTTACCATCCATGAACCATATCTTAAAAATCTATTGAAAGATTATACACTTTAGCAAAATAAGGGTGTAAGCAAAGAAAGATGCAAGATGTAAGATACAGAACGCAGGACAGTCGACACTGGGGAGAAGGTAGTTCCACAATGATCGTAAAAGAAGATCTGGTGACAACAACTTTTCACTATTTTGTAATCCAGATTGCAGTAGACCAGAAGGTCTGAAGATATATCTTCAAGATGAATTTTAAATAATAGCCATTGCTTATGAATGTCTTTAGAATATATTTAGACTAATGATAAGATGTAGACATTTGAAGTATTAAAAAGTACATAGAAAACTAAGCAAATAGACAAATGTAACAAGACAATTATCAACTCTAGGGAAAACAAAACACTGAGAAGAAAAAGAAAAGTAATATTGTATGGCTCTGCTGTGAATGTTTACTGTTAACAAGCATAAAAGTGTAAACACTGAATAATGAGCTAATCAAAATTACAATATGACTACACTGAAAGAATAAGGGGGTGAGGAAGGTGTGTGTTTCTAGGAGGAGATGGAGAAAATAAAAGTAATATTCACCTTTCCTGATGGAAAGTAAAAAATGTCTAAAAAAATAATAAAGAAATAGCAATATAAGTGTTTAATAAGCATCACAGTTGTATATACCAAAGTATGCTCATAGTCTTTGCTGATATAGTCTTCACTGGTATAATGAACGAAGAGAGGAGATAAGTGCATGTGTGGAGCGGGAAATGTCAGAGAAAGGGATGTGTGATGTCTAACTTTAAAAAGAATTATTTAAGATTTTGAGGCTTTAGATGATATATAAGCACATGTTTAATTTAAAAAAAACTTTAAAGAGAGATGTGACTCTACTCAAAACAAAACAAAACAAAATCATCTCTAAGTGGTAGAGAGGAAATAGAAACCCACAGCAGATCCTAGGGTGGAGGACAAATGTTTTGAACTTTGGGACTGGAGAACAAGAGAGTTGGACAGGGGATAATTTCTTGCAGGGTAAAGGAGACCAAAACAACTCCAAATACTAGGGATCCTGACCCAGGCTCATATTGTGTGGCATAGCCTAGGGCTGGCTTCCCCTTGCCTGTAAATAAAGTATAAACAAAGTTGCAACATCTAACCAAATCTGTCATTTTTCAGAGAAGTTGTCTGGGATATTAACTACCAAACCCAGAGCCTTGGAGAAGTCAGCTAATGACTTGGGAACTCCATGTCTGATATAAGAGAGCTTCAAACCACCAGTATTATTCAAAGTTATTATCTGGGAACTTTGATGAGTCAAGGGGTGGCAACTGCAGAATCATCATAAGAGAAGGAGTGAGTGAAGTTAATGGATGGAAGAGAAGGAGGTAATGAAGAAGAAGAGATGAAGAGGATGGAGATAAGGAAGAATTTGTTAGTTTGAATGAGTAGAATAAAACTCTACAACCTAAGGGTAAACTGTTATTCAAAATTAATCAAAAAGAAAATTCACCCTTGAAGAAATGTAACTAACAGAAGTCATTGGGCAGACCAGAAGAATATTCCAGACAGAAGAAACAATATGTGTGAAAGAGTAAAGGTAAAAATTCCCATAGTAAATATGGGAGACTGCAAAAATTACGCTAAAGATGTTAGGAATAATATTAAACATAAAGGGGAGTTCTAATTGGATGGTTATTTTAATTGCACCGAAAATTGTTGCATACCTAAATATTATTTAAATGTGAAGAAAAAATGGATGGGTTATAAAAATTCTACTTTTCAAATATTTTTATTTAGAATCTTACTTTTGAAGAACATATAGAAAACATGTAATTGAAAAATATGCTTTTTGCCTACTCTGCAGTATTTAAGTAATGATATTTAACTGGAAAGACCAGAAAAAATATATTTTAAAATTGTGAATACCTGAAGGTTAGCTGAAGGCCACTCTGGCATATAGAATGTTCGTATTCTGCCATTTTCTGACTCTTCATTTTAGTTTCTAATATCTTGGGGAGATATTTTCCTCTATTATGGCTGATTTTTGCAACAATCTAGTGAACCTTAGCAACCCCACCATACATCAACTCCTGAACTTTTTTTTAACTCTTCGGATTATTGCATTAATGGTTTTAATTGTCAAAACATGTTTTCCTAAAATTCTTCAGTATGAATGTGTGTGTGTGTACTTGTGCTAGCTTTGAACAAAAAAGGAGCTTCCCATGTTCAATTTATTAAAGAAATTTTAACGTCGTGGGATTAATATCCAATTACTAAACTGAACTCTGGCTAAGCAACTTAAAAGCGTTTGTAAGATAATGTATTTCCCTCTTTGCATTCTGTTTGTATTTTTTATGTAATAATCTACAAATTTAATAGGAAGTCTTACCTTTTGTAATAATGGAGAATTGAAGACAGTTTAAATTTTGAATGATTTAACATGTAAACACTACTTAGCACCTCGCACCCATTAACATGCACAACAGGGGCTATATTTGCATTTGTGGAACCATTGACCTATTGACAAACAAGTTGCACTTCATCAGTAGTTTGTACACCCTGGTGCAATCATGCCAGTTAAAATCATAATATGATCTGAAACTGATCATTTATTTAGTGATTTTCAATATTTTTTTCTGTAGAATCATGAAGTGCTTTAAAGACTATGGCAAACAAAATTGAAAACTGACAATCAAAATGTACTTAAAGCATTATCCAAAGAAAGTGATGACATGGAGCATACAGGAGAAGGAAAAGCCTACTAAGCTATATGCCACAAATTCTGTAATAACTATGTTTAATGAGACTCCTACCATTAGTACTTGATTTGACAGCACATTTCAGAGAGCTGTCCAATAATATTCACCTAAAGTAGGGCTGATCCAAGGATCAAGATTTTGTACGATCTTTTCTACTCAACTATATGGCTCTTTAGGGTCTCTCCATTTGATTTTTCATGACATGTTCATATATTTAAAACACACACACAAAAAACATTTTCTTGGTAAAACACTTGATACATAAACAACAGGAAAAATATTAATATAGGTCATTTAAAAAATATGGTACCCTACAGATTAACAAAAATAAAGTCATACGTCTATTTGACAATATGAGTGCAACACACAGAAAAAGAAAACTGGAGCAGTGATATATGTCAATGTGTTGTATAAATAAATTCAAATAAACAAAGAGATAAAAGTTTTTATATTTTAGAAGGTTTGGAGTTATTTTAAGTGCTATAACTGGGGAATGTCAAATTCACTGTTAATAACTAATTGTCCTGAGCTCATACTGATGTTGTTATTGTTGTTAGGTGCCATCGAGTTGGTTCCAACTCAAAGCAACCCTATGTACAACAGAACGAAACACTGCCGGGTCCTCTGCCATCCTCACAATCCTTGCTATGTTTGAACTCGTGATACAGATACCTCTGTCAAAGAAACTCTATTTACCAGATATAACTTCGTGAGACAAATCCTCCTTTAATAAGTTGATAGTGCAAGGTGACAATGCTACTGTACTTACAACTCCAGGCAAAATTTCAAATTTAATTTTAAATTTGTTGCAGAGTGTTTAAAGTAATTTGACTGTTTTGAAACATTAAAGAATCTAAATGCTGAAAATCATATTGTCAAACATTTCTTAATATTATAAATTGTTTGATCCCACTCCACCACTTTCTGGCGGTCAGATTGGAATTTACATGAGTTTTTTGGTCTCCGTTTCCTCCTTTATAAAATTGGTATAATAGTGGGAGTGTTAATTTTAAAATTAAGATTATACATATCATGCAAAAATCTTTACAGTACAACTCCATTTTTTTCACATATATAACCGGTAAAACCAGTGGCTGTCAAGTTAATTCTAACTCATGGTGACGCTCTGTGTTGCAAAGTACAGTTGCCCTCTATAGGGTTTTCAATGGCTGTGACTTTTTGTAAGTAGATCTCCAGGCCTTTCTGTGTAAACACCTTCTAGATCAAGAGATAGAATAATCCCAACAACTCCCGGAGACTCTCTTGTGCTCCTTGCTTCCTCCTCAAAATATTCAATATTCTGTCTATCACCATCAATTACTTTTACATTTTATTGAACTTTATATAAATGGTATTATATATCACAAACACTTTTATAGCTGAATTATTTCATTTATAATTGTAAATGTAAGACTCATCTTTGTTGTGTGAATCAATGGTTGTTCCTTTTTCTTGCTAATTAATATCCTTTTGTATGACTATACCACAATTAATTTTTCTCTTCTCATGTTGATGAAGATTTGGGTTGTTTCTAGGTTTTGGCAATTACCAGTGAAATTATTATGAACACTCTTATGTGTGTATCTTAATGGATATATGCACTTATTCTTCTTGGGTATATATTTAGGAGTGCAGTTGCTAGATCACAGGAAGTGTGTGCTTTGCTTGAATGGTTGAGTGTTTGAATCAATTCATACTCCCACATCATGGGAGCCAGAGCATGTCTCAGGCTAAGCCTGACTCAGAGAGAGGTTTTCATGTATATTTTATTAGAACTAAAATTGCAAGACTATTTTCCCACTAATTAAAAAGGTAACATATAATCAACACATTCATGTAGGTGGAGGGAGGCACCAGTGATATAAATAATTTTTTTTTTTTTTTTGCCCAGAAAGGCAGCTTATTGCACCCAGCTTTGTCCATTGAACTATGCAGTCACTAATGTAATATTATTCTTTTATATATCATGGAATTCTATTTCTTGTATTAAAAAAATATATTTAAACTCTAAACTTATAAAGAAGATACCAGAAAACATCTCTTCTTTAATTTCCCCAGCCATCCACTAATTTAAGATGGTCCTGGTGGCACAGTGATTAAGCAGTTCAAACCCACCAGCTGCTCTGTGGGAGAAAGATGTGGCAATCTGCTCCTGTAAAGATTACAGCCTTGCAAACCCCAGGGAGCATTTGTACTCTGCCCTATGGGGATACTATTAGTCAGAATCAACTCAATGGTAATGGATTTTACTTTGTCCAAGTTCTATAGACAGTTTTACTAACTGAGGTCAAATCCATTACATTGATATATGGCCACGTTAATATCATCCTATCTTTAAGAGATTCTTTAGAGTAAAGGCAGGAGGAAGCAAAATATAAAAATACTCCATTTTACCTGAGTTCACATTAATTCTATTTCAATATTGTATCTCTGGTAAAGTGAGAATAGTACAGTTCAATGCATTTTGTTCAAGGATAGTTAAAGACCACCTAATTCACAAACTGCGCATTCAATGAGTTTCTAAGAGAAGTTGAAAGAACAATTTTTCTTGTTTTGGCCTTCAATTTCAAAATGTAATAAAAGAACTACATTTTCTAATGCTGTAGGATGCTGTCTTTCTGTTTCAAGTAAGAGCTAGCCATAAAATAAATACTTAATCATCACTGCTGTTCCAAATAAAAAAATGCATGTTTTTTCAATTTTTATAATACTTTAGTTTTCAAAGTTATTATGAGATTTATCATAATTTAAAAGAAATGTTTAGTAATTTTGTATTAATGGTTATAGTAGTTTTATGCTCTTCTATCTATGATAATGTGGTAATTTTTCACTACACTTGAAATTCATATGGATGTTTAAGTGCACAATTTGAAATGGAAGGCAAGTGTACTTAATAGAAAAAAATTAGTTCTAAATGAATTCACAAGCTTTCCAACATTAGAAATAAATAATATACTTGGAAATATAATTTCATGATAATAGAAAGATTAATGTCATCACAATATACATATTTAATGCAGCAATTGAGCAAGTCCTATTACAACAGTTTAAAGTCTTCATATTTGGAATGCTTCTTGGAAGAGCACAGATTAACTCTTATGGAGAATTAAAGGAGAACAGTTGCCTTGATATGCCATAGTTTTAAGATATATCATGATGAGCATAATGTAAACAGATGCAAGAAATACTGTATACACCCACCGTTTCTCTCTCACTCTGACACTTAATACTTAAGTAATGCTAAGTAAAACTCCAGTAGTGGTAGCTATATTTTATTCCTCAAGATTTCTACAAATTCCTCAGGAACATCAGTTGTATATGCCTTTGCTGGATTGTTTTTCCCTGTTCTGTAATTGAAAATATTCCTTTATCTCTGGGGTAGACAAAAATATAGAAATCAACCAACATTCTTGATTTCTAACAGAAACAGACAAAATATTTCAAAACACACTAGAATTTTGTGTCAGTAGCAGATTTTAGAACTTTTGAGAGGAGTTTCTGGTTACATTGCAACATTACAAGTGATTTTAAAAACAAATTAGATATTCCTGCTTTTATAGCTGCTATGGCCATTCTGGACTATATGAAGAAGAGCTTGGCATCAGGATTGAGGAAAACTAACAACCTGTGTTATGCAGATGAGACAACCTTGCTTGCTGAAAGCAAAGAGGACTTGAAGCACTTACTGATGAAGAACAAAGACCAAAGCTTCAGTATGGATTACACATCAACATAAAGAAAACAAAAATCCTCACAACTGGACCAATAAGCAGCATCATGATTAATGGAGAAAATACTGAAGTTGTCAAGGATTTCATTTTCCTTGGATCCACAATCAATGCCCGTGGAAGCAGCAGTCAAGAAATCAAATGATGCATTGTATTGGGCAAATCTGCTGCAAAATACCCCTTTAAAGTTAAAAAGCAAAGATGTCACCTTGAAGACTAAGGTGCCCTTGACCTAAGCCATGGTATTTTCAATCTCCTAATATGCATGGGAAAGCTGGACAATGAATAAGGAAGACCAAAGAAGAATTGATGCTTTCGAATTATGATGTTGGTGAAGAATATTGACTATACCATGGACTGCCAGAAGAACGAATAAATTTGTTTTGGAAAAAGTACAACCAGAATGCTTCTCAGAAGCAAGGATGCCAAGACTACGTCTTATATACTTTGGACATGTTATCAGGAGGGATCAGTCCCTGGAGAAGGACATCATGCTTGGTAAAGTACAGGGTCAGAGAAAAAGAGGAAAACCCTCAACAAGATGGCTTGACACAGTGGCCGCAACAATAGGCTCAAAAATAGCAAAAATTGTGATGATGATGCAGGACAGGGCAGTATTTCATTCTGTTGTATATAAGGTCTCTATGAGTTAGAACCTACCTAATGGTACCTAACAATTTACGGTGCAATGGATCGCTTTGTGTGTCCTTTCTAGCCATGATCTTGTAACCCTTATAACTCAAATCACTTGGGTGGGACTATGCAAATAAGTTAATCATGGCCCACCAAGGGGATTGATCAGTTTTGCCTTAAAAGAGAGCCAATTCCAGAGCAGAGAAAGGATCCTTCCACCACCAAGAAGAACAGCTAGGAGTGGAGAATGCGTCCTTTGGGTCTGAGATCCCTGCACTGAGAAATTTCTGGAACCAGGAGACTGAGAGAGACAAAGCTGTAACCCTGAAGGTGGTGAGAAGCAGTGCAGGAGCAGGGCAGACAGGCAGGAGACCTTGCAGTGGGCTTCCCTGCCCACAAAGGGAGAAAGCTGAGTGCCTGGGGTGGCTCTAAGGCCATGATCAACTTATTTGCATAGTCCCACCCAAGTGATTTGAGTTATAAGGGTTACAAGATCATGGCTAGAAAGGTCATACAAAGCGATCCATTGTACCGTAAATTGTTAGGTGCCATTAGGTAGGTTCTAACTCATAGAGACCTTATATACAACAGAATGAAATACTGCCATGTCCTGCATCATCGTCACAATTTTTGCTATTTTTGAGCCTATTGTTGCGGCCACTGTGTCAATCCATCTCGTTGAGGGTCTTCCTCCTTATCACTGATGCTGTACTTTACCAAGCATGATGTCCTTCTCCAGGGACTGTCAGGGGCTAGAAGAACTTTGCAACACTTGCCTGAGCAGGGCAGAGGCCTCAGGTCAGAGAGAGGTGTGCCTGCGAGCAGCTGAAAAGAGGCTGTCCTGATGGAAGATCTGTATCTTTAATGTACCTGAGCATGAACGTAACCTATTACTTCCCTACTAGACCTTGTAATCGTGAATATTGTCTGTGAGTTCTGTGTGGCCATTGCACTGAATTATTGAACCCAGCAGAGAAGTAGAGAGTGCCATGGGAGCGACAGTTGGTGTCAGAATTCGTGAAGATGAAGGAGAAAGGAGGCATGTCTGACCTCCGACTCATAGGAATCAGTCTTGGGCTGTTGATCTTGATTCTCCATCCCCCTTGTAAAGAGAGAGGAGGTCAGACCCCGCCTTCACGCGGTTTTTACACGATGATAACATGACCTTTCTACTACATTGTTCAGGTACCTTCCCTTCTCTTCTCTTTCCCTGGAAAATGGAGTATGATAGTCCTGCTCCTTCCTATCCCTTATTTCTTAATCTCCACACACTCTTAAATGCTTATTCAAATATATACATACACACACACACACACACACACATATATATGAAATACTATCAGAGCATCATACTCTATTCCAAGTATTTTAAAATAATATTTTTGAAACAAAGATTTTTTTTTCTGTTAGAGGAATTGTGTAGCCAAATATTAAAATACATTTTTCTTGTTCTGTTATAATTCTTTTTTCTTGTAAAACAGTAAAATTCAAAGTTGAGGTAATACTTGAGTTCAAAAATTTAAAAAATGTTAAAGTGAAGGAAAAAAGAAGGTAGCAGAGATAGAATGTAAATAAAACAAAATTATAATACAAGAATAATGAAGAACAAAAGAAAATAATTTCACCAGGGAAGCCATAACAAAATAATTTTCCTATTTAAATATATGATATGATTTATATTTTATTCATAATGTGCATTACACAATATTTTGTGAAAAACATTTTTAAGAAAGTTATTCCAACTCAGTAACACATTTCTTTACTTTTCTAAAAATAATATTTTATTGTGTTATCAGTTAATGTTTACACAGCAAACTAGGTTCCCATTTGACAATTTCTACACAAACTGGTCAGTGACAGTATTTAGGTTTTTCACAATGTAATTCAACTGAATCTAGAGACTAAGGGCCAACATTCTGGTTGTTCCATTCCCAGTACTCTAGTTTCCCTGGCCCCTTATCTTTCCATCTTTGCTTTAGATTGATTGTTGACCTGTTGGTCTCATATATATGTTTTTTTAAAGCAGCACTATATTCACAGATAATATCTTCCATTTTGTTTTCCAATCTGTTATTTTACTAAAACGTGACCCCATAGGATAGTTTCAATTGAAGGTTTAAAGAGTATCTCAGGGCAATAGTGTCAAGTTGTCCTCAAGTCTCAACTGGTACAGTGAGTCTGGACTTTTTAAGAATTTGAGTTCTGTTCCATGCATTCTCCCTTCTTATAAGGGTCCATCTATTGTGGTAGCTGGGCACCATCTAGTTCTTCTGATCTCAGGGTAGATGAGGCCATGGCTTGTGTAGGCTATCAGCCCTGTAAACTAGCTTCTTCTCTGAGACTTTGGTTACTTCACTTTTAAAAAGGATAGATGTTTCCAAAGAATTATGAATTCTTCTGTTGAATGTCCTGATTTAAATTAAGATAGTTGGGTAGCCTCTAAGCAACCTCATTTTCTTTCTTAATTACTGAGTAACAGCAGTTTCTCTTCAATGCATTCAAAAACAGAAAGCAAGAGTTCCGGCAAAATCGCGCTCTAGGCAGAAGCACCGCGCAAACCCTCCATAGGAAAGATCCGAAAATCTAAGCCAAACAGAGAATACAACAATCCTGAAACCCTAAAACATCAAACGAAGAGATAAAGAACTCAGCCAAGCACCAAACGGAGTGAGAAAACTGACAGAGAATGAGAGCAAGGAGAGATTCATGCAGAGGTCCCCTACCAGCTAAAGCAGCAAGGATCTACCATCTTGGACTCCTATCGGAGACCAGCAAACAGGGGGTATGAGAAAACAGCCTCACGGAGCATCCAGCGGGAGACAAAACAACCGGTAATTTGTGATATACGCTTTCCCACCCCCCACCTTCTTCACCACGACTTGGCCTCCTCAGCTTCCCACAGCCGCAATCTCTTGACCGGCAAACACTGGCTGCTTGGATTCCACACACCTGAACTAGTGGCTCTCTGAGTGCCATTTGTTGCTGCTGGGGTTGCTTTTTTCCGCTTCTTTTGATTTCCTCCTTACCTCTCACCACCTCCCCCTTTTTGCTTGAGTACCTCACTCCGTGCGCCATCTTTGCTTCTTCCTGAGGGGCTGCAGAGCGCCAGTAATATGTGATATACGCTTTCCCACTCTCTACCCTTTTTCACCCACGCTCGACCCCCTCTGCTTCCTGTGGACACAGTCTCTTCTCCAGAAACAGCGGCCCGCACTACCTGGCTCTCTGAGTGCCATTTGTTGGCTGCTAGTGTTGCTTTTTTTTTCCCTGCTTCTTTTTATTTCTTACTTGCCCCTTGCCACATCCCCCTCCTTTCGCTAGAGTACCTGGCTCCATGTGCCATCTTTGCTTCTTCCTGAGGGGCTGTGGAACTCCGTTCCAGTGTGGAGCTGCTTCCTGGTCTGGGCTGCCGCACGGGTGGGATCCTGGGGCTTTGGTTTGTTTGTTTGTTTTGAATTGTTGGTTTGTATTCTTTTCCTTTTCTTGAGTTGGGAGCCCTTTCTGGCCAGGTGGAGCTGTGTGGCAAGGAGACTCCCCCTCGGCTTCCACAGACATGCAGAGGGAGCCATGAGATAATTTCTTTTTTTGTTGGGTTTTTTTTTTCCTGTTTTTTTGGGGAGACTTTCTTGTTCTTTTCTTTTTTTCAATTTGTTTTGTTTTCTTTTCCCTCGTTTTCCCTTTATGTCTTTCTTCATTGCTCAGTTTCTCGTCTCTCTATATCTTCCTTCTCTTACTGTTCCCTGAATACCTGGCGTTGTATACCTCTATGCCTTCTAGCCAAGCTGTACTGCAACACCTGAGAGCGACTTCCCCAGACCGCATAGCTGCACCGGTGTGATCCCTGGGAACTTTGCAGTTCTTTAACCTTGCTGATTTTTATTTATTCATTCTTTTTTTTTTTCTTCCTCTTGCCCTTTCTGTTTTTCTCCATTTCATAGTCTCTCATCTCTCAACTCCAATGGCAAGCTCCCCCGGCATTCTTTTTTGTTTGTTTGTATGTTATAGTCTCCTGTTCATCTCTACTCTCTCCTATATCCATCTTAGCTCCACACATAACAATCTCCCTGCTACATCCTGCCGACCTGCACCAGGCGTCTGACATCACACAACCAAGCAGCACAGGCACGACCTACTGTAACCTGACCTGCACTGATTACCGACCTGCCCTGGTGGCTGTAGTAAGTGCGACAAAAGACCCATCCCAGTAACTCCTCTTCAGCTAGACCAGCCCTGCCATACCATATATCAGTGACTGAACCTGCCAGTTGGAGAAGGAGGTGAAAAGTATTGTACCCACAGATGGACAAACAACAAAGAACACCCAGTCCGCCTGCTCAGACATAGTCAAACTTTTTTTTTTAAAAAAGGAAGGAAACAAACAAATCTACAATCAATAAACAAGAAAAATAACTACTGAATGCCCCGAAGACATCAGACAATAATAAAACATTTACAAAAACAGGACAGGATGGTTCCAGTAGGCTTCCAAAATAAAACACCAGAAGACTCTCCTATGGAAGAAAATGCACTAGAACTACCTGATAGGGAATTCAAATCTCTAATACTCAGAATTCTCCAAGAACTGAGGCAAAAAGCTGACAAACATGAGGAAAAAATAGACAAATTCATGGAAAATACAGACACAAAATTGGAAGAATTCAGAAAAATAATGCAGGAAAAAAACGCCAAAATAATTCACAACTAGAAATTATACAAAGACAACAAATAGAAATCCAAAAGATAAACAACAAGATTTCAGAAATAGACGATGTCATAGAAGGGCTGAGAAGCAGATTTGAAGTGGTGGAAGACAGGATCAGAGGAATTGAAGACAAACATCTGGATACAACTCTGTTTCAGGAAAATTCAGAAAAAAGAACAAAGAAAAATGAAGAGACCCTGAGAGTCATGTGGGACACAATCAAAAGCAAACATTTGTGAGTGATTGGAATTCCAGAACAGGGGGAGAAAACAGAAAACACAGGATCATTGAAGAACTGCTGACAGAAAATTTCCCAATATCATGAAAGATGAAAAGCTGACCATCCAAGAAGCTCAATGAACCCCATATAGAAGAGATCCCAAAAGAAAGTCACCAAGGCATATCCTATTCACACTCGCCAAAACCAAAGATAAACAAAGAAACCTAAGAGCAGCTCATGAAAAACAAGAAGTCACATACAGAGGAGAAACAATAAGACTAAGCTCAGATTATTCGGCAGAAACCATGCAGGCAAGAAGGCAATGGGATGACATATATAAACTCTTGAAAGAAAAAATTGCCAGCCAAGAATAATATATCCTGCAAAACTCTCATTCAAATTTGATGGTGAAATTAGGTAATTTCCAGACAAACAGAAATTAAGGGAATATGTAAAAGTCAGACCAAACTTACAAGAATTATTAAAGCGAGTTTTTCGATCTGAGGACAAACAACTTCAGCTCACAGGCAGAACCTAGAACGCAGGATCGTATGAGCCAGATACCAATCTAGGAAATGAACTCTCGAGGACTATCCAAAACCAAAAGAAATACAACAGGGAATCAGAGAAGTTAATCAGTAAATGACAACAACATCAAAACAATAAAAGAGGGAATAAACAGCATAGGTATAGAACCTTCTAATGGAGAGGAAGGCAAGGTGATACCAAGTAATGGTAGACTGCTTCAAACTTAGAAAGATAAGGGTAAAATTCATGATAACCACAAAGAAAGTTAACAAACATACTCATTAAAAAAAGAGGAAAAACGTAAAGTCTCAGCAAAAACAATACCTACAAAAACAAAAGAAATAAAAAAAAAATCCACAAACAAAAGTAACTCAGGACAAGAGACTAAGAAGAACAAAAAAAACTTCAGCACCACAAAAAAAAGCACTACAAAATGACAGCAACAAACTCACATCAATCAATAATTACACTGAATGTAAACGGACTCTATGCACCCGTAAAGAGACGGAGAGTGACAGGATGGATAAGAAAACAGGATCCATCAATATGCTGTCTACAAGAGACACACCTTAGAAACAAAGACGTGAATTTATTCAAAGTCAAAGGTTGGAAAAAAATAAATCAAGCTAACAACTACCAAAAAAGAGCAGGAGTGGCAATTCTAATCTCAGATAAAATAGGCTTTAAAACGAAATCTACCATAAAAGAAAAAGACACTATATAATGATTAAGGGGACGATCCATCAGGAAGACATAACCATAATAAATGTCTACGCACCCAATGACAGGGCTCCAAAATACATAAAACAAACTCTAACAACACTGAAAAGAGAAATTGACAGTTCCACAATAATAGTAGGAGACTTCAGCACACCACTCTCGGTAAAGGACAGAACAACTAAGAAGAAACTCAGCAAAGATACAGAAGACCTAAAGGGCACAATTAGCCAACTTGACCTCATAGACATATATAGAACACTCCATCTAACCACTGCAAAGTACACATTCTTTTCCAGTGCACATGGAACGTTCTCCAGAATAGACCACATTAGGCCACAGAGCAATCCTCAACAAGATCCAAAACGCTGAGATAATTCAAAGTATCTTCTCTGACCACAATGCCATCAAGGTAGAAATTAACAATAGAAAGAGCAAACTCAAACAAATAGAAAGAGAACAGCAAAACAAGCCCACAACCACCAGAAGAAAGGAAATAGTAAAGATCAGAGCAGAAATAAATGAAATAGAGAACAGGAAAACAATAGAATCAACAAAACCAAAAGTTGGTTCTTTGAAAGAATCAACAAAATCGACAAACCACTGGCCAGACTGACAAAGAAAAAAAGGAGAGGACACAAATAAACCAAATAAGAAACGAAATGGGGGACATTACAACAGACCCAACTGAAATAAAAAGGATTGTAACAGAATGTTATGAAAAATTATACTCCAACAAACTTGAAAACCTAGAGGAAATGGATAAATTTCTAGAAACACATGGCCTACCCAAACTACAACAAAGTGATGTTGAAATTCTAAACAGACCCACAACAAGAGAAGAGTTTGAAAAGGTAATAAAAAAACTCCCAACCAATAAAAGCCCCGGCCCTGATGGCTTCACTGGAGAATTCTACAAAACATTTACAGAAGAGCTTGTACAAGTGCTACTCAAGCTATCTCAGAGCATAGAAGAGGAAGCAACACTTCCAAATTCTTTCTATGGAGCCACCATAACGCTGATACCAAAACCAGGCAAAGATGTCACAAATAAAGAAAATTACAGACCAATATCTCTCATGAATATAGATGCAAAAATTCTCAACAAAATTCTAGCCAATAGAATTCAGCATCATATCAAAAACATAATATACCACGACCATGTAGGATTCATACCAGGTATGCAAGGATGGTTCAACATTAGAAAATCCATCAACGTAATCCTCCACATAAATAAAAGGAAAGAAAAGAATCACATGATCATCTCAATTGACACAGAAAAGACATTTGACAAAGCCCAACACCCATTCCTGATAAAAACTCTCAATAAAATAAGTATAGAAGGGAAATTTCTCAACATAATAAAGGGCATCGATGCAAAACCAATGGCCAACATCATTCTTAATGGAGAGAGCCTGAAAACATTGCCCTTGAAAACAAGAACAAGACAAGGATGCCCTTTATCGCCACTCCTATTTAACATTGTGTTGGAAGTTCTAGCTAGAGCAATAAGGCAAGAAAAAGAAATAAAAGGCATTCAAATTGGTAATGAAGAAGTTAAACTGTCCCTGTTTGCAGATGATATGATGCTATACATAGAAAATCCTAAAGACTCTATGAGAAATCTACTGGAACTAATAGAAAGATTCAGCAGAGTAGCAGGATACAGGATAAACATTCAAAAATCAGTTGGATTCCTATACACCAGTAAGGAGAACAGTGAAAAGGAAATCAGGAAATCAATACCATTTTCAATAGCCCCTAAAAAGATAAAATACTTAGGAATAAATCTGACCAGGGATGTAAAAAACCTATACAAAGAAAACTACAAAACACTACTGCATGAAACCCAAAGAGATCTACATAAATGGAAAAACATACCATGCTCATGGATAGGCAGTCTCAACATTGTGAAAATGACAATTCTACCCAAAGCAATTTAAATTTACAATGCAATCCTGATCCAAATACTAACAAATTCTTCAAAGAGATGGAAAACTAATCATTAACTTTATATGGAAAGGGAAGAAGCCCCGAATAAGTAAAGCACTACTGAAGAAGAAGAATAAAGTTGGAGGACTCACACTACCTGACTTCAGAACCTACTATACAGCTACAGGAGTCAAAACAGCCTGGTACTGGTACAATGACAGCTACATTGATCAGTGGAACAGAATTGAGAACCTAGATGTAAATCCATCCACCTACGGTCACCTGATCTTCGACAAGGGCCCAAAGTCCATCAAATGGGGAAAAGACAGTCTTTTGAACAAATGGTTCTGGCAAAACTGGATATCCATCTGCAGAAAAATGAAACAGGACCCATACCTCATGCCGTATACAACAACTACTTCAAAATTGATCAAAGACCTGAATATAGAGTCTAAAACTATAAAATTCATAGAAGAAAAAATAGGACCAACACTTCAGGCCTTAATACACGGCATTAACAGATTACAAACCATAACTTCAATGCACAAACCTAAATAGATAAGCTAGATAAGAGGTATCTTCTAAAAATCAAACACCTATGCTCTTCAAAAGAGTTCACCAAAAGAGTAAAAAGAGAACCTACAGACTGGGAAAATATTTTTGGACAGTACAAGTCAGACAATGTCTAATATCCATAATCTACAAGAAAATCCAACACCTCTACAAATAAAAGACAAATAATCCTATTAAAACATCGGCAAAGGAAATGAACAGACACTTCACCAAAGAAGACATTCCAATGGCCAACAGACACATGAGGAAATGCTCGAGATCACTAGCCATTAGAGAAATGCAAATTAAAACCACAATGAGATACCATCTCACCCCGGCATTACTTTCAGGAATCAAAAACACTGGAAATAACAAATATTGGAGGGGCTGTGGGGAGATGGGAACTCTTATGCACTGCTGGTGGAAATGCAAAATGATACAACCGTTTTGGAAAATTATATGGCACTTCCTCAGAAAGCTAGAGTTAGACATACCGTTCAATACAGCAATCCCACTCCTAGGAATATATCCTAGAGAAAAGAGTCATCACTCGAATAGACATATGCACACCTATGTTCATGGCAGCATTGTTCACAATAGCAAAATGATGGAAACAACCTAGATGCCCATCAACAGATGAATGATAAACAAACTATGGTACATAAACACAATGGAGTACTATGCAATGAGAAAGAACAACAAGGAATCTGTGAAGCATCTCATAACACGGATGAAACTGGAGGACATTATGCTGAGTGAAATAAGTCAATCACAAAAGGACAAATATTGTATGAGACCTCTATTGTAAAAACCCATGAAAAAGTTCATGCACAAAATGTAACAATCTTTGTTGGTTACCAGAGATGGGAGGGGTGGGGGGGAAATACTAAACAGGCAATAGATAAGTGGTATCTTGGGTGAAGGGTGAGACAGTACACAATACAGGGGAAACCAGCACAACTTGTCCAAGGAAAGATCATGGAACCCCCATAGACACATCCAAACTCCCTGAGGGACTGAACTGCTGGGCGGAGGGCTGTGGGGACCATGGTCTCGGGGAACATCTAGCTCAATTTGCATGACACAGCTTATAAAGACAATGCTCTACATTCTACCTTGGTGAGTAGTGTCTGGGGTCTTAAAAGCCTGTGAGCAGCCATCTAAGATACTCCACTGGTCTCACCCCTTCAGGGGCAATGGAGAATGAAGAGAACAGGATACAAGGAAAAGATTAGTCTGTAGGACTAATTGTCCACAGCTACCAAGGCCTCCACCGGACTGAGTCCAGTACAGCTAGATGGTGCCCGGCTACCACCACTGACTGCTCTGACCAGGATCACAACAGAGGGTTCTGGACAGAGCTGGAGAATGATGTAGAACATAATTCCTACTCAGAGAAAAAAGACCAGACTTACTGGCCTAAAGGAGTCTGGAGAAACCCCGAGAGTATGGCCCCCAGACACCCTTTTAGCTCAGTGGTGAATTTACCTCTGAGGTTCACTGTTCAGCGTGGTAGTGGACAGCCCCGTTAAACCAAATGAGACTAACGAGGTGCAGGAGTCCAGTGACAAGGTCCAGAAGGCAGATGGGGACAAGGAAGCTGGTGATAGGGAACCCAAGGTTTAGTAAGGATATTGTTGATATGTTGTGAGATTGTTAACCTTTGTCATAGGGCAACATTTGCAGTAACTGTTAAATGAGAAACTATTTTGTTCTGTAAGCCTTCATCTTAAGTGAAAATAACAGCACAATTGGAAGAGTGTAGTCAATGTCACGGAACTGTACATGTAGAAATTTTTGAAATGGTGTGTCTTTGGCTATGTGTATTTTCACCAAAAAAAAAAGTTGAGAAGTTAGGGGGTTGCTGTAGTGTGGGGTTGTTAACCAATGTCATGAAACAACATGTGTACTACTGTTTCATGAGAAACTATTTGTTCTGTAAGCCTTCACCTGAAGTATAATAATAAAAAAAAAATACAGAAAACATTATTTGAGGTGTTAACATAAAAAAAATTGAGCTAATACAAAAATAATAATCTAAACAAAATTTGTTTGAAATAATAAAGAATGTTTTAGATCTATACAGGCAGTTCCCAGGTTATGAATGAGATCCCGTCCTAAGCATTCTTTAAGTTGAATTCATAGGTAAGTTGGACAGGTGCATTTGGTTTATTTAGCCTTACTTTATTTCTTAAAAGACTTTAGACTTAAAAGCTGCCTGCACAGCTAGTGAAGGTGATTGTGATGAAGAATTTGTTTCGAGTATGAGCTGATTTAGTTGTTTCAAAGTGAGGGCAAAATTACATTACATTAAAAGGCTAGTAGGAGTTGTCCATAAGCCAGACTTCCTTACCTGGGTGCTGCCTGTATAGAGAAAATGGATCAGTGGAAAAAGAAAATAATTGGATATTCATCCGGAGGAATTTTAGAGTTCAAAATTTTATGTACTGAAAGTGTGGGTAAGAAATACGATTGCAAAATTATACAAGTAAAGACAAGGTAGAGACAATAAGAAAGTTAAAATATGTGTTAGATAAATACCAAGCATTGGTTGGGAAATATTATTTATTTTATCCCTAAGGGGATGCACTATTGATAGGTTTGCATTTGGTAAGTTGACTACAGATGAAAGTTATACCTCCTTATAAATAAAAATTATGTTAAAGAAAAAAAACTATATTAGAAGTTAACTAACAGTTTGGTTTGACCATCAATAAATTATATTAATAACACTTCCCTTTTGAAGTTTTTTTTAACCATGCTTAACTTAATTGTTGTGTAATGTGATCTAGATGTCATGGTGTTTTTAAGTAGGCAGTTAAGTATAATATTTTGATATCCACCCAAATTTTATTTCTTTAAAAACATCTCTAGAGAGAAGAAACTAGTTTTTAGTGTTCTGGTTATCATTCATGAAATACAGACTCTCTTCTAACACCCACACCCACACCCACACCCACACACCCACACACACACACACGCACATCAGAGAGTAAACATAAGCCCCTGAAAGTAAAGGTTAGAACAATATTACTGACACATGTTTAGCTGCCTGTGAGATTACAGTTTTAATAGCACTTTGAGGTTTGGCGGTAGATGTGGGTCATTCTATTTCTGTGATAACTTATTAGCAGTTGACTACTCAGTCATGTGTGAATTTTTAAATTCTCTACAATAGATTCGTATTTGCTGTGTTACATCAACAGTGCATATACCTGTGGACAAAAGTCAAACTATTTGAGTATCACTTTGTATATTCTGTTGAGATATGGCATTTTCTATTCTTAAACTTCCCCAGAAGCTGTTTGCAAGCAAGCAGCAATAGTGAACAGATGGTAGTCAGACCATTAGTTAGTCTGCACTAAAATATACATGTGAAATGAGTTCAGCTATTAACTTTGTCACAACAAAACACCAAAGAGTTTTAAATGGGGCAGCAAAGCATCTTGGGAATATTTTAAACACATTTCAAAGACACTGTCTCTAACTCTCCCAGCACACATTCTCTCGTAGATAATTAAATGTTAAAGAGATACGGGAATAAATTGACTGTTAATAAGAGTGTGTGCTTACAGCTAACCGTACACTGCCTTATTTAGTCTTTTTTTTTTTTTTTTCCTCCTCTGGATGGCTTCTTTACCTTAGCATTTCTAGTGACTTCAGCATAATAATTCTTTACAGGAGTGGGTTAAAACAGCATCAAAGATCCACAGAATGTTTAGCTTAGAACCTCAATTTAAGGAAATAATGATTTTCTTGGTGAGGCAGACTCAATCATTTCACCTATAAGGCAAATAAATAGGAGGTTCTAGAAACTCTAACTACAGTCCAGAATGTAGTCTGGAGCTGTATGAAAGAATAGGAAAATCATTAAAAAGTAATGAAAAAGGATAAGGAAGAAACCATTATGGAAATGTCATATGCAGGTCTTAATGCTAATATCTTAATATAATAGGAACTTCGGAATTAAAAAAAAAAAAATGAGAAGAAGTGGCAGAAACAGTGAAAAATAATTAAATCTAAATGGAAGTCCAAATATAAAACTCTTGGAATCTGTTAATATCATTGATATATATATTAATTATGTCTTCCATACTGAGGTAAATTGGAAAATATTTATGGCAAACTTTGAAACAAGATCAATTATGATATATTAATTTAAATGTAAAAATACAATCATTTGACAATTATTTTAGACCCAGTATGAGTCAGGCAGTCTTTCCTTTGAAGGAGTTGGTCTCGTGAGAAGACTGAGAAATGTCATCAGTTATGCAGTTTTGTAGGTGTTAAATAGAGTTATGTGAGGATGTTGTCCAAGTTCATTCAAGGAATGCCACAGAGTCTGAGGAGGGAGAATGCAGAAGTATTCTTAGTTATCTAGTGTTGCTACAACAAGAATACTGCAAGTGGATGGCTTCAACCAACAGAAGTTTATTCTCATAGTCTAGTAGGATAGAAGTCCAAATTCGGGGCATCAGCTCCAGAGGAAGTCTTTCTTTCTCTGTCAGTTGTGGAGGAAGGTCCTTATTATCAATCTTCTCCTGGTTGAGGATCTTCTCAGAGGAGGACCCCGGGTCCAAAGGAGAGGTTCTTCTCTTGGCATTGCTTTCTTGGTGGTATGAGGTCCTCCGTCTCTCTGCTTGCTTCTCTCTTTTATATATAAAAGAGATTGAATTAAGACACAACCTAATCTTGTAGATTGAGTCCTGTCTCATTAACGTAACTACCATTAATCCTACCTCATCAACAACATAGAGATAGGATTTACAACACACAGGAAAATCACATGACAGAATGGTGGACAACCACACAATACTGGCCTAGCGAGGTTGACAGACATTTTTGGGGGACATAATTCAACCCATAACATATTCCAAATGAAACAAAGATTTTTTTCATCAAATCTTGAATGTTTGTACAACCTCCTGAAGGTTTCTGAAACGTTTGAAGAAGTCTACAAAAGGACATGAGAGATAATTTTCCAGAACAGGTATCATAGCAAATGACAACATACATATACAGGTGGTGGAAGACCATTCTGTTAAAAGAATTGAAAACAGTTAGAAATGACTGGGAAACAAACATTTGACAACGTGGTAGAAAATAAAGCTTACAATAAATAATAATTAAAAAAGATCGCATTCCCAGTAGTGGCTATTAATTTTTCTAAAATAAATAGACAAGGTACATACATTATAGAAATAATTATCCTTTTTATTTTCTCTTCATCTCTCATTTCATTTTACTTTGTTCAAATTTAAGTCACAATGTATTTATCAAAAAAAAAAAATCAACCAAAAAAATAAACAAAAATTGGCAGCAAAGATATGTACTTCTAGGATGTTAGCTCACAACAGGAAGTGACCATACGATATAAATTACATTTGATTAAAGAAGTTGTCTCCTTACCTTTTAAACTTATGTTTTAAATAAATGTTTATTTTAAGAAAGTTGTATATTTACAGAAAAAATTGCAAAGATAGTGCAGTGAGTTCTATATAGACCACATCCAATCTTCCCTATGATTAACATCTTGCGCTAGAATGGCATATTTGTTAAAATTAATGATCCAATGGTGATATACATATATTTTTTTATTTTTCTTTCATCTGTCAAATAACATTTACTATCTCAAAAAAAGCTGTAAGTAGTCAGAGAATCACTGATATTTACACTGTGTTCACCAATTACACCAGCAAAACAGTAAACCTGAATGAATTGCCAGTTCTTTACCTTGTCATTTTTCTCATGGAAAGTTTACAGTTTAAAAATGTTTGAATTCTAAACAGATAAAACCTTCCAGAGACACTTACATTACCAGGAAATGAACACAAGTTGTGACTTAAACATAGGGAAATGTTCTTTTCTCTGCATATGTCTATATAGCTGACATTTTGACAGATATTTAATTTTAATCTGCATATGGTACATGTGTACATTTACTGGAGAGTCTCAGAAGGAAGTTGTAACAATATGAACTTCATGTAATTGGCATGTAAAAAGTACTGCTTTTCTATCCTGTAAGAAAATCAGACATTTTAATACGTACAACTGTATAGACTTACGAATATCCATTTCCAAGTGACTTGTTCTTTCATGAAATAAATTAGCCCTTATGTAGGCAAACAGAATTTTTTTTTTAGAAATATATTAGAAATGAAAATGGATAATGTACATTCACGGGAAAAGGTGAGATACCTGGTACTAAACACAGAAAATATCCCAGGAAACAAAATTAATAGCTGATAATCTACATATATTCTGTTTTACATCTTTACAATTATAATATAATCCAAGAAATAATTGTATATTTGTCCAGGTTGTTGTTGTGGTTTTAAAATATTTTATAGTCTTTTTCTTTGAATGCTTACTCTGCATTGATATTTCCCTGTATATTCCCCAA
The DNA here is from genome assembly GCA_030035585.1 of Dugong dugon. Taxonomy (NCBI): domain Eukaryota; kingdom Metazoa; phylum Chordata; class Mammalia; order Sirenia; family Dugongidae; genus Dugong; species Dugong dugon. Next base: position 34,338,900 of record CM057471.1, on the reverse strand, counting down.
AATTTTAAATATATTTATGTTATCAATTTAAGTTCTGTAATTAATGCATTTATTCTCTTTTAAGATTTGTTATTATAGACAGTCTGTCAATTTAGCAGGAGAAAACACTAGAGAGTGAAAAGTCAATCAGTCAGTCAGACAAGGATAAAAATAAGAGCATAGCAATAGCAAAGGTACAGGTAGTGGCAGCATCAAAGGCTGTGTATGGGAGGCCCTGCTGGGACTTACACAGAGATATCAGAGTAGACAGTACATCTCAGCTTTGAGCAAGAGCTAGTGGGGTCTATGGTGCTAGTGGATGTCATGTCTGCCAATGTAAAGACTACTACAAATTTGTACAGCAGAGTAAATATTTAGATTAGCTAAGACATTCAGAGGAGTCCTTGGGTGGTGTAAACATTTAATGTGCTTGGCTGCTAACTGAAAGTTTGGATGTTTGAGTTCACCCAGAGGTGCCTCAGAAGAAAGGCCTAATGATCTACTTCCAAAAACCAGCCATTGAAAACTCTTATGAAGCACAGTTCTACTCTGACACACATAGTATTGTGATAATTTGGAATCGACTTGTTTGTGGCTGGTGGTTTTTTAAAGATATGCAGAAATTCCAGCCTGCAAATCAGTTTATCAAACCAGAAACCAAACCCATTGCCATCGAGTCGATTCCAACTCATAGCCATTCTATAAGACAAAGTAGAACTGCCCCATAGGTTTCCAAGGAGCGGCTGGTGGGTTTGAACTGCCATCCTTTTGGTTAGCAGCCTAACGCATAACCACAGCACCATCAGGGCTCCAATCAGTTCATGGTAAGAGTTATATAGTTATTATGGACAAAAAGGACATGAAGGATTCATATGTGGTAGGAAAGAAATGTCAAAAAAGGCATGTGTTTTGAAGAGCTAGTGGAAATTTGACAGCTGGGGATGGGAAGGAGCTAATATTATGGTGGATACTAACTCTCCAACATTCATTCAACTCCAGGCGATTAGTAAGTCGATCATTGTTTTACATGTTTTTTTATTAATAATTTGCTTAGAAAAGGGAATTAGTCATAAATATGGCCATAGACAAGTGAGGGGAAATCTGGTGGAGTTGAGTTGGGACTGCACTAGGTTCTTCATTTAACTTTGAATATTGCCATGTCTAGACCTGAGGACCAGAACTACTGCATCTATCTCACTGCTAGCCTAAAGACAAGGCCAATACCAAGGAATGCAGAGTGGAAATGAGGACATTATTCTGTGACTGATTCAACCAATGCTGGAGCTCGACTTAGCTCTGAAGTTATTATGTTATTTTATAAAAAAACTCAATCAGTTATGATTGATTGGATATCTGATATGAGTAATTTGATTTAAATGATGAGTGTTCTATCGTTAAAAAAGAAAAGTTGCTGTTGAATCCATTTTGAACCATAGTGACCCTATAGAACAGAATAGAAATACCCCACAGGGTTTCCAAGGAGTGACTGGTGGATTCCAACTGCTGGCCTTTGGGTTAGCAGCCAAGCTTTTAACCACTGCACCACCAGGCTGACAGCTCTATCATGTTGTTGTTAGGTGCCATCAAGTCAGTTCCAACTCATAGCGACCCTATGTACAACAGAACGAAACACTGCCGGGTCTTGTGCCATCTTCACAATGTTGTTATGCTTTAACGCATTGATGCAGCCCCCTGTATCAATCCATCTCATTGAGGGTCTTCCTCTTTTTCGTTGATCTTCTACTTTACCAAGCATAACATCTTTCTCCAGGGACGCGTCCCTCCTGATAACATGTCCAAAATATGTGGGAAGTGGTCTCGCCATCCTTGCTTCTAAGGAACATTCTGGTTGTACTTCTTCCAAGACAGATTTGTTCGTTCTTTTGACAGTTCATGGTATATTCAGTATTCTTTACCAACACCACGATTCAAAGTTGTCGGTTCTTCTTCAGGCTTCCTTATTTATCGTCCAGCTTTCACATGCATGTGAGGCAGTTGAAAACACCGTGGCTTGGGTCAGGTGCACCTTAGTCTTCAAGATGACATCTTTGCTTTTCAACACTTTAAAGAGGTTTTTTGCAGCAGATTTGCCCAATGCAATGCGTCTTTTGATTTCTTGACTGCTGCTTCCATAGGCTGATTGTGGATCCAAGTAAAATGAAATCCTTGACAACTTCAATATTTTCTCCATTTATCATGATGTTGTTTATTGGTCCAGTTATGAGGATTTTTGTTTTCTTTATGTTGAGGTGTAATTCATACTGAAGGCTGTAGTCTTTGATCTTCATCAGTAAGTGCTTAAAGTCCTTTTCACTTTCAGCAAGCAAGGTTGTGTCCTCTGCATAAAGCAGGCTGTTAATGAGTCTTCCTCTAATCCTGATACATCATTCTTCTTCATAGAGTCCAGCTTCTCGGATTATTTGTTCAGCATACAAATTGAATATATATGGTGAAAGGATACAAGCCTGAGGCACACTTGATTTTAAACCACAGAGTATCCCCTCGTTCTTTTTGAACAAGTGCCTGCTGATCTATGTACAGGTTCCTCATGAGCACAATTAAGTGTTCTAGAATTCCCATTCTTCATTATCCATAATTTGTTATGTTCTCTGGTGGCATAGTGGTTAAGTGTTATGGTTAGTGTTATGGTTGCTAACTAAAGGGTCGCCAGTACAAATCCACCAGGTGTTCCTTGGAAACTCTATGTGGCAGTTCTACCCTGTCCTATAGATAGGGTTGCTATGAGTTGGAATCCACTTGATGGCAATTTTTTTTTTTTTTTTAATCATAGGGTAAAAATATTTAGCTGTTACCTGGAAATGCTAGAACTCAGAAAATAAGCCAGAAATAATATTGCAATTTTAGGTGGAGTCCCTAGATGGTGCAAATGGTTAATAATCTTAGTTGCTAACCAAAAGTTTGGCAGTTCAAGTCCACCCACAGGTGCCTCAGAAGAAAGACCTTTTGACTTACTTTAGAAAAATTGGCCATTGAAAACCCTATGGAGCACAGTTCTACTCTGACACATGTGGGGTCACCATGAGTTGGAATTGACTGGATAGCAACTGGTTCTGGTTACTCTTAGAGGTGTCAACGATATTTCCAAGATATAATTTAGAAAGAAAAGGGCAATAGAAAAAAAGTATGGGTAGTGCTTATATTTATCAGATAAGAAGAGAAAAAAATATCCCACGTAAGAAAATTTAAGACTGGACAGAGGAGAACTAGAGCAGTGTAGTACAAATAAGGAAGTGCATGAACAGGGCATTGGACTACCAAAAGTCTCCAAAGAATATCAAAGAATCAAATGTACTAGAGTGATAATCCCTCCCCTGCAGAGAGTATTGAGGACCTTTGAAAAACTTTAATTTTTTTAATCCAACATGTCTTTATGGAGCAGTTAAATGAAGATGAACATACTAAGAGGCACATGAAGGGTAAATGGGTGCCTAGGAATTTTCTTAGTCTTCTAAAGAAATCATGGCCATTTGGACTCTAAGTCAGTAAAGAACATTTCCAGTGACATGTTTTAATAATACCATAACAAATTACATATCTATTCTTAGGTCATGAGGCTAAAACATGTTCAAAGAACATTCATTGCTTATCACCCAACATTATTAACTTTCTCAATTTAAATTTTCCTTCTCCTGTAACTTGTGTTAGGTAAGGACTTGCACTGCTGTGAACTTCAGTGTAAATTTTACCTTAACAGATGGTTGCTGTCGAGGCAGATTGAAATCAGCAATGTGCACTTGTTTTAACATGTTATTTTCATTTTATTTGCACACTAGGAGCCTAATAAACAAAAATCTCCTTGGGCTAACCTGATGTGTGTGTATGTGTTTTTTTTCCCCCCAAGATATTCTAGTGCCACAAGCTCTGGAGATATATACCAAATATTAACAATGATAATGATATATTAATATAAACTCTGCATGAAGTCTGTATGAAACCACAAGTAAGTGAGAAACAGGGGAGAAGAGTAGGAAAGAAGCAGAAGACAATAGTTCTCCTAAGAATCCTCCAGATTTTTTGTAGATGGGAATATCAGACACATAAATGTATGGGTGAAAATACAGACTAAGTAAATGAATAATAAGTAATGTAATCATGTCTGTAGCTTACTGAAGACTGCCTTTACTGGCTAGTACTCCAAGCAATTATGTGAATGTTTAGACAGTCAACGATACAGGATGTCTCTGTTAAAGTAGATTGTGAAGACTATCTATGTTAATGATTTATCTAATGTCCTATTTCCTTTGTCACTACAGTGTGAAAAGACACCCAAGGTCATGAGGAACATGGTACAAGAAATAAAGTCCTGGTCTAGCCCAATTCAAGATCTACTCCTCCTAAGTCTTTTCTTGGAAGATATAAATAAATCAACTTGCTGAATATGAGAAAGGATATAAGAACTTTTACTAATAACTACTTGAAATATTACTTAAATAGCAATCATAGTCATTCATAGCTGGAAGAAACCAAAGAATTTTTTTCTAATTTTATAGCTGAGTGAACAAGAGTGGAAAAATTATGCTGGGCTTCCAGGTTGACCTTAATTTAGTTCCAGCTCTAACACGCAATATGTACCTTGTGAAAATGAGTTAAAGTCTTTAAGAAATTGAATCTTACTTACTTCATCTGTAAATTTGGGATAAGAGTAACATGCCTCACAAGATTGTCATACACATTAAGTTGAGCAAAAGGTATGGAAAGAAACTAGCTCAATAATCAACACTGAATAGATACTCTATAAGTGTAGGTTCTTTTTCATTGCCAAATATATTCAAATACTTAATGGCTGAATTGATTTCAAATTCCAGCTCTCAAACTTTCAGTTAGCTTTTAAAGAAAAGAAAATATATTAATATTTTGATGGCAGGAGACCTTCTAGCTTAGGGGTAATAACTGTGGGGTTACCACACTTGAGTCAGAATTGGTTTCTAAATTTAATAAGAAATCAAAGGCAAGAGGTCAGATTCAAATCAAGATGAACTTTCCCTTTATGCCTTATCTACTGCAATTGTAGTTATCACCAGCACTATATTGTGCCCCTTCTGAAATCTCTCAATTGATGTAGTAAAGACTCCTTCAGCTATGGGGAAACAAACAAAGCAGGCTGTTTACAACCTAAAAACAACCCTTCCCAAGCACAAAAAATTGTCTGAGCCCCAATTTTTTTTCTTTCAGTTTTTCCTGGATTATAAATTGAAGACCTATCTTGATATCCAATCTGAACATGATTTCAATGTATTCAGTAACTTGATAGATGGGGTTTGCCCTAATTAAGTGATTTCACTACTACCATCTCACTTATTCTCTCTTTCTCTTTCTCAAAAAAAAAAGATAGACAGGTAGAAAGATAGATAGATAGATAGACAGATAGATAAACAGATAGATTGTTGTTGTTAGGTGCCTTTTAGTTGGTTTTGAGTCATAGCAACACTGTACAACAAAACGAAACACTACCAAGTCCTATGTCATCCTCACAATCATTACTATGTTTGAGTCCATTGTTGCTGACACCGAGTCATTCCATCCCATTGAGGGTCTTCCTCTTTTTTGCTGACCATCACTTAACCTAGCATGATGTCCGTCTCCAGGGACTAGTCCCTCCTGAAAACACTTCCAAAGTACGTGGGAGGAAGTCTTGCCATCCTTTCTTCCAAGGAATATTTTGGCTGTACCTTTTCCAAGACTACTTGTTCATTCCTCTGGAAGTTCATGGTACATCCAATATTCTTCAGCAACATCAGAATTCAAAGCATCAATTCTTCTTAGCTCTTCCTTATTCACTGTCCAGTTTTTGCATGCATATGAGGTGATTGTAAATAACATTGCTTCAGTCAGGTGAACCTTAGTCCTCAAAGTGACATCACTGCCCTTCAAGACTTTAAAGAGGTCTTTTGCAGAAGATTTGCCCAAAGTAATACATTGTTTGATTTCTTGACTGCTGCTTCCATGGCATTGATTGTGGACCCAAGTAAAATTAAATCCTTGACAGCTTAAACCTTTTCTCCATTTATCATGATGTTTCTTATTGGTCCACTTGTGATAATTTTTGTTTTTTGTATGTTGAGGTGTAATCCATACTGAAGACTGTAGTTTTTGATCTTCATCAGTAAGTGCCTCAAGTCCTCTTCACTTTCAGCAAGCAAGGTTGTGTCATCTGCATATCTCAGGTTAATAAGACTTCCACCAAACCTGACACTACAATCTTCTTCATATAGTCCAGCTTCTCAAATTATTTGCTCAGCATACAGATTGAATAAGTATGGTGAAAGGATACAACCCTGATGGACACCTTTTCTAACTTTAAACCACACAGTATCCCTTTTTTCTGTTTGAACAACTTCCTCTTGATTTATATAAAGGTTCTACATGAGCATAATTAAGTGTTCTGGAATTCTTGTTCTTCGCAACGATATCCATATTTTTTATGATTAATTGAATGCCCTTGCATAGTAAATAAAATACAAGTAAACATCTTTCTGGTATTCTCTTCTTTGAACCAAGATACATCTGACATCAAAATGAAATCCCTTGTTCCATGACCTCTTCTGAATCTGGCTTGAATTTCTGGTGGTTCCCTGTCAACGTACTGCTGTAACCACTTTTGAATGATATTCAGCAAAATTTTACTTGTTTGAATTCATGCAAAAGGCAGACAAATTCATGGAAAATACAGAAAAAGAATGAAAGAATTCAAGAAAATAATACAGGATCAAAATGCCAAAATAAATTCACAACTAGAAATCCTACAAAAACAACAACTAGAAATCCAAAAGATAAACAACAAGATTTCATAAATGGACAGTGTCATAGAAGGGCTGAGGAGCAGATTTGAAATGATGGAAGACAGGATCAGTTAAATTGAAGACAAACACTTGGATTAAATTCCGAGGAAAAATCAGAAAGTAGAATGAAGAAAAAAGAAGAAACCCTGAGAATTATGTGGGATAAAATCCAAAGCAAAAATATGCAAGTGATCAGAGTTCCAGACCAGAGGGAGAAAACAGAAAACACAGAGAGGATCATTGAAGAACGGCTGACAGAAAAATTCCCCAATATCATGAAAAATGAAAAGCTGACCATCCAAGAAGCTCAACAAATCCTATATAGGATAGAGGCCAAAAGAAAATCACCAAGGCATATTATACTCAAAAGCACTAAAACCAAAGACAAACAAACAATCCTGAGAGCAGCTCGAGAAAAACAAAAAGGCACATACAGAGAGAGACAATAACACTAAGCTTGGATTATTTGGCAGAAACCATGCAGGCATGAAGGAAATGGGATGGCATATATAAAACCCTGGAAGAAAAAATTCCCAGCCAAGAGTATATATCCTGCAAAACTCTTGTTCGGATATGATGGTGAAATTAGGACATTTCCAGATAAACAGGAATTAAGGGAATATGTAAAAACCAAACCAAACTTACAAGAATTATTAAAGGGAGTCCTTTGATCTGAGAACAAACAACTTCAAACCACAGGCTGAATCTAGGATGCAGGATCTTACCAGCCAGATACTTACCTAGGAAATGAACACTCAAGGACTATCCAAAACCAAAAGAATTACAACAGGGAACCAGAAAGCTTAATCTGTAAATGACAACAACGTCAGAACAATAAAAGAGGGAATAAGCAGTGTAGGTCTAGAACCTTCTAATAGAGAGGAAGGTAAGGCGATATCAATAAATAATAAACTGGTTCAAACCTAGGAAGATAAGGTTAAATTTCAAGGTAACCACAAAGAAAGTTAACAAACTTACTCATCAAAAGAAAAAAGAAAAACATAAAGTCTCAGTAAAAACAAAACCTTGAAAAACAAAAGAAATGAAAAAAAAATCCACAAACAAAAGGAATCCAGCACAGGAGAGTAAGAGGAACAAAGAAAATGTCAGCAACACAAAAAAAAGCCTACAAAATGACAGCAATAAACTCACACCTATCAATAATTACGTTGAATGTAAATGGCCTAAATGCACCCATAAAGAGATGGAGAGTGACAGAACGGATTAAAAAAAAGGATCCATAAAAATGCTGTCTACAAGAGACACATATTAGAAAAAACGATGTGAATTTATTAAAAATTAAATACATCGAGCAAACAGCTACCAAAAAAGAGCAGGAGTGGCAATATTAATCACAGATAAAATAGACTTTAAAACAAAATCTACCATAAAAGACAAGAAGGACACTATACAATGATTAAGGGGACGATCCATCACAAAGACGTAACAATAATAAACATTTATGCACCCAATGACAGGGCTGCAAAACACATTAAAAAAACTCTTAACAGCACTGAAAAGAGAAATTGACAGTTCCACAATAATAGTAGGAGACTTCAACACACCACTCTCAGTAAAGGACAGAATATCTAGAAAGAAACTCAACATAGATACAGAAGACCTAAAGGGCACAATCAGCCAACTGGACTCATAGAAGTAGATAGAACACTCCACCCAACAGCTGCAAAATGCACATCCTTTTCCAATGCACAAGGAATGTTCTCCAGAATAGACCACATCTTAGGCCACAGAGCAACCATGAACAAGATCCAAAATGCTGAGATAATACACAGTATCTTCTCTGAACACAACAGCATCAAGGTACAAATTAACACTAGAAAGAGCAAGGGAAAAAAATCAAACACATGGAAACTGAATAATAATCTGCTTACACATCAATGGGTAATAAAAGAAATCAGAGATGGAATTAAAAAATTCCTAGAATCAAATGAAAATGAAAACACATCATACCAAAACCTTTGGGACACAGCAAAGGCAGTCCTCAGAGGACAATTTATAGCAATAGATGCACATATCAAAAAAGAAGAAATGGACAAAATCAAAACATTGACTACAGAACACAAACAAATAGAAAGAGAACAACAAAAAAAGCCTACAACCACTGGAAGAAAGGAAATAGTAAAGATCAGAGCAGAAATCAATGAAATAGAGAACAGAAAAACAATAGAAAGAATCAACAAAACAAAAGGTGGTTCTTTGAAAGAATCAACAAAATCGACAAACCACTAGCCAGAGTGACAAAAGAAAAGCAGGAGAGGACACAATTAACCCAAATAAGAAATGAAATGGGGGACATTTCAACAGACCCAACTGAAATAAAAAGGATTATAACAGAATATTATGAAAAACTATATTCCAACAAATTTGAAAACCTAGAGGAAATGGATAAATTTCTAGAAACATACGGCCTACCCAAACTACAACAAAGTGATATTGAAAATCTGAACAGACCCATAACAAGAGAAGAGATTGAAAAGGTAATAAAAAAACTCCCAACCAAAAAAAGCCCTGGCCCAGATGGCTTCACTGGAGAATTCTACAAAAAATTTACAGAAGAGATTGTACCAGTACTACTCAAGCTATTTCAGAGCATAGAAGAGGAAGCAACACTTCCAAATTCATTCTATGAAGCCAGCATAATGCTGATACCAAAACCAGGCAAAGACATCACAAAAAAAGAAAATTACAGACCAATATCTCTCATGAATATAGATGCAAAAATTCTGAACAAAATTCTAGCCAATAGAATTCAGTATCATATCAAAAAAATAATACACCACGACCAAGTAGGATTCATACCAGGTATGCAAGGATGGTTTAACATTAGAAAATCCATCAACGTAATCCACCACATAAATAAAAGGAAAGAAAAAAATCACATGATCATCTCAATTGATGCAGAAAAGGCATTTGACAAAGTCCAACACCCATTCCTGATAAAAGCTCTCAATAAAATAGGTATAGAAGGGAAATTTCTCAACATAACAAAGGGCATCTATGCAAAACCAACAGCCAACATCATTCTTAATGGAGAGAGGCTGAAAACATTCCCCTTGAAAACAGGAACAAGACAAGGATGCCCTTTATCACCACTCCTATTTAACATTGTGCTGGAAGTTCTAGCTGGAGCAATCAGGCAAGAAAAAGAAATAAAGGGCATCCAAATTGGTAATGAAGAAGTTAAACTCTCCCTGTTTGCAGATGATTTGATACTATACATAGAAAACCCTAAAGACTCCACGAGAAATCTACTGGAACTAATAGAAAGATTCAGCAGAGTAGCAGGATACAAGATAAACATTCAAAAATCAGTTGGATTCCTATACACCAGTAAAGAGAACAATGAAAAGGAGATCAGGAAATCAATACCATTTTCAATAGCCCCTAAAAAAATAAAATACTTAGGAATAAATCTGACCAGGAATGTAAAAGACGTATACAAAGAAAACTACAAAACACTGCTGCATGAAATCCAAAGGGATCTACATAAATGGAAAAACATACCATGCTCATGGATAGGCAGACTCAACATTGTGAAAATGGTAATTCTACCTAAAGCAATCTACAAATACAATGCAATCCCGATCCAAATACCAACAACATTCTTCAAAGAGATGGAAAAACTAATTATTAACTTTATATGGAAAGGGAAGAAACCCCGAATAAGTAAAGCACTACTGAATAAGAAGAATAAAGTTGGAGGACTCACACTACCTGACTTGAGAACCTACTATAAAGCTACAGTACTCAAAACAGCCTGGTACTGGTACAACAACAGAGACATCGACCAATGGAACAGACTTGAGAACTCAGATGTAAATCCATCCACCTACAGTCACCTGATCTTTGACAAGGGCTCAAAATACATCAAATGGGGAAAAGACAGTCTTTTTAACAAATGGTGGTGGCAAAACTGGATATCCATTTGTAGAAAAATGAAACAGGACCCATACGTCACACCATATACAAAAACTACTTCAAAATAGATCAAAGACCTGAATATAAAGCCTCAAACTATAAAATTCATAGAAGAAAAAATAGGACCAACACTTCAGGCCTTAATACATGGCATTAACAGGATACAGACCATAAACATCAACAAAAAAACCCAACAGATAAACTAGATAACTGGGATCTTCTAAAAATCAAACATTTGTGCTCTTCAAAAGACTTCACCAAAAGAGTCAAAAGAGAACCTACAGACTGGGAAAAAATTTTTGGACAGTACAAGTCAGACAAAGGTCTAATCTCCATAATCTACAAGAAAATCCAACACCTCTACAGCAAAAAGACAACCAATCCTATCAAAAAATGGGCAAAGGAAATGAACAGACACTTCACCAAGGAAGACATTCAAATGGCCAACAGACACATGAGGAAATGCTCGCGATCACTAACCATTAGAGAAATGCAAATTAAAACCACAATAAGATACCATCTCACCCCGGCATTACTGGCACGAATCAAAAATACTGGAAACAACAAATGTTGGAGGGGCTGCGGGGAGATGGGAACTCTTATACACTGCTGGTGGGAATGCAAAATGATACAACCATTTTGGAAAATGATATGGCGTTTCCTCAGAAAGCTAGAAATAGACATACCATTCGATCCAGCAATCCCACTCCTAGGAATATATCCTAGAGAAATAAGAGTCATCACTCGAATAGACATATGCACACCTATGTTCATGGCAGCATTGTTCACAATAGCAAAACGATGGAAACAACCTCGATGTCCATCGACAGATGAATGGATACACAAACTATGGTACATACACACAATGGAGTACTATGCAACGAGAAAGAACAACAATGAATCTGTGAACCATCTCATAACATGGATGAAACTGGAGGACATTATGCTGAGTGAAATAAGTCAGTCACAAAAGGACAAATATTGTATGAGACCTCTATTGTAAAAACCCATGAAAAAATTCACATGCAAAATGTAACAATCCTTGTTGGTTACCAGGGATGGGAGGGGAGGGAGGGAAATACTAAATAGGCAATAGATAAGTGGTACCTTGGGTGAGAGGTGAGATAGTACACAGTACAGGGGAAACTAACACAACCTGCACAAGGAAAGGTCATGGAGGCCCTATAGACACATCCAACCCCCCCGAGGGACTGAGTTGTTGGACGGAGAGCTCTGGGGACCATGGTCTCGGGGAACATCTAGCTCAATTGGCATGACACTACTTATAAAGATAATGCTCTACATTCTACCTTGGTGAGTAGTGTCAGGGGTCTTAAAAGCCTATGAGCGGCCATCTAAGATAATCCACTGGTCTCATCCCTTCAGGAACAAGGGAGAATGAAGAGAACAGGATTCAACAAAAAGATTAGTCCAAACGAATAATTGTCCACAGCTACCAAGGCCTCCACCGGACTGAGTCCAGTACAGCTAGATGGTGCCCGGCTACCACCACTGATTGCTCTGACCAGGATCACAACAGAGGGTTCTGGGCAGAGCTGTAGAAGGATGTAGAGCATAATTTTAACTCCCCCCCCCCAAAAAAAGACCAGATTTACTGGCCTAAAGGATACTAGAGAAACCTCGAGAGTGTGGCCCCCAGACACCCTTTCAGCTCAGAGGGGAAGTTACCTTCGAGGTTCGATGTTAAGCCTGGGAATGGACAGCCCAGTAAAACTAAATGGGACTAACGAGGTACAGGAGTCCGGTGACAAGGGCCAGAAGGCAGAGGGGGAGTAGGAAACTGATGATAAGGAACACAAATTGAATAAGAACACTGTCGATGTATTGTGAGATTGTTGACCACTGCTATAGGGCAACATTTGTAGCAACTATTAAATGGGAGGCTGTTTTGTCCTGTAAGCCTTCATCTTGGGCGAGAATGGCAGCACAATTGGAAGAGCATAGTCAATATCACTTAAATGTGTAAGTAAAAAGTTTTCAAATGGTGTTTAAATAAAATTAAAAAAAAAAAAAATGAGACTAAAGTGGTACAATAGTCCAGTGACAAGGTCCAGAAGACAGAAGGGGACAAGGAAGTCCCCTGGTGATAGGGAACCCAAGGCTGAGTAAGGATATTCTTGATGTGCTGTGAGATTGTTAACCATTGTCATAGGGCAACATGTGTAGTAACTGTTAAATGAAAAACTATTTTGTTCTGTAAGCCTTCATCTTAAGTGAGAATAACAGCACAGTTGGAAGAGCGTAGTCAATGTCACTGAACTGTGAATGTAGAAATTCTTGAAACAGTGTATCTTTGGCCATCTGTAATTTTCATCAAAAAAAAAAAAAAAAGGTTGAGAATTTAGAGGCTTAATACGTTGTGTGGTTGTTAACCAATGTCATAGAACAACATGTGTACTACTATTTCATGAGAAAGTATTTGCTCTGTAAGCTTTCACCTGAAGTACAATAAAATATAAAAAAAAAAAAGTTTACACACAAAAAGAAACAATCTTTGTTGGTTATGAGGAACGGGAGGGATGGGGGGGAATATTAAATAGACAATAGATAGGTGGTAACTTTGGTGAAGGGTAAGACAGTACACAATACTGAGGAAGCAAGCACACTTGTACAAGGAAAGGTCATGGAAGCTCCATAGACGCATCAAAACTCCCTGAGGGACCGAAATGCTGGGCAGATGGCTGTGGGGACCATGGTCTCGGGGAATATCTAGCTCCATTTGCATAACACAGTTTATGAAGACAATGTTCTGCATTCTACCTTGTAGAGTATCGTCTGAGGTCTTAAAAGCCTGTGAGCAGCCATCTAAGATACTCCATTGGTCTCACCCCTTCGGGAGCAAGGGAGAATGAAGAAAACAAGATACAAAAGAAAGATTAGTCCAAAAGACTAATGGACCACAACTACCACAGCCTCCACCAGACTGAGTCCAGTACAACTAGATGGTGCCCGTCTACCACCTCTGGCTTCCTCTGGCTTCAGGGATCACAACAGAGGGTCCCCAACAGAGCTGAAGAAAAATGTAGAACAAAATTCTAATTCCCAAAAAAAGACTAGACTCACTGACCTGAGAGAAAGTGGAGAAACCCCGAGAGTATGGCCCTCAGAAACACTTTCAGCTCAGTAATGAAGTTTCTCCCGAGGTTCACCCTTCAACCAAAGATTAGACAGCCCTATAAAACAAAACAAGACTAATGGGGCACAACAGTCCAGGGAGAAGGACTAGAAGGCAGGAGGGGACAGGAAAGCTGGTAATAGGGAACCCAAGGTTGAGAAAGGACAGTGCTGACATGTTGTGGGGTTGTTAACCATTGTCATAAATCAATATGTGTACTAACTGTTTTATGAGAAGCTATTTGTTCTGTAAACTTTAAAGTACAATAAAAAAATTTTTACTTGTTTGTGATATTAATGATATTGTTCAATAATTTCCACACTCTTCTTTATTAACTTTCTTCGGAATAGGCACAAATATGGATATCCTCCTGTCTGTTGGCCAGGTAGCTATCTTCCAAATTTTGTGGCATAGGCAAGTGAGCACTTCCAGCACTGCATCTGTTTGTTGAAATATCTCAATTGGTATTCCATCAATTCCTGGAGCATTGTTTTTCACCAATGCCTCCAGTGCAGCTTGGACTTCTTCCTCTAATACCATTGGTTCTTGACCATATGCTGCCTCCTTAAAAGATTGAAGGTTGACCAGTTCTTTTTGGTACAGTGACTCTGTGTATTCCTTCCACCTTCTTTTGGTGCTTCCTGTGTCAGTTAATATTTTGCCCACAGACTCCTTCAACATTGTAACTTGAGGCTTGAATTTTTTCTTCAGTTCTTTCAGCTTGAGAAATGTGGAGTGAGTTCTTCCCTCTTGGTTTTCTAACACCAAGTCTTTGCACAATTCATTATAATACTTTGTCTTCTTGAGCTGTCCTTTGAAGTCTTCTGCTCAGCTCTTTTACTTCATCATTTCTTCCAATCACTTAGCTACTCTATGTTCAAGAGCAGGTTTCAGAGTCTCTTCTGACATCCAATTTGGTCTTTTCTTTCTTTCCTATTTTTTTAATGACCTTTTGCTTTTCTTATGTATGTTGTCCTTGATGTCATTCCACACTTCATCTGGTCTTCGATCATTAGTGTTTAATGCATCTAATTTATTCCTGATATGGTTTCCAAGTGAAATTCAGGGGGGATATAGTCAAAGTGGTATCATAAGATATACAGAGAGGTATAGAGCAGGAATCATAGTTGCCAAACAGATCATTTCGACAAACTCTCTTAGGCACTGAATACTTTTACTTTCTTTAGAAGTAGAATGTAGATTTTGCTGTAGGTTTTTTAAGGTGAAATAAAATACAATATTGGGTTATTTATCTTATGTATTCTATATTAAAGGGGAAATTTATGACATGAACTTGTCAAGGGAGTCTCAGACTCCACAATGTCTCTTTAAGATGTAAGTGTGGAATCACCTTACAGAAAGTCATTTGCCTTTTGGTCTTGGTACCTGATTTGGCCTCAAGACAGAGACTCACCTGGGGGCCCAATACTGACTAAGCCTTATGAGGAATGATGTAATCTATCATGGTCATGTGGTGAGGTCAATAAAGGCCTCGGAACAAGGAGACTCAAGGAGGATCCTGATTGGTGACCATGAATGGGAAAGGATAGTATACAAGACTCTTTGGGACATGGAAGCTACATGCTGTGATCCCTCCCAGACTTCAACCTATGCATCTCTTTATATATATCTTTTTTTGTTAAACTAAAGCTGTTACAGCAATTTCTCAAACCCAAAGGATCATGGTAGCCTACCAGTCTGAAGTGGAGGGAGTCATATAGACTCCCGAGCTTGCTGCTGGTACACACAGACCTAGCCTCAGGTGGTTGTGGTGGGGTTACTTGGGCAGCTGGGGTCTGGGGAAGGGAAGCTGAGATTTCCATAAATTGTAGCCGGTGTGTGGAGTGAAATTTGTTGTCTGTCACAAATTTGGCATCAGAAGTGGGTGATCTTACTCTTCCTGGACAATTGGTACAGTAAGCAGCATCCACTAGAGTGCCCCTGACTGCTCAGTCCCTTTTATAGCAATTTTCTTAGATTACTTGCTTGCTGGAAGTGAAGAGAACTTGAAGCACTTACTGATGAAGATCAAAGACTACAGCCTTCAGTACAGATTGCACCTCAAAATAAAGAAAATAAAAATCCTCCCAACTGGACCGATAAGCAACATCATGATAAACAGTGAAAACAAAGAAGTTGTTGAGGATTTCATTTTACTTGGATCAACAGTCAACGACTACTGAAGCAGCAGTCAACAAATCAAACCATGTATTACATTGGGCAAATCTGCTGCAAAAGACCTCTTTAAAGTGTTCAAAAGCAAAGATGACACTTTGAGGATTAAGGTGTGCCTTACGGAGCCATGGTATTTTCAGTTGCCTCATATGTATGTGAAAGCCGGACAATGAATAAGGAAGATTGAATAAGTATGGACACCTTTAAATTGTGGTGTTGGCAAAGAACATTGAATATACCATGGACTGCCAGAAGAACGAACAAATCTGTCTTGGAAAAGTATAGCCAGAATGGTCCTTAGAAGCAAGGAGCTCACATACTTTGGGCATGTTATCAGGATGGATCAGTCCCTGGAGAAGGACATGTTTGGTAGAGGGACAGCAAAAAAGAAGAACATCTTCAGTAAGATGGATTGACACAGTGGCTGCAAGGATGTGATCAAGCAGAACAATGATTGTGAGGACAGCACAGTACTGGGCAGTATTTTGTTCTGTTGTACATAGCATCGTTATGAGTCAGAACAAATTGGACGCACCTAACAACAATAATACTTTGTAAGCATAAAATATCTCAAAACATAAATTTCAATAAGTTCCTTGAAGATCAAGACAATTTCATATACAACTCTATATTGTCAATTCCTAGTCCACATACTCTCATATGGTTACAAATCGTATTATATGCATAAATCATTGTAACAGGCAAGGTGACATCATGAGAAGTTTTAAATAAAGTTTTCCAATAAATTAAATATATTTAATTTTATATTTTAACCTACAATAAAGTTACTTCTCTCTGCAAAGGAAATTTTAGGTAATGGATTGTTTTTCAGGGCCAGATAGTTACAGAAAAACAGCTGCGTTTTGTTGTATTGCTAGTATTATTGGGACAGCCTTTACAATTTTAATTTTTAAAGAACAATACATCTTTAATTATGTTCCTTAGACATCAATCAAATGATAAAAGTTCAACTACTTCAAGTTTCCATAAAACGTTTTTATTTATTAAGTTTGCAAAGATCTTAAAACAGGGATCATAAACTCAAATGCTATCAGATGCCAGGCATGTTAAAAAAAGGAAATGGATTAAATAATTGAACTTAAGGCAAGTGGGAGTAGGCAAAACTGAAGAACTGGAGTCTATATGTTTAATATAAACACATGATTTTTTTTTTTTAATTACACTATACTCTTAAAAAGATCAGTAGGACAAATTCTGCAAGCAATTTGCTTGTCAATTTTGAATCTCTTTTTTAAGAACTAATATTCCACATGGTAAACATTCATCTTATGTTCATCATATCAGCATTTTTATTTAGTTTATGTTTCTTCAGTTAAATTAAAATAAATTTAATTTTATAAACATTTTTATAATTTTTTAAAAAAATTATAAGTTCATAGTTCTTTTTCCCATTTTCCATCAATTGATTTTTTTCTGTTTATATACATAGTTAAGAAATATGTTTTTAAAATGATAATTACATATATTTCTGGGTGGGAGACTTAGAGTAATTATTTTTCACTTATTTCTTCACAGTTTTCTATATTGATTAATTTTTATAATATATGAATTCATTTATTTATTTACTCAATTCATGCTTATTGATTATTTGTCAGTGTTCTAGTCACTGTAAATACAGCAGTATAAAGCATAAAAAATTCTCTGTCTCCATGAAATTTGCACATCAGCAAGAAAAACACGTATTTTTGGCAAGAAATGAGGAAAAAATGGGAGATCAAGTAGGAAGAACAAAAGAAGGAAGGAGAAAAATGCAGAGGGAAGAAATGAAGGGAGGAAGTAGGAGCAATAAATGATGCAGGGAAAGAAAGGAGTGGGGAAGAGAGACAGAGATTCAGGGAGGGTGGGAGAGAGGGAAGGAGGAAATGAAATTTCTTTTGGAATTAAGTATAATGTTTTGATTAAATCTTTGTATCACCTGAACATATTGGTTATAAGAAACTCAAAAAAAAAAAAAAACCAAGCAAATCCAAACTCATTGTCGTCAAGTCAATTCCAACTCATAGTGACCCTGCAGGACAGAGTAGAACCGCCCTTTAGGGTTTCCAAGGAGCAGTTGGTGGATTTGAACTGTCCACCTCTGGTTAGCAGCTGAACTCTTAACCACTGTCCCACCAGGGCTCCATAAGATATCCAAAGTATATAAAAATTAGAAAATATACTTCCTTATTTAACTATTTCCTTTTGGAAGTAGCTATGTAATATTGAGTTTTACTTCATCTTATTAAACAATAGATCATAAAATACTGCATGTGTGGAGGTATATGTGTATATATGTGTATATGGAGGTATATGTGTATATATGTGTGTGTGTATATATATATATATATATATATATATATATATATATATCTCCTAAACAGAGCTGAACTATTAAAACTAGATATACTCAACCTGTAATTCATCTGTCTTCCCTGGATCATTTCCCACTTAGCTTGGTTCAGAGAGAAGGGTACTCAAATATGTTCCCAGTCATGGAATATGAATACAAAGATTTAGGTTGAACATAAGTTCACATTTCAAAAACGAATTTTTTCTATAACTGCTAAATATCGTTGATTCTACTCACATAAAAAGAAACGAATAAAATGATACATATATGACTCAGTAGATTTAAGTTACATATCTTACCACTTGCTAAAATACAGAGTTTTGCATTTTTATATAGTAGTAAATAGTCTTTAGGGTGCTTTTATTTTAGTTAATATTTCAATTGTTAGAGGTGAAAACTTAAAAAGTGTGGTTTTCCTTGAGCCTTTAAGCTTATTTTAACCTAATAATTATCTACAAAATAAGATTAATAACTTCTACTTGATTTAATTTATTTCAACTAATTTATGTATTTAAGAGATTAAAGTCTATTTAAACCTTAACCTCTAATAACACACTTAATTTCAAAAATTCCTTTAGACTTCAAGATCCAATCAAAAATTTAATTTGTATGATTTTCTTAATCACTTCAAACATCTACCAATACAAATTTATAAATTTAACAAGCAAAATATTCGTAAGAATCTAGGCAAGGCTTGTAAATATAATAAATCACATTTGTAAATTTAATAAATCAGATTCATTTAACCATTCAAATCAACTTTAAACAAAGCATACACACCAGCACAAAGACTCTACAATCCATTACTGCCTTTATACTATTGACATAAGCTACTTAAATTTTTCAATAATGTATTAATTTCTTTATCTCTGGGTTACATATGCATTCACTCAATGAAATGAAACATGATGATCATCTCATGCCTGCTCCTGCAATTTTCATTTTGTACTGGCCTTGTTATTGTTGTTGGCTGTTGTCAAGTCAATTATAACTCACAGTGAGTCTGTGTGACATAGTAGAACTGTCCCATAGGGTTTTCTTGGCTGTTCTCTTTGTCAGGTCTTTTTCTCTTGGAGCTGCTGGGTGGTTCAAACCACCAACCTTTCTTTTAGTAGCTGAGCGCTTAACCTTTGTATCACCAGGGCTTCTTTGTACTTGCCTAACAGACCTAGGATTCTGTCTCTTGGACCTGGATGCAGCTTCCAGGAAAAGTCTACGCACACTTGACTTTATTGGGCGGTGCTTACAGAACAGGACTTTGTAAGTGAAGTCTATTCTTGCAGCCAGGATAATTCCACATCCCCTAACTTAAACACACCATAAATTCTTCCCTTAAAATATCTTTCTTGTGTATATATGCTTTTGGGAGAGAGAAAGACAAAGAGAGACAGAGAATGTGTATGGTGTTTGTAGAGCATTTGAGGGGGTATTGAATAAAATCCATTTACTCAACCAAACTTTATCCTGTGAATTACTTTCTTAATTATAAAAAGGAAAAAGAAAATAATAATAGGACAAGTATTCCACCATGTAAAATTTTAAACCTCAAAATATGCCATTTTCAGACTCAACATTGTGAAAATGGCAATTCTACCTAAAGCAATCTACAAATACAATGCAATTCCGATACAAATACCAACAACATTCTTCAAAGAGATGGAAAAACTAATTATTAACTTTATATGGAAAGGGAAGAAACCTCGAATAAGTAAAGCACTACTGAAGAAGAAGAATAAAGTTGGAGGACTCACACTACCTGACTTGAGAACCTACTATACAGCTACGGTACTCAAAACAGCCTGGTACTGGTACAACAACAGAGACATTGACCAATGGAACAGAATTGAGAACTCAGATGTAAATCCATCCACCTACGGTCACCTGATTTTTGACAAGGGCCCAAAATACATCAAATGGGGAAAAGACAGTCTTTTTAACAAATGGTGCTGGCAAAACTGGATATCCATTTGTAGAAAAATGAAACAGGACCCATACCTCACACCATATACCAAAACTACTTCAAAATGGATCAAAGACCTGAATATAAAGCCTCAAACTATAAAATTCATAGAAGAAAAAATAGGACCAACACTTCAGACCTTAATACATGGCATTAACAGGATACAAACCATAAACATCAACACAAAAAACCCAACAGATAAACTAGATAATTGGGATCTTCTAAAAATCAAACATCTGTGCTCTTCAAAAGATTTCACCAAAAGAGTCAAAAGAGAACCTACAGACTGGGAAAAAATTTTTGGACAGTACAAGTCAGACAAAGGTCTAATCTCCATAATCTACAGGAAAATCCAACACCTCTACAACAAAAAGACAACCAATCCTATCAAAAAATGGGCAAAGGAAATGAACAGACACTTCACCAAGGAAAACATTCAAATGGCCAACAGACACATGAGGAAATGCTCGCGATCACTAGCCATTAGAGAAATGCAAATTAAAACCACAATGAGATACCATCTCACCCCGGCATTACTGGCACGAATCAAAAACACTGGAAATAACAAATGTTGGAGGGGCTGCGGGGAGACGGGAACTCTTATACACTGCTGGTGGGAATGCAAAATGATACAGCCATTTTGGAAAATGATATGGCGTTTCCTCAGAAAGCTAGAAATAGACGTACCATTCGATCCAGCAATCCCACTCCTAGGAATATATCCTAGAGAAATAAGAGTCATCACTCGAATAGACATATGCACACCTATGTTCATGGCAGCATTATTCACAATAGCAAAACGATGGAAACAACCTCGATGTCCATCAACAGACGAATGGATACACAAACTATGGTACATACACACAATGGAGTACTATGCAACGAGAAAGAACAATGAATTGGTGAACCATCTCATAACATGGATGAAACTGGAGGACATCATGCTGAGTGAAATAAGTCAATCACAAAAGGACAAATATTGTATGAGACCTCTATTGTAAAAACCCATGAAAAAATTCACATGCAAAATGTAACAATCCTTGTTGGTTACCAGGGATGGGAGGGGGGGGGATACTAAATAGGTAATAGGTAAGTGGTAACTTGGGTGAGAGATGAGATAGTACATAGTACAGGGGAAACTAACACAACCTGCACAAGGAAAGGTCATGGAGGCCCTATAGACACATCCAAACCCCCCGAGGGACTGAGTTGTTGGATGGAGGGCTCTGGGAACCATGATCTCGGGGAACATCTAGCTCAATTGGCATGACACTACTTATAAAGATAATGCTCTACATTCTACCTTGGTGAGTAGTGTCTGGGGTCTTAAAAGCCTATGAGCGGCCATCTAAGATACTCCACTGATCTCATCCCTTCGGGAACAAGGGAGAACGAAGAGAACAGGATACAAGGAAAAGATTAGTCCGAAGGACTAATGGTCCACAGCTACCAAGGCCTCCATGGGACTGAGCCCAGTACAGCTGGATGGTGCCCGGCTACCACCAATGACTCCTCTGACCAGGATCACAACAGAGGGTTCTGGGCAGAGCTGGAGTAGGATGTAGAGCATAATTTTAACTCCCAAAAAAAAAAAAAAATAAGAAGACCAGATATACTGGCCTAAAGAATACTAGAGAAACCTCGAGAGTGTGGCCCCCAGACACCCTTTCAGCTCAGAGGGGAAGTTACCTTCAAGGTTCGATGTTAAGCCTGGGAATGGACACCCCAGTAAAACTAAATGGGACTAACGATGTACAGGAGTCCGGTGACAATGGCCAGAAGGCAGAGGGAGAGTAGGAAACTGATGATAAGGAACACAAATTGAATAAGGACACTGTCGATGTATTGTGAGATTGTTGACCACTGCTAGAGGGCAACATTTGTAGTAACTATTAAATGGGAGGCTGTTTTGTCCTGTAAGCCTTCATCTTGGGCGAGAATGGCAGCACAATTGGAAGAGCATAGTCAATATCACTTAAATGTGTAAGTAAAAAGTTTTGAAATGGTGTTTAAATAAAATAAGAATAAATAAATAAATAAATAAATAAATAAACAAATGAGACTAAAGAGGTACAATAGTCCACTGACAAGGTCCAGAAGACAGAAGGGGACAAGGAAGCCCCCTGGTGATAGGGAACACAAGGTGGAGTAAGGATATTCTTGATGTGCTGTGAGATTGTTAACCATTGTCATAGGGCAACATGTGTAGTAACTGTTAAATGAAAAACTATTTTGTTCTGTAAGCCTTCATCTTAAGTGAGAATAACAGCACAGTTGGAAGAGCGTAGTCAATGTCACTGAACTGTGAATGTAGAAAATTTTGAAACGGTGTATCTTTGGCCATCTGTAATTTTCATCAAAAAAAAAGGTTGAGAATTTAGAGGCTTAATACGTTGTGGGGTTGTTAACCAATGTCAAAAAAAACAACATGTGTACTACTATTTCATGAGAAACTATTTGCTCTGTAAGCTTTCACCTGAAGTACAATAAAATATATATTAAAAAAAAAAAAAAAAATGCCATTTTCCCAGTGTGGAACCAGCAGTTGTAGAAGCATATTTCCATGGGTTTAACAAATTCAACATAAATCTTTTCACTGTCCTCAAAATTTCTGTTGCCTGAATTCACCTGTTTTGATTTT
The DNA here is from genome assembly GCA_030035585.1 of Dugong dugon. Taxonomy (NCBI): domain Eukaryota; kingdom Metazoa; phylum Chordata; class Mammalia; order Sirenia; family Dugongidae; genus Dugong; species Dugong dugon. The sequence continues at coordinate 34,315,920 of CM057471.1, read as the reverse complement.
TGCTGCCCCATCCAGAACTAGAACTCATCATTTTACTCTCAAATAAGCATGATGAAACTTAAATGTGGAACAAAAAGAGATAAGCATATAGCATGGATATTCCCATATTTGGCAATTTAAGTATAAACGGAAATTTATTTCTGTATTTCTGTTCTTTGATATCCTTTGAGTATCATTATAGATTCACAATTTTTCAAAGAATTATCATTTGCTTTTTTAATTCTTAGATGATCATAACTTGGCCAGGGAAGCTCTTTTCGGCTGGCCCCTTTGCATCCTTGAAAATGTTATTACTGTCTGGCAACAACTCAATTTTTCTCTGCCTATCATTATTTTCCATGATCCAAGACACAGACAACTCTTAGGAACCTTAGCTGATTTTAATGGAAAATAAGTTTAGCATTGGAGCACTGTGGATGAATGTTTCTTCCATGTGGAGTGTTGCTATTGGGTAACACTACTTCTTAGTGAGAGAATGAAAACATATCATTTATTAAGTGAAGAATTTTCATTGATGTTTTCAATTTAATTTCATATATACTATGTATGTTCTTTATTTTACTTGAATATAATTTTTTCAGTCTATTTTCTTTCTTTTCCCACTTTCCTTCCTTTTCATTATATCACCTTACCAACAGTTTCATACCAAACGTGTATATATGTAGATTGTAGTATCGTATTTTGTTTAGGTTGTATACCTACTTAGATCTCAGACTCTTCATCAGACAGTCAATTATCCTTCCTTTCTATAGTCACTTATGGACACCCAGAGCTATTATAATCAGAGTCATATATAATTATTCATGTGTACATGATGACCATGTTGACCTTTCTTTCTTCCTCTTGTTAACATTTCAGAGACTGGAAATTAGTAGTCAAATAAAATAAAAATTACCACAGTGACTATGCAGATGAAAATAAAGACTATAAAAAAAAATCATTTTTATATGACCACCCCCAAAAAAACTGGTTCTTACTGGTGTACATAATCTTTGTATTTTCTGAAACCAAACTAATGTAATAAAATTTTCAACTAATCGTGAATTACATTTTTCAAGCCTTAAAGAGATTAGGCTTTGAAGTCTTTGAAGGACCACATTTAGTCACTAAAAATCCATTACAGAAAAAAAATGGATTTAATACATAATATGACCAACTTTTCTTTTTTCCCATATTTATTGTAAATTTGACTTTTTTTGTTAGGATAAGAATTTAAGGGCAAATATTAATGATAGCTCTGGAAATAAGTAAGTCAGCTTGATAAGAAATCTGATTGTTTTAGTAATGAAGAATAAGTGGGAGGAATTTTTTAAATGTTTGAGAAATACTACATACAAAGAATGAGAAAGTACTGAAAAAAGTCTAGGGGAAAAATATTTTCTATTAATATTCTGAGGAGAATATTCTGAACTATAATTCAAGAATACCTATTTGGAAATAAAGAGTACATTTAAAGGATAGCAGTCATCATAATCACCATTTAGCAAATATTTAGTATGTGCCAGAAACTGCTCAATGCTTTACATTATCCCTTTCAGTCTTCAAACAACTCCATGAAGTGACGGATACTTTTTTTTTTTTTGATTGCAGATGATAAAATTGAGGCTGAGCTAGGTAAATAAGTTCCTTATATTCTAGAACTTATAAGTGGCACGGCTCTAATTTAAAATCATGTCTGTTTAATCCCAGTGGCTTTAACATGTACCATACCACTTTCCATAATTTATTTTTTAATGAACTTTCTCATAATTATTCTGGCATCTCTTCTTTTCTACATAAAGTTTTTAATTGGAAATCTTGTTAAACTCTAACGCACAGGAGAGTACTGTTCTGTAAACCCGTGATACTTCACCTGCCATCCTTGCTTTACCCCAGTAGCTCTGTTCTTAGTCAAGCTATATCCTTTCCCGGGATGAATACTTTTAATTCTTCTTGCAAGCTTCAGATTCTAGGACTCTGTTTAATTTTCATAGCTTGCTTTATTGATTAACAAAATATTGTTTATAAATTAATGATATGACTGGATTTGAAACTTTGACAAAGGTATCGATTTGAAGCTTTGGTAATAACAAGGTAAAATAGATATATTTTTCCCAGTCAATGAGAAATGAGATGGATAATAAGGGGAGAAAAAGGGCAAGAGGTAAAGAAATAAGACCTCTACAGTTTGTCAAAAGGACGTGCCTGTGCTTTCCTCATGTTAGCGGAAAGAGGAAGCTAGACATTCAGGTTGTTGCCTTTCAATCCCAAGACTTTGGCCCAGATTCTGTGAGTTGGAGGCCCTTACTTACTCTGTCCTATAGGACCCTGATGGCACAGTGGTTAAGTGTTTGGCTGCTAACCAGAAGGTCAGCAGTTTGAGTCTACCAGCTGCTCCTTGGAAACTCTGCTGGACAGTTCTACTCAGTTCTACAGGGTCGCTATGAGTTGGAATCTACTTGATGGCAATTGGTTGGTTTGTTTGACTTATTCTCCAGGCAACTCGTTTCCAGCTCTTTCTGTACAAGAACATCACACTTTGTTGATAAACACAATCTCATGTTTCTTTGCCTACCTTCTTCCTGGAAGGTTCTTTCTTCCATATTTTCCTAATTATCTCCAATTTTCAACTCAAATTAAGCATCAACACTTATGATCCCAAGACTTGTAAAGTACTCCTTCCTCTGTGCTCTCAAGGCACACACAATGTACTGATACAAATCAGTGTCTTATTTTGTTGGTATAGTTGATACAGTTTTGAATGTCCTTCATCAGGATGAACTCTTGAAAGTACGTGGTCTATTGAAATCACTTCTTTATTTTATGTGCCTCATTCAACTCATGGGCCAAAATAAACCCTATATAAATGATGGTTGAATTGAATTGCTACTAAGCAGCAATAGGAGCCCTGGTGGGACAATGATTAAGTGCTTGACTGCTAAACTGAAAGGTCATTGATTTGAACCCACCAGCCTCTCCATGGGAGAAAAGACCTGGCGATGTGCTCTGTAAAGATTACAGCCTAGGAAACCCTATGGGATAGTTCTACTCTGTCCTATAGTTTGGCTAGGAGTCAAAATTGAGTCAATGGCACAACATCAACAACAACAATTTTAGAGATATTCATTAAACAAATAAATACGTAGTCACTCTATTCAAGACATTGTGAGTTTGAAATTCCTTAAGAAATTTTAGACAGTTGTCATGGGTTGAATTGTGTCCCCCAAAAATATCTGTCAACTTGGCTGGGTCATGATTCCCAGTATTGTATGATTGTGTACCATTTGTAATCTGATGTGATGTCCTTATGTGTTGTAAACCCTATCACTATGATGTAATAAAATGGATTAATGGCAGTTATACTGATGTAGTTTACAAGATTAGATAGTGTCTTAAGCCAATCTCTTTTGAGATATAAAAGAAAGAAGCAAGCAGAGAGACATGGAAAACTCATACCACCAAGAAAGTAGTGCCGGGAGCAGAATATGTCTTTTGGACCTGAGGTTCTTGTGCAGAGAAGCTCCTAGACCAAGGGAAGACTGATGACAAGGACCTTCCTCTGGAGCTGACAGAGAAAAGCCTTTACCTGGAGCTGATGCCCTGAATTTGGACTTGCAGCCTACTAGACTGTGAGAGAATAAATTTCTCTTTGTTAAAGTCATCCACTTGTGGTATTCCTGTTAAAACAGTACTAGATGACTGAGACAACAGTCTATCATGAAGGAATTTACAGCACATGGGGGGAAAGGCATATCCCTAAATAACTATAAAAAAAGAAGTGTATAGCTGATGTTCTATTCATGGTATAATGAAAGAGTTATAAGAGTTCAGAGATCAAAGAAATTATTTCTACCAGGGATGATCATCAGAAGCTTCATAGAGAATGTCTTAGTTATCTAGTGCTGCTATAAGAGAAACTCCACAAGTGGATGGTTTTAAAGAAGAGAAGCTTATTTCCTCATAGTCAAAGTAGCCTAAAAGTGCAAATTCAGGGCATCAGCTCCAGGGGAACTTTTTCTCTCTGTCGGCCTTCTCTTCAGTGTTCCCCCAGACTAGGAGCTTCTCTGCACAAGGACCCTGGTCCAAAGGATGTGCTCTGCTCCCAGCACTGCTTTCTTGATGGTATGAGGTTCCCCTGTCTCTCTGCTCACTTCTGTCTTTTATATCTCAAGAGATTGCCTCAGGATACAATCCAATCTTGTAGACTGAGTCCTGCCTTACTAACACAACTGCCACCCATCCTCCCTCATTAACATCATAGAGGCAGGATTTACAACATATAGGAAAACCACACAATACCAGGAATCATGGCCCAGCCAAATTGATACACACATTTTTGGGGGGACATAATTCAAGCCATGACAAAGAAGGTCTTTAAAAAATGTACAGAATTCAAGATGGAGTTTGAAATATGGTTAGCGTAAAAGCAAAATAGAGACTGACAAGGGAAATTGTATGGAGGTGGTGTAAATGTATAAAGGCCAAAGCATAGCAATTTGATTGATAGGTTTGCTAAATATTGGTCTACAAGTAGGGGAATAAAAACAGCTAAAAATGTCAGGACCAATAGATAACTATCTATAGGAAATAGGTTTTCAAAGGGAAAGTGATTAAAGAGGTGTTTCAAAATGTGAGGCAGAAAAACACTTTGCAAGCAGCTAAAATAATTTAGCTGCAAAGTGTGAATCAATAAATTCTTTGCAAGGGAAGTGGCAATGGGAATGTGAAGAGCGAGATAGGCACATAGTGCTTAGTTTTAACTTAAATGGTGCAATTCACAATGAATCTATAGAAATTCTTAGTTTTAATTGAGTTAAACTATTAATCACTCCTTGATGGAAATTTAAACTTTGTATGTCAGATGTTATACTCTTAGGCACATAATTTTTAAATAAGAAATCAAATGTTCTTTTTTAATAACAATTAGGATGACTTCCCAAATTCCTATATAATAGTAAAATTATAAGCATGATTACATGTTTGGAATAGTTTAAAATTAGCTTATATAACTACAAATGCATTAATAATAAAGGGAAAAAAGTGGCTTGAATACTCACTCCTTTCGTCTGGGTTGACATATACTTTATGTGTGTTTCCTTTTTTCTCCCCCATCTCATAATGTTTTGCTGACTTTGAACAAGCACAATCACAGCTCTACTAAACTTAAAACAAAAGGAGGATTAGAAATTCAAATCCAACTGACGAGAGTGACCCTGAGCAAGTCATTTAATGACTCTTGCTATTGACACCTTTGTGAAATTGAAACATAAATGACTTGGAGACACTCTTTGGAGTGTGATTGTGTGACCAAAGTCAATAGTAATGATCAATTATTATAGAAATAATTATAGAAAACAAAGAAGAAAATTTTGTGTGGAAAGGTAGTAGAACCACTTTTCTCTATAAATGTCTTAGATCTTATTTTTCTTTATGATTTCATTTCTGTTCTTTGTAAAATTTGAAAACATCTTTATGTATCATTCCCTTTAGTGAACAGCTTTGGATTTGTAGCATTTGTAGATACAGTAATTGTCAATAATACATTTGAATGGGTGTTTTTAAATTAACATTTATCTTCGTGTCGTTGTTCTCATCCTACAATAGGATTAGTGAGAATATATATTCTTTTCCTTTGCATTAATAGGCCACATATTTACTTGATTAATATATCAAAAGGCATGCATTTTATAATAAATCAGCCAAAAGTATTAGACTTTTAATTCTTTTTCGTATAAAACTACAACTAAGTAACAAATTTTTCCTTAGCTAGGCTTAAGTGGGCTAAATATATAGCAGTTTTTATTGTTGCATAAGCTCAACAAGTATGCTCCAGGATACAGCCTTTATAAGGTCAAAAACTTCAATTTCAATGGATAAAGATTCATAGAAAATCTATCATTGCCCTCAATCTCCCACTATATAGAGAGTCCAAGTAATGTTAGAATCTATACATCTGAGTGCAAAATGTTAATGCTTGTCAAGTAAATTCTTAGCCAGGAGGGTAAAGGCTTCTAAATTTCTGCACTTTTATATATGGTTAACAATATCACAATGGCAATGCTAGGGTCTTTGGTAGCACTGCCTATTTTCTATTAATCATCCAGAGGTTGATATACCAAATGTAAAACCTGGAAGCACTTTGCCAATAACTGTACATAATAATAACAGCTTTATATTAGAGCTGGGTGCTACACTTAGCTAAAACATTAGCTATTGATTTAATTGAAATTTTCATCGATTGAATTATTGATTCAGAAATAGTTTTAATAACCAATACAAAGAGATCCTGGGGTATCCTACTTGCAGTTTTCCCCAATAGTAACATCTTGTAAAACTAGTACGATATCATGACCAGAGTATTGACATGGATGTAATCCACCAAACTTATTCAGAGTTCACCTATTTTGCTTGTAGTCACGTGTGTGTGCTTGTGTTTGTGTGTGCGTGAGTACTAAATAACTTTTTAATATGCAACAGTTCATATATCCACCACTGGACGCCATCATCACGAAGATCTCTTCGTTGCCCTTTTATAACAACACTCATCTCTTCTCTGCGCAGCCCTTATCTCCACATTCACGTCCACTAATCTCATCGCTAATTCAGATGTTTTGTCATTTCAAAATGTGATATAAATGGAACATTACAAAACATGATCTGTGGGAATGGCTTTTTTAATGAGTATAATTTTCTAGAGATTCATCCAAATTGTCATGTGTATTTTTACTTGTTCCTTTATATTGCTGAGTAATATTCAATAGTATGGGTGTGCCACAATTTGTTTAAACATTCTCCCATTAATGGAAATCTGGGTTGTTTCTAGTTTTTGGTTACTACAAATAAAGCTGCTATAAACATTCATATACTTTGTGTGTGTGTGTGTGGACATAAGTCTTCATTTTTCTGGGATAAGTCCTGAGGAGTACAACTGGGGTTATACGGTCGTTGCATATCAAGTCTTTAAGAAAGTGCCAAATTGTTTTCCAGAGCAGCTGTATCATTTTGCATTCCAAAAGCAATGAATGAGTGATCCAGTTTCTTTACATTCTTACCAAATTTTGGCATCATCATTATCTTTTTTTTTTTAATTTTAATGATTCTGATAGTTTTGTAGTGGTATCTTATTGTGGTTTTAATTTGCATTTCCTTAATGGCTAATGATGACTTTTTTTTATATCTGTGGCAAGAGACTATGAAAAAGCTCAATACCAGTCAGAACAAGGCCCAGGGCCGACTGTGGAACAGACCATCAATTGCTCTTACGCAAATTCAAGTAGAAGTTGAAAAAAAAAATTAAAACAACTCCACAAAAGCCAAAGTATGACCCTGAGTATATCTCATCTGAATTTAGAGACTCTCTCAAGTATAGATTTGATGCACTGAACACTAATGACTGAACACCAGAAGAGTTGTGGATGACATCAAGGACAGCATACAGGAAGAAAGCAAAAGGTCATTAAAAAGAAACAAAAGACCAAAATGGTTGTCAGAAGAGACTCTGAAACTTGCTCTTGAACACAGAGCACCGTAACTCAAAGGCGTCAATTCTTATTCAGTCTTCCTTATTCATCGTTCAGCTTTCACATGCATGCGCAGCTATTGAAAACACCTTGGCTTGGGTAAGGTGCACCTTAGTCTTCTAAGACTTTTAAGAGGTCTTTTGCAGCAGATTTGCCCAGTGCACTATGTTGTTTGATTTCTTGACCGCTGCTTTTGTCAGTGTTCATTGCGAATCCAAGTAAAATGGTATCCTTGACAACTTCAATCTTTTCTCCATTTATCAAGATGTTGCTTATTGGTCCAGTTGTGAGGATTTCTGTTTTCTTTATGTTGAGGTGTAATCCATACTGAAGGCTGTGGTCTTTGATCTGCATCAGTAAGTGCTTCAAGTCTCTTCACTTTCAGCAAGCAAGGTTGTGTCATTTGCTTAACGCAGGTTGTTAATGAGTCTTCCTCCAATCCTGATGTGGCATTCTTCTTCATATAGTCCAGCTTCTAAGATTATTTGCTCAGCATACAGACTGAATAGGTATGGTGAAAGGATACATCCCTGATGCACAAGTTTGCTGACATTAAACCACACAGTATCCCTTTGTTCTGTTTGAACAACTGTCTCTTGACCTATGTACAGGTTTCTCATGAGCACAATGAAGTATTTTGGAATTCCCATTCTTCACAATGTTATTCATAATTTGTTACGATCCACACAGTCAAATGCCTTTGCATAGTCAATAAAACATGAGTAAACATCTTTCTGTTACACTCTGCTTTCAGCCAGGATCCATCTGACATCAGCAAGGGTATCCCTGGTTCCACGTTCTCTTCTGAATCTGGCTTGAATTTCTGGAAGTTCCCTGTAGATGTACTGCTGAAGCTGCTTTTAAATGATCTTCAGCAAAATTTTTCTCGTGTGTGATATTAATGATATTGTTTGATTATTTCTGCATTCGGTTGGCTCACCTTTCCTTGGAATAGGCATAAATATGGATCTCTCCCAGTCGGTTGGTCAGGTAGCTGTCTTCCAAATTTCTTGGCATAGACAAGTGAGCACTTCCAGTGCTTCATCTGTTTGTTGAAACATCTCAATTGTTATTCTGTCAATTTCTGGAGACTTGTTTTTTGCCAATGCCTTCGGTGCAGCTTGGACCCCTTCCATCAGTACCATCGGTGCCTGATCATATGCTACCTTCTGAAATGGTTGAACATCAACCAATTCTTTTTGGTATAATGACTCTGTGTATTCCTTCCATCATGGCTGGAAGCTTTTAATGAGTATATGATAAAATAACACTCCATTTTAAAGTATGTTGCTTTCATAAATTTTACTGTAGAAGGAATATGCAATGTAAGTAGGTGTTCTATAATGCTCTATATGTTCTATAATATATTAATAATCTATAGTAGCAATTCAACTAAAAGCTAAAGGCCTGGTATTAGAAAAAATATATATATTATGAATTGCTTTAAGAGATAGGAATCAAAATATCATTGATGGTTATATCAGATGCTTACTGTGTTCTACTCTTACTCTCTCTAACAGTAAACTTTTAATTTATAAAATTCTGGCCATGGTTATAATTAACTCACAAAAATGTTAAAATAGCACATTAAAAATTAAATTAAAGTGATTTCTAAAGTTTGGTAAATAAGGAAATAGAATTCTGACCATTGTTTAAATTATTTTGCCACACACATTTGCCACACAAATTAACTGGCATGCAGAGAAGTTGGAAATAGTTTAGAAAACAATTCAGTGGTAATTAATGCACTGAAAAGCAGCACATATTAGAAAAAGCTTAAGGATGTATATCTGTTTCACTTACGGTAGAAATGTAGAAAATCACTTAATAATTATCACGAATGTGAGGTTTCCAGGCAATGATTAGAAAATTTAAAGCTGCTAGAAGAAAGTTATTTATGTTTTTACCTTAGGTGTTAAGGAAAAAAGTTTTCCCTTAAAAGAATTTTGAAATATTGAAAAGACTTAGTTAAGGAGAAAAGTCATAGCAATGCTTTCTCTTAGGAATTATAATAAAAAAATAGGATAAATTCTAATTTTTTCTGGGGCAGTTTATAGAGAACAGGGGATGAAATGTGTGACATATCGAGGGTTCTTTCCAGCCTTGAGGTTCTATGATATTCAGTTTATTCAACCATGCTGAAGTTGGAAAGTTCATTTCATTTCTGTATTATCAACTGGGGAAATAACTGTGTGAACTGATGGATTTTTGTTTTGTTTTTTGCTAAATTTGTTGTTCCCCAAGTGATTCTCCAGTTATATCCAATATTACTGTCTGTACCATTCTAACATTCTAGCAGGTATAAGGTCAATTGATTAAATTGTATTTTGATTCCAGTATGCATAAGAAATTTAATTTTTTAAAGAAAAAATCAGAGGGTATATTTTGGTTTGTTTTTCTTAACTCCCTTTTTAATGTATATTTTAATATAGTTTAGTACTACAATGTGCATATAATTTAGATGCTATCCATCTATGCTTCAATTTTTGCCTATAAATTTTTACACTATAAACATTTTTTCTAAATATTATTTTTGATTGTAAAATAATACTTATTTTATGGTTATAGCATATTGTAAACCAATCCCATTATGTGGGTTTTTTCAAATTTTTAACATCAATAATTTTGCAATACACATTTTTATGCATAAACTTCTTTTCTGTGATGCTCCACTATTTTGAGTTATGTTGTTATACGTAGAGTCCACAATAAAAATTGTTGGGTTAAAAGCCCTTAATATTTTTCAGGTTCTTATCAAATATTGTTGAATTGCTTCCTAGACATTTGAGTTAATTTAATAATCATATAATTACATTTCCAGTATGTGTAAGGTTCTTCAAATATATACAATATTCTTATTAAAACAAAAAATACTTTGTTAATTTAAAAGGCAAATCATTGTTTTACTTGTCATGTTTTAGACTGTTAGAGAATCAGAAGCTGTTGACAATTTATTTTTTAAAGAAAGATAGGATCACCATTGTGAAGCATCAAATTAATTTATAAACTAAAAATCATTCATACATATGTTTGTGTGGGATAATGCCTGGAAATCACTAAGTGAGTTTCTAAGAATATGAGAAAGAATTCCAGAAAAGTAATAAGTACACATCAAGTTTCCTGAAGAATGTATGACAGTTACCATAATCATATTGGGAAGATAAGCGCTCCAATGCAAAAGGAAGAAAAAGAAAAATGAAACCAGTTGTTGTCAAGTCGATTGCAACTCACGGTGAACCCTATGTGTTTCAGAGTAGAACTGCACTCTATAGGGTTTTCAATGGCTATAATCTTTCAGAAGTGAATTGCCAGGCCAAAAAACACAACAACAAAAAAATGATCCTTCATTTGAAATGTAAGAGACTAGATCATCCTCTAAGGATTGCTAATCTTTTCCCTTCTTCCCTGATTTTTGGTTCAAGAATCATAAGCCCAAAATAACAGTGTTTTAAACAAGGCAGAGTAGTCTCTGGGTGCCGCAAGTGATTAAGAGTCGACTGCTAGCAGAAAGGTTGGTGATTCAAACCCTCCCAGAGGTGCTTTGGAAAACAGGCCTGGTGCTCCTCTCTAAAAAATCACAGCCCTGAAAACCCTATGGAGCACAGCTCTACTCTGTACACATGGAGTCACTATGAGTTGGAATGGACTCAACAGCAACTAACTACAACAACAATCAAAAATGCAGAAGTTTATTTCTTTCTCACATTATAGTCTAGGGCTATATAATTGTTGTGATCCTGCCTAACCACTTTAGCCAATGTGTAAAATGTGCAATTAGGTTCAGAATTTAGGTTTTTTTTTTTTTTCCAGTTAATAGTAGCTCCCAATGTTCGATGAAGTAAAGGATTAACCTCATGTTCAATCTCTCACCTGGTTAGGACAACTCTCAGACCAACTCTACAAGCATTCATTAAACAACTATTATTAATAAGCAGGCAAAAAAAAAAAAAATACACAACATTTTCTGTAAGCTTGATGAAGTGCTAGATTGATCATTTTAGGTGACTTGACTACCAGACATGAAGGTTTTATTGGAGGCAGATGGGACAATGTTCTATAGGCAGGTCGTTAATAAACAGTGCCAGGCAACTGAAAACCTCCAGACTAATGACTAGTCATGGGATGCTTTAGGAATCAAGCCTCAGCTCCATCACTAACTGTGAAACACAAAGAGCTCACTAGACCCTTACTCTCAATTAATGTAATTGCAGATGGTTTCCAAAACACCTTGTCATATCCACATATTTTGAAAATCACTAGTCACAAGCCAGAGCCTATTTCCAACATATAGTATGCTGACTAACACGCTATTAATTTCATCCCTGAAAATCTATTTCTAAAATTCATTATACTATATCATGAAGGCTTTGGTGTTCATCAAACTAAGGAAAATTGAAGTTCTTGTAGCAGGCACTTACTGGAATATGGCCTTTCTGAATACATGCTAGCTGATCACCAAAGAAGTGTGAATCCCTGATATCCTATTATCTCTGCTTTTTTTTTTTTTCTTAAAGTAAATTACAGATATCATAAGAGCCCTCAAGGGGTGTTATGGTGGCTCTGCTCCATGGAGTTCTACCAAAGTCAAGCTCCTAATAGCTTTCCACTTCATGAGTGCTAGGGCATGACATTGTGCTCATGATCCAAGGTGAAGCTTTAACATTACCAAGAAGCAGATAGTGAAAAGAAAAGAAGACGAGGCAAAGGACACATGGCCATCTGTTTTGTAAGGGAGGCTAACAGCATTTGCTGGGTAACACTTACTTTAAGTGACCAGAAATTAGTCTCATGGCTACCCCTAATAGCAAGGAAGTTTGGTAAATGCAGTTGGCAGTCTACTTCTATGAAAGAATGGGACTATACATATTAGGATACTAGTAGGAGTCTAGCTGCATTTATTCTATTACAGAATGCATCCCACATCTTTGACTGAATTTGAAGAATTCACATTAAATATTTGCAATCTGAATGAAATGTTGGAATGTTTAAAATGACCTGAAGATGTAGGGCATTGGTAGTCACTATTCTTGCCACCATTATCAATAAGAGCTCCCCATCTTAATATTATTAATAATGTAAATATTGAAAGTGGATCCTTTGATTTCAAAGGCATAAAATAATCTCATTGGTGGTACCAATTGTTTTCAGAGGGTAGGAGCTGTTCATATTTCTTTCCTTGAGCCATTTATGATTTCAAAGGTTTTATGTTTAAATTTTAGCCTCATCTTAAGCACATCATCCAATACTAATAATAATAATTCCTTCAAACTCCGAGTTAATACAGAGTTCTGTGCCAACCAGCATGGAATGTTAGCTATAAAAGTAAATGTTTAAGAATTACCGATGAGAAATATTGGTATAATATGATCAGTTTTGTTATAACACTTCAAGTGTGATTGATAATTAGAAAAGACCTTGAGTGTAACACAAATTTTGTGTTTTCTCATGGTGATTTTGTCCACAAGAAACACTAGGTGAAGACAAAAAAAGTACCAGTGGAACAAGCCACCTAGGAATATACAAACTGCACACACTCACACACCTCAAATGTCTACCAATTACTTCAGTTCACTGCATCTGTTATCAGTCACTTCCACCTGGATCTGGTGTTACAACTCTTCTGATTTCATACAGTCCTTCTTCTTGTACTTCACAGTAACTCAGGATCTGAAATTCTTTCAACACCCAAATTTACAAGCAAACATCACACATTTTTCAAGATAAACTACCATATTGATTGTGGGATTTCTGTATTTCTTTACCACTTGACAGGTGTAAAATTACTACCATTTTTATTAAGTACCTATTCTTTGTATGTGTGTGCTAGTGACAAAGGTTTTGACTATTGCATTGCAACTCAATTTTTCCCATAAGTCCTGTGGGTTTTTTAGTGCTTAATTTTGCGTCATGTGCGCTGATATTTAGGAGCATTGTACTTTGGTGATTTCATCATTGTTGTGTTTTAAGTGAAGCAAGGGAAGAGAGAAACTACAATCTCTGGGGTCCAAGACAAGAGCTCAAGGCACCTTATCTTGTTTGCTTCATGATATACTAGTCTCTTAGCACATGATCCCAAGGAGCAATGTGGCTTACGTTAAAGTTTTTGGTGTGCCTCTAAATCACTTATTTTAAACATAAACTTCGCTGCAAATGTATGATAGAGTCAATTTCCTTTCAGGAATACTTGAATGAAGATGAGTTCACATTAATATTTACCTATTTTTGTATGAGAGAGAATATAACTTCATTCTGAATCCAAAAAATGTGAGTAGTTATAAACAGGCAGACACACAAAGCAATTGGTTATATCAACTAGTAACAGCCTTCTAAAAGGCTGTAACATTGTGTTTTTCCTCTGTATTGAGTTCTGTGGTGGTTCTCCTCCTTTCAATCTATACAAATGACACCTTCACCAGAGACATTACTATGTCTTCATTATCTAGGCTATTTTTCCTTCTAGGCACATAGCTAAGTACATTGCCCAGCCTCCTCTGTAGGAAACTGAGTCTAATCTATGGGTCTGTGTTGGAAATGATATATGCCATTTTCAATCCTGGCTCCAGATATAGAAAAAGAGACCCCTGCAACTGAGTTCTGGGACTTGCCTAACTAAGAACATGGGAAAAAGAGAAGGAACCAGCACTTATGGAAGAAGCTGTAGACAAATTTTGTCAACCACTTATGTTCTACGTGGTTTACATGCAGAAATCACATTCAATCAATTCTTTATTTTACAAATAAAAATAGCCAAGCTATTTGGGAAGTTAAATAACTTGATGAATATCATAAGTAAGGTACCTACTATGAATCCCCTAATTTATTAAATTTCCAAGCCTTAAGTTTTAAACACAGATCCAATTATATGTAAAGAATTGAGCCACACAGCGATAGTTTTCTGTTCTTCTTCTATAGAATTATTCACTGCAAATTACAAAAGTTTCACTTGTCATACAATATGCTATTTGATATTGCAAATTCCTTGTTTCTCCCCATTTTAACTAACCACAAAACTACTCACAGCTGGGATATGATCCATTATTACTTATTCACTACTATGCAAGATAGTTTATCCAGAGCATAAAAAGGAGCGAATAAGACTTTTGGAAGAGAACAGTCACATTACAACAATACAACTTGGTTATTACTTCATTGTTTCTCTCCTGTTGATTATATTCCTTCAATTGCTGAGCATTATCTTACACTTTAAACATCCTTTATATTTGTAGAGACTGGATAACATTTTATTAAAATTATCATAAAACTGCCAACCAGCGTCAGCTCTAAATAATTTCACAGTGTAAGCCAATGGGATACAAATATTTCCCACTCTAAGAAAAAGTTGAATAGGATGCATGAAGGAGTCTTACTGAATCCAGAAGCTCAATTTTGCTGTCTCTTTTCCTATTTTAGCAATGTTATGGGGAAGAGGGATACAGAAAGAGAAAGAAAGAAAATTAATAAACACACAAAAAGTTACTTTTAAAGCAGTTTTTATGACCTTTGGCTTACCTCAATTCAAACTCCACAGCAATTAGGATTTATGATGAAGAGAAGGCTTATATTGATGAAACATTCAAGATATTTAAAAGTAATCAGTGTACCAACATTGTTTAGAGTCAGAGACCAAAAATGAGTCTCTGTTAGACCATCTACAAGCTGATGTGTTTTCTAAGTCCAGCACTCTCTGCATTCTACATTGTGCATGGTTTTTAGAGATAAAAAGGAGTCCTTGGATGGCACAAACAGTTGAGCATTGGACCACTAACCAAAAGATTGGCGGTTTGAACCAACCTAGAGGTGCCTTGAAATACAGGCCTGGTGATCTGCTTCTGAAAGGTCATGAATTTTAAAACCCTATGGAGTTCTGTTCTACTCTGCAACACATTGGGGTCGCCATGAATTGGAATTGACTTGACAACAACTGGTTTGTTTTTTTGGTTTTAGAGATCAAACAATCTTGATCATCTTACTTTCACATTCCATACTTAAAACCTTCTAAGGACCTTAGCCTACAAGTACATGCAATCTTTGGGTGCAGTTCAGAGCCAGCTTGGTCACTTGGAAGAGGCACACATTGCAAGGACCTTTGCTTGCTCAGAAATTCGTATTTAGTAGACGTCGGATGGGGTAAAGGAATTTTTGTTTTTTCTGAAGCTCCTCATGTGATTCTGGAGCCTAGGACATACTTTCCTTGGTATTGAAATATCGAGGATGTTAGCACTTCTGTTTTTATGTTTTAAGCTTTATACATACATAAAGCTGCTTTGTTGTTGTTATGGTCAAGTCAATTCTGACTCATGGCAACCTATGTGTTACAGAGTAGAACTGTTGTATAGGGTTTTCTTGATTGTAATCTTAATGGAAGCAGATTGCCATGCCTTTACTTCCACAGTACCACTTGGTGGGTTCAAACCACCAACCTTTAGGTTAGCAGTCAAGCACCAACAATTTGTGCCACCTAGAGACTTTCACTGTTATTCAACATATGGATTGACAGAGCTTCCTCTTCCTGTCCATAGATCCACATGATATTGACATATTCCAGGGAAAGAGAAAGAGAGAGGTTGTCACAGCACACACATTTTTATTCTTTCAGCAAATCATCAAATATTACAAATTTATGTATGCCCAGTTACATGGATTTAAAGTTTATATTTTCTGGGTTAAACTCATCTAATGCTCACCTAATGAAGAAATGACTTAAAAAAACAAAAAAAAGTTCCCAGAATCTGAAGACTATGGATATCAATAATATAAGCTTTAGTGTACTGACAATTCTATTTCAAGGGCTTCGTTAGTTCAAGGAAAAACATTGATACAATTTTTAATAAGAAATAAGCCCTTAAAATCAACATTATTAGAAAGACTATTTCAAATAGCTGTTTATAGTGACTATGGTTAACAACAAACCTTACCCTTAATGTATATTGTGTCTTAAGATATCAGCTAATGATAATATGAAGATATCATAATTAAGGAGGAATTTAAATTACCGTTTGTATCATTTATTTTATCTTTACTTAATCCTTTCCAATATTTTTGACTTTCAATGTGATTTAAAATAAAATAGTATACATATATGGCTACAGTAAAACAAAACAAGAGTTGCTGTCGAGCTCTGACTTGTGATGACCCCGTAAATGTCAGAGTAGAACTGTGCTCCATAGGGTTTTCAATGGTGATTCTTCAGAAGTAGATTGCCAGGCCTTTCATCCAAGGCACCTCTGGGTGGACTCGAACCATTAACCTTTTAGTTAGCAGCTGAGTGAATTAACTATTTGCACCACCCATGACTATACTTACATATATTATAAACAAATAATGTTACATACATGAGGTAGTGCTCAATATTCTTATCTAATAAGAAAAGAATGTCAAAAAGTCTTTGGATGCCACTTTCAAAGAATAAAATCTAAACCCCTGGACTAGGCACAGAGAAGGCTCTTCACCACTTGGACCTGTGTTCAAAGATATCCTCAAAACACTATTTCCTTTTCTCCTATACAACACCCTACCCCAGGGCTGTTACATTTAAGGGAACAGGGGCAGAAGGAGGTAAAATTTACTTACGCGGCAGATTTCCATGCCCTATTCTCAGAAATTTTAAAACATTTTGTGTCTGGGGTCTGTTCTAAGTATCTGCCTTTTTAGCAAATGCATTTTGAAAAGCACTGGTCTAGCCACACATTATTGGTTATTACTCATCATTCTTGACCCTTTCCATTCCCCTTGTTAAGAATATATTTTATCTTTTTGGGCAATTAACTCCAGTGATATTTAAAACCCAAAATCTAAAGCCTTACTCTCTGTAACTTTCCTTAAATCATTAAGCCTTAAACATTAAAAACAAGACAGCAATAATTTTCACCTATGTTCCTGGTGGAGCCCTGGTGGCATTGTGGTTAAGAGCTTGGATGTTAACTGAAAGGTTGGCAGTATGAATCTACCAGCCATTCCCTGGAAACTCTATAGGGCAGTTCTACTCTATCCTATAGGGTCACTCAATATGAGTCAGAATCAACTCAAGGGCAACTTTTTTTTTTTTAATGTTCCTGGTGGATCCCTGGTGGTGCAGTGGTTAAGAGCTCAGCTGCTAACCAAAGGGTCCACAGTTCAAACAAACAAACTGTTCCTTGGAAACCCTATGGGGCAGGTCTACTCTGTCCTATAGGGTCACTAAGAGTGAGAATCAACTCGATGGCAATGGGTTTGATTTTTTTTTTGGGGGGGGGTTATGTTCCTGGTGGTGCAAATGTTAAGTGCTTGGCTTCTAAACAAAAGGACAGTGGTTCAAACCCACTAACCACTCCCGCAGGAGAAAGACCTGATGATTTTCTTCCATAGAGGTTACAGTCTGGGAAACCCTATGGGGCAGTTCTACTCTGTCATATGCAGTCACTATGAGTCAGAATTGACTGGAAGGAACAAAACAACAACAACAGCATTTCATTAGTATTTTGCATGTATCTCCATTTTATGTTTTATAAACTTGCTATTCAAAGTGTAGATCACAAACAAACAGCATCACCTGGGAGATTATTAGAAATGGAAAACCACATCCAAATTTACCGAAAGAAAACCTACTTTTAACAAGATCCCTAGTTGATTCATATACACATTAAAGTTTGGGAAGTACTTTCAGATTTTACAGTAGCTATTTTTTTTTTTAAAGATACTTTGCCTGTCTTTCCTGGTAAACTAAGAATTTCGTCTAAGCTGGAATGTAGTCTTTGAGGACATGGTTTCCTTAGCTTGTAACACAGAACCCAATGTATAGTAAGTATTTGCTATGAATTTGTTAACATTGGAAATGTAATTGTAAAAGAAATCGCGCTGGTACAAAGGAAGCAGAAAAGAAAATGTAAAAATATAAAGGAAGACAGAATAAAGGCTAATACAAAAACAAAAATCAGTAAGTGTGTGAAACAACAGAGTCCCTGATGGAGCAGCAGATTCTAGTAAGAATTCTTGTAAGAAGAGCAGAGTTAATGGTCTGACTGAGACTGGAGGAACCCAGAAAACATGGCCCCCGGATTCTGTATCAGCCTAGAACTAAAACAGTTTCCGAGGCCAACATTTCAGACATGGATTGGACTGGACTGTGGGACATAAAGTGATACTAGTGAGGAGTGTGCCTCTTAGCTCAAGTAGATACAAGAGGCCAAAAGGGCAGCTTCTGTCCAGAGGTGAGGTGGGAAGCCAGAGAGGGTTAGGAGCTGGTTGAACGGACATGGGGAATCAGGGGTGGAAAGGAGGAGTGTACTGTCTCAGAATGGGGTGAGCAATTAGGGTCACATTAACAATGTATGTATAAAATTTTGTATGGGAGACTAACTTGAAATGTAAACTTCATTTAAACTGCAACAATAAAATTTTTAAAAGTGTGTGAAAAGTGTGATAGATATGGAGAAATTCATTATAAGATACAGTATGTTCAGGTGAAATCATAGTGACCTCATATGCTGTTACTGTTATCAGGTGCCTTCGAATCAGTTCCCACTTATAGCAACCCTATGTACAACACAAAGAAACACTGCCTGGTCCTGTATCATCCTCACAATTGTGGTTATGCTTGAGCCCATTGTTGCAGCTACTGTGTCAATCCATCTCGTTGAGGATCTTCCTCTTTTTTGCTGATCCTCTACTTTACCAAGCATAATGTCCTTCTCCAGGGACTGGTTCCTCCTGATAACATGTCCAAAGTATCTGAGATGAAGTCTTGCCATCCTTGCCTCTATGGAGAATTCTGGCTGTACTTCTTCCAAGATAGATTTATCGTTCTTCTGGCAGTCCGTGGTATATTCAATATTATTTGCCAGCCACAGTAATTCAAAGGCAACAAATCTTTTCCAGTCTTCTTTATTCATTGTCCATGACACACCCTTTTCCTGATTTTAAACTATGGATTATCCTCTTGTTCTGTTCCAACGACTGCCTCTTGATATATGTTCAGGTTCTTCATGAATATACTTAAGTGTTATGGAAATCCCATTCTTCGCAACGTTATCCATCATTTGTTATGATCCACACAGTCGAATGCCTTTGCATAGTCTGTAAAACACAGATAAACATCTTTCTGGTTTTCTCTGCTTTCAGCCAAGATCCATCTGACATCAGCAATGATAGCCCTTGTTTCACGTCCTCTTCTGAATTTGGCTTGCTTTTCTGGCAGTTCCCTGTAAAGATGACAGCCTTGGAAACCATATAGGGCAGTTCTATTCAGTCCTATAGAGTCACTGTAGGATCACTGTTATGGATTGAATTGTGTCCCCCAAAAATACTTGTCAACTTGCCTAGGCCACAGTTTCCAGTATTGTGTGACTGTCTACTATTTTGTCATCTGGTGTGATTTTCCTATGTGTTGTAAATCCTACCTCTATGATGTTAATGTTGTGGATTATCGGCAATTTTAATGAGGCAGGACTCAATCTACAAGATTAGGTTGTGTCTTAAGCCAATCTCTTTTAAGATATAAAAGAGAGAAGCAAGCAGAGAGACATGAAGACCTCTTACCACCAAGAAATGAGAGCCAGGAGACTAGGGTCCCTGCTCTGAGAAACTCCTAGATCAGGGGAAGATTGACGATGAGGACCGTTCTCCCAGAGCCAATAGAGAGAGCCTTCGCCTGAAGTTGGCAACCTGAATACGGATTTGTAGCCTCCTAAACTGTGAGAGAATAAATTTCTCTTTGTCAAAGCCAACCACTGGTGGTATTTTCTGTTATAGCAGCACTAGATGACCAAAACAGTCTCTATGAGTCAGAGTGGACTGTACAGCAACCAAAAACAGTTTCTTATATTTAAAGAAACTAACATACTGAAATATTATCTTGGATTTCTTTTTCTGCATTCTATTTAAAACTAAGGCATAGATAATCACCATGGTATCCTTTGCATCATGGCTCAGTATTTTTAAAACATAAACATAGTTGTCTATTCATTTATTTCAAAACAAGAGGATGTTGTTCTTCTGTTGCTTGTGCCACTGTGTATTCATAGATCACTTTTACAGCTCTCTTATCATTCCTGACACTTCAAAAGAGGATATTATCCCAAGTTGGCACTTAGTTTAATCTGCATATGGGGTGGTTTGTTTTTCTCTTGTTGATCCTTGAAGACTTTCATTTTTCTCTCCCATATAGCAAAAATGGGTACGTATTTTATGAGCATCTGCAAAGCAATATGTAATACCCTCACATTCCTAAGAAATTATGTTCAAGCTGACGCATGTTTTCACAACCAGTCTGGTTAAAATGTGTAATGTCACTCTGCCCAAATAGAATAATAATCAGTTGTCAATTTTCCTGAACATTAGTAAATGTTAAATGCTCTATAATTCACTTGGGACATAATTGCATATTAATTAATTTATTTTGGCAGGTTTATTTGACTGGTTGATTTTTTTCTTAATGATTGCTATTTTTATATTTGATCCAAAATGTTCTGTTCATCAGAGAAAAATAGAATCTAAATGAAGTTTGGGATGCAAAAGTGATATGATCTGATATCCCAGATCACACTATAAACTATGTTTGTTTGCCCTGTTTATACCAGATGTGAGTTGATATTCAAGAGTTGCAACTATCAAATTTTTAACCTACACAAACAATGCACTTGTGGTGCTGCTTTTGTTCAAAATACTTTTTTTTTTTTAACTCTTCTTTTATTATTACCATCAGAGTTAGCTTACAGGTCTCACAAAGAAGTAAGTACCATTGCTTCATATTTTCAAACCTAAACCACATTTTTAAACCAAAACTGTACTACCAGCTGTCAAACACATTCAATCACTTTAGCTCTGTAAAAGCATCCAAAATTTAAATCCAGCATTAAGAGTAAACCATTGGGAGGCTGTAAATGAATGTGCCAGAAGAGATTGCTCTCATTTAGATGTATAATCTCTCAAATGCTTTTTGCAAAATCTGTGTCATAGCTTTAAAGTCATATTTTCTACACTAAGCTGACTATAATATACATAATATTTCTCCAGGAACATTTTCTACTTTAAATAACATAAAGATGATATGCACTGTTGATAAAGTCTCCATGTTATTATTTCTCTAGTCCAAGAACCAGCAAACTTTATTTTTTTTTCTATAAAGGGTCAAATAGTAAATATTTTAGGCTTTATGGGCCATATAGTCACTATCACAACTACTCAGCTCTGTCATAGTAGCAAGAAGGCAGGAATAGACATTAAGTAAATAAACGGATAGACTGTGTTTCATTAAAACTTTATTTACAAAAACAGACAACAGGATATGCAGACCACAGCTTGCCAACCCCTGATTTGACCACTCATATTTCTCTCCTGTGTAAATATAACACACACTTTATAGCTTGTTTAGAAATAATTAGTAAATAATGAAAATGGAGGCTCAAGAGAACTAAGATGTACAGTACGGTGTAACACATGCAAAAAAAATTAAATATCACTGGTGAAATAAAGGAAGTATCTCTGTGTACTGGAGGGAAGGTTTTCATTCATCTATTCATTCCTTAATAATATCAGCCTTTAAAATAGGAACAGCAGAAACAGTGATGAAAAAAGCAGACATAGTATCAGCCTAAGGGCTTCTACATTTAGTGCTTTGAGGAACACATCTCTGTGCTTTCGAATAGTTCCACTGCTAGGAGAGGTTAAAGATTTAAATAAAAAGCACTCAGATCTTTCTGTTTTTCCTATTCTACATTTTAACATCCGAGTCTTTCCGTATTCCAAGTATCAAAGTGTAGTATTTAGGCAGGAATAAGTAAAAAGGTGGATGGACAAAATAAAATAATATTCTATAGATAATGGAGTTACAGTATAAAGAACTCATAGAGTTTGATCAAAGTTATGTGAAAAGTGATGATGGACATGGTAGAAATCACAATATAGCATGATTTCCCAATAATCCATTGAATGCATTTTTCCTAGGAAAAATTAGAAATAACATGGCAAAATTAATAGTTTTTCAGCATTAACTATTTATTAAGGACACTCCAAGCATGTTGTATATAGGTTACTTCATCGTTCCTAAACAACAACCTTCCTATGGGTTTGATATTATTTTTTCCCATTTGGCACATGTTTAAACCAAAGCTTAGGGTAAAAATGCTGGTCAACCAACTAATAACATGCAAAGCATATTAGAACTCAAGTCGTTCTGTCTCAAAAAAATCTGTGCCCTTTACACCATAACTCAATTGTGCACAAGCAAGAATATTAATAAGCATGTGAAATATTATTGAAGTTTTAAGACTTGAGTTATACTAAACAGTAAACAGCATATACCTCAGCTTTTTAAATTTGTTTTCAGAAAAATTTTTTTTAGGTGTGACTTTTATATCCTCCTTTGTAGGTAGTTTTAATAACTACTCTGTCTCAACAATAGATCACATACTTAATATAAAATTTTACCAATATCAACGATCATTTGGTACTGTCTGGAGAACAGTTTGGGCCCTGGTGGCACAGTGATTAAGCATTTGGCTGCTAACCCAAAGGTTGGCAGTTCATATACACCAGCCACTCCTTGGAAACACTATGGGCCAGTTCTGCTCTGTCCTATAGGGTCACTATGAGTTGGAACCAACTCTACAGCAACAGGATCAGGAGAACAGTTTACTAGTCCATGTATCAGAAAAAGTTTGTGTCTTACCCTGCAACCAAATGAACTCTTTCTCTTCATTTAAAGCCATGGTTTATTAGGATAATGTTTAATTGAATAAAATATTTCAGAAAGAGATTAATTGACCTACAAAATATGAGCATAACTAACTTTAGAAAACACTCTCGTTTATCTGGGTTAAATGTTTCATCTAGCACTCTTGTTTCATACCTTGATCTACACTGGAAAATAGCTTTCAATTTGAAAATCTATTTTTTAAGATTAAAGACAAAAGAAACCATACATAAGCACTGTACTCTAATTGATAAAAATGTTTTCATGGGGATATGACTTCACAACTCTGATAGCATTATATGGGTGTACTGCAATGTAACAATTAAGTTAATGGATGACAGATGGTGGGAGCCAGAGTTTTCACTGAGTGGGAGGT
Organism: Dugong dugon; assembly: GCA_030035585.1. Taxonomy (NCBI): domain Eukaryota; kingdom Metazoa; phylum Chordata; class Mammalia; order Sirenia; family Dugongidae; genus Dugong; species Dugong dugon. The sequence goes on along the minus strand of CM057471.1, from coordinate 34,292,378 downwards.
TAAGGATAAGTAAGTGGAAAAGACTAGATGATCCAAGTGGTAATAGAGTTAGAGACATCAGTATAAATGCATATTTAGCTTAATACAGATACATATAGTTATATATGAAATTATTTATGTATATATTTCTATACATGGGTTAGTATACATTCACATATTTCCTTGCTCTTTCACCCAAGAGGGTCTAGAAGCCAGGACACCCCGTAACAACACCTAGCACCCAGGTCATCGTTTCTAAAACCATTCTCTAATAAAATCAACCAGAACTTCTGAAAGAAATGTCTGATTCTAGGACAGAAGCAGTAAATATACAAGTTGAATCTGGATCATCCTGTAGCTCCAGAAAATAAGGAAGTGCCAAAATAAAACAAAACACACACACACAACGATGGGGTTATGTCAAAGTCACACAGGAGTTGACTGAAATACTCCCAGTGGCTGAAACTGGAACAATTTAAGTAAAAAAATGAAGGTGTACTGTTGAATTAAAACTCAAAATACAAAACAAATATCCATATGTCCACACTGATATAAATAAATGATTGAATATAAATAAATAAATGAGGTAAAATAGACAAACCACTCCAGTAGAAGTCTAAATAATTTCTATAGATACTCCATCCTCAAGAAGCTGGAGCATGACTGCCCACACCTTCAGTATAGGCTGTGCATAGTAACTTCCTTCCAAAAAGTGCAGTATGACAAGGGAGAAAAAAGAATAACTTTACAGTAGAGAAACTTGACAAACATTAACCTCAGTCAAGTGATCCAGGTTAACATCAACAGTGACAAGTCAAGTTGGTAGAATGTATCCTTGATATGATGCTACAGGAATGGCATTTTACCTCTGTGGTCTTCTCAAAAACACATAACTCCAGTCTAATCAGGAGAACTCACCAGACAAATCCCACTTGAGGGACATTCTACAAAATGTGTTATTAGTATTTTGTGTCATCAAAAACAAGGAAAGTCTGAGAAACTATGCAGCCAAGAGGAAAGTAAAAAGACATGATGGTTAAGTGTAATATGGTATCCTGGATGGGATTCCAAAACAGAAAAATAACATTAAGAAAAAATCAATGAAATCTGAATAAAATATGGACTTTAATAATAATGTATCAATATTAGTTTGTTAATTTTAACAAATGTACCCTACACATGTAAGATATTAATAATAGGGGACACAGGATGTGGAGAATATGGGAACACTCTGTACTTTATTTGCGATTTTGCTACATTTCTATAAGTTTTTCTAGAATAAAAAGCTTATTTATTTTTTAATCCTCTAGTTGATTTTCATGGAATTTAATTGATTCATCTTCTGACAGGACAGGAATCTCACAATGTATCAGTTGTTCTGATTATGCTGTTAAGTTGCTATTTTTTTTTTTTTTTGTTAACTCAATTTCTATGGATCTCAAATTAGTTTAAGCCAAGGGATAAGAAGAAACATCTAAGTATCTGAGAAAAATGGTTTGAAATCTTGCCTTTCTTCTTTCCAACTATGTGAATTTGAATTGAGTAAACCATTTAAAGCCTCTAATCCTTACTTTGCTTCCTATATAGAAAGTCCACAGTTTTAGTACAATAAAGTTGAGTCAGGCATTTTTAATATACACAAAGTAAAGTCTATAATCTCTGAAAAAAGAATAAACTGAGAGGAAAAACTTAAATATTATGAATCTCCTTCTATTCCACTCAATGAGGGCCTTTGCCAGAATAATCATAAGATGACAACATAGCTATGATTATGATAACCAAAAAAACCCATTGCTGTCAAATCAATTCCAACTTATAGCAACCCTATAGGACTCAGTAGAACTGCCCTACAGGGTTTCGAAGGAGCAGCTGGTGGATTCAAACAGTCAACTTTTTGGTTAGCAGCCGAGCTCTTAGCCATTGTGCCATCAAGGCTCCTATGACTGTAATAGTGATGTTTAAAAATAGCTGTTTTTTATACAAAGAAAGTCAACTACTTTATCTAGAGCTCAAGAAATGACAATCTATGGACCACAGCTACCACAGCCTCCACCAGACTGAGTCCAGTACAGCTAGATGGTGCCTGGCTACCACCACTGACTGCTTTAACTGGGATCACAATGGAGGGTCCTGGACACAGCTGGAAAAGGATATAGAACAGAATTCTAACTCACAAAAAAAAAAAAAAGACCAGATTTACTGGCTTGACAGACTGGAGAAACTCCAAGATATGGGCTCCGGACACCCGTTTAGCTCAGTGGTGAACCCTTCCTGAAGTTCACCATTCAGCTGGGGACTGGACAGCCTCATAAAACAAAACAGAACTAATGAGGCACAGCAGTCCAGGAACAAGGACTAGAAAGCAGGAGGGAACAGGAAAGCTGGTGATAGGGAACCCAAGGTTGAGAAGGGATAGTGTTGACACATCATGGGGTTGTTAATCATTGTCATAAGGCAATATGTGCACTAACTGTTTAATGAGAAACTATTTGTTCTGCAAACCTTCATCTAAGGTACAAAAAAAAAAAGAGTTATCTATGTGAGACCAAATTGATAACAGCAAATCAAAAGGTTTGATGGGAAGCCTAGGGGTCAGTGAGTTGAAGATAATGGTGATGGAATAATTTGGAAAAGGATAATGAGAATAGCAGCACAACTGGAAGAATGTAATCAATGTCACTGAATTGCACATGCAGAAACTTTCAAAATGGTGTAACTTTGGCTATGTATATTTTCACCAAAATAAAGGTCCTCAAGGTCAAGAAGGGAGAGTGTGGACATGTCATGGGGTTGTTAACCAAAGTCATAAAACAGTAGGTATACTGACTGTTCAATGAGAAACTATTTGTTCTGTAAACTTTCAACTAAAGTACAATAAAAAAAATTTAAAAAAAAAAAAAGAAATGACAATCTGTCTAATGCCAGAGGAAAACTCAGCTGTGTAAGACTTGTGGAGAAATTTTGCAATAATCTCCTGGGCTGCACCTTCCTCTAAGGCATTTTGCAGAGGTTATTATTTTATAAAATTTTCACTTCAATTGTTAATTAATCCCAGTAGAATACATAATTTCACTATGCCCACTATAACAATGTAATAAAATAATGACTCGAATTCAATGAGAAAATGCTTTCATGGCACAGTGTGTAAGATGTAATAAGTGCTCAAACTATAGCTTTTACTGAAACAATATAAACTACTGCTAAGTATATCATATAGTTATTTGTAAGAAAACGGGGTAAACTAGAAAAGTCTTCATGTTTCCTTCATCTTAACAATTTAAGAGTTGCATAATTTCATTACAGTTGTATTGTTGTTGTGATTGTTGTTAATTGCTCTGGAGTCAGCCCCTGACTCATTAAGAACCTATGCACAAAGGAATGAACATTGCCCGTTCCTCCACTATTCCCATGATCGGTTGGACCATTATGATTCATATGGTTTTCATTGGCTGATTTTTTGGAAGTAGGTCTCCAAGCCTTTCTTCCTAGTCCATATTAGCCTGGAAGCTCCCCTAAAACCTGTTCATCATCATAGTGACATGCAATCCTCCACTAACAGATGGGTGGTGGCTGTGCATGAGGTGCATTGGCTGGGAACCGAACCTTCATCTTCTGCATGGAAGGGGAGAATTCTACCACTCAACCACTACTGCCCTCCTGTACAGTTGTACAATCTGCATAATTTAATTTTCTTGTTTGTTTCTACCCTGGACTCATAACCTATATAAGATTATTTTGATCACTTTTTATTTTAATTTTTATATTTGTGTTATCTAAGAAAGGTTTACTATTTAGATAATTACTAAAGTATTATTTGCCTGGAGCAAATGTCTTCTTTGTTTTAGTGAAGATCACACTCAGCATAGTTCTGTTTGGATTATGCTATGTATCTCTATAATGTATACAAAATGCTCTTTTTTTTTGTACAATTATTTTGGTATGGAGTTGAGAATAATAGATCATTTTAATATCCTTGTCTCCTTTTAAACATTTATAGTAACTCATTACATATGCTTTCTTTCATCAGTATTAATACATGAACTACTTACAAACTGAATTCTCTGTGTTGTTTTCCACACACAGGCTGGGCCTCGTATTTTCATGAAGGTACTGTGGTTAAGCTGGCATATTGAAATCCTTTTCCAAGTACAATGAATATTTTCACAATCTAAACCATTTCATAATATATAAGCCAAGGGAAAAGGGTTTATTTTCAGTGTTCCTATCAGGTTTAACTGAGTGTGACTATGAATGACAATGATGTATTTTCCGGGTTTGACAAGTATCACTGACTGATTTTATGTAAGAGAAATGTTATTTGACCATTCTCTCATAAGTCATTCTTTGGTTTCCAAGGGAATTGATTAAAAACACAGATACATACATTTAATCATATGAATAAGTAAAAAAAAGTTTATAATAATCAAACTAAGATTTGACCCCCCTTGTAAGAAGATTTTCACTGTAGAGTGTAGAACTTCTAGGGCTAGATATTATAAAGATGAATGAAGGGAGCAGCTCTGACTTGTCATGGCTTGATGACAGGTAGTTGTAAACAATTTAAATCAGGTCAACCTACGGCAATGCATGTGATACCAGAATTCTGATTGTTGGAAAAATGAAAAAAGCTTAGAATCTCTGTTTTTTAGGTAGGTGGGTCATAATCCCATCTATGGGAGACCTCATTCATTTTACTTCTTGTTCTCTCTCGAATTTTTTTTTCTTTTCCACTTTGTGTATTATCTGAATAGCCTCAAAATCACATTGCAAATGTGATAGCTGTAATTTTTTGAGGTAAGTTTCAACCTGCATTCTTGCTTTCTCTTTTGTAGCTCATCACATACATAGTGTAAAGTAACCTTTAAAAATGCCAATGTGCCTACATAACTACCAGAGAGCTCTTGTTTTCTTCTTACAAGGCTTCAAGAACTATTGCTTTGTAACACCACCTTCTTCTCCCTAAAAATGCCCAGGGGTTTTCTGAGCTGCATATTTTTCCCTGAAAAAAGTACTGATCACCACCTAATGCACATTAATCTGTGTATTTCTATATTTGTAGGTAATATACTCCATCCAAAGTATGGCACAGGTGTCCATCTGTAATGCACTCCCCTTTTCAAAGCAAGTCTGAGGCATTTCCTTATTGTATAAACTAGTTATCTAGAAAATTGCCATTATTTCAAAAAAGTGCAATCTTTTCCAATTATGTAGGGATTATGTGCTCTTAAGGGTACTTTGAAAATGATGGGTTTTCCAAAGAAAGTCTTAAAAGCATTTATGGGAGTCCAAAAAAAAAAGTACTTTCAGTAAGAGGAAAAACACTTTGATTCTGTTAACTAAATCATCCAAATTATTCTCTAGGCAGCTTCTCTCTGGAAAGCCACATATTTCTTAGTTCTTTTCATTTTCATTCCCATAATTGTCCTCCTAAGATTATTATATGTAATGCAATTTTGATGACATTAATGGACTAGTTTACGGGAAATATTCAAAAACAGAAAAGTAATACAGAACAAGAAGGAAGGCCAACTGGAAAAGTTGCCCTATTTGCAAGTTTCAAATATGAGGGTAGCTTTAGAATTTGCATCTATGATTAAATCACTGTAGCAATTTACTCTTCAGGAACATCTTGAACATGAAGACAGAACTGTAAAGCTTATTGTGTCTCTTCATATTTAAAAACAATTATTTTATATTTTATGCAAATAGTTTTTAACTGTTTTTTTTAGGTGTCTGCTATACAATCTGAAGATACAAAGAGAGGGAATGAAATTCTCAGTTTTATATAATCGGTGGTGTTCATACGTCCTTGAAATGTTTTTGTCTGTGAGGGAACAACTGGAGACACATCATATGGTCTATATTTTTCAAAGACAGTATAAAATATCTTTGGAACATCATCTCAATATTGCTTCACCTATATGGACATTAGACAGAAGTCATGACATACTAGTAAATAAATTGTAGAAACCAAACCCTAAAAGATCTCCCAAGGCATCTCCATTATAAGCTCTTTATGTGACCTAAAATCCTAAAATGTAATCAATTATTTCTACCCATCAGACAATGTTTCTTCCAACCATTTAACTGTGGCAGCAAAAGGAAAAAGAAAAGTAAAATGGTGATTAAACTATTCCTTAAACCAAGAAGTGTACTTAGCAAAATAACCAAGTAAATAGCAAAGCTATCTGCACTGAACAACCCTTGTTGGGTGACGTTTTCATTGAGGCACCATGTTTTAAGGTTGGAGAATACTACCACTATGATCACATAAGGGGAATTCACTAACGTATTTTGAGATGCACGTTTAAGAGCTTCATATCATTTTGGGAAATGTCTTAAAATAAGTGCCTGCCATAAAATGATACGTACTGAGTATTTTAAATTACTGTTAAACTCCTGAAGCCAGATCAAACATGGTTGGTGCCAAAAAAGTTATGCCATCTTGCTAAGGTAATTGTTACATCTTTTTAGTGCATGGATTTTGTCATAAATATTTCATCATTTCTCAGAAATTCTACTAATCATATGATATTATTTCCAACCCACAGTTTTTCCCCCTTGCTCTGCTTTTGTGACCAATATAATGCCATCCTGTATGAGCGAGGGGACATATGTATTCTGCATATACAAACGTACGTGTCTATGAGAATAAGAGGTGTCATGAAAATTAGGAAAGATCATTTCCTTTTACCTGCCATATTAATGAAAATATTCATTCAGTCAATAGTTTAAAAAGTGAACAATTGTTTTGATAGTGCCCAGTGCTGTTGTAACATCAGAGCAGAGCTTAAGAAAAACCCTTGTGATATATATTCATTTCCAGGGTTTGTCTCATTAGCAGTGTAATAGTTGTGGCCTGCATTTCGCGTTTTTTAATTGAGCGAAACTACTGAAGCGCCTTACATATATGTAGTGGCCCAGTGGTTAAGAACTATGGCTGCTAATCAAAAGGTCAGCAGTTCAAATCTACCAGCCACTCCTTGGAAACCCTATAGGGCAGTTCTGCTCTGTCCTGTAGGGTCGCTGTGAGTCGGAATCGACTCAACAGCAATGGGTTTGGTTTTATTTTATTGTTTAAAGGATTATTTGAGGAGCCCTGGTGGCACAAATGTTAAGTGCTGGGCTATTAACCTAAAGGTCGGCTGTTCAAACCCAGCAGATGCTCTTGCTCTAAATGAAAAATGACCTGGAGACTAGCTCCCATGAACATTACAGCCTAGTAAACCCTATATCTACCCTGTCCTATAGGGTTGCTGTGAGTCAGAACCAATTCAGCAACACATCAAGAATTATTTGCCAAAATTAATCAGTCATCGAATACTGTTGTTGTTGTTAGGTGATGTTGAGTTGATTTCCACTCATAATGACCCATATGACAGAGTAGAACTGCCCTATAGGGTTTTCTAGGGTGTAATCTCTGCAGAGGCAGATTGCCAGGTCTTTCTCTTGCAGAGCCATTGGGTGGGTTAATGCTCTGTAAACCCTTTTCCAAGAGTATGTGTTGAAAGTACCTTTTTTGATAGGGATACAAATGGTTCAGGAATCTTTTGAAGAATTTCTTAAACAAGCATGAAAAACAAAAGCATCTCAAATGTAAAATGTAATACTTAATAATGATTCCACTGTCTTATTAAAATTGCTATTACATCTATTAAAATCCATAAGTAAATGACTATGTATTTGAATTTCCACAAATATTCATTTCATACTTCTTATATTTACCACAAGGAAATGTACATTTTATTCTTATTAAGAATTATTGAATACCTACACATAGCAAAGATGTAAAATTGGAAATGTAATTAAATATGAAACAGTGATGTAATTTATCTGGCTGGCTAATGTTTAACTAACTTCACTGCCTTTCTTTCACAAATATTTAAGTTCTGTATATACCACTGGAACCCTGGTGGTCCAATGGTTAAGAACTCGCCTGCTAACGAAAAAGACAGCAGTTCAAAGCACTTCTACTATAGGGTCGCTATGAGTAAGAATCAACTTGATGGCAACAGGTTTTATTTATTTATTTTATATACTACTAGACTGTTAAGTCATTTATCTCTCCAGGCCTAAAGGAGGGTCTTTATCCCATTTTTTTGGCTCATGGATTATTGATTCAGTGTAGAAACTACTATGTAGTTAACAGATATCTAGTATTTATAAATTAATAACAAAATATATTTCCTATTTATGGTAAAGTGCAAGAAAGGTCTGAGGAAGTTATACTGGTCAGAGGAAAGAAAAAAAAAAGATTATAGGCCTTAGAGTTAGCATAGATACTAAAAAATGTGAATCAAGTCACTTAACTTTACAAAAAGCCTCAGTTAATCTATAAAATGGAGACTATAATGCTTAATACCTAATGGCAATTGTGAGCCTCAAAGGAGATTTATGTGGTTAAAAGAATGACATATAATAGAGGTTGTCTTAGTTATCTAGTGCTGTTATAACAGAAATACCACAACTGGACGGCTTTAACAAACAGAAATTTATTGTCTCAGTCTAGGAGGATAGAAGCCTGAATTCAGGGCACTAGCTCCATTGGAAGGCTTTCTCTCTCTGTCTGCTCTGGGGGAAGGTCCTTGTCATCAATCTTCCCCGGTCTAGGAGATTCTCAGTGCAGGGACCCTGGGTCCAACGGACACACTCTGCTCCCAGCTCTTCTTTATTCATGGAAGGAGGTCCCTTTCCTCTCTGCTCAATTCTCTTTTTATATCTCAAAGGAGATTGACTCAAGATGCAACCTAATTCTGTAGGTTTAGTCCTGCCTCATTGATATAACTGCCTCAAATCTTGCCTCATCAACATTCTAGAAGTAGAATTTATAACACATAGTATAATCACATCAGATCACAAAATGGTGGACAACCACACAATACTGGGAATCATGGCCTAATCAAGTTGACACACACTTTGGGGGGCCACAATTCAATCCATAACGGAGGTGTATTCTAGAAATATCCCATCCCACATACTAAAACACTGAGACTACTCCAGCAGATAGAAATCACAAAGTTTTTATCCCTCTACACTGTTTAAACACAAAAATGATCATCTGAAAAACCAGAGATCAATCTAGATGGACAAAGTGTGCAGAGGTTAAACAACAACCTCTGATCCATGATCTTAAGGGTCAGTCTCAAAAGAGGTTATTTTGCCTTTTCAAGGGAGTTAAAAGACTAAGACTCATTTTCAAAAAAGAAGAATAGCCTTTTTTTAAAATTTATAATATTTCAAAAGCATAGTCACTTGGCTGTCATCCAAAAACCTGGATTTTTCAAAAGGTGTCTTTGAAAACAGATAATGGTAATTCAATTCTATTTATAAAATCTCCATAATGCTATTTGTAGCCAAGGTAGCTTAGTCATTTAACCTGTTCTTGTGTTTACAATAATTGCACTTGTTTGGCATGGTTGCGAAAAACTCATGGCTATTTCAACACTGAGGTGCAAGTCAGCCTCCCGAAAGTTAGTGAAAATGGGCTGCTTAGTAGGAAATATCCATTCAAAAGGTTAATCATAGCTGAAATAACAACCACATGTATACTCCATGTTTCTGAGTACTTAGAAAAAATCATCTATCTCTATTAAGAATAAAATCAATTGAATTTATAAATTCCAAATGTAAAGAAGTGATACACATTTTTCCTCTATGGACTTATGAATTATTGTGAAATGGTGGAGGCAGGGTTATCAAAATCAGATGGAAATTTGTAAAACCAAGCCTGATGAGCTTGATTCAACAGACAAAATGATCTGGAGTACAGTCAATTCTTATTTTTTGTGATGTCCTTGTTTGCGAATTCACCAACTTGTTAAAATTTGTTTATAACTCCAAAATCAATATTCACAGTACTTTAGTGGCCATTTGCAGACACACACAGAGCAGCAAAAAAGTTGCACTGCCAGATGCAAATGTTCCAAGGTGAGGTTAAACAAGGTGATCCCCTGTCTTCTTGTTTCAGCTCTCATACTGGAAACAAGTGCACTTTTCAGGGTTTATTTAATGCCACATTTTTTGCATTTTGGGGTTTTTAATTTTTTTTTATAGCTTCACTTATTTAAAATGGCCCACAAACTTAGTGCTGACCTGCTATTTGGTGTTCCTGAGTGCAAGAAGCTTGTGATGTGCTTTACAGAGAAGGTACATGTGTTAAATAGCTTCCCTCAGGCACAAGTTATAGTGTTGTTGGCCTAGAGTTCAGTTAATGAATAAATAATACAGTACATCCAGACAACGAAGAGAAAATTTGCATATATGTGTGAGGTTGCTCCAGAAAGTGTTAAAGTAACACCTATAATACATGATGACGCTATAAAAAAATGTGGGAAAGTGGCTAAATTTGTGGATTCTGGAGATGATGAATGATAAAAAATGCATAGAGGACAGCATTGTTATGAGGCTGAAAGCCAAAGAAATTTGTAGTCACATTACTCAGGGTCAGGAAAATGTTAAACCCCTCTCTGCTACTGTGTTACTATAAAGAAAAACTGTATATAATTAATTATTTCTAAGAAATAAATATTAAATAAGGCATCTTTAAACAGAAACACGCCTAAAACAAGATTATGTATTGATCAATTGATGACGATGTCGTGACCAGAGGCTTGCAAGAACCCAACCCTACATTTTACCTAGGGACAATGGGTCAGTATTCACTAATTCAGTGTTCCCAGAAACTTCATAGAGTAAAACTATCACAAATAATGAGTATCGACTGCAGTTGGTAGATGCTTGAGATGTATGTGTTTTATGTATTCCTATATAGGCTCAGTTTAGTAGGATACAGTTTTCTGTGTTCCTCTAGTGTTTCTTGGAGCAAAATAGCACGTAAGCAAATGTAACGTTCAGGTTATGCTCAAATCGTTTCCTAGTATATCGATTTCACAGAACAAATTTTGTTTCAAACAAGCATTAGAGCAGAAATGTCTGTAGTTGAAATATGTAGCAAGATTTTTTCCATTCCTCTCTTCTCCTCCTTCTGAAACCTAGAGGTAACCAATGTCGAAAACAACAGGAAAGATTTGTTAATACGGTTCAAGGAAGAAGATAACTCTTTTGGAATAAAATTGTAGAGGAAATATGTTAAGAGGAAATCAAGATATTTCTTATCTTGCAGGTGCTCTTCCAACAAAGAGGATAGAAAAGGCATTCATGGGAAAACGTACTCACACAACCAAACAACCCACCCAGCTAGTGTCTTTGAAGAAGAAATTATTGCATTCTGAGGTTAGGGGTTATAAAAGAGTATCCAAAGGATGCTGGAGGTATAGGTTTCTGAAAAGATAATCCTGGATTTTAACACACTATATTTGATTGAAAATGTTCATACTTTTCATTAAATCAATGGCTATTAAGCATTTATGATCCTCTTGAAGATTTGATAAACACGATTATATAAGATAGAGGGTCAACGAAAGAGAGGAAGACCCTCAATGAGATGGATTGACACAGTGGCTGCAATGATGGGCTCAAGTGTAACAACAATTGTGAGGATGGTTCAGGACCAGGCAGTGCTTTTTTCTGTTGTACATAGGGTCGCTATGAGTTGGAACTGACTCGACAGCATCTAACAACAACAACACTAAATATAAGACATTAACACTTACCTTGGACTAGTCCATTGTCGAAAATGGAGTATGGGACTATTACAGCAAAGAAAAGATTTACATTTCTAAAGGTTTTGCTTTCCTGGATGTATACAATGGGTTACAGAGTCATTCTAAAAGCTTTACATCTTGAGATAAGCAAATACGCTATTTGTTTATTACCAATTACAGGGATTTCTGTATTTTTTTCATTTCAAAACTGTCTCAAACTTTATCCAATCAGAATTGTTGATTGTCTGTAATAACTTGAATTCTAAACACAGTCTTCCCTCTTTCTTCATGGAACTAAACTTCTGGAAATTTGAACTCCTTCACATTATGATGTAATACTGTGAGTATCAGACAAAACAAACCTAACAACAATAATGTTTGATTCATTGCTCAAAAAATTTTTCAAATCAATCAACGTAATCCATCACATAAATAAAGGAAAGAAAAGAATCACATGATCATCTCAATTGACGCAGAAAAGGCATTTGACAAAGTCCAACACCCATTCCTGATAAAAGCTCTCAATAAAATAGGTATAGAAGGGAAATTTCTCAACATAATAAAGGGCATCTATGCAAAACCAATAGCCAACATCATTCTTAATGGAGAGAGGCTGAAAACATTCCCCTTGAAAACAGGAACAAGACAAGGATGCCCTTTATCGCCACTCCTATTTAATATTGTGCTGGAAGTTCTAGCTAGAGCAATAAGGCAAGAAAAAGAAATAAAGGGCATCCAAATTGGTAATGAAGAAGTTAAACTGTCCCTGTTTGCAGATGTTATGATACTATACATAGAAAACCCTAAAGACTCCACGAGAAATCTACTGGAACTAATAGAAAGATTCAGCAGAGTAGCAGGATACAAGATAAACATTCAAAAACCAGTTGGATTTCTATACACCAGTAAGGAGAACAATGAAAAGGAAATCAGGAAATCAATACCATTTTCAGTAGCCCCTAAAAAGATAAAATACTTAGGAATAAATCTGATCAGGGATGTAAAAGACCTATACAAAGAAAACTATAAAACACTACTGCATGAAACCCAAAGGGATCTACATAAATGGAAAAACATACCATGCTCATGGATAGGTAGACTCAACATTGTAAAAATGGCAATTCTACCCAAAGCAATTTACAAATACAACGCAATTCCGATCCTAATACCAGCAACATTCTTCAAAGAGATGGAAAAACTAATCATTAACTTTATATGGAAAGGGAAGAAGCCCTGAATAAATAAAGCACTACTGAAGAAGAAGAATAAAGTTGGAGGACTCACACTACCTGACTTCAGAACCTACTATACAGCTACAGGAGTCAAAACAGCCTGGTACTGGTACAACGACAGATACACTGACCAATGGAACAGAATTGAGAACCCAGATGTAAATCCATCCACCTACAGTCACCTGATCTTCGACAAGGGCCCAAAGTCCATCAAATGGGGAAAAGACAGTCTTGTGAACAAATGGTGCTGGCAAAACTGGATATCCATTTGCAAGAAAATGAAACAGGACCCATACCTCACACCGTATATAAAAACTACTTCAAAATGGATCAAAGACCTCAATATAAAGCCTAAAACTATGAAGTTCATAGAAGAAAAAATAGGACCAACACTTCAGGCCTTAATACATGGCATTAACAGGATACAAACCATAACCATCAATGCACAAAACCCAACAGATAAGCTAAATAACTGGGATATTCTAAAAATCAAACACCTATGCTCTTCAAAAGACTTCACCAAAAGAGTAAAAAGAGAACCTACACATGGGTGTTTTCAATTGCTTCATATGTGTGTGAAAGTTGGACAATAAATATGAAAGACTGAAGAATTGACGCCTTTGAATTATAGTGTTGGCAAAGAATATTGAATACACCATGGACTGCCAAAAGAATGAACAAATTTGTCTTGGAAGAAGTACAACCAGAATGCTCCTTAGTCTCACATACTTTGGACATGTTATCAGGAGGGATCAGTGCCTGGAAAAGGACATCATGCTTGGTAAAGCAGAAGGTCAGCAAAAAAGAAGACCTTCAAGGGGATGGATTGACACAGTGGCTGCAACTATTGGCTCAAGCTTAACAACGATTGTGAGGATGGCACAGGACTTGACATTGTTTCTTTTTGTTGCCCCTAGGATCACTATGAGTTGGAACTGACTCGATGGCACCTAAAAACAACAACACTACTTTACCAAACATGATGTCCTTCTCCAGGGACTGGTCACTCCTGAAAACATGTCCAAAGTATGTGAGATGAAGTCTATCCATCTTTGCTTCCAAGGAGTATTTGGGCTGTACTTCTTCCAAGACCAAATGTTCCTTCTTCTGGCAGTCTGTGGTATATTAAACATTCTTCACCAACACCAATTCAAAGGCCTCAATTATTCTTTGGTCCTCCTTATTCACTGTCCAGCTTTCCCATGCATATGAGGTGATTGGATATACCATGGCTTGGGTCAGGGACCTTAGTCCTTAAAGTGGCATCTTCGGTTTTGAATACTTTAAAGAGGTCTTTTGCAGCAGATTTGCCCAATGTAATATGTCCTTTGATTTCTTGACAGCTGCTTCCATGGGCATTGATTGTGGATCCAAGTACAATGAAGTCCTGGACAATTTCAATCTTTTCTCCATTTATCATGATGTTGTTTATTGGTCCAATTGTGACGATTTTTGTTTTCTTTATGTTGAGTTACAGTCCATACTGTAGGCTGTAGCCTTTGATCTTCATCAGTAAATGTTTCAAGTCCTCTTCACTTTCAGCAAGCAAAGCTGTGTCAACTGCATATCTCAGGTTATTAATGAGTCTTCCTCCAATCATGATGTCACTTTCTTCTTCATATAGTCCAGCTTCTCAAATTATTTGCTCAGCATATAGATTGAATAAATATTGTGAAAGGATACAACCCTGACACACATCTTTCCTGACTTTAAACCAGGCAGTATCCCCTTGTTCTGTTTAAATGACTACCTCTTGATCTATGTCCAGGTTTCACATGAGCACAATTAAGTGTTCAGGGATTTTCATTCCTCCCAATGTTATCTATAGTTTATTATGATCCACAGTTGAATGCCTTTGCATAGTCAATAAAACACAGGTAAACATCTTTCTGGAATTCTCTGCTTTCAGCCATTATCCATCTGACATCAGCAATTATATCCCTTGTTCCACATCCTCTTCTGAATCTGGCTTGAATTTCTGGTAGTTCCCTGTTCATATATTGTTGCAACCAATTTTGAATGACCATCAGCAAAATTTTACTTGTGTGTGATATTAATGGTATTGTTTGATAATTTCCATATTTTGTTGGATCACCTTTCTTTGGAATGGCCACATATATGGATCTCTTCCAGTTGATTGGCCAGGCAGCTATATACCAAATTTCTTGGCAAGATGAGTGAGCACCTCCAGCACAGCATACATTCATTGAAACATCTCAGTTGGTATTCCATCAATTCCCGGAACCTTGTTTTTCACCAATGCCTTCAGTGCAGCTTAGACTTCTTCCTCCAGTACCATTGGTTCTTGATTATATGCTACCTCCCGATATGGTTGAAGGTCAACCAATTCTTTTTTGGTACAGTGACCCTTTGTATTCCTTCCAGCTTCTTTTGATGCTTCCTGCATTGTTCAATATTTTCCCTGTAGAATCCTTCAATATGGAACTTGAGTCTTGAATGTTGTCTTCGGTTCATTCAGTTTTAGAAATGCCAAGCATGTTCTATCCTTTTGGTTTTCTAACTCCAATCTTTGCACATTTCATTATAATACATTACTTTGTCTTCTTGAGCCACCCTTGGAATTCTTCTCTTCAGCTCTTTTACTTCATCATTTCTTCCTTTTGCTATAGCTGCTCTATGTTCAAGAGCAAGCTTCAGAGTTTCTTCTGACATCCATTTTAGTCTTTTGTTTCTTTCCTGTCTTTTTAATGACCTCTTGCTTTCTTCATGTATAATGTCCTTGATCTCATTGCAAAACTTGTCTGATCTTCAGTCATTAGTGTTCAATGCATCAAATCTATTCCTAAGATGGCTGTTAATCCAGATGGGATATACTCAGGGTTGTATTTTGGCTCTTGTCGACTTGCTTTAACTCTCTTCAGCTTTAACTTGGATTTGTATAGGCATAATTGATGGTCTGTTCTGCAGTAAGCCCCTGGCCATGTTGTGACTGATGATATTAAGCTTCTCCATTGTCTCTTCACCCAGATGTATTCAGTTTGATTCCTGTGTATTCCTTCTGGCAAAGTCCACATGTATAGTCACCATTTATGTTGTTGGAAAACATTATTTACATTAAAGAAGTCCTTAGTCTTGCAAAAGTCTATGATGGCTCTCTGGCATCATTTCTATCACCAAGGCCATATTTTGCAAATCTTGATGCTTTTTCTTTGTTTCCAGCTTCCGCATTCCAATCACCAGTAATTATCAATGCATCTTAATTGCATGTTTGATCAATTTCAGACTGCAGAAGTTGGTAAAAATCTTCAATTTCTTCATCTTTAGCATTAGTGGTTGGTGTATAAATTTGAATTATAGTCATATTGACTGGTCTTCCTTGCAGGCATATGGATATTGTCATATCACTGACAGAACTGTACTTCAGGATAGATCTTGAAATGTTCTTTTTGACAATGAATGTGTTGTAATTTCTCTTCAATTTGTCATTCCCAGCATTATAGACCATATGATTGTCTGATTCAAAATGGCCAATACCAGTCCATTTCAACTCACTAATGCTTAGAATATTGATCTTTATGGCTTCCATTTCATTTTTGACGACTTCAAATTTTCCTAGATTCATATTATGTACACTCCACATTCTGATTATTAATGGATGTTTGCAGCTGTTTCTTCTCATTTTGAGTCATGCCACATCAGCAAATGGAGGTCCCGAAAACTTGATTCTATCTACGTCATTAAAGTCAACTCTACTTTGAGGAGGCAGCTCTTCCCCAGTTGTATTCTGAGTGCCTTCCAACCTGAGGGGCTCATTTTCAGGTGCTATATCAGACAATGTTTTGCTGCTATTCATAAGGTTTTCACTGGCCAATTTTTTCAGAAGTAGACCACGAGGTCCTTCTTCCTAGTCTGCCTTAGTCTGAAAGGTCCACTGAGGTGACTCTGCTGGTATTTGAAAGACAAGCAGAAAAGCTTCCAGTATCACAGCAACAGGCAAGCCACCACAGTAAGACAAACTGACAGACTGGTGGTGGACATACATACCAGTTGCTGGAGAAGGACATCATACTTGGTAGAGTAGATGGTCAGTGAAAAAGAAGACCTTCAATGAGATGGATTAACACAGTGGCTGCATCACGGTGGATGGTGCAGGAACAGGTAGTGTTTCATTCTGTTGTGCATGGGGTCACTATGAGTCAGAGCTGGAACCAATTCAGCGGTACCTAACAACATGTATATATACACCCAGTGGTTAATAGTTACTACTGCTAACCAAAATGTTGGCAGTTTGAATCCACCAGCTGCTCCTTGGAAACTCTATGGGGTAGTTCTACTCTGTCCTGTAGGGTCACTATGAGTGGGAATCAACTCGATGGCAATGAGTTTGGTTTTATATATATGTATACACACACACACACACACACACACACACACACACACACTATATATATAGTAATAGATTCTGGGAGTAGAGTCTTTAGAGAACTTTAATCTCAATTTGGAGTGTTGTCCTAAGTGTAAGAATTTAGTCACATTTCTTAATCTTTGAGAATCTATGTCCTTTCTTTAAAAATGGAGATGATAAAAGAATTTAATTCGTAAGACTGCTTTGATGATTAAAAAAATAAGACCATGCATATAAAGTGGTGTTTGTGTTGTCTGGCACATAGTAAGTGTTCTATAAATGTTAGATTAGAAAGTAGATAAGCGAATTCCGTTTTACATACAGATTTAACAAGATAGGAAGACAGTGCTATTAGATTTTTCACTTGTTAATGGGACTTATGAAAGATTTTCAGCGTTCACCTCCAGAGTTCTATAATTGACACATTAACCTATATACCCTCCCCCCAATGTATGCGATAGCTCTCCACATCTGCACACATGAAGCTTCCTGATAAAAGTAAATATTTGCCTTCCTCATTTGATATATGCAGTCATTGAATATTAGGATATTAGCACAATAAAAAGACTTATTTTTAAAATTTCAAACATTTTTAATTTCTACCACAGTTATAGAATATATACCTAATGGCAAGTAATTTAATCTATTCACAAGGTAGAAATTTATTCATATTATGTTGTCCTTAGAGACATTTGATACATTTATCTTCTTCTCTACATCCAGCACTTGGTTGACAATATTTTTCTGGTAGATGAGCCACTAATTAAGCAGAATTAGATTAACAAGATAGATGTAATAAGTGTTGGATGAGCCAATTTTATTCCTCCTCTGTGTGTGTGTGTGTATGTATGCATGCACATAGTAATGGGGAAAAGCCTAGTCACACCAGTCCCAGGGCCATACCTATACATAAAACGAGAAGTGGCTTACAATACATAAACCCTAAAAAGCTCGAGATTCCTAAATGTATGGAGAAAATTCTATAAACCGTTAAGTAAAGGAGAAATGAACAAATACAAACAATTAGCAAAAATCATAAACAGATATTTCACACATTACTATAAATTCTACAAGGAGAAGAAAGTCTAAAATGAGGCAATTTTGAAAATAGTGGTATAAATTCCTCATATACATAAGAAAAGACAGTCAAGTTAATTAAAAAATAAAATAAAACTGATGTCATTTTACATCTATCAGAATGGCAAAATAATTTTTAGGTGATATCAACAGTATTGGAAAGAATTAAAAAACATATTGTTTTATATATTGATTATGGGAAGAAAAAATAGTATAATCTTTATGGAAAACAATTCAATAATAGGAGATATATATATATATACACACATATTCTATATATACATACATATATTATATATACACATATATTATCTATACACATACATATATTATATATACTTACCCAACCAAAACCAATCGTTGCCGTTGAGTCGATTCTGACTCATAGTGACACTACAGGACAGAGTAGAACTGCCCCATAGGGTTTCCAAGGAATGACTGGTGGATTCAAACTGCTGACCTTTTGGTTAAGAGCTGTAGCACTTAACCACTGTGCCACCAGGGCTCCATACATACATATATATATATATATATATGCACACACTTATAACACACACACACTCACATATATATAAATGTACAAACACAAAGACACATTCACACATACACAAACATAACATTTGACATATAATTTCACTAACAGTAAATTAAATAAACTATTTTCCATCTAGAGTATAAAGTGGAGACCAAGCACAAGTTTAAAGAAAGTAAAAATAAATTATAAAACAGGTAAACCTATATATGCTACAAAGAAGAAGGATTAGTAGTTGCAAAATATGACCTCGGTGATAGAAACGAAGCTGGAGATCACATGCTAGAATTTTGCAAGACTAAGGACTTACTCATTGCAAATACCTTTTTCAACAACTTAACACAACTATATATGTGGACCTTGCCAGATGGAATACACAGAAATCAAATCAACTACATCTGTGGAAAGAGACGATGGAGAAGCTCAATATCATTAGTCAGAACAAGGACAGGGGCTGACTGTGGAACAAACCATCAATTGCTTATAAGTAAGTTCAAGTCGAAGCTGAAGTAAATTAAAACAAGTCCACAAGGGCCGAAGTACTACCTTGATTATATCCCACCTGAATTTGGAGACCATTCTCAAGCATAAATTTGATGCTTTGAACGCTAATGACTGAAGACCAGTCCAGTTGTGGGATGATATCAAGGACATCTTACACGAATAAAGCAAAAAGATCATTAAAAAGAAAGAAAAGACCAGAATGAATGTGAGAACAGATTCTGAAACTTGCTCTTGAACACAGAGCAGCTGAAGCAACTTGAAGAAATGATAAAGTAAAAAAGCTGAACAGAAGATTTCAAAGGGTGGCTGGAGAAGACAAAGTGTTATGATGAAATGTGCAAAGACCTGGAGTTAGAAAACCAAAAGGGAAGAAAACGCTCAGTGTTTTCCAAGCTGAAACAAGTGACGAAAATACAAGCTTCTAGTTGCAGTTTTGAAGGATCTATGGGCAAATTATTGAATGACATAGGAAATATCAAAGAAGATGGAAAGAATATATAAAGTCAGTGTACAAAAAGGAATTGGTGGATGTTCAACCATTTCAGGAGGTAGCAACGTGATCAACAACTGATGGTGCTGAAGGAAAAAGTCAAATCTGCACTGAAGGCATTGGCCTAAAACAAGGCTTCAGGAGTTGAGGGAATACCAGTTAAGACGTTTCAACAAACAGATGTGACACTGGAAGTGCTCATTCACCTGTGCAAAGAAATTTGGAAGACAGCTACCTGGCCAACCTACTGGAAAAGATCCATACTGTGCCCATTCCAAAGAAAGGTGATCCAACAGAATGCAAATATTTTTGAACAATATCATTAATATCAAAGGAAGTAAAATTTTGCTGAAGATAATTCAAAAGTGTTTGCAGCAGTACATCAACAGAGAACTACCAGAAATTCAAGCCAGATTCAGAAGAGGACTTCGAATGAGCAATATCATTGCTGATGTCAGATGGATCCCGGCTGAAAGCAGAGAATTCCAGAAAGATGTTTACCTGTGTTTTATTGACTACGCAAAGGCATTTGATTGTGTGGCACATAACAAATTATGGATAACGTTGTAAAGAATGGGAATTCCAGAACACTTAATTGTGCTCATGAGGAACCTGTACATAGATCGAGAGGCAGTCATTTGAACAGAGCAAGGGGATACTCTGCAGTTTAAAATCAGTAACAGTATGTGTCAGGGTTGTGTCCTTTCACCATACTTATTCATTCTGCATGGTGAGTGAATAGTCTGAGAAGCTGGACTACAAGAAGAATAAAATGGCATCAGGATTGGAGGAAGACTCATTAACAACCTACTGTATGCAGATGACACAAACTTGCTTGCTGAAAGTGAAGAGGACTTGAAGCACTTACCGATGAAGACCAAAGACTACAGACTTCAGTATGGATTACACCTCAATATAAAGAAAAAAAAAATCCTCACCACTGGACCAATAAGTGACATCATGATAAATGGAGAAAAGATTGAAGTTGTCAAGGATTACATTTTACTTGAATCCACAATCAACACCCATGGAAGCAGCAGTCAAGGAATCAAAGGAATTATTGCATTGGGAAAATCTGCTGCAAAAGACCTCTTTAAAGTATTCAAAAGCAAGGATATCACTTTGAGGACTAAGGTGAGCCTGATCCAAGCCATAGTATTTTCAATCGCCTCATATGCATGAGAAAGCTGGACAATGATCAAGGAAGAGTGAAAAAGAAATGATGCCTTCTAATTACAGTGTTGGCGAAGAATGTTGAATATACCGCGGATTGCCAGAAGAATGAACAAATCTGTCTTGGAAGAAGTACAGCCAGAAGACTCCTTAGAAGTGAGGATGACAAGACTATGTCTCATATACTTTGAATATGTTATCAGGAGGAACCACTCCCTGGAGAAGGTCAACATGCTCGGTAAAGTAGAGGGTCACCGCAAAAGAAGAAGACAGTCAAAGAGATGGATTGACACTATTGTCTGCAACAATGGGCTCAAACTTAGCAAGGGTTGTGCAGGATCTGGCATTGTTTCTATTTGTTGTACCTAGGGTCACCATGAGTCTGTACTCTCTCAACGACACCTAACAATAACAACATATATGCTACCAGAGATCCAATTCCAACACATGTTAAAAGAGGCAAAATGAAGAATAAAGTTTATGTTCTCCCTTATGTACTTATAAAAAGATGATACACATACTGTATAAATAGAGAAAAATTGAGGGGCTCAGGTGTCTCAGTGGAGGAAAATTGGGGATTTGGGAGAGAAAAATTTCTTTTACTTTGTACTTATTTCTACTATTGCTTTCCTTTGAATAATGTGAATTCATTTATTTTCTGAGAAACAAACGTGAAAAATAATTATCTATTGAACTAGCTAGCTAGGGTTCCTGGGTTTATGGATAAATTCATGATATCTGTGAATCTGAAATTACTCAAATTTTTTGTGCACTTTGCCCTGAACAATTTGCCTCACATTTTCAGATTCTCAAAGGAGACCATGAAGCCTAAAAAGAGTCAAGTATCATTGAATTAAACAAATATTTTTTAACACCTTTTATTTCATTGTTGTAAGTTGGAATTGACTAGATGGCAACAGGTTTTTTTTTGTTTGTTTGTTTGTTTTTAATTGTTAATGCCAGAATGTTTGGACTCATCATTCTGTTAGGAAGATTTTGAAGGAAAAAAATAAAACTTATTTTTTTCAGTTCCTATGAACATTTTCTTTTTCCTATATTTTGTATCTCTGGTTAAAAAAAAAAAAAAATCAAGTGCTTTTACCAAGAAAGTAATTGACTTTACACCCTTCTCTTTTTGTTTCTTCCTTCTAACTGTTCATAAGTAGCAAAATAGGTCCAATTTGGATACGCCATAGAAGAAAAAAAACACTATAATTTTATAATTATGCCATAGAAGGTATAGGATTAACTCTCATTTTATTACATCCATTTCAAATGCTCTGTTTTCTTTCCTACCTTGATTTTCAACAAACAAACTATAGGGCAAAAACATTTAAATTATGAAATTCGCTCTACAAATAGACTCAGTATGTGAGTAAAATACCACAAACAGTTTTAGTATAAAATTTTATGTAATGTAGAATGTATTTATCATTGCAAAATTTATAAAAATTGAGGTAGAAATATACATATTATCACATAGAAAAGCCTTAAGGGTTTCAGTCAATTATTTTTAGTCTGCTACAAACCAATTCTGTTAAAGATACTTAGTAAACTTAATGGCATATAGAAACAAACTTCTTTTTAAACAGAAAAGCCACTAAGAAGTTGAAACTGATTTAAGAGTTTGAATGTCTTCTGAAAATTTTTATAATTTTATGCAGTATGAAACTGGTAAGATTTTATTCAGAACATGCTTTTAAAGGAAAATCAAAAAAAATAAAATAAAAAGCAATCCTGTTGCAAGTCCATTTCTACTCAGTTCACTAGGACAGAGTAGAACTGTCCCATAGGGTAACCAAGGAGCGGCTGCTGGATTCAAACCGCCAGTCTTTTAGTTAGCAGCCGTAGCTCTTAACCCCTGCACCATCAGGGCTCTTTTAAAGGCAAGGTATGTTAAAAGCCAATCCTTTGTACTACATATGAAAATTGTATTGAATATTCCTATTCCTAAAGTAAAAGCTCATGACTCAGGAACAAAAGTCAGGAGGCAAACTATTCAGAATTACGTTTTAAATATCTTGAGCATTAAACAACAGACGTGTTACCCTTGATGCTGTTATCTAAGTGATCTACTGATTTGTATAAAAATTAAGGAAATGATAGAAAATTATGAAATTATAGTTATTCAGTAAATATGTTTTCTGTCCTTTTGAAGTCGATATTTTGGTGAAACATTTATCCATTTATATCATTCTACAGTATTCTCTAATCATCACTAATTTGCAATTTCCTCCGTATATTTCTGACCAAGGCAGTACTGTTTGTTTTCTCCTTCTGTGAATTAGAGTGATCATCTCCATTATCCTCATTAGTCAAATTTTTTGAAATACCAGCTCCATTCACAGCCTCAAGTAATTTGTGTTTTCTTTTTCAAACAGAAAAATGGTCAGTATGTTAACTTGTATTTATTTTACTCTTGTTACAGTTTTTTGAAGCTCCAGATTAAAAAAAAAAAGTCCAATATTTCCATTAGCTATTCTCTTCTGCTTCTTAAAGTGTGTAAAAGTGGTTCTGTTTGTTTGTGTTGTTATTTTTTGTTTTCTTTTTAGTTAGGATTATTCTGTATGTTTGCAAGGTATATGTCTGAGTCTGTTAGCAGATCTGGGAGTTCCGAAACTTCAAATATTCCTTGGTGCCTGAAATTCCATTCTAGTGACTTACCAACTTAAGGCAAAATTTTTAATATACATGTAAAAATTCACTTCCTCTTTATGTCAAAATTATTTTTAGTAATAATCATGTAATAAAATGAGTATTAATAATGTTTGAAAAAAATGTTGACCTATGTTTTCTTTTATTGCATATATACACATATATATCTTTTATTGAATATATGTATATATCCATGTATTAAGGAGCCCTGGTGGCACAAACGGTTAAAGTGCTTGGCTGCTAACTTAAAATTTGGCAGTTCAAACTTGACCAGTTGTTCCACAGGAGAAAGACCTGGTAATCTACTTCTGTAAAGATTACAGCCAAGAAAACTCTAACCCTATGCGGTAGTTCTGCTCTGTCACATGGGGTCACTATGAGTAGAAATCGACTAGATGGCACCCAACAACAACAACAATTATGTATTAAAAATAAAAACAAATGGCTTAGGTTTGGTTCTCTAGAGAAGCAAAATCAGTAAAGTATATAAATATATCTAGAGAGATTTACTTCAAGAAAATGGCTCAAGCAGTTGTAGAGGCTGGAATATCCCAAGTCCGTGGGTCAGGATAGAGACTTCTCCTGATTCAGGTAGCCACAGGGACTGATGAACCCAAAATTGGCAGGTCAGAGAGCAGGGCTGTTACTCACAGGTTTTGAAGATGGATGAATCCTGAGACCAGCAGGCAAGATGGCAGATAAACTGCTAGCTCAAGTCCCTAGAACTGGAGATCAGATGAATGGAGCCAGTTGCAAGATCCAGCACAAGCAAAAAGCCCCTGAACCTTGCCAGAATGTCTGCTTATATTGGATGCAGTCCACACGCCCAAGAAAACTCCCTTTCAACTGATTGGCTACTCACAGCAGATCCCATCATGGGGGCGATCACATATCACATCTCAACATGCAAGTGATCATGACATTATATGACTGCCAAAACACTGAGAATCACGGTCCAGCCAAATTGACACACAATCTTAACCATCACAATGAACAAAAAAATTAAAAAGTATGTATGGTACAAAAATAAAAATGTACTAAACTCCAGAATTTTGAGTTGTCTCTGCAAATTCTAATCTCGTTGTTGTTGTTTGGTGTCATTGAGTTGATTCCAAATCAGTGACCTTATTGGACAGAGTAGAACTGCCCCGGAGGATTTCCAAGGAGCAGCTAGTGGATTTGAACTGCCGATCTTTTAGTTAGCAGCCAAGCTCTTAACCACTACACCACCAGTGCTCATTAGGAATACCTAAATTACATTAGTATTTATATAAAAATAGGCTAGGGCTCACCAAATGCATTTAGTCACTCATTCAGTGTAATTAATTGAGCATATATTATGGCTTAGATTTGTGCTACATGTAGCAATATAGTAATAAAAAGTATTTATTGCTTATTCCCATGGAATTTACAATACAGGAAAAGAAAAATATACTACTTTTTAAAAAATAACTTATTTTATGGACCCCACAAAAAGAATGCCTGAATTAGTAAAAAGAAAATGGCAACTTTAAAATTTAGAGGAATATTAGTATATTCTCAAATTTCCCCAGGTGGGGTATTATATATTTCACTGTAATATAAATTGAATTTCCTTGGTAAACAATCTACATTTGTCTTAAAATTATAAGATTCTACAATATATTGATGATTAGTAACAAAATATAAAATTACTGAAAACTCTAGATCATTTTAATGTAAAGTCAAATTAAAACTTAATTAAAATATTCAGGCACTTGTTAAGAATAAGAATTGCAATGGCAAGGTCTGATGCCTGTTCTTAAAGAGTTCATCATCCAGGGAAAGAAAACCTTGATTTGCTTCCTAACTGAATTTTTTTCCCAGTTTTGCTGTCATTTTTCACCTGAATGGTTCTTAGCCTCTGCTGATTAAGGCTTTAATGGGGCCTGAGATGGGTGGGGAGGCGTGCCTATAGTTTTCATTAGACTTGCCTACCCTGGGTAGAGGATAATAACTCATACCAGAAATCCAGGATACCAAGCAAAACCTCATCTCCATAAAAAATAGCAAATACCAGGCCCAGTGGTTAAGTGCTATGATTACTAACCAAAAGGTTGGTAGTTCAAATCCACCAGCCACTCCTTGGAAACCTTATGGGGCAGTTCTACTCCATCCTATAGGATAGCTATGAGTTGGAATCGACTTGACAGCAACAAGGTTTTTTTTTTTTTTGATTGTTTGTTTGTTTGTTTTGTTTTTTGTTTTAATACTAGCAAAAGCTAAATATTGTGATTACTAGAAGAAGCAGGGCGTTTCCCCAGATAGAAATAAAGTAACAGGGAAGACAGAATACTTGTCCATAAGCAATAAGTATCCATGTACCATTAAAACGTCATAAATAGATAACAAGTTATAGTAAAAAAAGACTACCTTTACTGAGAGGTTATTGGTTTAGCTGACCATATCATACCAAACTCATTGCAGTCGAGCTGATTCCGACTCATAATGACCTTATAGGCCAGAGTAGAACTACCCCACAGGGTTTCCAAGGAGCTACTGGTGGCTTCAAACTGTCGACCTTTTGGTTAGCAGCCAAACGCTTAACCACTGCACCACCAGGGCTTACTATGTGCCATAAAGGAGCCCTGGTGGCACAGTGGTTAAAGTGCTTGGCTGCTAACTGAAAGTGGGAGTTTGGAAACCACTAGGTGATCTGCGGGGGAAAAGATATGGCAGTCTGCTTCCATAAACATGACAGTCTTGGAAACCCTATGTGGCAGTTCTACTCTGTCCTATAGGGTCACTATGAGTCAGAATTGACTCCAAGGCAATGGATTTGATTTTTATTGGTTTTCACTATGTGCCAGAAACTGTTAGCCCAATAGGTACAAAGACAAGGGTACTATTAAACTGACCTTGAACAATCTAACATCTAGAGACAATAAGTGTTAAAAATGAGGCACAGTACTCTGTCCCAATGAGTTGGAATCAATTCTATGGCAATGGGTTTGGTTAGGGTTTTTGGTTTTATCCTCTAGCCATGTGTTCGAACAGGGAAGAGAAACTTTGAGCTGAAACACGAAGGAAGAGTCCATTTTTCTTCCAGATACGTAAGAATGGACCTTGTAGAAAAATGGAACAATGTACGCAAAGGCATAAAAATGTGAAAAATTAGGGTATGATTATGCTTTACTGACTATTGATATTTCAGTGTAAATAAATTTACTCTCTCTGCCAGCACATTTCTATTGGAGTAAGATGATATTAATATCCATAATACAAAAGAAGCCCACAGGGAAGAAAAGTACACAGATTGGAAGGCAAATTTCTTTCTCTGTTTTGCTTTGGGCTGGCCTTGCACGGAAAGACTAAAGATTTGGTTTAGACATGAATGTCATATAATGATGTCATAAATACTTGATTCTTAGAAGTATTTTTTTACTTTTAAATTTTCAAGGTATTTTCTAATCAACTGAACATACAAGAAAAAATAAATAAAAAGAAGAACAATTTAATGACTATTAGAACAATTTAACAAAATATCCACAACTATCTGACTTTCCTCCTTTTCTCTAATTAAAGGCAACACTTTCTTCTTAATTCACTCAGTTCAACCTGGGCTGTCATTGAATGTGTAAAAGCAATAATAAAGAAAAAATACAGGCTGCTCATTAAGAGCATATATGGCTTCTTGATCAGGAGGGATCGTGTTGGTAATTCCATTTTCTTCTGAAGGCATTGCATGGCAGACTAACTGCTGGCTATAAAGCTTGTATTCATTATGCTACACTTATCAGCTCCTAGGGAAGAATGTTATTTTCCTAGCTACCATGCCGCCTAATACTGATTTTTAAAGAGAGTCCCATTGATTTGTACAAGTTTTGTAATTTGTGTCTTTCCTTTTTATGCTCTCCACCTCTCTAGACTTTTAATGTGTGTTTTGTGCCTTGGAGTCAAGTCACAATCCTGAAGACTACTGGATGAGCTCGAGGTGTTTAATTGTTGACTTTGCTGGATCCTACTGTGTGAAGTCTAGTTGTTAGAAGAATGAAATCACAGTAGTGGAGAAGAGAGTACAGATGAGATATAACTGTACTCAGTTGCTTCCAGAGTAAAGAAATCTGAACTCTGAGGGCTCAGACCATTGAGACCTTCTTCCTAAAGAAGTAGTGTTCTACCCATAATAATAATAATAATAAAAGATGAATTGCATAAGCTATTATTGTTTGTGAGGCAGAAAAAGATTAATCAGTTCACATGGATCATAAAAAAAAAGTAGGAGGAATCAGCTTCAAAGAAAGGAAATCAGTGAAAGGAAAAGCAGTGACATATTTTATGAAAATAAAATAATTTTGTTAAGAATGCTTCAAACATAGTTCATGGTGTCCTTTTTGAACTAAAATGCCTATAGAAGAGTGACTTGATTCCATCCACACACCTGGGCTAATCATCTTTTTCACAGATTTAAAAAAGCATGATTTTAGTTTTCCTTATAATCTCAATTCTCTACTATGTCTTTAAAGTATTGGGAGATTTGCTTGCTAAAAACTGCATGTAAGTATTGTATTTAGGCAGGCAGTGTGGTACAACGATCTTATATTTTACACTTTATTAAAATTTTGAGACAATTTCAAAAAATTTTAGACTAATATGAAAGAAACAGATTTTTAAAATTTCTTCTTAGAAAACTGGATTTTAAAAATAAGTAGTAATGTGCTTAAAATGAGTACAAAATTGTATTCCAGTACAAAGCTATTAGATTGGTGAGTTGTTCTATTTAGTAATCAATCACAGGAAAGAAAAGCAACAATTATAGGAAATAATTAAAAGGAGCATAGCGACATGCATTTATCATACACGATTAATGTCAATTAAAGAATACTGTCTCAGTTATCTAGTGCTGCTATAATAAAAATACCACAAGTGGATGGCTTTAACAAAGAGAAATTTATTCTCTCACAGTCTAAACCAAAAAAAAAAAAAAAAAAAAAATCCAAATCAGTTGCCATCGAATCGATTCCAACTCATAGCGACCCTATAAGACAGAGTAGAACTGCCCCATAGGGTTTCCAAGGAGCACCTGGTGGATTTGAACTGCTGACCTTTTGGTCGGCAGCCATAGCACTTAACCACTATCTGAATTCAGGGTGCCAGAAGTCCGAATTCAGGGTGCCAGCTCCAGAAGAAGGCTTTCTCTCTCTGTTGGCTCTGGTGGAAGGTCCTTGTCAGCAATCTTCCCTGGTCTAGGAGCTTCTCAGCCCAGGTACCCCAGGTCCAAAGGATGTGCTACTCTCCTGGTTCTTGTTTCTTGGTGGTATGAGGTCTCCCTGTCTCTCTGCTTGCTTTTCTCTTTTATATCTCAAAAGAGATTGATTTAAGGCACAACCTAATCTTATAGATTGAGTCCTGCCTTACTAACATAACTACCTCTAATCCTGCCCCATTAATACCATAGAGGTAGGATTTACAACACATAGGAAAATCATATCAGATGACAAAATGGTGGACAATCACACAATACGGGGAATCATAGCCTATCCAAGTTGACACATATTTTGGGGAGACACTATTCAATTCATGACAAATACCAACTGAGTATAATTTCTGTTAATTAAATAGTAACGTAGCACTTTCATCTCCATTTTTTTTTAGGCATAGGAGAGCATTTACAATCATGCTTTAACATATGGAGATTTTTGGAAATCAAATTATGATACAAGCTCTCTTCCTTTAAAGGGTTCATATACATACTCTCTCAGAAGTAGAGGAGAAAACATGATCTTTCAGTCCTTTCCTAGACAGTGATGGAAAACTTGCAAACATGGTGAGTCATTGATTGGGGCGCCAATGCTTCTCACAGCCTCCAGCTGGACAGCTTCGTGTTCTGCTCTGACATGTAGCTTACAAAGCCATATTTCCAAAATGCTTCACCATCACATAACAGACATAGAGAGTTGGGATCATTCACTGCTGTCATTCATTCTTCTGTTCATTCAACAAATATGTGTCAGGCATCAGGCCATGTGCTGGGTTCTAAGAGTGCAAAAAGGAAAGAAAAGTATCCTGCCTTCAAGGAATTCAGTTTACTTAGGGGAAAACAAAAATAACAAGTACAAAATAAATACATTAAATTTAACTGATGCCATAATAGAGCATATGGGAGGAAGAGATGGCTTAGAAGACAGGTGCATTACACAGGGTTCAGTCATAAGATGAAGTCCCTGGGTGATGCAAATAGTTAAGCACTTGGCTACTAACTGAAAGATTGACAGTTTGAATCCACCCAGAACCACCACCTGGAAAAAAGGCTTGGAGATCTGCTTCAGAAAGATCAATCATTGAAAATCCTCTGGAGCGCAGTTCTACTCTGAAACACACGGGGTCTCCATGAGTCAGAATCGACCCCAGGGCAAGTGGTTTATTTATTTATTTTTTTATGGTTAGTCATAAGACAGATACCACTCTTGTTATTTAAACAGAGAGTTTTGTTTTTTGTTTTTTTAATATTAACAGTTATTAGAAAGCTGATATGGCCGACAGGGGAACATTACAGTATCATAGTGGGGTAGTAACTGCAGGAAACAATGATCATCCCTTGGGATGGGGAAACAAAGGGAAGAGGGTCCAAGTATTGAAGTTTAAAAGCTTGAAAGAGGGGTTCTGTGGAGCTGGAGCTCTGACTTCTAAGGAGGGGGTACTATACATCTGGTTCTGACACCCCAGATTTCAGGCCTCATGGAGCGGGGACCCAGAGCTGAGGCGGGGGGTGGAGGTGTGGGAAAGATGGTGCTGGTATCTCCAAAGGGCCACAGTGAGGCTGGTTTTGTGAGTGCTGGAAAAACTGCAAACTGGAATCAAATGTCATTACTAAAGTGAACGGTCACTGCCAAGGTGAAGAGGCATTGCTGTGGTGATGCTGACAAAAACAAAAAGCAGAACTGAAAATGGAAGCCAAACAAGAAGAGTCAGGCTCTTTTTCCTTCTCCAAATTTCAGATCTCCCTCTAGTGCCCCAGCAGCAGAGGGTCTAAGGGAGCCCATTCTCACTGCGGTCTGGTCCATTCTGATTTATGGTGACCCCATGTGTTACAGAGTAGAACTGCTCCATAGGGTTTTCTTATCTATAATCATTATGGAAGCAGATAGCCAGGACTTTCTTCCATGGTGCTGCTGAGTAGGTTTTAACCACCAACCTCTAGGTTAGCCGCCTTACCTAAAGATTAGCACCACTCAGGGAGCCAGTTAGCAAAGTGGAAACATGACTGCAGGACCTTGATCACAGAAGAGTGATTTTTAATCCAATAAAAAATATCTTATTAACTGGCACAGCAGGTAAATGCAGAGAAATGAAAGAAAGTAAAATAAGGAAAAGCTTCACAAGAGAGGAATCCCTAAACTGAAGATGAAAGAATAAGCAAGAATCTTCCCGTGTGAGACAATAAACTTGGTATGAGTGAGGAAGAAGATCCATGGAGATGGTGGTTCAAAGGAAGGGGAAATGAAGATGCATGACCTAACAGGAACAACAATGGGGGCTGAAGTTTTGAAGGGAGATGAAGATAAAACCAAATGGTTTAATGAAGTGAGTTAGGTTATGCAAATCTTTTCACTGCTGTTAGCTGCCCTCAAGTCACCTCCAACTCTTGTCAAACCTACGCAAAATAGAGGAAACATTACCTGTTCTGTGCCGCCTCCACAATTGTTGGTTTGTCTGAGTCCATCGTTGTGGCTCCTGTGTTAACCCTTCTCATTGAGAGTTTTTCTTTTTAAATAAAAACTTTTATATTTATATTTATAAGCATTTATGTTTATAAAACATTTTTATTTTTATAAAAAACAAAAACCGAGGCAGGGGGCAAGATGGCGCTCTAGGCAGAAACACCACGCCCTCCCTCCACAGCAAAGATCCGAAAAACTAAGCCTAACAGAGAACCAACAATCCTGAAACCCTAGAACACCAAATGAAGAGATAAAGAACTCAGCCAAACACCAAACAGAGTGAGAATACTAAAAGAGAACGGAGAGCGAGGAGAGACTCAGGCAGAGATTCCTTACCAGCTAACGCAGCGCAGATCCACCATCTTGGATTCCTATCGGAGACCAGCGAACGGGAGAGCGGCCTTGCAGAGCATCTGGTCGGAGACAGAACGACCGGTAAACTGCGGTGCACGCTCTCCCACCACCCACCCCTCTCCACCTCAGCTGGGGATCCCCTGCTTTCCGTGGCCAGGGTCCCTGGGCTGGGGGGCGCCGGTGCTTGGATTCCGCGTGCCTGGGCTGGCGGCTTTCTGGGAGCCGTTTGCTGGCAGCTAGCGAACCTTTTTCTGCTGCCTCCCCCTCCTTTTGCCTGGGTGCCTGGTTCCAAGTGCCGTCTCTGCTCTCTCCTGCAGGGCTGTAGGGCTGCGTGCGGGCGTGTGGCTGTTTCTAGGACTGGGCTCCCGCGCGGGTGGGATCCTGGGGCCTTTGTTCGTTCGCCCCTCTGCTTTCCGTGGCCGGAGTCCCTGGGCTGGGGGGCGCCGGTACTTGGATTCCGCGCGCCCGGGCTGGCGGCTTTCTGGGAGCCGTTTGCCGGCAGCTAGTGAACCTTTTTCTGCCGCCTCCCCCTCCTTTTGCCTGGGTGCCTGATTCCGAGTACCGTCTCTGCTCTCTCCTGCAGGACTATAGGGCTGCGTGCGGGCGTGTGACTGTTTCCAGGTCTGGACTCCCGCGTGGGTGGGATCCCAGGGCCTTTGTTCGTTGGCCCCTCTGCTTCCCGTGGCCACAGTCTCTTAACCCCGAGACTACCGGCTTCTTGGAATTCGCGCCCCTGAGTGGGGGCTCTCTGGGTCCCATTTGTAGGCACTGAATGCTGGTGTTGCCCTTTTTTTTTTTTTTTTCAATTTTATTTTTCTTCCTTTTATGATTAGTTTTGTCATCTTTTACCTCTTTTTCTCTTTTGTCTTTCTTCATTGCTTAATTTCTCGTCTCTCTATCTCTTCCTTTTCTTTCTGATCCCTGAATACCAGGCAATGTATGCCTCTGTACCTTCTGGCCAGGCTGAGCTGTGAAAATTGAGACCGACTCCCCAAGACCTCATAGCTGCATCGGTGGGATCCCTGGGAACTTTGCAGTTCTTTAACTTTTCTGATTTTTATTTGGTCATTCTTTCCTTTTCTTTATCTTCCCCCTTCTGGTTTCCTCCATCCCATAGTCTCTCATCAGTACATTCCAACGACAAGCTCCCCTAGCATTCTTTTATGTTTGTACGCTTTTTGCTCCTCCTCCTCTATCCTCTCTCCCATATCCAGCTTAGCTTCACACATAACCATCTTCCCGCTGCACCCTACCTACCTGCACCATGCACTAGACATCACACCACCAAGTGGTGCAGGCACGCCCTATTGCAACCTGCCCAGCACTGACTACCGACCGTCCTGGTGGCTGCGGTGAGTGCCACAAGCAACCCGTCCCAGTGGCTCCTCCTCAGCTAGATCTGCCCAGCTGTACCACAAGAACGAAACAAAAAAAAAAAAAACTACAAACAATAAACGAGAGAAATATCAACTGAATGCCCCGAAAACAGCAAACAATATCAAAACATTTACAAAAACAAGACAAGATGGCTCCAATAGGCATCCAAATTAAAACACCAGATAACTCTCCTGTGGAAGAAAATGCACTAGAAGTACCTGATACGGAACTCAAATCACTAATACTCGGAATTTTCCAAGAACTAAGGCAAAAAGCTGAAAAACATGAGGAAAAAATAGACAAATTTATGGAAAATACAGACAAAAAATTGGAAGAATTCAGGAAAATGATGGAGGAACAAAATGCCAAAATAAATTCACAACTCGAAATTATACAAAAACAACAATTAGAAATCCAAAAGATAAACAACAAGATTTCAGAAATGGACGGTGTCATAGAAGGGCTGAGAAGTAGATTTGAAACCATGGAAGACAGGATCAGTGGAACTGAAGACAAACACTTGGATACAACTCTGTTTCAGGAAAACTCAGAAAAAAGAACAAAGAAAAATGAAGAGACCCTGAGAGTTATGTGGGACACAATTAAAAGCAAAAACTTACGAGTGATTGGCATCCCAGAACAGAGGGAGAAAACAGAAAACACAGAGAGGATCATTGACGAACTGCTGACAGAAAACTTTCCCAATATCATGAAAAATGAAAAGCTGGCCATCCAAGAAGCTCAACGAACCCCATATAGAAGAGACCCCAAAAGAAAATCACCAAGACATATCACATTCACACTCGCTAAAACTAAAGAAAAACAAATAATCCTGAGAACAGCTTCTGAAAAACAAGAAGTCACATACAGAGGAGAAACAATAAGACTAAGATCAGATTATTCAGCAGAAACCATGCAGGCAAGAGGGCAATGAGATGACATATATAAAATCTTGAAAGAAAAAAACTGTCAGCCAAGAATAATATATCCTGCAAAACGCTCATTCAGATTTGATGGTGAAATTAGGTCATTTCCAGATAAACAGAAACTAAAGGAATATGCAAAAGTCAAACCAAACTTACAAGAATTATTAAAGGGAGTTCTTTGATCTGAGGACAAACAGCTTCAGCCCTCAGGCAGGACCTAGGACCTAGGACGCAGGTTCACATGAACCAGATACCATTCTAGGAACTTAACTACAGAGGACTTTCCAAAAACAAAAGATATACAACAGGGAATCAGAGAAATCAATCAAAGGATTACAACAACATCAAAACAATGAAAGAGGGAACAAACGGCATAGGTATAGAACCTTCTAAAGGAGAGGAAGGCAAGGCGATACCAAGTAATGGTAGACTGCTTCAAAATTATAAAGATAAGGGTAAAATTCATGGTAACCACAAAGAAAGTTAACAAACCAACTCATAAAAATAAAGAGGAAAAACAATGTCTCAGTAAAAACAAAACCTACAAAAACAAAAGAAATGAAAAAAAAAAAATCCACAAACAAAAGTAACTCAGCACAAGAGAGTAAGAAGAACAAAGAAAACTTCAGCATCACAAAAAAAAGCACTACAAAATGACAGCAACAAACTCACATCTATCAATAATTACACTGAACGTAAATGGACTCAATGCACCCATAAAGAGACGGAGAGTGGTAGAATGGATAAAAAAACAGGATCCATCAATTTGCTGTCTACAAGAGACACACCTTAGAAACAAAGATGTGAATTTATTAAAAATCAAAGGTTGGAAAAAAATATATCAAGCTAACAACTATCAAAAAAGAGCAGGAGTGGCAATTCTAATCTCAGATAAAATAGACTTTAAAATAAAATCTACCATAAAAGACAAAGAAGGACACTATATAATGATTAAGGGGATGATCCATCATGAAGACATAACCATAATAAATATCTATGCACCCAATGACAGGGCTCCAAAATACATAAAAAAACTCTAACACCACTGAAAAGAGAAATCGACAGTTCCACAATAAGAGTAGGAGACTTCAACACACCACTCTCAGTAAAGGACAGAACAACTAAAAAGAAACTCAGCAAAGATACAGAAGACCTAAAGGACACAATCAGCCAACTGGACCTCATAGACATATATAGAACAATCTATCCAACCGCTACAAAGTACACATTCTTTTCCAATGCACATGGAACGTTCTCCTGAATAGACCACATCTTAGGCCACAGAGCAATCCTCAACAAGATCCAAAATGCTGAGATAATTCACAGTATCTTTTCTGACCACAATGCCATCAAGGTAGAAATTAACACTAGAAAGAGCAAGGAAAAAAAATAAAACACATGGAAACTGAATAATAATCTGCTTACACATCAATGGGTAATAGAAGAAATCAGAGATGGAATTAAAAAATTCCTAGAATCAAATGAGAATGAAAACACATCATACCAAAACCTTTGGGACACAGCAAAGGCAGTCCTCAGAGGACAATTTATAGCAATAGATGCACATATCAAAAAAGAAGAAAGGGACAAAATCAAAACATTGACTACAGAACTCAAACAAATAGAAAGAGAACAACAAAAAAAGCCTACAACCACCGGAAGAAAGGAAACAGTAAAGATCAGAGCAGAAATTAATGAAATAGAGAACAGAAAAACAATAGAAAGAATCAACAAAACCAAAAGTTGGTTCTTTGAAAGAATCAACAAAATCGACAAACCACTGGCCAGACTGACAAAAGAAAAACAGCAGAGGGCACAAATAACCCAAATAAGAAATGAAATGGGGGACATTACAACAGACCCAACTGAAATAAAAAGGATTATAACAGAATATTATGAAAAACTATATTCCAACAAATTTGAAAACCTAGAGGAAATGGAAAAATTTCTAGAAACATACGGCCTACCCAAACTACAACAAAGTGATATTGAAAATCTGAACAGACCCATAACAAGAGAAGAGATTGAAAAGGTAATAAAAAAACTCCCAACCAAAAAAAGCCCTGGCCCAGATGGCTTCACTGGAGAATTCTACAAAACATTTACAGAAGGGCTCGTACCA
The DNA here is from genome assembly GCA_030035585.1 of Dugong dugon. NCBI lineage: Eukaryota > Metazoa > Chordata > Mammalia > Sirenia > Dugongidae > Dugong > Dugong dugon. Next base: position 34,256,309 of record CM057471.1, on the reverse strand, counting down.
GTTCTACTCAAGTTATTTCAGAGCATAGAAGAGGAAGCAACACTTCCAAATTCATTCTATGGAGCCACCATAACGCTGATACCAAAACCAGGCAAAGACATCACAAAAAAAGAAAATTACAGACCAATATCTCTCATGAATATAGATGCAAAAATTCTGAACAAAATTCTAGCCAATAGAATTCAGCATCATATCAAAAAAACAATACACCACGACCAAGTAGGATTCATACCAGGTATGCAAGGATGGTTTAACATTAGAAAATCCATCAATGTAATCCACCACATAAATAAAAGGAAAGAAAAAAATCACATGATCATCTCAATTGATGCAGAAAAGGCATTTGACAAAGTCCAACACCCATTCCTGATAAAAGCTCTCAATAAAATAGGTATAGAAGGGAAATTTCTCAACATAATAAAGGGCATCTATGCAAAACCTGTGGCCAACATCATTCTTAATGGAGAGAGGCTGAAAACATTCCCCTTGAAAACAGGAACAGGACAAGGATGCCCTTTATCACCACTCCTATTTAACATTGTGCTGGAAGTTCTATCTAGAGAAGTAAGGCAAGAAAAAGAAATCAAGGGCATCCAAATTGGTAATGAAGAAGTTAAACTCTCCCTGTTTGCAGATGATATGATACTATACATAGAAAACCCTAAAGACTCCACGAGAAATTTACTGGAACTAACAGAAAGATTCAGCAGAGTAGCAGGATACAAGATAAACATTCAAACACCAGTTGGATTCCTATACACCAGTAAAGAGAACAATGAAAAGGAGATCAGGAAATCAATACCATTTTCAATAGCCCCTAAAAAGATAAAATACTTAGGAATAAATCTGACCAGGAATGTAAAAGACCTATACAAAGAAAACTACAAAACACTGCTGCATGAAATCCAAAGGGATCTACATAAATGGAAAAACATACCATGCTCATGGATAGGCAGACTCAACATTGTGAAAATGGCAATTCTACCTAAAGCAATCTACAAATACAATGCAATCCCGATACAAATACCAACAACATTCTTCAAAGAGATGGAAAAACTAATTATTAACTTTATATGGAAAGGGAAGAAACCCCGAATAAGTAAAGCACTACTGAAGAAGAAGAATAAAGTTGGAGGACTCACACTACCTGACTTGAGAACCTACTATACAGCTGCAGTACTCAAAACAGCCTGGTACTGGTACAACAACAGAGACATTGACCAATGGAACAGAATTGAGAACTCAGACGTAAATCCATCTACCTACGGTCACCTGATTTTTGGCAAGGGCCCAAAATACATCAAATGGGGAAAAGACAGTCTTTTTAACAAATGGTGCTGGCAAAACTGGATATCCATTTGTAGAAAAATGAAACAGGACCCATACCTCACACCATATACAAAAACTACTTCAAAATGGATCAAAGACCTGAATATAAAGCCTCAAACTATAAAATTTATAGAAGAAAAAATAGAACCAACACTTCAGGCCTTAATACATGGCATTAACAGGATACAAACCATAAACATCAACACAAAAAACCCAACAGATAAACTAGATAATTGGGATCTTCTAAAAATCAAACATCTATGCTCTTCAAAAGATTTCACCAAAAGAATTAAAAGAGAACCTACAGATTGGGAAAAAATTTTTGGACAGTACAAGTCAGACAAAGGTCTAATCTCCATAATCTACAAGAAAATCCAACACCTCTACAACAAAAAGTCAAACAATCCTATCAAAAAATGGGCAAAGGAAATGAACCGACACTTCACCAAGGAAGACATTCAAATGGCCAACAGACACATGAGGAAATGCTCACGATCACTAGCCATTAGTGAATTGCAAATTAAAACCACAATGAGATACCATCTCACCCCGGCATTTCTGGCACAAATCAAAAATACTGGAAATAACAGATGTTGGAGGGGCTGCGGGGCGACAGGAACTCTTATACACTGCTGGTGGGAATGCAAAATGATACAACCATTTTGGAAAATGATATGGCGTTTCCTCAGAAAGCTAGAAATAGACATACCATTCGATCCAGCAATCCCACTCCTAGGAATATATCCTAGAGAAATAAGAGTCATCACTCGAATAGACATATGCACACCTATGTTCATGGCAGCATTATTCACAATAGCAAAACGATGGAAACAACCTCGATGTCCATCAACAGATGAATGGATACACAAACTATGGTACATACACACAATGGAGTACTATGCAACGAGAAAGAACAACAATGAATCGGTGAACCATCTCATAACATGGATGAAACTGGAGGACATCATGCTGAGTGAAATAAGTCAATCACAAAAGGACAAATATTGTATGAGACCTCTATTGTAAAAACCCATGAAAAAATTCACATGCAAAATGTAACAATCCTTGTTAGTTACCAGGGATGGGGGGGGAATACTAAATAGGTAATAGGTAAGTGGTAACTTGGGTGAGAGGTGAGATAGTACATAGTACAGGGGAAACTAACACAACCTGCACAAGGAAAGGTCATGGAGGCCCTATAGACACATCCAAACCCCCCGAGGGACTGAGTTGTTGGACGGAGGGCTCTGGGGACCATGATCTCGGGGAACATCTAGCTCAATTGGCATGACACTACTTATAAAGATAATGCTGTACATTCTACCTTGGTGAGTAGTGTCTGGGGTCTTAAAAGCCTATGAGTGGCCATCTAAGATACTCCACTGATCTCATCCCTTCGGGAACAAGGGAGAATGAAGAGAACAGGATAAAAGTAAAAGATTAGTCCGAAGGACTAATGGTCCACAGCTACCAAGGCCTCCACGGGACTGAGTCCAGTACAGCTGGATGGTGCCCGGCTACCACCAATGACTCCTCTGACCAGGATCACAACAGAGGGTTCTAGGCAGAGCTGGAGAAGGATGTCGAGCATAATTTTAACTCCCCCCCCCCAAAAAAAAGAAGACCAGATTTACTGGCCTAAAGAATACTAGAGAAACCTCGAGAGTGTGGCCCCCAGACACCCTTTCAGCTCAGAGGTGAAGTTACCTTCGAGGTTCGATGTTAAGCCTGGGAATGGACAGCCCAGTAAAACTAAATGGGACTAACGAGGTACAGGAGTCCAGTGACAAGGGCCAGAAGGCAGAGGGAGAGTAGGAAACTGATGATAAGGAACACAAATTGAATAAGGACACTGTCGATGTATTGTGAGATTGTTGACCACTGCTATAGGGCAACATTTGTAGTAACTATTAAATGGGAGGCTGTTTTGTCCTGTAAGCCTTCATCTTGGGTGAGAATGGCAGCACAATTGGAAGAGCATAGTCAATATCACTTAAATGTGTAAGTAAAAAGTTTTGAAATGGTGTTTAAATAAAATAAAATAAAATAAAATAAATAAATAAATAAACAAATGAGACTAAAGAGGTACAATAGTCCACTGACAAGGTCCAGAAGACAGAAGGGGACAAGGAAGCCCCCTGGTGATAGGGAACACAAGGTGGAGTAAGGATATTCTTGATGTGCTGTGAGATTGTTAACCATTGTCATAGGGCAACATGTGTAGTAACTGTTAAATGAAAAACTATTTTGTTCTGTAAGCCTTCATCTTAAGTGAGAATAACAGCACAGTTGGAAGAGCGTAGTCAATTTCACTGAACTGTGAATGTAGAAATTTTTGAAATGGTGTATCTTTGGCCATCTGTAATTTTCATCAAAAAAAAAAAAAGAAAAAAAGGTTGAGAATTTAGAGGCTTAATACGTTGTGGGGTTGTTAACCAATGTCATAGAACAACATGTGTACGACTATTTCATGAGAAACTATTTGCTCTGTAAGCTTTCACCTGAAGTACAATAAAATATATAAAAAAAAAACAAAAACCGAGTCCAGATACTGAATGAGGTATTTTTTTTTTTTTTGCTGTTGTTTTATAATTTCTCAGGCAAACTATGCTCTATTTTAAAAAAAACTGTGAATCCAATTCAAAGAAAAAAAAATGATAGTAAAAGATAAAAGATGATTTAGAAAAATGCTGATCCAATGTGGAAAATTCACATTTAAAAATATGAATGCATTAAATATATTTAAAAAATGGCAAAAATGTCATGCTTAAGCTGCTCAACATGCAGCTTTCGGGAGTGCAAACTTCAAACTGCTTTAAGGCTCTCCATGGTTACTTGGTAGGTGCCCTTCCCTCTGGAGTCCTCGGATGAAGCAGCTAAAAATATGGTACCCTAAAACCTTTTTAAAAGAGCGTTTCATGTGTTTTAAACAGTAGGATTCCTGAGTTCATTTTAGTTGAATAAAGGTATCATTTACATACATACATATAGAAACAAACAAATAAGCAAACAACTGACTTCCAGAAATAGTACCATTTCTAATTTAAACTACTAGCTACTATTTTTAACAGTAGACATCATCGTACCATGATGTGTTAAACTATGATTATGAAATGGCTCAGTTAAAACTCTAGTTACTATGGGTTTAATGGCACACCTGCCACTTTTTATGCCTCTGGGCCTCATAGACAGTATGTTATTCTGTTTCTAACGCATTTAGCTTCAAGGTTGGTCCCTTTTGAAATGTGCGAAGCTCAGTGAAGAGGAGTTTGAGCCTCATTGTTGAGTAGGTTGAGCATTCTATCAGGTGATGTTTCCTGGATGTGTTAGTTTTGCAAACTTTTTTAAACGTGTTCCTTCTTTTCCTTTATTTCCGTGAGCTAAGGTTTGCAAGAATAATTATGGCTTCCTTGTGCGGGAGCCCTGACTGACTTGTTTTGGTTTTTCTGTTATATTTGGAAAACCAGAGGTTCCCCATGTAAACTAATGGAAAGGC